>CM066586.1:25521496-28205035 GCA_033816785.1 Picus viridis
GGAAACAACCCTTGTTAGAATGACATGGGAAAGGAAAATCATCCTTTTGCCAAGTATGAGTAAAAAGTGTATGCTTGTATTTAAAAGGAACGATAAACAAACTTCTCAAATTTACTCCACTGAAAGAATAGAGCAACCAGTTAAACTGCTTCGCCCTGTGAACCTAGTCCTGCACATCAGACATCTTCCGTCTGACAGTTGAGAGAGATTGTACTGCATGCTCTAACCCTCTCCGCTCTTCTGGAATAAACAGGAAGGTGACAATTCAGTACAGAGGTGCAAATTGCCAGGAAATACCAACCTGCTGCAACAAATCACATTGGTGATTCAGTAGGCAGCAGCAATACTCCACTGGAGTTTAACTCCACTGGAGAATTTGAACATGCCAAACAATCTTATCTAGCCTCTGGCAGTTGAGCATTTACCACAAATTTGTTAGTGTAAATCTGTGCCGCACAATGCTTGATAGCTTTACTGCAGTCAGCTCTAAGTAATATTTAATATTAGTCATTGCTATCCTCTAATGATTCATCCCAGTGCACATGAGAAGAGATTAGGCCAGCATTTAGATTCTGCTACAGAAAGATTAAAAAAAAAAAAAAACACCACCAAGGAAAACCCAAAATACAGATGTTGGATTTTTTCACAACGGAAAACAGAGCTTCTGGCTGCCATGTGTCTTGAGGTCTCTCTGGGGAGCTTTACAGAATAATGCAGGGCAGCTGAAAGACTGCCATCCTCCTCAGGGCAAAATCTTCAAGGCATATTTGTTACAGCAGACCTTTCAGAAGCAAAGGGTACCTTGGATTTCCTCAGTGCTTCAGTGTCATGGCAAGGCCAAACGAGCCCCAGTACAAACCCAGCCAAACCCTGATGTGTCTAGACATGGCCCCTCTCCCCCACTCCTTCCTGCAGAAATTGGTGTAATACAAGAAGAGGAACAAAGGAGAGGCCCCCAACATGTCTGGATAAACAAATCTACTTCTGGGATAAGAGCACAGGTACTGGCCACTGCTCCCTGACCAGGCCTATGTTTCTGCCTTTTATAGCCACAGTCTGGTCTTTTCATTGGGTAACTATGTGCTGGCTTCAGTTGCCCTATTGGCCCTACTGAATCTCAGGCAAGATATACATATACAGGCTGATTTCTAGTTGCCTTGCCTTGCTTGAACCTGCTTTGCCTTGGACCTGCCTTGCTTGAACCTGCCTCAAGTTGCCTCGCCTTGAGTGTTGGGTCCAGAGCCTGGGATAAAGCCACGAGCCTACTCACTGCAAGCTAGAGAAGCCATGGAGCCAAGCCTTGCTTTCCCTTGCAACCAGAATTTTGCCGTGCCTCAGTTTACCTAGGACAAAGGAAGAGCCCATCACAGTAATAGCATCATAGAGTCTGCTGTCCTGCTGACGCCTGACCAGCCCCAAGACCACCTGGCATTTTCTGCTGGCAACCAGCAGTGTCTGGCACATGAGAGTGCCCCAAAAGCCTCAACAGCTAATACACAGCAGCAGCACTCCCCGCTTGGGTGGAATCAGCTATAATTAATTCATTGCCTCTTTGGCTTAACAGTTCTTGTCCCCACTGTGGTCAAGTGCCATTTTGCTCCCAGGGATTCTCTCTTTCCTTGTTATTCCTACCGGTTTTCAGAAAATTGTTACAAATTGTTATATTTGCCTGAATACTGTACATTCCCATTGTAAATGCAATGCCACCCAACATGACGACATTCAACAAGTCCAAGTGCTGGGTTCTGCACTTTGGTCACAACAACCCCATGCAGCGCTACAGGCTGGGGTCAGAGTGGCTGGAGAGTAGGCAGACAGAAAAGGAACTAGGGATACTGATTGACAGCTGGCTGAATGTGAGCCAGCAGTGTGCCCAGGTGGCCAAAAAGGCCAATGGCATCCTGGCCTGTATCAGGAACAGTGTGGCCAGCAGGAGCAGGGAAGTCATTGTGCCCCTGTACTCAGCACTGGTTAGGCCAGTTCTGGGCCCCTCAATTTAAGAAGGACATTGAGACTCTTGAACTTGTCCAGAGAAGGGAAACAAGGCTAGTGAGAGGCCTCAAGCACAAGCCCTATGAGGAGAGGCTGAGGGAGCTGGGGTTGTTTAGCCTGGAGAAGAGGAGGCTCAGGGGAGACCTTATTGCTCTCTGCAACTACCTGAAGGGGGATTGTAGCCAGGTGGGGAGTTGGTCTCTTCTCCCAGGCAACCAGCACCAGAACAAGAGGACACAGTC
The DNA here is from genome assembly GCA_033816785.1 of Picus viridis. Lineage (NCBI taxonomy): Eukaryota > Metazoa > Chordata > Aves > Piciformes > Picidae > Picus > Picus viridis. Next base: position 25,523,731 of record CM066586.1, read on the forward strand.
TCAAACTGTGCCAGGGGAAGTTTAAGCTTGAGGTGAGGAGAAAGTTCCTCACAGAGAAAGTTGTTAGCCATTGGAATGGGCTGCCCAGGGAGGTGGTGGAGTCACTGTCCCTGGAGGTGTTCAAAAAGGGATTGGACGTGGCACTTGAAGCCACAGTTTAGTAGTCAGGAGGTCTTAGATGAGAGGTTGGACTTGATCTTCGATGTCTTTTCCAACCTTATTGATTCTATAATTCTATGATAAATACATATTTTAACCATACATCAAACCTTTTGATACATTTTGGCAGGTTTTACATATTAATAAAAAGTTATTAATATTTTATTAATATCTATTTGCCATATATTAATTCCATAATTCCTTCACATTCAGGCTGGCAGGAACTGTCTTTGGCAGCCTGAGAGGAGCACCTAGTCATCTGCATTACAGCTGCCATGGATCTCCTGAGTGCCCTCAGTAACTACTTCTGAGTCAGGGCAGATACTCAAGCTACCTGGCCACAGAGCTGACAGCACAGCTTGACTTTAGATCTGAACCCTCAGGACCATCTGCTCTGAAGAAGGGATTCTATGAGTCCCAGGGTTCCCAGCTCCAGGACAGCCTGTTCTCAGCAAGGCTGACACAGCAAGCTGCATTCAGAGAGCAAACTTACCTGACACCTTCTAACAGAGCTGTGAGTATCAGCAGAAATACATCCAGCCCCTCCCTAGGCTTCTTAATGAGAAAATCCTCTCACTTGCCTCAGAAAATAAAAAGTGTTTGCAGAGACATTGTTTTCTTCTATACTTCCAGTATCTCAAAAGGAAGATGTGAACACTGTGTTTGTGTGTGCACAGAGACAAACGTCCAAAATGCAGCCATGCTTTATGGACAACATGTACAAGAAGTTACGACTGAGTCATGGATATGCCCGAGGACATGCTATTCACGTGGCTCATACAGGGAGGTAAAGTATACTCTGGTCCACAAAGACAGTCTTATCTACAAGATAGAAAACAAAGCTAAGGCTATTCCTGACTGTGAGAGATTTGAGATTTATTGCATGTGCTGCAGCACTTTGCTTGAGTAACTGCCACAGATCCTGTGACAATCTGCTACAAGTTTGTTGCAGGATCTTAAGTACACTTCACAGCTTTAATTCCTGATAGGTAAACTATCCTCATCAGTGGCTCAGATTTTCCCATTTTTATCCATGGAAAATATAAAAGGTTTGACAAATTTACTAGCAGTCCAGAATAAAGTGCACAGCAGCACAATCATTACTGATGTCGCCAAGGAAAAGATTTTTCTTTTAAATTAATATCACAATTCCTCATCAATAGGATAGAAAAACCTGAAGGCCTGATTCTCAGCAGAAACTAACAGCTGCTTTACTTCCAGCATCATTCAGTAAGAGAAAAGAAATACAAAACAAACAAAAAAAGGATTTCTGAACTGTGGTCACACAAAAGAAAATGAAGTATTACTGACTTATTTTAATTGAACTGAAGGAATCCAGTTGAGGCATTTTCAGTCTGAACTAGATGCCAATCCCCAGCAAGAAGCTGTTGTCATATTCCTGGATTCTAGATATGCTATCCCTGGGAAAGATTTCAGTGCTTTCTTGGCACAGCAAAGCACAGAGCTGAACTTACAGCTTATTTGCACTTAAAAATAACAGGCCCATTCAAGTGTTTGATGTTTACTTGAAGACGAGGGGTTTTTTCAGCTTGAGACAGAATGCTTAGTGCTAAATCATAAGAAGCCTTCTATTCTGTAAGTGGTGACAGTAACATTCTACAGTATTCCTAAACTCTACACCTGGCAGCAACTGCCTAAAGAATCAGCACTTTGGGGCACAATTAAGCACTCAGATGTGTTGAAAACCCATCCAAATCAATAGGACTGAAGTGTGTTCATTCTATTAAGCATAAGCTGTCCTTATTAAAGATTTCCTGAACTGTAGCATTGTCTTCTTTCATAGAATTGGAAATAACCAAGACAGAGCCTTGAAAAAGCTCACTTTACTCATTCCAATCCTAACTGGAAGTAAAGATCATAAACTTGAATTTTAAAAAGCAATTAAAACTGCAGTGCTGCCAAAAGGAAATTTTAATGCACGGTTACTCTTTTGTTGCCTATTAAAAGAATAAAGATTATTTCTCCTTAAGTCCTATTCTCATCAAAACTCCTAGTAAATGATGTATGGAAAAAACAATGTCCTTAAAAGTTTACATGCAGCTTTTGTTTAACACACATTTTATCTCCCAAGGAATTTTTTAGAAGCAATATAGCCTTAAAGTCAGCTGTGTTTATATTACTGTATTTGGCAGGTATCTGGTATTGACAAGCAGACAGTACTTTAAAATTAATGTTCTCTTGCTTTAAGTAGAGCTGAGAGATCATTCTGTAATTTCTAAATGTAGCTGAAGCATACCCCCAACCTGGGGCTGGCTGACATACCTTTAATTTGCCTTAGCTCACCACATTCATTGTTCACAACTTTTAAAGACAGCAACTGGTAACAGTAGAAAATTACACCTGTGATTGCATAGCCTTTGTGAATTGGCAAAAAGATTAATGATAGTAATTTGCTCTTTTATTTGTCCTTGGCAATAGATGCATAAAAGAATAGCTGTCCTTAAACTGCAAAAATAGAGCAGTCAACATTTATATTCTAGCATCATAAATTAAAGGCATTTCTGCTTAAGAAACATCAAAGCAAGCAATACTTTTCTAATAGCACTGGAAAAGGATACAGGGATGATCGTTCACTTTGATATGCAAGGTGTCATTTATCTAGTGCAGACAGCCCTAAAGTCCCATGATAGGTCAAGGGGAGTAAAAGCACTGTTTGTGATACAATATAGTTGTAAATTAAACACACCAGCAAAACCAGACAGTTTCAATCTCCCAAGTAAAAATTCTTCAAGATGAAGTATTAGCAGGGACTGAACTTTTCATACCCTAGTCTGGAGACCGCTTTAAACACAGGCTGGTCATCATCATCAAAGGATGATTACCAATGTATTAAATATTTTAAGCCTGTTAAAGTGGGCTTGATAACTGATCTGCATCTCATTCCACACCCTGAATCATTCATGAAAGGTACATTTCTTCATGATTGCAGTCATACATGAATGGACTCATTAATTCATCTTTTTCTTCAACACCTAAGTTTTATTCACTATTTGTACTTGGAAGGAGATGCCAGAAACATAACTTCCTATTTTCCTTTCTAAGCACTTTTCCATTCATTTAGCTTGTTAATATTTCATCTAGTTCTTCCACTGAAGAAGAGTACTTGTAAAAAGAATAAAATGGGAAGGAGGACGAAATCCAAATGAGCTTAAATAAGCCACTGGACAGAGTGTTAACCCCCCCACCCCCCCATATTACCCTGAGAGATTCTCTTGTCTTTGAAATGCCTTTACTGTTTTTAAGTAGTTCTACAGCACATAGGTATTCAAGACCAAGTAACAGATAAGCCGCTTTTCTGAGTACCAAACCATAGTACCAGGGATCAGTCCTGCATTTGGATCTCTGCAGGTGGAACTCTGTGCAAGTCCCTCATAATACACCTCCAACTATAGACCAAATTGAAGATTCAGGGCTGGAGGTGTAGCTAAGACTATGTTGTCAGATTAACGCAGCAAATGCCAGGAACACACTCAAAACGTTTAAAAAGCAACCACTGCATAATATCTCATCTCCAAACTCATCTTTGAAGCCAAAGAGTTCATTTCTGCTGGGTCTTTTCTTACAAAAAAAGGTTCCATTTATTTAAATTTTTGCAAATATTCTCTTAAAATGCTTGATTTAAAGAAGCCATAGGGGAAAAGAGTTTCTGTTTATTTGATAAAGTGAAAGTGTTGGCAGCTTTATGATAAGGGATAAAGACATTCTGGCCAAAGGTTAGTATTTGAAATTCAAAGTAGAAACTGAACCAAATTCTCATCCCACTTAGAGCAATTCTTGTTCCTTCCAGGCACACAGCTGGATGGAGAATACCTGCTCACTTCCCAAGAAACAGCAGGAACACAGACCACTGTGACACTACCTTTCCATGAACATGAAAATGAGCAGAATTCAGTGGCATTCCTTTTAAATTGTATCAACAACTGAAAGTATTTTTCCTTAATAGAAAATTCTGACTGCTGGCCACTCACAAGTTGATTACTTTGCTTTTTTAAAAAAGTCTCTTTCAAACAGAGCAGGAACAGTGAGCTTGGGGACATTTACCCCATCAAGTACACCATAATGCAGTGACAGAGATACAAGCAAATGGTGTATTGGCCTTTCTTTAAGAGGGCTTTGCTTTCCAGAAAGCAGAGGAAAGAGTTTTAAATTAGTTGCTGTGCTCATTATTCATGCATTAATAAAGCACTTGAGAAGTAAGTTTCATTACTTATTGACATCAAATTTCAAAGGCAGCGTTCTCTCCTATGAATTCAAATTAATTGTGCAAAGGTAAATGAACAACTTTGTGCAGAAGAGACTACAGGAACCACCCTTGGTACATAATCACCCTCAAAGCCCAGACCCACAGTTTATAGAATGACAAGTAGCTTGCTGACACTAGTTTGTAATCAAACCACATAAATTTAACACTGAGTTTTTCAGCATTCCTCCCATCACAGAGGGACAAGACAGATGTCTATCCGCATTTTCTGTGCCTTTAATCACCTCCCAGGATGGGAAAAGTGACATAGCGAGCTGTCAGCAGGGGAGAAGTATGTAGACAGAAGTTACTGGATGCAGATCTCCTAGGAGTGGTATTTTGCAACGGGCTTTCTCCATGGAAACCCAACCTCACCAATGCAGTCTTATGCAGTCCTAGAGTGTACAAACCATACTTGGAAGACTGATGATTTCATTGCACACTAAACCAACTCTATTTTGTTTTCTCATATTTGAAGAAGACTTTATAACGTAATATGAAAAGGGTAGACAGAGGTCATCTTTTCCTGTTTAGTTTTCAAATTGTTACTTTAAACAACGTGGGGGGTGGGGGTGGGAAGGACTATTCGCACATGAATCTTAAAATTCTGTAACTGAACCCATAAAAATTCATGATTAAGTAAATAAAAATGAGGCAAATTAACTTCTCCCAGCAAAGTCAACTGGACTTTTCCTACATGCTGAGAGAAGGATCCACCTCTCATTATCTTAAAGAAAGCAATGACAGAATTTTCAAGTTAAATATGTGAATAGTTCATTCAAAATACATTGAAGCAAATAAACTTAAAATTAGACATTTCACAATTCTACATTTTTCACCCCAGTATGATTCACTCAGCACAGCTGAGTGAACAATTCTGTTAATGTGTGAGATGAACAGCCAGTTTGATTGTCCTGACACTTCTGAATGAGATATGTAATTTTTGGCACCACTCACCCAGCTGTTCTTGTGAACACCATGTAGCTATTTGTACATTCTAGAATGAAACAATTACAACTGTTTTTTAAAGCTTGTTAATAAACAAACTTAAGGCAAGAACTTTTGACTCCATATAAAAACACTACTAAAAAAGCAGAATTAGTGTATGCAGACCTTCAGTTCCTCCTGAATTTTTTCCTCCTCCAATTTGGCAGCTCTCCGATCTTCTATTTCTACTTTCCATTTCTCTGCTACTATTCTGGCTTTTTCTTGAGCCATAGCATCCCGGAATTTCTTTGTAATTTCAGCTTCTTTTTGTCTCCTTTGGGAAAGAATTTCGAAATAAAGAAAAATCATTTCAGACGTTGATTAGTTTTTTTTAAACTGAGGATCAATACTTGATCACTGGCTGCAACAAATATTTAGCATAAGACTTTATGGAAGTGTACAAGAATCTAAATGTATTTAATAAGAGATAATACCACAAATCAGATTTGAGGAAATATTCAGAAAGCAGACATTTTCAATTTTTGATTAACAACTAATTAAAATAACACCTTCTAAATTAGAGAAGTACTTCTTGACTGTCTCTAAGTCATACCATCTTCATCATAGCTTGGCTGAAAAAAACAACCTATTTCATTTTAATTTCTTTGGTCAGCCTAGCAAAGCATGATTGGGAATTTACTGTTTCTTAAATACCAATGCAGATGTCTGCAAAATTCTTACTCCAGATCGTTTGCTAGTACTGATAATAAAAAACCCTAACATAGAGCACAAGTTGAAGTTTTTAATCTCTCCTTAGATATTCAATCACTATAAACAAGAACCACCTCCTATAAAAAGGAATAACAGAATGATATGCTATTTAAACTGTCACTTCAGTGCTGCACTACAAAAGGAATTACAGGAGGCAGGTGTCCTATTTCCTAACAACATCAAGCATCAAAACACTTTTGAATCTCTCAAATCTGGAAGAGGCCCTGCTGGAAACACCAGCATGGCACTTTGTGTAATTATTCTCTGAACTGCTGGGATAGAAATCAATACAAGTGAGATGCAAATAAAATTGATTTCAAAAGATTTTATGCACCAAATGCCCATCATGGGTATAGAAGTATGACAAAACAAACATTTCTATCTAATCATCTTAAACTGGATTGTTTCATTTTTAGTGAATTACAAAATGGTCAATGGTTTAGCAGAATTGCCCAAATGTGTTTTGTTGTTTTTTTGGTGGTGGTGGGTTTTTGTGAAAGAGGGTGTGGTGGTTCAGGGCTTTTGCTTTTCAATAAAAAAAAACAAAAAACAAGTGAAAGCGAATGCTCACAAAGCATACTTACCAGTTTTACCCACCATTACCTGCTGCCTTTCTACAAGGCCACGTCTCCTATTATGCCAAGTAGACCCTGAATTCATATTCTTAAATCCTCACCATAATTCTTCTGCTTCCTTCTGTGCTTGTTGCCTGGCTCTCTCTGCTATTAGCTCCTCTGATATCTGTTCATACGGCTTGTCTCCTGGGGCTTCTCCCATAACCCAGACCCAGACCTCACCATCCTTCCCATGCAGCCACTGCACATGTTTGCCATTACCTGCAACAGCCACCAAGAACAAACCAAAAATATAAACAAGACTCAAATTCTTATACAGATCAGAAGAAGAGAAACCTGCAATTTAGAAACATTGTGTAATTTACAATTAGTAATGTTTTTATTATGAAAAGGTTGGATGTAATCTTCAGATTTGACAGATCTACCACATGGGTACATGGGTTTGTACACTCCAGATCACACAATCATTAAAGGCTCATTGTCCCACAAAAATAAAGAATTGTTAATTCTGACATGTGTGATGGAGTCTCCATCACTGAAGGTGTTTAGGAGGAGACTTGATGGGGTGCTTGGTGCCATGGTTTAGTTGATTAGATGGTGTTGGATGATGGGTTGGACATGATGATCTCGAAGGTCTCTTCCAACCTGGTTTGGTCTATTCTATTCTATTCTCTTGCTTCACTCAGCAAGGGATGAATCAAGAGAACGAAAAAAAATGGAGCAATAATAACTAGTTACATTATGTGACCAGCAATGCTTCAGCACACAGACAACGTTGAGTGTTGAGCATAAAAAGACTGAAAAAAAGAAAAAAATCCATTAATTTCTGCTCCCACTGCTAAGAAATTTCAGGAAGCCTGCGTATTCGGAGCACACCACTCAGCACCGCTTCTCTGTTCGGGTAGGCAATTGAAAGGCATTAAGTTACTGGTTTAGTTTTCAGGAATTACACAGTGCAAAAATCTATGGTTACTGTGATGACAGAGGCATTGCACAAACACCAAAAAAAGACTGAGTACTACTTAAAAAACAGACTGCGTTTGTTGAACCTTTGTGTCCAAGAACCAACTGCTGACTACAAAGGGCACTAGATTAGATTCCATCTAAATACAGTTTAAGGCAAATACACTACCTGTCTTACTGTGGTTTGATCTCCTTTTTTATGTATAACTCATAGGTATTTTATGCATTTTGGAGGCTCATAATAAGGAATTGGTAGAAATGCTTCTTATACATCCATTTCTGTGTTATATGTCTTATAAATTTGTTGAAATAGTTCTTCACAAAAGGAGCCTCCACCGGTTCCCCATTGCCAAGACAGACAATGGATTTATTTTAAAGAATGAAGACTAAAAGGCCATGAAAGCTCTGTAGCTTGTCTCATACAGTACAAGGGATTTCACCCTCTTACCCAAATATTAAGGTTAGTAAATTGTGCATCACCACAATTATAAAAGGCTTCATGTCTCATGAAGCAATGTCTTCATGACATTTTCCTAGGTAGTTTTTCTCTGATGTTCCCATAAGATGTAAAAGAAACCTGGTCCTATCTGGGTGGGCAAGTTGCTCCCATCTTTCTACATCTTTCTCAACTAGCATCAGCTTAGGTACTCTCACCTTCAGCTGCCTGCTGTTCTGTGATAGGACAGCATCTATTTAAGCAGATTAAGTTTCCCAATACACAATCAATAATATTTTTTTGACATCCCAAACTGACCAGAGAAAACTTTGGGATGCAATGAAGTGGAGATGTTGACAGCAGGCAGTGCCAGTGCCAACCCACACTCCCAAGTTTTGACAACATAAACTTAAAGCAACAAACATATCAGACCTCTCAGTGAAAGTTAATATTCTAAATCCCATTTTAAAATGGGATTTAGATGTAAGACCAAGTATTGGCCTAACAGTAGTGACTTCAAGGGGGGATGTAGAAATCTAAGCTAATAATGTTTTGCTTCAATAACTCTGAAAAGCATTTGGTTTTTTTTTTCCACAGTCTATCAGATTACATCTCAGGTTATAAACATGAATGTATTTTATTTATGTATATTTCTGTGTTCCTGTCAACACAACATTCGTGTTGAGTTTCTTTGGTTACAGCACTTGAACATCATCTGCCAAGAACTGACTGGCCATGTCAGTATTTGCCTGCAAGGTGTTTACCTACTGAATTTCATAGGAAAGTATCTTGAGAAGTGTGGAATAATTTCCCAGGAGTACTGATCCCACATAGCCAATGGCAGCTTTTGTTTTAAAAGCAGCCAATGTCCTCTTTCCTGGAAGGAATTTGGGTATCGGATTCATTATCCTCCTTTATTTAGTACTTTAAAGAAAACATTGCAAACAACATGCTTCATGTTAATTTATTTGTATCATAACTGATAGATACCAAATGCTTCTAGAACTATTTTGAAACAACTTCACTACTGCTCATTTATGAATTTATCAGATAAAAATAGCATTAAAAAATCCTTTTTGGGTAAGCAGACAACTTTTGTATTTGCTTATTTCCTTTTTTTTGTGTGTGTGCTGAAGAATTATTAATACGTTTCTCAGAGGCACAAGTTGTCCATTGCTATCCAGACCTACAAAACAAATAGTTGATTTGTAGCCATCTTGAGAAATTTTTCTACTTCTTCCTTTTAAAACAATGGATCTATCTTCTAAAGCTGTAGATGTATCAACTCTCTTGAAAACATCAGTGTAACAGTGTTGGTTCAGTGCCAACTACTGTATACTACAGGACAGTATGCTACTGTACACATGCCCATACTTCAAGTCAAAAGATAATAGCTGTATCAAACAATCTGGCACTTTCAAGCTTCAGCCTTACACAGCCAGACCTCCACATGTACAACTTTAAAATACTTTCTACTAGAGCACATGTGATTTTATTCCGATTTTTCTTTAGAAAAAGAAAACATCTTATTCATATCCAATAATCTTTTCTATTTTACTTCAAGAAATGACTGTACAATCCATCATAGAACTTGGTAGTGTCTTAGCACAGAATAATATTCAGAAATGAGGGTGCAGGAACAGGAATGAGTGGATCAGGAGGAAAATCCAGCAGTGTAAAAACTGGATTCCTGCCACGCAAAAAAGTCTTTGCAGCCTGCAGAACAATGTCCACAGTGGTTACTGTCAGGTCTTCCAGGCTAATGACACTGACCTTGCACTTTTAAACTGTAGAACCAATTGCAAGATCCCAGTAGAGAAAAAATATTTTCTTTCATAATTTTAGGAAAAGTGTTGTCTGCTTTGTGAGCAGAGATTTACTGCTATTGAGAGCTGATTATAATAAAATTACTTCTGCCTTAAGATGTCTTTCCCCTGCACTATATTTTCATGCAAAACAAGTTATTTTGTTAACACACTTCATTTCCAAATGAAACAGTATTGGAGAGGGGGAAAAAATTAAAAGAAAAAAAAGTAAAATAAGAATAGGAAATAAGAAAATTAGAAAAATAAAAATGCAACTAAATCTAAAGGGAACAGACAGGTACTAACTACACAAGTTTTACATTTAGGTGTGAAAGTGGCATGCAAAACTTACATTTCCTGTTCAAAGCAGGCTTCTGAGCCAAGTCAGAAAGCCTAATGCAGAGTTAGAAAATAAAAAGTAAATTTCATGAGCTCTATCTGTTGTAGTTTTCTGCCTTGACCACAAAGATACCTTTCCTTTCCTGAAGAGACTATGGTAGGCTGCAAATAATTACCATTAGGAAATAGTGACATCAAAATTTCTCTGGATTGGAGAATAGATATAAAATTGTTTTAGAAACAAACACTGTTTTACTAAGAAAATGTACTAAATAATTTACCAAGTCTTTTGCAATTCTGCTCTTCAGACAAATGATTTACTGGCTGTAGTATTCTGCTGGGGGGGTGGGGGTTTTGTTTGATTGATTTGTTTGGTTGGCGTTTTTTTTGCCTAAAAAAACACCTCTGCAGCATCACAAGAAGACAAGATTAATTCTTGTGGTTCTTTTCACCTCTGCCTTCCTCCATAAATTAGTATCACTCATGGAGTTTCCTTTAACCTATACCTACATTGCTTTGAAATCATTAAATTGGTTTCTGGATATGACTCCTTACTCCAGACAAATGCAAAATCAGGTATCTCAGATTTGCAGTACAAATGCAGCGCAGCAAAAACTTTCTTGGAGACCTATAGCCTGAACCAACAGTAACATACTTGCACATATACACAAAAGTAAGACCAAATCACATTTTATATTTTTTGGTATTTATGCAGACAATTCTATAACAGCAATAAAAGTATAAAACAGTGCCCTAGGGAGCAAGAGTAAACTCAGGGCTTTCACCTGTGAGAATTATTAGCCTCTACCAGCAGCACTGCTAATTTCACACACAGAGAGCAACTATGAGTTGTGCTATATGGTATCACAGGCTGTTCTTGGCCTTTGTGCTACCCTTAGGAAGTTCCTGGAGTAGGCCCATTACAATTACTGACCTTGCTGAAGGCTACCAGAACAAACACTGCCAGAGCCTCAGGAGAGAGAGAAAAATAACACCTGAAGGTACATGGGAAGGGGAATCCTGCCTGCAGGCAATGTTCAGACTAAATCAGGTTTCAGTTCCAATCATCTCAAACTTCCACATTGTGACTAAAAGTTTAAAAACATGAAGTTGCAAAAGAGAGAACTGGGCCTTACACTGCCTCTGCTAACTGGGACAGAGGACCAGAAGTACAGTTTGGGTTTGGGGGGTTTATGGGGTTTGGCTTTTGGGTTGTTTTTCAGGGGGTGTGGGGGTGTGGATTTGGTTTTGGGTTGCATCTAGCTTAATTTTTATGCATGCTTCTAATGAAAAGTGCTTTAAAATAACAACAATCAGAAAGCATAGCATAAGAGACCAGACCAGGTTGGAAAAGACCTTTGAGATCATCAAGTCCAACCTATCATTCAACACTACCTAATAAACTAAACCATGGCAACAAGTGCCCCATCCAGTCTCTTCCTAAACACCTCCAGTGACAGTAACTCCACCACCTCCCTGGGCAGCCTATTCCAATGGCAAATCTTTCTGTGAAGAACTTCTTCACCGCTGGAGTCATCTTCCTTCTTCCGAGGTTGTGACATTGCTTTGTATCATGTCACGTTACAGCATCCCAATGACTCCCAATGATAATTTGACAATAAACTGAAGATCTGCTGTAATTAATTCTGTTGTCTGCTCCTGGAAATAGTCATAGGACCGTGAACCCAGGTCTTCCAAGTGTACATTCAAAAATCCCACTCACTTCAATTCTCAAAACAAGAAAATGAGGAAAAACTCTGAAATTCAAGTATTCCCACAACATTAAATTTACACACCTTCCAATTTCAAACCCGTGTTGTGTGCCTTTCTATTTAAAGGAGGATGTGCAGAAGGAGAAAGAAATTCAGCTCATTTACATTAATATGCCAATAAGGGTTGCAGGATCTCACCACTGCTGAAAAAAAAAATAAAAAATCATCCTTCATGGCTCTCCAGCTACTTCCTGATCATATAACAAACTCAATTATCTGTTTATGGAATTACAGCCTGTTACCATGGAAATAATTATGCTGCAATATACCCCTGCAGGATCAAATAAAGGAAGAGTGACTGCAAGAAAGCAAACATTATGGGAAGAAGCAGTTATTCAAATATGACTATGGTAATTAACAAATATAGTAAAAATAATTGTGCAAAGCACTCAAAGGTAAGTGGATTTGCATATATATACACTATGTATATAGAGGCTTTCATGGTGTAAACCAAAAAGAGGAGATAAAAGAAGACAAGAAAAAAAAGCGGGGGAAAAGAGGGAAAAAAGAAAGACGAAGGTAAGAAAAGGAGAGGGGGGAAAAAAGGGGGCGGGGGGAAGAAAGAAAGAAGGGGGGGGAAAAAAACAACAAAACAAAAAAACCCACAGAAATAAAATATAATTTGTGTGGTCTCTATCTAGTATGTCCCAGTTATTTCCTTATTGCTTTCTACAACTACCTGAAGGGAGGTTGTAGCCAGGCAGAGGTTGGGCTCTTCTCCCAGGCAGCCAGCACCAGAACAAGAGGACACAGTCTCAAGCTGCGCCAGGGCAGGTTTAGACTGGACATTAGGAGGAAGTTCTATACAGAGAGAGTGATTCCCCATTGGAATGGGCTGCCTGGGGAGGTGGTGGGGTCACTGTCATTGGAGGTGTTCAGGAGGAGACTTGATGGGGTGCTTGGTGACACGATCTAGTTGTTTGATGGGTTGGACGCGATGATCTTGAAGGCCCCTCAGTTTAGGAAGGATGTTGACTTGCTGGAACGTGTCCAGAGAAGGGCAACAAAGCTGGTGAGGGGTTTGGAACACAAGCCCTATGAGGAAAGGCTGAGGGAGCTGGGGTTGCTTAGCCTGGAGAAGAGGAGACTGAGGGGTGACCTTATTGCTCTCTACAACTACCTGAAGGGAGGTTGTAGCCAGGCAGAGGTTGGCCTCTTCTCCCAGGCATCCAGCACCAGAACAAGAGGACACAGTCTCAGGCTGCGCCAGGGCAGGTTTAGGCTGGATGTTAGGAAGAAGTTCTACACGGAGAGAGTGATTGCCCATTGGAATCGGCTACCCGTGGAGGTGGTGGAGTCACCTTCACAGGAGGTGTTCAGGAGAAGACTTGATGGGGTGCTTGGCTGTATGGTCTAGTTGTTGGGTGGGTTGGATTGTTTGATGGGTTGGACGCGATGATCTTGAAGGTCTCTTCCAACCTGGTGTATTGTATTGTATTGTATTGTATTGTATTGTCTCTTCCAACCTTGTTTATTGTATTGTATTCTTGCTTCTCCAGCCAAGGTACACTTACACATAGCAATTTTGTAATTTGCCCACTTGCAACTAAGCAATAACATTTAGATCTCATTGTTATAGACACTGATCTGACTTAGTGTACAATCTAGAGGTATTTTTTTGTCTGTTCATTTTAATGACCCTTTCACTCATTTTAATGACCCTTTCACTGTAAGCAGCATAAAAATGCACATCCACCTCAGATCAAAGTGGAAGGAGGTAAAATAATTCGTATCAGTATAATTAATTTCAATTTTGCCCATTGGAATGGGCTGCCTAGGGAGGTGGTGGAGTCACCACCCCTGGAAGTGTTTAAAATAAGACTGGATGAGGAACTTAGTGCCATGGTTTAGTTGCTTAGATGGTGTTGGATGATAGGTTGGACTCGATGATCTCAAAGGTCTTTTCCAACCTGGTTAATTCTGTGATTCTGAACTAATTTCATTTTTTGTTTCCTCATTAAAAAATGAAGTCAAGAACATAGCACTGTTAATTCTGACCCCAGTGCATCTTGTAAAGAATAGAATTCATATACTCAAGCTTATTTTCTTGGGCAGAGCTATCAGAAAGCATCCAGGGTTTCCCACTGCTGGAGAATAAACAATAAGTCTCCATGACTACTTCAGGGTCTGCTAGAAACTCAAAGCAGAGGGATAAGGGCTCTCTGTCACAGAATGGACAGAAAACTATGGATCACGTTCTGCACCAGACTTCTCTATATGTGAAGTACAAGGCCTTGGTTGACACAGGGGCTCAGTGCACCATAATGCCATCAAATTATCAGGGACCAGAGGCTATAACTATTCTGGGAGTCACTGATGGATCTCAAGAGTTAACTAAGGTGGAGGTTGATATAAGTTTAACTGGTAAACAGTGGAGGAAGCATACAGTTGTGACCGGACCTGACGCACCTTGTATTTTGGGAATTGATTTTCTGAGAGAAGGGCGTTTCAAAGACCCTAGAGGTTACCAGTGGGCTTTTGGAGTAGCATCTGTAGAAGTTGATGGACAAAACCTGAAGCTGTCTGTTAGACCTGAGCTTTCTGATGAATCTGCAGCTGTGGGACAACACAAGATTCAGGACATTAAATTGCCGGTTGCTTCTCAGACTGTGCATCACAGACAATACAGAACCAACCGTGACTCTTTGTTGCCCATTCAGAATCTGATTTGTCAGTTGGAGAGTCAGAAAGTCATCAGCAAAACTCATTCACCTTCCAACAGTCCAGTGTGGCCTGTGCGAAAGCAGAATGGAGACTGGCGTCTGACAGTCGACTACCGAGCCCTGAATGAAGTAACTCCACAGAATGGCAGGTTTGCACTGACTTCTTTTATAAGGTACACAGGACGACAAAAGCAGGCAGAACTATACCAATACAGCAAGATTTTCTAGCACCACAGCACATGAGGGGACTTGAAGGTTAATGAACCATCCTCAGGGTCTGGCTAAAAAATCTGCTGACTTGAATACATTGAGTTTTCCTATGTCTTCCAAATCCTGGTGCCTCTGTCCTTGCATGTTTTAGTCACACTAAAAACTGGCAAAATCAGGAAGGAAATACTGTATCAGCATGGGCAAACCCCAGTTCTCTCCTTGGCCACGCGACTGCTCTGTTTCCATTTCAAGTATTCATGAGCTTGCAGTCACCACCTCATATCATTACCAGAGCACCAGTACGCACAGGAAAGTCCATCTAACACTAGTGTGTCCAGATAGGCTGAGGAACACAATGCCACAGAGAAACACAGGAGTGCTCCATGCCAGTGGTTCAATTAACCCAGCAGCCTCTCTCAGAAAGCGGCTGATGCCAGACAACAGGAACACTGAGGATCACATTGCGTGCAAGAGAAACCCCCAGCTGTAACAAGGCCCAGGTTGCCAGCAATATTCTGCTGTCACTTTTCTGCAAAACAGAGGAAGTCAGCTGCAGGGTAGATATAAGATGAAAAAGCACAGACTCACAGCTAATTCTAGGAGGGTAGAGAAGTCCCTCTGGATTTGTTCCATCTGGTACATATTTAGGTCATACAGAAGTTGGAGATATTTTTCTACCCCAAGTTTGGAGAAGTGAACAGTTCAGAAGCTGCTGTTTAACTGTACCTCAATGCACAGCCACACTGAGTATGAGCTCTGAGCACCTGAGTTCTTGCCCAAAGGTATACAGTGCTTTAACAAAGTGGCATTATATCACAAGCTGCTATACATGTTGTGATTGCTACATTAAAACTCTTCCCATGGCTTCAAATCAGCTGTCTCAGCCCCCTAATAAAACTTATTCTAATACTGTCACTAACGCTCTTCTGTTAGTTTTTCAGTCTTATCTGTGGAATTCAAGACCACATACAGTAAAAAAATTCAGTAATACTTAAGTCTAATATCTCTGCTTAGACCTATATCTAATGACAGAGAGACAAAAAACAATGCCAGAAATATGTCTCCACAGGAGATAAAATCCCAGCTAAACGTTACCAGGGTGTATAAAAAGGAATACATTTCTGATCTTAAAAACACAGAAAGCAATATCCCTGCATGTACACGGGCCCTCACCCTTCATATACACACTGAGACACGCCCACTCACTGCCCTTCACATCTGACATTGATGTATCCTTCTGCCAACCACGTGTGATGTTTGAAATACTTGCTTGCAAACAGCTTCTTCTATTCCCTAATGATTTTCTAACACAAATGCCATTTAGGTAAAGAAATTATTTTCCAGCCATGCTGTGATAAGCTTACCTAATTCCTTCCCAGCTACTCTTATTAACAACAGGTAAATAACAGTGTTTACAAATGGCCCATCTGAACATCATGAGCTGCAGTTCACAACGAATTAATGTCAGAATAAGCAGCAGCAGAGCAGTGTTGTCTCCTCTCACACATGGCTGTCCTTCAGGTGCCTAAATCTCAACAGTTTTTGAGATCTCATTTTGGGTATGCTGATAGCTGTGAATACTGCATCTGACTCAAAATACAAATTGGCAGGGTCCTTCATTTATTCCCAACTCAGCTACACTGGTTTAAGGGCTGCTATCAAATAAATAAGGTTCTATATAGATGGCAAAGCTGCCTGTCAGCCAACTCTCAGCAAATCCCAAAGGGATCTTTAAATTTTCAGGAGACTTCCCTTAGTGATTTTAGCACGGTAAGAAAATGGAGTATGTTTTGTTACAATGAAAATATGTTTCTGAAAGATCTGTCAAGGAGTAATTTCTATATGAAGCGGAGACAGACCTCCAAGAATTCAGCTCACTTGTGAAGCTATTTCAGCACAAACCAGCAGCCATGATTCATTTAGAGCTACAAAACACTCATTTTGTCTTGAGTAAGGCCACTAAATGCTAAAGTTCGGGGAGAAGCCAAATGATGCTCAAATTTTACTCAATTTTTGGCAAGGTATAAATATAGGCTAGGTACAAACAGCAAAAACATGGGAAGAGTTTATTCAATGCCTTAAGAAGGAAATCTCTCCTTGTGAAGTGATGTTTAAATATTATAGCCCTTACAGACATCTGTGTTTTTAAAAAAAGGGAAGGAAATTAAAACTGTCAAATAATCTGAAAACATTTCATTCATCCCCAAAATGAGATATTTTCTTTTACACTGACTCATTCTGATACAAATTTCAGTTTTAACCTTTCCTCAAGACAAAAAGTCAAACAATCCAGATGGAAAAGCAGGCACAATTTAGTATTTACTAAAGCTGACTAACAGCATTTTCTTCAGAAACTAAGAATAATTACATACATTGTTATACTATTTGGCTTGCTAAATCTCTCGATGATTTATGTCTTATTTCATGGTTTGAACTTGCTTCTGTTTTCTAAGAAGGACAGATGTCCTGCATAGGATATTTATGGGCAATCTGTGTTCACCAATGCTTCTATAAAAAAACCCCACTGTAGATCTTGGGCCTTTGCTAGTTAGTTTCCAAACTGTTAAAAGATGATCACACTGATAAGCATTCCCTAAACTCGTTCATTATTTTAACTGTAGCACAAAACGACCTGCATATGCCACTTTTTCCTCCTCAACTCTGCATTTGTGGTTTCTGTTAAGACAACGAATCTAAACCTTGCATAAGAATTCTTCATCCTCAAGTCACTGCAGAAAAATCAATATTGGATTGTTAATCACTGCTCTGCTTTGAAAAATCCACTCCTTTTGCTATGCTGTTGGGTTAGAAGTATTTGCATAGCTAATGACCACCATGCCTTAAAGAAGTTATTTTTTCTAATTCTGGCCCACATCAGCTCATGGAAGTCAAAATCTATTTTCAGTGGAACCAAATGCCTAATTTGCAAATCTAGTTCCAAAAGCATTCTCTGCAGAAATAAAGGAACAAAAAAAAAAAAAAAAAAACAAAACCACACACACAAAAAAACCCCAACACCATAAGCAAGATCAGTTCATTAGTATAGTTCTGAAGGAAACAAAGTTTGTAACAGTGGCCAAAAGTCAAACCTTAGCAGTACTTTAAATTGGCAGTTGAAGAAGCTAAAATGGAAACAGGCTATTGAGAAATTTAACTCCATGTGTATTTGGGAATACTTTTGTCAGAATAAATATAATCTATAGACTACTCTGCAGCTCTCCTTTCTCTTACTCTTTATAAATCAGAAAATTAATTACCTAGAAAGAGGTCTCCTGTAGTAGGAAGCTGAACAGGTTTAATGTATAATTTATATATGGAAATTTAGGTGTCAACACTGTGACAAATCACCACATAAACATTTTTGCAGTTAGATTTTTATGCATCTGTCTTCCTGAAAGAATAAGCATAACAGATTATTATCTCAATGATATAATGTTGTTTTGGTTTCTGGAGCTCAACTGCATTTTTTATTTTTTTCTCAAATACAAATCAATCAAAATAAACAAGGTTTTTGTGCTGTATGAGAGAAGCTATTTTGACACCATCCCTCTTAGGAGAGCATCATTCACAGTAAAAATGCTAACATGAAGAAAATAGAAATTAAACAAAATGAGGTTTTCAAATGTCCACCGTGCCTGCAATCTGTGAGTGGACATTTTAAACTCCTATTGCAGCTGATTAAGGTGTTCTGAATGTTCCTCCATTTAAAAGCTGCTGTTGTAACTTAGAGTCATTTCATGTAGCCCTTTGCTCCAAGTAAGCCTTGGAAATTAGTTTTGCTTTGAAACATGTTTCTTTAATAATAGCTTTTGAATTGTTAACTATCTAATGGGCTCTTTGTAGGGTTCAGAGGCTTCAAATATTTTAAGAAGTCTGGCAGTTGAATCCAATAACTGATCTGTACTGAGGTGCTCAAAGTTTTCTATCCTGCATGTGTTAAGATGAACAATACCTTAAACAGTGACTGCAGAGTCACATAGCTATGAAAGCACTTTGTCAAAATCAGCTACCCTAAATTATTATAAATTTTGAATATTGAAGCTTAATAGATTTAAAAATCTATCCTGAAGACATTCAAATTCATGAATTTATCTTCTACTCCAGCCACGTGGAAACATTCAACGTCAAGTCAAGAAACCTCAACTGCACAAGCAGGACTGCCTTTTGCATGGCTGAGTGGTAGAAGCAGGGATGGTACAAAATAAAAATCCTTAACCAGTAGCATTCCCACCATCCCCAACTTTTAAGTATATAAGGTCACACATCTTACTTTGTTTGCGTCTTGCTGTCTTTCTCAGCACTGCCTCCTCCATTCGTGCTTTTTCTTCCCTCTCCTTCCAGCGCCTCAGCTGCTCTTCCCTCATTTTGTAGAACAAGATCTGCTTTTGCTCTTCATTCAGCTCTGCCAGGAGCTCAGGGTCAATATACATATCACGCAATATTTGCTGCAGCATGATAACTCCAAAAAACCTTCAAAGAAATAAACCTGCTTCCAATTATACTCACTACAATGACCCACAAATGACACTCCAGAAAGCAACCTGCAGTAAAGGAGCTCTCCCACACCTGCCTGCACAGGAGAGGTTTAATTCTTTCTCTGGCTGTGCTTGTTCAGGCATATTCCACTCCTGGTCTCTTACACCAACAGTTTTCTGCTTATCTCATCCTCCAAAGGTAGAGGCAGGTGTCAAGTGAAAGGAAGGGGGAGGAACAGACAAGGATAAGGGGAAAAACAAACAAACAAGGAAAAGGTCAGGAGGAAGAAAAAATCCACTTCAGAGCTCCTGACTTCAAGCTGGTAAAAATAAGGTATTCTCAAATAAACCCATCAGCTTTGCTCTCTTGAGCAGAAGGAAATTCAGTGTAGAGAAAGTCTTAGACTTTGAGCTCAAGTAGTTCCCTTCAGCGGCAATGCACTCCCAAGGGTGTAAGTGTTGCCCAGGGTTTAAAGTGATGTCATGTCTAAAGGTATCACCTACACCAACAATATCTATGTCACTTTGGGAACTGATCTCTTCTGATAAGAGGGGAGAAAGGAGTTTGCATATTGTTTCCCAGTCTAGCCTGTTAACTGGTCTCAACAGGGTAGATCATATTAGAGGTCCTATTTACCTGGTGTTGACAAATATTGTCATGCAGACAAACTGATTAAAATGCCTCTAAAATTAAAAGCAAATGCAATAAAAGCCACAAGATTCTAGTTAACTTTATGAATGGCAAATTAGTATTAATTAAACAATATTAAGTTCTCAGTAGTTCACAGGGACTACACAAGTTCTGCTGTTAATTAATTTCTCACTTTGTGATTGGAGATAGTTACAATGTTGCTCTTTAAGCAAACTGTGGCTTTTCACTCTGCAAGAGTTTTACCAAAAATCAATAAAATAGTATTAGTTCAGCATCAGGACCAATGGCCACTTAATTACGTGTATTAACAGGTCAAAACAACATACACGCACACACAAAAAAAACCTAAGAAAATAAACCCTCTGGATTCCAGAGCCACCTTTCTCTGGGCAGGGGCTCAGCTTCTCCAGGGAGCAGTAACATTTTGTTGTAAGGGGGCTATTTTCTAAGGAGAACCAAGGAATAGCAACAATGGAATGGGCTGCCCAGGGAAGTGGTGGGGTTGATGTCCCTGGAGGTGTTTAAGAAAAGTCTGGATGAGGCACTTAGTGCCATGGTCTAGATGATTAGATAGGGTTGGACTTGATACTCTTGCAGGTCTCTTCCAACCTGGTTGATGCTATGAATCTCTGAAAACACAGGTCACATGTGCAGACTGAGCCATGTCCCACTGCATGATGGTTACACACGAATGAAGAGCAAAAGCAGACCTGCATTTCCTCACAAGAAACCTGCTTTATAGATACGTATTTGTCAAACTCTTAATGACTTCCACGGCCCTCATATTCAAAAACTTTTAGTGCATCTACTCATGTAATATTCTTTTGAGGTATGCAAAAAACTGTCACCCTAATTTAGGCAGAAAATACACCTGATCTAAACTAAAATTCAAGGGAAGGTGCTGTATCACATAGAAGCATTTTTTTTTACAAATACTACAGTTTGGCAAGAAAAAAACCTTAGGGTAAGGAAGACTTTGTTACAGCTTCATTTTTGTATTTTACTTGGTCAGGTATAGAACAGGGAGAGCCTAGGGGGCTTGGTTTTTGTTTTTCTGCTTTTACTCAATTATACTAGAGCTGTGGCTACACATTTTGGCACTAATTGAAAAAGACTCGCCTTTGCAAAGGCTTCAGGGCAAGCAGTTCTGCTGTTCTACCCATTTGTCATCTTTCTTATTTTATTTTACTTGACTTCACAGAACAGAAATCAAATCCTGATCAGAAGCTATCACAGTACAAAGAACAAACTCTTCATCAAGGCGTATATGCATGTAAGCATGATAAAAAATAATTTCTGAACTGCATTTAGCTGCTGAAGTAGCTCAGGTTGGATACACAAAGTAGAAGACAGTATACCAACAAATTTTCAGGCAACGAGCAAACATATAACAAAAAGCAAGAAGATTAATTTAATACTTCACTGACTATCAAGTGCCTGGAGATTATTCAAAAACATATTTAAGATGGCAACTGAGTGATCAAGTGGAATTAATCTGTGTGGGAATCTTCAATTTTTAAATTCATGTGTGGAATTGTTATCATCTAATCACAGCTATGAATGTGCTCCATTTCCTCTGTTATAGCTTTTCCTTATTTGGGTTGCAGCAAGCCCAAAATAAAAAATCATGGAAACGTAAAGGGGAAACAAGGAAGATACAGAAATACTCTGAAAAAAAGGGCAACATTCAATAGAACAAGACAGACATAACAACATTGGCCATTAGTTTCTCGTCTAAGATAAAAATATTCTGCCTCAGAATATTTTGTCTTCAGACTCTCACCTGGGTGGCAGCGCTTCATCAACTCCCTCTTCGCTTTCACTGGTAGCTAAGTCTGACTTAGGACTTCTGTTTCTTTATGGGATAGAAAACCCAAGAGGACCAGTGGGGAGAATCAAACATTTTTATCAGTACTTCCTTTCCCTTAATAATTACTATATGATTTTAAGGTACAGAGAACCTCAGTCATGTAAGTAATTCATTGAAGGCAGAGATGAAAGGGCTGCATTTTTAACCTAGGAGACACCTTTCTGTAAATATTCCAGATGAATAGTTTGATTTCTCAGAAAATATAGAAAAACCTATGAAGCAACCATGAAGAAACACCAAATCTACTTTAAAACCTCTTGCTATTTCTAGGATTAGTTCATATTTTTGATGGATGAGCTTTGGAGTTCCAGCCAGTCAGAAGGCAGAGGAACAGAAGATACGTCAGACAAAACACAAAAGAAAGCTTTCTGCTGCAAAGTAAAAATACCCTCTCTTCCCCTCCTTTCCCCACACCTGATTAAGATATGGATGAATAAATGACTCAGAAGAACAGGGAAATCAGGGGACTGCCTGTTTTCTGATTGTGTTCATTCACCATCTTCCCATTCTGGGAAGGATTTTGAACAATTTAGAAGGGTAATGACCTCTCCATTGCTCATCTGGGCTACTCCTAGTTCAACAGTTCAAACTAAAGTAACATTTTTACAGAAAGACATCACATCTCAACAGCCTGTACAGATTACTATTAATACGGCTCTTTGTTGGCAGTCACTACCTTATGACTGCCACAGAACTTGACGCTGTAATTTGTAGCTGTCTCTGCAAGGAGCTCAGAGCTGTTCAAAATAAGTGTGGAGTTTCTTTTGATCTCTATCAGTATCTTCTGGGACAAGAAACACTCTGTTCCATCTTTGGTATAGCATCTTTCTAGCCAAGCAGTCCTCAGTGCTGCCACTAGAATTCATCTGCTGAGGAAGGGGGAGGGAGGGAGAGGAAAAGGCACAAAACATCATTTTAATTTCATTTTTAAGAAAAGGGGAAGTGCTTAATTGGCCAAGTCCTGCAAATCTCCTCATCCATTTTCCTGCAAGCATGTGCATTCTCCATTCCCTGAACTGAATAGCTCACTGGTAATGCTGAGCCAGCAGAACAGCATGTTCATTCCGATTTTACTACACAGCCATATAACCTACTTTAGCCATATAATTTACATAAATATATTCTGCTATAATCTACATACTAAAAGGAAAGAGAAGAGTGGAATCTACCTCTCTCCTTAAAGAAATGAACACAATCAAAAACAAGCAGAAAATATGGCAATTATATGTGTTCCAGACTACAAACTCCATTACCTTAATCAATTTTTTGTGGTTCGTGTTTATTTTTATACTTTTCATTTTTTAAGAGGAGTCAGTGTACAGGATCTGAATTTTTCAAGTCCTGCTGTGTCAGCATCAAAAGAACAGTGAAATCCGGAACTGAATGGTACAGTAGGGAGCTGAAACTGAAAGGGGAAAGGTAAAATTAACATTTGTTTGAGGCTTTCTAAACTCTACAAATCTACCACTAGAAAAGGAAATAAATTAGGGCATACACGACAACACTGTGTCTGATTTATACACAGCTGTCAACCAAACATTAGGAAAAAACCAAACAATTTGAGAACCATGCCATCCCCAACTCTTCTACGACATGAATGTAACAAAACCTCCCTAGTTTTGCCTCCATTTCCATAGACAAGACTATGGCTCCCCCTAAAGGCTAAAAGGAGATCCTCAATAACACAATCTGCAGCTGGATCAGAATGATCATTTCCCTGAAGCTGCTATCCCATTACACAGCATCACATACAGCAAGAATGAGGGTATGTTTTCCCAGACCTTATTTTCCCATATGGGGCTTGTATCTGTAACTCTGACTATGAAGTGTTTTAGAGCATGGACCGGCTTTGTGTGCTTGTTTTCTCTGTACTGGCTCAAGACTGATTTTTCTACAAGGCACTGCCTTAAAAAAAAAAAAAAAAAAAAAAAAAAAAAAAAAAAAGAGAGAGTGAGAGAGAAGGCACTTGAGGTCTGTATAGCAATACAGGAATTAAGGGTATTAAAATCTTATTTGAAAAATTGCAGATTTGCTACAAACCAATTAATGAGAAAAATGTCTTTTACTGTCAGACACATAGCTGTAAGTGAAGTGATTGGGATTGTAATGGCGCAGAGACGATTTACAGTGGCAGGAGTCTCATCAGATAGCTGGAATGTTTTTTCAAAATCCAAATCTGTTACTCCTCAGCCCCTTGCAGAAATCAGCCAATCTCAAATATAGATAGCACTGACAGTCAAGAAAGGCAAGGGATTGGAACTAACCCAGAGAAAGTAGCATCTGAAGTCCAGGGCTGCAGACAATAGAGCAATCTGTCATCACTCTATTCTCCCAAGGTTAATTCTGTACTCTGCAACACTAGTTGCCCTTCAGAAGAAGTCACATCAGTGATTATTTTTCCCTGGCAGCATGGCAACCCTACCCAGCAAGATTACTTTAGGCCTATCCCTTTGTGTTCTGTGCTACAGCTGTTGTACACATGATTACACTGGAGCCTGAAATGCCTTCATGGTTCAAGCACAATTTATCAGAGATTTGGGAAGCTGGGTAGAAAGGGCACCACTCCAATTTTTCAAGTTGATAGTAGATATTTGAAATTCTGACCTACATTACAAAGGTCTGAGGTTAATATAAGTTTGTCAAGTTTTAGTTCAGACTTAACCTAGGACAGGACTCCAAGGACAGACAGCTACCTAAAGAATACTGGTATAGTCTGCTTTCCCTCCCCTGCCCCTGAGCACACACCTTAACAAGGCCTAGCTCTCTGCACAACATGATATGTATCTTTAAGCAGGAATTCAATATTATTCTTTACATCAATTGCTTGCTTTGTGTATCTGCAAAGCCCAAAAGACCTCTGGATTCCATGACCTAATTGATTCATGAAATTATTCCAGCCTTTGGTATATTTTCAATGAAATTCATTACAATAAGTTACCCAAGAGACATCGGACTAAATTTTTCAAGTTTCCTCTCTCCAGTATAAATTAACTTATGAAGATGCTCAGACAGTTCGCCTCTCTCCATCTAACTGTAAGTGCATCAAAACGTATCATGTGAGAGCTAATTTTCTTTAATATACTCCCTGGTACAGTTTAGCTGCATTATGTACAATGCAGCAGTCACAGTATATCAACTTCATACCCTATTAGACACTGCATTATGGTAGCTAGATTGATTACTTCTGTAATTGAAGGCCACCAATAGGAATTTTCTTAATTGTTTACATAATTCCTCAGCTTTATATGCAAAATATTTCGCTTTAGTGCCATCATGCAAGTTATTTTATTTCAGGGCATAGAATGTTGCCCATTTAGGCCACTTCTTATCCTTGCCATCTTTAATGACAATAAAATTTCCAAAGGCAGAGCATATTCTCCACATAGCCTATATTGCCCCCCCCCCTTTTTTTTTTTTTTTTTTTTTTTTTTTTTTTTTTTTTTCCTTTTTTTCTTTTTCCATTTTGACTCACAGACTCTTGTTTGTAAAACCTGATCAACTCCAGCTAGGCAAATGGAACTGGCACTTCAAATTGCAAAAACAAACGTTTGATT
The DNA here is from genome assembly GCA_033816785.1 of Picus viridis. Taxonomy (NCBI): domain Eukaryota; kingdom Metazoa; phylum Chordata; class Aves; order Piciformes; family Picidae; genus Picus; species Picus viridis. Next base: position 25,549,163 of record CM066586.1, read on the forward strand.
ATTTTGTTTAGGGGGTTTGTTTCTGGTAGGGCTTTTTCTGTATTTGCTTTCAGGGTGTTTTTCTCTTTTTTTAGTATTTCACTCACCATGAGAATCAAGACTTTTTTTCAAGAGTCAGGTAGAAAAACACACACTTTTGGTATCATTTTGTTCTTTAAAGCACTTATATTTTCAGCTTCACTTGCTGACCACCTCCTAAGATGGCAAAACCTCTGCCAGACAAGGCCCTTAACTTTCTGCTCCAAATAGTATTCAACTTTTTCTGTGTCTTGACAGTGAGGTGCTGTTCAAAAGGTCTGAAAAACAGTATCTGAAGTATTCTGAAAATCCTTTCCTTTTACTTCATAGCCTTTTTAAGAGCTTCACTCCTGTCACACACTGTGAGACAAAGTACAGCTCAGGATATTGCTGAAATTTACAGTTCCTGGATTAAGCCACCTGACTCATTTTTCACAATACAAGCCTTATCAGCTTTGTGCCTGAGATTTCAAAACAGAAGATTTTCTCCAATTGCCAAACAAAACTAGTTTGATGTACTCATCCTAGAATTCTTTAAGTATCTCTGTATCTTACCATTTGGCAGCAAGTGTGCTGTCCAGGCACTAGACAGTGTACTGCTGCTGTTTTACATTTTTCTGCTGTCACTGCTCCCTGTATGGATCATCAACAGTTCAGATCCCTCCCATTCTCTGCAAGGTATTGTATGACAGAAACTGCTGTCAGCTGTCCTCAGAAATGTGGAGTAGAACTGTTAGCTGCTGCACTTGAGTTATGTGTTCTAATCATGTGCACAGTCATGCCTGTAATGGTTAGTGTCCAGTGGAAAGTCACTCACAGGTGACTGCAACTGCCTATAGGTCCATTTCCACTACTCCTGGAATAACTAGAGCTCCTTGAAGTCCAACTCTTGTGAAATTATCAGGATTCTGATGTCTCATACAGTGGCTTACTCACCATACTCCACAGTAGTAGCTGCCATCCTAATAGGTCCTGTTCTTTTCCACAGACAGCACAACCAGCTAGCTCAGAGGTCTCCTTTATCCACACAGCCATGAACTCCAGAAGCCTTAACTAACTGTTCTGCTCTTCTCCAAACTACAAAGAAGCTATTTGTTTCTCCTCCTCTTTAGTCATCTTTCAGTCCTCTCCTCACAGCTCCAATGTCCAGGCCAGGCTGGCACACAACCTTATGACCACTGTCTGTGCAGCTGGCAGCTCAGCTCTTCATACTAACCACAAGACTGGCCTGTCCACAAAAGCTGGGCTAACATTGCCCTTTAGTATGTTGCTACTTCCCAGCTCAACTTGTTGGGCATAACAGGTTTATTCCTCATGAGAGCAAGTAAATCAGATCAGTTTATGGAAATAAAGGTGAGACATCAGGACATTTAGTCACTAACATGAAGCTGAAGGCTGAGGTCAGAAGCAAGTCTTTTATTTTTCTCTGCTGGCCCTACAAATAGTTCTTTGCAAACTAAATTAACCATGAATTCCAAGTGCTAGAGTGCTCCAACAATTCCCATAAAGTTATTCTGTTTTCTCCTATGGAACTCAGAAAGGTCATAAAACTTTTATATCTAGTCTTAAGAACAAATGCTACATGAGTAACTGAGTGAAGTTTCACTGGCCTGTGATGAAGATGATCTAATAGTCCCTTCTGGCTTATTTACTATGAATCTATAAACTCACCCATGAGTGAGACAGACTGTTCCCAAGTGGAGCTGGCACCACATAACAAAAAGAAGCTAGCACTTAAACAGGGTAACTGCCAGAATGCAACTGGAGTAGTGCAACACTTGTGCTGATAATTTTATTTAGTCTTTACTCTGATTGTATAAAGTAATAATCCTTATAACTCTTATAAAAACAAAAACAAAACAGCTTTTGATACCTCTCTAACATTTATTGGATTTGCTTGCAGATTTGTCACCAGCAGAGTCTCTTTTCTTTGCTGGCCCAGCTGTTAATGAAAATAAAGACTGAAGCAAGCACTTAACTTTATGCTGTATAGTCAGCTCTGGTAAAATCAATAGGATTAGCTAGTGTGTGAAATATTAAAAAGCTTTGTAGGTCACTGAAGAAATGGGATAAGACACTTCATCTTCCTTGAAAAAAAAAAAAAAAGCCCATTAAGTACAAGGGAGTATTATGCCATATGCAGAGGGCTAGGGAAATACAAGCCTTCCATATAGCTCTTTGGAAGCCATAGGGACCATAACACCACCTAGTTTCCAAAAGATTCCCCAAGCCACAGGTTATGCTGCTCCATACAGTATAGGCAGCTCATAAAACCAAGCAAATACACCAGCTGAAGGACAAGCTACTTGGCACAAGCCAGGATGTCAAAGGTAGTTTATTTAGAGAAAAGATGAATATATTCAGGTCTCCTTGGGCCAAGAAAATGCTGGCAGAGCAATATAACAGCCTTGAGGCTTCTCTAAGCTACACAGGAACGTGAACTTTGGCCCCTTCATTAGACCCCAAGGCTACACAAAGAATTCAGCTCAGCTAAATTGAAGACTGTATCCTCCAGACTTTCATTTATTTATTTTTCTTCCTATTTCAGTCTTTTTTCATATGATTCCATAGAAATATTCGTAGACCACATTTCTTTAGCTTTCCTCAGTTTCATAAAGCCATGACTTTTTAATGGGAAGACAAAATTTTGATGGTCAAATTCCTGTCATAATACTGAATGTGTATTGGTAAATACTGCTTGAAAAGTTACAGTGACAGCAGTGAATCCTATGTTCATTGGCAAGTCTTTTTTTTTTTTTTTTGCCACTGGGAAGAAAACTACACATTAGGTCCATCCCAGCACAACCCTGAACTCCAAACATGGCCCCTAAATGTGCACAGATTCGGTCTTCAGGATGTGCATTAGTACTACAGACACATAAAGGCAATTTATCCTGGATTTGGGGATATCTGTAGCCAAACTAGGGATGGAGTTACAGGAGAATTGTAAAACATTTAGAAAAGGAAAAAAAAAACAAGGCAAACACCATGCTCAAGTCATGTCCAACACACATAGGAGCATGTACACTAAATCCAGAGCACAGCAGATGCCTGTGCTTCTGTCCAGAAAATCTTGGACAGAGCTCCAGTAACTGTTGTTATTTGTTGTTTTTAGAGATAATAATTCTTTTCATAATAAATCAAAAGACCACCTCTAGGTCCAGTAATATACTTGCTAATATGGATTCCCCAAAGTACTTCAGATTAATCTGAACTGCAGCATAATACACCTTTAATGCCTTCTCCACAGCTAAAGCAGCACTGCAGCATGCTGGGAGATGTGCAGCCGTGTCTCACAGCACTGCGACGTTGTGTACTGCTCCCTGTGTGATGACATGCCCCTGTGAAAAGAATGGGGCCCACTGTGGATTTCAATGAGATGTTGGAGATCAGCTTATTCCCAATTATTTCCCAAAAGAGTTTGCTGAAGCATGACCACAGGCCTTAGCTCTACTCACTGATATACTCACTCTCTGCTCGAACTCCTCCACCTTTCCTCCTGTTCTGTTAGGTTTATTTTCAACAGTTACAGAAATGTTATGCTGAGCAATTAAGCTGATGAAACTTTTCTATAAATTTTCTTATTTTCCCAAAATAACTGCGTCTACTAGACCTGTGAACCAGACCAAAATATCCTTTCACTGGCATTCAAAGGCAGAGAACAACAATACCACATATGGAAGCACTGTATGTTGCCCTGTATAAAAAGTCCTTTCCGTAAGCCTTTTTCTGATACGATGCTGCACATTTCAAAGGGACCCACTGCCCACCTCTTTTCTAAACAGTAGCCAGTGTACTAGAAGCCACAACAAAATAAATCAAATTCTTGCCTACTAAAAAAGTTAAAGCGGTTAATTAACCTTTAGATGAGAGATACTTCGCAATACAGCATATCAGATTAACTCAATTCAAAGCCATCCATCAATTTAGAAAGGAAAAAAAAAGTACTACTTACTCTGGATAATTTCTTTTGCTGAAAGGAAGTTTTTTCATTGACATCTGTAGAGGAAACAGTTTCTTTGTCTAGCAGCCCTGGGATATGCCTAGAATAGAAGGCATAAACACACTTCAGGCCCCAAAGGCAGAGGGTGCTGCTCAATAAAGACCAAGCTTTATTTCAAAAGCTGCACAGGCATATAGTAGGTCTTAGATCCAAGCACACTGTCCATCTCAGCAGTGCTGACTAGCTAGCTTCATCAGAGCAGAGCTTGGGCCTCCCTCACCTGAGGAACACAGATGGGTCCTTCTCACCACCTCTGCTACTGACAAGATATTTTCTGATTTTGGGCTTGATTATGAGCTTGCTCAGCACAAAAATAGCTCACTGTGCATTTATATATCACCTAGCATAATCAACACCTGATGCTGGCAAGAAGCTTCTGCAGTGGCTCTTGCAACAGGTTTGCAGGGTTATATTCAAACAGAAGAGAGTATTTTAGCCTAACAATGCTGTTCTATAAATTTGGATTCTCATATCATCTTATTTTGCTAATCTTTGTAACTGATAGTTTGCATACAAAAAAATCACAGTTTATTTGGCACAAGATCTCCGTGCCTGGCTGTTTGTCAGTGCTTTGTGCAATATTATCAATCTTTGTTTTCCTATTAGTATTCACCACAGCAAGATGATGAATGACACTGAAGATGAGTTTATCTGATACAATTTCTTACTTGTCTTCACCTATTTACTGTGTACCTCATCTCGTTGCATTTATAAAAGACTGAAGGCAAAAAGGAAAGTTGTAATAATGGAAAAACCTAATTAACAATTTCCTAAATATCCAGTGCAGTGTTCCTTTGAAAACATTCCACTGACTTCAAAAGACACAGAACTGGCCCCTGGGAAGGTTAAATGCTTCTGGCATACTGACAAATGCTTCTGCAGTAATACCTCCTAACTGGTCCCCTCTGTACTTTGTATTTTGTTTATTTTGGGGCTTCATGGCTTACAATGTCTGCCCATAACATGCTAGCATTTGCTCCTCTTGCTTGCTTTTCAGAAATATCACAACCTCTGTCCATGCTGGCAGCACGTGGCAATCCTGCTTAAAACTCGGTCTGCACTCTGACCTCAATAAACAACAGTACATTTGAGACCCAAAAGCATTCAAGAACCAATTCATTCTTGTCAATCCCTGAACTGCCAGGAAGGTCTCAACATTTTGTGACACAGCTTAACCCACAACCGGCCCTGACCTCTTTTAAGCAGCCAAGTATGCAGACTATATTTCAGTAGTATCTGTAGAACATGTTTTTCTGAATGTGACAATGCAAAAGTCACATGCAAACAATTTTCCCCATTGCAAGATGCAATACAGCAATCATCACCCTAGGACTTCTGTTTCCCAATTCGTTTGCAACTTTGCAAAACATGTCATTATAACTGAAAAAAACCAACCAAAAAGCAGAATTCCAGAAAGCATTCAACTCACCCTCCCTCTCCATAAGCCCAGCTTTTTAATTATCTAGCAAGAGAGTTAGTAAAACATCCCAATCTCCTTAAAAGGATCCTCAGGCTCCAAACTCATTATCAGATAGCTTTTTATCTTTAAGTGTCAGCAATTTAAACTCCCTCCAGTGTTGTAATCACCACAGCAATTATAGCTCCACGGTGCAGCAAAGTTTTAGAATGCTACAGACTTGGAGCCCACTTCTACCACCACAAACACCACAATACACAGCCACTGCCAGACAGCACCACCCTGGGAAGCTCAATCCACTTACTGGAACAATCTTTAAATAGCAATAGCTGGCAGACCACATTTCCTCTAACTCATACTGCAGCAATACTAAGGGTTTGTAACACATCCTCAATAGAACTTGGTAAGTGTGACCGGTTTAGGCTGTGCCTTTAAGAAAGAGACACTTTCTGAACACTCTGGCCGAATATTTTGATATATAAATGAAAACAACGATATGCTAATCTAATTTCATTGGTGGAACCCGGCTGTGGCTTCTTGTTTAGTCTTTCAGTCAAGGAGGGCAGTCAGTAGTCATCTTCTTCTTCCCCCTGTACTGTGAGCTGGCTCATTTCTCTCTACGATTCTTGCTAACCAGATAAGAAAACTAACTTTTTGCATTCGCTTTGAGCTTTAACAAGTTTTCACCCTTTTAATTACCTTCCTTTCTCTTTCTCTCTAACCCTTTTGGGAAAAAGGGGAGGTAGGGAGGGAGAAGGGAGGGACAGGCCGAACCCCCCTGGCCGCAGGGGGTTGGGAAAGGTTTCCTGTATTACATACATTGCTGTATACGTCTGTATATATTGTAAATATTGTATATTTTTTGTACATATTCATTGCATTCCATATCTGCTTGTAAAATACAGCTTTCATCTGCTCCTCCGGCTGAGTTAGCTGTGGAATTCTTTTGTGTGTGGGGGAACCTTCCTACTCCACCACAGTAAGCCATCCTATAACTGGGTCTTGGTTGTAAGAGGTTCAACTCTTACAGAGGGCTGAAAAAGACTGTAGAAAGATAAAAGGGAAAAAAATGTACATTTTTTGAGATATTGCTTCAAAAATAGGTTTTTTCCCCGATAACCATTACCCCAAATAAATGGAGAATATTTTAAAATATTCTTCTTGATCAAAAATAGTAAGGCAGAGATGGCAGCTTCAGACTCTAAGGTAATCTTTATGGAGAGAAAATAATATTCCCATGTTTCAGTCACACAAACCTGAATGGTGAACATGAAACAGAGTAAGATGAGTTTGAATTAGGCTTTCTCAAGCTCTTAGCACACACCAGGTAAGATTCAGGCACATATGCAATTTGGTTAGGCTTCAGAAGTAGCTTCTAAGAGCCAAATACTTTTTAAACCTGGCTGGTATATCTAGATACCAATGAGGGATCTGGTTTTGCTTGGAAATCTGACCCTCATTAGATTCAATAATCACTCTTCCAAATGACAAGAGAGGGAAATTCAATATAAATTATTTTGAAGATCTGAAAGGTTCTCTCCCAGCATGGTAATTACTGTGTTTCCTTTTCTGTTAATGACATCTCTAGAACTGGCAACAGAAGCAGTAACAGAGGATTAAGTAATTATGGAGCATTAGATGCATTTGAAGAGCAGGGTTACAGAAAAAGACAGAAGGAGAAACGCAAGTGAGCATGCTGAGAGCTGATCATCAGCCTGAAAGATATAAAATATCTCCCCCTACTCACAGCTTGTTAGCTAAAAAGGACAGCAGCTCACAGTACAGATCAGCTACTCTTTATTGTCCCCTTCTGGAAAGCTACAGCTTTTATGGGTAAGTAAAGCTCTTGTTAACTATAGATAGATATGGTCTCTAATATCCAACTAATTTTCTCTCACGTAAGAATTGTAAATGTATGCAATAGAAACAGAAAACTAATTTTGGATCATTTAAATATAGATGTGTAGTTCTTTGGTAAATGCATTACTACAGGTGATGGGAAATTCTTCTGCGTCCTACTTCAAATACTTAAGACAAAGTCACATGAAAATTACCATTTGTTTAAAGAACACTGGCAAATTAAGAGAATGTCAATGAAAAAGAAAGTATTGGAAAGCTATTAATTCTTACAAATGCAAGTATTTTGAAGGGAACTAAAATTCTTCACACTATCAACAGTACAACACATGTCAAAGCAAAGCTGCTCACGTATGCCTTTGCATACCTATTCCACTTTGTCAAGTGCTACTGAAAATACTGGAACTGCCTTTCAAAAGTCTGGCCTTTGAACATCTATATGACTCAGCTCATAGCCTAGGAAAAGATAGAGTCTAAGCCCTTAGCTTTCTATGTAAAAGGAATGACATTCATACTGGATTTCAAATACACCTTTGAGACTTCAATTTTCATTATTCTCCAGATTATTCAAAGGCATTAGGTAACTGGATCAAAGGGTTCAGCCTTCCACCTTCATTCACATGATGGTAATAGATTCCACAATTAGACCTCATGACATCAGTGGAACTAATCTTAGTACTTCTCCACATGTTTAAAGATGAAATGATGTGTCTCTAAGTGCAGTATGACAACTTAGCATCCATTTAGCGTAATTACCTTCCTAGTCAATTAGATCATTATTCAAGTGAAGTTAAACATCTCAGTAGTTTTAGAACACGGATAAAAATCAGGTCAAAATTTAATTTAATAGCACCTTAAACAGAGAGATGGGCACAAAACATAGATGGACTAAACCAGTATTAGACAGGCATCACTTCTGGCTAAAGGAGCTCAATTTGTACAGAATTATTTCCGTACTAATGTCTACTGTAATTCAGGTGGAGATAACTCAACTTGGATTGTTTCTTCTGTTCCCACATAGTTCACATGTACCTGTACTAGCTTCCAAATGCCCTGTCGGGAGGCTCGATATTTTGAGATATTTGACGGTTGCAGCTTGGTTTTTATTCCCATTTCTGTTAGGACTCTTTACTGCATGCATCTGGTCACACAGCACTGTTTCTGGCTCCCCCTGTATGAAACTGCTCGCAGGAGAGTAATGAATGGCATACAGGAACCCATGCACTTCTAAGTACAGATTTGTCAAACTTTCATTTTCAAAGGAAACATTCATTTGTGTAAAAACCGAGTAAGAATTCCAGCAATTTTTAGACATAAACTGTGTAAACTTTCCAAGAAAAAAAAAAAATTAAAGCCAGCCTGGACAACATTATAAATTCTGTGCGTGTGAAGTTCTCAGCATTCCCCAGCTTCTTGCCTATTGGCTTCAACAGCACTATATCCTTAATACATCAATACCATACAGAAATCCCACAGATGCTGTTTTTAATTCAAGCTGCACTTAAATAAATTGGAGTCGTCAAAGCTTGTTGCTTTCCTGTACCTAATGGTTCTGCAGAATTAGAATCTAGACTGCGAAGTCAATAAAGTTATCCTGTACAGCCTGAAAAACGGGAGACAAGATTCCAAACAGCATGGTTTTGAGTTAACTCATTGTCTCTCAGCATTATTTCAGCTACATGTTCTTTGTGAAACAAAGCTCTTGCATATGAGGAAAAACGGCTGTTGAAGGTTCATACCCAGTAGCACTTCACTATTTGTTTCTTTCCTTCTTTATTTCTAAACATTTGTTTGCACCACAACATCACATCACTCTGCTCTCTTACAATCCAAGTAACTTTTAATATCCATTCATCTAAAACTATCATTCCTGTACTTCGGGATCCTGTTACCTTCATTTAAAAAATCCACCCTAAATTAAGTCAATAAAATATGGTGCCATAAGATATTATATTCCTGTATATTAACTGGTATGGGGACTTTGCTAGGGTCCTTTGTAAAGTGGAGTGTAAAATTAGTGTCTTGTTTAGCTTAAAAACATCTGTAGATAAAAGCTGCTCAGCCTTACTGAAAGACCTCTAAACTCCTTCCAAGACAACAATTCCAGAAAGAAAAAGTAAATAATTATTCATTTAAGAGACGTTACAAATTTGGTATTTCACTTCTCAGATTAAAAAATACCAGAAGTATTTTGAATCTGCACTGTTCGACCCAGACAACTAGCACCTCAAAACTATTTCATCAAAAGCATTTTATCATTATTTATTTTATTTATGCAAGGAAAGTAGAATAGAAAGAAATTAGTCATGAAGCACATAGATCAAAATGAACAAGCTCACAACAGCAAAAAATACCCCAACAACTTAAGACGTGTTTACAGACACTTCAATTTTCCCTTTATTTCTTTCCCCCCCACACCTTTATCCAAATCCCCTCCCTTACACTTTGATGTAAGTTTTGATATCAAAAAGAAATTAGATAATTTCGAAGTACTGTAAGTGTTTCTTCCAGGCAAATAAAAGTGAGAGAATCCGCCAAGACTTTAGAACTTGATAGTCATAGGTAGTCTCAAAGAAGCTTGTACAGCATCATCTAAATGTAAGTCTGTGCATTAAGAGCTTATTGGAATATTCAGACCAGGAAAAGACACCCAAGGCTGAAGTTATCCATGTTGCCTTGTGCAGGCCAGAGCTACTGCAGACATGAAAACTGAAGTATTCTCAAACTGAATGCATGTTAACTGTTTTATTGAATATATTTCATTAATACTATCAGGGTTTTCTCAAAATGTCAGTCTATATAAGCCTGCTCCCCTTCAAACAGCACTGCTTGAAATAATCACTGTCTTACACTGGGCAGCAGTGAAAGCTACTGCAAAGTCCCAGAAGCAAGTCTTCAGCAGAAGTTAAGCAGCATTCTAGTCCATCCTGTACGTGTCCAATACCCAGACAACACAAACCCACTTCTGGAGCAGAGCTCAAACCTAGTCATACAGCACATGTAACAAGACACTAAGTCAACACAATTAGGATAAAACAAACAAACAAACGTTAGCCAAATAGAATTTTCAAAGGTGTTAAAACACCAGGGCTTGTCTACATACCTTTGAAATCTGATCCTTCCTGCCCTACTGGGACTGTGCACAAAAGTAACATGTTATAGCTATGGAAAAAAAGTCACATAGTGATAAGCAGATTCTGCTGAGCAACTCAAGTTTTGGAGCAGAGTGCTAAAAAACAGGTCATAACCCACAGCAATATATTACTTCTATTAAAAAATCACAGTTCTTGTAAAGCAATTTTTTAAACGTGTGTCAGACTTCAGACCAATCCTTTGTCCGGTATCTTACTCTGCATAAAGATTGCCAAACACAGTCCTCCCACTAACAAGGAAGGAAACACACCTAGCACATCCACTATGCAATCAATTTCAAGCCTATTTCCCAAGGATGATCTTCACATCACTACAAAGTCATAAAATAGGTCAAATATATATGTCAAGACTGACATCTTAATACTGGACACTTATCATAGAAAAAAAATTGCCAGAAAATTTGCAAGTTCTACTACAGTCTGCCTTATTCTGAAAACCTCTGAGACTAATAAGGACCTTCACTAACTGCATTGTAGGTCATGTGACACCCTTATCTTCCTCAATAGCGGAAGATAAGATCTTCCTCTCTCAATGTTTTTTCTAGCTCTTGGGTGGAATCATGTAAAGACAAGACAGATGAGAGTGGAAATAAGTTGCAGGCAAAAGCTCTGCCCTTTCAAGAACTGCAAAAACACTCCTTCTGGGGCATTATACCAGAGAAGTAAAGAAGGAAGGAATGTCCTTTCGAGTCTGACAACTTAAACTATAGCCTCCAAAATCAACATGATACATCTACCTTAAACAGCATTCACCACAAGTCAAAAAGCCAAATGCTCAAGCCCATGAATTTTCTTGCACACTTATTAAGCCTTACAAGTTCAGGACTTTAAGTTCAGACTGAGAGTTTTATGTGGTGTCTGTTTAGATGGAGTCAAAGAACAAAAGGCCAATAATGGCATTTGCTTCATTTCTTGGCACATAGCTGTCCACGTAGTTGCCATGCTACTGGGCTCCCTGCTGCAGCTTCCTTGCTCTGTCAGCCATGACACATGGCCAGGTTTCCAAGTGCAGCCAGTCCCAGTCTCTATCTGGTGACACTCTTCACTGCAGACACCAGTTCTGGCTTCAGTTTTGAGTAGCTGTGCTCCCGCAATACTTATGCACCAAACAAAACATCTACAGCTAAACAGATGGCTTTGCAACAAGTCCCTGTAGAGAACAAGGTCAGGATTGAGACTTCTCTGCCTCTCTGCAGAGGCAGCAGACAGTTAGAGGTCAGGGACAGTACATCTTCCTTGCTACCCAGCCCACCACCCTATGGTCTACCTCCAACACCTGTCAGCATCATTTCTTATCACAGAATCACAGGAACATTCAGGTTGAAAAAGACCTTCAGGATCACCAAGTCCAAATGATAACCCTACTCTAAAAAGTTAACCCCTAAACCATATCCCCAAGTACCACATCCAAACGACCTTTAAATACAGCAAGGGTTGGTGATTCAACCACCTCCCTGGGAAGCCCATTCTAATGCCTGACCACTCTTTCCATGAAATTTTTTTTTTCTAATGTCCAGTCTAAACCTACCCAGTTGCAGCTTAAGGCCATTCACTTGTGATCTATCACTAATTACCTGAGAGAAAAGACCAGCACAAGCCTCTCCACAGCATCCTTTCAGGTAGTTGTAGAGAGCAATGAGGTCTCCCCTCAGTCTCCTCTTTTCCAAATTAAACAGCTCCAGCTCCTTCAGTGGCTCCTCACAAGATTTATTCTCCAGGCCCTTCACCACCTTCATTGCCCTCCTCTGCACTTGCTCCAGCACCTCCACATCTCTCCAGTATTGAGGTGCGCAAAACTGAGCTCAATACTTGAGATGTGGCCTCACTACAGCTGAGTACAAGAGGACAATCACCTCCCTGCTCCTGCTGGACACAGCATTTCTGATACAAGCCAGGATGACATTGGTTTTCTTGGCCACCTGGGCACACTGCTTGCTCATATTCAGTTGCCCGTTGATTAGAACCCTCATGTCCCTTTCTGCCAGACAGCTTTTCAGCCACACTTCCCCAAGCCTCTAGCATTGGTAGTGTTTGTTGTGACCCAAGTGCAAGACCTGGCATTTGGCCTTATTGAAGCTCATCCCTTTAATGCTGGTCCATTGATCCAATCCATCCAAGTCCTCTGTAGAGCCTCCCTACCCTCATGAAGATCAACACTCCCACCTAACAGTGTCATCTGCGTCTTCATCAAGGTCATCAATAAAGACATTAAACAGAAGTTGTCCCAACACTGAGCTCTGCAGAACACCACTTGTGACCAGCCACCAGCTGAATTTAACTCCATTGACCACCACTCTTTGGGCCTATTGGCCCAGCCTGTGCTTTATCCAGCAGAGGGTATGCTCATCCAAGCCACAAGCAGTCACTTTGTCCATGAGAATTCTGTGGGAAATGGTGTCATAGGCTTTTCAAAAGTCTAGGTAGACAATATCCACAGCCTTTCCCTCATCCAATAGTCGGGTCATCCTATCATAGAAGGAGATCAGGTTGGTCAGGGAGGACCTGCCCTTCATAAACCCATGCTGACACTGACCTGATCCTCTGGCTGTTCTCTAGATGGCATGTAATGGTGCTTGAGATGATCTGTTCCATAACCTTCCCTGGTACCAAGGTCAGACTGACAGGTCTATAGTTTCCCATATCCTTTCTTTCTTTCTTGTAGATGACAAGACATGATGGGGTCTGGACACCACTAGCTTCATTGTGACTGTGTATAGTCCCCTAACATTCACCTATGCTCCCAGCAGACCATTTAACAGGGATTATTGAGGACTGGGCTGAAGCTTTGATATCAATGCAAAGGCTTCTTTTTTCACAGCTGTTCCACTTGGCTGAAAAAAAAAAAAAAAAAGCCCTTGCAGGAGTTGTCAAGCCAAAGGAAATTAGTGTTTTCTCTGCTATGGAGTCTAATTGGTTTTGCCTCCACTGACAGCTCTTCAAGCTAAACTAGAGGAACCAGGGAAATTACACTGAGTGCTATTTGGCCTACTACGGCCTACTTCCTATATGCACATAATGACCAAAGGGAAGGTTTCTTTAATTCACTTTGTGCTGCAAAACTACAGAATGTGAGCACACAGCAAGCCCATCACATAAAACAATCAACTGAAAAGGTACATTAAATGAGTGATCAAAGGGACCTTTAGAGACCAACCTTGCTTACAAGAAATGCGGAAAACTACATTGCCAGTGAGCAAGCAAGACAAAGGCATTTCTTCCGCTTCCATAAATGACGTCAGTCAGGCTTTCTTCTAACTTATCTCACTGACCTGTTTTAGGTTATCCTAAGTTAACCATATTATTCCTCTTACGTGTTTTCAGAGTTCTGCAGCCATTTTTTCTTGTTGACTCTACAGGGCTCAGCATCAGCCACAAGCCAATATGATCTAGTTTCCACTCCTAGCTTCCCCTACATACATACTCCCTCCTGCAGACCCTCCCTGGTGGAATTCAGTTATCCAAGAATAAATTTGCGCACCACCACCCCCACACCCTCCCCAAAGGTTTCTTCCTCTGAGCCTGCAAATATCTTCTGTGTGCAGCACAGCTTTCTCCTTATATTAACAATGAAAATGCTTTTGGCAATGCACTTACAGCTTTGCACTTCAGTCATTGCACTGTGAAACTAAGCTTCAGCCATGTAATTCCCACCCAAATAATGCAATATTTCTACATCTCCTTTAGCTGCTTACATTTTCAAGTTCTTTACTCACTTATACTTTGCTCAAATTAAAGCTATGTACAGGTTCTCAAATGATAAAACATTATCAGTAAAATCCCTTCTTGCATGAGCACACACTACTCTTTTTAAATCTCACAGCCATGCAATCAGCTTGTCTTTCCCCACTCAGGGCAGTCATATTGTTGGGAAGCTACCCACTCTGTCCACCCATGTGTTTTCCAATACTTGCTCTGAATAGGTCTGGAAACAAATCTGGCAGCAAAGGTGAAAATGAACTAAGCTTTCTGTACAAGCTGCAGGCCAATGAGCAGATAAGAATGGAAACCCCTCAAAAGTAAAGGGTGAATGGTGGTGATCAACATCTGAAAGATTAGGGAACTCCCTCTAACGCTTTCTGCTCCCCATTCCCTTGCAATGCACTTATGTCTAATGGCTAGTGTTCAGGCATTAAAAATTCAACAGTCTGTATGCATATGGTTGTCCTGGCTGTTTTTTGACAAATAAGAGAATTTTAGACTTGGACTATAGAAAGCTTCCTTAAATCCTTGCAACTAATAGAGAACACTAATGCAGTGACCTGTCAGGCTTAAATCCTGTTTTCATCATCCTTTCAACCTGCAACTCAGCCTAAACAGTAAAAATCTCCTCTAAAATGATCAGTAAGCATGAAGGCAATCCAAAAAGGCTGAAAAAGCAACGGGCAAAGGCTATTTTTTGCAGACAACACAGTGAGGTTTCCACTATTTTCCACTTTTCACAACAGGTTATTTTTGAAGTATGCTTAGCAAGTGTACCTATTTGACCATTTAGATTGATAATATTTACCACTAGTCCAGACCACAAGAAAAAAATATTGTGGAGAATATGGTCCTTTTCAGATTCTGACAGTGGGCAAAAGGAAAGATTTCAATTCCCAGATAATGACATGAACTCCAGCCTTCTAGGACAACCTGGACAAGCCATCCATTTCTACACCTTTCCTCCTTGAAGAGGGTTGCTGAGGGATGGAGAGGAAAGAGAGATACAAAGGCTGTCTATGCCCATGTCCTAATTTGAGCCACGAGCTGCCCAGGGCAAAAGGTCTGAGAGTATTTTACCCCAAAGGAGTAAATAAAAACACTCACACGGGATTGGAGGTTGGATGAAAAATACTACTTTAAAAACAAAACAAAACAAAAAAACCCCAACAACCCATGAACAAAATGACAACCACGTAAAACACAAAAGATATAAAGGCACAAAGGAAATATATACACAAACCAAAATCAAACTCAGCCAAGTTCTCTACCTGGGCCTACCAAGCTTCACTAGGCCAAAACCCCTCCCCCACACTAAGCTTCAGTAGGCCCAGGAGCAGGCCAAACTGCACCCCAGCTCCAAGAAAGGCCCCCCAAGCCTCGATGCCACCCCACAAGCCAGGCCGACTAGCCCTAGTGGCATAGCTAGGAATTAGCTTGCTGCAAAGGCCACAGTAAGCCTGCACTCCCCCACAAACCAGAGATAACAGGAGCCGCACACACTGGCAGGGAAGGGAGGAAAAAAGAGAAAGAATAGGCTGTGATGTCTGGCTATATAAAGACTGCAGGATGACAGGATGGAATAACAATAATCACAACATCCTGTGCTTCCCCCTAGACTGTCTAGCCCTTGGAGGACTTTTTATCTCTATGGTAGGACAGCTAGTCCTCAACCTATAACAGCCCACATGACACTGGTGACTGGACAGCCTAGGCTGAATTAGTGTCAGGTGCCATTCCAAACAACATTTTAGATTTCAGCCCCATGCTGCCATACACATTGGCTCAACCTTAAGCTTCAACTTAATTAAACCAAGTACATTTCAGTGAATATCCAAGAGAACTGCAAATAAAATAGCTGTCTCAAGCTTTCAAGTTTTCAAAATATTTCTTTGCTCTTTTCCAATTTTAATAAAGCAAATGTGTCCACAAACTAGAACTCATTTTTCATCCACAGATGTTTACTGTCAAATAACTTCCACAAAGAAGCTGTTATAAAACTTTAGTCAAAGGAATCCTTAAAAATCTACTTTTACTGTGACGACTGTATGGCTACAGAATAGACATGAGTAATCTAAAACAAGAGTGAAAGACAAAAGTCAGGTGAGGTGTTTTTCATAATTATATCCATGTCATCCTTAGGATATTGGTTTTAAATTCAGTTTTTCCCCTATATCTCATTGTTGTTGAATGCAGTGACAAAGACACAAAACATAGCTTTTAACATGGCCATAAATGGATTTTTCATGAAGACATAAATAATAGCTTATCTGATTTATAGGACTATTTTCTTGCCATGATTTCAAAAGTCTGAAGACATGGAGAATTTGTTCCTCTGATACTTTCTTCATATATACCCAGATAAGAGATTTATATTGGAAAGAGTAAGTCACCCCAGTCTCAAAATAGTTGCATGCCTTTCTAGTGATTTAATATAATAATTCACCACTGGAGAGATTAAAAACAATTTTCCCTCGAATTTAATTTCTCCTCCCTCCCTGAATAGGGCCACTGAAGTCTAAAGAAGTAGCTTTTACTTCCCCTTAGTTACAGCAAAACTGCTATAATCATACAGCTGCACCATTCACAGTCAGCAGAAGTGAGTATTATTTGCTTCTAACACATATACTTAGAAGCCTTACCAGATATCTCCATCTCCAATTTACAACTTATTAATGTTTCATTATGAAGTAAATATAATATCACATTCCTGGACAGGGCAAGTTGGAGTCTTACTTCACCACTACTACCAATTCTTACTTCACTAATGTTACTAATTCTAATGGAGATACATCTCCCATATAAACCAACTGTAATAAATGTATGGACTACTTTTTTTTCATATTTCAAGGAAGAGCATTAAGAATGCTGTGAGAAAACAAAAGCTTATAGCCACATAATTTTGCAAGGAACCACACAAATAAAAATGCAGGTCAACCTTTTCTATTATTATTAAATTGCTACACAGACCCAACAGCTATTTTCCAGTATTATGATTTGAAATTAGAGTTTCTTCAAGACTCTTCTTACACCTTCCAGCTATTCCTGACTGGCAGAAGTCTAGTAGCAGTTTATTAACATGGACTCTTATGCCTCAGCTGTAACTCAGGACACATTCAACAAAGACTGCTCTTCCCTCGCCTGGTGATTTCAACTGCAGAAAATATGAATGAGTTATTTTCTCTCACAGCCCAAAATTACTTTGTGGAATTCATCACCAGTTTATGTTCTGTAAGCTAATTACAGACAAGTTAAAAAATAAATATTGCCATGAACTTAAATGCAATTAAAGAAGATGAAACTTCCAGCAAAGAAAATAACTAAGGAGTTGATCACTATGAGTGAAGAAAGTACACCAGGGAAACTGTATGTACTGTCTTCTCATACTCTTCACTACACTGAGCTACAGGAACCCCTATTGTAAACAACTACCACATCTTTATGTTCTGGAAAATTACACTGACTTGTTTTCCAGCACTGAATAATAATAATATAAATACACAGAAGAATCCTCTAAAGTGTATTAAAGATATGTGACAGAAGAACATATTTAGCATGTGAAATTACTGAAGTAAGAGGTGGCAGCAGCAGACACAAAGCTATGCATTTGCCTGGAGTAAGTTGTTTCAAGCCCTCAAATTGGATCATGACAACTTCACACTACTCAGGAAACAAATGGTAACAAATAATATTAAATGTATGAAAAAAAAATAATCCTACTACACATGAAGAAAAACCCAAAGATTTATAGCATACACTTTCAGAGGGAGCATAACATGACACTAAAACATAAAAGTGTGTAGGATTCCTTATCACTCCCCGAGGGCTTCATCAGTCAAAGCTTCTGCTGGGAATTGACATAGTAACAGTCCAAAAATTCACAAGTGTTCACACCTCGTGGCTCTGTCCCTGATGCAGAAACAGATGAGATTTCTGCATTGTCATTTCTGCTCTCATTAGGATGATAAAAAAAACTTCCCACAGTGCCCCTTTTGGATGGGGGGGACAGACCCTTGTACTGTTTGTTAATTTCACCTATCTGTATAAAATTGTAAATACAGTATATTTTGTACATATTCATTGCATTCCGTTGTAGAGTGCAGTTTTGCCTGTAAATACAGCCTTCACTTGCTTCCAACTGAGCTGGTCTGGCAAAACTAATGGGGGGCAGATTTTCAACCACACACACAGCAAATGCCAGGTTCCCGTGCCTCTCTGCTCAGTAGCTTATGCACAGATTTATATGTGAATTTACAATCTAGCTCTTCAGCTCAGGAGAAAAGCCTTTTGTAATTCAGTATCCTGGTATTTTTTACATTCAGACTCTGCAGGTAATCAGTTAGAAAGTAGAATTGGAGCTTTCCAAACCAGAACCTATGTCTGTTTGTACTGTGATTTACTAAATCTGATCAACAATAGTCTGATAAAAAATGCCAATTCAAGAGAACTGAAAATATTCCTTGAGATCATGTTTGTTCTGCTAAAATACCCCTCAGAAGGCAGGCAGACGCTCCCACTGCATGACCAGCTGGCTGGCCTGGCTGGCTTCTTTCCACTTGCCTACCAAGCCAGCTGGGCATCAGGCCAGTGTATCAGGCAGCTGCTGGCTGAGCAAGAATGACATTTCAAAAAAACAACCCACTGAAAGGAGTTGTTCTGTTTTGCTGAAGTTCCACCATGTCGACACTCTGTTCCAGCATGGGATAAAACAAAAGGTCAACAACCCAGAATTTTCCACAACACGCCCTTTTCTGGCCAATTTTAGCCACAATCTGTATGTGTGCTGCTATTATTGCCTTTCAACAAAAAATTGTGTCTTATAGCAACTGCTTCAATTTCTCTTCAGAAGGAACACTGGAGGACTTAGAGATGAGTCCAAGTTGATTAATTCAATCAAGCTTTTATAACATGCAATGTGATAAATTTCTGCATATCTGCAAAGAGGATTCAGTATTTTAAAAGTGCTGCAGTTAAATGCTGCCTTCTGCAAGATGTTTATAAATATAGCTCTTTCGTCAGCAACTTGGTCAATTCTGCTGCTTAAAGTACTAATTTCACAACACTACATACTGTAACCAGAGGGATATTTTACAAAGACTCAAGTCATCCTTCAACAAGGCCAAATGCCAGGTCCTGCATTTGGGTCACAACAACCCCAAGCAACACTACAGGGCTGGGGAAGTGTGGCTGAAAAGCTGTCTGGCAGAAAGGGACCAGAGGGTTCTAACTGACAGGCAACTGAATATAAGCAAGCAGTGTGTCTAGGTGGCCAAGAAAGCAAATGGCATCCTAGCTTGTATCAGAAACGCTGTGTTCAGCAGGAGTAGGGATGTGATTGTCCCCTTGTACTCAGCTGTAGTGAGGCCACACCTTGAGTTTGTGCTCAGTTTTGGACACCTCAATACAAGGAAGATGTGGAGGCGCTGAAGTGAGTGCAAAGGAGGGCAATGAAGATGCTGGAGAGCCTGCAGAATAAATCTTAAGAGCAACTGAGGAGCAGGGGCTGTTTGATTTGAAAAAGAGAAGGCTGAGGAGAGACCTCATTGCTCTCTACAATTACTTGAAAGGACATTGGGGAGAGGCTTGGTGCTGATCTCTTCCCCCAGGTAATTAGTGATAGAACAAGGGTGAGCAACCTCAAGCTGCAACAGAGTAGGTTTAGACTGGACATTAGGAAAAAAAATTTCATGGTAAGAGTGTGACCAGTTTAGGCTGTGCCTTTAAGAAAGGGACACTTTCTGAACACTCTGGGCGAATGTTTTGATATTAGAATGAAAACAATGATATGCTAATTCAATTTCATTGGTGGGACCCGGTTGTAGTTTTTTGTTTAGTCTTTCAGTCAGGGAGTCAGTCTGCAGTCGTCTTCTTCCCCCTGTGCTGTGAGCTGGCTCGTTTCTCTCTACGATTCCCTCTAACCAGATAAGAAAACTAACTTTTTGCATTCGCTTTGAGCTTTAACAAAGTTTTCCCCTTTTAATTACCTTCCTTTCTCTCTCTCTAACACTTTTGGGAAAAAGGGGAGGTGGGGAGGGAGAAGGGGGAAAGGGCCGAGCCCCCCTGGCCACAGGGGGGTTGGGAAAAGGTTTCCTGTATTACATACTTTGCTGTATATTTCTGTATATATTGTAAATATTGTATGTTTTTGTACATATTCATTGCATTCCATATCTGCTTGTAAAATACAGCTTTCATCTGCTTCTCCGGCTGAGTTAGCTGTGGAATTCTTTTGTGTGGGGGGGGGGAACCTTCCTACTCCACCACATAAGAGTGATCAGACATTGTAATGGGCTTCCCAGGGAGGTGTTTGAATCACCAGCCTTCATTATGTTTAAAGGTCGTTTGGATGTGGTGCTTGGGGATATGGTTTAGGGGTGAACTTTATAGAGTAGGGTTATCAGTTGGACTTGGTGATCCTGAGGGTCTTTTCCAACCTGAATGTTTTGGTGATTCTGTGATCATGCACATAGTCTTATTCTACTGATCTACTACCACTATATCAACCTAAAGTAACCAGTAATGTAGAGCGGTCCATGTTATTTGTACAACAGCCTCCCTCTGTTTATGAGATCTGCTCACCTTTTCATATATCTTAAACTGTATTAGAAATAGAGTTGAAAATATCACTATTACTCTAATTAGAAGACAGTACTAGAATCCAAATACATTACCTTATGCCAGTGCACTGATTCTATGATTCTGGGTGTTGAGAAGGATGATAGTCAGAATGCTGTAGATAATTCAGTCTCACAGTCCCCTAATTTATTTCATGTCACTCTCAGCTGCTACAGCTTTCCACCCACTCGTACTAGGTCAAATTTAAGACCCAATTTGACTCAGCTATCAGGCTGCTCAGATGATTTTTTTTTTTTTTTTAATAAAATTGCATTCAAATTTCATTCATACAAAATCATTTATTCAGCAAGTTGATGGGAAAATTGGATAGAAATGGAAAACAGCGATTAATTGTTGGATTCTGGGTTGGGGTTTTTTTTTGTGTTTTGTTTGTTTTTCAGCAGGCCAAAGGAAATCTTTGTTGTATGTCCATTCCATTTTCAGTCTGATTTCATTAATAGAAGTCAACTAACCCCCATGCAAACAACAAAACAAGACAAACCCAACATTTATCTCCTACCAGTTTTATGCCAGCGCCACCCATAGTGCATAATTTTGAAGAGGCCATGAAAAGATTAACAAATAGCTACTTTCAACTACAAAGCCTTTCTAAAAGACATCAATACATACAGCCTCAGCTTCCTACTTGAAATAAGAAACACTGAACTTTCCTCACATAAATTTTTAAACAGATGAATCCAGTGATTTTTCTAAAGATGATATCTTGTTTAAAGCACAAACCCAAAATGTTAATTGTTCTTAAATAATGGCTTTAATATTTTTAAGCCAAGGACATTTCCTTTCTCAAAAAGACAGTAACAGATGTTAATTATGTTCTACTCCCCCTCTATAATTTATCCTCTCTTCAAAATGGATCGAGACACCTCTTGTTCCTCTGAAATCAACTTCTGTATGCACCAAATTAATGTATTTTCTTACTAAAAAAGTAAATTTAAAGAATCATGTTAACAGATGCATTAAGGAAAGAGGAAAGAATGGGCGCACAAAACAACAAAAGTAAATTAATTAGCCTTCAGCTGACAAATTTCTAGGCCAAGGCTCATGACTTATCTTTTTCAATTAAATACACTGTGAAGTACAAGTGTTACTTTACTGCTGTTGCTAATTTCTTACTTTATATTCTAATAGATGTTAACTGCTTCAAACATATGTTTTCCAGCATGGTTTCTTACGTTGTTACAACCACTTCAGGGGTTTTTTATTCTGGAAGTAGACGGAAGAAGGTGCTGCACTTTGGTCACAACAACCCCATGCAGTGCTACAGGCTAGGGTCGGAGTGGCTGGAGAGCAACCAGGCCAAAAGCAACCTGGAGGTAGTGGATGGCAGCTGGCTGAACATGAGCCAGCAGTGTGCCCAGGAGGCCAAGAAGGCCAATGGCATCCTGGCCTGCATCAGAAATAGTGTGGCCAGCAGAAGCAGGGAAGTCATTGTGCCCCAGTACTCAGCACTGGTTAGGCCACACTGGGCCACTCAATTTAAGAGTATTGAGACACTTGAATGTGTCCAGAGAAGGGCAACATGGCTGATGAGAGGTCTCAAGCATAAAGCCCTGTGAGGAGAGGCTGAGGGACTGGGGTTATTTAGCCTGGAGAAGAGAAGACTCAAGGGAGACCTTATTGCTGTCCACAACTACCTGAAGGGAGGCTGTATACAGGTGGGGGTTGGTCTCTTCCAGGAAACTAGCACCAGAACAAGACGACAGTCTCAAACTGTGCCAAGGGGAGGTTTAGACTTGAGGTGAGGAGAAAGTTCTTCACAGAAAGAGTAATTGGCTATTGGAATGCTCTGCACAGGGAGGTGATGGAATCACCGTCCCTGGAAGTGTTCAAGAGGACATTGGACATGGCGCTTGAAGCCATAGTTTAGTTGTCTTGAAGTGTTAGGTAATAGGTTGGACTTGATCTCTGAGGCCATTTCCAACCTTATTGATTCAATGACTCTATGAGTCTTTTGGAGGCAAGTAATGCTCAACTTCTCTCTCTTTAAGCATATTTTTAAGCTGGCAAGAAGCTGAATAAAGGAAATACTGTTAACGCATTTCAATTTTTACAAATCTGATATGGCTTAAAGCCTAAGTTATCTTGGGATATGAAATATCATCTGATGAAGTCTGAAGGGCAGAATAAAGACTGTTTTCACATTATTAGGGGTTATTCCATATATCTGTAAACAATCTAAAAGTAACAGAAGAGTGAGAGGTTTTGGATTACTTTGAGTACTCAACACTACAACTGACTGTAAAGAGTTGCAGAAATATCTCATCAACTTGTACAACCCGAGACAAAGAGGCACATGAAGTTCAGCATTTGTAAAAGCAAGGCAATTTAGATAGGGAAAACATAGCCTGACTGTGAATAACGGTGTGGTCTAAATTAACCCACTCTGCCCATACGACATTGAGTAATTTTGAACAGCTGCATACAACACATTCAAATAGATAAAGGATTACAAGTAGAAAATGAAATGTTACAATCCCTGTCTTGAAAACACTTGAATTTTAACTCCTCATATATATCAAAAAAGTTAACTGGCAAAAAATTGAGGCAAGTTAAAGATCTTGAAAAGCAAATATTAATTGGAAAAAAAAAAAAGATTAAAGGAGTAAAGGAGTAAAGGAGTAACATTATAAAAACTCATTTAATCATGATGAGGGCAAACAGTGAAGGATCACTCCCTTCTTTTACTACAGAAACTCAAAGGCTTTGAACTTTTTGGTGCATAATTTAAAAATGAAAAAGTATCTTCCTCTTACAACCATGAAACTGTGGAACTTAATGTCACAGTGTGTTGTGGAGACCGAAAGTTTGATTTCTCTTAAATTAGCAATTACATACATTCAGGGAATAGAAGTCCATCAAAATTTATTAAATACACTGATGTAAATGTGAGGGATATCTTTAAAGGACAAGCTTCCCAGAAACCAAAGGCGAAATACATTACTGTATCAGTTTCATCCTTCTGTTCTTTCAGTGCCTGCTGTTGGACACTATCAGGAGTACACAACTAGTTCAACTTCAAGTGCTGTCTTTATGATAGAGGTATTTAGAAATTACAAGCTTGATTTAGGCTGTCTAATTATTCCTCTTTCCTCCCCATCTCAAACTCTGACACAGCTTTTATATGACGTTTTCTTTTTCTAGACCAAATTTATCTCGGCCTGCCGAGAAGTAGAGCAAGCCTTTGTCCTCATGATTAAATGATTTAATAAGCACATTTAGATCCAGACTTCTCAGGAGATGATCTTATGGTCTGCTAGTGTCACTGAAAAGAAATACTAGTAACAATTCAAATACATTCCACACTGCCTCACCACAGTTTTCTATTCCATGCTCTTTAGAAACCCTGAGTCAGAACCTGGAGTACCTTGGGCTCTGTGGAGATGACACAGAAGCTGAAGATCAGATCCTTGAAAGTCTGAATGGGATTCTCCTGGCTCTTAATGAAGACAGCTAAGTATCACTTCAGATCACTATTTAACCATTTGCACAATCTAAGAGCATTCACTGGAGGTTTTCATCTATTGTGATAAACTATATTGCAAGAAATTATTGATGTTGGAACTATAGCTGTCCTCAGCCTGTTCTGTTGTTTTGTTTGGGATTTTTTTCTTCTTTGAATACTCACAGATCTACCTGTGACCAGATAAAGCCACCAGTCACTAAACACCTGAAACTGCAGAGAAAGTCTAGGTTTATTATCTTATTTACTACAAACTCCCAGGAATAAATTGGAGTGTCAGGAATTTAAGTAATTTGTGGTTTCCTTATAAGAAAGTCTTTAAAGTCTCTGCACACAAACCACTATTTATTTGTATCTCCTGGCGGATGGTGATTTACTATCCTACAGACAATTAGCTATATTTTAGATGAAAAAAAGAAAAGATTACAGGATTTGACTATTCTAATTACTAGTCTAATAAAAAGGTGTTGTGCCTACTTAGAAAATTGTTAGACTATACCTCAGGAATAGAATCTTTATCCCTGACTTCCTGTGCCGTATACAAGCATCCTTTTATAGTCACAGAAGATAAAACTGCTTCCTTCTTTTGCTTTGCCACCTGTGATTCAATACAGCATGAAGTAGAATAATCTGCCAGAACTACACTTGCTGCAACTCAAGCAGATGACTGTTCCCATATATTTGGGCTGAGACAGCCTTTGAGTACCTTGTTAAATAGAACCTTGAATCCCACATCCATTCAGAGCTCCACGAAACAAAGCAACATGTAAAAAAAAGTTGCAAGCCTACTGCAGGTATTATTAACATTCTTATCATTACAGAGCAGAGATCCTTCAGCCTACTCAAAGAGAGTGGGATCTTCTTAACTTTACCAAAAATCCTCAAGGGCAATCCACGATGTGCAGTGAAAGCAGCCCAGGTGCTTTCAGAGATAGCAAAGAATGGTATGTTGCACTAGAGTGTTAGTACAAGGGCTATTACAGCACACAGCTGTATGTATCCTTGCTTGAGTTTTGTTTCATGGCTATCAGCTATTGGTTTTGCAATTGCAATTATTTCATTCAAAGATGGCAAAAACCTGCAAGTTCCTCTCCTTTACCTACACAGCGGAAATGAAGAAACCATGCATCGAAGCGGATTTGGTTCCAATTTTGATACCTTTTCTGGAGAGCACAGACCAGGAAATGTTGCTTCACGCTGGGAGGGCTATTGGCCGTATCTGTTACAATAATCGTAAGTATTGACTTGACAAAATGCAATTTTCCCCAGCTATTTTGTAAGGCTTTGTAATCTGTAACTCATAATACATTTTATGAGACCTGAGGACACAATACACTTCAGCCTCCAATTAGATATAGAATCCACAAAGCTCTCAGACACCAAGCTGAATGTATCCCAAACACCTTCTGAACTCTGAGATTTCCTCCTATATTTTTACCTTCAAGATGACATATCTTTGTCAGAACTACTACCACAGAACTACTAGAGCTGCAGAGCCTCCTACATACCTTAATTTTACAGAACTGTCTTGGGCCAAAATCCTGAACGGTTATGTCTTCCTCTAAAGTAATAACAGCATCCTATAAAGGCAGTCACTTGTTTAAAGAGTGCATCATTAAAAACACACTCTAAAAAATACTGAGATTTTAAACTATGTAAGGAATAGTGTGTCCAGCAGCTTTAGGGAGGTTTTCTTCCACCTCTACTCTGCCCTGGTGAGACCACACCTGGAATACAGTGTCCAGTATTAGGCTCCCCATTTCAAGAAAGATAGGGATCTACTGGACAGAGTCCCACAAAGAACTACAAGGATTATTAAAGGGCTTGAACATCTCTGCTGTGAAGAAGTATGGAGAGACCTGGGGATGTTTAGTCTTGAGAAGAGAAAGTTGAGAGGGGATCTTATTAATACCTGTAAGTATTGAGGTGTGGGTGCCAAGATGAAGCTGACAGTCTCTTTTCAGTGGTCCCCAGTGATAGGACAAGGAGCAACAGGTACAAGCTAGAACACAGGAGGTTCCACCTCAACGTGAGACACTTCTTTATAGTGAGGATGACAGAGCACTGGAACAAGTTGCCCAGAAGGTTTGTGGAGTCTCTCTAGAGGCTTTCAAAATGCATCTAGATGCATTCCTGTGTGGCCTACCCTAGGTGATGCTGCTTTGGCAGAGGACTGAACTCGATCTCTAGAGGTTCCTTCCAACACTTAACAGTCTGTGATTCTGTGTGATTCTCTGGGAACTACTGGTTGCATACAGAAGATCTTTTTGCTCCTTATGTTTGCACAAAGCCAGTACACTAGCTTATCGGTTGGTCTCACAAATTAAGTCCCAAATTGGCTAAAAATATTTATTGCTTACTAGAGGCAATTCAGAACGTTTCACCCAGTATCTTCTACTCTTTTCCCTCTACCTTCAGCCAACCTTTTCTTATTTTTCTAGTGTAGACCATTGTAGCTTTACCTAAAAAGCTACCTTGTGCAGGGTTTACCTCCCTGCACTGCTCCCCTGAAATCCAAGCATGATAGGTACCTCATAATAAATTACATATATTAGCCAAGGAATGCTACATAACAGTTTTAAAGAACTTTCCCAATATGATCACATAAAAGGCTCATGCACCTAGTGTACACCAGCATCACTACAGTATAGAGCCACACAGCAAGTCTGCTTCACATCTGCTAAAACACAGGCACAGGGATTTCACAACATGACTGACTGTACGATACATGCTTTAGTGATTTCTGTTACTAACATGGCAATAAATACATAACAGAACAAAAAAAACACCACCAAAACCAAACAAAAACCCAAAGCAAACCCACCAAAAAAAAAAAAAATCCCAAAGCAAAACAAAACCAAACTGCTTCAGTGATTCCCTGACTGAATTACAATTGCATATGTAATAATAGCACCCAGACACTTTCTGGTGTCTGTCACACATGTTATCACCCAAGTTCCAGTCCAGCTGTCAGCACAACACTGCTGCACAAGCAGGTCATTGTACTGTTAAGAAACCATCATTGTTCAACTCTATTTCGTAGTTCCAGGCATTCCCAAAATCATGTCACATAGTAAGCTTTCATTCATTACAAGACAAACCACAAAAAGAAAGAAAACAGTTAACAGTGTTTACCTCAGCAGTACTGCAGGTGGTCAGACAAGGGCCACAAGGATGATTAGAGGGCTGGAGCACCTCTCCTATGAGGACAGACCAGGGCTATTGGGTTGGGGCTATTCAGTCTGGGTAAGAGAAGGCTCCAAGGAGACCTAACTGTGGCTTTCCAGTATCTTAAGGGGGCCCACAAGAAAGCTGGGGAGGGACTTTTAGGGTGTCAGGTAGTGATAGGACTAGGGGGAACGGAACAAAACCACAAATGGGTAGATTCAGCTTGGATGTTAGGAAGAATTTTTTCCACCACGAGGATGGTGAGACACTGGAACACTGGGCAGGTTTAGGCTGGATGTTAGGAAGAAGTTCTACACGGAGAGAGTGATTGGCCATTGGAATCGGCTGCCCATGGAGGTGGTGGAGTCACCTTCACTGGAGGTGTTCAGGAGAAGACTTGATGGGGTGCTTGGCTGTATGGTCTAGTTGTTGGGTGGGTTGGATTGTTTGATGGGTTGGACGTGATGATCTTGAAGGTCTCTTCCAACCTGGTGTATTGTATTGTATTGCCCAGGGAGACGGTAGAAGCCCCATCCCTGGAGTTTAAGGGCAGGCTGGATGTGGCTCTGAGCAACCTGATCTAGTGTGAGGGGGTCAGAACTAGATGATCCTTGAGGTCCCTTCCAACCCTAACAATTCTATGATTCTGTGCTCATGCAATTGCCCTTATATATTTTCACATTGGCTTAATTCCTCAAGCCAAAGTAGAACAAGGAGTTTTCGTAAAACTGTCTTGAACCTGCATTTCCCACACACATGCATTAGTCTGAACCCGCAGCATAAAGGCTGTACAAACTCTAGGAGAGTGACAAAAACCAGACTATCTTGGTTGGGTCCTTTTTGCTGGTTTAATTTGTTCCTATTTAATCACCTCTAATTTCCATGCTTACTATTACCAGGGGATCTTCAGGAAGAGCTGGTGAAGGTAGGAGTAATCACATCACTTGTCAGAGTATTAACTGATTATGCAGAGTGTGAACCACTTGTCCATGTTGATCTACTGGCCTTATACAATCTTGCAGACCTCGGTAAGTAAGTGTTCTTGTATCTTGGGAGGAAAAATCACGTTCACACTATCACTTCCCTTACACATTCATGCAGAATACTCACAGGTTTTTGGGGTTTGATTTGGGTTGTTTTTTGGGGGGCTTTTTTTGGGTGGGTTATATGGGGCAGGAGGTGATGGTGGTGTTTCTTTATTTGGTTTCTTGTTGGGTTTTGTTTGTTTTTAAATAATACTGGCCACAGCATATGTATTGGAGAAGCAACTACTCTTTCCTAGAGTACCAAAAACTGCTAGTACTATATTAAAACAAGGTGTAACAGACAGTGTTTGACCAAGAACTAAATACAGAGAGCATAACATACCTTCATTTTGCAAAATGACACTTTTAGCTCCTTTGGATACTGTACATTAAATACATATTAAAATTATATTTATATGTCAGTTTATATAAAAACTTAATGAAACAGCTTCCCTTTTCATTTACACAACTTTCAAAACAAAGACAGCTCCACTGATTTAAAACATATTTGCATGACTTCAAAGAAGTTGTAAGCAGCAACGGAAGAAAAAGACCAAGTAGAAAATTAACACACCTTGCACATGGTCTGACGACAATTTGATGTACTGCTTCCTGCATTTATGGAGGAGAAGCAAAGAAGAGGGTATGGCATCATGCTGTCACACAGAGAGGTCTGTCCTTTATAGATCTCAAATTACTGAATTCCATATTCCATTCAAATGTGTTCTGCGTCAAGCAGCAGCAAGCTTTAAAAAAAATAAAAATAAACTGATCCTCATAACATAGACCTTATAGATATTTAGGATCCCACCAAGACTAGAACCATCTAATTAAGGCAGAAAATACACTGCTACAGCAAACTTGTGTATGCCAACTTGATATATTAATTATACTACAGATGGAAAAATTAAAAATCCTGACTTTATCATATACACAGATACTGCCAAGGAAGCTCTAAGCAAGACACGAGTTGCTGAACAGCTGGTGAAACAACTGAGAAGAGCAGAAAGCCATGAGAGGTTAGAAATAGTCTTTGAGATCCTGCAGGCACTTGCAGAAAATGGTAAGGCTCCTTTCAACTTAGAGGAATGAAGGGATACAGAGTACTAGCACTTAGCTTAAGCTCTGGGTTCCAAGTTTGCCATAGGATCCTACAAATGGAATTAGCTATCCCTTCAAAACATATGAGATCCTGGCCTAAGCAAGACTGAAGGCAACCAAGAAAGGAAGGAGAGACTGGAATTCCACTCTATTTCAGTGGATCCATAATACAGCAGATTCAATTTCATATTATTCATGGTGTGTAATGGGAAAGCAGACTAGAGATTTTTCTTTCTAAGAAAAAAGTTATAACCAAATAGCATAAAAGTTGTCTAAGTGGTCTGACAAGCACTGAGAAGAATCTACTAAAAATACCTAGATACCCAATACAGATGTTGAAGAAATGAAAACTCGTGACTACCAATACAAGAAATGTCCAAGATCAAGGCAGAATGAGCAAGCTTGTATGTTGGTGTCATCCTAGCACCAGAAGGTCTGTTACAAACAAAATCAAAACAGTGGCTGCACCTGAAAAAAGACTGGCTAAAGTTCAAGGATTTAGCTTCCTAGTCTGAAACGCTTTAAAAGACCCAAGAAGCTTTTAGTGTGCTTTTACTGTGATCTCTACAGATGCTCTGAAAGTGCAGTTGGTGGAGGCAGGAGTGCAAGAGGTGTTGTCTGAGATCCTGCTGAGGCTCAAGGGCAGATCACAAGCTGAAGATACATGCATTCTGAAGGCTGCATCAAATCTTATTGCCTCTCTGCTTCTTGGAGGTAAAGAAAAAAAGAAATACTTTCAGCCCAGATACATAAAGAAACTACATCAAAAAGTCCCCTTTGCAAAGGAGTTACCATTCACTCTGCCACTTTCACTTCCTTAACACGGACACATCTGCAATCTTTTTATAATCCTCAAGGCAATTCTTTTCAGACGCCATGCTTTTTCACTTTGATAGGAGCCTACTGCTCACACTGCCATGCTTCCCTTCAAGCATATATTGCCTCAGGTCATCTAATACCACTGTGACCACTCCCACACACAATGCAAATGCAAGCACAAGAACGTCAGGCCACTGTAGCTGTATCTGTGATTGTCAGTTCACATCCTGCTTCTAAAACTTAACTTCCAAAGCTGGTCTAAGAACCACATTTAAACTAATCAACAGATTAAGTTCATGCAGTACTACTCACATTTCCTCATTCATTATTCCAAATCCACATATGTGCTTCAAACAGTTCCATTAACAAATGAAATGCAAAGACTTTCCTCTAATGCAATTTCTGTATCTGTCTCTTAGGAGCAGACTGCACACACTGCTGACCTATATTTTCATTAAGTCTTTAATCTGATTTTAGGAACAACACAAAAAGGCTGAAGACCTAACAGCAACTTGGATTAGGTGCCCTCCTATGTTGGGTTTTTTTGGGCAATACAGATTAAAGAATAAAACCTTAAGAACCAGACACTTATACCACCCCTCAGCACTCCGGTCCCAAAGCAACCAATAATTCAAAGGTCTTAAATTATTAACTATAACAACAATCAATCACCATTGATTCAAATTTCCCCAAGTACAAATAGAACAGTTCACTTTGGGGGTAACTACAAACAGACATGAGATGTTTTCTTTATCACATCACAGAAAAGTACATGAAGTAGTTTTTTTTTATTGCTAAGGGTTATTGCATCATCTCCCAGAATATTGGTATTTGTATCACACCCGAACACATGCATCTATAGAGACAGAAGCAACAGTTATTACTAGTTCTACAAAAAAAATAGCAAGGTTGGTTATTCTGCCTTTCAAAAAGGGAAAGCTACTGTTGGTGCGCAGACAGAAAAGCAACACTGCTCGATTTCACTGCTCTCTGCCTCTGAAACAGTAACGTTCTTGCATTTCTGCAGACAGCAGACCTTTAGCTTACAGATACTAATGATACTCAAATAATTTGAGGGACAGAATTGTAAAAATGAAGGTGGTCAAGCATGCAAGCTTTCATATTAGTGTTTGCCCCTCCTCCCTAAAATCTCACATTATTAGAGGGGAAACTCTGAAAATATTTCACAGCAAATACATTTGTTAGAAGCAAGAAACAAACCCACAAAGTTATTGATGGTTAAGGTTTTAAGTCACTTTGAGAAAGGGAAAGTTACTCAGAAACACCTAGGGCAGAAAATGAAATCTCAGGATAAGCCAGTTCATCTTTCACACTATTCCATTACAGAAAGCAATGAGCCTTAATATTATGCAGGGAGACTCTTATAAACAGACTCCTGAAAGGCATACTGCGCTGCATCAGTCTGCAGGAGATACCCCACTGTGTTTTCTGTCCTTTCTCACTGATAGCTTCTGTACTGGGTTCAAACTCAATTAACAGAAAGGAGCTTTTTTCAGCATTGCTCAACTTTCTCTATCAATACGTGATTAATTTATCATAAAATACTTCCTCACATCTGTTTAGTTAGTTCCTCTTATCTACTTTTTCCCCCCCCCCATTTAAAGCAAGCTGTCATACAAACATCTCTACCCTTCCCCTCCATATCCTTCCTAGGCTCCCTTTCTTTCTTGTCTTATACCTTGCTCTGAGTCAGCCATTGTCCATCACAGCTCTACAAAGTCCACCCAGTGACTTTAAACAGGCTATCTTCAATTCATGCAGCTGAATGGCTTGCTTTGTGACTTGCCTTTTTTTGCCCCTCCAACTTCCTCACAACCCATTAAATGTTCTATGTGGAAAAACTGAACAATCCCTCTCAGGCCCCAGCATATGCCACTGATGTATGCACAGCCTTTAATCTAAGGGGGGAAAAAAATTCCTACGGAAATCTGATCTCAGCATCAAATGAATTCTGAGGCAACGAAAAGATGACAGGCAGCTTTAGGAACTATGAAAGTGGCTGTTCTTAACAGACCAGCTATGAGCCATTAAATTGATGGCTCTGCTACTATCCAAGCAAAAACCCATAGGAGAGAGAACCAATTTGGATCTCTGTGACAATCAAAGCAAGGCAACCACTAATGGCTTCTGCCTATTTGCACTTTACTGCAAGAATAAAAAATGCTCTCCCATTCTCTGGTTTGAAAGGAGGAAAGAAATTAAATTCCATTAAGGTTAGTCTATAGGAAGATCACAGTTATTTTGTCTGTAGAATTTTCTCAGATCAAAAGAGATAAGTCTATTCCTTGAGAACCTGCTCCCAAAGAGGACTGGGCGACTTACCTCATATACTGTGATCTCCAACTGTGAGGACCAAACAAGAAACCATTTGAATTATCACATGGAAAAACATGAGCTTTGGAGAATGTATGCATAAACTGATATAAAGAGATTTTTGCATGAGCAAAACTGAAATTTTCAGTTGTCTCATGAAAATGTATAAGCTTATATTTTATAACTATTTGACAAATGATTACTTAAAATCTTTAGCAACACAGGGGAAAATAACAACTCAAATGCTAAGATATTAAAGGAATACTAGGCAGTGTTCAAAAGACAACATGGGTCAGCTAGGGTGTTAAAATTACGAGGGCCACATGCAAAAATTAGAAGCCTGTTCATCTTAAGCATGCAGTTAGTACCATGGACAAGCACTTAAAGCTACTTTTGGTCAGATTCTGTATTGGCATGAAGCATGTGTAGTTCCATGGATAACTGTTTACTTTAGGTGAAGATGTAGTCCTCTATACAGCAATCACACTGCTTTGCCACATTTTAACAAACAGCATTCAGCATTTTTGTAACTACATTCGTAACATTTTTATAACCATAATACTTAAATGAGGCCTAAGAAAGATAGGGGCAGACTTTATAGTTGGGTCTGTTGAGACAGGACGAGGGGTAATGGTTTTCAACTAATTGATACACAAACTTGCAGAGCATGAACTGGGTAAAATGGTAGTTCTTTGGAATGTACAGCTCTGCTTTTTCACAAGCAGAACTCTCTAGGTCAACTCATTTTCCTAGTGTCATATGAGTGTAGTGCAATTACATTTCTCATTTTGAAAGTGGGTTTCCTCAAAAAAGTTCAGAAAAACCTAGGCCTGATTCTTCAGATGATTAGTTAATGGCAGATTATTTGATTGATACCAAACTCACCATTGCTGGATAAGACCCCTGGTCTTACAATAGTCAAACCAGTAAGATGGCAACAATGAAATATTAAAGCTATCCTGTGGAGAAATGGAAAATGCCAGCAGTATTCCATTACATATTGGAAAAATAAGCTACCATGGGGAAGGAACTGACTGAAAAACATATGGGTTTGAATTTGACAATGATTGTCCTTAGAAACCTCTCAAGCTAAGCTTTACTTGAAGGTGTTTCAGCATTAGTTCAGGAGTGGCTGATGCCCACTCATCTCTAGAGTTGAAGGCTGTGAAAACAATAGAAAAACTAATCTCGATCTTGTGAAGACACAAAAACAGTCCAAGCAAAGACTCCCTGGAGTCTCAAATTTGAATTACTGATTTCTATTGTGTTTCTCCTCTCTCTCACCTGCTTCGTTTTGCCTCTTCAGATGGCAACTGTGTACGAATGGTACAGCTGGGAGTCATAGACCAGCTTCTGGACTTACTGGAGAAACACGCGGAGAGTGGGGATGTCTCTGTTCAACATGCTGCGCTCAGTGCACTTCGCAACCTTGCTATACCAGGTACAGAATTTGAAGACAGTTGACTTAATGTGACACTTTGTAAAGATGGTTCATTCAATGGAGCTCTGTGCAGCTCTCTCCAAGTCATCAGTTTCAGCCCCTTGTATTTTGAGGGGCAATTGACTTTTTCCTCCTGCAGAGACATTTGAATAATTCATCAGGACTTCTCATCTACGCAAAAAATTTAAAGATAATGAAATGTGATCTCATTGCCAGCTGATGAAATGCTTTCATATAAACAGCATACAGCAGTTCAAGACAAAAATGCAGAACAGGGTTTATAGCTTAAAACACAGAGTATGAGGAGGAGCTATCACATTACCGACGGTACAATTTCAAGTATCTGCTGCTCTTCTGCAAAGTCAATATTCCTTGCAAATTTGGTGTTTGTAACACACTTTTGTAACTAGATTACTTAAATGAGGCCTATAAGATATGAGCAAACTAGTTTGGCCTGTTGAGACAGGAGAAGGGATAACAGTTTTCAACTAAAAGAGGAGAGATTTAGACTAGCTATAAAGACAACACTTTTTTACAATGAGGGTGGTGAAACACTGGAACAGGTTGCCTAGAGAGGTCTAGAAACCTCATCCCTGGAAAAATTCAAGGTCAGGCTACATGGAGGTCTGAGCAACCTGTTGAAGATGTCACTGTACACTGCAAAACAGTTGGACTGGATGACCTTTAAAGGTCACTTCAAACTCAAACAATTCTGCACTTTTGTGATATTTTAATACACCTCAGAAAACTGTGCTGCTTCTCATGTCATATTTACTGCTTCCAAGTGAAAGTGCAATACAGCCTGAAAATGTTTTGCTAGACATTTAGCAGTACAGCACCTTGCAAAAGTCCTTCACCATTCCACAGTACTTGAGAGAAGGGCATGAGACCAATGTCTCATGGTTTAACCCTGGCCAGCAACTAAGCCCCATGCAACTGCTTCTTCTCTCCTCCCAAATCTCAGTAAGATGGGAGTACAGTTGGAAAAAAAAAGCCAACAACATTCATGGGTTGAGATAAAAATCAGTTTAATAACTACAATAAAATAAAATATAGTAACACTAATAGTTACTATTATTCTTGTAACAAAGACACCAAAAAGAGAAAAACCAAAACCCAAGATCCAACAAGTGATGCACTATGCAATTGTTCATCTTTGGCTGATGCTAGAACAGTAATCCCCACTCATGGCCAGTTCCCCCAGGTTATACATGGAAAATGATACCATAAGGTATGAAATATCCCTTTGACTAGTTTGGATCAGCCGTCCTGGCGATACTCTCCCCAACTTCCGGTGCACCTGCTCACTGGCTGAACATGGGAAACTGAAAACGCCTTAACTTACAATAAGTGCTACTTAGCAACAACTAAAACATCAGTGTGTTATCAACATTCTCACACTAAATCCAAAACACAGCATTGTACCATCTACTAGGAAGAAAATTAACTCAATCACAGATGAAACTAGGGCACAGCCCTGTTTACTGAAAAGTAGTAAGTTGTCTGCCAATTTTAATACGTAAGCTAGCCAGCATTCTTGATGTAGCAGTTCTATACACAATCATGGCTTTGAACAAGAACCTCAGAATATACCAGTTGCTACTTTGCCTCTACTGCTTCTTTTCAAAGCCCATACACTCTCATTTCTTCCTGCAGATGTCTGTCTTCAGAACTACACCTATTTCTTTCAACTTTTGTTATGCTCTCAAGTAATTTAGTTTGGCATACAGTATTACCACACACTGGATCATAATAACCAGTCATGTCTGTTCAGCATCCTCAAACATATTTCAGACCATAAGCCCCTTACTACTTCTATGTCTATTTCATTTATCCGTGAAGAGATTTTCTACCACCATTTACATCAGCACAGGTCTGTGCCAATTGTTTTTTGCTGCTATGAGAATTTCAACCATGTGTGCCAGCAACCGTACAGCAGTTACAATCTAACAAGGAGCTACACAATAATCATGGAGTCAGGAAAAATCCTGGTGAGCCATGAGGCTCAAATTGGGAAAATAATGTAGTAGATAAAAGTGTAACTACCTGTTAGAAGGACAAGGCACATTTTACCTACAAGCCTAGGAGTGTCCAATGCTTAATTCTGATTTCAGTCCTGCAGTACATACAATAGGATTTAATGATTATAAGCAGCAAAGATAGTAATTAATCTCACTTGAAAGATAGCTATTTTGATGTAGCTTTCCTTGATGACATGCAGAAATGATCATGTTCTAGCTCACAACAGAACCTGTTCCTCTACAAATATCAAGACTGACTTTTTCCAATGTCAAGCCCAGGTATATCTTGGGATTCCTTAAAGCAATGAACAGAAATTGCAGAGATAATAGGATCTAAAACTCCAGGAACATGTGGTTGCAACTTACAAGTTCACCCCTGTATCACTGCCTGCTACACATAGTACTCATAGATCATCATGTTCTCTGCAGCTGTGCTTTAGAAGGCTCGACTGTGAATTTTAAAATACCAATGCATTGATATAGAGTTTATTTTCATTATCTGGTCTGTTTGAGTCTATTACAAACCATTTTAGATCTTCCCCAGCATGCTTTAAGTGTTGGGCAATGCACAGCACTTAAAATCCTATTCCTACACTGCACAACAAAACAAAACAAACACGAGTGCAAACCCAAACAAATTGTAAAGTCAGTCACTTATGGGCTGACACTTGCAAATGATCATAAAAGAGAACAGGTGCTTATAAAAAACCCAAAACAACCCAGAAAAAAAACCCACCAAAACCCATTATGCTTTACCAAATAGTCAGTGTCAATGACAAGTTACAATATTAAAGAGGAAGTTACTTCTGTCTGCTTCTCAATTTTCCTGAAAGGAAGAGGAAGAGGAAAATTGCTCTGGAGAAAGAGCTTTCTGTAACACAGTTAAGCAGCATTAGGACCCTTTCCAGACAAGCTTCAGAGTATTACCAGGGATTACAGCACCAACACAACTGGAGCACAGAATTAGGTAGTTACAGAAACAAAGGCATGAATGACTGGGGACCAGTGAGCTCAAATACAGAAGGAAAATCTACTCTCAAGAAATACCACTATGTAAATCACCCCTGCCATGTGGCCACAGAATGTTTCAATTTGGAAAGACCTTTAAGATCACTCTGTCCAATTATTATGTAATTTTACCAAGGCTGGTGCTAAAACGTGTCCCTCAGCATCCTATCTCTGCTTCTTTGAAGCACCTCCAGGGATGGGGATTTAACCACCTCCCTGAGGAGCCTGTTCCAGGGTCTGAGAAGCCTTTCAGTGAAGAAGTTTTGTGCAATATTCAACCTAAACCTCCCCTGGGGCTGTTTGAGGCCAGTACAGTTGAGCAAGCACAGGAGGCTTGCTCAGGTGAGTGGACGGATAACCCTCAAGAAGAGAAGCAATAGTTCAGTGTTTATCCTCTTTCATGCACTTTATTCCAAGCAGGGCTGAGATGAACAGTAACCAAGATATCATAACAGCAATTCCTAGTAAGTTTTAGCTCAGAAGAAAAGCCTAGTCAGGTAGTCCTGATTTCATTTCTGAGCACTCTAACAAGTCGGATGTTTTGCTAAAGCCATGATAGAGAAAATTCAGAATACCTGTTATGTCTTATCTACATTTTCAGATGCTTGTGCAGTTACTGAGCCATACATCTTTTTCCATTTCCTAGTTGTTAACAAGGTACAAATGCTGGAAGAAGGTGTGACAGAACGGATTGAGTCACTTCTAAGGTCAGAGATTCCTCCTGTGCAGTTTAAGCTTCTTAGAACACTACGGATGTTATCGGATGGTCAAGGTAGGGGAAAGGACAATGTTTACTGATGTCACACACTTTTCTCCTCCCCCTCCAAGACAATGGATCTAGCAAGGAGACTACAGGCTAAGTGTCCTGCTAACCTAACTCCATTTAATCTGGAGAGGTTCCAACGGAGATGATTACCTGAGGCTGCCAACCTTCCATATACCTAGTCAGCCTCAAAGGTAGATGAGCACCAAACCTAATGGAATAATCTGTAGCTGTCAATGAGAAATAGCAAAGGCCTAAAATGAAGGCGATTTCTACCATAAATACATGTGCAAGACATGAGTATGATGCTAAAGAGCCAAGCTGCAGATTTAGAGGGCCAAATTACAAGCAAGCAAATCAATAGAACCAGAGGATACAAAAGGATCAAGAGAGCTGGGGTGGGGAGGAATTTCTACCAGCCACGCTTTCTCTAAACACGTTGCCAGGTTTATCTTGCTGATGGGGCTCAAATGTTGGATTTACTTTGCAAGTTGAAATATGGGAATATCTACTTGCACTTCGCTCATTTTTACACAGTGGTGAGTGTGCAAAGGAGTGTTCCAGGATGGGATAGTTAGAGATCTTCTCAGCTGCTTGGACCCCCACAAGTCCATGGGACCGGATGGGATCCATCCTAGGGTGCTGAGAGAGCTGGCAGATGAGCTGGCCAAACTGCTCTCCATTTTTCAGCAGTCCTGGCTCACTGGAGAGGTCCCAGAAGACTGGAAGCTGGCCAATGTGGTGCCCATCCACAAGAAGGGCTGGTAGGAAAAGCCAGGGAATTATAGGCCTGTCAGCCTGACCTCAGTGCCAGGCAAGATTATGGAACGGGTCATCTTGAGTGCAATCACACAGCACTTACAGGATGGCCAAGGGATCAGGCCTAGCCAGCATGGATTTAGGAAGGGCAGGTCCTGCCTGACCAACCTGAGCTCCTTCTATTATCAGGTGACCCAGCTGGTGGATGTGGGGAGGCCTGTGGATGTGGTCTACCTGGACCTCAGCAAGGCCTTTGACATCATCCCCCACAGCAAACTCCTGGCCAAACTGGCAGCCCATGGCTTGGACAGGAGCACACTGCATTGGGTTAGGAACTGGCTGGAGGGCCAAGCTCAGAGAGTGGTGGTGAACGGTGCCACATCCAGCTGGCGGCCTGTCACTAGTGGTGTGCCCCAAGGATCAGTGCTGGGCCCCATGCTCTTTAACATCTTTATTGATGAGAAGGGTTTGGAACACAAGCCCTATGAGGAGAGACTAAGGGAGCTGGGGTTGCTTAGCCTGGAGAAGAGGAGACTCAGGGGTGACCTTATTGCTCTCTACAACTACCTGAAGGGAGGTTGTAGACAGGCAGAGGTTGGTCTCTTCTCCCAGGCAGCCAGCACCAGAACAAGAGGACACAGTCTCAAGCTGCGCCAGGGGAGGTTTAGACTGGATGTTAGGAAGAAGTTCTACACAGGGGGAGTGATTGCCCACTGGAATGGAATGCCCAGGGAGGTGGTGGAGTCACCATCATGGGAGGTGTTCAGGAGGAGACTTGATGGGGTGCTTAGTGCCATGATCTAGTTGTTTAGGTGGGTTGGATTGGTTGATCAGTTGGATGCAATGATCTTGAAGGTGTCTTCCAACCTGGTTTATTGTATTGGCAAAAATACCCTGTGCATGTTAGGCTGATTCTGAGAAACATGCACCAAGTCAGAATGACATTAACATCTACTACAATATCCTAATTTATCTCTAGATTTCTCTAGCTTCTATATAGCAAGATAATACAAAAATAAGTGCTGTGGGGTCTTTTTACTAAGTGTTCTAATTCTTTTGTATGACCAGCATAGCTGCTCTAGAACACTAATCAGTACCATCCACCTTGATGCACAGGAATAACAAGAAATAGGTGAAAAACAGAATCAGGAAAGCTATGGCAATTTTGCACTGGGAAATGACAGCTGGTATGAACAGCTGCAATCACAAATTCATTAGTTATATGGGAGGAGAAAACATCATGATCTCCTATATTCCATGCTGCACTTATCCAAACCACTGCAGACACCACCTTCACATAGCAGTTACTAGCATTCTTTTTCGAATGACTATACACAACAAAATTTACAGCTAGCATTCATTAATTTTCACTGGTTTCAGTCCAGAAAAAAGTTGCTTTCACTTATATGTCATCACAGCAAGAAATTGACATTAGAAGACATAAACTAGGTGGTTCTTCCTCTCAAGCTTTGAAGGAAGTCATTAAAGGGTCATTTCTCTGAAGCTGTATCTGAATTAATAAGTGAGATTACTTAGCTTCTAAATTTGAGACATCATATTGCCAAAATGATGGGGCTTTCACCCCCTCCCTTCAAGAATAGAATAGACCAGACCAGAAGAGACCTTCAAGATCATTGTGTCCAACACCACCACCTAATCAACTAAAACCATGCAACCAAGCACCCCACCAAGTCTCCTCCTGAACACTGTCAATGAAGGTGACTCCACCACCTCCCCAGGCAGCCCATTCCAATAGGCAATCACTCTCTCCGTGTAAAACTTCCCCTTAACCTCCTGCCTAAACCTCCCGGCACAACCTGAGACTGTGTCCTCTTGTTCTGGTGCTGGCTGCCTGGGAGAAGAGACCAACCTCTGCCTGTCCACAACCTCCCTTCAAGGTAGTTGTAGAGAGCAATAAGGTCACCCCCGAGTCTCCTCTCCAGGTTAAGCAACCCCAGCTCCCTCAGTCTCTCCTCATAGGGCTTATGTTCCAAGCCCCTCACCAAACTTGTTGCCCTTCTCTGGACACGCTCCAGCAAGTCAACATCCTTCCTAAACTGAGGGGCCCAGAACTGGACACAGTACTCAAGGTGTGGCCTAAGCAGTGCAGTGAGCAGGGGCAGAATGACCTCCCTGTTCGTGATGCAGGCTGTTATTTACTAGCCTTAGCATGAATTCAGAATCTGGTGCATACACGCACATAACCCAAACTGAAACAAAAACAACCCCTTCTGAATCTGAAACTGCAGATATTGAAGTGTGGAGTAGTAAAAGATTATTCAGTGCTTACCCACTGCTGCCGATGAGTACAGAACTCTCCTACTTTTAATTACTTGCTATTCTGTTTACCCATGAACTAACATTTCCCTTAATTAACTCAGACTGAAACATTTATGAATACACATCTACTAAGAAGTCCACATTAAATTAGTTAATTGCATTATCTATTATAAATTCATTACTTTGTCACCAGGCATGCTGAGGCCTACAGACTAGAAGAGGCAAGTCTCTAAATATAGAAAACTGCAGGCAGATTTGTCAGCTTCATTAGTCTAAGGAGACATTAACTCCTGTTCCTAAAACTGTTATGCTTCAGAGGAGAATGTGTGCACTTCAACAGTCACAGGATTTTCAGTTCACCTGAAAGCTCAATTAGACAAACGAGCTATTCAAAACTGGAATTTTTCAAGTTAAAAGGTCCCCCTGTTTCTGTTAATAACTAATTGGGCTTGGCTCTATTGCCAGTAGACATCAGGAAGTCTGTCAAACAGAGTCAAGATACCTCCTTTGAACAAACCTCTAACACTGGTTCCATTCACCATTCTCTTACCTCTTCAGCTGTCTATACTAACCTGGATTATCATAATCTCCTCGGACTAACACAACAGCTGACGTAGAAACAAAAGCCCTTTTGTTAAAGGAGGTAATACACAGGTGGTTGTGCAATAACAAGTAACTCTTATCTCACAACAAACATGTTCAACTAGGCTACAAACTCCCGGATTCCTTGTGGGATTTTGACCTGTAGATTGTTCTTAGTGTACCAGACAAACTGAAAATATGCAATGTCCATCCATCCTCATGGCTCTCCCTAAAACAGAAAGAGTATAGGTTGACTTACAGTTCCTGCAAAATATCACCATGTGACTTGACAGCGACTTTCTGGTGCATGCTCTCTTTGACTCTTTCAATACATACAGAAAGAGATAAAGAAAAAGGAGCAAGGTGATGCTCCTATCAGCCAAAACCATTAATGTTGTATCTTCCTCAAGTCTTTGCTACAGCCAAGTTCCAAGAGACAAACCTCACAGTATCTTAAAACCATGAAGACTCTCCCATTTTTCCCTTTCTCAATTTGCTTCCAAAGGAGCAAGAATCTCCATGGTTACCTTCTTCCAGGCCTGAAACTATTTTAAGATTGTAAAAGCAGAGAAATATCAAGAAAAAGCTCACAGCCCCTTTACAGCCCTTCTTGGGGAACATACACTTCTCATGAAGGCTTTTATTCCCTCTTCTGAGCTCTCAATGCACAATGCTCATCTGCTCTGGTCTTCAAGCATCAAGGAGTGGGGGACAGACACAGAACACAACTTAAAAATTACCAAAATAAGTCAACAAGAAAACCTGTTAATTACAAACAACTGCATAAGACTACTAAATTTTAATTAAATGTTATGACTGTGGTATATATTCTGCAAATAGAATAGTTCCACATCAAAAGTGAGCACCTGTCTTAGGAATACTGTTGCCTCTCAACTTGCTACTCTTAGTTCATCATCAGCTGGAATACATGGAAATGGTGGTGTGGCAGTTTATAGAACACCTCTTTCGTGCTCAAAGCCAAATCAGGGAGCACTCAATTCCTACCAAAAAAGGCAGTGTAAGCCATGCATATTCTTTCTTAATCCTTCTCACAGTACCCTTCACTCAGAGGGAAATTCCAGTTTAACTAAGACGAACAATTTCAAAGTCTTAAGTACTGAACAGAATCAACAAACTGAAATTACTGAAGCAGCATCTACCAGGATGTTCTCAGGCTTCAACCCTTGCTTAAGGCATCTGGATTACTTAGGAGTCTTCAGCATCCTTATATGTGCACTTTTCATTTGCTTAGGAAACCACTTTCTACCAGTTAGTCACTTTTGGTCCACAGCACTTTAGAGATTTACTGTTGAAGTGCAAGAAAACTCACATGGAACCATGTGTTCAACTTATGCAATACCGAGCATGAATAAATCTTCTTTGGCTGCTGAACTTCTAAAGGCTTTCAGAGTATTCTCCATCAGCAGCAACAAGTCTTAAACCACAGCATATAATATATAAATATTATCTAGTGAGTTTTCTTTCTCCCAGATGTCAGCCAGAGATTAATACTTCCAGTAAGTCTGGAGATAGGATTCTTGAGACAGAGGAACACAAAAGGTTCCTCTAAACTCTGGGGAAAGCTTCAATGATGCCTAATACACACTTAAACACACATTGTTAAGGCTTGAGAAGACTTGGATTCTCACATGCTACCAACAGCAATTCTCACCATTGCTGAGAGCACTGTCGAAGGAAGAATAGGCTCTGAAGAGCCCATGATTACACCTGTGCAGGGTTCAGAGCAAGTGCAAGAAATTAAACAGGAAAGAGATAATCTTCATGAAGACTTCAGTACAGCAAGAGAGTATTTGCTTTCAAAGACACAAAGCTGCTTATTTCAAGCCCTGCTTCAACAGCCTATTAAAAGCACAGGTCTACTGGAACAGCTTACTTTGACCTTTATCTCCAAGAGTTGCCCAAACACAACTAGCATTCCTCAGGTAAGCATCTTCAGGATCCCTTAAAAGGCTGAGGTTTTACATACAATTCTTCAAGGATGTAAGCTCAGGGCTATGGTCCTGGCTACTTCTACATTTATATTTCTGTAACAGAAAGTCTAAGAAATCTGATTTTTAATGTCTCCTGCTGATGCTTTTCTCTTCAGCTGATGCGGCTGAAATTTTGGGCCAAGACCCCATGCTGCTCAACAGACTTGTGCAATGGTGCACTGCTAATGACCACAGCAGCGTTCATGGAGAAGCAAATCGGCTGCTAGCATCAATCTTGCGTCACAACAGATCACAAGTACGAGAACTGTTGGTCTAGATACATTTCTGCTTTATTCTACTCTTACCTTTTAAATGCTTGTAATATAACTATAGGGGCTAAATGCAAACTAGTACACACAGCTCTGCTATTAAAAACATGAAGGCTAA
The DNA here is from genome assembly GCA_033816785.1 of Picus viridis. NCBI lineage: Eukaryota > Metazoa > Chordata > Aves > Piciformes > Picidae > Picus > Picus viridis. Next base: position 25,593,084 of record CM066586.1, read on the forward strand.
CAGTAAACCCCTCCCTAGTCTGCCTCAATACCAGTAAGGGGGAGGGAAGCAGGAAAGCAATGCTCTCCACAGCCACAGACAGGGCAAAGAAATGAGCAAAAGTGTCACACATTATTACTTGTCAACTCTTACCCTCCTTCAGCAAGGCTTGACAAATGGTAAGCAGGTAAAGCTTTTGTATTTCCATAAATATTAGCTTCAAATTTCAAATTAAAGTGGCAAAGATAACCCAGGCACATCCCAACATCAGTCCTCCAGGAGCTAAAAGAAGCCCACTTATCTAACCCAGTGATGGATGAAGCTGCCATGATATATCTGTTGTCATATTAGAACAAGCTTCTGTTTCTTGTAACTCATACTATGATACCCAGGTATCCCAACCACACCTTGCTTTGAGGTAGTGATTGAAATAAAGTAGGTGTCATCTACACGGGCTTCAATAAAGTAAAACTGATCTTTGCTAGATTAAAGGTTTGAAATGAAAAACTGGAATAAGGTCAAAGTAAAACCTTGAGAGAAATATAGAATTTTTTTTTATCTTAGAGATATATACATAAGTATTCATATTCCAAGTAAACTAGACCAGCCCTAAGCAGACATGTACAATCAGTGTGAAAAGCAACATTATTTCTAGTCTTCAACTATCAGTTTACATTGCAACAGGTAAATAATTTCCATCTATACAGATGCTGAAGGGTGCATCTCATTTCTGTCTTCATTCTACTTCATTCATAAGACAAATTTCTATTTGTGTGTGATGATTTACTTTTGCTTTAAAGGAAGTGGTCAAAGCCATCCAGGAGGCACAAGGAGTGAAGCATCTGGTTTCCATGGCAACAAGTGAGCACACTATCATGCAGAATGAAGCTCTGAATGCCTTGGCAATAGCATCTGCAATTGATTTAGGTATTTCCCTCCTAAAAGTATTTATCTGTGCAAGATCCTCAATTATTAAGAAACATTTTCATGCTGTTAATTCTATATAATACCCAAGAAAAAGCGTTTCTTGACTAGATTTACCTCTTCAGCAAGAAATAAAGGAGGTCAGCCACCCAGATCACAAAAGCAATAGGTTTCAGAAATTCCCTGGAGATTTTTTTTTTATGGTAGAGTCAAATGATCAGGTTGTATGGATAAGAAATCTACACAAAGAGGTGTACCTAGAAAAACAGGAAAGGCAAAAGATGAGTAGAGAAAAAGATGAGAACATCTGACTGAAGGCAAAATTAATGACAAATAATGGACTTACGTGGTCAATGAAGACTACAGAGGAAGTAATCTTCAGAACACAGATATCTGAATGTAGGATAGAATAAAGTAGAAGCACAGAAAAGACAATGCAAATGAAACAATTTTAAGTATTCTAACTACTTCCACTGAGCTTATTTTCAGACAGATGGTAAGATTTTTCCTGTATGACTGAGCATATTTAAAACAGTTATCAATTTCTCACAATGAAAACAGTCACGAGGGAAATCTACGTACATCAAAAGATAAACTGAAAACTAATAGTCATCCTGACATCTGGAATTTGCCTTGCCTAAAAGCAGAAGAGTAACGAATCCGCCTTACTGTTTGGTCCGCCATTAAGGCTCTCAAACGTGACCGGGCAACTAATGCAAACTGAAATTTCTAGTGCTGATCATTTCAATCTGGTATGAGATTATTTTGTATGCTCTGTAACACATAGGCTCTGTCTTCTAGAATGAAGACGACAGAAATACTACACAGAAAATATTCTCCAGCAGAGAAAGCAATGCCCAAGATATCCTCAATCACTTCTTGGAAGATAGTTAAGCATTTTATTTTTAAAAAGCAAGGATGCTCTCTTTCTAGCTTATTTTCAGGTAACAATTAGGGTATTTATTTACTTATTTTCCAGAAGTCCTGGAAGAAACTTTCAAGGAATCACAGCTAGTTCAAAGCTTACACGAGCTTCTACAAGATAATAATACGAGTCCTGAGGTGAAATATAACTCAATGAGTCTTTTGTGCTGTCTTCTTAATTCAGGTAACTTTCTTTTAAGTGGTCTGTGATGATTCTATATTTATGATGATAATACAGTTTTTCTGTGACTGACATGTGATGTTTGTGATGTAGTCAGTGAGTAGTAAAGGATACTAAGGAGGTCCACTCTTTATTGATCACCAAAAATCTCAGCCAGCAGCTTCTTTATGAGAAAGTTGACTAAACCATCAAAAGAATAAATTATTTTAAAAATAAAAAATTAAAAGAGGCTTTATTTTAGTGAGCAAATGGCAAAATCAAATTCTGAAAAAGCAAAATTTGTGCTTTGGAATAAAGACATCTTTTGTCCGAAGTCACCACACACGTCTGGCAGCCTCAGATCCTGTTGTTACTACAGCATTTTTGTGTTCAAAGAAACAGAGTATCATCTTCCAGAGGCAGATGTGTATTTCTTCTGCCTATGCTGTAAGCAAACCAGAAAGCAGAGATAAACCAGCAATTTTAGCAACGCTGCCTTTGCACAGTACCTTTCAGTGAACAATATGATTCCAGTTTCACTCACTCTGTGCACAGGGGAAGACTTAAAATGCTTTGAACAAGATCCGACTTACTCTGTATGAAAAGCACTTACTAAACAACCACTTTAAACTAGAAGCCCAAAGATTTCACAGCAGATTCTCACATTTTAATACATAAATCATGTAAACTGAAAACAACAACTGTGCTCTGGCAAGGATCTGCCACAAAGGTAGAGGACTTTCGAATTCTGGAGCCACTCTCTATTGGCTGACAAGCTGGATTTTGCAGCATATACTCTTAGTTCCCTGTAGCCACAATATGGGAATAGGGAAAAGCAGCTGCATCCTTCAGTGCTGTTGCAAAGTACTGACACAGTAGATATGATTTATAATATTTTTTGCAGAGGTATATATACTTAACTTCATAGACTAACTGCAAAACTGCAGTTGTACTGCTACAAAAGGCTAACAAAGAACAGGGGGGAAAAAAAGCTAGAATTTATATGTGTATTACATTTTCACATTACTTTTCTTTTGTTCATTGAATTCTTGCAAGTCAATCAGGGGAGAAAAAAACAAACTTAACCTGGTCATTACTTCCAATGGCTGAGAGGTATCTACTGAGAAATGTTTATTTAAATAAAGAAGCTCATTTTCACCAGCAAGTGTTCCTAACTTTCATCTTACAACAATTGTAAGCCACTATGCTGTGGCACAACACTAAAAGTCAGCACTTCGTCTCCTGTTTAGGTGACCTGAGACAAGAAATAGAAGACAACAAGGTTAAAGAAACCCTTGAAGAACTCTGTAGTCACAACAACGCAAGTGTGGTCAAGGAAGCTGTCACAACATTACAGATTCTTAGAGGAGAGACACCCCACTAATCTCCTTTCTTCCCCACAGCAACCCTGCGCTGCTGCTGAAGTAAATGCAATAAAATACCAGCTTTGCCAACCCTACCTTGTATTTGCCTTGCTGCTACATAAACACTTCTAAGGGTCATGTACAGCTCTTGCTTTTAGAAATGTACGTACCAAAAAAAATTTCTTACCTATTTGGCCTACAGATACTTGCATCAGTGCTGCTCTCCACTGAGTTACTAACAGCAGTAAGAGTAAAGCTTGTCAAGTGAGTGGTCTTCTAAGATACTACATGAGAAGCACCAGGCAATTGTCACTTTGGTAATGTTTTTTTTTTGCTGCTTGGTTTTCTCATATCAGGACTCCACCTGCAGCTCTTTTGTATCAGTGGGACTTCAAAATAATTTAAAAAAATATCTCAAACTTACACCATGCAATCCAAAACAAGAGAACTTAGATTAGGTGAGAGCTGTAGCTTAAACATTGCCAAGGGCTCAAGGGCTAACTGGCACCAATTCAAGTTCTACACATTGTGAAACAACCCATGAGCCCAGATGTTATCTGAACAGGTTAGAAGCACCCCAAAACTGCTCCTTTAAACAAACTTCCCCTTCGATTTCCAACTTTGAAGCTCATTTCAGAGTCTCAGCCTCATAAGCTATATCCTCAAGTATCTGAGGTCATGGGTCTTGTCCTAATTTCAGAGTTGTAGCTATTGTAACCTGGAATGAGACTCAGTAGAAGTAAAGGTTACAAGGAACTGTGCTCACTATCCATATAGTGCTTGGACAAGATACAACTTAAAGCTAGTTAGAAATTACAAGTGGGCCTGTGTGAAGATTTGGAGACAGCTGCCACTTCATTATCTCCAGTAAGAGAAGCTGGGTTTAACTTTAGATACTAATGAAAAACTGTAGTGAAAGAATTGTCTCTGAATATTTCTACAGAATCCTTTCTTATTAAGAAATGGCCGCCTGATAAAAAAAGTAACGGGATCTATTGCACAACTTGTTCTCATAAGACCATTTTTGAAGCAGTTCCAAGTATATTGCAGTCACACAATCAAGACAGATCAAATTCTCAACCTTGCAGTGGTAAATAGTGAAGAGCCAGAGAACAATTACTTGTTTTGTAACCAGCAGTAAAAGTTAACGAGGAAAAAACCATGAAGTGCTAACCATCACAAAATTGTTTTAAAGTAGAGAGTATTTTGAAGTTAAGAAGGCCTCCTGTTGACAAGCAATTATATCTGCAAGAAAATATTACAACTTAGCTCCTGCAAAAGCTTTCCAGCTAGCAAAACTTGTTAACGCTGCTTAGCTGACTATACTCACCACCAAATAGCACTTTCAGAAGTACTCCTGATAAAGGGAATTTCATAAAACTACCTCAGATAAGTCACCTAGTAACACCAGATTTTGGCCACATAGTAGAGGAAATGAAGAAACAAACACGAGTTGAATTGTGTGAAGGTTCCTCCAGCTTAAAGCACACAGTGCTATGAGCATCCTACATTTCCAATATCAAAGTACAAAATAGCTTCAGATAATCTTGACTTCAGAATAGCGTCTTGGGATGTACCTAAACACACACACATCAAATAGCCACATTCAAGTTAAGCATACTAGAAGTGATCCAGACTTAACATTCCAGAATATCTAATTCCAGTTATTGCATTATTGTAATTTAGTCATTGCCTATTGATTAAATGTTTCTCTCACTTTATTAAAACTAAAATCATGTAGTGATGCACAGAAGAATCATTAAAATCAAAGAAGCAAACACAAACCTATTTATGCAAGTCTCACCTTCAGATCTGGAAATTACTTCCTTTCTGCACTGTGTAGTTTCAGGAACATTCAGACATGACAAACAATACAGTGTGCAAATCACAAGAACAACAACTGTGGATAACAGCAAAGCACAAACAGAGGTTTTAACTTTTGAGGTATCCAGAGTAAATAAATTATCTAGACCATTCTGAAGCTCTTGAGTTGTTCATAACTTTCCATTAACAGAGAGAAAAGCAACAGTACTATTTATTTTCAGCAGCCCAGACTGAAACAAAAAACTAAATTAAAAAAATAAATAAATCAGGAATTGGTTTCAGCAAAACATACAGGACCACTAGCAGTCCTTTATCATTGCCAGAGTTATCTATGAACTGCAATCTCAGCAGCCAATTTAAATTTTAGAGAGGGAAAGATTACTAACTGAAAGCAACAAATCTTAAAAATCAAACTCCAGGAGTACAAAACATTAAATTTTATTTAAGTAAATTTAAGACTTGAGGAAAACAAAAAACCAAACAGGTACTGAATGTCACTCAGAAAAGCCATCTCAAAAGAAGAGACTGAACCTCCCCTTCCACTGGACAGACAATGTTCAAGCCGCATGGCAACCCACATGTGGTAGAGGGAAAGAAGAAGAAAAGATAAAATAGGGAGATAAAAACCAAGGCAATACTACATGTAAGTCAACTGCCATATCAACCTTGCTGGACTGTAGGTACAAGTCTATCATCATGGCACTCTTATCAGGGGCACCAAAACTAAAGATGCCTTTGGAAGAAATGCTCAGGTTTTCAGGAAGTAACCGAAGCTCTTTTGGTCACTGCACTTTTTTTTCAGTGCTTATATCCACTCTTCATGCACAGGGAAACTGTGTCCAAACGCAAGTATAGCAAGAGAAACAAAAAGGCAATTGCACTGTTGAACATACTGACAATTACATATTACTTCACAGAAATAAACTGTGTTGCTTTTGGAGGAAAAAATGATCATGCTGAGAAGTTTCCTTCTCTCAATCTAGTTATTGCAGTCTGATCTTATATTTGGCATCCTCACTAAAAACCTTGTTTCCATTGCAGTGTTTGTTCAGTTGATCCAGATGCAACCCCTGAAATCTCAGTATCAACAATTTACCAATTCTCTCTTTGCATGGACTAGCTTCTGCTTCAAAGCTTTAGATGCAGGCTCGCACCCAGTTGTTTTTTGCTGACAAGACTTACTTAAACCATAACCTAAGTCTTTAGCCATGAAGTCGCTGGCAGGTCCACAGAGAAAATGCTGGATATAACTAAGTATAAAGCAGAAAGAAAGTATTCCCATTCCAAGTCTGAAATTACACTAGCTGTGTGTACCACCAACAGAGAAGACACACTTCAAAATGCCTAGGGCTAAATCAGCCTAGAGCCCCAGGGTTTTAAAAGTGATACTGGGTAAGCACAAGAAGTCTATCCACAGTGAAAACAAATCACTCCGTTGAAGATCTTCAAATAGGATGAACTTAGTCTCTTGAATTCAGTTCCAAACAACTGAAGCATTGATACAAAGCTGGTGTCAGTATGGCCAAAGCCAATAAAAACAAACTGTAGAAAAACACCACTTCCATTAGATTCTGGTTTGCATATAAACAGCACTGCACAAAGAAACCAAGTATTCCAATTTTCTTCAGGCAACTTGCAGACACTAGCATTGTGATCCACGATGCTGGGTCTCGTCGGCAGCTGACGTCAGTGCATGAACTCCACAGGAATCTTTGACACTCATGATTTCTGCTAACTGCTGAAAATACTTCCCAGCATTAGGAGTTGTGTCAAAAAGTGGAAACATTCCTTAGACCAAATGTTCCATGCTATGCTTTATGAATAAAAACTTACAAGTGGAAAGCATCCTTTCCCAGTTTTCCATATGTCAGACTGTTAAATATAACCCCAAGAGTAAGCGGGTTGACGAAGTGTTATAAAGTTTCAAGCACCAGAGTTTAAAGCAAAGGTTGCTGGACACTGCTTTGCCATTTGCAAAGAGGCAGTAACAGCAGCGAGTTTTTGGTTCCTCCAAATGGACTAGATTTCAACAAAATACAGACCTCAAAAAAATCAAGACTCTACAGAAGAAACGCCTCCTGCTCTCCCCTCAGTGATCTACTGCCATTGTTTCCTTCTACATCAAAGATAAAAAGGATTTAAAAAAAAAAAGCCACAGTGATTTTACTTTCAGGTTCTCAGATGAGTAATAGCAGACTGCTCTCTGCAAGTGTGAGGAAATCAGCGACACTCAGACAAGCTTCCTTTTCCTGTTGTGTTTCAGTCACTGGCCAGAAAAAGAACTATGAAAACTGAACTGAAGTACACACGAGAAGTATTGCATTGTCTGAAATATTTCCCAGATCAAAAGCTTGACGTATGTCTGGATAAATCAGTTCAGACACAGAGTCTTATTGTTGATCGGTTTTTGCCAGTGAAATGTTGGTTAATACACGCATAGTACAAAAAAGGACATTAGAGAGATTTTAAAATTTGGCTCTCCAAGAAAGCCATATACTTTGGAAATACAAGTATTAAATTCTTCAGGCAGACTATATGCAGTAAAATATCATTATAAAAATATATAGTTTTCTAGAATTTACACTGTTAGGCACTGTAAATAAATCTGCTCTCCCTGAAAAAAAACTGGTGTTACTGGAAGCAGTAAAAAATGTTAGTTATATGGCCCACAGCAAAACTGACAGCTATAGCGACTTCCATGAACTTTTCAGTCACAACACTTCTACCTTAAAGCTAAAATCGCTAAAGTCTTTTAGAGAACACTGTAACTCTTACTGAGCTACAGATCTACCTATTGCACCTTCCAAGAAGGGAGGACAGGAAGGAGAGATTTCAATTTTCTTCTGATAAAAAAAGAAATGCAATTCAGCAGCAGGAGGTCAGTTCAATGGAGAAAATTGTGAAGAAATTCTGGTTCACCAGATTTTTGTGTTGGCATCAGAACCATGTATCAGAATATATGCAGATCTGAGCATTTAATAGCTTTACAGATGGGATTTAAAAATTAACTAAAAATTCACTAAAAGCATATTTTCTCCTAAAAAAAAATCTGTAAAAATCAATGCTGAATTTAAATGTTTAGCATCAGTCCTGATATTAGCAGTTTTTGAAGATGATGAATACAGCAGTTGTGACAAACTAGACAAAGAGCAAAAACCATCACTGACTAGCAGAGTATGCTTGCCAGCTACTGAAACAAGCTGCATTTTTAAATTCCTGCAGACATCACTTTTAAAAGATATTACTGATCAATGAAAAACCCAAACATTTTAGAGTTTTTTCTTCTATAAATAATGTCTAATTATTGTTTTTGGACTGGAAACAGCATCAGGGATTCACACCCTCTTGCCTGAAATGGGATATTTCTAACAGACAATGGTACAGATTGTCAGATTTTTCCCCTCGAGAAAAGGCTTGCACTTTCTAAACAGCTTGGGCTACTCAAGCTCTCATGCTGAGCATAAGTTCCTGCTCCTGAGACATCTACATTACTCCCAGTCAAACAGAGATACCTTTAATTTCTGCCTAACTGAAAATCAACTGAAGAAACAGACAATTTGTGGCTTCTTTTTTTTTACAGTTTCCAATACCATGATGGTTACGGCTGCTGGGTAGCTTGCTAAAAAAAATAAATAAAAATGAGTGAGTCTACAAGAGAGTAAAACAAATTTGAAGATCCTGAAAAAAAGAAATCAACATGCCTTCTGTAGAGATTACATTTTGAAAATCATGACAGTTGGGAGTGAAAAATAGAACAATCGTAACAGTAATCCTTCAAGGAAAGAGTTTACAGCAGTTTCATGTCTCCTTGCTACATTCTTTGAAATCTGTTTTACCAGTGTCTTGTGAAGTTCCATTTCTTCCTCAGAGATCAACACCGGTGCACTGAGATGTCTCAATAGAGACAAGGTAGACATGTGTTGGAGGGTGAGCATGTGCACACATGTGGGTATTTCTTTTGTACCAGCTTTTAACAAAAAGCATGAGGAAGGTAAAATCCAGGTCAAGCCTTTAATAACAGGGTATTTCACCGTCTGTGCATTTCTTCCACCTTGGTATCCAATCAGCAACTGTAAAATACTTTCTTGCAGCATGTGTCTGCTTTTTATTCAGAAGGCATTACCTGCCTTTACAGCTTCAATATCAGAAATCAATGTCCTGGCTAAGAAAATCCCAAAAATCTGTAAAGACAAAAATAACAAGCCATTTGTGAGATGAAACACTTGCAATTTACCAGTATGGAGGAGGTTTTGTACAATTACCATTAGTCATCATTGCAGAAAGTGAACCTATTTATTATATGCTCTTACAGCACTCTAGTGATGCCAGCACAACTACTCTTGTGGATAAAGATACACAGTCACAAAGTGAATGCAGGTTCAGATATCACTTCATAGCCGGGATCATCTGGCAAAGCATGCCTATTACTAAAGTAGTAAAGGCAGCAGAATCTTACATAAAACATAACTTTCATATAATTTCAAATGCTCCTGAAATGTTACAAGTTCCTAGATGGGACAGAGCTGGAAGAAATCCACTTAGCCAAGTTTGAGTCTTATAACACACCTATGCTAAAGTTAAAAATCAGACATTTTCATTCATTACACAACTCTGGATAATCCTATCAATTTTCTGATCAGAATGTGCAAAACTACCTGTACTGAAATTAAATTCTTATCACAAACAGTAGTGAGAGAAGTTCCAGATTATTCTGAGGCATTCAAATTTTAATGTCCATGCAAGTTCTTGGGGAAATCCTCCTTTACAAATTGAAGATAAACTGATTATGCAGCACACTTCCTGAAACGTTCTTAGGAAAACAAAAGGACCAGGGTGAAGTTTTATGAGAATACGGAAAATTTGTTTTAGAAGTAGTCAGATTAAGTCTAACTCTTAGCCTCACCCTAAAACACTCTAACACAGAAGAAAGACCCAGTTTGAAAGCAGAATTGACTGAACAGTAATAAATTATTACCAGTCAACACATTGCCAAAAGATCAGACTCCACATACTTATCGTCTTGCTAACTGAAGATATACTCAGGAAAGCCTCACTTGGAGCCATGAAAGCACTATGACTTTATGATTCTAAAGTATCAAAAAACTAAGCAGAGGGCAGTATTGTCCTAGCCAGCACTTCACGCTCAGCTATTTTCAGTTAAATGGAAAATACATTTTGCAGTAGATGTACAATTTGTTATTTCTCACCATGGCAAGGAAATCTCATAGCTAAGAAATTTAGGTAAGCTTAAACACATGCCACAATGGGAACAGCATCCACTTTGAAAGAAGTAATCCAACATGTTTCACTAAGAAGTTTTATTCTATGATGTACCAAGCACTGGAAGCCATAGAAATATCATCTGGTTTGATAATATCACATTTGCAACCTGTTCACTAATTTCCCTGCTCTTCTTTTATCAACGTTTTTTCCAGCAGTATGCTACACATCATTTATGGCCCAATGACTGGCAATTTTAGCATGAAGAACAGAATTTCAGTCAGTTCACATATGTGATGTACAGCCTTCTGGATGTATGTCAGATCTACTGGAGTAGACGACCAGAAGATCTGCCATGCTTCATGGCACATTGAGCTGTAAGCAATATTATTGTATCATATTACTCTATTTTAGCATATTGCAACAGTAATTCATCACTATAATTCTATAGTGAATGTATAATTGTTTCAGATTTTTATAAAGACTTTCACTTCTATGAGAAACAATTTCAGCATAACCAAATTAGTTTGTATCAGATATTTTCACTCCAAGTCCCCAGCCCTGTAATTAAATTTAATCCACCTCTCCCTGTAACTACCCTTATCATCCAACAGTTCTGTATCTGAAAACCAGAAATATTTTTCAAAGTAATAGAACAAAAACTAACCTGTAGCAATGAGATAGCAATGAAGACACCTGCAACAATGTAGATATTTTTGGGTAACCAAGCTTCAAGAGCAACAATACATCCTTTGACAAAAATCTGATCATCCCATTCGCTCTTGCTCTGAATGTAAAAAGGAAGAAAATGTTATTTTTCTGTTCAAGTTTATTATAAGATAAATCACCTGATAGGGCTAAATTCATGTCAACTCTGCAGTAATGTTTTCAATCAGATCACAGAAATACTTATATGCCCAGATTAAATCAGGGCAGGTCTGACACTGATGCATCCTCCTGCCTGTCCTGTTACTACAGTACTTTAGAATCAGCAGATAATACAATTTAGGCTATTAAAACTGAAAATTGACAAGTACATTTGAAATGCAGGTCCTACCCCTTCTTCAAACACACCTTTCCCTTTCCCTCTGTTTTTTTTTCCATCCTACTGCAGTACAAGTTTAAACAAAGGAAAATCTTTACCACATTCTATTTGCAGTATGATGTAGCACAATCTGTTTTTTCCTATAATTAAGCTGACATCTATCAGCAATTCCACCACTTTTTGCCTATGCAAGCACAGAACAAGATAAACAAGATGACCACAGCAACTTACCTTCTTTCTGATGTCATAGCCACACTGTGTATTCACCACCTTTTGCTGCAAAACAAAAATATTTAACACAAATCAAATGAATTGTACTCACATCTGTTCAATGGAAATTTCTGTCTTTTAGATACACCAACAAATCAGGACTGGCAATTAAGCAAAGCACTAACAGAACACACACAAAAAGTAATGACAAAGAGGTGTACACTAGCAGGAAAACATCTTCCAACTAGAAATCCCAGCTTCTTCAGTCGCTTGGCTTTCAACTAGCAAGGACTTGTTCCACAAAGTATAGCAACTGTACTGCCAGCATATAAGTAAAACAACCACATTTCCAAGGCCAGTTTGAGGCTATTTCACATAACACCTAAACACTCAAGTAATAACAATTTAAAAAGATACCAAGTTGACTTATACCTGCAATGGAAAAATACACCTTACAACTCCATCATTTGAAGTGGTATCCAACTTGCTATCCCAATGAGGCCAACTAACATCTACAAACTACTTGATCCCCCTCAGTTGGTATTTCAAACTCCCACATACAACCCAGCTCCAAGACACAGTCTTGAACACCAAACACTCCAGTTTCAAATTCCAAGTAGGAATGAACACCTTCCAGATCACAACCACATACAACTCAATGACAGTATTTATCTCTGTACGAGACTTACGACAATATATGTGCATTACAGAGTTATAATACAATTTACACAATTACATTGCACATTATATTGAACTACTAGTAGATAAATACTTTTTTAATGTACTTATGCTTCCTTAAATATAGCAACCAAAGAGATTCTGTGGAATATTAGTGCTCCAAATTGAAGAAAAAGTAATATTCTGAACATGGAATATTTCTCTCAAAGACTTTCTTGGCTGATTTCCAACAGTGAGAAGCCTCAGTGTAACTTAGCAGTGGCTATCTGGTCTGCACTAGGATTGCTGGACTGATTTTGAGCTGTAACCATATAAATATCCCCACTAGTACTTCAAAGCATTACACCCTAGGTCCTACCTCCATATTTGGGCTTCCATCAAAAGACTCAGATTCCTAACATTTAGTAAATAGATTTTAGCAACAAGTACCTAAAGTTTGCCAAAACCAGTCTTAACTGGGACAAATCCTGCTTAGTGCTCTCAGATCCTCGCAAACTAGATAAAACAGGCTGTGAATCAGGGAAATAATGCACTGGGGGGAAAATAATTTAAAAAAAAATAAATCTGAGGGGTGGATGTCAAGTGGATGGGGCCAAGCTCTTTATGGTGGTGCACAGTAATAAGACAAGGAACAAAGGGTTCAAAGCTGAAAACAGAAAATTTCACCTCAGCATGAGAAGAAATTTCTTTACAGTGAGGGTGACTGAGCACTGGAACAGGCTGCCCAGAGAGGTTGTGGAGACTCCTCCTCTGGAGACTTTCAAAATCCACCTGGATGCAGTCCTGTGCAGATGACCTAAGTGACCCTGCTTTAACAGGGAGGTTGGACCCACTGATCTCTTGAGGTCCCTTCCAACCTCTGATATACTGTGGTAACTTTTAGGGCCCTAGTCCTCGCACTTTATTCATGAAATGCTTCTTTTCATAACTCTCCAACATCAGAACAACAAAGCCAGGAAACAACTTACAGCAGGATCGGGTATACAACAGGAAAAAGGAACGCCACACTTCTCACGACTTTTACTTTCACTGCTACAATTAAAGTATATGTTGAAGTCCCAGTCTTCTGGACCTTGGGCACCACAGCAATGGTTCTGCAACAGATAAACACTTAGTTATTAGGGGTATTTCAGAGGCAATTTATCCACTGAATGAACTCTGGAATGGCATCTATTCATCACCTTCACTTTCTCCTTGACTGTGTTAAAAGAGTACAAAATGCATAATGAATACTGCAGTGTTTGACACCTGTTTCCAGAAGCAATATGCCAACAGGACAAACAAACCCATAAAAATTATGGCTTCAGATGTAATTTCTAGATGCAATTAGTGTATATCTGTAAATGGTGGAACAAAGCAGTTTATATAAATGCCTCGTACCCCTTATTTCCAAGTCAGCCAAATCCAGAAAACTATTAAAAACAAGTTTCTTTATATTTGTGACTCCATCCTTAAATCCTCACAAATCAACAAGTTTTCTTCTGCCTGTTTACTCTGAAAAGTAGATCCAAACATTTGTGATTATACTTCCTTTCTTTTAAATGAGCAGGTTTCCATATCTAAATGAATTAACTGGTAAAGTTTTACTAGCTCAAAGGTCAGTCAGCTCTGGAAGTATTTCACACAAGTTTCTTGACCTAAACAGTGTAACATAATTACCATAATTGCAGGTTGGGAAAATCTCAGCATTTCAAGGATAGTTCAGTTCCTGCAACTAATGGAAGCTAGTTTCTTATTAAATTACACTTTGCACTTACTGGCCTCAATATTTAAGGGCACAAATCTTTCTCTACAATTTGAACACTTGTCGTATATCACATGGATCTTCTACGTGCCTAGTGAAATTCCATCCTCTTGGAATATCTCTACCATCTCTTCTACTCAGCGCCTGTCTTCACAAAACTTGAAGTTAGTAGATAGATGTGTACATACACAGTTTTTGAATGAAATATTAAACAGAGCTGCACAGAATAGTCAGAATAAACAACCACAAATAAAAGAACTGTATGAAGTCACCTATACATTTACTGTGAAAAAAGCAAATTACATTCATCTGCTCTTTCTAGCCCTTCCTTCCCTTAGGCATCTACATCTTTGTCAAAAACAACCAAAAAAAAAACCCAGAAACAAACCCACCCCAAAACACAAACCAAGAACAGAAGCAACCACACAAATACAAAAAAATGACAAAATTAAAAAACAACCAATAACAGGCCCAACCAAACCACATTAAACATGTTCATCTACATCACTAATGTACAGGCTATGAGGTCATTTACAGACCTGGTAGTAATAAAATCAGACAGAATAAGGAGATATCTGCAAAAAACTCCCTGGGTCCCAAGGCATACACTGAGAACAAAGCAAGTCAGCCTAAGGTGCATGGGTCCTCAGAAGACTGACTTCAGTGATGTGCTTGAACACACTGCTGCACCTTACTGTTCAACCCTTGCAGAGCCACACTTGTTAATACACATTTCATACTTCCCCTTCATTCTCAGGACGGTGAGTAATGGATCAACAGAATAATTCAGAGACTTTTCCAGTCTTTCCTTTTTCAGGTTTATTATCTTGTTAATCTGGGTTGTGAACTCCTTTTAGTGAGACCACTCTTTTGTTTTTCATCAAAAAGTATTTAACTGGGAAACAACTGCAAATCAGCTTAACCTATTAAGAGTAGTTGACTGCAGTGAAACCGAATAAATAGAAGGAACAAAAACTGAGCTGACAACATTGAAATAATTACTGGTTTTGGTTGTGGTCACGAGAATCCTTACCTTACAATGCTCCTTTAGCACTGAAACCTAAAGCTAAACTGCACTGAAATCCACCCAAGCAGCTCAAAGAATGTTTCCATAATCAATACACACAACAGTGAATGAACATGACAGGTAAGTTGCTGTTAATTTACAACTAATCAAGCTGGTATCCACTGCAAAATGGGCTTTTCCATCAAACTGAGTTGTGAGGACATTTCTAAACAAGACCTTCTAGAAGATGGAAGACATGAAAAAACAACCTTCTTTCAGAAAGAGAAAATAATATACAACACAAACATTTTACCTCTCCATGAAGCACTCACATGGGCACTGTTTCTCTCCTTTTAGCCACACACAAAGGAATAGAGTCATAAGAGCTATCCTCACTGGGTACTTCCTAGGCATGATTACAAAATCATTTCACTGAAGGAAAGCCTCCAGGTCCTTACTAGGCCTTGTCATTTGCTGGTGTACATCACTATCTTCACATAACCAAACAGAACCACAGGAGCTGGTTCAACCTTCTTTGACAAATGCCTAGCTAGAGAACAGTTTTTCCCCAGCTAAAAACGCTCTTTTGCTTCAAGATGAGGTTCATCTTGGAAGATAAGACACTGCGATGCATCTGTGTACAAAACTGGAGTGCCTCCTAAAATAGAGTGCAGACTACCAGTTCCTCTGCACAACTTCAAGATAAAGAAGGCCTTTTTTTTGCTTACTTCTCACTGCAACTGGTGCAACACTGATCAGAACAGGAAAACAAGTCAAGAAAGCCAAGAACAGATGGATGCTTGGCAGAGGTTCTGCATTTGCAGTTAAAACAGTACTGTACCTCAGAATATCTTACTTCCCTCATGTATTCAATGCAGAAACAGCAAACCAGCGTATCTGTAGCATGCCACTATTAGCTACAGAATGCAATAAATTAACAAAAAAGGAAGTCTTCCATATCTGCATCTTCCCCTAGAATGAATGAAAAAAAAAGTGACAGGATATATACTTACAATTTTCTGTAGCGAATCAATGAGGTTCTGGAGGTCAATATCATCTCGGTAGGACTTAATGTTATTCTCAAAGAATTCCTTGACCCTATCCCTCACCCAGTCCTGGAACAGGAAAGCCAGAACTGCCACTGCCAGCTCCAGCAGGAATATAAACACAATAGCTCCACAGAACTGTAAAAAAAAAAAAAAAAAAAAAAAGAAAAATCATCCCAGATTAGAAAGTACCCATTCATACTCCATATCCTATGCAGACTCCAGCAGTAAGGCACAGAGAATTATCTTGAAATTCTTCCTTGGCACAGATACCATGAGAACACAGCCTGTTAAATGAGAATACAATGCACAGAAACTCCCAAGCGGCAGAGTCACCTTTTTGTTGTGGTCAGCTGAACACAACAGAAAAATGAGCACCATAACACAGTTATTACACACAGCAGTAAAAATACTAATAAATTAGAATTTATAAAATGCAGGGCTAAAGTAGTCTTGATGTTACTCCTTGTGTTGTTTTCAGTTTGTGGGGTTATTTTTGCTGTTGGTTTTGGGGTTTTGTCTGTTTGGGGATTTTTGCTTGATTTTATTTTGTTCTGTCCAGATGTACAGATCTAAAGCAAAGAAGCCTCATTATAAACATTTCAGTCACTGAAACTTTGGTTTTGCCCACCAAACCTTTAAAAGTTTAAGGGATTTTATCCTCCCTAAGCCACTACTATCTCTCCTCAATAATTTCCAACTGATTCAATATGTTGCGGACCATCATATTTTGTGATATTACGTACACAGTGTTAGATTCTGGTACACATGCTGTAAACAACATTGCCGTATAGCAGAAAGAATAAAAGAGGCAAGAAACATTCCTCAGAAAGGGGAAAATATACATGAAGTTTGAACCTACACTGTTTTTAATACCATTACTTAAAAGGCCCATCAGGGGGTGACATTTACCATATACACTGTATCATAGCAAATGCTACAAATGAGTTCTCTGGGTTCTTTACCCATCATTCCCAGCTTTCACATGCATAAAAAGCCATGCATACCAATGATGTTACTTACAAACTTCAGAAGGCAGATATTCTCTCTCAGTGCTCCAACACAACCAGCAAATCCTAAAGTAAACATCACTATTCCCACCACTAAGACAAGCACCACTGGGTCCAGACCATGAAGACCAGTCACCTTTGTCAGATCAGACAATACACCCTGAAAGAAAAAAACAGGATAACAGAAAAACGTGACTGCTCTAAGTATCTTTTTCCATTTAACATTCCTTCTGGACATTCACAATTTCAACATGATTCCAAATTAATTGGTTGCAAACCCTTGAGCTTGCCAACAGCAGCCCATGCTGTCCTGTTAGAAAATGGTTAATGACAAATCCAAATTTTATTCACCCTTGCAGAGGAAGTATTAATGCAAAGTTACAGCTAGTAATGCTTTTAATAAGTAAATCCACTGCAGTGAACTTCTCAGATGACATTCTCCTAGATGTATTTGCCTAACAGGCTTCCACAAGATGGTGCCAAAAGCTCAATATGGAACTAAATGAATATTCAGTGGTACAGGCAAAAGAATAAATGCTTTATATTATCTTGAAATACATCAATTGGAATGGCACTCCCTTTCACAGCCTGTTTCAGAAAAATAAATAAATGAAGTTTTCCAAATTGTAGTATTTGGGTGGCAGAAAGAGAGACAGAACACGTTACAGATGTCATTTTAAGGGAGGGAATTAAAATTTTGGTTTTGTTTCCAAAGGAAGAGTTTTTCCTCTCACCATTTCAGTTACATCCCTTCAATGCTGAATAGTCGTAGGAAAGTTCCACCAAATCTTGCAAGAACACAGAATTATAGTCTAAATAGTCCCCTTTCACCCCAAATAAAATTCTTGCATCAAAAGAAGCTATCTATCCCCTATAAGATACTTGCAAATTGCCAAATTTATCTGCATTTTCTGCTTTAACTATCCAGACATACCACTTATCTTGACACCAATATTGCCTATTAAGCTTGGTTGCCTAGACCTTAGGACAGAATTTCTAAGTTCAGTAAATAGAAGCCCTTATTTTTAATTTAGGTTTTAGAGAAACTAAGTTCATACACCAGCTACCAATAAAATCCCATCAAATACGTCTAACATGAGCTTCCCGTGTAGTGTGCCAGAATATGCAACACACAGAAGACAGAATGGATAAACAGATAAAGCTGTGGAGAACAATTTGTAGAGATGTCCAGGTGGCCTTGCAAGAGTCTGTGTTTATCATATATTCATCAGCAAGAGAGGATTTTAATAAGGAAATACTTTCCCTTTAAAATACAGAAATAAAAATACAATATCCTGTAATCCTCTCCACTATATTCTTTATAAAGTGTATTTTGAAGCTAGCTATGTTTACTGTAAGAAAAAGGCATCAGAGACCCCCACAGAGTCATTCATATAAGTAGTCTAACTCTGCCAAAGGAAGGCAAATTTTCATCTTGCTATTCAGGTATTTGTGCTAGGGTTAAGTGCAAAGATTATATAACCTAAGAGAGGATCTTGGAAGTATCTTTATCATTTTGTATTTAAATACCTCAAAATAGCATCTACAAAATACAGCATTAGAAAAAAAATGTCCACACAGAAAAACATCAGCTGATGAAAAAAAAAACCAACAACTTACAGGAGGTCAACTGTTATGAGACATAATGAAAGCAGATCTTGTAAGGGTAGTCAGTTTGGCAACAGCAAGATAATAATTCTTTTTACCAAAAACTGGGTGAAAGGATGAAAAGTGAAAAAAGTAACTGAAGCACAGACTTCAGAATTCTCATGTGATAGCTAGTGACTAAAGCTGAAACAACTTATTAAAAAGCAATCACTCCTTATAGATTTCCAAGAGTTCACTAAGTCTTGGGAAGGAAAGACTTTCCTAGCATCACCAGTGATGTATTTCCATTCTTACAAACTGCAACACCTTGCATGTAACTATCAAATTTGGTCTACTGGTTTAGTGATGAGAGTTCCACCTAACCAAACCTTGGCTCAGACTCCACAATCAAGGAAAACACACTAAGATTAGCTAGGCTAATTCACTGTCTTTGTGGAACAAATACACTATGAAACCAAACACTGTGACAAGGATGTTGAAACTTTCACAGCTATTTCCAGTCACATCCCCCACAAAAGCTCACTTTTTCCCCCTTTTCCTCTAGAAAATCTCACTTGCTCAAGCAACATCTTTTTGGAAGAGAACTTCCTCTCATCAAAACATGTCACGAAGAAAAGCTGGCAGGAACTGAGATTTATTATTCACCCTCAGATGTCATTGTTTCACAACAGTTTCTTCATTGCAACCACCAAACGTGATTAAGTTCTCTTTGAAAAAATGAAGTTGAAGGAGAGGTCTGCCTAACAAAAGATGTTACGCAAAAGTCCTGATGGAAAGAACTAAATAAGAATTATTTCATGGGACTCTTATTCCACCTCACTCATCTCTCCAAGGATGCTTCTGTCTGTGCCATCTGCAGGATGGTAAAAGCTCTTTGAAGTAGAAGCTCTCCTTTACAACAGCACCTGAATTTCTGTATACCTGTAGGAAATCAAGTCTGACACCTGAAGTCAGTGCCAAAAAATCCAAGAATAAAATTCAGTCTTTTATTTAGTCACTTAGAACAGTGAATTAAAAGTTCAACTGTACATGCTTAAACTTGTTTTCATCTTTAATTCATGAAAGCATTATGCCACCATGTCAACTGTTTGCAACAAAGGGCAAACATGGATTTGCTTTAAAATAAGCACATACATACATAAATAAATAAATAAATATCCAGTGCAGCCCATCAGCAAAAGCCAAATCAGTTACTGTTCTGAGATACAGGAGTATAGATACTACAAAAACATCTGACATGGACACAGTTGATATCTTAAAATGGATTTCCATTAATTTGATGATTATTACAGTAACACATTGCCACTGATTACTAACAAGTAACTTCTGAAAGTTTACATACCTCTGTGTACAAACACATATACCGATCAGCAGATTAAACACACTAAAACACAGAATAATTTAAGACTGAAAGATCTGCCTGACACAGGCGAGTCCAAAACTGGATATAGTACCCCAGATGTGGCCTTAAGTGGGGTGTATATTGTTGGAAGAAGCTCCTCCCTCAACCACTGGCCACATTTGTGCTAACTAGTCCAGTACTCTGTTGACCTGGACATGCAGGCACACCTGATATTGAACTTAAGGATTTCACAGACTGCATTGGGTTGGACTGCATTGTCCAAATCCTCCTCAGTGATGGGGGACACCTCCAACCAGATCAGGCTGCCCAGGGCACATCGAGTCTGATTTTTAATATCTCCAGGAATAAGAGGTCAAGGTTTCTTTCCTCAAAAGCCGTCTTCTGGACAGTCAACTCCCAGCTCATACTAATGCATAGGGTTACTCCATCTCAGTCACAGGATTTTGCAATTGCATTTAATTATTTGTTTTAAATAACTTTCATGCAGTTCCTATTAACGCTGTTAACCTGTCCAGAGAAGGGCAACAAAGCTGGTGAGGGGTTTGGAACACAAGCCCCATGAGGAGAGGCTGAGGGAGCTGGGGTTGCTTAGTCCGGAGAAGAGGAGGCTCAGGGTGCTCTCTACAACTACCTGAAGGGAGGTTGCAGCCAGGTGGGGGTTGGTCTCTTCTCCCAGGCAAGCAGCACCAGAGCAAGAGGACAGTCTCAAGCTGCACCAGGGGACATTTAGGCTGGATGTTAGAAAGAAGTTCTTCACAGAAAGAGTGATTGGTTATTGGAATAGGCTGCCCAGGGAGGTGGAGTCATCATCACTGGAGGTGTTTCAGAAGAGACTGGATGAGGCAATTGGTGCCATGGTTTAGTTGATTAGATGGTATTGGGTGATAGGCTGGACTTGATCTCGAAGGTCTTTTCTAACCTGGTTAATTCTATTCTACTCTATTTCTTCATGCTCTTGGAGTCCCTCTACATGAGAGTTTTGCATTGAAGTAAACCAATTGCTCCCTTTCCATTTATTATTAGCCATTAACTTGCTGAAAAGACGTTCAGCTGACCAGTCGCTACCTTCCCAGATCTTCCCTTGTGTCATTATTAAAATTGTTTTACTGATAAGCACTGCTTTCCCAACCAGAGGGCTGAGTGTTATTCACCCTGCATCTATTAATATTTTATAATTTACTTTGTCTTGGTGATTTCTGCAATATTCCTTAGTGACTTTTAAAACTTTATACAATTTAACTTCTACGTGATTGCTCAGAAATACAAAAACCAATTATAAGACCATAAGGATAAGCCAGTTAAATACACCAGATAAAAAAAATCAATTTGACTCAAAAAAGTAATGCAAACCAGGATGACTAACAGTTTCACATATAGTATTTCCAACATTTTCACAAACCAGCATGCTCAGTATCAGCTAAAGGCACAGGAATTATACCCAGAAAAAAAAAAGTCTGCTTAGGAATCAATCTGAAGTACAGTCCTACTGGAAAAAGAGAAAAAATATACAAGTTTAAGGACTAGATTTACTTCATGTTGCACTAAGAGACAGGATGTTCAAAACTCTTCCACCGCCTGTAGTTTATCTTTGGGTTTACCACTGAAACACTGCTTCTGGAGTGTTCTTCTATTTCCCATCTATTGTTCACCAAGATGTTTATCAGAAAACAGATCCATAGAGGCGCTATGGCTTAAAAAAATAGCACTAGTATGAAAGACTGCACACAGCACAGAACAGCCACGGAAAATAACTTAGAGATTTCATGAGCCATTCAGAAGATCAAAGCCACAGGAAAAGCTTTGAAGCACTTCAGTGCAAGACAGGGCAAAGAGCAGAAATAGCTCAGAAAAGCTTTAAGAAATAGAGTCTGGTTTGCCTTTCAATAACTTTGGTGCATGGTGTACCATCAAGTCCATTTGGTAAATGGAGCTAGTTATGAGGTAGTCATTCCCAACACCACGGATACTGTGTGCTTTTTTACAGAACAGCAGATCATATCTGAGCATGGAGAAGGCAAATTCAAGACACTTAACACCCTCCCTAAAGAGCACCCTCCCTTTCCTAACAGCAGAAAAGGAGGGAACTGTGTTTTTGTGTGGAGATAGGCTGCTTACAACCTACCAATGATATCGGTGACCAAGTTGTGACAAGGCTGCTTACAACCTACCAATGATATCGGTGACCAAGTTGTGACAAGGCTGCTTACAACCTACCAATGATATCGGTGACCAAGTTGTGACAAGGCTGCTTACAACCTACCAATGATATCGGTGACCAAGTTGTGACAAGGCTGCTTACAACCTACCAATGATATCCGTGACCAAGTTGTGACAATGTGCACAGAGATAGTGGGGAGAAGGAGATCAAGCACTAAGACCATCATAAAACTCTTCTTCCACTTTTTGGAAGTGAAAATCCCAGAAGCTCTCTCTCTATGGGAGGTGCTATGTATAAACACACTGATTAAGGAAGCAGTTCCACTGTGATGGCAATTAAAGTGGTCCTACTCAGCAGCACAACTGAAGAGTGAGAGCACATGTCCTCCATTATTAAGGTAAGGACAGATAAATCTGCTACTATCCCTTTTTCCTGTTACTTGCAGTCATATTAAAGCCACAGTTTTGCATTCATAACAAGTGGGTGAATCATTCATTTCTATACCTATACCATCTTTTCTCTTGTAGCAAGAGAACTCTGTAGGTGTATGCTCACACAGACTTCCTCTGAGAAGGTTTCCAGCTTAAATGAGCCTTTGTTGAAAATAAGAATGTTAGTCAGCTAGATCATGTTCCCCAAGTTTGTTCCTTTACATGGGGACACAATTAACCTAAGCAGTTCCACAGAGGGTAAAGTGGAAGACAACAGAACCACAGAATCAACCAGGTTGGAAGAGACCTCAAAGATCATTAAGTCCAACAGATCACCCAACCGTAACTAATCACTAAGTGCTTCATCCAGTCTTTCCTTAAAGACCTCCAGAGACGCTGACCCCACCACCTCCCTGGGTAGCCCATTCCAATGGGCAATCACTTTCTGTGAAGAACTTCTTTTTAAGATTGAGCCTAAACTTCCCCCTGCACAATTGGAGACTGTGTCCTCTTGCTGGTTGCCTGAGAGAAGAGACTAACACCCACCTGGCTACAGCCACCCTTCAGGTAGTTGTAGGCAGCAATAAGGTCTCCCCTGAGCCTCCTCATCTCTAGGCTAAACCACCCCAGCCCCTTCAGCCACCCCTCATAGGCCTTGTGCTCCAGGCCCCTCACCAGATGGCCTAAAGACTGAAATATTTCAGAAAAATGGTTCCAAAGACATATATTGGGGTTTTTTAATGTAGAAGAACTATATTTTACATTCCTCCCAAGTGCTTATTTTTAATGAAGAGGCAAGTAGAGAAGTGTATTTTTGAAAACACACTCTCAAAGACGACCCAGTTCATAAAGGCTACCCATAAAGATTAAAATCTACCTACCATCCTGCTCTTACAAGTTTACAACAAAGGTCTAAACATCAAGGGCCATAGGTTAACACTTCATCAAGAACAAGAAAAAAGACTCAAATAAACTCAGGTTAGATCACTTCAACATGGACTTGAGCTCAAATGCTACATGTAATCTTTGCTGCTGAGGAAGCAGTTTAACTGAAGCAGGGGGCAGGAGAGGGAAGTCAAAGTTAGACCAGTAATTTCTACCCTTACCTTTTCACTCCATGCCCACAGACCAGCTGCAAGGAAGGCCACTCCAGCAAGCTAAAGCAAAAAGATTTAAAAAAGTATATTAGTCAACACAGTTTCAAAACACTTTGCCAGTAGCACTGCTGTTCAAGCGAAACAAACAGTCTGTAGTCTCACACAGTAGTAATGGGACATTCCAGTCCACAAGGCTAGCTCTTGCAAAAAGGATTTAGAGTGTTTTTATTCCACAATATTCTTGCATTTTATAAGTTACTTTTAAAATGTACTTCAATTTTGTTATTCACAAATTCTCAAGAAGCATACTACTGAACTCGTGATTCCACAGTAGCCTGCAAGTGGGAGTTACCCTTCTTCCAAGCACTTGCGCTAAACCTTGGGCCTGCACACGACTGAAGTCTACAGAATAATCAATTTTGAGTTTATTCCCTATTTTGTCATTTTACAGTTCCACCTTCAGCCAACAGCCATGCTTGACTCTTCCTAACTTCTGAATCTCTTTATTACCCTCTTCTCTAATTAAATATACCATGTTTTTTGAATCCTTACATTGTTTAAGCCCTTCTGAATTGAGATGAAGTAATGATTCATCCACTTACTTTCAACAAGCAACAAATCTAACACTGACAACATACAAATCCTTCACCAGTTCATATGATTACATAATGAATATTTCTGCATTATAGTCATTTAAATGAAGCACTGTTCTATTCTTGTTCTAGTCTTTCATTCCCGTTCTCAGGCAGTTTGTCTACAATATCCGACTTCAATAACTGAACTAAAATTACCTCCCTACAAACTGAGGGCAGCTACCCCCCATAACTTAAAACAGTATTCTATCCTGCTATGCCAGTGTAACCCACCACCAGGTCATCAAGCACATTGTATGTTGCTGGAACCTAGAGTGCTGATTCTTGTCTTCTTACCTCACTCTTCTCTCATACTCTCACTCTGTCTCTCTGGCACACGCTAGGCAACCACCTTGCCTGTCTCGAGAACCAGTGTGTGCAATTCACTTTCATCACAAACTTCCAATTAACGAATTGCAAACCATTCTAGCCATTTTGCTGTCAGTTTGCCTTGCCTCGATCCTTAGGTATCATTCAAGAGCCTCCCATGAAGCCTTCCTGTGAGGGCAGGTCACAACAAGTCTTATGAGAAGTGGCTGAAAAAACTGGGATTGTTCAGTGTGGAGAAAAGGAAACTGTGGGGAAACCTTATTGCTCTCTATGACTGTCTGAAAGGAGGCTGTAATGAGGTGGGTGTTGGTCTCTTCCCCCAAGCAGCAACCTATAGGACAAGAGGAAACATCCTCAAGTTCTGCCAAGAGATGCTGCTTAGATTGGACATCAGGAAAATTCAGCAGCCCTGCAGAAAAGGTGTTGGCGAATGTGAAGCTGGACATGAGTAAGCAATGGGCAAGCAATGGGCACTCGTAGCCCAGAAGGCAAATCACATCCTGGGCTGCATCAAAAGAAGTACACCCAAGAGACTGGGAGAGACAATTCTGCCTTTCTACTCTGGTAAGACCTCACCTGGAGCACTGTGTCCAGCTCTGGACGCCCCCACACACAAGAACGACATGGACCTGATCCAGAAGGTCCAGAAGGCAGTCACAGAGGATTTAAACACCTCCCCTACAAGAACAGGCTGTAAGAGTTGGGGCTGGAGAAAAGGCAGCTCCAGGGATTTCAATACCTGAAGACAACCTACAGGAAGGCTGGGGAAGGACTGTTTAAATGGGCTTGTTGCAACAAGACAAGGGGCAATGGTTTTAAGTGGAAGCAGGGTAGATTTAGATGGGATATAAGGTGGAAGTTCTTTACAAGACAGTGATAAAATCCCAGAACAGGTTGCCCAGAGATATGGTTGATACCGCACTCTTGGAGACATTCAAGATATATCCCTGTTCACGGCAGGGGAATTAAACAAGATGAAATGAGGGTCCTTCCAGCTCAATGCATTCTGCCATTTTCTGAAAATACCTTCTATTTACCATTCTTGCACAGAACTAGTCAAGAGATTGCTATAAAGCACATCAGGGAACTGATCATCCCAGCCTGAACTGAAAGAAGCCCTAGGCTTCATCAGCTCACTGAACTAACTGGCCACATGACTGACAGAACAGGCAGCTCAGAAGTAGACATGCTAAGAGAAGGTGTTACCAGGGTGTCTCGATCCGGAGAAGGAAAGAGATTCAGGTTTTTAATGAATATTCCCGTGTTGTGAAATTAGAGGCACAAACAAGGCCAAAATATCAACAGCTAGACTATTGATTACATAAATAAGGTGGAGAGAGAGAGAAAATAAAGAGAGAAGAGAGAAGAGGGAGATTAAAGGAAAGGAATTATATTACCACACCCCTCACCCCCAAGACAGGTTGGGTCTGTAGAGAAACGGTGCTGCAGGAGAGACGTTGGGTCTGTAGAGAAACGGTGCTGCAGGAGACGTTGGGTCTGTAGAGAAACGGTGCTGCAGGAGACGTTGGGTCTGTAGAGAAACGGTGCTGCAGGAGACGTTGGGTCTGTAGAGAAACGGTGCTGCAGGAGACGTTGGGTCTGTAGAGAAACGGTGCTGCAGGAGACGTTGGGTCTGTAGAGAAACGGTGCTGCAGGAGGACGTTGGGTCTGTAGAGAAACGGTGCTGCAGGAGACGTTGGGTCTGTAGAGAAACGGTGCTGCAGGAGACGTTGGGTCTGTAGAGAAACGGTGCTGCAGGAGACGTTGGGTCTGTAGAGAAACGGTGCTGCAGGAGACGTTGGGTCTGTAGAGAAACGGTGCTGCAGGAGACGTTGGGTCTGTAGAGAAACGGTGCTGCAGGAGACGTTGGGTCTGTAGAGAAACGGTGCTGCAGGAGACGTTG
Source organism: Picus viridis (assembly GCA_033816785.1). Taxonomy (NCBI): domain Eukaryota; kingdom Metazoa; phylum Chordata; class Aves; order Piciformes; family Picidae; genus Picus; species Picus viridis. The sequence goes on from CM066586.1 coordinate 25,619,740, forward strand.
GGTCTGTAGAGAAACGGTGCTGCAGGAGACGTTGGGTCTGTAGAGAAACGGTGCTGCAGGAGACGTTGGGTCTGTAGAGAAACGGTGCTGCAGGAGACGTTGGGTCTGTAGAGAAACGGTGCTGCAGGAGACGTTGGGTCTGTAGAGAAACGGTGCTGCAGGAGACGTTGGGTCTGTAGAGAAACGGTGCTGCAGGAGACTGTAGTTGGGTCTGTAGAGAAACGGTGCTGCAGGAGACGTTGGGTCTGTAGAGAAACGGTGCTGCAGGAGACGTTGGGTCTGTAGAGAAACGGTGCTGCAGGAGACGTTGGGTCTGTAGAGAAACGGTGCTGCAGGAGACGTTGGGTCTGTAGAGAAACGGTGCTGCAGGAGACGTTGGGTCTGCAGGAGACGTTGGGTCTGTAGAGAAACGGTGCTGCAGGAGACGTTGGGTCTGTAGAGAAACGGTGCTGCAGGAGACGTTGGGTCTGTAGAGAAACGGTGCTGCAGGAGACGTTGGGTCTGTAGAGAAACGGTGCTGCAGGAGACGTTGGGTCTGTAGAGAAACGGTGCTGCAGGAGACGTTGGGTCTGTAGAGAAACGGTGCTGCAGGAGACGTTGGGTCTGTAGAGAAACGGTGCTGCAGGAGACGTTGGGTCTGTAGAGAAACGGTGCTGAGGCTTTGGCTGTAGAAGGGATGAGGTCCTCTGGGCAGCTTCTTCAGCTCCATGAGTTGCAGCAGGCAGAACTTAGGGCACGGAGAGTCCAAGATCCATTGTGTTGGCCCCGGGATGTTTCCAGCATGTGGTGCTGTCTTCTTTCTTCTGCATCTTGCTTCTCCAGTTTTCTCCTCTAACAAGCCAGCAGTTGCTCCAGTCTTTTATACAGTTTTTTAGCCCTTAGGCAAGTGTCCAGGTGTTGTTCCCCAGGATATCGTTCTGGGAAATCATCTTTAGGTCCAGGGATCGTTCCCCAGCAAATCTTTCTGTGTACTCAGGTGAGTTTGGGCAGCCACTGGATAGAGGGGGGAAGGCCTCCGCCTCCTCCTGCTCCATCTAGCTACCCACACACTCTTTCCACATCAGGAACCATTGTCCTTTCCTGGGGTATCTGATGGCTGGAAATGATCTTGTCCTGAAGGTGTGAATGCTGGGCCCTTGGGCCATTGCTGTAGGCCAGCTGCAGTCCCGTGAGCAATGTTATCTTTGCACCTTCCAAGAGTCCTTCCAGTGGCTCTGCCCAATGCACATCAGCTATTGTCTGGACAAACAGCAAGTGATTTTATCTTTGTTGAGTCACCAGGAGAGACAGGCTTTAGTCTCTCACACAGGGTAAGGGTGAGCAAGCCAGCTACTTGCAAGAGAGGAATTTTGAAATTCACCTCTCAACAGAATTTGGAAGATGTGTAAGGAAGCAGAAACTTCAGTCACACAGTCACATTTATGCCATATATTGCATAAATGGTTAGATGAAAACAGACAAAACAGCTCAACTGCATCCCTTCGAACAGGAAACTAAATCTAGTAACCAGAACCTGGTGCATTTTCTGCTTTAGAACTGAAAAATCCACATTGTTAACATATTGCACTAAGCCATACAACTCTGATGCCAATTCACGGACACCGTGCACAAGACCACTCTTAGCCTAAGCATTATCTGTTCCCAACCACACTGAATTCCTTTGATTACGCTATTAGAAGAATCCGATTAGATGAGAGAAAAAGTCTAAGTTGTTTCTCTGATCTAGGTTGCAGCTAAACGTAATTCTTGCAATACAATCCTTTCACACAAGCCGATTTTGGGCCAGCCTGAATCAAGGTCTGTTTAGAAGCAGTGGGAATGCATCACAACTGTGCTCAGCTTTTGTAAGCACAAAATGGTACTCTTATGGAGAACACTTTTTCCATCGTCTTGATAATCCTATCAGCAGCCCACAGCCCTTTCTTCCTACCCTTGTATCTTCCCAGATTTTTTTCCTCTCAGGGTCAGGAAACCACCAGGTGGTGGATTCTTCCCTCTTCCTAGCAGTCCTGCTGTTTTAGATGATCCTGAAAAACAAACTACAAAAGGCAAGAAAATCTTATGATAGCCTGGGTCTTCTCTTACATTTAAAAAAATGAGCTCAGAATTCTTTTGCAGATCTTAAGAGAATTTATGCCCTTCATGATGTTCAGGGCAAAACCACCTCATCTTCTATAGCATGAGTAAAAAGTTTTATTTATTTTTTTCTCCAAAAACCCTTAGGAGCCACACACAAAGCTACAGAACATTAGAAAATAAATCAAGATGACAGCAGCTAAAAGCTGTTTTACCCTCTCTTCTCAATTCAATTGAGATACAATGAGCTCACATGCAACCTAAGAGGCTTTGTCAGAGAACACATGCTTCCCTTCACTGAAATAGCCATGTCCTGGCTGAGGGGCAAACCCAAAAAAATCTTTTGCTGGAGACAAGCAAGCACCAGACAAAGGCAATTTGTAGCATCACCTTTTATTCCCTGGGCCTTCCCAAGTGCAGGCTGGATAGCACAGTACAGTGCTATACTTCAAGACAGGGAACCCCTAAACTCCCCCTGGGGTCAGCTGTTCACCCCTGGCCTCCTCCCTCCACTGGGGCTTCCACAGGACTCAATTACAGTATGACTCAGAAGAAAATTGTTAGAACCAAGCTCTTCACTTTGTACTACTGCACTCTTAATTTCATTACACCAAATGAAGCTCTTTGGTGAGGGGGAACAAAACCACAAAAAACCCAACAACCTACACAAAAAAAAAAACAACAAACAAACAGCTTTATTACTCAAAAGGAGGTCCCACCTTACTGAGATAATGCAATTTCACTTAAAGCCCTCAGTATTCCTTGCAGTGCTATCTTACTGAGTGCAATAGCGCCCCATCATTACTCTACACCAAGTGTACTTGGAGAAGTTAAACCTTATCAGCAAGTTTAAAAAGCAAGATGAAAATAAAGTAATCCTGTATTAACATCATGCCTGTGAACACAAAGCCTTCCTATGATGTCCATTCACGAGTGCAGGTAAGGGGTTGACCTGCTGGAAAGCAGCTCCACAGAGAAAGACCTGGGGAATTCTGGTGGACATCAAGTTCAAGGGCACTGCAATGTGCCCTTGTAGCCAATGATATTTGAGGTACATTAAGAGGAATGTGGCCAGCAGGTCAAGGAAGGTTCTTCTGCCCCTCTACTTGGCCCTTGTAAGATCACACTTTGAGTATTGTGTCCAGTTCTGAACTCCCCAGATTCAACAAGGACAAGGAATGACTGGAGAGAGTTCAAGGAAGGGCCACTAGGGGACTAGCAGGCTCTCTTAGGAGGAAAGGCCAAGACACCTGTAGCTCTTCAGCTTGGGAAAGAGAAGACAAAGGGGATCTTATCAATGCTTATCGGTATCTAAAGGGCAGGTGTCAAGAGGATGGGAGCAGACTCTTTCCTGTGGTACCCCATGATAGGGCAAAGGGACTATGGGCACAAACTAAGCATGGGAAAAACATCTTTACTTTGAGGGTGACAGAGCATGGGAACCCATTGCTCAGAGAGATTGTGAGATTGGAGACTTTCAAAACATGCCAGGACATGTTCCTGTATAACTTGATCTAGACAAACTTGCTTTAGCAGAGAGGCTGACTTTGATGATATTCAGAGATTCCTCTGAAGCCCTACTATTTTATGATCCCCTATATTACAAGGGAAAGCAAAGCACAAAGAACAGAAAAGTGATTCTGCAAGCCAATTGTACTCAACTAATTCAAAGACATCAAAACTGAACTTCTTTTGATAAGTTACACATCTGAAAAATACAACAAACTTCCAAAGAATGAAGATTTACAGATTTCTAATATGTGATTAAACTGTGAACCTGCCATTATTAACAGTCATATTTGTCCTCCTGAGTTCAGTACTTGAGCCCTACTTGAAAGGGGATACAAACTGAAGTAAAGTAACCACCTACAAAAGTGTTTAAATATTGTGTAAACTACCAAGTCACCATATACTTTAAAGTGTACACAGTCACCAGTATTACCTTTAGAGCTACAACTGGAAAGTCAAGATGCATCTTTAGCAAGAGTGACAGAAGAATAAATGCAACTCTACTTACATGCAAATTACCTGGCTTGTGAATAAACTGCTGTGACAGGTAAGTTATCATCATACTTCTAAGTAACAGGTTAAATGGATCAAAGGCAGCCTGCACATCTATCTAAATACTAACCCTCATCTCCATTATATAGTTCTTGCCCTCACTAACACAAACACTAATAAAGCAAGACCCCACAAGCACCTGTCCTGCAAGATAAGAAAAGTGAACAAAGACCAACATTCCCTCCCTAAATGATGTTTTTCCAAGTCATGGTTACAGTTCCCTTTTGATTTTGTAGTTCTTTGAATAGAAAATTCACTTTGTTCTATACACGATGGTTTTGTCCAATTGAAGAGATTGCTAGACTAGTCATCCCAGAAATGTCATAGGCTACAGAATCACTGTGTCAGGAAAGTGATTTGTACATTGCCTACAGGAGTGTCTACCCTTCCAATCAACAATTACATAGCTTGTTCTACAACTAAAGGTGCTGAACTCTTATCAAAAGAGCTGTAGATACATGTGATTTACTTGGTCAGCCTAGTAATAACTACCCAGTAGAAGCTTCAGACCATTTGCCGAGCAAGCTACCATGATTACAAGCGTATAATCAGACCAATTCCTCCAGACAAGAGATCAGCTGAAGCACACAAGCTGCATTTCAAATTCTCAAATTTTCTTCATCTCTTTAAAAATAATTCATTAACACAGAGAAAAATCCTTGGGTTTTAATAATGTCAAGAGAATATAATAAAAAAATGTGACCTGTAAGGACTTTGTGGGGGGAAAAGGAAATATGAAGTTAATGCTTATGAAAAAGCAGAGCAAATTCTTGATAGTCTTCTCAGTAAAGACAAATATATTTCCATTTTTCAAACTTTGTTTACCCATCAAAACCAGTAATAGACCCCACTTCATGAGACACTCAGTAGAAAGAAAACAGAAGTCTAGAAGAATCCTAATACATTTATAAACAAGAGTCGGTCAGTTTTTCATATAAACCCCATGCTATACAGAATTAACCAGGCTGGAAAAGACTTTTGAAGAGCATCCACTCAGCTACAGAGCTATTTCTCTAAAAACCAGAACAGCCTGACAAGTATTACTTCTTACGTGACCACTGTCCATTTCAGGTACAGGGAAGATGTACTACATACAATCATAAAAATACGTGGACTCGGTAGCCTTTGAGCACATACTCTGACACATGAGGTCATGAATCCTCAGTTGCTGGTGGGGAAAAGAAGGGGAGGAAATCCCTATGATGAACATTTGCACTATGGCAATACTGGGGCAAATTAACCCTTACCGGAAAAAAGCTTCTGCACAACCCAAAACATATTTTCTGCCCTGTCATCCATACAAGCATGAAAATCCCCTGCAGCTTAAACCTACAGTATCATGTTAAAGCTTTGCACTAGTAAACGTGAGCTGGGGACAACAGTAAAACGTTCCATATTTTTTTGACAACGATAACCAAACTTTGCAGTCTCAGTATTATCTGGCCTTCTGACATTTTTGTTAGGCTGAAGGCAACAGGAAATTGATGAGTAATAAAGTTTCCAAACTTCTCTTTGAGCAGTGATTTTCTTCCCTACAGGTCTTGCTTTCAACAGAATATAGGGCAAGATGATCTTCAGAAAGTCCATCAAACCTAGATTTTTCTATGACTAAGTCAATTCAGAGTTGCGTCCATCATATGTGCAGCTTTCAAGAAAAAGCTTATTTTCTACCTTAAATACTGTTAAATCAGCCAAAATGTGAAGAAATGCCAACGTAGTTTGCCAAATGCAAAAATCACAAGTCACTACTGAAAAGCACAAACAAGATTCTGCAGCGTGCAATTTTTATTCAGATACTAAATCTCCTTTATAAAACTGAAGTTAAATATAGATCTGGGTAATAATTCTGCAAATATTAAATCTGAGGTTGTCAAAATCTGACATGGCTTAAGGAATCACAGTAAACAAATAGAATTAAAATTGTCTTTTCTAGCATGTCTCCTGATTTCAGACAAGTCAGGATCAGAAGAATCAACTTTTACTCCTAAACAAGTTACTTCAATCGCATAGCATACTTTCATTCTTACTATCTGATCCCTTCATCTTTGAAAAAAATCTAAACTTCTCTAAAAAGAAGCTATCCACAGTAGGAAATATTTTAACTCTGAATGAGAATATTAATACAAGCTGCTAGCACTGGACAAGTCCCTGTACCCATACCTCTTTGCAGCTACCCACGTGCCTGTTCTTGCACACTTTTCACATTCACAATTCTAAACAAATGCTATTGGATGCCAGTCCATAACCAAGTATTTCAAGACAGTATCAGCCAATTTTGATACCCACAGGGTATGACATTTAAGATCCTGGCAGTGTTGCAATGCCAGCTGTTGACACACATCTCAGGCAGTTCCTTTCTTCTGCATAGCATATTTACAGCTACACCACTCCAACTCAGACATCAGAGATGAGATATTAGAAGAGACTTCTCCTAACAGGGAAACAATTTAACACAGCACTTAAGGGTATTTAAGAAAGGGTGCTCTAACCTTTACCCAAACATAACAGGCATTCAACAGCCTCCACCATTCAAAACACAGAGGACTTGTCAGCAACATTTGACACTACACTGTTTTCTTTACACAAATCCAGTTTAATGTGTTTCTTTGCTTTGGATTCACTCAAAGGACAGGAAGAAGAGGATGTTAAAAGTCATATGGATTTTGATTACTCACAATTATTACTTTCTCATGGGGGAGAGGCTTCTTCAATTCAAAACAATTCAGCTTCCCACTTTCAAATATTTCAGCCTGTTCTCTTGAACAGAAGGAATTTAAAAAACTGAGGTAGACTATTTTGGTCTCTAAATTTTGTACTTACCCAGAAGACAATATTGTAGCTGAAGAGCAGGTATTTATACCAACAACTGACTTCCGCATTAGAGTATCGGTAATAGTGCATCTTCTATAGCAACGTGCCTGCACAGCAAAGAACGAGAAGAATTAGAAGTTTTTAAAAAGTTTTTCTACACCTCTCGTTCTGTTGAGAATGCCCAAAGTCAGCTCATAAAATTCTCCTCTCCCTAATCTCCCTCTAAGTATTTGTTGCTTTATAATTTTATCTTCTTCAAGAAGATTTATGTGGCAACAGAGACAGACATCCAAAAAGGAAACTAGCTGTAGGAAGGTTTGCTTCAGCAAGCAGGCATTGGAGTGTGTTCTCACTCCTTCAAAACAATTTTACTTAGCTACTTGCCCTTATGCAAAAGCCTAAACACACACCCTATGGATTGCACATCCTACAGTCCAGCTAGCAAGGCAAGTGGTTACCTGAAAAACCTCAATGTCTACAGACTGCTAAATAAATACGTAGCTGGACTCTATCTTTTCCATACTTTAATGTTTCTTTACCAAACCAATACCCAGTAACTAGTTACACTCAAACGCCCTACTATTAAACAGCTGATCTGTTCTGCAGAAGCTCTTGCTTCCTTACATACACTCCAGATATGGTTCAACTGCAACTGTTGCTCAAATATTTCAAGAGCGCTACAGCTTATCAGAGTATCACCACCCAACTTCTGCAGAAATGCCATGCATAAGGGGGGAAACCACAATACCCAAAACCAAAACAAAAAACCCACCCACAAAAGAGAAGACAAGCTGTTACACTGAGAGCCAGAGCCGGGAAGACAAAGTACTTGCATAGCCTTTGCGTGCTAGAAAGCTGACAACAAAGTGCTGCCTACAACAGACAAGAAGCAGTCCCACATTTCAACCCTCCACCCACTTGAGTCAAATGTTTTCCTTCCATAAACATCAGTGAAAGGTTTGCAACAGGGAATGGAGCACAGAGAATTTTCAAACACTTTATAACTAGGGGGTTGGGGGAACAAAGACAGAGTCTCAAGTTGCACCAGGGGAGGTTCAGACTGGATGTCAGGAAGAAATTCTATACAGAGAGAGTGATTGCCCATTGGAATGTGCTGCCCAGGGAGGTGGTGGAGTCACCATCATTGGAGGTGTTTAGGAGGAGACTTGATAGGGTGCTTGGTTGCATGGTTTAGTTGATTAGGTGGAGTTGGATGATAGGTTGGATGTGATGATCTTGAAGGTAGGTCTCTTCCAACCTGGTCTATTCTAAATCTAGATAGTCCTAGATGTGACTCAGTCATATACATCGAAATGTATATTGCAAAACTCAGCTTAAGAAGTACAGTTTTGTTTCCTCATACCCTAGATCAGCTTTAGTTTTTGACCTTTTCCCTCCCCGTGAAAATTCGGATCCTGGCAGGAACAGCAACTGTAAAATGCACATGCCACTTACACTTTTCCTGGTATTATCAGTACAAAAGATAAAACAGGTGGCAGCATTTAGCTAGCACAGTTAAATTTCATTACAATGGTGTTCTACTAGACAAAGATGCAAAAATATCATCTGAGGCACAAAAGCAGACATATCATTTAAGAACCTAAAATACAAACATAGACTGAAGTCTTAGTTTTTGTTAGGTTGCCCTCCCTAGCACTGAGACTTGCATCTAACTGTTCAAGTCTCAACTTCAGTGAAACAATTCACAGAAAAGAGCAACAAAAATAGTTACTGATTAGCACCATTTCCCACCTATTTCCTCATTCTGACCACAGATTGTAAAACATTTCCCTACCCACTTCCTCATAAAACTGGCCTTGGTCAGTATCTATCACAATATTTTCTTCCTTTTTTAATTTCATTTAAGATGTTGGGGGTGGGGCTTAATGTTCTGAAGTGACAGAGGCCCCAGTACTACCAGTACACAGACCTCGTTACAAGAAGCTGCCCTGTAAGAGCACATGCTTCTCCAGGCAGATGTTACCTTCCGAAATATATGCTGTATTATGAGCTGATTTCACTTATTCTCTTTCCTTATCTTCATCAGAAGGCTTTTGGTGGCTCTTGACAGACCACTGAACACCACACGGAGCAATATAGTCACTACTGGTGTGGGAGTCACGTTCTGACATAACAAATCTAATGTGTAGATGTGGCTGATTTCCCCCCCCAATCCTACATATAAACAGGCTAAGCAAACCACTTGAGATCACACAACCACTTTTCCTATGTTTATACTAAAACCAGTCACATTTCCTAAGGTAGGAGGCATCTGTTACTGGTCTAGAATCTGCTACATCAGTATTTCATTTAATTTACATTACGGGCTACATAACTATGATTAGCCAACACTGCAAAACAGTTGGAAGATTGAAGTAGTATGTGGGCAGCACAGACAAGAAGTAACTTTCTCTACTGTGACAAAGTCACATTGTGTCAGCTGACAGTTATCACCCACTCCTAACATGAATTTCTAAAAAATACAGAGCACTGCTGTTTTGGTAGAATAATTTAATTTTGTCTTGGTGTTTATAGCTACACTAGAGAAGAAAAAAAAAAAAATTCATACAGGCCCTACTGCCATTTCCAAAGCATTTCTACACTCACAGATTCCACCCTTACCTTCAGAATGCTTCAGGAGTAATATTCAGAGTCTACAGATTTTAACTCTCATAAAACAGGCTGTGATATATTAAATAGCCTAATTTGAGTATGTAGGAAAATCCTCACAGATACTAAATCTAGAACAACAGTAACACTAATACACTTCTCTAAACCTAGGTCCACAAATTGTTTTGACATGCAGGGGGCATTAACTTTACAAGTCACATGTACTGCCACATGCGTGGTCCTGACTCCCCTCCCCTGCCCATTTCTACAATTCACAACCATTCATCATATTCATCAGTGAAGCTAACAATAGTACAGCAAATCACATAGCAAATCTTCAGATCAATCCTGTGATCTTGTACCACATGCCAAGAACACAGTTTTAAGCCTCCCAATCTACCTCCCCAGAGCCCATACAAATGCCAGTGTGTGTACAGTTAGGAGGTGGGAGGAGAACAAAGATGGGAGTGCTAGCTTCTAGGAGCGCTCAAGGAAATGCAGCACCCCTCCAACACCAGTCTACACCAGCATTACAGGCTACTTGATGCTAACAGTGAACTGAATGAAGCTGGGAGGACAGAGGCAGAAATGAGGCAAGAGAAAACAATGGAAAAAAAACTATTTTCTAAGTGTTTGGTTGCTCTCACCATGATTCATCAACACATTGCATTGAGTCTACATGAAACTGGTGAAACAAACCAACAAACTCAAAATACAAAAAGCACTGACAAGCAAGATGTATTTTTTTAAATACAGCAAGAGATGCACTTTGCCATTTGTTTGGGTAAGGCAACTTAATTCCATTACTCCATCAACACCAAATCTGTATCAAAAAGCATCATCAGTTCATTCATTCAAGATGCAGTGCCACTAGAAGTAATCGTCATATTCTTCGGAAGTGCTCAGTTAATGGGGTTTGGGTTTTCTTGTGAAGTTGAAAGAAAGACTTACCTCTAACCAGGCATAGTTCAGAGATTTTGGTAAGACCTTCTGAAAATGAAGCAGCTAAGAGGTGCCTACCAACTGCTCTTTACACAAAGAAGCTGACCACCAAGGGATTCTTAATGCTTAGTACAATACCCAACAACTGGGCATCAAATCTTCATGTTTGACTGAGTGGGTACAACACAAAGGGAAATAAAACTGACAAATTCTGGAGTTCTTACGGGATACTCTGTTCCTGGAAACATATAGTAGCCCTGCCAATGACTCAGGAACTAAAAGCATGAGTCCTTTCCCTATTTTTGGCTCCAAGGAACTCCAACTGAAGCCTCACAAAGAAAATACAAGCTTAAGGAATAGAAGTATAGTGTATTTACTTCTGCTGTAGTCCAGAGAAGGAGAAAAATATTTGTTCACTCTCAGTGGAAACTGGAGGATTGTTCAAGCAAGAAACTTTAACCTGAAAGATTCATGTTGCAAGACAAATATTATTAATAGGTTATCCCTGTTTTACTACAAAAATAATGACAAATAACAGACCTCTGAACTCAATGGAAAACATGAGCAGATAGACTTAAGGGATCATCTTCTGAAGCTCTTCTGTAGTGTGCTGACAACTAAAGTCCTCAAAATATTTAAAAAAAATATTTCAAGCACAGGTTGCTCCAATAAAAACTCTATGAAACAATCCCTCATGGCAGAAGGAATGGGAAGAGCTTTAGATTCAGTGTCCAGGCTTTGTTCACTATAGCACAAATTGCAACTACGGAAAAACTTTAAGGAACATAAATTAGCATTCCTAAAACAAGGAAGCAAAGATTCAGAAGAGCTCTACTCCAGCTCTATAGACAACTAACACTGAAGTTAAGCATGTGCTTTTGGCAAAGCCACTGCTTTTACATGGATGGGTTGCAACTGAAATGCCATGTAAAAGCACTCTAAACTCACACTAACATTCAGAAAACAGACATCTTAAATTCTGATAAACAATCTACTTGGACATCAAGCAGCAGCATCTTTTAATCTCTTCTGAACTGCCCACTTGACCAGCATCACCAATAATTTGGTATAAAAGCTCCATACTGCACAACTGTAATTCAAAGACATATTCAAACTATCATTCATGGAACATTTTCAGCTCCACTTCACTTCTTAAACTAAGATAAATACACTACAGGAAGACTAGAAAAATGAGATCAGAATTACAGATCACTCAAACAGTTAAAAAAGTTAAAAAGTCAGTGACAGAGGACAATACCAGTTGTAACAATTCTTCAGGTTGCCATTCTTCACACAGAACCTACAAAAAGATACAGCTGGCTTGCCTTGCTTTCAAAAGTTCAAGTCTTTTTTCCCCCTTAGCTATAAAAGCTACTAGTAATATATATTTATTATGAACATCCACAAAACAAAAGAAGCTAAAAAAAGTCTAGATTTTTATTATACAGAATGAAAGCCAATGACACTGTAGATCACAACTATTGACCAGGTAAACACAAACCACAAATACTTTTTAGTTATTTACACTGAGAAGATACACAACTGGAGTCAGTTATTCAGTAAATTTTACCAGGTTTATGCTAACATTACCTCACTGACCTCAGGTTCATTGAGATAATAAGCAAACTGATAAAGAGGCTTGCCACTCTCCAAGGTACCGATGCACTAGACAAAAGTACCAACTAAAAGGCATGGATCTCTTACCTAGTTTGGAAGAAAACCCAAATATTTCATGTGTATGAAAATTTAACATCCAAATTTCACCCAAACAGGGGCTCGCTTGTGTTGCAACTTATTATATGCAAAACAAGCTATATTTTCCTTTTATTTTGCAGGAAGGTATTGTGAAACTCGTGGAAGTGCGTCAGTCATTCTGAGCAGTTTATTCACTCCAGGGAGCAAAGCCTATTAGTACAGGTAGCTAGAATAATCTTAGCTATCAGAACTCCCTAACTGCTTTCCACTACCTCTCAGGAGAGCAGATACATACCCAAGCCCCTATATCAGTAGCAAGGCAAAGTCTCAAATTAAAGCTAGTGTCCCCTCCAGCAGAATGTTTTGGAACTCTTACAAAGTACATATTATATTTGAAGAGTCAGAACTTCCAATTTGGGAAATAATTGTATTTCCATTCAGTAATCCAACAGTAAAAGAACCTATTCCATACACACTGTCTGCTCCCTCCCATACAACAAAATGGTTCCTCTGTTTGCTATACCACTTATACATCAAAGGCACAGCTTAACAGCAGCAATGGCAGGAAGCCACTAACTGTCTTTCCTGACAAATCCACTCTTTCTTCAAAGAGCATCCTAAACTTTTACTTTTTTTTTCCCCCTCCATTTTTGGAAACATCACTTGTTCAAGTCTCTAGTTACATTTCAGCCAAGAACAATATCCCTCCATATGGGAGGAAAAACAGGAAAGTGATTATAGTAATATATACTAAAGAAATGAGAAACATATAATTTGGTTTGAGTTTTGTTGAGCTTCCCCCCCCCATAAAAATATTCCTTGCTGCCCATCCACAACATATTTCTTAGCCTTTATATTGAATTTTGAATGCTATATACATACACATTATGTAAAATAAAATAGTTCTATATTTTAACTATTTAAAATCAGATCAAGGTATCTGTAAGTTAGGAAAAGAATTCCAGTACTGGGCATCTGTAATGCGCACGCTAAGAAATGAAAGCGTGTATCTGTACCATACTAGTTACATTCACCACTTTTCTGGTTAAACAATGCTGTCTTCATCTCAGGGAGATATGATGTGGAACTGAAAACACAAAACCTCTTTTTCCTCTCCTCCCACTCCAAGAGGCAGGACTATGATTTCTAAAACTAGATGAACACTTATTCCAAATGAAGCATCTTCCCAGCACCAGGGCATGTTACTTATTGGAGGATGAGGTGCTAATGCACATTGGGTTTGGGAATGATGCTTTCAAAGTCTTCTTTCTTTTGCTGCCCTCCATCCTGTACACCAATTGCTTTCACAGCACACCTAGGAGTACCTTATTCTACAAGCTGAGCAGGACAATCAGCAGCTCACAGGCCACAAGAGAAAACAGCTCTTTGTGGCCCTGTAGATAGGGGAAATAATTACCCAGTTGTTGAGCTAACAACAGACTTTCTCATAAAGAAACACACTTGTGCAGCTTTCAAAAAGGAATATCAGGTAAACCTCTAATACAACACCCACAAACATTAGAGATGTCACAAAATAGTATTCACCCAACACCTCACAATGCTAACCATAACCACTGCCAGCTCTTCAGACTATCAGGCCAAAGACAGAAATGAGCTAACACTTCCAAAGATGTAGCAAGTACCTTCACATAGCATCTTGTGCATGCTACCACAATACACAGAAAAAGCATTAAAATGACAATGACCAAAGCCACTCCAGGTCAAGTCCATGCTTGAACAGCTCTAGGCTTCCCCTCAAGAGCAAGTGCTCAGGCGGGTCATGAGAAAACCTCCACTGCCAATTGTCTCACTGGAAGACCCTGTGTACCCCAGGGGAAAAAGGGAAAACAGGCTTTCTACCTCTCAGGATTATGCCAAGAACAACATGGTGACAGTAAGAGATGAAGGTAGTAAAGGCCACAAAGTGACACCATCAGAGTTCCTCCCAACACAGGCACCAGTCTCTGCAATAGGTAGCATCAAATGGAGCAGCAGAACTAGAAAGTGCAGAAGTTAGATATAAACATTTCTTAATCTGTGCTTTTTTATTGCAAGAAAAGCCAAATACCTTCAGACACAAAAAACAGTGAGAACACAGGAAATTGCCATCTTAACAGGCAGATAGCACTGGTTGCACAAGCAGCACAGCTCAGAAAAAACCCTCAGAGCTGAGCAAACCTTCCCATTTGTCCTATCTGGACAAGGTCTTCCAGTTCCACTCATTTCTGCTTTGCAGAAGCAGGCCACTGCTATGACCACTTTGTCAAAACATCCTTTGCAATCTCAGTGCACTAGACTTTGCAAAGGAAGCCACCTTGCTGTCTTCTGAGAGACACCTCATTAATTGCCAATTCATTAGTTTCAAGTCAGACAACTTTTCAGATAGGCCTTCCTCCTCCATGGGCTGACACACAGGCAAACTGAAGCAATGCTCAGGGCAGGGTAGAAAGCTTTGCTGTTTTGCACCCTCTTGCATATAGTTATGCCACTGGATCCATATACCACACAACATTAAGCACTTCCCTAAGCACCATTTAATAGGAGATTGTTGAGAGGAAAGAAACTTGCATCAAGAGCATCAACTCCTTATCTCAGCAGTCAGAAGTCTGCCATCACATAGAGACCAAAGTCTAACATCTCAGGTGTCTTCCTTCAGATCCAAATTACTTGAGGCCATTCCCTTCATTTTCTGTTCAGGGGTTTCTACATGGCACTGTACATTTCAGCACTGATTTTATATCCCAAAGCAAGAGTAGACAGCTCTTGCCAAGCAGACAAATCACTTTTTTTTTTAATATTAAAATTTACAGCGTTGAGCTTCCTCTGAATACTGTGCTTCATTCAGCTTCCTGTAGCTGTAACTGCAGCATCTCAAAGCTGTCTGGTTACCTTCAAGCTTATCAATTATTTAGACAAAACACCTCTCCATAGAGACTCATGTATTGATTATTTAGTCTTTGAGCAGATGACAAAAATCTCTAAAAAAAGGTAAGAAAATAGTAAAAATTAGTTTCCAGAAAGGGCCACTGATCCACAGGAACAAGTGTAGGTTTGTACACTAGCAACCCGCCTGAAACAGAATGAAAAACCCAAAATAAAACAACCCGCAAAAAAGACAAAAGCTCATGTTCACAAAAGCTCAGCAGGTATCTGAGACTATCAGTGTCAAAGCAGCTGTCTCAACTACATCATGGGGCTTCAGTAAATGTCTTTAGAAGAATACCTTTACCAATTTGTTATAAATGCCTGCTCTCCTGACTAGGAGTGTAAAATGAAGAGAAGCTCCTTTGTAATACCAGGACAACATTCAACTGCTCTTATTGCAAAGATTAAGAAGAAAAAACATGAGTTTCTTATACCCTAGCCTTTCACATTCAGGTTCCGATTAAGGATGAAGACAACTCTCAGATTTTCAGAGCTCTATAGACAATACACAGGAACAGCTCTCAGAAGAAACCCATGCAAGCAGACACTCTAGATAACAGAAATTAATTCACTTCTTGTCATGGTTCAGACCCAGACGGCAGCCAAGCCCCACAGAGCTGCTCATGCACCTGGCCCCTGCCTGCACAACCTCCCCAGTGGGAGGAGAAGGAAAATGAGGAGGAAAAAGAAAAAGCCCCACAGGAAGAGGTTAATAGAATAGCAAAAGAGAAAAAAATTAAGGAATAACAGTAATACTAAAGAGACAGTACATAAAGTGTGTGATAGGAAACACAGCCTGACCACAATGGCCCATCTACCTGATCCTGCCCCACCATGCTACAGCCACTTGCCCAAAACACCTACACTTGCCTGGCTTAGTACTTCCTTTTATAGACTGGGCACGAGGTCAGTATGGCATTGAGCACCCCACTGGCTGGTTCAACTGGTCATCTTGGTTGTGGTCTCTCCCAGTTTCTTGTGAAAAAAATCAGAAAATATTAGCTCAATCCTAGCCAAATCCCAGACATCCACAAACATTATGTATGACCTTCACTACAAAGAAAGATAAAACACTGTTGCTTTGCTCTTAAAAAGGAAGAAAGAGAACACTGAAGGAAAACATGTATTGGTGCCCCCTTCTAAACAGGTTGAGGCACATTTTGAACCAGAACATAAAATAAACTTAACTTTTAAATCCTGCTAGGAGCCCTGAGTTTTGAGATAGTTCCTCTTGTGGTTGACATATTTTATTTTCATTTGCTTAAACTTTTCTGCGTAAGTGATAAAAGAATTCAACATGAAGAGTCAAGCAGAATACTACTTGTTTCTCAAAGGGCCGTAATTCCAAGGCTTAGGTCAAATTGGTAAAAAGGTCAGCAAAACCCAGCCATTCAAGTCAGTGGTTTCAACTACAAGCACTGCAATCCCTTATTCTGTCAATATTTGAGGATCACCATTTTCTGAAGGTCAAATCCTTTGCTGCAATCCTCATCTGTGACATCTAAGACAGAATAATTTACCCAATGATTTCTCAGCTTACTGACCATATTGAAAACAAGTTTTGTTTTGTCATCCAGAATAAAGAGAAGCTGGTTTACAAAGCCAAAAAAAAAAAAAATCAAACACAAGACCTTCAATTATATTTAATTAAATTGTGGCTGGTTTCAAAATGAAATAAACTGAATCTAGAAACTTCAGATTTTTCTCTTTTTTATTGTTATGTTAAAATCACGTATCTCAGCTTTTTTTCCTGGGGACAAACTACTACGTGTTTTAAAACACACATATATCTAACTGTGATGTGCTTTGCTCTGACCATCTCTGACATCACTTTTACTTTTTCTTTAACAGCTATTTTTGGCTGAGCATGAGACAGAATCAAGGAGAAGAATCCTGGTTCCTGCCCAGGCTGCAGCAGTACTCTTACACAAGTCACCAACACTACAGCTCTAGAAAAGCCACAGATTTTACATTTACTCTGAAGAAAATTGAGGGTTTAATTTATTCCATCTGAGGTACTTCAGCATTAAAAAACCCACAGTATGTCCATGGATTTTGTGAATTGTACCCTTGAAAACACATCACAGATGCCAAAATACAAGTCATATCTATAGGAACGTTCTGTAGGAAGTTTTGACAATAACTCTCTGAACTTTGCTTCTCCACACACACCTCAATGAGATTTCTATTACAACACAGTGAAATTAGAACAGGAGCTTAATTTACCCACACTCAGCAGTGCTCGAACTCTGCCATAGCTAATACACAAAGAGAGACTTGATATAAGACTATGAAAATTAATCACAGGAGCTTGTCAGCAGAAAAATCCCCATCATCCCCTCTCCCTTCTTTCCACAAACATCCAGTTACAGGTAGTCACACACCAAAGCTTCATGAACTAAATATAACTACCCTCTAAGAAAAATCAAAGGTCAACCTGAAGACAACAATCTAGAAGATCAAAAAGTATATTCCTTTGAACTTATAGCTCAGAACTACTTCATCCAGATTATCTAAACATTTGCATCCAGATGCAGCCAAAGTCATAACACATCATCTTCCTCCATCTAGATCTAAAAGCAAATACTTAAAAGACCAAAAGAAAGTGGTCCCGTTAGCATTTTAGAGCTCAAAATGGTTTTTTTTTATGATCCTTTCATTACAACGCCTAAAGCTAGCAGAAGGTAGCCAGAACACATTCCATTTCAGTCCTGTCAGGTATGATACCTATATGAAGGCTCTTACAGACACTGATCCTAAGAAAACATTCTTTCTTCCTTTTCTGCCACCCTCCACAAGGGGGCAGGGAGCAGAGGAAAGAGGCTTTTAAGAGAAAAAAACAGAATAAGATTAAGCATTCTACAATGCACATCTGCCAAAGCCAGAGACGAGAGTAACACTCAAAGACTCAAGTACGGTTTTCCTACTTGGGGACTGTAAATAACCCTTCAACACAAAGCAAGCTAACTGGATCAGGCTACACTAGATAAAAAATAAAAATACACTGCAGTGCGCACAGAGAAGCAACTTTCCTTATTTTTATTTAGTTCCAGAGCTCACCTTTATCAAGTCTATTTATATGCAAAATCAACAAAAATAAAGCAGAATGACAACCCTGTAACTTACTTGTATGTTGTTTTTCCAAACTTTTGGGAAGCTATTTATAAAAACCGCTTTTTCAGTAACACTAATTCTGAACATGAGAATCTGAAGGACAGGCAACATCACTACATTCATCCTTCTCCACCTCGCAAGAGCAGAACTAAAAGGATGTGCATCACACTCAGAAGTGCTCTCTTCCGGTGACATTAACTAGAAGATAAAAACCACCATTCCATCAACACAGATATCCTGTATTTATAAAAAAAAAAAAAAAAACAAAACAAACACCACACAGCCCAAAAACACAACCAAAAAACCCAAAATCTTCCCTTATAGCTCATTTTAACTTCACACCAATGACTAGACTTTAATTCCCTCCCAATTCCCCCTCCTCCACAACAGTTCCCCTGTCAAGCAGGCAGCATCTCAACCATTCACCCCCCAGTATGTCAAGTTTCACATACTCAAGCAAAGAGTCATAAGAGCATGTGAGTATTGATTCCTAACTTGCTGACAGAAAGACAGATCACCCCACTAGGCACTTATGAACAAGTTATGCCCTGTACTTTTTTTTCCTCTAGGAGCTGGTTTCCTTCTATTTTATCCAGAGCTCTAGGTCACAAGCTTTAGGCCCCTATTGAAAAACAAAACAAACAAAAAAGGCAGTGCCAGAAAACTCTTATCCTGTCAGTAATCTTAAAATATCCTTCCCTCCACTACTGCCTTTGAAGACTTACTAAAGAACAACCAACACAACAATTATCTTGTTTTTACAACTTCATTTTTATTCAGAAAGACTGAAAATGAAACCACTAAGTCTGCACTGAATATGTGAGACCGAGTCAAATGTATGTTTAACAGCCTTATGCAAATACTCTGTGTAAAAATAGTCATTTGCTGTACACAAAAGACACCAGTATCGGAGCTAGGCAGGTTTAACACCACGGGTCCAACGTAGTGACAAGAGTTTCACAGTTTAGCTTAAAGTCTCTCCCTGGAAATGTCCCTGGAAACGCAAAAAGACAAACTTTTTCAAAAGTCTACAAAGGCAAAACCTCACTGTCCCCATATCCTCCGTGCACAACGCATTTTACTTGAACTCATGGGAGCCTGTGTTCAGCAGCTTCCCGGCAGCGCTCTGTAGCGGTCATACGGCAGAAATAAAACATTCACCTGAAACTAACTACAGGGACAACCAGGAAGAAGGTAAATGACCAAACAGCAATCAGAGATGTGTTAATCCAAACGCCCACCCTCAGGATCCCGCTGGAGCCGAACAGGCCCGGCCATTAAGCACGTCCCGTTTCAGGGAGAGGTCCCTCGCTAAGATAGCTTATAAGTAATTAAAGTTATTTGTAAGAAAAAAGTCGTCACAGGCCTCGTTACTCGCACGCCCAGAGCAGTGGCTCCTGCTGCCTGGACAGAGGGCTGGGGCTGGCAGCAGCCGGTGCAACGGCAGAGTAAGGAGCAGGCAAACGCGGCCCTACAAGCTGCAGCACCCCAAAAGGCTTTTGTATTATTTCGATAAAATAAACATTTTCTCTCTTGTGGCACCTCACTCACGAAACAACTTCGCGTACACTCCCAAAGGAAGCCTCGCCCGACCTCTCCGGCTTCCTTTAATGGACAAGGACAAAGGCAGGAGCTCGCCACAGCCTCACGTTCTCGGAAAATTTGGGAGGTCTGAGAGCTGCCCCGACGGAAAGCAAGCCGGACAGCGCTTATTCCCTAAACGGTGCAATGGTTGCCAGCTCCCAGGGCATACTATATGGAAGAATCGAACTCTAGCTCTGATAGAAAGCGAAGTACTGGTGTTCGTAAAATGGATTAGGAAGAAAGCGACATTCCATACAGCGGGAAGACAGCACGACGCCCTGGAAAGACGAGTGAAAGGGATGCCCGGCCCAGGACTCACCAGGGGCAGCAGCCTGCTCACTAAGTTTCGCCAAGTTGAGTGGACGGCGAGGCGGCAGTCAGCGTAACCGGAGGTCCCTCCACTGCCTCGGCTAGTCCATGGACACGGCAGGGTAGGGCAGGGCACGGCGGACGCTCCCAGACCTTTCCCACGTCAGCGCGGCCGGACGCCAGCGCCAGGGGTGCCTCTCCGCCGTGCCGAGCCGCTGTGCCGAACCAGCCCACCGCGCTCCCGCCACGGCCCAGGCAGCACGGAAATACACGCCCGTCCCTCCGGCCACGCCCTCTCCCCGCACGCAGCCGTGCTCCACACAAAGGGGACGCGCAGGAGGCCCAGCTCTCCCGCCAGACCTCCGAGCTCCCATGGGGCTCTGGGCGGTTTCGCCTGCTGTGTGCTCTACAGGTCGGCGAGAGAGGTGCGCCCCCCCACGAGGACGCTTAAGGCCAGGTAATGGCTACGAGCGCTAACAGCCCCCGCGCGAGCAGCGGAAATGGCCATTCTTCGCGTTCCCTTCCCCGCGAGCGACCCCTTGCAGCCTCCTTCGGCGGCTCAGGCGGGGAAGCCGGTATTTTACCTCAGACTATTTTTCAGGTTGAGGAGCCCCCCCGCCTCTGCTGCGGAAGAGGCTCAGCAAAGCCAGCGTGCCCCGCCCCCGGGCTGGGCCCTGCATCTGGCCCTTCCTCCCCGATCTGGGGCTGGTGAGAGGCAGTGTGTCAGTGACAGCACTTTAAGGGCAATGTTGAAGGCGCAATCAAGCTTTCTGGAAAGCTAGAAGGTGAAGAAAAAATAAATTGACCTTAAAGAGTGTTTTAAGTCTTTACGTGTCCTATGGTCATTAAATCTTTCTTCTGAGGTGCTGGGAAGATAGGAGGCAAAAAGGAGAGGCTATGCCGGGGGTTTTAGACCCATGCGGTGAGCCAGTGATAGCTTACATGAGAGTTAGTCACCTGACCGGTGGGGAAATGCCCTCCCCTTCCAATGTGTGCCTTAGCTTCCAAGGTCCATGCGCTGCTCCTGTTCCCGTCTTTTCCATACCTTATGATCTCTCTTGACACAAGGAAACATTTCTGTCACCTTCATTCTCTTCCTCTTATATGGAGCAAAATTATTTTCTGCAGTGCCTCACTATCAAAATACATGTGTGCAGGCAGGCAAGGCTGAGGAAGGGTGTTGGAACACCACAGGCTATAGTATAGGCTTTCACCTGCTCTGGGGCTTGGAATCTGGGGGCTCCCTGATTCCCTCTAGATCAGGAACAAGCACTACTCACAAAGAAAGCAGCAATCATGCCCAGTGCTTGGCTAAAGGGTGAAAGGAACCATTGAGCAGTTATATGGAGTGAGCTTAGTGCTTCCATTGTGTGATATTTCTCCACTAGGTCAAGGCCAACAACTAAAATCATGCAAGAATTGGTACGGCACAACTGCACAGTTCCCAACGTATACAGCCATCTGAAGTCAGAGAAAGTGGATAGACACAAATGTGTCACCCACCCATGGGTTATCAGGATTTCTCCTCATCCCCTGCATGTGGTTATTCAAATAATGAAAAAAAATATTACTTTGTTCTTAGCTTTGGGGTATTTTTTCCTCAAGCTTGCTTGAAGCTTCTAGAAGGCCAAGTAAAATTGAATTTACTGGTAAATCTAAAAGAGAAAGAATTGCCTGAATTTTAGGGAAGATGTGAGGAAGGGGAGATACAAAAGCCATTGGATTATTAGGTGATCAAAAGAACTAGAAGAGTTCCTTTCTCCTTCTCAGAAGTATTTAAAAGTACTCAAGTCATCTTACAGAGTACCGAGACACATCTCTAGATGGATAGTACAATAGTAAATTCAGCAGGGGAAATGGGAAGCTCCATGGAAATTTGGCAGCTTTATGATATAAGGACTGTGGAATTAGGAAGTGCATCCATCAATAAAATGAGTCTCTTGCAGTTTAGAAGTCTTGTAAAATGTTAGTGTTACCATTTCACAGGATAGTGAACTAACAAACTTGTGCAGGCATTCATGTATGTCTGTCAGTGCTGTTTCCTCTGACCACTACATAACATTTCCTGAAATTAATGATCCATTATGAGGAGCAGCCAGTGGAAAATGACATAACAAGAGCTATTCACCAATTCCACTGTATCTGCTCAGTACTATCATCAAACAAAGCTTTTCAGTAGAAGAAATTTCTATTGATGCAGGGAGATTTCTGAAAATCAGAGTTAAAGTTGGAGTTACCATGTGGTTTTGATAATTCTGAGGTTAAAAGAAAGAGTCATGTGTGTGGAAGAAAGCCCACAGAAGCTACGGAGAGACTGTAAATAATTTCAACTACAAAGTTATCACTAGCAGGACCTAAAAGAGAAAGCAGAAATATTTTAAGGAAAACCTTTAGACTATATTAGAGAACAGTTAGATTAGACTGAATCAGCAATGTAACTAACATCTTGTCCTCACAGTATTTTCTCTCGCTCGTCAGCTCACTCTGCTGTTTGCAAGTGGGAACTGCACCTGTCTACTCTGGCTCCACTATGCCAGCCTAACAGAAGTCTGTGGGATAAAGGAAGCCACCCACACATACTGGCAGTATCTAAAATTAATATTAGTAAAACGTAAAAGATTAGCAAGGATTACAGAAAGTCTGTTAATAATTTATTCCCTCCACACTCATTAATATCTATATTATGTGTCATTCTGTACAGTATATCCTTATTAAAAAAACCCAACACACCACACCAGTTCACAGAAGTAAAAATATCGCAGTAGTATATGTCTTTCTTTTCTTCTAGCCTAATCGGAGTCTACAGTGGTCTCTCCCTGGCGTCTTTGTTATGCAAATCTTTTACTGCGGAAAGAATCCTCGGGATTACCACTGACCTTCATGTTGGCTGAGGTAGCAGTGACATCCAGCGGCTCACAAGGTAAAAAAAAAAAATCTGCTCATTTTCTTTTTACTACAGTTCATCAACAGGAACACATCCAAAAAAATGGCAGGAATCCCTTGGCATTTCGTTCTGTTTGCCATTTGTAAATGGCACCGACTGCAGTAGGCTTGACAGACATGGGAATGGATAAGCCAAACGGGGGGGGGCGGGAACTGCAGATCAGGAAATAAACAGAAAACACCCTGTGAAGCAGACCATCTTTCTAATAGCTTTAAAAGGACACCACGGATAGGACATGTAGTCACTATTTTTTTAATGTTCTAGATTGTGAGAGACTAAAGCTTGTGTCTCCTGCTGTGACTCAACAAAGATAAAATCACTTGCTGTTTGTCCAGACAATAGCTGATGTGCATTGGGCAGAGCCACTGGAAGGACTCTTGGAAGGTGCAAAGATAACATTGCTCACGGGACTGCAGCTGGCCTACAACAATGGTCCAAGGGCCCAGCATTCACACCTTCAGGACAAGATCATTTCCAGCCATCAGATACCCCAGGAAAGGACAATGGTTCCTGATATGTAAAGAGTGCGTGGGGAGCTAGATGGAGCAGGAGGAGGCGGAGGCCGTCCCCCCTCCATCCAGTGGCTGCCCAAACTCACCTGAGTACACAGAAAGATTTGCTGGGGAACGATCCCTGGACCTAAAGATGATTTCCCAGAACGATATCCTGGGGAACAACACCTGGACACTTGCCTAAGGGCTAAAAAACTGTATAAAAGACTGGAGCAACTGCTGGCTTTAGGAGGAGAAAATTGGAGAAGCAAGATGCAGAACAAAGCTGACGGCAGCACACGCTGGAAACATCCCGGGGCCAACACAATGGATCTTGGACTCTCCGTGCCCTAAGTTCCGGCTGCTGCAACTCATGGAGCTGAAGAAGCTGCCCAGAGGACCTCATCCCTTCTACAGCCAAAGCCTCAGCACCCTTCCTCTACAGACCCAACATCTCCTGCAGCACCGTTTCTCTACAGACCCAACATCTCCTGCAGCACCTTTCCTCCACAGACTCAAACTGTCTTGGGGGGTGAGGGGTGTGGTAATATAATTCCTTTCCTTTAATCTCCCTCTTCTCTCTTTATTTTCTCTCTCTCTCCACCTTATTTATGTAATAAATAGTCTAGCTGTTGATATTTTGGCCTCGTTTGTGCCTCTAATTTCACAACACGGGAATATTCATTAAAAACCTCAATCTCTTTCCCTCTCCGGATCGAGACATAGATGAAAAGCACTTTCCTGTATTAGGCTTACCCTACTGACTACACAGCATTTCCCCCTCTTAAATTTTATTAATTCTGGTTTTGTACTGTAAAAAAAGATGAATAAGATTACAAAGAAAATTTGTTTGAAGAGAAATTACTACAGGGGAGGGTTCGGTTTTTTGTTTTATTTTTCTTTTACCAAGCCCAGAATAAACAAATTTTCAGTTGTTGGAGTTTCCAATAACTAGCTGAGTGTTGAGCTGTGATATGATATGTGATGCACTGAGGAATTATTTAGATTTTGCGTATAGGTTGTGTGAAAGGAAAGGAGAAGAGGAAAGGAGAAGAGGAAAGGAGGAAAGGAAAGGAAAGGAAAGGAAAGGAAAGGAAAGGAAAGGAAAGGAAAGGAAAGGAAAGGAAAGGAAAGGAAAGGAAAGGAAAGGAAAGGAAAGGAAAGGAAAGGAAAGGAAAGGAAAGGAAAGGAAAGGAAAGGAAAGGAAAGGAAAGGAAAGGAAAGGAAAGGAAAGGAAAGGAAAGGAAAGGAAAGGAAAGGAAAGGAAAGGAAAGGAAAGGAAAGGGGAAAGAAAAGAAAAGGAAAGGGAAAAGAAAAGAAAAGAAAAGAAAAGAAAAGAAAAGAAAAGAAAAAGAAAAGAAAAGAAAAGAAAAAAAAGAAAAGAAAAGAAAAGAAAAGAAAAGAAAAGAAAAGAAAAGAAAAGAAAAGAAAAGAAAAGAAAAGAAAAGAAAAGAAAAGAAAAGGAAAAAGAAAAACAACAACAAACCCCAACACATTAAATGCAGATAAGGAACTGGGCCAGCAGAGGTAGCTGTTGGTACAGCAAAGTCAACAACTCTGATTTAATTTTTTTTTTCTTTTTTTCTATATTTAGAAGCAAAATGTTTTTTAATAGCAGACAGTCACACCTTGCAGTTTCCAGCATTAGAAAGTAATTTAGAATTCATTTGTTCCTCTTCTAGTATTTGGCTGTCATTGTTATTTCTTCATGACTGCCTATTTCCAATTCTTATTAACTGTTCCTAGCTCTTATGTGCTGTGTATTTTCCGTCCTCTCCATTTTTATTTTGTCAACATGGAGTTTAGAAAGGATGAGCCAACTCCAAATCCCAAAGCTGGCTCAAAAAACCCCCAGATTTTTCAGTAGTAATTCTTGAGAACAGTTTCAAACACCAATTGGACCTTTTGTGGCTCTAAATTTTGACTTATTTCTGAAAGATGGGGTTAGAAAACTCTGAAATGTAAGCTTACATAACTCTTAAATCAAGAAATAGGCTGTCCTGCCAACTCTTTATGGGAACTATCACTGTTGACAGTAGGAAAGCACACCCTCCCAGACCTAGGTATGACACGGTTACCATACCTATGCCTTGCTGAAGCCAACACAGCAAAGAGCTTTCAGTCCTCATGAGTATTGTAATAAGCACCCTTCAAAGGACTTCATGGATCTTTCTTAAAATGTTTCTACACTGAAAGAACAATTCACTGTATTGAGGCATTAGTGATTTGTATGTTTGACATTCATTTTACTTCAGATAAACATTTTAAATGCTGGACATGATGGCTTCTTGCATCTGTTCCAAGATCACAAAAAACAGCCTGTTTGGGTGGGCTAACAGCAAGGTTGCAACCTCATAGCATCCTTGTAATCATTTAGGACCTTGTGCAAGCCTGACTGAAAGAATCACCAGCTAGCTCTGCCGGAGTGGGTGGCATTCAATTGCATGTACACAAAACTCTTAAGTAGATGCTCTCCAGATTTAGAAGGTCTTAAGGGCACTTCACTTTATCTTCCATTTCTCAGAATGTATCTGGCTTCCATCCCATTCTCCAAGGACTGCTTATGGCTTTCACATTTCATGTTTATGTGAAATGCATAAACAGCCCTTGGAACAAGGCCTGAAATCCAGGTCTAAGATCAGTACCTTCTTTGCCCATGTCTGTGCAAGATCATTCTCTGCAAATGACAAAGCTCTCCAATTCCCACCAAAAACTCAAAACTCTGTAGGAGCTATGATCCAGAATTCTCCTACTTTAAGCAATCTCATTTTTATTAGAAGCATCTTGCAGAAACAGTAGGTCACACCTATTTCTTCTAGCATCTTTTGTTTCATACAACTTGCACTCCAAGTAATAGCACACCCACTGCAGACAAGTGGCCACTTGCACAATGCTTTGAACTTTGATTTGGGTCTGTAGAGGACATATTCGTTGTCTTGTGTCAGGCAAGGACTCATGATATGGCATTTCCTTTCAGTGGTAAAACCCAGGACAAAATGCCCTCAAGTACAATGCCTTATTCCCATGGAGCAAACTCTTGGCAGCCTCCTGGCTGCTTGGGATGCGATTCAGATTTGTCCACCTCAAGTTATTTTATGTCTTTGAGTACTCAACAGTTTTTTGACATCATCTTATGGGTACACTTGCCCATGCAGCACAGAACAGATATGGTTCTCTGCACCTGTCCATGAGTCCTAGGAGAGTCTTCATAGAGAAAGTCTGCATGATGTAGTCGATTTGCTGTCACATTTGCTGCTCTACTCAAACTCCTATTTCTTTCTCTGTCCTCCAGAAGTCAAACATAAATTGCAGCTGTTAGCATACGTGAGTCCAGTTTCCATTTTTTCAAATGAAGCATCTTAGTGAGCATATGAATCACTCAAAATCTTCACTGCTAGTGCTGCTTCATGGAACTGTAACAGCCTCTGAAGAGCACATAAATATGTTTAATTAAAGTAAGGTCTGCCTGGACATAAAATTAGTCAGAATTTCATTCATAAGGATGCCATTTTAAAGCCTTTGTAAGTGATTTAACACAGGTCAAGGCCAGGACTCAGTGTTTGTGAAGTCCTAGAATTTTATGGAATTTGGTTTCATAGAGTCAGTACCATGTATGACCATTTTGTACACAGCTCAAGACAGATGGATAGGAACTGGCATACAATGCAAAAAATAGGTATAGTACCAAAGTTTCAGAGTTGCAAATTATCCCTGCCCTCAGTACCAATAATAAATAAAAGTTTCATTATTTTCTTTAAGGTCAGAAGAACGCAGGATGACAGTTCAGACTGACCTGCTGCCAGGACAAAAGAATCCTTCCCTTTAATTCTTCTGCCAGCCTAGTATGTTTTAGCCTGTGTATTCTTCCAATATTACCTAGCCTTTTACATGCACCAGTTAGTGATGAATGCACCACACTTGATTATCCTCTCTAAGTGCAATGTTAAAATTTTGTTCACACTTTGAAACATCAAATTCATGATGTCCTGTTCATTCTTCAGTCTATATATATTGGCTGTGTAAGATACTGGCTCACATTGATTATATTGTGCAATAGCACATCTATTTTTACAAGTCAGAGCCCAGATATTCTATTGCAGAACTCAAGCCAGGATGGAAATACTACCTAATCTGCTCTCTGGTATTGTTCTCTCTCTCTTTTTTTTTTTTTTTTTTTTTTTTTAAACAGTAGTTTTAAACACAAGATGGAACTTGCCCTCATGCCACATTTATCTTCTGAAGTGAATGAGAGATGTCTTCGGTCTTCCTTGCAGGAAATCACACAAAGAGCTGAAAGACCTAGAGCCAGTCATTAACTAGCAAGAAACTTACTGGTTAAACATATGTCATGTCTTGAATGCAGAATCTCAGAAAAATCTAAACTGACAGGATTTAAGTCCTCTAAAACATAGATGTGTTTACATGTCAATGAAAAAGCAAAAAGCAAAGGCATTTCATTTACATGAAGCTTTATTATTTTTCAACCTCAGCTGGTAATTCCATTATTCTAGCCTTAGCAGAGTTTTTCTCCCCTAGGTAGACAGGTTTTCAACTGACTGTCTCTGACTGAAAACATCAAGGTTAGGTCAGACTTTAGACTTTGCCTTTCATTAATAGTCAAACAGCAGTTGAAATCCTAACCACCTGAAAGGCTGCAAAGCAAGAAAAGATCCAGGAGAAGTTTCATTGTTTTCTATGTTTGAATAGAGTTTTTCCTCTGCATTAATCACTAAATAGTGATGAAGCAATTAAACTGCACATTCAAGAAACAGATGCATTCTACATTTCAAGCTGTGATCAGAAGCATGTACAACTATTTTTCTGCTTATGAAGCATCTGGTTTTATCTTCTCAGCAGCTTCAAGGACAGATGGAAGGCTGACTTTGTCTCCAAATTCTTTCTCACGATGCTCCAGTAAAACACCCTAATCAAAGACATAAGAGAGAAATTCATACACTAGTATTCCCACTAGACATGAATTTACCAGCAACCAAACAATTCCAGAAAATAAGCTTTTGGTCTCATAGGAGACACAAAAGCCTCTTAGATTGCCTGCAGTACCTGTCTTCCTGCTCCAATAACATATACTCCTCCCAAGGTGAATCCTTCTCCTTCCAGGTTACCACTATATCCATTTTTCCAAGCACGGAAGAAATTTTGCCAGACTCCAAAGCGGAAGAAGCCTGACAACATCATTCTTCGTCTGCGTGGACCATAGAAGCCCTTCTGCAGAGAAACAGAAAATATCTCAGCAAACAAAACAAAAAGGATTTTTCCACCCAAATGAAATTCAGGAAACCAGACAACCCTGTATGTAAGAAAGGTCACAACACACAAAAGCTAACCATGCAGAGCTGAAAAGAAACTGCATCCTGAACTAACCTGTTCAATGTACCATATGACCACTTACCTTCACAGAGCCAGCTAGTGGTATTGCCACCAGTCATCTCAATTCTAAGCTGATCCACAGGTATTTAAGTCCCATCTACACACCTACTGCTGACAAGTGTAGTTTTTGTGATAAACATACTTCAAAAATAAGAAAAGAGATGACAATAAAAATGCTGATAAAGAGATAGCAGTGGTGCCAAGTCCTGAAACTTTTTTTATTTGGTTGGTTTTGTGGTTTGGGTTTTTTTTTTGGGGGGGGGGTGTTGACATTTTGTTTGTGGTTTGTTTCTTTTAAATCAGACTGATTCTTTCACACATGCAGAGTGGGCAGGGAAACTAGAAGTATATTTTTGATTTTGAGTATTGTACATTCTTTTTCCTCCAGAAGTCAAATTATTTCTAAATATGTCTTCTGGTTTAAAGAGTAAGCACGGCCATAGTTTTGTAGGACACGAAACTGGCAATACTGCATGTGTCAGTGTACTGGGACAAGCCATTTTGCTGCAATTTGGCCTGCCCATCATGTATTAATTGTCTGTCACCTTTAGACTTTGATTCATACATCATAAACATCAGCAAGTCACACAGTCAGTGAAAGAAAAAAATAAACATAATAGGCCATATCATTTAAATGTGAAAGGGGAGGAATAATCCTGCAACAGCAAGATTTAGTTGATAAGGTGGTGTTGAGTGATAGGTTGGACTTGATGATCTCAAAGGTCTTTTCCAACCTGGTTAATTCTATTCTATTCTAAAGTTATCAGTGCATAGCTACAGAGCAGTTTGTAAGCTGAGCAGAAAATGCATATATATAGAACAGCAAAGCTAATTAACTTCTTAAATTGCAATACTACTAAATCCTTCACCCAGACCACATACTATCTATACTATTTATACAAGCTATTCAAAGAGGATGTTCATAAGCTTGGTTTTAAATAAAAGGAGAGCACCGACTTCACTATACCTTTCCATCCAGAAAGATTTCTCCTTTAAAATAATGCTGAAAATCCTCCACTTCAGTCCCTATCTTCTCTTTCACCACTGCATAGAGAGGAACACCCAGCTTGGACAGCTGAGGAATCAGAGAGGAGAGCTCAGAAGCCTCCTAAGAATGAAAAAAAAAAAAAAAAAATTAATAATCAAACATTTCAGGCAGTACATGAAGAATGGAAAGCCTCACCCTGAATTTCAAGAGTGTCAGAAATACATGTAAATCCCAGCCTAAAGAGCAACACAGAATCAGACCTGCAAATCAGACATTTAAGCTAGATCTACTCCAAAGCAGGCCTTCATTAGATTTACTACTATTTTCTTCATTAAGCACAAAGGGGACTTTTGAAGCATTTACTGCATATTAAATCCTGGAGAACACATTATTTAATTCAAAGCTGTAGATATATCTTGCCTCTGATAGGGCTTCTTCTACAGTTCTTAAAGAACAGTAAGCAGATACTGTCCGCACGCCACTTAACTCTCCCAGGCCAGAATTTCCAATTCTTTATTCCAAGGAAAAACACATCATTGTCAGCCCTTTTGCAAAGTATTTGAAGGGCTCTGTAAAGAAGCAGGTTAAACGAGACCAGAATAAGCAACAGAATGGAGACGCATTCTCTTTCCTAGATCCTCCAGTGAAAATAGTGAGGGAATTTCTTCAAACACCTTCACTATCCCAGAAGCAATACTGCTTTTTCTGGCGTGTTAAGTGTCACCATTCATCTGCTGGCTTTTTTGTTCTGCCTTCAGCAGAATCCCAGCTCTCACATTTGTACAAAGGCCTCTGAGGTTTCCAACAGATCAGAGTTCCTACTTCTATATGCAATGGAGATAGGTTACTGTTACTGAAAAAAAACCTCCCACAACAAACTCCATGTTTTAAAAAAAATGAACATAGTTTATATTAACACCCTCAATGAAGTGCCTTAACTCAAAAGGCTTGCATGACATCTAGAATTTACTTAGTATCAAGTAGCAAACAGATAGGGGTTAACAGACAGGAGGAAAGACATCAGTAGGTGAAAGGGTAAGGGCGGCTCTCCAGTACACTAGTCTGTCTTCTTCAGAGAAAATGCAAAAGGATTAATTAGCATCACAAGCAAACACCAAGTAGAGAGTGGTGAGAGTTAAAAGATTGTACTTGTTAGATCTTTTACATCTTTTCTATTGTTATGTCTTATGATCTTCCTAAAAGGGACATTAATAACAATGTTTTATATAGGTAAAAACTCTCACAACCAACAATACAAACCAAAAAAGATTTGGCTTGCAATTCAATGCATCTGAAAACTGATGTTCCAGGCTAGTGCGGTGGGATGACCCGTAAAGACAGAAATCACTCTCTGGAGAGACAACAAGGCCATGAAACTGATTAGCCTTTTGGAAAAATGCACTTCAGTAGTTTGGTGGTGTTGATTTTGTATCTTCTTACTTGGCTTTTGGGAGGGGAAAGAGCAGGAATGATGTAAGAGCATACCTAATTTAAAAATTCTCGAGAGATTAGACATTGAGCGGCACCTTGGGACCAGAGCAAGTTTTTCATTATTGCTATTTTAATACGAGACAATAAGAGAAAGCAAAGAAGTCTATGTTTGTGGGCAAACTGTAGCACGTAACAGCTGTACAGCCTTGCCACAGGGCTGCAAATGTTTCATCTAGTCTGTGAAACTGTTTTCTTATTTGTGTATAAAGCAGGCAAGTTTACCCTAGAAGAATACTTCTCTAAGGCAGGGACAACTCAAAAGAACGATTCCCATCTCAGTCTACTCCTCTGATGGTTCAACTATGGCTCTTCTGCTACTTTAGAAGCATGCTGGCATCTATGACATTTAGCAAGCCCACAGTACTTTCACAGTGACTGGATCACTACATGGCCTGCTCCAGTCTATGAGATGTAAAGGTGCAGTCCTGTTAAATAAGGAATCTGATGATTTAGGATGCAGAAAATTAAGAGAAAAGACTCCGTATTTCTTGAGTCTACAGGCCTCAATTCTCAAGGATCCAAAGGCATCCTTCCAGTAGGATTTGTCAATGAGGACCAACTTCAACATCCTTTGCAAGGTGTAAGATAGTGGGAAGCAGGTGTATTTTGTCCTTTGCAAAAAATTAAAAACATACTGCCTGCAGGTTAACAGATATGGCAAGTCACCTATACTGAATCATTCCACCAGCTCAGAGTCAGTGACAGTAGGGAAAGAAGCAGCTTTCTTACTACAGAAAAGCATCAGTGGACACAAAGGAAAGGACAACCAAACTGTTCTTAGGAGAAAGGCAAGAGTCAGCTCACAAAAATGCTTTGAGTACAGGACAATCAAAAATAACATTGGTTGAGACAGTTAATTTTTTCAAACACTTTCACTGTTAAAAAACAAAACAGTTCTTTGTCCCAATTAGCTGATTAGTAGTTTGGCTGCCTCCATTCAAATGTTTAAGTTTTGAAGCAAAACCAATTAGAACATTAAATTTCTCTCCACATTTTTTTCTTGAAAAAGAACATCAGAATTCTTTGAACTGGGACATTTATGTCTACTTAGGAAGCTGGCCTATAAAAGTAAGTCATTAACAAATTCCTGTCTGACTGTATGTGAAAGGCACAAAGTCAGGCATGCAGTGCACTCTCCTGCCTATGCTACACCTGTTCAGAAATTAAAGTACTTTAATCGTTAACCTTCCAGGTATTCTACAGATACTTAAGCAGTTACTATCGATGGGAGTAGACCCCTTAAGTAAGTGGTTGCAATATTAATTACTACACATTATACAGTAGTGAGTAATAACATAACAGCTATTTTCCCCCATAGCTATGAGAAAAATAATGGCCAAGGTGCAAGTTATGGCTGTTCCCAGGCACATGGTACATTTAAATTCTATTTTAAGTGTCTACTCCCACCTCCATCTAAGGAGTCTAATGACAACCTAAGGATCATACTTTATTTCCCACCCACCTCATTATGCAACCAAACCACCTTGTCTTCAGATTCCTTACCTTCCTGTTCAGTATCCACAATAGTAAGGGACTCCCCTTCATGTGTATCTCTTTTTTGCTGATGAGCTTTATCTGATGGCTTTCTGTCAGTTCAGTCTTGGGCTGCTTTTAACCAGAGACTAACAGTCTCTCAAAGATTTGTTTAGGGCATACGGAATACAACTATCTCCTAAGACTCATTGCCAATTGTATTTTATGTAATCTCCCTTTATAATTACCATGAGCTAGGTCCTTGGAAGATGTAATAACCATGTAACCATCTCTTTTCAGAAGGAAAATGATCAGACTGTAGACTATACAAACCAGCTCCCATGAAAAATAAGCATGTTGTTAGCTGGCAACTGATTTGGGCTAGGAAAGAAGACCTTTCAGATACTGCCAATGTATATGATGACTGTGCTATTCACGCCCCTCTATGCATGTAGAACTCGGCTCTTCCTAATTAATCCCCAAGCCCAGAAGTACCTCTCTGCACAAAAATCATCCAGGTCTTCGCACAGCCATGATCACTGCACCATTCTTCTTCCATAGTTCACCTGCTTTGAATGTTCTCTGTTCTGTTTATACAGGAGAAACAGCAGCAACAATAATATCAGTCATACTTTTTTGTAATGATTAATGCTTTAAGGGCCAACACAAAGCAGAGAATTACACATTCAAATACAGTTGTATCAGAAAAAGAATCTTTATGCATAATGTGGAATTACTGCTTTTTGGAAGTATGTCATGTTTCATCCAGAAATAGCAGTTCTGGTTCCTTTTCCTTCATCAGAAGGCCATCAAGGACACTCAACAAGCTATGTGTTGTAACTAGGAAAGACTAAGAAAAACTTGCAAATTTGCCCTTACAAAAGTTCTTCTAAAGGATCAATTATTGAAGAATGTGGGCTGGAACATCTGTAATCTTACCTGATCCCAAAGTTTTCAGCTCTATTTCCTCTAAAAACTCCAATGTAGCTTTTTCTGGTTTGGACAAAAATAAGTCAGTGTTAGCAAGGACAATCCCTGTCACAGCTGCACCAATGGCTCCAAGACCAACAGACCACATGCCCATGGTGAAGATCCCCAAGTCAGGCAGGAAGGACATTTCTGAAAAGAGAAAGAAAAAAGCAGCTCCAACCCTGGACAGCCATGATGCCAAACAAGGAGAAACTGGATTAAAACAACTAAAAGCTCTTTTTTTATTTTAATTTTTTTGTTGTTGTTATTGTTTTGGTTTTGGGGGTTTGGGCTTTTTGACTGGAAATGATCTGCATAGTTATTAATGCACTGAACTGGGTTTTTGGAAATCTAGATTGCATTAGAGTTCCATGCTTGACCCATATCAAAACTGTTACAAGATACTCTTACCTTTTCCTGCTACCAGACAGACAAAAGCATTCATGATTAAAGTGCTCAGATGCAACAGGGAGAATCATAGAATCAGTCAGTCAGGGTTGGAAGGGACCACAAGGATCATCTAGTTCCACCCCTGCCATGGGCAGGGACACCCTACACTAGATCACGCTGGCCAGAGCCTCGTCCAGCCTGGTCTTAAACACCTCCAGGGACTGGGCCTCAACCACCTCCCTGGACAACCCATTCCAGGGCTTCACCACTCTCATGGTGAAGAACTTCTTCCTCACATCTAGCCTGAATCTCCCCATTTCCAGCTTCACTCCATTCCCCCTAGTCCTATCACTACCTGAGATCCTGAGAAGTCCCTCCCCAGCCTTCCTGTAGGCCCCCTTCAGATACTGGAAAGCCACAATGAGGTCACCTCGGAGCCTTCTCTTCTCCAGACTGAACAGCCCCAACTCCTTCAGTCTGTCCTCATAGGAGAGGTGCTCCAGCCCTCTGATCATCCTCGTGGCCCTTCTCTGGACACGCTCCAGCACGTCCACATCCCTCCTGTAATAGGGGCTCCAGAACTGGACGCAGTACTCCAGGTGGGGTCTCACCAGAGCTGAGTAGAGGGGGAGAAGCACCTCCCTTGACCTGCTGGTCACACTTCTCCTGATGCAGCCCAGGATCTGATTGGCTTTCCGGGCTGCAAGCGCACATTGAGAGCTCATGTTGAGCTTCTCGTCCACCAGCACCCCCAAGTCTCTCTCCTCAGGGCTGCTCTCCAGCCAGTCACTGCCCAGCCTGGATTTGTGCCTGGGATTGCCTCGACCCAGATGCAGGACCCTGCACTTGGTCTTGTTGAAGCTAAAAGAGAAAGATGATAGAAGTCTATGTGTGCAATAAAGAGCCTCCAACAAGACAACCTCTATGTTGGCCAATAACCTACTACGGTAAGAAGTGGTTTCTTTCAAAAAAGAAGTATGTGTAGGCAATTTCCCCCACCCTTCTCTATATTAGACAGTGAATTTTACAAATCTGCAACAGAAGACTTCTTTAAAAAACAAAAATCCCTATCTGGTTTGCCATAACTGGTCACCTTTCCTATTCCTTACAGTTCCACATTAGAATCAAAAGAGGCACCAAGCCAAAATCAGAGCTCATCAGTCAGACAGAAATACATAGACTTGCAACCATTTTATTAGACACAATGACCCAACACTACAAACATGCCCTGGACAGCACTGTCTATATGCTAACCGATTTCTAGTCTTGCTAAACCTGAAATAACATCAGGAACAAACAAGTTAATCTCACATCCCTCAGTTAGAACTGATAACGTTGCAATGGAAGCCATTATATATGCATGCTCAAGTCTTAAAGTGAAAACACTCCTTCTTGTTACCAAGACAAAGGTCACTGGAATTTTGGCAGTGTGAGAAGTCACAGTGCAATTAGATCATAACAGCTATTTGTTACAAAGGGCTGTAGGCTTGCAGTCACCCAACTTTAGTATTATACAATATGGGGAATCAAATATTTTCCAGAGCCATCTCCAAAACACTATTCCCTGAAAGACTGTTTTGGCAAATACTGCCATCTAAATATACTTTTGTAGAGAAGAAGCATTTTTTCTCCCTCATAAACGTAGGAAAATACTGTTTTGAGCTGTGACTGGCAATAAAACAGAGACATACATAATCTATACCCCCACTGCCAGCTTTTAACAGAAGTCATATATTA
This sequence comes from Picus viridis, assembly GCA_033816785.1. NCBI lineage: Eukaryota > Metazoa > Chordata > Aves > Piciformes > Picidae > Picus > Picus viridis. The sequence goes on from CM066586.1 coordinate 25,655,738, forward strand.
AGGACTCAGAGTAGCTCCTCAATTTGTGCCCAGCATTTTCTGGGAGAAAATCCCTTTGCATCCTTAAAACTATCTCCAGAATACCACTGACAAACAAACACAACCAACTATCTGCCTGTAGAAACAGCTAGAAAACATTCTGGAAAAAAAAACAATTACAGCTTCGTTCTTTTAACAGAATACTTTGTTTCAAGGAAGACAGTATCACAGTATGTAGAAATTTAATTCACGATCCCATGCAGGAAACAAGGCCAGTTTACACAAACATAATAGGGTAGAATCTGTTCTCTTATTATCATCTCACCACTTATTTCTGAACAATGGAAACCTTCCTTGACCATATCTGCGTTCTCTACATACATTTTTCAAGCATAAAGTCGTACTGTAATGACATTTTTTGATATCTGCCTGACTCATATCAGAGCCCATCCTGACCCCAGCCTTTGGAATGACCAAAACATAATTCAAAATGTATTGCTGTGGTGCAGCAATATCCTTGTGTTAAGACTTAAAATCTCTGTGGCATATCCAAAATGCTATAGCCCTGTTCCTAGTCAGAGCTTGATTATCCAACTATTTTTGGATTTGAATCTTTTCTAGTCAATAATTGATTTTCAAGTAATTCTTAAGTTAGAAGGGGATAAAACTCAAGTATTAATCCCTTGTGTACAAAAACATTGCCAAATCCATAGCAATTGGTCAGTGTGTAGTTCTCACATAACTTTTAATTTTTATTAGTGTTATTATTATTGTTAGCAATATTAGCATTGTTAAAAGGCAGATTCTACTCCTTTGTAGTTGATAGAGAGGAGATCATTAAACTTAGTCAACACGTCTTTAGTTTAGTTGAACTCTTTGGTCTCCACGTAGTGACAAAAAAAAAAATCCCCTATTCAAATATGCAAGGGATTTTTGCTATTGCAGTAAATAGGAAAATGGAAGAAGCAGTTCTAAATGCTGATAGGGAAATTCCTCTGCTGCGAAGCAAACACCACTGTGAGCAACTCTGAAAAATATGTATGGGAAACAGCAGCCAGGATTATCAAAACATTTACTAACAAGACAGGCTGAGGAACCCTGACAGATCTGTCACTGAACCCCAAGTGAAGAGACTAAATGGGAAACAGCTGAACATCTGCAACTACTGGCTTCATTTCTATTTACCTGTTGTTTATTAAGGAAATCTCAATCTCAAAATAAGCCCTCCATCCTCCTTATAATACTAACACTCCTGCCCCATGATCAAAAGGTTTTTAAAACATATAATGACAATCCACAATAAGAAGATAATCCCATAAACCATAATCCAAAAGAAACTACAGCAGAGCAGTCTGTAAACCTTTAACATTTAGGTGCATGCACTCACCAGAACCCATGCTGCCTGCTCGACCATCGGCCACCACCAGCTCACCCCAAATGCGACTGCAGGCAAGAGGGACGGCCAACTGCACTGCCACAGAGCACACGTGGGCAGGACCAGGCAGGAGTCCAGCTCCAGAGCCTTTGCCTTGCAGTCAGGACCTGTCTCTCAACGTCTTTTAAGCAGTAAGTGCCACAGTCACCCGGGGGCGGTTACGAAAGAACAGCTGTCCAATCCACTATAGGATTGGTTTCAAGGTATCTTAGTCGGGGTTGGTTTTATTTGTTTGGTTTGGTTTGTTTGGTTGGTTGTTTTTTAAACATGAACACATGGTTACCCTCGTTATGGGGTGGGTGAGTAGAGGGAATGGGAATTACGGTAATCTTTCTGAAGCTGGGAACCCAGGACTAAAGCTCAAGACCTGTGCATTTTTACATTATTTTCCTATGCTTCAGCTTATTCTAATTCTAACCCCCTACACATACTGCATATCAAAACATTACAAACAACCCTGAACACAATTAAAAAGCCATCACAACGCACAACGGTAGGAAGAAAGTTTCAATGTAGAGGCTGTACTGGTGAATTAACCTGTGTTTCTATGCTTTGTTACCTGCTTTAGTGGCAACACCCCTTTGCTAAAAAGCATCATTTTCACTGGAACTATCAGATCTTCAAGCTCTCAGTTCTGCTGAAACCTTCAAAAGGGAACAAGCACTTCTCTTGACAGAGAACAGAGGAAAAAAGGAAAACCATCTTTTTGTGTGGTTTTGTGCTGGCCACAAGAGATCCCCAAGAAAACAAAGTATTGTATAATCTGTCACTGTTTGGATAACCAGAATTTAAAACAATTTAGTCATAATCCTGGTTTAAGTGCAAGCTGATGGTCTTCAATTTGTGTCAATAAGACCAGTTAAAACATGGTTTTCTAGATGTCTCATTTCCCTCCCACCCACAACTAGAGAAAAAATTGTCATTAAAAGGATAGCTATCCTCAAAACATTTATTTTAGCAGTGTAAACAGGACCCATTGCAGCTGCATAAAAGAAGACCTATAAAGTCTGTTTTCAAGTTGACAGTAAAACTTAGGGTAGCATATGGATTTACTTACAAAGCTGATCAAAAGTGGAAACATTCATTGCGCTCAGTCCACTGACTGCACTAGCACTATACCCTAACTTAAAATGGCTTTGACCACTGCATATTCTTCTTCTTTCCCACTCCCAAATTCCCCAAGACATTCCACATTGAGTGTAAAAATCTTTCAGTGCTTTGTCACAACTTGCATATCCCAAACAAGTTGAGCTGATTATTTTTTATGAGACATTCCCTCAAAAATGAGTCATATGATTACAAGCATCTTTGTAATCTAACTCCTAAAAGAAATTTTACAATTCACAATTACCTGATAACATGCTTATCAAGATTTCACGGGCTTTTAAATACCATTAAGGTTTACAAAACACAGCATCCTGATGGGGCTTCAATATAACTTTAAGTGGGATTTGACTGGATAAACTCCAGAGGGCCCTTCTGACCTGAACTATCCTTTAAATGCCAAAATCGATGCACAAAGAAGCCTCCTAATATTTCTGATGGCATGAATGTAAGTAATTTTCACTATGCAGGGACTGTTTTTTTTGTTTCACCATTGTACAGATCCTGTAACAAACCACTACTTGTGCCGAGAATAACAGATATCGTTTTAGGTTTCTTCCCAGTCTGCGCATCTTTCATTACCAAATTCAAGAGAATATTGCACCGAGAAGATGCTGTGTCAAGTAAGCAAACCATACTTCTTCCTTTGCAAGTAAGTTAGCTGTTAGACCAAATAATGTCTCCCATTCTCATACTGCTTTAAAGAAATGAAGCACATCAACACTCTTTTCTTTTCAGCAAGGGAGAGCAAAGAGCCCTGGCATGAGTCTTCCAACTTTCTAGGTATTTCCAGATGGATCATGCAGCTAGATACCATATATGGGAAAATTTAAATCTCTGCTTAATCACCAAAACGCTGCTTAATCACCAAAACGATGACTCCACAGACATGGGAGAACGTACTTGGAGCACAGATCTGCATAAAGTACTTCTGGGAGGACAATACAGGTTGAACCCATTGCTTGTCTGCTGGGGATCAAAAGCAGGAATGCTACATCTTGTGGCAGTCTGCAGACCTTGGGGAAGGAGTATCAACAGTCCCACTAATAACGTAAATTAGCATTGTGATGGAGTGATTACTTTAATTGGCTTTGTCATTAATAACAGCATTCACCAAAAACACTGCAGCACTGTCCATCCACTGGATGGACATCCAGCTGTCCAGGACATCCACCACTGTCCATCCAGCTCCAAATCAGCTACAACTGCTTTAGATTCTGCACCTACTTATACCAGGGTTAAGTAATACTAGAATGCAAGGATCAAAGGACAGGCACAAGCAAGATGTCACACATCAAGAGCATCGGGAAAAGCAGCAGAGGCCTGATAGCAAGAGCAGCCAGAGAAAAGGCCACTACCGCTGTGCAGCGGGGAGGGAGAGGCACTTGGCGCCCTTCACATCGTCCTGCGCTGTCAGAAGGTACGGGAACCCCTGCCCCTCAAGTGTTAACGTTAGTAACGGCTGCCGCCTCTTCCCCGCTGGATAGCACGGCCATTACGCACGCAGGACACGAGCAGGTACAGTTAGAAGAGCCGACCACCGGGACAGCAGCCCGAGGCGATGCGGCAGGCCCAGCGCCATTGCGGGCCCAGTCTACCCCACATTGCCCTCCCCCGGACCCAAGCCCCCGCACTCACGCCGCCGCTCCGCCGCGGTAGACCCCGCAACCGCCGCAGGCCACGTGCCGTGCTCAGGCACCGCCCCCGAAGGGCTCCGCGCAGGCACCATGCCCAGCCGCGAGCGCGGAATGGTTGAGCTGAGGCAGTTTAACCCCGCCGCTAAGAACTGGAGTGCCCCAAAGCCTCCTGTTCTCTCCCGTGACCTATTTTCTCTATGCTAGGATTTTTCTAGCTTCTAGCTAAGCAAAGGGAGAAACAAAAAGTATGGCAAGATACAGCGCCTGCATATATTTAAGGTAAACAAAGAATCAAACAACGCGACATAAAGACTTGAAGTCTGACAATGTAATGAGTTTAGCATTCAAGTAGTCTGTTTAATGGGGCACTTAAAGACCTTACGTATATGTTACATTCAAGATTATACTTGCTCAAACAGCCAAAAACATGCCACAACATCATTCAAGGAACACGCTCTTTACTTGATTGTGGTCATTAGGCGCTGCTCCAGCGAGAAACTCGGGAGCACTCACTCACCCTTGCAGCCTTGGGTGCATTTCCTGAGGTCTCCTGTTAACTGAGGACTTCAGAACGAAAACCCAGACAAATGGTAGCAATGACAGCACATGCTGGTCAGTTACACAACAGCAGCTCAGGAGAATGAAGGTAACCTTAGACGGTTCTGAGATTCTACATTTCAAAAGACCAAGAGCCCCTGTTTTTCAGCGTGTCCCAAACTCACCTAGACCAAATGGCCTTTTCTTACCTGTCTCATAAACTGGGGCTCACTAGACATTCAGTTCAGACTGCTAAGTTTATTTGCAGTTTCTGTTTAGCCCAGAACTTGTTTTGCATTTTTTAAGGAATCTCACCACAAAACAAGGTCTCCACCAATTGGAAGCAATAGCAGCATGGAGGTTCTGACCTAGCACACATCAAACTGGAAGCGACATGCCATGTATGCTGAGAGGTACTAGAAAACCTCACCTTAACACACCAGTAGAGCCCCTTTTGAGTCCAGACCACCCTGCTGCATGGAGGCAGTCCTGCTTCCAGCAGGGAGCACAGCATCCCTGTGCAGCAGGACAATCTTTTGGGAAGATACAGCCCTGTTGCATCGTGTTGCTCAGTGAATATCAGAATAGCGTGGGTTTAAGCAGTTGCTGGGAAAATATTTTATGGCTTTTTGCTCCAGATTAAGGTAGTTTTGTTTTGATCTATACACATGCTTTTAGAAATGAGATGGGAGTATAAAAAGCACCAAAGCCACTCAGACTTCCTAGCAAAGCAAAAACAAGATAAGGAAACTCTTATGACAGAAACAGCTTTAGTGGACTACCTGAAAGAGCTGAGGAATGTGGGAGGACCCATAGGGTTTAGGGCTGCTTTTTTCCTTGGAAATAGATGAAACCATGTATCATCTCTACTTAACTAGTTTGGGAAGGCTCTTAGTCAACACCAAACATAATTTGCTGAAATTACTTTCGCCCTGTTTCTGAAACGCAATCAGCACTGGAATACACACACATACATAAAGAAAAAAACATGACAAAACATGACAAAAACATGACAAAAATGATTGACAGATGGGGTCAGCCATCATCATATAATAATGAAAACACTAATTTCTGCAGGCAGTCAACATTCCTTTCTTGTGAATTTCTGAATGGTTGTGGCTTCAGCTGTCAACATTTGGCAATAGCAGAACTGCAATTTCATTATTTTTTGTTGCCGTGGCAAGCACACAAAACAAAACCCCAAACTTTTTTTTTCGTAATACTTCTGTGCATTCTTCTAACAATCTGGCATCTGGCCTTCACAATTCAAAGGTAGCCATATTTGGGGGGGGGGGGGGGGGGGAAGGGGAAGGTGGGGGAACCCACCCATCACAAGATAAAACCATCTTTTTATTTCTTCTTTGCTCTGGGTAGGAGTCCATGATGAGGCACCATCAGGCAAGAACAATAAGCAGTTAATCACAGAAATGTCCTTACTGTAAAAAGGAAAATCACAGAAAAACTTCAGTGTGCATATCTGGATTCCACACAGTATGTCCTGTTTTACAAAGCAGTGAAACCCCTTGAATGCATGGACAGTGTTAGATGCAGAATTCAAAAGTGGTGTTATGAAAACACTGGAATTTAACCTTCTCTGCCTACATCTGTGGAAAGACTTGCTTTCTTTGAAAAACTACTGTGTTGTGTAAGTGGATTTGCAACAACCACTTTGTCCTTATTAAACTTCCTTTGCCATCTTTGCTGTACAAAGGTACTGAGATTGTGGCAGTAAAGCTAAACAAGAATTTGACTTTTTTGGGTTCATGGTTTTCCCTCTTGATAAAAGCATATTATGACTGATCTATAATTTACCTTTTCCATACACCTATTCAGATGTTATTCATACATTTTTCCTATTACAAAGAATAAAGTCCCTAACACACCCCCACACACAGGAGAATATTTCAGAGCAACAGGCACTGACACTTCATCTAGTTCTTAGGTTTTTAAATAGTGATCTTAAAATGGACATTGAGCCCTTCTTCCTTTTATAATTGAGTTTTGTAGCAGTTTGTCTGCAAACTGCTTGTGTGTCAGTTAAACTTCCATAGCATGCCTATGCAGAAGTCACCCAGCATGCAGTGTATCAGTATCTATGCTAAAACATGATACTGCATTACGAAACTTTCAATTCATGTACAGAATGACAAAGCTGTGTGCTATTTCAGAAGTTAATTATTTCTACTTCTTGTTGGATCATGCTTCTCTAGATCAGCTTTAGACAAACAGTACTGTTAGGAAAATGGCTTAAACAGTCTTTTCTATCAGGAAATAGGAGATCCAAAAAGCACTAAAGAAACAAGACAGTGGTGAGTAAGGCACAGGCCCTGTGTCTGTAGAAAGATTTCCAGACTAACTAGGATTATCAATACTGAGCAAATGAGATTGGATGCAGCTATACTAAACTAGTTTGAACTTTTCACTCATGTGCTTCTAAAGGCACATCCACCCAGATGCAGCCTGACAGGTTTCAGCTAGACCAGGCAAAAGCCATCTCATTTGGAGGCTGTACAGTTCTATGTACTCATGTGGTGGTGTTTTCAACCTCATCCTGCTTCTCAGGGGAAAAAAAAGCACCAGTCTATCTATAGATAGCCTGGACACAAGATCCTAGATTTATCATAAGAAAGATGGTGGCATGGTAGCCACTGATAAAAACAAAGGACCTACAGGTCTTTCAAAATCTGTTTCACTCACAAGAGCAGTTGGCAGTGCAACACCAAGTGACTGATCACCACCCTCCATCTGGACAAGAGCAGGAAGAAAGAATTAGTAAAGCTTTTTAATAGGTATACAGATGCTCAGTAAAAATCTGTTTTGGCAATAGCCTAATAAACACTGAGGCACAGAAAAGCCAACCAGTTAAAACAATGCAACAGATAGCCAAAGCCTTTGTAAAGGGCAGATGAGGTAATTGTCTTTCTGTCTGTCCTTCAGACTTTACTATTGTTACATCAGGTAAGTGCAATAAAAGTCAATCTCCATAACCTGTTGTTTTTCTTCACCCTATTTGCTGCACTGCTACCTATACTGTTACTATATTCCAAGTTTCAGCTTTTCTCACATCTGGTAGGACACTGAAGCCTAGAGAAAAAAAAAGTTATTTTTAACAACTATTCAAGCCACTAGTAGAGCAAACAAGTTTCAGGCTCTCTAAGCAATAAAACCCAGGGATGTGAACATCTTTCAATACCCACACAGACAGCAACAAAAAGGCAGTGACTGCACTTCTGCAAGATCAGGGCATCAGTCATTCTGCAGCAGTTCTGGTTAACCGCCCACAACTACTACATACTTCTTATTAAAATCCAGACACCTTGCGTGCTTCTAGGCTATTTCAAGATGTTGGGGCAAAACCAGCACACTTAATTCCTTACTGTAGACTTCAGTACTAGCTATACATCTTGCAATCTATGCAAGACATTAGTACAGACAATAGTGCTTGTGTTACTGATAAAACTAAACAATGTGCTATATTGTCCTTAAGACAGCTAACTTCTATAGTCAAGTAATGTTATCACACCAAACTGTTTCTATGTAGGTAGAAAAACTGGTGTATTTAAGTACATAAAGCTTGAGCAATTTGTAAGGTTTTAAATCACCTGTTGATCCAGTGGACAATTTTGCTATTACTCAGGGTAACTTGTTTAAGTGCTAAGGAAGAAAACCTGTCTTTCACTAACAATTTTGAGTTTCCCCAGTAGCAGCTGAGCTGCTCTTCATATTTAAGCTGCCCTCAGTATTTAAAATTTGAGATAAAAATTCCATAGCCTCTTCTGCTAAAAGTATCTGGGTTAGAAAAACAAAGTAGCCCTGTTATTAAAAGTGTGAATGCTAATCAGGGTTATTTTGATAGAAATTGGCTAAGAATTAAATACACATGCCAGCAAACAGTTGCAACTTCTGGTGGTAGGGTGGTAATGAGTAGTTGGTCACAGTGAACTTCTCACTCCAGCCTTAAAGATCTTAATCCCCTTAGTACACTAAACTACTTATCTATGCAACTTTTTTCTACTGGAGCAAAATAGAAGTGTTTTACTATCATGCTTATTTCAACATTGCATTTGTTTCAGCATTTATTCTTGATCTTTGTACAACAAATCAACTTGGGAAGGTTCACAAGCTACACATTTCATGTTTTCAGTATATGTTTTCCATGTAATTCTTTGTGAACATCCTTTTTAAGGGGCTGCACTCATCCATGGTGATACAGGCTGTGTCCATGTTGAAATATAAAATCCTTACTACTTAATTTTCACCACAACTTGACAGAAAAGCAATGTATCAAAGCACCTAGTGGAGTATCACCAAGTATCTGAAATGAAAGACTAACTGACATGGACATATATCATGCAGAAACAGGCAACAAAGATATTCTACTAAGCAAGATACATTTCAAGTCCACTGCATCACTTCTGCAGTTTCCATTTCCTGAGATGTGTTTATGTGCCTTTAATGGGAATATGAAAGGCTTTGTGACACTTCCAGCAGAATACATAATTAACTCAGGATCAGTCTTTCTCCCTAGAACCAAATTACATTCTTTGTCACTGTTTCTGGTGATACTGGTTTAGTCATAGACACAAAATTTAAACTTCAAAGACATCACAAATATTGCCTGAATATTTTGTTCATTAGATAAAGCCTGTCAAAGCCAGAAATTGATTTAGGAATGGAGACATTTTTCTAAGTAAAAAACCAAAACAAAACCACCAAAAAAAACACCCAACTACCAAAACAATATTGCCTTCTTTCAGTAACCTCTTTAAATATATTTACTTTCAAGTATTTTCCCCCACACTCATTCTGCTTGCATCTGCTGCCTTTTTGCCACTGCATAAATTGTCAAGCACAGTACATACTTAAAATTATTCTGTAGGAAGTAAAACTAAAGCATTTCATGCATACAACATATTGTTAGATTATAAACAGGTGATTTTATTATATTGTTTCCTGCCCCTGATTTAACTAAGGTTGTATTTAAGTGCCAATCATTTAACAGTGAGACAGAATGGGTAGTATGATGATGCACTGATAATGTTGGAAACTTTCAAAGTCAGTAGTTATGGAGGACTACCAAAGCAGTATTTTAGAATTATGACTTGTTCACATATCTTGCAGGTTAAGCTTACAGCTGAGACCTTGGAGAGGGAAAGAAGATTGCTCAGACAGGTAAAAAGGGGAGTGGTAAGGCTAATTGTGTTTCAAGCCACACCTCTTGAAGAATTGATCCATGTTGTTCCCCATTCCTGTGGTTTTACCATTATAATCCAAACATTCACAGAAAACAAAGTCAGCACCCTGAGATGATCTGGCAAGTTCTTTTCTGCATACGCCAACTATTGTTCTACTAACAGACAACCTGAGGGTGCTCTAGCTAGCAGAAGTTGAAAAAAACTACTGGAGGAGTAAAATACTTGCAATTTACAATTTTTCACGTGTAGTAAAAGATAGATTATAGGCTGAAGGGATTTATGGGATGTGAATGAAAGTCACTTCAGTGGGGACAAGACAGATAAAAGGATGACTGAAGACCTACACCAAGCCAGACAAGCAATACTCCAAATGCTAAATAGGGAGGCTAGTGAAACCCAGAAAGAATTCTGAATTGTAGCCATTAAGACTCATATGGATATCAAATCGTATTATTGATTCAGGGGAAGCCCTAGTTAAGCATATTGAAGAGCACTTAGGAGAAGTGGCTCTGAATTGAAGTATTGCTGTTATTTTTTTACCTCCAGTGAGTCATAACCTAAGTATGAACATTATGGAAGCTTCATGTCCTAATCACTTTAATACTGCTAGCCAGGTTATTTTTAGGGGGGGGGGGGGGAAATAATATGGTCACTGTGACCATATATTGGGTCTTATCTGATGCCCTACCTTAACGACCCTATGATTATTTTATGCCACACCCTGTAATTATTTTCTGGTATTCTCCACCTGCATTTCTATTAACAAATTTTATAAAATGTTTAATACTCACTTTTGTCACTACACAGAAAAAGCACCTGACCAGAACAAATAATCTGCATGATAGTTTCCACTACCCCAAGTAAGCACATGAAGTTTTAATAGCAACTAAAAAAGTAAAATACAGAGTTTACAAATTGACTGTTTTTCTTACAGAAGGCTTAAGTAATTACACCTCAAAAATTTCAGCTAATGGAGGTTTTTAAAGACCATTTCCACATCAGTCAAAATCATAAACAGTTTCATAATCACAGGAGTAAAAGTAGGGTTGCTAAGTAAGACAAAAAGAAGCAGAGTGGATAAAGAAGGAAACTGAAGAACAACAGAAGTCTAGTACTTATTTTTAAAAATTACTTTTAATATAACTCTGAATACAAAAATAACCAAAACACTCTATGGTCATCTCAAACAAATCTTCAAGGTTTTCCTCTATCAATTCCCCGACAATTTGGCAAGCGCGTGTTTTCTCTGTTCTGCAGTCATATACTCACAGGCCTCCAGAATATTTACTATAATTAAAGTCTGTTGAACTGTTTTTGCTTTTACCCATATTCTTCCATTCATTCCCAGCACGAGCTCAAATGGGTACAATTGTGACAACTCTTGAATTATTTCACATTTGGGAGCCAAGAGTCTGTAAACGAGATTTTAAAAAGTCAGAGAAAGAAATACTCACATTTGACAGACATCAGGTTATAACCAACCAATAACTAAACTGCAGTACTGGTGTAATGGGAATTACTAAAGCAACACCGAAAAGTAAGATTATTAAATTGCATATACAGCCAAAATAGCAATGCAGTATCAGGTTATTACTTCTCTGACAAAAACAAATATGCACCTAAAAATGGGAGTAGCTGTGAATTTAGTTTTCTAATTAGACTCAGAAATAGTACGTGAAAAATTTGAAGTGAATTGACACTTTTGTAACAAGTCTATAATTTAATAAATTCTAGAAGTACATTGTTTGAGTAACACTGTTAAAGTGCTACAACATATAAATTTGACACAAATTAGTAATTTTCAAAACACAGCCGTCCTTCTCCATCAGGAGACAGTAACAGCAGTACAGAGAGCATCATGTATTTATTACGTGACAGCAGACCAAAAAGTAACTGTAAAGTGTATTGTAATAATCTAGAATTAAAATCAAGCTTCCATAGGCTCTCTCAAATGAGAAAAACATATCACGAATTTGCAATTTACTTGTAATATACTGTTCTTTACCTGCATATCAAGTGATAGAATGAGAGGAAATGGCATGACATTGAGCTAGGGCAGGTTTAGAGTGGGTATTAGGAAAAATTTCTTTACTGCAAGGATGGTCAGGCATTGGAATAGGTTGCCCAGGGAGCTGGAGGCACTGTCCCAGGACATGGTTATTAAACCCATGGTGGTGTTAAGTCAATGCTTGGCCTCAATGATCTTAAAAGTCTTTTCCAAACAAAACAATTCCAGATTCTATCATTTTATAAATACAGTAAAGCAATTACACAAATTATCAAATTGTCCACACTGCTTAGAGAAAATTGTTGTGCAAATCCTACACACCATATCACATGTTAGAGTGACTACTTACTTTTCTTAGTACTTACTTTCTTATTAGACCTAAGGAAACTTTAAAGAGGAAACCATCTTGTCCAATTATTCCCATTCCAGTTGATCTTCCACTGCTATCTATACAGACCATCTCTGGTTCCATATCTTTATTTGCTACAAGGAACTGACCATAAATAAGATCTCCCACCTAAACAAAGAATCATACAAAGAATTGTACATTTCCAAGTAGTACTCAGTTGATGAAGATCCTCTCTTGAGGACACAAAACAGTTTTGAACAGGAATTTGCATCTTCTCCTCTCCTACTAAAGGTAGGAACAATTATCTTGTATCATTACTGGAATTTGAAAGACAGAACTTTTAGAGTTGTATTTCATAGTGATCCTATTTTTAAAGTAAGTGCCAAACATGAATTCCTCTTTCTTCACACTGTAAGGGTATTAAAAGTCTAAGCAAGCTGCTCTTGTAATCCTTTATCAGAACAACAAAACAAACCACACTAACCCATTTTTTCTTGACAGTCCATTTTCACATTCCAGTTATGTGATGCTATTTCACAGCTGCATGCAGAAGTCAGATGCTGTGGCATTCAAGTGTCACAGAAGAATGAAAATTCTACCAGTATCAGGTGATGTAAAAGCCCATCTTGAAACCCACGCTTCAGAGTGCCCCTTGGATGCACATTACTTATGAATTGTATCTGCTTGCAGATAGCATTATAGGAAAGTTCAAATGTAAGGAGTAAAAATGCCTGTTGTATGACAGATACTAAAACCCACTAGTTATATATTCTGTTCAGAAACCTCAGAGTGCTCACAGTCAAATCGTGCAAAAAACTCTGACAAGAGGCAGGGCAAAATCAGTGCAAATAAGCCTGCACTCCTCTTTTTACATGTGGCTTATAAAAATACTTTTACTATTAAAAAAACAAACAAACAAAAAAAAAAAAAACACCCCAACAACACCACCGGCAGAGAAGCACCACCAAACGACATCGCTAAAGTGTTAGTGCCAATAATCGAGAGCATTAACCTGCACATTTGGCCTGTTCCTCTTTGTGGCGCCTTCAAAGGCCAAGTAGGACAGCGACGCCTGTTCACTCCCCCCGACGTCCAGCTTAAACACGTCTCCAGCTTTGGCCGTCACTATTCCTATTACATGGTCGCCCTTGACCGGAACATACTGCAAATAACGGTACAGGACAGGGGTCAAGCAAGTGCTGACAAGACGGGGCCTCTCCTCTCCCCCGGTGCATCCCCGGTCCCTACCCTTTTCTGTTGCGAGTCCACCCAGTAAGCACCGCCCGCCGCAGCGCCGCCCCCCGCCTGCCGGTGCCGTAGCAGGCCGCACTTGGTCACCAGCAGCCCGGCCCCGCACCGCCGCAAGCCCGGCCCGCACAGCAGACGGCCCCGCGGGGCCGCGCCGGCGCCCAGCCGCAGCCGCTCCCCGTCCTCGTCGGGGTGGGCGGGGAGGAGCAGCACGTCCCCGGGCAGCACCACTTGTCCTACGCAGGCCTCGACGGCCATTCCACGCTCCGCCGCCATTACTGCGCAGGCACAGAGCTGTCGCCGGGCGCCGCGCAGGCGCAAGGAACGCCGAAGCACCTCTGCCGGCTGCGGCGAAAAGCGCAACGGCAACCCGAGCGTGGAGCGTCTGCGCCTGAGCCGCCCCGTAGAACGCGTTAACAGAGTGCCAGCGACATCGTCTGGCCGGAACATTAATCCCCGCCACGGCGTGTGCTTTCTACCTGCTCTGCTTTACGTATGAAATACCGAAGCCAGCTTCTTACCTTTCAAAAGTCAGTTTTATCAGGTGTTTGCTTCATTACTCCCATGCAGTCTTTGGTTCTGGAAAGAGTTCATTCTGCAGCCTTTCACTTCTACTGGGGAAAGACAAAGATAATGCAATTAAGTTTCAGAATTAACGATGCTGAATCAATCACTTCAGCTGCAATTATTTCCAGGGGTTTCAATAGCTGATTTAAAGTTGCCAGTAAAGCAAACAGCTGGTGAGATTTGAGGTGAATGTCAGCCACGAAGTTTGCCAGTGAAGAAGAAAGGTTATTTTGCTTTCACGTTGGAAGCCGAACTTAAAAGTGTGGGAGATCACTGCTCTATTAAAAAACATACACTGTACTTCTCTACAAAAGGCTCACTCAGCGCTACCTCAGGTTCCCTACACGAAATTTGCAAGAATATTGCCTCCCCTAAATTGCTTTCTAATCTTCCCATTTATTTATTTAAACAGAGAGAGACTGATTTAGTCTCCACATCAACCAGGAAGGACCTCTGTGTTGCCAGCTAATTGTGTTCAAAACTGACTGAAGATGTTTCCCTGTGGAAATCCCTTCTCTTGCAAGAGGAAACTGTTCACGGAGAATTGGTGTTAAATGTGTTTAAAATGGGTTTGTCCTGCGGAAGACCATCATCTGCGACCCCAAGGAGCGGTGACGGACGCTTCATTTCAGCCGTGTCGCTCGTCAGTGGTTCACCGCCCTAGGCTTCTGTGAGGAATGCTGCCCCGAGCGTTACCTTCCACTCCATGCGCTGGAGGGCGGTGTTGCTTAGCAACCCAGCGCGTTCCGCAGCGGCACGGGTCTCGTCGCAGCCTCTTAGCGCCGTGGTGACTGCCACGGCGTTGGAGCGAGTGGAGAGGCGCTCTTCGGACAAAGAGGCGGTTGGTAGGAGCGAGCAAGGTGCGTACGTGTGGACTGCTGTCCCACGACCGAGCTTGGGGCTCCAGGAGCCAGCGAGCAGCAGGCCTGCTGTCTGACGAAAGGCAAAGCGGGGAGAGGTGAGGGCGGCGGTAGCGCAGGCCCACGGTACCAGAGGTAAGGTCGTAACAGCGTCGAGCTCTAACGACAGTCCATAGGGCACTGGGCGAAGCAAGGTAACGTACCAGACCCACCATCCAAACTGCACTACAGGACGCCCTCTAAGGCACAAATCCGCCTGGCCCGTAGCCTAGGGAAGCAGAAAATGCCCCAGTCTGCGCTTAAATAGAACCCGGGAACAGAGGACGTGGGTGGAGGCTCCACGTGACACTGGCCGGAACAGCTGAGGTCTACCAATATCATTAAGGCCCAGAGTGTTAATTACGGACCCGCCACCTCTGACCCCTGCGTGAAAGCGAAGAGTGTGAGATATTTTACATTTCTCCGCCTCTGGTTGGCCGTGCGGCGTTAAGCTGTATGGTCTCTGGAGGGGGTCTGGTGCCCAACGAGCGCCGTTCCTTGAGAGGGAGGGATACGCAGTCTCCGCCGGGCCAGGGCCCCGCGAGACGACTAAATTCTGTTAACAGCAAAACGAAGGATGTGTCAGCATTTCAGAAGTCTAGTTTCAGATGTGTCATGTATTTACTTTGTGTGTGCAGGGATTTGTACCTTTCCTAAACGTGTATCGTGATTGCTTCAGGCTCTGGTCTTGCATACATACCATAAAGATAGCTTTATTAGTTCAAACTAAAATATGTCATTAATCATTTACAGAACTGCGTTGCTGTTCTTCATATGTCTGCACAGAAGTTTTCTATGCCCTGTTATAGCTTTGGAATTTTTTTTTTTTTTTTCTATCATGCTGACCTAGAATTACCAGTGTATTTCCAAGCACTTTCTGAATTAAACAGTATGGGATCATATTTTTTGGTCTGTAGTGCTTGGTGTAACCGGTCTATAAATGTAGCTTGTAACAACTAAACCAATGTTTAATGTAAATAACTCTCTCCTATTAATTGCTAGGTTAATAAAATGAGTAATGTGATATTCAATATTTGGTGTCTAAGGCAATTTAATTCTGACATTGATGCTAATGTCTACCTGTTGTTAGTAGATGTGAATGGAGTCTCAGTATCTGAAGAGATGTCTGGGAAGTTGTTTGAAAAAGGGACTGGCAGAGGTTGTAGAGCGTCGGCCAGCAGATCCTATAGAGTATCTGGCACATTGGATTTACAACTACAGAAGAATCTTAGATGAAGAAAAAAAGGTGGATCCTTTCTGGGCAGAAAGAAATCATGATAGTATGATTGATATTGTTATTTTTAGTTTTTTTTTTCTCCAATTGATTCTGTGTTACCCCTGAAATAGAGAATGTTGGAGCGGGTTGAGCTGGAACAAGAACGGGAGGTGGCCCTGCTGGAGCTTGAGAAGTTAAGAAAAATTAAAGAAGCCCTACTGATCCAGCAGAAACTTGAAGAACAACATCAGGTTAATAATACTTAATGATACTTAATAGTCGATAATTATAAACAATATATGGTGCTATAGCATCTTGTATACTTCTTTGTACTTGTTTGTATACTTCTGATACATTTCTGTATATTTCTGCATTTAAAGAATTTTAATCTGAATTTTCTAAATAATGACTGAAATTACTAGTCAGCACATGGGAAGGAAAACTTACATCCTATGTGGTAAATTCCTATTAAAAAAGTGGAAGAGCCTAAGCTAAAAAGCAACCAATTTAAGATTTACATGAGAACTAACTTAAGCAGAGTAGCTTCTGTAGTTAATTATGAACAAGAGCTGGTACAAATAAAGCTAGAAATGAACTGCAACACTTTTTGACAGGCTTTTTAGGAGGCCTAGGAGTAATAACAGATGATTGTCACAAGTAACTTCAATGTAATATCAGTAATGTGAAAAAAGGTAATGAGAATATATACATAGTTACAGAATCCTGAAACTGATTGGAAATCAGTGAATGAAGATTACCTATTACAGCTGTATATATAACCTTTGCTTTGCTACCTGAGCATTCTGTTGGCATAAAGCAATTTGAATCCTATACTATATGGACTTTTAAGTATGAGAAATAATTTCCCTGTTTCTATTGTTTATAAAGGAATCATGTGAATTTGACTATAAAGGTAACGACAACATTATCTGACTGGATTTTTTTCCATGGCTGACTGTCACAATGTTAAAATCAAAAGTGTAATTTTAAATCTGTGCTGATCTTGTTGAGCCCAGTTCTAGTGTAAGACGCATCCATTCTATTTCACCTGCACTGTTTAAATTTGAAATTTATTATTTTGCAGACCAAAAGTTATGTGCTTGAGAATTTAATGAGTCATTCAAAGTAGTAAATGGTGAAAGATAACATGAGATTGTGTCTGATGTTGAGCAATACTCACATTAGACACATTTTTTAACCTAACTGACAATTCCGGCTGTAGTCATGTATTCAGGCATGTTTTGCTTTTATGTACGAAAAAGGAATGTTAAAACTAGTTGCTTCAATATGACTGTATTTGTAGTATCTTGTTCTGATTTAACCCTAGCCAGCAACTAAGCCCACACAGCTGCTTGCTTATTCCCCTCTGGTGGGGTGGGGAAGAGAATCAGAAACATAAAAGTGAGAAAACTGGTGGGTTGAGATAATGACAGTTTAACAGATAAAGCAAAAGCCATGTTCATGAGTAAAGCAAAACCAAGGAATTCATTCACTACTTCCCATCAGCTGGCAGGTGTTCAGGAGCCCAGGAAAGCAGGGCTCCATCATATGTAATGGTTACTTGGGAAGACAAATGACATCACTCTGAATATCCCCACCCTTCTTTCTTCTTATCCCTAGCTTTATATGCTGAATATTATGTCATATAGTGGGGTTATATATATATATATATATATAGTTGGAGGTCATTCTGCCCCTGTACACTGCACTGGTTAGGCCACACCTTGAGTACTGTGTCCAGTTCTGGGCCCCTCAGTTTAGGAAGGATGTTGACTTGCTGGAACGTGTCCAGAGAAGGGCAACAAAGCTGGTGAGGGGTTTGGAACACAAGCCCTATGAGGAAAGGCTGAGGGAGCTGGGGTTGCTTAGCCTGGAGAAGAGGAGACTGAGGGGTGACCTTATTGCTCTCTACAACTACCTGAAGGGAGGTTGTAGCCAGGCAGAGGTTGGCCTCTTCTCCCAGGCAGCCAGCACCAGAACAAGAGGACACAGTCTCAGGCTGCGCCAGGGCAGGTTTAGGCTGGATGTTAGGAAGAAGTTCTACACGGAGAGAGTGATTGCCCTTTGGAATCGGCTACCCGTGGAGGTGGTGGAGTCACCTTCACTGGAGGTGTTCAGGAGAAGACTTGATGGGGTGCTTGGCTGTATGGTCTAGTTGTTGGGTGGGTTGGATTGTTTGATGGGTTGGACGTGATGATCTTGAAGGTCTCTTCCAACCTGGTGTATTGTATTGTATTATTGTATTGTATTGTTATCCCTTTGGTCAGCTGGAGTCAGCTGTTGCAGGCATGTGCCTCCCAACTTTTTGTGTGCTTCCAGCCTACTCACTGGTGGGGTGATGCGAGAAGCAGAAAAGGCCTTCACTGTGTGTAAGCACTGCTCAACAGTAAAACATCCCTGTATTACCAACATTGTTTCCAGCACAGATTATAAACTTAGCCCCATACCAGCTACTAGGAAAAAAAAATTACTCTGTTCCAGCCCAAACCAGAATAAAACTACTCACAGAATGCTACAGCAAACAGTATTCTCTGAGCCCTAGTGGTGTGAATGTGAACAGTTAGGTCATACAGTTTCTGAAGTTTTGATGCAATAGGTCTTAGGCTCACAAAGAGTAGACCCTTTGTATTAGATATTTCTGATTGGAAATGTTGAAGGTTGCTGATGAGGATGATGAATGCTAATAACATTGCTTACCAATCTTTTCTATAGAGTCGATTCTATATAGATTCATCTGTTTGTGCTAGATACTATATCAAAGGGCTTAATCTGAAGTGTAGAAGATAATGAACGTAGACTAGTAAACAGCATGCAGAATGAGACAGTACACTTAGTTGTCTGCTTCTTGGTTTTAATCCCTTTCTATCTATGGGAGTCTAAAACCTGTGAAATATTGAGTCAGACAATACTGGAAGGGATTTGTATTCTTGCAGTTATGTTTGATGCTTCCTTTTTTTAATGTAAGATTTCAGTTGTGATATACATTGCAAGCGGTGGGTGGGGAAGATGAATGTGGGCATTTTTTCCTTATAATTTGTCCTTTTTAAAACTGTCTATAGGGTCAGTTGGAACAAGAAGATGAGGAGTTGGAACAAGAACATGAGGAGTTGGAACAAAAACGTGAGGAGTCAGAACTGCAAAATGAAGAAAATGACAAGGCGTTGCAGCAGAAAGATCAAGAGGTTTAAAGCAAGGCTTAGTCAGTGATTTGTAACTACTGCTAATCAGCTGCCTTTTCCAGATGCAGACACAAAGTATGAAACAAAAGGCAGAAGCCCATGGGTGTTAAACTAACACATAATTGGGGAGAGGGTAAAAAAAAAAAGTGAAAATGAGGGAAGAATGTCTAACACCTTGTTTCCAGTCTGGGTTTTATACATGACTTTTTGTCTGTTTATTTTTACTCAGAACAGAGCGTAAGTGTATTGCAAAATTTGGTGTAAAATCATCTTCTTAATAGATGCTTTCACATTCCTTGATCTTACTTATGAGAAAGTATTATAACTTAATCATGTCTAATTTAAGTGTCTAGACAGAAATGTCATACAGTATGCCAGTGCAAAGCTCATTTGCTGTACCTGGAAAAGGAACTGTGGTTTGGAATTGGGATGCCTCTTGATTCTGAAATCTTCCTAGTGCACAGGAATTTATACTAACAGAAGAGTGTGTATGTAAGTGTATGGTCTTTTAATGCTATTTCATACACTGATAACTGGCATGTTTTCCTCAATAAAGCTTTTAAATGTGAGTATGTATTTTAAATGTGTATGGAGCATGTCATATGTTAAAGATATGTATGTTTTTATGGTTTTAAAATACAGATAGAATTATAGAAGGATGGCAGTGTGAAAGTGACAGAAAACCTGAACGTGTAGTTTAAATAATGGGTATTTTGAATTTAAAAAGTGATAAAAATACCGTTAACAAGCATACAAAGACCATATTTACATACTAACATATTTCTATAATGCACATCTAAAATACTCTCTGTATATTAACACATAATGTAATTTTAAATACATCTGGAATACTTCTAACTGAAAACTGTTCATTACCATAGGAAAATGAAAAGACAGTAGATGAACTTACGGAGAGACCTGGAACACCTAATTTGACCACAGTTGAGGAGCTAGATGAGAATGAAGAGTTTGAGGTAAGAATTTAGAAGTAACAGGGATATTATAAATGGTTGAATCTTGCAGCTTTTCTTTTCTGTGCTGATGCATCAAAAGGTTAAAACTGTTGCAGCTAAGTCTGTGCTGGTTTTCTCCTATGGTTTTAAGGGATTTTGGTCACAACCTCTAAGCTGTCCACAGCCTGTTCTCTGGTGCATGTTAAGCCATTCTAAAACACTGTATGGTGTTGGCTGACTAAATTCTCAAGATTTAAAATACCCTTTTGTATTCAGATGTCACAAATGGAAACAAGAATATCCTCAGAAAGGAGGCAGCCTTCCTTTGCCACATGAACAAATAGTCACAAAAAACTTGTACTAAATCAGTAGTGCAATTCTAGTTCAGAATTTATATTCTGATACTAATACGCTTTATGCTTAAGGTTACTTTAATAACAGTCTGGTTTATAAATGTTCTCTAAATGTATGAACACACTCATTTTTTTTAGGGTCAGGTTTTCACAAGTGTTTTTCTCCCTAAGGTAAATCATATGAATTCTCAAAAACTTGTGTAGACTAGATTTTTATAATTTTCTGATAATTAAGTTTTAAAAAGTCATCGTGAGGCTTCAGGCATATTTTGTGTGCTGTTAAATAAGTGAACTGCAGAACCTGATGTGAAAATGAGTAGTAAACTTACTTCTTCTTACCTGCTACTTCATTCAGACTTGCTGGATTTTCTAATAAAAGGCAGGTGATAAACATCTTATTTCACTGAATGGAAGCATTCATAATTACATTGATAAATTGATAGAATACCTACAAAGTTCAATTAATGTTAGCAACTGATAGTATTTCTTCCTTTCTTTTTTTTTTTTTTTTTTTTTTAGAGTATAACAGATCCCATGGCATAAGCAAAACAAGAAAGTTCCCCTCTGATCTGAAAGCAGTAAATATATTTTCTACTCATTAATTCCTGATCCTGAAATTTAGCATTGTAATTTATGTGTTTTATGTATACAACTGATTTACATACCAGTTGTTTGAGTTTCTCTGCTTTCCGGGTATTTTTATAAAGTCCGATTATTCGGTGTTTGGTGACTTTTTATTCTTAAACCTTGTAACTAGCACAGCTGATGAGGAAGAAAACTGTAATTGAATTGAAAGCAGTAACTATATTTTCTACTTATTGCCCACTGATTCCTGAAGTGTAGCCTTAGTAATTACAAGTATAATTGATTTCACGATATTCCCCCACCAGTGAAGGGATGGAGTCATGATCTCCAGAGGTGTTTAAAAGACGTGTAGATGTGAAGCTGAGGGACATGGTTTAGTGGTGGACTTGGCAGTGCTAAGTTAATGGGTGAACTCCATGATCTTAAAGGTCTTTTCCAACCTAAATGATTCTATTATTATTTTGGATACAATATTTTAATTTTCAGTCAGTGTTAAAGGAAAAAAGATTATTGAAAAAGGATTTTTCAAGAATTTGATTGATTTCTGGCTGACAAAAGGAGGGAATGCTCTAAACATTAGAATATGGAGAGAGGGTTGTGCATGTAAAACTCACATCAGCAGATTTTCCATCTTACCTGGAAGAAATAAATTGAACTCTATGTCAGTCAGTAGACAGATGCATTAAAAGACCATGTCTGTGTTAGAAATCATAAGATGCTTTTTGTAACACTAGGTATTTATTCTAGGCTTTATAATAACCTCGGCTGGTTATAGTGTGATACTAGGTGAACTGTAAGTGTCTGCGTATCAGTTTTGATTAGTCAAGTCTTAAAATCATTCCTGCATTTATCTCAAATGTGCAAGTAAATAAATTATATCTGTGTTGACTTTACTAAATACCATTACTAGTTCTCAAAGATTCACTTTAATAATATTGGGAGAATATTTAGTATGATTAATATTTATCTTTAAAAATAAATCTTGTAATCCTTAATTATCGCATTAATTTTTATAACAACAAATTTCTGTAGTCAATGATACCTTCATATAGGTTGTCAAGAATGTTCTGTGTCTGCTTATTATAAATGGGAAAGACACCTGCATTAAGCTTCTTGTCCAAAACATGCCTTTGCATCTCATTATGTTCTGTTAGTACAGGTTAGTTGAACAATTACCATGAGGTCGTTGTCAATATTTTGTAGAGAAAATACTCTTCATTACAAATTCACTGTCTGGTTAGTATATTTACTTCTTTTTCCAGTTTTAGGATGAAAGAGATTTTTGTTATAGTTTTGCTTTTTTAAGGATTTTGCTACATTTGGGAAATTGTTAGAAATATCTATATACTGGAGAGGGAAAGGTCAATCATGTAATAAATATTTTTCTGCTCTGACTTGCTCTGTTCATGTAGCTCATATTAGGCATAATATTATCTGTTTTCAAAAAGGTAAGCAGTATTTTTTATGTATGGTAATACATAATTTTTCTCTAAAATAAAGTATGCTCCTTTAAAGAGTCCTGTTGCCCTCTTCATTGCCATATTGCTTTTTGGACATTTAATTGCCATGTCTTATATGAACATACTTAAAATCAAAAGAGAAAAATGTCACTTTCCAAGTATAAATACTTTGAAATGTTTGTGTAACATTTTAAGTAATGAAAAACCGAACTACTTTTCTAACTAGGTGGTCAGGCTTTGCTACCTGTGTTTATTCTGCATTGGAATAGGTTTGCAGTTTCTATGACAGTCAAGAAACTTTTCTGTGGATTGAATATGCCCTCATGGTTGATGCCCAGTAAAGCAATTCTGTTATAATTTATCATTATATTTATTAGTAACAGTTAAAAATAGTATTATTTTAAGGCCACACTTTAAGATACTACTGTTGTAATTACACCTCTTTACACTCTGTGCACAGCAGCTTCTTGTGCCAATCTCAGAAGGACTGTATAACTGGATAAATATGTGGAGTTTCTCTTTTGAGCCAGTAGGTATAACTGAATCATATTATTGAGATTAAAATTTTGGCAAATTGATAAGTAACTTTCCATCTTATATCCAGCATTTTGACTGTGAAAATGTCAGTCT
Organism: Picus viridis; assembly: GCA_033816785.1. Lineage (NCBI taxonomy): Eukaryota > Metazoa > Chordata > Aves > Piciformes > Picidae > Picus > Picus viridis. Next base: position 25,679,072 of record CM066586.1, read on the forward strand.
TCATACAGATGTCATATCTAAGTAGGCAATGTGTTAAAGTTAAGGAACAGTATTTTAAAACTTGCTAGTAGATAATTCTAATTACTGCTTCCAACATGTGGCTTCAATTTTGTATCTTTTCATAACATTTGAATCTTAGTTTGATTTTGTCCACTAGAGTGCATCCTAAATAAACACACTGATGCTTCTGTCAGTTAGAGCCCATGAAAATTACAGCTTCTGATTTTAACTGTGGCTTCTTTGTGATCTTGTAGTTCATATTCCCCATTCTCTTTCTAGAGAAATTTTTTGGTGGACACTTTTTTCAGAAAATTTCTTAGCAAGAGTCAAAATAAAATGGTAGGTTCCAATCTACCTATTCCTTTGTTGGTCCATTATGTACTGAAGACCAGTTCTTCAAATGTTATTTATAGTAATTCACATGTTTTTTCAGAATTTGATATGCATAAGCCTGGTGCATTCTACAGCTTTATAGGAATTCTTACGTTGGATATGGGACCAGAGGGTAAATGGTTGTTGGCTCAGTGCTTTCTTAAGGTGCAAAGCAGCCTGTAGGTCACTTGGAAATGTAGTTCACAACAAAGATGTCTTCTTCTTGGGTATCTAAGCCTGGAGGGAAATTAAGGCAACTTAAAATCACCTTTTATTCTCCTGAAATTCAGCCTTCTTTGAACTATAGCAAGCTAAAGTGTGGAACAGAAAGAGAACAGAGGAAATGGTACTATTCCTTTGTTACTGCATGTGATGTGATTGCAGAAGTGTTCATACAATCTAACCTCTTCATAAAATCTAAAGTTGTATCTTGGAAAAAAATGCAATTGCCTAATTTAATTTCAGTGAGAGCTTACATTCCCTTTGAATACATCTTTGTGGAATGAAGAAGATGGTATTCTGAGGCAGATGATAGAAAATGTTGCTGAAAATAAGATGCTAAATATTGACACAAGATTTATGAAGTTGTTGTTTTTCTTTCTTCAGCACAGGACCAGACTTATTTAGGCTGCTATCAGACCCCATATGCAAATCCTCCAAGGAACACGCTAATAGTAACATGCCCATTCACAGCTGTTCTCATTCCAGCAATACTGAAGCATAAGGATGAAAACAGATATGAAGCCCAGAATAGGACAAAATGAATCAGATTAACTGTCATTCTGCTCACAAAGATGGAAATTCAGCAGTGTGAAAAGCATTTCTTCTAAAAGGAGAACTATATTTTGCAGCAAGCACACTTCGTTATCTTTTGACAGAATAGACTTTAAGTCTGCAGTCCTCTTTCTTATCTTGGGTGATTTTGCTTCATAAAGGAACTAACACATCTCTTGTAAGCAAAGGCTTTATACAGTAATTTGCTAACGGTAATGAGAATTGGACGAGTTAGTAAATTCAAATTCCTCTGAACTTTGCTAATACAATTTATTCATATTCAAAGTCAGCTATTAATAACTTCACTTCTGTGAAGTTTTTCTTGTACTTAGGTTAGATAAAGAACAGTGTTGTCTATTGACTACAGCTAGAAAAGAGTACCTAAACCTGTTACTTGCTGATAAGGACCAATCTATGTTTTAAATGTCTTACCTGTAGACTTGTTTGAAATGATATATATATACACACTTTTTTTTTTTTTCCCTTCTTTTATTTGCATTCTGGCATTACCATTGCAAACCCTTATGCAGTCTTTGTGCTTTATACTTGTGTATTTGCTTCAATTCATATGATGGAAGTAGCTATACTATTATAAACATGTATATAGGTATTATTGGGCTGATAGTGTAATAAAGGCAAGGCAGAGGAAGATGCCATTTACTCAGGCTGTCACAGTGTAGCAAACTTCTTAAGAAGCAGGAGATTTCACAAAATCTGAGAGCTCTCAGCTGTATATCCAACTTAAATTCTGTGGGTCTTCCCTGTTAATCTGCACCTCAGAGATTCATTTTTGTGAGTCAAAATCAGTCTTTACCTTAGATCTGAATTGTTGTGATTTCTGCTACTATTTTTTATTATTACTATGCTACGTCATGAAAAATTACTTTCACTAGAGCCTGTATGGAGATGTTGAGTGCTTCCATTTTTCTTTAGTTGTAGAGCACTCATAATCATTGGCCATTTTGAAAAAAAATTTAGTTGTCCAATTCCTTAAATCAGTCTTTTGATTATACAGATATGAGTTAATTGAGGAAGAGTTAAAGTGGTTATGTTAAATAATTTTATTAATACCAAACATGTTTGTATTGTCTTCTGAAAGTAAATCCAGTGGCAAATGGTCAAGTGATATGACAAGTAGAGGAGTTTGTGGTTTTCTTCTTGTTCAATAATCTTAACAACTGCAAAGGCCTTGTTGGTGTCTCTTTTCAGACAAAAAAAATCAAAATTCATCTTGCGTATGCATTTTGCATAACTTACACTTTCAGTATACTTTAAATGATGACGCGAGGTTTGCGGTTGATTGCCAAGAAAAATTGATATTTAGAAATAGCATACAAAAGTTACCCTGATAATCTTACCCTCTCAAAGGGGTATTTTTATATATATATATAAATGTGTGTGGGGGTGTGTGTATATATATATATATAGAGAGAGAGTATTCTATAAATACTCTTAAAGGAGTATTTATAGAAGGTTTAGGAATCTTTTAACAAACTCTCCAAGGAGATTTTCCCACTTTCTTCATGGATCTGAACAGAGGTTGCTTTGGTAAAGGATTTTTTTTTTTCTTTTCATAATCTTGGGAAAGTAAGCATGAAAAATACATGGATTTAGTTTGCAAAAGCCTTTGGTGTTTGAGTTCAGTTAATTGTTTTCTGGACATTATTTTACTGAGTGGCTCCTCTACAATTTAGACGTAGTCTAACAGATTCCAGATAAAGAAATTAGATTTTTCTGGGGGAGAAGGAGGAAATACAGGAAGTATATCTGAACTTGATCAGTATCTTCATTAGTCTGTTTTTCTTAATCGTATTTTCAGCTCTGTAATACAGCTGATTGTTATTGTTTTGTTTTAAAAAAAAGAGAGGCAAAACAGGTTTTGGTACACAGAGGAAGTAGTGTTCCAATGCTCTCAATTTTGTTCTCATTGAAGTGACTGAAAAAGCTGTGGTTGAAATTGTAAGATAACTGATTGATCTCTCTGCTAACATGAGCATGAGTTCTGCCCCTGACAAGCCATCTCCTATTTATTAAACTTTAAATATACTTTAAACATCAAATAATTTATTGTCTCAAACTGCATGTAGGGAAAGGTACTGCAGAAATAATAAAAAGAGATTAATTGTTGTGGGGAGGGTGGGAAAGAGGACAATAAATCATTCCCGTTGCAGCAAAGGGGCACTGCAGCTCCCTTTTGCTCAGCTTCAAATGACATTCCTGGGAGTGTGTTAGGCTTCTCCAATCATTCTGCTTTATTTCTACTCCACCTCCTGAATGTCCTTTCTTCCAGAAATGACTGGCCGTTTGCAGACACACCTGTATTTGGTTCATTATTATCTTAAGCAATTGTGGTTTTGCCACTGATGTGTTTAGTAGATAAGTTTTTTAAATGCTATTTGTTTAGCCGATGATTGTAACCCTGGAAACAGGATCTGTTACTTGTTTCATTGTAAACCTAGCTGCACTGAAAAGCTACCCTTAGGCACTGACAGCTGAAAATTTCTAGGGCTGTGAGGTTCTGAGACAGCTGTTCTTCAGCATTTTTTTCATTGGGTATATGTATTTATGTGGAACGAATAGAAAAATGCACCACTATTTTCTTTCTCACTTGGCCTTAAGTGTTGTTGTATTTGCTTGTATTTTAAAAATATTTAGTTAGGTTTCTTGGCAAGAGGTATGATCAGTCTGAAATGCTATCTATTCTCTTAATAGATCATGTTTTTGTAGATACCAATATCTTAATATCTGTAAAATGAGTCTAAGTATCTGTAAAATCTGGAAATGAATTTTGTATTCTATTTTTCTGTCTGTGTGAAGAATATTTTAGTTTCTAAGGCAATCAGGTATGTGCTTAATGAGTTTACTGGCAGGACTCCCACTTGAGTCCTGGTAAAATATCCATGCTGTCTGTGTGGGAATATATGTATGTGTCTTTAAAGTAATTACACATTGAAACAATTTTGTTGACCTTGCTACTAAAGACTTAAAGAATCCCAGTGACATATTTTATGGTACTGCAGAGGTGGAGAGGTAATAAAATAGAAGTTACCACCTAAAATCTCCAGAAGCCTTGTTCTCTGACTTGCTGTTGGGGTGCTAAGCCACTGGTAGCAGTTGAGAAGTGGGTAATGATAAACTTCAGTGTAGACTTACCATTATATTTCTCATTAGCCAAGATTTCTAAAGACAGAGAAAAGTGGATGCCTTAGAGGAGTTGTTTTATGATGCGTGCCAATTTCCATATTAATTCTCAAAAGCAGAAAATGTGATCCCTTCTTTCACTTCACTGTCTATACCTTCTAATAAGTATGGGTCAGATGCTTTTTCTTTTAAGAGTTGATAGGAATAGTTGATAGGTTTAGATTATGGCAGGTCTGCTCTGTCTTCTGTTTTCTGGTTGACTTCTTAGGTAACTGTTGAGAGGCTGAAGGCAAAACTAGTGTTTAACTACAAGCAAAGCAGGTTGTGAACACAGAAAGGAGCAGTAGCAGGAGCCAGGTAACCTGTTAACCTCAGAAACAGGAAACAATCCTCTGCTTAAGAAACAGAATCAATGATGGTATGAATTTAGGAAATCAAGACACTTCTTAAATTGATTAGAAGGGAAAGCTAGAACAGGAATCAAGAGATGAGAAAATACTGAAGCTGAAGAAGCAAGATAAATAAAAGCAGCTCTTGCATATGTTTAGGTATGAATTTCTTACCTGTAGGTATCCTATGTAACCACGTAGGATAAGGTTTAGGATGATAAAGAGAATAGTTGGTAGTTCTGTCCTTCACTGCCTCATGAACCTGCAGACTTCAGTTTCCCTTTACAAAACTAAAATTGGATTTGTTTCCTTGAGAAAATCCAGTATTGCTTGGCCATTCCCTGGAATATTGTGATTTTCTTGCTGAAATACAATTTGAATACTCTGCATTGCAAAAATGCTTAAGAACCAAATGTTGAATTTTATAGTCTTAATTCATATTGCAGATGCAGACACTAGATCATACTCAGGAAGGGGTTTTATTAGTTTTAGTCCTTTTTGCATGTTTCAGTACAACAGGTAAGGTGTGACATTTTTAGTCCTGACATTTTGCTTTGCTAGAAGTATTCTTGTTGCAAACAGTCAAAATGAGCTCTTTACACTTCTGAAGTCCCAATTTAGTTCTTAGCTAATGTAGTGCTGTTTGGCAGAAGACTGAAAATTTACAAGACCAAGTTTTTTCTATTTTCCAATAGAGAGTGAGTAGGCTGTTGGTCACAAAGAATATATACAATAAGAAACCTCTAGGTGTCTTTATAAATAAACATTTTGGAAGGATCATTCAAAGATTCTCCTTTTTTCTGTTTTTAAACTTTGATAATCATATTAATTGTTTTTAAAATTGCTTTTAAAAAGGATGTTTCTTGCAGTTCTCATAATAAACATTGTGTTGGAAAAACAATGGCATGGGTAACATGATTCAGTTGTGCAATTGTCCCAATATCTATGGAAGTTTGTAACAATAATTGTAACAAGTTTGAGGATACCCTCTTGAAAGCTTAGAGTCTAATTATTCTAAGCACCTTCATCTGTCTCATTTGAAGGTATCATCATGATTAGGTTCTTGCAAGCATCCTGTGATGTCAAAATACTTGTTCAGAGATGGAGAAAGTAATAGGGAAAAGGCTTGGAATTAAAAATGAGCATCATAATGAAACTGGGGGATTACAACTATGTCTATAAGCCTGAAGTTCTTTTGGTGAGATTGAAATTTTTGATTCTATATTCCTTCTATGAATGCGAACTTGCAGAAATTCTTGTGTGTTATGGTTACTGTGTGCATTTTTGTCCAGTTCCATTTGTATACTTGTGTTGGTTCATGTTACATCAAATGTCCTCTGTTTAGGCAGCTATCTAAGGGTATTTTGGACTGTTTTATTCCAGACTTGTTTATCTGAAACTGCTAAATGACTAGTTGCACTGAAATCTGTCAGACATAGCTGGAAGATAGTGATGTTTGCTGTTTGCTAATATATTTGCCCAGGTGAAGTATGTGAAATTGCTAATTGAATGGCAACCTTCCCTGGCTGAACCAACTGTGGTGACAAGGTCAGGTTGAGGGATTTTTGAGAGATGTGGGCTATCACTCTGTTTAGTTAGGTGTTTCCTCCCAACCTCAGAGCACCAGTAGTGAATTTGAGCTCTTTAGTGATGATGGTGGGAGCATTTCTGAAAAGGCTGTGAATTACCAATGGACAGAGATCATGACTAAAAAAGTTGCTGGATGTGTGTATCTTTTTCTTCAGATAGCCATAGGTGTCTAATTCTGAAGCTAACAGCATTGTGCACCCATTCTCAGTTATGCAAAATGAATATAAAGTCATGATGTGTGTTATTTACTAGATTAGTACTGAGTCTCTAAGTAGATGTGTTTGCCTGCATCAAGCAGTTCAAGCATGTAAATATTTTCACTGAAAGCATAAAAGAAGTATATCTGCAAATATTGGTTATTGTTTCACATGCACTAGGCATATAAGGTAGATTTATGAATGATTTTGATCACTTTTCAGAGAAGTAATTACAGCCCTATACTACATGAAAGAAATTACATTATATACCTAGAAAGAGTCAAAAGTGTCTGAATTTAACCTAATGTTCCTTGTCAGAAAGCCAGAAATTACAAATTCCACAACTGTTCTTGCAGATAGGTTCCTGAAACCTGACTTTATGTACTGAAGTCAATATTTGTTTCAAAGTCCAAAGACCACCTGCACTGTAAACATCTATGAAACACTGCAGAAAAAAAAACCTCTTAGGTAATGACTGTTTAAATGCACCAGTCTGTTTCCTAAGGTGCTGGGGAAATCCTAATGGTTTACATATATATATTTATAATGTCACAAGACACGTGAAAGCATATCCCAGGTTGCTGGAAGACAGTTGAAGTTCCCTAACCAAATTGCTTTTGAGATACAGATCTATGGCTGTAATAGGGTTTAGTCTGGACAGGTGATCAGACTTATCCATAACGCAAGGAGTCCTAACCCTTGAGAAAGGAACTGTGGCTGTGTGTGTATCTGATGTGTGGGTTGTTGTTTTGTTAAGATGTCAGACGGCAGTTCTTCCCTACCATGTGACTGATTGTATCAACTGGAAAAAACATCCAAGGAAAATACGTAGATGACTTTTTCCCAGATTAAAGGGAGACCATTTCTATTGAAGAGTTTCCATTCCTGTCCAAAGCATAACTTTAACAACAAATGGGTTGATTTATTAAATTTAGCATAGTAACTTACCAGCAAAATGCTAAATCTGTAAGTTATACACTTTTATGTTTCCAAATTATTAGTTTTTTAACTGTGTGAGGGAATGATGGAATAGAGCTCCATTGTTTCTCATTACCTCATAATTTATAGGGGACTCAGATAATTTGTGATTCTGCTGTAATAGAGTTCAATGCAAGGACAAACTAATGCTTGTACATTGCTCTGTAGAGCCTATAACTGAGGGAAAACTGCCAAAGACTAAAGGCAGAACTAATTATATACCAGTATGGTTTAATGTTGTTTAAAGGAAACAATAAAAACCCACCAGTTTAAGGGAAACCTTAAACTTTAACTAATCTTGCTATTTCCCCACCATTTCTGGTACCGCAATGCTAATTTATGAAGGCTGATTAGAAAACTGAGAGTGTTTTATTTATTGTTATTATGCAGGAAACTGAGGTGTCTGTCTATGAAGTGCTAAAAATGTCTAAGTTTGTGAATCAGTGTTTACAGAGCCTCGAGGAATGATCTCTGAGTTGAGACATAAACAGCCAGCACTTCTATTAAGTAAAGAAAGTTACGTTCAATTCTGCCTAGTGTATCAGTTCAGAGGAAATAATGCTAATAGTGAAATTAGTACTAAGACTACAGCTGACTTTAATGAAAGGAGAATTTATCCCCCAAAGCAGATTTAGTTATTTCCTAAGAAAAAAAAAAAAAGTTTCTACTTCATATATAAGGCCCTGGTACACATTAATTCATACTATGACCGTGAGCAACCTGTTCAAGTTGGTCCTACTTTGAGTAGAAGGCTGGACTAGAGACCATCCAGCCTCAAACACTGCATGATTAAATGATGTGTCAGAATAGAGAATTTGGGGTCAAACAGATGCAAAGAGGATGAGTGTGGGAAAGGAGCAAAATTATTTTTTTATATATTACTAAAGTAAATGCCAGGAAAGATTTCTTAGAGAGTGGAAGGGAGATGCAGATGATCATCTCTCTGAGGCTGAAGTAACAATGGAGTAAGTTACATAGAATACACACCAAGAAAATGCTGTGAGTGGAAGTGGTGTCCACTCAAAAAGTTATAAGAAAACTCAAGAATTAAAGAGCTAAAATGCGTATGGTAGTGTGCAGAGGTTGCAGGAGGTCCCCTACTCCAGAGAAAGAGAAAAGTGATTGAAAAGAACAAATGCTGGGTGATAAACACCCATCTCACAATACATGCCACCTCTTTTTCTTCTACAATCACAACTGTGTTTTCTGCTCCACAGTATTTATTTTACCCTGAATGTTTATAGGCCAGTGAAATTCTACACCTGCACATCTGAGAGGCCTTGAGCCACTCTTATTTTCAGGTAATGCTAGATAGAGGTGAGAGTTCTAAAGCAGGTGGGAGTTCTTTGTTGAATTCCTGCTGTTCAAGCAACTACTGCACTGACCAGGCTTGGCATTCTTAATGCAGAAGAAATATGTTAACTTTAAACACAGAACGAAACATCCACTTCCTCCAAATCAAAATATACAGGCTAAATCAAGTCTTCTCACAAATAAAATGAAATGCCTTCAGAAAGATAACTGTTAGGCTTGCATAAGTTAGTGTTTATTTCCAACAGGGAAAAGGGTGAACTGCAGTAACTTCTTGAAAGGTCACTATTTGTATGATATGAACTGCAACTATTAAATAGCACAAATGAAGCTGGTATTAAAGTTGTTTTTGTAAACACCTAGAAAGCTTTTATTTCCACAGGCATGAATTAAGAGTAAATTGTTTGCATTATTTTGTAAAGTAAGAGTAAAATAGCAGGATAAGAAACTGTTTAGCCTCTTAAATAGTTACCTTTAGTAAAACAAAGTCTTATTTGATGATAAAGATGAGAGAACAAACCAGAATTATTTAGAAAAAAGGCTAACCTGTGTGTTATTTTTATGCATGAATTATTTCTGTATATCAAAGTTAAGCATGTTTGCATCCTTTAATAACGGAACTATAGATTTACTGTGAAGCATCTGCTCTCTACAAATCAAATCATATCCTTTTCGTTTGAAAATTGTGGTGAGAGAGATAAATTACATACCTTAAACAATGGTTATCCCATGACCAATTCTGTTCATATGTAACTTCTTCAGAGTTCTCAATATGATTTCCTCTTCACTCAAAAGAAGTCACCTAAAAGTTAACATGGTGGTGAAACGGTACCAGTGAATGAGCCTAAACCTGCACTGCTCCCAGTAAAAATGTGATTCTTCTGCAGATGAAGTGAGAATGACTAGGTTTTAAGGATAGCTACTTTATTCCTTCCCCTTCTGCTGTGATGGAAGTGTCAAACTCATTTTCTCATTTCTACATGTACAGTGTTTATCCATATAGGCTTCATTCTCAGTGGTTTACAGCATAAATGGGGCATCAGTAGAGACACATAGGGAGATGGAAAAGAACAAAAACATGGGGTGGGGGAAGGCAAAAAGAAAAAGGAAATGTGTTTTAACCAAAGGGATGTAAGACCAAACGAGGGGGTGCGGAATAGCCGACAAGGGTAGGAAAAGAGAAGGTAAGCAAGTGAAACAATTTGATGAGACTATCAATGAGAGGTCTAGGATCAAGTCAATTTGTCAGTTATATCTATATGTCTAGAGAATCAGCAGCATTAATTGCAATAATTAATATGTTGATTTTTTTCTCTCAGTTAAGTCATGTTCTCTTCTTTATTTTCAGGGCTTTCTTGAGGCTTCAGTAAAACTGTGCCTTCTGACAGCTGTTAAGTCTTATTTGAACTAACAGGGGGAAGTGTTGCAGAAATGCTGAGTAAAATGGATGGTGCCAAATATGTAGACTCTTACAATTAATAGAAAGATTCACATTACTATTCCAGTGGTTGAGATTGACATTATAGTCAGTATAAATAAATGCTTAGAGCAGAAGGATAGTGTTATTTTTACATCATTATTTTCTTGTCTTTAGCCTCATTTTATAGCACAGGAGTCATACTAATTGAGAGGACTTTGCCATTGCTATCTTCTGAGTAAAGGTCATCGAATAAGGTCAAAAGATACTTAATACATCGATGTGCAATATGTGTATTCTAAAGAGATTTGAAGAGAAACAGACTTTCTTAGGGCTCAGTCTTACAAAGTTTTTGAGTATGATGAAGTTAACAGAAAAAATGGAAGCCTGTTACATTGACTGAGTCAATAAATTGCAATAGGTAAAAACATTGATATCGATCATCATCTTTTTTTATATGTTTTTTTTTTTTTTTTTTCCCAAAGGCAGAAGGTCTGTGCCAAAAAGACATGATGGGAGAGCACTATCTTGCCTTTTTACAAATATTTAACAAGTCAAATTGTCTGGGAAGAGAAGCCAAATTAAACATTACCTAACAGTAGAGTTGTTTCAAGTTGGTCACAGATGTCCTAGAAGAGAACATCCTGAGATGCTTCATGGCCATAAAGCAAATGTGTTGCACTTGATACTAAAACCACAACTGGAAGCAGTTCAAACTGGAGGTTTGTGAAACGCAGCTGTGCAGAGTTTCCAGAATATTATCACAGGAGAGGATATTGGAATGAGGGATAACCCTCCAAAGATTTCAAGGGCTAATATGTTTAACTAGCCAGAAGTAAATCAAAAAAGAGGAACTGCAAAAGGCAAATAAATTACACTCCTGCTCACTCATTAGTTATGTATGTCAAATTACTTGCACTCATCAGCTTGTGGTTTTTTATTTTTATAAACATGAGACACCTGTTTCTGCATTTTGCTTGTCACCTTAAAACAAGAACGCCGATTCCCAAACTACAACTTCACTTTATGTGGCATTCAAAACCAAGAAAAAGCAAAACCAGAAGCAAGAGAAAGTGGAACTCGCAGTCTGAAAATGCTGAATCTCGTTTGCTTTTGCTATTAGGATTATTTGTACAATTAGAATACAAACTATGTGTAAAAAAATAATTTCTTTTTCAGCAGTGATTGATCTATTCTCGTCTTTTTGTGCTTCCATAGAGAAGAAAAACATTTGCATTTAAGAATGAAGGCTTATCACTGGTGTTATTTCACTTGAAAAGTTAATATAATTTTTGAAATGTTACCCATTAACTAGGGTTAATATAATCAGTTACTCTTTGGTCTTCTGGGTTTTTTACAAATTCTATTTTTCTAGGTGATGTTAATGAGTAATTTATTTAGTCTGTGATAGAATCTTGAGTGATGACAATTTACTCCAGAGAAATATATGCCTCATAATGGGTATCTGATGTAAGAATTCTGCATTCTTCAGTGCAACTAGTGCTTTTGGTTCTATGAAATGCATTCTGTGCAACAGAGAACTAAGAAAATATCTTTGTAATGAATGATTCCATGTTGATTATAATTAGAGAGGGGCCAATGCTGTAGCAGATTACTAGTGAACATTCACAGGCATTGGTTAGCATTTTCAGGAAGGGAGAAAGTGGAAATTCTAATGAATTCTTACATCTGTATGTAGTTACGTGGAAACCCGAATCCAAAGGGCCGTACAAAGTGATCTTAAAAAATAATAGTGACCAAAGGTTAGAAGTAAACTAAGCCAGTTTTTAAACTGAAGCATGATAATGATTTAATTGCCATCACAGTTACAAGGAGTCTGGAACAAGCATTATGTTACTTGTTCAGTCTAAGTATCAGCCACACTTTGAATGATTAAAAGAATATGATTCACAATTAAAGGGAAAATTAAAGGGAAATTTTTATTTTGGTGAGCCAATTATTTGATCTGAGATAGAGACTGGAATAGTTTCTGTAAGGGAATTAAGAATAATTACAGGTTTTTACAATGGTACTGTAGTGCTGGCAATTTTCTGGATCTTCCCCAAGGGTATGTTTACTTGGTTTTGGTGTACTAACTTAAAGACACATATACCCACAAAATGCCCTCTGTCTTCATACCTGTCATGCCTTCAGCATATTCCAGACAGAGCCATCTAACTAGAAGAAATTTTCAGTAGCAGAACTGAGAACTCAGTTACTGTATTTCTAAGAGTTATAGAATATAATATGAAAATATTGTGCAAAAAGAGAATTAAGGTGGATCTGTATTAATAGAAGACAGAGGAAAGGCAAAGCAAAGACTGAAGGGAGAAGTTTGCATGAATGAGAAGCACTCATCATGCTAGATGTTATCAGATGATTCATCTCTTAAGTGTGCATAAAGTATGAATGAAAATGAAAAAAGCCCAGAAGAAAATTCTACTTTTGAAAATATGCAAAAGTAAAAAGAAAAAATAGTTATATAATGCAGATTGAACTTCTTCCAGTCTCTTGCTAGGAAAGACATGCATTGACAGATTTTTTTATCTGACCCTGTAAAACCACAACACACAGTTGGAAGCACAACATAGATCCCAGAATTAGGGGAGAGAGAAACCGAAGAAGCAGCTGACTTAAGCTGTTACTAGTACTGCTATGTTACTTCATGCTCAGCTGAGTTGCTAAGACAACCAATCTTTCACAGGTTGAATCCAGAATGTTTCCAAGAACTGAGTTAATTGGTGAAATATCTTAAAGCTAACTAACTCCCCTGCAAAGAAATGGGCTCTTCCGTTTTCCTCACATGATTATCTAGGCACTTTCACTTTTCCATATATAGGAGCAGCTCAGGGACTGACAGATCAGGCTGGGTAGGGATACAGACTTCAGGCACATACGTACTCCTTGTGTGCGTACACAGATGCAAGCACACACTGGTTTCACACACTGACATTCATGTTAGAGTAAGAGGCAATAAGTGAAGACAGCAATAATTCTGCTGACAAAGAACCTTCTTAAAGAGAAGGCACTGAAGGTAGAACTCTTCAACCACTGTTTATAATAATTCATCAGGAAAAGCATCACAATCATGAATGGACCAGTGGATGGTTTATGTGATTACACACTGGATGATGAAGGGGCATTCATGTTCACATCAGAATCGGTGGGAGAAGGACATCCAGGTAAGAAACCAGCTCCAGCAAATGCATAAAATAAGTATTTTCATTTAAATTGTTTTTAAAACCTGAAGAAGAATTAATATGCTATTAGTGTTATTGTATAAGTTATTTGTATCAGGGTGCTATTTTACTTTGTTTCTGTTGGACCTTCTCCATATAGGCTATAGAACCGCTGTAACTAGGGTGCTGCCAACAGGAGTTTAAATGCTTTTGCAGGGTGTGTATTAACCGGAGAAGGGCAGTGGGGTTTATGCTGTTTCCTCCTTTTCATCTGTATATCTTATTGCCTTGGGGATGCTACTATGCTTCTGATAGACTCAAGTTTCACATATGGATAAAAATTAATAGCTTGCTTCTCAAGTTCCCCATCTTTATGGGCGCTGTAAAACTGTCCTGCATATCTACTATGCTCTAAAAGTGTCACCCAAAGCAGGAATATCTATCAACCAGCTATTTTAAAGTTTTAAAAATCAGCGGCCCTAGCAGCTGTACATGGCAAAGTTGGTTTCCCCCGCCCCATTCCATAATCTGATGCAATATATGGAATTGCTTGAGCAAATAGTGGAGTTACTTGCTAAACTTCATGTATGGTCAGTAAAGCCTAGTTCAATTTTATTGTTAACAAATACTCATCAGCCATAAACATGGACCTTATGTCAATAGCAAGTGTTTCCCCAGATGAGGACAATAGACTGTTTGATGTCCTGAAAATTATGTGTATTTTAGAAGCTGATTTGGTGCCCAGTACCTTTTGCTATGGAAAGGCTTTTCCAGGTCTGTACTCACATTTTGTGAGTAAATAATAAATGTGTGTAATGACATAGCAGAAAATAAAAACATCAGCAGTTAGAATTTTATGTTTATAATTCTGATAGTCTTCTACAATATTAATTTATTACTGAAGATCAAATCCTTGGCTGATGCAATTATTTACCTCTCTTGATATCAAGGTAGCTACATCAGGTTAAGCCAGTTTGGGTTATTTCTGATGTAACACAATCAGAAAATGACAACCACATTTGGTCCTTGGGACATAAGTCCCATTTCAAGTTTATGTATATAATTACATCCAGCAGCTGTAGTGCAATGTAGTTTCACAGGAAACATAATATTATATGATATGTTAATTTTAAATTGATGATGGTATTTCCAAAGATGACAGGTCACAATTTATGTTTCTGTAATAATTCTTTTTAATGCCCCTGGGACTTCCTTTACAAATTCTCTTTTTTGTCTTGTCTCCTGTTTTAAAATTGTGCCTATTTTTATCAGTTTTCATTCACATTTCCTCTTTATTGCCAAAACTCTTTTGGCCCAGAGTAGGCCTTCTTTAAGCTCCGCCAGTGTTCTTTTCCTGCTCCACTAAAATAGAGCATGCCTTTAAGAAACAGTGTTGCCACTTGTTAGATTTGTGTACAGTCTCTCATTTGGCAGAGGGTGTCAGATCTCTGGGTACTGTGAGATGCAAAGTGACAAGCCCAGAGGCTTATTGTAGAGGGAGTGGAAAACTGATACTTAGACAATTTCAAGGCTGTGATGCTTGCAGGTCTTCATTTAGGGTACTGAAACCCCAAATACCTATGACAAGGGAAAGATATAGATTTTTCCCGATCAAGAGAGGACAGGCTGACAGTAAGTAATTCTGAGTCGTCCTGCAAATTCTTATTCCTGAACTCAGCCCAGCAATACCTCTTAATTGACACAGCAATACCTCTAGTTCCTGAGCAAACTGATCACTCATGTTCTGACCAATCCCCCTTTTCCTTGTCTCTGGTTTTACACCATAGGTGTAGATGTGCCATTAGGTTTTTATCACCTAGGAAAATCTTGGCTATTACATAAAATGGGGCCCAGTGTGTGAGGCTGTACTTAGGCTTCTGACATTATCAGTAGGACTAGAATTTTATTGTTATTTTCAAGTTCCTGTTTGATATCAAATGGATAATTTGTGTGTTCTTGACTGTATCTCTTCTGTACATGATAGTGTAATTTTGCTAGAGGGCATTATGTGAAGTAAAGATCCTGAACCAGATCTTTGTCTGGAGGAAATTTGAGTTGTTCTGATTATATTAGCTGAGGACTGAATGCTTTAATGGAGATCTCCTTCTAAATAAAGCAGGAGAAATTACATGGTTATTTATTTGGGTATATGGAGAACTGTCTTATACCTGTGCCATGCCTAAGAGTTGTGTGTCACTAAGAATCTCAAGTTCAATACAAGCAAGTAGTAACTGGAAATAATTAACATATAGATATTGCCTATGCTCCCCCCAAAATTTATAGAAGACTCTGTTTATCCTACTGTCCCAGTCCATGTTGTTCGAATCACTTGGTTATAAAATCTGGGACTTCCTTCCACATCTTTAATCTTGGCATTTAGTAAGGTAAAATCCAAACCCTCTGAATACTTGCATGTGACTTCTTTGTTTCAATATAATAAAGATATATAAATAGCATGGGGAAAGGAACTATTTTTTTTAGATATCCATGTTGCTGTTTCCAGTAGCATCTGTCTGTGCTGCACAATGGGTTCACTGTGCTTTGAAAGGCATGGTGTGTCTCTCTGACCCATGTCTTATAGGTGCCAAACCACTTAAGATTAATTCCTTGACCTGTCTGGTGTGACTTCAGGTGGAATTGCCTGCAAAGAGACTGTCATTCAGTTTTCCAGTAAATATCAAGGAATCTCTTTTAAAAGGCAAGAGAAAACACTGCCAAAAAGCACCTTCAGATCTTCATCCATGTTAAAAACTTATGTTTATCTTCTGGATAATCACAGGGGGGAAAAAATCACAAAAGAAACAAAAATCCCACAGAAAATTAAGAACTTACCAACAAGTTGATACTTGTGTGTCTTATATCTAATGTTCCATATACTTAATTTCTAACATTGTCCATGCTTAACAATATATATAATACTTCACTAAATTGTGTATTGACCAAAAAGAACAGATGTCCAAGGTATTTAGCCAGTACAGTGGCAATATTGAAGTACCACTGCAGTTATCAATTAGCACTCCTCAAGAGTTTTTTACAGGAAAGCTGTAATATGCCACAATTCAATTATTTGAATTTGTTCTAGTGAAACTTTTTTTGGTGGAAAGCTTACTTTTTGATGAAGTGCTCACCCGAAGTATCTGTGCTTCTTGACTATCTTTTTACCAGAAAACTGAGAATTGTCCAGTGTATTGTATTTTGAGTATATAATTTAACATTTATTTTGAAATTATTTTTCCTCTTGCAATGTGCAATGTATATTGTATTTACTGTACTGTCAGAGCCAGAGGTGTGGTTGTACCTGGTTGAGGTGGTGCTTCAAAGGGCAGAGCTTTACTGAGCTAAATTTTCAGTGGTTGCTGCAGTTCATAGGTTTTTGTATGTGTGTGTGTGGTGAATCCATGCAACTGAGTTCTGAGTTCCTTAGACCTTGCAGATGTCACACAGATGTGTTAGACTCTTGCATAGTCAAGATTCATGTAACAAATTTATTTCCAACTATCTGGAAAACTTTGAATCTCCTAATTATTTGAACTCACTTTGTTGCTGAATGTTTACTTCATATTTTGACAACTGGGCATCGGAATGAGTCCCCTAGACTCATTCATTCCTTAGTTAGCAAGAGCTGTTTCACAGCTCTGCCATAAATCTGTCTATGGGATGATTTGATTTCATGAAAAGAATTCATGGTGCTCTAATACTTTCCTACTTAGTCAAGACACCTTTTTCATTTCAGTATTTATTGTATTGGATAGCAATTCACTACATAAAGGTAAGCATAAATTGAGTTCTTACCTATTACATCATCAGAGGTGGTCCCTTATGCATTCTCTGTTTCCAAAAAAAGAAGGAACAAACCAAAAAAAAAAAAAGTAGTAAATAATGGACAAATGTATCCTGGCATATTCAGCAGCTAATAAGAGAAGTATACCCGACGGGATACACCCACGGGTGCTGAGAGAACTGGCAGATGAGGTTGCCAAGCCCCTCTCTATTATATTCCAGAAGTCATGGCAGACTGGGGAAGTCCCCACAGACTGGAAAAGGGGAAACATTACTCCCATTTTCAAAAAGGGCAAGAAGGAGGAACCGGGGAACTACAGGCCAGTCAGTCTCACCTCTGTGCCCGGAAAGATCACGGAGCAGATCCTCCTGGAGGCACTAATGACTCAGAAGAATAGTGAAGAGGTGATTGGGAATAGTCAGCATGGCTTTGCCAAGGGCAAATCCTGCCTGACAAACCTGGTGGCCTTCTATGATCAGGTGACAGCATTAATAGATGAGGGGTGAGCAACTGATGTCGTTTACCTGGACTTGAGCAAAGCCTTCGACACTGTCCTGCACCACCTCCTGGTCTCCAAGCTGGCGACACATGGGTTTGATGGATGGACCACTAGATGGATAAAGAATTGGCTTGATGGCCGCACCCAAAGAGTGGCTGTCAACGGGTCCATGTCCCAGTGGAGGCCAGTGACAAGCGGAGTCCCTCAGGGATCAGTCCTGGGACCTGTCTTGTTCAACATCTTTGTGGGTGACATGGACAGTGGCATCGAGTGCACCCTCAGCAAGTTTGCTGATGACACCAAGCTGTGTGGTGCAGTGGACACCCTGGAGGGAAGGGATGCCATCCAGAGGGACCTGGACAGGCTGGAGAGGTGGGCACAAGCCAACCTCATGAGCTTCAACAAGACCAAGTGCAGGGTCCTGCATCTGGGTCGAGGCAATCCCAGGCACAAATACAGGCTGGGCAGTGACTGGCTGGAGAGCAGCCCTGAGGAGAGAGACTTGGGGGTGCTGGTGGACGAAGCTCAACATGAGCTCTCAATGTGCGCTTGCAGCCCGGAAAGCCAATCAGATCCTGGGCTGCATCAGGAGAAGTGTGACCAGCAGGTCAAGGGAGGTGCTTCTCCCCCTCTACTCGGCTCTGGTGAGACCCCACCTGGAGTACTGCGTCCAGTTCTGGAGCCCATATTACAGGAGAGATGTGGACGTGCTGGAGCGTGTCCAGAGAAGGGCCACGAGGATGATCAGAGGGCTGGAGCACCTCTCCTATGAGGACAGACTGAAGGAGTTGGGGCTGTTCAGTCTGGAGAAGAGAAGGCTCTGAGGTGACCTCATTGTGGCTTTCCAGTATCTGAAGGGGGCCTACAGGAAGGCTGGGGAGGGACTTCTCAGGATCTCAGGTAGTGATAGGACTAGGGGGAATGGAATGAAGCTGGAAATGGGGAGATTCAGGCTGGATGTGAGGAAGAAGTTCTTTACCATGAGAGTGGTGAAGCCCTGGAATGGGTTGTCCAGGGAGGTGGTTGAGGCCCAGTCCCTGGAGGTGTTTAAGACCAGGCTGGACGAGGCTCTGGCCAGCGTGATCTAGTGTAGGGTGTCCCTGCCCATGGCAGGGGGTTGGAACTAGATGATCCTTGTGGTCCCTTCCAACCCTGACTGATTCTATGATTCTATGATTCTATGATTCTATGAAGTGCAATGGCTGTGATGAGAAAATTTAAATAACAGCACAGAGAGTGCACAAAGCCTGCTAAGCATCGCTAAAAATAGAATGGCCAGTTTTATTTTACACCAAAGACCTTTACTAATAGACATGCCTTTAAGTTTAATGCATTAATCAATCATCCAGCAGATTTCTCTTTCCAGTCTTGACAAATATACATGTATATGTGTTTGGATCTAGCTGTGCTAGTACTGCTGGTTGTTGCACCAATAATCAGATATGACATGAATTGTGAAACTGAATTGTCTCAGACTATAGCCTGTGCTATCAGCATAGTAGATTATTCTAATTTATTATTTTAATTGATTAAATTGTCACATAGATTTTAAAGACCAGAAAGAACTTCTGATATATAATCTGGCCTGAATTTCTTACACAGGTAATATTTTGTGAAAGAATTCTTCAAGCATGCTAGTAAATGATGGTTGAATTTCATTCATACTTTTAAAAAAGTAGCCAGTTTTCATCTAGAGATTCAAAGGAGCAAGGAATCTTATGTATCTATAGATGAATGGGTTCAATGGCACTCATCCTTTTAAGATTTTCCTTTCTGAATCTTAATCTGTCTTTAACTTTCAGCTATCAACTGTAGTTACATTATTTTCCATATGACAAAACCTTTTTTTCAGTTTTGTTAGGTTCTTAGAGGCTGTGATCCTAATGCCCATAAATATTTTTTATTAGTAGGTTGCCTTTCCTTCAGCCTTTCAAAACTAGGTTGAGTTTGATTGATTTCATCCTGTAAGACAGACTTTTCTGATTTGGGGGCATTCTTCTCATTTTCTACTAAACCTTCCCACAGCATCTTAATGTGATCTTGGAAATACTACACTCAAGATATAGTATTTTTGTGCAGACTTACTAATGCTATTGTATGGAGATAATTTAATTTCTGTGGGTGACTGTTCCTCCTCCTCTGTAAATGTGGACTATGCTTTTTGTTCAGGTGTACATTTCTTGCAAGGCTGAAAGTTCTAATGCAGCCTACATTTGCTAATTGTCTTGTATTCTTGCTTTTTGTGTTGAAGTGGTTAATTTGAGAGATAAGAGTGCTAGAATCACATTAGTTCTTTAGCCTTTGATTTGTCCCTCTTAGCTGAATGCACACTCATGAAATGAATGACAATTTCTTTTAACTTGAGGTTAAACATGTTAAAAGTCTGTAATGCCATACTCTTACAAAACATTGCTTTCCAACATATTGTTTTGCAAATAGCAAGGCAGGAGATTATTTTGCCATGTTATGGCAACATCTAAATGTAATACACAATACTAAGCTCTTAAAGACAAAAATAAAATTAAAATATATGAGAAAAATACTGTTTTCAATGGAGGGCATTGTTATGGGTGCTGCCCTTTTGTGCAGCTAATGTAGATTAGCTACATTATTTAATTAAGATTCAATATTTATTTAAAAAGTTAGAAAAGAAAAGAGAAAATATTATTATGATAAATCTGAAATGAAGCCTTTGTATTTGGGATGTAACTGAAGATATAATCAAGATTTACCTCTGGCAAATTTCAGTTCATAAACTCTTCTTGTGTGTGTTAATCACTCCCCTGCCGTAGGGTGGTTTGTGGCAGTTACTGAGAGAAGGTATTTCAGACTGCTAGTTTGCTGAGGCAAAATTGAAATGCTCACTTGACTCTGAGCTGTTCATTATCTGTATTAATCTAAACACTTTCTGAGGCTTTATGAGCAATGTTGGTCATCTACATTCTAACTTTTTTTTGAGATGGAAGCTAATGGTGGAATACCTTCTTGTTAGAGTCCTACTGGTGTGGAGCACATGCTGTATTGCTGTGTGGTGTTAGAGAAAGGAAGGCTGGGGGAAAAGCCTCTTAGCCTCTCAGGTAAATCTATGCATAACATACTGGTTGAAGTGCAGAAGCCTACAGGTAAAGCTATAGTCAGTATTAGTAAGTAAATTCCCCGTTGTATCTACTGACTTTGCTTGCAGGATATTTCATACATCATTCTATTTAGCTGGCTTAAATACTCCAGTAATAAGCAATGATAATAAGCAATGAAAGAATTCCTTGCTTGAAACACCTAACAATTCAAAGTGATGCAGGCTGTATTTTGTATTGAGTGCTATGGTTTTGAATCACAACTTTGATGTCTTGCAGATAAAATCTGTGATCAAATCAGCGATGCTGTACTGGACGCCCATCTCAAACAGGACCCAAATGCCAAGGTTGCTTGTGGTAAGTTGTTTGCTGTTTTGCTTTAAGTCTTCACCCAGTCACCATTCTTCAATTATGATGTTTGCAAAGAGCTTGATGCTATCATTTGCTCACTCCTTTTACTCTCAAATAATTGCATAAGAATAACAGACAGTCTTCAAGAGGAGGAGACATGAGAAGAAACAGTAAAAGTTTTTAAAAAGATGGAAGCCTCAGTAGTTTGTAGATGGTTGGGATAGTTAAATTTGTGTGGACTGAATTTCCTAGGAGAAACAGATCTGACTTCATTACAGTGGAGTTTTGAAAGAGTATTTGAATGTTTTATTGTGAAGTTAATTTGCTACATTTAATAAAGTACTATTTTATCAGCCCAAGTCTTCATGACTGCTTGCTTTCAGAAATGTTTTCAGAAAGAGTTGTATCATCAACTCCAGCAGAATTAATGTATTATGTAACTAAACACCGTATTCAGATTCTTCCTCCTGGGACTGGAGGCAAATTTTTGAAGTAGCTGATCACTGATGAGTTTTATTTAGCCTCAGAGTGTATCTTACAGTGATAAAGTGGATTTAGAAATCACAGATTAATGCTGTATTCCCCTAAAATCTGTGCATATCACTGAATCACGCTCAGTGTTTTGACTTTTCCATTTGTAAATTAGTCTTTTCCTTACATTTAACATCGTGGTGGATATGAAAATTAATTGCTGTATAAGGAATTAATACTGCTAAAAATATGTGTAGAAAGGACTTATACCCAGTAGAGCTCTCAAAATCACCATAGTCGAAAACTTAATTTTTTGTCTTATTGGGATGGTTTATTCTACTGTTGTAATCCTGTTTTCCTCTCTCTTTACAGAGACAGTATGCAAGACAGGAATGGTGTTGCTCTGTGGGGAAATCACATCTCGTGCTATTGTGGATTATCAACGAGTTGTCCGAGATGCAATTAGACATATTGGCTATGACGATTCCGCTAAAGGTTGGTGGAACGACTCATTAAATGCCTGAGAGCAAACAATAGGCTACTGCAAAACAGGTCTGTCACCACTTTCATATATGGACTTTAGCAAGCCTGATAAAAAGTGAACATCCTTTGTGAAGGCTGCCTTACATGGTGCTACGTGATATGCTTTCTGGCTTTATCCCAGTAAGTAGAACATCATATACTAGTTAAAACTGAAAAGGAAGAGGCAGAATCTACTTTGAACTGTGGTATTAGGTCAGAATAGTTAACTGTGACATGAACCACAGAATCTACCACTCCTCCAAACTTGCAAGAACTTGAATTTTGATTATTCATTTGGTAAGCTGATTGACTTGTCTTGGTGTGAAAGAGAGGGAAGAAGAAACCTAGTACATTTTGTTGTACCATTACATATTTGTACAGTGGTAGCATCTGGAACTCCCAGGCGTAAAGCAGATTCTCACTGTAAGATGCTCTGTAAGCTCTGAGCAACTTCCCCTACACTGAGGAGTTTGCAATCCAAATCCAGTTTGTGTAATGTACAAATAATAATAATTTTTTTAAAAGGACAAAATGCTTTATATTCCACATATATTTCACATTCTGATTTGCCACGTATCTATACATTACAAATATGCCAAGTACACTGTTTCAGTGAAGTGTATCTTTTAAGAACTTTTACTTTAAAAATGGTTTCCTGCAGTCCTTTAATTCCTATTGAATTTATAGGGAGATTGTGGTGGTAGAATATTCTAGCAGCACATTTTAGGTTACCTTCACCATCACATAAGTACAGTGCCTTCAGAAAATGCTGGCAAATCTAGTAGGTAGTAAATCTCCGTTTTACCCTAACTGCCAAAGATGATAAAGGGAGATGAAAAGACCCAGTAAAACACATTTTCTATGCAGAAATAGAACAAAAAGCTAACGTAAACAATTGCACACAGCAAAATAATTTTCTTCTCTCCAATAGCCTGCTTAAAAGGTGAAGAGTGGATTCTTCAAGTGGATCATATGCATATATATATATATATATATATATGTTATATTGGCTGAACATGAGTTTGGTCAGCAGCTACAGCTCTAGGAAAGGTTGGATTTGGAGAGAAGCAATTTACTATTAATATACCTAGGATCAGGCGGAAAATTTTGCCATAATCTTCTGTAAGTCTTTCAATTTATTTTTAAAACCTTCCTCTTGGTCTTTGAAAGTAAATTCCCACTCCCAGATATGCTCTGAGGCTTGAATCTGTTTTTTATTCTGTGGCTCTCATGCAAAATCCCATGAGATCTAGGTATAGACACTGCTTTACATGTATTACAAATAATGTATCAGAGAGCAGAGCCTTCAGTTCCTGAAACATTGGCTCCTAGGAATTTATGTAGAGAGTTTTAATACTATTTATTTGGGCAAGGCTCATTATTTTTCTTTTTGGTTAGTTTTCTTTAGTTAAAAATTCACACAGGGTGTCAATGAAAGAGCAAACAGGCAGTCATGGCAGCCCTATATACCCCACCCCTTCCCAAAAAGGGTTTCAAGTGTTGTATTGTGAAAAAAACAAAACAAACCAAACTAAAAGTAGCAGCTAGGATTTGAATATTAATGTAATATCCTTCAGAATGAAAATTTTGTCATATAGTTCCATGGTTTTTTCCTTAATTATGACAGACAATTAATTTCTCCAAATAAATAGGCTTCGACTACAAAACCTGTAATGTTTTAGTGGCACTGGAGCAGCAGTCACCAGATATTGCCCAAGGTGTTCACCTACACAGGAATGAAGAGGATGTTGGTGCTGGAGATCAGGTAGACATGACATCACATCTGAAACATCAAAGCTATTTCAATGGAAAAAGTTTACCCCATCATATTTATCTATTTTCAAAGTCAAAACCCATGTGAAGGTTTCCAGAATAAAAACCGTATTTTAATTAGAATGGTTGGAAGTTCTTTGAGGGCAGTCTTTTGCCCAGTGCTTGTTACAGCACTCCATGCAGGTCAGGAGAGCTGTGGCAGTTTGTAGTAGCTGAGGACATGTCTTTTTGAACATAACAAAGGTTTTTTGCTCATGTATTTCATATTTCTGTGGAGTAGCTTTAGATTCATTAGACCATTCATCTTACAGTCAGACTTGTGTAAGATGGAATAAACAAAGGACCTCTTCACTTTCACAGAGCTTCTGAGATTTTACAAAGCAAAAGTCAAGTTATTTCCACTATCTTCAGCATTAGTGCAATGAAGGCAAATAAGCCAGAGTACTTTTAGATCTCTTATTTCCCAGGGGCAGCTATTGTAATAGGTGTTCCCTGTAATTAAGGCTGTCCAAGCTTCTGTAGATAATTATAGGATGTTCTCAAGAGAAAGATGCTAACATAAAAGTTCTATAATCTGACTGATGCCAGTATGAGTGAGGTCAACATTTACAGTAGCTATCATTAGTAGTAATATCTAGCTTATAACAATGTTGTCAAGAACCATGACTGGAGATAACAGAGTTCAGAAGCCAAGCTAATATTGTTCAAATAAACTCTTAAGAACTAAATTTAAATGCTTTTATGTTGTCAGAGGAACATAATCCTACATAAGATGAAAAGATACCTGACTTTCTTTGGCATCTTGTTGGCCTCCCTTCCCACTGTATCTTGTTTGGGATTTTTTGGTGTTAAGGGTTTTTTTTGCTTGTTTCTTTTACATGCACTGCATGAGGAGCAAAAAAATGGTGCTAACTGTATTTAACAAATGATAATATGAACATGACTGAAAAGCAGTAGAAGCTGTGACGGGAAGTGTGTGGCATTGGAAATCAGAGACAGGTGCCTTAAACTGTTGGGTACATCCTATTCCACTGAAATTTCAGATGTGAGTGGCGGTATAAATGTGTCTGCATTTAGACATAAAAGCCTTTCCAGGCTAATGATAGCACATTTCCTGTGACACAACAGTCCCGAAATTGTGTTGCTCCAACAGGTTTTTTTCTTTTGTTTGTTTTTCTGTGAAAGAACCTGATTTTTTTTCCACAGAAATGTCTCAAATTTTGCCTGGGTTTCCATCTCAATGTGTAATCCTCCAGCCTTTCAGTGAAAAAATTCTAGGAACACAATTTGTTTCTCATGACAACATAACATGTTGGAGCCTGACCTGAATTTAGGCTTCATGCACTGTAATATGAAATAGTAGAAAGTAAACCTGAGGGTACTGTTTACCCTTTGCTGCAGATGAAATCTTGTTGCTTTTGTTTGTGGTGCTTTTAACAATGATTAAAGTATATTTTCTCCTTCTGTAGGGTTTGATGTTTGGTTATGCAACAGATGAGACAGAAGAATGTATGCCTCTAACAATTATTCTTGCTCATAAACTGAATGCCAGGTTAGCAGAGCTGAGGCGTAGTGGAGAACTTCCTTGGCTGAGACCTGACTCTAAGACGCAGGTAAATATGGACAGTTCAAATAGTTGGAAACTAATACTTTTTCTTTACAGAAATCTTAAATCATCCTAAAGACCGCAGTAGGTGATGTTCATCATGTGAGAATAACCTGCATGTAGCAGAAGCATAACCTATAATTAGCAGACAAAGCATTTCCACTGCTTGTGATCCTATCTCCTTGACTGAATGAAAATGGTTAACTTACATCAGAGTGCTTCTTAATTACTTACCAATGAAGAAGACGTTTAACCTTTCAGACCAAAGTGTTTGTTTAAAAGGTGACAGGAGATCCAAATAATTTATGTGTACTTAGAGATTTGGGATGACATTTTTGAAGATGCACTGAGAATGTAAATTTTTGAGGCTTGGGAGTTTCATTGGAAATCTCAACTGAAGAACTTTGCACCATTTCATAGTAAATCAGACTGTCAGTACTGAGTCTTTTTGTTGTTTTTTCTTCTCAGCACAGCCTACAGAATGTAGGCTTCTTTTCTCGTACTTCGGCAACAGCTAGAGCAGTGAACATTATCATGTCATCATTGATGTTTTGCTGCAGTTTTAGTCTTGGATAGCATAGCATGGTGTTTGATGTAGACCAGTAATAAATCTTACAGCAATTTCTTTTCTCTTCCTTCTTTGTGTTCTGTTCAGGTCACTGTTCAGTATATCCAGAAGAATGGCGCAGTCATCCCAGTGCGTGTTCACACCATCGTGATATCTGTGCAGCATGATGAAACCATTTCCCTGGAGAATATGCGTAGGACCTTGAGGGATCGTGTGATCCAGGCTGTTGTCCCTGCAAAATACTTGGATGAGAAAACTATATATCACCTTCAACCTAGTGGGCGTTTTGTTATTGGAGGGCCTCAGGTTTGTGTTGTGTTATTTTGGTGGGCTTTTCAGCTTGCCTTTGTCATTGGATGTGTCTTAAGACAAATGCTCAGCTTTTTTGCTTCTCTGTCCTAGAGTGTAAGAAGCAAGTTGCCTACTTGGAAGTTTCTGCTGCAGTTGTATGTAGGAGAAGCACCTAGAGTTTCATGTGCTATATGCCAATGCAACCTTTGAAGGCAGGCTTATATTAAACATATGTTATGACTAGGCAGGCAAGTTGAGCTTAATTTTACACTGTGTGTGGAATGTACAGCCCAGCTCAGGGTTTCCTCAAACACTCTTGAGTATAGCACTAAGACATGGAATCCTTTCTGCTGGAAAGCACACCTGACAGAGAGGTGGTCAAGAGAAGGTTACTTACCTTAGAGTGAACCTGCTTTTCAGATCTGTATATCTCACACTGTTCTTCCTGATACTAATAAGATCTGAAGGTATTCATCTGTTCTGAAAATCAGCCTCTGATATGCTAATCCTGATGAGAAAATAAATCTTGCTTTTGACTTATCTATCTAATAGAGGACCTAGGATTTATAATTTGATCCTGTGCTCACAGAAGTCAGGCAGAACTTCCACTGTCTGTAGGATGAGGACTTTTGAAATTTAGTTTTGAAAACAAATTCACCCTTTCCAATGTTTTGTCCTTTAGTTCCCCTTAGAACTATCACAGCAAAATGTCAAAGCTCCTTCCTGAAATTGCATTCAGTTTTACAACAAATCAAACCAGACACTCTTTTCCCCTTGCTGTTCAAATTCATTAATTTACTGGAATTTGCCAGAATTAAGATGCTGTGTCTGTTTTACATTATTTCCATGGAACAGGCAGGAAGGTGTTGAGATTAATCATTAAAACAATGAAATGTATTTTTGTGTAGTTGAATAGGTTGTATCACTGTAATTTTGTGTGTCACTGACATCCTAGGCTATGGACAAATGGAGAGGCAAACTTGAACTGTAACTTGGAGCAAATGAACCAATGCATCAATCATAGCCACATGCAATAAAATAAGGATACACATATGAAAACTTTCAGGTGTGCACTGAACTGCACTCATTAAAAAATGAAATATCATTATATTTGGTATGCCAATGAGGAATATATTTTCTACTCTTGTGGTAGGACTATATTGCTTGCTTGCACATGCAAACACTGGCACACTGCAGTGTATGTTTGCAGTTTTTTAAACCTGGGCTAAGTTTACTTAGTATGGGTCAATCTGCCTGTGTGTCTGTAGCCATAGAACTGCTGTCATCACTTGTGCAATTTACAATAACATTGTGGCAGCTAGAAAATAACTATTTCTTTCCTTGTCTTTCACGTCTTGAACTTTCTATTACTTTTTGGAAGAGTATTATTCGGTTTGTTTTTAACAACACTAGTTATAGAAAGCTGCTTTAATCTCCCGTTCAATTAATCTAAGGAAGATACACGTATTTCACCTTGGACTGTTATCTTCTGTTGTTGAGCACGGTGGAATCTTGACTTCTGGCTGTGACAGAATCACAAATTTGCTATCACCGTTTTCCCAACAGCAACACCTGCTGGTGTGCTGGGGACATTACAGCGCATCGCAAAAGTGACTTCCACACGATTTTAAAATGCCTGTATGCTCTTTCATCACCTTTAAAAGGAGGGTAGTCTTTCCTTCTCCTTTCACCTGTCCATTTCTCTTTCTTTCCCTCACTTCCACAGTCAAATCATGATGGCACACAAAGTGTTCTCACTGCAACAGTCTGTGCCATCAGAAATTAAAAGCTGAGACAAGCAGGAGAACCCGGGATGACAGGATCCTTTAGACAAGCTCAGCTGCAAGTCAGATTTACATCTTGCTGCTAGCTTAGCAGAATGGAACAAACAGTGCCAAAGGTTTCCCCTTGTATATGCACGGGCTTTCTAAGAAAAACTTTGACTCTCCACATATGTTTGTCATGCAAACATTCCAGCAGCTGGATTTTACTGACATGATATTCTGTCGCCAAAGAATTTCAAACCTGCCTGCAGGTGGAAATTGAATTTTAGTTTTGATCATGGTTCCATTTATGCTGGAAAATGCATGAAGAATTTAGTAAATTAGGAAATCAGACAATTAGTCAGGTACTGATCAGCTAGCCAAGATCAAGTTAAAATATCAAGTACTTGTGAGGAGCAAGGTGGGTCTGCACTTTCTTTTTAATGTTTTTGTATATTCATCTATGAGTATCTGCTTCTTTCTCAATTACCTATAACTGCCTACTACTCTACACATTACACTATAAATCTTTGGAGGTTGGAAATATGGGGGTTTTTTAGTACATATGTGTATAAGAGTATCTGTAATCGTACTGAATTGGTAACGCTGGTTGCCAGCCTCCCATGTAATGATGTATAAGGTAGTCTTGACATACCTTTTGATGATGAATATGAAAAAAGACAGCTACTATTTAGTATTCACACAGCTTCAGATTTTGACCACATGATGTGGAAGATTGTTTTTATCTCTCTCTCTCTGAACAGTTATAGTGTTGTGACCGGTTTAGGCTGTGCCTTTAAGAAAGAGACACTTTCTGAACACTCTGGGCGAATATTTTGATATTAGAATGAAAACAAGAGATATGCTAATTCAATTTCATTGGTGGGACACGGCTGTAAATTTTTTGTTTAGTCTTTCAGTCGGGGGGAGTCAGTCAGGCAGTTGTCTTCTTCTTCCCCCTGTGCTGTGAGCTGGCTCGTTTCTCTCTACGATTCCTCTCTAACCAGATAAGAAAACTAACTTTTTGCATTCGCTTTGAGCTTTAACAAAGTTTTCCCCTTTTAATTACCTTCCTTTCTCTCTCTCTTTCTAACCCTTTTGGGAAAAAGGGGTGGTAGGGAGGGAGAAGGGGGGGAAAGGCCGAACCCCCCTGGCCGTAGGGGGGTTGGGGAAAGGTTTCCTGTATTACATACTTTGCTGTATATTTCTGTATATATTGTAAATATTGTATATTTTTGTACATATTCATTGCATTCCATATCTGCTTGTAAAATACAGCTTTCATCTGCTTCTCCGGCTGAGTTAGCTGTGGAATTCTTCTGTGTGTGGGGGGAACCTTCCTACTCCACCACAAGTGTAAAAACTCTCCGCTGTTCCTATATGGCATGCATTTTGTTAGCAATATTCTGTGTTTAGTTTGGATGGTTAAGTCACTTTTAAACTGAAGTTCCCATATGTTCTGAAGAATTAACTTTTGAAACAGACAGTGCTTGCACTAGCTAACTGGGTGTAAACCCATTTGCTTGACTATCAGACACAATTCATGAATGGCTTGTCTTATGAATCTGTTTTTAAAGAACACTTGATAGCTACTGTTGTGGATGGGTGAAAAAAGTATTCTTTCAGCTATCCCACAGCAATCCGTATATGGTAAACATACTTACATGGTGTTACAGCCTTCTGATGGATACATAGTCATGCGTGAGACATAATAAAATGTATTGTAAGGTGGTGTGACCGTTTTAAATTCTTTTACTGATTCAGGGTGATGCTGGTGTTACTGGTCGGAAGATCATTGTGGATACTTACGGTGGCTGGGGAGCCCATGGCGGTGGTGCCTTTTCTGGCAAAGACTACACAAAAGTGGACCGATCAGCCGCGTATGCAGCCCGTTGGGTGGCCAAGTCTCTTGTGAAAGCTGGGCTCTGTCGCCGTGTTCTGGTTCAGGTATGGCTTGTTATAAATGTTGCTTTTCTCAAAAAGATTTTTCCTTTTCAGCTTTACCTTGAATACACATCATATGTGACACTGTAGTAGAAGCAGTCTTGCTAATGGCTTAGCATTGAAAAAAGGAATAGAGTAGAGTAGAGTAGAGTAGAGTAGAGTAGAGTAGAGTAGAGTAGAGTAGAGTAGAGTAGAGAGTAGAGTAGAATAGAATAGAATAGAATAGAATAGAATAGAATAGAATAGAATAGAATAGAATACCAGGTTGGAAGAAACCTTTGAGATCATCGTGTCCAACCCATCATCCAACACCATCTAATCAACTAAACCATGGCACCAAGTACCCCATCAAGTCTCCTCCTAAACACCTCCAGTGATGGCTACTCCACCACCTCCCTGGGCAGCCCATTCCAATGGGCAGTCACTCTCTCTATGAAGAATTTCTTGGTTCAAGGCCACTGTAATGTCACTAACAGCCTATCAGCTTGTGTAAGCTGTAACTTTTTATTTATTGGTTTTTTTTTTTTTTTTTTCTGAACACTTTTTGAGCCCTCAACCTTCTGACACTTGCTGTCATGGAAATGAACATGAGGTGACTGTATAATGGGAAAGAAAGTTTTCCAGAGACCTTAGCCTTTTCAAAGTTTTCTCCCTTTTATTTATTTTTTCCCCTTCAAATATACAATATACATTGTGGAAATATGGAAAGTGAAGGAGAGGCCTTAGTTTTTCGAAGATGGTTCATGAATAAATGCTTTATTCTGTTGCCCTCTAAGGTACTGTGTATTTGCTAATGATGGTGTCTTTCTTGACATAGGTTTCTTATGCTATTGGGGTTGCTCATCCGCTGTCCATTTCACTGTTCACTTATGGAACTTCCCAAAAACAGAGAAAGAGCTGCTGGACATTGTACACAAAAACTTTGATCTTCGGCCTGGAGTGATTGTCAGGTACAGAAAGACACAAAAAGGAAAATATCCTGCTGATCATCTCCTAGAAATTATTTCCTGCAAAATTGTTAGATGCTAGAGTGTAAGAGTCAGCCTCATGGGATTGTTCCATGCGATACAAAAGAGACTTTCTCCCATGCTGTTAGTCTTCACAGTTGATACGTGTTATGGATCTACTAGTGTGCCATGTCTTCTAAGATACAGATGTTTTCAAGTTTCATATGCAGCATATACTTCCAGCATTGAGCCTTGCATAGCACATGAAAGTCAAATAGAATAAAATAACTTGCATTTCAAGAATTTTACGTTACTTTGCTGTGACAAAATATATTTTGTTTCTACAATAGGAATTGATGGTTATTTCATAGAATCATAGAATAATAGGGTTGGAAGGGACCTCCAGAGATCATCAAGTCCTGTAGCCCTAAAGTACTTTACATTTAAATTTTGTGGTTAATTTTATAGTTCTCCATTGGCCATGTTCACTGGTATGCTTGCATATTGATACTAGGCTTACTTGACTGAGGGTGTGAAATGGGTATCAACTTCAGGATTTTAATGGTACCTGTCATAAAGTATCTTAACATGAGGAATTTTCTCTTCTTTTTATTATACACACAGGGATTTGGACCTAAAAAAGCCCATTTACCAGAAGACTGCGTGCTATGGTCACTTTGGAAGAAATGAATTCTCATGGGAGGTGCCTAAAAAGCTTGTATTTTGACACTAGCTGCGACCCTTCGAAACAGATCCTTCGAAGTCCACTAATGATGAGGATACTTCCAAAAATCAAATTTGACAGCTTTGTAGTCAACAAAAGGAATTTTAGATTTTAAATGGAAAGAAAAGGATATTTTCTTGGAAATTGATTTATTTTTTATCCCTCAGTGTCTTTCATTATCTATGATACAAAAGACAGAGTCTGTTTTTTTAATCAACATAAGGCAACAAAATACAGTTTACTTTTTATTGCTGCTCTGTTGGTTCCTTTGATAAAGGCAAAGTATGACTCAGGTACTAATGGTTGAACCTCAAACCTTTCATGGGCAAAGGTGAAGATGACTTTCCCAACTCTGACTAAGGACCAGCAGATCTCTTGCTTTTTAATTAGACAATGGGAAATTCTGGGGTCCAATTTCCTTACTGGAGTTAGTATTCTATACAGCTGGGGGTTGCTTTGATGGGAGAAGGCTGAATATCACACTATATCTTGGCCTCTTTTGTGTAATATTTAAATCACCTTTGCTGCTGTTACTGTTGTGTTTCAATTACCTGTGTTTTTGAAACATACATGTTCTCCTCTAAAACAACAATCATAGAATAAAAGCTTTTTCCTACTATGTCTGTAAAGGTGCCTCTTTAATTTTATTGGTTTTTAATGTTACAGTATAATGGTTCAGCTCAGCTCAGCCTCTTATATGCTTGCAAGATTTTAATTCACCAGCATAAATTAATGTTAGTATATTTTTTTTTAAATTGTGATACAAACTTACCTTTCACTACATATTTGATCACAATTTATTCTTAATTTGTGCTATACAGTATTCTCTCATGGTTTTTGCTCCCAAATGTTAGGTTTGTTGCATGAATTGCTAGGCTTGGTGTAATTTTGGAATACAGTGAAGTGCATATAAATGACAGCAAAGCATCAACAAAGAGCATGAGGTTAAAAATTGGACCACTGCCTTTTCCAGCAGTGTTTCACAAAAGAACTAGCCACTAGATGGCTGTGTGCCTCTCCACAGCTGTGGGAGCAAGTTCGTCCATGTCCCTGGTTTGTGCCTGTACTCAGATACCAAATCTGGGTACCGGTATCCTGTTATTCCTGCTGGAAGTAGTGACAGCCTCTCCTTCTGACAGCTCAGGGTAGCTGATGTACATGGTGAACTGGATATGATCTAGACAGAGGATAAGGACGTTTCTGTGCTTATGTTCTATATTGTCCTATAAAGTGACGAACTACTTTTTGTAAAGGTCTGTGGATTAATCCCGTTTGTTTAAATTGAGGAAGTGTGTGACCGTATTTATCCTTTGTAATCAGTTTTGTTTGTCAATAGGTAGCAATGACAAACTTAATCTGGCAAGGCAAGAGTTGCCTGTGTATGGTTCACAAGAGTCGCTTAATCTTGGCTTTGTGGTTTAAGCAGCATCCTGTTAGAGCTTCTGCATTGGTGAAATGCTGCCATGCTGTGGTTCTCTCCTAACTAAATTCCTGTGCACAGTGTCTCCCAAACACATGAAAAAGAGTGCCTGACTGTGATGATCATTAAAAAAAGCTGCCATTTACTCTCTTCAAGTACATCACAAACACAACTTTTATCTGTTTAAGCCAGAACTTGCTCCACTTTAAAAATTATGCTAAAGTGCTATATGTCCTGTGTAAGTTGAGCTGAACAAGTAGTAGGTTTATGTGTAGCTCCTGATCTCCCATGGTTTTAGAGCATTAATCAGTGGCCCTTGTTGGAAAACTGGATACATTTTGTAAGGAAAATATCTTAAATTGTGCAGCTGCACTGTAAGAATGTATTTGACAAAATTTCCCAGGGACTATTTTCCCAGCTGCATATTGTTCATCTTGTAAGGGAGAAGATTGTTGTGTGTGTCAGCCTCAAACTGTAAACTGTTTGGAACCAGGCCTTACTGGTCTACCTAGAAACATAAATTTTGGCCTTCAGTATTAAAAGATGTGTTTTGCTAATGAAGTTTTACCTATCAGTAATGTAAACAAAGGCATTTTAATACTAATAAGGAAGTTGCCAGTCATGCTGCCACAAAACTCTTCCATGGAAGTGCTACAGTCCCATAAATAGTTATCAAGACATCCCCAGGATGACATAAAAAGGCAGGTCTTTGTTAATGCAATGGAGACTTTGCCACTGACTTCACTTCTTCAGGATCTTCTGCTCATAGTGTGTTATACTACAAGTAGCAGAAGCAAGTGAATGAAAAATAAATTAAAAAGACACCTGAAAAAGTATTGCATAAATAGATGATATATTGCATAATGTAACATGAAAGGAGAATGTCCCTGTCCCAGCATCTGCAGACAAGATGAACAGTTCTTCTGTGGCAGTGACAATAACAATCATTACAGAGTTTGTTGGAGAGGAAGTGTGTATGTCTAGCATGGTGGGCATGTCACATCAGCACAGAGACTTGGCAGGGTGTGAGTGACTGACTGTGATGAATGTACTGAACTCCCTTAACCAAACTTGAGTAGTTTGGTATAGGCTCCACAGCAGGTAAAGGGCTGAGCTGTAGCTGGGCCAAGAACTTCTCTAGGAAACCCAAGAATGAGTGGAGTGACAAAGTGAACACTGATGCATGAGAACATGATTAACACATGAAGAGAGGGTGATTTTTCCAATACTCATTAATCAGGGAACAAAGAAAGTTGTGTGTATAAAAAGTCTTGTGCAATTTGATTATGAACCAATGACTTTACCTGATAAAGTCATAGAGAGGGTGATTGCCCATTGGAATGGGCTGCCTAAGAAGGTAGTGGAGTCGCCATCACTGGAGGTATTTAGGAGGAGAATTGATGGGGTGCTTGGTGCTATGGTTTAGATGATTGGATGGTAAGTTGGATGTGGTGATCTCAAAGGTCTCTTCCAACCTGGTCTATTCTATTCTATTCTATTCTATTCTATTCTATTCTATTCTATTCTATTGACAGTCTTTGAGCTCTGCCTGCTTGTCAGGGTGGCTGCATGGTGGTGAGCTCCCCTTGAGCTGGGATGCCTCTTAAGGTTACTCTTTGAGCCAATGAGACCCTTTACCAGGGATGGATTGTTGGGTAAGCCTAATTTGAGTGCTAGTTTGCAATTGGACTGCTCACCTGGCGACTCGCCCCAGGAGCAGGGACATCTCTCAAGGTAGGAGATTCCTTACCCGAGACTAAGAGATCTTTCCTTACCCAAGGCAGAATGACCCCTTATGTGCAACAGAGTCTCAGTAAGTCACTGATAGCACATTGAATTAATTCTAATGAACTCTGTGTAGCTACTTCCATTACACATAAGCCATTGATCAAGTCAGGGACTAAGCCTGGGTCCAGCCACAACTAGATTACTCTCAGAGAGTTTAGAAAGCAAGAGGTGTCGAGTGTCTGTTCTGAACCTTATGACTCAACAGGAGGAGGTTTTTCTCACTCTTTTGTGTCTTTGGTCTCTCTAAATCATTTTAGCTTTGTTCTAATTAGAATTTCCTTTCTATGTTTCTTTCATGAAGCAAGTATCAGAGTGAACCTTGCAATTGAACTTTGTTAAGTCACAATTTTACAAATTCACAGTAAGGTCACTTTTGCTAATACCTTTGACAGTGGTTCTTTAAGTGATCTAAATCAGTCATCCATGACACAGGGTGAAAGGCTGTGACTCTGAAACCTGCAGCTTACAGATGGGGCCAGTCAGTTACACCCCTAGCACTCGAGCAGTATCTGGATAATTGGATTAATCTGCCAGTAAGTGTACAGGGTAGAAATGATTAAACTTTTGTGGCACTTTTGCTAGCTATTCAGCTTTTCCATAAATAGATATTAACATACGAAGTTTACGTTCCATTAAAAAAACGCCAAACTACAGCTAGAAATGCCAGGCAGTTGCTAATAAAATACACACACAGAGAACAGGTATGCAGTTGGTGATATACACACAGAATGCAGGGCCATGTTCTTGGACTGTTTTTTTACTTGTTTTTTCATCTCTACTGCTGTTGCTGCTTTGTTTAGTCTGCGTTGGAAAACCCAAAAGCTGGAAATTGGAAACCATAATTTGCTCAACGTAGCAAGTACCTAAATTCCAGATGCTACAGGATATAGAGCGTATCCACTTGGTCCAAATCAGGTCGAGCCATGTAGGTAAGATATAGTTATGTCTTCTATATGAATGTATATGTGTGTGTGTGAAAGACATAGAAACACAGATGGGTGTGGGGAGAGCGCAAAAGCATGCAAGAATGTGCATACACTAAACATGTTTACTGTAAACCACTTAATCTGAAAATTTCCTGGTGGTGTTGGCAGCAGCAGGGAAGTCAGTTCACGTCAGTACTGTAACACTGCCCTGCTTAAACTGCTGGCAAAGTCTCCACTGGCATCCCACCAAGTTGGGCAATATGTGTATCCCCCTAATGCCTTATCACAGCACTGCCTTGGAGCAAGGCACACTGAACTACCCATGATTCACACACATACAGCTCTGAGACTGGCTTCAGCTCTTAGGCTCCTCAAGCAACGAGTCCCTTGTCTCCCACAGAAAAAATGCTGTTCAGCTCCTGCCCGCTGTGGAAAACACTGGTTTTGATAAGTTTTCAAGTGCTTCTTACAGGTAAGATATTGCCATTTCAATACTGTAGAATCATAGAATGCTTTGGGTTGGAAGGGGCGTTTAAAAGCCATCTAGCCCACCCCCACCCTGCAGTTAGCAGAGACATTGTTAGCCAGATCAAGTTTCTCAGAACCCTGTGAAGTCTGACCTGCAATGTTCCCAGGGCTGGCATCTACTACCTCTCCGGGCAATGTGTTCCAGTGTTTCACCACTGTCATTGTAAAAGATTTCTTCCTTGAATCCAATTTAAGTTTACCTTCTTTTATTTTAAAACCAACACCCCTAGTCCTGTTGCAAAACGCCCTGCTAAAAGGCATGTAACCATATTTTTCTTCAAGTACTGTCCTCGTGTTTCCCTTCAACTACTGAAAGGCCACAATAATATGACTAATAATAATTTGAATAATGCCTGCCTTAGAGAAATGAAGCATCTTGCCTGGGAACCCAGCCCTGGGTGGCCACAGCCAGCTGATCAGATAGCTGTTTAATCAGATTGCTGTTTGTACAGTTTATTCACAGTTGAGCCCTGATTGCCTCAGGTATACAAGGTAGTACTTGAACTGCAGCGTAGTAGCACAATTCTCATAAACAAGTGGTGTTACGGGGAGTTTGGGGTTTGTCCACATGTTCGAGGGGGAAAGGGGATTATTCACCAACCATGTATCTGCTTCTGTTTGTCTTTTAGATTTTATTGAAATTGGAGTTTTTGCCAGTCCAAGTGAATGTAAATCCATAGACGATATGAGTGGCAGTCTCAAGGTAAGACATTGGTTGCATCAGCCAGTGTAGGACCTGCTGTGCGCACACCTTTTGTGGTGGCGGGAAGAGTAGGGCTGTGCTGCAGGTGCCTGTGCAGCCCAGTATGCTGGCTGCATATTGATTTGGCAACACTTGGTGTACTGGTTTGAGCTTTAACTGGAGTTTAAAAGCTCACATGGTAACAGACTGAGATTCCTCTCCCTGCCCCCCTTCCCCCCCCTTTTTCTTGGTAAGGTAAAACAAAACAAAGGGTAGGGGAAAGGAGAGGTACATTCATGAAAGAAATAGTCTGGAATTGGTTTGGAAGTAAAAGAGGTAAAGTTTCTTTTGTCCACCTTGGGCTGGGTTCTTTCAGCCCCCATTGAGGATGGGTGTAACCCAGCACACTTCACAGGGTTCAAAACAAATGTACATGGCTGGGAAGGGAGTGAGATACAACAGCAAGATTAGTGTTATTTGACCTGCCATGTCTTTGGCCCTGCTACTGTTAGTAAAAAAACCCAACAAAACCAACCAACCAACCAAAACCACCAAAAAACCCCAAACAAACAAACAAAAAAACCCCCCAACAAAATCCTTGTAGGTATACTTTCCATTTTGCTTTACTCCAGATGTATAAAGTGATTTGAACACAATCAGTTATGTCTTTTGCCTTACATACACAATGGGGGGGTTTTGTCCTACTTTCAAATACAAATTGCTAAATATTTTTAAACCAAGCAAAGCCAGGCAACTGAAAGCCTGTTTTATGAGTCAGTGCCTCTGTCCTCCATGGTCTAGGCATATCATAAGGGAGTGTTCAATGACCATTGACCATGACAGAAACAGTAATAAATACCAGGGCAGAGCCTCTTTTTTTTGTTGTTTTTCTCCTTTCCCCCCATGCAGTTGAGACACCTCTGGAAAGCAGTAACATGGAACTAATAGCTGGAGCAAGGGCCACAATACTGCTACATACAGTGAGCTTCTGCCTGAAGTATCTTTCTCCCTACACAGGGGATGGAAAAAAGACTGAGGACAACACTAGCCAAGGATGTGTTCTCCCACATGTTTGAGTTTGTTTGGGGTTTTGTCACAGAGAGTTGAATTATATTATCTCCTTTTTATGACAGATACCCATCACTTCCAGCAATGTTTCTGTAAGCTTTAGCCTGAGAAAAGTAGGGTTAGCTATCACAGGCTAGTACTTCAGAAGCCACCAATGACAATTGGGCTTCCTCTTTCCCTTGCACTATGCACCTATGTAAGTTCAAAGTAATTGGTGCCTTATAATGATGGCACACACTTGTGTTTTCATTGTGGAGTTTACTACAACTCTGTCTACATGTGCACAGGCACAAATGTATGGACTGAAAGCTATTTATATTGGTATAGAGCAGTAAGTAGATAAAAATACAGAAAGGTGTGCTTTACACACAGTCATAAATATGTATTTTTATGCATGTGTACATACACACACGCTCACAGAAAGTCTGTGATAAGGCAGCGTTCGGAAGATAAGAAAACAATGTTTTGGAAAGAAAGAAGACACATACAGATGTTTATAAAGCTATCTTTTCATACATAGGAAAAAAAGCACCCCCAAGTCATAACAGGTCTCCCTCTTGACCTATGTAGTCTTTTAATGAAAGTTACCAGATTCCTTCCAAAAACATTGTGGGGAAAGAATTTTTACTTTAAGCTACATGATTGTCAAGATGGTTCTTGGTTTGTATTGACCACATTCATAAATTAATTCCAAGGCTTCTTCAGCTTAGCCCTTTTGTCTCTTAACTCCACAGGAGTATTCAGAATGCTTTCCTGAAATGATTGCCAAGAGTGAAAAAACTTCACTCAATTTCCTTGTCTGGAAACTGCAAGAAGCACTTGATCTACTGCGCCCTGTTCAAGAGAAAAGTAAGGCCCCTCCTGAAAAATGTTCCACTTTGCTTGGTGTTGAACAAAGCGCCAGGGGAGAAGCACTAAGAAAACTTTTTTATCGTCAGCCATAGTGAGCTACATGTCTGCATTTCTTAGGGTGGGGGAAAAAAAAAGGTACAAGGCATCTCAGCAACAAGCTGAGGTGCTTAACCACTGTGCTGGCAGGCATCCGGGAGGCACCAGCTTTTGATGCTGAGCAGCACATGCAGCAGGGCCTGTTCTGCCCTCCAGATATGCACACTCCCAGGCCTCTGGTGTCTGTGAGTGGGCATATAAGGCATATAAGTCATACCTATTAAAAGAAATATTTAGGTAGTTTTGGCCATAATAGTACTGAAAATCAGTACTGTGACAGCAAATGCCACTTTGAGCCACTACATTTATTGTGTAACTGGAGTGTGATAGGGACTGCACTGTCACAGGGACAAGTGATAAAAAAATTGAATGTTTTCAAAAAATCCCATCCACCTCCCCCTCCTCCCCGAAACCAGACAAACCACCAAACCAAAAAAATCCAAATCCAAAATCCCTAAAGGTTTTATGTAAATAAAAATGCATACTTTGACAGAATCAGACAGTGGGGACAGCTATCACCCATACCCAGGACAATGAATATGCCTACAGTTTGTTTGGGAAGAAAATGACTTTTCACTCTAATATGTTGTTTTCTGGTTTCTGGTTTTTGTTTGTTTGTTTGTTTTTAATCCACTCAAAAGGTTGCAAGCAGCTGTCTCAGTGCCCACTCCCACTAGTCCCTAGAAATGGTGGTCTGGTGTGTGTCACCATTGACAATGCTCAGTACTGCAAACCCATGTGCAACGAGGTTGGTTTACTGCTGCTACATTGCTACGTCTAGTCATTAATGTACAAATGTTTACTGTGCAATGCATAGTTGTCCTTGCTATACCTTTTTGTCCTGCCTTAGGGCACCAAGGTGGTATACTCACTAAATGAGTATTTCTTCATCTTACAGCTCCCACTACGTAGCCCTAAGACAACTTTTTTCCTCCACCCCCTCCCTTCCCCCTCTATGTCTCCTAAGGGTTATGACTTTCAATTCCTCAGAAGAAGTAGACTGTATGAAGTGTGTGGCAACATTACTGGGTTTTCCTGGACAACTCAGCTTGCGGGGGGAAAGGCACTGGCTGTTTGTAACCGTGAGTATTTCTCAGGCACATCTGGTGACAGGGATGGAAAGCTCTGTTTTGTTTAAAAAAAGGAGGAAATAGAAGTTTTGCTTTGCTTGGCATGTTATTACAGCCTTGACGCGTGTGGCATTGTGAAAGATAGTGCTGGGCTGGCAAATGGCTGAATGACAAATCATGTTAGCTTTAAGACTATCATGAAGGCTTGAGCATCACCATTTCAGCTTGGTGTAACAAATATGATATGTATGCAACATTTGTGGTAAGATATGCTTTTTTAAGCCACTGTCATGTTAATCCAAACCCTATGTTGCACAAGGGCTGTGTGAGCCACTGGGCAGACAGCAGCAGAACTGCGGTTTTTCTTGCAACAGTACTTGAAGAAACTCAGTAAAATTGGCTAACACCTACTCTATTCACTGTATATACATGTGATAAAAGCCATCAGCTTGTCCCCAGCCATCAATACTGCCTTTTCGTGTGGCAGCCCAGAAGTTTTAGGACTGTTCCTATTGTGTCTAGTGAACAATCATTGACCTGAAGCAGGATGACTCTGGTGTTATTGCCTTCATCTAAAAATAAATATGCTTACAGGTGCACAAAAGGGCTAATCTATCTCTCCTATGGGCAATGGAAAATATTTTACTGTTGCCAATGCCTTGTTGTTAGAGTTGTTTTCCAAGGCTAAATGAGAATAATGCCACTTGTTTGAAGATCAGAACAAATCTAAACTAAAAGATTCAAATGCCTTTTTTTTCCCCCTCTCTTTTTTTTTTTTCTTCTTTTTCTCTTTTGTTGTCTTCCTTGTTTTTTCTAGCTTCTGAGACAGCCATCAGTGGAGCTAAATCTGCCTATTTCCCCACCAACAGCACCTGTTTGCACACATTAGCTTTCACTGAGAAACAGCAGATAGACATCTTCCTCAAAGAGCTTGATGAGCAAGGCATCGATGGCTCCAACCGTGACAAGGAAGCTGATTGTATCCTCTGTGGTTACTAGCGCCAGAAAGCTTGCACCATAGAACAATGAGCAATGTGCAGTTTGACGTGGGAATTTTGACAAGAAAGGCAGAGCAGTGAAACCATTGCTAAGACGTGTAAACATACAGCTTTTATTTAGTTAAAGAACTAGAGATCATGGTCACAATTTGACCTCATATCTTGGATACAGATGTATAGGCTAAATCAAACCACATAGCTCACGGCAGAAGTGTTCTGTGGCTTAAATTTGTCTAGCTGGACAAGATTAAGAGTTACTTAACAGATGCAGTCACTAGTTAAACACAATAATTGTTATCAGAAATGATCTGCTGTCATGGGTCATCTTTGCTGAGAATGGACCATACTTTTAGCTGCTTTTACAGTTAGTGTTTAATCACTTTGGTTGCTCTGATGACCATTAAAGGAATGCAAATCACAACAATTACTGGCTGCTGTAGAGGTTTAATTCTTTATTCATGTGCCTGCTTGCCTATAGTTTAAATCTGGCTGTTCAAGGTGCTGTGTTTTGCATGAACTACAGACTTGCACCACTGCAGTTTTTTGATAGGACAACTCCAAAGTTTCTCCTGTATTTATCATCTTGAGGGCATCCCTCAACATAGCCTTTAGGTATAATTCAATGCACTTCAAAAAATGTTATAAAGTGTCCTGTATGCTTACTGTAACCAGGCAAAATAGAAGGAAAAATGTATTATCTTGATCCAATATAAAATGTGAGAGTTGTGATTGCCCTAAACTACCAGATATTTGTATTGTGTCTTCTCTGCCAAAAAGATGAAGGAGGTGGCTATTCAGGGACCTGCATGAGAAGCTCTCTAGTTTCTGTGCCAGTGATGATCTTCAGTCTCCTGTTTCCTCCCTGTGGGGCAAAGCCATGGTGGTTGTGGAAAGTCCTACTGACCCTTGGTTTGCTCTAACAACAGCTGTGCCCACCCTGTGTGATCAAGGGCTGTGAGTGCTCTTCTGTGCCCACATCTCTGCGTACTTCCACAGAAACAGCCTCCCTTAGGCAGAGGTTGTGGTTACCACAAGCTATGGCTTAGCTTTGGTGGGAAAGTACAAAAGCAAACGAGTCCTGGCTGGTAAGAGTTGGGGTGGGCCGTATTTCAGGTAGAGCTCTAGGTCTTTGGGCTGAGCATGGGGCTGACCTGCTGGGATGCTCTGGTCTCAGCACAGTAGTGCCAGGGCAACTGCTGGTCCAAGTTCAGTATTTCCACAGCTTCTGGCTAGTTGTCCTTCTCACATTTTCCCCTCCATTCTACTTCG
Organism: Picus viridis; assembly: GCA_033816785.1. NCBI lineage: Eukaryota > Metazoa > Chordata > Aves > Piciformes > Picidae > Picus > Picus viridis. The sequence continues at coordinate 25,721,431 of CM066586.1, forward strand.
AAATCTTGTCTAAACTGGGACAGATTTGTCTGTGCATGCAAATTATGGTATCTAAACTAAAAGCTTAGTTACTGCTTGCTTGGTTTACAGTGGAATTCATGCTTGGGGTTTTGTTTTAATTTTCTTCTGCTGAGCAAACACTGAAGCCATTAATCTGAAGACGGCCAGCTCATTTGTTTGTGTCTCCTTTTTTTATTCCTTTTCCTTTCTCCTTACTCCTGTAAATCTCTCAGATGCAGACAGCATAGTCACATGGTACGTGATGTATAATTGACCTTTACCTCGTTAATCATTTAAATGATTCAGATGTGTAAAATCTATCTTGCAGACCATTGCAAGCTAAAAATAAAAACATTAAACAAACAAACAAACAAACAACAACAACAAAAATTGTTTTCTTTGGGCCCCAGAACCAGACAGTCATATGACTGTGAGTGTAGCAATTGCATCAAGTGTTTGCTGCTTTGGCTGCTTATAAACTAAGAGGAATTGAAGTCATTGTGCTAGAGACAAAAGTGCTGGAGTCTTCAAGAAAAGCAACAGTTTTTCAATCAGTGGTGAGTTTATTTCTGGCACACAAACTCTATCAAATGAAATTATAATATCTGTGTGTCTTTCATGTCCAGCCAATCCATTATGAGCTCTGTACAAGTAAAGTATCTGAAATGCAGACCACACTTTACAGTGTAATTTTCCTACTGGTGCTAAAAACATTTTTCACTAAGTTATATTAAGGTTATATTACAACACTTTCCAAAACTACCAAGAAAAGAAAAGAAGTTCAGTATTGGGTTTCATGAGGAAATCAAAGCCATTGCTCTTATAAACCAGGATCAACTATTAAATCTGTTCATCAGAATTTCTACTACGAAGCATCCCACAATGTGGAAGAGTTTGGCTGGAAAGCATTAACTTGATGTGCCACAAATTTGATATTAACCTGGAGAGTGGGTTTCTGGAGGGTTTTTTGTTTGTTTATTTGTTCGTTTGTTTCATAATCTTGCAGAGCAGCAATTGTGTGCTATTCCCACTTTATAAGTTGTTATTTATATAGGAGAAAGGGAAATGGAACCAATAAGTTTTGTGATACAGTTAAAAACTAAGGCAAACTTAATCACATTATTTCCCCAAGTAAATCTGCATAATATAATTCAGGCAAATAGTTGCCATATGTCTGCATTAGCTTTGAGTTGGTGTCTGGCTGGGCACGTCTGAGCATTGTGTCATCCCTCATGCTCCTGCTCTAACCCTGAGATTGGGGGGTTGGCACTTGAGATTTGCAGAAAGAGGAAAAGTCATATAGAAGGAAATAAACAAAATCCATTTTAGGCCAGTAAGTTTTCAGATCAGACCAAAGAAGCACAAGATGCTTATTTATTGCACCAGTCTCTGTTTGGTTTTTTTTAAATGATTTTTTAAATTTTATGTTGGTTTTGTTTGTTTGTTTGTGATTTTCACACTACAGCCACACTAAACCACTAATTCCCCAGTGTTTACTGGGCATGCTTTTGATATGTCCACCTGCATAACTGTCAGTCATCTCAGCTAAAGGCTTTGCTAATATTTACAGTGTCACTATAGAAAGGGAGACTTTCTGATATTAGTCGGAGTGCAATGCTGGGCTACAATTGCGTCTCCTTCAGCCTTGCTTTCTGTCTTAATGCAAGAGAAGAAGCCAATCTATAAACTAAGCCAACAACAATAATTACAACGTAGACAAAAGTATGGAAGGAAAAGTCCTGAGAACCATAGTATGTGAAGACAAAATTATACACATTCTCTTTCCACAGCAGCAATAGACTGGGAAACCCATTGCTTTTGGATGGCTCCTAAGCACTAAGAGTGATCCTGAGAGACATTGTCATTCTGAATCATCTTTTAAAGAAAGAGATCAGTGGTGTTACAGCTTGTACCAGGGCTGGTTCACACTGAGCCATGCAGCGAGATTTGGGGCTCACGCTTCACTCTCCAGATCACCAATGCAGCAGGGGGCAGAAACATGAGAAAACTCATTACTAGCACTGTAGCAAAAATAACCAGTAGTATTTCCCAAGGGGCCAGGATGGTTTCCACCATGATTTCCTCCATGTCAAGAGTATGGTGCTGCAAAGCAAAATATATGCTGCATTACTTTCTTTCAAATAGGCATTACAACTGTATAGATGTGTTTATTTTAGTCAGCTGGCTGTCAGCTGCTTTGGCCTATCATTTTCTCATCCCGAAGAACAAGTCTATTTTCCCAGGCTGAAGGCCTCTAGACGAGCTCCCTCTCTCTCTGTACCAGTGAGAGCCTCTGTATACCATCAACCTGCCTTCACCTTTCAGCTCATTTGCAGTTGTTGATGCCAGTGTAAAACACCATGTCCACCTTTTCTTTAAAATTTTGATTTTTTAAGGCATTACCCGCTCAGATCATTACACAAAATTATTATTACACTGACATATAAATGCTAAAGTTGAGAATAAACAGGACAGGGTGGAAAGAAGGAAGAATTCTAGGTAATCTGCCATCAGAATGTATTTTATCTTTTTTTTTTTTTTTTTGCTCTATAAAGCAGGCTTTAGAAACTTTTCTCTTGCCAGAGCTTCAGTGGACATTCAATTAATTTTTATTTGCTTTGAAAATGGCTACAGACATATTTTAAAGAAATGGTTACATCTGTTGAAAAATTGTTTCTATTTAAATGGATTAAAGTAAACCAGTATGAGCTTAAGAAATGGAGAGGTTTAACAGACAGGTAGTGGGGTGTACATGCAGAGGAGAAGCAAAGCTAGTAAGTCTCAGATCTTTAGTTTTGCAAAACAGAAATTATAGATGATTTAGGAAGGACTTAAATCATGTTGGTTTTGAGACCAGGAGCCAGGATTGATAACAGGTGTGTCCTAGTTAATGGAGGACTCAATGCTACTCCTTCAGCACAGGACCTACACACCTGAAAGCCATAACGAATCCAATGCCTAAAGGGGAGTGAATAAAAGGTGGTGGCTGAGGGGTGAGTAGGCTTTTTCCCCTACAATGGCTTGTCTGTGTACTCTGGCAGTAAGGTGGTTTCCAGAGGGGCTACAGTGCTGCTTTCTGCCTGGAAATTTGGCCTGGATTACACCAGAAAGATTTCAGGTTTATCTGTTGGGTGTTAGGGTGGGTTTCTGTCTCTAAATCCTGACCCTTATGTGAAGGACAAGGCTGAAACAGAGTTGTTAGGATATACTTATTTAGAGACAGTAGAATAATCTGAATATATATGGAAATCTAGTGAGTTGGCACCAGTTTTGTACCTAGATTAATTGCTAAAATTGCCCTCAGCCCTGTTTTTTTCTGCTGTGGCCTGTAGGCAAAGCAGCAGATGTCTAGTAACAAATGCAGGAGGATTTAGGTAATGATATTCTGTAATGAAGAACTGTAGTTTCTTAGGCAGACTCTCACTGCAGTTTCTTTTGGCTGCTAAATGAACCAGGCTCTGCTACTCAGTCAAATCTGGTCTCTCTTGTGCTAACCTTTCTTGTACGTTTACCTTTTCCTCTTGCCACTGAGATACCAACTCAGGCATTTTAAAGAGGGAGACACAGACTTCAAAAGTGGAACACATGCTCCTTCTCCAGAGCCAATGCCTGTCTAGCCAGGGTTAGTGTCTGCTTTGCAGCAGTGCCATAAATTTCATCTCTCACAGGGTTGTGGCAAGTTTTATAATTAATGTCAAGCCTTGCAAATTGGGGAAAAGTGTGGAGGACATGGGTGATAATTCTCCAGTTCAGAGCCTGGAGCTGCTGCCTGTTTGCCAGCTAAACCACACACCTGTGGCAGGATGGTCAGTGATGGCGGAATGTTGCCCACCAGGTTAATTCCCTGAAGCTGACTGTGCTGTGTGTCTGTTTTAATTTAGCCTACAAGATAGCTGCTTGGTTTTTGTCTGTTCATACCTGTAACTGACTGATGTGTGCTGTGCTCTGGAACTCTTTAGGTGGTGTGTTATTGTGACCTTCCTTGTGGCAGTCTTGATTTTTATTCTTCTCTTTCCACCTGTTTGGTAGATGAAGGTGAGTGTGAGGCTGTTCAAAACCAGGAGAGGCAGCTGTGGGTAAAGTGATGTTTGTGCTCAGGGAGCTGTCTTATGCTGCTTTATTGTTGTACACAGATGCTGCCCTAGGAGTATCACTGGTGGGCCTCTTGTTCTCTAATTCAGTTTTCTTTGCCCATCAATGAATTCCTTTAAATATCTTAATTCTTGACTTGCTTTGTGGACTATTGTTCCTGCCTTTTCATCAGACATTTTCTGTTAACTTGGTGCTGCTACTTTTATTTTCTAGCTTTCATTTCAGTTCTTGCTGTTCATTTAATTCCTCTTCCTCATTATGCTCTTTCAGTTTGTTGCAGTTCTTCTGTTTGGACAAGCAGTTTTTCAGCTGTAGCTTGCATGGGAAATCCCCACCCATGCTTTCTGCTCTATTGATCCCTGAGCAGCACCTGGCTAAGGGGAAAAAAAAATAATTAAAAATTCCAGTGACAGCATCTCCTACTGCCCCAACAGCCTGATCTGGTGAGGATGAGAGAAGGCCATCCCCCTTTTCCATGAATCCTGGCTGAGAGAAAGCCACATCAGTTAACCTTCCACAAAACAAACTTCCAGTGGTCTTCATCTGGACTATATACTGTGCGCATGAGAAACCACGTCTCTAAGACACCCTGGATGCTAAGGACGAAGGAAGACTCTGCTCTTTTTCCTCTGAGAAAGAAAGTAAACACCACTGGCAGTGAAACAAAGGTCACACAAAACAGTCTTACATCCATCTACAGGGAGAAGCACTTGCTGGGAGGTATTGCTGGGTTTCTGTCTGCCTTGGTCCTTTTAAGGAGCTGAAATGCTCTGCAGCCATGAAATAATGGTGAGGGCGGAGTTGCAGAAGCAATTGGAAGGTGATAGAAAGGTCTGTGATACCGTGGAGAGAGCTTTGAGTCAAGGCTGTGTAGCTTAAGGTTGTAAAGAGCAGCAGTTAATTGGCCAAGGGCCTTGTTTACTATCAGAGTTGTTGACTACATTTGCTTTGGCTGGAAAAGCAGATGACAGGTAATAACTGATAGGAAGTATTTTAGATTTCCCCCAGAGTAATTTGTCCTTCACCCACCTCTTGTGTTCTTTCCTGCATTCTCAGGTTTGAAGGTTTTGGGGTCTTAGGTTGTGAGTGCTGCAGTCATGCTGGAATCATGTCATACATTGATATTACTGTATACACAATTTTCAGTAAGATATATTGTAAATAAGGTACATTCATGACAGTGGAATCCATCCCAAATAGAAGTAGATGCACTGAGAAGTTACCCTGTTAAACTGTGGCGCTGGGTGACCAGCAGATACAAAGACAAAAGATGTGACTGAAAGACCTTCTAAATGCCACTTGCCTGGGTCAGTCAGCCTGTATCTCTTTCAGCACACCTGTAAAAGTTCGGGGAGTGCTCAGTTCCTGAGTTGTTTCACACGTTGATGGTGTTTGATGTACACAAGCTGTCTGTGGATAAATCATCCTTCCAAATGGCCAGTATCCCTTCCATTTTAAAACTCTAATTTTGATTACAGGAGAGGATGAATGAAGCAAAATAGCAGTCAAACAAAACATAGCTCTAGAAATATGAAAGCAGTGGTGTTTCTTTCAGAATAAATATACAGTGTCACTGGTGCTTTGCAGGCTCTTTGTCTTAACTAAAATCTTCATCAGTAAATATCTAAGCATACCAAATCTGGTCACTAAACTACAAACTATCTTGCAATGAAAGATGCTCCGCATCTATCCCCTAAATTAATCCTCTGAAAGGACCGCAGCTGGAGCCAATACATTACTTCTATAAAAAGGTATACAATAATGAATGGGAAGGGGGAAAGGGGGCCTGTTAGAGAAGTGTGAGTTCTGGTCAAACCTTCCAGTTTTGGGTTTTGCTAAAGATTTGTCTGAAGCTGCACAAAGTGGTAAGGTTTTAATCCAGGACTAGAGTTGGTGGAAGACGCTAACGGGTCATCTTAGCACAGTGAAATTTTTTTTGTAGGAAAATCACGATTCTATCCTTGTGCCCTCCACCAAAAAAAAAAATTAATAAATGATAACCTTTTTACACAATTCTGGAAATTAAGCTACTGTGCTTCACTGCCTCCTGTATTAGCACAGACTTTTTATGAATTGCATCTGTAAGATCACACAGAGGACTGTATAAGCAGGAAACAGAAGACTTGCATGTTAGTATGTTTAGCTGATGTACTTGTATGTCAGCTTACAGCCTGCAACAATACAGAAATGCCAAGAAATACTGTTAGACCATTTGATTTGAAGCCTTAGCTTTTGATTACTAGGAAAAAGCAAAACCTCATATAGGCAGATAAGTTGATTTAAGGCATGGGTTGCTCTTCCCCATAAAGTAGATGAGCATGGTGCAGCTTCTGGCTTCTGCCCAGCAAGGAATCCACCAATCTTTCCCCACTAGCTGTAACTACTTAGGAATGTTTGCCTTGTCTGCTGCAGGCATTGCTCTGTTGAATGTAATCTTTGATTCTAGCTGTAATGAACCCATGTTAAAAAGTCAGTTATTTTTCTCTGCTAATCTTACCTTTTTCTTTTTTTTTAACCCCTCCAAGTTCCTCAGGTATCTCTGTTCATTTTAGAGACCTAACAGTAGGGAAAACCTTCCAAAAACATCAGAATATTTATCCCAAATCATAACTGTAGGGGAAAAGCTGTACTTCCTTGATATATGTTGAGGCCAAATGCTGAAGGTAGCTATACTGTTGTGCAAAAATTTGCAGTGTAAGGAAATAGTATGAAACTTTAAGGCAGCCTTCTAAAACTTGTAGGGGTCACTATACTATGAGAACATCCCTGAATGAGATGTGGTGGCCTCACGGTCTGTTACTTGCTGTCACTTGTAGTTCCTATGAAGATATTTTTCATGGGACAGAAAGATGATCTGGTATCTGAATTGGCATCTATTTGTTATATATATATATATTTTCTTGTTTAATATACAGATACCCCTTTAATCTCCAGAATAATTGGCTTCCATGTAGTAACTTTTTTTCTCCACTTGGAAAGGTCAGAAATCTAACACTTCTTGCTAACATCTGGGTATACAAAATGTTTTGAAAAAAATCAATAGCCTAGTAAATTTGTAACTACAGCCACCAAAAGGCAAAATGGATCAAAGTCTGTGAGCTCTTTCATATCAGTGAATTGAGTCTTGTTTTCTCTTGTTTCTATCAGGATATTCTGATTAGTAACTACAGCACTTAATCAAAAAGCATCTGAGAGCAAAAGACATGCTCAGCTGGAAGCAAACAAGAAATGTGGGCAAAACCCATTTGCCTTTCCTCACCTTCAATTCCAACTGAATCGCTGCAATTCCTTCATCTCCCCCAACAGTGTTTCAGGTTTACACCAGTATTTCCATGCTTTTGTAAAGAACTGATTCTGTTTAAATCTTGTGACTCTTAAGGGACTTCTGGAGCTGGCTGACATCAGACAGGTGAGAGCTTCAGTGCCTGCAACAGAACAAATTTCCCACTGGTGAACTACTCAGTGTAAAGCCCTCTCTATTACATATTCATGAAACAAGTGTAAACATGCCTTAGGCTGACACCTGCTTATAGGCTTACGTGACTGAGTATTTATGGAAGAACATCAGGAAAATTAGGCTCATGACTGCTGTCTAAACAGGTGAATTTGATATATAACTGTGCTGGATGACTTGGTCTAAGATTTATTGTGTCTACTGTTACTTGAAACTCTTGGCAATGGCATCAGATTCTACCCCAGATGTTCTTGTAGGCAAGAAAATACTGACAAGGGTAGGCATACGGATCTCAGTGGTAAGTATTGTTTGCTATGACCTGTCTGCAAACATCTATTGGGAGGCTTGATATTGGTGCTGTCCCTGGAGCAGGTAGCAAGGTGTTTCTCATGTATCTCGAGTAATCACAATTTGTTTAGCTTCTTCCACATTCCAGAATGGAGAAAACAAGAAGGAAGAGAAAAACTATGCCTACAAGAGCTCTAGGCCATTCATCCTACTGTTCAGTGATATTTAAGTGAGAAACAGTCTTTTGCTTTTCTTCCTACATCCGTAAATGTAGAGTCCTACCCAGTATATGCTTGATTTTTGTTATTACAGAAACAGATCAAAACTAGATCAGACAGTACAAAAGAATATAACATAGTTGTATTAGCACATTCGGTAATACCTTGGTCACAGACTTATCTGTGTGCTGACTAGTTTGCCTGCCATCTCCTGATGGATATTAATAGACTTAGATTGGATGAAAAGCCTCAATCAATACTACTAAACAAAAGCATACATCTGAAAAGGTAAAGACTGAATATTAGTTGTCATTATCCATGATAATTTTTTATATTTTTAGTAGCCAGCAGTTTCACTAAATTATGCTAATTAAATCTATCAGATAATCAGATGTGTAATACTGAATTTCCGGTATCATATACAAACAGGGCCTCTTCATATGGGGAGAGGTTACCTTATCTAGATAGGAGAACTTGTCAAGTTAGACATTCTCCCATTTACCTCAGCACAACTGGAGCTAGAGACCATTTCTCATTTTGCAGAGCTGTAAACACCTCTCAGGCATGTACTTTGATGGAAGAACAAGTCAGAAAAGCAAACCAGCAACAGCAATGAACTTGTTCTGCTTCCTGTTCAACTCAGTGATTTCAATCTTCAGTCTTCAAGTGGGGAAAACAAGTATTACTGTGTACTTGATTTCTAACATAACTGCCAACTTCCTATTAATATTTAAAGATAATTACATATACCTAGACTAGTTTTCTAAAGAGGTCATCACTACTGCAATGTCCGTATTGTGCCCTGTAACAATCTGCAGACTCTGAAAGATGAACTCCTGTGCCACTTCTATGACTGTATGTTATAAACAGTGGTAGTAAGTGCTAGGAATGTAAGAAGTTTGAGACCTGGATTTCTTGCACAGTAATTTACTTGAAATGAGAGTGCAGATCAAGAGAACTATGCTGCAAATTAAAAGTGTCACTTAAAACTCCTGTTAAAAAAATTGTAATCAAATTCATGAGCTTATTACCTTAGAGAAAAGGCTCTATTTCCACTATGTAAGACCTCAGAAAGCTCTAATAACACTGCTTTGATCTCTATAGGGCTAAACTTGTAAAACTAGAAGTGTTACAAAAATGCTCAGAATCATAAAATACTTTAAAACATAATCACTGCATTTGCTTGTATTATAACTATCTCCTCACAATCATTGAAAGTTCCAATTAGACATATATCAGTATTCATTTTTAAAAGGGAATTCAGCCTTTGTAAAACATTCTGTAGGTTTGTCTTATCACTTTTAAGTAAAAACCTGTGTATATATATCTTCCTGTGAGTAAAGTCATCATAGGATGTAAAGCTAGCTTAAAGTATTTTTTAAATCATACCAAGTTTTGGTGCAGCAATCAGAAGTATAAAATTTGAGACATGCTAAAGAAAGTTATGATTTTGCCGACCATGCTTTTAACTGCAGTATGTTTCAAGTCTCTTCCAAAGTAAACAAAGTGACTACAAGAAGTTAAAATATGACAGAAGGGTTTCTCATCTGCTATTTAAAGTATGGATAAATAACTTTTCTGGACATGGAAAGTCTGATTTTTATATTTCATCTCATAATGTGGCTTTGTGTGTGACCTTAGAGTTCCTGGCATATGGCTATTAATTTTCTGACTCTTGAATATACTGCACAGAGTGGTTATAAACATCTGACTCAAAAAGACATTTCCTATTCTGAAATGTTTTGATGTTAAACAGTTTTGATTAAACTTGCATGAGCTGAAGGTCTGCTAACTTTAAAAGAAAAGGGATTGCCTTATGCACTGCACTTAAGCACATAACTCTATAACCATTTAGCAAGCTATTTAGATATTAGTGAATTGCAACACTATATTTTCCCCTTCATGCTCCTCCTGCTGACAACCTCTTAAGCAAATTGGAAATAATTTAACTATCCTCTTATTTTAACATAAAGGTCAGTAAGCATTTTGTTTGCTTCTTTCCTCAGCCTGACTACCTGAAATAAGTTCTGTCTTTCTCTAAAGCTTGTGTAGTCTTGTAGACATTCAGCTCTTTTCTGTTTGCTCTTACCTTCTCAGCATCCTTAAGGTTTTGCAAGTCTTGCAGATAAAATTGAGATGCTTTAGGTGTCCATTCTCTGCTGTCAGACAGCAAAAGTGTGAGTCAGTGGTGTTCTACCTGCCAGAGAAATCAAGAAAGGTGAGGGCTGTGTCCCCTCAGGTGAGTGAGGCAGCCTGCACAGGTACTTGTTTATACAGTGGTGTCTATATCACCTCCCACTTGGTGTTCTTAAAGTGGCACAATCCTTTCTGAAGAAAGAATGAAACCATGCTGCCTTGAGCTCAGCTTGCTCAAGATCAGCAAAGCAGTAGTGAGGTGTTCACACATGCACAAGCTGCTGTAGGAGACAGTTACTTGTACTGAAAAATGATGGCCCTTCTTTTGCCAGGAAACCACGTGGCCTTTCCTTGTAAATCATCTTTAGTTACTTGGAAGTGATTAATCTGATAATAATAACCAGCAGAATCCAAGTTTTATGAGTAGCACTTTAAGCCCTCAGAGCATGAAGGCTGCTTCTAATATTACTGCAGATCCAAGAGGTTCATGCATTCAACTCTCTTCCAACTATGTATGTTCAACACACCATTTGCTACTTACAAGCTTAGCTTTGTTTAAATATTTGAAAAATTACAGGTACAGTCAGGCTGCTGCAGTATCTATCATAGGTATTAAACACATGTAGAAGCTTTTGCAGAGGCTTTGCTAATTCAGCTTTGGGTTCTGCTCTTTTGGAAGTGGTGCTCTCCACTGGCTGAAAATTGAACATCACACAGTTTGGCTTGTCAGCAAGCTGAGTTTTCCAGTACTGGTAAATACATGCAAATAGTGGCAGTCTTATAAGGCACAGTTAGTATTCAAGGTTAAGAAAAGGTGGATTAGGCTTTCCAAATAAATTTATACATGTTTTGGAAAATAACTTTGAAGTTTCAGATTTAGGAAACATATCAGGTCCCCAAGTGCTGAACCAATTTGTTTTTCAGGCCAAGACTGCTGGTTCTAGATCTGCCTGCTGTCAGCAGGGTTGCTGGAAAGAGTAGCTTCAGGCAGGGTAAGAAAAATTTGCTTTGAGGTTTTAGGTTCTCACCTAGTACCACAAGTAGCTAGAGAGCATCTGAACAGGGCTGGTTTCTGTAGCTGTGGAGTAACACTTTACATCCTTTACCCTCTTTCCTGGTGTAGACCATGGGTTAAAATGCCCCAGCAGCATAGTTCTGGAACATTTCTGCAGTGGCACAAATTCATTAGTTTGTCACTTGAAGGCAGCCACTTTCTTTCATATACCTGCAATTAGCTTCTATTTTGAGATAACTGTAACACCCTGCAGATAAGATTAAAAAAAAAACACAAAACAACTTACCGTATCTTTACATGTTTTTGGGGTGTCCAACTTCATTCTCAGAATGATGTTAATCATTGTAAACTTCCTAAATTTCACTGGAATACAATGAGTGGAAAACTACTGTGTTCCTGTTTCCTCATGCTCGTGGCAGTGTTGGTTTCACAACAGAAGTCACGCAAGGCTGGAAACTGTGGGCGGGTGAGCTGATGAGTGCAGGCAGATACTGGTGAGCTGTAAAACTTTTGTGAGTAAGAATAGAATTTGAAAGTGAAGCAGTGCCTATGGACTTCAGAGTCCTCATTTACCCTCTAAATACCAGTTAACATAGCAGTCTACCTACACCTCACATGATTTAGGATTCAGTAGTTTATATTTTGGCTATGTTGTCCAGAAACAGGGCACTAGTTAACAGCTTGTAAATCTCCTTATGAGATCTCACATCTCCAACAGATGTGTTGGATAAACTGAGGCCTTTGCTCACAAAAGTTTTCTTTCATATGCTGGGATAAATTTACATCTCCTAGAACAAGGAAAATGTGGTCCTATTTAGTGTGTGTTATTGTGAGGGATTTGAATATTGCTGGAGTGAATAATTAAGTAACCTGTGGAGGTAGACTACCTGCAGGTGTCTTAGTTTGCAATCAGCCCCATTGCATTTATCATCCTAACTAAAGATGTGAGACAAATTGCTTAGTTCAGAGAATAACAGAATGATTCACAGGCCATGACATCAAGCAGAGGGCTGAAAGGAGGCTGGGAGGATCCATGCTTTGTCACAGAGCAGATGGTGAGAACATGTATTCAAAATATTTGAGTAATTGAATTTAAGGCAGTGCAGGAGCATTGCTCGTGGCCAGTTGCTGTTCTGGAATTACAGCAATTTGTGTGGCTATGAGGCTCCAAGCAGCCCCTTCAATGGCCCCTGCAATCAGGCCAGCTATAAGCTTGCCTGCTTTCCCCAGCTGTCTTCATATTTTGACTCTTCTGTCTCCTTGCCACACAGAGGGTGAGAGGAACTTGTCTGGCTCTAGAGCTGAATGTTTCCTTGCTCAGCTCTCCATGACAAAGCTGGGACTAAAAAAGCACATGTGTGTGACTGATAGGCAGGAATTCGGCTTTATGCGTATGGAAGCATGCCCAGATGCTCCACTAGCTTTTGTACCGTGTCACCAGTTCTGTGCATAGCCTTCATTGCCTGAGCTGAAGTCAAGGAGGGGGTCAAATAGTTGTCTTGGGATATGCCTTTTACACTGCACAATTGTGAATCTAACCTTGGGAATACTCAGCTGCAGTAAGTGACTGGAGTTCAGTAACAAAACTGTTCAGAAAGTTTTGTCTTAATGCTCTAAGCTGAGCTGGAGAGTTGCAGGCTCTGCACAGCTTCTACAATGAGTGCAGTGTATAGGCTGCTTCAGAAACACAGGCATCCACCAAATTTAGCCCCATGGGAATTCCAATGAGGGCCTGCCAAGCAGCTCAGTGTTGCCACTATCTAGCTTAGAAAAAAATTGGCTTGTCATGACTTGACTTACCTCCCTAAGCCACGTGGGCACTGACTTCTGTCAGCTCCTGTGTGTTTTCTTCCACATGCACTCACCTGGTACAGGACTGTGGGCTTCTTGTGCTGCTTACCACTTTGAGTCAAGGAAACTATTAGGAGTTGCTGAGGGGTTCAGGACAGGTGGCTTCTGGCTACCACTTTTCAGGTACATGAAGATTAAAAACCTGTTGACTCTAAAGTTTTCCCATGGGAAGTGTAGCTGAGAGCCCCTTGTGCTCATAGCTCTGTGCCGTCCCAGTAGCACTGCTTATTCATTCAGGAGGTCTGTTATGGGTGAAGATGGACAAAGAAATGCAGGCTGAGAACAGCAGTGGTAGCAGGAGTGTCTATACAGGTAGGTTTTGTGAGGGGAAATTTAGAGTGGGATGAAAATGCCCACAACTTACAGGTCTGTGGGTAAAGGAGTGCTGGAAGATCTTGCAGCTGCAGGTTACTTTAGGTATGTACCCAAGAAACCTACCTTTTGCTCTTGTAAGTACTCAGCAGGCCAATAGAGCAGAAGGAACTCATGGGCAGGTTATCAAGAAAATGTGGGGAATGAATAAAAGAAGAGACAGGCCACTATTTTTGGTAAGAAATTTCCTCTTTATGGCTAGAGTTTAAAAGAGAAATCAGGCTGGGAAAGTGATTTGTATTTTTCATGCTGCATTATCTGAATTTACTAGCTACAAATAATGAGACAAGGGATAAGTGAGCATATTCCAGGGAGGCTGCTGGAGCACGACATGAGAAAGCATTAAAACTGACAGACAATGAGGTGATGCTGGTTGCATCTTCTGTCATTCCAAGTGCCATCAGTGTACATCTCCACACATTCCTCTTCCCCTTTGCCAGAAGGTTCCTTTGAATGCCAGTTAGTATAGCTCAGTTTTGTACCATCCAGGAACTGGAATTTACTTGGAATTAGAGATTCCTTTATCCCCAGGTAGGCATAGGTATTATAACTCTTCACAAAGTACAGAATGGCATCATTCTCACTCGGGTTCGTTGGAGTGGCAATAGAACCTCCAGCTTCTTGGCATTCTTTCACTGTAGCATGGAAATTGGCTTTTTTCCCATTGGTAGCAAATATTTTTCCTCCTGCTGTTGTTATCATCTTTTCCAAGTGGAGGACTGCAAGATGAGGTGAAAGATATTAAACTTCTGTGCATTGCTTTGTGGTCATTTCACTGACAATTTTAATTCCTGCTATTTTGCCTCAGAACTTTAGATTAGACCTAGGAAAAGGTGAAGGAGAGGAAAACTTGAAATCAAAGATTAAAAGAAAAAAAGACAATCCTCCAAAGTCAGGAGATATCTGAAAAGATGAGGGAGGAAAGGGACAGAACACATAAAATAGAAATGGAATAAGCACAAAAGAGTTTGGGGAAGGAAATGAGGAATTCTACGTTTGAAAAAAGTATTTTTTCTTTGAGACTCTGTATAAGCTCTCCGAGGTGGTTTGTAGCATACAAGGTTATATGTCAGTCCTTGAGTGAATAGAATCTTAGATATGATCTGCTTGTTATTGTTTTGATGTGCTTTTAGTGCTTGGTTAATTTGTCTGTTAGGAGCATGAGGTGCCCACAGAGCAGAGATTTTAATGTGATGAATTTCTGACTTGCAGTCATAGTTCAGAGATGTTACCTACATTTCTCTCACTAGTTATGAAAAGCTAATACCCTCCCTGCCGCACACTGCATTTGAGAGTTGTCACACTTCTACCTACCTGTGAATAGAATTTAAATGGAATGCAATAAAACTGGGGAAGATTCTGCCTTTTTCCTAAGGAGACAGTTTGCTGCTCATCTTGTTTATGCCCACCAATCCAGCTATAGCAGAAAGTAAAAGCAGCTACGTTACCTCCTTCAAGCCTGGAAATACGATGTTCTAATTGACCAACAGTGTCTTCCTTTCCATTACCAGCCAGTGCTGGGAAACCTATGAACAAAACCAACTATTATGTACTTTGTATTGCAGTTTGACTCTTCACTTTATCTTGAAAGCAGAGGTAATAATGTAAAATTAATAGAAACTTAAAATGTTTGTTTGACCTGTTTTAGTTTGCTCCTCTTTTAAATAGGGGCTGTTTTTACACATTGTTCTTAGTAAGGATAAGGAATACATTCCTGGAAACTACCTCCAGAACAGTGATGTTTATGGAAAGCTTGAATTAGAAAACTGAGTTAGTTTTCACTCTGAGCCTGTTCAGGCAAAGTACTAGCATTTCTGCAGTAGGTTTATTTGACTGCCTGCAGCTCCAACCTAACACTTCAAAATAAGTGTCTTGTACCCTGTATTACAGAAAAGAAATTTCTTGGTGAATTGAACCATTGGATCATTAGGTAGGAGAGATTTGAGCATCTTACTTTGTACGTGGAGCTAATGAAAGATCTGCATACTTTCTATTGAGTAAAATCTACATCAGATTATGCAAGACAGCGCTGAGTTGACAAAGCATAACAATAGAACACAATGGTACATCTAGATAAAAATGAAAATGGTAACTGCAGGTACCTGGTAGAAATTTTTTGTATGTCTCTCCAAGAAAGCGAGAGAAACTGGGCAGTGCTACAGGTTTACCTTGAGAACAACAGCATGGAAGCAGAAAAAAAACTGCTCCTAAGATTTTGCGGAACAGTGGAGACAGCATTATTAAAAGCCAGCTGCAAAAGAGACTGCTTTACTGTCCAGTGTGAAGTCCTGCATTAAAAAAAAAAAAAATTAAAAAAATCAATGTTTCAGATTTTTGCTGTGTTGGTTTGAACTTATGTACCTTGATTTTTGCCTTCAGGCATACGAATTTCACTGATGTACTTGCAAAGTTAGGTTATTTCAAATAATTAGTTTAAAATTTTTACCACAACACTCAGTCTGCTAAAATACAAGAGTCTAAGGAGCAAAGAAACCAAAACCACCCCCTTCAAAGTTCTTTTTCACAGCAGATGCCATTATATGCTATATGCCATGGGAAACAACTGTAGTTTGTCTTAATTTTATAAGGCAGCAAATAGACATGTCTGCTTAATAAGAGAAAGCTAGGTTAAGATAAACTGGTACATGTCTTTATCAATTGGTTCAAGAGCAAAACAATTGTTAGTGCTTATTCTTTGATTATAACATCCATCTTTAAAGTATCTTCATCTCAGGTTACATACTCTGTAAATGTAGCTGAAAGATTTAATAAAAATGCTGAGACACAGAGAAAGATCTAAAATGGAAAGTTTTGTGATACAGTTCAATAGGATTCAACATAATTTAAACAAGCCTTTTTAAAGGTGCTGAACTTACCTAGAGGCTGCAGTGTGAAAGATTCATTAAATGGTCTGATTTATAAGGCATGTCACTTGAGATTCATCTCATTACCTACAGGAAATAAAGCATGTAATATGATAGGAGTTTGCATATGGACAGAAATATAATGACCTTTACCCTGAATGATAGGGGTTGCTTTCTTTATGAGGTAAACACTTAGAATATAAGGAAAATATTTGAAGGTACTTGCTTCCCTTTTACATGTTTAAGAAAAAAAGAAGAAAGGCTTAGAGCAGAACAAAGTGATTTCTCAATACATATTTGAAATACCTAATGTTTTCACAGAACAGCTGTGCAAATGTTGAATTGTAAATGTCACTGAAGATAAGCCAAAACAAGTTCACTTGAAATACAATATGCCCCAGGAACATCATCATTTTCACTACAGACCAAAGATTCATAGGTGACAATTGCTGAAGCCCTGTAACTAAATCATCTCATAATGGTAGCATGAAACCCAGAAGACAACGGTATATTTGTGATGCACAGAGAGGTAAAATCCACAGAAGTACAGACTTATATAAATGTCCCCCTGGAGTATTTAGATCATAAATAATAGTTTTACCCAACAGAACAATGATCTTTTCATGAAGGAAAAAGTTGCTTTAAACCAGCCCAATAAGTACAGAGGCCTCAGCATGTGGAGCATTGAAAATGTTGCCATGCATTTTTGAATTATTTTCTGCTGAGGGTTGTTTCTATCTAGTGGAAACTTTTGTGAAAGGAGTTTGATTTTCTGCTCCAGTTCAAACAAATAAGATGCAGTCACATCAACATTGTGGTGTCAGGCCAGCATCCTGATTTTGCAGCAAGGCTAACAGCCAAGTCAGTTGAACGATATGGGCTTTTAGATTAGAGGGGAAACATGAGCAATATCCATATTAGTCTAAGATGCTACTAGGCATGAACAAGCCCGTCTCATCTCTACAGGCACTATGTATGCACTTTACAATACGATACAATAAACCAGGTTGGAAGAGACCTTCAAGATCATCGCATCCAACCCATCAACCAATCCAACCCACCTAAACAACTAAACCATGGCACCAGGCACCCCATCAAGTCTCCTCCTGAACACCTGCAATGAAGATGAACTTGTGCCCTGCACTTTCATACTTACCTCAACAACTGATGTAGAGCCCTTTGTCACTGGTGGTTTGCCCACAGAAGCATGAGTAATTCCTGCAGCATTGTTTGTTGAGTGCCCTGGAAAAGGCACCAGTCCTGTGAAAAATAAATAAACAGTACCCAGCTGTACCTACCTTGACAAAAGAGAGTAATTTTAAATTTGCATGAGTAACCTTTATTTAAAGTGTCTTGTTAAATTTCAAGCTTTGAAGTGTTTGACTTAATGGTTTTAACATTCTTTTGACAGAGGTTTTCTAATTGTTTTATGAAGAAAAAACCCAAACCAAACAAATGGAAAACATAAGGCAAGCCATTACCTGGAGTCCAGATGAGCCCCAGAAAAGGTCACTGGCAGATCCTAGGCTTTTGCATCTGTGTTGAGAACAACTTCAGCACTTCAGCTGCATTTGGAAGAAACCACAGGTTAGGCAAACATGACAAGAGGATAAGGTTCAGGCCTCCAGTAAGTGGATTTCACAGGCTGACCAATGGCCCGGGAAACCTGGCAGGAGATGGATGTTTTCTGGTGTAATAGATTCCTGAGAAGAGCTGATGTAGATCTGATAAATTCTGAACCTTGTTTCTTTTGATTTTTATCATCACACCGTTAAGATAGAGCAAGCAAAAGAGATATTTAAAACCACTTACATTATAATATGCTTGTTTAACTGCCTAACAAAATATACTATGCAACTATCATAACTTGTAAATTATTTTCTGATCTTGCTTTGAGCTGCGTATGACAGAAGCTCAGGAAGATTCAAAGACGTATATCTGACAAATAATGGTTTATGAGTATTGAAGCAACTTTTCCTCTGTTTCCACACCTGTCATTTGGAGGGTTTTTTATAGTTTCACTGCTAGTGAAGAAAATTAAGGATAGTCCAAGAGTAGACTGTGTTGCACAATGGAGCTGGGCAAATGCAATACATGCTAAAGAAAAACACTTTCTTAATTGCTTCAAGAAATACAGATACCAGAATTGATTTTCAGTTTATGAAAGTAGATGTATGTTCCTTCCATGAGCCTGTTGTCCTTTTCTTTGTATACTTAGCCTCCTGAAAGTTGTTTATTTTTCCTTCATAGTGCTAGTCACATCTTGGATAACCTTAAAAAATTCTTTTCTAATTCTCTCAGTTGGTATTTAAGTGGCCCAAACCCCACTTATATTTTCTCCTCATACTGATTTTGTGTTGTTCTGCAGGTGTTTCCTTCCTGTCTTGCTACCATCTTGTCCTGTGCTTTCTGCATTTCCTTTTTTCTTTCAAATCATTGTCAGACTGTCCCCAGCAGCTCCATTGTGCTTAGGAATATCAAGAAGAGTACAGAGAACATGGGACCTAGTTTTTCCCATTCTCAGAGAAGGAGTGAAGCTTTTTTTTGCTGAACTTGAAAAACAAGGAGCAATTAATTCAGCCAGATATGAACACCTGGGATGGGAAAATTCAGCATGATTCTGTTTTTAAAATTATGAGAGTATTTTATACAATACAATACAATACAATACACCAGGCTGGAAGAGACCTTCAAGATCATCGCGTCCAACCCATCAACCAATCCAACCCACCCAACAACTAGACCATACAGCCAAGCACCCCATCAAGTCTTCTCCTGAACACCTCCAGTGAAGGTGACTCCACCACCTCCACGGGTAGCCGATTCCAATGGGCAATCACTAGAGCAAGAAGACGTATTAGAGCAAGAAGTCGTATTTTTACCTGTAGACAGTGTGACTAGTGCTCACAAATCCTACTGCCATCTTGCTCCACTGACAACTTGTGTGAAGGATTGAACTGGAGGTCACCAGATGTCTCTTGGGTATAAGTTACTTGGGTTAGCTTAGCTGAAAAATACAGAAAGAAAATGGAGTTTTGTGTTTATAACAAATAGAAATCAAGACTACCTCATCTCTTTGATAGCAAAAATTCTAGTGGGAGAGAGAGAAAAACCTTAATTTTTATGAAAAAGATGGAACTTCACAGTATCACTAAGGTTGGAAGAGACCTCGAAGATCATCGAGTCCAACCTGTCACCACAGACCTCATGACTAGACCATGGCAACAAGTGCCATGTCCAATCCCCTCTTGAACACCTCCAGGGACGGTGACTCCACCACCTCCCTGGGCAGCACATTCCAATGGCGAACGACTCTCTCAGTGAAGAACTTTCTCCTCACCTCCAGCCTAAACTTCCCCTGGTGCAGCTTGAGACTGTGTCCCCTTGTTCTGGTGCTGGTTGCCTGAGAGAAGAGGCCAACCCCTTCCTGGCTACAACCACCTTTCAGGTAGTTGTAGAGAGCAATGAGGTCACCCCTGAGACTCCTCTTCTCCAGGCTAAACAATCCCAGCTCCCTCAGTCTCTCCTCATAGGGCTTGTGCTCAAGGCCTCTCACCAGCCTTGTTGCCATTCTCTGGACACGTTCAAGTGTCTCAATGTCCTTCCTAAACTGAGGGGCCCAGAACTGGACACAGTACTCAAGGTGTGGCCTAACCAATGCAGAGTACAGGGGCACAATGACCTCCCTGCTCCTGCTAGCCACACTATTCCATATATTATTCCATATATTGTGCAGTTGTCCTCCATTATCTGCAGAAGAAGTTTAAATTGGTCACTACAGCCTTTACTACCATAATTACCATTGCTGTGGCCTCCTAAAGTGTTAACGTACCCTTGCTGTACTTCAGCCGTCAAGGGCAAAGATGAGTGAAAGTTTCACCTACCATCACTCCTGGCTTGGTGTGCTCGAACCAAATTCTGCCAAACTCTAGTTTTGTAACAGAGGCTTCAAATCAAACACAAGTGCCTTAATTTTTCAAATGTGCTACTCTGATTTCCAAGCATCCTGTAGTGACTGTGCTTTAAACTCCGGTATGTTTGCACAGCTGTAGGTTAAAATGATTTTATAACAGTGCAATCTGACACGCTCTAAGGTCCAAACAAATATGTCTGTTACACCATTACACAATGCTCTCAAGAACATTGTTGTCCACCAGTTCATAACAGTAGTAAGTAGGGCCATTAGTCATTCTGCCACTTAGTGTGGTTTCAAAACCAGCTAACAAATTTCCTGGTGACTTATTGTTCTTCTGACTAAAGGTGCAAAATAAACATAAAACGTATGGTTAATCTTTACCCTACTTTGTATTTGCAGCACTACTAGAGTACCGTGGAAACAAGCACTGGTATTTTTCTATCAGATGTTCTCTTCTGTGGAAAAGAACAATGGAATGGTGTTAATTATTCTTTTTTTTAAATTGGCCTCAAAAATTTGAAAGGTAAAGGAAGCACTGGTCACAATTTATACACAATAAGGCAGCCCTGCCAGCCTGTGTCACTTCCTACCAGTTTTTATGTCCATGTAAAATCCTAGGGAATTTGGGACTTGTTTACTTGGGGGTTTTTTGGTGTTTTTGTGTTGTTGTTGTTTAAACCCCAAATATCCACAGAAATCAGAATGTCACAGAAACCCAGCTATTTTCAGTAATCCAAGGTCAGCTTCTTTACATGTGCTAAGGATTGATGGGAACAGTTTTTTTCTCTGCTTAAACTTTCTAGTAGTATTCCTAAACTAAAATATCTAGTTCTAGTATAGAGTTTTAAAAAAGGATATCGCTCTAGACCAGAGAGAATTCTCTCTGAAATCAATATCCATAATTTTTATGGCCAGAAAAAAACTTTCACTGTTAAATATACTTACTTTATGTGATATGTAATATATTTGCTTCCCAAAGGACAAAATTTTTTGGTGACCAGTTAAGTTGTAGATCTTAATTCTCAAAATCTGCATTTATGACATTTGAGAAGTGACTTAAGTTATTTGTGGAATTAAAGATCATATTGTTAGATAGTTTATAATAATTTGCTACAGAAAAGCAATCGAAAAAGGACTAACTTGGATTTTTCCTGGTCATTACGCACTGAGAATTATTTTTCCTTCACAGTATCACAGTATCACTAAGGTTGGAAGAGACCTCGAAGATCATCGAGTCCAACCTGTCACCACAGACTCCATGACTAGACCATGGCAACAAGTGCCACATCCAATCCCCTCCTGAACACCTCCAGGGACGGTGACTCCACCACCTCCCCGGGCAGCCCATTCCAATGGCGAACGACACTCTCAGCGAAGAACTTTCTCCTCACTTCGAGCCTAAACTTCCCCTGGCACAGCTTGAGTCTGTGTCCCCTTGTTCTGGTGCTGGTTGCTAGAGAGAAGTGGCCAACCCCTTCCTGGCTACAACCGCCTTTCAGGTAGAGAGCAATGAGGTCACCCCTGAGCCTCCTCTTCTCCAGGCTAAACAATCCCAGCTCCCTCAGCCTCTCCTCATAGGGCTTTGCTCACTGCATCTGTAGAGTTTATAAAAATTATTTGTCCTAGAATAACAGAACACGGATCCAACCTATTTCTTCTTGTTCCTGACCTCTTTGTCCATTAATAATAATGATTCCATTAATACATAAATGCAGAATTTGGATCTTTCACAAAAGACTGAAATGCTTCTAAGTGTTTAAAAAAAAACCCAAACATTTGAGGGCTAAAAACTGATAGGGCTATACACACACACAAAACCTTCTACAAGAAGAAAACAACTATTCCTGAATAGTCTTCTGTTCATCTGTGGAAGTGCAAAAGATAATCAAATAACACTTAACTAAGTCTGTACCTTCATCAGGTAGATACAAATGCATTCTGAGCATGTTTGTAGAATATTGCCTTAATCAGGGAATTTTATTTCTTCCATGTATCATAGTTTTCTTCTGAAATACATCAAAGTTAGGAGATAAAAGTCAATGTCAAAGAACATGGATATAGGTTTGGGGTTTTTATTTATTTATATATTTTTATAAAAGTAGGAAACTGGTAGATGCTCCCTCAAAACCTTCAGTTTTATATATGAAGCATAGTCAAGATTTTGGACATAGAACCAGGTGGGCTGCTTCAGATTGGTATAAGGGGAAGGCTAGAGCATAGCAACTGAAGAGCTGAGTGTGAGGTTATATGGTGATGTTTTATGAAAATGACTGAGGACTTTTGTTCAGTTACCTGAAATGCTACAGAGCTCCGTGTAAAGCACAGAGGGCAAAGTGCTGCCTAGCAGTTCTTTGATTCTCTCATTTTAAAGCAGCGTGTGTGTGTGTTTTGTTTTATTTTTTTCCTAATTAGGCTTAAGCAAAAAGAAATTGGACTCTGAGACCAAGTCTAGATGCTTTGCTTATTGATGTAATTTAAATTAGCTTTTGAGCGGATAAGAAAAAATAGCTTTTCTCAACTGGATAAAAAGCACCCAAGTGTCTCAACATGATATTCTAAGTAATTTGTAAGATTTTGCCTGTTAAGAATTACAAGAGATTTGTGTAGTTATTTTGTCAACACAATTGTGGTAGAAATTGTTGGTGAACTAAAAGAATTGGATACTCCAAACCTATCTGGAGATCTACAAAATTAATGTGAATTTAGAATCATAGAATTATTTTGGTTGGAAAAGACTGACCATTGTCTAACTCTACCAAGTCTGGTGCTAAACCATGTTCCTCAGCATCACATCTGTGCATCTTTTAAACACCCCCAGGGATGGGGATTCAGCCTGGGGAGTCCATTCCAGTCATTTCAGTGAATACATTTCTTCTAATATCAAACATAAACCTCCCCTGGTGCAACCATAGGCTATTTCTTCTCGTCGAATCACTTGTTACTAGGGAGAAGAGACCAACACCCACCTATTTAGTTGCTGTGGCCCAAGTGCAGGACCAGATACTTGGCCTTATTAAATCTCATACAGGTTGGCCTTGACCCATCAATCCAGTCTGTCTAGATTCCTCTGCAGAGCCTTCCTACCTTCCAGCAGATCAGCACTTGCTTGTGCAGATCAGCACTCCCTCCAAGCTTAGCATCATCATCAGGCATGCTGAAGGTGCACTGAATTCCCTCATTGATAAAGACACCAGAGAACTGGCCTTTGTACTGAACCCTGGGGAACACCACTTATCACTGGCCACCAACTGGAATTAACTCCATTCTCCATTACCTTACCTGGCACTGAGGTCAGACTGACAGGTCTGCAGCTCCCTGGGTCCTCCTTCTGTCCCCTCCTGTAGATGGATGTCATGTTTGCCAGTCTTCAGTCAACAGGGACCTTCCTGGTTAGCCGGGACTGCTGGTAAATGATGGAAAGTGGCTCGGTGATTGCTTCCACCAGTTGTCTTGATACCCTTGGGTGTATGCCACATAGACATGTGTATATCTAAGTGGTACAGCAGGTCATTAACCATTTCCTCTTGGATTATGGAGGCTTCAATCTGCTCCCCATCTTCCAGCAAACAACTGGTTTTAATACTAAAGTTTAGGGAAAAAAAAACATGTAAAGTACCTCAGCTTCTTCCTTATCCTTGATCATGGTTTCTCCCTGCATCCAGCAAAGGACAGAGATCCTCCTTAGTCCTGCTTGTGTTGCTAATACATTTGTAAAAGCATTTCTTATTGTCTTTAACACCTGAAGCCAGATGAATTACTATGTGGGTTTTGGCCCAGGTAATAAAAATTTGTTACTAAATTTTTGCTCTAATCTTGCTCTAATGAAGAATCTGTGTGGTTGAAAGAATCAAAAATTGCTAGAGAAGTTTACTCATTAAATACTAATAATTGAAACACAAGAGGTAGATTTAATTAAATTTTAACAACTTTCTAGCAGATTTAGTGCAGATACTCAGAGCTAAGCCTAGGAAACTTAAAAAGTATTAGTTTAGCCTTATCTTTTCTCAAAGTACCCCGAGAGTCAGATTTGTTGTAATGGCATGATTCATTCCCTTCCCATTTGAAATTTTTGGCCAAACAGTATCATGGTCATAGATCTCAAAATGAAGTTACTTTGTAGAAGAGGTTCCCACTTTGAAATCTATCCAACATGGTACTGGGTGTACTTTTCCCATTTCGAAGTCTCTGTCCATTCTCAAAATAGCTGGAGTGCTGTATGCAATGCTGGACATGAATCCTCTGCTGCCAAAATTAACTCCTTACTTCGTGCATTTGAAAACACTAAAGCTTTCCTACTTGACAGGGCTTGAAATGACCATGGGAACAGATTCTATCTCTTCCTCAGTGCAAGCTAGGGACAAAGGGATAACAGTGCTGAGAGTCAAGTCCAGGTTCCCATGGGCTCCCCCAACCCCGGTGGTGTGAAAATAATCATGGATGAATCCAGGACTGTCTCACTGCAAGGTGTGTGAGACTTTGTTACTCATGGTAGTTTGCTGAGCTCCCACTGCTCATCAGCTACCCAAACTGAATAGAGGTCAAAATATTTTGTGAAACAGTGCTTCTTGATCCTAGCAGATCTGAGTCATGAGCTGATTGTGTGGTTATTTGGCATGGCATCGGCAGAGAAATAGCTTGTGTTTGTTTGAATTGATTGAACTTCCAGTCTTCCCCGATCCCTGAAAATAGTACCTGGTTTTCATTGGTTTAGGAGAAGACAGATAGCCTTCTAACACTACAAAAGCCATAGTTTCATGAGGGAATGTTGTTTTTGCAAGAAAAATTTCTATCCAGTATTTTATGTGCCTATTTCTATGTCTGCATGGATCTAGTGTAATGCTTATATTAATATATTTTGTACAGAATAGCTTCTAAAACTAAGAAAATTATTGTAACTGATAACTGTCAATATTTTTATAATGGTTAAATATGAATGCATACTTATGGCAGTTTAGGCTGGGTGCTTCCTGGACTGCCACATAAGTTACACCTCCAGTGTCCCGAGAGTCCAGCCCAATAAGGCAGACACAGGAAATAGTGTATTTCATACCCATAAATCCTGTGCCCTACATATCCATCTGCAAAGTAATTTTCTTCCTCTTTCTTCCCTTGCTGCTCCCATGGGAGATGCTCCCTGTTGGGTAATGGTGGGGGAGTATCTCAAGGCCTCTTAGGCCTGGCTAGGCCTAATGCCAGGAGGATAGGGGGAGGCAGTCTCAGACCTGGCCAGCCTGAGACTAGCCTAGCAGTGGGGGTAGAAGAAGAGAAGTGTTGGGAGTCCTTTGGATGTGCTATAGGGGACTCTGCATGCTTTGGGATTCCTTTGTCACTATGCTTGTAGCTTCTGCAAAACACTTACTGCTTCTCCATTTAAACTTTCCATCACTTTTGCAACCCATTTGTGTGAGTGTCATTCTTTTGCCCCTCTCAGGGGCAAGAGAGGATCTGTCTGGCCTCAAACCAGGACAATGCTTGAGTGAGACACAATACAAGCCCTAGAATTCAAAGAGACGTACAAAATAAAATCTGAGACCTGAATTGCTTTAGCGAAGTCAACTTCTGTGCATCTCATAGGAGGCAGAAAAGATTAAATACTTGTAAATGCTTCCACTATGAAGCTACAGCTAATTTTAATTTCAGACTTTCCCGATATCCCAAGACAAGCCTTGGAATTTTCCTCTAGTCTTCACAAAGACATAGTCCACAGTACCACGAAAAAAAAAATGAGTTATGAGCTATTCCCAATCCTCCAAAGGAGATAAACACATCCGATTAGGAAAGTTTTATTTAAGTTAATCACCTACCACATTTGATATTTCACATAGTCCACAGTACCACGAAAAAAAAATAAAAGAATTATGAGCTATTCTCAATCCTCCAAAGGAGATAAACACATCAGATTAGGAAAGTGATAAAAAATCCCATATAATGATTAATTTTAGATTTTCTGACATAGAATAATTGCAGAAATTGCATAAACCTGAGACAGGATATTTAACGATCTCCATACTCTGAGGTGGTTGAAAAGCCATTCTTTAAAATTCACAGACTGTGAGGCGGTTCAGGTTACATTTTTTGTCATTCCAGCTCCCATCGGTGTACATCTCTACACATTTTTCTGTCCCTTTGCCATTAGGCTCGTATTTGTACCACTTGGTATAACTCAGAGGCATGTTATTCATGTACTTAAATTGACCTGGAGTCTCACCCTCTTTAATGCCCAAATAAGCATATTGGTTATACTGTTTCACAATGCTCTGAACAGCTTTGTTCTCCTCCTCATTCATGGGAGTTGCAAGACTTCCTCCAACCTCTTCACAGGATCCTAGTGCAGATGCAAAATCAGTTTTCTTCCCATTGCTGGCAAATATTTTATCTCCTACCTTTCTTATTATCCC
This sequence comes from Picus viridis, assembly GCA_033816785.1. Lineage (NCBI taxonomy): Eukaryota > Metazoa > Chordata > Aves > Piciformes > Picidae > Picus > Picus viridis. Next base: position 25,748,035 of record CM066586.1, read on the forward strand.
ATTTAAAGCAAGCACTAAAACAAGAAAAGAAAAAAAAAACCTCGTTAACTTAAAGAAAAAAATTTCCTATGGCATATTGATTGGAAAACAAGGAAAGAGAAATCATCAGGTGAAGAGAAAAATTAGAAGTGGAACAGAGGAGGAAATAGAGGGCAAGAGTAAAGGATGAAAGGGAGAAACAACAATCTTCAAAATTTTATCAGTTCACTAAGACTAGTGTTATGCTGCTTGTGATTATCCACCATTGTCTTTTCCAAAACAGGGTTGCCTCAGGAATGCCATCAGACATATTTTAGCATGCGTACACTCTACAGAAGATTGTTTGGCTTCAAATTTCAGCAAGTGAAATGAGAAGATGATAATTATTGTGAATTTCTTAGCACAATTTACCACCTTTAATAATCTGGCTGCTGATAGATAAAAATGCTAGTGACAGGGCTCAGTAGTTCCCATGAATCCATGCAGAAAGTGCAGCATCAGTCTGCATATTTTTAAATAAATCAAACTTCAATAAATGCACATTAGTGTTCCTGAGAGAAACCTGCTTCTTCAGGGGAAAATGACTCCTGATCTCCTCTGCTTTGGATGAGAAAATAGTTTTGAGAGGATACCATTTAAAGTGTGATTTCTTGCCTGCAAATCATGATTCTATAAATCAGTTTTGCCTATTGTGCTTTTAAAACTGACTGATATGAAAAAGTAAGAGTGTGAAAGAAGTTACCGCCTTCAAGTCTGGAAAGTCGGTGTTTCAAACATTCTATAACATTGCGGGGATCGGTGTCCAGAGAATTGGGTAGACCTGCACAGGTGAAAATAGAAGTTATACACTCAAGCAAAACTAGGCTCTTCTGGTAGGAACAATTCCTTGGATACAACTAATCCTTTTCCAAAACTAGTTAGTACACTACATATGTTTTAAACAGTATCTGGCAATATTTTCCCAGTATTTTTTCACACCACCGTTAACCTCTACTAAAGCAAACACAAACCTTCAACCCTCTGAAATGCTGATAATCGCCCTCTGATTTTTCTAGTTTGAATCCTTATGTTTGTCATGTCAGTGAAAATGGCTTAGCCAAAGATAATTTGCTTCATGCTGTTAGATTTTGCAGAGGTAACAGTTCCTATGGCACCATACCATTCTCCTTTTTCATCTGGTGGTTGAATGTTTTGTGTTTTCACAGTGGGTTCTCATCTTGACAGAAACAGTAAGCACTGGTATAGGAGCATTTCTGCATAGGTTGTGTGAAATGCAGTCCATTCAGCACTGCTTGTTAAGGATGAGAACTCACTGTATAGGTAGATACTTTGGTACCCATAGAAATTTGTATGAAAATTTCCTACATGTAGAATACAGTTAGTGTACTCCCATGACCATGATCCTATTACTCACAACTAAATGGTAATGTAGAAGCACAAATCATTGTTGCATCTCCCTCTCTTCAGGTTGCAGTGCTTCAACTGTTGCTGCACTTTGCAATCAGTAAGAAACAGTGTACTGGCCCAACAGAGTCCATTTGACTGACAGAAGATTACATGGATGTCAGCCTTTTTCACGTGGTGGTCCAATGTGCCCTTTTCTCCTTTCTCACCTTTTTCCCAAGGAAGACGATTTCTTCTAGGAGGAATCATCAGGCTTCCAGACTGTCCTATGAAACCTGGAAAAGAGAAGCATATTTTTCTTTCCTATTGATGCATATTTTTTGGAACTTCTGGATGAAATAGAATTTAATCTCAAACTAAAATGTGCTACATCTATGAATAATTTTGATTGTGCTTTAGTCTTGGTAATGAACCTTGAGAAAGCATTTCTATACATAAAGAAAATTTCACAGTGCAATGTGCCCCTTATCAGATTACATTTGCACATACCATCTTTAGATACTAGATAAATGTGCTAGAAACATTTTAATTACACTTGTAAATACCAGCATAACATTTCTTCATACTTAACAATATAAAGCTTCTGCTGTGAAAGAAGCAATTTTCTTTGGAAAGTCAATGGAAAAGCACTACAAATACATAATATTTATATGTTTAAATATTGATAACTTGTTCATTTCCTCTCCTTTTGAGGTGGAGAGAAAATGCCTATTTAAAATAACAAAATAAACCAAAACCTGGGTCATTTCTTTCACTCACCTTACCCCTCTCTGCTTAATGCAGCAAATGCCTCAGGGGCACATGCCTTTCCGTGTGGTATTTACTAATGCAGCCTTCATGAGAAGGATTTGTTGCAAACCAGGGAAGTTCGCTTACCGTTACTTAGCTGTGACTGTCCTTTCAGACCATCTCTTTCAGACAGTGTAGGGATTTCAGGTAGTTCAGTACTTCCTGGACATTCACGCAGTGCATGGCAAGTCACAAGCAAAGCAGCTACCACTGGGAGCATGCAGGATGAGTAAGACAACATGATTGCTTAGGCCAGCTGTGGAAACCCAGATATTTGTCAGGCAATGACTCTGTAAGAAATTTTAAGCATTGGCTTATGTAATTGACCATTTTTTCCTCCTTTACTCCCTTACTCCCCTCTCCCTCCCTTTGTCCCTTTGTGAAATTTACATTCTTTCCTTGTTTAAAGTCTATCGTTCAGGTATAAGAGACTTCCCAGATTAATTTTACTCCTGATGCATATCTTATACACAAAACTAGACTGATAAAAACTGGTGTGCACATTACAGAATGACAAATACATATTAGGGAGTAGTGAAGACAAATAATTCCTTGTGCTATCACTATTTGTTGGATTAATCCTTGAGAAATGATGGGCTCAGATGTAGCTTGCTCGCACCTCTGCCATTACAGGGTTACAAGTAGGTCAATGAAACCACTGACTATGATACCAACCTGAAAGACACAATCTATCTGTTACAGAGGCCATTGTGGTGGTTTAGAGCAATCTTTTTAAGCACAGTACTACTTAAGCACATTTATTTGAAATAAGTAGACTGATAATGGTTTACATACAGGAAAAAATTTATAGTTCAGTTGACAGTACTATCTTATTTTGAACAAAATTCCTCAAGCTTGGAAATGTCAGAGTTAGTCTCGTAGAAAATGCCTTTTTGCCAGTTGGCAATAAGCATATTCATCTTATTTTATCTTTCCAGATACAACATTAAGAAGCATTACAATTGCAGTCCTGCAGTATTATGACTGGAAGGCACACAAATTATAGATCATGAGGTTAGGGTTACAACACAGATAGCAGGCATACAGCATTGCTAGTGTTGTATGGTTATAAAACCCAAACTGATGGGCTGTAAAATACTATGTCATGGAGACAAACAGTTTTAGGCATTATTCAGTTAAAAAAAATGAGTGAAAAGAAAGGCTTAAGATGCCAGAATGGGTATCCCCTTTCTAGTGAGATGACTCTGATGGGCTGGCTCTCGTACAAAACTTAATACAACTTCTCTTTGCTTTTGGCAAGAATTAGAGAGAAACCTGTACTGCAATCTCTTAAAAACTTACATCCTTAAAAAAATTTTCACAACTGACCAGATAATTTTAATTGACACATAGTATGTTCTAAATCCAGTTCCATGTAAAGATGAGAATAAAATCTTGGCAGGCTTGATTGCTGCAAGATTATTAGGTTCATCACCACCACCAGGTATTTGCTTCACAGCATATACTAAATAGAATCAAAATGTCAATTTATTGTTATTACTGTTTATCAAATGGATGTAATAAAACTGAGCTGCTTTAAAAAAACCCAACCAACAACACAAAACAAGTATTGCTTATATCTTCTGGACTACCATAGAAGGTTTTTGACATTGTTCTAAATCTGCATCAATACCAATTATTTTTGAAAACAGAGTTCACTTGTTTTTGTAGAGGAATGTCAGATCAATGGGACACACCCTTGAACATAAGTACATTCAATAATGTCAGAAATTTCAGCTTTAGCTGCATATAAAATCTTTTCAGTAATGGCAGTGCCTATTACTCCTAGCCAAGAATTTCCACTTTAACAAGTGAAAATTTAAGATCCACACAAGAACATATGTGCTGTATCAAAATGCTGTTGAATTTCATGTATTAAATCTGATGTGTTTCCATCACCTCCCTCCCTAGGACAGTAGAGTCACCATCCCTGGAGGTGCTCAACAAACATGTGGACATGGTACTCTGGGACATGGTTTAATAGCCAGAGTGGTGACAGGGTGACAGTTGGACTCAATGTTCTCAGAGTTTTCCCCAACCAAAACGATTCTATGATTGTTTACCCTTTACTCTATTGAAGACTAGTAGACACCTCTGACAATGCTGGCCAATGACTTGAAGAGTAGATTGTTAAAATCCTAACAGAAACCTACCTTAGCTGTTTAGGAGTACTTAAGTCCCTGAGATAAGAAAATGCAATTACAACAGGTATGGTTCATCTGGAGATGATCATTCAGTGAATTACATTTGAATGGGCTACTGCATCCAGCTCATAATTGGATTATGACGCAGAGTCAGAGTCCTGATCAGTTATACCACAAAATGGAAAAAACCCTAACTCTTCAGTTTTAATACAGTTTTAATGACCTTCATCATCATTACAATCTGATAACCTTCAGGCATTCCTCATCTACTAAAATTGCTATTATAAGCAAAGTAAAAAATACTAATAAAGGAAAATTTAATTTTAAAATGTAAATATGACCATGAAAACAAAAAGGAACAGGTTTGCCTTCTAGCTGAAGTTCCTTGATTTATGAAAAGGAAATTCAACTTACCCTTCTGCTTCAAAGTGAAATGAAAGCAGTTCACACAAGTCCCTTTTATATAGTGCTGTGTTTGTTGAATGACACAGCTGAAGTGGAGACTGGATAATGAGGGCACAAATGAGCCTTTCTAGATTTGCATGCACTTCTTATGTAAATACTAAGAACAATTTTGAGCATTGAGAATTTTCTTTTATGAGAATAGAAAGCCAAAGTTGCAGAAAAATCAGTCTAGAAACACAGGATAACTCCAGATTTAGAAACACATATAAAATGTATAAAAATGTAAAGAAACTTTCAGTTATTCTAAGTGACATTGTAACAGTTCTTAATTGTTTTCCAAAAAAGCAAAAATGGCTTTTGTACGAGGAAAGATGCTATTGTTATTTAGGGAAGCATGTCACCTTCCAGGTAGTGTCTGACCTGATAAGCAGACTTACAAACATTGGTTCCCTGCTCTGTATCTGATGTACTTACCTTACCTAAAATTAGTTTCCTAGCTGTGTGTATGGTCAGTGTTTCTGTGAACATCTGGTCTCTTGTATGTAGAAAACACCTGAACCTCTCTTTGATCCTGGAAAAATATGTGTGTGTGCACAAAATCCTAAAATGGCAGCATTTTCACAAAGGAACTGGAGTTTTTCTTCCTCTGGTTTCCCAAAAATAAAGTCTGGGATCTTGTGGGTAGATTCTGTTTCTGATACTTTCTACTGTTTGACTCTAGGTGGGATTTGTTTTATATACCTAAGAAAGCCAAAGTATCAGTCCTTCACCTGTAAGTTCAAAATACCTCTGCTTCACAGCTTTTCTGTTTTGCCAGCTTATGCTGTGGTCTGTTAAAGATACAATGGTTTCTGTTTTGAATTTGCATTTTACTACAACTACTGGAGTTTTGTCATAATCCCTAATTTTCTATCCAGCAGAATTCACAGCTACAAGCTCTCATCTTTAGGCTCTCTTTTCATCAAATAGAGATGTCTAACATCAGTTGGCTGATCTAGGTAAGAGAAAATACTACAGGATATGTGTATTCTAACATGTGTAGAAGTAACTTAATTGCTTAAATCCACTTCCACTCAACTTTAAGCCTAGTCCTGGAGTTAAAAGTGCTCAGCATGGCCAGTGCCCCTTTTACAAATGATTTGTTAAGACTCACATATGTATATATGTATGTTATACACAATTTATCTTCAGGTCATTCCTCTATCTGATACACAGCAAACCTTTGAATGCAGGTTAATCATCATAGAAAACCTTTAATCCCAAGAGCTGAAACTCATTCTGTATGAAGTCCAGGCTAGGAAGATGAAAAGAACTGGTGTAAAGCATGTAAGATGTGGATTAGATAGCACTTAGCACTTAGTAGTCCTGCTGCTGTTTGGGAATAGCACAGATACCAATCTGGCACAATCACGACATAGGTAATTCTGTTTCTGAATGGCAACAGGCCTCTAAGGTATCTACAGCTCCAAAAAATGTCTGCAGTTTAAAGATAAGATGGAACTTAATAGATCCATATTTTGGGAAGTAATATTTTAAATTATTAGGTGCCCAAGATCTTGGAAATCTAATTTACCAGAACAGAGTCTCATAGAGATGCAGTTTCTAGCTCACTCTGCAACAGCTGTGATGGGTAACATTGTTCTGTGGTGTCATTTTCCATGTGCATTCTCCCCACACATATATATGCACCTTTAATACACCAACAACATAATAAATCTATGCAGATTTGTACTATCTCTTCCATATAGCACAGTTTACACTAAAAACCAACCAGCCAAAACCACGAACAAACAAACAAACAAATCTACTCCAAAACAAAACAGAAACCCCACATTAACCAGTGAGATCAATAAAGTCCCACCAGCTACACACTGTCTCGGTTCAGGAAAGTGTGGCAAGAGCAAGACATGGTTTATAATGGCTTAAGACATAAAACAATTATTATCTTTTATAAATTATTATCTTTCACCAAAACTTTCAAAGAAATGTACATTTGATAGCAGTTCTTCCATGGGCCAGATTATACTTACACAATGGAAGCTGACAAGAAATCTAAATCATAATGCAATGCCAGAGACTACTTAGCTGTTTGATTTCTTTTCCTTAGTTATGTGGAAGAGAATCAGAGAAAACAAATACACTAGAATAAGGAAGAAACAAAGTAAATATTTTTTCTGCAGCGTGGCACCCTTGTAGAAATATCATGAGGCTCAGTATTCTGAAATCTACAAGTAAACTTATGTGGCAACCACCGATCTTTAGCTAGGTAACACCCACAAAACCCATCCAGGAAACTCTAATGGTTTCAGTGGGGCCCAGATCCTGCATTCTTTTTGCGATTAAATAGAAAAAACAAGATTCCTTCCAACGTCCTCTAATGCATTAAATAAGCCGTGGTGGTAATGCCTGTGAATTAAACCCAAACCCCACCGCAGCCTGCTCAACTATCAGCGAAGGACAACTTAGAAAATAAAGGAATCTGCTTTTTAAAGATGCTGTGTACCCAGAAAGACTGCTTCTTTATATGGCACCCGTGCCCACCAATCAAAAACAGTAATTTGAAAACTAATAGCTGCCAAGGTGGTTTCAAAATCATAACCAATTTTATATAGCCTCCAAACCTCTTATTTTCAGAAAACGAGGTGAACTCTACATTTTGCTCAGCACAGTGCTTTGAAATGAGCTGATTACTAACAGTCTTGTAGCCCAATCTGTATAAAGCTGTGACACGCTTTTTCACATAAAATGCGGTGCTATATAGCCACACTACTTTATTTTAGCAGTTTATGATATTAATTTTATATGTGTCAATGTGCTGCAAGTTCCCAATATCAGCTCTTGAAGCTTGTCTTTGACACAGCATCTGTGTGGTAAGCAGGCATGGTCAATTAGAGTAGAGTAGAGTAGAGTAGAGTAGAGTAGAGTAGAGTAGAGTAGAGTAGAGTAGAGTAGAGTAGAGTAGAGTAGAGTAGAGTAGAGTAGAGTAGACCAGACCAAACCAGGCTGGAAGAGACCTTCAAGATCATCGTGTCCAACCCATCATCCAACACCATCTAATCAACTAAACTATGCAACCAAGCACCCCATCCAGTCTCCTCCTAAACACCTCCAACATTAAAACATTTTTTTTTCACATTTGTCTACTATTTTCACTGTAATCTATTTGCTTTGCTGATATAGATCTTAAAATCACCCAAACTTAGGTGCCTACAGTCAGTTTTAAGAGGACTCATTGGAATCAGCTTAAGCCCTCATCAGAAATACAGGGAACTAAACATGTATCACCTATTAAATAACAAAACAATCCTCTGGATGAAGTGCTGCCTCTTGCCCACCTGTGGTTTAATTTTATTGAGATAAATCCAAAGAATAAATACAGGAAAGTCAACAAGGATGATACTTTACTGCAATTCTAACACTGTTTACATTTAAATCTTGAAATCTCTGATCTAGGATTCATTCCCCAAAATAATAGGTGACAGCATGGTTCTCTCCTGGCAAAAGCATATAACCTTAGGAATTACTACTGCCTTTGTTTTCAGTCTACATCAGATTCCTTCTTTCTCAGGTACTTGAAGCAATTGATTTAAACTACAAAGTCATGGTCCGTATACTACAGGACAGCAGGAAAATGGCCTCTTGGATTATATGAAAGTAGTAGGCAAGTTTCCAGACAAGACATTTTGATGGAACCATTACTTGTATGCCTTGAAAAAAAAAAGAAAAAAAATTAGAGAGAATCAACTAAGTACATTAAAACAAAGGCAGCAAGCAGCTCCTACGTGGCATGCTTTTAGACATGGCTGCCTTCTTTCCTTCTAGCAGGACAAGTGCTTTCCCCTTCTCCCTTTTCATACTCTCTTCATATTTACTAAAAATTTAACAATACTGTAAATATCTTCTACCTTGTCCCTTTAGAAAAAAACCCAGAAACCCAGCAATAATCTATTTTCACAACCTAATAATGATTTCCAGAAGGTCTGTATCTTATCTGTTTCACAGCTAGAGAAGCTGTGAAGAAAGAAGGTATCCCTAGGATTGCTGAGGAAGCCTGATTTCCACCCCCAAGTCCCAATTAATTTTTTCATCCTATAGGTCATATTACCGACTTTATAATTCCTCCTTGAATCATTTATGCTAAACCCATAACCCTCTATGGGAATACTACGCAACAGTATGCGAGATGATTCCTAATCCTTGTTCAACAACACAACAAAATTACCCACTGCAATATCAATTAGCAGTGTCATTGTGGAGTAAATATTGCCCCTTTAAAAGCTGGAAACAGTGCAAAGAGTAATCACAGAGGTGTCCTGCCATACTGTGTTCCCATGGAGATGATCTGCAGCGTGTCCCTCCTGTCAAAAGTGATAATAGGGAGCAATTTATGCTTGAACAGCCACTGGCCAATATTGCCTTGGAAACATATGCTTGTAATTCATATCTTGCCCTTATAAGCAGCCACCTGGCCCTTGTTATCAATTTAAAATAAAGATAATCTAGCCTGTAGATAGCAAAAATTTCTGCTAACCTGTTATTATGTTGTTATTGCTGGTAAAGGGCCCATCAAAATGTCTGGCTGATAAGTATTACAACATATATAAACAAAAGCATTTTCAATATTCTATTTTCAATTGAAATTCAAAGTCCTTGGGAGAAGCTTGTTACTGAAAACACATGGCAGAAAATAGAGAGTTACAAATGAAAATAATAAACTCACCAAGCTGCTGCTAAGGTCTGATGATCACAGTAAAATGAAGCTGCTTTGCATCTTACTGAGTCGACCCCAAGTGGTAATTAATTCCCAGGAAGCCACATATTGTAGTTGTTATTACTGTTATAAGATGAAAATTAAGACAATAGGTATTACAGAATTTCATTTTGCACAGAACTTTTCAGGAGATTGAACACAAAAATTTGTGTAAGTTTTATCAGATTATGTTGTTTGAAGCATCCAGTATTTATTACACTAAATCTGCTTCTTTTATAATGGCACATTTTCAGATTTTAATTAGTGAAGAAGTATAGAGGAACACTTTATATCTCTTTGCTAGCAGGTAGATATTAAGGCACTCCATTATTTCAGTTTCCATGATAAAAGGAGTTCCTGAGCACCAGCCCTTGCTGTGCTCAGCTGCTGCATTGCTCTCTAAGTTAAAGCACCAGTATAACACAGAAAAGGCACATTGTTCCAGCTAACATCACTGGAGCTTCTGCCTGTCAGCTTTACTCTAGCTTTGCTGGTTATAAGGTAGACCTCCAAGATAGCAAGGAAATGTCACAAACTGAGATCACAGAATCAGAATGGCTTAGGTTGGAAGGGACCTTAGAGATTATCTACTCCAACCTACAAGCCATGGGCAGGGACACCTCTCAACTAGTCTCAGCTGCTCAAGGCCTCATCCAACCTGGCCTTGAACACCCCCAGGGAGGGGGCATCCCCAACCACCCTGGGCAGCGTCTTCCAGAGTCCTGCCATCCCAATAGAAAAAAGGTCTTCCTAAGATCCAGTCTAAACCTACTCTCTCTCAGCTTATAATGATTCCCCCTTGTCCTGTTGCTAGACACCTGCATGACAAGTCCCTCTCCATCTCCGTACCTTTCACTGATACCTGAGCTAACTTGAAACTATATAAGCTGCTGTTATTACAGAGGTTTCAGTGTAGAAATATGCTTGAAAGACTCCTGTAAGAAGAGAAAAGCTCAGCTACATGCACATACTATTAAACCTCTTTTTCTTTCGCCCCAAGCATTCCCTGGCTCAGACTGGACAGAACAGAACATTCTGGAGCCCATGTACTAAAGAGAGTTACTCTGTGGTTTTCTGTAGTAATTTAGTGTATTACTAATATTTCAAAAATCTTAGACAAAAAGATCATTGGTGGTTTGAAAGATGGTTGTAGTTTTATGCTTTAATTACAACCCAATTTGCTTGCTAAGTTCTCTGAAAGACTTTGCAAGTCAAACTTAAAGAAAATCAACAAAGCTTGTGAAAGTTGTTCAGATTTTCCTGTAGAGTGAGATGTGATCAGAACTGCTGATCTACTAACAGAGATAATACAGAAGATGTAATTGGGGGAAAAATTTGCCTCCTAATTAACAATTAGGAAATGAAGTAGGTTAAAACCGAAAACATCCTCCCAAGAGAAGCATGGCTAATTTCATAGCAAATTGGCACTGTTTGCAACACTTATTGCATTGCTTCAGCATAGACTCATGCTTTCACCGTCTTGACAGTAAAAAAGACAAGATTTGACCACAGAAATTTTCACATCCAAACCAGAAACTTAAGGCTTATGTCTGGTGCTCTAATAAAAAGTACGACTTCTCCCTGCAAACACTTGCTGTGTTCACATCCTTAGATCATCACTGATATAAAAAGAATCCTGTTACTCTACTCAACTTGTTATTAGGGCTCAGTTATACTGAGAGATTTTTATTGATTGTAAAATTTGAAAAACAATATCCAGAACTAGAAAGATTTAGCATAATGAAACATATACGTTCATTCATTTGTGAAGATTAGAAAAGCACTGCAATGTAACTGGAATTCAGACATATAAATCCATGGCATTTTAAAAGGCATTTCTAAAATCTTTTACTTTCCAGTGACTTTCAAAGGGAATTGGGTATTTAACTGTCCTTTGGAAACTTCCTTAGGCACATGAAATGTTAAGGAGTAAGATTAAAAAACAGTAAGGAATGTGAAAACTGGGAAAAGGAAGATCTGGGAAATCCCTGTGAGGAAATTCTTCTCTCTAGTCAAATATCAAGAAGGAAAAAAGGTGAGCTATTCAATTGCTGGTTAGGATAACAGTCTCCTAGTATTTCCCTTAAGCCAAGGCACAAGCCACTGCAACCTGTAGTGAAAGTTGCATGAAGAAATACACTCCCCATCGGTTTTCTTTCATCTCTGCAGTGCATTTTCTTTTCCAGTTAGCTAATTAAAGCCCCTTGGAGTTCATCTAGTAGATAAAAACAAGGAACAGATGAAGACCCAGAGAAATAGAGAGAAAACAAAAGGGAATCAACAGAGCTTTACAACCTCAGATTCTCTCTGGAGAAACTGGGAGATCTTATATATTGCTTGAGGCCAGACTGATTCAAACTAAAGCTGTTTAGTAGGTTATTAAAACACAACAGACTTAGCTTGTATGACAAATCAAAGAGAATGTTTAATAACTCTGAGAAATGTAATAACGGTGAATGTCAACTACTTAATTAAGAAAAATATCGTTTTGTTATTCCATGGGGGTCACTCCTTGCAGCCTTTATAGCAGCTTTATATGCAGTTTTGAAGTTTAAACATTATTTTTCTTAGTAAGACAAGAGAAATTCTGCAAAATTATTAATAACCATTTCAGCTACCTGTTGATTTATTTATGTTTATTTGGTTTGACATTCATTGCTCTGATTTGAGGAATCATTCTAAGAGGCTGGCATGCAGAAATCTAGTGTGCTTGAGCAAGTCACTACTTGGTTAAGGAGTAGTTATCCTAATCTTAGTGAGAAGATATGAATTACAGCCTGGCCTAGAGCCTACAAATCCGTTTTACTAAGCATGACAAAGATATGTGTACCTGGACAGCGGACTCTGTGTATCTCCATACTTTTTCCCTCTGAAATGCAAAAGCACAAACAGCAACTTCTGTCCATTTTGTCTCAGATCTCAATGTATGTACATACCATGCAACTTCATAGCCATGCTTGTCCTCTGAATATTCTTGTCTAAGTTCATGGAAGGAAAGCAAGCTGCAGTATTCCCTCAATAAAAGCAGGCTACGGTATCTTATAACCTCTAGTTTGTGAGGGAATGGGCTGTGACAGTGACATGTCTTCCACATCAGCAGCTGGCAGGCAGGTATATGCTTTTATGCCAGAAGTGGGAATCTGCCTAGGAGCGCTTCAAATATGGTTATTTTTAAAGTAGTCTCATTGCTTGTCTGTCTTACGAGACAGTTTCAGGGGTTTAGGATAAACTAAGTTTTGTTAATAGTACCTTTTCAGGTGCACATTCAGGCCTGTGTCGCATGTTGGGTACACAGAGCTCCCCTTTCACAAGGTCAATCCATTTCCGCTATCATCTTGGGCAATCTAAAGCTGAAGTGGATTTTAAGCATTAACTTCTAAAGTTTAGTTTTCAAGACCTGGAGAGAAGGCTCTGCTCCTGACCATTTCAGTACCAGTGTTACTGCACAAATGATACATTGTGTAGCAACTATTTTCCCCAGGTGTGTTTCCAGAAAAAAGGGGATCAACTGGCTAATAACCCTCATCTTTTATATTCCTTTACCCTTCCAGACTAACGTACTGTGCCCCTGTAATGGAGGTAAATGATGCAAACCATTATATTTTCCAAAAATTCACACAGAATAAAGGCCAAATTCAGAACTATTCTGAGAGCATTTGCCGAAGATAAACCTCAGGACTGCAGCATTCAAAACCACTGGAGAAAAACTCAACACGGTATGTAGCACACAATTTTCCATAAAGTGTATATATAATGCACTTAAGCATTGTAGTGTATGAGATAACATTTGAAACATTTCTTAAACAGCTTTTACTATGGCTATTGTGCAATGAGCTGGCAGCTTTTCTTGCTATGCAGAGTCCTGCCATACTGTTCCCAACACTTAAATCCCTTTGTTGAAAATACAGGTTCTGCCTCAACATAGATTTTAAAACATGAGATTTAAAGGAGATAAACATTTTCATTTGTAGCACTTCCCAACTGAAAGGCTTTTAACCTTTTTATTTCACCATTAGTCATGAAAGCTAGAAATACACTTTGGCCTTGAAAATGGAAGCTGAGATTCTTCAGACACTGACAATTGCAGCTTTACGCTAAATACCAGGTACTAGAAAAGAACAGCACACGTGAGGCTTCAAAATAATATTTGCTGTACTAGGCTGATGCACAAATAAAAGATCTGCTTAGCAGAATAAGGAAGGACCATTAATACCATCCCCACCCCCTTTTCTTTAAAAAATTATCTGTAGCTCTCGATAATAAAAGGTAAAGAGGTAAAAAGGTTTTTTTTAAAAGGGCATCATTTAATCCTTAGGTCTTTCTCTTTTCCCATCTTTCCTCTTCTTACCTTGCTGCTGGGAATCCATATAGCTGCCTAAGCAGGGTGAAGAGGGGATAAGGGAGTGGAGGGGTTAAAAGTTTGTGATCTGTAAGCAAAACAGCACAGATCAAATCACCCTTACACAGGTGTCACTGGATCCATAAAGTGCAAGGTAGGAAATAATAAAGAGAGTAACCCATGCATTCATTATGATGTTGCTTAGCTACAGAAGTTTGAATCAAAAACATGCTTGAGAATAATTCTTGGGGCCAGAGGGAAGGTTGCACAGAGCTTTATCCTATATGCATCTCAAACACAAGGCAAAAGTGGCAGAGGCTCTCAAGACAGGATCAAATGGTTTAATTCCTCCTTCCTCTTCTCACTGTCTTCAGTGCTTCTCTAAAATGTATTCTAGTGCAAGCTGTGAGATGGAGTAGGACAGCTGGGGATGTAAACAATAAGGAATTGTCATGATACATGTGCCACAAGCATCCAAACATTGGGTAAATAAGAGACTGAACTAAGGCAAAGCAACACAGGATCAGAGGGCAGCTTTGGGGTTTTGGATATTGTCAGACACCATACATACATATTTATTTGTAGCAATTTTTTGTGTTAAGGCTGCAATGAAACACTGAAACTCATTCTGCTGCACTGCTGAGCTGATACACATTTTGCATGAGGCACACTCAGATTCTCTGAAAGCAGATGTGGGTTGACTACTGCTCTCACCTTTGGTATAATTAGTTCATCTTCCTGAAGTTTTATCTGCATTTAAACACCCCGGAAGAGGATGCCAAGCAATAAGACATTGGAGAGTCCTCCTCCTCCTCCTGCAAAGCTTCCAGAAACTTCTTGCAGGATTGATGCACAAGCATAGCAACATGGGATGAACTGTGCCACTAGTCAAAAAACCCCACAAATTAAAGCCAGAAAAAAACCCGCAGAACACGCAAAACAGCCAGGAAAAAGCTCTCACAACTGTCTACCCTGAAGCACTGATATAAACAGCTCAAGCTACCAATGTCTGAAACATCACTAGGGTCACAGACCATAAAAAGAGATGTTAACTGTAGGTGCCTCAGGATAAATTAATTCCCTAGAGATAACACAAAGGCTCCAGTCATGCAGCTTGTTTGAGAGGTTTGGCAGAGATCTGAAAAGAGATAGGCTGCACCTAGGTTTTCAGGCTCTCCTGCATTTATTCTTCTCCTCCTGGGCATTACTGCCCAAACTATGATCCAGGAATTATTTTTCTTTTCTAATGTCTGCAGATGATAGGCCAAACGGTAGAACTACTTCAGCAGTGTTAAAGCCCCAGACTTCCCCTCTGCATGTTTCACACATGAGGGTGATGCCTTCAGAGCATTTCTTCTCTGCTCTGAGAAGTTAAGTGCCCCTCCCCCTATATTTATACCTTCTAATTAATAATAAAGCAGCAGGGACAACTTGCTACTGATTGAAAATGCTTCCTGTTTCCATCTTGTAGTTCCCACTGACAACTGTCACTTGAAAAATAAAGAGAAGGAAAAGAGCTTTTCAAAGATTGTTGTTGGTTTGGCTTTTTTTCCCCACATGTGACAGGATAGCTCTCCCAAAAGCCGGTACTTAACCTGAAATTGTGTTTTAGCAAGATAAACCCATCAGCTGATTAACAAATGCTGCTCTCATCCTGAATTAGTAAGAAGCTCTGTGGAGGTCATATTAGCACCAAGTGAGAGGGTTCTAATCAAGGGTATAACAGCAAATACAGATTAGTTTATAATTAATGCAAAATTAAGTGGTCATCAGGGATGCTGATTTAAGCCTCTTGGAAGATAATAGAACACAATTAAAACTCTTTCACTCTCTTCAGCACCTAAAAAAGGGTGTCCCTAACACCCACGATGAGAAAGGTCTGAAATTTTGGGCAGTACCTTGCTTATTTTAGAAGTTTCAAGTAATAGGACTTAATAAAAGCTTGTTTTCTAGTTCTATGCCTTCCTCCTGCCCTGTGGAATTGTGTCACTTCTGAGATCATCCTGGTCCCACACAATGGCCTACTAAAGATCACAGATTTCAGCATGGCTGTTCTCTGAGCAACAGTTCAGTACAGGACAGTGTACTGTGTAAGACCAAAGTAACAGGGATACACTTTCACTTACAAAAGCTGCATCTCTAGGCCAGCTCCACCAGAGGTGAATTTTCATCAGTGTAATATGAACTAGAGTTTGGTTTTCTGGAAGGGAAGGGAAGTTAGCAGCTCCCCTCCTGCACAGGAGGCGTTTCAGATGGGGAACCATTTTGTTTGAGATGGTTTAAACCATGGTAAACCTACAAAACAGTGAATGCTGTGTACAGAAGCAATTCCAGTCTGAAGCCTGAGAGCACAAGGGCCCAAGAGATAAGCTGACCAGGCATTTACTTCAACCACATTCAAGAAATGCAGCTCAGATTTGCTATATACATGCTGGGGCCAAATACATCTTTCATGTCTGCAGCCTGGTAAAATAGCTATCTGTAACTTTGGACTATATATAACTGAGCATACAATACGAATGTTTTCCCATTCTGCTTTCATGAAGCCCCAATGTTTTTAGCATAAGAATATTTTTGCACTTACCCGCAGAAAGTTTTGCAGTTTGTATAGGTTCCACTTGAACACGTAGTTCTCTCTGAACATAACCTTAACACAAGGTTACAAGATGCTCATACATTTCTAACAACTCTACTGCAGATTTCCTGGGCAAAATGATGTAAAAATTAGTCTAAAATTAGTCTAAATTACACTTCAGGGATGGACATTTGAGAGAGTGACTGATACAGCGATCAGGAACAGGATTTCTTAAAAAAAAAAAAAAAAAAAAAAATCACTTTAAAGGACACAACCATTCACATCAGGAAAAAGCTGTTCCAAATCTTTTTCAAATCAGCAGTTTAGTCATTTAATCTATTGGCTGATGCATTAGGGGCATAACAACATCACTGCTCTATTCTAGCTCCAAATGAAATGGTCACAAAACTTACAACAGTGTTTTCTGGATATGGTCTCAAAGTAGATTTACATCACCATTCCAAATAGATGCATTG
This sequence comes from Picus viridis, assembly GCA_033816785.1. Lineage (NCBI taxonomy): Eukaryota > Metazoa > Chordata > Aves > Piciformes > Picidae > Picus > Picus viridis. The sequence continues at coordinate 25,764,896 of CM066586.1, forward strand.
GAGACTGACTTACCACTAAACCCTAGACCTGGAAGCACAGCAGGATTGTACCTACTCTCTAGAATGTCTCTTTCTCGTCTTAAATTGAGCAAAATCTGTCATTTAGATATTACACCGATCCTGCATTTTTGTATAATAAATATTGATCAAAAGCTTTCAGGCAAAATTCTTAAAGTTTGTGTTTTCATAGCTGCAGGACACCAATTAATGAAGAAAGGGAATACATCTCTACTACAACTCACTTGAGAACTGCAAAAATACGTTGCCAGTAATGAGGAGAATGTGATGATGATCAGACCACATAAATCATACTGCAGAAAATTCACACCCTTCACCAAACTCATCTGCTCTTTTGGTGCACCTGTATAACCTGGTGCAGAGAGAATGTAATTACTTACAAAGGTAGACATGGAATTAAGCAATGAAAATAATGACTATTAAACAGAGGAGCTGGACACCAAATGCTCCTGTGTGCAGATATGTTCCTATGTTCCTATGTTCCCACAGTTCCACATAACTTGGTAGTGTAGACACACTGTAGAGGTATACAGTTTACATGTCTTAACCTAAGTGTAAGAGGCATTGAAAATCTATTCTTCTGTGGTTAAAAATGTAAAGGCTGCACGTAAACATTTTTCTTAATGTCAGACTTTTAGTATTGGTCTTTGTTGTCATGGTATTCACTTATTGCTACCCCATAGTTCACTTTGTGGTAGTTCACTTGAGGTGAAATATGCTCCCATCAGGAAAATAATAAAAGTCAATGGTTTTACTTCTCTCACATTAAGAACCTAGTCATGTAAATTCTACTGTTTCTCTGCATGGGCTGAATTCCACTTGGAGTGCATTTTGTCAGTAGACTCTTCTATTTAAGACAAAAGTGTTCTGCTTTCTACAACATTTAAGTCTCCATCTATATCTATTTCAAACAATGCCTACTGCACATAAGGCAACCTGGCTGGACATTTTATTCCTCTTTGTAGTTACAGCATATTTCATTTTCTTATCACAGGAAAAAAAGCAGCACAGGAATAGCTGAATCTTAAAGAAATTATTTGCATGTCAGTAATTACTTGTGTGCAAGGCACCTCTGGACCCAGACAATAAATAACACTCTAAGCTCTATGAGATCATTATCAGTCAATTTTAGAACTAAGGTAAAAGCACACTAGGAACAAAGCCATCACTAAATACTGAAATAACACAGTACAATATGCACTGTTCATTTATTACATGATAGAAGAACAAAACAATGCTGATATTACTGTCTACGTGTTGCTTTTTTCTCTTGCATTCATGAGAAACTCATAGGAAGGTATAAAAAGCAGCCTGCTGAATATGCCAAATTAGCTCTATTACCACTGTGATAGACAAAATTTAGTTCATAATGATTGAAAAAAAATTCAAATCTGTATTTTATTAGGAGTTTCAAACCACAGAGATACAGATAAAAACATTTATAAATACAGTCTAGTTCTGGTTACAACAGACCACCTTCATTGGAAGAAACTTCTATTATCAACCCACATAATGAAGAGCAAAAACTTTGGGGTTTCATAGATTAATTAGCTCAAGGATTCTCAAATACATAATGAACAAGAATTTGAACAGTTAACATTATTCCATTTTCCAGAATCTTGTATTACTGCATGCACTTCATTTTTCAGATTATTTGGTTCTCTAGCACTTCAGTTTCTGTAAATTACAACCTCTTTATTCCCACACATGAACCTGCCTTCTGTCTGATCATCAGATAGCTCCATATAAGCCTGCTTTGAAGGTATTAAGTCTTTTAAAGCTATATTCTCAGCCTCATTCCTAGGAGAGGCAAGTGCTCTTCTAGCCTTTGCACACAGGAAATTTCTGTTGCCAAAAGTATCTTCTTTTGCAATTGAGACAAATACTCTTGATATTGTTTAAAATCAAAGCTAAACCCAAAAGTTTACATAATTGTGTTATACCAAATATTGACCATGCTCTAGTCACTTACCCACATCATAATTGTGCTTCAGAAGCAGCTAAGAACAGTTATAAAAAGACCGTTTGTTGAAGAAGTAGGCAGAAACCAATAGAAGTCAAACAAAACAGACAACTGGAGATACCAAGTCCACACTTCAAAAAGAATGGAATTTCACAAGAATCTGGATCAAGAGTCTTGTTCTAATGTTTTTCATTCCTAGTTCATACAGCTCTTGCACCAGGATCTGAAGGAATTCATACTCAAATTACATACATGGCAAAATAGCTTGCCAGGTTTCAATGAAAAAAATCACATATCCATTAAAATCATACAAAGGAGCTGAGCTGCAATTAGGTGGTCTTCTATACTCTTCAGCTTTATCACAGAAACCAAAGCCGAGAACCCTAACGGCACACAGAAGGGAGAGGAGACATAGGGGAAGCTTTCATGAGCCTGGGAAATGGAGTATTTCTCTGGAAAAGAAGTGTGAACATACAGCTCAAACCCTTGACAGGCTTTCATGAAAAGTCAATAAAAAGCAAAGCTCTTGTTCATTTAGTAGATAAAACCACTGGCAGCAGTTCTTTTGAAACATAGCTACTGTCTTTAATAGGAAAGTTATTTTATCTTACTGTCTTTAAGAGTTTTTTGGGATTTGTGTAAAAGGTGTTTACCACATTGTAGCAAAGATACAAAACCTGGAAGATATGCATAGTTAAAAGTTTCCACTGATGGTCCCAGCACACAATGCTGTTGCAGGCAGGGAACCCCTGCTATGCTTCTATGCCGGATAAAACCTACACAACAGGGTCAGATACCCTTTTCTAGGATGCTGATATTTGAGCAAGCACAGAACAAAAGGGAGATAGATGGCTGGAGATTACTGCTACCAACCTTTCAGCATTTCCTTGCCCTTCAATTTCTTGCTCCAAAATTTCAGGTTAAACTTTCAGACTCTACACACAACTATGGCTTTAAAGTTGTGCTTTCTCCCTGGAAGCATGGCCAGTGGGTGGCATAGAGCTACATGACTTGATTCTGCTGAACCTCATCCTGTGGTAAATTTCAGCCTTTGTCATTTCCTCCCAAGTTAATTTAAGAACGATGATGGACCTTGTACTTTTCCTAATGTAGCATTTGTACCAGGGCTAGAAGAACACTGATGAGGTGTTCCTTGAAAATTTTCACACAGTATCTATTCAGAAATTTCTTGTGGTCAGGCCCAGGCAGACAGCATTCCACTCTGTCCCTACTCACTGAGAATTATCTAGAACTGAGGCAGTAAGAGAAATGTAATACAATGCTTCGAATACAAATACCCAGAGAACAGCAGCTGATCCTGCAGTCCACATTAACAAAGCCCCTGCCCTGCTTGCTGGCAAAGTGATCCTTCATGTTTGGTAGGTCAGTGAAGGAAGGATGTATTCAGTGAGACAGTATTTAAATAATGACCATGTCCCATGAGCATTGCAAAAGAAATTTGTAGCATTTGCTTCATCCGACTGGTTTTCTTCTTCAGCACAAGCATTTCCATCATTTTACCAGGCTAGAAAGGAAACGAATCAATGATTTGACCTAACCTTTTTTGTACCTAATTAGTTCAGCCTCCAAAATCTTTACCTTCATCTCTGCTGGTCATTGGTCACTATAACTAGGAGTTACTTGGTAATTTATGTTACAATGACAACACAACAACTGTTTCTGAGGTGATTAGCCCTCCTGTAACCTGATGTCACGTGAGAGCTATTTGATCTCCAGAGCAGAAACCACAGGCCACATTACAGATTTGATCCACAGGAATCTGTCCTGCTGGAAGAGCCTTATCCTTGACCAGGATAAATACTCGGGGGGGTAGGCTTTGAATTCTCAATGCTGCCAAAGTCAACTTCTTCAGAAGTAAAAATCTGTTTCTCAAAGGCAAAGCACACACATGTAAACAGCTTTAAATTAATTAAAGCTGAATTTAAAACTACACAAAGAGGCAAAGAATGAAAGAAAAAACCATGCTGTTTATTATGTCACTCATACAGTAAACTTATGACTCATCTGAAACACTTTGTTCCCCTACTTGCATTGGTCAGCTCATCTCCTCCGAAACAGATGGCTTATCTTCCTGCTCCTCATAGTTCTGGAAATCATACCTTTCCTCAAATGATGTTACAAGAATGCCTGACATCCACACAGATATTTTCTGGAAAACATACTAAATGGCTGAAAACCTCATTACAGGAACACAAGAAATTTATTTCTTACTTGAACATTCTCCTTTTTTTTTTCTTTCTCTCCTTGTGACCCTAAATCTCCTTATGTTGAAGGGGGTCCTGCTTTTCCAGGAAACCCCATAGACTTCTCAATTCTGCTTCTAGAGTTTGCTTTAAAATAAAATCATTTAAATGATTTTAATTTAGGTGTTTAAGACCAGGCTGGACGAGGCTCTGGCCAGCCTGATCTAGTGTAGGGTGTCCCTGCCCATGGCAGGGGGTTGGAACTAGATGATCCTTGTGGTCCCTTCCAACCCTGACTGATTCTATGATTCTAAATGTTTTCTTAAGTTTTTCTTCCACTCTGTTTTCTCAGTGGTTACAAAAAGTATCAAATCCTGGTTCTTTTTCTATGTTTTTGTTGTTGTTTTCCCTTAGGGAAATAAAATTATCTCAGGAAAATGAAATTGTTCCTGTAGAAAGCTTTATTTACTAGCAAAAATTTGTTTACTACACCTACTTATGACACTGAAAACTGGTGAAATTAATGCTGTCTCTTGTTACTGCAGAGGTACCCATGCTCTACAACCAGAAATTCAATTCATCTGTAATCCAATCACGCATTACAGTATATGATCTAGAAAATTAGCTGAATCATAAGACTAAGGCTGTGTCTGAAGCAGTTTGTTGACCCAGATAGTGCTGGCTTTACATATTTCAACCATGAAATTGCAGAAGGCATACTGGGGGTACAAGAACTAGAAAACATATATACAAATATCAATATATGCCACTGAAATTTTATGCCATAGGTCACATGTGGTATTGATAATGATGGGAATTTGCTTGGAGGTTGAAAAGTAGTTATGCAACTTCATGATGTGTGGTATACACATGACAACACATACAGGATATGGTAAGAAAGTACACAATTCCATATGTATTTATTGAATGTTTAGACAGAAACTATGGTTTGGCAACTTGGGAGAGCAGATGACTCAGTTCTACTACATAACAGGAAGCACTTGCTGATCTATTTGCTGTTTGCAGCAGTGCATGAAAAAAACCCTTACCTACCTGATAGATCATACCTTGGGGGAATTCTGTTGTTGGGTCTTAGTGAGCATGAAGCAATCAAGTTATGACCATCAGATTAGCAGCCAAATCTAGGAAGCATGATTTCTGGTTTTGAGAGCTGGCTCCTGGAAAGAAAAAGCAATAATCATTTGGTAGGGTATCACAGGAAGCTTTAAGCGATTCAGAGTACGAATGGCATAATCAGATTAAAATCTCATTACATTTCTGGTTTATGGGCTGCTGTGATTTTTTTTTTTTTTTTTTAATTATTAAACCCCAAGTATCTACAGCAGCATTATAAATACAGAAAGCATTTTCAGCTTCCTGAAATTGTGCAGAGCCTACAAAAGGTTAATGGGGCAGAAGAAAAAGGAGATAAGTAAAACAAGCTAAAATGAAAGCCTGAGGGAGGCATGAAACAAGACTGCAGGGATGGTAGGGAGTGTCAAAAGTACAACATTGCTAAATGGTCATAGCTCTGTACCTGGTTCTTCCTTTTCACCTTCAGCACCATCCTTTCCATCTCTGCCTTGTAAGCCATTGACTGCAGGTGAACTGCACTGAATTACTAAGCAGGAACATAATTTCTCTTAAGGTTTATCTGTGTTAACTCATTTTCTTGCCATCAACGGTGAAGGCCAAATACCAAGGCACTGAAAGGCTGAAGAAGAGCCATTGCTAATTCCACAGATCTGTGACAAATCAAGCAGAGTAATTTCATTATTTTCTCCATTTACATCAACCTAAAGGGTTGCCAGTGAAAGTTTCCTGCATTCAGGCAAGAGATCAAGACCGAGGGGCAGTGTCACCTAGCTTCTGTATACTGGGAAACTAGGGAAAGAGACAAGCAAGCTTGTAAGAATCTGAAAATGTCAAGGTGTCATGAAAATATCTAATACAGCAACAGGCATACTTTTCAAAGTGCTGCAAATCCACTTCAGTGTTTTGTTCATTGTATGACTAAATCTAAAGCATTTCTCTTCATGCCAAACAAGGAATACAGTGTTCCACTTTGGGATGAATCCCGAACTCTCCAGACAATATTCTTCTGCTGGGACTCTTTTCACAGCTATCAGGTTTGCTGTATGTCTCCACTTAGGACAGACACCTGTAGTTTAAAGAACAAAAAGCTGAAGTGCATTTCAGTAGTAATGTTATGATTGCCTTCCAATTTCTCCTTTCAGACCATGTGTATTAAGGAGATTACTAACATAAATTACACCTCAGAGTCACAGACCTTGTGATCCCAAATCTGCAATACTTTGCTGCCCTCTCTGAGTAGAAGAGGCAGTAATGTCATAAGGTAAAGCTCTCTGTGATGTTCTGACAAGCTGTTTTTAATGAGGGTCAAATCTGAGGCAGTCATATTGCATGTATTCTGTTTAACTGAAAAAACCCAAACAGATGAAACTACCATAAATACAAGCTGACAAACTTTGCAAGCTGAACCAGAAAAAGCAGGACTTGCATTCCACAGTTGTATTTAAAGAATATGGAGAAACCTATGTGGAGAATCACACTGAGTGTGGATGGTCTCAGATCATGAAGCTTCAACAGCTGCAGATTTCAGCAGCAGAGATCAATATCTGGCCTTGAAAGATATCTTGAAACTTTGGCATTTAGGAGGTAGCTACTTCTGGAGGTCTTATTTAAAGACATAGATCTCGGGTACTTCTTATTATTATTCTGTAAAAGGTGCTTTAGGACATGATTCAGCCAATGCAGGTAACAGCAGGGAAGGGATCCTGAAAGAGACAGTAGAGAATCTTTGTTCCAGACCTAGTCTTGCTGGTGACAGCTCTGAGACATTAGCCTAAAACCTGAGAGACTGGCACCACAGGACTACTGAAATAAAGCATTAGGAAACTGCTGCTCAAAAGCAGATATTACAGTTATACAGAGAATACTCAAGACAGAAAACTATTTAACTGATAGATAACATCCTGATCATAGCTATCCTCATCAGCTTCCTGTGCTCCAGTGGGGCATCCTAGAAAAGTGTTTTCTAACCAGCATGTCTGCACCTGAAAGGGTTTCATGTGCTCAGTATGGTCAAATACTTATCGCACCAAAAGAGACCTTTACTTACGTAGTGAAACTCTTACCACACCATTGCCTTCTCTGGAGGCTTTCAAAAACTATCTGGTGCATCCCTGCGTGGCCTGCCCTAGGTGATCCTGCTTTGGCAGGGGGTTAACTTGATCTCTGTGAGGTGCTTTCCAACCTCTAACATTCTGTGGTTCTGTGGCAGCCAGCACAACAGAAAGCAGTAGAGATGGAATGGAAGAGAAACCTTCTGGATTTTTGCTCTATGAGACTGCCAAGAGAAAAAAGACCAAACAACCAACCAACGGGAAAAAAACACCAAAACAACAAAAAAAACCTACCAAACAAAACCCCCAAACAAACAAAAACCCAAACAAACAAACCCCCAGTCAAATCCTTCTGCTGAAAGCTGTAATTTCATGCTTCATTTTGGGAAGAGGTGGCTTACAGGCTTATCTCTGTCTTGCACAATCCTAATGACTGCCTGCCTCATTCTTACCACCCTTATTTACAAGTACTGCATATGACATTCTGAGAGTGAGCCCTTTGCTGTTTACCTGACCTTGGACAGACATTGGCTGTGTTACAGTACAAATGAACAACAGAAAAAAATAAGAACAGCAGGCACTGAAAGTTTTGACCGGAAGGTTTTTCCCCTTTATTCAGTCAATGGATTCATATTTGAATAACCTAGGAGACAGAAAGGCATTCAAGGCTTGCTCGACTGCAATATACTTGTCTTTCCTACAATATACTCTGAAATATCCATGGAAAAAACTTGGCCAATTCAAACATATTCATTTATGTTTAAAAATGGGATGTGGGATTTGGAAATGCAACATGAGGTAAAGTAATATATATTGAAATTATTAAGTAAATCACTTACTACTTGTCTTCTTATAATACTAGTGACAGTGACTAGAATAAACTTCTCAACAGAGCTTGCACTGTCCAGGTGGCTATGGTACCATTACATGGATATGAAAATTACAGTAGCAAGAGTACTGTGGGGGATATTGTGATGAGTAGTTCTGCAAAATAAATAACATAAAATATAATGCTGAGGAGAAAAGGTCTTGGGCAATTCTGCTTGCCGAAAATTTGATTACCCAGAGGAAGGTCTGACAGACATTTCCAGCTGTGAAAACCAGTTCAAACTCTCCACCCCTGTGGCAGTGTCTTGAGTGTCTTGAGTGATTCTGTCCCCAAGATCTCATTTCTGGGGGTGTTCTGTGATGTGGTGGTATGAGATAGAGATGTTGTAGGCTGTCAGACTGCCTTTCTATCTCCTCTCTTCAGACCTAGAATAAATTTAGCCTCTGTGAAAACAGCAGTGGTATTTGTGAGCCACGATTTGCTAAAAAATAAATACATTGTTGAGCCAACATCATTAAATATAGATTTGGAATTAGAAATCTGTTTCTTCATAAAAAGCTGAATTTTCCACACTGACCTTTGTTATTGTTGGCCAAGGATCAAATGTGGTTCTATATGCTGCCAACACGTAGCATCCAGGGCTCATCCTGTAATCTTGTAACCCACAAGAATGTCTGGTTTGTTGAATGCCTGTTGAACTTCCTTGAAGGCTGCATATCTACAAAAGCAGAAGTATGAGACAGACAGGATTCTCAGCAATTTCCCCACCCCTAGCTTCTTGCCAGGTCAGGACATCATATTTTTGAAACAGTTTATCACACAGCAGATATTTTACTAAGCTGTGGCAAACAAAGCATGTTTGCAGCATCCAAACCTACTGGAGTATTGTAAATTCCTGTATCAGGTGACAAATAAAAATCGTAAAGGCAGGTGGCTTATTCACGAATTATTAAACGTCTGGCTTCATTGGATTTGTAACTTCATGTTCTGTGTCTTTATTTCTATGGAGCCTTCACTTCCTCCAGAATTATTTGGTTCTCCTGATTCCTGTTTCGAGTACTGAATTCCTCACTGTTTACCTCACTGAATCAGGGGAATGGCTATATGTCTGGCTGCTCTTTGATGTATGTGCAGCTCTCTGCAGATTTCCTTGGAGAAGCAAGCAGCTCAGCACATGAGAACACTTGGCTTTTGAATTTTCAAACTTGCTTTTGGAGCCATCGGTTTCAAATACTCCTCAGCAGCAGCAAGATCATATGGGAATAACAGAACTGGGAACTACATCCAATTATTTCCATCACAACATAGCCGGGTGACAGCTTCTAGACACTTGCAAAGGAATGTATGGCTAAAGCAGTGGATAGAAATGCACAGTTAACTTGTTGATTCACTTTGATGTCAGACTAAAAGAGTGCTCTTATCCCTAGCCCAAGAGTTTGCAAAGTATTTCAAACTTTTTATTGATACAGCTAGAGTCAGGATTAATTTTGAAGACTAAAACCTTAAGAATAACCTTGTTAACAGAAAAATCTCAGACCAGGCATTATGGAGCACCCGTCCTAGAAGGTGCTTCTACAGTGAGTTTAGAGCTCTTAGAAAGGTATAAAGTAAAGTAGGAGTTGTGCTGTACAGGATCAGTATCTTCTGAAAGAGTAGTGATTTATCCCTTGCCTGTGTGACCTGCCATGCATCTGCACTTCTGCATAGCAAGCAGGATAGAGCAGAGCTGAAGCTCTTCATCTTATTTCTTTTCACTTGTTAGCCTGCCACAGAGACTATGCAGATGAACAGTTGCTTCACGATTTGGGCTAACACCCTAAATCAACCACCAATAATAAAAACTTTGAATTGCCTGTGTCCCCTCTGTATATTAAAAGCAAGAGCAAGACAAAAGTATCTATTGCTTGTAAGAGAGGACAGAGTTTTTATAGTGGGACACACTAGGAAAAATATTGTAGCAATAACACAGATAAGTAGAAGCAGGAATGATACTGTAATTAAAGATTTTCACCATTCATTCATGGTAGATATTAGACAGCATAAGTATCAGTATGTGCACTAATCTGAGATCATGTCTATATGTAAAGACCTAAACAACAGATCCCAGAAAGTTTCCAGTGGACATTAATGAGTCTGACATTCTTCAACTTATTTTTCTGTCCAGGGACAAGCAGTTGACAAACAAGGAACAAAGCAAAATTTTGTACTACCTTTCCCTCCCTCCAACTTTAAATGAGTTCATATTAGTCTGGACCTAAGATTATAGATGAAAAAATAATCCTGTTTCTTATTAAAAACAGACTTTGCAAAGGTGCCAACTCTATAGTTTGGAGTTTGCAAGACCAAGCACGTATTTTTTTGCAGAAGCTGTTAAGAGAGTTCTGAAGTAGACCAGAAAAAAACAGCAAAATTCAAACAACCTGCTTAGCTCAGAGGAGGCTCTGTTTGGGATTCAGAAGAAGTTCACAATTCACACAGGATCCCTCATTCAGAGTATTGCCTATTAGGAACACATACTGAGTATTCTTCTCTTTAGAATATTTGCTGACTGAGCTCCCTGTCACCAGAGTTTAAAGAGATCTGAGCTTTAAAAGCATGAGATGCAGAAAGAAGACAACATCAAGATGCTATTCTTACTGTCCCCAGTCAGCTGTTCAGTTTTACTTACATTTAAAAAGTTTGACTATAAAGGCAAACCTCTTCTGCCCTCACCTTCACAGAGATTTAAGAGACCTTGCTTGGTAACTTTGTAAATTACCTGTGCAAGGGCACTCAGTCACTCATGAAAAGTTTTTATCCTCCCATCAGGCCCCTTTTCACCCAGCTTTCTGCTTGACTTCTGCAGAGGAAGCATTGCTCTGTACAACTGCGAAACTAAGCAGAGTGTTAAAATCATTAAATATTTACACCTTTGTATTTGAGAACTACAGTCTTGTCCCAATACTAGAAGAATTAGGAAGCTAGAGAGGATTTCACAGGGGTTTTGTCTGCTCTAGCATATGCACATACAAAGATAAACTACAGTGCCTCATTATAAATCCTCAGTTTATACTTTGATATTTACTCAACTGAATCAAACAAAAAATATGGGATGCTTATATGGGTGTATGGTGCCAAACCGGTCAGTGGAATATTCCTGTGTGCAAGAAATGGTTACATTTTGCGACCAAAAAATAATAAAAGAAAAATAAATGCCATTCATGCAAAGTTCAGAGCACACAATCTAACTATTGGACTAATGGGGAATTTCTGCCCCTCATTCATCTTGGATGAACCTTCTCTCTCTTTTCCTTTGATTTTCTTTCTTCCACTTCAAATGAAACATGAATAGAACGGGGTTGTCTTCTGTTCAGACTACTTCAGATACAGGCCTTTGCTTGATGCTGAAGGACTCATAAAACACTGTATTTGATTTCAAGCTCCTCACTCTAGACACAGTAAAAGATGAACAATGGCATCTTTTGCCAAATTTGGATGAGTCATTCATATCTGACAACTGATTGGACAAGTAAAGACAAGTAAAGACTTCTCAAGGGTTTTCTTCACATTGCAACAAAAATTTGTGAAAAAAAAAGGCCTCCGCAATCTCAGCATGTGACAGCTGAGATTTCCTTAAAGCTGAAGCATCAGAAATTGTAAACATTTTGCTTCTCAAACACCCCACCTGGACTGTATTCAGTTCTGGTGCCCCCAGCATAGGAAGGACATCAAACCGCTGGAGTGCATCCAGAGGACGGCCACAAAGATGATCAGAGGGCTGGAGCACTTTCCCCATGCTGTGAGAGTTGGGGCAGTTCAGCCTGGAGAAGAGAAGACTGCGGGGAGACCCTATAGAGGCCATCCAGTGCCTGAAAGGAGCCTACAAGAAAGCTGAGAAGAGGCTTTTTATGAGAGTTTGTAGTGATAGGACAAGAGGGAATGGAGAAGCATGGTGTAATTAGTGAGATTACCCACTGAGATTATGGGATCACTGAATTCCCTACACTTTTTCATCATTTTTCTTAGGTTTTGGCAACATTTTGCCTCTTTCTTAATATTAATGATTCTAGAAAAAAATTCAGTCATTATTAGGGTTTTCAGGACCTGCACTTTCACAGATGATCCAGAAGTACTTAATATGGGAAACAGGTGCTAGCTAGGCAGGCCAAAGCACAGCCAATAGCAAATAAAGTGGCCTGCAAGTGACCTCTGGTGGACAATGAGAACAGTGTTCAGTTTGTTTGCTTTGTAATTCTCAGGAGACTTCATCCATTTAGCTACCATACATCCGTTCAGTTGAATATTATCTAATAGTATATAATAACCAAAGACATTTTCCACTTGAAATAAAAGTATTTCATGCAAAAAATTGGAAGCTAATACCGAAACGGTAAAATCATAAACTTTAAAAGCCTCTGTAAATAGAGGGATCCTTGCCTGTTGCATGCGTACCACTAAAACACTATACCATGAACAAGGTGAAGCTAAGGGAATCATTCAGGGCTTATAAAGCTCACAGGCAATTTCAAATGAGGGCATGTCCCTCGAGGGCATGTCAGTTGTTCCAAAGAATACCGGAATTTTCCAGGTTGGGTGGATGGTGGAATCTGTTGCTTCCAGCACATGCAGGCTGCTGATCACAGCTACTGTAACTAATCATAAGAAGTTCTATAGCTATGTATTACAATATTGAAAATCCTCAAGGACCTATCCTATTCCCAGCTGAATATTTTTAAAGAGTATAGTAAGCTTGGGAATTCATTGTGATCTCAAGGCTTGAAGAAGCTTCCAATGCCAGGTTCTGTGGCCCATATATGCATTTTGGGGCCCAGAGTGCATATAAAAATCTGAGAAACTATGAACTTTGTGCAGATTCATGTAGGACTGCAAACACCCTTTTGGTAGTTAGACTTGTTTTCCCTTTGTACAGTTTCCTAATTTCCACCTTGAACTAAAACTTCAGTAGTTTTCCATACGTATCTAACAATAGACATAGGAGATGGTTTGCTGTACAGAAATAACATACTGAAATTGTTCCCAAGGAAAATCAGTCTGTCTTGGCAACAGTTGTCCTGGTAACTAAGTCTCCTTGCAGAGGATGATGGTTACTGATTCATGGAAGCTGATCCATGAGTCATTTTTTCTCAGAGACCAGAGGGGCTAGGGAATAGAGCTGCAGAGTACTCACCATTTGGATTTTCCCCCTTGCTCTCAATGACTCCCATCAGCCACAGAGGTTAAATGAAATTCAGCCTCATGAGCATAGATGCAGAATGTACAAATTACAAGGGCGAACAAAGATTGGCTTAATTCTCCACCAGGAGAAGAGGATCGTGCTGAAAAAATCACATCAGAATATAAATCAACACAGCCTTGACAGTACGAAGCAGAGCACAGATAAAAAAGGCAGAGCACCTCTCTGTCTCAGCTGCTTTTCAGAAGACAGTGTGAAAGCTTTGAAGAGCTGTGCAACATCTGACTTCATATCTGTCATGGAGAGTGAAATAGGTGCTCATCAGGGCTGGCACTACACCAGGGAGGCTGTGCTGCACTTGTAAATGCACAGACTCTGACCTAAGCCTATATGAAGCCTGGGGCTTGCAACAAGAAGCTCAAATGGTGGTCTTGTACCTTGCACAATGTCTCCAATGTTGAACTCTCCCTGATTGCCTGTTATGACTTGATTGCACCTTCTGCTGAAGTGGTCTTTCTGCTGAAGTGGTCTTTCTGCAAGTTAGTAACACTCGGGCACAAAATACACGCTATATGACTTGCTGCTCCTTCTCCTCTACCTACGCCTAGCACCAGTGACTGAAATGAGTAGAAACAAAAGAGAAAATGCCTCCCTTTCAGCACCATTTGCACACACCCCTCAGGTGCCAGAGCCCAACACAGGAAGCCCAAACAATGCCTGCTGCTCCCTTTTTCCCCTTATACTCCCACCTCTGAGAAGCCCAAGCCTACTTTTCTTAAATATCTCCTGGAAGTTTGTTAAGTCTTCCACAAAGTGAGCTTCAGTTTATCATGGCTGCGAGTCCATCACAACAGGACAGGAACTCTTTCCCACAGAGGATGAACAGAACAGCCCTTTGGCCACAGATCTGCACTGTCTTGATACACTGCCACCTGGCCAAAGCAACAAACCAGAAAACAGAAAATTCATTTTCATGAGCTTGTTATCCCTGAGCTGGCTCTCTCAAAGCACACATATGACTGGAGATGCTGGGTGACTAAAAGATGAGCAAGGAGTTGAGTGGTCAACAGCAGTTTGAGCTACTACAAATTAACTACAATGGATCAACTAGAAGAAACAAACTAAGTATCTGAGTCCATCCCAGCTCAAAAGGGCCAGGGTGAGATAGAGCAGGGCTGCCCAGGTCATCTGGGTCCTGAAATATCAGCATTTTCAGCACTTTCTCAGAAACGAACCTGAAAGACACATTCTTGTTTCAGACAACATGATATTGCAATACAATTTATTTCTCATGCTTTATTCTACTTCGTCATTCTGAATGATGCCAATCTATGTGCACTATAATTTAGTACTGAATATCTGAACACACCCACTGTCCTACAGGAGGAATGCAGAAGAGTTCATTAGATGGTAGCCTAACTATTGTATCAATTAATACTTGTACAAGAAGCAGAGAAACATTTTTTTTCATCAGTTTACACCTCTTCCCTTACCTGCAGAGTAAACTCAAACACAGTAAATATTTTAGAAGACTATTAGGCAGCTGGACGGTAGAGGACAAAACCACCTCAAGCAATATTTACTGCATGCACCCTTAAAAATTGCACAGTAAATACCTGGAGATATGTAGAGCCCCACTTCTAACCGACATGAGTAAACAACCTGAAGAAAATTAACTCAGATGTAAAAATTATGGACTGACTACAAATCAACTGCAAATACATTAAAGACCTGCATTTGTTTAAATACATTATTCATAAGAAATAATCTGAGCTGCAGTTGTATGCATCTATGTTGCATAAACTTAAGCAATACTTGTAACCAAAAGCTGATTTAAAGAACTAATGAGCAATCTCTAAATAAAATTCTATTACCAAATTAATTCCTCCCTGACTTGCAAAGGCATATGTTTCATTTAGCATATATTCCAATATTTTTATTAACAGGTGAGCCCTGCATCATTGGATTAATAGTAAACAGTTCAGGTCTGATCAAGTTCTTGCTAAACAGGACTACTATGAGGTAAAGGGGGAGAAATCATTGATTCTGAAACATTCTTAAAGTATTAAAGGTGCAACAGCAACATCAGCTAACTGTATTTATGCTAAACAGCTACATTTCTTCTCTAAGATAAATATGTTCAGAATTTTTAGTAAACAAAGAGAAGGAGGAATGCACTTTGTCACTTCCATTGTCCATTGCTGCACTCCTTTAAGCCTGAAATTTAGCAATGAACATATCCGGCTAAGAGGTACTACAATGTTATGTGGTACATCTGCACAGTTTGAGTTGACGTACCACACTGGCATCTTTTTGGGCCATTCAGATTCCATATACCCTTTGCATGGCTGTCTCAAAAATTTTTTATGTGCTCTGCCGGAACGATGTAATTTTCGGTAAAAAAACCTTTCAACAAGAACACAGTTAGGCATTATCAGCAGTTGGATGGATATTACAGTGTGAGTCCTAACTGCTTTTAAAAGGTAGCTGCTAAAACCATGGAAGTTATCGAGATATTTTAGACCCAGGATCTTGAAACAATCTAGCTTCTTCCAGTTTGAAGCCATTAACCCTTTTCCTGCCACAAGCCCTTTTAAAAAGTCTCTTCAAATATTGGGAGACTGATACAAGGTCTCCTTGGAACATTCTTTTCTCTAGTCTGAACAACCTCTGCTCTCTCAGGGCCTTCACAGGTTAGGTGCTCCAGCTCTCTGATAATTTTTTACGCCCTCCTCTGGACTTGTACCAACAATAATTTTTATGTGACCTGTAGTTTGAATATAACCTATAATGCAAATAAGGTATACAATAGAAGAGGATCTTCTGGCACAGTTTTCTATCAGTAATTGCTCTGCAGGATAGGCAATGCCTACATACTCTATTAAGTCTCTGAAGTCCCTTTTTGGCACAGCCTGAAGACATTTGCCATCTTTTTTGAAAAGTCTGGTACCCAGAAGTTTTTATTGACCTCAATGAGAGCTCTGAGTTTCCAGAATTTTTGAAAACCTACCTTTTTTTAATGATGACTAATTTTAACCTGTTAGTTTAAACAGCATGTCTAAAGACAGACATAATTCTGAAAAAGATGGAAGAGACCCCAACAACTGTCAGAAACAAGAGAAGCCCTTAAAACCCCAACATTTTTTCCTTAATATTTTCTAACCAGTTTTGAATAATCACAGGATACATCACAACTTTTCACACATAATTGAGAACTTACTAGTAAATGACAGGTAAATAAGTTCATGAGAGGACTTTGTGTGACTAATACCACCTCACAGTAAGAAGGAATAATCATTTTCTTTCAGTGAGTGGAAACTAGTGAATGGTTTCTGTTTGCCTAAAAGTGATAAGAAGGGCAGAATTTAAGAAAATTAATTATCACTGATGACAAAATGAAGGAATTCCACTTCAGCATGGCATAAATTAAATAGTGAATTGGTTACTTCAATACAGCAGAGCCATAATAGGGACATTATTTATGCAATATAGTCCAAACCAATACTTAAATACTCTGACAACATATAAAACAACATGCAGATTTATACCATGACAAACAACTCAGATTTAGAATTCAGAAATTACTAACAGAATCTATCTTTACACATTTGTCCATTGTTCTTTTTACCACTCTGTCTGTTTCTATTGAATGCCAGTTTGAGCTGTAGGATTTTATTGGTTACATACCTAAGCATTTCTCCTGCCTTATATCGTCTATTTCAGGTAAGGGCTGTGTCGAGCTGCTATTAATTCTATATGGCTGCTCCTTGCTACTCCCTTTGAAAAGCAAGCTGCCCAGCAGCTTGGCAATGAAGCGCTTTTGTAGTCTCAAGTCACCTTCAAAAACACCAGTTCTATTTTTCCACCAGAAATCATGCCTTTTGGGAGCAGGAGAATGAAGAGAGCTCAAAAGCACAATATGTTCTAAATTACTCGCAGCACAGCATAGAAAAGTGGCAGCTTCTAGGAGCCTGCTGAGCAAGGCCATATTATTTCCCTGAGTGACCCACATGTGAGAGCACTGCATATGCATAGCTAATTTGCCAATTTACTTTGATGTCAGTTCAGCTGAGTACTGCTATTCCAAATGAAAGGTTCAAATATGTTTCCAGCTCTGCAGTTCTCTGAAAGATCTAAGGGGGTCAGAGTCAAAGGGATCCTGGAACAAGAAACCCTCTGAAATGACCTTCACATCACACTGGTGTTACCAAGATCCCAGAGAATTCAGTCAGATCTCCAAGAAAGTTGCAGAAGCTCTTGCTAATATTTTTTTTTCTTGAAGGAATACTGTATTTTTCTGTGCACACTAATTTTCTGTCATTTATGCCATCACTGTGTCACCACCAGCCATGCAAAGCGTGGCTGTACTTCCCAACTGAAGACAAAACAAAACTTGCAACCCTATAGGTGCCCAAATCACTTGGAAACTCAATCTAAATCGATTTACCTTTCAAAATGTGTCTGTATGAGGGAAGTGGCTAACAGAATCTCTGTATCTTTGCTACATCTGCTGCTTCTATATAAATGAGAACTTAACTCTCCCTGAAAAGAGGAAGTGGACCTTCGCCCTACTTATTGTGATGTATTTGTTTACCCTACAAGGCTTCTGCCAGTGATGGTAGGCTGCTCTTTTTATGTGCCTTTTGTTTCCTTTAAGAAAAGGCTAAACATGCCACTCACTCTTCTGCTGCCTTTGAACATTGCCCTTTTTGGTCCACACAGTCCATTTTTTCCAGTAAGTTCCTCAGCAGTTCATGATCCAATGAGCTGAATCAGAGAAGCTGACAAGAATGAGTTGAAAAGAAAAACACAAAGAAAGCAAACGATTCCTTTAGTCTCATAGCTTTAATATTTGCAGTTTGCTTTTAAAGCCACTAGGAGCAGACTGTAGCAACTGATGGGAAAGTACAAGGTTTGATACTCATGGACCTGGACTGGAATTCCAGACCTAAATATATTTTAAAAGTTCAGATGACTGCATTAACATCCTTCCCTACTTGCTTGAGTAACGGCTTTCTAAGCCTTCCTTTTGTCCTTAGTGACATTATTTATCTGAAAAAGAGTCATTGCTTTCTGTGCAAGTTTGCCCAGTCAGGCTCCCAGTTGATGGGAGGAGGCATGACAGTAAAACACAGTGCTACACAGTGGATTTCTTCTTTCATTGTAGGATAACATACACAGTAGTCAATTTTTCACATACTCTAAACAACTGCACTGACCTAGATATACTGGAAGTATGCAAATTATGATTTCAGGAGAAAATTCTGTCTCTTCTGAAATTAAAATCACCACTAGGCCCTAATACTACATGCATTAAAAGGGGTTTCTGTGGTAAACAGCAATTGCTATATGTTATAGGGTGGTATAGGGTATAGATCTTACTACTGTATTTAATTTCAGACTGTATGAATTGAATGGGAAATGTGATGCATTCTATTTATAGCAGTGCCACAATGATGAATTAACATTACTGTGAGGTGAAGCAATTATGGCAAGTTAATACTGGCCTTTATAGAAACATGTCTTGACTTTCTTCTTGATTACTAGCTACACTGGGATCCTCTGGTTGGAAAATGACTGCTGTTTTATTTTGGTCTGCCTATCTTTCTTTAATATCTTCATCTGATTGCAGGAATTCAGTAAGAAAAAAAAAGAAAGGGCAAAAGTGTATTTCCTTATATATTCCTTTCTCCTTATATTTGCATAGAATTGCATTTGACAGTGTCATGGATAACATTTCTAAAGAGGAAAATGTGGAAATCAAGAGAAAAGCATACTCGAAATACATTTCTGCTATCCTCTCAGGCTGCTTACAGGAAAACCACATAAAGTACAAATGCAAAGGAGTTGTCAAATTCTAGGAATCTTGTAGAAATGTAAATCAGAATATAACTGGGGAAGACCCAGATAAAATTCAAAATCAATAATAAAAAGTTTTGCAAGAACAGAGGTACAGTATGTAGTTAATGGAAGACTCTTTAGGGTAGGACTAATGCAGTGACTGATTTGCTAGATAAAAGGAACAAACCTGCCTCTTCTCCTGCCACTAAAGTCACAGTGCTGATGCACAAAGCTACTTGTTTGTGACCAGGTATGGCTCCCTTATCTTCTGTGCTGTCCTCTTTACCTCCCTGTTATAGCATGTATGAGCAAATAAGCCATTGCTGGAGTCAAAAATCTGAGAAAGGGGTGGAAAGCCTTTCTTGCTAGAATCAGAGGTTTAATTTTTGCCACCTTGAGGTTTGCTGTAAAAGCACTTATTCTCCCAGGTAGAGAGATGGATGATATGACCTTTCACAATCTTCAGCAGCCCTCTCTTCTGTACTGGGTTTCTTTCATTAGTTTAATGCCTCAATACTATTTTCTTGCAAGTAGCTTCATTTTATGAGCACTCTATCTCTTAAGACACATACATTTGCACTAGAGCTACAATTTTTTCTTCGCAGCAGGAAATTTTCAGACCACCTCTGAAGTTGAATTTTGTTCCTTTAGCCCTCTAGAAACATCAAATTTCTGCATGATGCTGACAATGGTTTTAGACAGTTTAACTTTGCATAATAACTCCTTTTAGCTTTAACAAAAGCATCTTTCGTTGCTTTAATAATAAATAGAAGTTCTTCACCTTTAGGCCATTTTTAGCATACATTTTAAGCATCATTCTGAGATAGGTAACGAATTCCTTATTATTAGCAACCATTTACATGGAAAAGAATTAAGTCTACAGAGTTGCATTTTTGGCCTTTCCTCTCTTGCCAATATTCTAGAAAAAAAGAATCAACACGTTTATAGATGTTTCTAGCTTTAGTGTAAGACATTGAATTGGGCTATAAATGCTATGGAGTCATATTTTCCTTTGGAAAAGGCATGAAGGATTCTTCAAAAAATTTCTGAAACAACTCCACCAGAAATAGATTCAATTCACTACCTAACTAGAGCACATTTAAATATGATAACCTAGAATGCAATGATCCATAGAACAATACTTGTACAATACAATATTCCACTCACATTTTGCAGGGTGCTCTCATCTTCATCTGAACTTTCACCGTATAATCACACAAAATAATTATAGATGTTAGATCAGCTGAGCTCACAAACTTCTATCCATGCTTGGCAGGGTGAGGATCTTCATGAAAAATAGTCAAATGTAGTTACCAGTGAAGCAAATTGGAGAAAGATATTTTCTCATACATGGATCCCTTTTTAATGCCACTTCTTTCTATTTCTGCTCTCTTTCTCTGGCTTTCTACTCTGATCAGGGCCACAGCCTGGCATGAGTTTGCAGCAGTACAGCTGTCACCAGGAGCACTTGTTTCTGAAACTGATGTGTTCAGCATTGGATGCAGCAGCATTGCTCAGTCTAGTCTGGAAGAGTTAATGATGGTTACTGTCAGGGCTCTTGATTCTACATAGTGGGTCATGCTCCATAAGGTAACTGTTAAATAAAGATGGATTGATTACTACTTTTCCCTCTGATTTGCCACTTTTAAATACACATCATGAGCACTTCTGGACCCCTTTAAAAAGAAGCCCTTAAAAAAAGTCAGTTATAAAAATTTGCAAACCTAAAGTGGTAAACTTAAGCTTAAAGTACTTCCATGTAAGTATTTCCCCTTGCTTGTATTGAAGGGTCTGTGAGGTGCCCTGGAAATAAGATCACAGAGATGGTGCAGGTGTCCAACATGCTTGTTTAGGTACATTCAAATAATTATCTAACCAAATAATAGATTTTTTTTTTTTTCTTCCTGGTAAACAATGGTATTATACAAGGGAATTGCAGCTGATAGATAATTAACTGATATGCCTACTTCATGGCATAATAGGCACCAATGCTGCATCATAATCAAGCTTTCAGAGTATTTGATAATACCAGAAACAATATTTGCTTAAATTACTGCAAACCATTGCTTAAGCCCATCAAACTGGTACATTTAGACTGACCAAAAGTCTAATAAAAGCAAGGAAAATATTTCCATAGACTGTAATAACTCTAAATCATGCCTCCCTCAGGGTCAGTTTACATGACACTGAACTTAGCAATAAATCCAAAATATGAAATATAGAGTTTTCTTTTGTTTTATATTCCATTCTGTTCATATTCTTCAGACAAAACCTGGAATTCTGATTACACACACACACACACTCTTAGCTGTCATTTTGTCATCTTTTATATAAAATTGATATGTTGCTGCAGAAGACATTCCAAAGAGAAGTCCATATCTCCACAAAGTGAAAGAACTGATGCTGCTTCTTTTCAGTTTCACACATAATTTTCCCCCTATAATCAAAATATCAGTTTTTATGGTTTCAGTAATTTATAGCCCAGTGCTCAAAAATTATCAGGGCTGAACAAGCAAAATATTATTAGAACTTCATAAGGCTGTCTGCCACAGATGGTTGTTACAGGACTTCTGCAGAGTCTTCTAACCAAGTATTTCCACATTTAACTGGCAATGATTTGCTTCTTAAGACCTGACTGGCAAAAGCAAGGACATGGTTACTAACTGAGCTTCAGTAATGATGTGGCCTACTATCAAGGTTTTGAAAAGTGACAGTCCAAAGGGAATAAAAACCTGGGCACTATATATAAAGCTAGAGCTACTCAAGTACCCCCCAAATCAGGTTGTCTTATACTATTTATCAAAAGAAAATACTGACATCAAGTTATTCCCTGTGACCTGAGAGGAGCTAGGATTTCAAAGGTTGCCCTGGTTACAGAAAGTTTAAACACAATACCTCCTACCTTCTAAAATCTTGCTAAAATGACAAGTCTGCATTTATTTTAAACATGTTTATTATATTTAGGTGTAGATCAGATCCTAAACTCCCCATATTCCTTCCTTATATTAGTCTTATATCTAATTTAGATTTAAAATCTTTTTTTTAATCAGGGATATTATTTTCAACAAAATTTGTAAAGCTTCTAATCCTGCTTTAAAATGCTGAAAGCACTTTGTAAGTGTAGGCTGGTGCTCTAATAAAAGAGGAGTACACTCTAAATTTATCACTTATGTTACACTGCTTGTGAATTCACTGACAGAAAACACTGAGGAAACTCCATCTAAGCAGCTACGCCACCACTGTGAAAATAGGCTTGAAGTCCAGTGCTTACCTTAGTTTTGTAGCAGATTGACAGGCACTAAAATCCTTGGTAGCCAGCTTTACATTAGTCAGAACAGTTCTCAAATAAAAGTGTGCAAAAAATTTCCAGACACAAAAAGGAATATGTATATGATGACAAGAACAGAAAATTTGTACATATTATGCCTGCTAGACCTATGCTAACATAGCTCTTCTAGTCCTTCTCATGGTCTGATGCAAACCTATCTTTTTTATTCAATTTTTTTAACTAGTGCTTCATGGGTTTATGGTGAAAGTTTAACCAATCTGATTTTGACAATATCTCTTCCTCTCAATTCTTCCTTCTTTTATTTTTTTGCATATCAAAAGAATAAAAAAAAAAAAACAACAAAACAAAACACCAAAAAAACCAGCAACAAACCAAACCAACCAACACCACAAAAAGGAGCACTGCTGTTGCTGCTAATCTAAATACTCTGAATAGTAGCAACTGGTTTTGGTTTTAAAATTTTATCAGCAACATTTCTCTCTAACTGTCACAGTCTTTCCTGCCTAAATGCTAGCACTGAGGTGCTTCTCAAGTAGTAACTCATCAAATCTGATGCAGCTGCAACCAGCTTTTAATTTGAGGATGCCATACAGCTAGCAGGACCAGGAACACTTACTACATTCTCACTCCCTGGTCTAGCAAAAAGACCAGCCTAAGGTCTCTTTCCCATGTATTCACTACATACTTGGAGATATTACCTCTAATCAAATGACTGCCTTCACCCTTTCCAAACATCTCTTCAACCACAGCCCCTTGGGTAAGGGGAACTCACAGCCAGGCTCCCTGGGTTCAGCAGGACTCTGCTGGAGTCCCACCACAGGAGCTCTCTTGCCCTAAGACACTGCAATTGCTATGCTGCAGATACCCTGGCCTCTAATGTGCCTAGTTTCTATCTGGATTTTGAACGTTGCTTTTCGTTCTGAGAGTTTAACATCTATAGCAGTTTAATGATATCCAAATCTTTCATTCTTGAGCAACAATTTAAAACAGGTTTATAACACTACATGATATAAAACAGTAATCCTTTGGATTAACTTAAAACAAGCCATGAACAAATGTAAAATAAATAATTGCACACCCTGATCTACCTTTTCTCCTTTAACACTGTTTGCCCCATTTCTTCATTTTTTAACTACTACACAAACACTTGGTTCCTAATTTTGGAAAGTCTGAATTAGATTAGTTATCATTTAGGGATTGTGCCAGGACAGGAAGATTTTAAACTGGTGGTAGCAGTATCATTTGACTCTTGCAATCAGGACATCTTGATGCAAAGCAGGGTACGTGTGCTTCAGTACTACAAAAACTTAGTGGCATGGTAAACCTCTGTGATAGGAATTACCTGCATACATACATGCAAGCAGAATTTTCAGTAATCATACAGATGCTTTTATTGTTTGGTCTTTCAGACAATTTCTGTTAAATCCTAAATGTTTGAATACTTCCTCATGTTTGAGCATTGCCTATTTCATGTCTGCACAAAGAGTCACATTGTTGAACTTGCTCTCTAAGGCATTTAGAAATTGTAGTAAAAAGGTTGCATTTTTAACATTTGAACACTCCTACTCATATCATCCTGTCATTTCCATGCTAAAGAGCCAGTTATGCAACCACAAAGAGATTGTGGTAGGCAGCTATTTTTAAGAAAAATTAATCACTACAATTTGCAGTCTCATGCACAAGCTTTAAACCCAGCATTTTTGCAGTATTTATGCCCTGCAGTCACACTGCACACTTGTCACACAGAGGTTTTGCACCAGCCCCAACAGCCATTTATTTCTCAGGTTTTCAGTACTACCAGCATAAATTTAGAGCTGCACTTTGTACTGCTGTCAGGAAAGGAGAACTAAAAATCCAGTGCTAGCGTTCAAAATAAGATATGAGCATATATCTCTGCATAAAAAGAACTTCACATTTAATATCTGAAATGTAAATGCTTTAAGGAAACAAAACTTTGGCAAATTATGTACCACATCACATGAAAGACATAAGTAATTTTGAAATTGTGTTTTAGAAGGTCCTTAACAAAAGCCCTTCCTTTAGAATCTGGTATTTTGTACATGTATATTTGTACACTATGGACTGACAGGAGCTTTTGTTTCTCAGCTGTGCCAATTTACAGTAAGCAGGAATGTCATCTACCATACTTGAAGCTATGACTACAAGAAAGATCATGAAAAATTCGAAGTTCAGTGTTGACACAGTAAAGAAGGAAAAAGCATGGTGGATTTACTGCTGCTTCACCTGCTGCAGCTTGTCCTGATGATTCAGTTTGTCACCTACACACACACCTGTTTTTCTGCTAATGAAGACCAATGATTTACAAAGGTCTCAGAATCTTCTAAAAATTGTCCTTGGTACACTGTACTTCAACAGATCTCATTTTGCTACTCTCCATTTAAACGAGTTATTTTGTTGCTACTCTCTTTCTGCATAAAACATGGACTACTCTGGGAATGAACAGGGCACCCCCTCACCTGTCCCCACCTGCTCTTTCCCTTCACACTCTGTTCTAAAGATGCACAAAAATTAAGAAAAGATAAAAATTATGCACATGTATGTGTATATATAAAAATGATGCATATATATGTGTGTGTGTAGAGCTATTAAAGTAAGTTGCTGGAAGACATGCTTTCATAGAATCTCATTACTTTGGGATATCACAAGGGCTGATCCTTAACACTGTTCTGGTCAAATATATCCCTTCTGAAGCTGTTTCAATACTTCTCAGTCTCTGACAGCCTTTGAAAAATCTTAATTCTATTGCTTTCCAAATAAAAAAAAACAAATTACAACCTGAGCTTACTAAGAGTAGTAATAAGAAAGTGAGAAAGTTGACCTTACTGTAACAAGAATTCTTTTAGGAAATATATTTCAGAAAGAACACAGGACAAACACTAGGGTCAAGGGTTAATCTTGTCAGTCCAGTATCTTTTCTTAAACTCTAAGGGAAAGACCATCAAATCCCTATTTCTGGTTGGCAATAGTTTTCAAATAGAGATTACAAGATTGTTGTTCATTGTTCCATGGAAAGGACGCTGCTTTTCAATTCTTTATTTTCCCTTACAGAAGAGATCATCAAAAGGAAAAAGATCACATAGGAAAACTAAGAGAGTGCTCTTTCTTCCAGACAAAGAATGAGAGAGAAAAAAAAGAAAAAGGGAAAGAAATCTACAGATAACAATTTATCCTACTGAAATAGCTCATCATTGTTGCCTCACTAAGCCATATTGAGGCTAAGAACTTTTGCCAGGGCTCATACTCCTTGCTCATTCACCAGCTTTATCTCCCACAGCTTATAAACCCTCTCTTGATCCCCTCCCTCTCCAGTCAAGGCCCCAGATTCAATAAAACCCTTTCCATCAAACTCTTTCCATTTTTAATTCCCCTGCCTTCACATTTGGCCAAACTCCCCCTTTACCGTGCACAGCCTGCACAGGGTTGGTACATTACAATATTTTGTTCAACTTTTTTTCAAGTAATGCACATGATTTGTCTGACTTCATTCAAAATTACATGTGCTCAGATACCAAAAAAGGTCACGCTTCCTACAGGTTTATTGGCAGTTATGATTTGTTATGATTCAGTCAGCTCTAGCCTCAGGGTTTTACTCACAGGACTGAGTATTTCACTCAGTTCTTCTACAGTACTCTTATCAGATGACAGAATTAATATTTTTATCTTAACACATAATTATTTTTTCCCATGGCTGCAAGTTAAGAGAAGGCTTGGTGATACCTGATGGACCATTAACTACAAAAAGCTGTCACCAGACTTCCATTTCAAGCCAAAACTGAAGAGTGGATAAAGTAATCCTCCAGGTGAAACACTGCAGTACAAATGACTGGAAGCAGCATATTCTTCTGCTCAAACATCTGATGACTGTAACTTCCATCTGTGCCTTGCTGAGTTCTGGAGGCAGGCAGGACTGCTTAGTCTATTATTGTTCAGCCAGCAGGATGACTTTGTTAGGGCAGAAGATGTAGGACAGCTTTCTCAAATGAAGGCAGCTATCAGAACAAATTGGTAACTGAGGAAACACTACTCCACTGGAATGAGATTATGACATGGTTATCTATAGGAAGACAAACTATCAAAGAGGAATTGGAGTAATGTGATATAGGGTATTTAGATTTTGATTCAGCACATATCACTGCCTCTTCAGTCAATTATGGGTTGTTATTATGCTGTACTGGGAACACTCAACCTTTTCTGTTTAACAAATAGGAAAGGTGTTTCCACTGTCATATGACAAGAATACAGATGAATTAAACACTATGCCATAAGGGAAGTATATTGCAGCCAAAGTGTAGTTCAGGATACAATATTCATGCTTATCTGGTATGTTATGAATCAGTATCTGTAAGTCCTTCTTTTGAAAATATTGGCTAGCACTTTGCTGCTTCAAGAGAAATTTGCTTTCAGATGTACTTTAATGATTGAAGATTGTACATGCTGCCTCAGTTAAATAATGAAATACTGGCTTACATATACTATGTCCTTTAATTACAGGATTAATCTTCAAAGCATTGTGGTGTACATTTGCAAAGTCACAGAGAGAATGAAAGGATTACAGAGGATAAAAAACATAGAGACCATAATAGGTGTCAATGTGAGTGTTGATAATAAAAAGATGCATGTATGTGAAGGCTACATTTTATACACCAAGATTACGCAGCATGCAAATGAAAGAACTATGATTCCCCTGTCCCTTTACACCTGCAAAGGATTGTGACAGCTCTTTATACTAGGCTACTCTAGTATTTACTACAGTCTCCTTCCTAAATCTGTGTGTCAAGTGCCCATTGTGTTCATTCTCAGTAGGAGAACTTCTCTGTGTTACAAGTCTTCTAAGTGATCATTTCTTTATTTCATGGAATCAGAAAGTGGGACCTTCTGATTTACTGTAGTGTCTTCCACAATGTTATTAGACTATGAAGTTAAAAAAATATCTTCTTTTTCACTCTTTTAATGAGCTCTCCCCGATAACCACTATGGAGACAATGAAGCAGTGAAAATGTATTTTTACTAGCAAATGAAAGAGGTACACCAAGCCAGACTGTCTCAGCTTCAATTTCTTCCCTAGTTTTCCACTTTTTATACCTACCTGACAGAGTTAGCCACTCTTAAAAAATGTTTTGTTCCTGTATTTAAGATAGTATCTCAACTTCATAGTGTCTGTATGCTAGTTTAACCTCTGAGAAACTATGATGAAATACATATAAATGCACAATCCTTAAAACTTAAAGCTGTATTTTGGGTACAAAACCCAAGAACAATAAAACCAAAACAACAATAAAACAAAACAGAAAACAGCACACAAAACTCAGTAATACATTTTCTTAGTCAAGGATCCTATTTCTGTTTAGAACTTACTGAAAAAAATTTATTGAACTGTAACTCTTAAAACTAATGGTCTTTCACTGAATTCTCTGGAGCAAATGTAATCTAGAATTTGATGATTTTATCTCATTACTTATACCTAACTATTTAATCTACAACAGCCCTGAAGAAAAGGACTTGGGAGTATTGGTGGATGAGAAGCTCAACATGAGCCACCAGTGTGCACTTGCAGCCCAGGAAGCCAATCACATCTTGGGCTGCATCAAGAGAAGCATAGCCAGCAGGTCAAGGGAGGTGATTCTTCCCCTTACTCCACTCTGGTGAGTACTTGGGTACTGCATTCAGTTCTGGAGCCCCTATTACAAGAAAGATATGGACATGCTGGAACATTTCCAGAGAAGGGCCATGATCAGAGGGCTAGAGCACCTCTTCTATGAAGACAGGCTGAGAGAGCTGGGACTATTCAGTCTGGAGTGAAGGCCCTATTGTGACCTTCCAGTATCTTAAGGGGGCCTACAAGAAAGCTGGGGAGGGACTTTTAAGACATCAGGTAGTGATAGGACTAGGGGGAATGAAGTAAAACTAGAAGTAGGTAGATTCAGATTGGATGTTAAGAAGTTCTTCACTATGAGGGTGGTGAGACACTGGAACAGGTTGCCAGAGAAGTGGTAGAAGCCCCATCCCTGGAGGTATTTAAGGCCAGGCTGGATGGGGTCCTGAAGCAACCTGATCTAGTGTGGTGTCCCTGCCCATGGCAGGGGTTGGAACTGGGTGATCCTTAAGGTCTCTTCCAACCCTGACAATTCTACGATTCTATGATCTGCTGACCTAGACTCATCTCAATCAGTTTAATCAGAACCACTCTAGAGGGAGGCACTCAGAACCTGGCAGTGGTTTTGTGGCTTCCTCTTTATCTAATACACTGCTGTCTCTGTGGTACTTCTGTATTTTCTAACTGGCATGCAGAGGTGATTGTGGGCAGAAAAGATATCAAGAAAAATCAGGAAACTGGAATTAAATGTAAAGCACAAGAAAGTATTACTTCATGTCTAAATCCCTTGCTATTCTGACACAAAAATAAATGTTATTTTGGAGTCAAGGAGATTTAAAGTACTAGCTCCAGGTCACTGTGAAAAGAAAATGGAGAAAATCAAACCTGTAAAGCAAATATTATATTGATACTCTTCTATATTTTATATATGTACATATACACATCCATCTATCTTTTAGGTAGTAGTATAGTAGTGTGTAAAGTTCATAGGAAAATATGCTGGGATGTAAATGGTCAGATAAATAAAGGAAATTTATATTTGCTACATATCGAATAACCTAAACATCAGATACTGACAGTAAAGTTAAAACATATAATGTTTTGTGTGTGTTGCTTTTTGACTTGCCTTCATTTTCCACAGTTTCTCAGATATACTCTCGGGGTATTGTCCACAGTTTCCTTTAATTTTCCCCTCTCTACTTTCCCATTGGCTTGTGCAGGCTGCCATGCTCTCCCAGTGCAACATTTACATGCTCTTCTTCAGTCTAGCCTTTAATATTAAAGACAAGAATTAAGTATCTGTCACTTTTCCTCCCTTTGAATCCATTTCTGTCATAGTTTCCACTAAAGGAGCAAAAGTACAGGCAAGAATACATACTAAATGAATATGAATTTCTGATGTGCTAGTTTATGAGGTGTTTAGTTTTTTTCCCCAAACTAACTGCCCTTTGAATTTAAATATACATTCAAATAACATGCAACTACTTTTTTTCAGGTGAAAGTTCTGGCAACAAGTGCGTTCACCACATTTATTGCAATGCTTTGGGATCTGCTGCACTCTTTATGTGCTTCTAGAACCCAGTGTGGTAACAGTTTGAAATTGCTTCTAAAGGCCACATGTCTGATAAGATGCTGGAAGACCAGATTAACACAGGTGTCATCAAAACAGATCAATGCCATCAAAACACTTTGCAGAATTTCACTCCTAAAAGAGGAGCCTTCAGTGGTAGACGATGAACAGTTGGGCTGAATAGTGCCCTTAAACGTGACTGGGCAGTTAAGATCTTCAGATTTAGCACATAAACCAGGGTGAATTACTGCACTTAAGCCTTACAAAACACTGGCTTGGTTTTCTTCACACTTGCTACTGGTGCTCTCAGGCAGGACCAGGGGAGAGGACCCGCTGGGAGAGGAGATGCAAATAACCGGTCTGGTCACCGAGGAGAACATGCTGCACCGAAACCAAGCAGTGCAGGTGGGACGCGGGCAGGGGCTGCAAGTGGCCGCTTTCGCAGCAGGTCCCAAGGAGGCATCTCAGCTGCGAGGCAGGGCGGAAGCCGAGGGAGCTGGGGGATGTCAGGGAGAAGGGCGCGAGTCGGAGCAGGGGGTCCTTGTACCTGTGCGAGAGTGCACTTCGCCAGGCAGAGAAGCCTGAAAAAGCTGGCAGGCTGCGGTGTAGGCGCCGGGAGAGAGCGGCATTTCACACCAGTCTAGGCCAGTAACAACTAGTCTCACAAAGGCTTTATTGTCTCTGCCATCTGCTTCCCTGTGATGAATGGCATACAGAATATCACTTCTGTCGGCATCTTAGATGCTGCCAGGTTCAGTAACAGAGTCAGAAGGAACTGGGATTCCTCCCTTAGCTTGCTAATACTTTGATTTCTCAGCTCCAAATCATGCAGTACTTTCCAACCTTGCTGATACAGACTCAAGTCAGAAACCCCCACACTGCTGTCCTGCCTACACTGATGTTTCCTCACATGCAGTTACATTGCTGCTGCTTAAAAAAAAAAAAAAAAAAAGGCCCAAACACAAAACCGTTATTGCAGACCCACGTGTGACCCTGCTGCACGAGAGTTAAGGCACATTGCTGGGGACATGGCAAAGCTTCCCTTACTAGAACATCTCTGTTCTGTGGGTAGAGAACACATCAGCCTCCAGTACTGCTGCTTTGATGAAAGGTACTGCTGGTACATTTCAATTACATTTTCTCACAGAACATTTTTGCATCTTTAGAGGACTATTTTACATCTGACTTGCTGATTTGAACACGGCACACATTCAGCCACTCCATTCCTTTTTAAACCCCAAATTTCACTAGGCTCTACACAACACAATGGCTCTTGCATACTATAAATTAGCAACCCCAACAATGCAAAGTCATAAAACTGTAACAAAAAAGCTGTTTCTTATGGCAACAAAATTAAGTGCTAGAGCATTAGATGACTCACACGCTTTCCTCTTTTCTGCTGTCTTCATGTCATATTTGTTTGACAATTAATTAGCAGATATGAATTAGAATGCCTTTCCTTTCTATGCAATATTTCTGTATTAATTCTAATCATCATGCAGCACTTTGCCTCACATAAGACCATATCCTTGTTCAGCTGTATATCTAAGTCCTAATGTCTTTTCTCCATAAGAAGAATAGGTGGTTTTAACCTATTTAAATTTGTCTTAAATGCTTGAGTCCACAGAAAACTGAATGTGCTTTCTGCTTCATTTTAGGCAATTCCAATTAATTTCTCACTGAACTGTTTCTCAAGATAGTGCAGACTTCTGTTACTAAGCAAATACAAAATGAATTCCCCAGTGATGTAGACAACCCTATGTTGTCTACAGCATTTCATGATCTTAGGTTGAAAGCAACTACTCTATGCCAGTTATTTCCAATCATATGGATACTTAGATGTGGAATTAACCCCGACTTTCCTGCACCTGATTATCATTCTTGAGACTGTGTGAGAAAACCTGGTTCTCCTTCCTTGCACATTTGCACTGAATAAAGTGATGACAATCACAGAATCGTTCAGGTTGGAAAAGATCCCCAGGATCATCAAGTCCAACCACTGACCTACAAAGTTCATCCCTAAACCATATGCCCAGCCACCACAACTAAGCAATCTTTAAACACATCCAGGGATGGTGATTCAAACACTTCTGTGGGCAGCCTATTCCAATGTCTGACCACTCTGTGACATTTATTTTCCTAATGTCCAATCTAAACCTACCCTGTTGTAGTTTGAGGTCATTCCCTCTTCTGTTGCTAATTACTTGTGAGAAGAGACCAGCACCAACCTCTCCACAATGTCCTTTCAGATAGTTCTAGACAGCAATGAGGTCTCCCATCAGCCTCCTCTTTTTCAAACTAAACAGCCCCAGCTCCTTCAGTCACTCTTCATAAGATTTATTCTCCAGGCCCTTCATCATTCACCAGCTTTGCTGCTCTCTACATTCACTCCAGCACCTTTATCTCTCCTGTATTGAGGTGCCCAAAACTGGACACAATACTTGAGGCGTGGCCTCACCAGTGCCAAATACAGGGAGACAATCACCTCCTTACTACTGCTGGACACAGTATTTCTGATACAAACTGGGGTACCATCAGCTTTCTTGTCCACCTGGACACACTACTGGCTTACATTCAACTTGTCAACTAGAACCCCCAGGTCCAAGTGTGACCCAATGCCATGTGTCACACTTGGGCATTGGCCTCTACCCATGCAGCATTATGTATCTCAAAGAGATCAGCATATTTTTATAAAAAATATATTCAACAAAAGTAAATGAAAGAAAAGGCAAAATTTCCAGTATTCTAGCCACATAGGCAGGCTACTTAAGGTTCTTCTCTGATCATAAGCAGGAAATGTCCTCTAATGTTTCCTTTAAAATAGAATGTAATTATTTCTTGGCTCTACTGCACATTGCAAATAATTCCCAAGTTAATTATTTTTCCATCACAGTATTAGTATTTTATTCTGATTATACCAAGCTTAACATTTAAGCACTGAAAACAGGTATTGTTTCTGGTACCTAACCAAAGTGTAAAATGTTTTAAATGGAATACTGAAATAACATCCTTAAGTGCTTTTCTAAATCTTCTGGGATTCACTCTATCATGAATACATAATGGCTAATCAAAAACTCTCATACAATAAGTGCTCAAGATAAGTCACAGTGAATTATATCACTTTCACCATACTTGCAAAAAATTTCCTGTATTTATTTGTTTTTCTCAAATAGTATTGCTCCTAAACCAAACTTTTTTCATCTCCATTGTTGGAGAGCTGTCATACTGAAATAAGCAAAGTTATTCCTCTCTAAATTTTGCTGGGTACTGTACTTGTATACTGCCTTCTGCAACTCAGTGCAGTTCTTTAATTCTGAAGACAGAGAAGATCACAGTATCACAGTATTACCAAGGTTGGAAGAGACCTCAAAGATCATCGAGTCCAACCTGTAACCACAAACCTCACGACTAGACCATGGCACCAAGTGCCACATCCAGTCCCCTCTTGAACGCCTCCAGGGACGGCGACTCAACCACCTCCCTGGGCAGCCCATTCCAATGACGAATCACTCTCTTGGTGAAGAACTTTCTCCTCACCTCGAGCCTAAACTTCCCCTGTTGCAGCTTGAGACTGTGATGTCCCAGACTGAGCTGAACAATAGGTCTTTAACACTTTAATATCTGACCTGATCATGCCTGAAAATAATGGACTACTGGGAAAAGGAGTAGAACATAGTTACCAGTTCTGTGTAACTTCCCTCGTGATCCATGGCCACTAGAAAAAAAACAACAAACAACAGATTTGTGCCTTTCTAAACAATTAATAATATTCCACAATCTTTTATTGATATTCTAAATTGATATAAAATGTACACAATATATTTTTATGTAATGTCATACATTTTAATGCCACAAGCATTTTTCTCATACCCATTTTAGGGTCTTGCCGGTTCGTAGAGTTTTGTTTTTAGGATGCAAGTGCAGAAATGAGGAAAGGGTGAAACTGCAAGTTCCATAGAAAGTCTGGGTTTAGTCCTGTTTCCCTGGTGTGTGAAACTGCCGAAATTTATCGATGTACAAAAATTCCTACATCTCACCTCTGCTCTGTCACATTTTTGTGTGCATGATGCTGTCATGAGATAAATCTCTAACCTTGTTATTTACTTTATGGAAATATCCCAGGATCTACCAAGGTGGAAATAAAATCAGAATGTGGCCTACAGCTTGTGCTTTACCAGGCATTTATTTTTAATTACAGAATCCCTTTTTGCTTTTTCCTAGAACATTCCAAAAATGGTATCCTGTAAGAGAAATTTTATTAGTTTGAATAAGTGCTTTCCTAAGTGAAAAAAAAATTCCATTCGGCTGCATGCCAGTCACATAAAACTAAAATAAAACCTTTACTGACTTTAATATTTTTAATGTATGCTTTCATTTCCACAGGCATGACAAAAATTACTGAAATTCATAAAATTTGGCATACAAAGAATATTTGCTTAAATTCAGAAATGTTGACAAAATTTAAAAATGTTACATGTAAATAGGAGTTTCTTTAAATGTCTTAAGATAAGAATCTATTCCAAATGTAAGAAAAATACGTACACTCTCAATGACTGGAAAAAACCCTACTATGTCATATTTTCATTTCCAAGCCTTCTCCTCTATCCTATTTTTTTTGGGAAACAAATGAGAATGAGGAAGGATTTTTATTATTTTTATTTTATTTATATGTCTTTTACAGGATTATTTCTAGGACTGGGTATTGTTCATCTGTTTTATTTGGAATAGGATCAGGTCCAAATTGTATTCTTCTCCCATGGTGTCTGCTTTGTATAAATATTCATGAGTCGATACCTGTGGGTGGCTATTTTCTAAAAGCTGTTATAACTGTTCTTGCAACTTTATCTGTGGACTATTTGAATGAATCTGTGGACTCATTAGAATTCATGAGACTTGTTATAAATTTTAAATATATATGAAGTCATATTAAAGTCTAATGAAGAACAAGAATACCATCTGGTACCTGCAATCTAGTAACACCTGCATAATATAAGAGGGAAAGAGTAACATAAGCAATAAAGATGGAATCTTGTTTGTTTATTAAAACTTTAGATTTGTTTTGATCATTCTTTCTAATATCTTCTTATGAAAATCATGTTCCAAAGTGGCATCTTTCCAGATCTCTGGATAGATTTTTGTGTCTTAATCCACTAAAATTTGTCAGAGCATCTAAGTGCCATCTTTTTCTTAAAGGAGAAAACTACTTAAATTCCCTAACAGTAGCCTATTTTACACTGAACTTTGGTCACACACAAGACTGTATTGAAGATGCCTGTTCTTTTATTTCTGTGGACTGTAAGGCAAATTCAGTTTAGAGTTTTCAACTGAGTTGTGTGTCATGAGAATTGCAGGGAAAAAAATGGTATTGCTTGAACAGTTATACTACTTGTAAAGATGCAAGATGTTTTTCATGGTATTAACATATTTTTTTCTCAGTTGCCAATACTTTTCAGAACTGATTTTCCACAAACTTCCAGAGTTATTTCTGAGCTCAGATATTAAGATCAACTCACCAAATGACTACTGGGTTGTTGCGAATACTATGGGTTTAGAACATGATGGTGTCCTTGTAAGATACTGGTAACACAGGGATAATATGTCATTAACAATATAACTTTAAAATGCATTCTTAATTGCTGATAAAAATTAGATGTGTGGTGAAGGAAGGAGCAGGCAAGACTGATACCAGCAAGGCTGGTGCTTTGCAGTGTGCTGCCTCTAGTCCTGGTCACTGGTATCACGCACTGGAATATGCAAAAGCCTAACCAACCCATTCACAAAGTATTTGTAGTACAGTGAGGTGTCACTACTGACTGTTACTTTGCCCAATATCAAACATACCAAGAAAATATTTTTTAATTGAGTTTTTTTGGAAACCTTGAAAGTAACTGAAGAAGTTTGACACACTGGTCAACTGTGGGTTGAGATAAGTCCCAGGAAAGCATTAAACCTCTGTGGCATAGTAAAATACTAGAATTATGCCACACTTTGATAAGAATATCTGCATTTGCTGTAGTATAAATCCATAGCATCATCCAGCAGCCTGACAACACTTTCACTCAAAACTTTCACTATGCAATGCCAGTATGATCATTATGCATCATTCAGGACCAGTGATCATATTTGACTGGCAGGAACAGCAAACTGATTGCAATGGTCAGACAGCACTTTCCAATGTCACAGTCTAATGGGATCATGAACCCAGAACAGACTTGGGGAGTTCTCTGCACTAGCAAAGCTGTTTAAGGTATTTAAAGTTGAGTTTGTCCCAGTATTCCTGGTCACCATTTCTGATTATTTTCTTACATACTTAATAAGACTAACTGTCCATTTTGTTAATAATTCATGCTGCCTGCAACAATTTTCACCCTATAACACTGAGCATTCAGAAACTGAGACAACACTGATAAAGTATCTGCAATTTTAAGTACATATATACAGATACATGTGATGGAAAACAACATGCTTTTGGGTTAAACTCTAGTTACTCATCATGCCAGATGACAACCAGTGTTTTAACCTGAGAGCTTTCTGACATCTCATTTTTATCTCAGTATTTTCTCAGCTGTTGGTGCCTGTGTAGTTCCAAGTGTAAATTTTAAGAATCCATCATACCATGGAAAAAATAGTTGCTTGCCAATTATTTCCATAGTCACTAAAAGCAACGATACAAAAAAAAAAACCCACAAAACTTACAAGACTAGTTTATAGGAACTCATTGATGCAAACTTTAGTGCTGCTCACATAAAGCCTATGCACATTTCCAGACAATTGTTCATCATTACCTATTAGCTATAAATTAAAAACAGAGACAATCTAGTAAGAATACTTACAGAATAAAAGCAGTCTCGGCACCAATGAGACAATGATTCAGGGCCCTATTGCTTTTAAGTAATGTGCTCCATTGTGTCTTATAAAAGTCAGATTTGGACTTAAAGAAGATATTATATCCTAAGTGTTTAAATCACTTTTGAAGAGAAGCCACACTATCTTAGATTACTTAAAACTGAGAGATAGAATCCTTTCTCACCTGTGGGCTTTATAGATCTGAATTTGAGGATTTGCTAGCTTGGAATTTTTTAAGTTCTATTTTATTTAGGGCCATCAGAACCCAAACCATGCTACAAATATTGTCCAATCATGTTATGTTGATGCATGCTGCAAGACTTCACATATAATTGCAGTTTTGACTTTCTACAGTTCCCAAGCAGAATTCTAAAAGAAACTATAAAACCAAAACCCCAACCCAAACCCAATCAAATCAATCAAAATATACATGAGTTTGTTCTTTCCCAATTTGCAAGAAATTTCATAGTTGATGACTTTTTAGGTTCTAGTCCCATCAGAGGAAAATATTTGCAATAAGGTCTCTTAATTTCAGAAAGTAGATAGATAGAAACCCATTGGTAAAATACTGTAAAATACTATCTTGGGACGATCACATAATAATTTCACAATTAAGGAGAGTAAGTTCTGACCTCAATGCATGAAAACCTACTGCACTAAATGTAGTTCAGCACAGTATCAATGGTGCAGACTAAAGAGAACAGAACAAACAGAAATATTTTCTTTGAGAATACCTCACCCTAAATCTAGCTGAAATCTACTATCAGTTCGCTGGTTAAGAACAACCTCCTTAATGGGCTATGACTAGTCTGTGCAGATTCATCAACATGGTCCCTGTCAAAAAGCATGAAAACACAGGCAAGAATTCTGGCCTTTGGCTAGCACATTTTACATATATTGGATCAAGGATTTTCTGTGTTTCTTGATTCCAAGGAAAAAGAAATAAAAAGGGAGCAAAGACTTGAAAGACTTGGTTGGTTGATTGATTGATTCTCTCTCTCTCTCTTTTAGGTTGCTTTTTTTTCTTTTCTTTCCTCCCCCCATCTGCTCAGAGGAGAAAGCTGCAATAAGGTCATGAAGAATATGGATAAACTGGGATAGGAAAAAGCTAGATAGACACAGATGACATCTACTATATAGATTCTGGGAAAATACAGAATTTTTTTTTTTAAGTGCAAATTGAAAGTAAAATATCCTAATGAATAAAAATCTTCTATTTTCCCCAGATACATCAAGTTTCTTTAGTAAAGACATTTATAAACTGTCAATATCAGCCCCTTGTGGATCACCTCCATTATGTGCCATAATTAAAGAATTTCTGTTTCCATATAGTTGAAAAATATGCAATCAGCTGGAGCATTTCCCTTGGCAGAGGCATTTAAATGCTCCAGTGGTGCCACACACTGACTTCTACAACTGTCTTTCACCCTGCAGCTGCAGTAACAGGAAGAATATGCCTCTCCAGAGGTAGGAATATGAGGCAACAGCAAAGCTGACTTGTTACAACTGCTGTCACTTGCACTGAAGAAAAAATTCTGCTCTGCTAATAGAAATCTGAATGGTTTACAAATGGCAGAACAGATGGAGTGTACTGATGTAGACAGTGATGCTGCAGAAACTCTTCAGGCAGAACATATCACACATTGCCACAGCAGTGATTTTAGGGATGTTTTTTTTGGGGGGGCTAAGCTGAACTCCTGCTCTTTCTGAAGTGTTCCTTGGGGTTTTCATCTCCAGATGGAGAAACAATAGAACTGAGTTCATCATGTCATCTTCAGGATGACATCTTCCACAATGAAACACCCCTGTCACTGAAATGCAGTGCCAAATGTTGGGTATGAGCCTAGTACATGAAGTGGAAATGGAAACCACAACCTTCTGCTGCAGATATGCAAGCCAGTAGTTGAGTCATCTCCAGACCTTTGCATAAATCCTTGTACACTGCTCTTTACTTTAGAAAACTGATAAACTGGTAAAAATACGTGCTGCTAGAATCAGGTCATTCAGATGGCAGGATGGGAGAAAAGAGAATAACCACAGAAAGTTTTCTAATGCACAGTGTGCTCTTTATGCATTCCTTGAAGCATACAAGACCACCGCAAATCTTAATTAAAACCGAACAGAAAAAAATGGCTTAAGATTTAAACCAAACAAAAATAAATCAATATTACCTGAAAGATAAATCAAGACCTTACCTTGGCAAATAGATTGGCAAAGGGACGACTGGCCATGCATTCATTTAGAGCTAATCCATGCCAGACAGACTATTTAACTGCAATGTCTGATGCTACCCAGTCTTCTGACTCAAGGTCTGGCTCATTTGTTAGATCCTGTCCTTCAATCTCCAAACACAATGGCAAACTGATTGCAAGTGATTTTGTGCTTTTTGGTGCCCAGGACAATAGGACTGCTCAACTGCCTCAAAGAGCTAATACATATTTAATGATGAAAAAGGAATGGTCAAAGCCACCAAGGAAAGGTTTTTGTTTTGCTTGCTTTTTAAATTGTATATCTTTTCTAGCAGCATATGGAATTTCAATACTATATCCTTAAAATGTCTAACATTTTCTTAAAGTAAAAAAACATGGCATATTGAGACAAAAAATTCTCAGAGGAATTTCATCTGGTTTAAATATTCAAGATTAATTCTGAACTGTACTAGCCCACTGCGATTCAAAATGTTAAATGCTTCATCAAATACTATCAGATATTTATACACACAGACTATCAAAGTAGCAGTCTGTGACTATGAAAGTGAAATAATTGCAGAGTGGGCTTCTACAGCAGCACACAATCTTAACTCTTAAAGGGGAACTGCATTTTGACATTTTCTTGGCTTCCTGTGGGCAGTGTGTGTGTTTGGAATACTTTATACCTTTCATATTCATTAGGAACTATACTATAGCCCACTATAATTGAAGTGCATCCTTCTCTCTGCAATAAGCTTCATAAAGAGGAAGCAACATTCATGGAATTGTTGCACTTTTTTTGTTCAATATTAGATATTTGTAGATGTAAGAAAACACACAGTACCCTTGAATCCAGTTCCTTCTACTGCCTAAGCCATGAGTGAAGTCGTAGTTCTGTATTTGCAACATTACTCTCCCTCTGGAATTGATCGCCATTTTACAAAATCAATAGTTTAGAACTGAGCTGCAGAACAAATCAAGAAGAAAAAGGATCCAGTCCTGTGTGACTCTAGATGTAGAGTAAAAGACCATTGAATGATAACTGCATAAATTGCTTAGGTTTATGGTAGTAAAATTGCAAGAATCAAAAGATCCATACAGAGAAAAATAATTTTGTACAAAAGGCAAAAAAAGTAATTGTCCCAAAGAAAGATGCCCATTCTACCCATCATTATTTTATATATATATATAAAATATATGTACACATACATGCACACAATGACTGAATAAAAACTGAAATTTCTCAATATAATTGTATTTATCTATGGGAGGTATCTCCTGACTATGAGACAAATGTAAGGCATGCACCTTTGTCATCACTCACCAGGAAACTAGTGGGTCAGAAATCAAACACTGAAGTCTAGGATCCCAAAAAGATTGGTCTTATAAAAGGTCTCATAATGACCTGTCTCAGTTAAGGAGATTGATTGCTCAGTCTTTGAACCTGGAGCTGTGAAACCACCACCAACCAGGTGTGAATCGTATGTCTGATAGGCAAACTCTCCCCAGATACCAGTCTGTGTTTCTATCCTAGGTAATTCTGAGTGCACTTAATATTATATTACCTCACATAGATAGTAACAGTTGAAACACCTGCTTCCTGTACAGGCTAGATGATGCCACTTAAAAAATGAAATAAAGAATTCAAATAAAATCCTTCAAATAAAATCCTTTGTGCTATCAAAGACTTTGGCAGTGTAATATAGAAGACGCAGTTGCTGCTAAACAGCAACAGAGGCTACAACAAGGTGAGGAAGCCTTCTTTAGGGAGGCTTCCTGT
This sequence comes from Picus viridis, assembly GCA_033816785.1. Classification (NCBI taxonomy): domain Eukaryota; kingdom Metazoa; phylum Chordata; class Aves; order Piciformes; family Picidae; genus Picus; species Picus viridis. The sequence continues at coordinate 25,805,358 of CM066586.1, forward strand.
TAGGAAACGCTTCTGCTTGTACTGAGACAGTTAATGACAAATTACTAAAAATTTGATTTAAGAAACATCTGGAATACTTACCCCTGGAATACTTACCCCTGGAATGCTTATGCCTGTGGCATAATTCTTCCTGCAGGCTAAAGAGATGCCAAACAAACATTTTTCCAGATCTTTAACAATACATAGAGTATAGGTAATGTAAATATAACTGGGACATAAAGCATGCAGTTAGTATCTCAGATGGTGGAAAGCTTTCAAGACAGGAAGATTAGCATTTGACAGCATGAAGACTTATGATGACAAGACAGTGCAATAAAATACTCTGTTAGAATAGCAACTAACCTTGCTATAACATCTTGCAAAAGTGATGACATGAAATACAAAATAAAAGGGATAGATAAAATTACTACAAAAGAAAGTATTAAATGCTTCTGAAACTCTCCTTATACTGCTACACAACTTCTTCAGCTTTGTGTAAATAGAATTACCTCAACTGTTTAAAATAAATTACTGCAGTAACATGGGCAACAATAAGAAAGGAATAAACTCCTGACAATGATAAATTTTAAAAAACCCAAAACACTCAAGTCAGCTCATTTAAGAGCTGTAAATAGAGGACATAGTCTCAGAAGCATGCTGAAGGTCATCACAGTTAGTCTTACATGATTGATAGAAATATTATGTCTTCTGCCAAAAGGAGATAAGGAACATAGTTACCTAATAAATGGCAAGTTAAGCTCTAAGAGAAACGGAAAATGAAATCACTATTCACAGAGTGCACTAGAAACTGATGCACAAATCTGCAGGGCACCTGCTTCTGCAGATACATCCACCATCCTTCCAAGATGAATATGATGTTGGTCAGCAATTTCTGTGTTCTTTGTTTTCTCTTTTGATTTCAAAAGCTATAGGATGTAATGGGTGAAAACCATTGCCATTAAAGTCAACCCCAAACTGATTTCAAAGCAAGCTTAATTTCACCTATCAATTTAAGTAAAATACACATAATGACACAGGAAAATTCCTTACTGTTTAATTATTCTTAATCGTAATCCATTACTGTTAATTTGCACAAATCCTGCACTATTAGTGTTAAGATTTGGCATCTTCATATTCACTGGGACAATGAGATTGAAGATGTATTTACATCAGTTATGATCCAATCTAATCTTAATTAACAGTGGCTTAAAATCAGCAATAGAACTAAAAAGATGTGTCCTGAGAATATTCTTCCAGATGAAGAGAAATTAATAGTGTCATCAGAACTGAAATAAAATCCCATCAGTTTGCTCAGGTTTTATTGCAGTGCACGTTCATTCTTGGTGCTTTCTCACAGTTGCCCTCTTCTACCACAAACATTGCGATTTTGGGGCTAGAAAGCAAACTGCTGCTCTTTCAGGAGGACCTCACATTCTTTGTGGATAATATCTAAGATCATGGTCTGCCAGACAAAGAAGCTGCATGGCTTCATTGAACTTAATGCTTACAGTGGAACAGTATACATAATCCTGTAACTGAAAATCCTGTAAAAAGCAAAAATGAGATAACTACATGAATCTTGCAAGGAGGGTGACTTCAGCCTCTACCATCATTCCCAAACCATCGTGTAGAGCCTATGTTAATACAGCCCTGCTTTTGACCACTGAACTGTGGCACCACATTGTGCCAAACCAGGAAAAGAAGTGTCTTTTACCAAAGCATTGCCAACACATTCTGTAGTACAAGCATGAGAAACCCAGAAAGATGATATGTTAATACAGAAAAAGATTAGGAAAATGCAATTGCTGAACACAGTCGCGTGACTACAGGCTATGTTTAGAATTTACAGTTTATAGTATAAAATTGCAGCATTGTGCAGCATGATTTACAGTATGAAATTCCTTAGATCTATATAATGAAAAACTAAGCTATTACTTCTTTTTTCTTACTAAACAATGAAGTTACAGAAGTGTTAACATCATCTTCTAGAACACAGGAGGTTCCACCTCAACACAAGAAGACACTTCTTTACGCTGAGGGTGACAGAGCACTGGAACAGGCTGCCCAGAGAGGTTGTGGAGTCTCCTTCTCTGGAGACTTTCAAAACCCACCTGGATGTGTTCCTGTGTGGCCTGCCCTAGGTGATCCTGCTTTGGCAAGCGGGGGTTGGATCCAATGATTTCTGGATGTCCCTTCCAATGCCTAACATTCTGTGATTCTGCAATTCTAAAGTGAAATGAAGATGGTTTTCACTTGGAGTTGGGAATATTTATATATTTACTATAGTTACTGCATAATCCTGTGAAATTCTGCTCCTACCTGATCATCTTAAAAGTCATCTCTTTTTGGGATCAAATCCCACTCAGGGAAAAAAAAAAAAAAAGGGGGAGTTGTGTGGGGTGGGTGTGGGGGCTGGGGAGATGGGACTTGAAACAAATAGCATTCAGACATTGTGTAAAAAGAAATAAATATAAAAATGGGGACAGAAAAGTGAGAACAAGGAAGAGGGAAGAAAACCCCAGCATTTTGCTGAGAAGTGCAGTATGCTTACTATACCTGAATTCTGTTCTAGCTGATGCAGAGTCTCCTTTGTTGTATATGGGCTCTGCAGTGACCCAAGTATAAAAGTAGAGAGTGGGTTTAAGCAAGTAAGTGTTTTAGGATTCATCCTTCCCAACACACAGCTGGGAAAACTTCACATTAAAATGGGCTTAGCTTTTGAGGACAGAGAGGGATTAAAAAAGTGGGGAGAAGAGAGAAAGAGAAGAAGGGAGGGAGAAGAATCACTCCAGAAAATAAAAATAAATAAAACAAAAGAAGAAAAAAAGTGGGAAAAAATGCATCAAAAATGTCTTTAAGAACTCTGAGGATCACAATAAGGCAGGTATCAGTCCTTTCATAACCCACTGAAATCTGGAGCTAAAATGTTCCGTTCTCAGATACTGATGTCTCTGCTTGTGACGAAGCAAAAGTGAAGAAGTTAACTAAGTATCCAATATGTTTATTTTCAAAATGTTGGTAAATGCAGTTATTTTAAAGTGGACTGGTGCTCTCGAGTATCTGGACAGACACCAACACTTCACAGAAGAGCAAGTGACATATCAGAAAAACCCTTACAATTAAAACTTGAAACAATAAAGTTTTCTGTGATCGCTTTTGCACACAGAGATGTTCCTCCTGTTATTTATAGCACAACTTAAAAAAGAAATCCACAGACAGGTCTTTAGTATCAATTACTGGTTTCTTCCCTCACAAGAATCATGGTAGAAAGCACCATAAATCCAAAATCTGATACTCACAGCGGGTGTCATTCACTTTTCTTCCAATTATCTGTCTTCTGTAATGTCTGGTTTTGCTGCTCTTTTTCTGCTATGTGGCTGTAAGTCAAGTTTTATTCACATTTGATGTAGTTAAAATTACTCGTTACATTCTAGATAGACCAAATGATGTACGTTAAAAGTGCTCAAAGTCTATAATGGGACTGATCTCAAGTGGCACAGGTAACAAACATTAAATAAGAACAGCGTCCGGGGACTACAAACAGCATAATGACAGATATTTTCCCACATAAACCCATAAAAAGAGAAACAAAGCTACACTACAAATCAGAACTTATGACTATGTGGAAGAAACAGAGTAAACAGCTCATGGAGAGACATGTCACACTCTCAAGATCATGCTGCAGGCAAACTTACTTCCAGCAACATTCATGGAAATGTTTTAGACTTAATCTCCATCTTCACAGTGTGTTCATCTTTCTGCTCTGCCTAACACAGACACAAAGCCAAGACACACCAATTATCTCACACAACAGATGCTGAGATCAGATCGTTAACAGTGTGTTGAGGCTTGGATCACAAACACTGTGGCCTTAGTATGGTCCTGGATTTACATATCCTAAACATTAGTGCAAAAGTATTTCAATTCAGGATAAGATGGAGTTTGTGAAGAAAGAAACCCTAGCTAGCAGGTACCAAAGAGCAATTTGCTAAACTGCATGTCAGACATTACAGACTGTATTAGCATGCTGAGCCTGCTTGGGGACAGCATTCGCAGTGATTTGGCTGCCCAGCAGCACTAACAGGGGCTGAAGGAATCCCAGAGTTGCATCTGGGGAGCAGAGGAGGGAGCAAGTCCTTCCTGGCTCAGCAGCACATGGCTTAGCTTGTGCTAATTCCTCAAAGGGGCCTGAACATTTCCTGTGTGAGAACTCCTCCACGGCTGGACGAGGAACACAGTGCAATCACATAATCATTTGGACCTATATCCTTTCATTGCATTTCCCTTTCTGAACAGCTGCCCGCGCTCTGCTTGGGCATTTCACACTCCCTTACATTAACAGCTTTGGTCTGCTTCCACGTGCTGTTCCCAAGACAGGTATGAAATGAGGAGAGAGGCTCATGGCTGTTGGCATTTTGTATCTCAAGACATCAAATAATATGTTCCTTCCACAGACAAACTTTCTATGTTGCAGCTATGCCAAGTTTGTTAAGCTTCATAGCCAGGCTAAAAAGAGAAGTGAAAATGCTCTCTCTTCCTGGTATAATGTGGTTTGCAACATATGATCAAATAATCTCTCCCTTCCTAAACTACCCTATATACACATAGTGAGTGTTTGTTGAGTCATTCCTGATGGGAAGTTACTCTGCACAGCCCTTGCAAAGCAACTCACAGGTGTTCAGCCCCACAGTGTGAGGTGAAGGAGAAGCTGCTGCTGGCGATGCTCAGCAGTAGTGGGCTGTGACAACAGCCAAGCCAGGGGCAGAAGCAGCAACTGCCTCCTGTCAGGCCATGTACCTCTCTCTGCTTACCTCAGTCTTCCCGTTGGTCACAACAGCATAAATGCTGATAAACAGAGCTGAAAGTTATTTTTCATCCATGGATGAATAGTACACTGCACCTACCAGTCCCTGTGTACTGCTTAGGAGAGAATGAGAAGGTGAAACAAGAATCCATGTTTTACAAATAAAGCTCCATATAAACTGTTCAATTTTTTTTTTTTTTTGGACCCTTCTAGAAATCTGTTTTGAGCAATAGGCATTTCAGATGCTTCAAGTTGTTGTGTTTAGCATACAACACACGTATCTGAAGGGGGAGATGAATTGCAATAACATAAACAGTTCACAGGAATGAATATGTGCACTACAGTTTTCTAGCTCTCCTGTAAATTAAAAGGATTCCTGTAGGTTTTTGTTTAAAAACAAGTGGCACGGTTAGAGTGGAAAACAATACAAGCCCTAGATTATTTTAACATGCTTCTGAAATATTCATTTTACACCAAATACTTCTTTTTCCCAACTGTTATTCTTTAATGAGCAGATTTGGATCAGGTGGATCACTTGGTTTATGTGAGATTTTACTTCAAGCTGTTGTCAACAAGAAAAGCAGAAAATGCACAGGACAGCATTACCACGCAAAAGCAGTGGTAAGGCCATAATGATCACTCATTGTAATGGCCCATTAGTGCCAAAACATTACCCACTTCTGATGGCGATCAGACTGTACCTGCTAATTACTCATACATATGGTTGTCATGTTGGCTTTCGCTACTTGATTTATTTGGATATATACACAGCGCATATAAAGGGATTGTTAAAGAAGAAGAAAGGAGCAGATAAAACTAACAGAGTCTATAAATATTTTTTCCTGTCATATTAGCATCACAATTTTTATGTATGCATGTGAGAGACACATATCAGAAGTGCCAAAAAAGGAGATGGACAAAAGGAAAAAAAACAACACCAAGGGATGATTTAATGCATTAAAAAGGGGAGAAAAAGAAACAACAATATCAAAAAATAATAGCTTTAATCTGCCTGTATTATGTCAATTATATAATTTTTCTTCCCTTCACAAGGAACCATTCATAGCTGTAAAACACTTTGGTGAATATTCCTGTCTTTATATCACAAAGATATCACAGAGAATCCATAAGGCACAGCATCCCAAATTCAACTTCACACATTTCCTGAATCATCAGATGAAAAGAACAAAACATTTCAAAAGTGTGAATTCTACCACAAAAGAATATCACAGCACCTCTGACACTACAATTAGAGCCGCAACAGTTGCTGCTATCTGCTTTTATTTTCAATGTAGAAGAACAATAAAAAGAGAGTTTTATGTGGCTTAGGTGCAGTTTCTATTTCAGATTTAGGCATAAAGACTTGTCATCTATTTACAAATTATATGTCTTAAGAGACTGACAATTTTTGTTGGAATACTTCAGTAACATAAATACTCTTGGTCTGCATTGTAATACAATAACACACACAAAATAAAGTCATGGAGAAACAGCAATGCTAAATATAGGTTACTGTAAACACAGGAAATATTTTTCAGGTTTTATTGTCTATACCTGTGAGGATTTGTACCAGAAAAACACTGCTAGGAAAAGACAAAAAACTGCTGATTTGTCACAGCACTAGAACTGTGCTAGTTTATAAACTGTATTTGGTAACCATGGGTACCAAACAACTTCATAAGGACTTCACATGATCTAGGAAATAGATTTGGAAACAAAGTAGGAGCTTAATTGCAATTTTCATGGGTTGGGAAGCACAACATTCTTTGTAACATAATTCATTTCTATGTGTTTCAACAAGCATTTTTAAGGTATTTATGCCAATACCACTGTCTATTTTGCTTGTGTGTATTTCTTTATTTCTACCCTACCCTCCACATCCCTTATAACTCAATCAAGCTAAGCCTGGGTGATAACGAACAAGAGTAATCAGAAGCTCTCTCTCCATTTACTTAGATTTTACAGGAAAAAATACAGAATAACGTGTACTAGCCAAGGCTAAAATGTAACTATATGAAACACGCATGGGGTGTTATTCAAGAAGTTGATAGAAACTACTGCTAAAACACAATTATAAGTATTTCATAATTTTAAACTATTTAAAAACACAATTTCCTTGTGAAAAAAAGGCAGCAGAAGTGAATATCTCCTGAAGTTAGAAGGATAAATATAGTAGTTAGCTCCTTAACTAAGAAATGGAGGACTCAACATGCAGTTAACTCAGTTAATCAAATACTTTAAGTCATGGTTTAAAATACTTCAAAAGAAATCTAACAATATATTAGGTTCTGTAACGCAGCTTCTGAAGAGATCTTAGAAATTCACAATACAGAGAACTCTGCTTCAACAGAGTAGGGGCTGCTTAATGTCTGTTCAGCATTCTCCTTCACCACCCACACCACTCCTTTCAGCATCTGTGCTTTAAGAGGAAAGACACTTGCAGACTTTGGAGTCAGACTTTGCTGCAAAAAGCAGCATCTTGTTTTCAAGATTACTCAGAAACCTCACAAAGAAAAAGCTTTGGCCACACAAGTTGAATTTGTTGTCAAATTTGGAACCTTTCTGATGAGCTGCTTACATTTGAGTGACAGATCTTCACTCAAATGTCTTGCTGTATTAGCAGAAGGTGTATTTTCTGTAAATGTATTCCCATCCAATCACTAACATCTCTAACATAATTTCATGAAATTCTTCATATCTGAACTGGCCAACCTAATAGGGCCTGTGGCATAATATTCAAACTCTGCTGAGAATCAAAATAATAATGCACTGGGACTTCAACCACAAACCACAGTTCAAATCAGTATTATTCATCATCTGTTAACCTAATAATCCTGAGCATCAAGTCTGTGGCTAGGCTGGGAAAAATAACTGGCAGCGACAGTTGCAGTGAAGCCAAAGATATCTGATCTTCGTGTATGGGGAAAAAAAAAGTGGGATTTTTTTAAAATTATTTTTAAAAGCTAGAATGAAAAAAAAAAAAAAAAAGTTTTCCTGTCCTGCCTACACCCTAAATTTACCTGAAGGAATTCTAAGCATTTTCTCTGGGAAGAGCGAGATAAAGAGGAGGTAAGACACTCTGGATGTTGTCACTGACAGCCTCTGATTTGATAGACTACATCACTACTGCATGCCTCAGGACACCATTCCTTATAGAAAAACATTCGATATTTGAGAAGAGCTTAGGGTCTTCTGCTAAAGGATATTCAAAGACGAAACAGACAGGTAGAGATAGGACACATGAGTTTTCCCAGAATTTAGGTGACTCCTAGGAGCAAGGTGATAAGGTAATATAGTGTTACAAGGACATTAGATAGCCCTCCCTGTACATAGCTGCCACAACTTTTGTTAGAACTAGTCTTCTCTTACCTTTAGATGCCTAGCTCTCTACCAACCACAGCATTTAGCTCCTAGAGCTGATTTATACTGAAAGGCACACTTCAGGTACTGTAAAACTCAAAGCAATACAGGCAGAGATTTACTCAGTGTTATTGATACTATTTTCAAAGGTTATCATTGGGCTGACTACTAAATAAGCAACAGATGATCTCTAGCAGCCCCTCTCCATTCCCAAGGGAAAGAAAAAGGGATTATGGAAGAGACCTATTTTCATAGAAGTAGTTTTAGTTTTCTTTCCCAATTCACAATAAAATCAACTATATACAAATCAATATCGAACCCAACCCCTCTCATGGCAATAACATCACTGTGCCAGAAATCCCAGACCGGAACTGGATTCAGGAGCTGGATTCTGGAACTGGATTCAGAACAAATGGATCAGGATCAAAGGCAGAATGGACAGAGTACTCCCCAGATGATGGCCATTGAAGAGGGATAAGAAAAAGTTGACCCTTGTGATCCCTCAGCTTTATATCAAATGGAAAGGAACACCTCATCGGTCATTTTAGGGTTACCTGTCCTGTCCACTCCTACCTATAGGTGCAACCTTTCACTCTGCACCCCCAATGTACTACACAAGATTCAGCAGTGACCTTAGTACCAATCCTTGGTACTAGCTGGAAACATTGAGGGTTATCATTGCTAGAAGCAGACAGTCTGTGAAAACACACCATTAGCTGCAGAAAGAGTGGTTATGTAGAAGAGACTGAGCCAAAAAGTGAAATCACTGAAGAGAATTAGTTCTGTTCTGACTCAAACCAGGACAGTTATGAAAATCTGCATTTCACAGAACAAAGCTAACATGAAACAAAGCAAGATGAAAGCAAAGAGGTTCTTCTCTTCCTCGGATGGACTTTTGACTAGTTATAGACAAGACAGTGAGTTCTGGGGAAACTTAAGGTTTTCTATTAAAATTCAAACTCTGAAAGAGTTCTCTCCTTCACATTATCATCCTTAGGGTCTGTTTTATTTTTTCCAAGGGAAAAACACAAATTCCACCTCTGTTCTATTAAATTCCTGCTGCAAGGATGAATAATTTGAAGGCTGAAGCTGCCTGCTGTTACTGTGGTTACCAAAGTATTCTACTGACCAAATAGTATTCCAGCTTGGATATTTTAGTCTTCTGTTACTGCTAATTGTCTTTTTGTTCCTCATTTTTGTTCCTCATTGCTGAGAAGTGTTTTGTATATTTAGAATGGTCTTTGATTTCCACCCTCTGGCCAGTGTCCCAGGATGCATGCCCTCCTCACCTGCTATTAATTTCAGGTGCTTTAATTTATTTCATCATACTCTGTAATTCCAAACCATACAGAAAAAACCAGTTCCTGCAGTGGAAGGAAATAAGTTACCAAGCAGAGGACATGGAGAATCTTCCGTCCATCCATCCCTAAGGGTGCCTGCCTACCCTGCAAGAACTATATAACTGAGCAGAGTGATATATAGAATGTGGTCAGATTAATTAGGGCTACTGATTTAAAGAGGCAACAAACATCCTAATAACAGCTCTGAAATGGGCTCAGAAAGCAGTTTGGTGAACAACAATGTCAGCAGCAGGACTGCACTGCTTCTCTGCAAACTGTCAGCTTTAATGAGGGGTAAATGTGGTTAGACCAAACTACAAAGTTATTGATGCAGAACTATATAATAAGGTCTGATTTTACACTTCTACTTAGTGAATCTAGTAGTGCAGGATGATGATACCAAATGGCATCTCTGATGGGGTTGTTCAATCTGGAGAAAAGGAGGCTGAGGGGAGACCTCTACAACTACCTGAAGGGAGCGTGGAGTGAGGAGGGGACCAGCCACCTCTCTTTGGTGGCAAGCGACAGGACTAGAGGAAATGGTTATAAGATGGACCAGGGGATGTTTAGCCTGGATATTAGGAAATGCTTCTTCACTGAAAGGGTTACCAAACACTGGAATGGTGGTGGTGGAGTCATCACCCTTAGAGGTGTTCAAGTGACGTGCAGACCTAGCACTTACAGACATGGTTTAGGGTACAAGGTTGGACTGGATGAAGTTGAAGGTCTCTTCCAACCAGATATATTCTGTGATATTGTGTTTTATAATTGTTCACTTAAAAAAGTGTCACTGCCAGTCTCACTAGATAACATACTCAAATATTTACCCAATATAAAAGTGCAACAACTTGCTGATATATAAAAAAATGTACAAATAGCAGTTCCTTGCCTGTATTTCTTCTTGTATTTTTTTCTCTTTGGTGCATGCACACTGAAGCATTTTCTTTGTCTCCTTTAAAATTAGCAACAATTGTACTGAGCTTTTGAAGTGAAGCAAACCTCTGAATCTTGACACGATTTAATTACACCCGTTTTATAATTACTTCATTTTAAAATAACTGCCATGGGGGTAGGGCAAAGCAAGAATAGCTGAAGAATTGATGAGTGACTGTCCTGGAAGAGGCATCAACAAGCCAGCTAAATTTGTTTGACCACTGCCCTTTCTCCTTCCTCCCTGTTGCAGGGTCCAGGTTTGAAGTTGAGAAGCCAATAGGCGGGTGCTGTTCAGGCTGCCTGGAGGGGATGGAAGCTGGACTCTGAGACTCACGTTTTGGAGAGGCAACTGCACATGTCAGATGCTATATGAGAATGTGTGTGCAGTTTCACCTGCCATACAACATTCTGAACTGACTGGAGGGATTTGAATAGCTAATGTGCCATTGGGCCATTCAGTTTTCAAAAAGGGAATGTATAGGGGAAGATTTCAGAGCTCACATCTTTTCTCTTTGTCTTATCTCTCATCTTCTCCCCTCCTATTCATTAATGGGATTTGAGGCAGTGACAAGCTCATACTTCATGCTCCTGTCTTCAGGGCAACTAGTTTCTTTTGTCCTAGCAACATAGTGTTTAGATCTCTACCACAGCAGCATGTCTCTCTCTCTCTCTCACTTCCTCTAATTTTGGATACTACCCTTTGGATTATTCCTGCCCTTTGGATTACAAATACAAACTCAGAGCATCACTTCATTCAGCAAGGTTTTGGTAGTTAACAGCTTGGCGTTTCATGAGTAACTTACACTAATTTAGCTGGTTATTTCTAAGGTCTATAGCTAGTTTACCTGTTGGTTAGCTCCGTTGTGAACCTGAGGTGGTCCATCTTGCCACCCGGGGCAGCATTGCTGTTTGTTTTCATGCTTATAAGAAGTTTCCAGTTTGTTCCTCTGTATTCCAAGTTCTGATTTTCCTAGACTGTTGTTCCACTGTTTACTAGCATCCTATTGCGTGTGATCAACCTATCATCGAGCAGGTGAATGAACCTGAATCAAATTGGCTCAGAAAAGTATTTTTTATATTTAATAAATCATATTCATATGTTATCATATTTCTGGATTATCAATTTCATAAAAAACTATATCAGTGACCCACTCAGACCTAGTGGGTGTGTATAAAGACTCTCCAAGGAGATACTAAACACCAACTTGAAAGTTGTAATGGAAGAATGAAGAAATTAGCCTTAAAAAATTCTAATATTCAAATCCCTAAGCAAATGAAAAATTGAGAAACTAATTTACTAGGTACATCTTTTTATATTACTACAATGTTTTCAAGAATAAAATCTTGAGACTTTCGCATATTTTTCCAGGAAAACTTTCAAATCTTGGAATAGACTTTCCTGAAAATAATTTTTCATTGACTCTGCATTTCATGTGTTATTTGCCTTCTTTTATAATCTATGTCAAGTCCAGATAAAGAGAGGTCTAGGAATACAAAATATACTTGAATGTTAGAATCAGGTTATTAGTTAATTAAGCCATTAACACTCTGCTAATAATATTTTTTCATAGAGATGCAAAAATTTAAAGTGTAAGATTCCTCATAAAACAAACATAAAATATTGTATATAAGTTTTAATTAATTAAACCCCCCACACTTTTAAACCAATATTTTTTCCTTTGAAATGTAAAGCTTTAAGCCTGCAAGGTTTTGTTTAGGAGTTTTGCTTAAATTAATTCAAAGGGAAAATGCTTGAACTTGGTGCTTTGGGGTTTTAATTTGTCAGTGTTGAAATAATTTTAACTATCTTAATGCAAAAACCTATCAAGATTAACTTTAGTAAACAACACACAGCAAATTGTGTTTCTGCACTGGCAACAGGGAAAACAAAGGAAAAGAAACTCCAAGAATTTCAAAGCTTTATAAGAAAATAATTTTCACCACAAAATTAGAGATCACTGAAAACAGAAGAAAATCAGGGAACTGATGACGTCCTCTGTTTCCAAGACAGCTGTTATGACACAACATGAACATAGGTGATAAGCTCCCGGGAAATTTTGGTTTTATGAGCTAGTGTGGTGAGTTGAAGTTTCCCCTCAGCATTAATTTTTTGCCAGACCAACTCTGTTAGAAGCAAATGAAGCTGTATTTACAAGCAAAAACTACACTTTAAAATAGAATGCAATGAATATGTACAAAGTATACAGTATTTGCAATATTATAAAGATATTGACAATTAGCAAACAACACAACCACCCCCGGTCAGAAGACCAGGAAAACTGTTCCCTTGCCCCTCCAAACTCCCCTGTCCCAAAAGAGAGAGGGAGCAGAGAGAAAAGCAGTGGGGTAGACTTAACTGAGGCCAGCCAGAAGCACGTTCTCTCTCCCCTGAGCAAAGCAAAACTGCCAAGATCAGAAGAGAAGAGACAAGGGAATGGGAAATTGAAAATGTGAAGAATTGTTATGGTACAGCTCCTCTTATCCCAGACATTTTTCCAATTAATTTGTTTAGAATAATCTTTTGTTTTCCTTTTTACACCTACTTTTCTACTCAAAATCTGCAGCTAAATTTTAAAGGCATAGTGTAAAACCACCACAGTTAGCAGTTAGCAAAGTTCATGCTATATATGAATTAATGAGGTCTGCATATTGGCCTTTTTTTGCCTTCTGTTGAGTGTCAATGCAGTCAGTTTTCATCAGCACAAAGCCATCAAGAAATGAGTGCATGAATGTTTTGAGAAACATATCACAGAACATCTTGGAGCTTCAGGGTCTGTGCCCAATGCCCAGAACATCAAAGACAGCCATTCTCAAGCAGAGCAAGAGGAGAAAAACCTCTTCAGTGACAATGCTGCTGCCCATCTGCCTACTGACAATCAGATTTATTTATGGCATCAGAATTCAGAAGCCTGAATGACTGCAATGACTGCAACTTTTGAGAACCTTGGCCTAGTAAACTTCTCTATGCGGCTCTCCTCACCTGGTGTGCTGTTATATTTTTGTTATAATGTCAAGACAGCACTGTCACATCTCTTGAATAATTTATAGTGTGATTTGCAAAACCAAGACAATGGCCAGAAAACACAAAGAAGCAGTTATTCAACTGAGAAGAACAGTTACAGAAAGCTATAGTATAATACTTGCGCAAGGACAGAGGGATGCTTGAGGATGTAGGAACTGCAAAAGCAATAAAGCCCAAGAGGAGGAGAGATCTCTCTTGGTAAATTACACAGCTGTCAATATGTGAAAAGAAGTTAAGTTCAGAGGAGCTCACCAAACATGCTCCCTAGCCCTTTGGAAGGTACAAAACTCTATAAAAATTACAGAGAAGAATCAGTCTACTCAACACAAAGAACTGGGCAAACCAAACATCTTTTCTAAATTTTCCTAATGAATGTCCACTATATTCCAGGAATAATTGTCTAACAAAAGCAAACATTTCATGATCTCATATGTGCCACTATATATTATTTCACTGTTGCTATACCACAATGTTTAAAGAGATATTAGAAGCAGACATTTAATTTCTATTTAAAAGGAAAATATAAAATTTCATTCTGTTTATTTTTGCAGTGCCTTTTTAGCTCACCTCTGACAGAAAGTCAGACATTTGGATAAATGAGCTAGGTTGATTGAATATTGATAAGCCAATTTTTAATTTATCAAGGTTATCTAGAGGTGCTAACCTGACGCTGCATACTAACAAGAAGTATCAACACACTAAGTGGTGGGTGCAGTGAAATACTTCTTTGAGGAAACAACTCGGGGGGCGGGGCTGGGATTATTAAAATTAGAACCTTGCAATAGGGGTAGAAAATGACTAAGTGATGTGTGCAGTGAAATACTTCTTGGAGGAAACAACTCTGGGTGGGCAATAGAGGTAGAAAATTACTTCCCAAGGGGAAATTAGAAACAAGTGAGAAGTGCGACAGAAAGTTTGAGCTGAATATGTGGCAAATTTTATACTTCACACAAACTGGAAGATAAAAACTAGATCAAATCAGTATGAGTGAGAGAAAAAGAAAGAATGGACTACATTGTGAGAAGTAGAGCTAACATGGCACAAAAATTGCTAAGGTTTCACTTCTCCAAATTCCCACAGTTAGCCAGGTAATCATTCCAGACTTTACAATACACTCTCCACATCGTTAAAAATCTGGAAGGCTTAGGAGCATGTTCAAAGAGGCAGACAATGTCCAAACAACTTAGGGGAAGCAAGCAAGAATTATCCTTCAGTCCTGGGAGCACAGTGCATTGCAGCAAGAATAATATCAGAAGAATATATATGATTTCAGAAAGAGAGCACAAATTTATCTTTTGCCTCATAGAACAAACAGAATTAAAAAGACATTTTATAGCAGCCCTCGAGCAGTCTTGGATGTTTACATGCTTTCATTAGAGGTAAATAATTAGAATACTTCATTTCATAGATTTATCAGTAACTTAAAAGCAATGGGAGACTCAAATGTGCATCATCATGGCCAGGAATATTAGAAATAAACCTTTTCTTCAAGATTTCTTACTCCTGTTAAAAGTAGCACGACTTGCTCAAGAGCGTTTTGTGGTTTAGCTTCTACTCACTCCATGCATCAGTGGTAAGTTGTGCAACTGTAGCACCTAACATGTACCCTGACCCATTCCAGCTAGGACAGTCACAGTTAGTGGTATCTCAATATTGACTGCTGGTAGCATAGTACTAAGCATGAATTTTCTACCTTAACTGTGTTAAGATTTGTACAGATGGCTTCTCTTACTGCTGTCAAGCAGGAAAGAAGTCTCTAATGTAAATTCCCTTTGCCATAAAAGTAGGCATATGGATTGAGATAGGATTCCTCCTGACTTGGATATTATAATCAACACCATCAATTCCTCATGTGCTTTTTGCTAATATCCTCTCAAAGTTTCATAGTTTGTAAGAGATTACTGCAGTAGCAGTTTTATGTTTCAGATAAACACAAAAAATGTTCTTACAGTATTTTTGCCCAAAGAGAAGTTTAGATGAGTAGATCAAGAGAATCTATTTAACTCCCAATAGCACGTAGCATTCTAGTGCTGTGCAGTTCATTTTTTTCCCATTATTCTACATGCTCCTGTGATTTTATTTCTGTATGAGATCAATTACTCTCTAGCTTGATTGTACATGCTTAGTTCAGGGTTTTGTTGATCCTTCATTGATCTAAAATAATATCTCCATACCTTTCACTAGGGATATCCCATTTGCCTTTTCAAAGGCAAATTCTTTTACACTCATATATTTGCACTTGGTGATTTTGGAGTCAAATTATCTCATTCATGACTTCACAACTGATTAAATTTCAGTACAAATGACACTATCAAGTGCTCATATTGTGTCCTCCTCTTACGACAACTTAATAACACCTCCCCTTTTGCAAAATCTGCTCTTCCACTTCTGCTGCCCAGTAGAATAGAGTAGACCAGACCAGACCAGGTTGGAAGAGACCTTCAAGAGCATCGCGTCCAACCTATCAACCAATCCAACCCACCTAAACAGCTAAACCATGCAACCAAGCACCCCATCAAGCCTCCTCCTGAACACCTCCAATGATGGTGACTCCACCAGCTCCCCAGGCAGCCCATTCCAATGGGCAATCACTCTCTCTGTATAGAACTTCTTCCTAACATCCAGCCTAAACCTCCCCTGGTGCAGCCTGAGACTGTGTCCTCTTGTTCTGGTGCGGGCTGCCTGGGAGAAGAAACCAACATCCACCTTTCTACAACCTCCCTTCAGGTAGATGTAGAGAGCAATAGGTCACCCCTCAGTCTCCTCTTCTCCAGGCTAAGCAACCCCAGCTCCGTTAGCCTCTCTTCATAGGGCTTGTGTTCCAAACCCCTCACCAACTGCGTTGCCCTTCCCTGGACACATTCCAGCAAGTTAACATCATTCCTAAACTGAGGGGCCCAGAACTGGACATGGTAGTCAAGGTGGGGCCTAACCAGTGCAGTGTACAGGGGGAGAATGACCTCCCTGCTCCTGCTGGCCACACTGTTCCTGATGCAGGCCAGGATGTCATTGGCCCTCTTGGCTGCCTGGGTACACTGCAGGCTCATGTTCAGCCTACCATTGACCAGTACCCCCAGGTCCCTCTCTACCTGGCCACTCTCCAGCCACTCTGACCCCAGCCTGTAGAAAATGCATCCAATAGAACATTCTGATATCAATGCAGGTCCCTGAAAAAATTATTTTTCATTCTATCTTTACCATTTCTAGCACAAGTGAGAACACAGTTATAAGTGCTGTATTATTTCTAAAAGCTTA
Organism: Picus viridis; assembly: GCA_033816785.1. NCBI lineage: Eukaryota > Metazoa > Chordata > Aves > Piciformes > Picidae > Picus > Picus viridis. The sequence continues at coordinate 25,822,051 of CM066586.1, forward strand.
CCTTGTGTACCAAAAAGAAAAAATAATAAAAATTTAAAAACCCACATTTCTTATTTCTTCTGAAAATACTGATATTTCAAATAGTTATCAACAAAGCAATAATCTAAAGTCTTTCCTACCAAAAACGTGTCCCCTTAAACTCAGCCCAAATATTCATAATAAAATTCTTGTATCATTTGAGTAAATACTTCATAAATATGCTATTAAGGTGTAGTGTCTAAAGCTACAGATTATGATTTATTGCATTCAATGCAATATGGATAAACCCATAAAAGCTGAGATAAATGAATAAGATACTGCTACACTGGCATAAAGGTAAAGAACTCCTGATAAAGAAATTAAGTTAAAAATTATTCTAGAATATGCAAACTATTTCACGTTACTATAGTTTTCTTCCACTTGTCTAGCATATTCTATTTTCTTTCTTTGTAGCTGAGGCACTTCACTCACGTGAGTTTGTATTTGTCGTGCACCTCTCAAGGAGGACACAAAGGAGCATAATGAATGAAGCTGAAACTGATAGAAGCATAGTGTGGATTTGATCTCTTTTGAATGACCCACACTACTGTCATGGTTCAATTTGTCCTTTCTCTTAGACCGTATTAATTGAAAACTGAGATTTGAAATATTAAATTGATAATGCATAGCTTTTAATTTCCTTCAGATATTATCATACTGCATCAATTTGCAGAGCACTGAGAGTCAGTCTGTGTGAATTAATGATGCATCTCCATATCTGCATGATAAAGATAGAGGGCTGTGACAACGTTTACATCTGATACTATTAGAATCTCTTAAATGATAATCATTAACAAGTCCATTAAAGAGAACATATTTCCCTGAGGCACTATGCCTATTCAGCATTATAATCTAAATCCATACTCTCCAGAAACTCTATTAGAAAGCAATGAAGTAAGTCCCTGAACTATATAAAGGTTATCAGTCAAGTTATCTCACTGAACAAAAAAAGAAGGGAGACTTCCTTTAATACTGACAGTGCAGAAGATTAAAATATATGTCTTAAAAAAAAAAAAAAAAAAACACACAAAACAAAACACAAACACCCCAAACCCACACCAATAACTATTAAAAATACATTGGTTGAAAACTGTGTCCTGATGGTTTTGAATAATGGAGCAATGCATATTTAAACCCTTACCATTTACGAGATTGTATTTAAATGGAATAACACCATTCAGAAACTCATCACACTGCTTAATATAATCATCTAATAATAATGGCTTTTAAAATATAAATCCTGATGGCTTGAAAACTACACCATAACTTATGCAGATTTGAGCAAAAGAAGAACTACTGCAATATTCATTTCCTTATTTGTCAGCAGATGAAATAATAGTTTACGAAACAGAAGAATTATTTTCAGATTTATTCTACTAAAAAATAATATATTCACCTTCTTATTTTCTGTGAAACTGGTTACACCTCAGGCCTAACAGACATTCACCTTACTAGTATCTAACCTGGTAGCTTTGGAGCAGCAAATATTGTAGACAAAAATAGACAGCTGCTCCTAATACTTCTTTTTACAAACAGAGAAGGGCTGGTGGGAGATGTGTTTGGAGGCTGTCTGGGGTCCAGTGACCATGAAATAATTGAGTTTTCAATACACAGTCAAGCTAAGAGGGGCATCAACAAAACCTCCACTCTGGACTTCTGGAGGGCCAACTTCAGGTTACTTAAGGAACTAACTCAGAAGGTACCTTGGGAAACAGCCCTTAAAAACAAAGGGGTTCAGGAGGGCTGGACCTACGTCAAGAAAGTAATTTTGAAGGCACAGGAACAGGCTGTGCCAATGTGCCAGAAGATGAGCCAACGGGTAGATGACCAGCCTGGATGGGCAATGAACTTCTTAATGAATTAAGGGAAAAAAGAGGGTGTATCATCTTTGGAAGGAAGGAGAGGTTACTCATCAAACATTTAAGGATGTTGCTAGGGCATGCAAGAAAAAATTAGAGAGGCAAAAGCCCATTTAGAGCTTAGACTGGCCACTGTTGTGAAGGTGGGGGTTGGTCTCTTCTCCCAGGCAACCAGCACCAGAACAAGAGGACACAGTCTCGAGCTGTGCCAGGGGAGGTTGGCTGAATGTTAGGCAGAAGCTCTTCACAGAAAGAGCGACTGGCCATTGGAATGGTCTGTCCAAGGAGGTGGTGGAGTCATCGTCACTGGAAGTGTTTAAGAAGAGACTGGATGAGGCACTTGGTGCCATGGTTTAGTTGATTAGATGGTGTCAGGTGATAGGTTGGACTTGATGATCTCAAAGGTCTTTTCCAACCTGGTGAATTCTATTCTCACATACACTTAAAAATAAGAATGAAACTGGGAGGGCATCAGTGCCGCAGTCTCTCCCTGAGCTATTCTGGGAGTAAGCAGAATTTCACACTCCTGGGCTGTGTATCTGGAATTCATCTGTGCTAAATCAAAAGTTTGCTGGAGTCAGCAAAATATAAAGTCCTCTTTTTAACATGTACTTGTAAGGAGGACTTAAACTGCCACAAACCCACACCAAACTACTCATTATAATTTAAAATGAAGGCAGAAGTTCCTAGAATGTCAGCATCCTGTAAAGCATGCTATGTTATACACAAGGTAAAAAGCAGAAGTGTGGATTAGTAAACTGAAACTATGGGTAACTATTCCTGGAAAACAGAACCCTACATCCTCCAAGTTCTCTCCTGGACAAGTCTCATTTAATGACAAATCTTCCCTGGCCACAAAGGATTTTACTATGCAGATGAATACCCATTTGTCTTAAAGTATTGCAGAAGTTAAAAGACGTCTAGCAATAAATTAATTGTTTATATTGCAATACACACATAAGCAGTTCTCTCAAGAGATAGCACTGCTCATTGGATTTTGTTAGGCTTAAATACTTTTTTCTTCCAGCAATATAAATTTGCTAGAAGTTATTTGCATTATTCACTCCACGTACCATAAGAAGATCTGACTGGAGACTGTTAGCACAGTATTAAATACTAATACCTGTTTATATTTGTTTCAAACTCACAATGTTATTCTTCATTAACAAATTGAGATGAGAAATGAAATAAAATAAATATGGAGGCAATTAAATCCTATCCATTTACAAGATTCTTTGATTTTTCTAACATGCCAGAAGCAGAAGAGTGAACTACATGAACCTTCAGTTCAACCCCATAAAGGATTTTCCATCTGTATAAACACAATCTATTTTAGAAAAGCTTTAAACCACTTCTCTTTCTGCTAAGTGTCTCAGAGGCAACATGGGAGTTTACATATAATATCTGTGTCTTTACTCAGTTTCCTTAGCCATATTATAATTTCAAGACAAAGGATGCTTTAAAATGTCACTATATACTCTTAGCTGGAAAGGAAAACTTACTGTCAAGAGTCATGAGATTTCGATGCTATTATCAGTCTCTTAGAATTTAACATTTAAAATCAGAACCCAAAATTTCACAAGTGATCATCAAGGTCACTTCCAAGCAACTGCTTGTGACAATGTTACATACAGAAACATAAAGTGAGTTTCATGCCATAAAATACAATTGAGCATTGCTAAAATCCAAATCTCTTCCCTCTCACCCCTCCAAGGGAACAAATAATTTTTTCTTGGAAATCAGTATGCTGCTAGTTTCAGACTCTGCCAAACCTGAGAGGGGATGAATTTTTCACAGTGAAGACATAATATCTTGGAAAGAGACAACACACATAATGAACCCAACAAGAACAGCAGTGCACACAGGGTTTAGCCATGGGAACAAGCACTGTGCCAAAGTTAATCACATCCAAAAGACTACAACTCCTTCATGTTTGTGTTTAGTGCTTGCCAACGGTGTTGACAACTTTTAACATGAAGCAATATATTAAGAGTCTTTTTGGAAACCTGAAAAGGGATTAAACAGTAGCAAGTCTCCTTATACTCAGGCAAAGTAATAAATGATAATGAATTTACTGCAACACACTGAAAAACCTGCATCAGCACACAAAGGTACTTGAAACATATTTGTGACAACCCACGGGAAAATTCCCAGTGTAATGTATCTTTCCCAGCATATTCAACCACCTGCAGTGTTCTAACAATGCTGGCTCTCATCCTTTGTTGCACTGGGTAAGCAAAATGTCAGGCAGAGTTCTGCATCAACACTTCTGCAAACCTAGTTAAATTCTAATTCTTAATAAAAGCATTTGGAAAAACAACTTTCTAGGTTCTCACTGTGCATAGTGTATATTTTTTTTCCCCTCTGACTATTTTCTTCCCTTGGCAAATCAAATGCCCTCCCCCCCCCCCCATTTCATACTGCCTCATAGAGATTCTGCAAACTTTACTGCATCTGTTGCATCAAGCAAGTTTTCCCTATATGTGTATAAACATTAGTTTGGGATCTTGCAATCCAAAAAGAATTTTAATTTGAGGTTTATTGAATCACCACTGCAAGATCATTTTTCTTGAAGAAATGAGTCATCATTACCTTCAAATTCTGTTTCAAGAAGATCATTAACTATTGTCTGGTTTTGTGATCTGCTATGTTCTGCTTAGGAGTCTACTAATGCATGACTTGCACTGAATTTTCTCCTTGAGGCTTGATATTTTCTTAACAAGCCCATTCTTGGCCTGAACAACGCTTCCATGGTAATGAGCTAGTCAAGAGATTTCTGATTACCTTTGGACAACTGACCTTCATTATAGTTCCATGACTCCACTCAGCCAGTGTTTCTGGAAATCACTCATGGCAGGTAATGTCTCCAAACAGGCTGATTCTTCAAGACAGGAAAGAAGCTCATTTTAGTGACTTAGGAATAATAACGGGAAACATACAAAGTGATGAAATGAAGAACAAGAAAACAATGTATAATAGTATTTGAAGGAAGAAAAATAGGAAACAAAAAAACAAAGTGGGAAGGCAAAGCTGGTTAGAAGGCAATAGAATGGGAAGAAAGCTCAGGAGCAAATGTAGGAATGACTATATTTGATCCTTCATAAACAGAGAAGTAGTATCAAGTATCTAAATCTGGAGACATACACAGAGAAACATCAGTTTGTTTTTCAGTATCTTGTTCCCTGGTCTGCAAGGGTCACTTCATGAGTCAGGCTCAGGCACCTCCAGAAAGGCTGCAGGCTGAAGTGGACACTAGTCTTCATGGACAATATCTCCCTGGATTGTGCAGATTTCAATAGAAAAAAAATCCTAAAATACTTGTATCTCACCCTCCAGACTGGCCTTTCTGGATTTCCACACTTACATTTTTGCAAATCATTTGGCAGTCCCTTTTGTTTAGAGGCCTTGGCAGGTTTTGGAAGTTCAGTCTCAAAAATGCTTTTATTAACCTTACCTTTTCTGTATGTGATTCTAAACATTCATTTTCTCCTCTTTTAAAGTTCCAGTTGAATGAGGGGCACACAGAGCTTCAGACAGGATTATATTTATCAAGGCTGCTGCTGCAGTATTACCTTTGCAGCCTCAAATATCATTGTAAAATCTAAACAAGTCTCTGATATGGTTACATCAATTGCGACTGGTTCACAGAACAATAAACTATCAATTCTGTTGTGTTTGTGCTGTTTTCTCCTTATCTTTTGCTTTTGGAGTCTGTGACAGCTTTACAGAAATGCATTATTCCTTGGGAAATTTAAGATATGCACAATCTTTTCAATAAAAGGCAGTATTCACCAGCTTTATGAACAGTAAAAAAAAATATTTAAAGGGTTGCAAATGGATTCAGAAGCATGAAACTGAGCAATTTGCTTCCTGGTTTCAGTGTAAATAACACAGAATGAGAGACATACAGAACTGACTGCAGATGCCCATATCATTATATTGTAGGCACACACCTGCTAGTTTGTACTTAAGAAATAAAAGTTGCTTGTGCTTGTGTATCTGACTGACAAAATTATGAGGCAAGAGTCAGTCTTTCATTTGTGCCTGAGTTTATTGTGATATCCTCCAAGTAAATGGCAGTCTAAAGCCATAGCTCCTTATAACATGGGCACTGGAAAGCACATGTGACCTTTTTTTGAATTTCAGAGTTGTTGCTGATGTTTAGATTAGTTCAGTACTCTTGTTCAAATATTTGCCTTCTCAGTGTATTTTTTGGGGATTTTCAGATACTAATGGCCATGCAAATTACCACATTTGACAAAGAGGAGAGATATTAGACAGCAGAAACTTTCCTGCCAGATTGTGAGGCATGGAAACTTGGCACAACTAACCTGATCTAAAGTTTTATCTTCATGAAACTAGAAAAAAATAAGTTCAAAGTCTATGAGGAAAACTCCTGAGATTGTCCAGTACTCAGAAATGTATAGTGCAAATGCAAACTTATAGTCTGGATGACACCCTGGAAGGAAGGGATGCCATCCAGAGGGATGTGGACAGGCTTGAAAGGTGGGCCTAAACCAAATCTATGAAGCTCAACAAGTGTAAGGTCCTACATGTGGGCCAGGGCAATCCCAAGCACAAATACAGGCTTGGTGAGAAGAGGCTAGAGAGCAAGCTTGAAGAGAAGAACCTGGCAGCATCAGGTTTAAAAAGCTCAACATAAGACAGCAATGTGAACTTGCAGCCCAGAAGACCAACCATGTCCTGGGATGCATCAAAAGAAGCATGACCAGTAGCAGAAGGGCAGTGACCCTACTCTGCTATTGTGTCAACCCACCTGGAGTACTACATCCAGTTCTGGTGCCCTCAATATAAGAAGAATATTGCATTCCTAGAGCGGGTCCAGAGGAGGCTTTGGAGATGATCAAAGGGCTAGAGAATCTCCCCTGTGGGGACAGGCTGAGAGAGTTGCGGGTATTCAGCCTGGAGAACAGAAGACTCCTGGGAGACTTTATAGCAGCCTTCCACTACATGAAAATGGCTACAAGAAAGCTGGGAAGGGACTTTTTCATAAGGGCTTGCAGTGATAGGATGAGAGGGAATGGACTGAAGTTTGAGGATGGTAGATTTGTATCAGGTATTACAGAGAAATTCTTGACAGTGATGGTGGTGGAACCATCACAGGAACGAGTTTCCCAAAGGGGTAGAGGACGGCCCCTCCCTGGAGATGTTCAAGGCCATGTTGGATGAGGCCTTAAGCAACCTGATCTAGTGGAAGGTGTCCCTGCCCATGTCATGGGGTTGGTAACCAGAAGATCTTAAAGGTCCCTTCTAACCCAAACCATTCTATGAATCTATGAAAGAGGGCTTGAGAGTAGGATTAGGAAACAAATGTTGTGCTCAGAAAGGCACTTCCAACACTTAGCCAAAACATTTCTGCAGGGAGTTCCAAATTTTTGCATTCTCTTGCTATTCTTAATTAAGCAACTGATGCAAGAGCTGACTATCAAGCAGGACAGAAATGTTAGACCTAACAGAACAAAATATTTCCTAAAACTATTTCCACCCTTTTTGGTGGAAAGGGATTTCAGAGGTCCTCCAAGATAAGAACTATTTTTCCAGTGAGTTAATTTAAGCTTTTTGTTCAATATCATGTCTAAAACTACTTGAAAATTTGCTTCATCCTAGCAGGCAACTGCATGCCAAAAATAGCTTTCTAGAAAGGTAGTTTTGAATCTTTTGAAATAACTACAATGTGGCATAATTGCAAGGGACAGTTTGGTAGTAGAGAGAATATAATTACATGTTATATCATATTTGAGTCATCCTGGGGGAAAAAAAAATGAAAGGAAGCAATAAAAATTAGTCATAAGCTTAAAATATTCTAGCCAATAATTTCAAACAGCCAACACGCTTTACATATATGTAGCACAAGCAGCTCTTGGTAAATTATGCAGCACCTGGCAAATACTGTTAATTCCTTTGCACATAAGTTAATTGCAGATTCCAGCAAGCAATCAGATATGATTAAATAATATTTTTGGAAACTATCAAATCGTTTAGGCTGAAGGAAGACAGCTTAAAATAGACCTTTAAAAGGTAGCACTCATTAGGCAAAGACTTAATTCTACTCTCTTCTCAGCTTCAGAATTAGAGGGACAAATTTTCCTTTCAGAGCACCTTGCAAAAAGCAGCTGCAGTCACTGGGGCCATACAGTCAAACTGAAAGCAGATTTTTAACCTCCCCGAGAACTTTTGTTTTGACCTCCCTTATAGTCCAGGAAGTAGTCTACAAACATGGAATCAGACTATTTGATTTACCAGGTCTTTACAGTGCCTTAGGTCAAGTAGTCCAGGTGCTGTAGAATATTTGCATAAGATCTTCTAAAAGGCTCTAAGAAATGTAGGGATTTTTTGGAATATTCTCAAAGAAAAAGGTTGAAGAAAACAGCTTAGCAGGCAACATGACTTGAAAAGAGATAATGAGCATGGAAAGGAGGAAGGGAGATCAGGAACTTTCCAGAATTGTTTGGGAAGCTGTTTTCAGTGATGCAGTATACAGGATGCTTTGTATCACCTGGATAATGAATTATTTTATCTCCCTCTCTGGCATGCCCTCTCATTCAGGCCCATTTTCTACTTTGATGATGATTTTCTTAACACGTGTCTCTTTCTTAGTCTTAATTTTCACTTTATTCATTGCACCAAACCCACCCCTCCCTTAGTCACCTCAGCCCTGACCTCCCTTCTTCCTCCCATTTTCCTTTCTAAGCACACTACAGGCTCCAGTTAACTTACTGAGCTCAAAAAAGGCTGCAGTTTTCACCACATGAACCGAATATATATCAAAGCCTATCCTGAACTGAATGACAAGGACCTCCCTTCTGCAATAAAAACACAACCTTCTGTACCTACAGCACCAGGAATAAAGATCACAGGGTAGCAAATGTGTTTTTAATGTTACTGATGATAGAAAAGATAACTTTGTACACTCAAGCTAGGCAGTATAACCACTCTGTAATAACCACTATTAACAATAATAGCTACATCTTTCCTGTTTGATACTCTAGGTCACTGCACCCTGCCGTAAGGCGAGTGGCAGAGAAAAATCTGTTCATATTGAGAATCTATCTAATGCCACTGAATCTTTCAATCTTTTGTAACTGCTAGGAAAGTGAAATGTGTATCTAAACTCTTTAAAAATGTACAAATATGTTTTATGATTAGGAGTACTGTGTGCATGGTGAAAAATAACCAGTTACAGAAAAAGTCGTGTGTGTGTTTCATTTTTACTACTATACTGGTAATAGCTTTCCCATTTTTCTCCTTCAGTGGACTAAAACTATTTTACCACACCAATACATTATCTTGAATAAGAGTGAAGCTAGTCTAACATAAAGAGCTAGGAAATGTTAAAACAATACTGAAAATCTCTGGGTTTACGATTTGTTCTAAACTAAAGCTCAGACATTCGGAAAGCAGCAGCAACCAACTCATTTACTCAGTGGTAAAGTTTCCCACTTGCAGCATATTATTTCCTCATCAATTCTGTGGGCCCCAGAATGGTGTATTTCAAATGAAGACAGAAAGGACAAACTCTGGGTGGACAGACACAAAATGCTTGACGTGCCAGACTGCCTGATCAGAAAAAACAACCAACCCCAAAAAACGCTCTCATAAATGGGATTTCTGAAAGAAGTATTAGGCATAACTGTGCTGCTTAGTCGTGTAAAAATTAGAGACCACCCCCACTCCATTGACAACCCCCCACTCCATTGACAACCCCCACTCCATTGACAACCCCCCACTCCATTGACAACCCCCCACTCCATTGACAACCCCCACTCCATTGACAACCCCCACTCCATTGCAGGTAGAACTAACCTAATCAGCAAATTTTTTTCCCCCTGACTCCATGACTCATCTAGCACTACTAGAGGGTCAGATTTTGCAAGATATGTCCTTAGCAGCTGCAAACTTCTTTGTGACACATGAAAAAGCACTGATAATGCTACATTAAACAAGGTCAGTTACCTAACTGATATGCTAAAGATGGATAGAGGGGAGCTCCCAGAGGCCCCTCATGAAAATGTATCCATCAGATTGAGGACAGAATAAATGGGTCTCTTTGTCTTTGGTTAAATCAATTTCCTTTGGATGCTCCTGAATTTTTTCAGTATAAAGCATTTGAAAGTCCCAAGGAGAAAAAAACATGTCTGAATATCTTACCTTTTTTTTTTTTTTTTTTTTTTTTTTATGGACTGATTACATCAAAATGTCAGGAGAGGAAGACAGTGAATCTCAAAGGAAAATCTTTAACCTCAAATCTGCTGAAACTGCTGGATATACAAGTTTGGTAAACCAATAAGCTGATTAAGACATATTCTAGAATCATAGAATCAGTCAGGGTTGGAAGGGACCACAAGGATCATCTAGTTCCAACCCCCTGCCATGGGCAGGGACACCCTACACTAGATCACGCTGGCCAGAGCCTCGTCCAGCCTGGTCTTAAACACCTCCAGGGACTGGGCCTCAACCACCTCCCTGGATAACCCATTCCAGGCCTTCACCACGCTCATGGTGAAGAACTTCTTCCTCACATCTAGCCTGAATCTCCCCATTTCCAGCTTCATTCCATTCCCCCTAGTCCTATCACTACCTGATAGCCTGAGAAGTCCCTCCCCAGCCTTCCTGTAGGCCCCCTTCAGATACTGGAAGGCCACAATGAGGTCACCTCGGAGCCTTCTCTTCTCCAGACTGAACAGCCCCAACTCCTTCAGTCTGTCCTCATAGGAGAGGTGCTCCAGCCCTCTGATCATCCTCGTGGCCCTTCTCTGGACATGCTCCAGCACGTCCACATCCCTCCTGTAATAGGGGCTCCAGAACTGGACGCAGTACTCCAAGTGGGGTCTCACCAGAGCTGAGTAGAGGGGGAGAAGCACCTCCCTTGACCTGCTGGTCACACTTCTCCTGATGCAGCCCAGGATCTGATTGGCTTTCTGGGCTGCAAGTGCACATTGAGAGCTCATGTTGAGCTTCTCGTCCACCAGCACCCCCAAGTCTCTCTCCTCAGGGCTGCCCTCCAGCCAGTCATTATTCTGTTACTAATGAGATGCTCTCATAGCATAAACTTATGTATCTCTATGAAATACACATTGCTATGTGTTGATACATTGATGTATATTAGTTGCTTTTCTCTGTAGTATATATAAATACACACACCTGAAATGGTTACACATGCACAAAGATACAAATTAATACCAATATAGGGTTCTCTTAACATTGACATCAGTAGCTCTTCTGGATCGTTTGCCCTTCACTAGTCAAAGCATTCTCATTTAACCCATTGACTAGACACTATTTTGTGCTTTGAAAGGTGTTTGTTTATATGCCAAGAAAGAAATCTTGAAGAAAAATTAACATACAACAGGACTGATCAGAACCGCAGTAAGATGTGCAGCAGCATGATCACCACCACCAAACACAAATGAATCAAAGAACAATCCAATGAATAAAGCTCATGGAGTTATTTATTCCTCTCCTTAATTTTTTTAATTCACCTCTCCTTTTCTTTTGAATGCCATCTCTTCACCTTCATCAGAAGTACAGCACACATCTATCTGCATGTGTATATGAGTGGAGGAGTTAAGTACTTGCATTTCTTTCTTGTTTTGAAGCTAAAATTCACGCATTCATTTTAAAGAGCACTATACATTGAAGCATTACATAATTTGACTATGATCTCTTCCAGAAACAGCACTTGCTGTCAGTTTACACACACTAAACACTACGTAAATTCAAAGTGAAACAGAACACGGCGGCTGCCCCATAAACAGGCATGTGTGATGTGTGTGACTTTTTTCTCAATAAACAACTCTGCCACAGAAATGTTAATACAGAGCAAGGGAGAAATCATGGCAAAATGAAGGCAATCTCCAAGAACTCCTCATATTCTTTTAAATGAAGTAGTTACAAGGACAACTCATCTTTTACTTTGCAGCAGCTGCTTTTGAGCCATTTGTTGATAGCTAAACTAAAAGGATGGATCCACGTTAGTGAATTGCCCTTAGTGAACAAACCAGACCAAATCAGCACAGCTACCATGCTGTCTCCAATGGACTACTGCTCTTATAATTTCTTAAGACACAGAACTGAAACATCAGCTTTGCAGATACATCAGAAACAGATTTTAAAATATGTATTTATGTAATTCATTGGATCTTATAGTTCTGAACCATGGGCTTAACGCTTGTTTTGCTGCAACTTCCTCCATTTTCCCTAAATAACCTTATGTCTGTCTCTGGGTAAAACATCTCCAAAGAGTGTGCTTTTAAACATTGGGAACCTGCTGACAAAGTAAGTTTTTCAGCTGAACCAACAGTAGAAATCTAGGTGACAGTGACTAATAGAAGTTTGGTGATGAGGACTTTAATGAAGTCATTTCTTGGGTCAGTCACATACTTGCATACATAAGTGCAGAAAGGTCAATAACTGGATAGGAATGAGAAACACCTATTCTCATCTTTGAGCCTTTCCTTCAACTTTGTAAATGAAGAACACAAGTAGAACAAAGAGGTGAAGCTTGAATAGTGAGTTTCTGTTTCAAACCAGGTTCTGCAGCAAAGCATATAGAGTTGCTATAACAGTGTCTTTCCTGGATGCTGGATAAATGCTTTGAAAACTGAAGTGCCTGCAGCTTGTAGGGTTTTTCACTATTTGTATTCAACAGAGCAACCAGAAACCACTTCCTGGGAAAATACCTGAAGTAGAGGACAATTCATTTTACAAGGTGTTGTCCACCTATAGTTTTTCAGTCAGCCATAGGAATAGTCGACCTTTCTTTCACGATATGATAATTGCCAAGTTATACCTGTAGGCTTGTATACCAAAAAAAAAAAAAGAAAGGTTCAATGATCAATTTTCATAATTATTATCAATGCAAAATTGATACCATTAGTATCCTTAGGTGTCTTTCACAAATGTACCTGAATATAGGTACTAGGTCTACAGAAAGGTTTTTAGGCAAATAAGGATGTAGGAAAGAATTGCCCATTGCACCAAGACAGGAAGGTGTTGTAAGCCACAGAGCATGTCCCAGTTCCATGATACTGTGTGACATTGAGCAACAGCTTCGTCTTAGTAAAGCCCTGCTTCTTACCTTTTAAAGAAAAGAAAAAGTAACAGAAATACTTAATCTCATATCCACCAATCTATAAAAACAGATTTCTTGACAGACTTCTGTATGATTTATTTTTTTTATTCACTTAAAAAATTCCCAATCAATCCCTGAAAATCTGCCACCAGAAGCTAGGAAGCTGCATCTTTGTCAGAGCACAGTAAGAGAAGAATAAAAATATTAATCAGTAGCAGACATTGATTTATTTATGTCAGACCATACCAAAAGGAATTAATCCCCTTAATTGCACAGGTGCTGCTTCCTGAATCCCTCACATATACTGCCAAAGAACAGACAAAACCAGGTCTTTTAATCTATGCCATGTCAGGGAACTACGCTTATATCTGTGTTTTGTTTCTAAAATACCTACATCATTGAGATCCATTTCTGTCCTAAATTCCTTCTAATGCTATCCAATCAGCCAACTATATAACTACCCATGAAACAGATAGTCAGAAAAATAACTTTGTATTTATAAGCATTTGAGTTAAAAATTGTGTTAGCAAGACAGTATGACAGGAAAATCCACACCAGAATTGTGCATGTTTTGCAACTCTGAATTACCTTCAAAGCTTAAATCTGAATTACTTTCAAAGCAATGAAAACTTTTATGGTGAATGGCATGTACAAAAAGCAAAAAATTCCCAAGTAGTTGGTTTAAACTCCATATTATTTATCTTGCTTAAAATTGAAGAGAAACGAAAGATATCTTGTCATATCCCACCACTCATAATTCACTTTCTCCATACAGCAGCACTAAACTAAGAATAAAAAGTTCAACAAAAACGTGGTTAGTAAATTCGCTGGCATACCCACCTAAAGTCCACAAAACACACACAATGTGAGGCTCAAAGTCATAGTATCATAGTATCAGTCAGGGTTAGAAGGGACCACAAGGATCATCTAATCAAGAAGTTATAAATCAGATCAGCATAGGAAACAGCTGAAGGACTCTGACATGAGACAGAAAGGTCCATCAGTAAATTAGAAGCTTGACTGCAGCCACCTGCACACACATGGATGATGCTAGCATCTGTGAATAGCAGGCACGCTGACACAATATGGTGGGCTGAGCTTTGAACATGCTTTCTAGTTGAAAGCAGTTTTCTGACTCTGGACTCTATCTTAGCTGTCATCTAGAAGTATTTCAACTATCATAAAAAAAAAAACAACCAAACAACCCCCCCAAAAAAACCCAAACCCAAACATTGCCTGTACCCTTATGGCTTTGTGGAGCTGCCTAAGGCAGCTACCTAGTTTACAGGAAAAACTTCAAGAAACACTGATTTTAGGACTGACATGTTTGGGTTATTTAGTGGTTATTTTCTGGGTATATTGGTCATTCACAGAATGAGTCAGATAAGATACATCCTTCTGTAAATTTTGTGTGGTGGCACTACTTTCTGGTGCCTTGTCATCTTTGGTTCTGAAGAACAGACATCAAAAATATGCTTCTTCTGGGATCCCTATCCCAGACCAAACCGTCTCAGCCTCCCACATTTCTTTGGAAAAATGAAATTAATTTCATCTCTGTCCTAGGACAAAATTTCTTTGAAGCATTTCTCTCAGCCCCAATATCATCATTACTTTTACTCACTTCATCTCCTCTATTATTGCTTGCTCCTGGGCTTCTTATCAAACCTCAGAAGCCTCCTCTTCCTTCTGGTTATTATGGACTGCTGGGTGGGAGCAAAGATCTGAGATAATACAGAAAACAATTTTCCAGGAAGGGGAGGGAACATTCACAACACCTGTCTGACTCACATCAACCTCTCCTCCTTCAGCCCATTGAAAATGTTTACCTAGTAAAATTCCCAGCACTAGACTGCTTTGCAATTCAGTGAAACACTGATGTCAATAACTGGATTCCAAGTGTGAAGCAAATATACTTCTCTATGCCCCTTAATAAGCCTGACTTTTTACCACTGATCTGCTCAAGGGTCCCAGAGCTCCATGCCTATTAGTTTGCAGACAACGTTCTCAAAACATCTCTGCTGCTAATAGAGAGCTAAACAACTTTCCATTTAGCTGTTTCAAAAGCTGATTATTCTTTGCTGACACCATCTAATGCTTTGACCTCCAGAAAGCATGCTGCAAAGATTATCCCAAAAACCCATGCTGTACCTAGAAAGTTGTAGCTAGAAAGCTGATGTCTCACCGTCAGGGACAGCATTTTCCCTCTTGGAGCTGCCTATGCTATCCCTCTGTACTTGAGTGGTATAGTGACAGCTGCAAGGCTGCTTGTTCACAACTGCAGCATTCCTGTGGACCCATTACTTCATATCATGTCACATAAAAATGATAATTTAATGTGACAGATAGGAAAAGGCAAGCAGGTTAAAGAATTATAGTGCATTCAGAGTTACAGGGGTTAGGGATATCTGCTTAGATGTCACCTACAAAACTGTCATACTGTAGCATTTATACATATATATACAACAACACAATGCATAATTAAAGACTTACTGTAGGGCAGCTAGAAAGAAAAGGCTATTAAGTACTCAGGCATGACTGACATACTTGATGGTCTATGCATGCTTTATGTCCACAGTTTCAAATAGGCAGGTATCCACATCCTCAGTTTTTAAAAAATTGCTATTCCATTGTGTCCCTGTGGGCAGAATTAGGAATCCAGCCAAGAACTAAATAAGCAGGAGGGGGAAAAAAAAAAAGCTACATTTCTACTGCTGGAAGAGATCCACAAATGCACAAGGGCATTTGGGTACTCGTGTGAGTGGTGGCAGAGAAGGAGAGCAGGTGCTGCTCTGCATACCAGCTGACAGTTGCTCCCTCCAGGGCTCTCAGCTTGGCACCTCTGACAAACACCAAGGTCTCATAAGCTCAGAAATAAGAATCACTGGACCACAAGGCCTCTCTACTGTGTTGGAGCACTTTTATGTGGTTTCTAGTTTCCAGTAACAGCAGATAGGACTGCCTTAGGCTCACAGTCTTTGTGAGTTTGGCAGGCCTGAATCCTATGCCATCTTCTATTATGTAAAGGTTTTTGGGAAGTACCAACAAGTAATGCCAACAGAAGTTTGATGTCTGCCATATTAGTCTTTTGTTGTGTGCATTGAGGGTTGGAAAAAGGAGGAAGGAGGGAAGCGGAAAGTTCCAGAGACTTTTGTTCTATGCAAATCTCATTTTTATATAACTTTTAATGAGTTTTAAATAAACCTGTTATCAACAGGCATATTATATGAATTAATGCAGAGCACTAGAATGAAATGTAAAATGTGTTCAAAAAGATAAAACAGTGTAGTGTTATGGGCTGTCACTTGTTTCACTGAAATACTGCATTCCTTCTACAGTACCATCAAAACTCATTATCTCGTTGCTTTTTATTTGCTTTACTTCCCTATAATACATTTACACAAAGAATAAAATGTCATAACTTTATGGGCTGTGAATGGAACCTAGATAATAAGGCAAGGAGAATGCCTTTGCACTTCATAAAGGAGAGCTCCAAAAGCATGTGTCCAAAGGGAGATATTTACTGTAGAATGCATTTATCAAAAATATAGTCAAAACAGTAACACATCCAATAGGAAGTGAGCAGTTCTGGGTTATTTGTTAGGCTCCAGGCCAGATTTTATTTCTTACTCTGATAAAATCCAATTTATGGATTCATGGAACAAAATTTTACTTCTATCTGGATTACTCACCTCCTTTCTTGTGAGATGTAGATGTCCATTCTGGAAAGATGCAAATTCAAATACTGCTTCACAGTCCTAACCATGAGGAAACTAGTATCTTTCTGAGTTTTATTTTACACCAGCCTGAATCCTTAAACTCAAATATGTAGAAAGGCAATATGATAACAACATCCTTTTTAGGTTACTACAGGGGATTGTGACACAGATCTTCAAGGACTAAAAGAGTTGAATTTCACTTAGTACTTCCCTTGTACCACATCTATGGACAACACTGTCCTCTGCATCAGAAGAGATATTGATGAACGGCTTCCCACTTTGAAGAACTGCATGTAGTAGATGAATTACTGTCTAATTAACATTGTGAGAGATGAGATATGTGTGAGCTTTGTTTTCTTCCACTTGTTCCTAAAAGTCTCTTTTATCCACATGTCAAAACAGACAAGTACTAGATAATCAATCATGATCAATGCCCAGATTATCAACTTTCAACTGTGCTTCTAGTTTTTCTATTTCAAGCAGAGCTGTTTGGATTCCTTGATTTTCTCAGAGAAGATACCAAGATAGTAAAACATCTTAATTTGTATTAGTAGCTACTGACTTACAAAATAAAATTCATATCCTCCATATATGCTGGAAGATCATTTGCATTCATGGTTACTATCAAAGATATATCAATGTTGCTGTGTTAAGAACTTCTACAAGGTCGTTTCATCCTTTGACTTGTGGCTTTGGTGTTTAAAAAGTCATTAATTTAGAATGATGCTTGATCTAGGGTCAGAAGGTGCTGAATAGAAGATCTTAGCAGTTAAATGTCTTCATGTCAACTTCAGATGAGTTTGACTTTGCAGAAATCAAGGTTTCAGAAGTTTACAGATGAAGTAAATGGAAAACTGGAATGCAACAAGCATGCAAGAAGAAGAGCTGGTTAGAATATACATTCTCAAGTAAATTCATAGGCACTGAGAGATGAAGTAATAGCATTTTGCCAATGACCTCTTATTGGTGAGTGGCTTTGTTTCTTAAAAAATAGCCAGTGAATCTTGCTGGAGCAGAATGGTAGCAAGTATAAAATTCTCCTAAAACAACATATTTGAATTGAATGTTCTTTCTACCTCTGAATCCTGAAATGTATTTAATACACTCTGGGGACCAAATACTCTTTTTCTACCTGTGGAATGACATATTTCCTGACTTGATCTGCATACAGGACATATTTCCTGACTTGATCTGCATACAGGACAGATTTCGACTTGAGCCTGCCACTTCTCCCCCCCCCCCCTCTTCTGCTTCTCCCTTTAGATGGCTGTCAGTTTTGACTGGCTTGTCAGATGATGAGGGATGGCTGTAGTTATCAAAAGAGCAATTACTTTGAACCAAGTTCACAGAACTCAGCAGTTCTAGTTGACAAAACAGGCAGATTAAGTGAGCACACCAATAAAGAGGGTGGTCTTCAAAACCTTACCTATTCACAATACATAGTGTGGGTTCACATATGCACATACACCAACAGCTCTGTAGACTCATCTGGTATAAGAAATTCAAACCGGACCCTCCTTTAGACAAAATTTTGTTATACAAAACTGGTGTACTATTCAGTTTCTGTGACAGCATAAAGTTGATTAATGTCAGAAAACTAAAAGGTGCAATGGAACAGAACTGTCTTCAAGCCAGTGTAGGTGTCTGCGCCATCAAAATTGAGAGGAGGCGATGAGATCAAGTAATTCTAAACCTGGTTATCTAAGCAGCAGGAAAATCATTCAACATGACTAGGGTATTAGACCCTTCATTAACAAACACATTAATAATTTGCCAGGCCAAGTTCTGAGAAGCTTTGCCTACTTATGTATTCTCTCTCTCCTTTAATTTCCTACCTAGCACAGCGTGGCAGTTCAACTCACTAACAAGCACTCAGCTTTGATGCACTATCCTTTGGGCTTCATTGCTGGGATTTAAATCATAGTTGGCTGTTCACAGTCATGATGAGACTGCAATTATTTTTGAATCTCTGTTGTGCTAGAATGAGAGCTTCACTTTCAGCAATGAGCAGAAAGGCTGGAAATTCTGTATGACCATCTGAGATAGTAAGAACACAGAACAATTTTAATTATCCATCATCCACAGAATCCAGAAGAACTGTATTCACATCTGAAAGATGTACTGGAAGAATCTACACAGGGTTTCCATAATTAATAGAAACATTCACATGAAGAAAATTTCTGTGTACATCTTGTATGTAATATTTTTGTGAGTATTGCTTTCCAATGAAATTTCTGCAACATGGAAACCTTACCTGGGTAGCAATGAGACAAAGATGCTCTGAAAGCATTGGAATGGTAAATCCTTGGTCCAAAAGGACAGCTGATATCCTGATATCCTATCCTCTATTAGATTGCTTTTAGATTACTAATGTATTAAAATTGAGCTGTGTTTTAATTTTCAGATGTCTGAAATTTAAGTATAACTAAAAATTATAGTTGGTAAATATTGTAATTTGGATAATTTGTTAGTATGAGATTCTCAGGTTGAAAAATTGAGCTTAGAACTCTCTGGCCAAATTATGTCAGTGCTGTGCCTTCTATATATTTTAGATCATCATGTGAATGAACTACTCCGATACTGAGGAGTTGTAATCATTCCACATAAACTGAAGTCTGTAAGATTCTGTCATAATTATTCATTGAGCAGTCACTGG
This sequence comes from Picus viridis, assembly GCA_033816785.1. NCBI lineage: Eukaryota > Metazoa > Chordata > Aves > Piciformes > Picidae > Picus > Picus viridis. The sequence goes on from CM066586.1 coordinate 25,841,392, forward strand.
TAGGGGAGTAGCTTTTAACCAGAGACCAAATTGCCAGCTTCTTTTGTATCCGACCTCTAACAAATTTACCTTTTTCATTTTGACAATACTTTATACCAAGGCTCTATATGCCTCATTTTATAAAAAGGGAAATCACAGACTGTATACATTGCATGTGCTGAAGAATTATGACACTTTTGTTTCATTATAATATCCTTGCCAGAAAAGCAGATCTGGGAGCAGAAGTACTCCAGCTATAGAAGGAACATGGAGAATAAATCTAGAGGGCAGCAATTACTATGCATAACACAAGAGCTGGTATCTTGTCAGAGCCTTGAACATAGGCGATAAATTACACTAGTAGAGACTTGGAAAATTGTCTTCTTAAAATACAGCAGTAACTAAAAGGGAGATGATCCTAACTAGATTAGATCCAAACACAGCACTCTTCTTTAATTCCATGATTATAGCACAACACAACGTTATGCTTATCATGTGTACCTGACTAGAAATTTCCCGTGTTTTTACTGTTTAAAGTCAACAGCTACTGAATATACTTGATTTGCCCTCCTCAGCCTAATGTTTGCTTAGGTGACATGCTCTTCATTATACCAAGGAGCTGAAAGGCTGCAGTGCTCTAAGCTTGTTTTAAGTCTTCCATTTCCAATAAAGTCAGTGGCAAGTCCCACGCCCCCATTTTGCACTTTCTTCTCTCCCACACAAAGCTGCATTTGAGGTGCCAGTGTAGCTTGCTGTGCTTGATGGTTTGGTTTTCCTTCTCATGGGGGAATCACGTACACTTCTGTCCTGCCTTTTATTTTTCTTTGCAGACCTATGATTTTCACTTGGGCTGGTTACCAGGGTGACTCAGAAGAACATTTCTGCAGCATGTTCCTATGTCTACAATATGAACTCTGGTGTAATTTTCAATATATGCTTCTCAGCAGAATTACCTGCCAGTTCCAAGATAAGAAGATGGCACTCGACTGTCATTATACAGTCCCTTACAGAGATAGAGGGATTGAAGCCAGACCCATGAAGTTGTGGATAATGCTCAGCTCACCTCTAGAACTAGACATTGTTACTTATAATCATTCATAGTGAAAATAAGCCTTCTGCTGGTGTATAATTTTCTGACCAAGTAAATCTGCAATTGATTTCAAGCAGGCTGTCTGCAGTCTTTCAGGAGTAGTAGATTGGTCTCACCATCTCTGTATTAATAAGAAAAGGATAGCATTGACTTTTATTTTATTATTTTTATCACTGCAAATTGCTGAAAGGTTTTATAAAGCACTGATTTTTCCTGGCAAATGCAGAATAGCAGTATTACAGGAAAATATTACCAGTATATTATTGAAGAGAAAAAAATGTCTTCCAAATTCTGCTAACCTATCGAATTCTACTCCAAGCGCATCTAAACAAAGGGCTAAAAGGTAGTACACTTATGTATGTCCACATGGCTACAGAGCTTCCCTTTCCTACCTCACCAGGTAAATCTGCCTGATGAAATTCACGAATACAAACCATTAATCAATAACTAATTGAAAGAACAATCAAACTGTTTACTATGTGATATGTGTGTAAATGTAAGGGGGGGGTCCATTTGACATTTGAGCTACACAGTAGGACAAACTGTTAAAAACAGCATACCTTCTTCTAGTCTTTAAGAGTTTTGTTTCAGTATTCTGCACAATAATTCAACCTCCCACCTTTGAAGCTTTATCAAACTAATTGAGTACCATAATGTATTAAAGAACATTGCATAGCTTAAGCTACTTACATAGTACAAAACTACCTGAAAATAGGTATGGTCATGGCTTCTTTTTTCTTAAAAAATTTTCATTAGGAAAGCCAACTGTTCCCAAAGAAAGGGCCCCAAAGTACATCAACACACCACTTCATCTGCTCTCTGAAATGGAAAGTTTAGGGGTTTGTGGCCCTAATACAAAGTTCACAAAGCACATTGTGACAAATTATAGAGATTATAGTAGATACAGGAAGCAAGAAGTCATTGTTTTATATTAGTTTCAATGTATTCCTCTTTGCTACATAAACTTGGACAGTTCCAATATTCCATAAAATATTTTTTTTCAATAGCCATAGATTCCTCTTACTGCTGTTTGCTTAGCAATTATAATGAAAAGATATATATGAAGCCTGAGACTGTTAATAGACTGGAAAATATGTGCAGCATAATCATAGCAATGTTAAACCAGCCACATCCAAGCTAACCATTAAACAGCTGCACAACAAGATGCAAACCAATTTTAAGGAAACCAAACTGAATTTTGGTTGCAACAAACTGCAACAAACAAACAAATCAAAGCTCAGATGGCACAGAGTGTAAACAAGGAAAAGATTCCTACATAAGCCGAAGTGTACTTTAAAGAGAAAGCATAGTGTAGAAAATAAATGGGGTCACTCTAGTCAATCTGAGATCCCTTCCTTACCACATGGGGTGAAAGAGATCCAAAACAAGAGTTGTACTGTTTCTTTAAACTCTGCTTATCATCATAAATATCAAGGAGTCTAGACTCAAAGTTTGTTAAAGAATGGTGCATTAGTGTAGAACAAGAGGAGGGGGCTGGGAAGTGGAACAGCTGCTGCTAGTTTTCAGAAGTCTAACCTCGTCTAATGAACTGATGGCCCACCTGTGGATGGGGTACATCTTTTAGCTTGGTTTCATCCCATAAAATACAGTTCATGAGCTACACGGCCTCTCTGTGATATGAATTAAGGTATGAGATTCACTTAAAAAGATCATTATTAATCTCCACTACTACTGTAGAACCACAGTGGTAGGAAGAGGAAAATATTCCCTTATAGTTGCGATGGAATATAATAATAACAAGTTCTGCTGCTTTATGGCTTCCTTCTCTCACTACAGTTTCATGATAAATCCTTGCCTAGATAAATTCTACTTCAAGTTGCAGTTTTCTTGAGTAGACAAGGAGTCATTTGCCTGGTGTCCTCTTGTATAGTGGACAGCTGTCTATATTTGGCTAATTATGAAGGAGAAAACTAAAAAATAACTATGTGGAAGAACTCAAATCTCTCCTGTTGAAAATTGGAACAACAGCAAGAAGGCTGTACAGAAACATTTGAGATATTTTGGCTCTTAACAGATAGGAGAAAAGAGAGGAAAAGACAGACCAATTATCTCATTAATTCAATCTCAAGTAACTGCATTTCTTTAATATCCTTGAGCTTGTGAGAGGGTTAACTTTGAACACTTCCAATTTTGTCATGAATATTTCACACATCTCTAAGACTAACAACACTTACATACATCAGAGGAGTGCTATGAGACTTAATGTTTGCAAATCATTGTGAGACACAAGAGGAAAAGGTGCTATAGAAAAGCAATATCACATTGGCAAAACTTTCAAGAACAGATTCTCAGCTAGTGTTAATTGCCAGCTCCCCTCAAGTCACTGAAACTAATTGAGAATCACCTCCTCCTCAAATCACGTGGGTTTTGTAAGAGGACAAATACCACTCTTATTAGAAAGATACCTGCAGGATAAAATACCAGCTTATCAGCATGGTCCCCATACTGACTGGTTTTAGAATATGCTTTAGTTTTGACAAGTGCCCTTTTAAAACTACACACACAAAAAGTCTTCATGTTCCTTTAACAAACTCTAAAAATCAAATACTGTAGTTACTGACAAATTCTGACTTGTTTTCCTCTTTATTGATTATAGATATGATGATCATTATCTAAAACAGCTTAAGGAGCACAGCAATGGCACAGAGATGCCCTGGTCACACCCACCAAACAACTGGAATGTCAAAATAAAGCTATTTTCTATTCTATGTGGCTTTGCTTATGAAGAATTTCTGATGCTTAGAAGACTACAAAAAACCATCCTACAATTCCTCAGCTCTTATGACTCATGCTTGCAGGTGCAAACAGTTACCAGGGTGACACACATTCACAGTCTACAAGCTCAGAATTGTGTGTAATTTCTTACCATGTCTTGTGACAAGCTGCTGCACCAGAAGTCAGGATTCCTTCTGTGAAAACTCAAGTAATTAACCCAGGAGGCATACATTGAGAGAGATGTAATGGGAATAAAATATCAAAAAACGTGTTGGTTCTCTGCCTGTGACTTTAATACCATCTGTCAGTATTGGTTATTATGGTTCCTTTCTTAGGCCAGAGTGCTTTTAAAAGTTGCAATCCTCTGAACAACAGGGAGCACTTCTTGCTAGGTTTACATGAGAATTTTAAAAATAATGGTTAGCTTTGTAACATCTCACAAGTATTTCTTGAAAATATTTCTAAGCACTCAGTTTTCCTCTCATCTGCTGCTCCTCCAATGAAAACATTAGCTTTCTTTCAAATTATTTCTTTTCAACCAAAAAGACCCCAAAACCGAAACACAAAATCAATCCAAAGCGCATTTAAGAGTAAAATAACAATCTTCGTATATCAAAATATCTAAGAATAAATGTAAGAAACCAGGTGAACAAAGCAGATTAGCTTGCTACATGCATTCCTAAAGGCCTCTGAAGAGCCTGTGAATCTCTCTTCAGGGACAGTATTTAGGATTCACTGTAATACCTCACTACACCTGCAACCCTAAATTTTGCCCAATTCCATTAGTACTGCAGATTCAGAACACTGATATTGTTGCTATTCGGGAAAATTATCAGTATATGCATCCAAGCTGAAAGAACCCATCAACACTCATGCACTTCAAAATATTAAAATCACAAAATAAGAAATAATATTTATACACACCATCCCCCAAAATTATGCTCCCTAAAAACCCTAAAATTTTCAAGTTACATAGCACTATATATATTTGTACTTGCCCCACCCCATGCCATTTGGGAAAATACCACATATAGGTTTTGACTCAACAGTGTTCTCAACTTCAAAGAATTAAGAGGTGTTCTTATAATGAAGATGATTGTAGTAAAATGTGATGCAGCTAGAAGCCATGGCACAAAAGTCTGATACCACTATGTGGAGATTAGTTGGATTATGAGACATGGTAAATCATGATCATAAATGCAATAATTGAAAAGGGAAATACATTAACATTATAGCAAAGAACAATTATGCTTTTGTGGAAGTCATTGCCAACTTCTTTTTCTCTTGAGACACAAGTGATATAAACCATTCATTTCAGAGAGGAAAAGATGCAAAAGAGGTAAAATATGTAATCAATACTCTCAATTGTGAAAATAAATGCTTCCCCCTTGTCTAGTTTACTAGCAAGAAACACGCAGCAAAATCCCAGGGCAAAACCAGAATAAGATAACTGCATTTTAATTTAGACTTTGACAAGCTTTAGCATAGATTGCATGAATAATTCCTTCTGCTGAACAGGGACATATATATGCTGGCCAAGAGTCAGAGTGCCAAAATGCAGCCCTAAGAGGAGCAGAGTGTGCCTCATTCAAACCTCCATTTTGCAATCCTGATTTCTTACAAGAACTAAAAAGGATAGTATTGTGCAGCATGCACTGGGTTGAAGGAATGGGAAGGATGTGGAGAACTTATTCTGTTGTGCCATATGAACAGTTGGTGAAGTTTGAAGACACTTAAGCACCAAAAATAATATCCCATTTGGTCACAGAGAGGGTAAACCAACAAACCATATCTAATGAACTCCAAATAAGCAAGACTGCTTTAATTCAACGTTCATCACAAAAAGATGAAAGTCAAGGAAGAAACATGGTCATGGTAGCGTGTTTCAGGAAACTTGGGCAGATTTCCTAGAAATTTTTGTGTGGTTTTTGTTTGTTTGGGTTGTGTGTGTGTGTGTGTGTGTGTGTGGTTGTTTGTTGGTTTGGGTTGTGGGTTTTTTTAAGTTTGCAACAGGTCTCAGCCAAATTCTAAATATCTTAAAGCCAGCCTGCAACCTGGGATTGGAAACATGTAGATCTTCTAGAATGATGGGAAGTCTTACTAAGGAAGGTTCCTCTGAGTAAAAGCACCATCAGACTGCAATTTGTTTCTGTGCAGCTCACACATCTATATTTATGTATTTGATTGCATGCTCCCAAAGGGACCACTACAGCATTTTCTTCCATTCTCATTCTTCAGATTTGTCTGCTGACTTTTTCTAGACGTCTTTCCCTCACAATTAAATATGCCTCCTGCTATTTGTGTCATTGGTATACTTCAGCAAATTTCTTTTGAAAATTTCATGACACTGAGATACAAACCATTGAACAGAGGTAAGAACTTTGTTCACATCTCACTAACTCTGCCAGATCTGAAGACTCAGATTCAAAGTTTTCATTTGTGCACTCAAGATTCCTCTCTCAGAGGAAGGCAGGCATAAAAATCTGGCCAGCTTCTCTTCAGTGCAAACCAATTTGCGCAATCTTTTCCTTCTACTCAGAGAAGAGGAAGCATCTTTTTCCATTCTGAATCCAAAACCTGTAAGAGATGATTCCCCATGAAAAACACAGTCCTATTAAAACCACTGAACTGCCTCTTAAGATAGCAATCTTTTTCCCAGAAGGATCACTTTTCATGTGAATACTGAGAGTACTTGTTTCTATATACATTAAGTTTGAAGCAATTCAAGACCCAATGTAAATGTAAAGAGGCTTGTCCAGGTGGGCCTTTGGTTTATCAGCAATAATTAGCACAGTGAGGCATTGCTTTTTGTCTTCCAAAAGCAAAGCTATTAGAACTCCCAATTAAAACGAATCCATTTCTCTCCTGCTTATCTGCTACTATCTGATTGTGGGGTTTTGTGGGTTTTTTTGTTGGCTCCCCCCACAACCCCACCCCCACCCCCTACAGACAGTCACAGTCAATTGTAAAATCTTGCTCCATTAGAAAGATTATGACCACACCAGTTTAGTCAACTTTACTACTCTCTCCTGAATTACCCCCTTCTATCATCCACAGCTATTTATAGCTGGGTTTTTTCATGGCAGAAGTTTGAAATTTCAGTAGTAAGCTGTATAGAAACAGATCTGTTTCTGACAGCATGAACCCTTCACAGCACCAAGATGAAAGATTTTTTTGATGTCTGAAATGTGCTTTGGAATTTTCTCAGCATAAAGATACCAACAAAGAGAATGTGTAAGCAGTGTAAAACTCTACTGTCTGGCTTTTCCTGAGAGGAGACATTGAATTTTGAGGTTATATGTCCATTTGATACATAATCTCTCAAAGGAGGAGTAATAGCAATTATGAAGGTGAAGCCTACCACACCACTTTCTACCCACTGCTTTCCATTCCTACCTAAGAGGACATGAACTTCCTCATCAAACCTTAATGGTGCAGAAATTTCCCTGACTACAGCAGTCTATGGCACACTTTAATTTATTGTATTTAGGGCCATAACCCCATGTTTTACTACTGAAACTAATTGTGTCTGACACTTCCATCACATTAACACACATTAGGGACCATGACCTTTGGATGATTAAAGAAGACTTAATTTAATAATTTAGAGACAGTGTAAATTGTGAGCAAGCCCCTAAGGGGAAGGAAATGTGATACAAAAAAAATACAAAATCTTATTTCAACAGTGGGAATATTTGCTTACTAAATCTGCCAAATGAACTTTGGCTACTATTTTACTTTACCATAACATCTATGGGTCACATACGGCACTCCAAGTTCTCTAAGTGCTATACATTCCTGAACATATAATAAGTGCTACACATGTCTAAACATATCATGCTCTGTGAGATTCCTCTAAATTCTTAGAGGAATAGTAAGCTTTTTCCTGCAAGTTTCCAATAACACAACAGAAGTGTTTCTGAAACAGCTGGTGAAATAGCAGGTTAACAACTGCAAAGGCAGCCATAATTTGTCTGAATTATGGTACAGTACAAATTTGACATCTCTGAAGAAATAACGCTGTCAGAAACATCATAATCAAAATTAGCCATCACTTGTAGATGACTAATTCTCATCATCTTAACTCAATCTTCATGGAAAGCAGATATAATTCAGCACAAACAGACAAGCTGACGGAAAGTGTGTGGGACTAACAGATGAGCAGACAATACGGCCAAACCCATGCAATTTCAAAATATTGAGACCTCCGGAAAGGACTCAGTAAGCTTTTACCCTTACAGCAAATACTTATGTGCCACAGAGGTACAGGGGACATAAAGGGACACAAACTCGTGGAGTTTTATATGCTTTGTATCTAAAGCAAAAGGCTCTCCTGTATTAGGTCCTCCGTGACCTGGAAAAGCCAACTACCAGACTTGCAAGGGAAACTGGAAATCTACCTTTCTTCAACTGCAACATCAAGGCTCCTCTAAAGCAATTAGCGAAGTGACAAGAAAGCAGTTGCATTCACTTTAAACGCAGTGGATGGTATTTATACTTGTGTTATTTTCACACCTTGAGCTGAGTGTCCTAGTTTTCCAATTTTCTTGCCTTCCCACATGATTACCAATTGTGCCATGCTTCTCTGTCTGTAATGCAAGCAATTTTGGTTTTGAAGCAAATACACAGTCCTCAGCATTTGGTATATTTTCATCAGCAATTCTCTCTGGTTAGACTAGAATTTCATGTAATTCTCTTGCAAAGCAACTCAGTTAATCTTTGCTTGTGGTGTTTACTAAAACAGAGCTACTAAGAAATCTTCATTCCTAAATAGTCATTCGAATGGCTATGCAAAGTTATCCTGCCTCTCAGCCCACCATGGGCCTTAAGAGTGAATGCTGTGTCTGCAGTCAAGGTCTTTATTTGTTAGACTCTCCCACCATCATAGAGATTGCATGTTTGTATGCTGTCTATTTCCCCTCCCTCCTTCTTCTTTTACCCAGCTGGGTGGGTATTATTTGATCATTTATGCACACACACAGATGCTTTATAAAGATGGAATAATCATAAATTAATATTTCTACCTCTGAGATGCTCTCTGCTCTCTATCATCTCTGATATCTCACTGTTTGGAGAACCTCTGACAAATTAAGTGTATCATAAGTGTATGTTGATTAATTGGAGAGTAGGAGTACACTACAGGCATGTGATACTGCTTACAGTTCCCTTTAGATTACCTGTACTAGGACAGATTTACCATAGGACACACAAGGGACAGATAACCCACTTAAACCTCACTTCTTTATGGTGAGGGTGATGGAGCACTGAAACAGGCTGCCCAGAGAGGTTGTTGAGTCTCCTTCTTTGGAGACTTTCAGAATTTGGATGCACTCCTGCGCAACCTGTTGCAGGTGTGCATTTCTTTAGCAGTAGGCTTAGACTACATGATCTCCAGCAGTCCCTTCCAACCCTTGCCATTCTATGGCTCTCTGAATTTTCACACAGCAGATTCTTATGTCCAACCAACACAAGTGCTGTCAAAGCAGCATGGATATGCAACATCCCTCTCCTAAGGACACCATTTCCCATTACTGTTCATATTACCTACTTCAGTTACGACACATGAGAGGACAAGGGAAAAACGCTGATTCAAGTTCTGTGATTGCAGGCAGTGCATCCACATCCTTGTTTTGCATGACGAAACACAGAATCATAGAACAGTCCAGGCCAGAAGGGACCTCCAAAGGTCATCTAGTCTGACCTCCCTGCAGTCAGCAGAGAAATCCCCAACTAGACCAGGCTGCCCAGGGCCTCATCGAGCCTCCCTTTGAATATTTCCAGGGAAGGGGTCTCAACCACACCACAATGCTATGGACTGTTAAAAATGCAAACAGAGAGTCATTTTGCTCCTGTTATAAGAATTTAGTAAAGGTTTTGATTTAACAACCAATTCTTTTGTCCCCTTAAGCATTCATAGACTGATGGGGAACTGCTGCTCTGCTGGGAATGCAATCATTAGTTAAAATGAAGCACTGTTTGTTTGTCATACAAACTTATGCTGGGAATGGAAACATTATTCAAAGTGAAGAATAGGACTTTTCTGTGATACAAACTTCCGTTGTAGGAATCTTTATCAGTGCTTCTGCTCTGTTATTTCTAATCAATACCTAGCATGAAGGGAAGGGAAGGAATAGCCATATTCTCATGCCCTCAGTCATCCCACCCAGAGGTACTCTTTAAATAGTTGCATCTAAAAACTCATCCCACTTTTATTGATTAAAAGTGCAAAATTCAATCATGTATATAACTCCACCTTCCTTGGATCAGGTTTGAGAAAATACATTAAACATGCTAAAACCTAAGTCAAAGGGGATGCTCCCTTTTCAGGTGATTAACCCAGTTACTTTTCTTTCAGTGTGGCAACACAACGTTAACATTCTTTCAAACACAAGTAGTAAAATTCCAAAACCACTTCACATTTCTTGACACATACTCCTACCTATTGTGTTATCACTGCCATTACTTAGGGAAAACATCTGTGTAGCAGTATCCATTTGACTGGCACCCTTTGTGTCCTTTTTGGTTTTGGATCCTTCTCCTTCCTTGAGACTCTTGCTTTTATCACAGAGCACATAACAGAGAGTGTATAGCTGAAATCTGTGTGAAGTGCCCTTTGCTGCACATGTGCTCCCTGCCCTAGAATACTAGGGAAATACTAAATATGACAACTTTTTATCCTGCTAACATTGCAACAAAGAATCTGTTTATCTCAGGCAGAAAATTATCAATATAAAATCATTACAGTTGGGGGGAAGAAAGAGAAAAAAATAGCCTAAAATTTTAAGACATACCTGTCTTTCTTGAAGGGGAAATGTCATCCACAATTTAGACAAACCACTGAACAAAATGACATCTTTCCTTGAAATGATTCTCACACGGTCTAGTGCCTTCCCTGCTTTTGATATGATAACTAAGCTTAAAAGCCCTGACTATCCACCTAGAAAATAATGAAAGAAACTTGGGTTCTGCATATATTGCATGGAATAATTTGGAGAGGAGTGCAAAAGGAATGTGACATTTGGGACCCTTTTGTATATTGGCAATAGCAGACAAGAAAAGTACCTCAAAGAAATTCTTCCTATAAAATTGTGCATCATATACTCTGGCTACATTTATCAAACGCTATTTAACTGGGCTCAAAACATGCTGATATGAAGCATTCAGGGGAAGGAGATGGGGAAGCAGAAAGGAGGAGAAACAGGAAGGAAGAATAAAAAATTTTGGAAGGAAATAGTTTCCATAAATTAATCTTTTGGATTATTAGTTGAGATTTAATACCAAAAAAAAAAAATAAATAGACCAGCAAGCACTACTGTTCTTCACTGTTACCTACCTCTTACAACAGAAAGGCACCCTGTCTTGAAAAGATATCTGCCAACAGAAATTCCTGACATGTGAATAGCATTATGATTTTTATCCATATCCATGTAAACACTTCTGTCTTTTGGGATTCCTGGCAAGACAGTCCCTGCAAACCACTATGCACCCTGACTACGTTAAGTATTTTCAGAAATTCCTTATTGTTGGTATACAGGGATGTAAATTTATTCCCTCTATTTTTGCCATCTGCTGCAAGAATCTGGGACACAAATTCCTCAAGTACCTCTGCTATAAAGATTACAGCCAGTTCTAAACCACCAGATGAGATGCACTGCAATTTCTTTTCCTAACCTCCATGAGCACTATTGAAAGATGAAATTTTGTTCTTTACGGCCTATAACCTTTCATACCAGCAACACAGAAAAACTAAATGTCTTAGGTCACTTGTAGTATTGCTTTTATGTAAATGATTTATGGAAGGATACTGGGCCCAGAGTCATTCCATGAAAATAAAAAATTAATATTGTTAAATGACCTTTTTCTACAGTATTTAAATGATCACAGATATTCTGCCTTACCCGCTAAGCTGTTTACAACCTTTACTGAATATAACTGAGCAATTTTAACAATAGGTAAGTGCTGGGCCAGTGTCTTATTTTTTAAAATACAATGAAAGATGACAAGGGAAAACAAATCTTCAAATATTCCTCAGAGGGTAATTGTGGAAGAAAAAAAAAAAAAAAAGGTGCCAAAATAAATATTCTTTTAATGCCTTTTTTACCTGTACCAAAGGCAACACAAAATGAAACACTCAACTGAGTATTCAGAATCATGAAGAGTAATTAATTTTATTCATTTCCAGATCTTGAGCTTGTCTTCATGACTTTTTTTCTTTAAATAACAATAACAATTCATTCATGGGAGAATTTAAGCTTTCATCCACTAAAAAGTTTAATGCTATGGACAAAAATCTTTTAAAAATCAAGTACTCATGTTGCAAAACTCAAAATGCAAAATGGAAACTAAATTTAGACATTTTTTTCTAACAGATAGATTTGTGGGCTTATCTCATAAGATTTTAGTTTTAGATGTTGAAACTATTTTTGTTGATTTATCAAGGTTCTTTTTGTAAAACAAACCAAGTAAAAGCAAAAGAAATTTTTCAAAGATCAGGATATGTCTTTACTCCAGAAATGAGCTTAATTTTTTTCACAGCCTTCAAATGTATTCTTTCATACCAGCTCAAGATGCTATACATATATATTTCTATTTCTTTTGAATTTTAGGCACTGATACAAATTGTGGTTTTGTGGTATGGATAATAATGAGAGTTCTTCACAGAGCATTGAGCTTTAACACCAGAGACTTGGATACACTGCACACACACACAAAGAGAAAGAGATGCTCCCACAGAAATGCTGTTCCATTTTCCAGTCTCACTTTTTCAGACTTCACTTTCCATAAGGCAAAAATTTATACACAACCATCTTGCAACAGAGAAATGTTGCAATTTTTCATAGGATTTATTGCAAAAATATAGAAATAAAACCCACAAAACAAAATAAAATTTAAAAAAAGCATAACTGAAAAATACCTCCACTTGCCTGCACTTCTTGGGAAACCACAATAAAGAAGCATCAGTCATGCAATAAGTACAAATCCCTTATCATTTCCTTAATTTCAGCATGCAGTACCAGGCTTGAGTCAGGTGTCTGTAGAACTAAGGAATTTCTCTGCTCTTGGGACAGGTTTCTTTATCAAATAAAAACCTGAGGCTAATGAAGGAACCTTATCCACAAGAGAAAACTCATGGGATTGCCTGATATGTATTCCAGTGCCTGTTATTACATATAAATCCTAATCAGATCTGTGATCATTAATAAGAACAGAAGACCTATATTGAGACATCTTAATCTTACTAAGGGTGGAAAATCCATGGCCAGTAGCTACCTAAGAGCCAGCAAATAATTTACAGAATCACAGAATCAAAATGTTATAGTTTTCCATTATAAAATACAAAACAAAAGAAAGGCAAAAGGAGTCTGAGGGTTTTACTAGGATTTTATGGAATGAACTGGAAAAATAAGAAGTTCAGCAGCTTGAGGCAGAGCCAAGGCTTGCCATGTTTGGAAAAGGTTGCTTAAGAAACCATGATCAGGTTTATGGAGAGACTTCTTTTAAGTTGTTTTTTTGTTGATGCTGTACCACCCCAGGATGCTTCCCTGTGGAATGCTCCTGAGCCCCTCAGACCACTTCCTATCAGATAGGCTCTGAATTCTACTGAAGTGGTAATACTTTCATGTAGAGGACAAGAAAAATAGTTTTTATATTGATTAAGCAACATCGGCATAGGAGATGTGCTGTCAAGGAGCTACTCTATGCTACAAATCACCAGAATTGCACTGTAGATGTGTTTAGAAGTCACTATAGTACACAGTAACATTTGGATTCCAGATTAAGATTCTGGAATCCAAGTCAGACATGCCACTAGCTCCTCTCTTTTTCTGACTGTCCTCTACAACTTTTTATTATTCTTCCCCCCACCAATGTTGATTTTTTTAATGTACTTGGTTTGCAGAAGAACTCCACAGACTCATTTAAATGAATTATACTTTGTCCTTCAACTTTATTGTATTTTTTGGTAGCTTTCCAAGATGTTGTTCCCAAGTGTTCTAGTCACGCATCAGAATTTCAGGAGAGAGAAGTGAAAGGCAAACAAGAAGGAAAAACGTTTCCTGTTTTCTTCAGCAGATATCTGAAGCGACAGAAGAATGGAGGTGAAGACAGAGTAAGGCTGTCCTGAGAACAGCTGAGAAGCCCGGCCATTGGAAAACATCTGAGGTGGAGAAGGGGTAATGGTCATGCCAATGCCACTCAAGCATGAATAAGGAGGATGATTTCTTCTTTTATGTATTTTAAAGTAATGCTTCACTGCAAGTGATATGCCCATCTAATCCTCTTTATTCTGTGTACCCACGGGAGCCTGAAGCTCATTGCAATTTGCCTGAACTATTGCCTCTCCCCAGCCAAACTAGTTTTGAGCTAGATTCACTGTACTTAAGTCACCAGATTCTAGATGAGCACTTAGAAATCCCACTGTGCAGAGCATGTGGGTTACATCAGGGCTATCTTGTCATCTCACATAGCTTTGCTTTTTACAACCAGTTCCTCAGCTTAAAGTATGTTCTAGAAGTGCAACTGATTTCAATTAAATAAATATAGTATTACAAACTACAAACTAAAAGGAAAGCTTGGAGTTCACATCAAATCATGTAACTTTATTGCCTTCCAATTCCTTCAGAAATTGAAAAATAAGCAATGAGCCAGAGAGTGACATCTGCATATCCTAGAAACATGAAAAACACACCAAGATCTAAATGGGAGTTTTTCATCTGAACACTGTTTTGCTGCTGGTTTGGGGTTTTGTTTTGTTTTGTTTTTTTAAATCAGAATGTTGCAGTTTGTTGAAAATAAACTATTTTTTTTTTAAGAGGCATTGTGTATTTGGACCAAAAAACTGTTCACGGGAGAAACTCCTCAGGCCTCATTTCCTGGAAGCATGCACCACATCTTGCTGAACTGCTTTCATGTTCCAACTATTTCTGTAGCTGGAAATCATAGACTTCACTAAGAAACTTGCAAGCTTTATTCTAGGAAAACAGCAAATCTGTTTGATATTCTGAAGGCAAAGAGCAAAATGCAGTTTTCCTTTTCTCTAAACTGTTCCAGTTCAGATACCTTAGCATATTTTGAGAAAACATTTATACAATACAATACAATACACCAGGTTGAAAGAGACCTTCAAGATCATCGCATATTGTGAGTTCTCATACCATTTGAATAGTTTTATTTCTACCATGGAATCTTTTTGTTCAGTATATTTAAGCAATCTAAAATCAGGAATGTTTAAGTCCTCACTGGCCTTGAAATCCATTAAGGGAAATTTTATTGAACAAAAATTCTTCAAGCTCTGGCATGCTTAACACAAATGTTATGGAGGAGCAGCAAAATAAACCTGTAAGAATAATTCTAGAAGTTTCTCTCATGTTTCACAACAACAGGAAATCAAGAACACCACCAAAATAGCTACAACTGTGAAAAGCCTGGCTGAAAAACTTATAAAATGCTCTGTGGAGAAATGAAGTATCTACCAAAGAGCTTGCTTAATGACTGTGCCCAGAAAGATGCAGTTTACTTCACTCGGTACTAAAAACATCTGCTAAAGCAGAATCCAAAGATGTTTTCTGATCTGGGGAAGGTTAGCATCATTTATTGCAAGTTCTGTATTTTTGTATTGACATAAAAAGCACTGTTGGTCTTGAAGCTGTTTAAGGGAATCTTGACTTGAGACACACAGATGAGGCTTAACTTATTACAAATTCTCATGAGAAGGGCTTTTATAAATATTGATGTTAAGTTTTTGGTGGTGGTGTTTTTTGTTTTTCATCTGGAATATGCACCCTCTAGTTTCCTTTGCTTTCCATTCCACATACATAGCTTTGTTTATTTTGGTGCTACATAACATGTCATCAAGAATGTTAGTAGCAAAAGTAACAGAGAAGACAGCTCACGTGCTTTCTTCCCAGCTCTCATAATCAACCATGAAAGTAAAAAAAACCCACCACTTTATCTGGTACATAATTTAGTTTTTAAGACATCCCGAACTGCTCCTGCATATGATACTCTAATGGACAATCGTGACAACCTTCTTTTACTAGAATTTACAGTTAACATCTCACCTGGCACACACCTGTGAATTACAGCAGCTGGCAAAACTATGAAGCCTATAGATGAAAATAGCATCTCCAAGAAAAGACGCCTTCCTCATCAGCCCCAGAGTAGCGTGCATATGTACAAGCCACCATATATATTAGCCCTGATGGAACTAGCAAAGATATGCATTTCTATGAGGATCAAGTTTACTTCTGGGTTCACTCACCTTTCAGAGGCAAGTGCTTTGCTGTGTTCTACAGAACCATAAATCTTCACGCAAAACAAAGTAAAATTATCTAGAAAGGAATTCTAATCACAAATCTGTAGAAGTTGTTAGTTCATTGCACAAATTCATTATCATCACAGTTACCTCATGTTATGGCCAAAGTCAGTGAGTAGCCAGTCATTGCCACACCAATGTCAAAAAACTGAGAAAAAGAAGCCTAATCTATACAGGGCTGCAGAAGCAAGGACTGTGCTACATATGCAAACTTACTCGAAAGAAGAAAACATCAACAAAAGCACATATAGCTGTGGCATTCTACTCATAAAATTATTGGTTTCTCTATAGGCTATAAAGACAGACAGGAAAAATAAAGGTTGGCAAGCTCAGATTTGAAACTGAAAAAATGAATGGCAACTCAGAAATTAAAATCTGCTTTACTGTCAATTACCTACCACGAGAACAATCCCTGAGGGTTCCCTTCGGTGTTAATATCACTATTACAATATGCATTATACTTTTCACATACAGCATGCTTTCTTTTATACTTTTCTTCTAGAGAGTTACTAATATAATTATTTAATTACATAAGCAAGAACTTTAGATTTATAATGGCTATATTCCTGCAACGTAATGCAAGAGACAATCTTTATTCTTTTGTCATCATATGTAACTATTTACTTAGAAGCAGCTATTTTGTAATCAATTGCATTTTAATCTGTTGCATCATTGGCTTATATTGGTTAATAAAATTCCCCATCTCTCAGATCAACTAGTTTCTAATCTCAAATGACAATTCAGAGCAATAAAAAAAAAAAAAAGTAATCCATCTGTATGCTCAGAGCTAGGCCTATTATTAACGTAATAAAGTGAAACTAAAATGTACAGAAATGGCTGCATTGTAATCACTCAAAGAATTCCATTTAAACAGAATTGGGGGAAAGGTTCATAATATTCAATAGAGCAAAATTTGTGCTTTTGCTTGTTGAGCAGTTGGGGGGAGGGAGGGAGGGAAACAAAAAACAAAATGAGGATTTCAACAGTCCTAAAATTTTGAACATTGACAAGATAAAGGACTTTTTCTAACACTCTTTTTCACATAAAACCAATCCAATTAACTTTTAAAATAAAATCCAATTTTCTGCAATGTGCTTGATTTGAACTACAAAGTGCTTAAAAAGACACACCACAGGATGCTGGGGGTTGGGGGTGGGGCTGGGAAGGTGCACAATCTTTACTGCAACATTTACAACAAAAACAAGTCTGCATTCCCCTCCGCATCTATCCCAGGCATTGGCTGTCTTTACACAAACAACATGCTACAAATCTCTCTCTCTGCAAGAGGGGTTCATCAGTATGCATCAGCTTATTACCCTTATAAATCTAGTAAGCACAGAATGCATCACCAAATTGCAGTACATTGTGAGCCTAGTAATTGAGTGTATACTTGGAAAGATTTGTCTTGTTCTAATATAACCTGGTAATGGGACAGAAAAGAGTCAAATAAAGGCTGGTTATAACAGAATTATCTTTGAATTCAGTAGTATGTCCCCTGCACATTGTACAAGTTGTCTTTAGTTCCACTGACAATGTTGCTGTATGGGAAAGATGGCATAATTATTAGTTGTAAATGAGCTTACCAGAGAAGAGGGATCTTAGTGTATGAATATGAATAATCAGTAACAGGCTTCTGCAACAGTGCAGAATGATGGTGGTTATCAACACAATCAGATCACATTGGATGGGCCTTTTCTATCATAAATACATGCTAAAACATACCATGTAATGTTGGATTAAATATTATTGCATCTTTACCTCAGTCCAATTACTAGTAGCAATCATACCACTCATAGTACCATTCATAGCGCAGGTGGAGAGAAAGGTGTATTCCAGAGTAAAACTAGAGACAGTGCCCAGAGAAAAGCCAAGAGGTTCTAAGAAACTTCAAGAAAATCCTAAAATGTTATCATTTTAAATTATATTCAACCAATCTACTTATACCTGTATGAGACTTTTTTTCAGCATACTCTCTGACCAGAAATGATTTTTTTTTAAGGTTTGTTCTATTCTTTCATCTATTTTATTCCTAGGTAGAAGAAACAAAAGTCTGGGAGATAGGAGAGAGTGAAGAAAAAAAATGTAGAGAGATGTTGCAACAATGGCAAATCTTCCACTAAGACAAATCATACACACTTTTTCCACAGTATCACCAAGGTTGGAAGAGACCTCGAAGATCATCGAGTCCAACCTGTCACCCAAGACCTCATGACTAGACCATGGCACCAAGTGCCATGTCCAATCCCCTCTTGGACACCTCCAGGGACGGTGACTCCACCTCCTCCCTGGGCAGCACATTCCAATGGCGAACGACTCTGTGAAGAACTTTCTCCTCACCTCGAGCCTAAACTTCCCCTGGTGCAGCTGGAGACTGTGTCCCCTTGTTCTGGTGCTGGTTCCTAGAGAGAAGAGGCCAACCCCTTCCAGGCTACAACCACCTTTCAGGTAGTTGTAGAGAGCAATGAAGTCACCCCTGAGCCTTCTCTTCTCCAGGCTAAACAACCCCAGCTCCCTCAGCCTCTCCTCAGAGGGCTTGTGCTCAAGGTCTCTCACCAGCCTTGTTGCCCTTCTCTGGACACGTTCAAGTGTCTCAATGTCCTTCGTAAACTGAGGGGCCCAGAACTGGACACAGGACTCAAGGTGTGGCCTAACCAATGACAGGGGCACAATGACTTCCCTGCTCCTGCTGGCTACACTATTCCTAATGCAGGCCAGGATGCGGTTGGCCTTCTTGGCCACCTGGGCACACTGCTGGCTCAATTTCTTTACAGCATAAACAGCAATAGCTTCCCACCCTCCTTTTTTTTTTTTTTTTTTTTTTTTTTTGTAAGCTATATATTAGGCAACAAGAATTGCAAGCCAGACAAGCATGGTAGAACATATGAGTATCTAGATGAATGGACTAGGTTGAGAGAGGAAGATTTGGTGGTGGAACTGACTTCCAGCAAAGCCTGCAAATACAAATATCAATAAACCAATCAAGCAAAAATGTAAAAGGACTCCAGTTATAAAATCAGGTCCTGGGTGAGTTACCCTGTCCATGGGAATGCAGGCAGTACTGGTTGCATAAGGGTTCACTATAAAATATGTTGTGCAAGACAGTCTTTCCTATGTCTTCTACCTGCATTCATCAGAGGTGGCAAAGCACAGTGAACACCTGAAACATTTAACATTTCCCAGTGAAAGTACTGACCTGGCAGTAATGTCATGATAGGAAACAAAATCATGACATTACTTCCCTGTACAGTGAAGAAGAGATGAAAGATAAAATGTAGACTTGGACAGACCTAAAAGGTTGGCAAGCAAGGATGAAAGGATTAGATATGAATAGAGTATGTTCCCCACTTCATTAAATCACACTGATTCACAGGTGATTAAAGTTAAAATATTCAAATATCAGTTGGAAGCCACAGTAATAGCTTGATTTCAGTACCTGAAATTTAATCAGTATCTGGAATATTTCATTATTTAGAAAGACTGCAAGATCTCACAGTCAAAGTAGACAATGCATCAATTCTTCTCAACCCAGAAGTCTCAAGGGTGACTGATTTTATCACAGGAGGAGGAATCTCACTGCATGCCTGGAAGCAACGGTCCAACACAGACCAGAGTATTTATTTCAGAATTGCATTATGTAACAATGAATGGAAGACTGCAAATTTTATCTTAATCAGATAGCTATAAATTAGTGAATGGAATTTAGTATATTTTTAAATGCTGTTAAACCCTTAAAAATAAAACCACCCTGTTTTGTATTTATTTCTGATCTCCCCAGCACAGAATACAGAGATACACACATGCATATGCATATGGTTATTTTTACAAATACCAGCTCAACAGTGGAGCAGAAAGCCAAATTGGATTCTCATTTCCTTCAGTATCAATAGCAGATATAAAGCTTCTGTAAAACAAATTATTGTTCAAAATTTTGCTCTCAAATGGTGTGTACCTCAATGTTCCCATGGCCCTCTTCTGCTGGCACTAGGCTGCCACAGAATTACTAAGTTTATAATTTGTACAATTACAGTTCTATCAAGCAGAATTTTTATTGAAATATTATTAACAGCCATGCAGGTAAATGGTGACCACAAAAGCCACTCTAGCTGACCTTACTCAAAGTCTGCTTATGCAGAGTAATAGTCATATATTTAGTTTTTAATGACCTCTAGGATGTATAATAATAGACTGAGAGGACAATTGAACTAGCTGACTTCACAGGTGTTCAGAAGATTCTCCTCTCTCCAAGGTCTGTCTTTTGTACCATAGTGCTTGCACCTAATGATAACAGAAATCTTTTATCAGGCCATAGGAAAAAAGCCTTCTCCTTTTGAGAGTAAGGCTTCTGCAGCTACACAGCTGTTGAACTGTTGCCACTGCTCCACACTTTGGCCCTTTTGTTATTTCGTTTTTTTAATGACGAGACCCACAACAATGTTCAACCATATAAAAAAAACTGAAGTAGTCCAAACTTTTCCCATCTTTTCTCTGTAGTAAGTCTCGTAACATAGCATGTGACTTAGAGGCCTACGACTCTGAAATTTGTGGGGGTTGTCCTCTCAGTTTAATTCCATAGTTCTTTCTTGCATGTAAACACATTCACTTCCTCATTTCCTAGAGGAAATAATTTTAAAAGTAATAAATTTGCAGACTTGGATTAAAAGGATACAGACATAACATTGCATTTGTCCTACAAGAAGGCCAATGGCATCCTGGCATGCATCAGGAATAGTGTGGCCAGAAGGAGCAGGGAAGTCATTGTGCCCCTGTACTCAGCACTGGTTAGGCCACACCTTGAGTAGTGTGTCCAGTTCTGGGCCACTTAATTTAAGAAGGATATTGAGATCCTTGAACTTGTCCAGAGAAGGGCAACGAGGCTGGTGAGAGGTCTCAAGCACAGCCCTGTGAGGAGAAGCTGAGGGAGCTGGGGTTGTTTAGCCTGGAGAAGAGGAGGCTCAGGGGAGACCTTCTTGCTCTCTACAACTACCTGAAAGGAGGCTGTAGCCAGGTGGGGGTTGGTCTCTTTTTCCAGGCAACCAGCAACAGAAAAAGACACAGTCTTAAGCTGTGCCAGGGGAGGTTTAGGTGGAGAGAAAGTTCTTCACAGAAAGAGTAATTGGTGGAGTCACCATCCCTGGAGGTGCTCAAGAGGGAATTGGATGTGGCACTTGAAGCCATGGTGTAGTTAGTCATGAGGTGTTAGGTAATAGGTTGGACTTGATGATGTCTGAGGTCTTTTCCATCATGATTGATTCTATGATTCGACAGAGTCAATGGCCTATTCTTAAGATCTTCCATACAGAGACTACAGAAACACACAGTATAAATACTTTATTGGGGAGTGTGTGCGTGTGTGTGTTCAATGTGGTTGTGTTATTTTTGTTCTTCCTCCTATAAATAGAGATGCTATATTCCTCTGAGTCGAGTATTTCAGGGCTCAAAGGAAACAATAAAAACCTACAAAAATCCTTAAAACCTTTCCCAACAATAGCGTCACAAGTTCTTAGGCCTCTTACCATAGTCTCTTTTCAATGCTAAGAACTGCATCACTGTTGGGGTGGTATTTCAGGTTTTCCAGTTGAACACTCCCAGGCTTTTCAAGCACAGCACAAAAGCATTTTTCTCTGCCTAAGAAAAGTAATTTAATATATGCTATATACTGTATACTATTTTAAAACGCTGTATTCTTGTCAGTACATTTGCTTCTTGTTACAATATTCCAGCTTTAGTGAGCTACCAGGCCTCATCCTATTGAATTATAACTGTGACTGCTCAGAAAGAGACATAAAGGAATTAAAATCTGGTACATAAAATGTTGTATTTGTAACTAAAAGGATGTTATTTAATTACTAGAAATATAAGGGAATTATGATTAAATTATGGCATTCTTCAGGGTAGGAAAATCATATCACCAAGGAGATCATGGTTTTACACCATATTAAACCAGGATCTATTCTGTCATTTTGAATTAAAATTGATAGGCTTTTTATTAACTGCTATCTATTTCACAGCTCCAAGAGTCATTGCTGGTACATAAATGTAGAAGTTTTATTAAAGGTGAAAGTGTGTGAATGTTATAAATCTGATCTTGATTTCTGAAAGATAATTAACTTGATTCCCTGCTTTAAAAAAAAATAAATAAAAAAATCAGATAATTGCACATAGACAAAAAGATTATAATGATGAAAAACCAGAATCTGCTTTTATATCCTATCAGCATACCCAGGAGCTGTGTTTCAACATGTTTCAGCCAGAAACAATCTCCTCTCTATATTCTTTTTCAAAAAGTTGCTTTGAAAAAAATTTACTATTCTTAAAGGGAGGGAGGAACTCTCCATGAGACTTCTTCCTTGCAAAATAAAAAAGGAAAAATAAGCCACTATCCGACTTCACATCTGACTTCATTAGTCCAATTCTTTTCTGCTTCTTGAAAGTGATCACAATCCTTGTCTAGTGATGAGAAAGGGTTTTACTGCATAATTATTTGCTACTGCGTACATCCTTGGGCTCAATATCTCCATTATCACATTAGCGTAGGTTAAGATTTGCATTGCGGAAGAGTTAATGCAATGAATGGAGACATTTGGATGGTTAATGACTTTCCCTTAATATACAGGCTATTCCTTACATCAATATAACTTTTTGGCAACAAACTGGTATTTAACTTAGTAAATGCATGCTATGATGCAAGATGATTTAAGTCCAATATGCCAACACAAATCCTTCTTGCTGTTAAATCATCCAACATTTTAATGCCTTATCCATTTTCACGCTCAGTAGTGCAGAGAGATCGTCTACAGACAACTAGTATTTACAATCATCCCAGATGTGTCTGAATACTGTTAAAAATGGATGCTGGCTCCTCTTATTAAACTATTCCAGTATCTCATTGAGCTAAGGTTTTAAATAATTTTGAGTAACAAAACCATGACATACTGGAGTATTAATAAACTCTCCAACAGTTTTATGCCTTTTCTGTCTAGTGTTTAAAGAAAAATGTTCACAGCAAAACTTTCAACACTACTGATCATCTTTCATTATGAAATATTAACTGCACAAAGACAGGCTTTTAAAATAAACAGAAATTACCATTGATAACCAAAAGATCCTTCATAGTGTACTTTCAATAGCTATAGATTTGACAGCTGCTGAAAATACTTTACCTCAGCTTGCTACTCTAAATTTAGCTCATATTCCCTTCCTTTCAATGGGGAGCTCATTTTGTGTAAAAAAATTTAAAAAAAAAATATTTTGGACATACCTCTTTTGAGAAGTCAGTTTGAGCCTCTGCAAGGATCAAGGAACATGTAGTGCTTTTCAGAAAACTTTCTCCTTTAAATCACTCTTTTATTTGGCAGAGGAGATGAAACCAAATATATTCACTAAACATCTTTGAAATTCATGCCCTTGGGTCTATATACTCAGTACCATGACAATTCTTCCTCAGTCCCAATCCTAACTAAACTCCTGGTACTGCAAAGAATGGTTTAGAGCCTGGTGAATTTTCACTGTAGAGATGAAGCTAATATCCTTGTTGAGTAGCCCCACTGAAGTTTTCCACACTTGTCTGAATCAGGGTTCAAGCCTAATAAGAGTACTCTGCAAAAAGACTCCTCAAAAGTGCATATCCATCCTGGGCACAGCTAGGCTAACAGCCTTGCTCACAGAAGAAATGTTCTCTGCCAACACTTTAGCATTTGATTCAATTTCTAGTGAAAGCAATTGTCTATTTGCAGGACTTTTCATAGCAATATACATAGGACTTTTGAGGATATGCGGAGTACCATACTGAAGACTACAAAATTCAGTCCTACTTCTATCTCAAAGCTCAGCAACACACATAAGATGGTGAAGGTAGCCTGGTGTCATTGATATTGCATATTGCTCATTAGATTTCTGATATCATAAACCTTGCATCTTCATAGGGTAGAACACAGATAATCAAGATCCACCTCTCCTATCTAAGCAAAGCAGAATTACTTTCAGAGTGGCATAGTGTTATGACTGGATTATTTTCCTTGCAATTTTTCTTACCTTTTTCATCTGGCCTACATCACAGTGTTCTCAAAGTTCTCAATTTCTTTTGGGAGCATCACCCATTCTAAAGCGCATTAGCTCTGTAACCTGATATGCACCAAGTTAAGGAGTCAGAGTATTTCACCTAAAATAAAGCATTCTCTGTTATTTTTTCCCAAGCTTTAGCATGACTCATATGCTCAGCACTCTACAGTCTACGTTTTCTGTTGCTGCTAAGTCAATTACACAGCTGCAATGCCTGGGATGAGACTGTGCTAAGGACAGGAAAGCAGTCTCTTGTTTACTGTGACACATTAGTGACACACTAGTGACACACTAGTCAACAGCCCAAAGAGCCCTGTATACAACATCAGCCCTGGTAGCCTATCAAGACCATAACTGAGAGATGGTCAAAAGTTATGCAGCCAGGTGTTTGGCCCTGCTTGGAAGGATGTGGTCAAAACCAAATGGGTAGACACACTCCTTTAGTTCCTCCCTGGGTCCTGGTCAGGCCATGGAATGAATCTAATAGGAGAACAAAGCCATATATTCCCCCATTTGAAGTTACATAAACTTGTTTATTCAACAGTATAAAAGCTGGACCCTCTCACAGTGACTTTAGAATTCTCACCTGTGAGTGGACACAATGCACAGGACTTCCCAATTGCCAGCAAAGGTTCTCCAAACCCTCACTGTACCTAGGGTTCCCTAGCAACTGCAGATCTGGATGACAATAAAGTATTAGGGCAATTGGTGCTATATCTTTCTTAATCACTATAGCTAACCTTATGTAGTAATGATTAAGTGCATTACCTTGATGTATTTTACCTTTTCTATATTATTATTTCACTTGTTCCTTTGTTGCTGTATACATAAGTAAAAGATAAGCTTAGTTCCACCTGTGTTTTTTGTGCTAGCCTCATCAATTTGCAATACATAAACTGGTGGCATGGGCAGGATTCAAAAGCTAAATGCATTATGTGACCTTTGGGATTTGTGCTTCGGCAGAGATAAAACCTCTTCATGTTTAGCAGAGGTAAAATCTCTTAGAAATCCTCATGAATTTTTTTTTCTTGTGTTTCTACCCAGAATCCCACCATTCAGCAATACAGTTTTCTACTGGTTAAATAGCCTTCTCAGAAAACCTCGTAAAATCCTCTGGTAACAGTTGTGCTGAGAGAGAAATGGGACAAATTTTGAAGTTATGGAGAAAGAGGTACTGAAAGTGAAGACACTTTAGTCTTGTCACTTGTGGCTGTAGTCTTATGAAGCAGTTAGTTACATGGCTGCATTAGTGCTGATCTTTCTCTGAATTATGTAGTGAATTCAAGGTTTCTTTCCATAAAGTTCCTGCATGTCTACCTAAAAGAAAATTTCATTTTATATTGAAGGACAAATAATTTCAACTGTTTAATTTTAAATCTTCACATTTCCCTCAAATATCAACCTACAGGTTTGCAAGTAATAAACCAAATTAAGGGCTTCTTAATTAAAAGGGAATTTAGGATGCAGCCATTCTTTCCCAGTTTGAGTGTCCAAAGAAAGTGTCAAGACCTGCAGATAGCAAAATGAAGATCAAGAGGCTATAGAGAAAACCATAGTTCACGCACATGCAAGTGTCCTCTACTTCCAGACCAGAAGAACAGGCCAAGGCATCTCTCACTCTGCTCATGACTTAATGGAAAACAAAGCTGTTTCAGCCGGAGCCACAACTTCTCTATTTAATTGGTGACATTTGCTAGTATGGTTACAACAAGGGTTGCATTTGACCACACAGTTTTAAATTGCTACAATTTTTCTCTTGAAAAATAGCACTGTAATGTTTATCAAGACCTAAAAAAAAAAACCACCTCCAAACAAAACAAACAAACAAAAAAAACAACCCAACAAACTGAAAGTTTTAAAATGAAATTCAGCTTCATGTATTTTCCTCATACAATAATTAAAACAAACCAGAAAACTGCTTGCATCTTTAAGGAAACTGCTGTGGGGGAGGAAAGGAAGAGGAAGTCATGTAAACACTCTTTAAATGTTAATTCCAGAGTTTAATTGCAGCTCACTGCAAGCCTATTAAACCCTGACTAAGTGCACCTGACAGAATGACAACAGCATAATGCTAATGCATGCCAGGGAAGAGCAGTAATTAGCTGCTCTAAAAGAGTGAAATTTGGGGGAAACTGCTAACAGAACAAAAGAAAATGGGGGAGGGAGAAGAAAAGGAATGATTACTTCCCCCCCCCAATATCTTTTTACATCTTATGTAAATCTCACTGCAGAACTCAGGAGAGTACCAGGATTATGCTATGAAAACTTTTGAATTGACAAAATTCCAAAGACTCCTGGGGAGAAGAAGGGGCTGTTTAGTTTTTATGGCTTTATTTTTTTTAAATGTGGGTTGTGGAAACAAAGTAACACCTGGAAAGAAGGTGACTTGAGTGTGATATTTCTGCCAACTCTATGGAACTGTAAACTTAGTAAATAACTTTATACAGTGCAGTCTTTTCTTTCTCTATTTCTTTTCCTGTACACATAAAGAGACAGAAATCCTGCAACCAGAGAGGAAGGGAAGCAGGACTGGTTCCTGTCAATCAGTAAGTTTCTCATAGTAGGTCATCTCTCTCTGAACAGAATCACAGAATCAATAAGGTTGGAAAAGACCTCAAAGATCATAAAGTCCAACCTGTCACCCAAGACCTCAAGACTACTAAATCATGGCACCAAGTGCCATGTCCAATCCCCTCCTGAACACTTCCAGGGATGGTGACTCCACCACCTCCCTGGGCAGCACATTCCAATGGCCAGTTACTCTTTCTGTGAAGAACTTTCTCCTCACCTCAAGTCTAAACTTCCCCTGGCGCAGCTTGAGACTGTGACCTCTTGTTCTGGTGATGGTTTGTGCTCAAGACCTCTCCCCAGCCTCTTTGCCCTTCTCTGGACACATTCAGGAGTCTCCGTGTCCTTCATAAATTGAGGGGCCCAGAACTGGACACAGTACTCAAGGTGTGGCCTAACCAGTGCTGAGTATACACACATACAAACATCAAACTAATACCAGTGCTACTAGGAGAATCCACTCTCCTGCCTATTTCAATCAGCATTTAAAATAATTTTAATGCAACATGAGAAGTCATCAATTTCTGCCACAGTTTGCATAGACAACCCAGTCTCTCCTTCTTATGGTATGCTTGAACATAAGGAGCCTTGGCTGGCAGGGCATTTGCAGACTGTTCAGTTCCTCTGCTGCCACCACAGTGAACAGAAAAGACACCAGACAGATTCTCAGCAAGTTTAACTCATTTACCCTTGTATCCTAGGGACAGCATTTAAGGTGACAAGGACAGATGTAACAATCTGACATTGCCTGGGAAAACACTGGGCAACCCTAACACCAGAAACAAGGTATTCACTAGGAAATAATGATGATATGAATGCTGAAAGAATTAAAAAAAAACCATAGAAAATAATTGTGGGTTTTTTTTTCCTCAAACGCAAGACTGGAACACTGGGGATGTAAATTAATTTTCAAATGCAGCACTAAACACATGCTCTGTGTACAGAAAGCTGGATCTGAGATCAGAGTCCAGGGAAGTGCAGTAACTTAAACTCCAGGACTCTTCCCAGTCTGGAGTTTTGTGCAGAGAGCATAAGCAGACAGTGCAGTGTATGATGAGCTCTCTGATTACTAAAGCTTTAACAGCACTTTCTGAAAACTTTCAAAGATCAGAATGGGAAGGAGCAAGATGAGCAAAACACCGGACAAAAATAAGTGCCAGAAGCAGAGCAGTAAGGAAAGAATTATAAAAAGAAAAGGAGAGAGACAACAAAACACAAAAAGCTGAGAAAAGCAGTGCAGCTGCAGCAAGAAACAGACCCAGATGTGTGACAGAAGGAAGGGAGGACTGAAGAGTGAGATCACACAAGGAAGCACTCTTCATGGGAAGATAACCTTCCTCACAATTCTGCCACACATTTGGCTAACAATTTTTATCCTTTACATCTTAGATTCTGACAAAGAGGTATTTCTCACTCTGGCTAGATAATCTAGAGAGAGGATGCATGGGGCTTACAAGAGTACCTTATTCTCTTTTAACATATACAAATTTTAAAAGCTTTTTATTCATGCTTACAGTTGCATCACATTTCATTGGACGTGCAAGTTAAAAGCCAACTTTGTGCGTTATAGTACAGGCTGCTTAACACGAAACAAAAATCAGATCCCTTCTCCAAGAGAATGATCCAGAGGTTTAGAATAATAAAAACTTTGGGGACTTAAGTTTAGCATTTTAGAACATATTGAAATATATCATGTTTATCTATACATACATCCAGCCTACTCTAACACCGAAAGCATGGCAAATTTCACGAGTCTGAACTAATCTTGTTAGCTTAAATCATAAGTTTTATCAAACCATTTCACTCAATATTTTTTATCTAAAGTATGGATACAGAATAATATGTTATGTATCTGCCATTTCTTTCAGATTGGCCATTGCAGCCTCATCCTTAATGGATATACTCTCAAGCTGCAAAACTAACTAAAATAACTGTCCTACAAAAATCCACAGTGCTTCCAAGATTCCAGATATAACAAGACCTCTTGGTGCTAGGACTCTTTAAGGCCACAACCACTCTTTCCCAAAGCAGTATAGCAGTGGTCTAACAAAGGCATGATTCCATTTTGACTAAAAGCTGTGACAGAACTCTGTGGCAGTGAAAGAACTCCAAAAAGCTAATAAAGACCATATCTAGAAAACTGAGACCGATGAGAACATCACTTCTCTTCCACTTACAACATACATTTCCTTAAAACCCAGGAACCTTATATATGAAAAGCAGATTCACTAAAACCATAGTGGACTGATTTCAAACTGTAGGAATATTTTCATACACCTGCTTTCATATTTAGCTCGGTGGCATAGGTTTAAACAACATTTAAATAAAAGCAAATGCATCAACTTCATAAAAATTTCTGCTTTTATTCAGCTTTTTCCTAATTCCAGCAGACATCAAAGCAAACTGCCTACAGTACTGTGGTTTTTTTCAAGTTACTGGTTTTGCAGACCATTGTTGGTTCCAAGACCCTGAGATTCAGAAGCAGTATGACAGCAATCAGGTGCCATTTCTTTGAAAGAGTATTTTGTGCACCTGGGGGAGACCTGTCTCTTAAATAGCTGCCCCAGGAAAGGAGGAAAGTCCAAGAATTAAAGCGCCTCAGTAGCAAATAAAACTGTGCAAGCTGTTCCATTGGCTCTGAGCTTACTCTTTGCTAGAAATGACCTCGCAAGGGTAGAAAAGGCAGCAGGAGATCCCAAAGAAAGTTGGAGGGGGAAAAAAAAAAAAGAAACCATTACAGAATAAAATCCTGTCCTAGGAGAGGAGACCCTGAGGGCTGACTAATGATTTATCTTTTGTTGTTGCTGT
The DNA here is from genome assembly GCA_033816785.1 of Picus viridis. Lineage (NCBI taxonomy): Eukaryota > Metazoa > Chordata > Aves > Piciformes > Picidae > Picus > Picus viridis. Next base: position 25,870,944 of record CM066586.1, read on the forward strand.
TCTGGGGTTTATTTGCTTGGTTTTGCTTTTGTTTTGTTTTCTTTCCAAGTCTATCTGGTCTTATTTCAGTTTACAGCAGAGTACAAAATTCCACACTGGAATACAAGTTTCTTAATTTGTGTTTTCCTTTACCAGTGGATAATACATTTTGATTTTATTTGGCATGCACTGCATATTAAAAGACAGTGGGAGTTTTGTGGATCCATGTACTTCCCGCTTCAGCTGGCAGGAAAGCATGGCTGTAAGCAGGAACCCAGAGAACTTATGCTGCCTTTTGCTGCTATAAAGAAATTTCCCCTAAGATTGATCTGTTTACTGTTGGACTCACTTTGTGTCTTTAATGAAGCACTGAAAATCAAAAACATTTGCTCACAGCTGCCTCTGTCCCTGAGTCTGGATCTCTTCCATCATCTTGGATTTCTTGCAGGGGGTTGTGGTAATTCATTTGATTATGCCAGCTTCCTCACTGTGTTACCATGTGTCCATGTTAGAGCAGCCACTCTGTAGGCCTGTGGCTTCTCTCTCACCTTTTCCAGTTATCACTTGAGCCATGTGGCAAACTGGCATGTAGGTTGAGAATTAACATTGGGAGAGTTTGATAGTGCCAGGTGCTTTTTAAAGTACCTTGCTTTCCTAAGGAAAATGTGTGCAACTGCCTTTGGGGAACTAAAACTCACTGACTTGGAACAGTCAGACATTTCAAGTAGGGTGTCAAGGTTGACCACTGCTCCTTTTGTTCCTCACAGTTATCCTTTGGCGTTATTACTATCATCCTCTCCGTGTAGCAGCCTTCAGTGCCCCACCCAAAGAGCCAGTAATCAGACTCCATTTGTCACAGCTTAGAGGACTTTGTCAGCAAAGGTACCTAATAGTCCAAATAGTCCACAGTGGACACAGCCGTCCTGCTAGATTTGTGAACACAACTCCAGATCAAGTCAAATGATTTTCCCCTACCATGTGCTGTACTCTCGCTCAAAGCAATAAGCTAAGAAGTCTCACAAGCTATCATTTTATATTTAATTTTCCCATGACACCTGGGAGGACAGACAGGGAAATCTAGCCAAATTACTGGAACTGTACAGGAATAGCACTGAGGAGTACTGCAATTCTCCAAATAATGTCTAAGGACATGTTATAATTTTTATAGAATCACAGAATCAATAAGGTTGGAAAAGACATCAGCTGGGCTGCTCAGGGGGATGGTGGAGTCACCATCACTGGAGATGTTTAGGAAGAGACTGGATGAAGTACTTGGTGCCATGGTTTAGTTGATTAGATGGTGTTGGGTGATAGGTTGGACTTGATGATCTCAAAGGTCTTTTCCAACCTGGTTAGTTCTATTCTATTCTGTAGCGCTGCATGGGGTTGTTGTGGCCAAAGTGCAGCCCCCGGCACTTGGACTTGTTAAATGCCATCATGTTGGACTCTGCCCATCTGTCCAGCCTGTCAAGGTTCCTCTGGAGAGACCTCCTACCCTCTAATAGATCAACACCTGCCCCCAACTTGGTGTTGTCTGCAAATTTACTAATGGCGGACTCAATCCCCTCATCCAGATCATCAACAAAGATATAGAATAGGATTGGGCCCAGTACTGATCCCTGGGGGACACCACTGGTGACTGACTGGCTGCCAGCTGGATGTGGCACCATTCACCACCACTCACTGGGCTCAGCCCTCCAGCCAGTTCCTAACCCAGCACAGAGTGCTGCTGTCCAAGCCATGGGCTGACAGCTTGGCCAGGAGTTTGCTGTAGGGGACGGTATCAAAGGCCTTGCTGAGGTCCAGACAGGCTACATCCATAGCCTTCCGCACATCCACCAGGCAGTCACCTGATCAGGTTGGTCAGGGCAGGACCTGCCCTTCCTAGATCCATGCTGGCTAGGCCTGATCCCTTGACCATCCTGCAGGTGTGCTGTGATTACACTCAAGATGAACTGCTCCATAATCTTTCCTGGCACTGAGGTCAGGCTGACAGGCCTGTAGTTTCCAGGTTCCTCCATCCAGCCCTTCTTGTGGATGAGCATCACATTGGCCAGCTTCCAGTCACCTGGGACCTCTCTGGTGAACCAGGACTGGTGGTAAATGATGGAGAGTGGCTTGGCCAGCTCATCTGCCAGCTCTCTCAGTACCCTAGGATGGATCCCATCCAGTCCCATGGACTTGTGAGTATCCAAGTGGCTCAGCAAGTCCCTAACTACTTCCTCACAGATTTCAGGGGAACTACACTGCTCCCTGACCCCATCTACCAGTTCAGGAGGCCAGTTATCCTGAAGTCCTCCTGCCTTACTGTTGAAAATGAAGGCAAAAAAGGTACTTAGTACCTCAGCCTTCTCCTCATCTTTAGTTACAACGTTCCACTCCAAGTCCAATAAAGAGTGGAGGTTCTCATTTGCTCTCTTTTTAGCATTAATATATTTATTAAAATGCTTTTTATTGCCTTTCTATCTTTTTATTGTTTTCTGAGTGTGAAAAACTTAGGAGGCTGCATCTTTTCTCCTGTTGAAGAGTATTCTCATTTCGTTTTAAATAAGCAGACTGCTTTAAAGGAGGTGAGTGCCTAGCCTTAATTTTTCAGTGAAGCAAATCTATTGCCAGACTTTCTCATATATATATACACACCACATATTTATATAACTCTGTACTTTAAAGACCGGAGAAGACTACTAAGGAAAGAAAAAATATAACAAAAAAACCCCAAACAAACAAAAACCACCAATGAGAAAGTGAAGATCATTATTCTTCTTCACCATAAGAATATGACAAAGTATGATATCCTCTGGAGACAACAGACAAGAACATATTCAGTTTTGGGGAAGATGTCTTCTAGAATATTTTAATGAGCTCTGCTTTTCTTTGAATATCTTTATGATGCTGTGCTGCAATTTGCAGACAATACTAAATCAGAAAGAGTTGTGAACAGCAGAGCTAAGAAATGTTAGTGAAAGAGCCAGAGGCACTAGTGGGCAGAAAATGACAGCATGAGTTTCAATTTAGAAAAATGAACATAAAAAACATCTAGGGAGACAGAAATCAACATGAGGCTGGCTATTCACTGTGTGCAAGAAGTGATCGAGGAAATGCTAATGGCAAAGGAGAAGTGTGGGTGATAGATACACCCACGTTGCGGCAATATCAAAAGACCGACACAGGCTAAGTCCAGTTGCAGACTACAATCCATGAAGGTGATTCATCACAGAGCATAGAAATGATAACTGCCTGACCTTTGGACAGTTTTTAGTGTAAGCACAATATAAAGAATTAACTCAATGCAGGACATAATGCTAGCTGTAAAACTGACAAATGGGTGTGAGTTAAGAATGACCAGCAGAACAGATCAGAACATAGAACTGATTGCTGATGGAAAATTTATATAATTAAATATTTATTAACCTGGGTAGCTGAAAATGAAGAGAGGATGGGAAGACATAACAATCTGCAAATACCTGAAAGGGTATTAACAATGAAAATAGATAGTAATAGTCTGCAATACAGTGGCATGTGGAATAGAGTTCTAATACAAGTTTTAAATACTGAGCTCTAGACTCTTAGTTGGGCATTAAGAGCAGCACTGTGAAATGAATGCTCTTACAGGAAGAACAACATGATTCTCAGCATATGGAAACTTTAAAACTAGTCTGGAAAAAACTCTGGGAATAAAGCATCGTGTAGCGGCACTGATATACTTAACGGAGCCTTGATAATTTCTAGTGAGCTGTGGAAACCATGCTGTTGCATCCCAATTATAATGTTACAATATGGTTCTATAGATCACACAGTACAGGTGTTTGCTTAAATATGACCGTTCACAGTAGCCCACAGACTAAGTTCTTTAAGCTGCTAGCTGACAATACTATGCCAAAACATGAAAAAGAAATTAAAATCATCTTGCAGTTTGGTCTACAGAACAGAATAACCCAATGATCTGAATGCATGAAAGGTGAATTCTTTAGCAGCAACTGAAAAACATGTTTTTATTCAAAGACCTACATGACTCTTGTAGTGGTCAGTGAAGTCCTAGCTCTAGCCAGCACAAACTGAAAAAACAACAAGCAAGAAAAAGAAGACTGTGAGAAGGCAAACTGATAAAAGGGAAGGAAACAATCCATGTGATATTTGGAGAAAATATTTCAGGATTTGAGTCCTTCAATTTTTGTTTTGTTTCACCCTCCAGTGAGAACCTATGCTGGCTTTGCGGCTGGTGACAGTACTTCCTAGTGATGTTCTTAATCAATCGTATAAGAATTATGATGGCACCTACTTTTGCTATGTAAATAAAAAATTTTTGCTGTTAACAAGGTCAAGTGTTCAATCACTTGAAAAATCTCACTAGAATTCTTGTCCCTGTCCATTTCGAGATTTGTATCAGTCTTATCAGAGTGCGTTGTGGGTTTTTGTTTTGTTGGGTTTTTGGTTTGTTGGTGTGTTTTGCTGGTTTTCGGTTGATTGGTTTGGGTTTTTTTGCATGTTTCACAGCTTCAAACAGGGAGTAGATGGGGAAGTACTGCCGTAATTCACTATTTACAAATAGTAATAGAGCCACAGACAAACTTGAAGATTACATGGGCTGTTCTGTCAGAGGAGTTAGATCCTGTTACCCTCAGGATGATGACTCATCCAAGGAACGGAGCTAGTGAGCAGAGCTTTGGGAAGGGAAGCAAAGGAAACACTTCTTCCTCAAACTCCCATCATTTTGGTTCCTATCTCATGCCTCAAACATCATCTCACTTTTCAGTCTTGCCCTCAGGTATTCTACTCTCCATTTCCTTTGCTTCCAAATTCCCAAATATTGACAGCAACTCTACAGTCTGGGGTGGAATGAAGAGTTAGATCCTTCCTGCTCAAATGTCATTCTATTGAAACTGCAGAATAAACTTCTGTAACAGAACTTTAGTCCTGTCCAAAGATGCTGTTTCTCCAAAACCATATGCAAGCAGGACCTCAACTTTTTTATGTCTCTGAAAGATGAGACACCAGATCAGACTGTCCGGATAGCCCATCCGTAAATGAAAGGAAGAGGCTGCATACACAGTATCATCCAAAACCTCTATGACAAGGAAATTACTTAAAAAGATTACCTAGTGCTGTCCACACAGCTGTTGACCCCAAGAAATATAATACAGCTACAAAGCTAGGATAGATAACTAGTCCATGAAACCTTCATCTGACAATTAAATGTATTTCTGATATTACACTCCATATTTCAAGTTTTCAATCATGCTCACACTTAGCAATTCTCTGTGATAGCCAGATGTAAATTCTTGAAGTACAAAACATAGGATAATGACTTTCTAAGCTTCAGAGAAGAATCCGCTTCATTTGCACATGTATCTTGGAGAAGATGTTCTAAAATAATTTCATTTACTGTGAAATCTATCCAGGGCAAATACTATTTGCCTAAGATTTACAAAAATTTCTGTGAGATTCAAAGTCAGTATCTGAAAAAAATTATGAGTGCCAATGCTATCTTCAGAAAGAGGAGAAATGTATTTTTCTTGTAAGAGTTGTTCATACCTTGCACTACTACAAGATTTCTCATAATGTTAAAAATTGCAAATAGCAAGTCCTTTAAGGACTTGAGGTATAAAATACTTCTGATTATCTTGCTCACCATATATGAGATAAATAATGTCCCAGGTTGTAATTTCCATCTTTTAAAGACTCCCCACAGACATATTTCTTTGCCATCTGTTCTCTGGACTCAAAGTAAATGGATGTCTGCACCATGCCTTACCCTCTGTGGTGAGGCAAACAGTTATCCTTGGCTTCATAACACTGCGTTTGCCTCTCAGGAGAGGTATTTTTCAAGGAATTGATGACTGAGAAGAACTATCAGAGAAAGCTATAAAATCATGAATAATAGATAGTGAATGGGAAATTAATATTTATTATTACTCACCACAAAACGTACATAGGCAAATTGATATTGTTAGAAGGCTAAAATGAACAGCAGAAAATACAAAACAAGAATATCTTGAAGGTCCTTACTCAGATAGTACCAAGACTCAAAGTGTAAATTGATCCAAAATGGAAAGAGAGAAATCAATAAAAAACATGTCCAACAACATCTATAAAAAACACAGCCTCTGATTTCAGATGTCCCAAAACTACTTCCCAGATGTGAGAAATATACACTAAACACAAGTTTTCCCTATGTGTGTAATGTTTCTTACCTTTACATGCTGTGCTCAGAAGCAGGAAGCTGAGCCAGGAGAACTTGCATTTTGCTTTGGCTTTTTTTTTTTCCCCTGCTAAATTCTACTCTTCAAAATTAAATATATTGATTTATAAATACTTGCTTTAAAGAAACCCTAACTATCACTCCACTACCTCTGAAAAAATCCACCTGCATCCTGGAGATTAAAGTGTTTGAAAAGTTTTACTAACAGCTAGTGTTTCACTGATGTCCTCCCTTTGCAACTAGAACACTACTGAGCTATTAGCTTACGTACTCGTGCTAGGTTACACTAACTCCATCGTCTACACCTGAATTCACACCTGAATCTAATTCAGAACTAGATTACTGTTTCCAGACCTCCTCGCTCTCTTGCTGTTTGCTCTCAGATTTTGACTGCATCTGTTTAGTTGCCCTTTTTTTGAACCATTTTTCCTCATTTCCTATCATTCTCTGAACCCTACCCACATTTAAGAATTTGCCTTTTGTTTACATGAAATATTTTGAAATCAGCTGTTTCCTGAGTTCACTCATCTCCTCCCTCATGCTTTCAGTCTGCTGCTCTTTTACTTCAAGGAAAGTTGGTTTCTAGAAACCTTAGTCTACTGAGACTAAGAAGTGTAAAGACTATTATTTCAGTAGAAAATCTAATCAGATGAATCTGGTTATCACTTGATCAAAAAAACCCCAACAAACAACAAAACAACTGAAAATACCTTATGTTTTATAGTGATACACAAATGAATCCAAAAGATGCCTACTGTAATTTTTGCTTTTGAATTTTCAATCTGCAGTCAGGCAATACTTAAAACAAAACAAAACAACCCCCCAAAAACCCACCAAAACCAAACAAACACCTTTGTAAAATTTACATCTATGTGCATTACTATGATATTAACATTACAACACAATCCTTTTAAAACAAAGATTGTGCTTAGTTTCTTCCCACCACTAAAAATGCCTTTTCCTTCATATATGGAACCATAATAAAAAATTCCAAACTCTGTGTTCCCATTAGCTGCAGATGTTGTTAGATTAGTACTATCAAAACAGGACATAAAAATGTTGGTGTTGCTAGACAGCCACGTCTCCTTTGAATCCTATTCATGACTCAAGTTATAGGAGCAAAGAGGAAAAATTTCTGCCAGCTTTTAGTAACCTGTTGAGAAATATTTATTATTTTTTTCATTTTTTTTTAAATAAAAGAACAAAGACTGCAGCTGAGTCATGCATAAGAAAAAGCAACAAGAAGTTTGTGATAAACTCATTCCTGTAATTTCTAGTTTTTCATTCCTTGTGAACGTAGGAGTAAAGTTTTTCTTTCTCCAAACCAGAACATGCTAAGCAGCCCTTCCTCCATCTAAATCCTGGCTCTGCTGAGGTCAGTAAGAGCTTTGCCAATAAAAGTATGTGCTTACCTTTCATGTTTAAAGTGATCTAATAGTGATAGCTAGTAAAGGTCAGTTACTGAACTTCATGACTAGGAGAACTAATATTCTGACATGTACAAAGCTCAATCTCCTAAACATTAAATATAAATTTCTTTAAATATAAATTGCCTTTTCAGATTGAATAACCGATTTACACATCAACTACTGGCCACAACATTTTTCATAGTTCATAAAGTGGCTTCAGTAAAATCTTCATGAAAACAAATACCCAAATAAAGGGAACTAGTGCAGTTACCCCCAAGATGCATGCTACATCTGGGGAACTCTTCTAGGTAAATATCTTTGTTTAATTGGAAATTTGCAGCAAAAAATATTTATTGAAACCTCTGGTTTAAAAAGGGAAAAGTACTGAAACAGAAAGAAAATACAAAACCAGCCCAGCCAAATTTGCTAATCAGTTAGCTAAGAAATACTCACATAGGGAGTAAATGACTCCTCCTAACCAAACATCATTTGCAGAAGAAATGAAATTCTTATTTAACTGAAAAGTGGCTCAAAACTGGGAGAGCAAGAAGATATATTTGAGATAATTGCAAAGATAACTGCAAAGTCAGAAATGTTTTGAGCTTTAAGAGGGCTCCTGGATGTTTTGATACATTGAAGAGTTGGCTCAGCAAATTAACATGCCAAGGGCAATACCTATTGCATTGGAAAATATGTCCATATTCCCTGCTTTTCTTTAGAAAGACTCTATCTTCAAAGTCTCAAGTACTGATACTGTAATTATTAACATCATGTTCCATTTACAAATCAAAATTTCATTTACAAAATTAATTCATTTAAATAATGAAAATAACACTTATTTTGAGCCCTGAAGAAATCTCAGCTTGTTGTGAAACCAGAAACATAAACAAATAAACAAAACCAAGCAAAAAACAAACCACAAACATCACCCCAAACCCAGTTTGCTTGATTATTTTGAGGGGAAAAAAACAAACCAAATCAAAACTTTAAAAATTCCAAATATCCTTGGAAAGGATATTTTTTACTTACTTCCTTGAGACAAAGAAATTAATTTTTAACTCATGAGAAATTTCAGGGATTCTCCTGATTTATACTTTACAACTGCAGAACCTCTCTCAATGCACTTTCTGCTTAGAAACTGTGAAATAAATGAAAATGAAAATGGACTGGTTCTGTAATTCAATTAAATAAATGTATCAGTTAAAGGAAAACAATGAAGAAGAAAAGCAGTAAGTGCTCCAAAAGCCCACACTGAAAGTGATCACTCATGCAAGATGTTTAATTACCTTCTTTTATGAAGTAAATTTACGTGATAAAGTAAACTGTATATCTTATTCCCTCGGGCATGCTTGAGTACAGAAGCATGGAGCTGGCACAAAAAAAAAAAAGTAGATTGCTACATTTTTGATTGAAGAAACCTAAACACCCACTCAGTAGGTTTAGGAGCTGGATCTGATGGACCTGATGGAGTGGGTCCAGCCACAGAAATTATCAGGGGGCTGAAACACCTCTCCTACAAGGAAAGCTTGAGGGAGCTGGGATTGTTCAGCTAGAGAAGAGAAGACTCTGGGGAGACCTGATAGCAGCCTTCCAGTGCCTGAAGGGGGCCTACAAGAAGGCTGCAGAGGGACTGTTTACAAGGCCTGTAGTGATAGGATGAGGGGCAATGGTTCGAGATAGAATAGAATAGAATAGAATAGAATAGAATAGAATAGAATAGAATAGAATAGAATAGAATAGAATAGAATAGAATAGAATAACCAAGGTTGGAAGAGACCTTGAAGATCATTGAGTCCAACCTGTAACCACAACCTCACAACTAGACCATGGCACCAAGTGCCACATCCAGTCCCCTCTTGAACGCCTCCAGGGACGGAGACTCAACCACCTCCCGGGCAGCCCATTCCAATGACGAATCACTCTCTCGGTGAAGAACTTTCTCCTCACCTCGAGCCTAAACTTCCCCTGGTGCAGCTTGAGACTGTGTCCCCTTGTTCTGGTGCTGGTTGCTAGGGAGAAGAGGCCAACCCCTTCCTGGCTACAACCACCCTTCAGGTAGTTGTAGAGAGCAATGAGGTCACCCCTGAGCCTCCTCTTCTCCAGGCTAAACAACCCCAGCTCCCTCAGCCTCTCCTCATAGGGCTTGTGCTCAAGGCCTCTCACCAGCCTTGTTGCCCTTCTCTGGACACGTTCAAGTGTCTCAATGTCCTTCTTAAACTGAGGGATCCAGAACTGGACACAGTACTCAAGGTGCGGCCTAACCAAAGCAGAGTACAGGGGCACAATTAGAGATTAGAGAAGAGGAGATATAGTTTGGGTGTCAGGAACAAGTTCTTTACCATGAGGGTGGTGGAACACTGGAACAGGTTACCCAGGAAGGTAGTTGAAGTCCTGTCCCTGGTGATATCCAAGGTCAGGCTCAACAGGGCTCTGGGCAATCTGATCTAGTGGAGGATGTGAACAAGAGGATCCAAACTGTTCTATAATGCTATGATCTGCCATAGTGCTATAGACCCTTCTTTATGTCCCTGGAGAGCAACACAGCCAGAATTCATTAACGCTGCTACAAGCCAGTCTGACAAACTGGGATATTCTCAGTAGCTCTGAGTATAGTTATTTTGGGTAGCTGTATTAAAAGTGGTGCTAATAATGGCTTATTAGGAGCCATACATTTCTTTGTGGCTGATAAAAGCTGGTTTGGTTCAAATGGTTTCCTGGGTGTAGCTCTTTATATACACCAGTTCTCTTGAGTATCTGCTGTCTGTTCCCTGCAGCTAAAAGACCTGCAGAAAACCTTGAAACGAAATACATTGTCAGTGGTAGAGCAGTCAAATTAATAACTTTTATTTATTAATTATGTATGAAATTAAAAATATTACAAATCTGTTCTTAATTACCCCTATTAGGAACAAGCTCTTTTCATTCGTGTACCTGGTATTTTGGGCACAGCTACAGTTATGGGACAAACTTGGGCAAGGCAAGGACAGAATCCAGTCCAGAGCAAAATCAGTTGTATGGAAAGAGCTCCATGCTGGCCAGCCAGAACTCCCCAAGGAGCCTCCAGTGCTGGATGGAAGGCCCAGAAATACCCAGTTTTAGGTATTGTTTCCTCCTGTCAGAATAGTAAAAGGAAATGGGAATCACGCTTCACAGCAAGCCTTGGAAGTAAGAACAGATCCTCATAACAAGAACATTATAGTTCTTTTCCCACTACTTGAAGTAAATTGCAGTAAACTATTTTTGAAAGAAAATATGATGCTGTTGCAGAAATAGCAGATAATTCAGATGTTTGGTCTAAACTTCTAAATTACTTAGGCTTATATAAATCACCAGTGTTTACTTTTGGCCATATGTGCAATGCCCAGAGTATTTTTCTGGTCTCTGTTCACATGGTCACTCCAATGTATATATAAAGGACAAAGGACAAGGACACGACAGAATTCAAAGTTAATTAATTTTGTTTGTTGTGGTTTATCTGCACCAACTATATCAATACTAATAAAAAGATGTTTTTTTAAAATTATAACAAGACCACCTTATCCATAGATGTTCAGAGTGTGAATTCTGCTGATGTCAACACATGATCAGAGAAACCTCTCAGCCTTTGTCCATGTCCATGATGTTCATCAGCCCATTTTCTGTGTTTTCTATAGGTTTCTATATGGTACTAATAAAGCTTAATCATGACAGCAGTAAATAAGCTAAGGAATTAAATGAAAACCGATGACGACTTTGACAGTGAAAACCTAAACAACTGAGTTACTACGTGGAATGAGGTATTGGCAGAATATGGTGGAACCTTAGGCCAGTGACACAAAAATATGACACATATTCAAAAAGCCTGATTTCTTTAAAGATTGGTAAGTAAAAAACACTTCATTTGCCACCAGTAACTTTGGAGCTACTGAGGATTTAAACTTGAAGTTGTACTACTGTCATTGGTTAATCTGAATCAGCTGCTGATATTCAATCCCATGCTCCTGTCATACCAGCTTCAAAATGCAAGTGCTGGATGGAGTAAAGTATTATGGGGCTTGAAGTTCAAACTGTAACATGAGAAGCTTCTAGTTTCAGTTGCTGCTTCTGGGTTTTGGGTGTTGGCTCTTCCACCAAATGCGCATTCAGATACCGTGAAACTCTTCTTAACTGATAATTTGTTTCAATAATAGGAATTTTTTTGAAGGCTGATGAAAGTTGATTTTGATTAATTAATAATAACAACACCACCAATAACACCAATAACAATTATAACTGACATTTTTCACTTCCCTCCCACTACCCCTCTGACTAGCTTGAAAAATCAATAAATTATTTTTCCCCCCACCAATAGCCTTATTATGTCAAAAAAGAGTAGCTATCCTTGACAAGTAGACTGTCTAAACTGCTATTGATATTCCTAATATTTATTAGAGTCCTTATTTGTTAAATCAGGCATCTACTCCATTTGACAGTTACCTCTAATACTTCTAAAGTATTTTGCAACATTTCACATCATCCAGACAAGAGCAAAATGTAGTTCAGCAGTTAAAATGTGATGCTCTAAACCTACTTCTAAAAGTACTACTGAATTACATATGTATACAAGGGCAACAAGATGTCACAGATGTACGATTTAAAATGTGCCTTTAAAGAGATCAACGGTTAATATGCAACCACAAGCCCTTTAGGGGCCTTGCCTAATTGTGCATGGCAATAAAGATTGAAGTGACACTGGTGAGAACACAGTGCTTGGTGCTGAAAGGGACTAAGGTGCATGTGTGAGAGCAGGGAACACGGCCACAAAAACACAGGACTGAGAATCAGTTCTGAAGGACCAAAGAGATACAGAGCTAATAAATGTGTGCAGCATGAAAGAAAAGATTGAGTGTAACAGATCTGTACGTTAAGAATGAGGTAGCATTTATGCTGGTAAAACCACAGGATGGCTAAAAGAGTCGATTTATATAATATCACTCTAGGGAATGATTATAAAGAGGCAGTACTGGAGGAAAATTGAGACAGTGCTACATATATCAGGACTGAATATGAACACATTGAAATCTTTGTGTTGTTACTAGAGAGACCCAAAGAAATCGGATTTGTGTTATTCTGGAAGACTAATTTTCCATGTGAAAAAAAAAATAATAAAAAAGATAGCTAATAGCAATAATCCAGATGTTGATCAATGTTACAGCCAACAAACTCCTTTGCTTCTGTTAGACTGGCTTTGGTGAAGAGCAGTCTTAGTCTGGAAAATATTCTTGGGTAGAGGAACAGTTGCTTCAGACAAAAAATAGGAATAGTACACGCTGGAGGTCAAAAACTGTTGGGATAAATAAAACAGATTTTTTAAATTGCTGTAGTAGAGGTAAGAATTGCTGAAAGTCAAGATGGATAAAATTTGGAAACTATATTGAAACAAATAGCAATGATCACACATTTGGAAGATGATCGGGGAAGTTAAATCCGTTGCCTTATTCCATACAAGATTGATGAAACATCTGTGTACTGAAATGGAAACAACTACATGGCTGTGGAAGCAAAAGTCAGAAAAGAAGGAACAGGATGACTGGCAACTGGATGACCTCCATCTCAGATTGCAAAGGAAGTAATATGTGATGTGGTAAATGCATAAGTCCTATTTTCTAGTTGCATTAACTGACCTGGTCTGGTATTACATACCTAGAGTTGAGAAAACATAATAAACTGTATTTAACAAACTACATCATCTGGTTTCAGAACCATGTAACCATCAAGGGAAACCAGATAGATTTGGGGGTAAATCAGATAAAATTTAAGGATGTGAAAGATACCAAATGAATACTTTTCCCTAAATGCAAAAAAAACTTTTATTGCTGTGACTTCAATATACCTATTCAGTAAGGTAGAAAATAAAAATCATATCTTTAATGAACACACAAAATTACTTTTATGATACCCCATAGATCAAACAGATCATTTCCACAGTCCTGTGCTTCCTGTTCTAAAATGAGGAGATCTTAAACAGATAAAAATAGAGTCATTCGGTATCAAAATTTTTCCCTTACATTTTACCTGTATTAAAAATATTGACCCTTGCACATGACATCACCATGTTGTGTACAGGCTGGGTATCTAACAGGAGGGCAGGAAATGTTTAAAATGCTGAGTCACTGGAAACCAAATCCCATTGCTCTTTATTGCTGTGACCTCAGTGGCCAGACTTCAGTTAAATCAGGCATCCCTGTATGATTATGCAGACCCCTCCACAAGTCTTATGCAATTACAAGCACCAGTACTGACACACATTAATGACAAAAAAGTTAATGCAAGGGCTAATTGAGACCATCTCCCTCACAGGCCATTTCACAACAGTAACAGCACAGAAAACAGCCATTAATATGTAATTAAATTTCTGGGATGCACGGGCTATCAAATTCAGGTAGCTGGAACACTTCTTCAACTTTTTAACCTCTCATTACCTCACAAGTCTAAGATAGCTACTGTGCCAAGCCAGACCGTGCTACTAACCTTTCCCTACAAAACTGAACTGGCGTGGCACCAAGTCCCAATTCTACCAGTAACAAAAGCCAGCTCAGTGAAGCAAGCTGCATTTTCTAAGCTTTACTCATGAGGGAAATTAGCAAATGACAGATTATTAACTAGTTTTCCTTTGGTACAGGTATGTAAATATTTAGCTAAAAGCAGATACCAATTAATTACTCAGAAGTTCAAGGCTCTGAGCACTTTTTTCTCTAAAATATAAGTATATTCCTCTGATTGAAACAAATTGACTTCATTAACAAATCAAAATCCCTGCAACTCTATTTCCTTCTGAACCTTTTCCCACACTGCATCAATTGAAAAGGATTCAGTGAAAAATGCTAGTCTGGAGTTCAGAAAGCCCTTTCATAATATTCTAGGAGGAGAACTACTATTTTTATAGAAAGGTCTTTTGTGTCCAGTATTGTATTGCTGTTATACAGAAAGGAAATAAGATATAGATTTCCTAATTTGGGGCACCAAACGTGAGCTACTCCAAGTGTCTGGAACAGTTAGCACTACCCAAAAATCAGTCCAGACATCAGTATGAGTGTACTTGACACTAGGCACTTCCAATGCTTTCGAGTAAGAGCAGCCAATTGACCATGCCAGCCTCTAATAAGAACAAAGCAGAAGTGTGATGCTGGGAAAAGGCAATTATTTATCTCTGAACCCATGTAAATGTCCCTTATCCAACAATCTGTTTCCTTTGACAGCTGCAATCTTTGGGGGAGGTGGGATAGGGGTGTGTGTTAAAATTTATTTGGGTTTTATGACAATCTGAAATAAAGACATTTTAGTAATCTGGAATAACACCTGATAGAGCACACTTCCAACTCCTTTGATTCAGGGACAGTCCCTTTGTCATTCAATTTAAAGAATAAATTTGAAGTTAGTTTCTGACTAGAGACTCAACTGTAAGTACTGGCTGGATCCAAATCTGTCGTTCATCTGAAGTGAATTTTCATTCACCTGGATGAACTATTCCAGAAGTTGTACAATACAGATACCTTTCCAGTGGGAAGGGAAGAGGAAAGAAATGGAAAAAGTCCTGCCATCCTAGAGTTTTAATGGACTAGTAATTTCCCGGCATAAAACATATTTTAAAAAGAATTTTCAGCCTTTGAATTGAGCACATTTCTCAATTACAGGTAAATTTTGAGAGTTTGGGTTCTATAAGCATGTGTGAATCAGACTGCAAAAGTCTTGTGAAAGCAGCCATGCCTAAGTTATTTTTTTTGTGACAAATTGATAGAGAAATTTTTAAAAATAAAATAAAAACAGGAGTCAAGTCCTTCAACAGATGAACCAAGGGGAATTTTTCCCCCAGGAATCTGTCAGACTCAAAAAGATTGTTTCACAATGGAAACTGCAACAATACTACAGTATTGAAAACAGATTTTGCAGCCTGTGTGTAAAGGCTCAGCATACATGTAAAATCATGTAATACATGTTTTTATACTGTAATATAATAACAGTAATTATATATAATAACATATAATACATATTATTAAGGCTATTGTTTTAGAAACCTGGGATCACCTCCTTGATGTTCAGGGATATTGATTCACTGATACAGCTATACAGAATCAAGTTTGCTTGAATACCCTGCAGGATGATCATCCATCTGTTTTCTAAAGTATCCTCTCATGTGACAGTCTACTAAGAGGCAACATTTTCAGTGACAGGTTGTGCATCTCATGAAGGCGAGACGACATGGGCAGACAGAACAATTGCTAAAAAGCTGCTGCTGAAAAAGAGAGGCATTAGTCAGCATCCCTTCTTCATCATTAGGAGAAAAAGTGATGGTCAATGTATTTTTATGAAGCACTGTATTAGATATAAGGAAAAACAAACATCCCCAAACTTTGTAACAATAGGAGTAATGTACTACTGGAATACGTTGCCAGGGGCAACTGAGAAGTTCATTGTAGTATTGTAGTATTTAGAGGCAGTGCAGGCAGAACCGAAAATGACGTAGGTTTAGCTGCAATAGACACAGTGCAGTGCCGTTTTTGCTAAGTTGTGATTGAAAGAAATGTTCATCCTTTCAAAAAAATGGAATTTTTAAAAAATAAAAGTCTTACTAGTTTCATAAGAAATACACCTTTCAGCTCTTTTTTCAGTCATTTTCAGCAACCATGAAACATTCTCACCAGTTATTACAACTTATTTACCTACAGAAAAGAAGGCCCCTCTTTTTTTTTTTCACATGGTATTCATGTTCTCCCTCAATGTCATTCCTATGCCTAAAGAGTAAATAGAAACCTAAACACCTACACATAGCCAATGGCAGCTGTGTACAGCCATATAATTTATTTCATTTATTTGGTTAAAAAATATTAGATTTTCATATGCATAACTTTATGAATTTAACATCATTCATTCGAAAAACACTGATACTATAGTAAGTTCAGGTTCTTGAATAGAAATACATTTCAGGCATTAAATACAATGCCTGCTTCAGGCTGCAAACTACATTCTGACCAAAGCCCAAAACCCAACATCAAAACAAAACCCATAAAACAAAAAAAAGCCCACAAAACCCACAACAAACAACAAAACAAAACCCCAAAAAAACCCAAACAAAAAAAACCCAACAACTTTTGAAATGTTGTAGTACTTTGTAAATCAATGATTTATTTATCTAGCAGATCATCACTGGTGTAGGTTTGTCCTTAACAGTGAAGGTTAAAGTTTAAGTGTATATTACTTCCCAGTGCACAAACTGTATTACTCCAATGTCAAAATAATGTTCGTGAGAGGAGATAGACCAGGGCCAGTGCTTGGAACATGTTAGTGGAGTTTAAAGTTATATTTTTCTCAGCATCTAGATAGAAGTGCAAAATTTTGACTGAAGTTTAGCTTCATCTGGAGTCTTAACTGTGAGTAAACACAAAAGCATATACCTTTTTGTGGATGCATGGGACAAGGCAACTAAAGACAAAGAGATAGTGTGAAAGATGAAATTGAGAAGCAATAACTTGGATGAAGAAGAGTAAGAAATAAATATATGGCTCAATTCAGAACCACTCAGGAAAAACCTGTTTAACAGAGATTTCATAAGTTCTTGGAAGGTGCTTAGTTACTCAAAAGGTAAAATTGAGCAGTCCAAAATGTGATTCTACAATTGATTGACTCTGTTCAATAGTAGGTCAATGAAAAGGACCAGCTCCAAGCTCATTTCATTTGTATATTCAGTGTCTGTATTGCACATGGGAAAGAATGAAAATCATAGCAGCTGTATCCAGAACAAAAGCATGCTCTTTTTATTTTATGCTTTCCTGTGTTCTTGTGCTTGCTTGAACTGGTTTTGAATACTGCAATGATATGGCTTTATGGCAGCTACAGACAAACGTGCACGCACTACAAGCTTTTGTACGCAACCCTGCCAATTCCTGACATGCAATTTAATTTAATCCTTGACCTGTTCATTATGTCTGGAGAAAGGACTTTCTTCTTTTCTTTTTTTTTTTTCTTTCCCTTTTTTTTTTTTAGAAAAAAAATAATTAATTGTTATCCTAAGGACTATTCTGGCACACCCAAATCCTCTCTGTCAGCTCCCAAGGATGTCAACCAACTTCTCCAGAAAATAAACATTCCTGTCACCAGCTAGTGCTTCTAAAAAACAATCATGGCTACCACTAGAAAAATAGACATCTGAGAAAGAGTCTTCCTCAGGCAGCTCTTGCAATTTCAAGTTGTTCAAGAGTACTTGGAATGAACACTTACTCCATATTGCTACTCTGATTCAAACCTTTGCTGTCAAAGCATCGGCAATCCTCCCAGTCAATCAGGGCAAACTGGGTCTAATCTCTCACACTGGGTGAAATTCCCATACATTGGGTCAAATTTCAATGGAAAACAGAACTTGCAAAGGACCAATACAGTATCCCCCTCAGAGATTTAAAGTACAAGGCTACAGCAAAAATTATTTCAAGTGAGCAGTTTCTACTCTTAAAACATTTTTTCATGTTCATTTTGACATTAATATTAATGTCCTGTTGATGGGAACATGAATTGGCAATATAATGACATTTATATCAATGTGAAAGGTAGAATGGACGGTACTACAGAATAATCTACCAAGTGTTTGGTTCTATGAACATGCACGGATGTCAATTACAGTCACTTTAATTGCTCCAAAAGAGGCAACAGTTGATTATATCCACCTCCTTAATTTCTTCTCCATCAGTAAATATCTGGGTAAGCAGCCAGCTTCTGGCTATGGAAAGGTCAGTCATGTAGTCAGAAACACACGCATATATATATATATATATATATATATATATGTGTCTGTGTGTGTGTGTGTGTATATATGTGTGTGTGTGTGTGTGTGTGTGTGTGTGTGTGTGTGTGTATATATATGTGTGTGTGTGTGTGTGTGTGTGTGTTCCTGTTTTGCCAGGTGATACTGACAACAACAACATACTAGTTCCATTAACTAAAGGTCTCTTCAAAACATGAGGGTTAAGTTCATACCTGCGGAGTTCATACTATTACTGAATATCCTCTACACAATACCAAGCAGACACAAGGGGAACACCCAGCATGGAAGAGATTAGACAAATTTTAATAAAGGATTTATTAAAGTTTTGGAGAATGCTTTTATAAAATATTAGCCTGTATCACCAGGTAACTGGTCTGAGTACAGTTTTGTACCCAAGGACAAACATCCTTCTACTATGTTATTCTTCAGCCTATTTGTGGTTAGGTGTCAGCACCCCAGACTCTCAGTATGCCTTCAGACCTGGCTTCAGATACTTCTGAATACCACTATGCACTCCCATCCTACCACAAAGGATACCCAGCTTCAGCTGCTGCTGTCTGTCACCTCAGAAAAACATTTGATTATTTTGTGATTCCCTCTGTCACTGATACCTGTCCCTATGTTCTCTCTCCCCAGTGAGTCTTTCCAACAGTACAGGATCTTAAGGGAGAACTTCAGTACCATACAGGATGTATGAAGCATAATCCTTGTTACAGTAGTTGTACTCCATAGCACGAAGTCTATTTCTTCTCACACACAAGCATTTTTCAGTTGAGGTCTATTACACAGCTAATTTTGAACTGCATATAAGGCTTGCTGATTTTGAAGAAACTGGGAGGAACCCTGAATAGATATCTTACAGCTGATAATCACCGAAGATCTCCATGGTCACTACCAAATAGCACGAAATATCTGTTTCTCCTAGTGAATGCATGTGCACAAAGTTCAGATTAAATATTTTTTATGGATATTCTTCACGCTGTTCACTCACAAGCTGAAGAAGAAAGGTCCTCATAAGCTACAGTAGCACATGGCTCACAGGTATATACAGAATCACAGAATCACCAAGGTTGGAAGAGACCTCAAAGATCATCAAGTCCAACCTGTCACCACAGACCTCATGACTAAACCATGGCACCAAGTGTCACATCCAATCCCCTCTTGAACACTTCCAGGGATGGTGACTCCAACTCCTCCCTGGGCAGCCCATTCCAATGGCAAATGACTCTCTCGGTGAAGAGCTTTCTCCTCACCTCCAGCCTAAACTTCCCCTGACGCAGCTTGAGACTGTGTCCTCTTGTTCTGGTGCTGGTTGCTTGAGAGAAGAGACCAACCCCCTCCTGGCTGCAACCCCGCTTCAGGTAGCTGTAGACAGCAATGAAGTCTCCCCTGAGCCTCCTCTCTCCAGGCTAAACAATCCCAGCTCCCTCAGCCTCTCCTCATAGGGCTGTGCTCAAGGCCTCTCACCAGCTTCGTTGCCCTTCTCTGGACACGTTCAAGTGCCTTGATGTCCTTCTTAAACTGAGGGATCCAGAACTGGACACAGTACTCAAGGTGTGGCCTAACCAGTGTCTGTAAGAGCATTTTCTAGTCCAGAACCAGAAGAATGAAACTTCCAAACACACCATCATCTACATAAGACAAGCAGGCCAAGTTATTTCACCCAGTTTCAGGTCACATCTCACTGTTCATGCCACCATGCAGAGCTAGGTGTGGAAATTTATGTGGCAAAAATAAATATTTTTTTAAAATAATTTTTAAAAAAAAAGATTGTTGTGGCAGTTCAAATTTATGGGGGAATAATATTATTTTGCCTGCAATCAGTCTAAGGAAACACTTCCTAAGATCTTTTATAGGGGTGGTTGTTCTGCTTCATTATAAATTATGAGGCTGGTAAATCACTAGTACCTTTAGCAAAGTCTGAATTATGCATAGAATTAAGTCAAATATTGAAAGACAAAAAAAACAAACCCACAACTGAAGAGTTCATATCTCATGGGGGACTACAGGAAGGCTGGGGAGGGACATCTCAGGTAGTGATAGGACTAGGGGGAATGGGATGAAGCTGGAAATGGGGAGATTCAGGCTAGATGTGAGGAAGAAGTTCTTCACCATGAGAGTGGTGAAGCCCTGGAATGGGTTATCCAGGGAGGTGGTTGAGGCCCAGTCCCTGGAGGTGTTTAAGACCAGGCTGGATGAGGCTCTGGCCAGCGTGATCTAGTGTAGGGTGTCCCTGCCCATGGCAGGGGGGTTGGAACTAGATGATCCTTGTGGTCCCTTCCAACCCTGACTGATTCTATGATTCTATGATTCATTCTCACAGGATCACTCCTATCCAATATCACCAGAATAAAAGAAAATATTATATACACTGCAAGTGGAAACACAGGCAGAATGCCTGACAGATCTTTAACTGGTGCAATCATTGGACTAAACGTGAAACTACCATACAATCAAAAATTCATACATATTTTAGCTCTTCCACCTTTATTTCTTGTTTATTTCCCTAGTTCTGTTTGGAAATTATGTGCTAGTTAATCAGGATGAAGACTATCCACTTGTATTCACGCTATAGGAATATAGAATATGAAGCACCACCCCTTTTTAGATGCAGATAAATTTGACAACTATTCAGAACATCTGAACAGAGCTTGACACAGAGGCAGCTGCACTTCTGATTTTCTTAAGATCCTGCTACAAGTATTTTAATGATGACATTTCAAAAGCTCACAAAAGCCTTTCAGACTTACCCTTTGATAGAGGGTAAGAATTGGTTAACAGACAATGGGAACCTGAACAGTTCTACCCCTTTCCCAGTGACACTAAAGTATTTACAGAAATTACTAACTTCTGTGAAGCTGGCCTTTACTTGTTTCCTAAATCAAATATTTGTACCAACAATTGTATGCATGCAAGGTGTGCAAACCTAATGAAATTATTAAACTGTACTTTGGAGATTTCAGATAATTAGAAACCAGCAGTGCTTCCCCAGAGAGATGTCTGTTGCTTAGTGCAGGCACCAGCCTGCCTTTTTTTCTCCTGAGAATTATTTCTGGAATCCCCAGCAAGGGTCTTGTCCTCATCACTGATTTCTGATCTTCAGAGCACTATCCAAGGGTGATAAATCGGAGGCTCAGAAATTATCCCAATCTTTCTTTCCTTTAGAAATAAACAAAAAATGTCTCCCCCAACAATCTTGTGCATGATTTTGTGCTTCCAACACATTTTTCTATTTTATTCCTCTGGTGACAGAATGCCCTTGTTTTCCCAGATAAAGAGCCTATAAAATTGTTGCAAGAAACCAAGAGCTGCTTTTCACACAGCCACAAGTCATCCATCCTTTACTAAACATACTCTGTGTACAGCATCCAAGTCAGCCTCCAAAAGAGAGAGATGATAATGGAATTGCCAAAATGCTGAGGAGTGTAGACTGAAAAGAGAGCAGGAGTGAGTAGGCTCTAAAATGAGAGAGTGTATCACATATAAAAAAGTAACTTTTAGGCAGCACGTTGCGAGGATGAGCATCAGGCAGAGAAGGGGAGCACGCAGACACATGGTATATTCCTGCCTCTGCCTCTCTCCTCTCTCTTTTGGTCCTTCTCTCCGGCTTTCTCTCCCACCTCCTCTCCTTAGCGCTGCCTTCCCCTCTCCCCCTGCCGCAGGCTGCAGAATGGGACACGCTTGTTCCCCAGCCAGCCGGCAGCTGTCACACAGCGGAGGCAGCCAGCAGCCGGTGCAAAGAGCGAGCCTACTCTGTCATTTAGGATGACTCATTGGAATCTGGCATTAATTTCTCTTTTTCTGGTAGTGGACGGAGAACAACAAAAAAGCTACACTGGACTAGAGCAAGGTAAGAGATTTAAAGCCTTTGTTGTTTTTTTTTTTTTTTTTTTTTAACCTAAAGCTTTCTGATGCTTTTTGAGGGTGCCAAACTGTGTACAAAAGCTGGCAATGGAACCAGTTCGGTAGGTGTCTGAACACCTGGCATTACATGCCACCAGTTTGTCTTTCTGGTATTAACCCTGTGTGTGCCACCCAGCTACACCCCGGGGAGAGTGAAGGCAGGTCATCATATAACCTAGTGACTGCATTTCCTCCTCTTAATGCAACTTTTACAGCAGCACTACCACCTGCTCCTGTGAATATAAGAAGCTTCTCAATATTACTAAGTGATCAGGCGTTTGTGCTCTGCTGCTGGGAGTATAGTGTAGCAGGCATCTGTCATGGACTCTGTGTGGGTTCATTCCCACGGCAGTTGTTTCATCACTTCAATGAGTTGGAATTCCACAGTCCACAGAAGCACTTCCCTGTCATTTCCCCTCCCTCCAAGGGATTCTCATAGGATCTTATAGATATGATCCATTTACAGGCTTTTCAAAAGTAGTGCACACTGTAAGCACCAGAACAAGTCTGCTGAAGCACAGGCAGCACTGCACTATATATTCTGCCTGCATTTCTCTCTGTGGTTTTCTGTTGTGAATCAAAAATTCACTGTTGCAGGAGGGTTTTTGCAAGGACAGTACGTGTCTTTGGAACAGCAATTTAAATTACAGGGAGAAGCTTGCTGCCACCATTCTGAAATTCTGTCAAAATTCCCTTCTTCCATTTTCTGAGGAGATACAGTATTTCAAGCAGAGTTATCTAAGCAGATTTCTGCTGGGGTTGATTGACAGTTTTTAGTCATGATTTAAATTAAAAGATTTCACTGAATATCTACAGCTTCATTTCTGTCAATCCAGTGCTTTTTACCAAATGGCTTACTTCAAAGGCTGACACCTTTAAAATTAACCCAGCATCACGCTTTTTGAAATCTATGAAGAGAATATCAGACTAGCTAGTTCATATTGCAGAATCACACAATCTTGCCATTGGATCTTTAGTGGTCTAAGTGCAGTGAAGAGATTTGGTTTGGTTTACGTGTTCTCTGTAGTGTGGAAAGTGTTGAGACTGTAACTAGGTGTACCTATGTTTCTCATACATCATACAGTTCTTCTGCAATATCTTACATATTCTATTTGTTCAGATATCCTAGGTACTAGCAATCAGTATATTAAGAGCTGACTTTTAAACCCACAAAGAACTGTCCTGACATTATTGCTATGAAAAGAATTTCTGCTCAAAGACAATGACAGGTCTCACATTGATCACATCTACAGGGATGACTAAACAGGTATCAGCAGTTAATGCCGAATCCTGTTCAGCTTCCAGATAGTCACCAAGACTACCTTGGTTGGTGTATTGACCCAGTATGAGATTTTTCAAATGAACTCAAAGCTGGCAGTAATAAACAACCCCCCTTAGTTACCACTCCTTAGTGCAATTTTTCAGAAATAGATTAGGGAAAAGAGATTCGTATTTAGGAGAACTCAAAGGACTTTGATGTGAATCATCAGGAAGGGGTAGGACAACAGCTTGACATATCAGTATGGATTCTACCTCATTTTCCATCAGAATATGGTGTATTTTTCCACTTGATGGAAGTGGAAAGGGTTTATCAGCATTCAAATGTAAGAGTATTTAATTATTTTGGATAATTTGGACAATTGCAGAGACTTCAGTAAATTTTTTCTATTTATCTTTTTTTTTTCTTAGCATTTAGATATGATACCTGACTCCAAGGATATCAAATTATATCCATGAAAAGTAACTCTAAAGTACAATTCAAACAACAGACCACTGTGATTCTGCCTTAAGCACTGATAATATTCATGCTACTTAGTTTTAAATTAGAAGCTATTTATTTATGTTAGCACTTAGTCACTTGCTACTGTCATAGTCTCTGGGGTCTGAACAGCTATTTTTGAGCCAGTCTGGCTAATGTCTAGAATACAAAATCATCATGTTCACAAATAGGGATTTTTTTTTCTGTTTTATTTTCCTCTCTTCAGAGACAACAGTATATTAGCAGTTTCACCAACATAGTTCTTTTTAGGTGGGATATTTGTCCATTTAAATGCAGACAATCCACTGTGGTAACAGTTTTATTGTAACTTGGCAACAAGAGCTAAATAAACCAAGTTACATCCATCGCACATGCAAATCTTTCATTGTGCTGCTCCACACTCAGCAAATTAAACCCTTGAGATAAATGACATTCTAGACTTGGGCACCAGTCAGTTTAATACCATTAGCTGGGTTCACTGGTGGTTCTAATTACAGAAGTCAAAGACTGCAGAAAACAGCTGCAAAGTCAGCACGTGTGCAAGGAGCTGTTTATAAAGCAGAAACACATGCTTTAATTTGAGGACTCTTAGTTGCAACATGAATTATTAAGTAAAAGTATGTCATTTAATATCACTGTAAAAAAAATAATGGTCTGACCATGGTCCAGGTAGGGGCTGTATGGGGTTATCACTGGCCTCTCGATGAAGCTTCTGGTGTAATATTTTCACTAAAATAGACTTCAAATGCTTTTACCCACGATCAGGGTCTTGGGTCATTTATTTACTGGTGATCTGGAAGGACAGCAAGAGGGAAATTAGTCACACTGCTAGAGAGCAGCTAGCACAGTACCACCTATTATCCTACCTATCTTACTCCAGATAGAGGATCCAGTATCAAAGCAACTACATGGTCAAGGGACAGAAAACACACATCTGCTCCAATGGAACCATCAGGAGTTATCCCCAAAACACAGGGAAGCTCAATTCTGGAGCTCTGATGGAGCCTAAGAAGATTAAACCAGCCACAAACCACCTAACTGGACTCAAACAGTGGCTTTGACATGTTGTAGCTGAGGGATCCCCTCAGCTCTGATTTTCAAATTCCTCTACACAGTTCACCTCCACAAACTGAAGTCACAAGAGGCAGAAGTTTTGCTGTGGCTAGTACAGTACATTTAGTCATAACTGATTTCTTTCAGAAAAAGGTACAGATGAATTCTTTATCGCAGAAAATCACCTTAAATAGAAGATGTTTGTCTCCAGTTCTCACTTATTTCTGTAGATTTCACAAAGAGAAAGAGCTCTAGAAAAATAAACAAAGTTTTACACCTGAGGAGCGTACCAGTTCTTAATAACAAGCTCTAGAATGGTATGAAATCCATCCCAACTATTCGATAAACATACTCTCCTGCACATAGGCATGCAAAGATGGGTAAAATGTCATTCTCCATTGCAACAAGTACACTTAGCCATTTTCATGCTTCACTATTAATGTCACTGTAACTCAGGCTGCTGTAGCTCCATTCATTGCACACTGAATAGGGTCAAGATTACCTCCAGTTCATTGCATGGTACTTTGTTGACAGGTAAGCAGTACCCACAAGCAACATTTTGAACAGTTCTACTATTGATACATTTATCAATTTAATGCAATTAAAGTGAACTGTAGACAGGCACTAGTTTTAGAACAGGCACGTTTTGCATACATGCTATATTGCTTTCCAGGAACTTCCTGTAACGTAGCCTTACCAATTAAGATCAAACCAGGATGTTCACAGGGATGAAATTAAGGCCTGTATTCTGTGTTGAGCAGCCATACAACCCTTATAATTAGACATTACCGTTTGATAAAAGCATTTTTCTTTCCTCAGAGTGAGGAAATCTTGGTTTCAAACATCTTGTAAATTGTAAACTTGACCACATTCTGCAGCATTTTCAGTCCAACAGAGTTTGAGCCATTGACCACCTGCACCACTGAAGAGTACAACTAATTAAACCGCAAAGGAATATGTAGGAAATGTATAGTATATCTCAGGATACGCTACCTGTGTGAATGCAATGTCAGAACCTAATATAAGATAATATATCCATTTCCATCACAGCTGAGTTTTGACACGTAATTAAAATAATGTCAACAATTTTCAGTTTCTATTTAATTATTTGAAGGACTAGTTACTTTTCCATTTAAATCTGTATTATTCATTTATTCCAAACAAGGCTCTGTATTTTCTTCCAGATAAAACATAGGTGATGCAGTTTCCAGGGCACCATTTTAGTTCTTTCTTGCTCAAGCAAAAGAAAAGCAATATGGTGTTCACCACAAAGGAGCTTTGTCATATGATTTGGACTTGTGAACGTGGATGTCTTTCAACAAATGAAACAACAGAAAAATACTTTTTCTTCTCATTCATTTCATTAACATGTGAAAAAGTCTTTTCACTCAGTATCAGCCTGCTTGTTTATTTTCCTTTGATTATAATTCAAATTCCCAAAATGGTGAGGAAGCTGAGTATGCTAAGCATGTATTCTCTTTAGATTTTGGGGTGATTTTACAACTGAGTTATTGTTTAGTTTAAGAATGATGCATTGAAGACAATCTTTGTGAATAAACTGACAATAGTTCAAAGGGAAACATTTCTGAGAGCAAAACGTACATTCTCTAGAGCATTTCCAGTGGATAACACATCAGAAATTGATCTCAGACATAACCAGAATTATTGGCTATACTCAACAAGCTCTGTGTAGCTTTTCCTTCCTATTTTTTCTTATTTCTCAACCTTGTCATGTAAAGGGTGTGTTTGAGAAAAATGTTTTTATGACTGAGGGCACCAGCAACATTGAGCAATGTTTAGTGAAGCATGTATCACCTAAGTAATCTGTAGGTTAAACAGAGGACAGTACCATGGCCCACAGGACAAAGCAAGCAAAATAAAAGCCAGGAACAGGTTTTATGGAAAAACAAAACATAACAAAACAAAACAAAACAAACAACAAAAGAACCCAAACTACTAAGACTGTTGGTTTATAATGGCACTTGGAGCCTGTATCCAGAAACTGTTTGAAACCACATAGCAAAAGGTGAATTTGCATGCTGCACAGATAGTGGAAATTTATGCGACAAGACTAATGTATCAAGATGCAGAAAGGCCCAAACAGTGTGTGTGGCAGAAAGAGTAAATGAGAAACATAACTGTTGTTATATTTCATCTTTTATAACAAAAAGACTCAAGTTCTGCCTAGGTCCTAAACATTAACAGTCTTGTCATGAAATTTGAAAAGATAAAATGTTAAAAAAAACACATGAACCTGTGCACTTTGTGCACATACATGTGCATGTATGACACTAGAACAGTTCCAGATGCTAAAGGAGTAAAAAATGCTCCTAAAACAGAAATAAAACTCCAGCTTCACAAATCACATCTAATCATCTTTTAGGCAAGGTTATAGGCAGGAAAAATAAATTTAAATAGGCAACCTTACATACATAGAAAACAACATGGAAGCTTTGATCAGACCAACCTTTCTTTAGTTACTGTATCACCTACAGACTCTGACTTGTTTACAATCACACACTCCCAACTTTACTATCACTACTACATCATGCCTACTATACTGAAAATATATACTACAAACTTACTACAAACCATCCCATAAAACTCCAAGACACAGTTCGGGTCATAAATTGTATAAGACACTGCCATACCTGGAAACAGCTCAGGCTTCTTTCCTGGGGATGTCATTGAGGTGGTGTGCAGCAAAGCAATTTCACATCCAGCCAGGGGGCACCAGGAAATGTGCGCTGCCCATCTACAGTCATTGGAGGCCCATCCAGAACAGAACCGGGAGCAGAAAAAAATATTAGGCCAAAATAAGATGACCTCTATGTTATAACAAATGCAGAAATGCAGAAAGCTTTTACTACATTGCAGTTGTTCATTATAGCTGATACTGCTTTGGAAGGAAAGGAAACAATGCAGAAAGGCTTCCATTTCTGAGAAAGCCAAGTAATTCTACAGCTAGTTTCTTCACTAGGGAAATGGGAGAAAGAGTTCATTAAAACTGTTACCTGGGGCTAAAATATTAGCCTGACAGCCGCGTTTACCTTTTGTAAAGCAGTTCTAATGATACTATTTATGCCTTTTCATTTTGCTCATTGTTTTGCTCACTGTCCTCTGTTGCCACCAGTATTATTACACTTTCAGTATCAGTAAAAAAACTATTACTGAGACCCTCTGTTGTTTAATGAGTTTGACACCTTGGGAGTTGAAAATAATTAGCTTGGATATTAGTGCTTGAAATGAAGTTTGATATTTGATAAAACAATAACAACAACAAAACAATAACAAAACCCCACAATAAAGATCCATAAATATTACAGCCAAATGGGACAACTAAATAACTGATTCTAACTTCCAGCATACCACAGTAACTCTGCAATTTCATCCACTTTTGCCTGTGTCATGCCTGGTATCTTGCATTGATAAATTCATTGTTAAAAAAAACAATGTTTTAGATTTTAAAATTATACTATAGGCTGCAAATGCAACACAATGGGATCCTTCTCTTGACCTCCCCACACATAATTGGGGCTGTCCAGTCTGGAGAAGAGAAGGCTCAGAGGTGACCTAATTGTGGCCCTCCAGTATCTGAAGGGGGACTACAAGAAATTTGGGGAGGGACTTCTCAGGATATCAGGTAGTGATAGGACTAGGGGGAATGGAATGAAGCTGGAGGTGGGGAGATTCAGGCTGGACATGAGGAGGAAGTTTTTCACCATGAGAGTGGTGAAGCCCTGGAATGGGTTATCCAGGGAGGTGGTTGAGGCCCCGCCCCTGGAGATGTTTAAGACCAGGCTGGACGAGGCTCTGGCCAGCCAGATCTAGTGTGGGGTGTCCCTGCGCATGGCAGGGGGGTTGGAACTAGATGATCCTTGTGGTCCCTTCCAATTCTGACTGATACTATGATACTATGATAATTCATCTAGCCTAAATTCCCCTGCCTTGCAACGCATTCATCCTAAGCACGGCAGTTTAATCTCAAAATGCATTCCTCACATAAAGCTAAGGGGAAAATTAAAAAATAAAGGAGAAGTAATTAGAGAACATGATCTAGAATTCAACATGGATGACAGTCACGTTTATCACTTAATATTAAAAGTTCTTAATAATTTCAGAAGTCTCAGGCAAGTTGCAACAACATCACATTATTGCATTTTCTTTTTTATTTTTCCTGCCTGAATAAGGTACTTGTTCTTCAACATGTTGTTCCTAGATACCATAATGTGGAAAGTGGAAAAACTGTTAAATTTGACCTTAATCAAAAGTTTATCAGTGCTGCACCTCAAAAGGTAAATGTAAATATTAACTTGATACACTTTCTTGCAAGGGGAGTTTACGAAGTTCTTTGGAGACAAACACATACCACAAAGGATTTTAAAAAATGGAAGGATGTTTTTTATGCATTAATAGAGAACAGGAGAAACTAATATCCCTTTGCAGCATTATGACAGGATTTGCTGACTTGGACAACTCCTAAGTTCCCTCAGCCATTCTCTGTGCTCTGTACTGCCCCCTGAAAAATCTGTTTCCAGCATTGCATCTGCTAATGAATGAAATGAGTATAGCTGAGGGGAAAAGGGAGAGAAAGAGTGCATCAGAAGAAGATTGAAAGAAATGAGATGGGAAGGGAAAGAGGAAAAGTATTTGCTCTTCTTCTTCAGTCTCAACATTTCCCACGTTTATAAAGGACTAAGGGAAGAATCAGTAAAGAAATAAGGATTAAGATAAGCATGAATACAAAATAAAATAAGTACAATTAAATAACATGGTAAATAGAATATAAAGATATTACATATGTCATCACCTGTGAACCCAGGGCTGTCCTATAGTCTGTTCTGTAGATGGGAACTAAATCATCTGACAAGACATCTGCAACTTCAGCTCACAGTCCTTGGGCAATAAAAGTGGGGATAATGCCTGCTGAGTGAGCTGGGCATGGAGCTTGGTGACAGAATCATAGAACTGTCAGGGTTGGAAGGGATGTCAAAGATCATCTAGTTCCAACCCCCCTGCTATGGGCACTAACACTAGATCAGGTTGCTCAGAGCCACACCCAGCCCAGCCTTAAAAACCTCCAGGGATGGGGCTTCTACCACCTCCTTGGGCAACCTGTTCTGATGTCTCACCACTCTTATGGTGGGTGGAACAATTTCTTCCTCACATCCAATCTGAATCTACCTACTTCTAGTTTTGCTCCATTGCCCATAGTCCTTTCACTACCCAACATCCTAAAAAGTCCCTCACCAGCTTTCTTGTAGGCTTCTTTCTTCTCCTCAGAGCTTTCTCTTCTCCAGACTGAACAGCCTCAACTCTCTCAGTCTGTCTCCATAGGAGAGGTGCTCCAGCCCTCTGACCATCCTCATGGCCCTTCCAGCATGTCCAGATCCTTCCTGTAATAGGGGCTCCAGAACTGGAGGCAGTACTCCAGGTGGGGTCTCACCAGAGTGGAGTAGAGAGGAAGTATCACCTCCCTGGACCTGCTGGCTATGCTTCTCTTGATGCAGCCCAGGATGTATTTGCTTTCTGAGCTGCAAGTGCACACTGGTAGCTCATGTTGAGCTTCTCATCCACCCCCAGATCCTTTTCTTCAGGGCTGCTCTCAAGCCAGTCAGTGCCCAACCAATATCAGTGCAGCACCTTGCATTTAGTCTTGTTGAACCTCATGAGGTTGTCATGGGCCCACCTCTCCAGCTTGTCAAGGTCCTTCTAGATGGCATCCCTTCCCTCCAGCATGTCTGCTGCACCACACAGCTTGGTGTCGTCAGCAAACTTGCTGAGGGTGCACTGTCCATTTCGCCAAACCATGTTGTCATTGAGAACCTCCATGTCACTCATCACCATCAGTTTCCTTTCTGAGGGGACCCATGCCTTCCCTAGTCTTTTTTTTTGCTATTAATATAGCTATAGATATTTTTGCTGTTCCCCTTGATCTCCCTGGCTAGATATAATTCTGAGCTTTAGCTTTTCTAACCAGGTCTCTTGCTGCTCAGGCAGCTTCCTTATATGCCCCCCAGTCTAGTTGTCCTTTCTTCCACTCCTTGTAGAGTTTCTTTTTGTGTGGCAGCATGATGCTAAAGAACAGATATCAATGCAAAAGACCATATGTCTGTTATTAGTTTATAGTACATTACTAAATCACTTCAGCATCTTTCATAGTCCTGTCAACCATGATTCTGAAGAACTACAGGACAAATGGATTTTCTCTGTGGCAGTGGGATAGGGAACACAAAATCTGATCCTTCTGTTGGGCAACTCAAGATCCATAAATTTATAGAACATCAGAATCCACATTGCTGTTTAATCTCACACTGCCAGTACACAAGGGTGGGCATCCAGATGGAGCAGTCTTCTAGTAGGTGGACACATGGGACAGTGGATTTTGGGATACACAAAACAAAGACCTAGGAACAACGACTGAAATACAAAGAGCATGATATGAACCTTTCCTTAAAAATACTGAAGTAGTAGAGATCAGTAGTCTGCTGAAGAAAGAAATAATGAAGGGGAGAAATGTGTACACTAGTATATCAGTAGTATAAAAACTGAAAGCTGTAGAACCAAGTAGGGATTTATTTCCATCTGTTTTGACTCATAACTGTGCTAAATCATGACAATCTCTATTCATTGAAGATCTTATATATGTGCAAGCCAAGACCTGTTAACCACATTAGGAAGGGAAATTCTGTAATATTAACCAAGCATTTTAAGTAAGGAAACCCAGCAGAAAAACTAACAGAAGAACACTTCACTATGTATTATTTTATCTATTATCAATCTACTGTTGCTAACTAACTACTGTGTCATTCGTACACCACTTCTTGATAAGTTTTGACAGCCAGAAAATTGTTCCTCTGCCTGAACTTAGGAAACAATTTACTTTCTCAGGTGAAAAAAACAAATACAACACAACACAGTACAAACAGCCTGGTCCTTCTCTGGTAAATATGACAACTAGTGGTACATACATTCAGCCCTCATTCAGAAACCTATAAACACACACACACGCGCTTTTGTGGGTACTAAACTGCTTAGAAGGTAGAGCAGCATGTGCAGGACAGGCGCAGAAGAATAAATCCACTCTCCCACCCCCACCCCCGCATACTGTAAGCGGCATGCAAATTGTCTCAGGGAAGGGATGGAAGAAATGAAGTAACAAATTATAAAGTACTCCCCACCATGGAATGCAGACAGATGTCCTAAAAGTGATATCTCAGTCTTCTGCAGTCAGTCCTCTGTAATTATATTTCATGTAAACACAATGCTTTCATCACCTGCTCTTTACTTCTGATCGTTGTTTAGGGTCTAACTCAAAACTGCCAGCTCTTACCTAGGGCTCTGCAAACATAAATAACCAAATACCTCCAATAAGCCAGCCGGTAGCTGACTGCAGGGTTTTAAAGATCAATAATTTCTTTTTAAAGATCAATATATTTGTAACTATCTAGTAAAAGCTTCCAGCCTAAAAATATGCTCAAATGGACAATCCAGCAAGGTTTTTTCCAAGGCGCATCAATTTTAATGCTCAGACTTGTCAGTTTAAAAACTGTTAGAAGGCCTTTTACAAAGGATGGGGAATTCTGAAGATTAATCCTGCTCTTTTCCAGGAAGCCACCACTTCATCATCCTTTATTCAGAGTTTATCACAGACAATGGATACTATTCAACAGCAACAACTCAGGTACATTGAAACAGGAAAAATGTGTAAGCAATAGCTGAACAATGGGATTTCACTGTGTCAAAGGGACAAAGACATGCTGTGCTTAGCTTCTCTGAAAGAAGCAATTTCTTTCAGCTCACTCTGTTCTTCAGCCATTGCTGTAAGAATCATCATTTTTAAAAGCAGAAGGGATTATCTGTGATCCCGGGAAAGTACCCCACCCATTTGTATAAATGTTTGTGACACACAGAAAGATGTGAGTGAACAAAATCAGTTGCTCTTCCTAGAAACCATTTCTTTAGTTAGCTATAATGAATTTTATTTATAGGCCTAAACTTCCACATCATAAGGAGAAACACTCAATGGCTTGAAAACTAGCATTCAAAATAAACATGACTGGGAAGTGTATTTGACTGAAAGGAATTAAAATAATTAGACTTCCTTTTGTGATCCATCTCATACTGCAACCACAAGCAGCGATATGCCATGATAACCACTGCCTAAAAAAACCTATAAAGGAAAGATTACAGCAGTGGAAGAGCCTACATCAAAATAGCTGTAAGTGTTGCCTTCAGGTTTTTAGGCTCCAAGGCAAGCCTCAGATATTTCCTTGTAAAAAGCACTTGCAGAAAACAGGCTAGGGAGTAATACAGGCCCCAAAGGAACCAGGTTTCCTAAAATTAGGTCAGCACTGGTATAAAATTAGATTCAATGTTCTGCTGACCGAACTGAAAAGATGAGGAGTGATTTGTAATCAAGAGCTCTTGAGAGTAATGATATATCTTGATAGAAGTCACCAAGTACGGGCCACAAACTTGCACAGTGGTTAGCTCCTTCCTGTTGCCAACATCTGTTAACACTCATCTGAAGCCCAAGCACAAGTGAGAACTTATAAATGAACTGAGGGCTAAAGCATGAAGCACTGCTTAGTCAAATAATTACTCTCTGCACTTAAAGAACATTCAGTATAAGACTTAATCATTTACTAGAATCAATTTATTAATTAAATTGACACCAAAAAAATTGCTTTTCTTTGGGAGGAAAAAAATTAAAAAGAGGAAAGAAGAACAACACTTGAAATCAAAACCCGTTTTAACTCAAATCATCCAAACATTCAGAATGGTTTTCTGAATTGAAGGTTGCAACTATAAAAAGGTATGATGTAGAAATCTTGAAACATATGAAGCAATGATCTCAAACAATAATTTTCTAAAACAAATTGTAACCACCTACCATCTTACAATGTGGTATCTCTGAAGCTTAGAAACTACACTTGAGAAGAAAAAGTTGTTTCTAGTACTGTATGAACTAACCTTTACTTAAAGAAGCATCTGAGCTTAAGGCCTAGACTGGAGCAGTGAGAAAAAGGCTGTGCAAAAAAAAAAAAAACCAGCATTTGTTGGTACCTTCTTGGTTTTGCAAGACTAATTCAAAACAATTTATTACAAACTTGTTTGAACTACAATAAGTATCATCCTCAACTGCAATAAACAGCATGCCTATCCACCCCTCTGTTTAGTCTCCTTAAAGGTCACATTCTTGCAGATCTCTGTCCGGAGGGCTAGGTGCATTGGCTGAGTAAGGCAGATCCTGCTGACTTCAGCCAGCACACGTAGCAACTCAGAAGGATGTCCAGAGAAGCATCTATTGCACAAACAGTAGATTGGGGATTGCAGCAATGTGTGAGGATGTTGGAAACTGCCAAGTGGATTATGAAACACATTTTGAAAACTCCAGGACAAATTTTTCCTGTGCACCTGGACAGCAGGCCAATTAGAGTAACAGAAGATTTTGTTAGTTTGCAGACATAGCTACTCCAGAAGCTCAGCTTGAAATAATCCTGAACCTAACACAGACCTGTACCTTCAGTACCGCAGAACGGCAACAGAAAGCCCTATCCTGTATAAAAGTCTACAAATCATCTTCCACAGACCACCTAACATTGATAATGATTCATAGTTCATAAATGAGAGGTTGGGAAATAAGATCCTGGGCTACTGGCCTAGAGCAACCTGGAATGGAGATTTTGTAATACTATTATGAACACAACTACCTGGAGTTGAAAATTGCAGAGTACTACTCCTGCATTCTGCAGAGCTTGTACAACACAAAAGAAGGTTTACGAACACCAGCAAGGGAAGCACTAATGATGCCTAATAGTGCTTCAAAGAGATTTGTCCTTTTTTTGCAATTAGGGAAATATAGACCTTCTCTTTATAGGATCACCAGCTAGGAACTCTGCTACCAGCTGGGTCTCTACCGGAATGCAGAATTACAGAGGAACTCACCTGGCCTGGCCTGCCATAACTTTTGAGATTTTACAGTACAACTTAAAATACAAACAATCACATTACTTTCCTTAGGTTCTCCAGGGATGTGGCAGTGGGCATTTGCAACACTGATGCTGATGTCTATAAGCTATCACAGCAAGCTTGTGCAGGCTCATACACTGTTGTGCAGCAAATAGTATCTGTACAAACTTTTAGAGTGGACTCTTAAGTGCCAACAGAAGCCACAACCAATCCATACAACGAAGCAGCACTCCCAGGACTACCATCATATATATATGCATTTGTTGCACATGTGACAGACCTAATGAGTAATGAATTACTAAATGCATGCTGTTTTGTGACAAACTGCTGTGAAGGACATTGTCCTCATATGTACTGGGGGTGCCAGTTGTGCTTATTTTCAAACACTTTTTGGATGAAGAGCTTGTCAAGCTGCATGTGGTATTTTGCAGCTGACTAATTTTATAGATTTGAGCTAGGTAAGAATTCTCTGACTTGATTAATCCAGTTTGAATTGAATTAAATTCTAGTTGCTTGCTAATTTGGAGACAGAAGTTGTCACTCTACTGGTGGCACTCTGTAGACACTCTGTGCTCCCTACATAGTTCCGAGAAATTTTCTGGCACACCTGTTTCTTTCCAGAAGAGTGGCTCTATACAATTTTTTTAACTGTGTGCCTCATGATTTCACCCAAGAAGTCATTTAAGAACAGTGCAGCTAATGGATATATATTCTCTCATTTTCGTGACTTCCTAGCATGACAGCAACTGGAAAAATAGAGTTCAAATTGAAAACAAGTTGTAAACTGAAACATAACACAAAATCCATGCCTATCAAAAATCAGAACATTACTTGTCATACAGGTTGCTGACCAGGTCCTAGAGAGTTACAAACATATCCCACAAGCAGTCAGCAAATGTTGCAAAACGTATGTGAACCAGTGCCTAACTCTACAAGGAACTGTGGAACCAAATAAGGATTTGTAGGCAGTTCTATTTCAGTGTCATGCTCAACAAATAATACTCCATGGGTTCCTGAGTCTGCTCCCTTACTAGAATCTCCATTCTTCTATAATCTCATTGTGTAAGTCAACAAAAGCAGCTTTTGTGTCCCTGTTCACAGTATGCTAACAGCAACTACATGAATCCAGTGAATCTCTGACAGTCATTCTCCACAGGATAATTTGCTTTTGCTATCTGATGTAGTAGCTCTGTGCCCAGGCTCATCTGAAAGTGTCTGGCCTTCAAGTCTTGCAATAACTGCACAGGGGAGAAGTGTTTTAAATGTTTTTAAATGCAGAATTATTCTTCCTGTGTGGTCTGCACATGACAAGCCCACAGATTCTTTCAAATTCAAGGTTTTACCCTCTGGCATTTGTGAGTTTGTAAAAAAAAAAAAAAAAAGTGAGCAAGAATTTGGTGCTTTGGTTTTGGGTTGGGTTCTTTTTTTTTTCATTTGTGTCTTAATATTTGATATTTTTTCCTGGCTGGCACACTATATGTCAGACGGAGAACTAGCTTCTCTGGTGGTTTTCATTTATTTGGGTATTTTTTGTTACTGTTTTTAATTTAGGCTGCGCACTGAGGACACACGTTCTGGGGCTCCTGATGCAGGGGAAAACAGGACAATGAAAACATGGAGGCTACAAAATGCATAAATGAATGGCAATTTTTTCAAGTCTAAGGCAGGCTTTTGCCCAGTAGCTTAAACAACCAAGTGCATAAAACCTTTGCCGGAATGACCTTCTGGCAAATCATAGTGAATGGAAGGTCCAGAAAGGGTACTGACATGCACTGATAAGCTGCAAAGGCAGTGCATTTCATGGACAGACATTGCAAGGCTTTATCCAGCATCTAGAGAACCACCACACTACGCTATCAAGAGAACCACCACACTACGCTATCAAGAGAACCACCACACTATGCTATCAAGAGAACCACCACACTATGCTATCAAGAGAACCACCACACTATGCTATCAAGAGAACCACCACACTATGCTATCAAGAGAACCACCACACTATGCTATCAAGAGAACCACGACAAATGGACAACAGGATAAAAAAAGTAAATGCATTTTTAACTACAGATAGTTTATTTTTCTTAAAACTGGATGCTCAACAGTAGCCTTGTAACAAAACTGAAAAAAAAAACCAGAATATGGCAATGGACGTTTTTTGTTGATAAGTCCTTCAGAAAGGCAGAGTGAATAGTCCTTGTGCTGATTAGAATTGACAGATATAGCACATTAACAGGACTGTATCAGCTGCCACAAAATTACAATTTCCCAAATTCCATAACTTTCCTTTAACCACAGTATATGAACCATTAATATTTTATAGATCATGACAGTGCTTTGGAAATACTAGCTGACCTTCCCTGACAAATCCCATGAGATATGAGCCTCTGTGTTTGAATATAGTTTTCTTTTAAAATGTGCAAATGAGTGACTATTAGCCCATTTCATATATATACATATATATCTGCTCGGTGATGTCCAGTGATAGGACCAGGGGAAACGGGTGCAAGCTGGAGCTTAGGAGGTTCCATGTAAACATGAGGAAAAATCTTTTTCACTGTGTGGGTGACAGCACTTGAGCCCACTGACCAAAGGGGTTGTAGAGTCCCCTTCTTGGGAAGGACAAGTCTCCCTTTTCAAAACCCACCTGGATGTGTTCCTGCATGACCTGCCCTTGGTGATCCTGCTTTGCTAGGGGGCTGGACTTAATCTCTAGAGGTACTTTCCAACCCCTAGCATTCTGATATGTGTATGTATATATGTATGAATTCAGTGAGGAGGAAGATGAGGCAATGTGATATACCAACCTTCATTACACAGGTCCCATTTTGTGTTCACATAGATGAGCTACCAGCATCTCCTTGGCATCTTTGCTCAGACTTATAAAAAGGCAAGTAGCACATACCAGCCTGAGGTTCTGAAAACTCTTCTTATTTTTGAGGCAACACTGTGGACCTACAGGAAAGCTCATGACAGCACAGTGGCCAATAGATTTAAAGACAATTTAAAATAAAAATAAAAAAATCAAAAAACTCTAAAACTTGTATGCAATGAATCATTTTGCTCTGCAAGTTGGTACAGCAGACTGCAACTGTAGGACAACTTCATCTGCTACATCACTGGTAGATCTGCATTATGCCCTAGTTAAAACCATATTTAAGAACAGTCACTCTTTAACCTTAGGACTTCTGAAGTCCTTTAACCTTCAGAAAAATGTCTGAGAGTCCTTTACAGATGTTTAACCTTAGAACATCTTTTGAAATGGGAAAAAAACTGCATAGGAGCAAAACCAATCCTTTTTTTTTTTTACTAGATATTTTTTAGGAAGAAGTTCTATACAGAGAGAGTGATTCCCCATTGGAATGGGCTGCCTGGGGAGGTGGTGGAGTCACCGTCATTGGAGGTGTTCAGGAGGAGATTTGATGGTGTGCTTGGTGACATGATCTAGTAGTTTGATGGGTTGGACACGATGATCTTGAAGGTCTCTTCCAACCTGGTTTATTGTATTTATTATTGTATTTGTATTTTAAATTTCAATGCCTTGAGTGAAATTTCCTGAGAGACCAGAGCAAGCTGATCCTTTCAATTCCTTAGTCTAGACCTTACTAGAACCTGTTTAGGTTACTTACTAAACCTCCTCAGCAGTCCAGTCTTTTCTTACCAATGTTCTTGTCAGAGAACCAGAGGAGTTGTACTTCAACATAACATATGCCAAGATTTTTAAATTAATGGTCTTAGAATTGCTCTATAAAAGACACATTTACCTCAGAGGGATCTTTTGAGACAGCTCTATGAAGTCACCTAGACTTTGGCAGTTTACCGGTGATGTATCAGGCTAACACCTACAGCAGGGACAGTGTGGAGTTTCCCATGCAAACACGTGGATTGTGCCAGCCAGTAAGAGAGATCAGAGATGTTTTTAGCAACTTTTACGATAACTCCAGCAAAAAACTGCAGGCTTCAAGAGGCTTAAATCTACCACTTTCAAAGGGGGCTGTACAATCTTCTCCATATTTTTCTTTAAAAGCATAGCTACAAAATCAAGTCATCAGCCTAATGCATATTTGCTGGCTTTATCTAAGCACTTTTAACACATGCATTGGCTATGATAAGCCAATTAGACTCTTTGGAGACCTGATACCATCTGTCGAAGAAATCACTGGCAGTCCAGCAGTTAGTGGTGTCTCAGTCCCCCAGTGGGTTTCATGTGTTACCATTCAGTACTCACAATTACCCTTCCCAGCACCAGAATGGAAAACCAAATGAAAGGAAAGGCTTTAGTCATTATCTATTGCAAAAAGAGGCAGAAGAGACAAAACATCCATTTCTGTATGTGTTAAATCACTTCCTGCATTTTCACACTCAATGCACTTCTGATTTTACCTTGAAGAGATGTAGGTTTTCAGTTGCCATAGCAATCATGTTAACAAATAGCAGCATAGGCTTTACACAAATGATGTGATTGTCAGGAGTTGGGGATAGTCTAAGAGGTTTTTCCACTCTAAAATACATGCTTATTAACAAACACAAATCCACCACTCTGTTTTTTTCCTTATTACACACTTATTTCATAACAAAGGTTTTTGTTTAAGATGAGATAATTATATGAAGAGCCTTTAAATTTAGTATATCTTCTCTTTCACGACTGAGAAAGGCATTGCATGATTGCAGCATTCTAATAACTAATTACTTTCTCAGTGAGCTAACTGGGGGGCTATAAATACAGTTCTTGTCTTCAGGATTACTTAGTAATCCTGAACTTGGCAGTGGGGGAGGATGACAATCTTCTGAGACAGATGGAAAGGGGGAGAGAATGTTCTGTACCTCATCCAAAAATTAATGATGAATATGTTGGTTCCTTTAAAATGCAAAAATTAATGAAGGTTAAATTACGCAGACTTCAGTATCGGAATATTTCTGTTGCACGAGTTTTGTGGCTCACATGCATTTCTTGAATAAATCACTGGTATTCCACTGGATTAAATATTAACTTTGCCAGATTTTCTTTCTAGAAAAAGGAAAATTTAATTTTAGCTGAAGTATAATAGTAATATTTAGCACTTCTCTAGTCCCTACCATCTTCAAAGCACTTCAAATATCTGTCAGAATGATTTAATTTTAAATATGGCCACAGAGAGAGTGATTGCCCAGTGGAATGGGCTGCCTGGGGAGGTGGTGGAGTCACCATCATTGGCGGTGTTCAGGAGCAGACTTGATAGGGTGCTTGGTTGCATGGTTTAGTTGATTAGGTGGGTTGGATGATAGGTTGGATGCTATGATCTTGAAGGTCTCTTCCAACCTGGTCTGGTCTATTCTATTCTATTCTATTCTATTCTATTCTATTCTATTCTATTCTATTCTATGGATAAACAAAGATCATAGCTCAAAGAGACAGGAAAAGCCTGGGGCATGACTAACCACAGGTTATGGTAAATATAAATTGGTTCTTCACTAGTCTCAACACCTAAACTTATACTCAGATTTTGCTCAGCCAAATAAGAGATGAAGTTTACCGAACAATGTCAAATAATAAGGAAAGAATTTCTGGGTGTGTTCAAATGCAGCCACGGTGTAGGTGTACAGACACTTATTAAAAAGAAATAAATTAAAAATTGTCTTAGCCAGCTGAAGACATTTTGTCAATGCTTATCTTTCAGCCAAAGCAGTGACTTACCTCCTAAACTAAATTTGTTTTCCACTTCACATAGGTATTAATTATACTGGCTGCAAAAATGGCTTTTCCCCAATCTCTTAACGAGCACCATGCCAAAAAATACTCAGTAGAAGTGCACTCTTATGAGACCCGGCAGCCAAAATTTTAGATTGCTACAATTACACATTTTGACTATTTCTATCATTCAGAATATTCTTACGGCAAGTAAATTAAACTAAGTCTTATTTTTCCTTATTTTGTATCCAACAAATGTCCCTTCCATTTTGACAAATCAGACTACCATTATCTGGAAAGTGTTAGGTGAAGCACTACTCTTTCTACCTATAACTTCTTCTTACGTCTGCAATAAATCCTGTTTCTATTGAATGTCTTTCATCCATATCTGGTTGGTTTGATAAAGTTAACAGGCCATAGATAAATTTATGTTCAGCTATTTAAGCCCATTTTCCTCCTTTCTCCACAAATACTGCAAAACCATTTGAAATAGGTGCTGCTAGGAAGACCTGTTTCTAAGTGTTTTCTCCTTCCCTCCCCTCTTATAGCTTTCCAAGCCTCTGTAAAGAAAGATTTAACATGTTGACAATTT
The DNA here is from genome assembly GCA_033816785.1 of Picus viridis. NCBI lineage: Eukaryota > Metazoa > Chordata > Aves > Piciformes > Picidae > Picus > Picus viridis. The sequence goes on from CM066586.1 coordinate 25,912,249, forward strand.
TTGCAGCAAATATTTGTTGCCAGCAAATAGCAAATGTACCATGAAAGCAAATTTCCTTTCTTCCTTTGCAAGCCATATCGCCATACTTTGGATAAGCAGCTTATTTCACCTACCTTTAAAGCTTACTGAGATCTTTATCTTATGGCTGTGTCAGGTAGCGCCTTGGAGAGCCTGCACAGCCAGTCAGGCTCTGCACATATTTCCATAGGGAGTTCTCTCCCCATATATTCTAAATATGCCTAAAACATTTATAGAACAGTTTCCATTTAAAAAATAGCCCATAAACCCAATATACCTTTGAGAAGACTCATTTCACCTACCCCAGGCAGATCACATAGCAGTTTGACAGCTCTCAATCCTATCACAATCTACATCTTCAGGACTGCTGTGAAGGAAAAAACATGTCCAGTTACACTTCAGGGGAATTTAGATAGGTATATATAATGACATAACTATCAGGTGGATCTTAAATGTCCATAAGCTCATGCAGTATTGATTCTGCATCTTATTAACAGCAGCTTTCACAGACTGGTATTCTTCACCAGTATTACTGTGTTGTTTTTATTTTTAAATTGACTTTGTTTAAAGAAATTGTCAGTTTTCATAAGACACTTAATTGGAAAAGGGTTGAGGTTTTTTGCAGTCAAGAATGACATTATGATTTGAAATAGAAGAGGCTCCACAATATTTAGTAGCATGGGGTACCTATGTGGAATAGGCAAGTATCTATTTCAAAACTCCAAGAACAATTCTGTTGAAAACACATCTCCTGTTTTCAGGAAGGTTCTCTTTTATATTATAAGTGAGAGAGGCTTATTGCCAGTGCCTGTTTGCTGCATGATTCAGGTTTAACAGCAGTGAGCACTACATGTACCCTTTCTTTGAGTTTCCTAGGAGTTCTAGATGCTACAGAGGCTGGTTTGGAGAAGGGCTGAGATAATTTTGGAGTAGTATGGCTGAAATCTTTTCCCCTCTCTGTGCTTCAGTCAGATTGGAATGGCAAATGTCTAAAATAAATGCTTACAAGGGCGGGGAGGCCAGACCCATGCAACATACATAAGAAAAAGGGCTTTCTGTAGCTGATCTGTCTTCTATACCTGGATGCTTAAGTGCAGGAGAGCTGATGCCAGAGTTGCAAACAAGATATAAACATTCAAATTTCTCAAATTTCTAAAGTTCAAGTAGATTATCATGCCGTAAGTAACTTCAGATCCCTTGGCAACAGGACTTCAAACCAAGCTAAACCACTAAAGGACCAAGAGTCTAGTCTGACAAAAAGTTATTCTTCTGAAGTATCATGCTCCATCAGTATCACATAACCTCACTCTATACACAGATATGTAAATCAACCCCAGCAAGCCATCCAGTAATGTACTCCTCTATCCAGGTTCATTAATCCTTTTGAAAAGCACCTTGCCAAAACGGCAAAGCAAGTACAGTTATCCCTGCAAAACACTACATTATGCACCAAAGATTTAGAGCAGCTTTGGCAGATTTCAGGCAAAAATAAATCAAACAAAAAACCCCACTGCATACAAGATGTCTGTTAATTTTTTTTTTTAATTGAGAAATACTGTTTCAATAATTAAGCAAAAGTACATGTGACATGTTCAAGGAATTTTTACTATGCTTGAGAAAGATGCCAGGCTAGCACTTCATTAAAGCAGAGACAAGTACAGCATGGACAGTAGCAGTGCAAGCTGCCTCCACAGCTCTGACAGCTGAATTATGTTGATCACAGCCAAGAGGGACAGATTGAAGCATGAGGGTAGCACTGTACATCTACACTCATACAAAACTTGACCAACCGCATGGTATGAGCAACTGCCCACCAGTCATCACCCAGACCAGCCTATTTATTGAACACAAGAAGCCAAACAGCTCTCAGATAGTAACAAATTTTTGTCATAAGAACCAGAGAGCAAAAACATTCTTTATGCCGTTACTCATCTTGTGAGCCACTATTTTGTTTCATAATTTTAACAGACACATTTAAGAGCTACCCTGGCCTCCAGTTTCATAGTTTCTTGATTTCAGTCATGATATGTATGTGGAAAGCAATAATATGACAACAGAAAGGAAGAAGAAAACCAACTAGTCACACTAGCTCATTAAACACAACAGGTATTCCTCCAGTAGTTCTTTTCTCAGGCTTGTAACCAGTGATTTTAAGACTCGTACTTGAAGCATGAAATAGCACAATAATTTGGGAAGACTCAGAAGTGAACTTGAAAGAGTAGGCAGCGTCACCACCCTACCAATCACAGTCTCTCTCACACAGGCACACAGACAAAACTCTGCTGAGAGTTACACACTAAAACACATTCTGATGCTCATCAGCAAGAAGCAGTTGTTGAATTTCATGAGGTTCACCTCTCTTCAGCTCTCAAGTCTGCCCCCTGCCCAGTTCACACTGAATGGCAGCACAGCCTTCGGATGTGTCAGCAACTCCTATCCATTTTGTATCATGAGCAAACTTGCTGAGAGTGCACTCCGTCCCTTGATCTATGTCATTGATAAAGATGTTGAACGAGGCTGGACCCAGTACTGACCCCTGGGAAACTCCACTAGCCACAGGCCTCCAATTAGACCCCTGCACCATCATCAGACTGGATATAAAGAAAGGTTTCTGTCATGAAGACAGCCAAGCAGTGGAACAGGTTGTCCAGAGAGATTGTTCCATCAGCTTCCTTGGAGGTTTTCAAGAGAAGACCAAATAAAGCTCTGAGCAGCTGAGTTTGATCTCATAGATGACCATGTGTTGAACAGGAGGTTAAATTAGAGACCTTCTGAGGTGCCTTCTGACATGGTTTACCCTGTGATCCTAGGACCTACATTACAATACACCAGGTTGAAAGAGACCTTCAAGATCATCGCCTCCAACCCATCAACCAATCCAACCCACCTAAACAACTAAACCATGCAACTAAGCACCCCATCAAGTCTTCTCCGGAACACCTCCAATGAAGGTGACTCCACCACTTCCATGGGCAGCCGATTCCAATGGGCAATCACTCTCTCTGTGTAGAGCTTCTTCCTAACATCCAGCCTAAACCTGCCCTGGCGCAGCCTGATACTGTGTCCTCTCATTCTGGTACTGGCTGCCTGGGAGAAGAGACCAACCTCTGCCTGGCTACAACCTCCCTTCAGGTAGTTGTAGAGAGCAATATGGTCACCCCTTAGTCTCCTCTTCTCCAGGCTAAGCAACCCCAGCTCCCTCAGCCTTTCCTCATAGGGCTTGTATTCCAAACCCCTCACCAACTTTGTTGCCCTTCTCTGGACACGCTCCAACCCAAAAATACCTCAGAGATATTTCTAGAAAAACATTTCATGCACATGAAATATCACCGAATAATTCAAAGCTGAGTATGCTTGTATAAAAGGGAGAGGAGGGCTTTACCTGGAGCTCTTCCAAATGCATATGGACACATACTAACTTTTTTTTGCAATTCACAAAGGTTTCTATTTGGAGAAAAAATGCCACTACCTTTGTGAAGGAGAGAATAAAATTAAGATGCTCTTTCACCCAAATTGTCTTAGTACAAAGCCTCCCTGCAAAGTAAAGCATTTATAATTAATATAGCATCAAGACCATTTTTACTTATTTTCTGAATAAGCAACATGGATTTTTGAAAAAAATATTTATAAATAAACACTATTTATAAATAAACACTAGAAGTCTTCACCCCATGTCAGCAGTGAAAACTAGAAAAATTGTCCTTTTCACTCCTCAAAAGTTTAGTAGCTAGTCTGTCCTTGCAATATTCATGAGCTTGTCTTCACTTTCTCCTACTCTTTTCATCTCGCACTGACTGGGTAAAAGCAAGTTGCACATTGCTGCCCTGTGATTCATCCTGGATGAAAAACTACCATTTTAGTACGACATGTGGTGTTAATCACCATCTTCCTTTCACTTGATGCCAGAGTTGGCAATTGTCTAGCACCTTCGCTAGGTAGCCATGTGTACATCATTTCCCATTGCTTCATTTCATCCAAGTGTGGGTAGCAACTGCAACTAAACTAACCTATTTCAAGAGTTGAGTGGGGATTTTACATACTCAGAATCTGTCTCACTTTTAGATAGTGTAAATTATTACAGAGATTAAGCTATTCTCAGTCCCAATGGATGCATCTTTTAATATGGGGTGAGGGTGGGAGTGTTTGTTTATCCTTGTCACTGTATTCCTCTCAGCTATTTATTTATATGAGGGGAAAGCCAAGTACATTTTTCTACCCCCTGCCAAAAAGCTGATTGTTCTTTGGCTCAAGCTGTTCAATGTATTTGAGATTAGAGAAGGGAAGTTATTTGTCCTCAGCAATTTGGCAGTGTTCTGCTATGTTAAACAGATGCTGTTTTACACCCAATTCACAACTACTTGCTACGTGTCAGTGGTGAACTTAAAGGATCTTGGTTCCCAGAGGTCAAGATGCATATTGAAGTAGCTCATACTTTTCTCATTTACGTTTAAGCTGTGTGTTAATTCTATTAGAAAGCTTTTGTAGCTAAAGTTTTAGCACCAGGATTTACATGTGGTTCTTGGAGTAGGCCCTTCTGAGTGAAACCCCAAGATTTCACGAATAATACCACTGCTAAATTCCTGGTACAAGAAGTATCCATTCTCACTAGGAAGCAAACTCAGTGAGAGCTGTGAAAACTGCAAAGTAACAGAAATACATAATGAATTTGTAAAAGAAATTCTCACTCTCAAGTGTGCAGTTCTTAGAAAAATATCTATGAAATGAAGAGTTCAAAATTTCTCCTTGTAATTCTGCAGTTAATATTTATCAGCCCAAGATTAAAACCAAAACCTATTATGACTTCATAAATATTTTCCTAAAATGATCCCCAAAGAACAGAATTACAATATGCATTGTGTTCAAAGGGACCTTCAAAGGCCATCCTGTCCAACCCCCCTGCATTGAGCAGGGAGATCTCCAACTAGATCAGGTTGCTCAGGGCCACAGATGTGCTGTTACCTATGTGTCACCCAATTAGTTTTCAACTACACAACTTCCCAATAACCTTGTGGATTGCAGCCTCCACACCTACACTATTCATTTTAATCAATTTACACAGTTTGCTCCAAGTAAATAATTAATAGAATAGGTATCCTGTTCAAGAAATTTTTAGCCTAGAAAGTGATAATTATACTCTACACAGAGCAATATGAACATGTGCACAAACACCAGTGCATTCCTAACCACAGTAAACCATGTAGCACTGTACACATGGAGAAGGGATGGTTTCCTTATCAAAGGTAAGTTAGAATCCCAGTTGATACAAAGTTATCTTCTAAAGAGAAGTTCACAGGGGCAATACAGTCTGGATAGTGTTGAAAATGAAGGAGCAAAGCAAAAAGATAATATGAGGAAGCCTGGGGAGTACATAGTAGGAAAAAAATCAAGGCACTAATAAAATACAGCATAATAAAAGAAAGAAAATAAAAATACAATCATTATTTGCATAGCATTAAAAAAGCATACTTGACCTTATTAAAAGATTTGCTAACTTCTAATGAAATAGCTCTACTTAAATGATAAACATGATTCTGCAGAGAACCCTTTTCAAACTAGTTGTGATAATTTCTTCTAAGAGGATTCCTACGACTAAATCTTTAGATTTTAGCAACAAAAGATTCAAAATGAAACATGGATTTTTCCCCCCATGCCTTCACACTAAATCTACTCAGCAAAACAAATCATAGAAGGTCAATGTAGAGAGGAAAGAATAATTGAGGTCAGGTCAAATGGTTTATTTATAATATCCAATTAAAATCCATTATCACAAGTAACAAAAATATTGCCTGTTCTGGAGATGTAATTGTATATAAGGGCACCCAGATAAAAGTTATACTAAGAACCTAGACAATAATAAAGCAGACAAAGATCTTCTTATCACAATTAAGTACAAACTACTACTCTACCTTTGGCAAATATCAGTCATGTGGACGTCAACACCTTACTTAGTTCCTGCTATTGCCTGGAAATTTTATAAAGATGATCTGTGTTCCAAGAAGTTTTTCTTTTGCTTTGTAGAATTTTTTCTGCCAGCTTTTCACTAGTGACAGGAAAAACTGGAGGAGAGTAAATGAAAAGGTGCAAATGGAAACATACAAAAATTTCTGATTAAAAAGAAACTTGATATCCTTTGTCATGAAAGCCTGGCAGAGCAGAATTAATTTATCTAATAACTTCCATCAGTGCTTTCCTCATGTTTTAATCTCAGCTGGCAATTGAGTGCCACACAGCCGCCCCCTCTCTCCCCCTGCCAGCAGCATGTGAGGGAGAGAATTGGAAGAGTAAAGGGGAGAAAACTTGTGGGTTGAGATAAGAATAGTTTAATAATCTAAATAAAGTAAAATAAAAATCATCATGAATTACAATTAAAAGAAAAAAATAATAGAAATAAACCCCGAGAAAGACATGCGATTCAAATGAAAGCAACTTTTCACTACTGACTGACTGATGCACAGCCAGTCCCAAGCAGTGGCTTGCCCTGGCCAACTGTTGTGGTTTGCGCCTTAACTGGAATTTAAGAGCTCAGATGGTGGCAAGACTGAGAACTCCTCCCCTGCTCCCCCTTCCTTTTTTTCCCAATAAGGGAAAAAAAAAGAAAGGGAAATAATACAAAAATAAAAGGGAAGAGAAGGGAAAAAAAAAAGAGGGGTAAGAAAAAAGGGGAGGAGGTAAATCTACCAAGAAATAATTTGGAGTTGATTCGGAAGCAGAGAAGTAATTATTTTTTTTTAAACAGTGTATCTATCTATCTATCTGTATATGTAACAATAACAGGAAAGGTTCACAAGGTTAAGGAACAAGGATGAATAGGAAGAAATACAAAACCAAGTTCAGATGGCCGTGTATTTCCCCCAGTGTATGTGGATTGCAGTCCTTTGGAGAAACGTGGATGCGGCAAGGAGGAGACCAGGCCTGACCACGTGACAGAACCAGGAAGGCAGCAGCGGCTCTTGGTCCTTTCGCACAGGCAAGGCAGGAGCTGGACAGGAAGGGGGAATGGAACAGACTGACTTAGACCCAGGGGAACCCCTCCAGGGGTGGTGGGGGGAGGAACCAAGTTCACCTGGATCAGGTTTCCTTAATCCCCAGAGAAAGCAAGGCTCTCACAAGCCTCCCCCTCCCACAATGGGAGCAACCCAGCACACCAACCTTACATATACCTTCAACATCATTATAAAAGACGGTAATTTTCTATCAAATACATTTCTTGCACTTCAAAACCAAACCCATCATGGTACATGTTTCTCAGAGCACTGACCAAAGAAGAGGAAGAGTCTTTTGCCTATTTCTCTAGTCCACAAACAAAGCCTATTGAATGGAGCAATGACAGAAATCTAACTTCTTCTCAGAATATTTCATGTTTTATATAATTTAATTGCTCTTCTAAATCTGCAAATAGCATTTAGCAACTTTAGGTATGGTTTTCAAAATGATTGTTATCTTTTTCTATTGGTTTCTATTGGAGAATTTACTGCAACAGTCCTTGACATGATTCAGTCAGTTCTGTTTGCAAATCATTGCAATAGCCTTTACAACCAACCCAAAGTTTCCAAAAGTAGGAAAAACCGCTCAAAGATCTGTTAAAGCTTGCTTTGCATTCCACTTGTTATTGTCATTGTGGATAGACAGAAAGAGGTATGGCATCATTAAACAAATCCATCCAAACAGCGTAAGAGGCAAAAACTACATTCAGCTAGTAATAGACATGACTTCACGTGTGAAAGTTTACTTTGCAACTTCATGCAATAGCAATAGGATAATGCTATCTTGTGCCTGTCCTCCTCCTTGTCCACTGCCCTTTGAGGACTGTACATAACAGACAGAAGAAGTAATAACAAAGGACAAAAACAAATGTCCATGGCCAGTTTGAAAGAACATACACCACCTCTAATCTTTTAAAATTTTCTCTTAAAAAGGAAAAATTGCTGCTGCTGAACCTTTTAAAGAAAATATTTTTATTAGTTGTAGAACTGATCTGTAAAGCCTAGAATATTTAGCAGGTAGAGGATTATCTTAGGCAATGTCTAATAATAAAGGTAGCATCCTTGAGTAGATAATAAACTGTCACTGGGAGGAACACAATGTACAGATAAAGATGCACAAATAGTCCTTTGATAGAGAGGTGTTACACCCAGTTTTTCACCAAATGTTCCAGTATTGACTAGTAAAGAGTAATTTGATGTCAGGCCATTGCTTTTCATTACAGCTATTTTAAGGTTTTGCCACAGAAACATGATCTCCTATTTTATAGTTGGTGAATGCATTATGAAAACAAGTAAAAGTCTTCTTCATACATATTAAGTACTACATTTCAGCACAGTGTATTCCAACAAGATATACCTGACAAGGACTTATTTCCTTTATATTTTTGAGGGGTTTCATTAATACAACTCTTCATTAAAAATGCACCTGTATACTATTAATTGTACATGGGAAAAACATGTAGTGAAGATAAATTTACAGGCAAATAATACATTTATATTTCTACATCAAAAACCCATAAGGCCTACAAGAGATTTTGTATGCCTCAGGTTTTACACCTGCGTATCTGCTGCTCCAAAAAGTACCAACACGTTACCTATGATGTCAAAAAAAAAAAGGCTGCATGAATCTATGACTCTAAAACTTCCAGTAGCATGTGAATTTAGTCATGATTAAACTCAGCAAAGTTAATCATGCACCACTTTACCAACAATGCATGCTGTCCCCCCCAAAAAATGGCCTACAAAGGAGTTATATTTTTATTCAGTTTCCTAATTTGAGTACAACTCTACCATACCACACTTGCATCCTATCACACTTTGGATATAGCTAGGACAAAATTGCCTCAGCATTAAGAAGCAGAAATCCAGTTCCCATAATTTAAAGAAATTGCAATTTGAGAAGATAGTTAATCAATAATACAGTGTCTCCTGGCTAGCAAAGTCTCTGAACATTTGCAAAAGTGTAGGTCAAGAGCCTTAGATTAGACGGTAGTGTCCTGGTTAACTACTGTTTGACCACCCCGTCTTTCCTCTTGCTCAGTTTTGTCTAAATTGTATACTTCCCCAAATAAAGCAACATTTCTTTTCTAAGCTGCCCTTGATCACTCTTTTAAGCCAATTGCTTCCTAACCTATGTCGAGCCCTGTGATTTCCCACCAGCGCTTACATCACCCGGAACTCCACCAGCAACAGCAGTATTGGGAATGCTGACCTACAAAGAACACCATATGGCTGCAGATGTTCTCAAGTACCATGTTGTCTAACCCACCTTGCAGTAAGCCCAGATGCCATGGTAATTAAAAGCTGGATACAATCCACAGGCAAGTGCATGGCACACTCCCAAAATTCCTCAATAAGGAGAAATCCTCTATGTTTATTTAAAAATAATCTTAGGAAAATAGATGTAATAACAGAGCCACAGAGACACAAACTAACATTTATAGGCAGAACTATGGGTCACCCTTTTATGGACATGTTGGTCTAACCATAAGTGCACCAGAATATTCACAAAAGTGTGCTTATTTCCACTCATATTTTATCCATCAAATTGAAACTTCTTGTTTTTCTTCTTTTTGTCACATTGTCAATAAGCTTAAAAAAAGATTACAACCATAAGTATGAATGTGTTTTCTTTATTGCACAGACGTTTGTGCTAAACAAAGCTCAAAGGGGTATGTGCTTTACTATACCAACTTCACTTTAAAATGTAAATGCATAATCAAAGGAAATACTTCTCTAATATTTCTCCCTCAGCTCTGGAAACACTGAAGCTACATTCTCCACAACTTTCCATCAAGCATTTTTATGACCATCAAATTAAATGAACAATATTTTTAAGTGGAAGATTACATCTAGCGGCACACAGACCTCACAAAAGTGCAATATACAAAAGGCCAAGACATCTACTCTGCATGCTCCAGAGGAAATATTACCCTTATCATCTCTACATCTTGAAGATTAAAATTACTAAATGTTTCTTCATTACAGAAAACTTTTATCTTCAACAGCCTCTCAATAGATATCATCAAAAAGGATGTGCTTACAAAGAGAGGCATTTTCTTTCTCTCTAAAGACATGGAACATACAGGCAATCTATAGAGACTAATTGCATTTAACATAATTAGCTAATTCTGCTCATCCTTCACTACACACCAACATTACAGCTAAGCTTCCAACACCATTCTAGGTTATGAGTTTGGACACAGCCACAGTAAAGGACAATTGATTATGATTATTGTTTGTGCTTTTACTGCTTATTTTGCCTCAATTCACTTCACAAATATTATAATGTGGCAAAATCAAAAGCAAGAGGAATCTTCAGATCAAATGATGATGAACAGCCTACTGAAGGCTTTCCTGAGTGAGCAATTAGTATGTCTCTGTGGAGAAAAGGCCCCACTAGAAAAAATAAGTTCAAGCTATTTGTTAAAGAAACATGAGAGGAAAAGGGGAGTGGAGGAAGGAAAAGGTGCATATGACCGATATACCAGCTTTTCTTGCAAATTTTGGGAGGTCCCCCTGTTCCAAGTACCTACCATAATTTGTCATTGATGAAAACTGTCCAGAAATCTTTGTCTGAACCTGATTTAATTAGTGTACATTCCTCTGAGCCCACAGAGAGTGTTCCATACTTTTCAAAGCTGAGGTTTTTTTCCATTCTGGGAATATGGAGCCTGCCCAGTCTGATCAATTCATCAATAAAGGTATATAGAATAAAAGCACACTCTTACAAAAGAGCATGCTGTTCTTTCCACACATTCAGTTATTCTACTGTCATTGATATCTTCAAGCAGGTCTCCTTCAGCACTGAGTTAAAGCTTTTACTTTTGTGTCAGAGAGCAAGAAAAAAATAAATTTAAAGATCAGGCATGCACCAGCAATTTTAATTAAAAAAAAACACAATATCACTCACTACTGCAACAAGCTCCTTACAGAAAAGAATACAAGCACGGACTCATATTGTCAATTTCCTAAAGAAGGAAACTTCTCATTAGTCATACTCTGGCATTCTAGGGCCCTGGAGCCAACACCCTGCCGCCGCTGCCATAGGTTACACTCCTTTTTCTTTTTTTGCAACTTGAGGAAAAGACAAAAAAGCATACAGAAGACAATCACAGTTATGATAAAGGCTGCTGAGGTGCCATGGTAACTGAAACTAGATAATTGTCTTAGAAACATTTGCCTGGACAGAAAAATAATACTTTCACTAATAGATTGGAGGATCTATTAAGGAGAATATTAAGTAAACAAAGAAACAATTCATTTCCCTTTAACCACTTTTTAAAATTTAATAATTGACTAAAGTCTGCCTAGAGAGAGCGAAACAACAGAGCATCAACTTCTCAATGTTAACATCAAAACTTGGCTATGAAAACTTCACAGTGTGCTCCGGCACTGCACTAATAGGCATAAAGAAAGGTCTTTCAGTGCTTTTCAGATCACAATCCACACACGCAGATGAGATTGTGTTAGCTCTACAGTCTGTCGCAAGAGCACGACAGTAACCAAGACAACAGCTCAAATGCTTCCTGCAAAATTCTCTTATTAGAGTATACAGAACATGGTGACCAGCCTATTCTTTCCTCAAGGTAAAGTCCAGTCATCTATACTAGCACAAGATCTCATTAAGAATAGAGCATGTCTCAGCTGATTGACATTAACTCTTGCATTTATCATGCCTAGATTTAGTCAGCTGATGTATGTTCAGAGGTTCAAATTGGGGAGACAAAAAAAATAATTCTTTAAGTTGTATCACCACGCTCAAGAGAAGCAAATCTTAATAAAATTCCCTGTGGCACATTACACAGGGTAGAAATATTTCTCTAAGGATGAGCTCCTACAAGTATATCGACCTACCTTTGGTTCTCTTCTGTTGTGCTGTACTGTATTCAACAGAGCACTTGGGCATTCACACTACTCATACATAGTTAAGTCCTCCAGGTTTGTGGAGAAACATTGCATTTGAAACTGGATGCCTTCTTACAGGGATGGACAAAACAAGTCTTTTGTATTAACTGGTCTTGAAGTCTAGCAACTCCAGCACAACATGAATGCGCTTCTCAACTTGGAAATAGGTTCCATTAAACTTCAGGGCACTCCTGCTCATATAGCTTTCTAGTCAGTTGAATGCTTATCCGTACAAAACTATGTTCATTATTAATTCAGGTTCATGGCTGCTCTAGCTTTTCTGACAGCATCAGAATGAACTCATTCTTCACTTTCATTTGTTCTTACCATAAATGCATTTCTCAGGTCGCATAAGTTCATTTGAAAAACTTGTCTTCTTTTGCTAAGCCACATAATATATCAGTCATCTAGATGTGTGATGGTCTTCAGCTACCAAAATCATAATGGATTGCTTCAGCATATACCATTCCTTTGCACTTTCCCACAGGCTTTATCCAAAATTTACTGAAGCCAGAGGGCTTAAGGGAGATTTCCTTCTCTTTGGCATTCTTCAGTTGAGCTGTATTTTCCAACTTGTAGATCCTGATACAAAAAAATGAAGTTCAGATAAACATGTTTCTATCTAGTCTGGGGACCAGTAGTTATCAAATGCGAACCAATTCTTCCCTTTTGAGAACATAGGTACCATCTGGGGTGACCATAAAAATAATTCTACTTCCCCCCCCCCCCCCCCCCCAATACCAATGCCATTATCTTTTGGTTAATAGTTCCTGTGTCAGGAAGCTCATTTCAACCAAAGGGCCATAAAATCCAGCCACCTAAAATTTACCACTGGTATATGCATGAAAAATATATTATAAATTTGGGCCTCAGTTCTTCTTAGCACAAGTTCTATATTTTCTTCAGCCAGTGTGACGTTGCAGATAGAGAACAAAATACCAAACCCCAGTTTCTTGTACAAACTCATTTCTCTTTACATTTTGCTATGGATAGTTACTTATTATCACAGTACAAAAATCGTACAATTGCACTTAACATTTTTGTGCAAGAACTGACATTTTATTGGGTGCTAAGCTATATTTAAGCTTTTCAAGCATTTCTTGGCTTATGTTTTAAGAACTTCTCAAACTTCTCAAAAACATCTGTATTCTCTCAGTAGATTTTATGAAAGAAACCTTAACAGCAGTTTATAAGATGGTGAATAAGACACATCTTTGGTGGAAATCATATTATTGTCATCATAAATGTATCAACTTTTCCCCTCTATTTAGAAATACAAAAAAATCTTTAAAACAAACAAGCAAAAAGTTATGGGCATGGAACTTTGCAAGATGTTAGGTTACTACTTTGTACTTTCAGCCCTCATGGTGGATTTGGAGAGATGCTAGTCAGTTATAAACAATTACAGGATTGGATTGGATGCTAAAAACAGAAATGGAGTGAATTTGTTCAAAGAAACCTGTTGCTCATTTTATTTTCATTGCTTTCCCTGACACTGTTGAGCTGCATTGCAATTAATTTAAAAGGGCCAACTGGCAGACAAAGTGTAATGAGATATTGTACTGATATAACCTATTCTGGGAACTGAAAAAGGCTAAGACTTTCTCAGCATGCAGCAAGGTTTTGTTAGAAAATGTCCTTCTGAAAGGAGAATTTGCAAATCCAATAGTCATTAGTTTGTGTGGTGGGTAAGTGTTTACAAAAGGTCAAATCCATATCCTCTTTCCCAGCCATTAACCAAAATAATTCCAACACACAGAGAAATAACTCTAAAATATTTTTTTAAAGTATATTTGATTACTACTTAAAAATATTTATTAAAGATTTCTGGGTTTAAATGTGTGATTTTCAGTTTTGTTTGCAGACTTATGCAGATTAAGAATCACACTCTTAAACATGTGCAAGACTACAAAATGGAGTCAAATTTCAGAAAGGCTATGAAGCAAACTTAAAATTTTAGATGTGAAATATATTAGGAATTTGCAAAGATAACATAAGAGAAAACAAACATCTTCGAGAATACAACTGTCTCTCTCTCAATTCAACATGGTCTTCCCTAATGTATATAAATTATACATTTCTAACATATCAGTTTAATTATGCTGTTGATTAAGTTTGCAAGCACATTCTTTCATTAGATATTGTTAAAGTTACAATGTCATGAACCATTTAACTATGCTAAATATTAGCAAGTACCTGGTAAAAAACTAGCCTGCCACCACTAAGGAGGACACAAAGTATTATCAAATTCACAAATAATTTACACTGAGAAGGTGACATGCTTTTATTATGTCATCAACAGCATCATCTTCCTTTTCTTCCATTAGGATGTAAACATGAGACACCTAATTTTCATACTGAATTCCCTTTTTCTTGTTGCTCAAACTGATCCTTCCTAATTGTTAGTGCAAAAAAACAAAGCTCCACATCAAACCCTAATAGTATCTACCTTATTTTAGAGTATGTTGGCCTTTACAATAGAAAGTTCTTAAGTTGATAAATGCACTAAGTCTAAGGTCATTTCATCATATCATATCAAAATACAATTTACTAACAGCCCTACAGAAAGGTTGTGTATATGGAGAACTATAAATAAAAGGTTATTTAAAAATATTTATATTTTATTGCATATGATTTGAAATATATACATATATTTCAAATATACATATACAAATATACATATATTTCAAATATACATATACAAATATACATATATTTCAAATGTACCCAGTCATCATTTGCTAACTGGTGGACTAAGAAATGTGTGGTTTCCATTTCATCCCTGTAACATCCAATTTACTGCCAGTGAACCATGTGGCACCAGCTAAACGCAGGCTAACTTTCTTCAGATCAAGCATTGGCCACAACTGCTAGTAGTCATAACTTCAGATAGCATGAATGGGTTTCTTGTCACTATAATTACTATAAGTAGCATGAATGGGTTTCTTGTCACTATAATTACTATAAGTATCTATTTTTCAGATGAAGCATTGAACAGTTAACTCTTCAACTGTGTAATGTTTTCTGAAGACAACATTTGAGACAACTGAGCTAGATTTGTCAGAGTAACTTCACAATAGTTCAATACAAAATTTAGTGCCCCTCATTCATCCCTGTAGCGGATTCCACAGAGCCATGCTGGTACTTTTTCCCCTTTGTTTGCCAACCCATGCTGTAAGGAGGTCTAAAATCAGATCTGCTCTTCACTTTTATTTTCATGGCTTATGAAACCCTTCGTAACTCTTCCTGCAGTATTTTTTTAAAAATGCCATTACAGCTAATATTTGAAAGGTCAGCTTGCTTCCAAGCCCAGGCTATTCTACCCATTTAATGAAGCCTGTACCATTAAAAAAAAAAAAATATAAAAACAATTAAAAAACCAAATCCAAATCCAAACCAAACAAAAAAGCCACATCAACAACCAAAAACCCCAATACCAACTAACCACAAAAATGTCTTTGACACCAAATGCTTCTTTTATTGCAGATATTAATAACAGGACTGCCAAAGATAACTCTTCTTTGCCTCTGCCTTTCTGAGAAATACTGTGCACTGCTGCAAGATATGAATAAAAATTGCAGAGGAGCATATTGCCATGGAAATACTTACAAATGGCTTCATTTCTGAGTCACATTACCACAGGGAGTTTCCAGCTTGCTGGGAATGATTCAAGTGTTTATCTCCCAATTATGTCTGGATTCTGAAAGTATCCCCTTTTCTCATTACTTTCTCTCCTATGCTACACAGCTCCTGCTCCATGAAACTGTTGCTCTATTCTTTTTACTTTTCATTTCTCTAAACAGATCTGATGAAAGTCACAGCTTCAAATGCAGCCTGCAAGACTAAAAACAAACCCTTTCCCCAAGTAACTTTTGATTCTAACAGGTATCTAAACAACAATCAGATTTTCTCAGAAACGCTCCCTGCTCTTCCTACTCAGACTTTTACAATCAGACCTTCACAAGGAACAGTCACCCACTTCCAATGCATATATTAACAATAATGCAGCACTGTGCAGCTTCATTTATTTCCATCATCCTTCCAATACACATTAATCCTTTTGTAAGGACATAAGTTACTAAGTGCTATTTGGGAGTTATTTGTGTTTCTATACAGTAAGTTTCTGCAAAACCAAAGCACACAATTTCCTGATCTTTTTGCATGAGCCAAGCTCAGTGGGCATTAAACATTAAATTTAGTTGTGTCATACAGGCCTTCTCAAGAGAATCCTCCTTTCTTTTCAATCCTAAGGAATCAAGATTTCTAATAGTTGTTCCATGTTCAAAAATGTAACTTATATCAGAAATACCTTTGCTTACTTTAATCTTATCTTCTAAATATTTTGGCTAGCAAATGCAACAGAGGTCAGCATAGTAGCCTTGGCAAATATTTTCTCTTTAAAAACTGTGGTTCTTGTTATAAAAGTAGATTATTTTCATCTTGTGAGAGTGACAGCTAGCAAATGACCTTTAATATAATGAAGCAAGAAATATAATATAAAGGCTAATTTTTTGCACACAGTAATGAGTTGAAGTACAAATTTGTAACTTAACCTTGGCTGTCAAGAGAGAAATCAGAATTATATTTAGTTGCTAAGCAGAGCTTATTCAGTCTGTCCTTGGGACAAGCTCTAGTAAGTAACATGACTGATTAATAATTTCTCTTATCAACAGAAAGTGGCAATTCAAAGCACAGTGGCCACCTTTACAAGATTATTGCGTAAATCCTCCATCTCAGTTTATCTCCACACACTTAACTTAGATTCCCTGGGTGCTGCCAAAGCAATTATAATTGGAAGCACAATAGTTGTTATTAAGAAAGGCAGATCTGCATGTTATTGATCCACGCATGCCTTTGTGCTATCCCTTCGCTGCCAACCTGTCCCCTTCTCCAAGAATGCTGTTGGTGATAAAACACTTGTTCACTTAATTACTTTCATTAATGATGAACCTCAAGCTTCAGAACATGCAACAGAGACAGGTGACTAATTAAGTATTGAGTTGTCTTTATCAGATGAAGTTCAATTAATCCATGATTGTTCCAAATCAATTATTTTTTCAGAGAATACATTATTTTTTCTTACGTGAAGTTACTGCCCAATTGAAAAAGTAATCTTTTAGCCCCAGAAAAGATGGGGCTGGCCGTTTTATGATGATATCTGTAAGAGCTGTGTACAAGATATGAAACAAACATGTATTCAAGCCAAATTAGGGGGACAAGAAGATTGCAATGTTCCCAAACAATTTTAATCTCTCTCTGGTTAAAGAGAATAAGCATAGGCATAAGGGGAAAATATAATTTCTTTTTAAAATGCAATAATGTATTTTTTGTCTTAGGAAGTTATATTTTGTGACCTCTGTAGCATTACATCCGTGCATCTCGGTATTAATCATACCATGAAAACGTGAAATCATTATGTGCAGAATTCACTGCCATAATGCCAGGGTCTCCATTCTCCTCTTATGCAGTGCTGTCAGTTTATCTGTAATGCACCTTATCCCTATTGCATTTTTAATATAACGAAAATACTGCGACTTTCAGAAGTGAAGATTCTCAGGTTCCTGCAAAATTGTTCATTCTAAATAGCAGCACAATCTTCTAACAACAGTTAAAACACCTTCCACGAGGAGTAACAAAATTCCCACTTAGTCAATATGCTCAAAGATGTTTCCTTTAATACCTCCTTGCTCACACAAACTCCACTTTGTGGAGAATAATACCACTTCTCTTGAAAGATAATTCACTTCATAACTGCTCCAAGCAGAAAGCATGGGCCAGACCAGGCCAGCTTTTCTATCCTATTTAGCCCTCTAGATGTGTCCTTTAAGTATTGCATGCTTTACATAACCTTAGGCTCTGAGGCATAAAATTGATTCCCCACATGTGATGAAATCAGCACTCACACTACAGCCCTCCCATCTTAAACATCTGGACTTTAAATAATTAAATTTAAATAATTTTAATTACATTTTTAAAAATCTGATTATAATGAAATCAGAAGTACCACATTATACCCACTAGTGAGGTGGATCAAGATACTTAGATCAATATAATATAAGGGAACTGGATCTAAGCAGCATGTGAAGAGCTAGGAGATCACTCCTTGAAGGAGAATCACTTGTAAGTAAACATGCAGTTTTGTTCTGGCACCTGCTTGATGCTGTCATTCACCTGGGGTTCTTTTTGCCTAGCAGGAGCAGAGGAATTATGGTCTGACACTATGAAGAAGAAAAGGATTGGATGAAAGGCTCTTCATCATTCACAGATTAGCTGTGAGTCTGTCCCCTGCTGAAAACATCTATTAAAAGAGAAAAATTAAGAACCAAAAATGAAAAAGGGAGAGCCTGAAAAGGGAAAAAATAAGAGCAAACAAGACTGCATTACTGAATTATCTTCTTGTATGTTCATATTCAGATGTTTCTCATCAAATACACAGCATCAGCCCTATTTACAGCACCAGGTTTCTAAGAGTCCACAGGACTATGAGATACAGTTAATAATCCTGTGCTTATATCAAGGAAGTTTCTTCATTCTGACATGAAAATATTTTTGTTGGCTGGTTCTTGTTCTGCAACTTTAGGGTAGTAGTTAACAGCACTACTTCAATAATATTATTAGATGGGGAAAAAAAAAACACCAAACACTTAAAAAACCCCCAACACTGCCCAACAAAACCAAAGCCCAAACCAACCAAACAAAAAAACACCCCCAGATCTATCTTTTCTTATCTTTCTCTGTACAACTAGGAAAGAGTAAGTCCTTTTGTACAAAAATAGAGACCTACATTACTATAAGAGTTAATGGAACAAAACCCTTGTCATACCTGACTCCAAAACAGGTTTCAGAGTTAAAGAAAACAATATCAAGTGCCCACAAGGAAGACTCTAAATTGGAATGATACCAGTATTTTTAAATCACCATCATTTATTTTTCCCTGGTAAAGTAGCATCCCATATAACCCAGAGCTCAGACAGCAACAAGTTTCCCCAAGTCATCATGCATCTACCTGTGAACATCAATAGTCTGTGTGAGTGATCTTAGCTCAGGTAAAGCCAGCTACACTAGATTAGTTGTTAATAAAACAGAGTTAATTGAACTCAAATTTCTTTATTTACCTTAGGGGTTAAGAGTAAATACATGACCAATTATCAGGTATCAACTTCAGTCACTTATTAGCATATCTGCACTTTATTCCACTGAATTACATAGATGGAAAACCTCTGAATTAATAAATGTGATGGGAGCAAAAAGGCTTCCCTTGAGGAAACGAACCAAAAAAAACCACATTAATCAGTTGAAAATGCAGCACAGTTCATACCATAGACATATCTAAATCAAACATTGGCTGAAAATTTCATCCTAGTTAGAATCTTTCTGGGTTCTATTTATAAAACATCCTCCCTCTTTGTTCTGTTTTACAGTTATATTAGCAATAATTAGTGCACCTTTTTAGCCTGTCAAGAATGGTCATTTATTGGACTAATTTTGCATAAAATACAGCAGAAATCACTTCTCAGCAGTAAACATCTAAGAAAGCTTCATGAATATTTTTACAGAAACATCACAGAAACAAAAATATAAGGTTTTTCAGATACTAAAACCATGTTAGGGGGTATGCCTTAAAAAGGATTGCCTACAGCCATGCAAGCAAAGCTTAGGACAAAACAAACAAAACCCCCAAAACCAACCAACCAACCAAAAAAAACACCCCACCCAACTTCAAATGAAAAAGCCCTCCAAGAATGTATTCAGAATAAAGTCAGGCAGAAAATACAAAACTGAAAACAGGATATAAATGAATTTTGTGTCTCATGACCAAAGGTAAAAGGGAACAGTTTACCATAAATTCAAAGTCTGGTGAACAAGCCTCTAAAGGCTCACTTGGAAAAGCTTGAAAACAGACTGGCATTTTCCCACAAGGTATGAGATGAAAAACCTGAGAGTGCCAATATTTATCTCTCTGAATTTGTAGACTATGGTTTTTATCAGTCTGTGGAGGAAAGAGGCAAAAACACTTCACAAAACCAGAACAAACACTTTGCAGTTCCATTTTTTCCCTAAAGAGATTTCCCTGCTGACATTAATTAGAATTTATTTAAGGTTATACACTTAAAGTTTGTTTTCTTTTAATTCTTAAATAGCTTATTCACCATGTAATAGATTCTGTTCTGCTCAGTACATTAAATGCTGAAGGACATGAAGAAAAAGTTTGCAGGAAGATGCTCTTGCCAAGGGTAAAAGCACATAAGTAGGAGTGTAACTGGAAAGTTAGCACAACATAAAAATATTCAGTCATCAAATGGCTCAAAAACATTGCACAGTCACTTGTCACTCAAATCCTCAGCATTCAGGAATGACACTAGAAAGAACTCTATAGAGTACCCAGGCAGAAGGTTCATCACTAAAGTACATGTGAAAAAGCAAGGTTTATAACATGCAAGCTGTAGCACATCCTACTGTAACAGATTAAAACACTATTACCCCAGACATGCTTCCTGTTTCTCTGCACTCTCACACCATTACAAGATTGGTACTTGCATAAATAACCGAATATCCCTAATCTACACCATCAGCTATTCACAGATCAGTCCCAAGGCTGTTCTACACAGGCCACTCCTCACTGATCTATCCACTCCACACATACACAATGACAGGTAACAAAGTCAAAGCATCCTATTCTATATTTCATGTACTAATTTTCTTGCTGTAGTTGTTTACTTTATGGATTGGTATTGATTGGGGGTGGGGGAAGAAAACCCCAAATTTTCCACTTAGACAACAAAGTTTGTTATCTGTTTGGTGGAATTTCTGGTTAGAAAAACTAGATGACTCTTTGTGTGTGCTAACCAGGAAGAGTTTAGACTGGTACCTTAAATCATGAGTTGAGGGATATTTGGAATAAGTATTTAAAATATAATAATGATTTAAAAAAAATAAAATTGATGTTTCCCCAAGCTTTTCAAGATTGCAAAACTCATCAAAAATGTTGTAAGAAAACGTTAGTTCTGTCACTGGTTCATACTTTCCACCAGATTCTGAACACTCAGAGTATCTACTTTCACAGCAGTACAGCAGAGACGGTTCATTCAAGAGCCTGCAAACCCTGAGTTTATGCAAAAGCTAATGTACTGCAGCTTTTTCATAGGACTAGAAGAGCAAGGATATCTTACATTTCATAACCAGGCTTACTGTTTTAAGTGCTAAAAACAAGACCAAAATATGGGGGGGGGGGAAAAGTTATATAACTTCTTTTTTTATTAGTGGGGAAGTTTTAGCAGCAATAGCTGTAAGACTTACTGTCTCCTTAGCAATCCTCTAAATATGTGCCTTAATCTACCCTGAGAGTGACAACTCTGGCAAGATCAAGATGAGCAAAATAAAGCTGGGTGAATTGTGTGAAACAAGTGCAGGTAACTTCTCCAATGACAGAAAAGCAGCAATTCAACACATTGATCTGAGTTGTCTAAATGAGTGAGTTAGTTGCACACATTTGAGAACAAGTAAAAACTGTAATCTGGGTAGAAGCTAGTGATTATTCCTTTGATTTATGCCCTAAAACACATTAATTGTCCTATGTATTTCTTAAAAGCTCTATTTTTACTATCAGTAGAATTATTGTAATGAAGTTTAAAAACATGCATATACCAGACATTACTACATAACGGTTCGGTTCAGTCAATTATAATGTAGAATCACAGTGCTTATGAAGAGCTAAGAAAGTCATACACAAGCTTTACTATGAAACATGCTAAACACCTTGTATTATTATTATTCAGAAAAATGTTCATGCTTTAAAGTGGAAAACCAAGTTTGATGCTAACTGTTTCAGAAGGTCAAAATATTGGGAATGGTGATTTGAAAGTTTCCTGTAAACTGCTTTTGCTGTTACTGAAAAATCAAATCAGAATTTTCTACAAGTTAAGAACATAGTGTTGAAAAATAATCTTTAAAATCTTGCGTGAAATTGGGGCACGGGGGGCCGGGGGGAATTAAATTAGGAAGATGAGATATTAAGATTAACTGTCTTGTCTTAATCAAAGGCAGATCTTCCAAGTTCAGTTTTGTCTTACATTGGGTAGAGTGGGGAATTGAATCTACATCTTTGATATTCCAAATTGGGTGTTATGATTCCTCCTCATCAATTAGAAAATTGGGGGTGAGGGGTGGGGGGTGTGTGTAAATATGTATAATTATGCAAAGAAATTAGATGATAGTCATAAATGCAAACGGTAAAGTTTTGTGTTTCATTTAGTCAAGGTACTAGCATTTTCTGAAAAATGTGTACTTATTTTGGCAAAACATACAATCACAGTTCTGAAAGTAATTCCCATTTCATACAAAAGACTAAGTAATCTGATGTCATCTTCTGTCTGTTGAATTTTATCTTGTTTATTTTGAGTCAGACTGAAGCAAGGAAAACAGCTTTGCCGTCTGCCACTCATGTCTGTCATGTCACCACAGTCTGATTACTGGAAAACTTCCCCAATTCATTTTACCATGAGTATCACATACGTTATAAAGCCCAAGAACTGCTCAACTACCAGCCCATATCATTCATATCAGCTCCAGGCTCCTCTCTGAAGAGAGAAAACCAACTTTTGTTACTTGTTATATCAGACTTTTTCTAGTACTTTTTCAACTAATAAATCCCGATGTTATTTACATGTATAACATAATTCTGTAAGTGGGCATGCAGTATCTATTGGAAATACACAGTAGAGAGTGAAATGAAACAGAGAATTAAAAGCATCTTTTGTTCAGATTATTTAAAAAAATAGCAATGCTTTTATATGTATTCCACAAATAGCAGCCCAGGGAAGAATTTTGGTTTTTTTTAGTTGTCAAGTATCTATGACTTCTGTGAAAATATTTTGGTGAATATCAGGGGAATTTCACTAGCTATTATTTTTTAAAAACACTTCTGAATCTGTGAAAGAATGTCAGATGAGAGAAACTGGGTAGAAAGCTGCAAAGAAGCATCACACCATGTTTGAAGTGGGAGTACAACCCCAAGATTTGATAGGAAGATTTTTAGGCTGAATAATGAACAACAGGGATTTGGAGCTGAGTGAGGAGAAGAGAACGGGGGAGGGTTTGGTGCGAGACAAAAAAGCAGCTACAATGTATTTGAATTTAGTAGTGTGTAGATTATCAGTTAATTGTACAGGTGTTTTTTGGTTGTTTTTCTTGTTTGTGTGTGTGTTTTAACTGAGGTGGTAAAAAAATCCCACCAGATTGTTCCCATATTAATTATGTTACAGTCTATCTAAGCTGGAAAGCATCTCACCCTACTGAGATCAGTCTCTGATTTGAAAATGACTTTTTATTAACTACTTTTCTAAATTACTACATCCTCCACAATCTAGAGATGCCACAAAGTAACAATAAATTAATCTCTGGGTGTTAATCTCCTAAATGCAGAAAAAAATAAATTAAAAGAAAAATAATCAAACTCTCAAAGATGAATTAGTGTGTTTTGACTACATACACACAACTTCAGCACTGACTGCTTGTTTCTATTTGTCAGCACAGAGCGCAGATTATAGCTGAAAATAACAAGCAAAAACCCAGTACGCTTCTGATGCAGATGAGCTCACTAGTATAAACATAATGCAAATGAGACAAAAACTAGAGAAGGTGAAGGTAGCTATTTTGTGAAGATAGTGTTAAGAAGCATGGTTGTACTAGTTCTATGTATTCAGTGGGCAAACAGCTTTAGCAATTTGGAGGATGGCCAGCCTCATTCTGGAGGGAAGTCTTCCAGTGTATCTTTGTGGAAAAAAAAAAAAAGAACAAAAAAAGTAAAAGCAAATAAACTTTTAAAAGAAGTCTAAAACAAAGTATAAATTTCCAGTGTGAATACCAAGATGATTAATATATAAATAAAATCAAATGTTTCAATAACGTTTGCAAATAATCTGTTTTTTAGCAGTTGTTTGTGTTTCACAAACCCAAGGATTAGAATTCACATCCAAAGAGCATTTTATGAGACTTGACCAAGAAGTTTGCTATACAGTTGTCAGTGAAAACAGACACTGAGTAAATTGGGAAATCTCCTGGTTTAAATCAATCATGAACACAGATTACACAAAAACATCAGTCAAAGAAGGCAATTATGGAGACCCTCACATGACTGAAGTTCATTAGATAGAAATGTTTTCAGAATGGGAGTTTTGAACAGTCAGCAACTCTAAGGGTCAAGCCTCAGCTTCATGGAGACTGGCTTTTCCCTGTAACTCACATTAACAGAAAAACAGCACTGCAATCACTGCAGTCACTACAGACAAAAGGAAGAGGGCATAACTGAATTTAACCAGCACACTGTGTTCATAGACAAATTTTTGTCAGTAAATTACACCTGTTTGTTTTATTCTTATTAAGAACCACTTTAACTGGGAGTGGAAGAAAATGGCTGCTTTGTGAATGACACAGTTAAATTCAATTCCATGTGCAAGATCCTTAGATAAGCCTATCTTCAGCACAGTCTGCAGGAAGTGGTGAGGGCCTTGCTCCTCTCTGCTCACATTCCTAGTATATTACTACTTCTACTTGTTTTGTAGAAATTAGCTCCTAATTAGATGGCTTGAGAAACAATTCCCTGCTCATGCAGCTAAGCTGGCTATCAGATTATATTTGCATTCCCTTTAATAGGGCTTTTCTTCTAGATTTTCACAGGTAAAAATTCAACAGTATGACAGTCTAATACAAGTGCAACAAATCAACTCAATAGTCTGTTTCTCAATAGTGAGGTAACACCTCCCTTGTTCTGCAAAGCTTTTTCCCATTCCTTCTACTGAAGCAGGTGGGATTTAAATTACAGCACAAATTGCATCAGCATGTCTGGTTTATGTTTTTTTCAAAGAAGATCATCAATCTTGGGACTTAGGTAGGCCTGATTTTCTGAGATTCTAATCAGCAGAACTCCCTGCAGAACTGACCTGTAACTGTTTTGAATAGCATGAATTTAAGCCATGAGTCTCCAACACATTCAGCAGAGCACCATATGTTGTAGGCCTTCTTCCCTTGTTTCTCAGAGAAGATAAATATGGTCCTCTGTAAATCAAATTAAGAGATGCATAAATATCTCTTGTCTAAGAATTGATATAGTCGCAAGGCTTTTTATTAGTGTGATGGTTCGCTTGAATTTTTGTTAAATAACTGCAATCGATGGCAGTAGAGAAAAATCTCAGCAGAATTTGTTCCAGATCTGTTGTTGTCTTAAAATGTAAATGCTTGTTGGACCAGAAAGAACATCTTGACATCAATAAACTTAAGAAACACTAATCCAATAACTCCCTGCTTTGAAATACTAAAACAAAAGAAAGAAAAAAAAAAAAAAAAAACTCAAACTCAACTGTCACATAAAGCCACAAAGCTGTAATGGTAAACACAACCCAGCACTGACTTCATCAGCAGTTTTAGTCCACATTCCTCTCCAGAGGTAAAAAGCTGAGTCAGAGCAGAGACATTAATGCTATAATTGATTACATTGAGATTTCTTTTCTCCTATGAAACTGATATTTTTCTCACTACTATTTTTAGTCTTAACCTCACACTTGCTTGAGCCTCATTCAATTAGCTGCCAATTTGTGTGTCTAGAAGAAAATCATCATTATACAGAAATATTTGTGTGA
Source organism: Picus viridis (assembly GCA_033816785.1). Taxonomy (NCBI): domain Eukaryota; kingdom Metazoa; phylum Chordata; class Aves; order Piciformes; family Picidae; genus Picus; species Picus viridis. Next base: position 25,937,792 of record CM066586.1, read on the forward strand.
TCACAAACAATACCACATGCTTCTGGGATCATTACCCAGGTCCTGCTGCTTTCTGGGTTGGTTGGCTAGTTTGTCTGCTGGGAAGGGAAGTGTGCTATTAGTTTTAAGGCAAGTTTTGTCCTTGTAGAGTTTCTCTTCTCCTTTTCTTCAAAATGTACTCTAAAAAGCCTTTGCAACTGTTTACTGTGAGAAGCCCTACCTATGATCCACCATTCTCTCTAATCCCAAGGTTTCCTCAGGTGCCTCTACACAATGGCCTTCATGGGAGCATCATAAAGCTCATAGCTGTAGAAAATTAAGTGATAAACATTGCAAAAGTGTATCTTCTCTCAAATTTTCTCTTCCAATAAGTTTTTGCTACCCAAATTACAGAAGCACTAACACACTGGGTCTCCAAAGTGTGGGGCTCAATCCTTAGTTCTGGCACTGCTTTGACAGGTCACTTGGAACAAGCCATTCTTTGTGTCACATACATGGCAGCATGTTGCATAAAGTACAGGTTTGATTTCAAATACTCTAGGTACAATACCCACATTCAATTGAAAAACAAACAAACAAACAAAACAAACCAGAAACAAAAACAATCACTCTGTGGTTAAAAATAACTTTACCCTAACGATTTTTTTTTTAAAAAAGTGTTAAAAATAATAGATTTGCTTGATGGTGGATAAGGATAGATGTCTAAATAGATCTGAGGTAAAAAACAAAACAAAACAAAAACGTTTGTAGCTCTGACCTGCATTAATACTTTTTCTTAAAGACATTTTGCAACACAAATAAGCATAATAACAGAATATGGCTCAGTAAAAGGAATTTAGTGGGATTTTTTCCCCCTGGTATGCTCATTGTTACTTAAAAATGAACTTTTACTGAGTTTCTTTGTCATACACCACATAATGTAGGTATTCAATAGCAACGTCCACAAAGACTCTGATTAAGGGCATGGAGACAATGAACACTTACTTTTGACAGATAAATTAAAGCAGATCTTAGGGTAGATCCCATAACCAAAAAAATGCCAGGCAAACTAGATAAAAGCAGTAATCAGGAACTGCTAAGTAACCTACATGACTAACTAGAAAACACAAGAAAATAGTTAGAGGAAATAAGAAAATAAACTGTCAGTAAACTTTAAAAGCTTTCACGTTCCCTTCTCCAGCCCTTGTTCTAGACACCTTGTGCACAATACATATGAGAAGGATGAAGTGAGGCAGTGTTAGTTATTCATCAATAGTTCACATCCATGGGTAATTCATTTCATGACACTCTCTAGTGACAGCCACTTGCACTACTGCTTAGCATTAACTGTCAGTTCTGTTTTGAAAATTGTTTTATTTAGAGGTTACTGTAAAATCAGTTTGTTTGCTCCTTATGTTCCTACAGTACATTCAAAAGTTAATTATAAGAAGAAACCAAAGCTAGTGAAACAATAATTCAGTGCTGTTGAACAGGGTTTGGCCATCTGAGAAAAGCTGTTTTCCAGCAAAACATGATCCATTAACATAATAGGATCTGCAAGGACAAGGCAGCATTTGTCACCACTGATAAATCATATTGGGATTTATAGAATCATAGAATCAGTCAGGGTTGGAAGGGACCACAAGGATCATCTAGTTCCAACCCCCCTGCCATGGGCAGGGACACCCCACACTAGATCAGGCTCGTATCAGAGCCTTTATATCAGAAGATAATTTAAGAATGCTGAGGACAAACCACAGCAAGTTCCTCAGTTGGATTTAGAAAAGTTGTGAGATTTGTGCAATACTGCATAATCACTTAGCAGTAAATTTTAACATAAACACAGAAATACCAGATGACAGTTTCCTCCAATATCCCACCCACAAACCTGATTTCTCTATGTCCAGATTATAATAAAGCGAAATAGGCTGCTTAAGGCTGCAAGTATAAAATGTGAATGTATTAAATTAAATATTTTGGAGACCATAAAGTCTTGAGATCTTAAGTAATTGTTTGGGATTCAAAAAGGCATGGACTAAATTCCAAGCTTTTTTCTGCCCCTTTTCCCAGTGCCACCTTTTGGGGGAGGGGAGAGAGGAAGCATTAAAAAATCCTTTGCTTAATCTATTGAACTTTTTTAATAAGGGTTTGTCTCTCTCTACTGTATTAAATGTCATGAGTAAAGATAAATGCTGAAATCCAGGTGACTTTAGATAGCAACAGAGCTAATTCACATACTCAATATCTACCATTCCTCTGCTATTTTCAGAGTCTCTCACTACTTAGACCAAGCTGGAAAAAACTTTTCTAGCCAACAGAATTCAGACTGACATACCTCTAGGTGTTCACGTGGCACACACCTTGATTTTTGCTTATTTACAGTTCTTTTTCTCCTGCTTTATCAAGTACTGTTATGCTAATAGAATGGTAATACAAATAAATTGAAAACACATTACCACCTGAAGAGAGCAATGAGGTGGCAGTAGCAGAGAGATCCCCCACATGCCTTTGCAGGGTCTGAACCAGGAACAGCATGTCAAGGGCTGAGCAGAGAAGTCATTCTCACATCCTACTTATTTAATTACAATTAAAGTACCATGTGTGCATATAAATGTTAGCATGCATACTTACTTGTAAGGACACAGTTTAGAATTTTGTTCAGCAAAATCATACATAGTCATGTTATCATACCTGTTACACCACCATAGGCAGAAAAAAAAACCTTTCTACATTAAACTATATCAAAAACCTACATTTAGCACTACTTCTGGAATAAAATCAGGTACAACAAAAGTTTGTTTTGAGGGATGAGATTTCAAAGGAAATTTATTAGCCTACTTTTATCTTTGGTCAGGCTTCAAAAACAGAACAAGTGTGGAGAGCAGTTTGTTCTTAGGTGTCTCCTACCTCAAGATTGATGACAAGAAAGGGACCAAAAAAAGCTACTGCCAGCACTGCTTTGGCATGATGCTTGCATAAAATGTTCACAGTGTCTTCTTTGCAATATTCATGTGTCAGGAAAGGGCAAAGGCAGTTAATTTGCTAGCCCCTTCATGACTACAGTTCAAGAGACTCAGCAATCTAGGTCAATCACCATCTACACTTGGCTTTCAACAAATGCTTGGTTTTAGCTTGTTAAGGGCTTAATATACTATAATTGTGCTAATTATGTGACAAGAGCCATTTAACTTTCTTCTTATCAGTCACATAAAATGGCATATTTTCCACAGATAGATGATTTATGCCTTCTGCATAAATAGGGGTTTACTTCATAAGGTATCATTTGTTGGTTTGTATCTATCATGAGACATGAGGTTTATTTAAAGAGAAATAATTTTGGCCTTCGTTTTTAATTATTTCTGGAAGAGAAAAGCTGGGGGGGGGGGGGGGGGGCGGGGAACAAAAACTGACAGCTCAGAGCCTTTTGCAAAATTAATTTATGGCATGAAGGTTCTCCCTGCACTAAAGTCTGCCTCTTACATGAGTGTATTTATTGATTATCTCTTTTGAAGGAGCAACATGGCCCAAACATTTTCTAGCCTTTTTTCATTCTGACAAGCAAGCACATGGTTTAGTAATAGGATTATATTTTTATCCATCCTATTACACAATCAGATTACAGTTCCTGATCCCAGGGATCTTTTCAGCCCTAAGAGGGATTTTATATCCTACACCTTTAAGGACCAGAAGTTTCTGTCTGTGAGCATCTTTCAAATATTTGTAGATACAAGTAGATACTTGTAAAGCAGCAGAGATGTATACAGCTTGTGAGTATGCGTTCTGCACTAATTTTCTGAGTTCTGCTAATAAAATTTACTTTTTTTTTCTTTTTTTATAAATATTGTTGCTCTGTTCTCATTAGCCTAATTCAGGAAATTAAAAGCTATCTTTGGCAGGCTGTATTTCAACAAAAACGGAGCACTGCAGTGGCAAAGGCTACAGTATCTTTTCCAGCAGTTTTCTATTCTGATAAAGGGCAATTTACCCTTTCTTCCTATACTTCACTTCCCATCTTGCATATTTAGACTTTATATTGTTGCCACCTAAGGAGTTATCTTTTATCATATTATAATATATCCCAAGTCCTTAAAAAATATGAATGGACTTACTAGAGCCACAAAAGGTTTTGTTCATGAAGTATGGGATGGTAAGAAAGCCTTCACTATTTTAGATTATATACTTGAATAGATAGTAACATTAGTGCTCATTAAATTTTAAAGCCCCAGTGCTATCAGGATTGTGTTGTCAAGACACGGCAAGTATAAAACGTATTAATGTTGTTTAGCGTGGCCCATCTGGAAGGCACCACTTTGCTATATGCATCCTATTAATCTTGCTGGAGACCTAATTTCTGCAGTGCTGCGGTACCATTCACTCATTGACATGGGTTATGGGAACAATTCAGCATGATTGTCAGGATAACTGTGCTTTTACAAATTACTACTTTATTGGGTTTTTTGTTAAGAGTATATACCTCAACAGAAACAACAGGCAGGGATGAAAGCTGTTTATAAATCTCAGTATTAGCCCATTCCAAGTCAGTATGAAAATGCCTCTGAGTTGAGGACGACAAAAACTCTCATTACATTTCATGAAAAGACTCACAATTGATTACCAGCACTCATACTGACATCATAGCAGTCCTTCCCTCCATGCCTCAGACAGAAAGGTGGTATAAATTATTTTAACTCCAAGTCAAGCTTTCTAAGTTGATGTTAAGGGGAAACAAATATAGGAAGAAAATGAGAAGTACAGATGGCCAAACGGGTAACAAGTTTACCATCATGAATGTTGGTATAGTTACCAATGCACATACATTCAAAGCTTATTGCTGGACAGTATGCAGGTACTCTGCTGATGCGGTACTCAAGATCCCTTCCTACCAGTTTTCATCAGGCTAAAACTTAGCTACTAGAAATGCACTAACATACTCCAGCAGACCTAGTCTCAGCAAAGGGCCATCAAGCACAATCTTCTCTCTCAGAACAACAAAACTCCCTTAATAGTCAGTAATCTCATATTCAATTGCACATTGCAAGCATTTCAACCTATAATAACAATTAAAATCTTCAGTGTTTCAAAGGTACATAATCACAGAATGTTAGGGGTTGGAAGTGACCTTGAAAGATCAAGTCCAAGCCCCCTGCCAAAGCAGGATCTCCTAGAGCAGGCCACACAAGAAGGCATCCAAGCCAGTTTTGAAAGCCTCCAGAGAAGGAGAGTCCACAACCTCCATTAAGCAATTTAAAATACTTATGGGATAGTTTCTGTCTCTGGTCACTTGATAGTCTCATGGAGTTTATGCTTGAAATTAAGATGTATTTACTCCTTGCTTAGGAGTTTCATGAGATTCTTTATTTACTTATGTCACAGAAAATTAGAATACCAAAATAAGTGTTAAACAACTGACTTGGGGGTGTTAATCAAAATGTATTGCTTTAATGCTAGTCACTTGCCATTCCTAGTTTTGCTTTAGGATAGATATAGAATGGACTCAAAAAATGTGTTTTGTTGTGGTGGGGTTTGGTTTTGTTTTTAAGGAACATATATGTCCTGCAAGAATTTGTTTTGCTTTGGGATATACAGAGAAAAATGATTCACACATTGAAAGTGTAAGAAATCTACAGAAGGGCAGCTTAACTGGAAGTCTAGGAATCATTTGCTTGTGAAAGTACCTAGCTTCTCCCAGCTGAGAAAAAAAAAAAATGGATGGTATTTGTCCTGAGAGAGTGTTCTAGCACTATAGTTTACAGAACTATTTTAGCTCAACTTTTCCCTGAAATACTTAATCACATAAACATCAGAATCCAGAATCTACTTTTAAATTCAGAAGCATTTGTTTTAAAATAATTGCACTGCTGACTAGATGTGGACAAAATTTGCAGTCACCAACAAATTTTCCCCATCTGATACTTACAACATTTTGCTTGCAAAACAAAAGTTGGTGAGCTGAGAAATCCAAATGCCTGCACAGCACTCTCCACTTACGTGTGCTTCCCATAGTTTCAAACTGTGAACTGGACATGCAACATACACTACAAGGCAGTTACTATAACTTGAGAATTCAACAGCATAGAATCAGGTCAACATTTTTTTTGAGGGGGAAAACTGCTTACACTTCAGAGCAGCAAGCAGCAATGATGACTTGCCAGATGTGATCCTGCTCAGTGTAACACATTCCTCATATCAGCACTTATTATTAATCAAGTGTTATAAGAAGCTGCCTGCGACAGCACTCTGCAACCATGATTAATTAGCCAGTAGGTTTTAAAGGGAATCAAGTCACTTTTTCACAGCCCAGAGTCTCTAGATTAAAAATTGCAAGTACAAATGTAGGACTGCAGCATGTCAGCTGCTCAGCTGATTGTGTCTGTCTTGAATGGCAGAGGTGCATGTCAGGCAAATTAAATGTTCTCTCACTTAACATCCAGAAGTAGTGTAGAGAACCAGCGCTATACAGGGTGCTGAATTGTATCTGAAGAGTGAACAAACAATGGTAATGCTTGAGCTTCTGTAAAGCATAGACTCTCTAGTGAGAGGACAGAGCCAAAACTTGGTAACTAGTGACAAACATATGTAATATCAAACAAGTCTACAGAACAGCTCTAAAGATAAATTTCATGTCAGAAAAAATATATTTAAAAAAAAATAATCAAATCTTAGACTGACATAAACGATGGCTCTGCCTCACTGAAGTTTGAACAAAACCTTACCAGACAGCTGGCCTTAACATACTGCTGAATAGCCAAATTTTATTGAAAAAGAAATATTAGTAGATTATGTCCTTTATAAAGTAAGAAACAGATATACATGTCATAAAAGCATTTCTTATCCATGAAGAAAAAAAAAAGTAATTTCACATCCAGTTACCAATTAACCATTCTAGTTCACATATCTAGCTTCACACACACCCCAAAAAACCAACCAACAAACCAACCAACCAACAACCACACAAAGGTATTGCGACAAAATGACACTGTTTTTCTCTGCTGAATTATATTATTCACTGTTATACACAATTATCACAGTAAACACTAGCTACTACTAAAATATCCAGGAATGGCCAGATTTTTATTAAATGAATTCATTAGAACTCAGAATAACACTTTGTTTAAAACATTACTGTAGTTAAAAGAGTCTGAAAACATTCCTTAAGAAATCAGAAAGAGGAAAATATGTACTCTGTATTACCAATCATATATATCAAATGAGCTACCAAAAGAGGCAAAGACACAGAAGGTTTAAATAAATGAGAAGTGCAAACAAGGAAGTATAAAATGAAGAATGGAAGTGATTCTAAGAGAAGAGGAATGAGAAAACAGTTTAAAGTACATGCGTTCACTTGGTAGACTTTGATTTCTAGCTTGACTAGACCTTCCCAGTTTAAGGTGGCAGGTGTTACCAGTGCAGGAGGAGACATAACTCCTGGGACTCCTTCAATTGCAGTGCAGAGTGAGAATACTGAGGGCACATGACTTGCTCCTAAAGCAGGGTAACTTTTGTCACCTTCAGCAGCCACTGCCTAATACCTGACATGTAGTGTCACACCTCCTTTTGTACTATTTGAAATGTTCCAGAGCCCCACTCAAAGCCATGGCTCATAAGACACCAGTCCTTCCCAAATTAGGGCATCAAGTGCAACTAGGTTTAGTTAATCATCTATAATTAGTAGTATTATTAAAATAGATTACAGAACTGTGGGCACTGGACTACTAACTTTAGTACACAGCTGTAATCCTACCTCTGTGGAACACTCTTCAAGGTAAGTCTCAGCTTCCCTTCTGCAAATAGGAGATAATACTACTTCTTTCCCATCTTTTAAATTCCTTTTCTACCAAGCATGGAAAGGACAGAGTAACATATACAGCTGCAGCAGCTTTAGGAATTAACTCTCTATTTTGAATGCTCACATTCTTTTAACAAGCGCCTGAATGACACGATCCTGATTGTGCTGAAGGCAAACACTTAATGGCTTTGAACACATTTTAAAATATGAGTGACAGAATTTTGCTTTGTAGCAAAAGTGTCAACCTACACGTTAAGAGCTGTCAAAAGAAGACACCCAATAGGCAGCTCTATGAGCATTATTTAAACCACCAAATATTATAGTGCAATCTTTGCACATTCTCGATAAAAGCTGTTCCCAAACTCACATTGATGTTGCACACAGCAATACACTTGCTATCACTGATTACAGCAACTTCATCTGCAAGCGCTGAGCATATGGTAAAAAACTACTTTGTAAGACTTGTAGCAGCCTGCATAGTTTCTGTGTACCATTATGGAAATAACTGACAGCTACAAGAACAACAGAAATTAATTACAAATTATCCCCTTATGTTTTCAAATTTAATTTTTCACTTTTTACTAAAATGTGTATGTGTGAGAACCAAATATGTGAGCACACACCAAAAAAAATAAATAATTTGAGGGGGAGAAGTATAAATGTAGACTATAGATTGAACACATTGACTCAGTGTCGTAGAATTCACTATCAGCTTTGTTAGGAAAGTCTAAAGATGCTGGGGTACAGGTATCACAGTAGGGAAGTCACAGGTATCACAGGCAAGGAAGTACCTCTTGCAAAAGTGTTCAAATAAAGCTGGCTTGTACATGGCAAACCCCACTCTTGTATCCCCTGCCCTACCAGAGCAGTGGAACGTGTGAGAAGCAAAAAACCTTCCAGGGTTGGGGCTTTATTGCAACAAAACTACTGGCAGAATCTCTGCATGCTAAATAGTTGTTGAGGTGTCAACACGCACCTGGCATCAATCCACAATCGGTGACAGTGCTACAAAGTGCTTAATGTTGGGCAGGCAGCATATACTCCGTCCTAACTCTTTTTTAGTGTCATTTGACAGCAAATGTGGTAGGTCAGCATTTGCTAGATTAAAGCCAGCAATATAAAGTCATGAACTTTATATTTTATCTTACAGATAGCAATCTATTCTTCATATTTCTTCCAGGCCTAGCCCAGGGGATCCTGGAAAATCCATCTATGTACTTGTCACACTAAATTTAGGAAGTAGTGAACTATTCTGATGTATCTTGAGGTGCTATCCTAATTAGTGCTTTGCACTCCTGAGTCTTTTACTATCATCCTATTTCTCAATATTAATGTGAACATAGCTTATATATTTCTCAGAGTCCAAGAGCATTTTCACAAATCAGAAGTACACAAGAACATTCTGAGAGAGGAGAAAAAAGCAAACCAAAATCTCTTAATAATCTTATTCAGATACCCATTTGTGCATGTAACAAAAATATTCAGACAGCTGGCCTCTCCTTCAGAAAATGGAATCGCACAGTGCGCAACTGCAATGCTAGCAGCTACCCCTGGGCAATACATGACTGTAAGCAGCCTCACTGACCTTGGTGGCAGTTGGTATCCCACTGATTGCTCAAGGCATTTGAAAAAACAACTAAGATTTGGAGCCAGTAACAACTCTGAATTTCTTTTTGTCATGGGAATGCAACCAATTCAGAACTAATTTTTAGGTCACATGGAAATGCACCAGGATTCTCAGACATCTCTCCTTATCACCCAGTCAAAATCTATTTCCCGCTCCAGAGACCACTGCATCTGGTTACAAGTAATGTGTGCTTAGGGGCAGGACAGCATCAGCTAGGACAGGGGCTGCAGTGGCTGAGTTGCTTGGGAAGTGGCATTCATAGAGACTCCCTAGCACAAGATCTAGCAAATGTGCTGCTTCCCCATCTGACCAACCAAGACGGTTAATGTCATTCCTTACCAGTAATAAATATAGTGATGCAATAATAAATGCAAACTAAGTATTAATCATTTTGAACACAGTATCACCTATTCTGACTCATCTGAAAAGAAAAACAAATCCATATGTCTAATTCCCACTTTTCCATCCCATGGACTCTGGCTGCCAGGCAACAACAAAAAAGCCCCCAACAAACCGCAAACACAAAAAAAACACCACCAACACCCAAATCACTGTGCATATGAATTAGGAGTGGGTAAAGACAACACAAATACACAAAAGCAACATTTGTACATACTCTGCCCTTTCCCAAGTGGTTCCTAGGATTCATATGCCCTGAGCTAAGCTTGGTTGAAGTCAGTATTGACTGAACTCCGGAACACTATTAGGGAGTGTAGCAGCACTTTCCAGAGGAATAGAGCAATGAGAAGTTAGCTACCATTTGGTTTATTTCTCTTACGTAGCAGGAACTTTCTTGCAACCTCTCTGCTTTGGGAAGAAATAACTCAAATGAAAATTAATGCTGGTGAACTTGTAACACTATGTCAAGACCCATATTCAGACCAGCAACTAATGTCACATGGATATCTCACATGCACGCATGTGCGCATCTCACATTTTTGTCAAAGGGAATTATTGCTGTGAAACAATCTTTTCTGTCAATTGATTATGCAACAACAGCTCAGAACAGACTTTTGGCATGCAGCCAGTAAAGGTACCACAATGATAGCAGGCTGAAAATATGGCTTCTTACAGAGCCAGGCAGGAGGAAAATAGCACCAATAGCAGGACATTTGTTTTGCATCAGTGTAATATTAGCTGAGGTGGAGGGGTGAACTTCTTGTGTCATATGTAAAGTTATTCCAAGTTGTCCATTAAGTAAATGCAGAACTTCTGAACAATGTTTATCACATCAAGTGAAGGATGAATTGTATGCCAAAATGTTGAAAGAAACGGGGATTTCTTTTTTTTTTTAACTTCCAGGACATCTGCAAGAGAAACCTATTATCAACTGAATTCTAAACTTCCTAGGCTAGAATACTGAAATAAATTGTCTGTGTGCTAGGGGTCTGAAAGGAATAATTGGAAAAGACAGCTCTGCTTTGTAGATTAATTTGCACTTTGCAATAACCTAATAACCTAGCAATAACCTAATAAATGAGGTGTGCCAATTGGTAACACTGTGTGGTGGAGTAGGAAGGTTCCCCCCACACACAAAAGAATTCCACAGCTAACTCAGCCGGAGAAGCAGATGAAAGCTGTATTTTACAAGCAGATATGGAATGCAATGAATATGTACAAAAACATACAATATTTACAATATATACAGAAATATACAGCAATGTATGTAACACAGGAAACCCTTCCCCAACCCCCCTGCGGCCAGGGGGGGGTTCGGCCTGCCCCTCCCTTCTCCCTCCCTACCTCCCCTTTTTCCCAAAAGGGTTAGAGAGAAAGAGAAAGGAAGGTAATTAAAAGGGTGAAAACTTGTTAAAGCTCAAAGCGGATGCAAAAGTTAGTTTTCTCTTATCTGGTTAGCAAGAATCGTAGAGAGAAATGAGCCAGCTCACAGTACAGGGGAAGAAGACGACCGACTGACCGCCCCCCCCCGACTGAAAGACTAAGCTAGAATCTACAGCTGGGTTCCACCAATGAAATTGGATTAGCATATCTCTTGTTTTCATTTATATACCAAAATATTCAGCCAGAGTGTTCAGAAAGTGTCCTTCTCTTAAAGGCACAGCCTAAACCGGTCACACACTGACCAAGGAAAGTCATCAAATATAAGACATAATTTTCAGAATGGCATTGTGAAATTCAGGATTGTGGTGTTTGTTCTGACAGGAAAGATCTTTACTGAAAAGTACAGAGATGCATTTCAACACATTTTGATATCTTTTGATTTTGTTCTTCCAAGAATTTGTTGTCAATTTCATAGTTAAAAACAAACCAACCAAACAACAAAAAAGCGCCAAAGCAACTTTTCTTTTACGTAGCAAGAAATAGCAAACTATTTCCCGCACATGATCCAAGTGACTTGGGGGGAATAGAACAAGCAGAGTACTCCCTCCATAAAGAACGGCAAATCCATACCCAGTACTGACTCCGTAGCATGGCAACCTGCCAAATGTGTTTGGGGATTCATAAGAGCAGAGTCCACCATCCGCAATTAGTTGAGAACTAGTGATATTAGGACTGAAGTTATCAGTGGGTAGTTCTCCTTGGTAAGCACAAGAAAGCTCGTCTTTCGAACAGCAAGAATTATTTGCAGCCATAATTTACAAGCCCAGGAAAATCACTGTGTACTATAAATCTTAAAAATTAAAGCTAATGTCTGTCTTGTGTCTAGCTTGAAAGTAGTGAAGCAAGACTAACCTAAGCATTTATAAAGCATTTTGAGACCTGCAGAGCAATAATATTGTAAATCCTACTAATTTGGTACTTATACTACAGTATAAATAGCTACCACATACCTGTTCATGGACAGGCATGATTCATTTTAATTCTTGCCCACCCCCTTCCTTTTTGCCTCTCCCCACAAGCATCTTCTTTATTTCTGAGTGTAAGTGTAAAGGGGTGAAAAGCCCGGGGAACTTAAGAACTAAAACAATAGTTACATAACACAAAATGCAAACAAAAAGTGGAAAAATCCCAGGATAAGACTGCAAGCTGTGCCTAGGTTATAATTCAATTCCACAATACCATTGCAAAGACCTGAGGACCGTAAAACTGCAATATATTTTGCAATATTAGTAAAAGCTGTTTCCAATGTTATACGATCTACTGAATCAGTTAAAGCTCAGTTCTGCAAAGTACTTAATGTAATTAACATTAAGGACATGTTAAAACCGCATGTTTAAAGCAATTTAGACTCACTAGAAGTACTTGCAGAATTGGAGGTGCTGAAGTCAGTCCACCAGCTGCCTGCAGTGCTCCCAAGTGAGCTACTACATGTATCAGATGAAGGTTTGCATTTAACTCTTCAGTTTTGGTCCACTGCCTCAAGAGGAGAGGTTCTACCAATCTTTTCTTGCACCAAAGGCAAATCATACCTTTAAAAAGAAAACAAAAAAAAAAAAAAAAATGCAATTTTGCATGCAGTATAAGAAAGAGCAGACAGACAGTCTGAGGCTTTCTGCAGCAAAACAACTTGAAATTAGATAGTTGTAGTAACATTATTTTTCCTGATTTACATTACACACAACGTACTGTGTACACTTTTAAACACCAGTATACAGAACTTACTAACGGTCTCAGCCGATCAGTTATTTCTCTGGCTTAGCTGCTGAAACTTAGTGATGTTCAGTATTTTCAATTTCTCTTTCCTCCTGAGGGATCAGAGCAAGAAGACGACACATGCAGACACTAACAACATACACACAAGTGTTTCAATCCTTCTTATTGAAGTGTTATGTTAAAAATTACTGCAACAGCCCAAAAAAAAAAAAAAAAAAAAAAAAAAAAAGGTATGTGAAGGGAAACATTTTGTCAAAAACATATCCTTTTGACTTTATTCCAACCAGACTCAAATGACTGAAATCCCCACAGGTAAAAATACAATTCTGGGTTAAAAAAAATATTATTGGGTTTTAACATTTTCTTATATCTGATTATCACTTTTTAGAACACCTGGACACCTGCTACATCCATAGCAGTGTTAGTACACATAGTGCTGTTCAATACAGAGAAATAAAGGAAATTATAGACTGCAAAATGGAAATTGCAGAGAACAATATGCTTTTTTTTTCCCCCCATACAGAGCTAATATAAATATATATAATGTACATGTGTTGTATTTGTGTATACAAAATATAGACATATAATCTTGAGTGGCTTTATATTAGTGTTACAGCTGAAGCAAGTTATTACAGGACATCTAGAATAAAGAACAAATAACACTTTTTCACATTCAGTAGGGAAATCAGTGCACAGAACCGAGGATGAAAATGAATCAGAATACATTAGGGACAGATTTTTCAAGTGTTTTACACCAAGATAACTGCACCTGAAATAAACCTCTGAACAGTGTCAATCTTGCAAAACATTTGTTCCTAGGCATCCCATTAACTTTCAAGACAGGCTGTCAGTACAATTGCTGCAAAGCACTATCAGTGAAGGCTTCAATACAAAGCTAAGGCTCTGGGTTAAGTGGCTGTTAAAAGGAAGTTATTAATAGAGCATTCATTTTGTATGTTATTGCTGCCATATCAATTACATCATTTGAATGTCACAAAAAGCAGGGCAAGCCAAGATATCCTAACCTGAATCAAATCCAGAATCTGCTCTTACATCTATTGCTTCAGGGAGATAACATTGAACACTGAGCTTCACCAGCTGCACCATACATTTGAAACATCTCTGCAGAGATGATCAATTTACATCCAAAAAGCAAAGATGTGATGCCTTTAATACTTGGGTTTCCGCGTGGCATTACCGTTGTCAGCACTACTGCAGCATCAAAACCAGACAATTGCACAGTTAATATGTAAAGCAGTGAAAGCCCCCAGCCAGCCAGGGGAATTGCTGTGGTCTGGAAGTGTTTGAAGGACAAGGACAATCTCCCCTTGCAAGCCCAAGAAGAGGGAAAAGAGATGCACTAGGGAAGGTTGTGACAATTTAGACAGCTCTAGTTTAAGGCAGCCAGGGGAGATGGCAATTTTCCAACAGGGGCCACTGCAGCCTTCTGTACAGCCTTAAAAAGTGGAGGTGGACAGGCAAAAAAAGAGGGGATGTCTACATGGTACCCACAAGAGCATTTCCAGTGTGTCCAGAGATAATTGATCTGGGTGGTCTGAAGCAGCAACACCTCACTAGTCAGGCAGTCCAAGGTGAAATTAAGGGTTTATTAGGTTCTGCAGAAGGCTGCCTCAGCACAGCTATTCACTGCATGACAACCTTTCCTTGTCCTTTGCCATATTCATATGGCAATATTGCACAAACATGCCATGTGTGCTACATTTTCATCACTTTCTAGGCAATATGGATTTTTACTTATGTGTGATGTTCTTATATATTAATTATCAGTCATTATCAGGTAATTTTAAATCCTATTGTATTAGTAACCATTCCCAGGTGTGTAATATGGATTAAATGTGAACTCGCAGAAATAATTTTGATGACTGATGCAAAAAGGAAGCCCAGTGCAAATGCAGCTAACCCATTCACAGTACTATGTACAGGACTAACACAAAGAGAGACATTTTTGTAAAAAGCAAAGGAATTAAGAGTACATTTGTATACATTCACTCTCTTCAGTCATATTCAAATTCATCCCCGTTTGGTCACAACTATGACTGTATTTTCTGATCCAATGTTTCAGAGAGCAGAGTTCTGTTCTTTTCAGCACAATGGAAAAGCACTTGGCTGCTACTGAGGTTATCCTCCAATGGACATGCAATAAAAGTAGATTTTAGCTGAAAGTTCAGGAAAGGACTTCTACTTAAGAGCCTTATAATCAGCAAAGACATTTCCTAAACACAATGGATGGAAATCCTCCCTTCCCTTTCTCTCCAGTATCTGGGCATAGATGTGGTCGCTCCCGAGAGCAACCACAAGCAAGGCACCATTTCCTCCCCACATGTTCCTTCCTCCAAGTGACAATGACTAGCATATCAGCCAGCCAAGTTATATTGGCAGAACACGCAGAAAACTCAATTCCTGTAGCAGAGGAGGAAAATAAACCACAATCTGGTACTGTACTGCTGTTTCAGTAAGGAGCAGAAGTTTGGTTGCAGCCAAACTTCAAGAGATCTCTTTTTGGCATGCCCAGTGCTATCACAGGGGCTCTGAGAAAAAGACACTGCAGATGCCTCTTTACATATTTTATAGAAAACATCACTTATTCAGGGCAATGCTACTAAGGATGTGATCTTGTCTGGGTTCCCCTCCTATGGTTTCTACTACACAAAGGAATTCTTTTAGAGCAGAATATTGCAGGTTGTCTTACAGCAGTGTTTTGGGATTTGGGATGGAGTCAGGCAGGTGTGTGTCTTTAAATTAATAGGAAGCATTTTGCCAGAGATTCATTTTCAAGCAACACCTGAGATGAGATTAAATCCACTTCACATACAACTTTTCTGTCAGCTTTCTCTGACTTTTCTGTCAGCTTTCTTTGACATTTTGTTCAGTCAAATTAAATGGTATCAGCAAAAGTGAATAGTAATAGTCAGACTTAAATGAATCAAAACAACACACACAAAACTATAAACACACAAAACTATAAAACCACACAAAACTATAAAACCACACCTTATGTGCTCTTATCACAAAATTTCACAGTTTAGTTCAAGTGTATTAAAACATTGCTAAATCTAGCTTTTGCATTTGGAACTGTCACTTGATAAATTAATACCACTTACTAAATGAGACATGGGCACTGTATTTTGAATCTTATTTATCTGCCAACACTATTAAATTCTAAGATGTAACTCCGGAATCATCAATGATGATTGATCATTTATCATTAATGTGTTTACACAGACTTCATGGGGAGAAAGAGCCATAACATTGAGACTGCCACTCTTGTCTTGTAGGACAAAGCTAAAATTTAAATCACAGAAACAGTCCAATAATTGGGAAATGGGCACTCCAATTTGTTAAATCTGTGATCTGCAATATAAATGCTTTTACACATGACTGTTTCACCAAAATATGCCTATTAAGATTGCTCTTTAAATTACTCATTAATGGTTTATTAGTAATTTGACCAATAGAGAGCTCAATCATGCCTGAGAAAATGCCACTTACTTACCTCATAGTGGCCCTTTTTTTTAACCAACTCACAGAGAATATATGATACCTGGGCTTGCAGTCTCATAAGACTAGACTTGGTCTACATCACCTATTTCAACTGAAACATTATAATGATTTTAGAGAAGATGGATTCATTTAGATTGTAATTGGCAGCAATTTCTAATATAGGTGACAGTATAAAATGTGACAAATAGCATAGAAAAGCCAAGACCTAAAGCACTGTGTCCAAAGGCAAACCAAGTGCTCTCTAGCTTTTGTTATTCTCATTATTAAAAACAAATATTGTAAGTCTAAATGAGACAGGTCCTACACTTTAAACAATTCATCAGTACATTTCAAATGTTTAAGAGACTGTACTACTATCTGAGTCATTTTGGTAGAAATACCTGCAAATATCCTTTTTGATTTGATTAGGATTAAAAAGGCAAGGTCTCCGGGAAATTATGTTATAGGCTGACTGTTGTCAGCACAACAACTCTGGCAGTGTTTGCAAGGGGTTAAGTTTGAAATTGAGTGATTATGAAACTAAATATATGTACATTAAAACATCAATTTGATTTCTCAAATGAGTACAGAAAAAGTCACAGATCTTTTAAAGAAGCGTTTTAAGATGAAAACAAAATATCCACAGGAGCTTTTGTAGTAATTAAAATCTGCCAACAAACCCAGTTAAGTAAGTCAATCAGCATCAAAAAAGCCTCAAGTCATCTGCAGTTTTAGGCACTATTCTTTTGTCTTTAATTTAAACAACTACAGTTACTTTATATATGGAAAAGATTTCGGTAGCAATGTTAGAATAATTTTCACCCAATTTCTTTTCTGCTGTATTTTCTAGCTTGTTTAGTTACAGCAAAGCTCACATTAGATAATAGCAGCCATTTTGTAATCATCACTAACAAATGGAAATGCTCATGAAGAGGAAAGTTACTTTCTGTAAATTCAAAGACAATATCTGTTAGAGCTAAATCACAGTATCGCAGCATCACCAAATGCCCAGCCACAGACAAATTTTAAATGCATACACTTTTTTTGGGGTGCTCCTTGAATCTCAAACTATTTGAAGTTCTCTGTAGCATTTAAAAACTGCCTTCTAAAATAGTTGATATTACTTTTTTCCTTCAAGAAAAAAAAGACAGCTATAGTAAAGCTGAATCCTTGACGTTTATTAGTTGCTCTCTAACAGTGACCAAGAACATACTCACAGAACACACTGCACTCGGTTGTAATATCATGAACAAGGAAAGTAATTTTTATTTTACTACCATAAACAGGTCTGTGAATATACTGAAAACAATTTTCCATGAATACTAGTTGAAATTTTTAAGTAATTTGCCATTGTATGTATGAGCATCTGTGTTTATTTTCTCTGAAGAGTCTATTTACTGGCAGAATTTGTAAAATGAATAAAGTTATTGGCAGCACAATCCCTTTAAACAGAATACACTCATTGCAAGTATCCACACCAAACTAGATTCAGCAAGGAACTATTCCGGGGGAATGAAAAAAGGTTATGGAAGTTATTGAGATGAAAGTTAAGGAAACACCTCCTGTTTCAGCACAGGATCAGGACCATGCATCTGGGACAGAACATTCAGCCAGTTTTCCTATAACAAATATTCACAATTGCTTGTTAATGAGCTGACAAATTTATTTGATATATTCTGTGATGCATTTGGGAAAAATATCATCCATCAGTGACAGTTTGTAGACATGAAAAGAGACTAAATTAGTCAAATAATTAGTTACAAATTACAAATAAAGAATTAATTCAGACAAGCATTTCAAATGTCCAGTGTGCATAAAAAGAACATTAATAACGACTGTAGAAATGCTGTCTCTCTGCAGGTGCAGTGAGCCAAATAGTTTCTTTCCACAGATCCTTTATGCTTTCTCCTTGTTCTTAAAAAAAAATAAAATTATATGTTTGCAACTATACCTTTTACCACCCCAAAAAAACAACTCAACAAAAAGGATACCACAGCCCATTGCCTTCAAAGAGTTCCTTGGCAACTGAAGTAGCCTGTGATCAAAACATCAGTGTTCCTCCTAAGCAAGCCTGTAAGTGTCTTAGTTAATAGCTTTCAGGGACTCTAGGCTGGTGTTTTCAACACATACATTGATTTTAAATCCCTTAGCCGATTGTTACACAACATTTCAACTTTTTTTTTTTTTTTTTTTTTTTTACATTTTCCCCAATTCTCAACAACCTGTTTCAAATCCCTGACAAAACAGTATTATATTGTCATACCCCCAATCAGTGGAAGCAGCTTTTTTTGCTCACATTACAGTAACACCGCAAAGGATGAAACTATTTCTGATTTCACTAGTGTCATTGAACTCTCTTTGCAGCGTGACCTCTTGCATTTATACACGATCTTTCTATTTTATTGCAAGTCAAGTGGTATCTCATCATTCTATCACTTTAGTTTTCAGATGATTATTATTTTAAGGATTATTTTTTAGTTACTTCTTCTTTTAAGACAGCTGTGGGTTTTGAGTGGGTTTGGATTTTTTTAAACACAGCTGTGTTTAAAGACCAAATGCAAGAGCAATGTTCATTATTAAGGAAACGTAACCAGGATAATAGTAGTCTCACAATTATGTCATTAAATCTGTGGTGAAAAGTGACAAAACTAATACTTGACTAACTCCTACATATTTCTGACTGTACCATTTGTTTTCAGCAAGAAAGCTTCAACAGCACTTTACAATGAAGGCATCATCTTTAAACAATCTAAAGCTGGGGATCTCTAGGACACTACTGAAGTGCTTACTTTATTGTGCACTGGTGAGTCTTGCACTCCCCATAAGGTAACATGAACATTAAGCTTTGTAAAATAAGAGACCTAGTTATGGAAAAAAGGGTATGGAAGAAAGAGCACAGCAAATGCAGGATCTTATTTTCACATGCCTAGCCTGAGATGATGGCTCAAAGAGAGGAAAGCCTCCCTATGAAAATGTGCCAAGTCCTCTGACCCCTAAAAATCTGGGATTTCAGTGAGGTTATCTACAAAGGGAAATGATTATACATTCCAAAATCCTGTCTGTAATGGGCACTTCATTCATCTCAGCGAGATGTAAGTAGCTCCCTTGCTACGTAATATGACCTTGAAGCAAAGCTTTAAATCCGAAGCAAATCCGATTCTGTGCACCAAACCCTAAATACAATAGAAACCATAAAACAAGTTGCGTATATATTTAGTTAACAACTGAAACAAAGTCCACCTGCAAAAGCATGTAGTAATAAGGTGACAGAAAACTGGGGTTGCTATCATGAGAGTGACATCATTAGAATCTTAAAATAATGAGTAAGTTATCATCTCAACTGTTACTGTAAATTACCATAACCCACTGGTTGTCTACAAGATTCGACAACTGGATGTCACAAACTTCCATTACTTTATTTTGAAAATGGCAAAGTAGCATATTTGTACATTTCTCCTGTCTTTCATGGTTCAAATACAAGAACTGATTCCCAATAGAGACCTAAAGCAACGAAGACAAAATACTTTGCAAAGAAAGTGAAAATGATATTACAAATTCTGTTCTTCTAGGTAAGGAAGACACTCATAAAATGTTGGCAAATTCCTCCAAATTTGTAAAGCATAGCCATGATTTTGGAACTGAAATACATAAATATATGCATTTGTACTTTCAAATTAAATACTATAATATAATCTGTGTAACAATCTCCAATATTGTTGCCATCTGCCTGCAGAGTAGTGCAGTCTTTCCACTTCCTCCATTAATTTCTCTCCAACTGCCACAAGTGTGACCCAAAATCTTGGCTTTATTCACTCTAAGAATTTGAGATAACAGCATGGTTAGCAATTCTTAAAACTGTTTACTTGTATCCTTTTCCTGCATTTTAAATATTATGCAGTATTAGAGACACATAGGAACCTTCATTCCAATCAGAACTGCATTTTATAGCAAACACTGGCCATTCCAGAGCCCAAGAAATTTTCCTTTCTTAATTTTGTATGTTTAGGCATTACATATTTTTTCAGCAGCAGATATTTCTAATGTAAATACTTGTTTAGTACAAAAAGTGAGGAGTAATTAATCTTGACCAATATTTTGAGTTTTTCCAGTATTCACTGTCACAAAACACTGGCAAATAATTTAGTCATTGACAGGATTATTTTCACGGAATCACAGAAAGTTTTGACTTGGAAGAGACCTTTAAAGGTCATCTATTCCACTCCCCCACTACAGTGTGCACAATCATATTTAAATAGATAGGTCGCTCAAGACTGAGCTTGAATGTTTCCAGGGTGGGTCACCTACCACCTCTCTGGGCAACCTGTTCCAATGTTTCACTATCATCATTGTAAAAAATGTATTCCTTTTATTTAGGTAGTCTAAATCTAGTCTGTCTCTTTCAGTTCAAAACCATTACCCCCTGTTCTGCCCTAAAAGGGCCTGCTACAATGACTGTCCCCATCATTTTTATAGGCCTTCCTTACTGACTCCTTGTCCCATGGATTTTTCTGCTGTACTTCAGTTGACAAATAGACTAGTAGTTGACAGGTAGACTAGTCATCCAAAGTTCAACTACCTGAAGTTTCATTTGGGCATATGGAATAGAGCAATATCTATCAAAATAAAGAATGCAGTGAATTTCTTCTGGAAATCACAGAAATGTAGCAATGCACAGAAGGAAGAGAAAGGTGAAGAGATGATCTAAGATAACTGATTCTTTGAATTAGCATCCTTGCATGTGTTCATCTAATCCATTTTTCAGCAGTTCCAGAAAAGTTACTTTGCACTCTCCTAAAGAGACAGCTCTACAGTTTATTTGGTAATCTACAAAATTTTCATTCTTAATTGGTTACCTAAATCAGCCATGCTGCAATTAAGCAATTTAGCATTTGTCCTTCCCTTGGCTGAGAACACTTCTTTCCTTATAATATGATTCAGACTTTCAGAACTCTACTCTTGTCTCTAAGGTCAATCACACAATTCCTCACACCCTCAAAAATCACATTTTCTAAAGCTGTCCTTTTTCGCAGTTCCCTGGATTCTTTCCTCTCAGGGCAGTGACCTTAATCAAGCCAGACTCACCACCACCTGCATGCCCTGGAAGGGACCAGAAGGATAGGACTGCATCTTGTGGTTTACACACACACAGCCATTTCTAATTCCACCCAGAACAGGTTCTGTCATTTTTCCATGTCATCTCACCACTGGCAAACATTTAGTCTGTTGTCCATTATACTGTTGTCCTGAGTGTCACCTTGGCTGTCAGAGTGCCTTGCCATTTACCAAGCTTTGCTCTCCACCCTGACAGTTTGCCTCCCCCTCAGTCTGGTGTCACCTGCAGGGTTAACCTAGTTCCAGTTACATTATCTAAAATGCTGAGGATTAACAATAGACCCAGAGTCTAAAACTATATCCCCTTTGATGGATTTTACTGATTATTTTGAATTGCTTTTACACCCATTTGCTAACTTCTTCACAACAAGTTTATTGATCCTACTGTTCCTTAAGCTACAGGTCACTACCCTGAATAGATTTATAAACACCTTTCTGCCCAATCACAAGTAATTCACAGAATGGCAGAGTTTGGAAGAGACCTACAGAGACCATCTAGTCCAACCCCCCAGCTAACACAGGTATGGCTAGACTAACTTGCACAGGAATGCATCCAGGCTGGTTTTGAAAGTCTCCAGAGAAGTAGACTCCACAACCTCTCCTATTTTGATTCTCGTCTTAATCTTGTTCTTGTTGCCTTCTAAAACGCTATCTAAAGTCATTATGCCTTGTATATAGACAGTTTGCTTCCTCATGTTCTCTTTAGTATTTAGCTCTTCAAGAATGCTTCAGCGTTATCTCTCTTCTTAGTACACTCTTAGTTCTTACCTGGATGGTGAATTTAATTTGAGTTTTCCTGCTTTTATTTATAGCTTGATTTTATGCACACACACACAGCCATTTCTAATTCCACCCAGAACAGGTTCTGTCTGTTAACAAAAGCAGTCAATGAAACATTAAGCCTTTAGCCAACCTCCATGAAATCAGGTTTACCTTTACATATTTTTAAGATTATAGGCTAGTTTCTTGGCAATCTGCCTCCAGTTTCCTAACTGTATATCCCTCTCTTACATAAAATCCACTTGAAGACTCATTCTATTCCAGTTAATGCTGCCAGTGGGCAAGAATCTCTTTGCCAATACTAGCCTTGATATAGAATCAAGTTGTCAAATACTTATGTAGGGACAGAACCAAAAACATGTATCATTCTTCTTCACTACTGTTTTAATGCCTTTTCCTGCTCCAGAATCTCTAGCATCATTCATATTGACTAAAGAGAGCAACTGATTTTTGTTATGGCTTTTTTTTAATACAATTTTCATCTCAGACAGAATGTCTTTAGTGAAAATTTAGTTTCAACTTTTTACATATTGCATGTAAATATCATGTAAAAATCATAATCCTAACACTTAGATGTCCAATGTATTTATTTTGAAAGCACTTTAAAAATAGACATTCATTTAAAAAACAACCACCTCGAACCATGTAATACATTGGAATGTATGGATACAAGTAAAAGTTTCCAGAAGGCAGATCTAGCTTAGATAAACTTCTTACTACCTGAATAGGTGGTGCCACAACTTTGAGCAGCAATAAAAGATAACTTGGAAAAGTACTTCCACACCCGAGTACATAGCCAAACAATTCATATGCATGCAAGCCTTCAGTTTCAAAGATTAGAGAATCTACCCTGCCTATTTCAAATAATTAAAACCTTGCATCTCTAAAAACCAAGAGATATAATATACAGGGACACATATAAGTAAAACCACAAGAGCCTAAGTCAGACCAGACCTGGGCCATCTGAAAAAACCTAAAACTGAGCCGCATTTTAAGCTATCAGAGCCTGGCACTGTTTCTTCCCTTGCACCCCTTACCTCCTAGTCTCTCTTACACTAGCACAGCTGTTGGTGTAGCTGCTTTATAAAGCCAAAGGCTGGTTATAGCCTACCATTTTACATGGGGTTTGTGAGGGTTTGGGGTTTTGTTTAGTTTGGTTTGGTTTGGTTTTGCTGTCACTTAAAACCCTTGCTAGTCAAGACTGCAACTTAGCATAAAAGAAGGTGTCTCTGAACATACAGTGCCTCACAAAAACACCAGTTTGACAGACTATACAAACAATAAGGAAATTGAGTCATAAAAAGCTTCCAGCAAATATTTGTTCCCAGAGATCATACTTACCAAAAGACCACAGGTTTTGATAAGCATTTAGCTAAAAAATATTTGGAATCTGGCTGGGGAGTTCAAAGCAGATGCTATATAGCAAGACAAATTTTAACATCTCACTGACTGTGATACAATGAAGTTTAAGGTAAAAAGAAGCTGACATGGTAGTATGAGTTTCTAAAACTTTTTTTATGGATTGGAGTGTATTGTTTCTCCACACCAGGTTGTCGGTCACTCCAGCGAGTGGCAAATGACAATGTCACTCTGGCGTACATCAGGAGGAAACAGAAACCTCTGTATTTTGCATAGCTAATGGAACAGATTGCTCTAAAATAGAAAAAAAATCTTTGCAATTCATCTGTTCAATTTGTACCCAAGAAGCGTTTTCCTTTTGGAAAAGCAAAAGCAACAAAAGCAGAAATCTAACTGTGATAGAACATTTTCTCCTGTAAGTAGCTTCTTTTGCAAGATATTTCTGGGATTCCGTAACAGAATCAAAATGGATTCTGGGCAAGTGGAGAAGGCAAAGTCTAATCAAAGAACTGCATTTTATGTCTCTTCAATTTTACACAGTCAAAATCATTCACATGGGGCAAATAAGGCCTGTATCTCACTGTTGACAGTCTTTTCACTGAACTAAAACTCTGGGTTTTGTTCAGTGGAGGGTGTAACCTTAATTTAGAAATGGAAATTTTAGCTAAGAAGTCAGAAATGCATCCACAGAAATAGCATTCTGAGTTTCAGAGAAAAACACAAAATGAAACAGAAGAGTCAGTTATAAATAGGAGCAGAAATCTGCATCACCCAGCCCTCAGTTGCCCATACTTGGCTTCTGACTCTGGTGGATAGTACATTTTAAATAGAGTGTGCATAAGAAATCAGTGAGAAATCAGAAAGACAGAAAGAGAGACAGAAACCCTTGCATGAGCATAGATCAATGACTTAAAAGAAAATACACACACACAAAGAAGATAATTTAATTAAATTTAACATGCTCCAAACCCAGAACCATTGTTATTTGGTAGTATCTTTATGAAACAAAGGAAGCAGATTCTGAGGAAAAGAATGGAGTGAAAATATCAAGCACTGAGAAGAAGGGACAGAAGATGTAGACAAAGTACACTAGAGGGTTGAAAATCAACATCCCTACTTTTACTCAGTATCTAAATACCCAACACAACTGAAGCATCTAATGGCGTCACCATGTCACCACAACATGTCTCAACATTATCATCAATTTATCATATTTATGAACTCTAATCCAAGAAATTGGAAATACTTCCCTTGCTGCTTTGGCTCTCACTAACAAAAAACATTGAAGGATGTTCATATCTGTGAATTTGAGTGTCTGTCGTCCCACCACCAAGAGTCTATTCTAAGAGGCAGATTGTGACTCATTTCTCAAGTGTGCACAATGGGGCAGTTTGAATTAAAAGCTGGTGCATCCTGTTCTTGATTACAAAAATAAAGGGGCCAGTTTAAGCACTTTTATTTTTTTTACCCCCCCCTCAAAGTGATTGCTGTACTAGTGAAAGATGCCAAAATGACAGTTCCATAAGATAAACTTCACCATTAATCACAGGGTGGAACAGTTCAGCACAGAAGTCAGCAGAGCAGACTACAGAAGCAGCTGTGGTAGCTCTTTTCTCACTGTCCTGGCCAATGTATTTGAGTCAGTAGCAATTCCCCAAGTAATTGCTTTCCTCACTTTGTCTTCAGCTAATATTCCAAATTATGTCAGCTATGGTTGGTTTTGGTTGCTGGCTATTTTCTTTTGTTTTCTTAAGGGTGGAAACAGACATTAACACAAATACATGGCATGCAGCCTCAAACTGATAATCCATTTCTTGTAACTTAATTGGACAATGGCCAGTGGTAGTAGCTTGGTTTTCCATTAGTATTTTTATTCCACACTGATTTTCAGCTCTTCAACTGATCTCAAGTCAGTATTTATAGGGCAGTGTGCCAAACTAACTTGCAATCAGTAATAGATACATAAACTAAACTTTTAATAATGCTCATGTTATTAAAGTGGGTTTGTGATGGAAAGAAGAATTTGCTATTTATTCACATTTCACTGATTTCTCTGTAAAAAAAAATTGCTATTAAAATTTCAACCTGCTTTTTAGCATCCCAAATGACAGGACTTTTGTGAGCTGCTGAAGAACTTTCCGAGAGCTCGGAAGTCTTATGGTCTGATAACAGGGAATCTACAATTACTTGGAATGTTAAATAACATTAAAGTGCAATCATTCTCCAAAGAAGATCTATGAAGCAAGATGTTGAATCACAACCCATGACCAATTTGTCTAGCTGATGAGTGATGAGCAGCTCCAGACCAACAGCCTTAAGCTTCCAATTTTTTTTTTCTGCTCACAGAATTAAATGAGACAAATGGAAATGGAAAACAACAAAAGCTGCGAATATGAAAAATGGAATGAAACGTGCAATTAAAAGCATCTGAAAGTTCATGTCCTTTACTGCTTCCTAAGAATAAAGAAATTAGTAAAGAATCATAACAGAAGACCTGAAAAACAAAAAACATTTCTCTGTCTCAACCTGACAATTACCCTAGCTTTCCCTGAATTGGGAAATGGTTGTGAATCTTTAAGCAGATCCTCACATAGCCCCAGGAATATTAATTTCTTAATATTAGCATAAAGAAAGTTAAAGTAGCTTTCCAGGTGATATCCCCTAATTGCAAGATTTTTTTTATGATACATTTAAATCTCAAGAAAGGTAGCACATTGCCTGCATTTCATAGACAAATCACAGGCAGTTGGAAAGCAGTAGTTGCTTATTTGTGATGTGGCAGCTAACAAAACCAGTGAAAGATGGGCAGTTAGACAAAGACAGTTTGACAACTTGTCACAGAGAGGTCCAGATATTTAACAGTACAGTAACCTAGAGTCTTAGACATGCCAGGTGAAGACAGGATGTAGGAAAGGGGATTAAAAATTTCAACATAGCATGTGAATAGGCATAGACTACAGGACTAGAAGCTTGTAAAATCCCCCAGGAGCAATGCTGAAATTCAGTGTTCTGCTCAAATGATACAATGACAAGATAGGCTACTCATCTGCTTTCCTTCACCACTCCAACAGACAGAGGGAGTTTTAGACACAGTCTTTCTCTCTACTACATCTAAAAGGATTCCTGTCATGACTAGCCCAAACTCCTGGTTCCTATTCTCCCATTCCTTCTATGAAATCATGCAATAGTGCTGTGCCTGCCTACTTCTTTTCTCCAAACAATATCTGCATTTCAAGAATGCTATACAAATCCATTCTTGGACTACAAAGCCCTTTGAATGAAACGCCTTACATGTATGCCATGAGTATTGTCAAGGAAACACTTGCTCAAAATGAAATGCAGCAGTTGCTAAGAAACACTACAGAAGAGATGGGGACTTGTTTACTGACAAATACATATACTCAAAGCATTTACCATTGTTAGTCTGGGTGTCTGCATCTCAAACCACACCCATATATCTGTAATGAATAATCCTAACTTAAATTTTAGTTTAGATTCTAGTTCCTAAAGAATTCACATATACCTCAAGCTCATGGAAGTAATTTACCCGTAAGCTCTAAGACCATACACAGTCTGAAATTCATGGACTTTTATAAAACCAGTTGATGGGTTTGGAACATTTGTAGCAGAAAGGACTCTACCATGCTTCTCATGACCTCATAGATCATACCAAAGTCCTGAGTGACCTGTAGAAATTTGCTTCCACTGCACTTGGGCTCCAGAAGATTTTATAACTGGTCTTTTGAGATAGTGGTTTTAAAAATAATTTTTAAAAAAGCTTTTGTTTACTTTCAGGCAGAGGAATTATTGACATAGCTGCTTGAATAAAGCACACAGAGAAAAATCAACATTCCTAAAACCTATGCAAACAATACACAACACAAAAAATAAGACATCAAGCATTATGTAAACTACTTGGGTTAATAAAAAGAGTATTGTCAGAGCATACGTGCTCATCCTCTGACTTTATTGCAAAATGCAAAGTATTTCCTCAATGCAATTGAGACAAATGTCAAATGGGATTTGAGAGGGAGCAACAAAGAGGAGGAAATACAAATTCTCGTAAGTGCAGCCATTTAGTCATACATTTCAGGGAAGAACAGGGAAAAGCACGTTAGGAAATCTTTACTGAAGTTGCCAAGTCAGTCAGAAGGTGGAAGGTACTACAAAACAGTTTTTAAAAAATCCTACAGAACTTCCATCTAGTCCTTTTGTACACATATATCATGATAGTGTCTGTATGTGATAGAGTATAAGAAACCCCATTTTTTCAAGATAGAATCCAACAGCTTATAACGTTGCATTTCCTCATGCATTTCTGTCCCCCAGAGGGTAACAATCCAAATTTGTACAACACAGGTTTTACAAAACAGTCGTGCTCACAAAGGAGATCTATCATATACTTAAATGAGTCAAAGAACATATGGAAAAGACCTGCTACAGTAATTAAAGAGTAAAAAATAATATACATATGAAAGAAGCCATAGTTGTAAAAGCTGTTAAGCTATGAAAGTTATATCAAAACGGAAAATCTCATCAATACCTACCTAACAAGTCTAATATGTAAAATATAGCCTTCATGCACAAGAACAAATAGGGGGGAAAGAACTAATCCCCACAGTTTTAGCATCTGTAACTATACTGAAACCAGTGTGAATCAGCAGCAGTCAGCCAGTTTGTTGAAAATTTTGATAAGTGACTTGCATTGTAAAACTCTATAGAACCAAATCAATTCCAAAAATCACTAAAAAAAAAACACCCAACACAAGAAAAAGAACCTCCACAGGAGGCACTTCAGTAAGATGTAATTTCTTTCTCTGAGGTTAATTTTTAGAATGCAATTTGTACCAAAGAAAGCAAACCAAGCACCCAGCTGTGAATAAACCCTTTTTTAATCAAAACCAGAACATTTTGTTTCACAAAAGCACCCATAGCTGCTGTCATTCTTTCCAGAAAAGAGAGTTACACTTAGCTGGACTCATAGGTGTCTCCAAAATGGGTTGGAATTGTGTAGTGATCATTTGGATTAGCCCATGTTCAACACACACTTGTTTTCCCCATTCAAATATTTTGCCTAGGGAAGAAGTGGAGGACTTTGTACCCTGTGTGCACAGTTCACTTGCAGCCACACAGACACACCACCATGCTCCCAAACCACTACTCTGCAGCACATAGAAGTCATCCTGTTACTCAAGCTATCTGTGCAGCACCTGCCTAGAGTAACCTCACTGCTTCCTAGATTTAATGAACTCATTTAGCAGGGACTATGAAGTCCAGACACATACACTTCTGTCTGGTAAGCAAGGAGGAATTTAATGACAATCCTTTTTAACCACATCGTGAAGGACTGCTATGAAGTACATTAACATTATGCTAAGAAATGGCCACTTGAATGTATTAGCAGAAGAAAAATTCTGTATTTCTGCTTCTGAATTCATTTCAGTAATAGCTGAAATTAAACCAAAACCTAAAAAAGCAGTTAACACAATAAGTGTGCAAAGAAACCTACCTCACAATGGGAAGTGTCTGTAAATGCAGCACTCTCAACCCTTGCACATATGAATGAAATCTGTAACTACTATCACGAGCTGAGAAACTGCCCATCAGAGAACCAAATTTAAAAACTCTCCTTGGCAAATTTTGAGATTATGCCATTAGAAACAGAATTACATTAAGAAAAGTGTCATGAACCCAATTATGATTCCATTCTATGTCCATTTTTAACTGCAAATTAAAAGGAAAAAAATACAAATTTTCCATCATCCACTTTTTATGGGCTTGATGCTTCCTCACTATATTGTGATTATCTGGGTATAAAAATTTTACACTGAAAAGGTTGCTTTTAATATTACTGGTCATAAGAAAGTGGGCATGAATAATAGGATCCTGAATAGCAAGGGAAAGATTCATTATATCTGTTGGGGACAGATAAGCATTCATGAGAAGATTCATAAAGTGCAGATGAGTTCCAAGGGAGCATGATCTGTCAATCAGCCTGGTGGTTTGGGGAGAAAAGTCTGCTGAATGGACACGTTATCTTCCAAATAACTTTTTTTTTTTTTAATGTGCTCTTAATCTGACTCTGTTAGAGTTTATAGGGTGAAATCAAGATGATCATTTTAATGCCCCCAAGTTTTATTTAAAAAATATAGGTAGACATATCAAAAATTGCTTATCCTGCTAATAGCCATTACCCAAACAATAAATTGATACATCACCTAAGAAAGAACAAAAATGCTCTACTGTGAACTAATGTAAGTTTCCATCCAGAGCACAAGCCAAATCTGGGGAAGGAAACAGTAAAACCAGAGGTTCTTTGTCAAGGCAGGAACATTAGAGAGGCTTCTAGTCAAGAATACAGGTAAAATCTTTGTGTAAAGTGCAGGGAAGTGTCTGTATTTTGCTGTCCTTCCACAAGTAAACGTGCACAGCTGCTATCAAATTTGAATACCTGAAAATTTTTGCTATAACTTGATGCCTTAATAAATTTATATAAATCACTGGGATTTCAGAGTTTAAAATGTGCGGAAGAGGTAAGAGCTTTTAAAGATCAACTTTCCCCTTTTATCTTAAATATGATTTGTAACAGTTCTAGTAGCTTTGATCTGAAGCTAAGATAGATGATTTGTATTCATTAGAATCTGAAATTAGAGCACTGAACTCATTTATGTGAATATTATGGACAGGAGCTGGAAAACACAGCATAGAGATAAAAAATTAAAAATAAAAAAAAAACCCAAATAAATAAATAGAGAATTAACCAAAATCATAAGATACACCTTACAGAATATATCACTCTCCAAAAACTAAAGTCTATTCAAACAACAGTTGCTGATGCATAACAATAGACAAACATAAGAGGGTGCTTTTCAGTGGATTTATCTTTGTTTTGCCTAATAAAGGAGAAACTATCAAAATAGGTGGTACTGTAGCTGTCAGTACAGCTTCAAAACCAGGAATCCCTCAGCATCCAGTATCATCCTCCTAACAACTTTCTAAATGCTTTAATTTACCAATAAGAGCTATATGGAACCAATATACTATTATGTCTCCAATGGTTCTGTGGCTTTTAGAAATATTTCCTTCCTGAAGTTGCTTAGAGAATTTAAGCTTCCCCAAAACATTCCTGCAGTTCAATCATTTTATCATCTGTGTCAGCCAGCATCAGCTCTGACTGCAGTACTCAGTCCTGCAATGCAGTTCCTGTCTGTGCTGCAGCTGCCTGAGGTGGGCCAGGATTGATGGAGATCCCACAAACCATCATTACAGGCTGCATAATAACTGCTCTGGAAGACAAATAATAGAAAAGCCAACGAAACCCATGGCTGTTCTCAGATCAGCTGGGGGTTCCTTGCAGGTTCTATACTTACTGCAACCTTACCAAAGCTCAACATCTCTCAAATCAGGTAAATACATTTTAGCAAATTTAACAATGTGAATAAGAGAGCTAGAGATCAGAAACAGAGTATGCTTCGTAGATGGGCAAAAGGAACTTTGTGGTTCTGAATAGTCAGCTTACAATTCTTGAATCACCTGAGTCAGATATTCTGCTTTTGCAGTCACTGTACCTATTGCCATGTGGGCTTACAGAAATTGTTTCTGATTATGCAGCTAATTGGTGCCATATATGATTTAAAGAAATCAACAACAGTATATAGATCTAACGAAATACTGCTTGTCTTGGCTCTCGGAAGATTTCATTAAGTTTCCTACTATTCAGGTCATGCATTCGATACTCATTCCTCTGTCAAAATATGAAGAGTAGCACAGAAAATTTGAACTGTCTACACAAAACAAGACAAGAATTCTGACAAAGCAAAGAAATTAAGCAAGTGGGCATGAGGCTGGATTACATGACTACTTGAGGTCCCTTTTATTATGAGTACCCATTAACCCATTATTCTTAGTCTTCTGCCCACGGTCCTTTGTACTCATCTTGTGCATAACACCATTACAGGAAACATAAGTGCAGACTTTCAAAAATCAAAATAAATAGACACTGAGCCCTACTTGTTCTCAGCCATGGACCGTACTAGGCTAATAATGAAATCAAATTTCAAAATAAGAAAAAAATCTCAGGATTAGCCTAAACAGTCACACTTGCTGACATTACACATCATGGCACAATCCCCTCTTTCAGAGTATTTTAATTGCATCCTACTGCAACTCTAAGTTAGGCCAGTCAGGGCTAAAGCTTGCTGTGTTAATTCACAAGTACAGAAAAAAAGACAAAAATTATATACAGAGAGATTTGATGAAGAGTATATACAGAAAAAAAAAAAAAGGAATTGTGATTTATATTTTGCAAATGTGCTATTCAGAGAGGAAGTTGAAGAAACAATCTCCTCAAGTGTAGACTATATCCACTTTGAAGAGAACCTACTGCATGTTACTCTGCTAGCATGCGATTCTCTCACTCTTTCTCATTAAAACTATTCAAGCAAAATAGTCTCAAGCTTCTTAAACTCACATTGGCCAATAATGTCTGTCACTATTCTTGGGTTTTGTAGTTTATTGCTCACACATTCAATCTGCTTTCCAAAGCTTCAGCTAATGACAATGTTCTTTCATTTTATGTGTCAGATATGATACACAGCTATGAAGAATGATTAGTGTAGCTCATTTTCAAGAGGATCTTTAACTAATACACAACTGAATGAGATATATACTTGCAGGATGAACTCACAGAGCAGAAGGGTGCATTATGGACTGCTACATAAGTAAACACACATTACAATAAGTCATCTCTTCATTCAAATTATTGTTGTGTTTCAGGTCAATACAGTATAACCACGCTATAAAGTATTTTGTGAAGACAGACAGGCATCCATCTCAGCAAATAATCAACTGCTTATCAAGATCCAAACAAAGACTAAACATAAAATCTTTCTTAATTAGACCAGGGTAAAGTCCTAAGATCTGCATATGTAAAATTCTGTTTTATTTGCACACCGAGCAATTTCTTGCACACTGAGCGATTCCTTGTGCATTTAGTTTCTCAGGCTGCTATTCAGGAGCAGCAAGGGAAGGAAATGTTTGCAGAACAGCTGTGGGGGAAACAATCAGAGGAAGAAGGGGCCCATGAGTGTCAACCCTGTGGGACATCCCTATTGTGTCACACCTTCCTCAGGGTCCAAGGGACATGAAAAAGGAAAAAGAAAATTTCTGAAAGTGAGGACGAATTGTGCGTTCCTTGAAGAACCACTTGTGTCTTACAGACTTGGCAAACAAGCAGCCAGCATGCATGGCACCCCACCTTAGCTATTACCTAAGCGCACCCTGAGCCTGCAGCAGCATGTAAACAGTTTCAGCAGGGAGCAGAAAAAATTTGTTTCCCGGAGAGGGTGGAGAAAATACTACCGGCAGATAGAACTAACTTGTTGAATGATTTGCTTTAGCCTAAGCCCTCCACCAGCTCAGGAAAAATCTTTCCCTGCAGTATGTACTGCTGTTGCCTCTGAGTTTGTCCTCATGCTCAGAAACAGGCCATTTTCCATTCAGATGAACAGCACAGAGGTGTTGGAGAATGTTCAGATGCTAAGAAGCTTCACTGGCACAATAATAGAAATCGAGCTACCTGCAGTCCTGGGATCAGTACCTGTACAGCGCTTGCCTTCACCACCACCAAGGAATACCATAAAAACAGGTATTTTGATCTGCGGCTTTCAGAATGTTTTATGAAGATGTTTAACCATCATGATTCCTATCTGACAGACACTTAGACAATCTTAGAGAAGTTATCTGGCACTTTGCAGATGAGTTGCCACGGCTATTCAGCGTTGCTTTCATACACATTGTTGAGGCATCTAATGAATAAAAATCAGTACTGAGCTGAAGTGAAGTAACATAGGCAGCTGCTGATGACATTATTATAGATTTCATTTTATGGTAGCAATATTCAAGAAAAAAGGCAACTCTCCACACACTTCAGCAGTTGATGTCTTCTCAAACCCTAAAATCATTCTTGACAGAAATACAAATGATAGTGCAAAGACAGGAAACATTTTAGACATAAGTGCAGACACAGCCACAGAAATCACTGAAGAATAAAAATTGATTCCATTTGCTAAGAAAAGGCAAACACACTTCAAAAAGATTAGACTGAGCTGTATTATTCCATTAGAAAGCTGATGAAGTCTGAAGCACTGCAGAGGCATTCAGATCGGGTCTATAAAGAGGCAGTTCTGACAGAAACATGCTGACTAAGAAAAATCCCCTTCTATATTTAAAAATTGCAGCAGATGGTGCTAGCAGTGGGATGCTGCATCGAGTTGTTATGACTGTGGGCACTCTCATCTATCACCGGAAGTCTCAAAATGTCATCACTCTACTGCAGGTCTCAGTCTGAACTCTGTGAAATGCCCCAAGTATTAACATGATTTATTTGGTACCAAGGACCTTTGGGTCAGGCTTCGAGGAAAATCTTCAGAAATTACATTCCTATGGCTTAGGAGGAATTGGGATGTTTTAAAAATAGCCAGGACATTAGAGATATATACCTGGTATTCACAGAGCAAAAAAATTCTTTCATTTCCAGCATAAAGCCCAGAGCTTTTGGAAAGCTCAGGGATTTTGTATATAGCATAGAGATGCTCAAGCCTGTTTTAGCACAGCAGAAACGGTGTGATCCAGAGCCTAGCACAGAAAGGACAGCTTGTGGCCTGAAAGGTGGCAACAGATAATGTCAGAAGCCCCTTCAACCTTCTTTGGAGCTATGAAGTAGACCCTTTGTTGAACACAAGGCTGTTCAAGCCTAGGCTATCACCTGCATCAGCTAACACAATCATGCCCAGGCTGAAAAACATGTTGCCCAGTTTCAAGGGACGCTATCAGTCTCTGTCCTTTCACGCCACTCAAGCTGCTTGGAGTGTCATTGCTCCTTCCCATCCTCCTCTGTGCCATGCCAGGGAAGCAGGCATTCTTTGCCTGAAGGACTGAATATGATCACACCCACGTCAAAGCTAAAAATCACACCATCATGCAGCTACCCCTCCTGGTCACCTCTGCTCTTTAGCAGCATGTGCAATCATCTGAACAGAACAAGACAAATCAGTGGAGAAATTCCCTCCCAGCATTCTGAAAAATCCACAGTATTCTTTATGAGTTATTAAGCATACAGCCCTGCTGAGTGATGATTTTGGAGTTACAAAGGTATTCACTGCAGGAATATTTTTTTTATTCTTTTTCTCTCTTGCCATGGCAACCAGGGTATTGAAGTACTTCAGAGGAAGACAGTGCCTCGTAGTATATGAAATGTTTGCAGAGTATCTGACATGCTTCTTTTTATAACAAGTTAAGCATTTTTAAAGCTCTTATAGGAAAAAACTGTTTGAAAAAACAAAGCCTACACAGTACATTTTTTTCCCCTGCCAGCTTTAACAAAAGGATGTGAATATAGTCTACACTTCATAGAATCAGAGGTTCAGCATTCTAATAAAGGGTAAAGGCTGCAAAACAGCACCTAGTTTGTTTTCACAGTTACAGGGCACACCTAAAAGAACTGGCAAAAAT
Organism: Picus viridis; assembly: GCA_033816785.1. Lineage (NCBI taxonomy): Eukaryota > Metazoa > Chordata > Aves > Piciformes > Picidae > Picus > Picus viridis. The sequence goes on from CM066586.1 coordinate 25,972,981, forward strand.
ACCAGGGGAAAAAAAAATGCAAGCACCCTACTTTGTCTTTTAAAGACAGTTCTGAGAGGGTTTGTGGAAATAGGTTAATTTAGGTTTCTCTTTTTTGTCAACGCTCAAAGTTCAGGATCCTGCTTCTGCATATCTTATCTGTGTGCCAGTAGCTGACACAGGGAATACAGGGGAAAATTGACATGTCTAAAACACTGTGTGTTTGTGAAGGGAGGGAACTAATACCTGAAGGACTCCTTTAACCCAAGTCAGGATCAAGTCTGTAGCATTTACCCCCAATCACAGCAAAGCAAGAATTGTTCCTCATTCATAGAATAGGTGAAATTAATACTGTGCCATTAATAATTTTGCATGCCTGTTGGGTTTGTGACACAATCAGTAGACATGCAATGGTTATGATAAACTTCTCTGATTCAACAATTCCATAAAATGAGTTGTCAAAAATCACACTAATTTCTATGACAAGAAGACACTATCAGCAAGAGCTGTCTTGAAAAGAAGACACTATCAGCAAGAACTGTCTTGAAAAGAAGACACTATCAGCAAGAACTGTCTTGAAAAGAAGACACTATCAGCAAGAACTGTCTTGCCTTTCTCTTGTTGCCCTTGTTGAGACAACAGAATTCTCCAATACTTATTTGAACAAAAATTAATTACTCACCTTAGGCAATGTCTTATGACAGCTCTTTCAACCAGTTAGCTGCAGTAACACTTTTCTGCTCTAACTTGTTTACGTATACTTGCTTTTGTATCCTTCTATTCCCATACTGTAGGGCACAGAAAATGGCAACACTGAAATCTATCTCCCAATTTTGGGAAGTCCAAAACCAACTGTATTCAGTCAGCTGTATTCAGGACCTTAGTGGCTACAGCTGAAGGTAGTGTACATCTATGCTCTCAACCTTCTTTCAGTCTCTGAGCATGAAGAAAATTTTTTTGGTAAAAATGGAAATTTAAAAAAAAAAGTATATCTCTTAAGAAGTTTCTGAAAATAGCTTTTAGGCTTCCTGAGCAGTAGGACAAAATATCAGAACATGGATTTTATTCTCAGATATTAAGAAATGCAATTTCCAAGAAAAACAGCAAATGCTTCCACCAATGAACTTTCACACTTGTATCGAATCTATTATCCATTTGCTGAAGAACAAGAGTTGTCTAGTCTTATGTAAATCAAAACCAGAGTGAAGAACAAATAGCCCATTTACATACCAGTCATGACAAATTATTTAGCTTCTAATGGTTATTGTCTTATCCTGTACAATAATATCCATACAATTGAACTCCAAGGTGGGAAAAGTTCCAGCAGACAGTATTTAAAAGTGATTTCTCATATACTGATTTTATGAAACGTGCAAAAACCACAATCAAACTATAGCCTCCTGTACCAAATGAATTTTGGAAAAATGTTCAAGGACTACTCATTAGGTAGCTGTGTTATTGCCCATTGTAAAACAAACGCAACATCACTATCCGATCCCAATATCATATTTTAATACTCTACAAGACATATTATTATTGTTCCTTTACTTTTTCTCTTTCTCTTTTTGCTTTTTCTAACATGCTTTATTAGAAACCCATAATGCACAATATGCAGGAGGCTTATTACATCTGAAGAAGAGTATTGCCATGGCAATACAAGCCATCTATAGCAACAATCTCTTATCTTTTCCCAACACTGAAAACTGCTGGAGCTTTACTTAAAATTATATCAGATGATACAGTACAAAAAACCATAATCTCAATAGAGACTTCAGCGCTTCCCTTATGTCTCTTAGATTTTCTGGGTTTTATGAAAGCTCTTAGGTCACAACATTTCTTAAACAATTAGAAGCTCTTTAATTAGACACAGGCACACGCAACATTGGCACACATTTCCAGGGACAAACTTAACCACACACTCTTAACGAAGTAATGAGAAATGGATGACCATACCTACAAGAGCAAATGTTCAGTCTTACTTCTTTTGCAAATACTCTAATGCAAAATTTTTACTATTGCAAATCAGTAAAATTACTGTGGGTGGTTGGTTGTTTTTAGTTTCAAGGTGGGTGTGAAATACAGGCACATAGTAGGACATGTAATAACACGGTTTGCTTATACTTTTTAGTTACCTTTCTAAATGTTGCTACATCGGTATAGATGACATCACCTGGATTTTAGAAAGAAGTTCTTCAGTACGAGGGTAGTGAGGCTCTGGAGTAGGCTTCCTCCTTCCTAGGGGTGTTCAAGGCCAGGCTGGATGAGGCCTTGAGCAGACAAGTCTAGTTGAGAGGTGTTCCTGCCCATAGCAGGGAGAATGAAGTAGATTATCTCTAAGGTCCCTTCCAACCTAGGCCATTCTATGAATAAAGTTATCCTCTGTCTGACACCAAACAGACTTCCTGATCTCTCTCCAAAACATATAATTGTCTGAGTCAATTAAAGCTATTGCACCTAAGTATTCAAAGTCAGCACTGAAAAAAAACTATTCTGGTGAAACTCTGCAATATAGAAGAGTCATATGTAAATCTTTCAGGGGAAAAAAAGGAGATAAGAATGCAAGAAATATTTTTACCCTGATTATTCTGTTATTTGAAGGGTAGGGCTTGTAATTTTTACCAGTACAGCCTTAATACCAGCATACCTCTCATAATTAGAAATGTATGCCCTAATACTCCGTCCACAAGGCAAAATGGGCAGGCATATTCCACAACCAATTTCAAGGAATGAATTGAATTTCAATTATTGTGCTGTTGCTGTTAAACCTGGAGTCAGTTTTCACTATTCCAGAAAGACAGCGAGACTGACACAAAAACACATATGTTTTGACATAAAAAACAATTTTATTTCTAACCCTCACTGATAATTATCCCACTTTCAATCTAAGAGAACACTAAAGCCTATTATAAACTCAAGCATATGGCACCAATCAAAGGAATTTAACATTATTTTCCAGGCTAAAATTATTTTCTGTATTAACATCAAAAAGCAGCATTGATCTGCTGCTTTCCTCTTCATCTTTCTTTTCAGGAAAGTAACAGCTACTTGCTAACTGCATTGCATTATCTTCAAGACAACTAACTTTAGGCCTGCTACTCTTAGAAAGACAACACTGCTTGTTTAGTAGAAAGAAGGCTGGGTAATTGTTTATGTGCAAGCAATAGCTATATCCAAAGAAATTATCAACCTGGAAAAGTAGTATACTATTCCCAGAGTAGTTAATAGACAGAGTACATTCAAGAAAGGGTTGGCATCAACCAGAGTAGAATATAAATTCTTCCTACAACCAAAATATCTGGTCCAACAGTAAAGTTCAATGATTTGCCACTGCTTTGTTGCATTAAATATTGACACTGATGTTGAAATGCTGCATAATGCAGAAACACCAAGTGCCAGGGACGTTTTAAGTAGCACTACGCTGAAAACCTTGCTTCTAAATTACCATTTCAAGCTTTACAGCATCATTCAGGAACAGTCATGTCTCTAAGTGAATTCTCACTGAGAAAATGTTAGCTGCTTGGTGAGCAAGGAAGAGGAGGAGCAGATCTAGATCCAATCTAAATCAGGGAGAAACAAACATTTTATGTGATGCCAAGCTATGCACATACTGATCAGTACTAGTAGAGCAATTTCTCAACTTCCTTATATAACTATATGCCCATATGTTACATACTTGATGCTACTGCTACATCAGTGGCAACCATATCTTTTCATATATTCATAGATCTTAGTAAGTTCTCTGATCTGGGAAATGCTGTGATGCAACACTGTGCTGTAAGAGCAAGAAAGTTTCTCTCATTCCTTGCTTCAATCAGGACTTTCGAGGGCCATAATACATTACTATTGTCCTCTCCTTTTTAAAAAGCTTCTTTTCAGGGGCAGTGAACAAACCAACAGCAGTAGCCAGAGAAGTAAGCCTTCAGTCTCTCCTGAATCTACATGCTCTCACATTTGCTTGGTACCTCAGAGAACAGAAAGCTAAGAGGAAAAGAAATATAATTTCATTGCAAAACATTGCAACTCTAAAGAAAGAATCAACTGTTACTTCTCCCCCAAAGAAACTGCCTTTTCAGACCATCGCACAGGTGACTATGTCCCCTCACACCTACCTACATGTGAATTAATTTCCTGCTATAAGTCAATAAAGAAAAGCCAATCCAGATATCAGAAACATAAGGAAATAAGTCAGGCTAAGCTTTCTTTCTTACATTCAATTTACACTGCTTTAGCACAACAGTTCAGCATCCTGATCCTGAAGCTGTTCAGATGAGCTGTTTCCATAGCAAATTTCGTATAGTGATTGGCTTAACGCTAAAAGTCTCTATGTTAAATTGCTGGAAGAATAATACTTAATCAGTAAAGACTGTTATCATATGTTCCTTATTTTGGTGGGCAAGGCCCACCAACAACAGAAACCATTAAAGAAACAACAGCATTGTGGAAGGAAAAAAACATTGCATAACTTGATGGTCTATGCCAAAAACTCTTCTCCAGCGAAAAATGTGAGGAATTTGCATATGTTAAGATTCTACATATGGTTCACTGACATTTTTCATTCCACAGTGATCAAAAATCACTGGGGGATGGGAAAGAAGAGAGAAGGTAGAAGACAGAAATAATACATATTGAAGAGGTACTTTCTTGATAAATTATGCATATAAACACATATCTGGATAACAAAACCAAAATATATACACATATACTTTGAGTCTTCTATAGTAATTTCTGTGTACTGTAGGGCATGGTTCTCAGATGACTTAAGTTTTCTTGTTTAATTAGACTGGGAAAACTTGAACACATTTCCACTTAGCAAAAATGGAACATATCTCTTCCTATGTTACACATGAAGAAGAGGTAGCATATAAAATCATAATAAAACGAGTGTGCTAAGAAGGAGGTTGCTAAGAAGGCTGCAAAATTATTATAGTAATCATTGCACATATAAGTAAACCATTTCAAAGTTAGGGAAGGTCATGATTAAAGATTATATAGGTCTCTTTACTTCCCCGTCTGGAGTGCTATGATCCAGTCTTAAGTGTCATTATCATACTTTGCTCACTATGTTCCCCCAACAGGCACCAGACAGCAGTTAACAATTTGGTTTAGACTCGCTGTTCAATGTAAACTACCACATACTGACATAAGACATAATGACAAATTACATACTAACCAACAACTGCTTTAAGACAGGAATCTTTCTGACAAAGCTTTCATGTAGTGGCTATCACTTCAGTATCCAAGTACTTCCCCAAAAGTCTTTATTACTGCTATGGGAGGAAGCACTATTATCTCCTTTTTGCAACCATGAAGTTTCTTACTCACCATCAAACTTTGTACAGCAACTCTGAAATCCAGTGCAGAAAATCTCCTAAACCTGTTTCTGTTATGCTAGTAGCATCCAAGTAAAACACCTTTTCCAAACAAAAAGCATGTTTCTAACTGATGTTGTCCTGTTAAAAAAAAAAGGGCAGTTTCATCCCTGTATCTTTACAGAGACTTTGTAGCATCAGAGATGCCTAAATCAATCTAAATTTGTATAACCAAATAAATCCTACGATTCTCTCTTAAAAACCCTCTGCCTTGGCCACTTTTTCTAAGCCGTTGCTCTTCTTACTAGGGTGGCATAAAAGACCATATTGGTCTTGGAAAACAAATCAACAAAATGTCTCTGAATTTTCTCACAAGTTTCGAGCAGCTTTTATTCTCCTCTTCCATTCTGAAAGGTTTTGTCATGTTTGCATATTTTCCACATTGTTTTTAATGCAGCAAGAATCAAGGGAAGAAAGACAACATTAATCCATTATATAAACTTCTGAAGGCACTAGGCACTCCTTCTTTTGCCAAATATTTCAATCAAATTGTTTTGGCTCTTTTTTTTTTTTTTTTTTTTCCAATAACAGAATTAATTGTTCCCTGTGACAAAATGAATCAAAACTGACAAGACTAAAGAAACTGAAGGAGAACTGCACAAGACTTCTTTAAAGAAGAAGTTCAGCCATTTTACTGAACTACACCGTGTGGCCCCAAACATCAAAAGTATTGTAGGCAGACTAAAAGGACTGCAATGCCCAACTCAGAAGTGTACAGGGATTCTTAGTCAGCACATCCTCTTTTTAACTGCTTTGTTAGAGAAACTGTTGAATGATTTTGTAAACAAGGACGAGAAAAAACTCTCTAAACAGAAAAAAGTACGAGCCCGTTGAGGAACACAAAACTCCTTTTGGCATCTATCCCTGCTTTTCAGTGACAATGCAAAAATAGCTTACTTACATATTCATTCTTTGTTGAAGGAAAGAAAGTCATAGTATTTGAGTGAATAATACATGGGGGGAAAAAAAATTTCTGAAATATTTTAGTTTGTCCAAATCTGGATTTCTCAGTGAGAAACTTTTTGGGCAGAACACCTCTACAAGATCAGTTTGGTGCTTTTTAAAAAGTGAGGTAGGGATTCCACTTTTTTAATCAAGTGACTAATCAAACAATTATGTTCTGGTACTGGATTGTAACCAGGTCATTAAGCTGCTTAAATAAAGTAAACATTGGCTAATCTATGCTTAGTACACATTACTATAGTTTATTTTTGATGCATTTATCCTAATGTTCCTGGACCTAGGACAGCAACATAAGCATACTGTTTTTGTAAACCAGGTTATATGTGCTCTTGGAGAACTTCACAAATGCAGGCTTTTCTCCTATGGATGACTTGGCATATTAAGATGTATATTTCTCCAGCATACCATAGACATTCTGAGTACAGACAGAATGAAAACACAACAGCAGCACAGCAAAAGTATCTGTCACGTGAGACAAAAAAACACATTCAAAATAAATAGTTAAGACAGAAACAGGAGTCCCTCACGCTAGAGCAATTCTTTAGCGGTCTCAATCCAGTCCTAGAGTGCTGTTGTTTGTCTTTAAGGAAGCACAACTTACATATTTCTTCTATTTGTTTATTTTAATCACAGAACTTCTTTAAAAATATTTAGATACTGGAGGCTCAGTGAAGATATGTTTACCTAGCTGAAACTGTGAAAGGATAGGGATTTCTCTGATGTGCAATGATCCAAGAGGTTTTATGCCTTGGGTAAGAAATGCTAGTGCTCTAGTCAAAATTAATTTTATTTTACTGTAGACAGACACTGGAGGGGATATTTCTTCAAACAAATGGTATAATATAAAGTCACTTACAGATGCACTACACTATGTAACAGTTGGGCAACCGGGTATTTCAAGAGAAAGCAAGCAACAAGATTAAAGGTATTGGGACCAATTTTCTTAGCAAGTTAAGCAGCAAAACTAGTCAGGTGGTCTCTAATGGAATATGCTCACATTAGCTATAACTTGTAAACCTCCAAGGAAGAATTTTTTAAATTGTATTAGCCCTTTTCTTCTGCAATTCTAGTGAAGTGGAAGTTGTGTACTTTACTAAACAAGAAATGAAAGCATGAAAGGACACCTGCACGGTACGTTTGCTACTAGTAAGATAATTTCCTAAAGAAAGCAAAAGACTACACATACTTGGGCAGAAACTGTGAAGCATATGAGGTACTTTGTTAAACAAATGCGACTGAGCTTAAATAGATGGTGTTTGTAAGCGACTGAGCTCAGTTTCAGGCTCAGCACAATCTTTGCCTTCTCTGCCTAAATATACGATAAATATGACAGTTTTGATAATCTGTGGAATTCCTAACTTTCCAAATTGAGTTGATCCAATCATTAAGATCCTTTACATCAGTAAAACTTGGTCACTTCTATACTTGCCTATAAGCAAGTGCTTTGTGTGTGAAAAATGTCATTCCTCACCCCAAAATGGCTCTTTGAGCAACTCATCTGACCTCACATTCCTGTATGCCTTTAACTTGAACAGCAACACATTTATTGTATGATGCAATTTAAAAACTAGACACTTCGACATTAATATTTATGAACAGTTTCTCTTGGAAGACTAGCAGGTACCACTAGATGCATCATTAACACCTGAATTTTCCCAAGGAGAACTTGAGATGCAGAGAACATCAAGTAAACTCACCAGATTAAGGGATGGAATAAGGGGTTTTTAAAAACGTGAAGGAGAACAACTTGTCAGCCTACGCTGCAGTACTGCTGAAAACTACCAAAGTACTGATATGAATCATAGTTGAGTCAATTATGTAACACTGCAGAAAAAAAACAAATGCAGTCCTGGTGCATGCAAGATTGACAAGAAAGGCATGATACTCTCGCCTATGTATTCAAATGGGATAGTAGGCTCAAACTGGAGTTCTTCACAGTGGAAATTATACAGATAATACACAGTCCCAAGGAGAGAGAAGTAAAATGAAAATACATTTTGAGAAATGTAACTGGATCATTTCATTTAAAAAGCACCAAACTTCATCTTTCAACAAGTAAAAAAATAACCATGAAGTGGACAGTGTTAATTGTTGTCAGTGGCCACAGGTACATCGGAGGTTAGGAAGGGGAGAAAAAGGAGGCCACAGGAAGAAAGATCTCTATTTGCTCTATGAATCAGTAAGGTTATAGATTGTGAAAAAGTGGATTTGTTCTGCACCACTTGAACAGGACAGGTGTTGATGCAGTCTAGTTCTGACAAGAGTGCAAACTTTGCAGAATACAAAAATAAACCCACTACGGGACATTACAAAGGAAAGGAGAAGTGAGGAATGATAAGAGGCTCACAGAAAACACTGCTAGTTACATGAAAACATGAAACAAATGAAGAAGCCCCTGTATTAAGAAATATTTGCAAAAAGTTCAGGAAAAATATCCACCAGGAAATTGGGAGGCAAAGCTGATCTTCCTCAGTGTAGGGTGTTGAAGCAGGTAATCTCTGAAGAAAGAAGCCTTTCTTTTTACTATTCTAAGATTGGGGGAGGGAGGAGGGGGAACAAAAGAAAAAACCCACCACAACAGAAAAAAAAACCAAACATCTAACCCACAGCTTTAACTGAGATTATTAGGAAGGTAGTAATGATGCTCAAGTCCTAATGACATCTGCAGCAATATAGACCATAACATGGTTGTAGGTTGGTTTGTTTTCTTCTGAAACATTTCAGAGCTAGACAGTCAAGCAGCAACTATGGTTAACATCCTTGCCTTTCTGCATGACTTAAATTTTACTATTCACCTTGAGCAAAACCAATGAACTAAAGATTTCAAACCAAAACAAGGCTAGTTTATTAGCTTAATCTAGGCTTGCACAAAAATATAGGATTCTTCCAAATTTCCAATAATTTCTGATAACAATCAGAAGACGACAAATAGATTGTATTTAAGTAGTTTCCCAGCAGGTTTGTTTCCTAAGGACTGCTTCTTGCTCTGCAGCACTTCAGAGCCATAACAATGAAATCCTGGTTAAATCACTACATTGCCTATAGCCAGGACTGTGTTGCATCAAAAAGTGCTGGCCAGTATTCCGCTTAATGGCTGCTCATCTGACATCTTTAAGGGTTTGGGCAATTGAAGAATTAAAATACTTGCTCCTGGCTGCTAATCCATGTCATTTGTGTAAGTATCTAAATTAACTACCTTCACTACTTGAAAATATCTCTACAATGTGGGTCTGGATATGGTGCGTTCCCTCATTTCCTATGTGGGACCCGTGGTTGTACTGGTAATGTAGCTATCACTGTCTCTCATATCTTCCTGAATTGGTTCTTTTTTTATTATTAATTTTTTCCCATTCCAGTGGATGAATGGAATCTCCCCATTCCCCACCCCGAGAAAAACTCTTTTGCAATGATTTGATGAAACTCTGAGAGGAAGTACACCAGGAATAACACTGTTTGCTTGTAGTGGGTACTCTCAGGTAGATCGGTCTCAAGCAGCTTTCAATAACTCACAACCCATGTGCTGTTTCCTGTGAGAATTTGAAATCGTTTTCTAACACACTCTGACACTAAAAATTATAACAACTGCTCCTACCACTGGCAGATTTCTCACCTGTATCTTTTATCACACAAAACATCAAGCACTCTGTGTTGTGCTTATTCTAATCTGCAGCAGCTATTTTTAAACAGATCACTTTGCCTAAATTTTCTGTGAGCATCTGTTCTCATGGAGCTTTTACATATTTACTTGAACAAACACTAGTAAGTTTAATGTGTGTTTTACACCTTCCCATTTTCTTTTTCCCATTTTCTTTCTTTTCAAAAGAACAAATTATGAGAGAAAACAATAGAACCCTGAAATACAGACACAGTCAGTAATTTTATGTAGATGTTTAGTTGATGTTGATGCTTTTGAGATTTATGACTGCTACATTATCTCTCATTTCCAATTAGTACTTTCTGTGCAGCTTGCAGGGTATTGTGCTATGCTTTAGCACTGCCATACGGTTCCAAGTGCAATGAATTAATCTGTAAGGTTTCAAATCAAAGCACTGGTGTTGGGAGTAACAGGGAAGATTCAGTTATAGATATTTAACTATCTCCCACATCGCACTAATTCACATAACCTTCATTTACCACAGAGTGCTCTGCATGCAGGCACAAAATGCTTGGTGAGAAAACAGCATTTACTAGTCCACAGCAAAATACATGTCATTAGAGATGCATTTATAATGGGGTTTGACTTAATGGAGATGGAGGCCTGCAGACACTGTCTTAATGCTTTGCAGCAATAAGGTTGTAGCTTTTAGCACAATATAATGATTCATCAGGCTAAAATTATACACTGAGTAGCGCTTGGTTGAACCAGCACATTATGTTTTCTATACACACTCACACAACTTGGCAAAACACAGCTCCTTCAAATTGCAAACATAATTTATAAAAATTGGCAATATCTTCCAATTGTGCTGGCACTAGAAGCTCTGGAAGAAAAAGGGGTTAAACTATACACACACAGTCATTGTGTAGCTAATTTTATGCCTCCCTTCACAGAACTAAATATTAAAACCACTGATACTGTTGTTCATGAGAAATTAATAATGAATAAAAGCTAAGTATAATGTTGTTTTCAGTAAGACTACTTACAGACTAAGGTTCTTATCAACTCTGTACAAAATCCTTTTAGATGGCCTTGTGGAATATCTTTGTGGAGCAACAAACAGCAAAAATTATTATAAGGATTTTTTATCAGAGTTTATGTCACATTAGCTAGAAATTTTCATCAACTACAATACATTATCATCAGAAGTGATTCCAGAACATTCCTTAATGCAACCATAAGATAAAAGATGCTCTGGCACTTTTCTTTCTTTTCAACCTATGGACTTTTCAGGACTGAGAAGAATAACTCTATTTTGAGATGAATTTTAGAATGTATGGGAAATGACCAACTGATGGAGTTTGTGAATAAAGTAGTCTGCTTATGTAGATTATAGACATGGACAGGCAGCCTTATAAATGCTGTCTACCCTACTGCTGATCTGAAAATTTTAATTTGAGTATCTTAATCTGTACAGAATTACTCTTTAGCCCCTCTGCTAAGACTATGATCAAAGATATTCTCCTTCTGTTCTTTATGATAGGGATACCATTCTACCCAGAGATTATTAGATACATTACTCTTCAACCTAGTCTCCTCAGGCAGGTAGAAATGCAAGCAAGATCGCAAGCAGGCCTTCCATCACAAGATGTAAAACCATCTCACTATGAAACAATGTGGTATTTTCTTTTGGGTTTGTCAAAAATGTCAGCCAGACAATTTTTGTATTTGAATGTACCTGTACGAGTTTGGATAAATCCAAATTCTTTAGTCTCTCCTTTTAATATGCTAAATAATAATAATGTCTAATTCATCAGGATAATGTGAGGGAAGAATATGCTACATCCATTTTATACATATATAGCTTCATACTCCAGCCAGTTCTACTAGACATCCAAATATCAGATATCATTAACAGCAAAGTCAGATATTTTACTTTCATATGTTTCCAAGTCAAATACCCTTGCAGTGACAGTTAACAAGTGAGAAAGGGAGCTGTAAAAGCAAATCAATAACCTGTTATGATTATTTCATGTATCTGTGAATTACATGGGTGTAACTGGGTGTAGCTAGAGAAAATTGTTGAGGATTAAAAGCTTAATGGAACATTAGGAAATATCAATATTCATTATCTACATTTCCATACTGCAGTCTTACTGCACCAAAAATGACATCTAGATGAGTAAGTGTAGGGACATCACTAAATGCTTAGGCAAGTTAAGGATTTGGGATACATCATTAAATCTTAATACTATTTTATCACAATAAGTGACAGGTGATGACCAATTTAAAAAAAAAAAAAAAAAAAAGTATTCCACTGGCAAATTTTAATAAATACCAGCTCTGAATTTAAGTGAAGATGAATAAAGGTGTTGGTTCATTCTGAAATCTGAATTTCAGAGGTGAATAACTGGGGCAGGCACTGAGTCTGCAGTTCCACAGCAGAGCAAGTCTGCCTAATTACTGGCCCCTCCAGTTCAACCTCAGCACCTGCTTGGTCCTGGCCATATACATTCTTCAGCAAGCCATTTCAACATGCAAAGTCAGTAGGAAGATCATCAAAAGCAAATAATTTTCTCACAATATTCTATGACAACAATGGATACTGAATAGACAGCAATAAGGACTGGAATTGCTTCTCAGGATTTCCTCTCCCCTGACCACACTGCCAACACCACTTTCTGCAATATCTACTATTCATTATTGGCTACAAAATATCAGAATACACACTGCAGCAATACATTTTAAAGAACCAAAATGCCCCACACCAAAAAGAAAAAGCACTTTTTTGCTATGTTGCAAGTCATACTAAAAACACAGAATATCAGTTTTGCTTTTTGCTTAGAGATAGAACAATGCTTGAGGGCAAATAACAACCATTATAGAAGCAAACCCCACATTTCTGGAAGAAAAGTTTACTAAATTAGATAATAAAAATAAATCCTTTGATGCAAATATTTTTAGCTCTGTCCTTGACTGGGGACTGAAGGAAAGCCAATCTCACTCCAGTCTTCAAAAGTCTCACTAGTCAGGCCAGTCAGGCTGACCTCCAGCCCTGGAAAGGTGATGAAGCAGCTCATTCTGGAAGTCATCTCTAAGCACATTGAAGCCATCATGAATTTACCAGAGGAAAATCGCGTTTGACTAATCTCATAGCTTTCTGTGAGGGTGTGACTGAATGGATAGATGCAGGAAGACCAGTGGATGTTGTCTACCTCAACTTTGGCAAGACTTTTGACACTGTCTCTCATAAGATCCCTGTAGGTAGACTCAGGGAGTGTAGGTTAGAAGTGTGGATGGTGAGATGGATTGAGAGCTGGTTAAACAATAGAGCTCAGATGGTCATGGCTATGGCAGTGTCCTGTTGGAGACCTGTAGCTAGTGGTGTTCCTCAGAAGACAGTACTGGGTCCAGTCTTGTTCAACATCTTCATCAATAACCTGGATGAAGGGACAGAGTGTATCCTCAGCAAGTTCACTTTTTTGTGGCCATTCAGTGAGATCTGGATAGATTGGTGAGCTGGACAAAGGGGAAGCTAATGAGGTTCAACAATAAGTGTAGTCTCACACCTGGGGAGGAATAACCCCATGCACCAGTACAGATTAAGGGTTGATCTGCTGGAAAACAGCTCCATGGAGAAGTGCCTTGGAGTCCTAGTGGAGGACAGGTTATCAATAGGACAGCAATGTGCCCTTGTGGCCAAGGTCAAGGGTATCCCAGGGTGCATTAAGAAGTGTGCGAACAGCACTCTGGTCTACTGAGACCACATCTGGAGTATTGTGTCAAGTTGTGATCTCTCCAGTTCAGGAAGGACAGGGAAACACTGGAGAGTGTCCAACAGAGTGCTACAAGGATGGAACATCTGTCTTAGGCTGAGAGACGTGCAGCTCTTTAGTATGGAGAGGTGAAGGCTGAGAGGGGATCTTATTAATATTTAAAAATACTTGAAGGGTGGGTGTCATGAAGAATCACAGAATGTTAGGGGTTGGAAGGGACCTCAAAAGATCATCTAGTCCACCCCCTGCCAGAGCAGGATCACCTATAGCAGATCACACAGGAAATCATCCAGGAAAGTTTTGAGTATCTAGGGAGAGTGAGACACCACAACCCCCCTGGGCAGTCGTTCCAGTGTCCCATCACCCTCACAGTGAAAACATTTTTCGTCCTGTTTCCATGGAACTTTCTATGCCACAACTTCCATCCATTGCCCCTTGTCCTGTCATTGGGCATCACCCAGAAGAGCCTGGCTCCATCCTCTTAGCACTCACCCTTTGCATACTCGTAAACATTAATGAGGTCACCCCTTGGTCTCCTCTTCTCCTTTTCTCCAAGAAAGGGTCAGTATCTTTTCAGTGGTGCCCTGTGATAGGACAAGGGGCAATGGACATAAACACAGGATGTTCCAGCTCAACAAGAATAAAAACTTCTTTACAGTGAGGGTGACAGAGCACTGGAACGGGCTCAAATTCTGGATGCAGATTTCTTTCTCTACACCATTTTAAGAATTCATAGATCTTTCTTGGCTATGTGCATCAAAGAAAAAAAAAAATCATATATTCAAATTCATTTCTGTGTGACAGAAATCTTAGAATTAGAGACTGCTAACAGCAACACAGTATGATAGTCCTCAAAAGCAAATCAGCTTCAAAGGTACTTCTTATCTTTCCCTGTGACTTTTTTAACTCTCTAGCCTGCAACATTGCTGTGCTTCTTTCCACAGACCAGCTGTGACCGAGAGATATGTCTGTAGCCTGCCCTCCGTTACAACAATCAAAGGCCTACAAAGAAAAGGCAAGTCAACAAAAAGCTGATGGTTATTTCAAGTGCTGAAACTATGTATAGTCCTATAGCCTTAACTTACTGCTAGGTATTTGTACAACTGTTATGTTCATCTCAAGTTAATTTTCTGAGTGACAATGGGAATACCAGCTACTTTTCTGTAGTAGTTGCATCTCATTTACTGTGATCACCGTCAGCATTTCACATGTAAAACCACTAAAGTACAACATCCACACTGTCTTAACAAAACCAGCTAGACTGTAACACCAACCCATCACACACAATAAGGTATAATTTCTATTCAGTGGTCTGGTCAGTCTCTGCTTAAATAGTAATAAATAGTACTTAAATAGTAAATCCAGGATCACGAGTAGTTGATGGTATGTGGATGGAGATACTACTGTATAGCTTGTAGCAGTGTTGTTTCCAATTATTATTCTCTATATTGTGGAAGCACAAAGAATTGAAATATTGCACATTTTGCTTAACATCAATACTGCTTCCCATTCGAAGTTCTTTCTAACTCTCAGATCCTGTATGACTATGCCGTCACAGCACTCAGTTAAGATAAACAAGCCTTTTTCACATAATTTTAGATGAACCTAACATCTCAGTTTAGAATACCACATTGCCAATACTTCAGATGAATTTGTGAACTGAGACCTAATTGAGAGAGTTAATGTATTCGTGTCACCTCCTGTTTTCTAAAGTGCAAAGTATTTCAGCAATTAATTCTTCCCTTTCAAATTTGTCACCAGGTTATGAACAATGCAGAAGCAACAAATTGCTGAGAGTGAACAAGAAAAATACTGTTACACATAACCAATCTACCCAAACCATCTCGGTGGGTCAAATCAAATAGTTAATGTAAAAAGAAATTAAAACCTGTTTATGAGAGAGTAACTTTTACCTTTAAAGGTCATAATTACTACATCCTAGGGAAAGTAATATTTGTAGCTGATTTAGCAAACAGCAATTCATTAAGTGACAAGTAAACTCTTCTGAAACAAAATATAAAGGCAATTTCCCTTAAAAATAACATTTAAATAAATGGAGGCAAAAGAGACTACAAGGCTCTCGGAATAAAGAATGCTTCTTTTCGAAGATAACAAAAAAAGAGAGAAAACAATTTGACTAAAAAACAAACAAACAAAAAAACCCAAACAAACAAGAAACCCACAAAAAAACCCACCCCACACCAAAAAACCCACAACAACTTTCTAACACAAAGAAATAAATTTAGGTCTGAACATAGGGAAAGGTATGTTCAGAAGAGATTAACTGTGAATTGAAACAACGTCCCAAAAGGTCAGAGGACATGAATTTACACTCTAAAATATAAAAACATTTTTAAAACCAAGCACAGGATTTCCCTCTTTACACACAATATTTTAAGTTGTAGTTCTTCAAGCTTCTACAGGCTACCCTATCTTGAACATTTCATCGTGGACCTTCCCATAGATGTTAGAATAGAATAGAATTACCAAGGTTGGAAGAGACCTTGAAGATCATCGAGTCCAACCTGTAACCACAACCTCACAACTAGACCATGGCACCAAGTGCCACATCCAGTCCCCTCTTGAACGCCTCCAGGGACGGAGACTCAACCACCTCCCCGGGCAGCCCATTCCAATGACGAATCACTCTCTCGGTGAAGAACTTTCTCCTCACCTCCAGCCTAAACTTCCCCTGGTGCAGCTTGAGACTGTGTCCCCTTGCTCTGGTGCTGGTTGCTAGGGAGAAGAGGCCAACCCCTTCCTGGCTACAACCACCCTTCAGGTAGTTATAGAATAGAATAGAATAGAATAGAATTACCAAGGTTGGAAGAGACCTTGAAGATCATCGAGTCCAACCTGTAACCACAACCTCACAACTAGACCATGGCACCAAGTGCCACATCCAGTCCCCTCCTGAATGCCTCCAGGGACGGAGACTCAACCACCTCCCCGGGCAGCCCATTCCAATGGCGAATCACTCTCTCGGTGAAGAACTTTCTCCTCACCTCCAGCCTAAACTTCCCCTGGTGCAGCTTGAGACTGTGTCCCCTTGTTCTGGTGCTGGTTGCTAGGGAGAAGAGGCCAACCCCTTCCTGGCTACAACCACCCTTCAGGTAGTTGTAGAGGGCAATGAGGTCGCCCCTGAGCCTCCTCTTCTCCAGGCTAAACAGCCCCAGCTCCCTCAGCCTCTCCTCACAGGGCTTGTGCTCAAGGCCTCTCACCAGCCTTGTTGCCCTTCTCTGGACACGTTCAAGTGTCTCGATGTCCTTCTTAAACTGAGGGGCCCAGAACTGGACACAGTACTCAAGGTGCGGCCTAACCAAAGCAGAGTACAGGGGCACAATGACCTCCCTGCTCCTGCTGGCCATACTATTCCTAATGCAGGCCAGGATGCGGTTGGCCCTCTTGGCTGTCTGGGCACACTGCTGGCTCATGTTCAGCCTCCCATCAACCAGCACCCCCAGGTCCCTCTCTGCCTGGCCGCTCTCCAGCCACTCTGACCCCAGCCTGTAGCGCTGCCTGGGGTTGTTATGGCCAATGTGCAGAACCCGGCACTTGGATGTGTTAAATCTCATGCCATTGGACTCTGCCCATCTGTCCAGCCTGTCGAGGTCTCTCTGCAAAGCCTCTCTGCCCTCCAGCAGATCAACTCCTGCCCCCAGCTTGGTGTCATCTGCAAATTTACTGATGATGGACTCAATGCCCTCATCCAGATCATCAATAAAGATGTTGAAAAGCATGGGGCCCAGCACTGCTCCTTGGGGCACACCACTAGTGACAGGCCGCCAGCTGGATGTGGCGCCATTCACCACCACTCTCTGGGCTCGGCCCTCCAGCCAGTTCCTAACCCAACGCAGTGTGCTCCTGTCCAAGCCATGGGCTGCCAGCTTGGCCAGGAGTTTGCTGTGGGGGACTGTGTCAAAGGCCTTGCTGAGGTCCAGGTAGACCACATCCACAGGCCTCCCCATCCACCAGGCGGGTCACAGGTTTTGTTCTTTCAAACACTGCCAGCTGAATTTGTGATAATGCTCACAAAATATAGAATCATAGAATCACAGAATCAGTCAGGGTTGGAAGGGACCACAAGGATCATCTAGTTCCAACCCCCCTGCCATGGGCAGGGACACCCCACACTAGATCACGCTGGCCAGAGCCTCGTCCAGCCTGGTCTTAAACACCTCCAGGAATGGGGCCTCAACCACTTCCCTGGATAACCCATTCCATGGCTTCACCACTCTCATGGGGAAGAAGTTCCTCCTCACGTCCAGCCTGAATCTCCCCACCTCCAGCTTCATTCCATTCCCCCTAGTCCTATCACTACCTGAGATCCTGAGAAGTCCCTCCCCAGCCTTCCTGTAGGCCCCCTTCAGATACTGGAAGGCCACAATGAGGTCACCTCTGAGCCTTCTCTTCTCCAGACTGAACAGCCCCAACTCCTTCAGTCTGTCCTCATAGGAGAGGTGCTCCAGCCCTCTGATCATCCTCGTGGCCCTTCTCTGGACACCTTCCAGCACGTCCACATCCCTCCTGTAATAGGGGCTCCAGAACTGGACGCAGTACTCCAGGTGGGGTCTCACCAGAGCTGAGTAGAGGGGAAGAAGCACCTCCCTTGACCTGCTGGTCACACTTCTCCTGATGCAGCCCAGGATCTGATTGGCTTTCCGGGCTGCAAGTGCACATTGAGAACTCATGTTGAGCTTCTCGTCCACCAGCACCCCCAAGTCTCTCTCCTCAGGGCTGCTCTCCAGCCAGTCCCTGCCCAGCCTGGGGGATTGCCTCGACCCAGATGCAGGACCCTGCACTTGGTCTTGTTGAAGCTCATGAGGTTGGCTTGTGCAGATTTGGCTTGTAGCAGATTTCCTGGAAGCATATTTCTGCAAATGCCTGCAAGCATACTTACTGCTAAGCTTGGGAATAAACTCTTTGACTTGTATAAAACAAACTTTATAAACAAGGACCTAGAAATGATACGGAATAGAGCAATGTAGGCTTTGCAAATACAGGAAGGGACGAAGTCTTGGATTCTGATATTTCAGTTATGACCCTGTTTTGCACTTCTTTTTTTCTTTTTTTTCCCATCCTTAGGTCTGAGAAATGCAAATAGATCAGCATCAGTTTTTATTGCCAACCCTTTCCATCAAAGATATTTAGACACATTTGAGCAATGGCTGTTAAAGCATATTGCAGATATATTTTTTTCAGGAGTTTTTGAGCAGACTGGAGTGCATAATTGGAACAGGGGTGGAAGAGAGCAGCTCAGCATGACAGTTAGTATGTTAGTACAAAACTAGCAAAAGTTGTC
Organism: Picus viridis; assembly: GCA_033816785.1. Taxonomy (NCBI): domain Eukaryota; kingdom Metazoa; phylum Chordata; class Aves; order Piciformes; family Picidae; genus Picus; species Picus viridis. The sequence continues at coordinate 25,991,968 of CM066586.1, forward strand.
CTGAAAACAAACCATGTTGTACCAAGGATTTGTTGTTGTGGAAATTTCTGCGTGAAAATTGCACCAAATTTAGCATAACAGTACAGTGCAGGATGTAAACCTGAAAAAAAAAATCACTTATCTGTAAACACTTGATGTTTGTTCAAGCTAATTAATCCTCTAACAGTTGCTGTATTCAGATGAGAAGCTCATGAGAATTGATATGTAATTAGTTTTCCAATATTCTATTTGAGACAAATCCATAATGTTCTGTTTTGTAACCAGCAAAGTACACAGAAGGAGAGATACTAGATTACCGGGTAAAAATAAATGCAGCATTTGAATTAGTTGAAGCAGGGGGACTTACTGTATCGCATACAAGGGTGCTAACTGTAATGCTCAGGAAGATCCAGAAAGAAAAACAGTATGTGGAGTACAGTAAAGCAGAGAGAAATAGCCAACAGGAAGTTGTCAAGAACAGATCACATCAAACAAAACTAATTTCCTTACGTGACAGGATAAGCAATGTCTGGGATACAGCAGTAGGAGTAACATAGCTACGCTCAAGCTATTTGGTCTGTCACAGAGGACATTCTCAAATGGAGGCTAAGAAAGTTTCCTCTGCAGGGAATTCGCATAAGTAGGGTCCACTATCAGCTGGGAAATCATAATGGAGTCAGTTATCAATGACTTGTTGCAGCATCAGCAAGCTGTCTCCAGTGGGACTATATGGGGTCTACACTGTATTCTGCCCAGTCTATTGAGTGTTTTATTGATATCATCAGTGATATAAATTATACATGAGATATATATAAACATTACCAAAGTGAGAGAAGATGTACTTGGGACAACAGTATTTAAACTCAAAGTGTTCCTGGCAAACTAGAATTTAAAAACAACAAGACAAAGTTCTTATTAGACACGTGAACAATGAGCCTGGAGAACTGCTAGCAAATGCACTCACATGAAAAGGAACACAGTAACTTAGAGTGATTATTAAAAAATATTTGTAAGGGATGAGATGAATGTTACAGGCAAACAGTAGTGGTGATTATACCACTCTTTTCAATGCTGGAACATAGCACCCAAATTTGAACTCCAAACTATAAAAATGCAAGAAGCATTCAGAGAAAAGTGACAAAAAATATTGGAAAATATCATACAAGGCAGGACTGCAATTGTTTTGTTTACAACACAAATAAATAAGTTTTTCATTAAAACCTTTAAAGAGCCACTTCAAAGCCATGTGCCAAGACTAGTGTGTACCTTACTTCTGATTTTAATTGGTACCTCATGTCACTTCCAGGCCCTGTTCCTGTGACCTCTTCCTGAAATATTTCCAAGACAAAATAAACTCCTCCAGAGAAAGTCTTCATTGTATAAAACAGATGTAAAAGTAGAAAGATGTACACAACAGATTTGCATATAACAATTTAATGAGATGATCCATATAATTCAAAAGTAAAAACTGAAAATCCTACTTAATCTGTACCTAATCTACAGTTACACTATGCAATATTCATCTCAAGAGAAACACATGCCATGAAAAAAATTTTTTTTATTCTTGATGTTAAGACAGTGATCACTCCTACTGTCCTCAAACGCTACAGTAAAGAGAGAAATGAGGTAAAAAAATGAGGAAAGAATGAGGAAATGAGGAAAGTAACATCCAGTAATAGGGGAAAATCTCTTTTTTCAGCTGCAGAGAATAAAAAAAAAAAAAAAAAGTATAGTAATGCCTGTCTTCCAAATCAGCAAAGTTGTTTTCACATATTGATGACAAGGTAGGGCTTCAGAAATTTCAGAAAAAGATATTTTAAAGTATTTTTCCATTCTAGTGTTGACCTTAGTGGATGTAATTGCATTAGGCTTGTTAAGTGCAAGTGGGCTGATGTATCTGTAAGAAATGCCAACTCACTTTCACAGAGCTACAACTAATTGCAAATAAGATTTGCAAATCTTTTTTTTTTTTTTTTTTTTTTTTTAATCTCTTTTCAGTTCAAAGAAAGCTAAGAGGAGCTTGAAATGTCTTCACTTGTACAAACTATACATTATCTCTACAGGAATTCTGCATGAAAGAGTTGTCCCACATCTACCTACAAAAGAATGATGAAAGATCAGAGATAGAATTGCCACCAGTTTCATCATGGGTTTTGCGCTAACAAATTGAGTGGGCCACAGGACCGTATGATTTGGGAGCTGGATTGTTTACCTGGCTTCGTCACTACTTAAGAATGTCATCAGACACAAATCTGAGAACTCATTGTCTTACTGCAAAAATAAGTTTTTGCACTGCTTGTTTTTTGATTCCTCCTCAATCTATAGAGTAAGAGAACTAAATTATTGTTAATCTGAGAAGAGCACTGTAAGCCTTTACACCTGTTTTAAGTAACATGCTGTAGCCTAGCTGACCCGAAACAAACTCCAGCTCCCCCAAAGAAAAGATTAATTGATTGTTGTTTGGAGCATGCCTTAGAGCCCTCAGACAAAAGCTTCTCAAATGGTTAACGCTGATTTCAGAAATACAGCTTACACAAAGCCTTTGTTTTGGCACATAAGCAAAAAAACCCAGGTGAATGTACACAAATAGGATTGGTGAAGTACCTGAGATATGACAGAAAGTGGCATAAAAGTCTGTATCTGTGCAAGCAGGGCAGAATGGGCAAAAAAAATGGTTGGGTATATGGCAGATGTCATCTGGAATCTTAGCACACGTGACCTGTCACTCTGTGAGCAAAACAATAGCTTGGAAACCTTCTAGGGCTCTCAGACTGGGCTTTCCATGAATTACCGAGCCACACTGCCAACAGCAAATTTCTCTGTGCCCATCCATGGTGACATATTGCCAGTTCTTGAGTGAGAATCGGACGGCAGGTTTGTGGCAAGTGACAGTACAGAACAAGGCTCCAATGTCATCTCTCTACATACATCACTGTATTGCACTGAGCCTTGTTTTCAGATTATTTGATTATTTTAATGGAATTAATACTTAATTCAGCTGAGGAGCTCACACACTGACACCTTCTTGGACCTGAAAGTTAAAATAAAAATTTCTAATGTTGACTTTGTAACTTACTCCTATGAAACATGTTGTTTAGATATACCTTAGGTACTCACACTTTCTACAGACTACAGCAGTGCCCAGAACTACGTGACTTACCTGGTACATCAGCTCATGCATTAATTAATCAGCTGAGTGATGCCTCTCTGGTGGCCAGCTCATCGTGGCCACCCTGGCTTTCAAAGCAGTGTGATCAGAACAGATATATGACTGTCATAAACCTCATGCTAAAATAGAAAGCATAAACCAACACATGGACTGGTGAAAATAAATCTCTAAAATAATCGGGGGGGGGGGGGGGGGGGTAAGGGGAAGAAAAACTGCATTTCTCGCTTTTATTCGTCATCTGTTCAGCTTGTTTGCTCATGTCACACTTATGTCTTTCTCCTGAAGCATAGATGAGCACATGACAAAGAGTAGATATTACACTCTGCTAAACAAGCTCAGTGAGAGGAACCAGGATGCCTGTTCACCTTTGAACTTCACCATCTTACTGCCAGACTGAGGCTGATTCTCTTGAGCAAAGTACAAGACTGACGGCTGGGAGAGCAGGAGGGGTGTATCTTCATGAAGGTGGCCCACAGTGCTGCAGTGGACACACCAGCACCTGGCCCAATACTGGGGACCCTTTTCCTTTTGTTGCTGCTGTTGGGAAAAACACTCCTGGGTGGTCTCACTGTGCCTGCACCTCTCACATCAGTGGCACAGAAAACATGTCCAAAAGAAAGTATGATAAATTAGAAAGACAGCAAAACCAAAACAAAAGATGTTACCTTGCACCATAAGAACACCTAAATGGAGAGAACTGCTGACAGGTGCTGAGAACTGATGTACGAAGTAATTGTTACCACAAAGGAGAGACAATTACTGGTCTTAATTTTCAGTACCCATTAGGTGTTTTGATGTGGGGTTTTGGTTTGGTTTGGGGTGGTTTTTTTTAGCTGGGTTTTTAGGTTTTGGTTGTTTGGGGTTCTTCCCTCCTGTGTCTCTGTGGTGATGATGGTCTCATTTTTGTAATTAAGAGTGTCTTTCTTGGTCCTGTTTTCCTCATGACAGCAAGCATACAGTGCTAGTGAAATGTTTTTCCAACAGGAAATGGAGAGATTTCTGTTGTGAGAAGTCTCAGCATCAAATATGCTACCCTGTCAACCACTGGTAATAAGAAAGGAGAGTTACAAGATACAGTCTCGTTTGAAGGAAAGATTACTTCTTTTTTTTTTTTTTGTGTTTGGGGTCTTTTGAAGATAACTTTTCTAAATTATAGCTTACAATTTGTCACTAAAACCCCTAAGCTGTTTATAGTAGCCTGTGACAGTATCAATTATCTTTTAAAACTAATAAAATAAAAACACACCAGCTTTCATTAAACTAATTCAAAAGCAAGGTGTTGATTTAAACAGAAGGCATTGTCCCATGAATAGGAATCAGTAACTTCTTAATAACCTGAATCAGCTACCACAATACAATGTGGGATACCAATACTATCCCAAGGACATGAAGCCTAAGCTTTAGAGAAAAAAAGCCTCCATCCAGAAGCATAAACTGTAAGAGGCAGAGGATGTTTCTAACCAAATTGAGTGACAAAGGAATGCTGAAGTTCACACACACAAAATGGGCTCAAGCAAATGCTCAAAACCAGAAGGATGTGATGAATGAAATGAACCTCTTAGCATTTAGAAGCCAAGTGTCTTACATTTTCTTTTACCACTTTATCCTAATATCCAAGAATTAGGCTCTTTCTCCTGTACATAGCACACAGCATTAGATACTCCGCTGGCTAAGGCTTACCTGGTGCATTTCCTGTAGTGCTGCGGAATGGTGACCAAGTTCTGGCTTTAATCCTTTTTTTTTTTTTTTTTTTTTTTTTTTTTTTTGGCTCATTTGTCCCACAAGCTTTATTTATTCATTCAAGTCAGTCTTCCATAGAGTGGCCTTCAGCATCTACCAGAAAAACAGCTTGTCACTGAGAAAAACACCACCACAGTAATTCATGCTAGAAGCAGAGTTCACTCTCTGCTGGCCCTCAGCCCAGATCTTGGAAGTGACCACGCTTATTTTGTAAGCCTGCATTAGCATAATAACAATATTTTATTAGCAGATAATTTAAGACTCTTAATATATACGTCCAAGTTTTCATGGCTACATAATGTGTGCGAAGTCCAAGTTGGGTTTTGTGCACTCCCTTTCCACTGAAACACATTCTGGCTGTCACACCAGCTCCCCGTCTTTCCAGAAGTGTTCCTGCACTCTCTTTTGCATTACTTTGTAATTCGAATAACTCCTGTTTCTCACATCTGTTCACCTTCTTCCACATTATCACTTTCAAACACCTTTTACAACAATTCCCATACTGTGACTTTAAGAACTGTTTTGTAATTGGAGAGTTTGGATTAGTCTGTAAACAAGAAAAATGCTGAAGATTTATGTAAGAAATTGTTTGGTACTTTCCAGGATGGATTTTTTCACTTGAGCTGCTGGGTTTTTCCTTTCATAATTAAGGATAGTTGCTTTTTCCACAGCTTCTGCTTTGGTCATGTGCAGTGACCATCTGAGGCCTCAGGCTCTTTGGAAGATCCTCATTCTATTCTGGGACACTCACTGGAGAACATTAGAAAAAAACAAACAACAAGACTGTGGCAACAGTCTGAAATCATCAGCTAAAATAATCAGCTCCTACACTGACTGCTTTCATTCAGTAGTCAAGCTATAGAGAACCACCTGAACATCAATAAAGCAAAACACAGCCCCTGTAATAAGGCAAAAGACCCCTTCCATACACATTTCAAACACAACTTTTAAACCAGAGAGTGCTTAATAAAGAGACAAAGGATGGTTCTGCATTAAGGCAAATATAAAGTGATTCACCAGTGACAACACTTGTTTTTAGAGGAAATCAATGTTCCAGTGTGATCTGAGTATAAATATTTGTGTTAGAAAGATGATAAAAAAATGGAGGTAGGGTCCAAGAATTTGGCTCAAATCTTGCAAATGTTGAGCCCATGCCAAGCAATTTGTTGCACCATGGAAATCCCCAGTAAATAGCCTGTTTCCTAAAAGTGTACAGCAACTCTACAGCCAAAAGTTCCCCTTCTGACTTGCAAATAGAAATGCTTCTAAACAAATAAACAAATCCAACCACCAAAACAAAAAAGAGGCATCAGTCTTACTACTAAGCAACTTAAGCCCTTTATTCAGCATCATAAAAAGCTGTACACAATGAAACAGCAAGGCATAGTACAGACTTGCCCATTTCCAGTATTAAGCACTGAAATAAAAGTGTTCATTAGGACACTTGTGAAAACAAAATTAGAATTAAGAAATGGAAAAATATGCATTCCATTTCTCCAAGAATGCTTCAGAAAAATCAGAAGAATAAAGGCACATTTAGTCATGTGAACGTCAAACCAGAGACAAGGGAGCCAACACAGCTCACAAAAGAATCTACGACAAAACCAGAAGATGGAGTTAGTCCCAACATGTCTTCAGACCCTCCCAAGTTTACATCATTTATATTACCTGCATATAGCTAGTCAGTGTGCATATATGCCTTACTCTATGTTCTGTAACTATTATGGGTATCAAAACATCTCATTTCTTTGTAAAGGACCAACATTCTGATATAATCTCTTGAAACACTTAGAGAGCAGGGGATTGTAGTATGCAGCACTGCCAGTATGGACAAAACTCTGCCATCAACAACACACAGCCATTCTTTTCTCAGGTGGCCAAAACATTCATTGCCCCCATGAAAGCTTTACACAAATAATGACTAGTTATTATTTACAGTGTGCCTGTGTTTGGCTCATATTTGATGATCACTGGCAAAGATGAGACCATATAGCTTATGGCCTAAGACTGGCATCTTTATTTTACATGACATCCTTCTGAGAAGCATTTTCACAGTAACAAAACCATTTAATGCCATCTACATCAGTATGACATGAACATCTTCAACAGAAAAACCTATGGGAATTACTACATCCACAGTGTCTTTGCTTAACAGCAGAAAAGCTCACAATGAAACCAGTAAGAAAGAAATCATACCAGTCCATGTCTCTCCATGCTTTTCAAAAATTGCGAACGTAACTGAACAGGCGTCACAGGAAGCAACAAAGGTTGGGAGTGTAAAAGCCCCTTTCTGCATGAAACAGGAGCTGTAGGTAAAGCCCGACGCTAAAACAAAACATCCTGGGGCCACTTTGCAAAGCTCTATGAAAAGAAGTAGGACCACTCAATCATCATCTACATGCATATAACTGTCAGAGTGAATTTTGTCCGGTATCTTTTGTCAATTTTTTTAAGGGTCTAAATATTGCAATTCGCTCTACAGACCTAAGTCTCACTCTTGGTTGTAAAGCCTTGGCACAATACTGGGTTAATGCTGCTACTTCCAGATGCAAGTGCTTCTGGCAGCACTGATCTGCATTGCATGCAGGCAGCAACTCAAAGCAACACTGAATGATTCTCCTCTGCACAGTGATGATGTGCTCCTACCGAATTGTAAGGAATTAAGAATTTTCTCTTCCTTTGCTAGCCATTAACCTAGGTGCAATATACTAGGAATAGTGAAAGGGAAGTTTATCTCCCTTTTAAAGGGAAGTTTATCTCCCTTTTAAAGGGAAATCTTGAGACATAGCTTATGACTGATACTATGTTTTCCTGATACCTTTCCAGGTGTATTATATTTTCAAAGTTTAACATTGACAAACACAATCAAACCTAGTTTCCATCCTGTTGTCATGATTATCAGAATACGTTTCAAATACGGAAGCTGCTTTCAAGCACAAAGTTTCTCACCAGTGCTTTCTTTCAGTTGTACTGGGCAATCAAATACAATCTTCAGAATGCCACAGATCAAACATTATGCAGTGATGTTCTGGGCCTTTTTTGGAGTGCCTCCTCTTTCCTATTTTAGACAAAACTGAAAGGGAACATAGTCTTATTTAAAGTATACGAGAAATATACTTCTTTGTACTAACCACAAAATCTTCACGACTCAATAAATGAAGCAAGAGTCATTACTATTTTTTTAACTATTCCAAGATAACATTCAAAATAAAAAATTTCAACAACAAAAATTGCTTAGTTCCTGCAGTCCTTGAAAATCCCTTCCTAGAATAATGGTAAAGTAACAGAATAATGGACTTATAACCATATTTCCTAGGACTAGGCGCTACCAATCTCATATCAGACCACACTGCTTGACATTCTTCTTTTTGGCAAAAGCAATTAAAAATCCACTAACACTTCTGTTACAAAAACACAGAATGGCAGTAGCTGGAAGGGACTCAAGTTCATCTAGTCCAATCCCCCTGCTAAAGCAGAATCACCTAGAGTAAATCATACAGGTCTTTTATATCAGGAAAACTTGCCAAGCCCTGCAAAAATACCCCCCAACATTCAATGATTTCTTCAGGATTTTATTAGCTATTTTTGTCTTTCCCTCCAAACCACTGTATGCAAGTAACTGGGTGGATGGCGAAAAAACCCCATGAGAACACACTTGACTCCCACAGTAGTTTCCTTCTTGTCTAAAAATAAACATACCATTATGTTTTTACACTTACTGTACATTCCACTACATAGAGTTCCGAGGACGATGGGGGTTTCCACCTTATGTACCCAGAGGTATGTTGAACTATCAGAGCTAGCAGGAAGTGGCTCTCTTAACAAAAAGGGAAGCTGGCTGCCTGCAGCTTTTTGAGGTCACAGCCTAGTTTAACCTCATATGGACACATCCACCTTCTACCAAAGCCAAGCCCATTCAGTCTTTTCAAGTGTGATATGTGGCTGCAAGGGTTGCAATGAGAAATGACAGATTAAACATTGATTGCACCCAGGCCGACGCCTAATTCACAAGGTAGCAACTACAAAAGGTTACAGCTAGATAAAGTTGAAGGTCAAGACAAACTGCTCAGTAACTGCACATGGATCTCATTCAGGCTATGGCATTAAGAGGAATTCTCTGATTCTCAGGCAAGATGCTACATGTCCCACTCTAGGCTAATTTGTCATCCTCACAAGTAGATATGGAAAAGCAAAAGGAGATACCCTACAATGCAAGTCTGTACCTTTAGTACTAGGGCACTTTAGGCTTAGAGCACTTTAGGCTTTACTTGGGAAAAAAAAATAAATTAGAAGGAAGCTGCATAAACATAGCTGGCTTCCTGGTAACCATGTTCACTAATAACACAATCTAAACACAACTGTGTGCTCCTGCGGCATTAGATTATGATGGCATCTGCAGCAGAGCTTGGAAGGACTGCCAGAACATCGTTGAATTATTTATATGGAACTTATCTTCATCCTCAAAGTCATTGGAGAAGCTTTCCTGAATTTGGAGCATATTTATAGATATATATTTTTTTTAAATCCCCCTACTTCAAAAAAAAAAAAAAAAACACACCACATTTTCACTTCAATTCCAGGCAAAGTCTGCAGCTGTTTGCATGGAAGTGAAGCAGCATTTCTTCAATAGTACTAATAAAGAAGAAAAACCTTTTACCGTAAAGTAGCAGAACAATGTACATCCAGCTCAGAATTGCATTCTTCCTGTTTCTTGCTTACTTCCTGTATTCCCTTATGTTTGTATAATGAAAATCAAAGAAATCAGATTTTGCTTTGAAAAGAGATGGTTACTTTGATTTAGAACAACCCATAGATTAACTGAGACTACAGGAGCACTAGAAATTTTTTAGAAGTTGATTTAAATGAGGAGACTGATCAAGCACCATGAGAAAACAAAATACAGTGATGACATTGAATCACTTAAGAAAATTCAGACTTGAAGGTACAATTATGTGAACATTCAGTCCTTAATTCCTTATACCCTTTTCTTGGCAGATAGTATTTAAAATTCTGCTTTTTCCTTAAAAAAAAAAAAAAAAAAAAATCATAATTTGTACTACTTACTCCTTCTTATGACCCTTCTCTCTCTAAAATTATGCATGTAAAATTTTATTCTGATATTACAATGAATTTCCATGGAAAACAATAGCATGTTCTAAATAGTAATTCATTTCACTTGTCATTTTAAGGGAAAGGAGGCAAGACACATGACAAAAATCATAGAGTGAAATAGCTAGAAGTCCATCCACTGGGAAAGGCTGGATGGCAGAACCACTGTGCAATGCTGCTGTAAAGAAATGCAAAGTAAGTATTATTTTACTTTTAATGATTCTTACATAGAAGTTCCTTTTCTATTTGAAAGCACTTGTGCAGGATAATTTATAGTTAGCGATTTATATTGTTAAGCAGTCACACTGGGCAGCCTTAGATTTGAATAAAAATTAGTTCAGGCATTAGAAGCTTCTGTAAGCAGGTACAGAAGATTCTTGGAACTATTTGAGGCCAAACTGTGCATTAGGAAATGCAGGCAAAAACACTTAACAGGGGCAATAATTCACTGTAAAATTCAGTATGGTTAGTACTTCAAAATCCCTTTATTCCCACACATTCCACTCATCCTCTCCTTCCACCCCTTTGGACAAATTTCTGATTAAAAGACTTATGTGCTCCCCAGTTATCCACTTCTCAGATCCCCTCTAAACACACACATTGCTTGTAAAAGTCAGATCCTTCTTATACATTACTACTGTTCATCTTGGATACCACAGCTCATCCAAGATCAAATGTATTCCACTAACATCTTTCAAAAATGTTTCATTGGTGTATAATCATGTCCCTATCTCATTACTTTCTCTTTTCTAAGCTATTTCTCCACATTTTCTCTATGGAAATGCCAGCTCCATTTCCGAAAAGGTATGTCATCATCTTGTGCAATCACCTCTGTGCTTTATTCCTCATTTCTTTTGCCAGTTGTTAAGTTTCTCTATCCTCCTTATTTCTACATGCTTTTCTCTACCATTATACAAACCCAACACAAAACAGAACACCTACTGACACACTGTCTTCATTAACTACAAACATTACCTACACAGAAAATTCCTTTTCTTATTTCCTGATTTGCCTTGCTTGGGAGATTTCACACTGTAGGCATAGATGAAAAATAGTGAAATCCTTCTTTCATATTATTTTACTGACTAAGGATATAATACCATTTGGGAAACCAATTCAGCTTTCCAAACAGAATACACATAGTATTTTCCCAAATTATTTAACTGAGCCTCTGAGTAATGACTGGTATACTGTGGACAGTAATGCACAAAAATCAAGTCCAAAGAATGGTCAAATAAAAATGTTACTATTAAAATAAAAACCAAAATACGAGTGTAACTTCAGAGCAATGATTCCTGGCTGTCAGATTTCCATAGAACACACTGCAAAAAATTTCCAGATAAATTTGTAGAAATTTTTATATATTTTTTTAAATAAAAAGGACAAAACCTACACCAAAAAACTAAGATACTTGAGAGATGCTGCTCTAAAATCATTTCAAAGAAAAAACAGAATTGTGGAGACATTTTAGCAGCAATGCCATAAGAAAGCAGCCAGTTAGAAATGCCTGCCCAAAACCTTTCCATCTTTCCTTCCTTTTGCAACATCTGTACACCCATCTTAACCAGCATATCAATTCCGGTAACTCTGTATGTAGAGAAAACAGCAAGATAACCATGGTTTCACTATAGCTGAAGGAGAAGAATGGAAGTTCCCAGTCACCACCCAGCAGCCTTTCACATGACACTTACGTAGCATAAGGCTGAGACTCAGAACTTCCTCTTGTGCACTACCTCCTGTAGTACTTTCATTTTTTCTGGGGTATAATTGTAATGGAAAACACAAGGCTCACCACAGTCCCCAGCATACTTTGCCTGAAGATAGATGTGGAAGAGGAGCGGTGAAGTAGCTCTTTGTGTACGTGGCAGCAAAAAGCAGGGACAGACTGACACAAAAGGTGCCCCAGCTGTAAGAAGACATGGTCCTTGAGACACTGGTAAGTTCAACATAGTGCTGTACTCTATACTATCTCTTCCAGCGTGCTGCTGATACTTTAGAAAGCAAAAGCACACCTGGGCTAACTACAGTGGGAGCATCCTCTGTGCTAGGTGTTGCTGCTGCAGGGATGGCAGAGTTCAGCCACTGAGAGACATCTAATCATACATAATTGAGTCAATGTAATTAAATATAGAGAAAGTACATTTAAAATTGTGATGCCGTTTATAAATTCACTGTTTTTTTCTGCGCGTTAGGTGCTACTTAGCTCCTATGTAATGAACTTATGCCATCCATAAGGAAGATTATGTGGTGGTGGCTTTTTACAATGTTGTTGTGGAGCAATGGAAACAGAGGTTGAAGTTTCATGTTATTTTGCTAAATAATTTTATTTTTCCTCTTGAACAAAATACCAGAAGAGACAGAAACATCTATTTGAAAGAATATTCACCAAGTGAGATGGTTTCAGTAAGGTGCAAGCAGGCTTAAAATGATGCAGTAACCCAAAAGCCCTAAACACAGAATCAAAGTTCAACTTTCCAGCAATGTTTGAATTTGTCTTTAAGGGTGAGCCCATCCCAAATTCAAGCACTACTTCTGAGATCATCAATAATCAAGTTTCAGGTATTTGAGACAAAGGCCAGTATTTGTCCAAGTTAATTAAACAAAGCACAATAACAACACTGAAATTTCAAAAGAAACAGGACATTTTAATATCAACAAAATATGCCTTTTGTCAGTTTATGCAACAAAGAAAGAAAACATTTTCAGTAAGATCACAGAAATAGCAGGGTTTGGTATATTTAAAATACAAGCAAATATTTAGTGAGAGCTTTTATTTTCAGAGACATAGGATTCGCCATTTCCAGAAACTGTGGCTCAGGAGCATTTTCAGCACAAATTCTGCTAGATCAAAAATGCTATCCTGGTACTTTACAGGGAAATGAATGTTTCTACTGCAGTAAATAAGATCCAGTCCCACACTAAGATTCTCAGTATGGTGAATTTAAGCTTCAAGTGGATTGGTAGCGACCTGATACACATAAGCCATGCAATCCCTTGAGAAATGACTTTCAAATTAACTAATAAGATATTGCACTACTTACAGCTCATTAGAAAGAAACAGGGAGCAACAATAGCACACAGCTACTATGTCTGGGATATAAATGTTGGATTTAGCTGTCATGTCCATAATTCTTAGTGCATTGTTTATGTAAAGGAGTAGGTGAGTGGAGGGCTTAGCTTCATATTACAGGAAAGTAAAAAGATTCTACAGAATGTAATTGTAGGATTAGTAAAAAGTATAAGGCAGCTTTACTCCACTATTTACATATCAAGGCAATTTATGGAAATCCTCACATAGAAAACTTCAATAATTGAAAATGAGATTCAAAAAACTTGCTCTTAATTTAATGGACAAGCAATATAGTTTTTCATGTTAAAACATTATGCATGGGGAAAAATAAAAGGTATTAAAGAATATCTCCTCAATGAAAAAGAGTAAGATACAAGAGCTTCTTGACCAACACTTATTTTAGTAATATTTCTCCCAATATCCAAACGTTCATGGAGTCTCTATCTACGAGAGCATTTTGACAGCAATTACCATTCATCCTGAGGCAGAAAGTTAGGGTATGTGATTGCAAGAAGGGACAATTCAAAATAAAATATAAAACCATTACAGATAACTGAAATGCAAGTTCATGCTTGGAATGTGCATTAAAGCCAGTGACTACTGCTTTCTAATTTGTGAAAACAATTTCCATTTAACTGTGAAGGTTCTTAAAAAGTTACCTTCTCTTTTAACAAAGACAATATGTTAAAATAGCTGAAAACATAATAAATGCACACACAGAAAATGAAGATAATTAAAATAATTATTTGATATTCACTGTGTAAGAACCTCTAGTGTCAACTTTCAGCTGCAGTCGTCATGAAGTTAGATTACCCTTTGCCACACAGCCATCCTTGCACAAATTCTGTCCTAAGGAGACGCAAATCAACTTTGCTGTCAAATCCCATTAGGAGCTGAGCTGATAAAATGGGATTCCAAGGTGACATAGCTTCTTTCATTACTTTTGTTACACTATTGACTAGATTAGGTCTGAAGTCCTCCTTTGGCCTGCTACTGACCCATCACATCTCCTGGGAAATTCTGCAGAGCAGAAAAGCAAACTGAAATGACTGGAACAAAAGAGATGTCCAAGATGGTTATAGCTCGTGGGACTGGCATAGATGTGACAAGTGATGATTTTTACTAACTATGCATCTTAACCCATTAATCCTAAATTTAACAACTAAATATTATCTTCACTGTAGTTAGCTTTTGGCAGCTCAGTAGCATGAAAATGAATCATGGAATATTTTTATTCGATTTATTGGAGTAAATAACAATATGGTTTAAGTGCTGCCTAACCCATTTCATTCACCAAAACCGGAAACAGTAAACAGCAAGTCAATGTGCTCTCTGTGGAGCCTTATATCAATTGTCTTCTGTGGTATTTTTAGCCTTAGATATTACACTTGTGCAGGACAGCTGCTGATGTTTCAAGACACAGAACTGCGCAAATGAACCAGATGGCATTCAGCTAATGGTCAATAGCTATACTCATTCTTACCATTTCAACAGACTTTACATAATGGCTTTAAAGATTTCTAATGTAATAAATGCCCTTCATTCACATAGCCTGACAGATTTGACAGCTCTGAAGGTACAAAAAAATACTCCGAACTGCTAAATAAGTTTTTTTATTTAGACAGAATAGGAGCTAAAGATTTATTTATTTATTCCTTTTTAAGTATACAGTCTTTTTTTCCCCTCTTTCACACATGAACTGCTCTACAAATACCATTAGGTAGGCACACTGGAACTACAGGGAGCTCGAGCAATAAGTTCAGTAAATATCACTCCTTTTCCTGACACCTTTGCCTCCCACACATACAACACTCGCCCCCTTAGATACACCAAAACTACGTCTCATTTTTTCCTAAGTACTCCCTCCTCCTTATCTTCACACAACTTTGCAAAATGCAACAGCTAAGCCACTGGCACCCTACAAGTACAGTAAAAATTTTTATTTGTAGTAGGAAAATTGTAGTACATCTGTCATACTCAGTAACACCACCTGAGACAAGACAACACACACTATGAAAACCTGGGAACCAAGTGCTCTCATGAAGCATTACTTTCCATGTCTGCTTCTTGTATGCTTCAAAGTACAAAGGAACATAGAACAGAAAAAGAATTGTGTAGTTCATTCCAGTTTAGCATCACAGAGCACTGGATCTAGAGCCTCTATTTAATTTGCATGGGAGCAGAAAAACCGTATCAAGAGGGGGGGAACATAAATTTTTAAAAAAGGAAAGAAAGTAAACCAGGATCTTTCTCCTACATAAAATATGTACTAATACTTAATGTACCTATGAAAACACACAATCCAAGTTGATACTTTGATACTTTTCGCAACTGCTAAACTTTCTTCAAAATTAAGTGCAAATTCTTTCAACCTATTCTTAAACTGGTCATGCTTTTTCTCACTCATAAAAAAATAAATTAGCAAAGTTTCTCTTAATAGAATTCCAGGGTTGAGGGGGTTTTTTATGGTTTGTTGGGGTTTTGTTGGTTTTATTGTGTTTTTTTTTTTTTTTAACATAAACTTTTTGCATATTACTGAAAGATCTGACAGAGTAATTAACATTCCATTGAAAAAGACTTTAAAACTGAAGGGGAAGCAAGGAAAGAACAATAACTGATTATGGATTCAGTTTAATTACACTTGCCTTAAATACACTCTAGGATACTTGAATTGAAAGAGATTAATCTATCTATAGTTGTAAAGGCTACTCCAAACTCCAAGAAATTCAATCTACCTTCATGCTTTGCAGAATCTTGCCTGTCCATTGTTACTTAGTATGACCTGATTGCTCTCTACAACTACCTGAAAGGAGGTTGTAGACAGACGGGGCTTGGTCTCTTCTCAAAGTCAGTCACAGAACAAGAGGACAGAGTCTCAAGCTGTACCAGGGGAAATTTAAGCTTGAGGTGAGGAGAAAGTTCTCCACAGAAAGAGTAATGGGTCAGTGGAATGTGCTATCCAGGGAGGTGGTGGAGTCACTGTCCCTGGACATGTTCAAAAAAAAGATTGTATGTGCACTCGGAGCCATGGTTTGGTTATCAGGTGGTGTTAGGTATTAGGTAATAGGCTGGACTTATGATCTCTGAGGTCTTTTCCAACCTGGTTGATTCTGTGTGATTCTGTGATACTGTGCAGAGTTCAATTAAAATTCAATAACTGTTTTCACATCCAAAATCGATGGCTTGCTGCTTGAGAATGTGAAAGAACCAACCTTCTGAGGATTGCTCAGGAGTAACAGAGCAGTGTTTTGGGTAATTTTTTATGCTTTAAGGGCTGAAAGTTTGGGTGGGAGGTTTCACCCAGAACTATTTTTTTCTTTGGAAAGGTTCCGGTCATCTCCCAAAGAAAGGTGTTTAGAAGATGCTTTTCTGAACTGTCAAAAAACATTCTCTAATTACATTGCTTTACACGTATGCCCTTGCTCATACCATTAAAAGTGGTACAACAGCTACACCTCTCAACACATAAAGAGCATGGATCAAAAAATGATCATTCCTCAATATCATAATATGCAATTTTTTAAAAGTAAAATTTGTGTTGCACACAACTTTGTTTTAAAAACAGCCATTAAGTTTTGCCCAGAACAGATCACACAAATCTAAGCAGATATTCGTCTGGAAAGTTTTCATTTGATATTAACATGGGAAGCACCATTCTTCCTCTGAAAAAGTAAATGCAGTATGTCTCTGTGGAGAAAATAACCTTTGACAAGTTTTAAATGGCTTTAATGCTTTAAGGTCAAAGATTTTTATTGCAAACTCTACTTGGCTTTGTTCCACTTCTTCATTCCTACCTCTTAGCTATCTCTTCTGTTTTTCCCTCCTTACATGTATTACTTTACCAGATCATCTGCATATCTTGCTGCTTCCTCCAGAATTTACCTGCTTTCTGCCTTGTTCCCTTCTCCATACTGATCTGGTCACATGACCCAGCACTCCGAATTACATTTCTGTCCTATCAGTTACCTCCTAATTACCACTGCTGGGTCAGTTACCAGGAATAGGATTTGTTCCCATTCACTGGTTTCCTTCACCATCCACCTTTTCTAGTCTAAATGAAGATGCACAAGGTGTGCACAGGCAAGCATTTACAGATCTCCATCTCTGTCACCTGGTAGTTTGTAACCTAAAAAGCAGGAACAGCTGAAGGCTGAGTTCTCCCAGTGAGTGCAGCAGCAAAGGACTTGACTTGACACAGTTGCTTTTGATTGTTTCTCATGTTTCTTTCCACTACAAGAACACAAAACTAAAACATCCTAAAGCTGGTTCTCAGCTGCATGAATTTGCTACTATGCAAACTTCAGAAAGAGGCCACAAAAAGAGGGTGGAGATGCAAAAGTAATTGTCATTCTTTCGGACTGTGCACATTTGCTTGTGCCAGGGTGCTTTCCTCTCCCTGGTGACTGTTTCTGCTAGAGAGTGAAGGATAAATGTGTCCCCTGCCCGCAGTCACTTCTCACCTGCAGAGAAAGAGCTTGCACGTCAAGTTTGAAAAGTACTGTAGAGGAGGTAAAAAGAAGTGCACAGAAACCCACTTCTTTGAAACTGCTGACATTTTGGAGGATGAAAGAAGCTTGAAATCTCCAGGGCTCCAGCCTGACAGACACTAAGAAAGGGAGGAGGGGGAGGAAGAAGATGAAAAAACCTTGCAAAGAAAAGAAATAGGAGAAAACCTGCTCATCTCTGGATTTAGAAAGTTCAAATATATAAAAGTTCCTTGAGAAGGGAAACAGGTTAGGAATCTGACAGTGAAAGATAACAGAGTGAAAGTAAGTCTGATTTTCTGATACAAGTTTTCATTCTTGTTCTAAAATAAGAAACAAGAATACAAATAAACTGCTGGTGCAATACCAAGAGAATGTTACAGTCTTTGTCATCAAGCAATAGCAGAAATGAATGTTACTACTTTGTCTCAAGCAAGTAATAGACTATCTTACAAAACACAGTAATGGACCCTAAAACTGGCATTGTAAGTCTCCCAGTAATATGTGCAACCCCTTTGTCCAATCTGGGGTGTTGAGAATAAACTAGAATAGCCACTGTACACTGTAGGTAGCGTCATTTATCTCATATACTGATGGTATCTGCAGAAGTAATGCTGAATAGCAGCTATAGCTTTGATAATCATTTGAAGTGAGAACAGTAAGGCTTGTAGAGAAGGGAGATGGGCAAGTTAGAATAGCAAAGCAGGGTGCTAGTGCAGTAGAAGCCTGCATTTTGCTCAGCTCTCCCAGAGCTGCACAGACTATGGACAAATTAAAGCAAGTGCCAGGTTTCTTGGACTTGTGCTATGAGGCATACATACGTGTTTGAAGACTACAAAACAGATGGCAGTACTAAATGCTTCCAAACTATAACCAGAACTTAGTTTGGATACTATTTTTTATCTTCTGCCACATGTTTTCACCTGGCTTTTACCACAGGAAAAAAAGAAAAAAGGGAGGGAAAAACAAACAAACAAAAAAACAACCCACACCACCACCACCACAACAAAAACCCTCTGAAAACAATGATTGCACACTTAAGTGAGAGAAGGAACTGGTACCCCCTTCCATTTTATCATTTCTGAAGGTCTTAAGGGAGGAACAAAGATGCACAATAATTTAAAAGCTTAAGGAACAGACTACAAGTAACTAAAACTCTGCCTCTTGTGAAATTATAGTCAACATGATTAATGGCTCAAGAATTACATTAAAGTGCAATAGCTTTTCTTGATGACCGGGGATACTCAGGAGAAAATAGACTCTGCTTTGAATAAGAACATGAAATTTTATTTGCATACATTAAATAAATAATAGTTTATTAATTTAGATGCTTTTGACAAAAGAAGCATCTTCCTATTTTGATCACAAATTAATCAAGGGCGGGGTGGAAAAGATAGCAAGAAGGTCTCCTCTGAGCCTCCCCTTCTCCAGCTCCCTCAGCCTCCCTCATAGGGCTTGTGCTCCAAACCCCTCACCAGCTTTGTTGCCCTTCTCTGGACACATTCCAGCAACTCAAAATCTTTCCTAAACTGAGGGCCCCAGAACTGGACACAGGACTCAAGGTGTGGCCTAACCAGTGCTGAACACAGGGGCAGAATGACTTCCCTGCTCCTGCTGGCCACACTATTCCTGATGCAGGCCAGGATGCCATTGGCCTTCTTGGCCACCTGAGCATACTGCTGGCTCGTGTTCAGCCTACTATCAACCACTACCCTCAGGTCCCTTTCTGCCTGGCTGCTCTCCAGCCACTCTGACCCCAGCCTGTAGCACTGCATGGGGTTGTTGTGGCCAACATGTAGAACCCGGCACTTACATGTGTTAAATCTCATGCCCTTGGACTCTGCCCATCTGTCCAGCTTGTCAAGGTCCCTCTGCATGAAGAAGTCAGCCTGAGTGCTTTCATGCTTCTTTCATGAAGGAGAGAGTCTGCATGAAGCAGCCCTCTCCTGTAACTGCTAATAACATACTAAAGGGCACTACATCTGCTCAGCATCTTCCAGTATTGTGACATAAAACCACATTGTTAAAGGTATGCACGCTAAGAGTTCCTCTCTTAAAGGGTTGTCTGTGCTAAAGGAAACTTGTCAGTGGACTACATAAAGAAGGATTTAGATCTTAAGTTACTGCTGAGCAAAGATAACATCACAGAAACTTTTGGGGTTGCAGATTTCACTCTATTTGGTACTTTCTCACCAAGCAAGAATAATCATGGATTTGATAACTGACCTTAACTCTAGCAAGCTGCTAACTTGCTGAGGAATACAGGAAAAACCACAGCCTTGAAGATTAAATGCAGAGTACACACGTGCACTGGTGTAAATCAGCACAAACAATTGCTGCAGAGGGGTGCCCTTGCCTGCAGGAGGCTTGGTAAGGCTGACTCTTCCCAATGGCTCTCTTTCCCACTCTGTTCCCATGACAGCAAGCTCGTATTTCACCACAAGTTTAGCACCATAGTCACTGATTAATGCCCCGACCCTTGACTCCTTAACCTCAGCATTAACAAAACGAAAGGCAAAGGCTTACAGCTCCAAATTTTAAATTGTATTAAGGATGGACCTTCCTGTGGGACTTGCAGAGTTGATTGTGTGAATAAACACAGGCCTTTTTTAG
Source organism: Picus viridis (assembly GCA_033816785.1). Classification (NCBI taxonomy): domain Eukaryota; kingdom Metazoa; phylum Chordata; class Aves; order Piciformes; family Picidae; genus Picus; species Picus viridis. The sequence continues at coordinate 26,012,132 of CM066586.1, forward strand.
CCCCCTTTACACATTTCTGAAATGTTTCAACACAACCTTGAAAAATTCAAAGGATCACATCTTTCACCTACCTGAAAATCCAGAGCAGCCTGCATAACAGTAAACAAGATCTGAACATTTTCTAAAATAATAAGAATATAGAAAATAAATGGTAGTAACATTTAATTTAGCTTTTATTGGGCAGAATATAAAAGAGACTGAATAGTCCTCTCTTAGAAAACTGAAATAGGTCCACAAATTTTAAATAACTTCTAGGCACAGCTGCCAGGAACACTTCATGATCAAGCAGTCCTTGAAATGGTCTTGTATCATTTCCTATAGATGCAGTGCTGTCTTAATCACTGCAAGGAGCTTCAGCTATACCTAGAAGTTTTGTTCTTTATAGAGTCTAACTGGGGGGGGGGGAAGAGCAGCTGATTGCACCATACAGGCTTGAGCCACCCCTGTGTGTTCAGAGGGAGAAAGCCAAGCAAAGCCGCAAAATGGAAGTCAAATGTTCAGATGACAGCTGGGACTTGAGAAGAAGAATGGGACAACTGACAATAGGTCCAGGATACCTGGTCTCTTTCCAGCCTCACCTAGTATATGACTGATGTAGCGGAAAGTCTCCCTGCCCATGGCAGGGGGGTTGGAACAGCCCAAGTACAGTCCTCACAAGCAGCAGCTCCCTTCTGTAGTTTGAAATAATAGCAAGGAGAGAAATAATTGCAAGTATAAAAAAACAAGCCTGGAGAGTAGAAGTGAATGCTTCCCCTCTGCTGCATAGGCTGCCATGGAGCATGCCAGCAGGCACTGCCACTGAACATCTGGAAAAATAGGCACAGGCAGATTTTTACAGTTGCTTGCTGCAGTGATGTGCTTTGAAATATACCAGCATCTTAACTTAGTCTCACAGTACTACTGACCTCCACTTGGCATATCTTCATCCCTATGTTCTGATGCAATTATTTTCAATCCTCAGTTAATTTAGGAACAAGTTAAAAAAATGGGGAAAAGAGACAAACAGTCTTGCGTATAATCTTACGGCTGTATCTGTAATCTCAGTTGTAAATTATTCTTTTACATGATTGTCAGGCAGAGAAAGCTATTGCCAGCACTTCATACCCTGGTTTTGAGCACTCGTAACATCTATTTAAATTAGCAAGCAATCAGTACTCACTGCAATTAACATCACATACAGAATACTCCAGTTGGGCATTCTCTAGTTCTTTTCTCTCATAGAAATCTTCATTGTGCAGGGCTTGTTTTGACAAGTTACAGCTTTTTTAAAGTCAAGAATGCTAGGTATTTTTCATTCAGACTGTTTCAGGCAGTCACAATATCCTCAAGGTGTATGTCAATGTAAAATAAAGCAAGCTCAAGAACCAAAAATTCATTTTCTCTTTCTTATGTACGATGATTTTTTTCATTAATTAATAGAAAATTATACTTTTTGAAATAGAATGGATCTAAAGACCAACAGAAGCTTGAATTTGGCCATCCAGTCTGAATTTGGCCAATTTGGTCCTAATTTTTACCGTAATTATTTGCGTATTATAAAGAGAGCCTGATCTCAAAAGCACTATCAGAACCTAAACCAATGCTTGCCTAAACTGAATCTACAGAACATGCTTTTCTTGTCAATTCCCATTCCCACATACAAAGCATCCCCATAGTTATCGCATGCAAAGTCATTTATATTTACATAAGGGACCACAGCAGGAGTACTACAGAAACTTTGTTTCCCCAGACCAAGGTATTATATAAGAGACCATCTGTAGCATAACTGGATACTGATGGATCCACACGATGTCTTTTCTCACTGCTTTATTCTTTCACTCACAGTCACAATTTCTTTAGCATTATAGGCATAGTATAGCTACAGAGTAGCATTATAGGCACAGTATAGACACAGAATAAAAAATTAATTTCTGAGATAATGATAAAGACTGCCTTTCTATTTCTGTTAATATGTGGAACAAAGATACAGAGTTTCTGATTTGGTGGGGTGTTTAAGGTCACATTAATTTTATGACATAGAAGTAGTGCCAAAACAAAATAGCAAATATAATCTCTCAAAACGAGCACGTATCATCTTAGATTAATGAGGTTTTCACCAAGTCTGAACTAAGTTTCAGGAGCTAAGGATAATTTTTAGCATTTTAGCTGCAACTGAGTTTGGTTGAAGAAAGAACAGCAGCTGTTCCAGTGGAGCTTTACATTTGAATTTCCAGGATTGGTTCTATAAACTTTTAAAAAAACCCTCAGTTGGTGTGAACTGAAACACAGGTTTGAGTGGAGGGGAAAAACAAAAAGAAGAAAAAAAGTGAAAAGCACTGAGCCTGAGAATCAAAACCAATGTGTTTGGACCTGCACTGCACACATGCTTGGCAAGCCTGATGCAAATGTTAGTTTTCTCTGCATGTAATTCTAAGACTAAGGGGGTTTTTGTTGTTTGTTTTGGTTTTTTTTTTTTTTCAATGAAACCAAGGGTTTAGGGGCCACAGTAAAGAGGCAAATAATTTGAAATGGCATCTCCTAATGAGCAAATAAAAATCAGGAACCTCAGGATCTGCAAGAGCAAAAATTACCTTTGTACATCTGGTTTTTAAGAGATGAGGGAGAGAAAGACAAATCAAACTGTGGCCACATACAGAGAAATGCAAGTTGTGTGGTTCAGACAGCATGAGTGTTGAAAGATTTCAGAAGGTGAACAGATTCCTTTCTCTTTAATGAAGGGGCCCTGACTCTAGGTCTGCTGAACTCACTCTGAGTGGAAGGCTATTCAGCTCTCTCCTTTGATTGAAAGCACGAGCCTGTTACTTATGAGCTCTCCGTAGCTTTCCTTTTAATAGTGAGTTGGGGGAAGGGGAAAAAAAGATGCCTGGAGGAAGGGAAGGAAAAGATAGGTAGCAAAAAGTGCTTGTAACTCAACAAGGAACTTCGAGGGATTTGCAGCACAGGTCTCTGGGGAATGGTTAAAAGCGTACCAGGTAAGCAATGCCTTTCCTAGGCCGATTTTTATTACCTTAATGTTCAGCAACATGTTCAGAAAGCTTCTCTGCACCTTCAATATACCCTTACTGTCCAACTTTCTCCCAGCCTTACCAAAGTATTTATTCTGCCAGCATGAAACTGAAAGAACTGCTGCTGGTTGGGCTTTTTGGGGGTTTTGTTTGTTTGTTTGTTTACTGGTGAAATAATGCTAAAAAAACCACAAAATAACATCCTAACCATCCTCGCTGTTTTAACAGGGAACATGCAACTTGCTATTGTAAATTGTACACTGCCACAAGCTCTCATCAAACTTTGTGTGGGCTTGAAATGTTCTTTTAGTCCTTGAACACTTCTCATAGATGATCACTAAAATTATATAAAAGATCATGTTGGGACATTTGCCATAACTATAGAGGAACACTCCTCCAAGTAAGCAGACATGTAAGCAGATTACTTTGCTAGCTCAGTTTTGAGGACTGTATTGCAAGCTCGCCATTTCTGTTAAAGGTCATCTCTTTATATGGAAAAAATGAGGAGAAAAAAAAAAAAAAGGGAAAGTTTCACTTGAAAGAAATCCACACACATTGCAAATGCTTATTACAGGTGCTTGTATGTAAATCGCAACAGAGCAACAACATGTCTTTCTATATTTAAGTATATATTTAAGCATTAAAAAAAGCTTATCTAAAAGTTGTGAACTACCATTGTAATTATTATAGCAGCACTTTCCAGGGGTTCCAATGGGACGAGGAAAGATGACACAAAACCTCTGTCCTTCCAGACTCTACCTACATGAGGTATTTGGATTTGCTTTAAAGAGGTCCTGTTCCTATCTAGCAGTCTCCCTCCTTCTAAATAAGAAGAAACTCTTATGGCCTGAAATTATATTAGAAAGGAGGTTGTAGTGAAGAGGAGTCTGTCTCTTCTCCCTAGTATCAGGTGACAGAATTAGAGGAAACGGCCAGGGGAGGTTCAAATTGGATATTAGGAAAAATTTCTTTACTGAGAGTGTGGTCAGGCATTGGAATAGGCTGCCCAGGGAGGTGGTGGAGTCACTGTCCTGAGGTGTTCAAGGTATGTGTGGACATGGCACTATGGGATGAGGTTTAAACAGCCACAGTGGTCTGTGACAGTTGGACTCGATGATCTCAGAGGTCTTTTCCCCTCAAAACAGTTCTAGGATTTTATACACCACAAGAACAACGCTGACTACTGACTTGATGTTCTTTGATGTGTGAAGATATAAGACAACTGGAGACATTCCAATTATCTCCAGTTCAAAGTTAGGCCAAATTTAGAAGCAGCTTATGAATAATTCATCTGGTTTTAGTAGAAACAGCAATGCTGAACAGAATAAAGATGAAAGTTTAGCTTAGCTGTGAATAGGTGAAACAGGTAAGCAACACTGCTTCCTTAAACAGACACATTAGAATTGAGCATCCTCAGAAGTTCAATTAACAAAACGTATGTCAAAACAGAGTTCTGTGACAGATCATAAATAGCTTTCAGATGCAGTTCTGATCTTAGAAACCCAAGTTTCTTGTGAAACTTCCTCTAATTTCTCTATGAGGCTTTTTAGAAATAGTAACCATGTAATTTACAAGGGTTTGACCACAGTAGCCTAGGAGCTGGTTCTTGGTCAAAAGATGCATCTTGGAAGGTTCCTTAGCCAACACATAGGTCAACACACTAGCCTAGATATTTACAGCATGTTAAACAGTCTATTTCTATTCATTTCAGAAAGCTTAGCAATTACCTGAAAATCTAGTATTTTAATTAAGGAATAAGAGTCTTCTAGAAAGTACTATTTCTCATCAGATAAGCTATTCTTGCTTGAATATGTCATGCTATGATATGTTCCAGAGAAAGATGTCAAGTGGGCATTCCACCAATGCCTTATATTCCTGCAATTCCACTTTTGTAAAAAAGACTGGATTTCAGAAGATGACTGTGATAGTGCAGATTGTAAGAATGCAAAAATAGACATGGCAAGCTCTGGATTTTGCATTCTATTCAGAGATACATTTTGCTCACATCCTCATAGCTCTTTCTAACTAGGTGTGATCTGAAGAAAGCCTTAGGCTGGCACTTAGGTTCAGTGCCTTGTTATTGACAATTTTGATCAAGGTAACTGACAACAGACCAGACATGATTTTTTATGGTTTGTGCATGAAGTTATCTGTACTATTACTTACAGCTGATTTACAGTTGCCCTTGCTGAAATCTTGCATTGCCTTCCTTTGCTGACTTCAGTTTCAGTTATTTTGCAAACCATAAAGTGACTACATAATCCAATATTCTCTAGTAACAGTTAACAAGCTTTAACAGCAACATCTGAAATGTATCACTTGATAGAATCAATGGGAACTGCAAAACAAAGCACACAACAATTTCACAGAATATCTGTTATAAAAGTTAATTAAAGTACTAGCTATTATGGATTATTATCTTCTACATCATGCAATGCTAGGGCAACTCTAGGCTTCCATTTACTTTAGAAAATAACCACCAATAAAAAGCATTAGCATATACAGTGCATTTCATCTGATTTTACAATTGCAATGCTGTTCGCTAGAAGAAACTGCTCCAAGTGAACAAACCCTGATTTGCTACGACAGATGTATGTGTGAGACAAGGTAGGCATTTGACTTCATCTAAGGACAGACAGCACAATTGTACTCAACTTATAACAGAGATATCAAGTCCCAACACTTGAGTACTTCAATAATCTCAAATTCTTCCTGTATCATCCAATTTTTATGCCAGCAAAACAGTGTATCTGATAAGAAACACAGAAGCAGGAACCGATGTGATTTTTTTCCCCTTTGGTGGACTGGTCTTACACAAAGTGGAATAGAGCAAGAAATTCTTCAGTCTATTTCACTGATGCTATGCAGACTAGTGTGTAATCATGGGAGAATGCTGTCTCTAATGTTTAATACTATGCTCATAATAATTCTTGGAACAATATAAAGGCATAGAATATAGTGTCTCCAGTTAGGCAGAGAACTCCCCTAATTAATGTACATCTATAAAACATTTACACTGAAAACACTGATGAAAATTAAGATAAACTTCATTAATGCATTTGAAAACACAGTTAAGTAACTTAATGAATTTGCAACACTTCATGTAAACCATGCTGGCTTTTTTTTTTTTTCATTTCAGAATTAAGCTGCCTGATTTCCCTCTAGTTAAATCTATAGCACAACTATCTCCCAGTAGGGTATCTTGAAAATTTGGGACTGTAGCTCATAAAGGAATTAATCTCCTACACAAGGAAACAACGACAGCTTAAAAATCCAACTTTCAGTGAATCTTCTCAAATTATCAATCAGTACTGCAACACTGTTGTATCATTACTATGAAATGGCTGCATTTGAAGGCAAGGCACTGTGAAGTTATCTCCCTGCATGTACGTCGTGTGTGTATATATATATAATCTACCTGTTTCACAAACCCAGCCTGTATCTTTCTGTAGCTTTTTCTCATATATACCTACAATCTGGACTCATTTCTACCCACTTCTAGTTCAGGAGAAAAAAGGCAGTAAGGAAAGCAGAAAATACAGTGAAAATAGCACCAACCGCAGGAACAGTCTGAATTCCAGATATTACAGCCTTCTCAGCTCTAGGTTCCAAAAGATATCTCACTAATGTGACTATTTTAAGGAGCTTTGGCATTCCACACAAATGAAAATACTACTTTAAAAATAATAAAAAACATAAAGATAAGTTTTTAAAAAAGTCTCCAACCTGAGCTAAACCAGGATGGCTGCCCTTTGTATGCACAGCTTTTGCAGATCCAAGAACTACTGGTAAACCCAAGTTAGTACCAGGAGGAACAAGCTTTCAGTGGGGAAACAATATCAGCTTTAAGTTTCCAGACATTTGTGCCTGGGGAATCCCCTTTGAAGTTGCTAGCTGATATGACATCAGTTTCATGCCACTGAAGTGCCTCAGTAGCAGTAAGGCTGTAACATCAGAATGCACAGGACTCCTGAATTCACTGTAATTGTTTTATACCGTTTGATCCGACTTCTGGTAAGAAAGAAGGGAAGAATATAAACTCTAACACTTCAGCAAAATAATAAAACAACCCCCCAAATTATCATTAATATTGGCTCAGTGAAGAAAAAAAAAAGGTGACAGGTTCAATAATTATCGTACTGACACCAAAAAAACTAAGTCTTAAAAAAAATACTGAAACTTAGTACACTATGATACACTTTCATATCACTGCCAGTCCTAAATGACAAAGCTGAACAGGTTCAGGGAACACACTGCTTTTTCATCCTCACTTACTTGAACTGTGATTTGAATCAATGCAAAGCACAGGAAAAAGTAAAGCTCCAGGAAGATCCTATTGTAGTTCGCTTGCATCTATCTCCTTATACAGATGGTGTCATAAAGGCTTGGGCCAAGTTAGCTCAGTCATATTAATTCTTCAACTGATTTATGTCAAGATGCTTTAGCAAAAGGAAGACTACATAATTATTCAGTTGCAAGTAGTTCTTTTTTTGTTTGAATAGTTGGTTTGGGTTTTTTGTTTTGTTTTGTTTTTTTTACTTTCAACATTTATGCATATATAGCAGGGTGTTTGTACATCTGCAGATTGCTTCTCAGTTCAATCTAGAGCAAATATATCATCGTATTTTAGCGTTTCACATTCAGCAGTTCATGCTTGGTGAGCCTGAGGCTGTTTCCTAGGATATACAAGACAGGATAAATACATATGCATATCAGAAAATAACCTATATTCTGTACTACTCAGCATCGAGTCAATACCCATTTGTGGTATGATAGTGCAAGTTCTCCCTATACAGCTACAGTGTGTTTCAGCATAGTTTTAGCTAATAGTCTTATGCACAGACACATTTCAAAGTAGGTTTGGGGGCTCATCCATCTGTTCACTAGTGCTTGTTATTCATCAAAATTCTTCCTCAAAGAGAAATTAATTTTTGAATACTTCATCTGGTGACTTCTTGCTATTTACCTTAGTTTTCTCAATATATCTCCATACTGTTTCCTCGATATACAGTTAAGACTAGCACACCTTGATTCTATTCCAAATAAAGTCATTAGAATTAAACAAAAGCTGTTGACTGCCATATAAACCAAGTAGCTTTTGATTCACTCTGGAACTTCCCTAATAATTGCTGCTGAACTACTTGGCTGTGTCAGCAAAAAGAATCCAAGCAGTAGATGTGTATAGGAACTGAACTACTTGCAGTAATTCAGGCAAGACAGATACATCATGTTTAATAGAAATGTGTCTGTCACAAGTCAGTTACCACAAAACAGCTCATCAGCCCAGCATTTTATTTTACAGATGATGGTGAGAAATTTGTAAAACCAAAGACACTGAAAAGAGGGGAGGAAGGCGGGGGGTGGGGGTGTGGGGCAGGAGGGAAACTGAACCCATCACTGACATAAACGAAATTTTCCAAAACACCTGTGGGAATGCTAACAATGTTGTCATAGTTTCTGCTAAGGCAAACAGAAGGTTGACTAGTCAGACTGGCAATTTTGATCTGCTAATTGTGATGCCCTGAAGCTTATAACGCTAAAAATAAACTTGATTTCTGTTGAGCTGGTTAAAAGAAATAGCAACAAATGTGCATTTACAAAAATACCATGTCAAGAAGATTGACATCAGCCAACATGCAGATTTTTCTTCCCCTGGGCACCAAACTGCTGATGTATGTACATGCTCCCTTCTTGGCATAATTGATTTTCACTTTGTCTATGGTGGCACATTCTTGGAATAGCTGGTGTCAAAGCAAGTATGAATATGCAAGCAAAGGACACACTAGCTAGGATGAGAACTCCTTCATCTTGAACCCAAGCTTGAACTCAATTTAAAGTAGAATATCAGTTGCTTTTAAATATTCAGCTTAAAAAGACCCTAAGTAAAATGAACAAAACCTGCATAATATATTATATAGTTCTGTTCTCCCATGTTATAGTCAAAAAAATCAGACCAAATCACAATTATTAAACAGCTTTTAAATGCATTTTCTGCCTTCTTAGAAAACAAGACCCTGAACAGACTCCATCATTTCCAGAAAACATGAATAAAAATGGAAGATATCGACAGCTATAGCCAAAGCAGCTGTTCATCTACACCCCAATTGCATACATTGTCAATTATGCATGACAAGATGTAGCAGCTCCTTTAAGCAGAGTAGGCTAAGACAGCTATCTTTTTCTGAGATCTTATCCCTTCATTCTGGCTAGCTCTCCTATGCATTTAAATGACCTGATCTCCTCAGACCCCTGTAGCATATTTCTCTTGCAGTGTCTTCAATTCAAAGTAGTATAACCCCTTTTTGTTAGCCCCCCCCCCCTTTTTTTTTTTTTTTTTTTTTTTTTTTTTTTTAAACAAAGCTGATTCATCCACACCAATCAAGAATATAGTAACAACATCCATGATGTATTACAGGGTTGTTTCCCAACAGGATGTACCTTGAATCTCAATTAGCAGGCAAGATAATTCCTATAAACTACAGACTTGTTCAAATGAAGTATTTATGAAAATGAGAACCCGAACTGACTGGTATTGAATTTTTTCAGGCAGCTGTGCCAAAATGACCATTAAAATCTCATTCACTAATTAACAGCAACACACTAGTATCATAGGCAAGTTGCATCAGATTATGTTAAACCACCTGTTTTGGCAGAGGCACAAAAAATGTGGATTAGCACCAGGTTCTCTCAAACCCTGGGGAAAGGCTTTTCTTTCAAACTATGTCTGAACTACAGTACTGAGTATCAGTGAAAAAATCAGTTTCACACTGTTCAGCAAACAATTATTCTCAATACTGTCACATGGCTGACCTAATGCCAGTGAAAACAGTCTGCTCCACAGATACAACTGTATTTTCACTAGTTTTCCTTTCAGGTAGAACTAAAACCAGACAGAGATGGGCCACCTGTTAAATTGTTCTTATACTTTCAGCTTGGTTTGCTCTGAAAATTGCTGGATATCTCAGGGATCAAGCTGGTCAAGACCTCTTCAGCAAAACATTTTAAAACTGGAAACTACCATTTGCAAACTACAACATTCATTGGTTCTGACTATAGCAGAAAGATTCATTATGTCTTAGGTGAGACAGAGAGAGACTAAGGCACAGACAATCACAGACTGATGGTTTAAGTGTTCAGCCTCACTTCAAGTATCAAGTTTTAAAAGTTTTTCTCAGTTCAAAACTACGATTTCAAACTCTCTTCTCCCACTCCCATCTGCTGCTGAGTTATTAATATGCCATCAAGTTATTTTGCAGCATGAATCTCTGAAATTTAGAAATCTTCAGAGTCATCTAAAACTGGTTTGAGAACAGCTTTCAAAATTGAAAATTTGTATGCAACAAGCAAATCCTGAACATCTGTGCAGCCCTACAAATAAGACCAAAACCCTAATGCTCCCTAAAGACACTTGCCCAAGGTTTTGAAGGTCTACCTACATACAGCTCCGTGGGTTCTGAATTCTTACAAATGGTCTATGCAAAAGCCCCATCTGAGGCCACTGTTATTACTGTTTATGAGGTTTTAATGGCATTTACTGGACAAATTATTTATTTTAGGTCCAGATAAAATGGTTCTGTCTATACCCAAGGCCATTAGTCAACAAAGCCATGAATATAGCATGCATTTTTAATTTACCATTCTTTTTCAAGTTCCAAATAACAGCCATCCAAAATGCACAAACCATAGTATACTGCTATAACGACACTTGTCATGGTGATGGGCATACAGAAGTTTCTGGACTCGTGCTTCTCTGTGGGTATAACATACTTGTGGGATAGAAATTAATGTGCAAGCACAGGGACCCTCTACACCCTCACAGCTTTCAAGACCTGTAGATCACAGGGTAACAGTTCAAACTCAACCTCAGGGTAAGATACAAGGTTATGCACTAAAACCAGTTGTACTGCAAATGACAAAAGCAAGGTGCTATATTCATACTACTGTGTACATAAAAGAGTGGCAACAGTCAGATGAAGCCTTGATCACATTTTATTATTTAATCAATACTTTGAAGAATGCCATACATAAGTCCACTTTCCATTCAGACTCCTTGTCTCTCTCTCTGCTTCCTTTGCTGCAGATACTGGGGCTTTACATCATGTTGACATACTTCTCTGAAATGAAACCAAATGTCAGTATTAACCATATCTATGTGGAAGGTGAACAAAGAGTGCCTTGAGTAACTCGACAATGAAAACTCCATTTCTATGGGAGTCCTTTTATACTTGAGGTTGTAGCCTCAGATCAGCATTAATGAGTAAATTGTCTCCAAAATGCTGTTTTCTAAGACCAGTAGAAAAACCTCAAGTTACTTCTTCCCCCATTCTTACATCTAACTGTATAATCTTCACTACCAGATTGTCCAAATATAGAAACATACACAGTAACAGTGTAAAAACATCCTTATCAACATCTCACAGATGAATATTGAAGCACAGTGGCATTAAATAATTTGTCCAGTAAGTCTATGGTGCAAGCAGGAATGGAATACAAATACTGCAAATGCCAATGCAGTTCATTAATCATAGGACAATAGAACACGTTATACTGATCTTAGCCAGTATAAGAGAAGCTGAAGCAACCTTCCAGGTCGAGACAGTCATGGCATGACTGCTGCTGAGTCACACTGCAGAGAGACAGTCCGACAAGCTGGACTGAAACACAGCAGTATTGCCTCAAAAGCAAGCTACAGAACAAATACAGGCTCTGCTGATTGAACTTGCTGTACAGTCCACCCACCAGTACTGTGAGGCAATGCCTAATGAAAATGTTTTCAAAATGCAAGCAACTTGTTGAGGAGCAGAACTTACACAACTACAAAAACCATTTGACCTTACAGTTTCTGTATCAACAGATTTCAACATTCAGAACAGAGATAGCTAAAGGTCATCATCCACACTTTACAGAAAGAGAAATGGAAATAAAAAGATAACATGATTTATCTCTTACATATGAGCTGAATGTAGGTCTTTGGCTTTCCTGATTTATAAAAACTACCTTTCCAACAACACTGCAATACAGTGCCCCCAAAATGAAGCACTGTGTATGCTAGAAAATGACAAAAATACATTTCCCTGGACTCCCATTCTCTAACACTCCTCCGAGTATTGTATACATGCCACTAGGTATGTATACAAACAAGACATCATAGAATCATTACAGTAGGAAAGGACCCTTAAGATCATACACACACCTTTTTTTTTTTTTTTTTCTTTCCCATGTATATGTCAAAAATCTAAACACATTCTGCTGGACTACAGAATGAAGGAGCATAGAAAAAACTTTGATATGGTGCCAATAAACACAACGTAAGAAACTGTAGAGAACAGGGTAAGACCCAGCCATTTTCCTCTACATATATTATTTTGGATTTTATCCAAGTGTGACAAGAATCAGCTCCTATGCAATCTGTACTCTGGGGAACAAGTACAGTCTGTCAGCTCTTCCAGAACGTGGTAGAAATCTTAGGTGCTTTTCATGGTGCTTATTGCGTGGTGGTGTAACAGGCCTTTGCCTATAGACCAGAGTACTGATACACAACTCTTAAAGAAAGCATGCCTAACTAGCATTGTTTTTCTTAATTCTGAACATTTCTAAATTCCTACATTTTTTTAGTTTCAATAACAAATCCAACTTCTGATGAAAACAAACAAAAAAAAAAAACCAACCAGCACCAAAAAAACCCCCAACAAACCAAAAACCAAACCAAACAAAATCCACAGCCCTGCCCCCATATGTAAAAGATGAGGGATTGTTTCTACAAGAGATTGAATTTGTGATGACAGCTCAATTAACTGTATGCTTTTCTAAGAGTAACATGTATATTTCCGAGTCTCCGCAAATGTTTGAGTAAGGCAGGAAAGCAGATTAGCATAGACACAGAATGAGATCTAATACCTGCTTTTCGTGCACACTTACTTGCAGGCTTGCTGATATTCTTAGCTGTACTTATGAATTATTAAAGATGTTCATAACCTTCACAACGAAAGATCATATTTATTACATAATGCTAATCTGCTTTCTATAACCTTTTATATTGATCTTGAAGTTGACTACTACTTGACAAAACTTTTCCCTCACCCTCTGTAAAAGACACCCTCCTCTAGCATTATACCCAAAGATTCTAACACGTACTGGAGCAGGTCAGGCAACTGGATTCAAAGCTCATGCTACCTGGCACTTCCTTCATGTCCAAGTGAGGACACCAGTACCCTTGGCTGACAAAAGCCTAAGAGTACACAGGTATCAGATCTGCTGCCAACATTTGCACGCTCTAAAGGGTGTGGAGTAAGCTATAGGAGTAAGATTAACTGCAAAATTAACTTTGCAGGGAGGAAAATGACTGACTTTTCATGTCATTGAGCAGCAAAAGGTAATTTAACAAAAACTCCATGGCAGATCTCTTAAGATTTGGTAATCAAGAGAGAATTTAGTAGGCAAGCAGTGAAGATGGTGATTGCAGATCTTTCTGAAATGACTGTTTAGTTAGGCAGGGAGATCCTTTCCAACCTAAGCCATTCTGTGATTCTGCGATGATTGTCCCAGCCCTTAAAAGGTGAGTAAACATGAATATATTCCTAGTGCTCTGGAGTATGTGCATGTTCCCAAATTAATTTGCCCCTCCTACCCGCTTAGCCTTGCATGCTTATTTCCAAAAACGCTTTCCCAACATAAATCACCATGGAAACTGGTGAAACCTTCTGTTATATATTCACAGATTCATAGAATCATTCAGGTTGGAAAAGGCCCTTGAGATCATCAGGTCTAACCATTAGCCTTACTCTAAGTTCACCACTAAACTGCCTGGAGACAATGAGGCAAATACTGAAACAATCACAAATGAGAAACAGGATGCGGAAAATGTTCATGAGGGAAGGCTGCAAAGATGGCAGCCCGTAGTTGTTCCTGTGTAGAGGTCAATTGTGATGGGGCTGGATGTACCCAGCAAGCATTTCCGCAGGTGATAAGATACTAGATATGCACCCAAGCCTGCAGAGGGAAACAACAGGGGCTGGCTGCACACCAGCCCTATAGTCTAATGGCCAGCTAGAACTACCAGATACCTGGATCAAACAATTTAGAAACAGCTCCAGCAATATGAAATACAACCCAGGACTAGGAGGGAGAGCTGGGCGGTGTCCCTCAGCGCTGCGCTAATCGCGAGGGACACAGCCGGCTTCAGCAGCCTCACGCGGCGTGTGTGGCCAAAGCCTCCTGCGCCACGTCTCCCGCGACGCTCCGCACGAGGCTACGGCGCGTGAGGGCCGTGAGCCTCGAGAACAGCGCGTGGGTAGGCGCACCGGTAGGCGGAGCCCGCGCTATCCGTCGTCGTGCTGGGGCGGGCTCTCCACGCTAGGTGGCAACGCGCACAGCCGTGAGGAACGTTCAGGCTCCCACATCGTGCTCGGGATGTGAAAAACAAACGGCTGGCGGGCTGGTCGCTTAAGAAAGGTTTGGGGGGGTAGGGGAAAGGGCACCAAATAACAACCAAAACAAAAACCTACGCCAACTCCCCTCCCACCATACCCCACCACCCCCTATAAAAACCAAATCCAACCAACCGAAAACAAACAAACCAGGAGAAAAAAAATCCCAACAGCAAGACCTAATGCTTCCAAAAAAAGCACCCATGCGACCTACACTACTGCGTAAGCCCGAGGCGGCGCCCACGCCCCCGCACCGTTGACTCGGCTCCGTTTGAACGAGCCACGCTTGCGCTCAGCCAACAGGGCGCCGCGCTGGGCCCTGACGTCACGGGCGGCGGGAGTGGGGTCGGGCCGGCCGCGCCGGGCGGCAGCTCCGTCGCGGGCGGGCAGCTGAGAGCTGTCAGCCGCGGGGCCGCTGGCGCTGCCGCCCCTGCCCACACGTATGTACACGTCGCCCAGAAAAATGAGGGTAAGCGCCTCGGGACGGTCGCTGCCGTCGTGACGCCCGCCTGCCATGTGCAGACACCAAGGGGAGAGCGCGCGGCCGGGCAGAGCCCCAGGGTGACGGCTGGGTGGTAGAGAGGGGAAAAGCCCCTAACGGTCGAAGTCGCGGGAGAGTTTGCCTCAGAACTTTGGGGGGGGGGGGGGGGGGAGGGACACGGGGAAGGACGCCAGTGAGTGTTTTCCGCGGACATCGCAGCAGAGGTGCTGCGGTAGAGCAGGCGGGGGTTGTCCGGGGCCCCGAGCGTAGCAGGTCGCGGCAGGTGCTGCGCAAGGGCGCCGTCCGCGGCCGCCGCAGCGCTCCCCTCCACTGGCCGCCCCCGAGCAGCCAGGTGCTCGACTATGTAGAGGGAACCGCGAGTTTTAAAGAAACGAGTGGAGTAGGGGGCTGACAGTGCTGCGGCTTTTCGCGGTGGTATTAACTGCCCTCACTGCGGGCGCTGCCTCCCTACCAGTGCAGGGGCCTCGACCGATCGGGTCCTTTGACAGTTCTGGGGAAGCCGGCACTGCCGGAAGCGGGTGCTGGTAAGCAGCAGCCAGCTCCGCGGGAGGATCCAGGGCTGGGATTCTGGCCTTTGCAGCCCGGCTAAGATCATTACAGGCTGCTCCCGCAGAGGGTCTTTAAAACAAAACTGATGCAACAATGAACGTCTTAAAGGACTTTAAAACACTGGATACAAAAAACGGGATTAGCGTCCTCTGAAAGCATCTTTTCAGTGAAAGCTTAATTGGTAGTTAACTTCTCTTAAAACCCTGTGCAACAACATCTTACTAGCCAGAAGTGCCCACCAGTGCCTGTCCAGCCTGAGAAGTAGCTTTCAGCTTTATTGCTGTGGACCTTAAATGAGAAAAAAAAACAAAGCAAAACAAACAAACAAATCAGTATGCATAGCAAAGCTGGCTTCTTCATCATATGCTCCAGTGATTTGTCAGATCGTTGTGTACTTCAGAGCTTAGGCCTAAAATAAATCCATGAAATACTGAGTAACTTTAATGCCTATTCATGCAGAATCATAATTTCTAATTTCTTTTGATATTCCATTGAACCCTGGATTTTCTGTTCTGTTTGAACCTATGTCCTGAACTTCTGAGATTGATCTGCAATCCTCAACCTCCCTGGTTGCTATTAAATAGCTGATGTATCCCAATTTACAAGGAATTACACTTCCCATATATCTGCATCACATAGGAATACATGAACGGTCCTTTGGTTAAAGTTGCAACGCAGTTCTACTTATCAATCTAAAATAGAAGTAAATCTATCACCTTGATGAACAAGTATTGTTAATACTGGCATTTTTCCCTACCAATGTAGCTGTCATTCTTGTGAGTTTAAAAACAAAAATGCTTTGTAACCCAGCTTGCAGATCACTTGGGAGAGTTTGAGGGGAAGAATGTACATTGCATTAAAAGGGTACAAAGTACAGTTTTGCTCTGCAATTCTTTCAAGTGCTACCAAAAAAAAAAAAAACAACAAACCAACAACCTTCCCCCAAAAAAACCCTGAAAACAACCAAAAAACCCCACGAACCAAACACCGAAACCAACCAACCCCAAACAATCCCACCCTCATAGCATTTAAGATTTTCAGCAATTAAACTGGTTTCTGAAAATTTGATACAGTGGAAGAGGACTTGCATCCAAGATACAAATAGTAAGAAACAGCTGTCAGTTTAGAGGTAATAGCAATAGTCTAATCCTTTTTTTCTATATAAGAGCTTTTCAAGTGTGACAATGTCATGTTTGTTTCATAGAGGTGAGACAGCAACTAAAGAGTTAATGGTGCATTCTTTTCACTTTGCCCTCTAAATAGTTTTAACTATTCCAGCAGCCAGAGAGAACTGCTTTGATGCTGAATAATAGTGTTTTGGATCTTTGCATACAGTAGCTGACTAATTTGTTTAGCCTTTGCATATATTTAACTTCAGCCAGTTTAAAACAAACAAATTCCACATTTACTAACAGCTGAGAACTAGGGTGTACTGATACAGCTTGTGGCCAAGGAGGAGGGAGATGGAAGCCCAAAAAATCTTCATGTAATTTCTGTGTTGTGACAGCAGGTTTGTTTACTAAGCAAGTGTCTCCAAAGAGACATTTGTCCATGTCATAGCATTAATTGCCATCCAGTTCATGGTTTCATGTACCAAAAAAGGGCAATTTTATTCTCCTGCTGTTTCCAATGGTATCTGTGCATAGGTAAATACTCACTTTTATTGGGACCTGGATTACATCTAGATATAGGTAGAAGTGGTGATGAATTTATCATCATGTCAAGCATTTTGGCCAAAGATCTGACTTCAGAAAGAATAAGAAAAGGGACATTAAGGCACAGGATGTTTAGTAGAGCTCTGCTTTGGTATGTTTGGAATTCAGGAAACATTTTGCATTTTCATCTCTGTATGGTTCTATGCATAAACAGCCAGAGGAAAACTGGGGAGAAAGAAGACAGTGAAGACAATTCTTATGGCTTCTGCATGTACAGCCTCAGTGACATAGTTTTAAAGCCAGCTTGCACACGTTCCACTCCTTGATTCAGAACTCGGCTTGGATGTCCAGGCTGTGTTCAGCCATATACTCGGTGCCTCTGAAAACCCCCTGCATAAGACATTCTGAAAAAAAAGCTTAACCCTCTCTTTTTCCCCCACTTCTGCAGGAAACTATGCCCCAGACACCAATATTTTCCAGCATGCTTGGTTCCAGTTGTAGTGGACAAGTGCAGCCAGATATGGGAGAAAGGTGTGTGGACCCTGTTTATCAGGATGGCAACCTTGTTTCTGGATCACTGGAGGCCTTGATAGAGCACCTGGTGCCCACTATGGACTATTATCCAGATGTAAGTAGACACTGAAGGGTTTTTTTTTTTTTTCTTACCATGGTTTTCCTGTATTAGTATCTGGATTGATGCTTCCTCAAGAATTTCTACCTCACTGATTCAAGGTTAGGTTACAGCCTAAAGATGGATTTATTTTACTTGCAGTATTTATTCACTGACAATGTTGCTGAATGGGGATGCTCTCCATTTTTAAATGGAAACACTCATTAGATAAAGCCATGTTGGGCCCAAATGGGTGCTTTAAGAGCCAATTAAAAGCAGCATTAGCCAGAGATTTTTCAATCCTCGTAAGCTGCTTTAGCTCTAAGACAGCCAAGAATTAACTACTAACCAGCTCCTACCTGGGGAAGCAGACCCGAAATCAGCTCTAGTATTTTTTCCCTAGTCTTCTATGCATCTCCTAGATAGGCCATTGGGGAAAAACAACAACAACAAAAACCCACACACAACCAACCCCCAAAAACCCACCACAACCCCAAAATAGATTTTAAGTAAAATGCTCTCTTTCTCATGCCATTTTAGAGGGCCAGCACTGTAATAATGTACGTTCCTGAGCTTGAAAATTACTTTGCAACTGACTAAGCATACTTTGTGCAGTAAACTCCAGGACATGCAATAAGATTCTGAACCCAGAACATTATCAAGAGATCACTTTATCACTTAACATCTTTCAGTAAAAGGGTACAAGGGGTAATTTTATTTAAATAATTTGCCAAAGATCAGAGAGGCTCTATGGTGTATATTCCATTGAGCTCTGAAAAAAGCAGCAGCTACAGCAGAAGCATCCCAGATCTTGCTGAAGAGTAGCAAGGAGTTTTGGGAAATTGGAATCACTAGTAAGCTGCATGTTCAATTCAACACTTGCAGCAGTGAGCCATGCTCTATCATGCATTATGTTTGACAGTCTAATTTGTGTAGAACTTTTAATTGACATCAGTCACAATAAAGTCCCTCCAAGCTCCCATGTATACCTCTCCCATCTTTACAGTCAGTATGCACAAAAAGGGGAGTTCCTATATGAGAACTCACTGAGTAAAAGCAACAGAATTGCCAGCAATCACATAAGAAGAATGTTAAAAGCAAAACCAGGATGGTTTAGCGTTGCAGAAGTAATCTTAACCCTTGTGTTTAAATATGGCTAGTATAAAATTGTACTATCTTAGACTCTTAGTATCAAGTCCTTTATAAGGCACAGAAGAATAACCACTGTTGGATTTAAAATCTGTGGTCCCTGCCTCCAAATGCATAGTGCAGAACAGATATGCAGAAAAAAGCAGCAGATAGGGCTGACATGGTTTACCAGTGGAATAGCTTTAGGCTGTTGTAATTAAACCTTCCAAGGAGTCACTTTGTTTTGTGTGATACTAAAATATATTTACTTGCTGCTTGAATTTCTGGACTATAGCTAAGTTTAAGTAGCTGCTAATGCACTCCCTTATTGTAACTTCTAACATCTATTTATAACACAGCTACTCTGAAAATGGTTCCATAAAGTGAGCATTACTTAAGGGGTCTATGACTTACTTTGGAATGCTGCTAGTTTCCATGGTGCTATCATCCCATACCCACTGGTGCAAGGGAGGCATTGCAAATCAAGCAGTCAGACTCCGCCCTGGGAGGATGCAGTTTAAATAGACAGCAAGCCGACGGCTGAGAGATACAGAGGCGATCATGGTGTCCGGGGAAGAGAAATGGAAAATGGCATTAAACCAAATTCATATCTTCTACAGCAGGACACATTCTTTTAGTTAAATCAGACTACTCAATTTAGCTGAATTAATTATAAAAAGAGTATATAAATAGGCTTTGAAGACCATAAAGAAGGGGCTGTATTTGAGTCATCTTCAAATCTCAGTTTTCAGTTTTTGTTGAGTTGCATGTTTGTACTGAATTACATGCTCATTTCTACTTTTAGGGAAGTTGCTACAGAGGGTGATAACCATTTATGCTGATAACCTGTCAGAAGAGTAGCCAGTACTGTATGTTCAAGAGAAAGGTATAAACACCTCTCAGTCTCCTGTCTCTGGTTACACATACAAATAAAAGCAGCAAGGTATCACCAAGTAATTTGCACAAAGAGAAGTTATTGGTAATGGTAGCAGAGATAACCTTAGAGTAACACATCTGTAAGTGGCAGTATTCATCCAAATTTTTGGGTTAAAATATCTGAACACAATTATCTAGAAGGCATTCCCACCTGTGTGGAAATTAAGCTAAAGATCACAGTAACCTTCCAGACGGGGGGGGGGGGGGGAAAGAAAGATGTGAGGGAGAAAGCTAACATAGAATATCTTTCTGTGCTGGTTACAGAGGCAAAACAAAAATGTATTTGCAGTGTTGGCAGAGCACAAGTCAGGCAAGGGAGGAAGGGAAAGATAAGGGCCTGCATTTGTGTGCTGCTGCTCTTTTGGGGCTTGTTTGTGTACAGGGACTTTTTCATCACATAGAAAAATGTATACTCATGAGACAGAAGAGTTCGGGAGGTTAAGAATGGAATGTACCAGTCTGCAACCCTTGTGCCCGAGCAAGAAAACGTTTCAAGAAAGTATTTCACAAACAAGAATTTCCAAGATGAGCAGTGAGTGCACAAAGAAAAGTTGGTGTTGGTTTTTTTTTTTTCCCCTCCTCAAGAAGTCATCAGTGCATTCTTGGGTTAGAGAGCAACAATTCCTTCTTTAGTCTTGTGCTCCTGCATGCTGTCTCTCTTTTTTTTTTTTTTTAAAATATAATTCAACTCATCTCTTAGCAACAACTTTAGGCACTAAAGGAATCTGGCTTCTTATTCTGTTGTAAAGCGCAAGCCCTTTTTGTGTCAGCTTATGTTGTTCTAAGTGCAGAAAAGATTTTTTTTTTTTGCCTCTCCTCCCAAATACCTATCACTTTTGTGGGATAAATGGACCTTAACTGTCAATCTCAGTTTATGGAAACATTTTTTACTCAAAACAGCTAGCTTCTTAGCTAAATTTACCTTCTTTAAACCATTGTCTTCATGATTAGGAGACTGACTATGATTGGAGGTTTTTACACTGTTACAGCATTTAGCCTACATGTATCGTAGTGCAGGTGCAACAAATCACAGAAATCCTCGATCTAGATAGGAAATATTTCATAATGATGTCACATGCCTTATCTAAAACAACTGTTCCTAACCCCAGAGACATACTGCTAAACTGAAATGTATTGCTTAGTTCAGCCTGAATTTTCTTTATTGGATAGAGTGGCTATTAGAAGAGAGGCAGGGAGATGGGGGTCAATACTGCTGTCAGACCTATAATTTTTTGTTTGTTTCCTAATTGCAGTTACTCCTTGTCTATGCCAGCATAAGCAATACAAGTATAAAAAAAAAAAAAAAAAAAAAAAAGGCAGCCATAATTAGCTACCAATATATTGTAAACCAGCATATCTTCATTGACCATAATGGAACAATTTTCTTTTCCAAAGTACTGAACCTCGTTCCAGTTAAGTGACTTAAAAGATTGAATGAGAATACAGTAGATGGGTTTCAGAAATAATGATTGTTTCTAAAAGGTGGTAGTCCTGTGTCATCTAGAAAAGCATTACATAGGTCCAGTACAGATACTTCTGTTTACAGAGAGACATCAGAGACAAGTACTCACTTGCATGGCCATTCATCTTCCTGCATCTTGCCAGTTTGGCACTTCTTTGAACATCATATAAAGCATTATCAGAGTAACCAAATAATATCACAAATCATCTAAGTCACAATTTTCTTGCAGTATAACACAAGGGAAATGATAGTGTGAGGGAGCTTTCTCAGAGTCACTTTGGATAAATGCTGTCCCACGTCACACCAACTTCCACAAGGAGACCAACACTAGAATTAGTATGAGAAGCAAAATTATATCCTTTCCTTAAATAATGGATTCCAGCTTATCAGAGCAGAGGTCATTGGCAGGGCATCACAACTTAAGTTTTGGTTCCCTGCTACTTAACAGATAGACATATCTTTCAGATAGGCTTCTAAACTCCCAAAGAGGAATGTAAGCAAGAAGTTTCTGAAGGCATCAAATCATTTTTTTTCCCCTCTTTTCATTCTCCATCTCTCTCAAATGTAAAATACAGTAAAAGTGAGGGCTGCTTTATGTTTCCAGAACAAAAATTTTCATACAACCCAGTGACAGTTGACACACTCAACAGCTAAACTCCTTTCCCATATAGTTCAGATTCCCAGTTTTCAGTTCATGGATAGTATTGATAGAAGTGAGCACAAAAGTTAGGTGCAAAACATAACAGAGGATAACCAGGTGTAACTTAAAACACAGCAACGAAACCAAACAAGCAAAAACGCTCAACCCCTCAGCAAAGATCTCGCAACCCAACACTACACTTTATCTTGTTTTCATTCTGAATAGGGAGCATACCAGTTTTGGGATCACATACATAAGAATAAAAGATTTTTTCCTGTAATACAACCAGGTCACCTTTTGTGAATCAGGTTGGCTCTTTGGCCTAATTTTAGTGCTCAATGTACTTCCACATACTCTACTATAGATTTTATATAGAGCTTCTCCAAAGATGACACATCATGAGCTGTTCCCTGATGCAGACACAAGAACAGCATTGAATTCTTCCCCCGCCCCCAATAACTTCAATTTTTTGTCATTGTAAATGTTAAAAAAAACCTCTGAAAGTCTGAAGAGAGCCACAATTTGTGCCTGTGTGGCATCAAGAAGGGAGGCCGTGCTGTCAGCGTCCTGTCACTGCCCTGGCCACCTGCTCAGAAGTCATCAAGAACCTAACTGTTAGATAGCCTCAAATGTCCATCTTCTATAGGCATCAGTGGAAGCCCTACCCAGGAACCCAACCCAAACTGTCCATCCAGTTAACCCTTCCCCTCTCTTCCTCTACTCATAAACAATAGATACATTGCTTCCCCCCTACTTCTGATATTTGGAGGGTTTTAGTGCTAAATTAATATTATAGGGCACACTGACTATTGAAGTGGAAACTTTTCCATTAACAACACTTTTCATTGTGATTAGAGAGATAAACACCATAACCTTTTTGGAGTCCTAAAGATACCATCAGCTTTTAACTACAAGTGTTTTTTAGAGACTGCAAGCAGCAGAATTTAGTAGCTAATAGTAGAGATGCCATATTTTAGACAACTGGTCTTAAGATTTTAGATGGCTCAATTCACTTGCCCAGTCCAGCATGGTATACACACGTACTATTTATTAGAATAGAATAACCAAGGTTGGAAGAGACCTTGAAGATCATCGAGTCCAACCTGTAACCATAACCTCACAACTAGACCATGGCACCAAGTGCCACATCCAGTCCCCTCCTGAATGCCTCCAGGGACAGAGACTCCACCACCTCCCCGGCAGCCCATTCCAATGACGAATCACTCTCTCGGTGAAGAACTTTCTCCTCACCTCCAGCCTAAACTTCCCCTGGTGCAGCTTGAGACTGTGTCCCCTTGTTCTGGTGCTGGTTGCTAGGGAGAAGAGGCCAACCCCTTCCTGGCTACAACCACCCTTCAGGTAGTTGTAGAGGGCAATGAGGTCGCCCCTGAGCCTCCTCTTCTCCAGGCTAAACAGCCCCAGCTCCCTCAGCCTCTCCTCATAGGGCTTGTGCTCAAGGCCTCTCACCAGCCTTGTTGCCCTTCTCTGGACACGTTCAAGTGTCTCAATGTCCTTCTTAAACTGAGGGGCCCAGAACTGGACACAGTACTCAAGGTGCGGCCTAACCAAAGCAGAGTACAGGGGCACAATGACCTCCCTGCTCCTGCTGGCCATACTATTCCTA
Organism: Picus viridis; assembly: GCA_033816785.1. Lineage (NCBI taxonomy): Eukaryota > Metazoa > Chordata > Aves > Piciformes > Picidae > Picus > Picus viridis. The sequence continues at coordinate 26,035,669 of CM066586.1, forward strand.
ATGCAGGCCAGGATGCAGTTGGCCCTCTTGGCTGCCTGGGCACACTGCAGGCTCATGTTCAGCCTCCCATCAACCAGCACCCCCAGGTCCCTCTCTGCCTGGCCGCTCTCCAGCCACTCTGACCCCAGCCTGTAGCGCTGCCTGGGGTTGTTGTGGCCAATGTGCAGAACCTGGCACTTGGATGTGTTAAATCTCATGCCATTGGACTCTGCCCATCTGTCCAGCCTGTCGAGGTCTCTCTGCAAAGCCTCTCTGCCCTCCAGCAGATCAACTCCTGCCCCCAGCTTGGTGTCATCTGCAAATTTACTGATGATGGACTCAATGCCCTCATCCAGATCATCAATAAAGATGTTGAAAAGCATGGGGCCCAGCACTGATCCTTGGGGCACACCACTAGTGACAGGCCGCCAGCTGGATGTGGCACCATTCACCACCACTCTCTGGGCTCGGCCCTCCAGCCAGTTCCTAACCCAACGCAGTGTGCTCCTGTCCAAGCCATGGGCTGCCAGCTTGGCCAGGAGTTTGCTGTGGGGGACTGTGTCAAAGGCCTTGCTGAGGTCCAGGTAGACCACATCCACAGGCCTCCCCACGTCCACCAGGCGGGTCACCTGATCATAGAAGGAGATCAGGTTGGTCAGGCAGGACCTGCCCCTCCTAAATCCATGCTGGCTAGGCCATTCACACACTTGGCTGTGGCCTGCCAAATGACATTGCTAAAAACAGTTGACAGTAGCACTGCAAGTTTAACAGTTAATTGAAATCCATCGTCAAGAAGCCTAAAGGAACAACAGGCATGCTTATGAGATGCTGCTGTCATTACATTCAAATACAGAAGTCAAGTTTCAAACACCGAAGCAAGACTAGGGCTTGAAGGCATTCTCACTTTAACTAAACTATGTAGAGTATGAATTGGAACACAGTGAATTACAGCTTTTAAAATACAAATGGAGAGTCTGTTTCTGCTGAAAAATAATTGTTGGCATTTATTACCAGTGTTTATATTCAAAAGACTCTGAAACAAGCCCCAAATAGTCAAGCTTAAAAATAAATTGTTGTCACGTGGCCACAATCAAAGCTAAAGCTTGTGGGCAAAAGGAACCAAAAAACCTCATACATGAAGAAATTACAGCTGTGGTTTAGAATTTTTCTGGAGCTCAGTTAAAAAATAGTCACTCTTGAAACAAAGCGACAGAAGTATTGTTAAAGAGAAACAGCACCCCACATTGGACATACTTCACTTGTCTTCTTGGTGAGCAATGACCAGTTGGGCATATTATGTTTGGCGTTTTAAAGGGAAATTAACTGGGAATCTGGAAACACCACACTTAACAGCCTTGAAGCATACAGCATTTCCTTGTAACAGCTCTAGAAAAGACCACCATGTCTCTGGAGACAGGAAAAATTATAAGAAGTTTAAATGAAGGAGAGTTACATTTGTGGTTTATGTAATAGGTTTTCCAGGGAAGACAGCTTATTTTTGCCAAAGTTACTGAACTTATTAGTTTGGTTTTGTTTTTTTCTCTCTACTTTCACAGAGGACTTATATCTTCACTTTCCTGCTGAGCTCACGAGTCTTCATTCACCCACATGAGCTCCTGGCTAAAGTAGGGCAGATCTGCATTAAACAGAAGCAGCAGCTAGAAACGGGGACTGAGGCAGAAAAGGTAAACAAACCATTATGTCCTTCAGTTAGCTGTGTTACTGTCATTGTATTTCACACACTCTCCTTATCATTGTAAAGCTGAACAGATTGATAAAGAATAAATTGAAATTGTAACTGGCACGTGCTGCTGGAAACACTTTTATTTGGGTCTTCTTCCTTGAGGTGCTGTTGCTTCTTTGCTGGCCACAAACATAGGTTGCATACTTCATTATCAGTGGGATACAGTGGCTGGAAATATAACTTTGCTCATAAACTGTGGGTCAGTACTGAGTATTGGAGCAACATGTACCTGACATTAAACCTGCTCAGCAAGTCACTACACTTTTGGGCTTTCATCAACTTAAGTCTTTCTTGAATCCAATTCCCCTTTCTTGTGTCACCTTCGCCACCCTAGAGTGCTTTACTGGAGGTTATTGGTTTGGTGTTTCAAGTTGGTGTGACAATAAATCACAAAGTTGTCTCCCATGAAAAGCAAGGGATGCGCTACTTAAAATTGTAGTCTAACATGTGACTGCAGTTTTACTGCAAAAAATTAAACCAAAGTTGAGTCATTTTATGACATGCACTTAAATCCATCTAAATCTCACTGTTATGGAAAGCTTGTGTTGAAGGGCAGTTGACTAAAATTGAAGTACCAGAGTGTTCCAAGCTGATATGCAGTGACAGAAACAAGGATGAAATCAGCAAGTATTTGAAGATCTTAATTGTTCAAATTCTGGGCATGTTTTGGATACATTCTTGTATGTTGAGAAACTGCATGTTTACATTCCTAATCTTCAGCATATAGATAGATAGTCCCCTTTTGTTTTCTCCTTGGTGTCTCATGACTCTGCGTGGGGAGCACAAAAGGTAACCCTGTGGTTTGGCAATACAGAGTTTGTGACAGCAACACTGACCTGAGAGCTTCTTTCTCCCTTACATTCCTGGGGTGCAGTCTCAAACTATGTCACAAAATCACTCCACAGGAAGCACTAACCACTTTGTGAAAAATATCACTTTCATCTAGGTTAGTCCCCTGATCTGCTTGCCAGATAGCTATGTGACTTGTCAGGTAGGTACTGGGGAATTGAAGATGATCAGAGAACGAAAGTACAAGAATCTTTGCATTCAGAGGTGGTAACAGTTCTCATCACCACTGCCAAACAAATTCATGACTGATCAACCTCAAACTGATTCTGTACAAGTTGTTGTGGTCCCTAGCAACATGCAACTGGCAGCACAGGTAGGAACTTGTAAGAAATGCTGGGACCCTCTGAAACGTTAAATTGAGGAAAGCTGACATGTGGACAAGTGAAGAAGACTTTTCAGTAGATTGTGTCCAAATACATATGTGAAATACTCGGATTTAAAAATAATGGGATATAAGATGAAACCTTTGGGAATGAATACATATGGGAGATACTAAAATGAAGCATCTGTGGACTAAATCACTGGGCTCCTTAAAGATCAGGTATTAGTTGTAAAGTAGTAGTATTCTGTTTTCAGCAGATGTGTTAAAAAAATAAAAAATTATCAGGACTTCCACACTGAAATGAAATAGCATTACATCCTGGCAACAGTATATAAACCAGAGTAGCTCGTATTCCAGACACACACTCTTATACCATCTGCTGATGGTTTGGAAATGAACCTATGAGAAAACCAGCAAACAGGAGGGTGGCAATAAAATAGGAATGTTTTGGGGGGCTGCTTTAATTTACATGCTTTGCTGGTTACTTTTCCTACTATGCCTTTGATCCATTCCTACCCTATTCATATAAACTGTAATTTATTCCAGCCCACTGAAAAGATGTTTTGGGAAACACTACAAAAACTTCTGACATCCCTCTCAAATGACTACTATCCTTTACAGTAATGTGTCTGTATTGTCTTAGAGCATAGTCTGTCCATTAGCATTTGCAAACATCCGTTTTTCTATCTAGCAACAAGTAAAAGCTCAATTCACAAGCAGCATAGAAATTCTCAACTCTATACACTATGTATTTGCAGTCATAACTTAATGTGGTATCATCAGCTACCAGAACCTACTTATTAAGTGGTCTGCAACAGGAAATAGCTGGCAAAAGTAGTTTAAAGCAGCTCTGATAATTTCTGACAGTTTACTCATGCAGAGGAGCTGGGTGACTTGTCTGGATAGTGTGCGAGTTGAACAAGTGGCAAGGAGCCAGGCTTTGAGGTTATACACCACAGTACTTATCATTCCTTTGTTTTTGACATAACTGGCTAGCCAAAGAGTCCTATAGAAAACCAGAGAAAAGTGAATTTAAAAGGAAAAACATTCTGGGTTCTACTGGAGTCCTTTTGGCCACTCACAGAATGGAAGGATTTCAGCATATTATGACATCAGTTATAATATACAAGTCAGTAGTTAAACTTGACCATAAAGGATAAAATTTAACTCTTCCTGGGTGCATTAGACTGGAAAGACCTAAACAACATTGTTACAGGAAAAAGGCACTTTATAGTATTTATTATTCAGTGGAAAAGCCTGCCAAAACTGTGATGCATGATCTCTGCAGCTTGGGAGTATTTTTTTAAAAAGGTAGAGAAGTAGGGACTAAAAAGAGCAGAAATTCATTTCCATGAAGCTTGTCTTGCCTGGGTTGGAATGCAGAAGTCTCTTCAAGAAAGATGATTTCCCTCACTTTTTGTTATCAGTAAGTTCTTTTTAAAACAAACAAAAAAAATCAAAATGACACTCATAACTAGGTCATTTGCATTAAACCTCCCTTTCCTACAAGCACAGTAATGCTGTTGCCTCCCTTTCTAATTGGTGGCTGTTTCTCAGTTCTGTCTTACCTTATGCACAACAGGGCTTATCCACAGGATTAGGGCTACAGGAAAAGGAGTTTGGTAGGTTTATTCCAACTGTGACTACCCACATAACTGATTTCTGTTTAGGTTATCGCAAATTATGTGTCTCAAGACAGCCACACTGCTTTGTGTTTCATCTGAGTGCACATGAAATGGGACTCTAATATTTTGCTACATTGATGTTTTTAGTGTTGCTCTCAGAAAGCATACCTTACTTTCATAAACATTAAAAGCTCCTGCTAAAATTTAAAGCTCTTTTGCACCTGAAGAATAATTACATAAAAAGTAATGTGGTTTGCAGTTTGTCTTGTACCAGATGCCTGGCTTTTCACCATGAAGAAAGCAACCCTAGCAACTCATCAGCAGGTATACAAGAAGTCAGTGTTCATATGAATGTGCCTGCTATAACCTAAGGAAGGATATGAAAACCTTCCTGCCTCTATCCCTCTTCTTTTTTTCAGTTTCTAAAATGAAAAATAAAGGACAGCCAGGATAATCAGTACCAAAACCCAGTTCTGTAGCAGCTTTTGGTAAACAAAAGTGAACCAGACACGTATCTGTTAACGTTAATTGAATGGAAGCGTACAGACTGACTAATCAGTTATCTATCATCACCTACTGATTATTTTATAATGTCATGTTCCATGCATTTCTTAGTAAAGAAGTATAAATTATCTTTTTCCCAAGGCAGATAACAATGGGAGTGTGTGGAAAACAGACAACTCTAATGTGGAACTCTATCCCACAGTTTAGAAATAACCTGAAGCTTAGCATGGTTGACTTTTGGTTTTTATTAAGTTGGATGTACTATGATCAGATGATGTTTTGGCAAGAGTTCCCGCCAACTTTTGGAAAACATTCTCCATTGTCTTAAAAGAAAGCACACCAATTTCCTGTAGTGACACCCACATGCTAGGCTGCTTTCTGAAACCCCCAAGAGGCTGATGGAGAATACAATGAGGAAAGCATGCTGTGTGTGAGGAGGAGGAAGTGCTATGTAGTGAGACTTCTGTAGCTTGCACAAGTGGGGAGGTAAACTTCCGTTTTCCTCAGTGCATCATGAGTGGGCGGATAAATATAGCTTGAATTAAGTTTTGATTCTTGTTCATTAAGGGTTCTTAGCACTCTCAGTCCCTGAGTGCTCCCTTGGATTTACTGATGTTGGTCTCAACTGCTGTGATAGTGGAAAAACTGGCATCCACTTCAGGTCCAACTGGTGAAAAGCCTTAGAAGATTCATGAATAACAGAAAAATTTAGAAAATAGCTCTCTTTCCTCTTTCTGTTGTTGACAGCTTTTTGAGTAAGAGCCAATACTTTTTATTTTCAAAGTCCATTTTGATTTAGATGTCATGGAGAGAATGCACGCATCTTTCCTGTCATTCACTTAGTCTAATATATAGCTCAGTCTGGAGGGTCTGATAAATTTTGTAGAACAAAAAAGTCTTTGTGAACATTTCTCATGAGAGATGTTTGGCAGAGTGCTGCAATTTGTATGCATTTGAATTCAAATACTAAGGTACTGCTGCCTCAGCATAAATCAGCTTAAGTCCCAATAACAATCAAATAAGTCACTTAAACTATTCTGTCATCTTCCTGGCTTTAAACAACTAACCTGGGAAATACCTTCAAAGAGTTTGTGAAAAGACATTACCAAGATATCATGAAAGGAAGATAAATCATATTATTTAGCAATCTGACCCACAGTTAAATATGGGGTATTTTTATGCCCTCCACCTACTACTAATGCAAAGTATTTTCGAGGGAGTCTGTAGTTTTCCGAGAGCCTCCTTCAACTAATTTATTCTGCAGTCAGAAAGGCCTGTGGTAACTAATCAGCTTTTTTTTTCCTCCCTAGACAAAGCTGAAATCCTTTGCTGCCAAAATCATTCAGCTCTTGAAGGAATGGACTGAAACTTTTCCCTATGATTTCCAAGATGAAAAATCCATGAAGGAGTTGAAGGAGATTGCTCACAGGATCACACAGTGTGATGAGGTATGAGTTGGGCAGGGGCGCAAAACAATACTTGTCAACCTTTATATATAGTTAATCATGTTATATACAAACTCTTGCTTCTCCATGCAGTATTTTCTAAGTGGACTGCAGCAGCAGTTGCTAAGCTGTCAGTGTAACTGCAGGACATGAGCTGAGTGATGAGCTTAATGGTCCATTAGCAGAAACTGTCTGCATATAATCACTGAGTATAAGAGGAAGAGACAAAATAGTTATGACAACATGAAAAATGTATGTGGTGCAGAAGGAGAAAGGGAAGAACAGTAACTGCAAGGGCATAATATAGTTAACTTTCATCCACTGTACTTCATTACTAATCAGTACATCTAAGATCCAGAAGACATAGGAACTAATTGTATCTAGTGTACTCTTGCTCAAGGTGAAGATGCTTATTATTTAATAGTTCATTCCTGTCTCCTAGCATAATCAGCAAGTATTTTGTTGCTATGTTTCAGGTTACACAGCATTTCTACAAGAGAAGTTACATTTGAACTCTGATAGCTAGTCAAGCAGCAACTTGAGTTTCTAGCCTATGAAGAAAACTACACCTCACAAGAGACTTTTCTAAAGCAAACACACAAAGCAAACTCAAAGAAAACAAAGGCTTGTAGTTTTCTGGGAGTTTGGGGCCAGGGGGAGCTTGGTTGCTTATTCTTTTTGCAGAGAGGAAGGGAGGATTTTTTTGCCCCCAACACTCAAACTGCATTTTTTTCTCATTGAGAAAGTCACTGTAACTACCAGTAGACAAATGGAAGGATCTAATCAAGACTACAAGGGAATTACTTGTGGAGTTTTTGTATGAACATGAAAGCTTACTTATACAGAAGTAGAAGCTTCTCCTTGTTTTTAAACCCACAACTTCAGGATGTTTTTGAGAACAATTAGCAGGAAATGGGAAGACAATTATGTTTTTGTTGATTCAAGTACAGAGAGAATGAAGAACAACAGGTTTGACGGCATTACATGAATCAGTGATAGGACACAATACAACTAGGTGTTACCAAGTCATCAAAAGGAAGCATGATACTTTTGTTGCATCAGTAAAACTGTTTACCTGGACTATGAAAATGTCAGTGCCTTAGTAGGAGGGGAAAAGGAAATGGGATTATAACATCCCTTCTATTCCCTTTGAAGACCAGGGCAAACAGGTGTATGCTGACAGAGATACTACTGTGAAAGGGGGATTGACAGAGGTTTTGCTTAGTGTCTGTATCTTCATACTTAATTTGTCTGTTACTTTGAAGTAGAAAGAAGTTGTGGCCTTTTTTCTCTTCCTCTTCCCTCCCACTCTGTTATATATGAATAAATTATCATTTGAGAAAAACATATCTTCATGGATTGGCTCAGTGCTCTGGTGTCTGAGGCATCTCATGACATCCATTGATTACAGCATCACGGTATTTATCCCCTTAACAAGGCTGTAAGTCAAGTTTGATTAGTGAAGAACTATGCCACATCTGACCCCTAGGAGACATAATTTGGCTCTGACAAAAAGCAGTTCTTGCTCTCAGTGTTTATTACCACAAGAAATTACCCATACTGTGCTTTGGCAAGGTAATGGTTTGGGGAGTTATTTTGTCTTTAAGAAGGTTTTCCACATCTCCTTTTGGTCACCATTCTCCATACGTAAGGTAGAAAGTCAACTGAGAACTCACACAAATCAGTCAGGTGCTTGTCCTAGTGGTGTCAGACACCATGCCAAATAACTCTGACTGTAGCTGCAGTTGTGCTCCAAATGAAGTACAAATGACTTGCTTGAGCTCGGACAAGGACAAATTATTGTACACTCATTGACTTATTTTCTATAGTTGTAAGAAAATATGGTAATGAAAAAAAAAATTAAGACTTCTAAGGGCAATGCACTAATAAATTCACAATAGCAAGCCACTGGTTTTCATGTCACTGCAGTTTTTTTCACTTTCACATAGTATGTGCAACATTTTCACCTCCCTTCAAGTTTGATTCTCTGTAATACATATCTAGAAGTCTTCCTCCCAGACACATGGCATAGGTCAGACATAGCAGCTGAAGTCAAATGATTTATGATAGAAAGCTCAGCATACTAGAGAGCAGAATTAATGCTTTCTTGTAGTTACCCCACCACACTCACTTCACATTTCTAAACACTTGTAGCATATCAGAAATGGCTCCAGCCAGCTGCTGTTCAGCAGTAATCCAGTTGCCTCAAGATTAGCTACACTGCCTTCAGCTTTTCATTTGATTTCACTTGGGAGTCAGATTATTGCCTTGTAAAGCAACATTCTGACACTGTTATTGCTTAATTATAGCATGCAATATACAAGTATCTGGTAGTCATCCTCTCTCACATCTGCTACATAATTTCAGTCATCACTGCACATTAGTGGGTTCTTTGAGTGATCACAGACTCATTGCAGTTCTTTCCAGTGTATTCAGTGTACTGGCAGAAACCAACACAGCAGGTTGTTATCTAACAGTTAACTTTGCGGCTGACTTGGAAAGAAATAATTTGCATGAAAGCAAGAATGTAAGAAAGAGGAGACTGACTGTCTTTAGTAGAATTAGTTTTTCCAGCAGCAGAAAGAACAGGGTCAGAGAATCTGGATCATTTAAAGCACTAACAGGAGGAGTAGGAAAGTGATCAAGTTAGCTCTTCTCTCTGAGACCAAGTTAGAAATTATAGACAAATGTCTATAGGACAAATAGTCAAGGGCAGAAATAATTTATCTTGCTTTAGTTGTCAAAACACTGAGCGGATGCATTGTATTTCTATGCCTCTACCAGTATGTATCATTATTGATCCTAGGCTTAAAATCTGCACCTGATGAACAGGAAGGCATTTTAGTTGTCCAAGAACATGATGCATGTTTTAACTAAATCTTTGGACGCTAGTAATTTCAAAGTCAAGCCAGAGTATTTTAGGAGTAGGTTCCTGGACAGAATCCACTGGATTCTGCCTTCGCTAAACAAACTTGATGATCAGCGGGTCTGATCAGACCACAAAAGAGCTTTTTGACACTTGGTACATAGAGGATCCAAGAAGCTTTATGCGAGCAACTCAACCACCTTTCACTATACCCATTTTTTCAGGTGTTGACATAAGCACCTCTGAAATGGGTTACTAATCAAAAACTGCTGCAAGAAGCAGATAGGCCAAGCAAATGAAACAAAATGGGGAAGGAAGGCAGGCATAACAACCTTGCTATGAAGTTGTGTGGGCAGTGAGGACAAGTTCATTTGTCACAGGATGATCAGCTTGGCCATGATGAAAATGGATAATAGGCATTTATTTTTCCAAGATAGAAACTCCTTAGTATTCTGTGTCTGCAAGAGTTAAAGGGGTTTATCAGTCATTATTTCTGCTTTTTGCTTAGGAAAATGGAACCATGAAAAAGATCATTAGCCAGATGACACAGAATCTCCTGATGGCCCTCTCTGCACGGAGCCAGTATCAGGAAATCAGAGAGAAATTCCGACAACCTGTTACCGACAAAGGCACCATCCTCAAAACCAAGCCACAGTCAACTCAAAAGGACATCCTGAGCGTGTGCTGTGACCCTCTGATCTTGGCACAGCAGCTGACCTATATTGAATTGGTGAGACATTAATTTGTGTGAATGATTTCATTTTCCATTTATTAAATATTACTATCCTCGTCATTGTGATTTTGCTATGGCTTTGCTAAAAGCTTCCAATATTTTAATCAGAAAACACCAAGTAATGGAAAGACAGTTAGGAACACCAATAAAAACACCTCACACTGAAGGAAGCTGAAAGTTATCAAAATATTCTCCTAATTTTGGCTTCATTGATACACTTTGCACTGAACTCTGTCTGTGTGGTGACAATAGCTTATCTCTCCAAACACAGGAAAGGGTCAGCAACATCTACCCAGAGGACCTGATGCAGATTGTCAGCCACATGGATTCCCTGGATAATCACAAGGTACAATAAAGGGTATGGAGGGGAAAAAAGAAACAAAAAATAACCAGAATAAAGAAACTTCATAGTTGGAATATACCCTGTGCAAGAAAGGCTGGCATATTCTAACCTTCAAGGTCATGCCTTCAAGAGATACTTAACAAGATTTTATTAAGTCACAAAAAGGAAGCTTATCCTTTGGCATGCTGGCTTTATCACAATACAGGACAGAATTAACATTTGGCCTGTTCTCTTACCAGTGCCGAGGTGATGTGACCAAAACCTATAATTTGGAAGCTTATGACAATTGGTTCAATTGTCTCAGCATGCTGGTGGCTACAGAGATTTGTCGGGTATGTATTTGTAGAAAACAAGATAGCAAAGTGATCCTGGCTTTAAGGACAAAAGGAGATGTAAACATTAGCAGTGCAATTAAAGATAATGGCATTATTCAAGCATTAAATTATTTGCATGGCTATGTTTGGCTTTGTGTATATTCTCTGGGTTTGTGTAGTTTCCGAGTAGAATTAATCATGCAGCGAAATGGAACTTCTGTGGAATTTGAGTTTGGAGCTATTTTAGATAATCATCTTTAAATGCAGACTTAGAAATAAACAGGTGTCCTTACTTTACATTTAGGTATCATTAACACTGTCATATATTCAGGGTTTTTTGGTAGAGAAATCAGGAATACATTCTTTTCAGAATTAAGGGGAGAACGGCCTTTTTAGAGGTTAAAATAACTTCTACCCTGTAATAAGCAAAGGAATGGAAGGTATACTGGCCCAGAAACACCTGCTCCACCTTCTCTCTCCTCCCCATCTGTACTTTGTCTTTTTAATTTCCTAGTAATGTGCACCAGTTACAGCAAATGGGAAATTTTCTCTCTATTCCTGCTTGGTCAGTAGCCCTCTTGTGGATGTCCAGGTACCTGCTCAGTTTCTTGTAAGTCTGGTATATCAATGCTAATCTCTTCAGATTTCCTGCTTGTACAAAAACTTATTACAAAACCACACCAAGACATCTTCCAAACCTGGCTGGTATGTCTGCTACAGTCAAAATGTTTTAGCACACCTAAGGGCTAAGTGAACCATTTTCTCTTGATACAACAAAAACAAGTATTTAGGTAAGAAGGTTGTTGTTTTGGTTTTTTCCTGTTTTGTGGGATGCATTTGGTTGTGTTTTTTTTTTCCTTTCTTGAAAAGGAATTCACTGGTGAAGGGAATAGGCTGAACTTCTAGGACTAAATATGAGAAAGATTCTGATGAATGAATCTAATCTGGGCAATTTTTTTTTCTTTTTTTAAAGAGAAAGATTGATGGCATCTGGAAACAAAGTTTTTGAGACAGTGCTATGTATTAATTTCCCCTTGCCATTTATAAAAGAACCTGTAAAGTAGATGTTCAGTGTCACTTGTTAGATACTTTCCGTGTTTTTGCATGACTGAGAAATTGTATATTTGATCATCATCAATACCTGCTCTCGAGAGGTCATTTTAAGCGTGCACAGTGAAATGTGAAAATCAGAACATTGCAATTGTTCTCTTTCACAATGAGGTTACATGCCCCAGTCTTAAGTCTGTTTACTGCTTCCCCCTATTTCAGTGGTTCATTTCCAGTAACAGGAAATTGCTGAAAGTGTCCAGCTTGTTTATACGAGATTCTCCAAGACATTGAACTTCATGTATAAACAAAAATTTACCTCCCCACAACTAGAGAAATAGCTGAGAGCAGCCCCAAATACTTCTGCTATTTTATTAAAAATTACTCTTAAAGTACCCTTAGGTCTATATATAGGAAGATTTGGCTGGATAAAGTCTTGAAATACCAGTTCTATCAACGTGTTTCCATGCTTTTGACTGAACATCCCATCCAAAATTCAGGCCATCCCTTCCCTCTCAACAGATGTTGTTGGTTTTTTTTCAGGTTGTAAAGAAAAAAGCAGCGTACAAGAATGGTGGAATTTTTCATTGATGTGGCAAGAGAATGCTTCAATATTGGAAACTTCAACTCAATGATGGCTATTATCTGTGAGTATCCATAACACAGACAACAAAACACATCCCATTTTACAACCTGACTGACATGACTATGCTTTTACTTGCCCTAAATTGTCTGACCACACTAGCAGGCGCATTTCTACAGGGGCAGTATGTACCAGTGACAGATTATGGTGGTAAGTTTCAGCTGCAACTTTCATTTGTCAAGCTGAACTGCCTTCCAAAATGTGTGGTGCTGATACATAAATACAGAGTTGTGTTAGCCCTATTTTTTTTCAGCTCAGTTGTTTCTCTCCTTGTCTCTTCTCTTTCTGTTCAGCTGGCATGAATTTGAGTCCTGTGGCACGGCTAAAGAAAACTTGGTCCAAGGTCAAAACAGCCAAATTTGATGTTTTAGAGGTATGTATAAAGTTTAGATTTTGCATAGAAGTAACGTCAAATAGTTTCAACCACATGTCCCCTGGATATTTGGGAGGGTGTTTCTGAATTTCAGACTCCCTGCTTGCCTGCAAAAAAAGATGGATGCAAGTCATCTTTCTTTCTCATATTTTTCCCAATTTAAGACCAAGGTAGTTTTCCTTCAAGTGAGTCCCATTTTTCTACCCTTAAAACTAACTAGAGTACTCCATCTAGTGGAGATGGGAATGAAAACAAAACTACTTCCTCCAATAGTCACTTTCAATCTCCATTAACCACTGGAGCAAAGTAGAGATATAAAGTCAGTACAGAACCCTGCTTTCAAACAAGGCATAAATTATCAAAACCTGATTCCAGACCTGGTCAGTAGAACGTGCTCTACCTTGAAAGTTTAAAAAGGGGCCTAATGACTTCATTAACTCTGAAGCCATAACTCTGATGGTTAGAACAAAGAGTTTTCTTAGAAAACATGGATTATTTGACTGCCTGCCTTTCCCTGCCCCCAGCATCACATGGACCCATCCAGCAACTTCTGTAATTACCGTACAGCCCTGCAGGGGGCAGCACAGCGATCTCAAACCGCAAACAGCAACCGGGAGAAAATTGTCATCCCAGTTTTCAACCTCTTTATTAAGGATATCTACTTCCTACACAAAATACACACAAACCGCTTGCCCAATGGGCAGATAAACTTCAAGGTAGGACCTTGCTGTTAAAAACTGTAATGTTAGTTGAACACTGGACATTGTAAATATTTGCTGCTTTTGAACTTCTAGCTGATTATGTTACCAATTCCTTTAGCATTGCTGTGAACTAGACATAACAAAATATCATTATCTAGGGGAAATGCTGTCACCAAACCTCTGAAAGCAAGCGCTTCCAGTTGCCATGTTCATGTTAAATATCCAGCAGATCCAGAATTACATACAGAGAAGAGAATCCCTAACACTGATGGAATGTAATTGCTTTCAGTTAAAAGGCTTTAAAATGCACAGAAATAAGAGACTTTTTTTTGTTAGTTTTACGTGAAATGGGAGAGATGCACTGCAAAAACCAAAATTCACATAAGCAGAACTAATTGCAGTTACATTCATTTGCCTGTAAAGACTGAGAAGAAATCAAGAATTTCAGAAGCCAAACGTCTAACATTAGCTAATGGTAGACTATTTCTGTACCGAGTAATTTTTAATGAGAAAGGGAAGTTTCTCCAGGGAATGTTATACTCATGTATTTAAAATAAAGAACCTGAAATCAAAGGGTGTTAGAATTTCAGAGTACCACATACGATGGCAGACAAAATTTTGCCATTCCTCAGCCAGGAATACTCTGTTGTAAACTTGAAAAGTTAACAGGTGAGGAACTGGGAGCAAAAGGGGAAGATAATTGGGAAGAAAAACAAGGATACAGACTGAATAAAGGATAAGAGAAGCATGAATAAGAGGCTCTGGAATTGAAGCAAAAGAGCTAATATTTGAATAAAACCCAAATACTATTTTAATAATATTCTTTTAATTACCTCATGTAGAAATTCTGGGAAATTTCAAGACAGATTCATGATTTCCTGACATGGAAGCAGGTTGAGTGCCCTTTTGAAAAAGACAAGAAGATCCAGAGCTATCTACTCACAGCACCCATTTACAGTGAAGAAGGTAAAATCCTTGACATTATAGTGAGCGCTCCTACTTGTTGAAATGCAGACAGAATATATAGATTAAAAAAGTGAAAAAAATGTGCTAAGTATGTATTATCATAGTATATATCATTATTACATTATTATTTTCCACAAGCCATATTGGCTTGTGATGAGAATAAACTTGATTGTGAAGTCCGCTAAGTCTCACATACTATGTTGTAATATTTTGGGTTGGGTTTTTTTGGTTACAGAACCCACCTATCTGAATGTTCTTATTTTATTTACTAGCTCTGTTCATTGCATCCTTTGAAAGTGAAGGTCCAGAAAACCACATGGAAAAAGACAGCTGGAAAACACTCAGGTATGAAGCTTCCTGTCTTTTTGCAGACACAGGCACATGATCATCAGCTTCCTCTCTTCTATTTGCATACCCAGCTTAGATCCATTTTGGCCCACATAATTTTTCTTCTAAATTCACATTTGAAAAAAAAATAAATCAGCAGGGCTTGGATTCTGATACAACTCCTCCAGCCAGATTAGTTCAGGCTGCAAGATCACTGTGAAAAAGAATTTGCCTCAGTGAGTCTCAGTGACTCCTCCTCAGTGACTCCTCCTCCCTCTTCCACATAAATGATGAGATAATTTAGATGCAATTACTTCTAATACTGAGGCCATGACAGAAAGAGAGATTTAGACCTGTGTAAATCATGTTAAACATTTAGATTTGACATGTCTATAGCAGATAAAGAATGAAGACATCTATATGCAACCTGAGCTGCAGTTGAGCTACATTACAAACATATTGTCCTAGAAAAGACACTGTTTCTGAGTGGTCTCTGTGTTCCTTAGGAAATCCACATACGCTTTTCACTTAGGGCATCCATGCAGTGTACATTATTGTATTAAATCCAATAATGTTCAGCAGCGATGTTTTAGGATGACAGAGGAACATATATTATTTGCCTAAGCACATCCTAAGAGCCTCAAGTCATGTTACAAAAGTTAAATCTCATTTCATTTAAAGTTAGCATTCTTACTGGAATTTGTAGAGATGTATTCCAGTTTATCGCAGTTGAAAAGCTCTCCCTCGAGTAAGGCTTCCAGCTAATAATACAAGATAGGTCTATTGCCAACTTTTACCAAAACTGTAAACCTTCCTGTCATGACAGAAAAGATAATTTTACTTTTTATTCTTTATTCTGCTAGGACAACTCTGCTTAATAGAGCCTGAGATTTTTGGAACTGATCTGCATACTTTGAAGCACAGTGAATGAACATGTTTTTACAACCTGAAAGACTTGGACTGAGCTAAGAAAGACCTCACTGGCTGAGGTCTGTTTTGTATATACAGCAACTTTTATGAAATAAAACGTGGTAAATATTTCACATGTCAACCTTAAGGCACTTAAGTGAAGGGTTTTGGGTTTTTATTTTAAATACAAGGGCAGGGCCCTGTTCTCAGAGATGAAATGTATCACGGGAGATGGTACCCCTGGGGAGATCTTATTCTATCAGCATCCAAATTTTTATTTTTTATTACTTCCGCCAAAATTAAGACACACATCCCAACTAAAGCCAGTGTTCAGGTTAAATACTCCATTGGACTGGTATCCTACAGAACACTCAACCTGTCTCTCTAGCTTTGAAGTGAAGGGTCTCCTTCAAATCAGTGATACTGTTCACATGTGTTAGTGTTTGCAGAGTCAAGGCCTTAGACATCCGCAGTGAATGTTTTCCTCTCCTCCATCAGAAAATAGTGCCTTACAAGGTACTGATACTGTTTAGTGTACCTTCTATTACGCTGGACTGGAAGTAAAGAAGATAAAATTATGGATGTCTTGAAACCAGCTACAATGTACTTTTTACATAAAATGGAGAATATGGCACATGAAGTAGAGTATACCTGCCTGTAACATTGATGGTGCAGCAAACATATTTTTGTTACACGATTTAAAAGATAAGATGAGGTAACTGCTGGGGTATGTGCGTTTGTGTGCGTATGTGTGTGTGCATGTGTGAAGATGCACACGTTTAAGTTTTAATACTTCTAGGAACTATCCTTTAAATTCTGGCTGTCAGAATAGTTTGTGTTCTCCTTGTTAAAAATCAGGGATTTTTTTCCCCCCATTTTGTTTTAAGGATGTCTAATCTAGATTATCTCTGCAAAACCGGCTCAATATGTTTTCTCAAAAACAGGTTTTGAATTATACATGAGCTAGGGAGAGGGAAGTGAACTCAATGTGAAGCTAAGGCTAAAATTTCAAAAGAAGCTTAAGAAGAGTTCATCGCTACTGAAATGGTCATTTAATTCCCTCATTTCCTTTGAAAATGCACTTAAATACAATTACAGTGAAAAACAACTTAGAAGATTTTTCTAGTATTTTGCAAGACATGATTAACTGTCTGGCCCAGAACCCACTGAAATCTAAGGGAAGACGTCATAAGATATTGGCCAAACCTTTGAACTCAGGTCACTGTCAAAATTAGAGGTAAATGCACTGATGCTTACCAATTCCAATTTCTCCTTTTAGTCATGAGTTTACACCTAATTTGGCTACCCAGAGGAGCATCTGAGAAACTTATGTTAAGACTCAAGGTACTCATTTCAGGAAAAAAATTCATAGTTCAGGACTTTTTCTTCTTTCTTAATTGAGAGATCAGGTGAGAAAGAATAGGCTCAGATTATAAACTGTTTTGTCAAATAAATTATTACCCATCAATATCTGCTGTCCTTTACAATAATTGTTGTCTCAAAGCCTGAATATTTGTGAAGATAATGACCTGATCTAAATAGTTAGAAGGCCCTCTAGTGCTTACAGTGGTTACAGCCTTCATCATAGAGCCTCACGGAGGACCTCTGCACAAGCTTCTTTTAAAACGATCAACTCTAAGTAGATCTTATTTTATCTCATTCTGCCTTCTATTGAAGAAGGGGCAAGATGTCCTTGACTGAGGATCTGGTTCAATCCAGCCCAGTAGACTCTCCTTGCTGAGTGCCTACAATCAAAAGCAGAGCCACTGTTTCATGTAGCATCTGCAGTCAGTAGTAAAAAATTATTTGCTGTACTGACCCTGCAGTACAGTCAAAAATTAAAGAGCCTTCCCTCTTTCCCTGTTCCACCTGCCCCTTTGAGAAATACTTAGAAGAGTAAATTGGGGTATGGAACAGAGATAAATGAACATTTTGCTATTCCCATAGCATTGACGTCAAAGAGAAACAAAAGAAAGTTATGCCATGAAGAAGGACAAAGTAGAATACTGTTAACAAGAACAGCCCAGAAAAAAGGGAAGGGATAATTCTTATGATCTGCTGCTATTTTTCCTGTGCTGAAGTACTGATCTTCAGCCCTGGATTAGAGTAAGAATATTTATACTGTATTATTACAGTGTTTTGCACTTTCAGAGATGTTCTAGCTAGCAACATTGTTGGACACTAAAAGAGGGATTGTATATCAGCTTTGTTTATGTAATTGAAATTTAAAAGGGATGCTTAAAATTTAAGAAAAAAATATATATTTGAAATGCAATTTTAGAACTTTCTGTAAATGTATTTAAAGAAAGCTTTCACATGAATGTGCACTTCACTGGTCAATCAGTCCTAGTATATACTTGAAATCAATGCAGTATCCACATTGGTTCCTTTTTATTTTTCCTCCCTCAGTTTGATACGTTACTTCAATACTGTGTTTTGCTATTCTGAGCTGAAATGCTAAATATAAAGCTGTACCATAAAGCAGGATATTCTGTGTTTGACTGGATGTGCTTGCATTAATAAAAAAGAAAAACACCAACTTGCTTCAACCAGACTTAACTTTTTCCATGGTTCCTTTTCACCTGCAAACTGATGAAGCCAAAACCCAGCAGCTAAACAAGTCGAACCAACTGTAGAAGGCAATGTAGCAGTAATGAACCAACTAGTTTGTTTCTTATAGAGACATTATGAAATATTTCAATATCTTCCAACAAAGGCAAGGGCAACACTAAAACAGTAACATGCTGTACTTCTAATAAGCTTTCTAAAATAGCATTTTCCAGATTTGATACAGTGTCTGCTGCAGAATGTTTTCTTTCTCTCAATGAAAGTGATCAATGGCACCACAGTGGAAAAACATTTTGCATGTTCTAAGACTTGAATTTTATGTTGTTTTTTTCCCCTCCCACGTTTATCATTTTAACAGGAAAGCAGAGAAATGTCTGCTGGCTGCAGCACAGTGCAGGGTTTCCTGTAGCAATATTCTGTTGACATTTCAGTGGTTACAACCACTACCCTACTTTGCTGAGGCAAAACCACTTCTCCAAAGTCACACTGGGCCTGAACAAGCACAGAGCCATGAAGAGATTCCAGCTTTCCTAACATGCTCTCCCAGTGCTACCCACACTACCTCCTTTCTCAGAGGTTGGAGCCATAGAATAAAATAGATCTTGAAAGTACAGGAGCTCTGGAGGCCACATAAGCATTTTTAAACGGTTGAACACTCTCCAGGGAAATTCTTTTGATAACCAGACATCCACAACAGACTCCCAAAGTAGAACAGTACCACTTTCAGTCATCATGGCTCATTAGAAAAGATAATGATGTTTACCAGTATTAAGAAAACAATCAAACAGACAAGAGTCTTCCTGATGGCCAGATCACACTCGTAATTAATATGCATATCACATCCTTAAAAACTTACTTCCAATTATGTCCCATGCAGTCATTAGGATAAATTAACTATTTACACAGACACAAGAGTAAACAATAAAATTGCTGTCTAGGCACTTTGCTGCCATTAGAGCACAACACAGTATGACAAGCAGTAACTCAATGCCAGTGAGATCTCTTCAGTTATGTTAGCAGCAATTTATCAAGTTAATAGTTTCCAAGAAACAGCTTCCTTTTAGCAAATAAATCACGTAGCAAAAATTCAGCTGACTATTGAGCTGACTACTGATATTAGTATATCTTTTGGAGACAAATCAGTAATTCTTACAAGGATGTGCAGATAGATCTTCCCTCTTTAGTCTGCTATACTTTTATCAGGGCAACCCCAGCTTCCCAACTAACCAAAAAAGCCTGCAAACAGTGTATACAGGGCTGGGCAAACAGTGAAATTCTTAGCAAAAATTTAATTAAAAATAAATACCAGGAAGACTTCATCCTAAACCATTAGTGCACGCTATCAAGGAAGTTTCCAGACCAGTGCAAGTATTAACAGTAGTTATTTTCAAGTTATTCTTTCCATGCTTGTCCCTGGAAAGGCAGAACTGGGAATGCTTTGTGGGTTTGGCATATATCCTACAGTTCTCCCCCAAAGGTTCTCTAACAGTTCAGAGGGTTTTTTTGCCTTCCTTCACTGCTCCCCCCAGGGTGGGCCTAGGAAGAGAGAAACAACATTTGAGGGGGCGTATTTCTGCAGTAATGTGAAGGTAGAGTCTGAAGTGCAACCTTTTCTTTAACATCAATCTTCACAGTGTTTCTAGTACTTCCAATGTTGTCAGCTACTTCTCACAGCACTTTTGTGGCTTGTTGATACCACATTCAGCTTTTGCACAGAAAATGGACGCAGACGACTACTGCAAAATAGCTTTGGGATATTCATTAATTTTTGTAATGAAATATTAAAAAGCTCAATTTTTATGTCACACAGGGAATGCTGATACAGTCTCAGACAAATACTCTGCCTTCTCCTTCTCAAGAGGATGAGGAAGAAATTAAAACCACCAGGAAATGAAACGTTAATTTAAAAATAGTAAGGCAATAAATATACTTTCTGTTCCACTAGGATGCATACCTTACGGTATTAAGGATACTTAGCCTTCTAACAACTAATAATAAAAAGAAGCACTTGTATCTAATATGTTATGTAATGAACAGTGTTTGTCAAAACCAGTACACAGTTACTTGAAACTATTAGTAACATCTACCAGAAGAAAAACACAACCAAAGTCCCAGGGCTTTTGTCAGGCACAGGATTCCTGCTAACAACCCCACCACAGTGTAAGGCATGGAGACCACGTCACAAGACTGGAAGAAAGCTGAAAGGGAGCACAAAACTAAGCACCAGTTTCAAACATCCCCACCTGGACCTGGATCAAGGAAGAAGAAATGTTATCTTTAGTGGAAGTTTGCTTCCAGTATTTCTAATCTTATCTAGCTTTTTCAGATTGAGCAGGCACCTTAAACTTAATATCCTTCTATTGGAGCAGAAGTCCAATGAGATCTAACAGAACATCATTATAAGGAAAAGTACTTAACATAGTTTATTTGCTGTCATGTGAGCACACTAAGGCCTCTTCTCATTCTGGGAAGTACTAAATTCAAAAGAACCATGCTAGGCATCAGTGTCAACATGGAACGTTTCCTCGTAAATGTTTTAAAATATTTAAGCAAGATTGAAGATACATGAGGAGGTGGAGTGTTAGGAACATCTATTGAAACAGAGAAGTGAAGGGCTACATATCATGAATTGCCGCAACAGAACTCTGGAGCACATAACAACCACACCTGTTAATTATGAATTTGATTCAAGTCTTTAACAATTATGGCACTAGCAGAGTTTGATGAGACATTGAATTATTCATGTCTGTGGACATTATAGGTCAGTGCTAAAGAACTCTCAATTTGCAAAACAACAACGAAACCAAAACAAACAAAAGAAACCACACACCATCCTCCCCCTGCTAACATGTTTCAAAAACAAATTCCAAGCAAGTAATGAATAAATCCACTAACTCCAGCAAATCAAATGCCTTTTCCTCTTATCCCACTCCTCCAAAATTTCACAGTATCTGAGTATGCCAAGAAAAGTGTCACAAGAACCCAGCAGCCAAAAAATCACTTGGACAAGATTTTAAAACCAAACACATTTGAAAAACAACAACAACAAAAAATCCTCAAAACACCCCACCCAAACAAAACAACCAACCAAACAAAATCAAACCAAAACACAACACCACACCAACCGGGGACTTCATTTGCAGGCCAGAAACCCATCCCAGCTGACACACACACACACACACACACCCCCGCCCAGAAATGCAACTTGCATGCCAAGAGTAGCCAAAGCTTTGATCTCTCTCTAAGCTTCATCTCCAGAGCATACCTGAACACCAAAAGATCTCAAAGGTTTGGGGTGTTTTATTTAAGCTGTCCCTTTAATATGATCATTTTCTCCATCCATGACTTGTAACGAAGTCAGAGAGAAGCCACTTAAGTTTACCTAAGGCTTCAGGATATCTGTGCAAGAGCTCAGGCTCTCCCAGGGCCAAAGGTACCACTGCAGCCATTAGCTTATGGAACAACAGAACAGTAGGAGTTGGAAGAGACCATGTAGTCCACTCCCCTGCTGATGGAGGTATACCTAAATGAAGTTGCACAGAAACACATCCAGACAGGTTTTGAAAGCCTCCAAAATCCACAATCCTATGGGCAGCATTTTCAGGTGCTGTCACCCTCAAAGTAGCTTCTCCTCAATTCAAGGGAAGCTTCCTGTGTTCTATTGTAGCCATTGCCCCTTGTCCTATCACTGGACACCACTCATGAATTCCATGCTTTCAATATTTATATGCATTTATAAAATCCCCTCTGTCTACTCTTTTCCAGGCTGAAGAGCCCCTCAGCCTCTCATTGTAAAGAAAGATGCTCCACTACCCACTACCCTAATCATCCTCATGGCCCTCTATTGGGTTCTACCCAGTAGGTCTGTATTTCTTGAACTAGGGAGCCAAGCACTGGACACAATACTCTAGATGTGGTCTCACCAAGGCAGAGTAAAGAGGGAAAAGAACTTCCCTTGATCTCCTAGACACACTTTTCTTAATGCACTCCAGAATACCATCAGCCTTCTTGGCCACAAGGGCACATTATTAGTTCATGGTGAACTAATTGTCCTCCAGCACTCCCAGGCCCTTCCTGCAGAGCTGCATTCCAGCAGGTCAATCCCTTACCTGTACCGGTGCATGGCGTTATTCCTTACCAGGTGGTTGCCCTTGTAGAAATTCATGAGGCTCAGCTTTGCCCAACTCCTCAGCCTGTCCAGGTCTGGGTAAATGGCAGCACAGCCTCCTAGTGTGTCAGCCACTGCTCTCAGCTTTGCATCATCAGCTCATGGTTCTACAGCTCTCCACAGCTCCATCTCCTGCCTCCTCCACATTTGTGACCTGCACAAATGGACACCACTGCTTCTCACAGGAGAAACACCATTTGTATCACAGCAGTGACTGCTCCCTAGGCATATTTGCCACTTCTTTCAGCAGGAGCCAGCCAGGAGCTTTCTCCTGTCAGCTTCAGGTACAAAATAAGAGAAGCCAGCTACCCTACAAAGGCCCTAATAAAGCCCACAGCTGCCATCATTTGTGCAAACACAACAGCTGTGGCCAAGGCAGCCACTCACAGCAGGGTCAGGGTGAGGCCCAAAAACCTCTTCTAGCACTGCCCAGCCTTAAGGGGTAGCACTGCTCAGTGTTCCTAAGGGAGGTGTGAGGCTGATATAGACCCAGCGGACACAAATTCTCAAGGCAATCATGATGCTAACATTTAAAACAGCTAGAAGTTTGGATCCTGCAAAGTCAGCCAGCACAGAGGAATTTTGTTTGTGTGGAGGTGCTTGCACCAGCCTGCTCCCAGGTGTGCTCTGCACACCTGTGTGCCCACAGCCCAAATACACTTCTCACTGTGATGCATTAAGAAAAACTCATATTGCTCCAATAAAAGCAGAGCTGATTAATTTTATTACAAACATTATATTCCAGTATCCACTAAAATCAGTAATTTAAATTCAGATGCATGTAGTTAGGGCTTACTTCTCTTTCCTTCCTTATGCAATTTTCCAGTCTTAAACACAGTTGACAAAGAAGTTATGATTTTCATAGGTGTATCTCAAAATCCAATGGGTCACAGAAAAAGGTCTCAAAGTATTTTCTTCTGGATGCAGTGGACCCAGGCGAAGTATTTCCCTGTAGGTTTTCCTCTTTGCCTTGTGTATTCTCCAGTTTTCCAAAATAGTATCTACCAGTCTCATATAATGACATTTTTTTAAAACAAATTCAAGTTTGCAAATTCAAAAGCCCAACTTGAAACCATTCCTGTAACACATCTAACACAAAAGTGTGCCCTGAACTAATCTCATTTTTACTTCTCATCTCCAACCCTTCCCTCCACAGATTGCAAGTTCTTTGGAAAAGGTTGCAAGTAATGTGAATAGCATACAACAGCTGGAAAAAAAAATTACTTCTCAGTTCAGTGGAACATATTCCTATTAAAACAAATATTACTATATTTACTACCCTAACACTAAAATGCAGTGATTCCTCCAGGAAAATGCAGCTGGCTTTATGCACTTGGACCACAGCTCTATAAAGGGAAACAGGGCGTTACATAAACAGCATCTGTGAAAACACGAGGACTGGCCCAACACTCAGCCACATAACCTGAGTGCTGCCCTGGGTAGACATTTGGTTGTGACTCCAAAGCACCATATTTTCATATATCTTTGCAAAGCCTTTGTGGCCGGCAGCCCAGGCTGAACAGCCTGGGTTTTATTCTCCCTCTGCAGGCAGAGCACAACTTGGGAAAGCCAAGAGCAGGTCTCCTCTTCTGAACTGGGGAGGGTCATTAATGGCAAGCATCCATTTCTGACACCCTGGAACTGTGCAGGTTGGAGCCACAACAACTGACAATGATCCATGTGCACTACCCAAACCTTGATGTTCCTCATTTCTCCAGAAATTTCCTGTGGCTCCAACAGGAGGCCCTCTACCATATTTTATGTTTGCACTGTCTCAGGCTGACATATTTTATGTTTGCACTGTCTCAGGCCAGAGGTGATCAACAACAACACGAACTCAGCATCAATGCTGAAGCATTAATAATTAAGTTACCGAACTGGTTCTGTGGACAAAGACACCCCTCTCCCTCAATTAACTAATTTCCTATTGGTTGCTAAAGCAGACAGCAAACCCAGACAAAGACTCCCAAGGAGAAAGCTGGGCAGTTGGCAGCTCCCTTGGCACATGCTAGCTGCCAGGAGCTCTTCTCTCCAGCCAGAGGACAGTGATGTTGAGTGTGCACCCTTCAGCCACCTCACTCCCACCATCTGATCCAGCAGCTGTGCTCTGTGCAGAGGCTGGATCCCCAGGGGTAATGCACAGCTGTGGATCCACATGGTAATCGTGTTATCTTCGGCAGTTACAAGCCTGAGACTAGACACTTAGGTAACGTTTTCCAGCCATTTAGCCAGATTTATGCCTAAAGCAACATGTAGAATAGATTTTATTATTCAAGCAAGAGATTTTCATATTTGGAATGTGAGTAATTTCCTGTTTCTTGGATGAGGTTAGGAAACACCTCTGAGGAAGAGTTACATATTTTACTGGGAAAGGGCAAACCTACCCTACGTGAGAGCACACAGCAATAACCAGAAAACAACTGCATAGCTGTATACAAACACCTGTGCTCATATCACAGCGTGGCTATGCCAAAATGCAATTTTAAGTTCACTACACTCAGGTAATTGAAATTACTTGTATATTCACTTTATAATAAAGACATATTGTACGATTTCTGTTCTAGTTCTGTAAGAACAGAAACAAAGGTGTGTCATCAAACATTGAGAATAGGTAACGGTTTTAAATCACTGTTCTTTGCCATGAACTTCATGTCACAATAACAGTTCACTATACTTCAGCATGAAATACTGTAACACATACAGAAACAACAGAAAGCCTAATCCACAGGGGGAAAAAAATCACTGAAACAATGGCCAAGCATTGGAACAAGCTGCCTAGGGTGGTGGTTGAGTCACCACCCCTGGATGTGTTTAAAGGTCATTTAGATGTGGCTCTTAGCAACATGGTTTAGAGGTGAACTTGGTAGTGTAGGGTTAATGGTTGGACCTGAATGATCTATGATTCTATAGTATGGATTTCATAAACGGAGTCCTTTGTGGTTTAACACCAGTTTCTCGGGGTTGGTAAAGTGCAGAGTCCAGGTCCTGCACTGCCTGTCAGCTCCCATCCCACTTGCAGGGTCCAGCTGCTGGGCTTTCCTTTGTCGGTGTCAACACAGCTCAAGTCAGCTGGGACACCCCCATGAGTCACTAAAGAACCAAGACTGGAGCTCACAAAAGATTCATAGTTGGAAGAAATAAGAAGAGCTGTATGAATGAAAAAAACAAACTGAAGTAATGAGGAAGGTAGCTCACAGATAAACAAGAAACATGATGTGAGATTTAAAGAGGTGAAGAAAAGAGCCATCCAAGTCTTCAGGATATATTTACACCACATGTGTCATTTCTTTTAGGTATGCTAAGGACTTGGGGAAAACAAACTACTCTCCACATCCATACATGTTTCTGACCAATGCTGGGCAGCAACTCAGCTTTGTGTTAGCTGCTCAAGGGCATAATTAAAGCACCACTGTCATCCATAGCCACATAGAAGACGCTTGATCTGTTAGCTTTGGGTAATGCAGCAATAACTGATAACAACAACTGCAAAATTTGAGTCCTCAAATGGAGTCTACCCATGCCATTCCCCTGAGATTACAGAAGAGGAGCAACAAAAAGTGAAGCCCTTCCAGAAGACTTCTTGCCAGAAAATGTCCCAAAAGATGATTGCAAGTGTAACACGACCGGCAAAGCAGTGACCATGTGTGATCTGTAACTGCAGTGCACCGAGGCAGGACCAGGGCAGCTTGCCGTGCAGAGCAGCACGTCCCCCACCGCCCCGAGCCAGTTATTTCTCTCCCGAGAGGCCCGTGTGGTGTGGGCAGAGACTGCTGCAGCCACAGTGCTTTCACCAGAGGGAGGGAGGTGCTGAGTCAGGTGGGCTCGTTCCTGAAGTGTTCTCCAGTCAGGCCACACGGCCAGGGATAGGGCTGGTGGTGACTCGCCGCGAAGCGGTTTTCAAAGAACTGTGTCGACCCAGACTGAGGTCGAACGTAAGCAGGCAGGTGTCAGGCAACTGGCTGCAGAGTGCTGAAGCCTGGCACCTGAGATGGAGGGCAATAGAGATAACACCTGCATTAGGTGTGAGCAGCTCGATTATCTGCTTAATCTAGTGGCTGAACTGAAGGAAGAAATTACTAGATTTAGGACTGTAAGGGAATGTGAAAGGGAGTTGGATTTGAGGCTCTGCAGGCTCCCCTAGCAGAGGGAGGTGACCTAAGATGCAGCAGGAAGTAGATACAGGTCCCTGTTAGGAAATGCAAAGTAAAACCCTCACGGCTGCCCTCACCTTCCCAGCTGCCCTTGCAAAACAAGTACAGGGCACTGGAAGTTGAGGGTGAGGTGAATGAGAAGACAGAAGACACCATCTAATGTGTTGCCTAGGGCAAAACAGCTCACCCCCTCACCCTCCTTCCCCCCCCCCCCCCGCATGAGGACTTGTTCCTTTAAAAAGAAAGAGGAGGATAATTTTTATCGGTGATTCCCTCCCTGAGGGGAACAGAGGGCCCCATATGTCCGATGGATCCTTCCCACAGGGAAGTCTTCTGCCTCCTTGAAGCCTGGGTCAGAGATGTTACCAGAAGGCTGCCTAGTCTGATACAAGTCCTCTGGTTGCTATCCCTTGATAGTTATGCAGGTGGGGAGCCATGAGGTTTAAACCAGAGGTCCAAAGGCAATCAAAAAGGACTTCAAGGCTCTGGGAAAACTGGTTGAGGGGTCAGGGGCACAGGTAATGTTTTCATCGATACCCTTAGTTGCAGGAAGGAATACTGAAGGGAACAGGAAAGCAGGTGTAATTAACTAGTGGCTCAGAGGCTGGTGCCACCGACAGAATTTGGGTTTTTTTCATCTTGGGGAACTTTCTATGGCACTGGGTCTGCTAGCAACAGATGGAGTACATCCATCCCAGAGGGAAAGCACATGAGAACAGCCTATCCCACAGAGGGAAAAGGGTTCTAGAAAGGGAGGTGGCTGCACTCACTGACAGGGTTTTAAACTAGATTTGAAGGGGGAAGGGGTTGAAACCAGTCCCCCAGACAGGAGTCTGAGGGTGGGAAGCTGGAGTCAGAGGTGAAACCAGCAGCCCAGCTGAAGTGCATATACACTAATGCACGCCATATGGGTAACAAACAAGAGAAGCTGGAAGCCTTGTTACATCAGGAAAGTTATGATGTAGTTGCCATCACAGAAACGTGGCAGGATGACTCACATGACTGGAGCACTGTAATGGAGCACTGTAATGGATGGCTACAGGCTCTTCAGGAGAGACAGGCGAGGGAGAAGGGGTGGAGGGGTGGTCCTGTACATCAGGGAGGCTCTAGATGCCATGGAACTAGAGATTAAGGATGATCAAGTTGAGTGCCTGCTGGTGAGAATGAGAGGGAAGGCTGACATCCTGGTTGGATCCTGTTATAGACCACCCAATCAGGATGAAGAGGTTGATGAATTATTTTATAGGCAGCCAGAGACTGTCTCAAGATCACCAGACTTTGTTCTTAGGGGCAACTTTAGCCTGCCAGATATCTTCTGGGAACTTAACACAGCAGAGAGGAGGCAGTCTAGAAAGTTCTTGGAGTGTATGGAGGACAGTTTCTTATCACAGCTGCTGTGTGAGCCTACCAGGGGTAAGGCTTTGCTTGACCTTCTTTTATAAATAGAGAAGGGCTGGTGGGAGATGTGGTGGTTGGAGGCTGTCTTCGGTCCAGCGACCATGAGATAATTGAGTTTTCAACTTGCAGTCAAGCTAAGAGAGGCAGCAACAAAACCTCCACTCTGGCCTTCCAGAGGGCAGACTTCAAGAAACTAACTCAGAAGGTACCTTGGGAAACAGCCCTTAAAAACAAAGGGGTCCAGGAGGGCTGCACCTACTTCAAGAAAGAAATCTTGAAGGTGCAGGAACAGGCTATCCCAGTGTGCCAGAAGTTGAGCCAACAGGGTAGAAGGCCAGCCTGGATGGGCAATGAACTTCTGAACAAATTAAGGGAAAAAAAGAGGGTGTATCATCTTTGGAAGGAAGGAGAGGTTACTCATGAAATGTTTAAGGATGTTGCTAGGTCATGCAGGAATAAAATTAGAGAGGCAAAAGCCCATTCAGAGCTTAGACTGGCCATTGCTGTGAAGGACAACAAAAAAAATCCTTCTACAAATACATTAATAGCAAGAGGAGGGGCAAGGACAAGCTCCACTCCTTAGTGGACACAGAGAGGAATATAGTAACAAAAGATGAGGAAAAGGCAGAGGTACTTAACACCTTCTTTGCCTCAATTTTTAATAGCAGGATAGGTTGTCTTCCAGACAACTGGACTCCTGAGCTGGCAAATGGAGTCAGGGAGCAGTATAGTTCCCCTGTGATCCAGGAGGAAGCAGTTAAAGACCTGCTCAGCCACTTGCATCCCCACAAGTCCATGGGACCAGATGGAAACCTTCCTAGGGTACTAAGAGAGCTGGCAAATGAGCTGGCCAAGCCGCTCTCCATCATTTTTCAACAGACCTGGCTCACTGGAGAGGGCCCAGAAGACTGGAAGCTGGCCAACGCGATGCCCATCCACAAGAAGGGCCAGTGGGATGAGCCAGGGAATTACAGACCTGTCAGCCTGTCCTCAGTGCCAGGCAAGATTATGGAACAGGTTATCTTGAGTGCAATCACACAGCACCTACATGATGGCCAAGGGATCAGACCTAGCCAGCATGGATTTAGGAAGGGCAGATCCTGCCTGACCAACCTGATCTCCTTCTATGATCAGGTGACCCGCCTGGTGGATGTGGGGAAGGCTGTGGATGTAGTCTACCTGGACTTCAGCAAGGTCTTTGACATTGTCTCCCACAGCAAACTCCTGGCCAAGCTGTCAGCCCGGGGCTTGGACAGCAGCACTCTGCGCTGGGTTAGGAACTGGCTGGAGGGCTGAGCCCAGAGAGTGGTGGTGAATGGTGGCACATCCAGCTGGCAGCCAGTCACCAGTGGTGTCCCCCAGGGATCAGTGCTGGGCCCCATCCTGTTCAGTATCTTTACTGATGATCTGGACGAGGGGATGGAGTCCATCATCAGTAAATTTGCAGATGACATCAAGCTGGGGGCAGGTGTTGATCTGTCAGAGGGTAGGAGAGCTCTGCAGAGGGACCTCGACAGGCTGGACAGATGGGCAGAGTCCAAGGGCATGAGATTTAACACATCCACGTGGCAGGTTCTACACATTGGCCACAACAACCCCATGTAGTGCTACAGGCTGGGGTCAGAGTGGCTGGAGAGCAGCCAGGCAGAAAGGGACCTGGGGGTGCTGGTTGATAGTAGGCTGAACATGAGCCAGCAGTGTGCCCAGGTGGCCAAGAAGGCCAATGGCATCCTGGCCTGCATCAGGAATAGTGTGCCCCTGTATTCAGCACTGGTTAGGCCACACCTTGAGTCCTGAGTCCAGTTCTGGGCACCTCAGTTTAGGAAAGATGTTGTCTTGCTGGAACGTGTCCAGAGAAGGGCAACAAAGCCGGTGAGGGGTTTGGAGCACAAGCCTTATGAGGAGAGGCTGAGGGAGCTGGGGCTGCTTAGCCTGGAGAAGGGGAGGCTCAGAGGAGACCTTATTGCTGTCCACAACTACCTGAAGGGAGGTTGTAGCCAGGTGGGGGTTGGTCTCTTCTCCCAGGCAATCAGCACCAGAAAACGAGGACACAGTCTCAAGCTGTGCCAGGGGAGGTTTAGGCTGGACGTTAGGAATAAATTCTTCACAGAAAGAGTGATTTGCCATTGGAAGGGGCTGCCCAGGGAGGTGGTAGAGTCACCATCACTGGAAGTGTTTAGGAAGAGACTGGAGGGGGCACTTAGTGCTATGGTTTAGTTGATTAGATAGTGTTGGGTGATAGGTTGGACTTAATGATCTCAAAGGTCTTTTCCAGCCTGGTTAATTCTATTCTATTCTATCTTATGATGTACTTGCATAAATCTAAGGAACTTTTAGAGCAGCACATTGAACAGAATCCTTCTTTATTCTCCTGTCCTGTTCTGGAAAATGCCTATTGAAAGAGACAAAATAACCAATTCCTGACATATTCATCAGTTAATTTCAGTGAGGGCTTTGCTTACAGGAAAACATTGCATCTTATTTTGAAAAAAGTCCCACTGAGGAAATCATTATTCCAAATAGGAATTTTAGGTATCTTTAGATATCTCTTTTTTCAATTAAATAATTTCACCGTTCACTAGGCCTGTAGTGCAGCAGCAAAGTAAAAATACTTGAGAATTAGAATAAACCTTCCTTAAGATTTAAAAGTTTTGTTATTTATATCTAATTACATAATTTAGAGACAAATGAATTGGTAAAATGGTAAGTCACTAGGGGACATGAACTGTACATGGTAAGCAGTAATTCCCTGGAATTGCAAATTTCAGACCAGGAGTTAACAGCTTTTAATTTAAGTGATTTAATTGCTGATGGTGAAGTTGCCACTAAGCTACCCCCATAACCTGTACAGCACTACTAGAGATGGGTATTTTTCTGCTGTAAATGGTCTACAGATTTGAGTGTTATCAGTAAAACTATCTCCTGCATAGATATGTGGTTAGGTGTGTGCAGAACCCAGTACCATGAAGCAGCAAAATGCATCCAAGGAGATTCCATGCTTAAAAATATTCTTGTTACTACCACTGGTCTGTGAGTACCTGGCCTTGACCCTACACAGCACACAGCCTGTACTGGTATCTCTGGCTTTTGTAATGAAAGCCATGGGTGATGGATGCCTATCTCAAAGGTCTTTTCCAACCTGCTTAATTCTATTCTATGCTCCTCATGAGCTACCCAGATGATGTGTGCCATAAAAATATGTTCTTACACAAGCAGTTATTGCAGGGAGCTGAACTAAGACAAGAGAAAGACCCTGCAAGGGTCCCAGAAAGCTCAAGTCCTCAAATGGGCATTCAGACTACCTGGGTCAATATCCAACCCCAACAGTAACTATTTCTAAGAGTTCTGACTTCTTTTAACTCCAAAGCATTCACTTCCACATTTTGGGATGACCGAAAAAAAAAGCTTAAAAAAGTGGTTCCTGTTGACTGCATTCAGTTCCAGCTTCTGTTGATTACCTTCTATGATCAACACTCTAGTCTGGTTTTGATTGCACAGATGCAGTCGATACTGTTCCTCTTCCATGCCATTGCTGATAAGCACAACCATCCAGTGGAAAACGGCAGAACGTAAAAGATCTGGCTATCAGCAGTCTTCTGCATTTTCAAAACATGGAAACTAGGACAAACAGATCTTTCTAGGGCAGTGCTGAACGGTAAGAACCAAGCTGCAGTGATGCTTAACACCTCTACACTACCTCAGTATCTGTTTCAGAGTGTGCCAAGCAGGGGTGGTGACTGAGAGGCATTTTTGATGCTTATTCTTGTGCAGCAGAGACAAGATAGCAGTAGCAGATGAAATTTTAAGGGCTAGAGCTGTTACAGAAGGCCCCACTTATATGTTAATCCCAAAGCTTCATGTCTGTTTAATCTTTCTCACTGGTACCTTATTTCTGTTAGAAACCACCAAGATAAGTTAAAGAAAGGAAGCATCTGGTTTGTCTGGGGAATTAACTTTGCAATTTCATGTCTGGGTAGATACTCACTTGAGATGCAAAAATGAGCTAGCTGAATTTCCTGCTGAAAATACTACTTCTTGAGCCCAACACGTCATCTGCCTTGTGAAATATTGTAAAGAAAAAAAATTCGAAAAACCAGCTTAAAACAATTTCTAAAATGCAGAAATTCCTTTTATTAGAGAATATGAACTGCAAGAAGTCTTGCAATGCATTCTCTTCACTCTAAATACAATACAGTACACTATTTTCCACAATAAGTTACATAAAGGCAAATTTTATGTACATACAAAAAAGGATCAGTGCCCAGAACTATTTGCGCAGCGTATCCACTATCCAGAAATCAACCATTAAAATATTTAGTTCCCTTCAGAATTCCTGAAATAAACTGAATTCATGAACAGATCTTAATCATCTGGTTTGGAAAGGAGTTTTGTCTAATTTCTAAATTCAGGGGAGACCATGGATGTGGTTTAACCACTGAATCAGCATTCTCAGAATTCATTCATTCTATAAACAAATGTATCAAAAATGAGGCATGCCATATAGTAGCATATAAGACAACAGGGAGAAAAATGACCTGACTGCATTGAAACTGTTTATGCATCCCAAAAGGGAAGTAGTGAAGCAGTAGTGCCATTGTACAAGGCACTAATGAGACCACAGAAAAATTCTGCTTATGCATGCTCAGAAAAACAAAAAAAAGAGAGAGACACCTCCCCCCACTCCAAGTAACCAACAAAAACCCCTTCAAACTGAGTAAGTGAAGAATAAGGCCGCTAGGACAATCAGTGAAATGGAGAACATTGTATGAAGAAAGACTGTAATAGCACTTGCTTTTATAGTCACTGAAACAGCTGAAAGTATACAACTTCCTCCTGAAAACATGTCAGGAAAATGCCAGAAAGAAGAAGAAAGCTAAAGGATAATATTGGCATAACAGCAAATGGTTCCTCAACTGAAAAGCACAAGATGTAAAGACAGGGCCTTGGAATAAGGAGGAATGGGGGCAAAAATCTTTAAGCAAATGAGCTTAATAGCATAACTCAATTGATAGAAGTTCAGATTCTGTGATGTGTCTACTGCAGGAAAAGACCAGACACACACACCCCCAAGTGGAACGTTCCCAACTTGTCTGATCCATCAGAGACAAGAAGGTGGCCTCTTTTGCAGTGTGAAATTACATGATATGCTCTGAAATTCCCCTCAAAGATTTTCATTCCCCCTCCTTCACACAAGTTATTCCACATTCAACTATGTGAATGTCTGTTAATACAGCAAATGCAACACCAGGCCCCTGCTGTGAAATCAGGAACCTGAATAGCTGGTGTTACTGCTCAGCGTGTCCTGGATACTTTTCACGGTGAGATTTTTCCACTCCTTTCTCTTCCTTCTACAATGGAGTGTAAAGACACAGTGCAGTAATCCACACAGAGGGAAAATACTCAAGACAAAACAAAATATTATTTAGTTCTTAAAATAATGAAAAATAATAATTAAAATGTACCATGTGGAAAAGTGTAGAGTTGTACATTCCACTGAAGACACTTCCCTTCAACTACACACACATTCCAATTTATTTGAGGTGCTTGGACTTGCAAGACAGGTTGGTAATCACGCATCAGTCAAAGAATTACTCTGAAAACAAATACAAGAACCAAAAATCCTCTAAACTCTTCTTCACTGAAAAAGAGAGGCACTGCATTTTTAAGCTGAATTAAGGCTGTAAAATGATGCTGGTTCATTGTGAATTTGAAGTCATCAAGTGTCACAGGAGTGACATTTAACCCACTGTTTCGCTGTTAGTCCTGTAAGCCTGCTTACGGAGATGAGTCTCGATCTCCTCCCTGAAGACCAGCATTCCCAGGTGCGAGTGAGAGGCCTCGTTCATGGCTTTGGACTGGATACACATGCGATACTGCTCTGGAGTGAGTTCATCTGCACAGTGTTTCTCGTGCCAAAGGTGAAAGAGGCCAGGGACTGGTGTCCTGATCACAATAAGGTCACCGTGCAAGTACTTTCTGTAAAGGTGAACGTCCTCGACACCCCAGCCTTTCACTTCCAAGTCAAAACCCCTAAAAAAGCAGTATCAGGAAATGTTATTTTAAAACACAGGCTAGGTGCAAAGCTAAAGGTGCATCACTCCTTGTGCAATATATTACCATATTTGGTACAACACACCAGAAATTCTGGAGCAAATAACTTGAAGTGCTTCATGCCAAAAAGCATGCCAAATTGAGGGAGTGGAACTTCCAAGCATATCCCATCCTTTGCAGTGGAAACTGCCCAGGACACAGATCATGTACTGCTGGCTTCAAAATTCTTAGAACAGTGTCTCAGAAATCACATTATGCATGACATCCTATGTGACAGCTGCAGAAAACTGTAGGCAAACCTCACTGGCTATGCTTCTAAGTTATTTTTAGCAATCATAATGGATTTTAGCAGCTGTAAAATGAAGCAGTCATGCTCCATATGAAAAGTCCTCTCAAAAATGCCATCAATTAATCCATAGGTGACAGCTCAAAAACATGGATGAAGGAAAGTAAATAGGTCTACCATTTTAACTTCTCTTGCCTTTCTTTCTAGGACCATAGTGAAAATCAACCCAGGCAAATGCACTATTAATTTCAGAACTCCAGAATGATGAAGTCTTAATTTAGCACGTACCCTACACATTGCAATATGACTGCTATTAGAAATCAGCCTGCATTCAAGCCATTATACAGCACACAGGGCATGTCTTTACACCTGGCAGATTATCTTCAAGACGGTCTCCTGACTTGA
Source organism: Picus viridis (assembly GCA_033816785.1). NCBI lineage: Eukaryota > Metazoa > Chordata > Aves > Piciformes > Picidae > Picus > Picus viridis. The sequence continues at coordinate 26,070,386 of CM066586.1, forward strand.
AGCATACCAAACTGGTCTCGGATTTAACTGCAAGCCACAAGGGGGTGCCAAAGCACATTTCTAAAGCCTCTAGTAACTTCATTCAACTACTCAGGGTCATTTAAAAGAAATAATTCGAATGCTTCTTGTCTATGTTATGGTTTACTTCACAGACAAGTTTTTTAAACTTGATTAATTTGCTTCAAAAAGTATAAAACGTCCTGAAAAAATTAAGTATTTGCAGAAGTTCTAGAGTGAGATGTTGCTACTAAATATACTGTGACTTTTAGCAAACATTCATCAGATTATGTCAAAAAATAATATAACTCACTGGTCAAACTTATCAAGAAGTCTGACTGCTGGGCTTGGGCTTGGGAAAATAACCAAAGAAACATATATGTTACTTTCCTGTCATTAGAGAAGAACAAATTTAAATACACCAACAAAATTTTTACAGTTTCATCTTACCAACAGTCAGAAAGTCTGTCCGATATTGACAAGTCATCCCAAAGCCAAAATCCCGCCAGAAACCAGAATCCTTCTTGTGCACCTGCAGTTTTAAAACAACATCATTTTGAAATGCAAAATACATCAAAGGCAGTACATTGCACTTGGTTTTGAAGAAAGCTAATCTCTTCTGATCAGTGCAGGCTACAGTATTTCTGTGTCATACACAGGTATGGGCTTCCTAATTACCTGCTGTTCACTTGATCCTTTGCCATCTGATTCAAAATACTGGCTTGTATTGCAGTTCCACATTTACCTTTCTGCCCCAACAGCTCTGGTTTCTATACACTTGGTCACACAAAGCAGTAGATTTCTGGTAGTCTAATGACAAATCTGTTCCAAATACTCCAATTTCTACCCAGTTTTTTTAAGGCCACATTTGTCTCTCCTCTTCTGACATGAGAAGAAAATTAAGTTTTGTTACTGGTGAAACAATAGCAGAGTTGTCAGGCAGGAGCTCACTTCTATCTCCTGTGACAACCTAAGGCCATATGCAAAAGCTTCCTGCCTATTTTTCTTAGGATTCTTGTGCCTGTTTTTCAGTATGGCTGTGTTGCACGCTCTCCTTTCCCACAAACCTGTCCACTTCAGAAGGTCCAGCTGCAACCCCAAATTTCATTTACACAGTCTCTTGAGAGTCAGGATGGATGCTAACCATGCCATTCAAATTTCAGGCAACAAAGACCCAGAAATACCAGTATGTACTTCTTTCTGCTGAATCCCAAATTATCCTAAAGGTGATTCTCTTGAATGGTTTTGGGGTTTATTTATTAGTTTGACTAGAAGCTTCCCTAGAAGCAGCGTTTCTCATTGCAAAAGCAGAATTAAATTACCACTATAACAGTCAATGATTCTGGAAGATATTGGATGGCAAAGGTAAAGAAACAATCAGCACAGAGCAGAGCTGTCCACAGCACTAAAGAGGCAACTAGCTGAACATCTTATGGCACACTTCCTGCACACTACCTTCTGGTGCTAAGGGAAGCTAATCAAGCACTGGTTATTTGTTTTTTTTTTCATTTCACCACTTCTTTCTTTGCTGGAACATAGGTCGTAAGCCGCTGCCACATTATGCCTCCTAAAAGACTGTTCTTTCAAGTCAGAACTAAGCAACAGATCAGAACTACCAACTTCATTTTATTAATAGCATATTGGTTGTTTTTTTAATATCCAGATAGAACTCCAAGAATGAGTTTTGTACTGTTTGATAAGCTTTTCTTTGAAGTGTTTCGCCCATAATGGAGACAAATGTTTAGATACAAACTGCCAGAGCTCATAAGCTATCCCAAACAGACTTAATTTTGTTTTAATACAACCACAACTAATTCTATTCAGAATAAATCACACTGCTTACCAATTGTTGCTCCACAGGGGGTGGCATTTCTTGGTTGGCATAGACAATAGCAGGATTATAAAGGCTGAATACCACAGGATAAAAAACCTTTTTCCCTGGAAGTCAAAAGGCAAGCATTATTCACTCTGGGCAAACTTTCTGAAGGCAAGAGGGAACCAGAAATATTATCTTTATGTACAGTATTAGTTATTAGCCATCTGTGGGAAATAAATTAAGTCTAACTGCTTGGATGTTCCATTTAGGTACCACATAACATCTACTAGGGTAGATGCACATACATGTCTTTATATATAATCTACAGACATATTTACATGCACCAATACATACTTACATGCATATAAAGTATTATATATATATATCACATAAGATGACAGCAAAAAATCACTTCAATAACGTTATGTAGTGAAACTAAAAATTAACCAAGTCCACATAATGTGGCAATGGTGGCAGTAAGCAGTGTGAGCAATCTGGCAGTATAGGCTTAGAGCCTGACATGGTGGTAGGCCATGCTCAGCATAAGTGCAGAAGTAACTAGCAGCTTAGCAAAACAGTGCTGTGCCTGCAGCATGTAACTAAAGCAGGGCACTGGTAGCTATATATAAACACAGAAAGTTATCTGGGAATAACAGGACGTGCACCTGCATCAACCACCTCGCATGTTATTACTAGTTTGACCAATAATCTGTAATAGTACGATGTGCGGTCACTCATGGGGCACCACTGAAGCTATGCCAACGATGCTCTCTGAGTCTATATAAGCTGTAAAGGTTCCCTTAATATGCACTATACTCGTACTATACTCGTACAACACAGGAACAGTACTAGATCATATTGGTCATCTGCATTGACTCCAGTCTCTGTCGCCGACAACGTGACACCTTGCATAGTTGAGTTTTTTTCCTCTTTGCACAAGCATTTAAAACCACATACATCCTGCAGAGTCATTGAGCATCCTAATTATGCTGCGACACCAGTTCTGTGCCTATTAAAGAAGCCAGTTCAGTATTTTCAAGGATCTCTTGCACTGCCAGTGCTGCAAAGGTACTGATGACAGCCCAGGAAAATATTCAACACGCTGATTGGGGCATGAACTCTTAACATGCGAGAAGTATTTTCAGGTCTCATTTGAAGCAAAGACGACAAGCTGCCAGTGTGAATTGTCAAGTGGTTTCTCAAACACCCTTTCCTGTGAAAGCTCAGAAGACCCTCCCCTCCACAGTTTTTCCAATTATTTATACAAGTGCAGAGACACAGAAAATAAAACAAAATTCAAGAAACAGAATCCAAATATGAACTATAGCATATTTTCTTGCCTGTTTATTACATGAAGAAATAGTATTTATTTATTCCAAACTGACATTTGGATAAAATGGTTTCAGGCAACAACAGTGGAATAGGAATAAAAAGCACCCGAACCAATGTTTGACAGGAGAAGGTCTTAACTAGCACACTTGTTAGCACAAGAAAGATTTATCCTCTTGGCAGAAGCTTGTAGAACAAGGAAGTTTCACATAACTTAAGAGAAAAATGGTCAGAAAAGCTTGGGATGTAAACGTGGAACATTAGCTCAGTCTCTGTAAGCACATCAGCATAGCTCTACTGAAAACCAATGTGTCTTGGCTGTGTGTGAGAAGACAAACTGAAATTGTTAGAGATTCAATATAACAAAAATAATCTTCCTTCCATAAGGAACATACCAGGTTCAGCATTCAAGCGACAACTGTTGAGGAATTCAGCTGTGAAATAAACATCAACATCACAGAAGAACATCAGCACCTCGCCCTTTTCCCAGGCTCTGGCACCCATGTCAAGTCCCCGTCCTCGGTTAAACTCCTCATTCAGAGAGACGATTGTGTAATTGTGGAAGTTAGTTTCCCTAGAAGAAAACCAGAGCCAAACCGAAAATAAAATAGGGACATACACACAAATGAAGAGACCATTTATACTTTTTCAGCATTTGACAGTAATTCCATTCCAGCTTTTTTTTTTTAAACACTTCACATCACCAAGAAGGAAAAACCCATCTGTTCCATTTACTTGTCTATTTTACATGTCAGAATTTAGTTATTGTAAAAAGATGGACCACAGACTTACTGCTTAATTTCCCTTTGCATTTAATCAGACAGATTTAAAAAGCCTTTCAGCAATTGAAATGAAGTAATGTTCTATAACGTTACAATGCTCTACCATCACCAAATTCATTAGGCAAAAGGCCATCTTTCTGGTGGTGCCACCCACCAAAACTCAGTCATTTGTTTCTCTCTGCTATTTCATACCAGTAGCACACATGCCTTGACTCATTGTGGAAGAGAGTAGTAGTAGTAAAGGGATATTGGAAATACACCCACCTGGGGAATATCTTCAAGTGAAGTATCTACTTCAAAGAGATTTCAAATGGCAATGCTACAGAGAACAGAATTATGGTACTGAACAGTAGCACCGCTAAGCTGGTAACAAACCAGATAAATGCACAGTGACTTTGCAGCACTGAATGTGACTCGGCTGTGAGAAGAGGACATGCCACAAGGAGCATGGCAGGCAGCAAAGAGGCCTCAGAAACAGTGGCAGCTGGCATTCAGCAAGCTAGATGCAAGGGAGGTTCTGCAGGAGGAAGGCAGAAGCACTCCTCCCTCCTTTCCTAGAAGATGTGCGTGTTCACCAGGGCAACTCACTGTCACACTAAGCCAGCAACAAAATAGCCTATGCCTAACATTTCATCAAGCAAAGCTTTGGGCAGCATGGTGAGACCACAATGATGGGCAAGTTGAGCTTATTCTTAGCTAACAGGTTCCCACCTCAGGGATGTGAGCACAAGAACTCAGAGAAGTCCCTCAGCTATGGGGTTACAAATGCTATTAGCTGTCCCATTACTCTGGAGGCAAGAAAGCAACACTGGGAATTTTATATTCATACTACTGTAATGCTATTTGCTGAGACTGCCATGATGAAAGAATATTTAAAGAGTTTTATTGCACAGAGTGAGTATGGGCCAAGTTACCTAGTACCTAGAGGACACAGGACAAAGCTTAACTTCTCAGACAGCATACTTGGACTACATTTCTGTTCCTTATCATTAAAATTACTTCTCCAGTGAAAGAACTGTTGAAATGTACATCCCAGTTCCAAAGAGCTTGAGTTCTGATCAATCTGTTAGTATGACTTAATATTCACTGCAAAATTCACCCTGTTAGACAGAAACTCACCCAGTGAGACAGAAACCCCAAAGCCACTGCTTTTAGTCTTTTTTTGGCCTATAACTTGAATTTTTAGTAGCCTTCATGAGACTTTTGCAACCTAAGCTGTAAAATGCAAACAAAAAACCAGTGTTCTGTAAGTAAAGCTAACTTTCCCTATTAACTGGTAGTGGGCTATAAATTTATTCTTTTAATTCTTTCATTATTTAAACAAAAGAAAGCTATTGTTTGTATTGACTGATACTGGATTGGCACACTTACCTAGCCACGGATTCTAAGATGGTTCTTACTTCAGATAGTCCATTTTGTCCAAAATACACGACTGTGAGGTGAACACGTTTATCCTGATGAATACATACATCCCTATAGGCACAAAGATAAGCAGACAGGAATTACTTTCAACACAACAGAAGCTTCAAGTACTTATAAGCTATTCACTTAGAAGTATTAAGCATATTTAAGTACCCTTGTCAGACTTCAACTAACTTCTAAAAGAAACAAGGAAAGATGTTTTTTTCTTCATTCCCATCTGAATAGGAAAGATCCAATACGGTGTATCTCATTCCAACACCTTATTTTACAAACAGGAATTCAAAAGCTGACGTAAATACAAAAGCAACATTCAAGACATGTCTCCAGGTTCACAATGACCCTGGCATTCAGTCTAAAAGGGGTTTTGGTGCAATTTGAGAATCTCAAGTCTTTTTTAGAAGGAATGTTTTCTCCATGCCATAGTTGCAATTACAACACCCCCAAGCAGTTGCACACAATGTTGGAATCATTAGTTCTGCTGAAAAAAACCTAGAAAATAAATTCATTTTGAGAAAGAAGCAAAACACTGAAAATCAGCAATGCAGCTCACTATATAATCTCATGCACCTACCTAAAGTTTTGCATAAATTGTGCAAATGCCTCAGTTCTTCCAGCAAGAGGGACAATTATGTTAATGATTGATCTAGAAATATCGACCGTTTCACTCTTCACTTTCATGAGGGGTCCAAAAGGTCGGAACAAGGTGACATGTCTGTATTCCATGCCATCCATCTTCTTATAAAACAGCTCATACTGTGTCCCCTTATCTCTTTCTGTACGATAGTAACCTGAAGAATAAGTCACACAAGTAATTTGTAAAGTCAAAGATCCCAGAAATTTTATTTCCTACAAAGAAGAGGAAAATATATCTTTGGGGGCAAAGAAACAATCAACTCCAGATTCCACTGCTTCTTAGAGATCACAACAGTTTTTAGGGTCCTACATCAACTTCTCACGCAGAACTAGAATTAGGCCTTCCCAACAAAAAGAGAATTCAACTATTGCTATGGAAAAGGATGTCTGAAGTCTAGTATTGACTTCTTTTAAGTCCTTTTGTAAATACCTTCTCTTGAGCTAGTCCACAGTAAAAGATGAGATCATCTGGCCAGCAATCAACAAAACAAGCTGTGGGCAGAACAAATGGCACAGTAACTCGCCTGACAAAGTCTGCAAAATCTGAAATGCACTATCTAAAAAAATAAATGGCTGTATGATAAATGCTGGAATGCTTTAAAATTGGTTTCACTGCTGACCACTAGCTACAGTGCTTTCTATCCAATAAATACAGTGGTGTTTTACTACAGCCATGGTCCTCTAAGGACGTGTAACACTGAGAAAACAATGAGTCCTTAGAATTACTCAGAGATATTTTATTCCTCATGCATATAAAAACCGATCCCATTCAGAACATGGTTCTTGCTTTGTTGATGGTGCTTAAATGTAAGTTAAGCCAACAGCATCTCTAATTTTATGCCACAAAGACTGAGACTCCTTTCTGGCTTTGAATTGAGCTGTGTGCTGTTAATTCCATGCCCATACTAACATGAGAGTAACAAATGAGAGGAAAATTTGTCCTATTTCCATTTACTTGGCAGGCCTGAACTGCCTCTTTTCCTGCAAACCAGCCTCCGGAACAGCTGAAACACTCTCCCAGCCTCCCACCTAGAAAGGAGGTATCAGGACACAGGAAAGATCAAGTGCTGTGGTGACAAAATGGGTTGTATTTTGTGCTTAGTATTGACACTGTCCCTTTTGTTGTTACTGCTTTTTTGGAACTGAAATCAAAAGAGGTCAAGGCATATGAAGACAGCAACTTGTTTTTATTTGTCTATCTGAGGAACCAGAAAGTGATCTTAAGCTCTGCTTCTCTTCCTATCCCCAGGTCAATAGTTCTCCATGTTCCATTAATCCCATTTGCTTCTTGCATTGAAATGAGAAGGTAAAGAAGGCATACAGGACCTTGTTCTAACTTTTTCCCTCTATACCCAAGCCTCCCTTAACAAAGCATCCCTTCCATAAATCTATTGAAATCTCTCCATATTTCTCTGCTCCTGCCTCTCTTCCCAAACCAAATCCAGTTACACACACTGATGTTCCCTCCTTCTGCTCCTGTCCTCTATCTGCCAACAGCTTGTCTTTTACAGCAAGCTCCCTACTCCCTTCCAACATTCTGCTCTGCCAAACACTGTTTCTTATGGGTGAATATGGCACCAGCAGACCTGCAGGAAATGTGGATGACCACCACACAGAGATGGGATGCAGCAGAACAAGCTGATGCCATCACACTGGAAGTTAATGGCGACCGATTCTAACCTTTCAATTCAAATACACCACTCAGGAAAGCATGACAGTTTCAAATCAGTAGTAATTACAAGTACAGAGAAGGGTGTTTCCAAGAATGGAAGTCCACACTGTTGACAGAAACCAAGATCTTGAATCACACTCAATCCTTTTCCGCTCTAACCCTCGTGCTGTGTAGTCCAGCGCCATAGCTTGAAAACAGCTCCATGGTTACTGGAGCAGTTGAAGCCCCATGGTGTTTGCACCTTATGCTCTCATGCAGTATGTCACAAATACTTTGTACCCATACCTCTGTGTAAATTAGCATTCATAATATTACATTCCCTTCTCCAGTATCCACAATCTCCTTATAGATGAAAATACCATTTACAATATAAATAAAAAAATTTTAATTTTAAAGCATGTGACAGTTGCCAGTAGCTTATCTTTAATCAAAGGATAAGCTTAGGTGTCCATTTGTAACAGAAGGCTGTCCTACAGAACAGTTAAAGTAAACCCTACTGCTATCGTTTTATAAAGACCTTAATAGGCAAGTCCAAATCTGTGTAGTACCCCTCCAACCCCCAATATTCAATTGCTGGAATGTAAGATTCCAAACTTTTGCATCTACCAGTGCCACACTACTTATTAATTGTATGTGCTCCTTATTTTCCTTGATATGAGCTAACTTCTATAGGTAAACTACCAATTTCAATACTTTTATGGGCTTAAAGCTTCTATATACAGAAGGCAGACTTGAGAACAGTCAGAAAAAATAGCTCACATCTGTTTTGCTTCTTAGTGTACTTAGGTTTTTAACACTTGGGAATGACTCATGTAATAAAACCGGCTATCTCACCTTCCAAATAGCATATGCTGGCTGCCATCCAAAACCAAGCTCTATAAGCAAAGAGGTAAAAAGCAGCAGAAATAATTTAACAGCTGTTATTCCTGGTCCATGAAGTTTTAAACCCTTTGCAAAAGTTCTTTTTCTCACCAAACAAACTAAATCTTAGGATATTAGGGATCAATTACTATCAAAGCCAAAAAGCTGTTGCTCTATTGCACTGAACACTACTACTTGTTTTACAACCACCAAGAAGGCATGTGGTTTATGGAATTTAAGACATATGTCCTTTTTTTTCCCCGCCCTGTATTTAAAGTCTATTGAAATTCCCAGAACATTGGCCAGTTTCTGGTCTTAGGACATACTAAAAGGGGTATCTGCATGACAAACAGTCCACACCATTTTACTGATGGCAAGGACTTGGAATAGTTTGAGTCTGCAGCACTGTCATAAACAAATTTTACATGCCAAGGACATATTCTGGGTGGGGAGTCTTCTCTTGAGATTCAGACTTAAGGATATTTTATGGACTTTACGCAGCTCCAACTGGAAGCACAGAAGCAGAAATGCAAACAAACAGCAGCACTCAGACTCTAACAGACCTTCATTAGAGATTAACTAATTGCTAATGAGCTTCTGAAAATATGCTAATGTTTCTATTATCCAAGGGTAATTTTGAATATCTATCCAACAGAAATTCTATTAGTGTCTTGATAAAACATACCTGTTACACTAATATAACCCAACTAAACCAATTATGCTGATTGTAAAGTGCAGATATCCCTGAGAGCTCCTCACCGTTTCGCACCACTACTCACAACTTAATGTCACGAGTTTCTCAAGAAAGGGGATTGACAGATGTAATAGCACTGTGCTCTTTCCATCTTATTTATGCTGTTTCTTCAGTGTATCAAACATTTATCTCAAAGAAATCTATTTTTAATCTCAGGAAATTCAGCAAATAGGTTCACTGTATTCTCTAAAATCCTCAATTTTTGAAAATATGTACTACAGCAACTTTTATTCTCTCAAAGGATACTCTTCACTCAAGGGGAACAGTGTGCTCCTGTTTCTCTACTAAGAAAAAAAAAACTTCAAAGTGTTTCTCACAGCATCTGCAGAAAAAGACTTTTATTAAGGTCAGGTTTTTCAACTGTTAATATTAGAATTCTGGAAGTTTCATTCTGGGTTGCAGCAAAGCAAAAAAGGTAACAATGCAGCAATACAATAATACAATAATAATAATACATACACCAGGTTGGAAGAGACCTTCAAGATCATCGCGTCCAACCCATCAAACAATCCAACCCACCCAACAACTAGACCATACAGCCAAGCACCCCATCAAGTCTTCTCCTGAACACCTCCTGTGAAGGTGACTCCACCACCTCCACGGGTAGCCGATTCCAATGGGCAATCACTCTCTCCGTGTAGAACTTCTTCCTAACATCCAGCCTAAACCTGCCCTGGCGCAGCCTGGAGACTGTGTCCTCTTGTTCTGGTGCTGGCTGCCTGGGAGAAGAGGCCAACCTCTGCCTGGCTACAACCTCCCTTCAGGTAGTTGTAGAGAGCAATAAGGTCACCCCTCAGTCTCCTCTTCTCCAGGCTAAGCAACCCCAGCTCCCTCAGCCTTTCCTCATAGGGCTTGTGTTCCAAACCCCTCACCAGCTTTGTTGCCCTTCTCTGGACACGTTCCAGCAAGTCAACATCCTTCCTAAACTGAGGGGCCCAGAACTGGACACAGTACTCAAGGTGTGGCCTAACCAGTGCAGTGTACAGGGGCACAATGACCTCCCTGCTCCTGCTGGCCACACTGTTCCTGATGCAAGCCAGGATGCCACTGGCCTTCCTGGCTGCCTGGGCACACTGCAGGCTCATGTTCAGCCTACAATCAACCAGCACCCCCAGGTCCCTCTCTGCCTGGCCACTCTCCAGCCACTCTGACCCCAGCCTGTAGCACTGCCTGGCGTTGTTGTGGCCAATGTGCAGAATCCGGCACTTGGATGTGTTAAATCTCATGCCATTGGACTCTGCCCATCTGTCCAGCCTGTCGAGGTCCCTCTGCAAAGCCTCTCTGCCCTCCAGCAAATCAACTGCTGCCCCCAGCTTGGTGTCATCTGCAAATTTACTGATGATGGACTCAATGCCCTCATCCAGATCATCAATAAAGATGTTGAAGAGCATGGGGCCCAGTACTGATCCCTACAGAGCTAGGAAACTTGCTGATGTTCATTACAAGAGCAAGCCAACTGAGCCTTGTGAAAAATAATTTGGAGCTTTGAGAAACTATCTTTATAGTTGCAATGCATTCTTGCAAATCTGTTTTTTTCACTTGGTGATACTGCTGCCAGTAATAACGATGTGGCTGTTGCAGCTCTGACTAATCAGAACTCCAAAACATATTTGGTCGTTACTTTGTTTTACAATGCTAAAACCCAAAAACATCAGTTCGAATAAGGCTCAGATTGCTCCCTGTGATGGATCCAGCTTCCTCGTGCCACCGGTAGAAAGCAGAAGATACCTTCATGCAGGCATCACAGAGGCTAGGCGTGCAGCATAAAAAGCTGCATGATCAGTCAGATCAAGGGCACAGAGCAAAACACAAAGCAGCAAAAAGGCGGTTACCATTCATCAGCAAGTATTTTCAAGGTTTTTGACTTGCATAGTATTAGACTAATAAAATTAGTTGATCCAGACTACCAAGTATTTTTGAGTAATTAAGTACTTTTTTTCCCAGAAAAAATTCTTTAGGAAATGTCTATTTATATTATAGAAATGACAGATTAAGTTTCAATTCTTGTCATTAGTCTGTGTTGTCACACGTGACTCCAATATAGGTAAATCCTAAAATACAGGAAGTAGAATATTTCATAAGGCTTCTACAAACCAAGGCAGTGATATTCCACTGAGTGGGCAAAAATAATGTAAATGCTAGGGAAGGACCTCAGACATTCAGTGGTTACAAAGACACCATTAGGTAAAAACTGTCTATAGGATAAGATTCTAAACTTCAAAAGACACCAAATTGTCTGATGACTTACTAATAAAACTTGTAGTGTGTAACACACCAAAAAAGGTGCTTTAGTCTAGCATCTCAAGTCTAGGAAAAAAAGCTAGATTAATTCCCAGAACCAAACATATACCTACACAAAAGGTTAGCCTACTGAGGTAGGAAGCTAGAACACTTCTACAATAAAAATGCCTGTCTCTAGGTTAGCTTATACTTGTGGTGCAGTTTTGTGGGTAAGTTTTTGTAGAGGGATATGAATTATTTGTTAGAAAAAAATTCCTGCAAGTCAGAATAAAAGTAAAATTGGTTTATCTATATTAAGCAATTATATGTTTATCCATATGATGGATATGTATTAACTAATGAAGCTTTCACTTTTATACTTTGCCCAAGGTTTCTCAGCCTCATTTCATATTACATAAAAACTTCCTCTTGGTCCTAACTCACTTCTTATAAACTAATCATCAGCAAGTGAAGAGGACACAGATCTTAAGTAATAAACTTTGTTTAAACTCATGCTGACTTTTCTCTAAATCACAGAATGGAAGGGGTTGGAAGGAACCTCTGAAGATCATGTAAGTCCAACACCCCTGTTAGAGCATGATCACCTACAGTACATCACCCAGGAACGCATCCAGGTGAGTTTTGAATGTCTCTAGAAATGAAGACTTCACAAATGAGCAATGCTAATGCAGCAACAATTTAGTTGAGCTCCTAGGTCATTTACATGAACTGTTGCAACTTTCATCAAATGAGGATGCACCAACTAAGGATGCACTAGAGCCTAGTCACAGGGCTGCAGTGTGTGGGATCTGCAGGTACCAATATTGGCTGGGTTCCACTTCTCTCAGTTTTAGAGCCACAGAACAAAAACAAACAAACAGAAAAGGTGTTAATACTCAAAAGCAACTTTTTTTAGCTGGCCCAGTGTCTAAATCAGCCAGCAGTATTCTCACATACACAAACACAGAATACCCACACAACCCACAATTTCTGTCAGAAAAAAGCATTATGGCTAGTTGCTAACACACCCAAATAAGCTACAGAAAAAATGCTTACAGAAAAAATACTTTACATGATGTGTAACTTTTTTGTACAGTTCCTGTAACCTATGCTTGAGGAAACTGCCTAGTAAAAAATCCCAAACAAAAAAACAACCAACCAAACAGAAAAAAAACACCCAACTAAAATAGAGTATAACCAGGATGTGAGACAGTAAAGGCAGCTGCACACTTAATACAAAAAGACTGCAAGAATGATTGCTTCCAGACAATATAATGAAAAGCATACTAAAAGCCTAATACTGCATTCACTCCGTGTTACACTGAGACAATTGAGTGGATTTTACACCCTCCCCCACCTTCTGGGATGAAGAGTACTTGCAATAAACTTTAAACACAGTAGCTGTGAAAAGCAGATACTTGGTGCACTATAGACTAATTACATCATCTTAGAAGAACTGATTATTTCAAGGCCATTAGTACCTTTTCTCCAGCATGTGTTTGCTTAATAGTGCAGACATCAGTACTGCTGAGATCCAGAATCCCTTTTACAGTAATGCTCTTATAACATGGTCCAACTTTTTTTTTCTTTTAAATGGCAGCATGAACCATATTTAATACTGTAAATATAAAAAAAAGGGGTACTAGGGCAGCTTCCAGTAATACTTATCCATTACTGTACCTTGAAAGCTGACATCTCCAGGAATTATCACTAACACATCTTTTAAGGGTGTCACTACTATTTTTATTTATATAATAATGTGTTCAGGGTTGCACAGCTGAGCAAGTTCCGTAACTAGTGTATCATGAAGGGTCTTACTCAGGACACCAAGTTTTTCAGCTGATATGACCAGAACATGTTAGCCTAGCAATGCTCTCCCTCCAATACCACTATGCCAGCTCTAGAAGAGTCAAAGGCCTGAATAGTAACTGAAAGTGGCATAGAGAGGAGTGAAGAAAAATAAAAATCTCTGCAGCTCCATACTGAATAGCTCAACTATGCTGAACAAAGGAGATAATCAATTTCTCCCTCCCACCCTCCCACTGCCACCAGTTTCACTGGAAGTCTTTCAGATATTTAGTACTATAAGCACTTGTACCACACTGACTTCAGCTAGAATCTTACTGTTTTAAGAGGTTACAACTTCTCCTGTATACTTCTTTTGGTAAAATTTTCTTCTGAAATGGATATTTTGCTCCCTAAACAAAACATAACATAATGAAGTGTAATATTGTAGTGGGTTAAAGCCCCCTTTGTTTTCAGGATGGGCATTAACCAACTACAAATATTCTCCTCATCAGAAGTTAATTTTCTTACTGTGAAATTACTGTTCAAGACTATATTCAAGTAGGTGAAACCCCTAAAAATATAAACACCATTAAAGGCCTTTCGTGACATTCTGTTAACTGTCTAGAAAGCATTTAATAAACATACCTTCTATGAAATCATTTTCATTATACAGATGCCTCTCTCCTACTCCATCGTCTTCATCTTGTCCATCTTCTTCATCCGGATTATTGATAACCTCTAGGCCAGCTTCAATAACTTCCACCAATTCATCTCGTTTATCCTTTCTAACAGGTTTCTCTTCTGGATGTCGAGTGAGTCCCATCTCCAGCTGGAATACTTTCATGGATGTAAAGCTTTCAAATGGAATGACACCATATTCACTAGGCAGTTTGGCCCCCACGCTCACCTCAGCTTTGTCAATCTGGGAATGAAGAAATTCTAGGAGATCATTGGATGCTTGTTCTTTGGTGCCCTGGTAGTTCATACTATTGACCTTGGGGGCCTTTTTTCCTGTAGGGATTTCAATTTATCACTCATTTCCTGAAGCTCTTGCTTTAACTGGGCAATCTGACGTTTCAGACTAGTAGCTCGATTTTGATAATGCTCTTCTTGTTCCTGCAAGAGAGCTTGATAATATTCTTTACCCATATTTTCACCTACAACACCAGGCAGAGATCCGTTGCCATCTGACTGTGGAGCACACTCAAGCAAATACATGAGCAAGACCAGACTAAATAGTAAAGCAAGGCCCACTAACAGCCAGCGAGTCCTGGCTTGAATTACTAAACCTCTTCTGGGCATTCTCATATTATTTCCGGTTCCAATCCAAAAAGATGACTTATCTGCTCATGCCTTCCAGGCAACATCACCCCAGAGTTCAAACCTTAGAGAGAAAACGTGGCCACAATAGTTACTACAAGTTTTCATAAAGTAGTCGATGAGCAGCTTTCAGTCTTTGCCTTAAACAAGTGCCATTGCAGAGAGATGAATCTGAAGTTCCTGTGTCATCCATAACCATCAACTGTAAATTTGATTGATGCCATACAATTTATTCAGGATTTCCTACCCCAAACAAAAAACCCTGCAGAGACGGAGGAGAATCCAGCAAGGAGTCATATTTCCGTTTCCTAACTTAACCCTAGATGAAGGGTTTTAGCTTATTTCAAGTTCAGTGAGGAAAGTCTGGAAAAGTAATTTTAAAAGCTTTGAGTCAACAGCAACTTTTTCCCCCTAGTATGCAGAATTCAGAACAGCCTACAGTTTAGTAACAGTAATTTTCATTTGCTGATCTAACTTTTCCTCTGGCACTTCAGTACTTTATTCCACTTCCCATCCTTTCCTTGGAATCTGCAGTTTGAGTCAGCAAAATGACAACAGAACCTAAAATTAAAAGAAAGGTGCATATTAGAATTTCCAAATCACTGGCTGCATTGTAGACACACAAATAAAATACATAGATGCAAAGAATTGCTGGGGTAATGGTGGGAAAGGCAAAAAGAAAATATGTTTCTTTCTACTGCATTACCCATGAGCGATTCCCTTTGACATAGTGACTGAAAGACAGCAATATGAACACTGGAATGAAATATATTTTTCATATAGCTAGCTGAAGCAGTAAGAATTCTTCTAGTCTCATCAAGTTTTATTTGTTTGTCCCCTATTCCTTCTTGGGTGTTTTGTTTTCTTTTCCACTGTGGGAAGGGAAAAAACACACCAACAAAACCCACTCCCTTTCTACTCCTCTAAACTCAAAAAATGCCAAGAACTATTTTGAAGCAGCAGTTTACATTTCCATTTGTCTTTACATTAAGTAAATATCTTTTATGGAATAATTATTCACTCGTGAATAAGGTATTGTAGATTTAAATATCGAAGTTCACAGAAGCAGCAATTCAGCCCAGGTAAAATTTAACAGGAATATAAATTCACCCCCCAAACCCTGACTGATGGAGCCTCAGATTATCCATTGACTAACATTTCCACCTTTTGATTTGGGTACACCAGTGTGAAGAGGTAATGGCTGTTTGCGTGGGTTGCCCTTTTACAAAGCTGATTAATCTGGCTCAGAGGAAAAGACCACACTTAGGCAAGAGGGGGACACCAAATATCCTACTCAGCAACAGTAGTCAACAAAACAATGAGCAAAGAGCCAAAAAGTAAACTCAACAATGTTAGTCAACTTTTCAAGATCCATAAAATACTTTAAAACTTGGTTGTACAAAGTAAGTGAAATGCATTAAAGTTTATTCAGGGATCTACTAGCTCTATTAGCTCTACATCTGTTTTGACTGTGTTGTATAATTATTGTTTGGTGAAAGTTCTGGGACTTGGAAGCTTCAGTATTCTTGTGAGACTAGAAAAAAATTGCTCACTCCAGTAGTCCTCATATAAGGGTTGGGCAGATTGCTATCTAACACCACCAGCAGCCACGAACCCCATCTTCCATCCTTGCAAGTCAATCACAATGCCATGGTGCACTCCATGGATTTACAACAACCACTATGCAACACTTGTCCCTGCCTAAGTCCTTGTGACATTTCTCCCTCCCATTCTACTTCCAGCATCAGGATATTGCTTTAGCGAGAACCAGGTACCTTGTATAAGTGATATCATAATATTCAGCATCCACATTTGCATGAAGCTCCAATTACAAGGCCTGAAAGATTAAGTAATTTATTCATACCACTAACATTAATTCCTGTGATAGCTAATCCTAAGTCTAGTGAGCTAGAGACAATCCTATTAATAAGGCAATCTCTTTGAACAGAGACAGGCCTTGCCTATTTATCTTTGACAGTTTTCATGCAACATTATAAAGAGCCACTATAATTTCACTATGGCCTTTAAAGGCATGAGAAATGTGCAATCAGTTATGTTAAACATGAAAATTTTAAATTGCACAGTAAGAACTGAAGGGGTGTTTTAGTTTGCTAAAGCAGTGGAGATGGAGCCAATCTGAACAGCTTTTTTTCCCCCAGTATTCTGCTGAGAAGAGTCATCATAAAGGAGTCAGACAGATTGAATCTTGCATTCTTCAAGGAGTGAGTGAAGCCAGTAAGAATCTTAATTCTCATCCCATCAGAAAAGGAGGGTTTACAGGCCCTCTATTTCACTACCCTCTCTTTTCAGAAAAGCACTAGTGTTGCATATTTATAACCCAAATTTGATACAAATTAGGTCTGACATAGCACTGTTCTAGGAATTCCTGTAACTTCTTCCACACTGTAGGAGATGACTACAAGAGAAAACACGGTGTGAAAACCCAGAATTAGCAAAAGCACTCAGGATCCCAAGAACCAGAATAGGAAAATCAATTTAGTGTCACATAGTACATTCTGAAGTTTATAAAAAAGAGCAATTAGATTACTTTGAAATAAGTAAACACACAGAAGTCCCTGGGAACAGCATTTCAGTGTTTAAACTTTAAGTTCAAAATCTTTAAATTGCACATGCTGACATTTTACTTCAATTCTTAAAAAGTCTGTTTGGAATACTCCCTATGATTTCCAAAGAACAAGACATCTGAAGCTTTTACAATGCTTATGAAGATCAGCACGCTTTCCAGAAGCAACTGGTTGTTATTCTTTTTGCATTTTTCAGGGCCTTATGTATATTCAACTATGGAAATGTTTCTGTTCCTTAAAAAAGAACTCATTGATTCTCTAAGCACAAGGGAGCAGACCAGCATGCTAATTGAAAATGCTTTTAAATTTGTTTTTATTATATTAGCATTCTGTTTTGGTTCCTTGTTGCAAAGGATGAGTATGTCTTTCTAAAGAAGGGAAACATTCACACTTAAAGCAATGACCTAATTCAGTATGCACTTGGCTTCATGCCAAACTGCACAGACATTTCTCATTTTAGTATTTTCTACTTCAGATATGTCCTTTTCATCCAGCATGCCCTGCATGGTCACAGTTTAGCTGCTTATGAAATTCCAGATGATTTTCATAGTTATTTTATTGTTCATAATTTCACCCAGATGCCACAGATACTCAGTGTCTTAAGCCCCCTCCACACACATACTCCTCCTCTTGGCAAGTTATACACTGAAAACACAAGGTCCAATGTCATCTCTTGAACATGCCTTCTTATTCTGAAGAGTATCACTGAAAACGGAGGAACACTGCATACAGTTATTTTCTCACATGCTGAAACCGATGCAAAACAAGCTGGCCATCTTCGCTGTCACAGACAGTCTTTGCACAAACTAGAGTCAGAAACCTCAGATCATACCTCAAGTATGCAGAAATATGCTATCTCTGCTTAGACAGTTTTCTGAACTATATAAATTCTAGGGGAAAAAAAAAAAAAAAACAAGAAAAATTCAGGGCTTTGTTATACATTTCTAGTCAAATGAGCATCAGCCAGGTTTTTCAGATGTTAGGATGGTTAATAGAAAGGGAAGAGCAAAGAAGTGAAAAATATTCAAGACTTAGGTGATAGAGCTCTCACTTTCCACAGAAAACTCATCTTCATTCTCACACTCACTGGACTGACTAAATATAATATGTTTTTATTGCAGTTCCACCATTTGATTTATTTTCAACCACAGCTCTGCCTCCCAGGCGCACATGCACATGTGCACTGCTGAACGAAAAAACATTGAAAGTTGCTATCAGTTTATGTAAAGAAGATCTACATTCAAGAATATCAACAGGAAAGTGAAAATAAAAATAGTTTAGACCTTAACAGTTTAATAATAAAACCTGAAGAACTTTTAAGCTGTGCTTATACCCATCACAATTACTGCCAACAGTATATCAATTGCACCTGGTACAAGCAGTAGCTTCATTTCAATATTAGTGCATAATAAATCTTTCCACTTCATCACAACATGCAAGCTTAGTTGATAAGCACAGAACTGCAGCTTTGCTACTCACATTATCTAATTGACACTAACATGATTTTTTTTTCTTTCAGTTACCTCTCACAAGTGTCAACAAAATCTCTCCATGTCCCCTTCCCTACTTTCCCAGCATTCCCATCATACGGCATACTGCCTTGGCATGCTCACATGGGCAATACTATCTAAGACTAAGCAAGAGCAGACACCAACACTCCTCAACAGGACAGAGCAGACTATGCAGAAAGTTATTTTTCCAGACACTAAACCGAAGTCCAAGAGTTAAAAAGACCAAAACAATGAGATATCTGCCTCGGGAGGCTACATAACAGAATCAGCTCTCCATCAGATCTAACTCAACCCCAAAATCTGCAATCCTTAATTCTTAAACTGATCAGCTCCCCCTGATTGACTAATATGAAAAATGGATGCATTCAGCTCATGTTCATGAGTTAAGTGGAAGACTCCAAGCAGTATCAGATATGCACTCTTCTCTGTCACTGCAGCAAGCCTCACCTGGCTGCTCATAAACTAACTCAGGATTAATGCTGAGCTATCAATTTAGCACTGTTCCTATTCACTCGGGGTTTGGGGTTTTGCCTCCCTCAGCTTTGTTACAAACTCCCATTGGTAAACGCTGCCAAGGCTAAAGTCCCACGGTGGGGCAGGGGGACAATGACTGCACAATGAGCACTGATTACTTCAGTTTTAATTATGGACAACAACCTACCATACAGTCAACATCATAATTACTGCATACATTATAAACAGCCTGTGATGAATTATAAAATGCTCAAGCATATATGCAATAGGTAATTTCACTTATCTGTTTAGTTCCTCAATGGGAAAGGGGGAAAAAAAATTATAAATCATGCCCTTGGCATAGGGATCACAGTAGTACTCGCAGTACACTACGAACAAGTAGCTCAGGCATGGGAGAAAGTTACTTCAGTGATGGGTGACAACAGTCACAGGATTTATTGCTCAAAACTATTTTACAAAAGCAGCATCTTATTTTTGCCAGCAGAAATAATATCTTGTTTGTTTTTTTTTTTTTTAAAGAAAAAAATTAAAATTAAAACTAGCCCTCTACAAGTTTCCACTATCACATTAGAGACTTCAGTACATGGGGAAAATGCAGGGTTTCATACCTCCCTTCTTCATGCAGTAACTCTTAACACTAGAGAGAGACTTTATGGATAAGAAATTCTGCCTTTCTCCAGATCATATCCTGTTTATTAACTTTTCAGGAGATGCCACTGAAGCAGCAAATTTTATCCTAACCTTCTTTAAGAAGAAAACACAGAAAAGAACAGGATTTCATTTTAATAGTGAAGTTCAACCATCAAAAGATCAAGTCTGCTTAGGCTTGAAGATCCTTTTACAGCCTTCCCAAACCCTCTCCTGCAATTTCTGCCTCACTTTCAATCAAGTTCACTGGCATGTTTTTACAGTAGCAACACTGACCATCAGGGCTATGCAAAGGACTGAGCCTGCCCCTGCACCACATACCCCTTCCTCATCCCCACATACAAGACCAAATGATAAATCAGCATCCCAAGCCAGAAAAATTAGAAATCACATGGTTTAATTGTCTCTGTTCTCAGAGAAAGCAAGCAGAAGGTGATAGCCAACAACCTAGAGATGGTGCTATTTTTGCCACAGTAGTCCTTGGAAAAAAGTCATCATGCTGTCATCCTTAAATGAGGAAAACAACAACTGCACCGAAACACAATTCTTACATCACCTACTGTGAAATAACAAGGGAAAAAATGCCTTTTGCTGAAGCAGTTTTATCTCCCCCAAGTTACAGAAGTAAGCAAGTTATCAGTTGTCCCAAAATTTGTTGCTCCTACTGAAACTTAAATCCATTATACAGTTAGGGGAAAAATGAAAGAACAACATTATTCACATTATTTACTTTATGCCTAATCCAAAGTAAGCAATGAGCTTATGAATAGGAGCCCCGCTCTGGCTTCAGAGAAGCCAGAGCAAGCCCATTTGTCTGGAAACTGCTGAATTGAAATTGGAACTTGAAACCTGATCAGCTCCACCTTAACTCTGCCAGTCAGTATTATCCCATTTCAGATAAGGCCAGGAAACAGAAGTCAGCTTACAGTGGCTTTACTGTTTTTATGAAGAGACACATCTGCTTGGCAAGAGAGAAGCTAGGTAAAGCGTTCTAGGTAAGACTAGCTGAAGAGTTGTGTTTGCTTGCTTACTTGTTTTAAAATTATTTTCGAATGACTACCTTGAAAGATTCACTACTTCCAGCTTCTGCAAGATAAAAAACTTTCCTATTTTACACACCTTTTCCTATAGTTTAAACTGTTTAGCTTGTGGGTTTCTGCATTGCTGTAGGCATTATTCCTCTTTCTAAATTTGGCAAAATCCCCATAAACTTTGCAAACAAGTCTTCTTCCCCTTATTGTAAGGGAAATAAAGGAACAGCACATTATATGACTACACTTACTTTGCCTACCCAATTGGCTGCTAGAGCACAGCCTAGAAACAGGAACAAACATGAAAGTAGCTACCTTAGTACAATTATGAAGGAAGCATATTCTCCTGGTACTCCTAACATCTTGTAAGCAATGTTATTTTTCATACAAGCATTAGGGAAGTATCTGACCTACTTTTATCACATGCTTTGCAATTCCCTTATCAACAACATACTCTCCATCAAGGACTGCATAAATTATATAGGGAACTGTACGGCAGGCTCAGTGGGCTCCTGTTCCAGGGTACACCACACCAACTGGTGGCAGTATTCAGACCTACTCAATGAAGGCTGTCAGAACCTCTGAACCGCGAATATAGCAGTGCACACAGTCAAGGGTAAAGGATGCTGCATACTTAAGGAGGATAGTTTATGCAAAACTAAATCACAGTTCTTAGAGCAACTGTAGCTTATATTCCAAGATTCATGGTAGCCTGTTAAAGCGCACACAGCAAAATATTGATACTATTTTAAGTATTACAGGGAAACAGCTGCACAAGACCAAAAGAACTTATGATGCCCTTACGCTTCAAAAGTTAATTGCTGTAGGAGTGGTCTTTTGCACAGGAAAATGGTCTGGTTGGTAAGGACAGGAAAAATAAAAATGCACTTAAACTGCATCACCTTATAGTGAATAAGGAAAGGTAAAATACTCTTTAGATACCTGAAGTGCCTAAACATCTTTAAAGGCCCCATCTAAGTATTTCCCCTACACAAAACAAACATGCTCCAGCAAAATGCAACAGAACAGTAACTACTGTTCTGTACAGTAACAGTAACAGTTAACTACTAATGCTAGCTCACTCAGAAGCATAACATTTGCTATAACACACCTACATTCTCACTGAGGCCATTTTTCATTCATTAAAAAAAACAAACACTGAGGATGACTAAACTGTCCATTGCAGAAATGGCAGCAAGCAAAACCAGAGCTCAGAATGCCATGGCTTCCCTGGAATTGCTTCACCTAAGCATCACATCCCACTACATTCTCAGAATGAAAACATCTCCTGTTTTCTCACATTCCTTTAATTATCATCTAGCTCTTTATATACGGAGATAACATAGTGAAAATATATACACCCATATAGGTAAACTTTTTTTTCATGTTAGTTGTCATCCAAGTTAATACACAGAGCCAGTGGAAGTTTTCCACTGTGGGAGGTAAGGAAAGAGGTCATGAATCCAGTTTTCTTACACATGTAAAACAAATCTAAAAATGTTGTAGAACACATCAGATTCCCTTTGAGGGGTCTCAAAAGTAAAACAGGTGGGTATCAGATACAGATTGCCTTTTTTACCCTTCATAGAAAGGAAGTGATTGGAAGTTTTTAGCCAAGGTGTTCTTTCAAACAGCTGCACAGCTAACTAGTCAGCAGTTAAAAACCAACCAACCAAAACAGACTTAATTCTGTGGATAAGTTGTATTTTTTTGGTTTGCTTTCATTTTTCTGTGGTAAGACCTATACCATTTTCAAGGAGGTAAAAGTCCAGCTTATAGTGAACCTGCAGCAGTTAAAGTAAAAACAGTGAGAAGTTCACTTCTCAAGTGCATACAATTTTCTGAAGATGACTTTCAGGCTTCTATTAATACCTGCTTTAAATGAAGAAACATATAAAGGCAATTGATTTAAATGTAATATAAAAATTTCATTGGACAACTGTACACCAAGTACAATCACAGCAACATTCTCATGGAGTTATGATTTACTGCCAAATTTTGGGAGGGAACCCTGGATAAAGCAAGATTTGCATAGACGTCTCTTCACTGCAAGTCTGAAGAGCAATAGAACTCCCAAAATGACCACAGGAAGCCAGGTCAAAAGGCTTTTGACCAACCGGTGGTTTGGTTTGAAAGTTTTAAAATACATAAAACCACTTTAAAATACAATTTGATATAAAAATCCTGAGAAAAATGCTTCTTTGGAAAACACCCCTTAAGCTTAATTTCTCATGGGGTATTCAAAGCTGAGCTCACTTGGTTAGCCTCCAGTCCATGAATCCAAGATGGAAGGAGAAACAGAACTTCCAAATATTTTCAGTACGGCTAAAAATTAGTGCCGCAGTTTAGGTTCTGCGTTCAACACAACAAATCATGAATACGTCACCAGAAGTGGAAGCTGGATGCCAAACAACTGAGAAACATCTGGTGCATTCCAAAAGCACAGCACTTGTGTCATCTGTAACTTTTCAATTTGACATAACTAAAGATAAACCGATTTTTAAAGAACTCGCAATAGCAGGCTTCACTGCAAGCAGAGGAGCTATCAGCTTGTCAGATCTATCTTGATAATGTTGTGTGTTTTTTTTAAAGGTGCCTTGCGCTGAAAATAGAAGCACCACTCACTTCACACTACCCTGCTCCATCTCTCTTTGTCTTGTTTTTCAAGTCCCTAAAGTCAGTCTTTGGATCACTTAGGCTATCTTTCCTCTTCTTCTCTTCAGAACGAGATGTTCTGATTGGGAGGAGAGGGAAGCCAGGAGTTTCTGTAAACTTCTGTTGAATTTTTGCAGGTTCTTTATGTCATTCTTTTGTGGCCATATTCCACAATTTATTTCTTGCTAGGTTTGCTTCAGATGTGTCACAAACTATCTGAAGTGACATTTCACACATTGTCCTACCGGCAGCATTTTCTATTATGCTATTTGAATACTGGTTTAAAGTTTCTTTACCTGCTTGGGTCCACTCAGGCAATTCAAATCCCTATGACGCTTCCAACCTCTACATCTAGCTAGGCAAAACTCTAATATAAGCTCAGGACCTTACACAATCAAAGAGCAATTCTGAAGGGTTATATGCAAAAAATCCAGCATCACTGGATTATGTCTGAAATCTGAAGGAAAAAAAAATTCAAATACCATGCTTTAGTATCACTTAACAGCAGAAGCTAACGCAGCATTTTGAACATTAAGACTTCTACCCTCATCAGAAGTTCCTAGATCATATGAAAGATGGACTAAACTACTGTCACTCAGCAGCCTTCATATCCACACTATCAGAGCACTAGAAAGACATGGAAACCATCTGCTGCCCCTGGGGCTGTGAGTAGTATCAACAGTGCTTACAAGTGACTAATCATTTTTGACACCACTGTTTGAGAAAGCCTTCAAGAGACAGCAGAAGTGCTACCCCAAGTCATCTGAAAGCTATCACTCAAAACACTCCTCCAGGACAGATTTTATTTCCTAGAAACTGATGACTTGACCCTCCATATAATCCCAGAGACTAAACTGTACTCAAGACTAGTAATTTGTATTTTCAGAGTGTTTCAAAACACAAGCTCATTTACCTATTTCCTCTGCTTTAATGCATTTCACTGCTTTACTGCAGCAGTGCTCCCTATGAGCCTTGCTTGCCTTCTGAGCATCACTGCCCAACACTTGCCCTTGCAACATCAACACAAACTCAACTCAGAAGTTAAGCCTTATTTCCAATGTTTCTGCAGAGAAGATACTCGCATGCAAACACCAAACACACGCAATGAAGTAGCAGAATATACGCCTGCTTAGCTACCTTGCTACAATTCACTATCATGCTAAATGTCATAGGATATGCCCACCACATCCACAAACACTATTATCTGCTGTATCTCTGCACAGCAGCACTTCAGCCACCATGAGCTTTAAATCCTCACAGCTTCCTGCAACTACACATCTGCAAGCTAGAAACTATCCTTCCATGTTTTTCTCTTTCAACTATCATCTGAAAATTTATTAGGGACCTTTTTCCTTACAAGACTATTTGGGACTAGTCACCCTGATTTCCAAATCCGAGCATGTTAACACAAAACTAGGCTCTATTTGTACACAACTTTTTTGAGAAATCAGGTGTCCTACAGTTTTAATCTTTTATGAAAGTACTGATCTACCAGCTTGACAAAAAGCATGATTAACAGTGCAAACACATTAAGCTCCTTTTGTGATTGATGTTCACTTGTCAAAGTTAAATACAATAAGCAGATATCTATATAGGGATAAAAAAACTCTAAGCTTTTTATCAATGTTACTTGGAAGTTTTTGATACATGCTAGTATTCTATTTCTAAATTTACTTTTAATTCCTAACTGCTCTGCATTGCATTATTCTACCTTTGAACACATAAGAATCAGTCTTGAATTATGAGAGGACTGTTGCCTGTCAGGACTGAATTCCACAGGATTCATTAGCCATGGAAGCATTTCACTCCTGTTCTACAACTGTAAGTTCCCTTTAACATAAATTCCCAGCCTGCACATCCACCCTGCTCCTAGTGTCAGTGCACTACATCAGGCCTGCACAGTTTTCTTTAGTCACCTGTGTGTGTAGCTGCACTCAAAGTCCCACCAACAGATATTCTTACCCCTGCATTTATGGAAGTAACACTTTAATTGATAACTTAGGGCACTTCTGGCCATAGCAAAGAAGGGGATGGGAAGACTCTCAACATCAGGACACATGCAATGCTGCCTTTCGTGACATCCCTACCAGAAAGTCCATAAAGGACAAAGAACACCCTGCAGAAGCTGCTTCACTAGTGAAACAGCACTGCTTAGTAAGAAGGAAGAAAGGGCAGGAAAAGTGAGATAGACCTGCCCTTTATCACCCATCCACCACTTCACCAGCAGAGGAAAAAGCTGAAAGAAAAACACAAGTGCACCTGCTCTTTCTGTTACCCACCAACACAGCTGCCAACAATGCAATACTCAAATGCACGTATCAACCACAATGCCAAGGCAGATAGGATCCAGATCATGAACTTCCTAGGATCACAGTAAGGGCTAAAGGAAGTGATTAGACCCAAAAGCATGGCAGTGGAAGTCCCAAGAGCATTGTGCTGCAGGCAGGCGCTAATGAGTAAACAGGCCAATCACTGTAGTTATTTTTGATTACAGGTGGAGATGATTAAGAATGGCAGGAAATGGTCAGATTTGGGGGGGGGGGAAGAAAAAAAAAAAAAAAAAAAAAAAAAAAAAGCACAAGATTTCCTCACACAATAGCTTCCTTGCTTCAGGTCATATCTGGTTGCTCTGAAATGTGCTCTGAAACACTGACACTCCATTGAAGCTCTTTCCAGGACACATTTGCACTCCCAGCACCTGCAATGGCTCACCAGCTTTATTAACTCTAATAAAGAGTTTTAGAGCACTTGGTTTGTGAATGGGAAAAGCCTTTAAAACCAGGTAAGGTAAAGCAGAGATCATTCCAAGATATCTCCCCACTCTCCACTCTGAAATAACTATGGAGTGTGTATCTCCTGCCTGACCGTACACAAGAGAGGCCCAGTGCCAGCACACCGCAAGTACAAGCTTCTCACATGTATTTTAGTATGTCCTATTTCCATGTGCTGTAAAATCTTCCAGGATTAGGAAAAAAGAGTTTATTTTCCTTTCCCATACCTCTGACCTTTAGCTACATACAACTTGCAACAATTAGCTAGCTACTTGAGGAAAACCAAAACCAACCAACCAAAAAACCCACCCCAAACTTTCTCAGCCAGTAGTGACCATCAGAAGCACCAATTTAATTAGATGCACAAGCTGTTAAGCTATGCAAAAACTATTAAGCTAAGCTATCTGTCCACATATATAGGTAACTGCAAGATATCCACAGCCTGTCTATAACAATTTTAGAACTTAGAAGAAAATGGCAGCTATGCACACCTAAAATGCTAATGTCACACTAAGGTCACACCCACTCCTTTTGTACCAGAAGGCACTCAGGACAAAGGTGGATGCAACCTGCAGCAGTGTTCCTGCATTTGGAAATGTTCGTGGGTTTTTTGGTTTTGATTCCCTGAAGAGCTTCATAAAAGAAATTAAGAGTACTGAAGTCATTACACCCTGTCATATTTTTCTAATAGAGAATAGTATTAAAGGAACTGCAGGGATTTCCATTCAAAATTAAACCATTCCAACAGACTGTCAGAAGTGCCCTTCTGCAAATTCTTCTTAAAATGTGGGGCTATAACTCAGAAGTAAAACTAAATTCCTATTTCCTCACAAAAATGTTACATTTTTTAACATCTTGTGAGTTACAATTTCATTGCTCCATATCCAGCACTGTCTGTGAAAACTTAACTAGTTGCATACATAAAGCACAGTAGTTCATTTTTATTTTTAATACAATTTATTATGCTGCTGAAATGTTTTATTTCCATTGTGTCACAGAGAAGCACAGAGCTGTCAAGGTTGGAAGCAACCTCAAAAACTATGCAGTTCCAACCCCCCTGCCATGAGCAGGGACACAAATAGTGTCCTTTGAGAACGTTTTAAAAGACTATTTAAGAAAGTCTCGTCCTTGAAATCCTTGTATAGATGTTATTATATTTTTCCAGAAACAAGACTATTATGGTCTCCTCCTGTACTTTTAATCTAGAGCATTGATCCTTTAAAAGGGTAGAACAGACATGAGCTCATGGCAGGCCAAGCACATTATCAGTTCCCTTGCCACCCAAATCCTTACCCAAAGTCTCAGTTTCATTTCACCTCCATGATCCTGCTTTGGCATTACTTGAAGAAAAAATACTGCGAGTCATGAAGCTTGCTTCATAACCACTGACTGTTTCAGAGCTAAGAAAAATATTGTGCAATTTGTTTTCTGTAGAAAAAAAAACGGCCTCACATTTCTCATACCCCCCTTTCAAGTTTAGTTTTCTTTCTCTTAGAAGTTCAGGCCATTCTGGTGATCCTTTTTATAAGGAGGTTCACAGAACACTTCTGGGAAGCACAGAAGTAGAAAACTGTGGTGCAGGGGTAGAAATTGTTGTGCCAGATATGTTTGTGGGTTTTCTTGGCAACAAAGTACAACTCCTTATCATTTAACTATGCCCTCAAATGATGTTTCTCACTAACTTGGGAAGAGTCATATCCTGGGGCTGGAACTTAAAAGCAAATAATTTAAATTCAAGAATAACTTGGTGCAACTTCAACCATGATGCAGCTGTCTTATGGAAGTGTTTGGAGTATTCCATTTCTTTCTGTGTTTTTTCTCCCCGCTTCACACATGAGGAAGACTCTGGAAGAATCAAGAAGGAAAAGCACTATTCACGATTGACTGATTTTAAGCACACTGCAACTTCTGTGGGTTTCCTGCAGAAACAGACACAGTAAACAGTCCTGTACTTCAAAATCATTGTTCGTCCTTCCATTCTCTGCTTAGCTGTGGTTGAGGACAGTGATGCTGCAGGAGCACTCCGTGCAGGTCGCCTGATCATTACAACAAAGGCTTACTGGCAAGAGTCTCCTATGAAAGCCTCAGGGCATAATTGAGGCCCATAACTAACACCCCAGTCTGCAAAAAGCATCTATCTTCACTGACAGCTACTAGGAATACTTCCAAGCCACTGTCTTTGACAGTATTTCAGAATTCACTATCTAGCTAATAAACTATGGGAAGCTGTAAGTTTCCTTTCAACACGCTGAAGCAGGATAGGAACTTTCAGTTAGTGCACACTGGAAAATAAGAAACTGTCTTCATAGGCCCTAGCATTTACAGGAAAAATAAACCAAACCAACCAACACAAAAACACAAAAGAACTTTTACTTTATGACATTAGTACCTTTGCTTGAGGAATAGTCACTGCGTTAAAACAACTTCTTTTTTTTTTCCACTGTTCTTCTACTTGACCCGTAAGTGCAACAGAATACTTAGTCCTTATCCATCATCTACAAGCTTAGATCAGTGTCTCAACTGCTGCCTGAGAGGAGGACTTGAACAGAAACACACGAACTACAAAACCACAGAAAACACGTAATTACTCAGATCTGGATTGTACTTCACTGAAAACATATAGTATCAAGTCTAACTTTTTGTAGCTTTTGAAGCTTTAAAAACTGTTTTGCAAACTGCACCATTTCTGCTTTAGTATTCATCCTCTAAATGAGTTTATTTCAAGATTAACCGACTAGTAACAATTTCATTTTCGATTAAAAAAAGGGGTTGATTGTGGAATGAATTTGGTGCTGAAGCGGTGTGAGTAAACTAAAATGCAATCCCCACCCAGCACAAGGACTGGCACAGAGAGGTGACACGGTGACCGCTCCAGCTTTGCGCCCTATTACCGGTTTCGCCCGCTGGCAGCTGTAGAAGATGAGCCACGATGCTCCCTGCGGAGATGCAACCCCACCGCATTTCCGACGCTGTCCCCAGATAATGCATTTCCAAAAACGCACCCTCCAGCATACTTAAGGCCAGTTAACACAATGGAAACGGAACCGCGAAAAGGAAAAACAGAACAATTTTATTTTTGAAGGAGCGGCAAGGTAAAAACCGAGGGAGGTTTTTCAGGCCACCACCACGCGGGCGATTAGGCACAACCTAGCTCAGAGATTCCAGCTGCTTATTCCCCCAGGCACGGCCGCTGCCACCGCGGGGCGCACCTCCCCCGTCCCCCAAACCCTCTACACGCTCCGCGCCGCCCAACCCGTTCCCGGCCAGGGGACGGGGACGGCCCCGCCGCGATGCCGCTACCCGCCGGCCGAGCTCCGGGAGCGCTGCTCGGCACCTTCTCCCGGAGACAGGGAGGCGGCCGCGGGCCAGCTCCCGCAGCGGAACGAGGCCGGCGGGCAGCTGAAGGAACGAGGAGCTGGGTAAGGAGCACAGTGAGCCACGGAAGAAAAGAGAAGCCGAACAGGGTGAGCAGGAAAGCCGGAGACGCCGGAGGGGCCCGGGGCGGCCGTACTCACCCGGCAGGCCCCGCCGCGGAGCCGCAGCCCCACTTCCTGTGCGCTAGGAAATGAGCGGGCGGAGCGTCTCCGCGGCGGCCCTTAAAAGGGAAGGCGCCGACCGCCCCTGGGGCGGGGTTGCGCGCGCCTGGCAGTGTCCGGAGTGATGGGGCGAGGATGCCCGCGGCTTGTGGTGGCGGTGCTCCGACTGCTCGCGGAGAGCAGGTCGGCGAGGCTGTTGCCGAGTGGCCGTTAGCGCCGCGTGAACGGTGTTAGGGAGGGGCCGTGGAGACTCGGAGAGGGTTCCTCGACCTCCCTTCGTCCCACCCCATCAGCGCCCCGAATGGCCTGGCCCCGTGGCCTTTTCTGCACCCAGCCCGAGGCTGGGGGCATGTCGGGCTCTGGAAAGGCGAGAAGTACGTGTTTGAGAGCGCGTGTTAGGAGTGTAACACACGTGTGACCGTTAATAAGCAACACGTGGATCCAGTGGGAGGTGCTGGTCCGGGCCGGGCTGCTCATCCCCGCAGCGCCCCAGGCCGCGCGCACTGTGCCCAGAGCGCTGCAGGTCTACTCGGGTATGCCTGGCCCTGAGCCCGCCAGCGAGGGCGGCGTGAGGGTCTTCCGGCTGCCGCTGCCCCGCGCCCTACTCAGCGCCGCATATGGCGGCGGCAGCAGCCGCGTTTCCGAGAGCCCGGCTGATTGTGGCCCGGCAGCCCACGGTCTTGGGCAGCCCTTCGGTCTGCACGGGTGCTCGGGAGCTGTGTCGCTGCGTACAGCAGCACAAGGAGTGCTGACTCTTCAACTACTAACGAAACAGTAGACTTGTAGCGTTTGTGCTGGAGACGCAGGGTCCATAACAAGCATAATTTACTTGTTTTCTATTTGCTCCAACATTTATTTGCAGTTCTGTGGTTCCAGAAGAACATTTATTATTACTACTATTTTAACACTTTTTTGCATGACTTCACTTGAAGGCAGACGTAGGATCTCATTGACTCTTCATCAGTCTGCACGAAGAGTGGCCAAAACAGCATAAAAGGCTAAGGTCAAAAACAGCGTAGGAAGCAGGTGAGGAATTAATGCTCTGTCATAACTATACATCAGATGTTTCTGTCCTTGCCCATCAAACACAGCTGCATGCACTCAAAAGCAAGCAAAGGCTTATTCTGTAAAGACTTGCATTCCCTACTGTGCTGGTTTGCTGTGGCTGCCTGCCTGCCAGAAAGGTCTGCAACTAAGTGCTTTCTGGAGTGGAGTCCCCAATGGTCTCTGCAGCAGATGCTGCTCTGTCACGTAATTGCTCTGTGAAGGTCTGCACATCAGCATTTTGCACAGAGCACTCCTTTGTCTCTGGCAGACTGAAACATGTTCATTCATAAATAGCTGCACCACACAGCCTGGAAGGGGGCTGGGTGTCCAAGTACCTGGTCTGGTCTTGTCTAAATTTCAAGGCATTAGACAAGAAGGGTCTTTCCAGGGAATACTCTAAATGGTGATTTTTAAATGGATGGAGAACCCTTACTACTTTCTGTTGTCAGGCTTCTCTGCTCTCGTCCATTAACAAGGAAAGCACACTTGGCTAATATGACCAGTTCCCCATGGGGGCATTCTCCTACCCTTTGAAGCTTATCATGAGGCTGGATTTCAGGTATCAAAGGTCTCCATTAAAAAAATACATTTGAAGAGGCTTATGGAGAAAACAGTTACCGCGACTTTAATTTTCACATATGCACTCCTGCATATGTGGGTTCATTCTTTTTTTTTTTTTTTTTTTTTTTTGCAGGCAGTTTATAAATATACTACTGTTTGAAACATAACCCCATATGAAGTTTCAGTGTTGCAGATCACTGTTGAGTACCCTTCTGCTTCTGTGTTGTGGTAAATGGGTAGGAGTTTACTAGACACCCATGTTATTTTACTGATACCAGAGACTGCAGTGTTCTGTAGACATAATGTTATTTTGGAAGTAAAAGAAAATACCAAAATGGAAATAACTGAAATTAGTGATTTTGTTAACTATCACTACAATGCACATCTCAAACCCTGACAAGCTTGCATTGCTCACTCATTGGTCTACAGAGAGTGATCTGTCTGAATGTTGTGCTTCAGGCTTCCCACTCATTGCTTTTCTGCACAAGAGCTAGTTTGCCACTATGCAAGGGGCATCTCTACAGTGCCTTGCAGGAGATTGTAGAGAGAGTACGCTTCTTTTATGTGCTAGTTTCCTCTCCTTACTAGAGTTCCTTCGCTTCCAGAAAGTTGTTTTTTTCCAGGGTGAGAGAAGGAAAGAAGAATAACACTGTCTTAAACTCTAGTAATAACAATGGGTATTCATAGTAATCTCTGTATAAGAGGTATACCACAACAGGAAAAACGTTTTTGCAGAGGTGTGTACAACTTCTGAGTCTTCTATCAGACTGGGCTATTCCAAGATTCCTTCATAACTCAGACCTAGAGTTATGCTGACAGATAATGTAGTTCCTATTTGGTGTTAGTCTTACAGGCCTACAGATGAATTCCTGTTTTCAAATGCCTGTGTTTTAAGACACAATTCATTTCAGCCTGAGAATTCTCCTTAGGCATCTGAAAACAATGTGTGTATGTATGTATAGGTGACACAGCTCTGAACTGTATTAAAATACTATAGGGCGATTATTTTGGAGACATAGAGACAGACTGTAAAAATATTTCGCCCAAGTTTAGTAAATGGTGCTCTTAATGGTACAGTTAGAAGAAAGGAAGTGGCTGGCAGGAGCTGATTCAAAAGAGTTTTCCTGAACAGCATTAGCTCCAGCCTGTAGTGGTTTTGTTATTTTCTTTTCCCCTTCCCCTTCTTTATTTGGCTTTTAAGCGTATGTGTGGGCTGGAGGTGAATAAATGATGGAAAAAAGATAGCGGAGCTGATCTCAGAACATGATGCTGAAGTGAAGGAGTAATGTGAATGAGACCAAAGGAGAAAAAAAAAGAAAAGAAGCAATCCTTCAACAGTGGCTATTTTTCGTTCTCTTATCCTCTCAAGCTGAAATGAAATGTGTATGTGGAATAAGAAAAATGGTCTGTTATTCTGCCTGAAAATTCAGAGCTTTAATTGCCAAACAATAATCACTTGCCTCAACACAGGACTTTTTGTCAAACACAACAGCACAGTCTTACTGATGGCACAATTACAACATGATCTCATGTGAAGTCCCTTTCCTCGTCCTTAATTGTTGCAAATTATAACACATATTGAACAATGCAACCAAAAGCATAAAGAATTTTTAATAGCCTGAAATAAATCATGCTACAGTAGTTTAATAATCCTGATTTATATTTTCTTCTCTTAAAATCTTCATTTTGATTTTTTTTTCTTTCAAATTATATTCACTGGTACTATCCAACCATATTTTGTTGCTGCAGGCTATGAAATAAGAGGTCATAGGAGAAGTAGTGCACTACAGTAGAACTAACTTGTGCCTGGCTTGGGGAGTGCTGACCTTGACCTCAGGAACTGCTGACAACACTATAGCACGATCATCAGCTGATCTTGCTAGAGCTTGCTTTGTGTATACCTCCCAAAGTAAGAAGGACACCATCACTGTCTCATCATTATCATGGAGCATTTACAAGTTTTAGAAGTGCTCAGGTCATCTTGGAAATTTTGCTTTAGAGGCTGAAATAAGTTTTTGACTTGCAATAGGTTTAGGAGAGAAAGCATATCTGTAAATTTATTTATACCCACATATCAGAGCAACTCACAGTAACCTTCTTATATTTATTGTTTCTGTTCCCCGTATTTTGCATTTACTATAATCCACTTGTTTTTATTTTCAATATTGATAATTTAGTTAGCAACAAGTTAGCAACTTGTTGGCAAGAAGTGTTTACTGAGCTCTTCCAGGGTAGCAAATGGATCCCAGAAACATTAGGAACAAGTGCAGGTGTGCCTATGGTTTGTGCTGTGGAGTACTAGGAATGCAGGAGGGGAATTGCAGGGAGCTATGCTAAGTGCTTGGTCTCTGCTGCCTTCAGCAGCTGGGAGCAGCAGTGTTCTGCAGCAGCCGCCAATATATTTCTTGGCCACAAGGCCTTATTTCTTCTGGCAGTCACAATGGGGTGTACGTCCAGGGCTGCACTACTCACTTGCAGCTGCATCAGGGTATCACACCAGACTAACTAGTAACAGCACTTAGAGAAAGCAATCTGTGTATGTGGTGCTGGAATTCTACATTGGTTTACTTCTCTAACAACACACCTTCACTACATGGCTTCTGTCTAATGCTGCTAAGAAACGCTTTAGGCGTCTATCAAAAATGAGCAGATAATTTTGCTGCAAATATGAAACAAAGTCCAATCAATTTTATTCTCTAGCCAGAACAGGAAAATTAGGAGGACTTTGACTAGAAAACCCAATATTATGCAAAACATACGAAAAAGAACAGAGTTCTTTTTTCCCCCTTTCTCCAGTATGCAGAACTGGTAACCTGTTAAAACTAAAAAGTAATATATCTAAAATAAATTATTTTAAATTGCTTTTTAAACTGTAGACTTCATTGTCTAGGATGCAGAAAGAGAAGTAAGGTATATCATTTAATCCAGACCATCTTTCGTGGGCACTCCTTGTCTTGGAAGATACCTATAAATTATCAAGGTCTTTTGGTTGGTTATCTGATTGGGTTGCTTTTTGTACTTGAAAACCTTATGAACCAAACCTCAAGTTATTCAGCGATCTATCTATTAAATACATAATAAATATGCCTTACTGCATAATTTCTTGTATGCACTGGGCCTGTCCAGCAGCCAAAAAAAACCCACCATCATCTTCCCTACAAAGACAAAGCTGTAAGGAAATACAGTACAGAGATGATCATGTTGACAGATTAGTGAACACTTAAAATTGATGTTCATTTTTTTGTACAATAGATACAACCAGAGACAAAAAACCCTTCCCATGTGTTGTCTCCGTAGTGCACATTGGCTCATTTTTGGCAATATCAGTCTCTTCCACTCCACTACAGGCATTTCTCGGTAGTGTTACCTACACTTTATCACTGCCCCAAAAAGATCCCCCTCCCTTTGAGTCCAGACTCCAGCCAGTTAGTTCATAAAGTAAGTTATGTTTCTTTCTCTTATTTCTGGTACCACTCATTGTTGCATATACATCATTAAAATGTTTTTAAGTGCAGCATTTTCTGTATTTATAAATTCTTACTTCCATAAAATGGCATGTAAGTAATAATAAAACCAACTTGGATTTTGTTACTAGTACTTTACTATCAAGGACAGTGTTGAAACAGTGTGAGACATCGCTAAAGGAAAATAGGATGTGCACTGTTCCCCAGTCAAGAGGGAAGCCTCCTGGGTGTACCATGGAATATCAACAGACAACCATAAATAAAAACATACCTCAATTAAAGAGTTTAAAATACTGTCTTTAGTTTTTCACAGAAATTGGCATCTGTTCCTGTGGTGCATAAAAACAGTGGCGACTTGTAACAATTGTTTTCTTTGTTAAGGAAAAGCTTTGCTAACAAGACGCTCACATCCATTGGTAAAATGAAACTCCAAATTAATTCAAAGCAATATTTTACATTAGAAATGCAATCATAGGAAATCTGTCTAGCAAGACACTTTGAAATTCAATTGAATTTGTTCCTGCTCTTTCTGAAGAGCAAGGAAAATCTGTTCCTGCTTCTTTCCTGTTCCTATATTTAGAACCAGAATGCGAGAGACTTCATTTTCCTGCACCCCATTTAAAGTAAGGAATATAAGGTTCAGAAGTATGTACTAGATAGAACTGAATGTTTATAAATGACATTTCTATTCAATGTTTTTTTTTAATTTAAATTTCAAGCATGTCAGTTACCACTTCTGTGACTGTGCTAGACAAGCAATGATTTGTACTATTTTAAAAAACAAATCTGATCTGTGACAGCATAAGCACAGAGATAAAAAAGTTTTCAGATTGACTGTTTCTGCAGATCAGTCATCTTAGAGGCTGTGAGCAGGCTGTGTTAAAGTTCCTGACATACATGCAAAACATGAGGATGTTCATTATGAATGCAAATTATAAAATGTGCCCAGTCTAACAGGTAAAAAAAAAAAAAAAAGGGCAGTTTAACCTGTGAATGCTAACAAACTGCTGTTCATGTTGTGAACGTTGGTGTGGGGCCAACATCTGCACTTTTGATCTCTTGGTCACAAGCCTGCTGCTTGATAGCTACAACTGGTACTGACTGTAAGTTTTGGCAAGACCTGGACTAAACACAAGCAGCGTGTCCTGAATTCTTCAGCTAATAAAAAGACATGAGGCAGAACTGGTAATTAGGATGGTGCTTGCTTGTACCTCTAATACACGCTATTCACATGGGGAAAACCTAACAGGGCTGGAACTTTGGAAAGAGGAGCAGGTGCCAAAAAGGAAGAGGTCCTTGGGCATCCCTTGCCTGAGATGGGTAACTGTCAGCAGCACCTCTGCACAAACTGCCACAACATTTTTGCTCCAGCTTCCCAGGCCAACAGCAACCTCCCTGGAGGGAGGTCAGGGCACAGCAAACCTAATGCTGCAGATGGGGAGCCACCAAGGGACTGCACAGAATAAGCAAGTAGGCTAAAAGTTCTCAGGTTTTAAACTTAAGTCCAGTACGCAGACTAACTAGGCACTGTCATTTACCTGTGACATGAGGTGCTGAGAGCAAGTGATAGTTTTGTGTGCTTTCTGTTGGAATGTGGATTATTACTGGGGCAGCATGATAGGTGCGGTATCTTCTTCTCCTGCTCCCCTGACCTATGTTTAGATTTTGCATGACACGGTCTTCACTGTGTATGCCTTTACTTTGTTGCCTTTTATAGCAATAAAGATAATATGTGCTATTCATATTACTTCATTTCAAGGTCTAGCACCATGAATAGTGTTATGTGTTGCCTAATAATCTCATATTTATCACTTGAAGTGGTAACTATGAGTCAGCTCTAGTTTAAGCTCTGTTTCAACACGACTTTAGTAATTTGTAAGATTAGTGAATCCTAACGGAGGCTCAGTTAAGCAAGTCAGAATGATTCAATAAGCATTATTTCTGTTTGGTTAAAAAGTTGTCTTTGAAGACAAATTCCTTCAATCTACTTTGTTTGCTTACTTTATCCTTGTGCCTATAAAAATGGTAATAAATGTCTTTTGTATAAATTAAACTAGTCTCAGTAATGTTTTTACAACCCCCCCACATGATCCATTTCTTCTCATTATTTAAGAAATTATCACAGTTCGTTTTAGCAAATAATCCTGGAAGAGCAATACTGGGTGAAGTTCCAACTCGTGTTTTATAATAAAAATCCTTACATTTGGCATAAACTTCATACCTTTCTATGCATTTGCTATGTCTGGACCAGCCCACTGTTCATAAATCTGTTTTCCCTGTGCAGAGAGGCTAAGTAAGCATCTGAATGATACGCTGACTCAAGGCTCAAGTCACTTTGTCCCACTGTAGGCAGAATCATTCTTGTCTTCTGCTGTCAAATCAATTATTGACAGTCCTGACCAAACAAAAACTGTCTTAAGAACAGTGAACTCTGCTTGCTTCCTGCTGGCTCATTCTTGAAGAGCTGCATACATACTTACAAAATAAAACTATAAATCTGGTATTGGTCTCCTGGACATTTCCATAGGCTTTTCCCACATCTCAGTCTTTACAAAATTCTTCCAAACCTTTCAGTCATCTTAAGATGATTTAACCAGCTTTCTTAAGGCATGAGAGCAGCCCTCTCAAGCAGCCTCCTTGTCTGTCATATCAACCAACATGTAACCTGGGATTCCACCCTTTTGACATTTTCCTTCCCAACAGATACAAGGTTTTAATGATGTTACTCCAAGTCTCTTGGATAAATGCCTGTTACTCTTGTTAGTGGTAGCAGTTTGATAAACAGGTAAGACCAGTGTATCCCAGTTTACTGATTTTCACTGGGCTACAGCTTACTTTTTCACAAAATCTCAGAGGAAGTAGGGCTTTTTTTGTCTTTTGTTAAAATAACCTTCAAATTGACCTAAATATTGCAAGCAAGAACTCAGCGAAGCAAATGCTTATAATACAGGTTCATTTGATTTCATTTTATTAAAAAATTTAAAATGCTTCCATCCTTCAGCATAGTAAACTTAGACAGGAAATTGCATTGGCAAGGACCTATGAAAATAGCACATGTTGCAAATTAAAATCAGTGCTCACATCAAACTCTTTCAACTATGATCATGTCAGGAGGAAAAGTGCTGAATAGCTGAAAAATTCTATAAGGACTTCAACAAGTACTTACGTGACCTGTGGAATGCAGAAAAATCAGACTGGAAACTGCAAAGTTTGATTGATACCCATTCTATCGGAATTCTCATCTGTGGCTGTATCACGGCCTTGAAAATTTAAGTTTGGCAGTCCAATTTGAGTTCTAAATGAAATGTTGACCAGCACAAGGCAAAAACCTAGGGGAATGTGTATATGCTTGCTTCATTTGTGTCTGAACACAGACTGAATCTGTTTTGTATCTCAGTAGCCCCTAAAGACGCAGAAGGTTTATTCTGGTATTTATAAACTTTAGTTTTGTTGCTGGGAATTTATTGAAATTAAAAAATCAAACTTTTCTGGCTAGTGATAATTGCATATTCAGAGAGAACTGTATAAACAGATTGGTTAACAGTGAGTACCCAGTGTTAGAAGTGCCAAGGGGTTTTAACAGCAACAACTTTCTGTGGAAAGATGATGTGTTAGCTACAACCCCATGGGATGATCTTAAAGGTCTTTTCCAACCGAAATGATATTATGTAAGAATAACTTTCTTTATCCTAGCCTCAGAGCTCTTGGCATATACAATCACAAGCCACACTATGTTCATTAGGTAGCAACTGTCTCTTAACATTAGTGGCTATGTCGACACATTAGTTCAGAGCAAGACTACAATTTTAAAGTGAACATTCTGTAACTGCAGATTGCTTTTGTTACATTGCATGGTTTGTGAACGCGAGTGCAAGACTAGACCTGTGCTGCTTGGCAAGCCTCCCTGTAAGACCTCATGCAGCATCTCCTGTGTGGCCTGTGCCTGAGAGACAGGACAGTTGTCTTCTACCAGTTCTGTCTGCTCACACAAGGTCCCTGTCTCCTCACCATCTAAAAATCCTTCTGTCCCTGCAGACTTCGGCACATAGAAAAGTCTCCTGTGGGTAAACCTGTTTATTTTTATCTAGAGCAGATGAGTAATGGACTCGTTAAGTGATAGCTGAGAAAAAGAGACCACACAACTACTCTCTGCAGTCATCTGTTGACTTCTTGTCAAATGATGTGGTGCTAGTCTGTTATGTAACAACTCCAGTACTATGTTTTGGCACCAGTGTTGGGACAGATTAAAATCATATCTTCCTGCAACATTCAAAAATATTTTGAAGACATTATTCTAAAACTAAGGCCCTAGATAAGTTAGTTTACATTCTCATCTACCCTCCACTTAAGAGAATATTACAAAAACCATAAAACCTAGTTTGACTACAACAGACAGGCTTTCCGGCCAGGGGGCATGCCAACGCATTTCTCAAAGTAAGAAATAATCATAGTATCTGTTTCTGTTAATAACAATTGCTTGCAGAGAGGGTGAGAAAATGAAGCTGATGCATCAGCCTCCCCTCTCCCCAAGTCCCTAACTTCTTATTTGTATGTCATCTTTCAAATACAAGAGGAAATTTACATGGGTTAGCCCAGCATTTTGTGTAACCAACATGAAACATCTTCCAGATGGGATGAAGTTAGATTTTTATGGAATGTACTTTATTAGTCCAAACTAGGGAACTATTTCATATAATATTAAAGGGAAGTATACCTGTTTGTATTCATGTAGGGAAAGTCTTTACTTAATTTCAGAACATTATCAGCAAAATAAACTTTCATGACAGCTACAGAAATATATTTTTAGCATGAAATTTGTGTTGAGATACTACACAACCCCTTGTAAAACCAGGTAAAACCATAAACCACACCAGGAAAAGAATTACTCATCTTCTCAAAATGCATTAAAAGAATCTCTCTCTCTCTCTCTCATATCTGGAAGATGCAAATTGCTGTCCCAAAGAATTAAAAATGAGAAACAAATATGAAACACAGCTTGTATGAACAACTCATATTTACTGAAGAACTTGATAAACACTGAAAAATATTCATTCTCTTCTAGATACAAATTAAGTATTTGAGCTTACATGTCTTCTACTGTCTAGTACCTGCTTCTAGAAACAAATTATAGTGCTGTGCTAGACCCAAACTGTTACTACTTTGTCCATATTTTGGTAATACATTTTGTAATTCTGCTAGCAGTCTATTGGGATATTTGATTTTTAGACCAACAAATGTCTGAACAATTTATTCAAGAATGATCCTACTAACCTCAGAAGGGCTACTTAAATTATAGAAGTTAGAGGCAGTGGACCTGAACAATTTAGGTTTTTCTTGTTAAGATTTGACATACCTTTATACATCCGTAGGCAATCATAAGGGTTTGTGGGGCTTGGTTTGGTTTTCAGTAAGATAGTGTAGGCTGAAAAAGCCAAACCATTCATTTTGCTATGGACAATCTGCAGCGTGTTTATGGGGCTGCTGAACATCATCTCTAGTGTTCTATTATATGTTTACCATTGTAGCTGCAATGACAGGCACAGGGCTTTTAGGTGGCCTGAGTTTTGAAACAAAGCATTTGAAAATTTTAAGTCATTTTTTTGAACTTTCAAAAGTTACAGTAGAAATGCTCTTTTCAGATTTATTTTGACGGTTGCATTATTCACGTAAGATTGATTATAAAACATCAGGGAATAGAAATTTGCCTTTAGTGTATGATTTTGAGAATTACTTAGGTCCAGTTGAGTGTACCATAGAGATTCATGCACATTTTGCATGAAAAATTGTAGATAAACCCACTTGATTTCAGTATTATGTAGACTTTGAGTTTCATATCTCTGGAAAAGTTTGTACTACAAATATTACAATGATTTCCTTGCGCTGCTGTAATGACTGGAAGGAACATGAGCTTCACCCTTTTCTCTATTTGCCACAACTAACAGCACAGACCAGGTAAACTATGTCATTTCTGTGGGTATTTACAAAATGCTGGCAGAAATTTTAAGGAAGTTATTCCCTCCAACCTGCACATTTAGGTGAGTCATTTGTACCCTTCAATATTTGCTTTCCTCGGGGCAGCCAAGCACATGTATTTCTGGCACCGATGTAAATAATAATCTGCAGTATCATTTTTTTTTCCCACATGGGAAGTACATTTAGTCTCTCATGGGGAACTGAAACAAGATTGTCACCATTCTGACTAATGGCAACATAGAACAAAGAGGAAACACTTCAAGGAAAATAGTTATAAAAATAGTGTGTGCAGAAGACATGAATACTTGAAAGCAATAATCTCTTTCTCAGCACTCAGGAGCAGGAAGGGAGTCAAAATAGTTGGATTAGAAAACACTTGTTAAGAATTTTTCATTAAGCTGCACTTAATACAGGTAATTATGTATGACAACTATAATTATGAAAAGTATGCATTTTATAAGAATAATCTCTGGTAACACAGGTGACAATAACTATCAGTGAAATATTTCACAGGAGTTAATGGTTGAAACAACATTGACTCATACTGGAAGTCTAAAATACAGAGTATTTTCTGCATCTGCTGGTTGTTTCAGCATCACTTACTATCCAACTCACCTACTGTACAGCAATGTTGTTGCAGGGCTTTTCAGGGCACCATGCATCTCCCAGTTGAATACTGTTGCTGAAAACAATTCTTCTTAAGGAAGAATTTTAAAAAGTGAAAATCTTAATGCCTTGATTGCTCAAGGCAAATAAAGAATTGCCATTTACAGACGTAAGATACAGGAAAAGGATTGGACAAAGCAAAAAGTTACTGCAAATGCCATTTTTCTCTCTTTTTTTTTTTTTTAGATCTTTCAACAGAAAGAAGAGCCCATATAAAAATGGGCTTAATTTTCAGTGCCATTTATTTTGAAAGTATGCATTCTGACAGTTGTGTCACGCCGGTGAAGATCACCGTTGTATCACAACTGAACTCCTTCTGTATACATAACTGTATCTGTTCACTGTACATAAGCATTACACAACATGGCAAATGTTTGTACAAAGGAAAAAAAAAATCACACTGCTTAGGGCTTGTCTGAAATCAGGACACGATCAAGTATGATATCCAACACTGAAGGTGTTTAAATTCCAACACAGCACTTTATGTCCCATTTTTCATAAGATGAAAATCTGTGTTCAGGTTTTGGCAGTTTGACTGTCTCGTTTCTGAAATCACAGACTTTAATGGAAACAAAGGTGATACACAAAACAACATTTGAAAACAGCTAAATTGGATTGTAAGTGACAGGAGCAAGCTCTGGTAGAACTGGATTATTTAGAACAACCATCACAATGCTAACAAGAAGTCACTGGGATTTAGTGTCCCAACATTTGTAGCAAACAAAACATTATCCTTAACCCTATTAAATCACAAATGAAAACAAAAATAGTGCTGATCATTTACTTGTCCACATAGAACACGTGACCCACATTCTGACCATTCTCCAATATATCAAGTCAGTGTTGTAAGCACAACAGTTTTATATTTCACCTTAACAAATTCCAATGACATTTTCCCTGTAGAGTTTGATTAATAGCTGGATTTTAGACCAATTTCGCTGTGCAAGTGCTGTTTACTCAGGAGTTTCAAAGTAAAAGGTTTATTTGGAGTTATAGCAGTGTCCTGTGCATGACAATGTATCCAATTTGGAGCTGAAAGGACTCCACTGAACAAGACTGCAAACAAAATCTCCGTATCTGAATTAAATCTAAAGATGCTGTACATTCTATTTTGAACTCATAAGAGGAATTATGATTGTACAAGACTGTACATTTTAACATTAGTAAGATGTAGTTGATGGAAAGTAAATTGTGTCAGATGAACTCTCTTGATTGCCTTCAGTCTGTACAGCTTATCTTGTATCAAATTTATCTTCATTGTGCTAAAGGTAAGAGAAGTTAAGACTAGTGAAACAAACTCTCTTCTCATTAAGACAAGACAACACATTTTATAAGACTTCAAATGTTGAATCTCAAGTCCTCTACTGAGTAACTTAATGTTTGCTTCCAAACCAAGATAATGGTTTTGTTAGTGCCGACATCATCATAACACTTCTCATTTGATAGCAAGCTCAGTAATTTGGGACCCTGTTTCCCCCTCCCTTCCATATATTGTTTGTGCTTCCTACATAAATCAAGTGGTTGTATGGAAACAGCCACTATAAAAGTAGCAGTTCAAGTACATTTTTCCATCCAAGAAAGCTGTAACACAGGATATTAGTCTAAAAAACAGCGAGAATGAAGTACAAGGCCATTTGCAGTAAGTTGCCAATGGAACCATATGCAAAATGGCAATCTAGAAAGAAGTACTGGAACTACGACTCTTATCCATCTTGATATGTTTTCTGAAAGGGGAAATCACCAATTATAGTCTTCAGCATGTATAACACATTTTAGAAACTACCAATAAAAGGGTTTGCCAATTTAAAAGTTAGTTGCTGATTGCACAAAGAATGAACCAGTGGACTTTCCATTCTTTGCATGTTTGTTCCCCTCAGGAGTCCGTTACCTTTCACAAAGAAAATTTTAGCTATCAAACTTGTCCATAAATTTTGCCGCTGAGTGTGAAACCATCCAGTTAGCATATACACTATCATTTGCATATCTTGAAAACACAGAGTTAGTGCCATCGAATCTTGTGAGTGGAACGGGGCTCTCCTCAGGCCAGTTCGGGTATGACATGCCTAAAAATGAAAACAGATAATTTTTTCTGCACTGAAGAACCATAACTTCATGTGCAGACAGTAAGGCCCTTGGCAAAACTCCCTTCAATATTTTAAGCCAGTCCACTGGATTTTGTCCCAAATCAATTCATATAAATGATGTTTCAAAATCCCTGAAGCACAAATTCAGACGTAGGCAAAACCCCAGAAAAAATAAAGTGCTTACTTGATTAAAAAAAAGAATATATGCATGCACACACAGTGCATAATAAAAAACTAATAATTTTTCTTCTGAGGAGTCTCCAACTTTCCATAATTTCCTTTTTAACAATCATGTAGCAATATATTGCTTTGCAAAAGGAAGTTCTTGCTGTACAGGAAGTGCTCCAAGAATTAACAAACTTGTTTGGGACAGGATCCAAAGTCTATTCCAATGACTGAGAGTATTTCCATAATGAGAGTATTCCATAATAAATTTCCATATTTACTTAAACAGGCCACTTCCCTTTGGTTTCAGTGAGGTTTTGGGGACACTCTCACACCCTCACCAGGCATACCCTGCTTAATTTTAGGAAATCTGAGGAGCACAACTGAGTAAAGTCCAACAAAGTCCTGAACACTCTTGTCTTGATTCAGCATTTAAATGTGTATTTCAGGCATGTAATTATTTGCATTGAATCCACTAACTGCCTCTCAGTTGAGGCACAAGTGATCACTGAAATGAAAGTGGAGTGCTTAGGACTATGTTGATCCAGCTGTACAAGCAGAGAACCATACCAGGGTGAGATTTTCAAAAAACAGAAATATGATTTTGTTGCCTATTAAGCATTCAGCATCTGCCCACAGCCTTGGTCAGCCTTGGCCTTTTTCTGTTACTGCATTCTTTTTAACAATCTGGCCACTAAGTGCCCCAAGGTGAATGTGAGTTGAGGGAACCTATTAAAGAAAATTGTAGCTAGGGTATAGATCAAAAATAGACCCAAAGCCATGTCTTGATGGCAGGTTTTAAGCTAAAAGATAC
Source organism: Picus viridis (assembly GCA_033816785.1). Lineage (NCBI taxonomy): Eukaryota > Metazoa > Chordata > Aves > Piciformes > Picidae > Picus > Picus viridis. The sequence goes on from CM066586.1 coordinate 26,114,965, forward strand.
AACTTTTCAAAAGTCATACTGCTTGAAGAATGAGGAAAAGAAAAAAACCTATGATGTTAGTAAATATATAAAAACATGTAGAATATTTAATCAGGAGACAAAATGTAGGAGTTTTGGCAAGAACCATTTTTACTGTCCATCTCACCATCACAATATGAAAGCATATGTTCTTGTTAAAAACACTTGCTACATCACTCAGTCAAGGTTTAGTACTGACATTTTCATACTAAATCAAAGGACGTGAAAACAGCTGAGTGTATTTTCAAAATGCCCATTGGTAATTAAATTTGTTAAATAACTTTACATGTTGATTTAGCCTGTCTGTAATACTTATATACAGTATTTCTACCGTCTGTATATAATACTCTGGTTTCATTCTATGATACATTAACTAGACATTTCAGCTTACGGATTCAGAATGCATTAACAACAGCTGAAATGTAGAAATCCATCTAGATGAATGAAAAATGTTGCGGATGGGTCTTACCACTGAGCTATAGCAAAAAACAGTATTAAAAAAAAAAACCCCAAAAAACCAAACCCAAAACATCTATTGCTTAAATTAGAGCTGCAGAATCGAACATAAATGTTCCCAGCCTCCCTCAACAGGACAGTTGAATTAGGTACTCATTAGCATTTTTTATTTCCCCTGAGAATACTTCCCTGATCGTCTTTTTTTTCTTTCCTTTTACTGTATGATAGCTACTCATCTCACTTATTTTCACATCCTTTTAAAAACATTTATTTTAAACACAGCTGCAAAATGACTAAAGGATGATCCTGATGCAAACTTTGACATTTACCAAAAGAAAAAAACAAACAAACGAAAAAAACCCAAAAGAAGCTTCCAAGCAAATTTTGATTGGCTTCATTCAGACAAGAAACACTGTAATGGGGTTACAGAGTCTGAGAACAGTGCAGAAGAAAAAAAATTTTTTTTTTTTGGTGTTGCTAGAATCTAGTAAATGCATGTGAAATTCTACCATAGAGTTTGTTTTCAATCCATGTGGAAGGGAGGGTTCGAGGGAGGGGAGCATTATTACAGTCCACGAGTGGTGTCTCCTCTTCTGAGAGCCCATCATCATAAAGTAAGGAATCAGAAGGTGTGGAAGCCGCAAGATCTAAGTAGTCCTAAGAAATGAACACAGAACAAGTTGGGTTAACACGTCTAGCAGCGTTGCTGGTTAGGTGTAAAAGATAAATGTGCTGCTGGTTTCTTCCACACAATTAACTACAGATTAATTAGTCAAGCTCTGTCTAGGATTGACTTTGGGTTTAATTATGATTAAACTTTCAGAAAGCTTGCCAGCCTCTGTATTACAAGTCTGTCACTGGACATGCAGATAGTTTGCATACTAATTCTCAGCAACTGTAAATTTGTGGTTGACAAGTTAGTGATTTAATGTATCGCCTAGACCTTCCGCTCTGCTATTTTTAACTTAGAACTTGTTTTTATATTCTAAACAAAATTGTTTCCATTGGTTTATTAGTCCTTTTTGCACCCAGTGTAAATGCCATCACACTCTCAAATCACAGATTGATAGAATGGCTTAGGTTGGAAGGGACCTTAGAGATCATCTACTCCAACCTCCCTGCCACTGGCAGGGATGCCTCTCAACCAGACCTGGCTGTTCAAGGCCTCTTCCAGCCTGGCCTTGAACACTACCAGGGAGAAGGCATCCACACCCACCCTGGGCAACCTATTCTGGAGTTCCACCACCCTTGTACTGAAGAACTTCTTCCTCAGATCCAGTCTAAACCTACTTTCCTTCAGCTTAAAACCATTCCCCCTTGTCCTATCAGTAGACAGCCTTATGAAAAGTCCCTCTCCAGCCTTTCTGTACGATCTCTTCAAGTGTTGGAAGATAATCGTCTCAGAATCTTCTCTTCTTCAGGCTGAAGAACCCCAGCTCCCTCAGCCTATCCTCATAGAAGAGGAGTTCCAGCCCTTGGATCATCTGGTAATGGTCACTGTATTTCCTCTGTTTGTCATTTCTAACTGTAGATTTTTTTACAAAAACAATGACGTGTTTCTGTAGAAGTAGGTATGTATATATTTTATTCATATATGAAACTCAGACTTATTTTTAGACCTCAGCATCCATTCATTCAAAGAAAAGTCTCTACAGGATTATAATAGTAACTCAAAATGGTGGAATCATACAGCTTTTGCATCTATTGCTATCATCATATAACTAAACCAGGAAGTAGTGCATCATTCTAAGCTGCCCAGGGTTATGAATTCAGGAGTGCAATGTAAGAGTAACTTTTCATAGACAGATTAGTAATAACTCATCTGCATTTAGGGTTTAAGTCACCAAAGCCACTATAAGAAGTAGTACTGCTTTCAAAGAGCTAGATGCATGTGGATGAAATTAGATGTGCAAATGCTTCAAAATTTGATGAAAAGTAAAGTACTTTGCCTTATAAAAAAAATTATTATTTCTGTACATTGAAACTCAGATGATCATGCAAACTTTCAAAAACTCATGTTTTCACACACTTACCCTACTCTTCACCATCATTTTCTCTAGCTCCTTGCTGATCTCAGCAAACGTTGGTCTTTTATCGGGTTCTTGCTTCCAACAGCGCAACATCAGGTTGTACCTGTGACCCACCGCAAGACGAGAAAAAACCCCAAAGTTGTTAGAAGTGGGTCATGCTTCTGCTTAAACAATTTAAAGTACTGAAGTTGAACTGTGGCATGAAGGCCATCTACCAATACATCAATCTTGGTTGCATGTTATGTTAACATAACAACAACTTGAATCAACAGCTGTCATTCACAAGAATGGGCTTTTATTTTTACTAAACTTTAAAGAGTTCAAATGATGATGCTCTTGGCTGTCTTTGAAGGACTGTAGTCTCAGGTTTCTTAACATCATTTTCACTTTCTCCAAGAACCACCTCATGTGTAGGCAGCATGCCAGATTTTTAATTGATTTCCTTTGCAATAATGTCTTTGAATAATTTTGTGTATCATCGCTGCTGTTGTATCAGAAAGTCCTTGTTCTTTGTTTAAACTCTGAAAAGTTTCTGTAAACTTTTCTTCCAAGTGAAGCCTAACCTGAGACTATTTGCATAAACTAACATTCTATTGATTACTTCTATTGTTGTTACTTTGATTATATCCTTATTCTGTCTTTAATTGCTTTCTATAGCATACAGCATGGAAATGAAAGGGAGCAGAATTTAAGTTGTATAGTTGTGTGGATGTCAGACAGACACTGGCTAATTCTGTCTTTAATTGCTTTCTATAGCATACAGCATGGAAATGAAAGGGAGCAGAATTTAAGTTGTATAGTTGTGTGGATGTCAGACAGACACTGGCTAAGTTCTGAATGTATAACTTTCCAATCTGTGCTACTCATGTTTTTCTAGCTCCAAGTATTTTCATGACTGATCTAGTCATAAAAGTGCTCTAATTTTGGAAATAGTTGGCTACAGGAACTATGGAAAACTGTAGAAAAGCACTACATTTTTTTGTCTTTATCCATGACCTCTTTCTTACTTAAGTAAAGCAGTGAATGCGATTGAAGAAAAATGATCCTTAAAGTGGGATTTCAAACCTGTCAGAAAAAAGTTCTGAGTAGAAGAGAAATCTGAGCCAGTCAGAAAACCATGCTGTGGCTTGAATAAAAAAAAATAAACTCAGACGTGGGCAACTGACCTAACTTAGTAATAATCAATGACTTAACATACATTTGAAGAATTGTCTTGCTTCCTGAATGAAACAAACAAAAAAATCAGATATTAAGTATTTTCTAAAGGATATTTGTCAGTGACCCTTGTAAACTTCTACCTTGCAACTAAATTCAGTAACTTTCTAAGTAAACCTGACCATGACCAGTTAGATTCCCATGCTGAACATAAAATTATGCCTTACCTCCAAATGCATTGGAAGAATCATAGAGAGAAGATATTTGACATTGAGAGTATTTTAGTAAATGAGCAAATAAAATATAAACTGTCTCTCAATAGTAAAGAAATTTTGATGGGTTTATCTAGTCATGGAAAGTTTGTGTCTCTTGGCAATTCTCTTCTTGCACTTTACTGTTCACTAATTTCATCATATTCATGTACTACATAATTTGATTATCCCTCTGACACAGCACATAAATGCTGATATGTATATTTATTTAAACCTTTAAAAAGAATATTCAAGGGATATTTCATAAATCTAATCAGGTCAAGAGGTACTTACATTTCTTCACTGCAGTTTTCTGGTCTCTCCATTCTATAGCCTGTTTTCAGGAGGTTAAAGAGCCTTTCAGGAGCAATACCTGGGTAGGGATTGCCTCCTAAAGTTACAATTTCCCATAGCAGAACTCCGAATGACCATCTGAAAAGAGAAAATGAGGTTTTCAAAAGCTTACTTTGGTTTTCACCCAACTAATCTCTTTCTAATGTTTTGAAAACCTGCTCAGATTCATTGATTGCTGGGGCAGAGGGGCCATACAGATGCATATTTTTCCCAAACACAGCTCACGAAAAAGATTAGAACCAAGACAGCAGGGATAAAGGTTACCCTTCTTTTATCCACTGTGAAAGCTAACTGTATCCTGAGAAAGCCCTTCCCATGGTGGCCCAGCCCAAAGGCTTGGGTTTTTATGTGTACAGTGCTCCTGGAGATGTCCCTGTTTTTCCTTTGCCTACAGAAGTTTAACCTCCATAATTAGCCCTTATAGTCCTTTTCAGAAATAACTGTCTAAATTTACACAGGGTGGCTCAACCAGTTACCAAGGGACTAGCTTGCTGTCTTGATGATCAGGTTCTCTTTCTTTATATGCACAGTGTTTATTCCAATCATAAGCAACACCTTCGATTTCATCTAGTTTTTTAAGCCATTTCAGTCAATGAGGACTTCATTTTCTTCTTAAAGGTGATAAAAGAAGAGGGTAGGGGTTTTTTTTTTTTCTGTAAATAATTAATGCCTGAAATGCAGTTTAATGTAGAATGGAATACAGAAGACACTGTTATCTGAAAGGAACAGAAGAACTGGTCATGTTTTTAACCTACTTCATTGAGGAGCTTGGACAAAAAGACCTTGCTCAATGGGTTGGAAATATTTCGATAGATTAAAATAGTCCCATTTTTGGAGGACAGGCCAGGAGAAGAGAGGCAAAAATGTTGTCCTTTCCTCACGGGAAAGCTTTTCAAGACTTGGAGAGGCTACAAATTGCTCTGAATGTGTTCAACTGACAGAACTGCCAAAATCTGGGCGTTCAAAATGAAAGAAACCAGCCAACACTGTATCCTTCAAAGGGGATACTCAATGGAATGCATCTGGAAGCAAAATTACATACAGTTAGCTTTTGTGCTCTCATGATTAGGTAATTTCTGTGAAAACTCCAATTCTAAGAAGATTTGGGAAGTGTTTTACATTTAATGCCAAACCAAGCAGCCTTGTGTGAAAATTCCATCTCAAAATGTTAGCCACAAATGCCACCTCTTGTCTGAGTACGCTCCACCTGTGCTTCTCACATTTAAAAGACCAATAGTAACCCCAAAAGTACAGCAATAAAACTTCCAAGATTGGCAGAGAAGCCATTGTCTCTCAGTCCTAAGTGGTATGCTGCCATTTTTCTCCCTAATGCCATTCACTGAATTAATTTTTAATCACTCTGCACATTCTTGAAAGCTAATGAATATTTATAGCATTTTCATATAGTTTATTAATATACCTCCTCATGTCCTTTTTGAAGCCAATTATGCTCTACTATGAGGTTATAATTCTATCCAAGATTAATTGAAATAAACTTTGTAGCAAGGCAAGTTTCATTTTTAAAATATATCTGCTTAAAAAGAATTTTACAAATATGGAAGGAGGGAGTAGATTAATGATTTCTTAAAGTTGTTTACTAAGTGGGCATATAATAATAGAACGCTCTAGAAAGCTGCAGTGGTTTCAAATCATTACGCAAATTAAACACTGCGGGAGGAAAAATGGGAAATGAAAATTTTCTCCTTGTGCTGAATAAAGATGTGATCAGAAGCAGCCAGGAAATAAAAATATGAGAGGAGGAAGACAGTGGGTAGCTTTCCACTGATGTCATCAACCTCTGATGCAAAAATGGAATTTTGTAAGTGCTAGCAAGTGGTACTGCTATTAAGCTCCACTAACCACTAACTATTTAGAAAGGCTGGAAAAGAAGGAAGCAGCAGCTGGAAAACAGAAGCATAGGGCGTCAGAAAAAAAGCAGAGCATATTGGAATAATCATTGGACATATTAATATACCTGTTCACCTGCATCATCACAAACAACAAATTAAAGAATAATATTTTTCAGTGAGTCTAATTACCTAAGACAACAATGAAAACTGCAGAAAGGAACTTCATTTATCAGTTGGCTGCTGCTGAAATGGCATTCACGGAACCTTTATGGTGAGGTTGACAGAGCGCTGGAACAGGCTGCACAGAGAGATTGTGGAGTCTCCTTCTCTGGAGACATTTAAAACCCACCTGGATGCATGTCTTCCTGTGTGACCTGCCCTGTGTGATCCTGCTTTGTCATGGAGGTTGAACTAGATCTCTGGAGGTCCCTTCCAAATGCTAACATTTTGTGTGTCTCAGTACAGTTCTGTAGGGACTTGACTAGATTAGGAAGGGCTACGCAACGCTTCTAGATTACTTCATGCATAATGATATGCATAGTGAAGGTGACCTAACCAGTGAGTCAAAGGCACTGTTAGAAGTGTGGCAGACCTTTTATGCCATCTTATTGAAACAGACCTACAAAGTGAAATGCAGTGCTCTGTTAAGAATACCTGAGGCATCTCCAATAAAGTTGGTAAATCAGCATGGATTTACATGGAGATAAATCCAGATCTGGAAAGCAGTAACGCTACACTGTGTCAGTGTGCTGTCCAGGGCTCTGAACAGGCTTGCTTAATGCCAGCTGGGCAATCTTTGTGTGGCGTTGTATCGCATATACAAGAGATGGGCTCCTGGGCTTACTACAAACCATTGGGAAAACAAGCAAGGAGGAATGGTGTAGCATCCAGAAGAACAGAGGAGGCAGTTACATGACAACACAACCTGAGCTGGCCCCAAACCACAGTGACAAATCTATTTTGCAGAAAATGACAAAATTAAAAATACACAAGTTGTAGAAAGGATTTTAACATTTCTCTGGAAAAAGTCATTCTGGAAACACAAGTCAGCACAACAGATACTCTGAGGAAGATAGAGGCCTAAGTAAAGGCAACATTCTCCTGAGGATTACCCTAATCTTTTTTCTTTTCTTATTCCAAGCAAGTAAATGAAAAGAATTTGGAAATTTTGTAAGGAGTTCCCAAGGCAAGAAAATATTTCTTTTTTTTTTTTTTTTTCATTAAATCTGCTCTGACCTTCAAAGAGAAGAGTAAAAAGTGAATGTAAATAATTTTTGAAGTACAAATCAAAAGGCTCCTATTTGTATATACAGTATTATCAAAGTATTTTCCCTCAAAGTGAAATGTCAGATCCTTTCAAGGGAAGCCTGGAAAGTATCAAAATCCTACCTAGCAGAAAATCAGGCAGAAATACTGAGACTTTTGAAGTCCCTTAGAGGTTAAACTAGTTAGTTTTACAGTACCTGTGTTTTTCCCCTCATCTCCTTAAGCAAGTACACAAACCATAAAAAATACAAGAATTTACACTTACACATCACTTTGTGTTGTATAGATATGATCAAACAGGGACTCTATGGCCATCCATTTAACAGGTATCCGACCCTAGGAGGGAACAAAGGAACAAAGCAATTACTGGTCCGAAAATTAAGTTTCCATGTGGAACACCAAGGTATTTCAAAACAGATACTCTAGCCATACTCTAACATTTTCCAGTGGACTGAATGATTGGGCGTTGCATTTTAAAAATGTAAAAAAAAAAAAAAAAAAAAAAATTAAAAGTGAGAACTAATTAATTGCATTCCACACACTTCAGTGATTTAATTATGTACGATAAAGTATTGTGTTTCTTTTTCCCAGATGGCCACCAGCTTAAGTCAGATAAACGCAACTCTCTTTTAACAAAGAGCTGAATTCAAAGAGTTGTGTTCTCCAGATACGAATACCTGTCCTCCCATTACTTTTGGGAAATGTGCAAATGCAAAATTATGGGGAATGATGATTAAAGGAGAAGAGCTGTCTTATATATATCAAGGATGATGTATAAATGCAACCACTTAGATGTTTAAGATATTTGTGGTTTCAGAACAGCACCTGAACAGTTATATTTGGTTACTGGCTCCTGAACTGAATCTACAAGTTGCTACTAGCAGAAAGTCTGCTCCAGATACTCCTGAAAATCTAGCTTTCCAGAATTTTCAAGACATTTCATAACCATCACAGTATCGCTAGCATTCACATGCCTTGCTTCTTGTACAACTGCTTTGGTAGGATTGGAAGCTTACCCTTCTTCCTTTCTCTTTTTTTTTTTTTTTTTTTTTTTTTTTTTTTTTTTTTTTTTTTTTTTTTTCTTTTCCTCATTTCCCTATCCTTTGAATAATACTACAGTGACAAGTGTCTCAGAAATAAAGAGAAAACTATCCATCAACACCCCACCAAATAAAATGAAACTGCCTTTATAAAAATGCATCATTCTTAAAACGCAGAGCAACTGGTACAGATCAGTGTAAAACATACATCAGAAGACAGCTAAACGAACAAAACAAAGCCCTTTTACATATGATCATGTCTTCCAAAAGTGTGTTGTTTTTTTTTCCTTCACAACTCATTTTGACTCATAAAATATTCATACAAACTGGCCTGAAAAAAAAACAGGAAAGCTAAACTGAAAATGTGCAATATTTATGGAAATACTTTCATAAAATTCTAACATTTTCATATAAAAAAAAAATCTCTTGACAGGTCTTTCATCTTAAGTCATAAAGGCATCTGAACTAACACTACCCATCTTAGAAGTCAATAGAGTACTGCTGGTGAACATCACAGTCTGGCCTGGATTTGACTTGTGGAAGTTCTGTGGATGTCAGGTAAAGACAGATAGGCAGAAAGCAGGATTTGGCTTCCTGTACTGAACGGTATTTTTTATACTAATAAGCAATGAGAAGCCTTAACTTATCTTCTCAGTCTGAAAGTTGTTAAGCCCAATCATTTCTTTTCAAAGAAGAGTCACGTCACTCAACCCCTCTTTCCATCAGATTTCCTTTGCCCTGCCCTAGTAGGTTGGAGCATCACTGTATTCTGAACCCTGCCACGAGCGCTGCGAGCAGGAAGAAATGTATCCAGGCACCTAACAACAATTTACTGTGGCAGGCAATGCAGAATTGCTTTAAATAACCTCTGGCACATAGTATTAGCTGCTAATCTACCCTGACCCACGACACACAATTTTCATTAACATTTGGTATCTTTGATACAGTTGGAAGTATTTCTAGAGACCTTTGCTACAAATCTATTGCACAGATGTGACAATTCTGGAAATTAGGATCTTTACAGACGTTATACGCAATTTTTTAACTCCTGGGTTTTTAAAAACAGCAGATCTGTCCTTCCTTCTCTTCACCTTTCACAGGATCTCAGAACTACTGAGATGGACAGAGACTTCACCCCTCTATTCAGAGAAGGGTCAGCCACAGAAGTTTCTGTTCCAGACAGGTTTTGATTATCTCCAGGAATAGAGATTCTCTGGGCAGGCCATTCCAGTTTTCCTCTTTTTAAATGGAATTCCTCATATTTAAAATGGCTCTCATAGCATCTTGTCCTGTGACAGGGCCACAGTGAGAAGAGCCTGGCTCTGTTAGTTTTCTTCCCTCCCATCAGTTGCTTACATACAGCAGTAAGATCCCCCTGAGCCCTCTTCTCCTCAGGCTAAGCAAACCCAGGTCTGTCAGCCTCTCCTTGTGTGTCAGATGCTCCAAAGCCTTAAACATCATAGTGACCCTCCTTTTATTAACTTCTAAGTATCAGAAATAAACCAGTTTGGTTGACAAGTGAACAGAAGGAGTTGGAGAGGATAATGATAACTTAAACATGATACATCCTTTACAGAGACACACACATACATATGTATATACATATGTATGTATATGTGTATATAGATATATGTGTGTGTATATATATGTATATTTATTACTGTCCCACTGATTAAGCTCATAATTTTGCTTCATCTTTATTTCTTTATTATAGATAATTTTTCTAGCTAAAAATTCTCTATTACCTTTTCAAGTAATCATTCTCTTGATTAGATAATAATTCTTACTACTGTTTTTAGTATGCACTGTACCTTGCTCCTCTTGACATATGAATCTTCTTCATATACGTCACGGGAGAGGCCAAAATCGGAAATCTTCATTTTGCGCCCTTCTGCCACCAATACATTTCTGGCTGCTAAATCACGATGAACAAGCTTTTGGAAGAAATCAACAACAGTGTTTATGTTTCTTGTGGAGGAACCAACTGCTGACATGACTATCTATCACAAGGACATGCTTGGATCACTGTTAGACTGCCCTACCTTCATTTCTGCAAGGTACTGCATTCCTCGTGATATCTGCCATGCGAATGATATCAGATCTCCCATGGTTAAGGCTCTCTCATCAGGGTTGTCCAAATAACTTGAATTTCTGTTGCCATCACTACCCACATAGCTTGGTCCTACTTTTCTACTCTCTCTGAGGAAACTGCGCAAGGAGCCATATTTAGCATATTCCACAATTAAATACAGTGGGCCTGGAATGAACAAACACACTGGTAAGTAAACAATTAATAGATAACCATTAGAATTTTATTTCTGTCTTTAAAAACACTCTGCTAATCAACACATTGTTTTGAACAGTCACAGGCTCCAGATACCTGTGGTTTTTACATAAAAGGCACTAAATCAGCCATGGAACAATATAATATTTTTAGTTTACAGCTTCTGTGCAAGATGGAGGATTTAGTTTCAGCCTAAATCAAAGCATCTAGACAGTTTCAGACTGAAAAAGAGACAACCATCTTACAAATCAGATCTGTGAAACAGCCTAACATACGAGACTTAAAAAAAATAAAATATTTAAATCACAATAATTTTTGGAGAGTATGAGATTGAGCTTACAAATTATCTGCTAATTCTGGTGTTATATTTAAGGTGTCTTTACAGAGCACTTAAAAACATTCCATAGATATCTCCTTTCCATTACCTTTATGAATAATACCCACTCTGTGCTTTAATGCTAAATGCATTTTTCTGCTGAATCAAAGCCTCCCACCTCATACACTAATAAATTAAATTCATATTTATTAAAAGCCTGTGACTCAAACAATTCACTTCATTTGAGACAAAAAAATTACATTGTATTGAAAAGGCAAAAATATATACCTATGTCCCACCCTGCTGGTTCATTACCTTACTAAGACTCAGAGGTGACTCGGTCCTGAATTACATTCTCTGTCTACAAGTAAAAGTGTCACTTGCAACAGAACTGGGTAGGTGAAGAAGGCAAGCCTTTGTCCAGAGTGGCAACATGCATCATTACAGATGCAAAAGGAAGAGGATGTTGCCATGCAACATCATTTAAAATGAACAGAAATTATTCAGATCAGTTCCTTTGCACAACAATAGAAATTTGCTTAATTGCCAGTTTGTAATACTTGTGTCTGAAAATTGTCCCTCTTGAAATATACTTCCAATGACTGTGGCTTTTAGCAACTATTTCACAACAAGAGTTTTGTGACAGAGGAATAAAACTATTAATCTAACAATCCAGCTTTGTTTTAAAAAAGGATCTGTAGTTGTCTGGGATTTTTGGGGGGGTTGTTTTTGTTTTTCAAAGGGAGATCTCACGCCCTGGCTCAGGTCTCTAACCACTGTCTTAGCATGAATAGTAACAACAATAATGAAAGCTTGATTAAACTTTCAATATAACCCATATTTGAAAACACTTACTGAGCATCAACGTAATATAAAAATGGTAGATTGGTTGGAGAAGAATTGAGAGTCAATTAAATACATTTAAAATAGTTTCAGAATCAAGATGTGTACTGAAGAAAAACACAGGAAGAATGCTTGCCTACACCAAATTAGCATTTCTCCATCCCTTCATGCATTACTTTTCTTATATGTCCCTCACTTTATCAGCCAGCAGCAAATTTAAAAGATACTCAGCAATTATTAAGCAACAGCCCAAACCCATCAATGATCTGCTCTTTATTCACTTGCTTGACATTCTCATCTTCATAACAAGCTTTTAATATTTACCATCTTGACTGCAGGCTCCATAAAGTTTGATGACATGAGGGTGGTTCACCTGTTTCAAGAGGTTGAACTCTGAAAGTAGATCTCGCAGCTCACTCTGGGAAGCATTTTCTGCAGGAAATATCCAAACACACAGTTGTGGTTGGGAAGGCATTACTCAAGAGTTCTCTACATAATGTCTGAAGTATGAGAGCAGCCACTTCTCTTGGCATTTGCAAGAGGCTGGAAAACTCCTGCTTTCCCACAGGAGAGAAATTTTCCTGTCTTGCAGTCATTTTTATCAAAGCCAAGAGATGGGACTGCTGCTGTTCCAGCTTGGTAACCTGCTCTAATCATCACTCTGTCCTGATACAAATGACTACAGAAAGAGTAGGTCAGCCAAGATTCAGGACCAGAGTCTCTAATATCACAGTATCACAGTATTACTAAGGTTGGAAGAGACCTCGAAGATCATCGATCTTGCATATAGTTCAGATTGATTATACTAAGAGACACATATGCAAACTTCACTGGAATCATACGACAATATACAGCTCCTGGAGGCTTTCTTAGCCTTTCAAGCATTTTGAATTTGCAGAGTTCATCTAACAAACTTTGTCTTTTAATACACTGGGGAAATCTCTCATCATAAAGACACCACAGGTCAGAGATTACCCTCTTTCTAACTCATCGTTAACCTCTCTGACACACAGAGCCTTCCTGGACAATGCCTACACACTGTCACTCCTGTGTGATTGACACATATGTGGTCACCTTTACATAAGGCTAATGAAAACCAAGCTCAGCTTCTGCTCTTTGGTACTGTACTGTGTCTTTTCCCATAAAGGCTGTGAGCACCAACTGATTTGTTTACATATCCATTTATAATACATGTGCTAATAGTTTGCCCTGGTCATGAAAACTTTTTGTTCTGTTCTAGTGCATGTTTATATTGGTACTATGTTTCTATCTGACATATCCCATATTCTGAACCTCCACTCAAGACTAGAGTCTTATGTCCCAGGCAATGCAATATTGGCTGGTCTTTCAGTACTGGTAGGGACTATCAAAAAATAGGCATTTATGTAAAACAAAAATTAACATCAACTGCCTGTGAGAATGTCCTATTTTTCTATCTCTGAAACTGTTTAACATGTGCAGGAACACACTAAAGTTCCCCATATAACATACTGATTTGTCTGCTAGAAAAATTACCTGAGTGTACAAATGGTAAGCTCTGATGTTTTATGCCCCTTGTTTTTACAAACGGCAAATACCCATTTACATATTGGCTGGCGTTTTCCTTTTTATTGTAGTGAGGCCACTTGTAGTGTGATGGAGGTCAGATTTAATTCATATGAGAAAGGTGGTAATAATGGCCTGAAATAATTATCCCTCTGTTATTTTAAACCTCCATCCATACCTCTAAGACTACCTTGGCCCAGCTAATTACTTACTGCTTTATTGTCGTCCCTCCCAGTACATAACGTCAAATTGACAAGGTAGGGAGAGCCACACCCTGGACTGTCCTTAACCACAGATTATGCCCAACTATACAGCTCAGGCAGGAAATATCTTTTATGTAATACACAAGAGGCTTTCTCCATTAACATACTGGTATACATACCATTCCCTTTTAAAGATCAAGCAGTGGAGAGCCCCTAATGCTTGGACAAATTATTCCCTTTGCATCTGTTATGGGGAAAGAATGGGTGATGTTGGCCTGATCCAAAATAACTGTTCTTTGTACTTCCTGACAGTATTATAAAGACCACTGTCTCCAAATGCAATGTTTCTGAGTTGTCATGTGTTAACAGTTAAGCTGGTAACAAAAGGCAAATATTTGCAAATGTTGACAAACGTTCTTCACAGTCAAGTTGGAAAACGGAATTTCAGGTGACTATCTGCAATGCAATTTACATTACAAAGGGATTCATTAGAGCCTGAAGTATTACTGCAAATGGCAGATCAGTTCATTAAAACTAGTGGCTTAAAATAAGAGGCTGCTCCTTCACATTATCAATTTTGTCCATTTCCTTCATAACAGCTGGGGAAAGATGAATGTTCAATTGTCTACATATAAAAGCAACATTTTTACCACTATGTCTTGGAATCTTAATACAATCACATGGTGTTAATGAAAATGGCTAGAAAATGCAGTGACACTAAGGGCACAAATGAATATGAAATTAAATCAGGACTAAGACTGTTCTATTGATAATGATATACAGGTTGTTAAGTATTACAAGTAATTGTTAACTAGTCTTCACTTCTGAAAAGACTTAGCCCCTAGACTTTCTCCATATGACCCGTTCTTCACTGTACCTCTTGCAGTGCAGTCATGCACCTCGACAGTGCATTTATTTCCTTGGTTAAAAAGAAGGGATATGTAGTATCTGGTTGTTTTTAGGTAACCTTTTACTTTTGTGTTAGCCCCTCTTAGAATCTGTTCAGAGGTTACAACAAATAGTTTTCAAGCAATTTCAGGCCCAGATGGGAATGTACCTTTTAACATTTTCACTGCTACAGTGGTATAGCCAGCCCTTCCCTTGAGTCGGAATGCTGTTGCCTTGACGACCTTTCCAAATTCTCCTTCTCCAAGAGTCTTACCCAGAACTAGGTTTTTCCGAGGGAATTCCCACTTCGGATCTTCCTGCAGGACAGAAAAGATGAAGCAAGAAAAGGAGTGGCTAGGTAAACCCAAAGCATTACTGTTCAACAGGAAACCGTTCTTCAGGAACAAGCATGCTGTAGTGTTCAATGATTGGTTGCTCTTTTTATCAGCATCAGTGTATTCCTATAAAAGCTTCCGACTCTAGGTAGTTTGCCAATGTTTCTTTTCTGTTGTCTTGAAAAGATCTCCTATAAAACAGGCTGTACATGTAGTCTATGGATAATGGATTATACCTACAAGTCTGGAAAATTGGATACAAAATGAAGTGATACAGGATAAATGCTTCCTTTCAGAATAACTATGACTATGTGATCTAGGACTTCACAAAGTACATCAGTTTTACTCGTAGAATAGGGCTTTCCCCTGAGAAATCATCAGAGACAGCAATTGTCCTCTTATTAAATTAGTGTTATTACGCCTTAAGTTTGCAAAATGATGACATGTACAAATCAGACAAGAAATTAAAGCAACAGAGCAGGAAGTCTGTGAAGACCTTGGTATCTAACATTCAAATAGATTTGATGTTGCCAGAGATGTCATATAAAGTAGCAGTGTTTCTCTCCCACGCTGGTCGATGAAAACACACCAGCTGGCAAGCATCTTGGGTAGTATGTGATTCAACACAGAAGAAACTGAAAGTAAGACAGCACAACTGGGTAAAAAAAAATAAAATGTGGGTAACACTCCCACACCAACTGATATCTACAGTCAGTATATCAGAAATCAGGAACAGCCCTCAGTTAAATTTTTTGGTTTATTTTAAAGTTATGCTTGTAGTACTATGGCCTAGCACAGAGACTGCAAACCTGCTGATACTTCATTTTTATTTGGACAGTGCTGAAGTAAAATCACACCGCTGTGAAATGCAGAGTTATATTTAGAAAAAAAAATCAGACCTAAGATGTTGCAGTATATTAAAACATGAGAAAAGTGGAAGAAAATACTGGCTTTATAGAGTAAATTATATGGTTTATCAAATCACTTGTTCAGTATCTTCAGTTCCCTGCCTGTCCACATGATTACTGATACTACTTGAGTTGGGTGTTTCTATATACAGACTGTATTTCTGTAACATTTTCTGCATGCATAAACAATGTTTTTTAGAACAAGAGAAACGTCAAAAGGGAGCATACAAAAAAGATACTCTGCTTACTGGAATTTTGAAAGTGTCTACAGACACCTGGTTCTCCATGGAGTCCAAAGAAGGACGGCGGACATTGGTTGAAGAGTAACTGATGGGGTAGGACTGGGCTGGGCGTCGGAATGTCATTTCTGCTGAGGCAATAGGAGGCTTTGGAGAATTCTTGTGGTGACGATGAATGAAATAGGAAGAAAGCAGCACAGAGATGAACAAGGACACCAGCACTGCCACTACTATCACAGTCTGGCACATGTCATCACAAAGTTGCTCTGTGGATCAAGAAGAGCTGTTATAACTTTGCTTGTCATGTCCTAATTTGGCAGTGCATATAATGAACCGAGGTGTGACAGAAACAGAACTCTCATTTAAAAACCTAGAGGAAGACTTAATAGCTAATAATTCTCAATAAAATTTGAGAACTTGCAAGTAAGACCACTGCACCTACCTACTGGTTTTGGACACCAGCAGGTAGTTGTTTGCCTAACTGCATGTGTAAATGTAGGGATAGGTAGCTTGCCCCCATGTTACTTATCTTTATAGACATAGGCTACTTACTTTTTTTTTTTTTTTTCCCCTTAGGAGACAGAAAATTTTTCCTTTCTATTTTTACAAAATAATTGTTTCTGAAAACACTGCTTAATACTGCAACTGCTTCTAAAGTAATACCCTGCTTACTATTTCCCATTTTATGGAAGCATTTAGCATTTTACTTTAGAAACTAAGTTTCTTTAAGTTTCTCCAGACAGCTTCCGTAGAGGATCATTTCCCAAAGAAAACTGTTCTTCAGATAATTCTGACTTCAGATACATAGTCAACTTAGCTACCTCTGCAGGCTGTACCTCAGAAATAAGTGGAAACAGCACAATACCTTTCTGGAATAGAGAATGGGGGGAAAAAAGAGGTAAAAAAAGGAGAGGAAAAAAAGATAAAGAAAGAAGCTTTAAGCTTCCTCTTTTTTGTATACTTACAGAAAATTTACTGAAAAGAGCAGTTTGGTTTTAGAGATGCAAAATACTTAATGTTACATTTATTAGGAATAAGGAAAATAATTATCCTCCCCATTATTTAATCTACATTATTCTCTGATTTCAAACAACTGCACAGAGCTTTTGTGTTTAAACAAAGGTCAATGAAAAAAGTAATCCATTCCCTCTCTTAACACAAAGGGTGCTGGCTGTCTGACATTTTGAAACCAAGATTTTCAGAAATGGTTAGGAAGCTGGAATTACTTAAGAGTAATAGAAGCTGTTCTTCTAATTTTCCTAGCTGTCTTTGCAAATATCAGGTGAGTCTCACTGAAAGGCAATTGCTGCTGGCAAATCAAAGGGTGAGCAACCTGTTTGTAGTGTAGTAATGGACAAAAATGAGCCTTTAGCCAAGGGTAGGGATGACTCCCTTTGGAAATTTTCAGGCTCCATAGATGAAGGCAAGAGGCTATCTTTTAATTAATTTTCCACTGGCTTCTTAACACGCTCACAATTTTATATTCTTATATATATATAGATGGTAGATATAAACAGAGGAATAGATTAATGTCAGAACAACAGATAATGTTTAGACTTACCTTTGATATCATCTTTCTCACAGTAACAGTTCTGTTTTGGGAAGCAGTAACAAATCCCATGTCCTGACTTAATTCCAAGATTTCCAGTGCCTTTCCCATGACCACCAATAATGTTTCCACCTAACCAAATATAGAGACAAGCTTAAGACTGTCACATGCAGTTAAAGGAAAAGAATAACAATGCTCAGCATTTGCCATGGGTTTATCCTAGTATGCATCTGAAATTTGACAGTGCAGCAATAATGACAGGGATTCCTGAGAATTAGAAGAAAGTTTAAACTCTGAAATGTCTGAGATCCTGAAATGAGGGGACCTTGGACTGCTTGAACATTAGACCTAATTATCAGTTATTGCCACTATAGAAGAGTCTGGATTAACATTTGTGTATAATAAAAAAACCTTAGTTCTCTTTGCATTGCATAGTTGGCATACTTTCCTAATTTCTTGTAACCCTTAATACCCTACACAGAATCCCATTATTTAATGCCAAACATATACCTCGAATGAGGTATGAGTCTGTCCTGACTCAGTTTCCTCATAAAGCATTATGGTTCTGTAACAGAAGTCATTTTATGTTTTTAAATGCTCCCTAAAACATCTTCTCTAGTCTATTTTAGTTTCTCTCCACCATTGTCTTAGATATTTATTTTCCTCATGAGCTGTGTACAGACCAGTGGTCTACATACTTGAGTTCCATTTCTGGTTCTGATGTAAATTTCTTCTTGCATTGCAAAAGTCAGAATACTGATCTAGATATAATTAGTGCCATAGCCAAATGGTAAAACACTGAGGAATAGTCTAGGAAAAACACTAAGTGCCAAGTTAAGTCATAAAAAAATAATCACTTCTTTTCTTAAAATGCATTGTTTAAGAAAAAAAAACCCTACAGAAACTCATACAAAACTCCTCTTGACTTCAAGCTGGCAATCTTCATGCAGAGTAATTGCAGCTGCATATATTTCCTGCATGTATTATAAAAAATACCATTAGTTGTGACATTTTTCATTTAT
Organism: Picus viridis; assembly: GCA_033816785.1. Taxonomy (NCBI): domain Eukaryota; kingdom Metazoa; phylum Chordata; class Aves; order Piciformes; family Picidae; genus Picus; species Picus viridis. The sequence goes on from CM066586.1 coordinate 26,133,517, forward strand.
AAACTGCCTTTAGTCACAAACAGCATTGTATATACAGAAACCAAGCAAGTCCTGCAAATTTAGCTGCCTCTCAGAAGAATTGCCTAAACCATAAAGGGATTCAAAAGATGAACAATCAATATAGACTTTTCATTTAAACTCATTTTTCTCCATCCCATCTATGCTCGTAGTAGAGCAAAAGACTGTTTCTTTTACCTTTCTTTGGATGTGTAACATGAATGGAAGAGGAGGATATTTTTTGGTGACAAAGCCAAACATTCTCTTTTAGAACAAGTGAAAAAGGGACTTGAGCATTTAAGCAAAAAGGATTTTGACCATGTTTCTAGGGAGGCCACAGCTACTAAACTGTAAGCAGCACACAGCAGTACATTGTCACTGCAGGTGTACACTGGTATCATGAAGCTTCCTATGTGCTTTTCACCAGTGCACTGGTGGTAGGGAAATTCCAAGAGTTATCAATATCATTTTGAATTTTGTGATGTTTTACATGGTGCTGTTTTAAATCCACTGTTTCCATTGCCCTGCAGTGGGAAAGAGCTTTCCCTGCTTCAAGGTCACTCAGAAAAAGGAAAAACTGTGGCCCTATCCCATACCACACAGAAACTCCAGAAACTGAGGAAGCAGAAACACTGGTTGGAGAAAACCAAAGATGACATGCAACTACTGCTGAAGACAGACATGCAAAGCAAGGTAGAAGCCTAAGCACTGTATTATCTTTCCACCATCGAAAAGCCAAAGTTCAAAGGAACTTACAAATAGCGGTCATTTAGAAATGTTTAGCCAGATTCACAGATGCAGCCGGCCCTAAAGCAGTTGCTACAAGAAAGTCTCTTACTCAGAAAGCAATTAGGTTGCCTCTATTTGATAGGCACGGCTACAGCACCAGCTGTTTCCGCTGAGTGCCCCTGAATGTAATATTCCAAGTGTTAGTGTGAGGAAGCAGTTTTGGGATTCAACTGAGTACACAGCCACCATAATGACGGATAAATTTTAAAAATAAGTATTTTAGCAACTTTCTGTACATACGGAATATCCTTGGTCATAACACATCTCAAGCTTTCTAGTTACTGCTTTCTGTTCCCAAAGAAATGCGTCCTGCCAGTAAAAGCTGATAGAGCAGTACTTCTGCACTTCTGAGCTCCCATGCCACACTCATTTCTTTTCCTGTAAACACACTGCTAACCTTTACATCTTAAGGGTGATCTGTAAACTTGCAAGTATGAGCAGGTATGTGAGTGGAATGTAGAAAGATTTGAGAGATGGGTTCAACAAAAATGAAACCAAAATTCCTTCATAAATGCTGTTCAAATTAATCCCTCCCTGTATCTTTAAATAAATCAGGCACTGGATCATTCTGATAGTCACCTGTCAAAGAAGGCCAGGTGTATTTCCCAAAATGATCCTCTGTAGGCACATTTATTTTCAACTGAAATTTGTTTCTTCTTACATATTTAATCTGGAGTTCAAACAGGCGTGGTTTCTACCATACTATACTAAAGTTTGGAAAAAAAGCATTAACTTGCCTAAACCCTATACCTGTTTCATCAAATACCTCCACTGAAAAACACTTCCTGTGAATTAACAGGAAGCAGAATGAGAAAACTTTATCTTTCTGTCACTGTTAGCCAGCAGGTCTTGGCTGACAGCTTAAAGAACAGCTTTAGTCCCTGTTACTTTAACTCTTGTGTGATTCAAATGCAGGTTTTGCAATGAAGAGATGCTAAATATGTTGAGCTTGTAAACGTTTCTGGAAGTGGAACTTGAACAGTAATCAGTAGAGATACAGAAAAGCTCATCCTAAAACATTTCCATACTTGTGCAGTCTTGGGGGCACACAGATGGTTCCCTGCTCTCAACCGCATCACAGATGCCGTCTGGACACGTCTTGATACTTGGGGTGCACGTGGAATAGTTTGTGGTGATCCCTGTTAACACACAGACAGAAAGCTGCACAAATACCACGAGGCTTTGAGGGAAAGCTTATTGCATCTTCTCAGTATATGCTGACACAGCAAATCACAGGTTATTTTTCTTACATTTATGACTGTATCACCTGGTGAAGTAACAGGCAAGAAAACAGCTAAAAGCAATTGGAAGAAATACATTTTTCACTGCCCTTTGGGCATGTCACTTGCAGTTACAGGGAGTAGTACTCGAAAAAGAGCTAGCAGACCATTTTGAGACTGAAGAGTAGCTTTCACAACTAAAGATTCCTCTGCACATTTACACACATACTTGAATATGAAAGTTACAAGAAGTCCAGAAGAATCTGTAATGTTCACAGAGTTAAAGCATGGTCACAGAAGCACTGTTCTGGAAGAGTCAGGAGTACTGTCACCCATTGGATCTATGCTACAGACCACATTAAACAGAAACAACAGGGACACTGCTTCTGTGTCTGCTGGGGCATACCTGCTCAGAGGCTCATAGGTATGTTCCAAACTCAAAAAAGAGATTATTTTGCAAGCCAGAAGCCACCTGTTCCAGCACCTGTTCCACTGCTGCAAACCCAGTTCATTACCTGCTGTTTTACGTGTCATGTTCAACATCACCAATGGCAAGATCAAGAATGACCATTTCAACTTAACCTCATTTTCCTTGCTAGTGCATGTTTCATTTGGGTATTATGATTTAATATTTTGGCTGCAGCTTCTGTGTAGTTCACAGTGTTGTCCCATCAGAATAAATTCGTTTAGATCTATAGAAGTAAAATTCACAATTACAACTCGACTGAAGCTTGATTTCACACAACAGAAATGTACCTTTTCCACTTCCCTGTCTCCACTGGCATCTTCCTGTGAGCACTCCTAGGCCACCACACTCTTCACATTCAGCATGGTGCTTACTCTGAGCACAAGAATCAGGGCAGTCCTCTTCCTTTTTTAAAACTGTTGGGAAAAGTGTTTGCTGTCAGTTCAGGACAAAGAAGATGAATACACAAGCAAGTCAGCTCAAATCAGAAGGATAGCTCCACTCTTAGGAGTTGACAGGAAGGAAAGGAAGAAAGGAGTGAAAGACTGAACACTGAGCCAACTATCAATAAACTCAGATAACAATTAAAGTCCAGGTGTTTCTCTTCTGTGAATAGAAGATAAATAGCAATATTATGCATGATGGCATTTTTGTCTTTACTTGACAGTATACTGTCAATGCCTGTAACTGTAGAAATGTGCTAACATACTGGTAACAGAAAAATGGAGACCGTAAGTACTTATAGCTTCAAATAAATATTGTAATTAATAGGAAACACTTAGTACTCAGGCTAATGTAGTAGTAGTCTAAAAGTACAAGCTAGAAATGTGTGGTTTCAGATAGCACAAAGCTCTTGTGAGCTAGAAAAAAGTCCATTGCAGGCTTTTGTTCTTTCTTCCTTAATCCATTTGCTCTTGCCCCAGGAGTTCTGATACAAAAGAAGGGAGCAGAGACAAATATCAGGTAGAATTTTAAGGTTTTGCATAAAGTGCAATATGGTCTGGAGAGAAAGGATTGTTCGTCTCCTTATTAAAGAGAATTGTAATCCTCCTCTGCTGTGACTGTTATAGAGTATTCCTAACGTTCTGCTCTTATGAGCTTTTCAGTTAAATGACAGTTATGCAAAATATGTTGTTTGTTCTGGGGTGGTTTTGTTGTTTGTGTGGTTTTTTTAAAGGAAACATTGGAGAGAAAAGTGGGGAGAAGGATGACAGAATAGATGTACTTTGACCAGAGATTTGTGGCTTAGTATTATACACGCATGCACACACTCTTTTCTTAATTCCATAGGAATTTTTGAAATACAAACATAAAGGTCACACAGAAACACAAAAGAGATTCTTCTAAATCAAATATTATCACAAACATTAGGAACTGCATAGGATACACTGCCTTTCTGTGCTTATCTGCCACAAGCAGTGCTGAATCAGAACTCAAAATGCAAATTTTGCAGTCTGTATCTTCTAGCTCAGACTCATTTTCCTTGTTAAAGCCATCAGTTTATAGAACACCCCACTAATGCCTAACTGAGTATCAGGAACACTTGTAAACAAGTAAATAGCTTTAATTTGACTCAGATACTTACGAGTTCCTTCCAATACAATAGTGAGGAGAGTTTTGGCATGTTTCCTGCTCTGCTTGTCTGTAGCTTGAATAGTGTATTGTATTTCTTTGCATTCAGGTCTGCTCAGCACAGAGGAATCGTTCACATAAAGGCTTCCATACTTGTCTTCTCGGCCTTGAAGTATGCTGACAGGATAGCAGCTTATATTGGGGGACAGTAACTTGTAGGTGATGTTCACACCGTGGAATTTCATACAGTTTTCAATGCAGATTTTTCCTATCTAGGCTCAAACACCAACAAAGAAATCACAGACAACAGAAACAAAACTGTATGTCAAGAGTATTCTGTGCTTCTCCAGAAACATATTATGCCTTGCAGAGTTCAGCATTTATCTGTGGTTCAGAGATTTGATGTTTTACTTCCAATGCAGTATATGAATGCTTCATATGTGATTTCTTCTCAGTAAAAACGAGAGGTAAAAGCATTACCACTGATTGTGGCTTGATCCAGAGTCTCAGCAATATTTGCTGCCTACTACCGATGGTCATGGGGTTCAGTGAGAACAAACCCCTGTGATTTGGGAAAGTGAGTTAAGTCCCTGATCTGTCTGAGGCTGATCACTGAGAAAAACTTGGGTCTCACTTGAGAAAGTAAAGAGCTCAGCATGAATAAAGCTGAGACTCTTTTCAAATAAGGTAGAAATTGACAATACATAATTTTTGTAATACTAGAATTTCTGGCCAGCAGAGCTCTCGGAAAGCCTAAAAAGGACTAAGAACCTCATCATTTCCCAGTTGCAACTTAAAAAGCATTTTAATCTAAAATATGGAAATCGGTTGGTTTCTCATATTTGAGCTGCTGCCTACCAGAGTATATACACTAGAGCACTCTTCAGTCTGGAACAATTCAACTTAGAAGCACAAGAATATAAAGCCCTGTCTCCTGTCCAGCTCCTATAGGAACTGATCCAAAGCTCACTTTGGTTTGTCCATTTACAAGAATGGGATTTGGATAGGGCCTAGAGCCATTTGCTTTCCTTGCCAGGAAAACCACAATGTGATGGGTGGGGCATTATTGAAGGGAACTTGGTGATGGATTCATTTTAAGTGTTGCAGTTAATGTGTGTTTTCAAGTAACACCACTGATGGTAAACAAGCAAGTTTTTGTAGTCCTTGAATCATACTTTGTCATAGGACAGGCCCATTTCATCTAAATTTATTCCCATTCACTGACTGGTCATTTGGTATCATTTTTGTTGGGGTTTTTAGGTGGCAGGAAAACATATGAAGACTATTAAAGCAATCAGAATCTAGACCATTTATTTCATGTCAGCTCCTCTCCATAGCATGCTGTGTCAGGAACAGAAGAAAGATAAGACATCAACTGTTCATAAACTCTACCTAGACACAGGTAGGTCTAGACAGGTCCCTTCTACAACCACATCACCTCAGCTTTCGTGCTGGATTGCAACTAACAGTGTTTTGCAACTGCTTACATGGTGTTTCTCTAAGGCATCAGGAGAACAGAATGATGTTCCATGGCATCAACCTTTACATAAGACTAAACTATCTGCCAGTTTTGTCATAACTGCTTCTTCCAGGCACCTTTTTTAATCAACAGAAATTTCCTTGAAAGGGGATCAAGAAGACCCTATAAATTCAAGATCTCTGAAGAGAAATTATCCTTAGAGTGGCTTATAACCCAGCTTTGTTTTTTTCTGTATAATCTGAGGTGAACCTACCAGTACACCTTTCATGAAATTTCTATAACCAAGATGGGCTTTCTCTTTTCATCTGACTCCACTAGGGAAAGCCCACACTTTCGCTTTGTGCTGGACTGGAGGTTCTGGAGTCATCACAATTTTCAAATGCAAGAGAGCACAGCCCCAGGGGAAGCATGTATAAGCAGCCAGTTCTTCTTTCTCATGAGGGGGTTAAAAGTAGCCAGGTAATCATAATTAACATTAACATACAGGGGAGGCACATACAAAGGTGCATTTTGTAAGACTCTCAATAGTTAACCCAGAAATACCATTATCTGAGATAGGAGCAGAAAAAAATCCATCTTCTGAGCTTGAGAGTTTAATAAAGTCTGGATAATGATAATCATAATGTTCCTCTTCGCTGAATTCCAGGGACTTTTGGACATATAACCTCTCTAAAAATCTCGGCCAATGTTATTCATCATTTGTCTCAGTAAATGTCAATAGAGCTTTAAGTCCTTTGATAAGTTAAATGCCACTGGGCAAGCCTGTACCATCAGGCTATGCTTCTGTTATTCAATTCATTTAGCTGCTCAAATAGACAAATGGCATCAGCCCAGCAGTTAATCATTTCTCAACGCTTTTGTGTTTTCCTTGGGGCAAGAGACAGTTCAGCCTTCATATTGATTTGGCCTAGTACTTTTCCTCACTGCTCTGGCACATCATGGCTAATTACGCAGGCAACTTTAATAATGTGAAGTGCCAGGGACTACACTGCTTACCCTGACTTGTGCTCCAAGTCCAGCACACTGTAAATTCAAACTCAGTCTCAGAAGAAAGTGGATGACACTAACTGATTGAGAACATCATCCCCGGAGCCAGGATGAGTTTTGTGCTTTTCTAGGTGAGAATCAGAACAAAATCTCTTTGTGAATTTGGATTTAGGCAGCACAAAGATAGATCTGTTCCCACAGACTGGAGTTCTTTTTGCCAGGAACAGTTTTCTCTGCTATTACTGCCACCCAGTGAAACAGTATAGTTAGTGAGAAGTACCATTTTCAAAAAGCCTAAAATTCTCTTTCAGGTTATTTGACTGTCCTGACAATACACAAACCCAAGCAGCTTTAAGAGTTAACCAGTTTGTTGGGGGTTGGGGCTTTTTGTTGTTTTGTGGTTTTCTTTGTGGGTTGGTTGGTTTTGGTTTCCTTTTTATTCTTTTTTTTTTTTTTTTTCATTCTGAAACAAGAAAACTATATACTCCCAGACTTCAAACAAATGTGTTCAAGCAATCTACACTGTGCACAGATAAACATGGTTCAACCCAATTTAATTTGGAGCTCATTCATAATGTTGGTGTATGTCTACAGCTATATATAAAATGTGTGTTTACATTTATATATATGCACACCAAAATTAAACAATAACCAATTCATCTATATTCATACATACATAACAGTTATATTTACACACTTTCTGCAATTACATTTTGTGGCATACATACAGTGAAGACCCATTTATGGGTGCTAAGAGACAGACTAAGTATCTTACATACCTATGCTATTATTTCTTTTAGGAGGAAACCCACTGGTTTCACCCTTTCTCCAGGCAAGAGTTCTTTTACACCACTGGCAATAAAGCTCTCACAATCTGGTGCTACAAAAAATCCAAACCTAAAAATATTGTTATTGCAAAAAAACCCAACAGAATATGCTCTGAAGTCCATAACAGGCTGCAAATCTAAAAGTTGCAACCAGAAGGCATCATAAAATGTTGTAAAGAATTAGCCCTAAGTGAGCCCACTATTTAAGCACACTTGGTATATTTCTTTTATTTAGACTATTCAGAGCAGACAAATGTCCCTTGATGCAGCTGTAGCATTTCTATTGGTCACATATGGCCTGTTCCATACTCCAAAGAGCTATCAAGCCACAGTGCATTTAACAGATTAAATATAAGAATACACATTATATCTAAACTTTCCTTTAACAATTAGCCAGAGGATTAAATATTAATAAAAGATATCTTCCTGAGAACTCTTCTAATGAATTGGTTTTCTCTACAGCTGGGATGATAATGTTTTAGTCTCAGTTCTCCTCTCTACCAATACAGCAGCAGCTTCATAGCTTTACTTAGTTACAGGGTACATTTTCCAGCAGCTCTTTCCCAAAGTGACTCATCACTGATGTTTTTAATATTCACTTTCATAACATTAATAAGGAACTAGTTAGTAACAGTAATGTACATGTTCCATAGGAATTACATTGCAATTTTCACTTGATTAATGTCAACCTGTTAGAAAGTGTTTCTGGAAGGCATCATTATTAATGGCAATAGTGGTTATTAAGCTAAAATGAAGGTTAAATTAGGAAACACATTAATTACTAACTAGCCATTACCTAGAGAAAAGACATTAACATAGAGAATATGTAGAGCTGGGACTCCAGTAGCTCAGATTTTTTTTTGCCCTTGATATTTTTCCAGTTATTTATGTCTAAGGCACTCATGGTTACAAGTCCTCCCATCTATAAAACATTATTTCTCTCCCTATTAATACTTTCATGCATGGCCCCTCCTCTGTTATGACGTGATGTGAAATCTAGTGTCCACTCTCCCTGCTATTCACTAGATCCAGCAACAATCATATTGATATCTCATTTGTCACTGATTCTACTTAAACAGCTAAGCTGATCTCTTTAACACATCTCACCTCAGTGATATTTCTACTAAGCTCTAACAGAGTTAAAGTGTAATTAACATGGTTCTTACTTGTGCAAAGCGTTCAGCGTTTCTATTCACTGAGAATTGGTAAGTCATGTTTGGAAACTGAATGCTGACAGGGAGGATGGAGACATTGAAATGAAGCATCACTGATCTTTCTGGGCCATGAAATTCTGTGTCATTCACCAAAACATCCAGCTGGAATGAACGATGGTCCGTGACTGAAATACTTTTATTCAGTACCAGTTCTGCAAGAGAAAAGATTAGTCTTTTACTGATCCACATTATCTGCAAATGTACATTTTGATACTGCAATCCCAACAAAACTATACACATCAATGGCGTACATTTTCAAAGCTATTCCCAGCAGGAAACTGTGAGTTTAATACAAAAATATGTTCCTACAAAGTTATGCTTTCTGCCATTCAAGATGTTTGGAGAGGTCTTCCTACCTTCTACCTACCATCCTGAGAAAGCACCCTGCTAACCCACCACACCCTTGCTTATCAGTATACACAACATCATCCCATATGCTTCCTATCCCTGAGATGCACAAACTCCATTGTTTTGGTACCTGTTTAAAACTCAGCATTTGCTTAACTTGATTTTTTTCAGCTTTCTTTGGATCAATATTACAATATGCTTGGCAAAGTTCAAGAGCTCATAGGTCAATTACTAATAGGCAACTTCTCCTTTACTTGAAGAAAAAAAAACCTTACTGTACTCATGTCGAGTTCCCCTCACTTGGCTACCATTTGGGCTGAAGTGGATTTCATCAAAGATGTGCTCTACCCGGAACGTTTCACTTATCCAGGGATCGTCAGTAATGATGATTCCTGTGTATTTCTTTCTGCTGCTTTCAAGGGGATAAATAGGTGTGGTGTCTGCATCATATACAGTTAGTGTTGCAAGAACAGTTCCCTAGAAGGAAATAATAAGTGACACTGCTTAATGACCTGATGCTTTCTTCCTCTGATATATTTTTGGGAGAATATAATATTGGTCAGACAAACCATGTGACTTTCACTCAAGCTCACTTTCATTCAAATTCATTTAAAGGTTTAGGTTATCACTATTTCACACATACTTGGTTGGGTGTGAGTTAAAAGCAGTTAAAATGAACTTGTCATGTAATCATTTGAGTCTATGTCTAAATACAGTGCTACCATTTAAAAGCAGGAAATGATCACACATGCACTGCTCTGGCTTTTTTTTTTTTTTTTTAATATTAATGTACAATACTAAAAAAAGCAGGTAACTAATCGGCACAAGTAGAAGACAAGAAATACATTCAGATAGGTCAAATATTACCTAAATGACCATGGCCTGGATTGTTTAGCTTCTGCTTAGTCTACTAGAGTGCTGTTCTCTACCTGGACACTGAAGTCACAAAGCCTTCAATATTTTATTAGCAATTCTGGTGTTTCAAGTTCACTTAGTTACTGAAGGACTGGAGGTTTCACAGTATTTTTTTCCCCTCCTCACTGCAAAATACCAGCGAAATTCACTACGTTCTGAACGTATTACGGGCATGCAGTTTCAAAAAAAATATTTTACTTTATAAAACAGTTTTATAAGACCTTTGCTTTCTATCACCCTGGGCTAAATGAAACTCTCATATCTCAAACGTTATCAAAAAAGTGTTCATCGATGTCTTGTCAATACTTGTCCTAGTCAGGAGGTGGCAGCAAACTCCCAAAATAATACTTTTCTCCTCCAGACAAATGTACTTTGAGGGGAGATGTGACTAAAAAAACCCCCACCACATTGTCGTTGTGAAACAGAAGTCTTCTCATGAGAATGCATCATTTACACCCCAGAAGAAATGTCGTCTCTAAACCATGGACTTACAAAGGATTATTGTTCTGGTGGAACAGCCAAAGAGCCCACCTGTATACTTCTCTACTGAGGCAAGGCGTGCATGCAGACACCCAGGGGTTCAGACCTCTTGAAAACTCACCTTATTGTGGTAAGGAAAAAGTGGAACATCACCATTAAAGTAACATCCTGAAGCTCTCTCTTAACAGCCTGACAGTGAAAACTTTAATATCTTTGCAAGTGCTGTGTTTGTCTGCACAAGGCAACCACTCCCAGCATTCTATTACTGGTACACATCCTAATGCACATTTTGAATCTAGTTCTGGTGTCTTATATAAATGTGCACATAAGGGAAGGAAAGACACAAACACTTGCTCCAACAGCATAGAATTTTAGTCACCTGGGAGAGGCAAGCCTGTAAAAAATGCATGGCAATTCTGACTATAGACTTAGCAATGATGAACCTCCTCTGGCAGGGGGTTGGACTAGCTGATCTCCAGAGGCCCTTTCCAACCCCTATCACATTCTGTGATTCTGTGACCTAAAGAACTGCTCCACACTTACTCCCACTGTTTAATTCCTAGCCCAGTAAGGCCAGAATAAGATGTAACTCAGGGAAAAAGAATCTAAAATCTCTGCATTTTACAATCCCAAGTCAGTACAGTATCACAGAACCACAGAATGTGAGGGGTTGCAGCAGACCTCTGGAGATTATCTAGTCCAAACCCCCGCCAAAGCAGGATCACCTAGGGCAGGCCACATCCAGGTGGGTTTTAAAAGTCTCCAGAGAAAGAGTCCCTACAACCTCTCTGGGCACCCTCTTCAAGTGCTCCATCACCCTCACTGTAAAGCAGTGTCCCCTTGCATGGTGTGGTGATGTGCTTTTTGCTGAGATCCATTACCCAAATCATGGTATTTCCCAGTAATCATGCCTTCCACGACGGCACTCCTACTAGAGACTAAAAAAAGGAGGACATTACCTCTTTCCTGTTGTACTCCACGACAGCATCTGCAGTATCAGTGCCATTGGGAAGGAATGGAGGAGAGTCATCTTCATCTAACACATTCACCAGGAAGGGCACCTCAACCTGCATTTCCCGGAAGCCCTCTCTCACGGTACACTTGGCAATAAGCTCATATCTCTCTCTCTCTTCTCGATCTAGGCGCTGTGTCACACTCACGCCAGTGGTGTTCTCATTGTATCGAAAGGGCAAGCCTTCAGCTGAAAAACATAGCCACTGTATGAGCAGGGATAATCACTTCTCACTGTAAGACTGAGAGTTTTCTTCCTCAATATGCTTTTGCAATCCAGTAAATCCACTTGGACATTGTGAATGCATACTAAAAGGCAGGCTCAGAACTGAAACAAGAATGTTGTGGGGTTATATTAGGGTGGGCATAAAACATGGAGACGTGGGAAGATTGTCGGGGCTAGAAGCAGAGCAATTTAAAGCTCAGGATATTCCCAGTCCACTCTTAGCAGGTGCAAACTTCTAAAAATCAATCTTCTCCTTAGTGAAGGGGACAGTCCTCCCATCCCCTCCATATTTCAAAGACAAAATCTCCAGGCTCAGTTCACATTTGCAACAGGATTTCCTTTAGAGACTCAATCTAGAGGATCTACTACAAATGAGATCTTAACAGTGCAGCTGTTCACATCTATTCCTGGTATACGAGTGGCTTAGTTCTAGTTTTACCTGCCAGCAGTTTGTAGGAAATGCTGAGATTCTGACACAGATGATGAACTGAGGGTAACTGAAGCTGATGAAAGGTGCCAGGTGGTTTATTCTCCTTAATGTGAAATGAGAGATCCATTTCTGTGAAACAAAGCTGCCTTGCGGTCAAGGAACTGCAAACTGGTGCAGAAGCATTGATCAAGGAGAGGAAAACAGTGGTGCGTGTAGCAGAGTCGCATTCCTTCTCTTGGAAAGGGTGGGGTGAAAGGAAGACATACAGCATCACCTTTGATAATTGCATCAAGTTTCCTACAGCTTAAGAAACAAAAACACAAGAGAAATATTTTACAGAAGACAAGCCAACATTTCTGTTACTCATTTTGTACTCTAGCCCACTGTTCCACAACTATGTAGTTCTGTCATAAAACAATTCTTCAATACATCATCTGCTGGAGGGAAGAGCTTAAGTCTTAATAACCTTAGTAAGCCAAAATATCTATAGGTGTTAAGACCATTTTTACATTGTAGAACCTCACAGAACGGTATCAGTATTCTGTATGTAAGACACTAACACAAAACTGGTCACTGCTAGCAATCAGCTTTCTGATGGGGCTATTTTTTTTGGAAGGACTAGAACAGAGTCAAACAGAGCAGGGAAAAAGAGTGCATGAAATAGCAACAGATATTCAATACAGACCTGTAACTATTACAATTTAAGTCACAGTGTTCTCACAGTTTATACCAGTTGAGCACAGGGGCCAAGTTGTTTATGTTTGGAGGACCAATTGCTTCATGATTTTCACGTATAAACAACTGGTCAAAAGATAACAGAAGGTAAAATCAGCCTGCGGCATCTACTAATATATACTCTCTATATATATGTATTAGTAGTGTAGTAGTAGTAGTAGCGTGTATATATATATATATATATATATACACACACACACACACAAATACATATACCCACAAGCATTAATTATTTTGATTACCTTGGGTTGACTACAGACAGAATGATAGTAGCTCTGAAACAGATCTAACTCACTTGAAAAGATGCTGTAGGTCACTTTGATCCATATGAACAGAACAAAGCTCTCAAGTTCTGGATAGCTGTTCTTCCTTTGTTCAGTTACAAATAGTTCTCTTATATTCATGAATGCTGAGTACCAAAAATGGGTAAGATACCAAGCACTCAGTACTTAAAAAAATAAAGCAGTAAGTATCTGAAGTTGGATATTTCACTATCAGGGCACCTAAGTCAATGGGTGGCATTGATATATGGCTCTTACAAACTCAAGACAGTTATTACAGACTCTCTCTAAGAGCAGAGTTTCTGCAACTGATCACAATGGTATGCCATTAACTCCCCAACCATTTCCTCCTCCACCATCTAATGATACCTAATTTCCTCATAGATCAAAATCACCAAAACCAATTTACTGCTAAAGCATAAAGGAAGGGGGGAAAAACTTTCTATAGTTCAATAATAAGCTCCTCTAACAAAGCCAAATCTCAAGAGGGGGAGAGACTCAGTCTTCACCATTTCTCCCAAGGGGTGTTTGGTGTTATGTGGAAATGTACTGTGTGAATTCACATTACCACAGTTCAAGGACTCTTTATGTAGGAGTTTGAACTAACTGCACTGGTCTAGGCATTAAACACCCAGCACTACCTGAGTGGAATTGGCTTTATTTGCCTCAATAGATGAACAAACTATAAATCTCAATGTACAGCAATGACTTCCACAGCTGTGAAATGCAGAAGACGTATTTCAAGTAATGCAACTTTCCCAGCATATTGGAGTCTACAGTGTGAACAACTGGATCAGTCCCTGGTCCACATTGCTTTGGCATATGGTTCCCTGCATTTACTGTGGCTTTCATTCATTCATTAAAAAAATAAAATAATCTGCCATTTTAAAAATTTGATGCTCATATGCAAATGGATACATTTTGTGATCTGAATGTACTTCAACAACAAGTAATTTAATTTAGGAAGAAAAGCTAGTCTTCTCACACTTACACAGCATGTTAAAGTCTTCTCTATCCAGGCTTTTGCTGAGGTGGAGAAGTCCTGTTTTCTCTCTGATTTGAAACCAATGATTTTCATGGGATCTTGCTCGTGAAATTACAAGGTTCTGGCAGAGATGAAAGTGGGCCACTTCCCCGTGTGAATCCCTCAAGGCATGGATGTGCAGGAGTGGTGTACCTGCTGGCTGATCAACGTAGACATTCTCCGAGTACTCTTTCCTGGGGAAGTAGAGACCAAAGGCAGCTGCGAAGGAAGACACACAAAAGGAGAAGTCCTTCCAGTTAAATGACTTCTGCACTAGCATTTTCTTAAGAGATGCATTTCCAAAAAGCCAAAGACTTAATTCTCTAAGGATTAAAGAAGTATTAACAAAAAAGTAGGGGAAAAAGGTAGATCCTCATCTGGTACAAATAAATATAGTTTTGCTGCACTCAAGCCAGGGACAGAGCCACCAAAAATTTGGCCTTTAGTTTATGTTCAAGTTACAAAATCACCTGCTTCTTGAAAGTAAAACTGCTTTGTTGTAAATATGGCCCAGTTTAAGCAGAATGTTTAATGGAGCTATGCTTCCCAAATGTTACTTAAGTTCTTATCTGGAGCTCTATTCTGCAATCCCATTATCCCACAGATTATATTCAAAGAAGGGAAATTGCACACTTAAAAAACCCAAATGCACTCTTTGTTGAGAGAAAACACAGAAATGTGTCAATGGTTCTCACACTTTTCCTTGGATTACGGAAACCCTCTTTTACATAGGAGTCCTTTTGTGTTTTCCTCCCTTTCTGAAGGGACACTTCTGGTACAGAAAATGGAACTTTTTTTCAATTAAAACTACATGAAAGACTTATAAGTATTTTTAATATGACAGATGGGAAAGCTGTGAACTGACTTGCCCAAAATGGGGAGGGAAATGTGAGTTTATTGTTAATACAGTGGTTGTGAATGACACATTGTTATTTCCAATTTCTCCCCACCTTCCCTGATGTTGCAGACATTTACATTTGGTAGGGCTCAGCTGCCCCTTGATGCCATTTCTTCAGCTGATCTCATCTTCCAGGTCACTTTGCAATGGTCTCTCTACCCCTTTCCAATGTTTCCCTTCCAATTCTACAATTCTGCAAGTATGATCACAGAGCAATGCTCGATAAGGAAGGAAGGTACAAAGTGATGCTTGTTACACTTGTGTGTACTGAAATACTGGAACTGTTACTCTTGTTCTTCACCTGCACTGACAATTAGTACTTGTTCCCTTACAAAAGGATACTGGCATATTGCAGAATTTCACATCACTTAGTCTGATTTATACTGAGTAAGGCATGTAAAAGGTACATCTGCTGAACCAGTGAAAGTATTAACAATTTCCGTATGTCTTAACTTAAAGAAAGTCAGATATAACTGGAAATGATGGTAGTGCAGCACTAAAACTCAGGATAGAATGCCAAAACATCTTCAAAATGGCATCAAGCTACAGCACTTTTAAAAATTATTATTATTTCCATAAACTGTTCTGCTGAATGGAGAGATTCACTAACAAACTGTGAACAAGAGACCTCTAATTTCATTTGGAAACCCCACAGAAACCACTGTACCTTGCAATGATTCATGACATCATCAGCATCCCCTGGATGCAATTATATCCATGAGATTTACAGAAGCTTGTTGTTTTTTCTACATGTTCCTTGTGATATATGAAAGAAGTGGCAAAGCAATACAGTAGGTGAATTGACTCCAAATTAGTTCATTCAAAGGGAAGCCAACAATAATCTTAGAGAGTTTTAGAGAAGTATTAACTCCCAGTGTCTTTATCTGTAAGAAAACTATTGTTTCTGACTCTGGTACTATCATTACCTTTTTTGGGGAGGTAGATAACTGAGTATTCATACTAAATTCCAAATATGTTTCCAGTCCCTGTCTTTTTTTGAAGTACAGGAAATCCTGGTAAACACGTAGTGCTAAAAGTCCTAACAAACTGCTTTGTTAAGAAGAGGGATAAGGTGATATCCAAACAGCAAGCCCAGTCCCAGTGCAAGCAAATAGATTTCCTTAAGATATTTCCTATCAAATCTTGGATCTAGAATTATGAAAACTTCCTTTCAAGGAATTCAACACTGTAAATTCACTGCTAAAGACTTAAAAAGAAATTACTTTTAACCCACTGATGCATACAGGTGAAGCTTATACAACATAAGATACAGGAGAGAGGAATATTTCCTTCTTTCCAAGACTGGGGTGAACAGTTTAACAGGAGTGCTGCTGTGTCATCACAAGCACATCACATGGTGCAAGAACTGGCACTGTAGCAGAGGCTCCAGTAAAAGGAGCAAATGGAAAGTAGGATGTATATATAAACATTATGCATGTCTAGAGTGTGAAACTGGAAAAGGGAACAATTTTGGAGTAGTCACTATTTATTTCCCAATCTTAAGCAATGTATTAGTCTTGATTCGCTTTGCTCTACAAATCTGGGGCCACAGTACGTACATAGTCACATTTAACAAAGCACATGAATAATTATCACAGACATTGCCACATAAATGCCTGAAAATTTGCATGCAACTACACCTCAGCAGAGGTCAGCATCCTGACTGTTCTGCATTTGAAAGAAAAAAAAGTCTGAATTTTTTTGGCAGCAGTTCACAGGAGCAGTCTTCTCTATTCTCAGAAGGAAAAAAAAAAAAAAAAAAAAAGATAATAAAAAATCCCTGTAATATAAAAATGTGATTTCTCTGTAGCTAACAGAAATGTCAAACAATGCTTTGTATTTTGCAAAGGCAGGGGGATTCTTTCATAAAATAATTTAGAATTTGCATCATTAATGAACCAGAAACGTTTTTCATAAATATAAAGGCCACTTAAAAAAATTTGGAAAAGCCATTGTAAGAAATTTGAGTAGAAGCATAGACTTTTTTTCTCTCCCTAAGTCAAACCTAAAAGCAGATAAAACAACGCTCTTAGTACAGAGCATACTTCTATATTAAGGATAACACCTAAGGATAGTTTTAAGTGGCACCAGTGGATATTACACACTTGCATGTTTTTGTTATAAGTATTTAAAGGGAAACACTAGAAACTTAGATGGCAAAATAAGCAATAAAAACCCTTTTGTTTAGCCATGTAACAAGATTCACTGAATGCTACTTGATCTCCAAATTATTGGGATTTTGTAAAGTGATTTGTGTCACTGTAACTCCATTTCCAGTGCTGAAAGAGATGAGAGGTATGCAACAGACTGCCTAGGTCACAACCACACTGTGCATATAAATATTTGGAGGCTGATTTTGAAGGAGACCTTTGAAGTAGAAATGTAGCACCCACTTCTCTGAGATGTGTTCATTCCCTTAAGCTCTAGTAAGTTAAAACCAGATTCAATAAACTTGCCATCTGGCAAGTATGTTACAGAAGGAAGAGGTTCAAATCCTGGCCACAATTCCTTGTGTCCTGAAAAGAAATAAAATCAATTTCCAAGGACTTGTGCAAGCTTCCTATGGAAGCCAGATGGAGTTTTTATTGAATCTGCCATTTAAATAAAGAGGAATTGAGGTGGTTACACTCAAAACTGATGGTTAAAGTGCTTTTGCTTAGGAACTAAAAGCAAAGAAACATTTCATGTTATAACCTTGAAATACATCACAAGAAGGTTGTGCTCTGAAGCATACATAAGTAACATGAAAGAGAGTTACTGAGATATTTTGGAATTTGAACTTTTTGGGGTTTTTTAGAGGGCACTTCAGCACTCTGCTATTGTAAAATCTGCATGGGAAACACAGCAGCCTCTGATGGATGAGCAATAATACGTGATAATAGCATATCAGTAACATACAGAAGAGAAAAGTGATCACGTCTAAGCGGATGTAATGCTTATAACCCTGCAGGCCTAATAGCTCCTACAGGAAATAGATATAGTTATGACAGCAGTTTTCCAGTTCAGGGAGAGAAAGCAGATAAAATGAGTGGAGAAATTAGATTACATCTATGCTGAAGCCTTCATGACTGCCTTTTGAAATATGGCATTTTTTCGTGTGGCATTTTTCAGTCACGAATAATTAAGTAAATTATGTCTTTTTTTGATACAAAAGGATTTTCTCAATACACAATTTGTTACAGAAAACTCTACTTATTATTAGTACTTCTTATGTGTACCACTATAGTCTTGAGTAGCATTTGTGGACTACTTTTGATGAAAAGTATTAAACTGATAAAATATGGTGCTATCATGAACTACAATGGCAAATAACATAATTTAACTTTTCAGTCACAAAATGCATTTTTTTAGTAGTGTAGAGAAAGACTTCACTGTAAAACATTTTCCCAAGCAATGTTTGTAACAATATCTTTCAAAGTACAAATGCACACTTTGGAAACCTGTTTTGAAGCGATTTACCCTAGTCACAAGGTGTGCTCTGGGAAAGGATGCACTTAGGTAAGTGGAAACACCTCAGGTCTGTGTGGACCACTTGCAGAGTGTCTGAAAGCATGCTGAGGTAAGTCAGAATAGAGGACAACTAGCACACAGTGGGGTTACTGTCCAGGAACATCCCATCACCTTGGTCCACAAGACGAGACACACATCCATATCATCCTCTTCTGAAGTGAAGCTGATGCAGATTGTAGCAGCCAGTGAACTAGTGTCAGTAAGACACAGCACCTAGCTCCTTCTTGAAGCTGGGGTTGACAACCTAAGAGCTTAACCCACAGGAACAGTGGGCTCTCCCCTTAGCCAAACCATTTGCCTCAGGCTAAGTAGGCACGTGTTTTAACGAGCTCACAGTGAAAACTCAGAGCTTAAATGATCCCTGCTTACTTTGTCACACCGTGTATTCAAACAAAAGGCTTGCTCTTGATTTAAAGACTCAACTGAAATCTAACACAGCTTTTTTTCATTTTTAAGTCTCATTACTCATGCAAGCTGAAAATTGTCTCTCTAGTCTGAGCGATTGCTACCTTACACCTTCTTGTTACTAGCTTGTGTTACAACTTACACTTTTTTCCAGTAGACAAAAAGCTTCACAAATCTCATCGTGCCTGCTGGATGAACATGCATTTAAAACCACAAGAAATGGCTTGTATTTTTAGGGAAAATGTAAGAAAGACACACACAAATAAAAAATCAGCAAAATGGAAATGGAATGATGGTTGTTTTCATCCAGCAAGTAACATACACCTACACAGCCCCCAAACAATTACTCAGACCTCCCCAGCATTTTGGAGGACGACACAGCAATTTATGAAGACTGGCAGAGCCCTCATGCAATCAAAATCTGTAATCAAGAATTGATGTACATCTCCAAGGAAAAGAACATGCTTTTAATGCTGTGATAGCCCTATCATTGTAACATAGAGCATTTAAATATAGAACAGATGAACATGGGAGTCTGCTGTTAATAATCCCCCATTTGTTGCACAGCATCAGATTTCAACAAGCAATTATCTCACAAGGTTAGTTTTGTGCTCCTGAAATAATTATTTTTACTTTTGATGAGTAGCCATTATGTTCAATTACTAGTATTAATATACCCTATGTTCAATTCATCAGAGAACAAAATCAGCCATGCACCTGTACATTTCAAATTAAAGGATTTGCCCGCTTGGAGCCCTTCTATCCCCTACAGAGTTAAGAAAAAAACTCATCTTCATAAACTAAAAAGGTCAGTAATTTAGACAAAAACCCATCACTTAATGAAAAGGTAGCATGAAACAGCATATCTGGAAAAAACACTATGTTAATTGAACACTCTACAAGGTATTTAAGAAAATATCCACCATTTCATATGATCCATCCCATCAGAATAAAGCTCTTGCCAGCATTTAGATAAATATTTCTTTAGTCAGAGACAACTGAACAGAGAGCACAATCTCCACATTATACAAGGAGTTACTCCAATCTTTCCTTCAGTTCATCAGCACAGTTTCAAAAGAAGTACACCTTGCTACACTGGCCCTCATTTGCACCAGGACTCATCTACAAGGTAGTCACAGAATAACAACTAATTCCCATAGACCTGGCTGCACATCGGCAGAGATAACCACTCAGAAAACTAATATTCACCAGGGCAACACATAACCATGGTTTAAACAAAGCACCCTGAGAAGCTATTTGAGCATCTCTGGAAGGGATCTGTCAACAAGGAATGGCTCTGGAGCTCAGCTCATACCTGCACTTCAGGGCACAGCACAAGCTAAGAGTTTCCTTTATGAAGGC
Organism: Picus viridis; assembly: GCA_033816785.1. Taxonomy (NCBI): domain Eukaryota; kingdom Metazoa; phylum Chordata; class Aves; order Piciformes; family Picidae; genus Picus; species Picus viridis. The sequence continues at coordinate 26,153,694 of CM066586.1, forward strand.
AGGGTGAGAGTTTCAGTGTCAGAAACTGCAGGGTGGTGAAGAGCTTGTGCCACGTGGTACCACTCACTCATCACCTTGCTCTGAGGTCCTCAGCTGACCACAGAGTCACAACACAAGACAGCTTGTGCCAGATGGGGACACAGCAGCAGTGGTGGAGGAACCTCAGGTTTGTTGTGCACAGCCAGGCACCAAGGCAGACCAGCCTCCTGACCAGACTAGGTCTATAACCACCACTCAGGGCAGGCTGTTTCTTGCACAAAGGCAATTACTAAAATTTTTCCTCGCTTTATACAGAGAAGTCCAGTTAAATGATGCCATCAAAGAGTCATTTTGGTTGGAAAAAACCTTTAAGATCATGAAGTCCGACCATTATCCAACTCTGCCAAGTCAGATGCTAAACCACATCCCTCATGGAGTTTAGGCTGCAGCATTAGTGCCTATGTATGGCTCCTGGGGCATTTAAAGGTCACTAGAACAATGACAAATAGAAGAACTGGCATACACTTAACTACTAAGCTGTTAATGCAGCTCAGCAGCACGTTAGGTATTTTTAGGTGTGATATTTTCACACTTACCATTACAGAAATTGTAACAGACGTTACATGAACCAGAGAACATAAGAACCTGTATTAAAGTGAATAAGACATTAATTCCTTGTTAATAAAGCAGCTTGTTTGGACCCTACGTTGGGAAAAGATCACTGTAGAGCTTCATACTAGAATTTTCTGAAAGAAGGCTCAAACTTTATGGGCTAAGTTTCACCTGGTGTGTACATTTAAATGTAGCACAATTCTTAGAGAATGATGGAATGAATTTCAATAGCAGCAGTATCAGTGAAATACATGTGTTTTACAGAATATGATACTTCCAGAGGGAACAGGTCCTTACAAAGTGATGGTAAGCAGAAACAATACTTAACTAGAATATATTCCAGACCTGTTAAAAAAGTCTGCTTTAAGTTAATTGCCTCTCTTGTGATTTTCCTCACCAGATTCCCATGCTCATATTGAAAACAACCCTGAGTTTTAGGCTGAAAAAACAGAAATTAAGTAGACACAAATAGCAGGTAAGAAAAAAAAATCCCCATCACCCATTTGTATTAACTTGCCAGTAAGGAAAAGGAGAGTGAATTCCACAAGATGTTAGTAAGATAGAGCTGGTAAAGTGAAAAAATGGATCAGACAGAAAGTTTGTTTCCTCTATCAGGCATTTTGAACACAATTTAAAAAAAAAAAAAAAAAATCAAGATCCAAGACAGACCCTAAAAATACATCCAAATTTGCCAAGCAATTCTCAGTTGGATTTGTGAGAACTACCAAGATTTTAATTTTTGTCTTAATTCAAGAATGGAAAAATCTGTGTGGCACACTATCTACTAGAGAATGGGACAAGAGTTCTACTAATACAGTACTTGCTAGTTCTACGTTGCCCAGCTCAGACCAAGGTCAAAGCTGTGCCAATACTTCACTTTCAGAGCCTCTACTCCTAGGTAAGTTTTAGAAACTCACTTCTGAACTTCTGCAGGTGCAGAAAAAGTTAAAATCTTCCTTTCTCTTGCTGCATTCTTGATTTTGTTTTGTTTGTGCTTTTTGGGGTTTGGTTTTGTTGTTTGTTTTTTGGGTTTTGGTTGGTTGGTTCATTTGTTGTTGGTTTCTGTTTGTTTTACCTTAGCGAGAAGGCACATTTTTGATGCTTCACTGTTTTAGATACCAGCACTACAAAAACTAAAGACTATCCTTCATGTGTACAGAAAGCTTCTGTAAGAGATTGCAGGGGTTTCTGAAAATTCTTCAGATTCTCATGAACTATCTGAGGGTACATACCTCATGTATGTATCAAGGTTAAAATAAGATTAAAAAAACAAGTATTACAGAATCACAGAAACATCCAGGTTGGAAAAGACCCTCAGGATCACCAAGTCTAACCAATAACCCTACTCTACAAGGTTCACCCCTAAACCGTATCCCCAAGCACCACATCCAATCGACCCTTAAAGACATCCAGGGTTGGTGAGTCAACCACCTCCTTGGGCAGCACATTCCAATGCCTGACCACTCTTTCCATGAAAAAAAAAAATCTTAATATCCAGTCTAAACCTACCCAGTTGCAGCTTGAGGCCATTCACTCTTGTTCTATCACTAATTACCTGTGAGATGAGACCAGCACCAGCCTCTCCACAATGTCCCTTCAGGTAGTTGAAGACAGCAACGAGGTCTCCCCTCAGCCTCCTGTTTTTCAGACTGAACAGCCCCAGCTCCCTCAGTTGCACTTCAGATGTTTTCTCCAGGCCCTTTCCCAGCTTCGTTGCCCTCCTCTGCACTCACTCCAGTACCTCCACATCTCTCCTGTATTGAGGTGCCCAAAACTGGACACAATACTAAAGGTGTGGCCTCACCAGAGCCGAGTACAAGGGGACAATCACCTCCCTATTCCTGCTGGACACTACATTTTTAATACAAGTAATATCAGTAAGATTAAGAATGTGTGGATCTACACATGCACACACACACAGAGCTGCATTTTCAACCATTTTTTTTCTTTAAATTGTTCAGCTAGAGCAACCACCAGGACTACCCAGAGGTGACTCTGCAGGATCGTAAAGCCCATGATTGTAAACAAAGGAATACTGGCCCACCAATTCATAACATCAAGACATTATTTCTTGTACTACCTGATCCAGGAGTATCATCTACATAAGTGTCTAACAATTATACAAACGACAAAAGAAACGGGGGTAATGACAGGTTACAATTGTTTTCCCCTTGCATAAACTATTGAGCCTTTTCCAACTTTAAAATGGGAAGTTAATTGGAAATATTTTAAACAATTATTTTTCATTTTGGGGTGAGTGAGATAATGCAAATCACATTTTTGTGACCAAATAGCATCTTATCAATGTGAATCTGTCTAAAGCAAAAGGAACACTAAGAGAAATTCATTTTTAAAAATAGGAACTCATTAATCTTTCAAGATAGACAAAGGTTTCAGCAGTTTCAGCATCAGAAACCAGGAAGCATCCTACCAAGATTTCTATAAATACTTCCCTATCACTAGAAACATCTTGAATAATCCTGTGTACTATATTGCTTTTTTAAAGGCAAATATGACTAATAATAGTTCATAACATGCATCCTCTCAACATATTCCCTCTCAACAGAAACTGGATAGGGCCAGGGGCTAACCTAGCACTGCTAAAGACATACAAGTCAGAGATCCAGATAATCAAAGGGTCCTTTTACGTTTCAAATGGCATTATATACAGGTTTGTAGAAAGACAAAACAGAGTAAATGCTAGCGAAATTATTCACTTAAAGAAGATGTCAAGACAAGAATGTAGATTCAATCTGATGGTTTATTTCTAATTTTTAGAATAAAGACTGTCTATTCAAGCTCTGTGTGCACTACTTCTAGACTGTCTAGACTGTGCCCTCTAGAATGTATTATGCATATGCAGTTTGTGATAACGTGAAGCCAGAGAAAACCAGCAATGTATGCATCACTGTTCTGTGCTACAACTGACACTAGTTGCAAATCTCAAACCCACAAAATCCTCAACTGATGACATAGTGACAGGCAAGTGCTCTAAACTCTTGCTATACTTTGATTAGCGTTATAAATGCCATAGTGGTTTGTGATTTGTGTTGCAGAATCACAGTATCACCAAGGTTGGAAGAGACCTCAAAGATCATCGAGTCCAACCTGGGGCAGTAGTGGCAGTTGGTTTGTTTTGAGAACAGAGGGTAAACGCTCAGATTGTTTTGGCTTCAGACAGGAACCTCATGCCAACTTTCTCAGGAGCCATAGAATGTTTACCTTAGATAAGTTCTGTGCTGCAGCTGTACTTGTGTGAGAAGATGTGGTTCTGCAAAGAACACAGGAGAAAGACCTCCCCTGCCTCATCTGCGACCCTTACCACAAAGAAGACGCGTGCTCAAGAAGCCCAAGAAGTTGCTAGAACTCATTATCATATCCCTGCCTTCTATTAAGCATAAGCATGCATATGTAGATGGTGTAGCTATATAAAGAAAAGTTAGGATTTTTAAGTTGCTTTTTAGCAGAGACTGGAGGTATCTGTGTGGGGGAAGTCTCTGCGGCCCAGCGCGCTGTTTCTCTCTCTTTATTTTTCCCTGCTGCTTGCTCGCTTCTTTTTTAATAAGCGACTCTCACAAGAAACTTGGAAAGTTTCTTGTGCGGCCCATTTATAACAATTAGCTTTCATATATATTTACCCTAGCAGTGCTGAACTCATACAGAAAGTAAACATTAAAGCAATGATTTGGAGAACAAGCTACTGACAACTAAATGCAATTGTTTCACAAAAAAATAGAAATAAATCACAAGACAATCTCATCTGCAGAAATTTTTCAGCAAGCTTGATAAAATGAAAGAATCCTTAAAGATAAATACAAATAAACTTAAATTCATTATCTTAGTGAAGAGGACATTAGTATCACAATGCATTTCCTTCATTAAGATGCAGATTTAGATCACTGTGCTGCTTCCTTAATGAAACACTAAATTTTCACAATCCCAAGTTGTGAAAATGAAAAAAATTAACTGTCGATTTATGACAAAGAGAGGAATATGTACAAACTTCTGCTTTACATTACTACTTTAGCTCACATGCCCCCATTTCCTTTCCTCCAGCTGCGCTTCATTCTGCACCATCAAAATGAACTCAAATATTCCCATCAATTATAAATAGAAGGAGTCACAGACATCAGGGCTCACCTCCTGACACTTCAGTGCAATTCAAATGCTAATGACCACAAACACCTCCATTTATTTCCTATGCCTAAGTCATCTTCAAAGGGCCAATATACTCAGGTGAAATATGCACCAATATTTCTCACAAATAGCTTTTTACCTCCTCAGCATCACTTGATTGCAACAATTAACAAAATGGTAACCCTTGACCAAATGGCAGAAGTATCAGTTTGGGATAATGACACAACATCTAATTCTTCATGACAACAACAGTGGCCGCTCTACCTGGGTCATGGCACGAGGAGTCTGATTTTTGGAGAACAGTTGCACATAACACCTTCTTATTTTCTGGGGAGCGGACAATCTTGACAGATTTCTACTTTGGATTGTCCACTGTGGCACTGGAAAAGCTATTTTCTATATTTAGTGCAGATGTGTAAAAATTAGCCTCATAGACTTCATGTAGTGACACAGGAAATAGATCAGCCTGGATATGGTATCTCTAGCTTCCTTCATTTACTCCAATTCCTGCAGTTCATGAACAAAAGAGAGCAGGATCATTACTGCCTTACATGAGGAGGAAATCAATGAAAACTTTTGCTGGTGGCGGTTGAAAGTTTGCCAGAAAAATGGTAAGGACATGAATGTCCACCTCTCACAGGAAAGCGCTCTGTTATTAAGAGCTGCTATTCTCTTTTCAAGCACCCAAGGGAGCTATGAATCTGCAATTCAATTTTTTCAATAGAGGAAGTGACATCTCAGTGTAAGTTTATTTATTTATTTAAAGTTTTGTCATGAAGTAACAGAGCATTTTGGTTTAGATCCTTATATTCTAAGTCTAGATTGTTATTTTTGGATGATCTTGGAAATTAAATGCAGAAAATTAGTCTTGTCATTTCTGGTACTTTTAGCTTTTAATTTCTATTATGTCCTTCTAATGAATATGCATACATGCTTCAAATGAAAATATACAAAATGGTCTAAAATACTGTTATGATGCTCCTGCATTTGAATTTCTAATTCCTTAAGATGCCCTGCTAGAGAATGCATTTTGCAATACAGATCTGCTTTTAAAATAGTTTAATAAAAATCTACATGGCACTTGCCATCATCAAAAAAAAAAAAAAAAAAAAAAAAAAACAAACCAAAAACCAGACATGGAACTCCTCTATTCCAGCTGTTTTATAAGCCAGAAGAACTTTTCCTTTGGGGACTTTTAGTCATTACTGCACAGTGCCTAGTCATTATGCAGTTGTCTTAAAGCATAAATGTTGTCAGCAAAAGGGTAGAAATTTTATTGACAAGACTTGGAGACCGCCTGACATAATACTAATGTGACACTGATGGCTTTTCTAGACAGCTCTTCTCAACTAACTTTTAAGATAGAGAGGAACTGGACTGTGTTCCTGACAAGTTACAGGGATGAACTAGAGAAGTCCAAAAGAAAGTAATAAAAGCATCAGTTAAACCTAGAATAGCTGAGGCCTGTAAGTGAACTTCTGAGTTCTAGGCCAGTCCCTTGCTACAGGGCATGTCAAACAATCACACATGCTAAACAACCCTCCTCTGATTATTGAAGACTGAATTTGTTTATCATATTTCATAGCTATTTCAATACCTTTTTTACTTCAAAAAAGTGGTTTTACTATAAAATTAAATCTTTGTCCCATGTTTATATCCTCCTCTGCCAAGACAAGAGAAGGCAATTCCTTTACATTTCTCATACAGTCACTGCTGAGAAGGTTTCACCAATCAGAAAACAGCAGCTGGGTAACTTCTGATCACTGCCTTTAACTCTATCTAATACATCTGAGGTCTGTTCCAAGTCCTGTGCTGCCCAGATGCACAGGGATATTCCTTGATGTTGACATATATTCTGAACTGTAAGACTATTAATCATTCAAATCACGGTTTTGACGTATAAACAAAATGTAAGCGATAGTCCCAGAGTCAAATGAAGTACTGTCATCATTCAGAGACCAGCCCCATGGCAAGTCACAGAATCACAGAATGTTAAAGAATGCTGAAGCACGAAGTTCATAGACTTGCATTTTTCTTAGATGGTGAAATTGATGCTTTCTACTCTGCCCAGTGCAGTATCTCTATGCACATTTTATCAAGGCATTTTGATTTTTCAATTCTCTGCAAAGGTGCTTGCTGCACTATTTCATCAAGAACTTCAATTTTGAATTTATGTGTCAGCAAAAAAAATCCTTATTTCCTCTGCTTCCCCTATTTGCTTATTGAGGCAGTAATATTCAAAGGCTAAAAGACTAGAATACAGAAGGAAAATGAAGGTCAGATTTCAACTGAATACCACTGAAATGTAAATTCAAAATTGCAGGTTTAGTCTCTCTGCTCAGAAACTCTTACCTGTGCCTTAAAAACCCTACACCAGTGCAAACACATTGGTATCAACAAACCAAGTAGGGGTTTATGTCATGGCTAAGACTCAAGTGCATTTTTTCCATGAATGCTTTTTCATGAAATAATATCCCTGAATCAGGAATAAATAGCTGCCTGGCTTGATGCTTTTGGTTGTAAAAATGTTAAAAAGCTTGAACTTAAAGCATACACTTATTTATTCCCATGTTATCGTTAACGGTAACTGCTACATTTCATGTCAAAAAGAAACCACAACATACAAAGCTTTATAATTTTCAGATTTTTTTTTCTATGCTACCAGTAAATAGCTCACTGTACAGCATACTTTTCCTTTCATAAATCTTTTCTGCTGACAGGCCCAAGACAGAAGCTAAACTATTCTAGAATTTGTGATGCCAGTGTGATGGAAAGAAAAGAAAGGGAAGAAACCAACTTGGGATTCTTACGCTACATGGGACTAACAAATGCTGGAGAGAGCGAAGGAGGAGGAAATAAAACAGGATCTGTGTAACACAATGGAATGTCCATAACAAAATGCTGTATCTTTGTATTCAAAATGCAAGTGGAACTCCAGAGAAGATTCTTCTGGAAAAAATAAAAGTTTCTTAAAGCATTATTTGGTAACTCAGTTCTCAACTGAAAATGACAAACTCAGTTTCAGTTTTAACACATTAAATGCTACATGCATGATGCAAAATGCATACAAGAATCAGCAAAGTCAGGTACCTGTTTCAGGATGCAGAATAAAATAATGCAGTGTATAAACCATCGTCGTGTCTTGGATGTTCATTGATGAGTTTGGTTAACACACTGCTTCCCAGAGTGTTAACCAAACACAAGTGTCTCATTTTAAGCATATTTAGCATGCATCTATTTTGGTAATGTGCTAATACTTTCCTGAGTGAACTACAGCAAAACGTACTGGACAACCACTCACTTCTCTAATGAGACTTCAGTCTGAGAAAAGTGTCAGGCGAGTCACTTAAAAGTATTTCGTGGCACTCCTGTTGCTCTGCAACAAACATTGGCAAGTTCTGCTGGCACGCACAGGGAGTTCCCACACACCAACTGGCAAAGATGAAAGCAATCCGAAAGAAAGGAAGTGTCAGTCCCTTGACAATTTCTCCATGTTTAAAGCTATTACCAATTTAACAAACTTTGATTGCAAGGAAAGAAAAGATTCTGGCTTGCATGAATCAAACCAAACGCACTCCTGTTATCACTGACTATTCCTTACTTTTTACATGTTATTAGAAAGGGTCTCACCTCCCGTATTTGCCACGCACTGGAGAAAACTTTGCCCAGCTATCTAATCCAATGGACTTCTAGTTTTGGAACACAACGCAGCATTTAAAAACAACACCTTTATTTCTGATACAAAAGAACTGCCAGTGAAACCCCAGCACCTCCACACCACTCTATTCCTTTGGAGGTACTATGTAGGTCTGTCTCCATGTACTTGAGCGAATCAGTTCTATTTAATGCTGCAAATACAATAATCCACTGAGACACGAGACAACTGTGGGAAGCAATTTAGAAGAAGGCTCTCTGATATGCTCCAGAAGTCTCCTCCTTGAAAAAATTTGTAGGAATAGTGTCATATATTCATTTTTCATACTCTAATAAAAATATAAATATAATGTCAAGAGCACTGGAAGCACTCAGACTGTGATGCAAAAAAATATACTCCCTTTACAGACTGCATGGCTTTGTGCATGTGTTTATATACTTGCATTGAAAAAAAAAAAAAAAAAAGGATATATCAGAAAGATGGAAAATAACCAATAGGCATGGGATGCCTAGCTACATGAATTATAGCTGACACTGAACTGAGGATGGCAATTTGGGTAGAAATATAAGAGGGTAAGATTCACAGAAACAGACCTACTATTTACCAATACTGTCCTAGAATCATGAGTTGTCTCATCCGGAAAAGACTAAATGACTAAATGCAGCATCTTTGCCATCACATGACTAAAAACATTTATCTCATGACTAAAATGCACGTTTGTAGAGTCATAGAATTGTTTTGGTTGGAAAATATCTCTAAGATCATCAATTCCAACTGCTGACCTCACACCACCATGGCCATTAAATCATGTCTGAAAGTGTAATGTCCACGTGTTTCTTTAACACCTCCAGAGATGGTGACTCTACCACCTCACTGGGCAGCCTGATCCAATGCCTGACCACTCTTTCTGTAAAGAAATTCTTCCTAATATCCAACCTCAACCTCCTCTGGTGCAGCTTGAGGCTATCCCCCACTTCACTACAACCTCCTTTCAGGTAGTTGTAGAGAGAAACAAGGTCTCCTCTCAGCTGACTCTTCTCCAGACTGAACAATCCCGGTTCAGTCTCTCCTTCAAAGACTTGCTCTCTAGACCCTTCACCAGTATTGCTGCCTTTCTCTGGACACACTCCAGGAGCTCAATGTCTTTCTTGCAATGAAAGGCCCAAAACTGAAACCAGTATTCAAGGTGCAGCCTTTTGACTCATTTTTAAGCTCACCATCTCATTGGTCTTGCTGGAAGTGGAGAAGCCTGAAAAACACATACTACGTCTGTCAAGTGTCAGCCTGGCAATTAAACAATGGACAGACACACTCTCTGAACCCCCCTACCTTCCCAAAGGAAAGAGAAAGGGTATAAAAGGAGAGAGACTTATGAATTGGAAAAGAAAACTAAACCTATGTCAATGAAAGCAGTAATAATACATTTAAATATATACAAAACCAATAGAAAACCCAACCCTCCTGATGCCAATTACATCTCCATCACCGCTCATGCTGTGGCAGAAGACTGACTCAACACAGTGGCAGACGGGAACTAGATTCAGAAGCTGGATTCTGGAACTGGATTCAGCAACACAATTTGGATCAAAACCAGAATGGACAGAGTCCTCTTCAGATTCTGGCTGTTGAAGAGAGTTTGACTCTCATGACCCCTCACCTTTATACTTAACATGATGTATATGGAATGGAAGACCTTGTTGCTCAGTTTAGGGTCACCTGAACTGTCCAATCCTCCCCAGAGGTGTGACTTTTTACTCTGCACCCCCAAAGCAGTACACATGACCGCGGTCTGCACACCAGTCCTTGGTACAGAAACATTGAAGGTTGCCACTGCTAGAAGCAGACACTGTCTGAAAACATGCCATTAGCTGCAGAAAGCACAGTTAGGTAGAGGACACCTAGCTGAAAAGTAAAATGAGCAGAATTAGTTCTGTTCTGACTCAGACCAGGACAATGTCTCTTTAAAGGATGAACAGTGGGCTCTATCCTGAAGGGTCAACCCCCCATACATGTTCTAGCCCAAACAATGGGCTAAGCATCTGCAAATGTGCTAACCTGGACAGTTCCTGGGGTCCAGAGGCCAAGGTAAATGTATAGCATGTGTGATTAACCTTGTAAGCACCTGTGAACATGCAAACCTGGACACTTCCTGGGGTCCAGATAAACATGTACCACATGTAACTACATTTGTAACACAGCTGTGAACTGTGTGTGCCCTGGTCATGTTTGGATATGCCCCATCCCACAGGTCCAATTATCAGGGTTCTGTGTTACCAAAGGGCATTAATTGTCTTGGGACAATTAATTGTCTTGCTCACACAGACAGCAACAAGGGCCAAATGGTGCCCAAATAACAGCTGAAGAACCTGCTCTAGCAGATCAACAACTTCACCCAGGCCTTGAACCTGGACCAAGGCAGAAAGGGGAAAAGCTCCACGGGAATTGAATCCCAGAAGAGGCTGCAGCTCAGTGATGGAGCACACAAGAGAAAGGCCCCCTAGCCCTCTCTGAGCCAAGGGCAAGCTACAGACCGTGAAGTGGGCACAAGAGAGAGGGCTCTTAGCCCTCCCCGAGCCAAAGACTGCTTGAATTATAATCACAGCATCTGGGAAGATACCGGACAGAGAAGCAAGTCACGAATACCCAGCTAATCTGCCACAGAATCCCATTTGTGGGAAAACCACAGATCACAGCACCTGTATTTCCAATTTGAATTGCTGTATTGGAAATGTTAGACCTGTGTTTAAATCATTTAACTGTCTCTATACGTGCAGTGTAAAACCCACAACCAAATAATTGAACCTGTGAATACATTTTGTAAATAAGTTACAGTGGTGTTTGAAGATACCACTGCCAGGAAATATTAATTATAAAATATATTAAAATATACATTTTTATTACAGGCTCAGAGCTTTCCTTAAGTGCTTCAAATTTTAAGGATCAGGTATCTTTCACCAGCAGTTTTGGCTCTTAGACTGGAAATGGTATGACAAGAGCTAGATGGAAGGTATAGGCTAACTGGCTGCATCAAGCCTGTCCAGACTTCACAAAGGAAATCCTGGGCATACAGCACTTGAGCTCTCTTCCTCAGAGACCACAGGTTTATTGCACATGTGAGTTCATGATACTGTGTAAATAATGCTGAGCCTGTATGGGCTATGGACTCCAATCAACTGACTGTGCAGGCACACCTTAAGTGAGTATCTGTTTTTAACACAATCCCTGACCTCATCTAAACTTGCTGAGGTCAACAACCCCATAGACTTCAAGTCTGAGATGACAGGCAACACTTTGCAAATGCTTGCAGACAGGGTATGACAACAAATTATAGTGTATCTGCAGTGACATAAATGTGTAAGATTATGGGTCACACCTAAGGAGAGAAAGATATATGCTAGGGAGTGTTGCATTAAAAATATTCAGTCAGAATGAATGAGCAAGTGCTACGTTTCAAGAACTCATGCTATGGAAAACACTTTGTCTCAGTTCCTACTCCCTGGGTAATGTTTTACACTGTTTTAAACTTCTTTATCCAGAATTTAAGTTCAAAATGGTATTTGAAGTATTAGCACTCTTCTAAGAGTTCAGTGTGTTTAATGCATTTCTCTGTAGCTGTAATTCAGTAATATTTTGTTTCTAAAGTTGGACAATATTCTCTTTTAAAGGAAAATGAATGTAGTACATCGACTGTAAATTTTCAGTGATCCCTATCCATCTGAATGAACACTACTTTATCAAAATGTCCAGTGGAGTCACTCAGTCTGCATATTGTTAAGCCCACTATCTTTTAGTGAATGCCATCAGGACTTTGTGGACCTATTCTACTCAAAGCTCTTTGGCTGACCCAATTTTTCTAAAATGCCACTTTTTTTACAAGACCACATTGCTCTGACTCTCAAAATGGAAAAGCCTAGCTGCATATTTCATTTCATATTGTAATTTATACATTTGATTGTTGAACCTTTGAAAGGATCTCACATGTTGCTGCACTGATGGTCAACAATGTAATTTTAAAATTAGATTTATTCATTATGGGTTTAATTCACTTTACCCTGAATAAAGGCAGAGTAAATCAACTTATATTTTGCTCATAGGGCTGCATAAGCCCCTTCTGGAGCAAGAGACGGAGAGTAAAGTTATATAGCAGACCTCCATGGTCACATGGCTGAAATTCAGAATAGAATGGGCAACCTCCATGGCCATATGACTTGGACATAGAGTGAAGTGGCTTGTTCAACTGCAGACTATGTTTCTGTTTCCTCAGCATTACCCCAGACACAGCAGATTAGTTATAGGTTCGTTTATGTTTGAGACACCTTGTCCATCTCTCAAACACAGCCAGTAATCACTATCTTTTCCACTTTTAAGAGGAAAATTGAGAAGACACAAACAGATGGCACTTATTTAGAAACTGTTGTCGTGTGCTATAGGTTTTTTTTTTTTTAAAAACAGTGAAACACAGAATGCTTGAGACTGGCAGAAGCCTCTGGAGATCATCCCGATGTCCTTACTCAAGCAAGGCCAGCTAGAGCCACTTGTCCTATTATGCAAGATACCCATTTTTATGCTGAGTCCAAAAGAATGCTACAGCCAAAAGACATTTTGATAACACAGAGACCTTAACTGTCCAATATTATTTCCTAGATTTCACCTTTGATTCAAGAAAATTTAAGAAGTTATATACCAGTGAAAGAGGACCTTCCCTGAAATGTCTCATTATCCAAAATGAGAATCATCCGCCAAAGATACAGCATAACGCTAAAAGATTAAAACCAGCAACTTTTTAATGCAGCTATATACTTTATATAAAGGACACATATATAAATAAAATCCACACAATAAATATATGGTAATACAAACAGCACTGCATTGATCTTAATTATAATCAGGAAAAAAAATAATTTAATTGCTTCTTTAAACTGCAATCATATTTCTTCTAGGGCAATTCAGATTAAATCTGTCTCTTAAGTATGCAGAATACCCTGTTTTCTAAAACAATTCATTTACGCTGGAAATCCCACAAGTGAAGCTGCTAGCATATCAATCATTACTGAGTGCATGTTTGAAACAAAGCAAGGACAAGATCAGCACTGCTCATATTTCTATTCCGATTTAAACACTTCACGCTTCACAGACTACACTGGTTACCCACAGACTAGACTGTATATTCAAGTCATGCTCATTCATAAGCATAAGGACACATCTGGGTAAACCAAAGTAGCAATACAGATACAAACAGACTTTGAACCTAATCTTCTAGCTACAAACAACAACTGTTTAGGGTAACTTCTCATAGGCTGTTTCTAGAGTATTCAAACCATATAAAAATCTAGCTAGCTTTTCCAACATTAACTTCATAGAAGCCTTATTTTTCTTGTAGCTTCACACTCCTCCTAACCTCCTGCACAGCTTTATTTCCTAAGTTTTCTTTTTATTGTCACCCACAGTTCTCCAGAGCTCAGGCAAATAGAAGCCTTCTATTTCCATCTGAACTGGACTTCTGGTTATCAACACATAAAAGTAAGAGAAACTGGATTGTTTCCTAAAAGAATGCATCACAATGAAGTTTCCGGTCCTGAAAACACAGTTCAGGCAGCTAAATATAAGCATGAGCGGCTCCCCTGAAGCAAAGGAAGCTTTGTGCTGAGCTAGTGCCCTCAGGCTCCGGGACCTTATGCTGCAGACCTTTGCCTTTGTTAGCAATATCAGCAAAAGCAGTTCTCACCCACATTTCATCTTTTCCTCTCCTATACCACCTCGTCAGCTGTGCCAAGCCACAGCAGAACTGTGCATGAATAAAGGAGCGAGTCATGCTTAAATCGGCTCTGCCCAGCAAAAATGTATGGACAACCTAGATCTTTAAAAGCTGCTCTTCACAAACCAGTCTGCTACAATAAGCCAAAGTATCCTGAGTTGATCATGCATGCTAAAGTCTTTTAATGAGGACTACGTGCAAGATGGCTGCATTATCTGTTCCATAACTCAGATTGTGGAGCACAAACTGAGTCAGTTCCATGTGTTTTTATTTTATTTTTGCAACTTCTCTGAAAACTCACAGGAAAAAAACACAGCAAAACCCCAATGAAAGACCTGACGGCTTTCGCATTTTGACATTACTTTACTCTGCCTTTGGGATGATGAACTTTCTTGCACATTTGATTGATGTAGCTAGCTTAACTGGTTAATCACTTTGCCTCCTAGCAGTTCCTTCCTGCTTACATCCAAGGAAACAGTCAATTAAGACTATAATTAATTCTTCCCCTCCTGATGGAGCAAATTTGGAAGGTTGTGACCACATGAATGCAGGCAGTGCAGCTGGTTGATCTGCAACCCCGAGCATCATGCTCCTAATGAAAGAACTACAGCTCTTTTACTTCAAACAACAGACAAAACACAAATCCTCTACAGCCCATTTGCATCCCTACAAAATAGCATATGGAGGAAACACATCATGCACTGGAAAAACCATGAATGTGCTTTTATGTTGAAGAAGTATTAATGGATAACTCAACAGAAACTATTAGAAACTACAAGACAAAACAAGATACTGGAAACCAGTAAAGCAAGATTAAGCACATCCAACGGCAAAGTGCACAAAGCTGGGGAAACGGGAGTAAAACTTTTAGCACCAAGATTATAATGGAAAATCTTATCTGGATGTAACACAAGTTCTCCATCATGACTTTTTTACTATCGAAACTCGTTGCACTTCTAAAACAAACCCTACCATAGCAAGAAACCTTGAAAAGCAGAAATGCCTTCACGGAAACTGTAGCCACAGGCTGCTCAAGTCAGGCTACACAGCTAATGCACACCCTTCTCACCTTAAAGTAGAGGTGTTCAGCAAACATCTAAGGAGGAATTCAGATAATATTTTAAGTAGGTTGACTGCATTCTTACAGTTTCCAACAATTTATCTATATTGCAGACTGATAACAATGACTACAAAAAATTAGGTTATGTTGGTGAAGTAGTTTTTGAAAACATGTTCTAAGCATCTGAAAGTTATTGTGACTGGTCAGATCCTGGGAAATTTACACTATGTCAAATATTTAA
This sequence comes from Picus viridis, assembly GCA_033816785.1. Lineage (NCBI taxonomy): Eukaryota > Metazoa > Chordata > Aves > Piciformes > Picidae > Picus > Picus viridis. Next base: position 26,169,133 of record CM066586.1, read on the forward strand.
TCTATTTTTATATTGAGCATAATTTGCTACATAAATCTGGTAAAGGCAAGGGACAGAGGCAGATTAGCAAACTAGTGGGAACAAGCTTCCAAAACTACAAGTCAGCTAAAAAAAGATAATTAAAAAAAAATGGAATGAGTGAAGAGGTGATACCAAGTTCCATGTATACAAATTAGCTCTCAGAGTTACAGATCTGGATCAGACTTTGATTTCCTGCCCAGATCAGCTGCAGAGCAATTTCATGAAATTACCACAGCTCAGGAGAGAGAAAGACATGAAAAAATCTTAACCCCTCTTTTGCTTCAGCCTTACAAAAGCACATATTTACACACCATTCAATTTGGGCCTCTACTTCACTCCTTGTAACATTCCAGGTGGAAATATTAACTTAATCACAGTCAGCTTTACCTCCAGACACTCAACTCCTCCCCTCCTGCTTTCCAATTTTTTGAGTCCCAGTGAAAGGAAAAATTGCTAACAAACGTGCTAAGTAAAGTAATGATTCCCTACTGCTCATCATTATTTACATGGAAACAGCAAATAGGTGCTTAAAATAATTATAATAGCGGATTGGTAATTTGATCACAGATTCCAGATGACTTCCAATGTTTAAGGCATTAACCATAATAAAGTTTGATTTATTGTTACTTTTTTTCTCTATTTATTCTCCCATAAATAGAATTAAACTGTGTCCAAAAGACCAGCTAAATAAGACAACAATGACCTTTTATTACCCTGCATGTGCACCCAAAAAAGCTCTGGATATACCTTTGATTAAAATCTCAAATAGTTATTTTCAATCAAATAATATTTTAACCACCACTTTGGAAAAAAAAAAAAGTTAACCTCATGCCATTTTTTTTTTTTTTTTCCAAATAACTAAACAGATGTCCCAATGAAATTTACCATTATTCTTTCCAGGAGGAGAATAGCCATGATTTTTCCAATAACTTGAACAGAATTCATTCCTGTTTTCCTGGACAACACACTAGGAAAAAATGGGAAATTGCTTTCCTGAAAACTTCTTATGAGGAAAACACCATTAAATCAATCTTCACTGATACCACAACATCAGACTGAGCAGACAAGTGCCACAGTCTGCTTGCTAGTCTACTCAATTAACTTGTTTGCTTTTCTTAAAACTTTCAGGTGAGGGCAAAGACTGCTTTTTTAGCAGAGTATCATACAAAAGGTATTGTTCTATAGTTAGGTGGCCACAAACACAAAGCATCAATTAGTATGTTTAAATAGAACACTGTCTCTGTGTCATGTGAGTATATACTATTCAGCATAACTGTTCCTCAATTAGTCTGTGTTCTCCTATATATTATTAAAATGTGGGAAGCATACTGTTAAACTCTTCCCCTTTGTTAGGTTTGAATCTCTGAACTAAATTTGTAATGATTACAAATTTGTCCATCTTTCGTGTTTGGACAACTGCAACAACAACAAAACCTTCCAACAGCAAAGCTGAAGTATAATGATAATTTGTTGCTATTGCTTAGATATTGTGGGGGGACGGGACACAAGAGTCAACGTAAATTAATAGCTCATTAGAATTTTTGTCGAGATATGTGAAGTGCACTGGAGACATTCCAATATCAACCTGGACACCTTAGAAAATTAGTGTATCTACTAATACATAGCTGACACGGATGTAGGCTGAAAGCCTAGCCATTCCGTGTCGACACTTTGAAATAATGGAAGTCTACCTCCTGTCAGCAAACCACAAAATGAGAAGCCTGCTGCATTGATCACTGTTCCATGTCACTGATCTAACAGAAAAGGCTTCAATAGCTTGAGAAGCAAAGCCTGAACCGGGAGCTCTAACAACTGGCTGAAAAACACCCACTTAGAGTGGCCTCCTGGCTCACCTTGTATTGTTGGGTAGATCATTTCAGTTTCCTTTTGTTGTGTACATTGTCAAGTGGATGAAGAAAAAAGGCAAATCTGAGCTTAGATGTTGTTCTTGTCCCAAGAATCCTCTCTAAGTATTCAGTATGCTAATTCTGTTCTCAAAGAAGTAACAGTCATTGAAAGATGGAGTTAAGGTTACTGAAAAAAATAAGGTTTCTGACAAGCATCTGATGGGACACTGCCACTCTGAGGACCAAAATATCCACAAAGAATCTCACTGTCCAAGGTCTGGCAGTCCACATTTCCTCTTGCCCAAACACCAACAGCATAAAATGATCCAACAGTGCTCATGCTGTCTGGATGCACGCTCCCATGGTTTAATAACGTATGAACAGTAGTCATGTTTGTTTTTGCATTCGTATGTGTTTCTTTCATCCCTTTCCACAGACCTCATGCTCTTTTCAGAGCATGTGACTTAGGACACAATAAGACATTTCCAACACTAAGTTGATAAATATTTACTTGCCCAATCAGAACAGCACATGGCAGTTTGAACGTGCAGATGTGTAATAGCTCCAAGCTATTCTAAGATGCAGAAAGTTTCTTGCCTGTTGAAGGTTTCTGTAGAACGAACACGAATCACAGTGTGGTCGATGCGTGGATTAGTATTCCCAAACCCTTAAAAACATAAATAGTATCTTGTTACAGAATCCCTCCCCACCACTGTAGTACTAAGGGGTCTCACCATGTTTTAATGTATTCCCATTTACTCCTTGAGTTGTCGAGAACCTTATCCCCATTTCACACCAGGATAACTGGGGCATAGAAAGGTTAAGGACCATACTGAAATAGGTTTTGCTTGCAAAATTATGTCCATCAGGTAAAAATCTTTAACACAGATGTGTCTTCAGTACAGACCTGATCCATCTACAATCTGTGACTTTAAGGATATAATTTCCTCTGCAAAAATAAGTGGGAATTAGTAAGGAGGGTTATGATGCAACTACAAAATTCCTCTCTCTGAGTGCTTTGCACTGACAGTCATAATACATTACATACCAGTGGACCCAGGGGGCCAAAACCACACACCCTGCTTTGTCAGTGGCACCTAATTTAGCTGGGGTCTAATAAATAATACAATCTTGGCCACAATATCATATTTTCTTTTGCCATGACTCTTGTAAAAACGTACCAAAAAATATTTATTTTTAAAAAAAAAGTCTCTGTATTGTTTTAAAATCTTTGTATCTGCTTTCATAATAAAAAGAAATCAAAGTATTAGAGCAAGACTGCACAGACCGTATCGGCTAAGGGCCAAGGCACAACCCACAGTGAGCGCTGCAGGTGTCTCCCGTGCAGCTGGAGGTGTATGTGCCCTGCTCTTGCACATGGAAGTAACCTGGGGTCTGCAGGGTGCTGTGGGGCCACAAAGGCTCCTCTGGTCTAAGTGACCTAAGACCAAGACTGCCATAGGGGATACTCAAGGATAAGGACTGCAGGGCGTACTCCACAGTTCCCTCTTGTGTAGCGAACGTCATTCAGTGTTGTCTTAAGCATAATGGATTAAGGCAATGCAACAGTGGTATTACTGAAATGGTTTTTAATCTGGCTCTTAGGTATCCTTGAGTTCCAAGAATTTGACTAATTTTTTTTTATACTTATCCACCAAAATAAGAAGGGTCGGATAGGAAATGATTCTCACAAACATCAGCAGCTGCTATGCATAGATGCTACTGATACAGAGACAGCTGGGTACACATTTCTGTGGTCATTTCCTTGATGAATAGAGAGTGCACTGTTGCACATAAAAATGGCATTGTCAGCCCCTCTGAGAACACTCTAGGTTCAATTCTGATTCGAATGACTAAGACTTGTCTTTAAGAGACAGGAAGACTCCAAAAGCCGTTAGTCCTTGTCCTGCTGGCATTCCACTCCTGGGAAGACAATAGCTTTCACCAGCAACTCTCCAAGCTGCAGGACATGGGTATGATTCTGCAGAAGGTCACAACTGACAGTTAACTGCACAGAGAACAGACTTTTTGAAAAGGATGCCCAGTTCAGTCAGTTAGGTCCGTGCTCCGCCAGGAAAACATGTCACAAGCCCTCTAAGCTCTCTGGGAAAACTGAACTCCTAAATGCTTTGGCCAGGCTATCCAGGACCATTGGCAAAACAACGTATGAGTGAAAGAAGAAATCTCAAAGGCTAACAGCGAAATGGGGGGAACACAGGCATGCTAAAGCATGCTCCTCAATGTCAGTATTCAAAAGGAAGTGAATGACACTTCCCCTTGTCTACAGGATGTGTTCCCCCCAGTCAGCTATCATTTAAAGAATCAACTAGTACTAAGCACACTATTAGCTATTGATATTTAATAATACAGGAACAGAAGCTATAGTCCTGGCCTTGCCAGGCCTCTTGATTAAGGGCCGCATTGTAAACAACAGTGCCTTTGGCACTTTGACAGTTTTGGGAGGTTAGTGCAAACTTCTGATAGGATGTGCACATCAGTGCTTTACTGAATCACTGAGCAACTATTCCGAAAAAAAAAATTACGGAAAAAAAAGAAATAATTTACGGTTTCAGAAATTTATCAGCAAAATTCTGACATTTTCCCACAAGGTCTTGCTCCTGACATTTAGTGGTAAAGAGCAGGGGAACTGCTGCAAATCTCAGTTGAATTTCTCCATTGTATCAGGAAAACAAATAATCAGTAATTGATATACTAGTATCTCAGTCAAAAAGTGCCCAAGAATGACTGATGTCCCACTACCCTGGGGCACAAAGGAGATGACCATCAATAACAGGAAGCTGATGAAGAAAACTTCAAGGCACTTCTAAATGACCACAGCCTAGGTCAGTAAATGGAAAAACTGGAGCAAAGACACAGACAGTTCTTTCTGTAGAAACTACATTTACACCCTGTATCATACTCTGAATACTTATTATGGATGTCTCAGCCCTCACAAATCAAACAAAAATAAACACACACAAACCTTAACCCTAAAAAACCACTGTCACAAAAACAATCCAAGCTACAAAGATTTGGGAAGGAGACACCACCTGCATTAATCAACTACAAGCTTTTAAAGGCTGCAAAAATACAAGACCAAAATGAAGGAAAATCATTTTCCAAGCTTCCTTCTACTGAGATGAATTAGACCACGGAACAGTCCCCATTGCTTGGAACACGTTGAACCAAGTTGGACAGAACATTGGAAATGCATACTGCAGGGAAACTTTGAAAACAGGCAGTTACAAAGGTCCTTTCCATCTTTATCATATATTACTCTATTATTACTCTAGAACTAACAGGTCTAAATTGTTAAAGAACTATATAGTTTCCACATTTTCAGTAAAACAAGGATAAGATATTTGTCATTGCAAAGCTGCTTCTAACATGCAAACCACAGTAGCTCAAAGAAACAAGACAAAACAGTCAGATGTCAGAGTACTCTCGCTGAGCGCTTCAGTCTCAGTGCTCAGTTTAGCAACACGAAGATGTTTATGTTGGCTGAAAGAGGACTTCAAATGGCTTGTCTACAGAAATTACTTTAGAGGAATATTATACATGACATCATCCAACTACATTAAGTCAGTTCAATTACTGCTAATCAACTTAGAATATATCTGCGTAGTTATTTTTAGAGGTTTTGCTGAGGTTTGTTAGGAGAACATATTCTAGCACTCCCTTTATTAATATGACATGAGGTTCAGCTATTTTGAAAAAGGACAATTTTATTTTTATGCCTTTTGTGCAGCATTTAGATTTCTCAACAGTTTTATCCTTTCTTACACTCCTCATGGTTAGTTTCATCTGAGAAGAAATGCCTGTTGATTAACAAAGAAAACGTACTGGTTGCAGAGAATTTAATTAAGGCATAGACTACAGATTGCCAGGTCTAACTATCGAGGAATTTGCTTCTTCCCTCTCAGCTGAAGCTCAAGGAAAATCCTGACAAATGTCCCAAACGTCCTGACAAATGTCCCAAATGTTTTTTGCTTTCAGAGTTTGAAATAACATACATTGTGCAAAGGACAGTTAAGTTCCCAACAAATAACGCTGGACAGTTACATGTTTTGGCTGCTTGATGCCACTGGGATTCAGGACTGCTGGTTCATCATGCTGACAAGAATCTTTGTTTCCTATGTGACTTATACAAATAGAGCAATGCCCTGGTCTGAAGCAAGGCATAAAGCCCAGTGCTGGGGCACTGTGATGCCTGAGGATGCTCCAACTCTTCCCTGTGGTCCCTGCGCCATACACCAATGTCAGCAACTCCAGTGCACAGGAGCTCTGAGCACTCCTACCTGTACCGTGGCAAGGGCAGCTGCATGCTGGGCCTCGGCAGTACAGAGTCAGCACTGCTATTTGCTACTGTGCAAAAGATATTTAGCAGCACGTGGGTATGTCAGACTCTTCTACTGCACAGCCACTACATGGGAAAGATTCTAATTCTTTTGGGAGCAGGTAAGGGGAAACCTTTTCCACCCTCTTCAGTTTCCTTTCTTTAGAGTAAGTATATTTAAAAGTCATCTTCTGTTTACCTATTCCACATGGATCTTATGTTACTTCTCATGCCATAAAAAAAAAAAAATCAGGAGTGAATCTATAAAAATAATATTAAGCTAACATAAATGCAGTGAGGATAAATAAAAGGCAAGTTTTAATTAAAAAAAAAAAAAAACAAACCAAAACCCAAACACACAAAAGGTCACCCTCCCACTCCCTACTTTCACACTGTCTTTACACTAGCTTTTATTATTTGACCAAGGGTCTGTTGTGCTTTCCATACACATGTAACTCCCATTACTGTCAGTGGAAATTATGTATGCACATCAGCAGCAAACCAGACTGCGGCATGCTTAGCTCTCTAAGTTATACACACCCCTCTTACAGGCATGTTTCAGGAGAAAATCCAACAAATGTATTTGGAATTCTGCCTTTAAACAAACATCATATTACAACAGGGACAAGTACTGCCTGATTCTTCTGAATGGAAGAAACACTCAGCCTTTATCTCTTCCCCACCATTTCCATGATGTTGCAGTGTCTCATGTAATGAAATTGAGAAAAAACGTCTCTATAAGAGAAACAAACAGAGGTTTTTTTTCACTAAGCTATATACTGAAACAGTTAAAAATTTACAGTAATGCTTGAAACCAAGAAAATTCCACTATTTAGTTACTAGAGCTAAGAGTACTTTTCCATTCACAGACCACAAAGAGCTTTTACAATACTGGATCTCTATCACCATAAATTGGAGGGGAAAATAAAGAGTGAAATGGAAGGGATTTGGCCAGGAACCGAAGTGACAAGCAAACCATTTTTCCTAACTCCTCATCTGACATTTTGTCCTCTGCAGCCTGTCAAGCACTTCTTGACAAGCCAGTGCAACACCCTTTCAGCAGCCAGAATCCCATGAGATCATGTAGGCTATTCTTTTCCACATAAAGAATTCTGATATGCAAAAGCTCTGACAATAATGTGTTCATTCACGTTTTTATTATTTTTCACAGTATGAACAAACCTCCCTTCAGATACTAGTTTTTTTTTTAAGGCATTTATATTCATGTGGCTCTTAAGTGTTCCTCTGCTTCTAAGAGTGAAAAAAAAGGCACATTAGCAGCATCCTATTCATCACTGTATGCTTTAAAATCAAAGGAAAGCATTTGATTTCCAGTAAGAGCACATCTTTTCATTCTATTGCTAATCATCTAACATTGCAGTGTTTTCTCTAAACCACACTTAATGTTTTTATTTAGAAATTAAATCTAATCATGAACACAGGGATATGAACTACAGTGTCTTTGGGCACAGACACTTGTCCTGCCAAGTTACATACCATGGGTCTACAAAAGCAATCACGGTTTCTAAAACTCTATTTCCTCAATAAACTTCCTGCTCTCTGCATGCCAAATTAAATTGACAGGGTCTCAAAACCAACACAAAAGGTGAAATTGAACTTAATGAGAGTTTTGCAGCTAAAATTCACAAAGCTTGATCTTATCCAAAGTTATTTCAATTCCATTACGAAGGCAAAATTCGTAGCAGACCTTAAACTCCCCTTGAACACCTCTGTTGGAGAATACAGATCCATATTAGCAGTGTATTAGAAGTCACAAATGCTACTCTAGACATTACAGCTAGATCCTCCTTTAATCTTCTCTGGCTCATATATATCTATACACACCAGAGGCTGTGCTTGTCTATATGGTTTTCTTGGTCAGCTGACTATCTCAAACACCCTGGCCTGAAATTTGCTCTATAAATATCCAATGCACTGGTTTTACTTATAAAAGTGATTAATTGAAGAATCTGAACTGTTACTACCTTGAACAGGGAATAAAATGTCACTCAGCAAGCCATAAATCATGAAAGCTGCCAATAAAAAATGCCTGAACCACACTACAAGTCAGAAGCATGCAAGTGTACTATCTGGAAAAAAAAACAAATGCGTCTTTGCAACAAAAATATACTGATTACTTATTCTATTAAACAGTTACAAATTTCCAGACAGCAACTAACTTTGTCAAAATATCCTTCCTTGATTTGTCAGGGATAATAAGTTTGTGGATGCAAGCATTCAGGGACCTTTAAACTTTTTTTTTTTTTTTTTTTTTTTTTAAGGAAGTGATATTATGGATTGACCCAAACCCTCTGAAGGTAGCAGAGCTTATCATAATGTCTGGACAAAACTTAAACTCTCCCTGCTGGGTGTCTATTTTATTTCCCACTAGCTTGTTTTTTGGGTGGGTTGGTTGCTTGTTGTTGTTTTTTCTCCCCCATTAATCACTGCATCAAAGAACTACTTGATTCTCAAGTAACATATTGACTATGTAAGAAGTAAGTGAAACAAAGTCAGTCATTTAGTCAAATTTAGTTGTAATGGAGCTACATCTACTGTAACAATATTAATTCTATCAGGCACACTGTTGATTAACTTTTAAAGAAATACTGGCAAATAAAAGCAGCCTTCCTGGCATATTATATTGTTTTCCATAAAGTGTTAAATGGTGTAGCTATGTTGTGATAATGGCTTTCCCTGTAAAGGTGTTTATTTCATTAGTGTGGGATTTTTCCTATTTTCAATAAATCTCTTTTGCATGTGGTAGCATAGAAATAAAGACCACTTTTAAAAGGCAACTCTTGCCCTGCTTTACAATGACTGTGGAGGAATAACGCTGAGTATTTGCTTTATTTCTCTTTGACACAGCTTATATAGAGAGATGTGTAACACGTTAAAATGTACGTCAGTATTTTAACACATGCAAGTTACCATGCTTCTCACTTTTTCACAGGAATGATGTACAACAATCATGAAGAGAGCTTGTGACACGTGGATTTAGCAGCTTTCTAACAAATCCAAAACGGGTGTCTTAAGTTGCACTGCTGTTAAGAAATTAAAAACAGTTCACGGTGCATCATGCATAAAGAGCTGAAAGTAATTATACACATAGCCTAGCAAAAACAATCTACTTCAGAATTTTTTCTACTGTTTGAGCCTGTCATATCTAAGTGCTGCCTAAGTAAATTACTTACAGCCACTCTTAAAGTATGGAAGAGACAAATCTAATCTTTGCCCCATCCTCAAACAGAGCCTCTCAGAACAGGTGGGTGTTTAAAAATTTGTCTTGGACACTGTTTTCTAACTCTTTTTTTTTTTGCTCATTTAAAGAGTAGATTGCTCCAGTCTTAAACCACTCTTTTCAATGTCCAGTTCCTCCAGGCACAAAGCAGTCTTATCCTGACTTTTCATTTGCTTGCTCAAGGTCTTGCAAGATGACTTGCTCCAGAAGAAAATACAGTAGATCAAGGAGTAATGCTCTTGATACAGACTGAGGAAAACTTAGCAGGAATTCTTCCCATGATCCCATCCCATGTCCATGGTAAGTAACATCATTTCTCTGAAGCAGCTAATGACAGCAGCAACAATCTGGTTGTCAAAACAAGTGACTTTTGCCTCTCAGAAGCAACCCAGGTGATGAACGAGGAAGTATGGTTAGAACTGACATGAAGAGAGCTGGATACAGCTTGTTTCTAAAAAAAACCTCTCTGAAATACTCTTCTATGGGTTGTTATTATATTAGATTTTCTCGTTCCCTTGTTGCAGCTGTTAAAATGAGAATTTGAAAAGGCAAACACAAGTGTTTACTCAAGGATCAATTCACCTGCTGTGTCGCCACTCCACCTGCCCCTGCCACCTCACCACCTGGTCCAGCTGTACAGCTGGGATGACTCATCTCTGCATGAGTACATTTTTAAATGATGTATTTTCAGGGGTTTGTTTCTGCAAAAGGAGAAGGAAGGATAAAGACTCCAATACCACATCGCTTACCTGCTTTGTATCTCACTTTTACCTTTTCTGAAGCAGCAAACAGTGGTGTTTTGGGCTTCTGAATGTCAGGCTTATGTGCAACTCACCCCCTCATGATGAAAGGCCTTATAATTGAAGGGCATCTGCATCATCTTCCCCCTGAGTAACAATTTACTGAAGCAGCTAAAGGGAAAGAGCCTTTAAAGTTTGCTGCAAAATTTCATATCTGTGCTTGAATGCAGTTGATGGATTTCCAGAAGCAGAGTAGAGTGATCTGCTTTGAATTAGCTGTTATCTTTTACATCCCTCCATGTTTCCTGTCATCACAAAAGAAGATGAGTTACACTTTAACTTACTGTAGAATAATCTCCAACTACCAGCAAAGGAGTAGTTAATGCTATTGGCAAGGATGATTTAGGAGACAATTTCAAAGCCCAGTTAACTATAAAACCAGAAGTCACAGCATAACAGTCTCATTCATTCTGCATACCAAGCATGAGGGAAGGCAGGGCTTAATAGCACAACTGCTGGGAGATGAGACAGAATGATGAGAAACAGTAGTTTCTCACTTTTTTACTTGACAAATGTAGTCAGCTTTGATGACAGGAATAGGTATTTATCAACTGTTGCTAAAATATTATATGTAAAGTATGACATCAGTGCCCAGAACTGTCCTGGACCAGATCTAACAAGCCTTAGTGTATGAAGAGAAAATCCTTACCTTATGGATCAAACAAATTAGTCCTTACTATATAGATTTCCTATTTAAACAAACTAAGTAACCTGACAGCTGCAGAAAGACCAGACAAACCTTCAGCAGTTAGGAAAAGGCTGTTTCAAACGTGCCTTCAGGCCATAAGAATAGCAGCAAACAAATGCCCTCAAGTCCTTAGACAGTCAGAAGTTTTTGTTGGCTTTGACTTTTTCTTTGTTATGCTTCCACCATTAAATTGACTTTTTCCCCACACAAAACCAATTTCCTTACCCCACAGGAAAACAGTCCGTGTAGAATATTTATTTTCCAGTACACTCATTTTCTGGCAAGTCTGCAACCTCCCACTTCATATATTACCATACAATATCTTGTTACTGAAAAACAACTATAGACAATGAAAACAGAGAGCCATTCCAAAATTTCTGCATCTTACTCCATTGTCTTTGAAAGGGCTTGAAGACCCGGTCAAATATTCATCCAGCTCTGGCAACGATCATGCTGCCATGCTACAGGCCATTTGTTTCCCACAATAATTCAAATCAGTAGCTTGTTTATCTAAACAGCTCTACTACAATGATCAGCAATGAGACAGTTGCCAATGACCACATTTCAACAACTTTTTAAGACTTCAGTGTTAATGCCCCATTGAGATAAATGGGGCAATCCCTCCCCTTTATAGCTTTTACTCCAAATTAATTTGCAAACTTTGGTTATTGTCACCAAACTGACTTTCATTATTTGATGTGGAAAAAAGTTACTGCAGTACATGGTATTGAAAATACTCTCAATATGCTCTCCAGAATCATTAAAAGAATAGAAACCTGCTATTAATAATAGTGGCAATTTCATTCTTGTTTTAATTGTTTTAGAGTCTACAGGTTACCTAAAATCTAGGGTTAAAAAACCCCAAACCAATGCTAGAGAAGACTATGACCCCATTAAACATACAAACAAATAATTATATGAAAATATTGCTCACTCTGCTTTTGACACAACTTGCTGCATTGATAGTTTCCTGATTTCCCCCACATTTAGGTCAGTTTCTCTCCTAAAGTAGATCTGACATTAGAAACAGAAAAGAAACAGACATTTTAACACCAACTTTGCTGAGGTTTCCCCAAGCATGTTAGATAGGCATAAATGATGGAATGCAGGATCCGAATTAGCACGGTTGGGGGTTTTTGTTGTTGGTTGGTTGTGTAGGGGTTTTTTTTGTTATTGTTTACTTGCTCTTAATTTCTTCTCTCACTGACAATTTTTTTTAAGCTTATTTTGGGCAGGGCTACCTTCTGGAGATCTGGTCAAAAGTAGCTATTTATGAAATTCCAACTAAAAAGAGTTACAGGCAGGTATTTGCATAAAAAACCTCCAATATTGTTAACAGCTCAGCCAATATATTCCATGATACATGTATCTGCATCTATTATCTAATGATACCTAAGGGCAGTCATAATTAAAGTTGCTAAAAGGAAAAATTAAGTGTTCTGCAGATCCTCCAAGTCAACTCCATGACAATAATGATCCTTATTATCTTTTTAATTAATGAAAAAAGGAGGAAAAGCTCAAGGTTTTTATTCTATTGCGAGACTGATGTTACTCACAAGCTATTCAAAAGCCACATGGTGGGGGAGGGAAAATTCAAATAAAAAATTCCTCCCAGACAAAATCATATCTAAAAACATCACAGATGTTGTCACAGTGTCTGCACTCTTTATCAGGACATTTGGAAAGGTAATCACATAGCCCAGTGCAATTTCATGTTCAATGGCAGTTCCATACATTTGGAGGTTTCTGTCGAAATGCCAGAAAAAGTGACAAGGTAACAATTCTGCTTTAAATCAAGACTAGCCAGGATTGAATTCAGTCCTCAGAAAGGAGGAAGAATAGTCTCCCCTCTTCATAGTGATTTCTGCCTCCATCCTGCATTCAGAATGGGATACAACCTATCATTATGCCATGCTGGCAGGCACAGGGTAAACGGAAGTCTCAGAATGGGAAATAGGGTGACATTACAGGATTGCACCATACACCCCACAGTTTTATTTTGTAAAATGTTTTATCAGTTCCTTCCATGAAACCATTATTGACAGCCTACAGCAGTTAAGTAGCTCATGCCCCAAAACGCCTTTTACATCAAACACATTTAAATGCTCAATCTGAAATTGTTACAGAATTACAATCAATGCATTATTGCACTGAGAGACACTAACTATGAAACAGAACCAACAATCAAAAAGTACAAGCTGCAGCCCTTCAAATACTACAATCTGGCAAAGCAATGCATGGGTAAAAGGGAATATTAGAGGAGATTTCTCAACAGCAGGTCAGATAAGTAAGTGGTCCTAGCAATTGCTGTTTAGGATACAGGGTGGAAAACGCTGACAGTAGAGTTATAACCCCAGCGCTGATTTTTTTCATGGTCTTTCTGCTATCATTAGATTTTCATTTAATAAGAACTGTCTACTAAACTGTAAACCAGTTTAACTCTGTAAGAAACTAGGTTCTCAAATCCTGTGTCTAACTGAACAAATATTATCACTCTAATGCATTTCCCTTCCTGTCTGAAGAAAACAGCACTTTCTCTGTTGTTCTGGGTGACAAGGTTAGGCCATATGTACATAGACTCTTTCAAGCCCTTAATTGGAACTGCTCGGTGTCAGTGTGAGGTCCCCCAACTCACTGCCTGGGATTTGAGAACACTGACTACGGGTATTAGAACTTGATTTTTAAAAAGACAAAGACTACCACATATCAAATATATCCCTGGGGATATTCTGGAAGCCAGAAACTCCAGAAGCTTGTCTTGACATCAGAGGCATCTAGGTCCTGTCTATTCAGCTGTTGATGATTAACAATAAAAATATTTTTATATCAGCTCTCAAATTGCACTGACCACCAACTCAAGTTACCATCATCTCTTAAAGAGCCTCAATTGATCAAACAAAGAATTAACTTCCACAGACAAATGAAAGCTACATTTGTCCCATTTCTTACACCCTAAGCACAAAACTGTAAGATGAAATCAAAAGTTCTGTACAGAGATCATTTAACCCACCCAAGGTAGGACCAATTATAAATAAGCAACATGAATGTATTGCTGCACCACTTGCTCTTAAGATATTCCCAGTGGCATAAATCCCACAGTGATTGCAGACAACAGATTCCTGTCGCTCCCTATTACCAAAACGCTTCCTGAATATTATTTGCTATGACATTAGCCCCATGTGTTTTGCCTCCACCATTACATTTTCACCTTTATGCCCATCTTTATAATTCTGCATACATTCAAAAATTTGAACTCTCTGCTTTCTCAGTTGTCTTCTCTTTGTAATAAATATTGCCAATCGTTACTGTTTTTCTTCAAAAACAGGTTTTCCTAAATTTTTTCTGAGATGATCCTTTGCATTCCAAGAAGTATGAGGGCCAAAATGAACCATTCAAAACTGGATGTTGCCAGGCATGACCACCAAATAGGCAACTGGGACAGACAGACTTTTAGCAGGGGGTTGGAACTAGATGATCCTTGTGGTCCCTTCCAACCCTGACTGATACTATGATAGTGTGATTCCATTTCTTATCACCACCACCAAGGCTTAACAGGGAAAAAAATACAAAATACTAAAATACTCTCTTGTCAGAAGGATGTTTTTAGCAACAGAATATTTTACAAAATAAGTAGAAGACCTTGATACCAGTTTATTACTCTGACACATGTAACTCCTATATTCAAACTCAACTGAGTTTGTGATTGCCAGCCTTACACTTAAATAATATGCTGCCTTTCCCTTATGATCTCCTAGAAGTTGAGGTGTAGACAAAAATTCTGAAAGGCTGAAGTAGAGATTTGCATAGATTCTTCTAATTTGCTTTCTAATTTGCAGGCACTTAGGATATCTAAGCCATGATGCCAAGATGTCCTGGGGAGAGACAAAGGACAGAATGTTTCTGATAAAGTGGCACGACCTAACTGCATGGTGCCAGAAGGCAAGGCTCTAACAAATTATTGGGAAAATTATAAAAATACAAACAAAATCAGTGTCTGTAGCAGCTAGATTTAAAAAGTTATCAAACGAAAAAACCCCAACAACAACAAAACTGAGAGGTGGGGGATGTAAAAAAAAAAACAAAACAGTAAAACCTTGGGCTTTCTAATCTGTCTTACTTTCTTCAGGTACTTGCTGCCCAGAAAAATTTGGTCCAATTTTCATTTCAAATTTTATTAGACTAAAATCTTGTTGAAGACCCTTTCTCCAACAACAACAGGTGTACTTAAATGCCTCTAATATTGGTGCCATGGTCTAGTTGTGAGGTTTGTGGTTACAGGTTGGACTCCATGATCTTCAAGGTCTCTTTCAACCTTGGTAATACTGTAAATAAATATTAACTGTAAAAAGAGTACTTTTTTTTTTTAATGCTTCTCTTTTTACAGAGATTTTATGGCTATTCTACTGCCCTCTTAAGATGATCCTGCTTGCTGTTGAATTTAAAGGAACTAAGTTTTAACTGTGTTTTTTTCACTGGTTTTGTTTTATTTATTCAGGGGTTTTTTCCGAACACACAAAAATCTGGAAAAAATGTGTTAGACTCACTACCCCAAAGGCTCTTAGCAAAGTAATTTAGGACAAGTCTTCTAACTTCACAATGGCAAAAGTGTATCAAAGCTATAAAACTCTATCAAATGCTTTCTCATTCAGAGCACGGCAGCAATGCTGAATCGAAATGTGCAATAAAATTTTTATTACAGCCATATTGTTTCTCCCTCATTACTTTAAAACTTATACATTAAACCCCAAAATTTAAACACTCCCATTACTGTTTTTGTTTCATAATTGGGTCTGGGATGAGCTATTCTACAGCAGTCATCTTCCTCTGCTCTTTATTTCAATGATATCCACAAGATCAACTAAAGAAATCTCCACCCATAATTGCTCAAATGCAGTAACAGGCGATCATAATTTCGTTATGTTTCTTTCCAAATACACTATGACAATCAAAATGCAAATGGGGTACCTAGCACATAACTCAGAGTTTAGAAGCAGCCCAAGCATCCAAGGTAGATGAGTGTTGAAACCACTGCCAAATGTTTACAGTTCAAGGAAACAACAGACCTGCAGAAAGGTTTAAGTGCAGACCTTACCCAGTCTAACTCAGGGAAGGTCGATAGACTATTAAGAAAGCTACTCAGTAACACTATCCAGTTAAAAAAACCAAACAAATAAATGTACATACACACAATGCTTTCACTGCAAAGAACCTCAAACATGTAGTCTTGTCACACTGAAAAAGTAGCCAGAAGCAGATTTTACAAGGACAGGTTGATGGACCTGAGGTTGTTCAGCCTGGAGAACTCTGGGGAGACCTAACAGCAGCCTTCCACTGCCTGAAGGGGGCCTGCATGAAGGCTGGAAAGGGAGCGTTTACAAAGGCCTGTAATGATAGGATGTTGAGCAACGGTTTGAAATTAGACAAGAGTAGATTTAGGTTGGACATTAGAAAGAAGTTCTTTACCATGAGGGTAGTGGAACACTGGAACAGGTTGCCCAGGAAGATAGTTGAGGCCCCATCCTTGGATGTATGCAAGGTCAGGCTCAATGGGGCTCTTGGCAACCTGATCTAATGGAGGACATCCCTGCTTATTGCAGGGGTGTTGGACTAAATGACCTCTGGAGGTCCCTTCCAATGCAAACCATTCTACGACTGTACAACAAGGTAGGACAGAGATACCCAAAACTAGCTCTAAACACACTAGCCTAGATCCTGTAAATCATGGCAACATGGAGCTCAGTGCAAGGTAATCTCACCTATGTTCCTGCATAAACCATACTGCATCTGAAGTAGCCAGAACCTTTGCAAGCAGTAAAAGATGTTTGAGATCTTACACTTACCTTTAATATGTTTGTTGTACAACAGGAAAACCTGCATTTTGGAGCCATGACAATTGTTAGTCCAGGTACACACCAGGAATGGGGAAAGTTTCACCAAAGGGTACCAAAGGCAAATTTGGAACCTGAATGTGTCACCACAATTTTAACTTTGGGAACTTCCATGCAATTCTTTACAGGGCTTTGATTCAGCAGTCCCAGTCTAAAATGCTTTTCTGATATTGGATAAACTTAAGCACATGCTTAAGTACTTCGGAGATGCTCTGTTGAAGTGCTTTACAAAATTATATTCTTCCTAAAAGAGGTTCCAAAGCAGTGTTTTGTTGTTAGTGTACATTGAACACTTTCTCCAAAGGTTTTGTCAGAACTTTCCATAGTGTAACATCACATGGCAATATCAAAACAGCCAATGCTCTCTACACAAATCCATTTTTGTTCCCTTACTCTCAATTCTCTCAATTACAATTTTAATACTTCCTCCCACCGCCCCACTCCCCCCCCACCCCGGAAAATAAACTTCCTCTTTTTACTAATCAAAATGTAAAGCCTTTTCCTCACGAGAATTTTTGTATCCTCTCCTTTCCCCTCCCTGTTATTTGGATTTCATGAACCCCTTTTGTCTTACAGTTTTGCCAACCACAAAGCAATGTCAATATAATTTAGAAAGATTTTCCTGTCAGTTGTGTCTGCTTTCATTCTTTCTGTATGAAAGCCTGACTGCAGTCCTAAATGCACACATCCTCTCCTACTTTGAGATGACTGTCGTAAACGCACATATTAATCATTATGTAGTGGATATTCCCATGCAAACAGACATAATTAATTAAATAATAAAATAAACAAAACACAACAACAACCACCACTCCTACACAATCCACCAGCTCCTTAAAGTCATAGGTTACAGCTATGGGCTAAATTTCAGTAAGCCATAGCTGTTCTTTATGTTCCATTTTACTTGTGTTAATCCAAATTCTTTGTCTCCTCTGTTCATTCTGTGCAAATCACCAGGAACACTGATTTTCCTCCCAAACACAGAGCAGCAACAGAAAGAGGGACTTTCAACCTGATAGGTAATTTTGGAGGAACACAATGGCAGGGGAAGCAGAAGATAACCCAAAGAATCAAATCCAGTCTCACCAACATTCTGTAAAACATTCATGTTTCTTACATTGTCATTTCTCTTTGCACAGAAATACTTTTACACAGTAGAATATGGAAGGCCACCAATGAAGTCAAAAAACTGCAGAAGCCAAACAGTGTGTAAGTATTCTCTCAAGGGAGGTGTTCTGAAACATCCTTGTTAGGAATCAATCTGAAAGTCTTTGCTCTTGACATAGGAATGGTGTGGTAAAGAACTACACAAAACCACACTACTCAAAACCACACATCTATTCTTCACAAAACCAGGGAAACTTCTCTGTCTTTAAGACACTAAGAAATTTAAGTCTCATCTCCAAGTCAGCTTTGGAAGTCACTAGACTGCTGGATGCCTGCTCTAATTCTGTAGCAAAACAAGACTTTAAGGGGCTTCAGGAATACGTAAAGTTCTGGTCTGCTGATGGCAATGTGTGTTTCGCCATTTCACAGATGAAAAGAACAGATAATGGAATTGCACATATTGGAAAACTTGGTGTCTCTGAATCAGGAAAAAAAACCCTAGATTTAATTTTATTATCCAAGATTGAAATTCGTCTCACTTAGAAGTAAGCCATAATGTACACTAAAAAACACCCATTACAGCAACACAAGCAACTTTGTTTTATCAGTTAAATATAACGTTTAATTAGTTTTCCAAATGCATACACTGAAAAGCCATTAGACAGTCATTAGGAGTAATATATCCATTTTCATTTTACAATCACCTGATTGAGTTAGCCAAATTTCTAAGGCAACTCAAACAACTTTTTTGGCACCATTATCCCAGTGAAATTTCCGATTGTTTTTTTTAATTGTGATCACTGAAATTTTCCCTTAAGCTCTGAAGTGCTGATGATCGTCTTCATTTTGACAGATTTATATAGCATTTTTTTTAGGCAAAAATGCACCCGGTATGTTTGTGGCCCCATCTCAAGATCTAGAAATCCACAACTATTCAGCAATTTTAATGAAACAATCTTTAAGGAAACTCCTTTTGTGTTCTCCATCTGTGGAGGGAAAAAAGACAAAACACCTGAAAAATAAGATGGCTTTAGATATGTCATTAAAAAAACCACCTTAATTTCCCAAAGGAGTAAAATTCATCTAGCCATTCACACATTTACTATTTTACTAGCAAGAACTTCTTAATAACCTTATTAATGGGCAACATATCTACACAAAAAACTTGTCAAAAGGCATATGATGATTTTGCCACAACACTGTGGAAGTGGTCAATATACAAAAGACTAGATTCCATTGTAAAAATAAAGTCTCTGAACAGATTTTATTCTACAGCTACCTACAGCTTCTTTCATGCTGTTTTTTATCGATGCATCAATACTCCAGACATTCTATAAAGTTTTGCAGTTTATGGAGCTGACTTTGTGTCAGCTCCAGTATGCTCCAGTATGGAGTTAGGTGACAGGCAACCAACAATGCATACAACGTGCAAAAAAAAGAACGTAATTGATGGTGGTGTTTTACAGAAAACTAAGAGGAAGTGTGAGACAATGAGCAAAATCTAGCACAGCTGTTACCTGAATTTGAATCCTGATCTAACCCAACTAACATGCAAACCTCAAATCTACCCTTCCCCTACAGTAATTGCTTTATTTATGCTTGCAATGCTTCAGCTGTTTGCTTTCCAAAATGTAACAGAGAATGTACCAAAAAAAAAAAAGAAAAACCCACAAAAACAAAACAACCAAAACCATCTGGAAAACAAATAATTCCAAAGTTTCTTTTGAATAATTTGGTGAATTTTTAAGATCTGCTTCTGCCAAACTACAGCAGAAAGTACGAGCAAAAAACAGTCTCCACCATGAACACGCCTCAATTCTGAAAGACGATACTCCTAACATACACCTTGTTCTGGTAGGGGATCACCATCTGTGTTACAAGTTTTGGAATATTACTAATACAAACACTTGCACCCAGTAAGAAGTGTCGGGTGATTTGTTACATTTCAAAACCAAGAGACAATTCAGTCAATCACAAGCTGGCACTACATTCAGTTCTGCCAGAAAGCTGAAGGATGCCAAGGTAAGAATAAAGCAAACCCTCTCCTCACTGCAGATGGACTCTTTACACAAAAAGGTTCTCTAGAAAATGCGGAGCTCCTATAACATGGATTTTTCCATATTTTGTGTTTTTTAGTTTGCATTATGGGGGAGATGCCAGCCCAGGACAATCCTTATTTACTGTTAGTAGCTCTCTTAAATATTCAGTACACATAACACAGTACAGTTGCCAAATGAGTACTGTGGGGAGAGCTACTATTTGGTTTCCCTCAAATCAGTTACCTCAGTTCAAATCCTAAAAAGACTGGAACGAATCATTACCCGCCTAAGCAGCGGTGCCAAGAATGCAAGTGCAGCAACAAGCTAAAAAGTCCTTTCCCTCTTCCCAGGGCCCAAAGTAGGGGACAGAGTAAGAAGCAGAGATTAGTAAAAGAGTGTTTTCTCATCAGTCATGTCTGCCATTTCAGAAAAAAAAAAAAAAAAAAATTTAGAAGACTACAGTAGGATGTACCAACGGAAAATTTAATGTGAGCATGCTACTGAACATGCACCTTGTATTCAGATGATGCTGAACCAATGATGTGATACAAACTGTTTATACTAATACTAAAAAATCTTGTCTGTTAATCAAAGCCTCACAAATGAGGTTTTTTAGCATTGAAATGATGGCTCTTTGTAACCTTCAGATTAATTTCCTTTATACTGTCTTTATGATAGTAACAAAACCTATGAATGAAGCCAAAGACCAGGACTCTAGCAGAACTAATCAAGCCAATATTGCATACTGCCGACACATACACCGAGAAAAAGGCAGATAGGCAAATACAAGCATCTGAGGGACAGATGCTACAGAAAAACAAGTAGTAAAGATAATCAAATATAACAAATATGAATACTATTAAAATGAGTTAACTTTTTTTTTTTTTTGTGAAACACAAAATGCTGCAAGTTGTGAACTTCAACGCAAAATTCTGTTTGTGAAGGAACTGAAAGGTGATGGACCCAAGAATATGAATTGTGTGAGGAGAGACACTATGCTTAGAGAGCCACAGAAAGCCCAGGCACCTTCCCCTAGAAATTAGCAGGAGTGCTGGGATAAACTCTACATTCAGTCCTGTGAGTGAAACAGCAGTTTCATGGTCTGTGCCAACAGAAGCAGATGACCAGAGTGACGGGAAATGCTGCCACCACCAGCAGGCTGTGAGGTACCTGGGGAAGAGCCAGTACCTAAGATGCTGAGAAACTTAAATCAGGAAAGAACCAAAGTGTCATAATTAATACTCTTTCTTGGGAGGGGGGGGAAGAGCAGCAAGGTTTGAAATTTCCTCACAGAACTCCTAGATCCTCTCCAGATAAGAGTCATAAGACCTAATAAAGTGCCTCTCACTCTCCTCCCCGTATTCCCTTTGCCCTTGCCCTACAGTCAGGGCTTTAATCTAAAAAAAAAAAAAATAATTAAAATTGCATATTGTCTGACCAGATCACTGCCAAAAATTACAGGCATACAAACAAATTCATGTCAATCTTTAGCCCTGACTCAAGCCAATGGTCTGTGCTCCAGTGATCTGATAGCACTGTTTTTATCTAAAAATATCAGTGCACAGGCAGCTTTTTCTTTTTTTTTTTTTTTTTTTTTGCAGAATCACATAGGTGTTCCATTGCTAGGGAAAACATTCACTTTCTATCACAAAATGCAAATATTACACAGACTATCTCAACTTCGGGGAGAAGAATGTCAACATTTGCACAGTTTCTGCAGTCTGTCCTTGATCTGGATACATGCATTGAGCCAAGGCTCACTGTAAATTGTAGCCATCAAAGGAAAACATGAACAGGAACACTAGCAGCATGAAAATGCACTGCAAGAATCAATCCCATATTGCACTTAAATGAGTATCAGAACTAATACACTCATCAGTACTTTCATATCACAGTCAATAAAATCAAGTCTGAATAATCTGTATTCAAGAGCACATCTGTTGAAGTAGCATCTCTATTGTTGCCATGTAGGTTTCCCTTCTAATTTTACACAATATACATAGTGTAGTGCTTTCAAACATCATTTTATTCACTGAAAATAGATTATCTCTTCAAAAGTACTCCCTTTAATAACAAAAATTACTTTCCAGACAAGACAACCCTTCCAAGTCTTTCCCACAGGCACTCCTTTCTACACTTAACTGAACAAGATCCTTCTTTTATATCAGTGAGCTTTTAGATATGTATCAAAACTCCAGTGCCAAACAATGAAGTGCAGTGTGCAACTAGGCACCCTGAGACCCTACAACTGACAAGATGTAAACTTTTGAAACATACACATGCACACTCTGTAGAATCATAGAATGCTCTGGGTTGGAAAGCACCTCCAAAGGTCATCTAGTCCAACCCCTCCACAGTAAGCAGGGGCATCCTCAACTACACATCTTTCATCTTCACTATATCTAGGCTGCTGCACGTTAGTACCAGTGCCTGCAGGAGACTCACAGACTCACACATTGCTTATGATGCAAAAGCAGCAAGGCTGCAGCCCTTCTGCTTCAGAACAAATGGTCCAGTGTGCTTCTTGAAGCCTAACAGTATAAAAGAACCATATATAATCCTTTTACCTAACAGCATGCTCAGCAGATTGATTAATCTATCTTAGTAAAATCCAATCTTGTTCCAAGTTAGGGAAAAACTCTGGGTTTGTTGTGAGGACGTCTTAAGAACCACTACAGTGTTAAGCTTTCCAAAACCCCACAGTTAAATAAACCAGTGATGTACCAACGGGAGTTGGGTGCAAGGGTATCACTGCATGTTAAGTGCACATTAAGAGTGGGAATACTCCATTTCTGAGGTGAGAGCAATTCCTTCACACACTGGCAAGAGCATTATATGGTTACCACTGAAGAATCTGTCTTTTCCCTACCATGTAGCCCACTGAAGTTTTACTGTGCTGCTCCTCCTCCTGACAAAAGACTGCAGCATCAGATAAAAAGTCGCTCTGTTTCTAAACTGAAATTCTCTGAACACAAGCATTTTGCTAATACCGCCAAGACGTATCAATTAATCTTACCCCTCTTGTCAACTCGGCTTTTATTACATAAATAGGAATTGGTGTCACACATCTAAACAACGTGAAACAGGGCTTCTGCAGCAAGAGACACCCATAGAACATTGCTAACACGCTAGACTTCTTGAAATAACTATGAATAAAATTACCCTGAAGCATGATGCTGAGTGTATACAACTTTTCCCTCCATACTTTTAGGAAAATGAGAACCAACTATTAAATTCCCCAGTCAAAACTGAGAGCATAAACAAAATTAATATTTGCAATTATAAGCATAAGCGACTAGTATAAATGTAGTCTACTTGGCAGTCTGTCCTACTCACAAATTAACTTCTGTAATATCTCCTCCAAGCTATTGACAGATCCAAGAGTTAACAATTTATGGCCGCATTTAATAGCGGAAAATATTTCAAACTAATTCTCAGCTACTTATGTCCAATATTTAAAAGGTTTAGATATCTATCTTGAGTGGGAAGAGCACACAGAGACAACTCTTTCCATCTGTGATTTTCAGAGTGGAATAGATATAAATTTACATACTTCTAAAGATAAAATCAAATGACTGTCCAACTGATAGGGAAATGATCAAGAAGAAAAAAAAAACCAAACCACCCATATGAGTAAGCATATGGAGTTCCAAGCACCAGCTACTTCAGTACATACAATATTCTGGGACATGACAGCATGGAAAGGAGCAAGTTCATCTGTCCAGCTTAATCGGAAATCACTGAAAATCATTTTCAACCAAATGCATGTGACTCATTTTTGGCTAATGAAAACATACCCCTCAAACTGAGGAACTTAAGTAAATTATATTTCTCCTAATTCTGCCACAAACATTAAAGAAAGTGGATTTGCCAAAGATAAAAGTAAAGTAGGCATGATAGATCATCCATTAGCAGCACAAGCATAGCTAATTCTTCCTGACAGCGACATTACTTGGGATACAAGTCTTTCTTTTTTTCTTTTTTCTTAAAATAAGTGTTAAGACATAGTAGACATAGAAAATCCCACATATTTTATTTCCAGACATTCTAGGTCTGTGTACCAGTGAATTTTTTTATGAAGGCTGGGCTTAACAACAACATACCAGGAAAAGAAAGAGTAAGAACAACTTAACGTATTTTAGTATAGTAAACAAAAATTAAATAAATAAGAGAGGCTTTATAATCTCCACAATTCAGAGTAGTTTAAGATAGTGTGCACTGATACAATTCACTTGAAACAATAATGAGAAGGAACAAGTTGCACATTTTATGGATAAACACAAGTACATAATTAATACTGCACTTAACTCTCCTTATTACCAACCAGTGAACCACTGGGATGGTTTGGGTTTGTGAGTTTTTTTCCATAAATACATTTTTGCTGTTCGAGTTTATACTGCATTCTCTAGTAAACAGCAATTTTGATTTAGTTATGTAAACAACAGATATGCATTGGCAAACAAAGACATATGGAAGAAAGAGACATAATGGATTTACTATTTGCTCTAGAGACTTGACATCTGCAGATAGCACCATCTAAGTTACAAGCCAGTAACTTTTCATATTTCGGTCATTTTGGTTTATGAATCCAAACCTCACTTAGTTTGATGATGTAAAAAGCTCTGGGAGAGAGATAACAGAAAAGCAATAAGGTTATAGAAACTTAAAATAGGAGTATGATTGAGTATTCTTCCCTTTCACATCATAAATTCAAAAGAACAAGGAAATTCACATCTGTTCTGACTTAGAACTTAAAAAGCAAAAAAAAAAGTACTGGGACTATTTATATCTTGTTCGTATTTTCGGAAAGATTTTTGGAGCCAGACCCAACCACCCTGCTCACCTAAGTCCCGCGAACTTCCCGCAGCACTTACCCCCGCAGAGGAGGAGCCCGCCCGCCGTCCACCCCGCCGAAGGCATCTTCACCCAAGCCCGGGTTCCTGCCGACCCGCCTCGGCCGCGGGCGCTCTGCGCAACTCCGGGCAAGATGCGGGCCGGTCCCCGCGGGTCTCAGTCGGGCCGGCCCATAGCCCAGGAAGGGGCAGCCAGCCGCGACACGATGCGCCAAGCTAGGCAGGGACGGGACGGACCGCACCGGGATGCCACCTCGGGATGCTTCTCCGCCGGCTCCTTCTGTCGGTCCTCCTGGGTCCCTCTTCGCTGCCACTAGCCACGAAAAACCGCCCTCGTTCCCTCAGCAGTGCTAGTACCTCTTGGGTTCTGCGGGGAGAAGCTGAAGTCACAGGCGAAGCTCCGCTTCACCGCCTCTGCCGCCAAACCCCCACTACTGCCCGAGCGGCGGCACCGCCCGGCTGGGACCAGCCCCCGCCCCTCCTCCGCACCGGTCCGCGCTGCCCGGGCCGCTCGGGGCCGCCCTCAGCCGCCCCGCATTTGCCGCCCCGCCCGTCGGGCAGCCCCTGCTCCGCCCCTCCCGCTGAGCCTCCGCGGAGGGGACGCGTCCGCGGCTCCGCCCTGAGCATCCTCGCGGGCAAGGTGCGGGGGTCCGGGACGGCTCAGAGCGGCAGCGCAGAGCTACCCTCTTCAGCGTCCCGCTGCACCGGCCCTCAGCCTTTACGAGGAAGGTAGCGGAGCGGTAGCTACAGGAGGCTGAGGAGGGAAGGAAGCCACTCGAGCCGCGCAAACACACCAGGTGCGAGACAAAGCAGGGACAGGCGCTGCGGCACCAGGATGTATCCAAGTGGCCGCCTTCCCCCGGCCCCAAACACATTAAAGGTGTTGAATAATTAATCCTTGGGAGAGGAGACAATTTTTGCTTGATGGTAGGAGGATGCTCTAAGAGATGAGTTCTACCTGGCAGCCAACCAAAGTAACCAGAAACGCGAGCATCCCGCTTAGCGTCGAAACACCACTTTTAAACCGCAAGCGGGAAGAAAGGGAAAAGGGAAGAGAAACAACCCAAACCAAAAGAAAGAAAAAAAAACAACCAACCAAAAAAAAAAAAAAACACCCACAACAAAAAACCACCCAGACACGACAACCCACCCCACAAACACGAAACCGACACGCACGTCCCCTGAACCTAACCAAACCGAAAACATGCTTTTACAACAGGTCGGGGGCGCTGAAAACAGAGGTCCCAAAAAGCCGCCGCTGACAAGCACCGCCCGGAGCTCTGGGTGCGCCGCTGCTGTCCCCTCCTCGCCATCGTCCTGGGCTGCGGCAACCGTACCGAATCCCGCTAGGGAGCCCCGGGACAGGGCGGGCACAGCGCCGCAGCCACCGCGCCCGCGCAGGCTTCCCAGCCCCCGCCCGCCCCCAGGGCCACATGTAGCTCTCGGCTGACAGAAAACCCTTCCGCTGCCCTTCATCTGCTGAAAGGAAACAGAGTCAACCTGCTGGGGAAATACTTTCTCCTTACCCCAACCCTCCTCAACGCTGAGGCTGACTCGACACAGCCGCACTGCTCCAAAGATCTGGGCGTCAGGATTCAGATGACAGCAGCAGAAGAAGCTACATCTCTGGTCTTTCCCAGCCTTCACACTTGAAAATACGCAGGCAAGTGCAGGGAAACGCTCAGAGCAGAACGCTGCGCCATGGCATTTTCGCCTAGCAAAAAGTGTTATAGAGCACTTCAATAAAAATCAGATAGGGAATTCTTTCTCTAGCGTGGAAAGGGCTCTCCTTAAAATACTCAACTTTGTAAGAGGCAAAATATAAGACATAGCCCTACAGAACTGACTAAAGAACTAGCCTATTGTATCTTTCTGTTAGAGCTCCATGAAGCATTCCACAGTCTTCCATCCATGCTTAGGAAAACAATAAGCTAAGTGCAAGCACCTGAAGAGGTAATAATGAATCTGAGATGAAGACTAGCAACTGCCATAAAGTAAAGCTGCCTGAGAGAGTATAAATTAAACTTTTGACTACTTAGTCATGTGCACTGGTGTTTGTGGGTCTTTCACAAATGCCTGAAAGAGGGAACCAAAAAGCATATTTGGGATGCTTCTGTAAACCAAGGCAAAGCAACATATAAACCATTAACATTAAATCAATGCTTTGTGAAGAAATGTCTTACGTTAAACTGAGCTTTATCTTAAATCATATTTAAAAGCTCACACAGTATACAAATCAATATTGATGCCATCTAAAACGCAGCACTATCATCTGCACTGATAAATGCCAGTTTCCATCCAGGACAAAGTGACTTCTTGGAAGAATTTCAAGGACTTCCAATCTCTTCTGGCATCTCAGCAACTGAAGCCAAAGCTGTATTCTTCTGCCAGCTTCAGGCTCTGCTCCAGCACATTAAAACTGGTTTTAGATGCCATCATGTTCGTCATACTAGGAGCAGAAGTAAGGTCACAAGAATAATTTTTTCATTTGATTTCCAAGCTTTTAAGTTAAACAGATTTATATCTTTTCAGAGGAGCATAGCTTACACACAGCACACATATAGGAGAAAGTTGCCAGCTTGGGTGAGAAAGGGACAGAAAAATCGCGTTTGGTGTTCCAGCTACTGTGATCATCACTCTAATGTTAATGCAGTCCCCATTCATTCTGGAACTGTTCTCTCTTATGTTCTCTAGTACACTGAAGCCTTCAACAAGGAGAAGTGATGCTGAGACCTCACCTGGAATACTTCTTTCAATTCTAGAGCCTTTGGTAGAAGGACATTAACCTGTTGGAGTGGGTTCAGAGGAGGGCTAAAAAAAGTGATGCAGGGGCTTACTGCAGCCTTTCAGTACTTAAATGGGACCTGTAAGAAAGATGAAGACAGTCTTTTGAGCAAAGCCTGTTGTGAGAGGACAAGGGGTAATGGTTTTAAACTAAAAGAGGGGAGATTCAGTCTAGATATGACATTTTTTACTATGAGGGTGGTGAAACACTGGAACAGGTTGCCCAGAAAGGTGGTACAAGCCCCATCCCTAGAAACATTCAAAGTCAGGCTGGACAGGACTGAGCAAACTGATCTAGTTAAAGATGTTTCTGCTTACTGTGGGAGGCTTGGGCTAGATGACCTTTAAAGGCCTCTTCCAGCCTAAAGCATGCTATCATTCTGTACTGAGGAAACAGCCTACCACACAGAAGACAAAAATAACTGCAGAATCTCATGAAAACTTGCAGAAGCCTATCAAATGGAGGTATTTTGAATCTTTAATTTTCACTCAATTAAAACTTAAGGAAGAAAACCCAAAACCCTTCCTGCCCAGCCTTGTTTCCACACCCCTAAAGAGGCCCAACACAGATTGTGAAGCATCTGCCCTTGAGTTACTGGAGGAATACAAGCTTACAACCACCTCTTCTTTCCAACAGCTAACTTCTGCTCCAATATGCAAAAAATGTTCATGTCATTTACTTAGTTTGTCTGGTGGCTTTTTGAAACTGAATCGCTGTTAGTAAATGCAGAATAAAAAGCTAAGTGCCTTAACTCTCCAGACAAGCTCAAGCTTTATAGTGATATCCACCACTCTCCTAGCAAAAATACTTTAGAAATAAATTGACACTTGTGGCTCGTACTCTTTTTTTTTCTTTCTTCCCCCCCCCCCCTTTGAGTCATTCGTTTGGCACAACAGACTGAGCTATTAAATTATTTGGTTTATTTTTCTTTCACAAAGGCACCCTGAGATATGTTGATATGATAATGCTTCCTGAAACTGATGTTAATTAATAACTGTTTCTTGGTTTCATCAGAAGTCTTAGGTCATACTTATTTAGCATGAATGTAGGATACTTGAGGACTGTTCCACCTTGATGTTTCCCAAACATTCATGCATGCATTCATTTTTTTATCTGTGCAGTCCTTAAACACTTTATCCCTTATGCTATGAGGTCAGTGATTGTACGGCCTCTGAGTCTGAAGTGCTATTGTTGATCATGCTAGGAAAAAAAGAACAACACCAAAGCTGCTTTTTAACACTTAACACTACTTTGTGATCAAACCATCAAGTCATTCGTACAGTTTCAACTACGATGGCACTGTACAGATACTCTTCCTGAGGTAGGTCTAATAGTAAAATGTCAGATCAAATTTTCATCCTGACAATGACAAAGAATTTATCTGTATGGCATACTTAATCCAAGTTGCTGCATATGTATTTTTCCACAATCCATTTATTCTCTTATCCTTCTGTGTACTCCTTTATTTCCCACTTGCTATGTACAGGTGACATTTAAACTGTGCAGTGTCCTAATTTTTGTCCATTTCAGATCACTGCAATTGCTAATAGCACTCTGTTTTCCTCGAGTACTCATCCAGAAGTGCTATGAAATGGTCCAAAACACTTTTTACCATGAGAAAGCAGCAAACCTATGCTAAGGGATATCTTCATCACAGGATGTCAAAAAGGGAGCCAAGAACATGTTTCTTTAACACCAGGAAGAAATCTTTCCTGTGGAGAAAGAATGCCACCAACTATCCTGACCAGAAGAAGTTTAAGCAAGGGTTCAGCATTGTCCAATACACAGGTTTCATGGCAAAACCAGGATTCTTGTGTGAACAGTGACAAGGGACCAACGTAAGTGAAGAATCTGTGTGAAGGAAAGTAGAACAGCAGATTGTGAGCCTGGGCTGGACTAGGAAGAACCAAAACTGACAACCTGAAAAAGCTATCTAGTTCTTGAACTGGCTGCCCCCATCAGACCTCCTTGGCAGTAAGATTGTAAATTCCTCCAACAAAGAGTAGTTTCTGTCACTGTTGCTGGTGAGGAGTCTTGAACACAAGTCCTATGAGGAATGGCTGAGGGATCTGGGGTTGATCAGCCTGGAAAAGAAGATACTGAAGGGAGACCTCATGGCTATCTACAACTATCCAAAAGGAGATTGTAGTGAGGTGGTGGCTGGCTCCTTCTCCCCTTTTAACAGGTGATAGGGTAAGAGGAAATGGCCTTAAATTACACCAGAGAAAGTTTAGATTAGATATTAGGAAACATTTTTTTCTCTGAAGGGGTCATCAGGTTTTGGAGCATGCTGTCCAGGGAGGTGGTGGAGTCGACATACCTGGAGGTGTTTAAGAGATGTTTGTATAAAGTGCTTAGGGACATGGTCTAACAGTTGTGTACAGGGAGATGTTAAGTTATGGTTGGACTTAATGATCTTAAGGTCTTTTCCAACCAGGTGATTCTATGATTCTAACAATATAGAGTTTTAAAAAATATATTAAACCACAACAATGCCTGATTTCTGACCATTGGACTGTTTTACCAAAAGCATAAAATTAACTATCTAAACCATCACATATCCATCTGTTTTCTTGGGCAAAACAGACTTTAATGTCTGATGCCTTCAGAAGGCTCAAAATAGTTCTCAGCCACTGATCTATCTGAAATTGCCACTTGCTTGACATTGTTGCTGCAGGTTTACTGAAGCACAGGATGGCAATGCTAGGAAGTTTTCCATGCAAAGACAAAATAAGCTCTCCCTATACTCAGGAACAATGATTATTTTCTTGTTTAATTTCCACTAAATCTCACTTATCTTGTACCTGTCCGGTTACTTTAGCTCTGAAAATTGTTCTAAAGACAGTCCTAGGAGTGCCATGAATAATATCCATTATGTTATCTGTTAAAAGGCATGCGAAGTGTGTGCTCGTTGTGATGCACACTGACACTCAACTGTTGTACATTCAGTAGCGTGAGTTTCAGACCTCTGATTCAATCCGGATCTTCATTTTGAATGCTATTGTGGACCAGCAGGATTACAGCAGCAGGGTTAATTCAGGATGTAAACCTCTCACTGTGATGATGTACACTGTCCCATGCAGGAGAGCTTGCGATGTAGCAATGCTGATGTGCATGTTTCAGGACATCTAGCATTGCTGCACCAGCACCTGCCATTCCATTACCACAGGAATATTCCCCAGCTTGTATGAGGGACAGTGACAGGGCTGATGCCTCATGATTATCTCATTTCTGCGGACAATCCATATTATAACATAGTCCAAATACTTGTAACCCACAAGCACCATGGCATTGAGGCTCAACATCTATTCCATTACTCAAGGCATTAATTTCCCTGACGTATTAACAGATATTAGTATGACAAATCTCTCCACATCAGTACAAGCACTGAAGTTCTTCTGAACTTTGAAGACTGGATTTTTCTATCTTTTTTAAACAAACATTTAGAATCTGACCAGAAACATTATGAACATGTACAAACACATTCACACATCTCCCATCAGAATATGAATGGTAGGAGGTAGACACTTCTCCAGAAGTTACAGTACAACTAGTGAGAGAAATATGTTGAAACTGGCAGCAGATAAATTAAAAACAGCTAACAAAATGTAAAACATCCTTTGCTGACTTTTCTCCAGGTCCATTTCCCTGTGATTATGTGCTACTATGATCATCATGATGGAAAGGTTACTTTCATCGTGATTTCTTAGAATTTGGTGACAGTTTATGCCACAAGAAGGGGCTGACACAACGATCAATATGATCCATCAGAATCCATTTATTAGAGCATCAGACAAACATATGTACAGTTTACAGTTAATTATGCATACTTGTCATAAAGCTATTGGATACATGTTAAACATATGCCTACTAGTCACTATATAATTGGTTATTGCTTCAATGTCAACCCGTCCCCTTGCGGTTTTCGCATCTTGTCTTTTCCAGGGTCGAGTTCCCTTTTTTAGCTTCTCGGTACTTTCCAGAGTCTTCAAGGTCGTAAACAACTTCGAGGTTATTACAGTTTAATCAGGTTACCAACGTTCATAGTTCTGTGCTTGGCCACATCTTGTTCAGTGAGGCCTAAGGCCTCTAATTCAGAATCAATGGTTTCTGCAACAAGTTTAAATGGCTCACCTGAAAGATGTGAAAGCTCAATTCCCTACTTATCCATAAGGAACTTAGAGCCCAGGTTATGGCCAAAGCAAGCTTCCTGCTCACTGCCTGTCTATAGTACCCCTACAGCAATCTGAGGAAGGTGAATGTGTTAGAGAATGATTCTGGTCAATGTACAGTCGTATCTACCCACCATGTTTTGCAACTAGCCAAAACTGTTTCTGAAATACACAGATGACTATAAAAAATACTTAATTACCAACTCTAATTAAAATAGTAACAGCCAGATAAAGATGGAATTCTTTCTAAATGCCCAGTAAATATTTGTGAACCCCAGGTTTGTTTTATTTGTCCCTTAAATAGTACTCTTGGCTGCAGAGAACTTGAAAACATGACTACAGCATACCCTAGAGGTTTCAAACCTGAAGAGCAAATTGAAGGAGTATTGAATATTATAATTTTTAAAAATAAATGATCACATAGAGAAAATAACTCAAAATGTACAAATGCTCATGGTTCAATGCGAAATACAATTAATTAGGACTGACAAAACCATATCTTCCTTGAGAAGTATAACATCCAAGTCACTTTAAGTTCAACAACCAAGCTCTGAAGTCTTTTCAGCTTTTCATTTGTCACATTGCTCCTGGGAAGAGGCTTCACTGTCCTTGCAGATATCATTGTGTGGGAGCTAAGAAAGGCTTTCAAGCTATGCTACTTTTCCTGAAGCCCACAGTAAGGTTTGATACATGCCATAATGTCACTGGAAGCATCACTCACCATCCTGGTTGGTGGGCTGTCAGTCAACATTCTCCAGTTCTAATGGCTTACCACAATGGGAACCAGTTGTTTGGAAAAGCATGGTAGCTGCTGACTCAGATACACACACAGACCAAACAAAATTCATGGCAAAACTTCTACAGAGCCCAGGGTCAAGAGTGCCAGGCATGAACTCCCAAATCCTTGTCTTTCACGAAAGAAGCCACTGCTATGATCTAGTAAATGAGTGTGTATTGAGGGGGGATGGGTGGGGGAAGGGGAGGAAGGGCAGGGAAGACAACAGCTTTGTGGTGAAAGCAAGTAAGATCCTTGGTTGTTGAAAACTGATAGCTTCAGGACAGAGTTACAATAATTCCTATTACTGGGGGATTTTCCCTGATGTCATAAAAAGAAACAGCGATCTGGTAGTTTTCAATCTCCTAAATAATCAGGTAAAATTATGCTAGGGAAGAGCTGATAAAATCACAACTGTTATTCAGTTATGAACATAAGCATGAAGGCACACTAAAGTTAATGAAGAGAAGATCACATTCAATGGAATAACAATTTTGTCACTATAGGGATTAGTATAAAAATATCAGCTTCAGGACTTACAAGGGACTTCACCTCTAGGTTAACCTGTATTGGGTTAAATGATCTACATAATCTGATTTACTTTCAGCACCATACATTACTAAATTGTAATCATTAGAAACTACAAAATATGATCCTAGGCTAATTCAAGAGATCTGTATTCATACTAAAATGTATCTTTAAATATATGGTATCATGGTCATAAAAGAGAGCACTCAGTCAGGTCACACATCTTCATTTGCACCATGGTTTATAGGGGCACGTTTGCCTCTGCATTCTATCGATCTAACAGGATGTGTTTTCTATTACACATGCACACAGTCTCTACATTTAAAGAACATTACATTAAAAAAGAAGTCAAGAGCTTGCCTGTGAGGAAATGTTAGGAGGGAGACTGCCCCATACATTTTTTATTTGCTTGTTAATATGCGTTCCAAGTCTCATTCAGGAGCAGCTAGAAGTCAGTGTCAGAACTAGTACCAGAACTTGTAAATTCCTGGGATCCAATTCAAACGTTTAACTTCAGAACAGCATACCTGAGATTAACAGAGGACTCTGCTTTGTTCTTCCTGTACCAGTCCTCCAAATGCAAGAATATACAAATATATATGCTCTAATACTCTGCACACAGGGAACTGAACTCAGGTTGTGTGGTTAAAACTTGTTCCTACTTAGAGTTCTTAATGCTATGACACTGTCCTTTAATGTAAGATTTTCCAGTATGACATGTCCTAAAATCTTTTTTTAAAAATCAAAATTTGAGGGTTGCATCATAATGAAGCCACATAGTATTGTGTAAGTTACCTTAGGAGTTTAAATTACCATACCCAACCATTTCAATGGAAAATAGCAGTCTGTTGGACCAGTTACTGTAGGTGGACATAACGTATTATAAATATGCAAGATGCCAACCATATTAGTACAGCTTTGTTTTCCTTAGAAACAAAACTAATCCCAACAACAACCACCGTAATATGAATACAAAAAAAAACCCCCATGATTCATATCTGTCTCTTACCTTTGGGATTTGATCATAATTTGAACTTAAACTTCAAAATCGTCATGACTGATAAAAGGAGAATGGTTTCTAAGACACTGCCATCCCAGAAGAGATCTACCTCAAGGCAAGAGGTCTGTGACCTTCTGAGGTCCTTCATGGCTCTGAGGCTCTATGGAGCAGAATAACATTACAGACAAATGGACCACTCTGGGACTTCAGCAGAAAGTCTTCAGAAAGTGCTGGGTGTGCAAATTCCTTTAGTTAGAAGCTTAACACACAGTCAGATCTAGTACAAACAGCACAAGATAACTAGCCTCTGCCTGTAATACATATATGATAAAAATATTATAAAATAAGGGGTTTGGTTTTTTGTCTTTGCATTGCAAATCAAGTTATTGAGGACAGTTTCTGTTTATTATTCTCATACTCATATAGAAGAAAATATTTCTGTTTTAGTGAAATTATGCCTACCTTTACACACATGCATAGAAATATTATAAGCCCTTAGAAGTTCATTCTACTATTCCTTTGTGCTTTGACTTCCATGAACTTAGAGTGGAGGAATTAGAGCCCAGGGGAGAAAGACGAGAGAAACTTTAAATGCCTAAAGCAGATAACCAAAAGTAGGTTACCACCATATTTTTAATTTATGCATATTACAAGATGTGATGACAGTCATGTATATGTCTCCTATTATCAATGGCTAGGCAGTTTCTTTTTTAAGTTAGTGCAGACAGTTCAGCCACTTAAAGCTATTTCAGTTTTTCTGGGCTGTGCAGCATCCTGCATTTTAGCTCAGAGAAATTTGTCTCACTTGGAATTCTTCTGAAGGAGAACATACGAAGGAAACAGTTTCTTGTTTTTAACTTGCAACTACATCATAACTCAGAGCAATTCAACACAGTTGTTTTAGTTTTGTTAGCAAGTGCAGCAACCTGTAGCTTAACCTAAGACTTTGGTGAATACAGGCAAGGACACACAGGTAATATTTGATGAGCGGCAATAGTTATAGAGCAGGTACACCACTCATTAATTGGAAGAGAAAATTTAAGATTGCTGGCTATTGTCCCTTAGACTCTGACAAACAAATTACAGAGATACAATCTTCTTTTCCATTACACTTGCTACACTGGAACATCACTCAGCTAACACCTGTGAAAAACTGATTTCATAGAATCAGTCAGGGTTGGAAGGGACCACAAGGATCATCTAGTTCCAACCCCCCTGCCACGGGCAGGGACACCCCACACTAGATCAGGCTGGCCACAGCCTCGTCCAGCCTGGTCTTAAACACCTCCAGGGATGGGGCCTCAACCACCTCCCTGGATAACCCATTTCATGGCTTCACCACTCTCATGGTGAAGAACTTCCTCACATCTAGCCTGAATCTCCCCATTTCCAGCTTCATTCCGTTCCCCCTAGTCCTATCACTGTCTGATATCCTGAGAAGTCCCTCCCCAGCCTTCCTGTAGGCCCCCTTCAGATACTGGAAGGCCACAATGAGGTCACCTCGGAGCCTTCTCTTCTCCAGACTGAACAGCCCCAACTCCTTCAGTCTGTCCTCATAGGAGAGGTGCTGCAGCCCTCTGATCATCCTCGTGGCCCTTCTCTGGACACGCTCCAGCACGTCCACATCCCTCCTGTAATAGGGGCTGATCCAGGTAAGCAGAAATCAGGTAAACCAATTCTCTATCAAGTTGCAATTAACCTTTTACATTTCTAGTATTTCTAAGTTAAACCAGAATTTTTCTGCCCTCCTATGCTCTATCTCATGTAAACTAGGCACAGCTGGTCTCCACCAATAAATCGGCTGTTGAAAGAGTAGCAAATTATAAACAACTAAGGCACAGACAGGGCAAAAGATTGTGATTGAAAGAGAGACCATGCAGTGAACCTAGGATGTCATCAGCATGTACTGAGGAAGTGCTCCCATGAGGAAGGTGGTTTTGTCTTCCTTTTTTTTTTTTTTATGTTGGTTCTTCAGCAAATGCATTGCATAAGGCATCTCTGAATGAAAAGGGTGTCTGCTTTATAAGGCGGCTGCATTCCCTTAAACTACTGATGATGGAGACTGTAAGAAAGAAAATCCTAGTGCAGAGAATTGTAAGGATGTTGACATACGTGATGTTTTGACTTCTGCAGCCAAGGAATGCATTTGCCTGCCACACTGGCATGCTGATTCTCCTGAAGGTGCCTCAAGTTGCTGTGAGGCCATGGAAGCAGTGTGAACTGATAAGGACTCCCTCTATAATACAGTTTGACTCCCTATAAAATAGTAACTATTTCAGTAGCATTTTAACATCACCTAGCAGTGTCCCACAGTTTCTGAATTTGTTGGTGTTAGCTTAGGAATCTTTCTCTAGAATAAAACTATTTGCTGAATGTTTTCAAAGTTGTTTCATTCTATGTGTCCATTATTGATCCAAACCAATCTTTCTAAATACAACCCAAAATGCTGTTCTACCTGGGTCAGCAAAACATTTATGATTTTAAACTTCTTGTGATTATCCATGAGATAGAACACCTGAGAACAGTTTTCCCTCCAGAAAATGCTTGAAATAAGGCTGGAAATAAGTTTCCATTGATTATTGCCAGAAGAAACTTGTGGTGACTTCATAAAGATGATTCAGAGCATAGCTTAGACAGGGTGACTTCATGTCATTACAAAATTCTACATGAATAGGAATTCAAAACAGCCCCACTGTGTGATCACACCAAAAATTTGTCCTCTGAACTTCTATTTTTAATACTTCCGTCTTCCTCCATGAACTTTAAGGTACTCTTTCTGCTTTTCTACATCTCAGTGTACTTTTCTATAGAATTAATCTCTGTTATGTGAGCTGTTTGCTAACAACTGTTCAAGTGCTTTCCTGAAGACTGTGTACTACAGACCCAAGTCCATTAAGACTAATGTGAGACACCGTGAAAGGACTTGAACTAAGACCATTAATAACAGAGTGGTGAATACCATCAGGCAGGACAATCTCAGCCCTCATCAATGTCCTGTGTCAACAGCCACCTTTCTAGCATCCACTTTAATGTCAGGATTGAGTTAAGGCTTCTTACCTGTGTAGGCCCCCCACTAGGATCAGTTTCCTGATGAAGTTAGGGTCTCAGGTACACGTCATCTCCTAGAGTTTGGTACTGGGTGGCTACAAACCACCTGCAAGTCACAGAGCAATGACAAAGTGGCCCAGAGTCTGGTGATAGGGCCCATAAAAGTGGTCTTGCTGCCCCAAGATGCTCGACAAGCCTGGGAAAGTGGTTTTGCCTCCAGCCTGTCCCAGTACAAAAGCAGCTGACATACAGCTCACATCAGCCTGCAATCTACAGAATCAGCATCTAAAGCCAGTGCTAGCTGTTAGCAACTGCAACATCTGGGGGTTGGTCTCTTCTCCCTAACAACCAGCACCAGAACAAGAGGACACAGTCTCAAGCTGCACCAGGGGGGTTTAGGCTGGATGTTACAAAGAAGTTCTTCACAGAAGGAGTGATTGGCCAATGGAATGTGCTGCCCAGGGAGGTGGTGGAGTCACCATCACTGGAGGTGTTTAGGAAGAGACTGGATGAAGCACTTGGTGCCATGATTTAGTTGATATGATGGTGTTGGGTGATAGGTTGGACTTGATCTCAAAGGTCTTTTCCAACCTGTTTATCCTATCCTATCCTATCCTATCCTATCCTATCCTATCCTATCCTATCCTATCCTATCCTATCCTATCCTACCCTATCCTACCCTATCCTATCCTATCCAAACATCAGGAGTAAAATAAATAAGCACTTACCAAAACCAACTTTAATTTCTTTAGATTGATTCATACAATGAGTTGCAGTTAAGTATAAAATTTTCAGTTAAAATATTTCCACCACAAAACTCTTCCCCTTCCTCATTTAACAACAGCCTGCAAAAGAAAAAAGAAAAAAAAAAAAAAAGAGAAAAAAGGACAGTAAGTGCAGAATTAAACTCAATGAGCTGTAAACAGGTAATTGATTTCTCTGCACACTATATATATGTTTATTACAATAACATTTACTACTTGGCAGGTATCCCCTTGTACTGCATACACATGAGCAAGCATGTGCTACAGAATCTTGATTGTCTTTACATTATGTAGATGTTTGGCTTCCACCTCACCTCACTCCCAGTACTTAGTAATGTCTTTTAGGAACAAGCCACTGATTGAGCAGGGATAGTGCAGCCCCCAAATCACACCATTCCTTGGACTTACCACCCCAAAGAACTTCTGTCCAAATTCTGTTCCTGTTTGACCCCTCCCTTAGTGTCCCAAATACAGAAACTCATTTTGGCTGATCCAAACTGAGGAGGAAAACTTTGATGTGTGAAGCGAATGCATGCTTTCTTTGACATGCCCTCAGGTATGCTACCTAAATGCGCCACTGTAAGGCAGAAATGGAATATAATCTACAAAAATTACACTGGTGGGCCAGCATGACTCAAAAGCCCTCCTGGTGACAGCATCATCAACATTGTAAGGCTGCAGTCTGCAAAACAGCACAGGTGCTCAGGTTCCTACAACTCAGCTACATCCAGCTACAAATGGCCTGCTACGTGGGTAACTTTCCGAAAGCAACCAAATTACGTGAACTGTTGCATGCTTTCCCTCAGAAACACACTCTGCTTACATGCAGAGCACAAACACCAGCTTTACCTGCCATGGACACTCTCCAAGATGACACTCATCACCACTTACTATCCTGGTAATGACATGCGGATCTGGGACTGGAGTAATGATTGAGTTCAAAGACAGAGCATAACCAGGAAGTTTCACCTGTTCAACACTATATCCCCTAGCACAGTGCAGAGAAGGAAACTCCACAATTAGGGAAGGCTGCATTGACTACACTGAGTTCCAGTGAATAAACCAAACAAGTTTGTTGCCAGCCAGTTGAGGCTGAAAGCCTGGCTGAGGTAGTTGAACTGCATCTCCACTATATGAGTGTATGTGCTCTGAAATTCAGGGTCTGGTAGTGCCAGTTTCCTTTCTGCACATCATCTACTTTGCTGCTCTTGCATAAGGGTAATCTAAAGCTTAGCAAATACTCATATCTGAAAATATTACACATGCAAAGCAATTATGGTAATGCTGTTTATTTGCTGAAAGCATATTGTTCATTAGCTACCCAAAATAGCTGAGTGGCTCGAGAAACTACAGATAACAATAGGCATTTGAACAATCAAGTAGCAAGGAGTAGAGCTAAAGTGCCTTCTCATATACATAGTTGCTGTGGCAAAAACATTGCTTCTACTTCCTATCTACATGCTAGAGAGAGAGAGCTCACTACCATTATTAGAAATATTTTGCTTTTGTTGTTACTATGTGAAAAAGCTTTTAATACATCTTTCTGTAATGCAAATCCAATATTGTTCATGGAAATAACTCACGTCTGTTGGTTTCAGTGGTGCATGAACATTAACCACCTGCTCTGCATTCTCAGAATTTTATTGCCTATCTTGAAAAGGATTCAGTGAAAGCCACATTTACTATTAGAGAGTACAAAGGTAAACTGTGACATAAAGTCAGTTACCCAGATTCAGTAGCATAGCTGGGAAAACAGCTCAGAATCAGTATCTACAGATCAGTTCAGTGGACCATAGCAATTAACAGGCAGAAGGAGGCAAAGGGAAGTTTCACCTCACTGCTGAAGTTGGTGGGGAACCCCAGGTATGCATAGCTATGTACCTTCCCCATTCCCTGTGACTTAGTCTTCACAAAGCACCCACTACTTAACATGGTAGAAAATCAGTTACAAGGGTGCTTGATCTTGAGTCAGTTTGAATTTTTCTCTTTAAGCCTCCATTCCTTGAAAATCATAAAGGTGTAATTAATTTTGCTCCTGCAGAGGTTGGTTGGGTTGCTAGGCCTGTGGATGAGCTGATGATAAGTTATCATCAGTTTAACTGATGATAAGTTGGAGGACTTCAGTCACATTACTGTGTTTATGTTGCAGACCCTAGTGTAATAAAAAGCACATCTCAAGACAGAAACAAGTACGCATGAACATTTTCTCAATCAAGAGAAACATCCAGCATGGTCAGTGACAGACTGGCATATAAAATAAAAACACATTCAATGCTATAACAGTTTAAGTCCCTGAGATGAAGAACAATAATACTGAATCCTGTTCCGTATGCCAGGAGAAATTGCTTTGCCTATCTGATTTGCTTAGAGTCCATGCTCTTCAAGGATCACACCTGATAGCCTAACATCCAAAGGTGCTACAACCCCACATGTAGTACAGCTCAACCCATTCTGCAAAAGCCTGAGTTAAACAGCTTGTTTTCTATCTGTGTATTTAAATTGCTAATATAAATGGCAGCTTAACTTCTCTGTGCAAGATGGATTGCTGCTCCTTTGGTATTTCGAGGCAGTTTGCAAGCTTGTTTTTCAGATATGTATAACATATTTGCTACTTCATGGATAATACCACATGATATAATAACATACATGTGTGGGGAATCAGGATCTTATGAGCCAAATCAGAGACATAGCTTGCTGTGGTGGGTCCTGCTAACTGTAGCCAAGCCTACCTCAGATTTATGATGAGCAAATTCACATGTGCATAAGTGCCTATGATAACATAGTTTTTCTATTCAAACCAGAGTGAATGTTTGTGTGTGAGGTGTTAAGAAACTGTAAATAAGCATTAGTTTATTTATTTAGTAAATATTGGGAGTATCTAGAAGTGATAATACAAGCAGTGTTATTGCAGAGCATAGGAGAAGTGTTATAATATTAAACCCTGACTTGTGGGAAATGGGAGTAGGCTTTAAAAAAAAAACAAAAAACATTTGCAGACCCTCACAACTATTTCCCAGAGCCTCCAGATAGTTATCTGACTAACACTGATCAGTAGTACCTTTATTACCTTTTTTCCTGACAGATGTCAGTATTCCTTCTCCTCTGCATCCTTTTACTCTTGCACTCCCTCAGAAATGAAAGACTTTCTGTATTTTGATAAGATATTTATGTCAAATGAAAAGTCACCTCATAATAGTGTTGGACAGATCAGTTAATCAATGAGGATTTTTATTAGTCAATCATGTAACTAATTAAAACCGTTGATCAATAACAGAAAACACTGCAACAAAGTGATCTTACTCCTAAGCCAGCAATATGATCTGCCTGCTGCACATAGAGAATGGGGTGACCTGCTTAAAAATAAGTCTGCAACTGCTGACCAGTCTATTTTTACTTAGTAATAGTATTTCCCTACATCAGCAGTTCTGACAGATCACAGCTTTGAGTCTGAGACATTTGTGAACCACCTCTTTGTTAGTCACAAATAGCAAAGTGCACATTGATAAATCACACCCTTTGTCTCTTTCTTTTCTCTCCCCCACACAGTTGCTGCTTTTTCTTGTCAAACCAACCAAGGCAGAACACTCCTGAACCATCTCTATTAACCTGCAAGAAATTCTAAAGAATAGATCCTATGTAATAGAAAATGACCTCAAATAATTAACATTTTTGAAGTGGTTTTTATCTGAATTTTGTCCAAGGTGCATAAATCATCTGTCATCTTTCCTCTTCCTGGCAGTGCACTTAGACATAGCAAGTTTTAAAATGATGACATCACCATCCTACGATCCTTCATTATAAGTAATTAAAGCAGTAATATGGCTCTTCTCATGCACTAGTCATCAAGCAGACTTAGTCATATGAAATCCCAGGCATAGTGCACCTGAGGTGAATCCAGGGAGCACAGGACTCAATGTTTTTGGTGAACTGCTGGTACTTTTGTGTGAATTTATTGCTGCTGAGGGAGTAGTGCATGTTAACATGCAAGGAGACTAAATTTTGCTATTAATCCATGAGACAGGCACTGCAGAAGTAATATTAGGTTTCCTATCCACGTACAGTATCAAGGTCTTGACAAGGAAGGAAGGATTTAGTCTAGTCTGTGTCTTTTCAGATTTTGGCTTTTCTCATAAACACACTGGCAAAGCTATCAACGTTAATGTCTGGATAATGTGTTCAGTGACAGGGACAGTACCCAACAGGAACTCTGCTAGACTCTCAAACGCTTTTCTGCAAAGACTAATGATGATGAAATCTTTTTTATGCCACTCAACAAGCTTTGGTCTAAAATCAGAAACCTAGATCAGCTACCCAACAGAAGAATACTCAACTAACAAAGTACAGGTTTTAATCTGTTATTGCATGAATTACAGATGATTACTTTTACTAACTACAACCTTTCAAGACACGCACTACAATGTTCTGCATAGCAAACAATAAAGCATTTTACTTCCATGGGCAATTTCAGCACAATCCATCCTATTATATTTTAACTCACATCCCCCATTATCTCACCTGTGTCTATTACCAAACTTATATATGTATCTATCCAAAATATGGTCCAGTTTGGGGACTTCTTGAAAAGCCTTTCAGCCTTAGTTGCTTCCACATACACAGCAGTTTGTAGTCTGCCATAGCTGTAATCATAATGCAGATTGTTCTGTGTATCTCTTTTTTTTCTGGCTCATTCTTGATTTCACCCTCTTGGCATCATCAATAGTATTTATGCTACTGAGCTTAGTTGGGTGCTTATCATGGCTAGAGCAAATATTTATTGCAAGTAAACTAACCCACATTGACATTTGCAATAAGCATCATAGATATGCAAGGGGGGAAGGGAAAAAAAGACATCTAGGAAAGGAGAAAAACCCTGCTAAGCAACTGTATTTTTTTTTTCTATTGTTTTTCTTAGGACAAACAAACTCTAGATTGGCAAATAAATATTTTTATTACTTCCACAATTTACTGGATTAAATTATGCTCATTATCCAAGAAATCTTGGAAGACTGGCTACTCAGAACCTGACCATCTAGAACACCACCTTGATTCTTTGGCGGTGGAGATTCAAACTACCTGCACACTTACCACACTCCTACATTTATCTTTCAAACCCATTTCCTGCCTCCACCAATCCTGAATCCACACAATTCCATTACACCATACCTGTGGCAAAACTGGCCAAACACCAGAGCTTAGAGTTCAGCATATAAAAGAGAAGCCGTGAAAAAACTAAAGGTCAGAATTTACCTTGCATCACTAGGTATAAATCTTCATTTTAACCTTCTCCCCATCTGGGCTACAGGGAGAATCCAGACACTATGGCCATGGTTCTGCAAGTATGATCAAACTTCTGCAAGGTCCATGGAATGGTTTAAGAAAAACCTGTTACATTTCATCTCAAAACAAG
Organism: Picus viridis; assembly: GCA_033816785.1. Lineage (NCBI taxonomy): Eukaryota > Metazoa > Chordata > Aves > Piciformes > Picidae > Picus > Picus viridis. The sequence goes on from CM066586.1 coordinate 26,212,432, forward strand.
GGGGGAGGGAAACAAAATAAACTAAACCAAAAGAAGAAACCCTTCCATATCACAAAAAATTATGAGGTGCATACTGACTTTCTCATCTGTCTTTTTATATAGGTAATACATGATTTCTTCCACACTCATTCTTCTAAAAAGATTACGCAGTCCCTGTTCCAGAGAAAGATCAGACATGACTGCCATTCTTAAGTAATATTTGCCTCCTTCTTTACAAAATGGAAATTCCAGATCCTGGTTAGGATTTCTGTTCCTCAGTATTAAAGCATAGAAAATATTTTTTTATACCAAATGCAAATTTTCCTTACTGCAATTTAATCTATCTTGTTTTAAAAACTGTATTCTCACCTATCTGCAGTGGATAAAAAGTATAGCTTTCCTGTCTCTGTGCCTACATTCCACTGATTAAAGAAAAATTTACCATGCTATCTTAAGAGCAGAGAGAGAAATGTTATAACAAGAGCAAGCAAGCAAACCCACTTGTCAGCCACCCTTATAGTTTAAAAAAAGCCCTTCACCCCAAAGAAACATAACCCCACTAACAAAACCCAATATACCTAACCCTTCCCAGACCCTCCTAAAAATTATCATAGGAGTAATACTACCCAGAGAAATAGTAGGTTATATATAACTTAGGATTCAACATACAAGAATGGGATCTTTTAAGAGCATCTTTAAATGGGATCTTTCAGGCTTATCATCCAATATTCAGAAAAACATATTTTCATAAGCAGTTGCATTTCACCACTACCTTCAAGGAAATGTCAGCTAAGGAACATTTTATATTTCTGACCAATAAGATACATGGTTGGCTTTTTGCCTCAATACAAGAAAAAAAAACCCCAAACCTTTTCTTTCCTCCTATCATTACCATCTTAATGAATCCAATATAAAGGGTTTCTTAATTAGGTAATTCTTCCATTTATTTAATCTATTCACCAAGCAATATTTTTCATTTTTAAAAAAAATGAGTACAGGTGTTAAAGTATTATGATGTCTGTAAGATGAATATGTAATGCATATTCAAGTATGTGCTGAAGCTTATAGATACTATTTAGAAAATACATATTCCCTAATTATAAATTGTTCCATTTCTCTCCGTGTGAAAAACACTGAATGAAAAAAAAAAAAAAAAGGTTTCTATTTCTTTGTTTGAATGATCACTCAGTTACAATTCTGGTTTATTTGTTCAGACTGCTGACATTTCCATGGTCTTTTATTAAAGACCTGATTAACCTGCAGAAAGAGCATGATGTTTGTACAAAGCTTATGTTCTCTAAGCCTACTTCACACCCACATAGTACCTTCTGCTAGGGGAACACTGGTAATGTCAGCATCCCCTATCATATGACAACACCTTCGGAGGACTGACCCTTCTGTCAATACAGCACGATTTATAATACTAGGAAAAAGCATATGAGTAGCACTAGAGTGTTAGCCTGAGCCTTTGGTCAGCTGTAGCACTACTACTAGGCTCTGGGCAAGCAGGAGCTAACTGACCATGCAGCTTTGCTGACACCTTTATCCACATTGCTGTCCACTCCACTGCCATCCAGTTGCTGTAATAATCAACCTTCTCACAGTGGATTTTCTATTTTAGACAAAATATTGGCTTGAAATGACTGAAGCACTCTGCATGTGGCTCTCAGATGTACTGAGGATAGTATTCTTCCTGACTTCTGTGTGATTCTGTGACTTGATGAGTCTTTCCAAGGTTTAGCATTCTTGGAAAATTTAAAGCACTGAGTTCATGAATGTGGTGAGAATGACTACAACTAAGAAAATTTACCGATGTTCATTTTAAAGTAAGCTGTTGTAAACATCTTGCATCAAACGAACAAAGCCCAGGAAAACAGTGGTGACTAAGATGTTGAATGAAACCAAATTCTTTACAGCCTCAGTGTCTCTGAAACCAAATTCTTTGCAGTCTCGGTATCCCTTTTCCCATTACCTGATTACTCAGTTTATGGCACTCGTACACAGAAAACAGCTCAGCAGCAATTTAATCTAAGCCAAGTGTTAAACAGAGATTCTAAATTCAAAGTGAATTTATTAGCATTACATGGTACCATAGAGACACGAAATTGGCAACAGGTTACAAAATGCAAGATACGACCCCACCAAAGTCATTATCAACTAATTAAGATACGAGATGGTGACACTAAAGGGAAATAAAGTAATTGTGAGGTGATGCAGTAAGTAGAAAGGATCCAGAGTTATGTAATTAAGTCAGAGAAAGCTGCAGAACTGAATTGATTAAGCTCTCTGAACATCATCTTTTCAATTTATTGATCTATTTTGCACAAGCTAAACCACCACAAATATCTCACAATTTAAAGAAATAAGCCCATTCCATTTTTTCTGGGCTGACTCTGACTGCATGCTGTTTGCCTTTCACTTGTGCATGATATTCATATTATTTCCCAACTTTGCATGTTCTAGGAAAATGAAACTGATTACTCACTCAATCCCAAAGAAATTTTGCAGATGCAAAATATATACCTGGGTTTAAGTTGTACTGTGCATCTTCTCTCAGTGTTTCCTTGTACACACACAAGATTTACTGTTGACAAACTCAGCCAGGTATTCAAGGAAGGCATGGATTTGCATATCTTCCAGGAGTTTTTCTGTATTAAGTATCTCTGTTCAAAGAGATACTGTTTGTAGAGAAAATGTCTATGAAAATCTCTCCGATGTGATGGGAATACAAACCTGAAATTCTGCTTGTATATCATTGCCTACGCATTAAGGTACACTGCAGTAAACCCTGCCTCCTTTTTTTTTTTTTTTTAACTCAGATAAATGGACATTATGTTCCTACTCTTTGCCAGACTGTATGGGTTCCACTAAAGGGCCTGCCAAATCCAAACAGCAAAGGCTCCATGTGACAGAAGCATGAGACTGGGAGAGTGAGAAGAAATTTTTATGCACTTTCCGTCTCTGTACATTTCCTCTGTTATTCCCTTTTATTTCCTTTGTGTCTGTTAGCACCTCAGCTCAGCCTGCTTCCTGAGTGTTAGTAGTCCCAGGAGGCAGGAGACAGCATTTACCAACCAGCAAGATACATATTGTCAGTCCAAATCTTCACAATGTTCTGGGTACAAAGATTAAACGCACTGAAGGTAGCAGGGTAGAAGGAAGTTTGTCTTTGAGGGTCAGCAGCCTATTATTACCACATAATTATTTAAGACCAGTGAGTGCTGAGCAGTTTGGGGCCAAATTTTTAAATGTATTGTAAAAGTGTTCAACTTCTAGTGAATACATACACCTAAAGACAGTTCAAAGGTGGATTCCTGATCTTTCGTGGTATACAATACAAAAAATAAGTGTTAGTGGTTATTATATACCATGTTTTTTAAGCATGACCCTTGAAAATGCTAGATGTATCAGATAATAAACCAGAGCTAAACTTGAGCTTAGCCACAAGGGTATTTGTTTGTATTCAGTTCTGAGTAACATCTGTATCAGATTGGCATTAATAGCCCATACAAAGAACTTTTTAAAATTCATTTGTAATATTTGGTTTTATATCACTGGGAGAAAACATCAGCCCAGATTCTGCCTTTAAAGGAGTGCATTTGTACTGTAGGAGGGAGGAAGAGCACCTCATGAGGCCACAGTTATTATTCAAAAGAAAATAGAGAACCCATCTTATTTAAAAAGAGTAAAAGTATCTCTAGGATATCAAAAGCAACTTCTTTTCTATTAAAGAAACAGCTGGATGTGAACTAAGGCATCATGGTACATTACACACATGTGGAATTTGGTATTGAAAAAAAGCAAAAAGGACTTTAATGAATTTGATTACTTAGGTGTTTTTGGGTTTTTTTTATTATAGAAAGTATAGGTACCCTATTCCTGACTGGCAATTGAAAAGTGTAGAAATAGCAAAGCAGCTATCACTAATGTCTAGAATATTTTGTGGCATTTTCAAAAGGCTTTTCTTGCCCAGCTGTTTTTAAATTATACCAAACACAAAGTCCTTTGGACTTGTATCATGACAGCAAAGGAGAGAGGGGTTGCAATAGGTTAAAACCTAACTCTTCATCTAGTTGGTCTCTGTTCTAAGGGTACAGGGAAAGGGCTGTTTCAATCTAATAACTTTTCCATTTCTAAATTCTGCCTTTCAGAGCAACAAAACAAGAGTGTTCTTCTGCTTAATCACAAAATAAGACTTTAAAGAATGCAACAGCAAATCTTGGGGGTGAATATAAAAGCTACCTTCTCCTCTATACAGCCAGAGCCATAGTCAAATATGTATGAGTTCTGCTGACAGTGCCTTTGTGCTAGCTCCAACGATAGCAAGAAAAATAACATAAGAAATATCTGTAGGCTTGTCATGTACTACTCTGCTTTTGATAATGCAAACTGTTAATCCTAACCCAGGTAAAGAGAAGAAAAGAAATTGAGTTCTTATCTGAAAGAGTCCACATTGGCCAGATGAACACTTCAAGGTCATCCAGTATCGCTATAAACAAAGCAAACCTGTTGGCTCTATTATGTTGGTAAAATCCCATCTGGCTCACAACATTTTCAACAAACAAACAATTTATTTTTGGTTTAAACTTTAATTAAGTATTATAGATTGAAGTGAAGTAATTAATAACTTTAAAGTACACTGACCCACAAAGAACCGATATCTCAATCAGGTGGGGAAAGGAAATGCATGAAATTAAATGAAAAACATTTTGTCCCCTCAGTCTCTCATAGTAAATCAAAGAAAGGAATTTTTATATTAATTGGCAATGAGTCTCTGTCTAGTCTTACTGCTGATTTCCCTGAACAAATATATAAATATACTTTTTCCAAAAGTGCCCAGAGATTAAGTAAAAATTATGAGTGATTTATCCCTCACTTCCTTTGGAAATATATATCCTATTTTCTAAATGGTTCATGTTAATAAGCACTTAAACTGCATCAAAGAACAGCCTCTTCACTTGGTTGGATGGATATTGTGGCTTATTTGCTGAGGAACAGAGGTTTATTCACACAGCAGTTATTTCTCAGTAAGTCAAACCGTTCTAGGAACAAGCTTAGGGTCCTCTCTGCTGAGCAGCTCCTGTATAATTCCCTTACTTCAGCAACAGAGTAATGATTTAGTTCCCTGAGATAAATTAAATGCTGTCCACCCTACCAGTTTTTCAAATCAACATCATATTAGTCTCAGAAGTACAGAAACGAAACAAATCACCATAATCACAGAGGGCAGAGATGTGACAAAAAAAACCCCATCTGACTGATAGCAGGGAATGCTGATAAGCCACCACTATTTACACTGAACATTTGGGATAACTTTTCCCACTGCAGAAAAGTGTAGAAAACAACCAAAGCACACAGTAACAATATCTTGTGGCATTGATATTAAAAAGATCATCAAAATCTATGAACCTGGGTCTTCCTTTTTACTGACTTTCATGGAGGACTAATGTGCTTGATTCAGAAGAATCACAGTATTAAAATTAGTTCCCAAATGCAGCACTAGAAATTGTAACTGGCCATTTTGTAATACTGTTATTTGATCTTGAAGGTCTTATGCTAAATTGTTCTGATTGGGGGAAAAAAAAGGCAACAGCATTTTGGTTTGGTGCTTGCATATTAAAAGTACTCTGGACAAAAGACAACTTTCAGGTGACAGTCAGGAGGTATCAGGGAGAGCCACTGAAGTCTGTAGTGCTCTCTGAGACCATGGGGCATTAAATGATCTGCAAGAACCAATAGAGGAGCCAAGGTGTATCCCTAGATCAGATCTTGGACTTCTTACAGGAACATAGCCCTTTATTTTCCCTCGTATACTGAAGGTTGCTTGCTAAAAGATTTTCATAGAATTATACAGTGTCAGGGATTGGAAGAGACCTCTAGAGCCTCCCGGCCAAAGCAGGATCACCTAGGGCAGGCAGCACAGGAATACATCTAGGCAGATTTTGAAAGTCCCTAGAGAAGAAGACTCCACAGCCTCTCTGAGCAGCCTGTTCCAGTGCTCTGTCACCCTCACTGTAAGGACATGTCTCTTCATATTGAGGCGGAACCTCCTGCAAGCTAAATCATTAGTGTGAATATGCCAGAGGGATGGGATTTCATCCAGAGGAACCTGCACCAGCTGAAGAGGTGGGACGAAGGTGAACCTCATGAGGTTCAACAACACCAAATGCAGGGTCCTTTTACCCTGCATTACTGTTTTGGCCCCACTTAGTGTTCAGAATGTCTGAAGGATAAATCTTTGTCACTACTCCATTTTAGAAAGCTGAATAAATCGGCAGGTATGCAATGAATTATTTTCTTGAGGCATAAAGAGTGGGTGCTTAAAACTCTTACGCCTCACCGCTTCCTTTCTTTAGTATAACAAATAACTTATTCATGCCTTCACCACCCATAAGCATAATGCAGTTAGTCAGGACACCTGTCAATATAATCCTTACATCAGACACTTATAAAGCTATGTTGCACAAAATATTTCAAAACATTCACATTGAACTATTAATGCATGTAATAAATTTCTTTGTATACAAATGTTTAGATTCTACACAACTGGGGGAAAAAAAAAATCTATTATTCTCTTGATACACCCTGTGGAAATGAAGCCTCTCTCAATGTGTTAGTTTTGTCTACCTCGGTAAAAGGTTGCATTTCACACAAAAGACCACATCAATTCCATGCCTATTTCTCTGAAGCAGTTATTGCTAGGAATTTGTTTGCAAAGTATTTGAATACAATAAATAACTCAAGCAGGCTCTTGTCAACATGCATTAAAACCTTTTGCAGATTCATTTGTGGGAAGTATTTTTCTTCTCTCCCTCTGCCACATTTCTGCTGAAGTTCATTGTTTCACAAGTTGTATTGATGTTGCTGTGCAAAGCTCACACTTAGCAAACTTGCTTATCTGCATACCGCAACACTCTAAGTAGATGCCTATTTATTTTTGCTTCTCCTCTAAAACCATCATGGCTTCTTTCAATAATTTTCTTCAACACACAATGTAGAAGATAGTCCATAGGCTCAGAGTTTTTTGAAGAAACTTGCAAAGTTAAGACTAGTTAACTCTCCATTAAGAGAAATGCATTTCCTTGTGCTTCATAAAGAATATAAAATAAATTCAATATCTTAAATTCTATGCCCTTTATTCATCAAAGAAATAAAACTTCAGAAGGACATTGTGAAGAAATACATCATGTTCTAATCAATATCACATAAAAATAGTTGATTTTCTTTTCACATTTAAGGAACTTCTGGAAGTATGGTAGCCTTACCACAATTTCTGGACATAAGCATTTTAAAAGGCACATATTAGAACCATTCAATTATGAAGACAGACAGCAGTATTTTTAGCAAGACCTTTCTAGCACCTTGCTTAAGATATATTATACATAGGTGCCCAGAGTCCTGTCATATATCTTGACTGTGGATGATGCGCCTGCAAGAATGCTGTAGTTCCATGACAATTTCTCAAATTCCATTCAAGGGTTTAATAATTTCCCCATTTTTATAAGATATTGGCTATTTTGGCCTTCAGAGTCCTGCCATTTTATTTAAAAGGTGATTTTTTAAAATGGCTCTTAGCAGATAAAATTCCTCAGAATTTTTTAATTATTTTTTTTAATGCTCATCTCAATACTGATCAAAAAGACATGAACACCTGAACAGACGAACTCCAGCCTTTATGGCTTCTGATAATTCTATAGCTGGGCATTTCTCCAACAGAAAACATTAACCTACTGTCTTCTTTGACTTGTCAGACAACTGCTCCTGATTTGATACTTCACAGTGCATTTATTACCCTCTGGTAGACTAGGCACCTTTTACATTATAAGCTATGTGCTGTGTTTGGTAACTTTCTGAAAGCTTTTAATCTGCCTGCTTTTTTGTGTTGGTGTGCTAGATAGACTTGCTCTGTACAAAAACAAAACCGAAAAAACCCCACACCACCAGTAGCAAATATTGCCAGCATTTTTTTTCTCTATGATCAGTGGGCAAAAGTCATATCCTTACTCCAGTGACCACATGGTTCAGTCCTTGTATTTCTTTTGACTAGTTTCTCAGTTTCGTGCACTCTTATGAAAAAAGAACTGTACCAATTGCTTGGAATGAAATCCAAACCTGCTGAAAGTTTGTTATTATGAAACCTACATTTGGGGCCTTTAAAAACTCTCCACAGTACCATGTTGAATGACTGTGAGCAGATTTATGATTTCAGGTGGAAATGATGCTGAACTTGGAAGTTTTATATCATCTAATGTGAAACCAAGCAAATCCTAGTAATTTTGGATAGCCTTTTTTTCTGTACTTTTCCAAAAGTTTAAACATGAAAGTCAAAGGAAGGCCAAGGAAAAAGAGCTGAAAAAATTCATGAGTCTCTGCAAATGATTTTTTATTTTTTTTTTAAACTTTCTTGACAAACAAGTAGAGGGATTTACACAGCTGGAATACTTAAGAGCTGCCAGTACTATGTAGTTTGCAATTTTTACAGCACTCACTTTTGGCTAGAGTGCATTTTAGCTTGTGGACTCCTGTACAGCTGCATGCTTCTGTTACTGATGTGATGCACAGACTCCTTTAGCTTAAGTGCAGCGTGCTTACAGCCTAGGCAAGTGCACAGAAGGATATTATGATTTCAGATGGCTACAGAGCATTAAAGCTCTACTTTTCTCAGGGAAGATGATGGCCCTTTCGCCACTGATATATAGCCAGCTACGGAATTAACACACATGACTCAGGAGATGAAGTTCTTGAGGGCAGACAGAAAATGGAACAATCACACAGAGGCAAACACTGAAGAGAAAGGCTATGGGGCATAAAATGCAGAGCGAGTAAGAAGACAGCTGTAAAGAGTACATGAGGCAGGAAAATTCTAGAAATGGAAAAGAGTGTAACCTGGGTGGTAATAATGATTAGAAAAGTTGGTTGTAAAGAGGTAAGTATTGCTAGAAAATGCAAACTAGAAGGCTCAAGAATAGTATTGGGGATATTTTTAAAGGCTGGCCTGTTAGACCTTTAATGGATTAGCTTGATTTCTGTGAATTGCACAGGCTCATAAGTATTTCTCTAGCTAAAAAGGAGTATGAAAGTCAACAATTCCAAGTTTGACAGGAGCAGATCATTTTTTGTTAGTTTCTTATTGATGCTGAGAAAATCTATGTGGCTCTTAAACTTCTAATTCAGATGCATTAGATTTTTGTTTCCTAGGCAAACCACACTTTGGTTTGGAAGTGGTGTGGATGGTGCTAGTTTCCAACGTCAACACTAGCAGAAAGAAGAAAAGAAAAAAACAGCAAAACTGGGAAAAGACTAAACACAGCCCTAAAGGGATCTGCCAAATGTGATATGATCATAAAAATCAACCCCCCATTCAACAGTAAGAAATGCAATTTCCAGTTAAATATAGTATTTTCTTCTCTATTTCCCCATAACTATCAACTCACATGCATGGTGCTTCACATTTCAAAGCACTTACCAGAGATTTTATTATCTTTTCTTGCAAGAATGAATTCTTGACTTCATGTGCACTGCTAGGGCAGCCAAAATAATCCTTTTAGGGAGAAGAACCAGGACATGGGCTTGTGACAAACACTATGTAGTGTAGAAGTCACTGAAAATAAGGAGAGAAGAAGGAAGGCATCAGGGTCCATACCAAGCTGTAAGTGTTCTTACTGATTGGATAATCAAAAAGCAAATTATTCAATAAGAACAGCAGTTAATCTGTGTAGTAGTGACAAGGAATCAACTCTAATTTTAGACATGATTCTGTTTCAACAGAAGAATTACAAAAACTCTTTTTGAGTGAGTGAATTTTAGTACCTCAGATAAACAAACCACCAATGTAGAAAGCAAATCTAATTTGTGGCACAAATATGTACATTTAGCTGGAGACATCAGGTAAAAATTATTTAGAGGTGGGTATCATTACAAAAACAGATCTATGTAATTTAACCTTTGCTCACAATTCTGTACTGCTGTTTTCCCCTCTCATCTCTACCTTTTGATTAGTTGCTGGCTGTCGTTAAACCATGACAATGAACTTCATAATCCAAAAAGTCTAAGCAAGTCTGTTTCTCAACTTCTACTGACCCAGATGTCATTCCCACAGTTTTTTTGAACTCTTTTTTTTTCCCCAAACTACCATGTGATGACTACTTTTATAATTATTTAACACTAAATTATTTGGGTTTTCTTCCATTTTATTTTTTGAATGCTGTTTGGAGTTCTAGGGACACAATCATAATTCTAGCATGGTGGAAACAAGCTCAGTTTCTGTGATAACATTTTTGCCTTTGTACTGATTTTATCCAATACTGTGAAACCAGAACATCCAACAGTATAGAATATGGGAGATTTTTTCAAATGAAGCATAAAGATTTTTTTAACAGATCTTTTATAATTTTTCTACTAGTGAAAAATTTCTGTTTCTGCAATCTTACTACATAGAAATAAGTTAACTTTTTAGTAAATATTAGTTAATGAGAAAATAGAACAAAAAATTACAGTTCAGGACTATGAAAAACATGGCAAGACAGATGAAAAAGAAACAGAAAATATTTCTACCACCTCTGGCTTCATGTCTTCTCCACTATTCAGGATATACTGATATACTAAGACCACGGCCATGTACACATTGAAATGAACACTCAGACCTTTTTAACTGCTTGCATTCTGTCTTTCACTAAAATAATTGTTTTTATTTTCTCATATATGAGAATCACCAAAATCTTGTAGTTCATAACTGCAGCATGATCAAGACTATAAGTGTTACGAACGCACGTATTTTACACTGACTTAATTAAATACTGCCTGGTATTTTACAGTGATTAACACAGTGCAACACTTGTCCCTATTTTAAGCAATCACTGGAGAAACATTAAGAGGAAAAAAAAAAATTAAAAAGTGATTTTGTCTTGGTTCTCAGAGTTATGTCCATCTATTCAAGAAGCAAATGATCTTTGAGGTCTCTTCCAACCTTGGTGATACTGTGATACTGTGAACTAAAAAAATCTCTCTCTCTCTTTTCTCACACACAGACACATCTATATATCAGAATATATACAATTTGGAATATTTATATTCTACTAACTCATCTTATCTATTTGATATGAAGTTTTTCAGCACAGGAATCATGACTTCCTGCATCTGCATACAGCTGCTACCAAAAACTGGGTGGTAGAGTTCCTATTTCTGCATTATATATTAGCATAATGTAAAAGTACTGTTATAACTGAAACCATCACTAGGAAAGAGTAAATTATTTTTGCAATCAGCATGACACCAAACTACAAGACAAATGTGAATTTGGATTGCTACTGATTTTATCTGTTAGCACCCACAGATTTCATTTTTCCACACTTAAAAAAAAACCCCAACAACCCACAATATTAATTTGTTTTAAAAAGAGTGGACTGTGCTTGGGTATGATTTTGAGAAAGGTATTCAAAGAGGCATATTCTTAACTTACTAGCACCATAAGTAACTGATCAGAGGTACATCCATACTTCTACATGAAACATTGTGTGTCTTCAAGAGTCACTGGGAATCCATCAGTTTAACAGGTATTTTTGGGGGTGGAGAGAATCTATGGCTGTTTTAACTGTAGCATCATAACACAAGGTTGGAATTGCCAGTTCTGCTCCATGACAGCACTGTTAATTAGGCAAGTTTCGGTCCAATCAGCTATTTCAAACTCTCTCTTGGCTGCTGCTTGAAGAGAGCAAGGGAGAACACAGTGAAGAAGAGGATACTTTAAATAAATCGTGGCCGGTGTGGTGGCTGAGGAAAGAGTTACACGACTTTATCACACCCCCTTTGTACAATGTTAAATCAAAATTAATTAAATAAATCAGTTGATGAAATCACCCTATAAATGTGACAGCACATCATAATTCACTGCAGCTGCAAGAGAAGGGAGCAGATGGAAGACGCTGGATTTTTCTTTGAGCTGAAGTGCCATTTTGATGGTACCATTCTATTTCTTGTAAAACTGCTACAAGTGCATGTGTACAGAGGGCCTGATTCTGCAGCTGCTTCTTGCACAGTACTTCACTTCAGGAAATTCCCTAAAAAAACAAAGCAGCTGCAGAACTGTACCTTACACACAGTGTTCACTCAGAGGAGGAAAATCTTGGCCTATGTTGGACTGGTGAAAGTGAGGACAAAAGTTGGCTGTAAGTTAGACTGCAGTCTATTAAGAAGCGAAATGATCCTCTCCATTGTCCTTTCATTATGATATACTGTACATTAAATGGAGTTCTTTTAACAAAGGTAATTGTTTCCTCTGAAGTTCAGGCTTCAGTATCAACAAGCAATCTGGGTTTGTCTCATCACAGGCAGCACCTCAAACGGAAAATTATATTCTTTAGGCTAGACAGAACTGAAATGTCGTAATTCACCTTTGTACCATGCAGCATGAACAAGGAGGAAGGGAAAAGATTAAATAAAAATAACTGTGAATATTCAGTGACTTGGAAATTGTTTCTGGAACAATGTGTATCTGTGAGTAAGGTGGAACTGCCAGCCAGGCTCCCAGGAGCAGGCTGATTGCCTCGGCAAGGCGCCTGTGCAAGTGGATTTACTGCAGGTGGGACTACATGCTGAGTGCTTTGCTCTGTACTGTATTCAAGTCATGGCACAGTGAAGTGGGTGAACAGGAGGGTGACAGGCAGCTCTTGGTCTCTGTCTTCATCTTCAGGTTTCTCATCGGAAGAAACCAGACTGCATGCTGCTCCCTGTCCTGGCTGGGGAGAGTAATGTTGAAGAATCAAAAATACCAATTTTCAGCAGCTTGTATCCTCACCCAAAATTGCACCAAATGCTATACAAATCCTTCCTTACACTTTCCTGGATTTGAGTTTCTGGGTGGGGCTTTTTTTGGTGGTTTTTTTTTGTTTGTTTGTTTTCCCCAATTATCTCTCACTGTATCAAGACCTGAGGAATAGCAAAGGTAATCTCCAAAAACTGGGAAAAGAAGACCACTGAATATGGAAAATGGCCATATCTAGGTACCATGCTCTGACACATGGGAATGATTCTTGTAGAGTACAGGCTGGGCCACTAGACTGGGACTCATCTCCACTTCTGACTTAAAGCTGTCTTTGCAAATTAAATAAACAGTGTTAATACGTTAAGCATTGTCATGAGTATCTGCCCAAACAGTAACTACTAAAGCAAATGAAAGACAAAACTCACCCTTATTTTACTGAGAGTGCTGCTTGATTGTGCTCCTCCTACATCTCAAGCTCTAGGATATTTATTTTTCCACTGAAGTGCCTGGACTTTAATAACTATAATGTGCCTCCCATTTTACAATCTGCATTCTCACTGCTTATAGACAAAACATGCAGAGATGTAATGCATCTGTCCTGAGGTGAACACTAATCATGATCAGTCTTTAAATTTATGAGTTTCCAGAAGCCAACCTAATAGATCAGGGTTAAGACAGAAATAAAGAAAGTTACAGGATTTTACTCAACCTTCACATTTCATTATCCACCATAATTTAGAACTTGGTTTTGAAAGTTTAAAGATTTTGCTCACAATTATACCTTCCACTCATTAGCTTATCATTTCCCCCCCTCTATAATTTGTTAGGTATATTTGAAATCTTGAACTTATAAAACCAATACTTAAGCACTTAGAGATCAAGAGTGGATTTTAATCAACACAAACATTACAACCTTGGAACTACAAACCTCAGATCCAGAACACCTTTTTTTTGTATTAATTGTCAGATCTCAGACTTACTAGATAATTGGAAAGTTGTATAGTTGCATTGTTTCTCTTTAGTCGTGGTAGTCAACAGTCTGTTTGTCAAGATCATAGTGCATTCAAGAGAAACTGCCTAACAATACCATTTGTTATTTGGCCTGGATAAAAGATCTTAATGATTGCTTTTGTAAGAGGATTCCAAACTTTATCAGTTTTAAAAAAAATACATGAAAAAATTTCCATTATTTTTTTGTGGGTTTTTTTGTGGTCTTTCGGGTTTTGGGGGTTTTTTTTGGTGGGGAGGAGCGGAGGGAGATCAATGCTAGTTTTCATTTGCAGCAATGATCTGCAATTAAGAAGGGCCTGTGATTGAAATGGTTCACACTGACCTGTTGCAATGATATGCATTCATGTTCTGAGAATGGTGACAATGGTTTTGAAATGAAACCTTTGGGGTGCAATATAACTGAGAGGAGAGGACAGATGTTCTGTAATTAGAAAAGACACAAAAATGATGGTTTGCAACAGTTCTCCATTTCAGCCACTAACCTGTAAATAAGAAAGCACACAAGAATGGACCAAAAAATATTACTAATTCAAGGAAGGTAAAATTAGAGATTTTGTTGATACTGGGTGGTTTGGAGAGTTTGCCATAGTGTGACATTCACAAAGCACTGTGTCTAGTTTGCCAGGGTAATGAACACTACCTGAACTGTTAAATCCTGTCCATAATTTTCATTCCAGAACTGTCCTCCTATTCTGGTGTAGAAAAGCTTTAAAGTAGGCCTCATTCGTGATCCATAATATTGATTTTAGTTTCTTTTAATACCTATCCAACAGTTTACATTAAGCAAAGAACACTGCACCTGATTTGTGAACGATTTTAATGTTATATAGCTAGAAACATCTCTGTTGGTCTTTGCTCAGTACAACTTGAACTCTTTCTCACCTATCATTGCTAGAAATGCTATCTTATTAACATTACATACATCTCCTCATCATTATGACAGAAAAACAACACGGTCATATTTACAGCAAGAGTCACAGCTGTGGGTGTCCCTCACAAAATGAAATTAGTTTTGATTTTGTGTCATGACAATGTTCATTAATGACATGTACTCTAAAAGGGCGAGATCAGACAGATCCATGAATCACTGCAACAACAAAAAAATGAGGATGTTAGTCAGGCTCCACAAGCCTCTTTCCTCTCACTTCTCACATATATTACAAGATCTTCATGTAAAACTGCTGGAATCTCACTTTCTCTACCCTTTAAGGAAAACCCCATGGATAAAAACTCAATATAATAAACATATATAATAACCATCAACAAAGGCTCAGCAAGCCTTGGTAATGTGATAAAGCCTTAAAAACAGGCAACAAAACCTGCAAATGATCCTGTGTCTTCCCATTTTTTTTTTGAAACCTGCACTAGGAATAATTCTGCTACCAGAAATCAGCTAGCTTGGAGAAAGACCTTAACTGAATTTGCAGTACAATTTTAAAATGCTTTATTTTGGGAAAATAATTCAAAAATTTCTGAGAAGTTTATACCTGAAAATAAAGTTACCTAAGGTATAAGATATGCAAGGAGCGGTTTTGCTCTGCATTTGCAAAATGTCTGATTAGCTCTTGGAAAACAGATAAATAATGAAACTTACTATTCTTTCTTATCTTCTAAAGCAAAATTTGACATTTTAAAGTAGAGGAAAAACTACTTTCCTGTATGACACTGCAATGCCAAAATCATGTTTATAAGGAATACAAACTACTTTTGTTAATAAAACAGCAATATTTTCTTTTTAAAACAAGCTTTAGATACAAACTGAATTGGCCTAATTCTTGAGAAGTGGGTAAAAAGTAAAGGGGGAAAAAATGGGACCTTAGGCCATAATTTTCTAGATTTTTATTGTTAATGATTTTGGTGCTAAGAATGTAGACTATCTACAGGACTAATAGTATATAGAATATCTACAGGACTAAACAGCAAATCAAAACTAGGAAAGATCATAGGAATTAGTAGGAAAAGCTTTTAACTGTTAATGAACTGATTCACTCTATAATTTGTACCAAAATAACATCATAATTCATTAGTTTACTTTTATATCAACTGACTATTTAAACCATCAGATAAGTTAGAATTCTAGTTGGTTTCCCATTGTCTCAGAGACACATGGAAGGTGTTTAACCATACTTTATTTGCAGATCTGTGTAAAATCTTTCTTTTTAAATGTCCTGTGTAATTACCATTGCTGACACTAAACATCTAGTAAAGTTGTTTCGTTTTCCCTGAGAGGCAGACATCACAAAATACTAGTTTTTGAAATGTGTGTACACATCTGTACATATAGAAACAGCTATTTATCAAATTACATATCTTAGGAAAGAAAACATATGGTTAAGGTTCATTACTTCATTATTATACTGGAAAAGAACAAAAATGCTAAACGTTGTATTCTAAAAGGCTTTGGCTGATGACCAGCATGTATCAAATGCAAAAGATAATCTCTCAGACTTGAAAAAGACTGCAAAAAATGCAGTCTGCGTCTGACCATCGTTTACTCCTCCACAGTAGAGGACAAATGGTTATGTTACAGTTTCTGAACAGCTAATCTTCACTTCATGCCTAATAGGACAAAAAGCTTCATGCCAGAGGTAATTGCTACTGCAATTGATGGAATAAACAAGGTAGCTGTGCTGAGAGGTTGTGCTGTCCCAGCCACGTTATTTCATACACTCTGTTGGCAAATGAGACAGAAAAACATCTTTCAGAGGACTAGAAAGTACTTGAAATGGGCATGCTGCAGGCTCCAACAAACTTTGCAGAGCCACCAGGAAACCTTTGATAGGAAATATATTACTGGCACAGTAATAACCCTTCAAAAAGAAGGAAGAATTACAGAAGATAAATATATGGCAGTTTCTGGGGCTGCTTCACATACGTGATAATCAGAAATTATTTCACTGAAGTCAACTGATATTTCTAATATGAAAGTAAATGGAAAGAGCACAAGACTTCTAAGAATGCTGTTACCTGGTCATTTATCTTGGTGACAAGGCACATTAAATAGGTCTCATCACTCTTTTTTGAACTGTCGAGTGTTTATTTCTACCATCAAGAATTATAATTCAAAATACTTCTTAGTACTGGCCTCTGAAAAGCATTTGTGTAAACAACTACATGTGTACACATAAAGCTATACGGTGTGATAGAGAAACTACTCTACTAGCATGATTTTGAAAAGGAAAATCTAGAATATTTACCAGCAGGACATATTTATTAAAAAAAAAAACAACCCACCTCCAAATCCAAGACAGTCCCTAGCAAAAACACAAGGAATGTTTTCTATTGATAGATGGTTAAGGGTAGTCTTTGGAAGACAATCTAAAAATATATGACTAGCTTCCTCTAACAAGCTACATTTTCAATTTCACACATTATGTGAGGTTGTTGATCAATGGCTCACAAATTTTCCTGTTCACTCTAGTCAATTTGTGCCCTGAAGTCTTGTGCTATGGCTGGGCAGACACCCAATTCCTAGCTCGCCACTGCTGTGACAGATGTCATCTCCAGGGATGTTGATATCTTCTAAAGAAAATGGCAAATTCAGAGCACTTGGTGGTCATCTTGCCCAAAACAAAATTGAAAGAAGGAAATGGAAACCAACATAATCCAGCAGTCAATCCATAGCCAAGAAAGCATGTGAGAGATGAGAAAAACACTTTGCTGGCAGCCAGAGTGGGCAATGGGCAACCTACAGAGCCCTAGTCCTGTGGAGTGCACTGCAGAAGCAGCTCCTCACCCCTTAGAGCCGAAGATCTTTCCCCAGCCCAGGAAGAGGATCTCTGGGAAAAATTACAGCTTCCTTCCTGCTCCAGGTAGCTGTGGCAAAGAAAGCCTTCAGCCTGGGGCACTGAATACATATGATGCTTTGAGGTAAAGGATGAGTACTTGTATCATGAACCCCATAATCCAGAGGACTCTTATCACTAGTGCTTCTTGTGCCTCATACCATCAGGTTTGTAAATCACCAATGAATAAAAACCATGAGGATAAAATTAGTTGAAAACTCTGAAGAAATTTATAAATTATCTTGTGTAAAGAACCAAAGAAAACTTAATTACATATCTGTAATTTAAACTGCACTCATGGGCCAAACAGGTTTAGGGTTTTATTTTTCTCTTTTGTTCAGTTTACCATGAATTAGACTTTGGCTTTAATCAAGACTGTTATGGCAATTGATTGGCATTCAAATTATTTTTAAAAATTGATGCATTGATTATTTGGATGTCCCTTCAAAAACTGACTCGAAAGATGCTTCTGACGAAGCATTTCAATTCAGAAGGAAAATCATTCCCAGAGTTCAATTTCTTTGTAGTACCAATGACAGAAGGAAAGGCAATTTTCTAAAAGAGGAGGTGGAGCAGAATTTCCAGCATGGAAATGCCTGGAAGTGTAAGTCACGATGGATTACATACTGAAAGGAGCCACACTTTGTGATTTTGAATCCAGAGTCAGAAGTCCATAGTCTGAAACACTTCCTCTCTGATACCACTGTAAAATTTACTGCATTAAGCAAATCTATCAAACAGATTGTCCTTGGCAATCCACTTCAAATATGATACACAAACACCAAAGTGGTCCTGAATGGTGGCAGCAGAGACAAAACAACAGCTGGTTTTGTAGATACAACCAGAGTTACACGGTGTTTGAAACCCCTTTCATACTCTGTCCAGCTCTTTATAAAGGCACATCAGGTATGCAAATTGCATCTTTTCTTCTCCTGAAGTGATTACTGTGTTTGCAAGCCTGCAAAGATGCAGCAAAATTGATTTTAGTTTCATGCTTAATGGCTGTGGCATGAGTGGCACCTGCACACCAGAGCAGAGCTCCCTCTGTTCTAACCTTTGGCCACAGCACTCACAGCTCTAAGTGGACCTTGGCAACCTACTATTTCATGGAATGGACTGGTAGATGATTACTACAAGAAATCAGGACACTACCAGAATACTAGCATAATAAAATAACAGCCAATAAATACAGCAGCTGCTTGTTAAATTGTAATTTCCAATACAAATGAAACATGAACAATCTCTATCCCCTTTTAAATATTTATCCTTTGAATCTTCTGGAAATTTAATTAGTGTTTTCGGTTGGATTTGGGTTTTTTACCTGCAGTTGTGTTTGCTTTTTTTCCCCCAGAATAATGCCAGCTTGCTTTCCACACTATGGCTTATAGCTCTTATTACTACCTGACAGACTACCAGCTGAATATCAAACAATCAGTGTTAATTAAGTTTATAAAAATGAAGTTCCTCATCTTCTAATCAATATTTTTTGTTGGATTGCAACACTATAAATTTTCTTGGTCATTTACTTTATTCCCCTTCCCATATGAACTAAACCCTCCCAACTAGTAGTTAGGAATGTAACCCATTCATACATTAAAAAGATCTATTACCCAAATCCCCAGTGTGCTGTTTTCTGTAATAGATGTTTAAGTACTTTACCTTATATACACACACAAATGCACATGAATAGATAAATCACTGAAACCTTGTGGAGGTTCATCCCATGGAAACTAAACGTATTCCTTAATCCCTTCCAAAATATTGACCGTTAATTAACCTGAGCCACAAATGAACATGCAAATGTGTATTTAAATTACTTTCTTCTGAAATCAAGATGCTCTTAAAGTTGACTCAACATCCCAAAGCCTGGAAGAAAACTGCAGAAGCTAAGGAATGAGTGAATGTGCAATTATTTTAGCAATGTTTTTTGATTAGTGTATATCACATTTTTGTCTTTATGCTATTTCCAGTATTTTTCTATTTACAATACTGAATGAAACTGCATAAAATTTTACTCATCTTGCTATGGTTGTACTTAGCTGTGGTATGAATGAGAACACTATAGAACTGTCTACATTACTATTTTCCCAGAGGCATGTATCACATGAGGCACTTAGCATTTAATTGCCCTCCCTAGTCTCTTCTCCACCATGCAAATGAACTCCAGTACATGTTCTGTATCACCAAGCTTTCTTACAAATGGAGGATTTCAATTGTGCCCACAGTAGCATGCTTGTGCACTGTGGAGTGCATGACAGCTAATAACATATCTGGTCTTGAATACTGTGATAAGAATATCAATAGGCCACCAGTTTTAGCACATGGTTAACTGGACGGAGATTGAGTCACCAAATGAAATTCACAGAATCATAGAATGCACTGAGTTGAAAAGGACATTTAAAGGTCATCTTAGCTGCACTAAGCAGGGACATTCCCAACTAGAACAGGTTGCTCAGAGCCCCATCAATCCTGACCTTGAATATCTCCAGGGATGGGGCCTTCACCACCTTCCTCAGAAAGGTGTTCCAGTGTTCCACCATCCTGGTGGTAAAGAATTTTTCCTAATGTCCAAATTTGTTCTATGTTAAACCTATTCTTTAAAGGTGATTATATTGCTGTCTTCATTGCCATATCTATTTGATACCATGGCCTGCTCCATCAGTTAAGACAAGTTATGGTAACTCTTTTTCTGAATGTGCCTTAAGATCCATATATTTTAAAAACACACAAAATAATCCCCAACACAGTGTCACATTTCATGTCTTTGGTTGAAGAAAATGCTCCAAAATGCACACAACACTAGAATTCTTATCATGGAACTCAATTCTTAGCAAATGTCTGTAATACTTATGATACCAGAGTAATGTAGACACTAGAGAACAGAAGTTAGTATTGCAAGGAATGTTTTATGTGTCTTTAAAACACTCAAAGAAAAGCAGGATGTGGGAAGCACAGAATCAATTACCTTCAAATATAATGTGAAAAGTATTTACATTCTTAACTATGCATACTATCCATGTAAATGGCTTCAAAATTTGTGAAGCTTCTTGGGACCACTTCTATTTAACATCTTTATTGATGACCTTGATGAAGACATGGAGCGTGTCATCAGCAAGTTTGCAGATGATGCCAAGTTAGGTGGGAGTGTTGATCTGTATGAGGGTAGGGAGGTTCTACAGAGGGACTTGGATAGGTTGGATCAATAGGCCAATGTTAACAGGATAAACTTCAACAGGGCAAAATGCCAGGTCCTGTACTTGGGTCACAACAATCCCACACAAGGCTACATGCTTGGGGAAGTGTGGCTGGAAAGCTGTCTGGCAGAAAGGGAGCTGGGGGTTCTAATCAACAGGCAACTGAATATAAGCAAGCAGTGTGCCTAGGTGGTCAAGAAAGCCAACAGCATCCTGGCTTGTATCAGAAATGCTATGTCCAGCAGGAGTAGGGAGCTGATTGTCCCTTTGCACTCAGCTCTGGTGAGGCCACACCTCGAGTATTGTGTTTGCTTTTGGACACCTCAATACAGGAGAGATGTGGAGGTGCTGGTGCGAGTGCAGAGGAGGTCAAAGAAGCTGGTGAAGAGCCTGGAGACTTAATCTTATGAGTAGCAACTGAGGGAGCTGGGGCTGTTTAGTCTGGAAAAGATGAGGCTGAGGGGAGACCTCATTGCTGTCTACAACTACCTGAAAGAACATTGCTGGTCTCTTCTCACATGTGATTAATGACAGAACAAGAGGGAATGACCTAAGCTACAACTGGGTAGGTTTAGACTGCACATTAAGAAAAAATTATCATGGAAAAGAGTGGTCAGACATTGGAGTGGGCTTCCTCACTGTTCAAAATTACTTCCTTGCACAGGCAACAGAATTAAACTTCTCCCAATAATCTCTTCATTTCATTGACCACCAAAGACAAGCTTCTAGTTTATATATATAAATATGCACATGTGTATTCGAGCGCTCACATACACATATGCTTAGGAAAAACATAGTGGAGGTAAGCCTTCTCCTGCTGTCATAAATTAGGGCAGACACAGAGATTTTGAATATTCCTGAGTCATGGGTGTCCTGGAAAGTACATCTTATGGAAATTGCTACTGCATGATTAACTGGTGTCTAAATCCCTGCAGGGAAGCAAAACAATTATTCTTAGCCACAGCACAGTTACTGTATTTGTATTAATGAGAGGGAAGAGGAGGACCATCTGCAGAGCCTTCAAGTAGGTAGCCACGATGAAAACATAGACCAACAATTTAAACAAGTGTAATTGTGTTGCTCTTTTAGAAGCTGTGAAGTCCTTGCTTTGGACACTTCATGAAATGCAAGCAAGACAGTATGGACTAATTGTGCTCTTGCTTTTAGTACTTCATGAGTAAAGCAGCAATACCAGTTTCACAGGGAGGAAATCAGAATGATGACACACACTGAGCTAGGTAGCTATCAGATAAACCCTGACAAACACTTGTAAGAGGAAAAGAAAGTACCAAGGAATGGGAAATGGAATAGAAGCGTCCACTTCTATCCATATTCAGTTTCTAAATCAAAAGAAGTCAGTGGAAACCATGGCACAGTCCTCAGTCTCCGCATTGATATCTGAGAATTCATTGATAATTCCAGAGCTATTTAAAGCATATAGTTCATACAAACAAAAGATAGCATTTCAATGTAGTAGGTGGTGCCTCATCAAGTCTAATGTATAACTGGTTCAAAGCTGTTTGAAACACAGCTACGTACTAATTTATAAAGAAATATTAATCAATACAAAATTTTGAAAACTGGTATAGATACACCTATGAAATTAGCCAACACTGAGCTAGACTACAATTTAAAACTCTATTTGATGTAGTCTAATTAGACATATTGATTAAAGTGAAGTCAGCTCACTGGAAGGACGATAATAATAGGCTAATACCAACAATCGATTTTGCTTTGATAAATGAACCAAAATGAGAGCTGAATGTACTTAGATTTTGACCTATTTATGGCTCACATTCCCTTTTCTTCTTAGCTTGTTGAGTTTCCGAGATTTGCCCAGAATATTATTAGAATGATGCATCTGAAAAACACATCATTCACAGAAGAATTTGACAATAGCTGCTTCTATGAAGGCCCATTTTGAAATGCAGAGTAGGGCTCCCCCTCACTCCACTCCAGTTATACTGAATTACATGTAGTGTGTGAGCAGGAGTAATAGTAATTAAAAATAATGAGGCCTGCTAGGTCTGCTAATTCTATTATCTTTATAGCATCAAGCTTCAAGCAACTCACCAGCAAAACAGCCCAGATGAGAAATCTCTTCAGAAGGTTCAGTGGGTATTTACAGTGTAACAGGATAATCTTTCCAGCCTGGAAAAAAGTAAATAAACAACATCAGAAAACAGAATCAAAAGCAGACAAAGGTTAATGGGTTGATAATTGGCATAAAATAATTCTATTTTATAATAATTATTTTCTCCCTAAAGAAAATCCAAGGTAATTTAATAAGGCACTGTATAATTTTTTCTTTTGTTTGTTGTTTTGAGAGTTTTTTGTTTGTGGTTTTCAGGGTGGGGTTTTTTTGTTGTTTAGTTTGTTTTTTCTTCTTTGCAAAATCTTACTTTTTTCATTAAATTAAATGAATTTTAGAATTTTGCATACTCTGATCTTCTGCATACCCTATTAACTCAGTGTAAAACCCACATTTTTTAGGAACCTTCTTTTGCTTTCAGTTTCTGTGAAACTGACAACACACTTAAAACTTGCAAGGTGCTAAAAAGTGGAACTGAGGCACAGGTCTTAAACAGGACTATAACACAGTAGCTTCTTTCACTCTCCAAGACAATTAAAAACAGAATTTTGTTTTATTGCTGATACACTCTGATACTATGTGACCCCTGCAAGATATACACGATCAATAGATGTTTTTTGCAGCTCAGTACCATTTAATTCTTTATGTGACAAGTGAAGCAGCAGAATTTCAGTTCCTAGTTTAATATTTGCAAAACATCTTTTAAATGCTTAAACACTGTGCAATCTTCCTGTTTCTGCAGGCAAGCAAAACCAACAGCCTGCTGGAAAACTATCACCAGACGGCCTCTGACTTTAGAATCTCATTCAGCAGCTCATTTGTGTTCACTGCATCACCAGCCCTCAATTAATGTCTTCATCCACCATGACTGGCAGCACATTTTCACTGTTAGAGTGAAATGTGCACATGTGTGCCTCTGTGTGTGTGTGTGCACAGGGGCTGGGCAGGGGGAGCTTTCAGAGACTAAAATACTGATATTTTTTGTAAACTGTATCACAAGGTTTATCAAAGGAAGACAGCATGGTTCTGATTACAGCATTTGGCCTTACTACAAGCATCCTCAAATCTCCTTTGAATCACAAAGGCAACCAGTGTCATTAAGAAACTGAAAAAGTAGCTATTTGAGGTGAGCACACTGCACCATGATTTAAGCATGTGGAAACCACACACTACAGCTTATAAATGGTTCCCAAAAACTTGATCCTCTTGCAGAAAACATTTAGAAAGTAATCCAAACTGGGAGGCACTGTGGAAGCAGATATTACTTGCAGAGCTAGGGTGAGGAATAAAATTAAAAATACAAGCAACAAAAACATTAGAGAAATGAAACCTTTGTTTTGCATGAAAATCTAAGTCTAATTTTTAAATGCAACTGAAAATATAAATGCACAAAAATAATCACTTACCTCAACTAAATACTTGTATTGCTTGAAAGATAATACAAAATCATGCCATTGTACTAGATGTCATTTAATTTGGCTATTTAAATAGCAAAATCAAAATGCTAAAATATACTGCAAAACAGAGGGGTTTGGGTTTTGGTTTGTTTAATTTTGTGACACTACTCTCATTTATTTGTAATGTTTCAGCCAGCTACAGGTCTTTCAAAAATTTATTCTAGGATAGATTTTAGGATCTGCTTTATTTTTAAGAGTTGTATCTTAACCATAAGGAGCTGGTAGGCTTACTTTTTAAATGTGGTTTGTTTTGAAAATAGCAACCAAGCATGCTTTAATAATTCTGACAGAATGCACTTAACAGACAAAAATAGAGAGAACTTGTTTTACAGGGGCATATTCGTACTCCTGGATCAGGAAGATATGCAGATAAATTCAGTATAAAGTAGCTTAATTAAGGGATTAGTAACAAAGAAATGACTGTATATGTATCCTGTATAATAGTAAAAGACATAAAAGAAATAAAAAAGAAGACAAAGAATGTAAAGGTTAGCATTAGAACTAAAAAGATAACCACATACTTAAGTATGCCTTGAGAGAATTTTTTGCCTTTTTTTTGTTTGTTTCCTAGAGCAACAGAAATACCTGAGTAATAATTCAGATATGGATGATAATGATTTCAATAAACAATATTCTTGGTATGACTTACTTTCTTAGTGATTTGCTACTATTCTTTCAGTGTGTATGCCTTACACTTATGTTTTATGTATTTCGATAAAATCATCAAACCCCACATCACACCACTTTTGTAGCTGTGTTCAACTGCCTGCTGTGGCCTCTCTCTGTCTCACCTGAAGGTGTCATCTTCATCAGTGGCCCCAGGTTTCTCCAGAACACAACTTCAGAGGATGGCTGAGGAGGCTTTGGGCCAGGGAGGAGTTCAGGAGGGTTTTGGCCAAGGAGGAGATGAGAGGAGGGTTTGGGTCAAGCTGAAGTTGCAGCTTCATTTTGGGCTGCTCCCTCCAAAGCTGCCGCCTGGGGTGGGCGGGGCAGGTGACTTTCTGCACCTTGCCTCTGCTGCTAGTTGGCAGGTGAGCCATCCTTGGTCTTCCAGGTGTTCTATGATTCTATGTAGTCCCTTCAGAAAACTTGCCCATCAGCCAAAGATGCCACAAAGAAGTGACAGCAAAAGCAAAGATCAGAGGCCAAGATCAGAAGTTGAGAAATACCACACATACATTTCTACTAAACAGATATAAAAAATTTGAACTTCAGTGCAAGCAAAGCAAGAAAGTCCCTATCTGAGACTGGGAGCTAAGACTCTGCGATCTGTGCATCACTCATTAGAAACATTTTTGCATCTAGCAAACACAGTGAGACTCTTCCAACTAAACTGGACTCTTTGTCTTCTTTCCTTCAGAAGTGCACAACCCTGTTTTCCTGGAACTCAGGCAGAAACGCAGTACCCCTTCTATTCTATAACCTAATTATCAAAATTTATGTGATTTATTGTGGATGTTGTTATTTTAGGACATATTCACACAATCTTTGCATAGTTCTCCATACATTTCTACATGAACATGGACTTCACTTCCATCTGATTGGAAAAAAAAAAAACCCACAGGGTGGCCTTGGTTCTCAGGTGAAGGAGAGAAAAACCACAATCAGCACTGTGTGTTTCTAGTACTTGAGCCGACTGAGATGAGTTCAAACACAGATGTTCAAGAATAAAGGCCAAAACACTGAACATGCAAGCACAGAACAGGAATCCTCAAAGATTTTAATGGATGCTTTGAAGACAGTTTTAGTTCAGAACTATTATGCATTTGATTTAGCAGTGGTTGTTTAGTTTAACTTCTCAATTTTTTTTTACGCGCAGTATCCTCTTCCAGCTATCTCATATATTGCATTCATCATTTCTGTGGGCTGGAGAATACCATTCTGTGGATTGAGAGGAAATGGAAAGCATAGAAAGAAAGTCACAGATAATTATGCTGGTTAGCATTAGTCAGAATCCGAGGCAGCACTGGCAGAGAAATGAAAGGAAATATGAAATTGCTTTTCAGACTGATGCTGGAGAGTTGCCGTATGGAATCACAGGGAAGGCACTCAGGGAAAAATGTATTAAAAACCAAGCAGCATGTTCCAAAGAGAGTCAGCCCATCCCTGCTTCCTTTCAGAGATTCACAACAGAGAACTGAAACCCCTAAAGAAAAAATTCAGTTATATCACCTATAACCTCTGAACAAATATATAAACAACTTCAATGGAATATATTTAATAATAATAATGATAAAAAAGCATAGCAATAAACTTTTCTGAGCATATGGATTTAGGGAACAGAAACAATCTCACTAGTACTAGAAATGAGCACACACTGCTCCAGTGAAACAGATCTCATGATTGTTATTTTTAATTAAACAAACATCAACACAGTGACGATAGAAAGACTTTTGTGAGATAGTGAGATACAAGCAAAACAAAATTCTACAGTACTCAACATGGTTTGTCTGAAGGTAAAAAAGTAATAATTAGGAAGTTAAATATAAAACAATCTCAATCAAACATCATTATAAGCTGCCATGTAAAGTGTGGCCCTTATCCCATTTCCAGTTCTCATCTACTGTGGGTTGACACTAACAACCATGCTACTGTAATGTGCACTGACTCGGAAAACAAATTCCACCAAAAACTTACCAGCTCTTTAATTGGTTCTCAGGCTGGATCAGGTCCCTTGGTCTAGATTCACAGCAAGATCACACAGACATTTACTCAAGCATGTAGGAGGAACAGGGTGAGCAGCAGGCAGTGAGAGGGAAGAAGGGTGAGACTGTCCATTTCACAAAACTGCAGAATTATGCCAAATAGAACTGGCTGTATAACCTCAGACTGGACATCTGATCTTCTCTGAGGCTACAATGAAACAAATAACAGTGTTAAATGGGTTTGGCTGAACAGAACATGATCCTAATGTACATGTATCAACTGTACATCCTAAAGCACTTCTGAAATCTGCAAAGAAAGTGTCTTCTGTCCCTATCAGCAAAAAGGGAAAAAAACAGTCTTTCTGAATTTGTAAAAGATATACAGAGAGAAGAAATCTCTGGACAGGAACAATTAACACATTTATCAATTACCCCTCGATAAAAGTTCATTCCTCCTGCACATTGCCTATTTACTTTCCAGATGGAAATAGATTACATTAATTGGGTTAAACATGTTTTGTTAATGGCACTACAGAAAAGGTATCCACAAATCTACATTTAACAGGTACAGAAGCTAAGAAAAGGAACTACCTTGGTAAAGGACGACAGAAACCCAGGTTTTTATAAATACCAATTACTTACAGGTCTTTCATATAAAGAACAGAAAGCGAATATGTTTCTAAATGGCAACAGTTTCTCATAAACTCCTAAATTATGCTATAGCCAACCTCTTTCCACCATTATCAGCCTTGCAAACCCAGCTTGCCAATTTGGTATGGAGAGTCTCAGCTTGGCAGATAAACCACTATTTTAATTGCTTTCTGGCTCTACTTAGTGGAATTTTTAATTTGCTGGGGTTATGTACGACAGGATTGGTCATTCTGAAAGAAACTGTGTACATGTCCCCCAAAACCTACAGCAATTGATTGCTCAGACATAGCTATAGGAGTCTTGCTGAATACAGTGATAGGAAGAGCAGCCAAATTACAGAATTTAATCTCCAGCATTACTCAACAGTATTTAGTGAGTATCTTTCAAAAGGGTCATGAGAATACATTCATACAGTTAAAAATAAAATATCATTGGCTAGTGTTGCCTATCGGCTCTAAAGCTAGGAACAGGTTTTCTCTGAACCTGTCCCTACAATGCTTCTGTTTGATGCTAAGGAGATACAAATTGGCTTCTTTACATATAATGAGCATATCTGCATGCCCCAGTTTGATATCTATTAGGTAGAATTAAGGCTTATTTGTTTTGTCTGAATGACTGCAATAAGTTGAAATAACTCTGCCTCTGAGAAAGGCAAATGCTGGAGCTGACCTTCCCAAACTCAAGGTGAAGTCTGTCACAAAATGTAATTATAGCTTTTTTTTTTTCCTTGCCTTTGTGCAATTGTGTCCTAAATCTGTACTATTTGCAAAAGCAAAAGTAGTATCACAAAATACATTTGCTATACTATTTGCTAAAAATAACTTACTGAATCTCAGACTGAAGACTTTAATCAACATAAAAGCAGAAGTCATAAAAATAAAAACCTGTACTCATGTTATTTACCTTAGCATGACTTCCAAACTTTAAAGAATATTACAAGGTTCAAAATCTGGGAAAAGGTAGAACAAGCACTACCATTAATGTATAATGTGATACCAGAGCAGAGCTGAGCAGATGAGAAAGCTCACAAAAGTCACCTTCACCAGTGACAAGAAATTTGACTGTTCAGGCTGGTGAATATGCCAAGCTAAGGGCATCATTCCCATCCTGGTTTGGCATGAGTCCCAGCTATGCCAGTCCTTTCCTCCTCCCTCTTCATTCACACTTTTCCCTTTTACTGTCATTGGTGGACATAGATAGCCATTGCAAGAAATGGGTTTGGGGAACTGATTCAGCTGAAAATTAACTGGGGAGGAGGAAAAACAGCGACAATGAGAGTCAACAGGAGCAGCCTGCAATTAGATTGGCTTAAACTAATCTGGAAACAATACCCTTAGTACCCAAAGAGGCTGTTCCTCTTTGTATCTATCAAGATGTGCACAGAGTCAGCTACCCCATTTAATTTCATAGGCATAGCTAAAAGCAATCAATGAGAAAGGAAGGAGATAGCCTTGCTTGAAACTTTATAATGCAACCTGGTGCACTGTAGACATAATAAAATTATTTGCTAAGCCAGTCCACACATTAGAAGAGCAGCTGCCTAGTGCCTAACTATGAAATTACTCTGTAAATGAAAAGCAGGAATAAAGAGTAGCCAAATGGAAAAATACTTCTTGACTGAGCCAAAGAAAATAATTTCTAACAGTTTCCCAGCTCAGAGAAAGAAAAAGGCTCCACACACAGTACTAAGATGTAGAAACTGAACTTCAAGGTTGTCAGCAAATAATTAGATATTCTGTGTTTTGATGAGTTCTCTGAGGCAAAAAGAGGTAGACCTTTTTTTCACTGTCCATTCTAATGGAGGAAGAAATTCAAGATATAAAATGTGATGTGTAAGAACAAGCAACTGATATTGTGTTAGTATTTATAGTAATGTAAAATTATCTAAGTCTCTAGATCACCTTTCATTTGGTGATCCCCAAGTTCTTTACATGTGGTGCACAACTGTTGCAAACCAAGGTTAATTCTCCAAAGTCAATAAAGAGACTGTTTTTAAAAGCTGGTCCACCCCTAAATGGAACTTAGAGCATTATATAGGCATGGAAACCTTAAGGTGTCATTCCTTCTCCGGTGAAATAAAAGGCAAAAAATCACATCAGCATTCACTTCTCTCTTTCAGCACAGCAGTCAGATTATGAGAAAGTTTAAATTATAATCTTAATTTCAATTAAATTAATGGACGACCAGCAACCAACTTGCACAAATGACGTGCCTTAAATATCCAGATATACCCATTCGGTTCTGACTAGGAGAATTCCCTTCTGATTATTACTTGCTTTTTTCCTATCTTCCACCAAAACCTAGTTTTATACTTTTGCCCATAAGAGCTGTGGGACTATGGTAAGTGCCTGCCTCCTTAATCTTGTCATCACATGGCTAATTAAAAACATGTCTCCATTTTGGAAGCCCAGGCCTTGGAAAAATACATGTTCTGGCAGACTTGTCCTAGCTGCTAGTGTATGTTTATTCTTGTTACGCAGTTTTGGACTGGTTGTGTTCTGTGCATAAGAGGAACAAGAGACGTCACATTTTCTACAGATACATACAGAGAGAGCTGGGAGTATAATTTGCACTGTACTGCCTACACTGTATTGTCAACAATAAAAATGCTGTCAATTTAAGAATGCTGTACCTGCCCACCATTAGGTTGGGGGGTTTAATTATTTTTTTCCAGCTGCTCCATCAGTTTAATAGAAGCCTTGTTTCTTTCAGGTGAATGCTAAATATACAGAGATTTCAAAAAACCCACACACCAAATATAGGGAGCACATACAATCCTGTTTCTCTTATACATGGCTGTAACTGACATATGTATTTACTGAACATTATTCCTGTATCACCATGGGACACCCAAGATAAAATTTTCTCAAAATCCTATTTTAAGATCACAGCAAAGGGAGAGATTGAAGACAGTCCCCCCAAACTCCTTAACCTGTACCTCAAACTGTCAAGAGCTGCATAGTGTTAAAAAGAGATATGGAGTTTCAAAGGAAAAACAGATACACATCAGTTGGTGAACACTGCTTCAGATAAGGATCCAGCTCACCCTAACTTCTGCATTGAGTTACTAGGTGAGCCAGGCTTTTTATTGCTTAAGATTCATGAGCTGTGCAAAGCTCAAGTCTTGGCTCTCCATGTGAACACTGTAAAAATTATACCTATGAACAAGGTGATTTTGGTCATTCAGCAGATGATAATCCTCCCTCCTCTGCTACAATCTATAAAGAACTTAATTCACATAAATAAGAAGAAAAGCCTTTGTTACCTTATAAATGTGATAAGGAAATAGACAAGCCCACTAAAGTATTAAAAGCATCTTTATTTGTTCATGTTTTGTCAGACTAAGAGTGCTAGCCCTCTTATCTATGCAAATTATCATTTCAAAATTTGCAGCAGTCACATGCCTCTCAGCATTTTACAATGAACACCAATTCAGCAGGCTATTTATATTTCCAACATAACAAAAAATATCGTGTTGTAACACTATTGGTAGTGAAGTAGCTGGTATCATCAAAGATTATGACGGTGTGTATGAAGGCACATGTTCCTAGGACTACATAGAAGAGAATAATGGGAAGCAACAACAACAAAGACATTTAGAAGCCAGTCATAAAAACTAGTTGATATATGCTAATACAAGAAAATTGTATCTGCTTCCCATGACATACAGTTTTTGTTTCCCTTTTTCAACTTAGAAGACAGGGAAAACATTACAAAACAAAAAATCATTGCAAAATATCAGTCATGAGCATGAAAAAAAAAAAAATCATGCATATTATAATATATTGTTATTATATGAGGCATTCACTTTTTGACAGCTTGACATGGATGTCTGGAAATGTGAAAGTTTAGTAACCACACCTACAGGGAAGCAGGAAACAGAGACAGCATCTTTTCCTATGGTGTGAAGTAGAATGAAAATGAGCTCTATAAGCTCAGTTGCAGATCACATAACCCAAAGCTGACTCAATTTCCTTCTACAGCTAAAAAAATTAATCAACACCCTGTCACCAGCTGACTTTCTGTGAAGGCTTCTGAGATTTAATGAGCTCAACATAGAAATGCCAATGGACCAATATGGACGTGGGAATTAGTGAAGACTTCTGCGCAACAAAAATATTACAGAAAATATACTGTTTGGCAGAAAATAGCCTCAAATTTATCAGAGAATATGATGCTCTCTAGATAGAAAGTAATAAAGAAATCATTAAATTTTTCTAGCCCTTCTGAAAAATTGCCAAATAGAAGTGTTAACACGAATAACTAATTAAATATAAGTTTTGAAAGAAAAAAATATATATTTATGCTTTAATGGCAATTTCTTCTGATATTCTTAAAATAGTACTGAACATAAGCAAACATAAAGACAGGGACGGATGTTTCTTCCACCAAAATCAGAGAGGAGATGGGGGCAGCCATCTTAGTAAACTAATTTACAGTCCTCTTCTTGGAAGCACGTTTTACATATATCAGCAATGTTCTACTTCACTTCTTTATGAATTCAATGTTTAAACTTTTCTGAAATGTTTGAGTACATCAGATTTTTGCATCTTTAAGTCACAATTATAATGTATTCCAGCTATTTTTAGTCAGAGGGAAGTATAACAAAATTTGGGAAGATTCTGTTCTTAACAAATCATGTGACTGAAAAATGCAATTATAGGATATTCCATCAAGAAATTTTCACTGGACTGCAACTTATTATGGCCCTTTACAGGAGCAAAGTTAACATTATAAATTCTAGAGAAGTTTAAGGAAGAGTCTGTGAAAATAAATTGAAAGAAGAAAGAAACAGCACAGGATTATTGAAATGAGGATGGCTGATAAAGCTAAGCCAAATATCCAAAGAGGGGTGGGGGGTGGTGGGGAATATGGCCAGGTTTTGCTACTTGTCATGCTTTAGGACACCCTTAAAACCTATTGGAGTTACCACAGCATGTGGGAATCCAATCATGGAACCAGCCCTGTTCCTATAAACTGTGCAAACTCTAAGCAAAGGAACAGTCATCGAGCCACAACATTCAGTGTAAGCAGAAGATGACAGACACAGATTAATGTGACTTTAAAGTATTTCATTACTTTCATGCGTTCTGGAAGGAGATGACTACAGTAATAACTGGTTGTTTTTGTTGATAATACTGGATTAAACATTGGGGTGGTTGGCTCATTTTTGCTCAGCTAAGCTGCCAACTGACTGTATGGTAGTCATTCAGTATCAATTCAGTTTTGGCCCAGGGTTTTTATTACTGAGTTTCTGTTTGGATGGTTTTAAATGGAGCAAGGATGTCAGCAGGCTAAGATTTCTGTTGGAAGGGTTCTTATACATGTTTGTGGAACCTTTCATGTTCATGACTTAAAGCAGACTGTTATTCAGTACTCCAGTGAGCGTAACTAAAATGCATGAATTAAAAAGTTCAAAGTTGATATTTTTTAAAACAAAAACAATACTTGCCAGTTAGTAATACTAAATGTTAATAACAGAGTTCATAGTCCTGGAAAAATCTACATTAAATGCAGCCAGATAGAATTATAGTGTCACTCACCTCTATTTCGCATTCGGTGACCTGCTTCTTGCTACTTAGTCTCTACCATGGTGGGAGTGAATTTTGCCAGCTTATTACTGTGTATTGGACTTTTCTGAATGCCAAAATCAAAATCATCAATCAGTAGGAGCCTTTTTGCAGTCTGTGAATCTGTAGCAAGAATTGAAACAGCCATTAGTCATTCTTTAATAGGCTTTTTAATATGAGTGTGGTGAATGATGCTTTTCAGCCGGCTTTTTCCTCCCCTCCTCAGCTTTCCTCATTTCCCAGAGAAAGGGAATGGAAGGAAAGAGAAAAACATCAAGGTACAACACACGATAACAGACATCTCATCACTGACATTAAAATGGACCTTCAGAATGTTGCCTCTGGTCGTTACTGCCAAAGTTCCTACAAAACTGCCACAGGGAAAGATCAAGACACAAAAGTAACCCAGTCCTAAAAAAGGCAACTTTTTTCACTTCCTAGTAACTCAAAAGTGTTAGGCCTTCGTCTCTTCCATGCCTTTTCACATTAAAGCAATCTATCCAAGACAATGTCTCATTACAAGGTTTTTCTAATCAGCCAAATACATACTTGCAGCAATAAGGTGGCTGACAAAGACAACTTTGTAATATATTTAGACTAAGAATTGTTACTCGCATCCAAAGCCAGCTACAAATGTGTCAACACTGATTTGAAATCAAGCAAGTTTTTTTGTTCTTCCACAATCACCACTAAGAGACAAACGAAGTGTGTACTAACAACTTCCCTGACCATCTATCTCAGTATCTATTGCAAATCTATCTCAAATAATTCCTGCAGGTGTTTGATTTGCAGGCCCTCTCATATTTGCAGTTTGTAAAATTGCTTGGGGCTTTTTTCTTCGGTCTTGGTGTTTGGGTTTTGTATCTGGTTTGTTTGGTTGTTGTTTTGGGTTTTTTTAATTCTTCAAAACAACTGCTAAACCAAACAGTTGTTGTAATTACTAGATCACAGGTATGCGAATTGTATCTATATGTCAAGAAAACAACTGCTAAACCAAGCAGCACATGTAATTACTAGATCACATGTATGCGAACTGTATCTATATGTCAAGCCATTTGCACTATCACAGTCAGAGTAACAGGGCATGAAAAGCCAAGATTTTGACTAGCTCCTAGGAGTCCACTTCAACAAAATCCAGATCTTGTTTATTCAGACATGTAATAGTCCTGCAGTCACCTACAAGAGGACTTATTGCCTAGAAGGGCTTTTGCTTACAACAAATGATTATTACTGTATTGCTAATTTACTTTTCTTTTCCTAAGAGTTTGATTACAGATTCATTCTGCTGACCTGCTTTAAAGTATACATTCCTAAATACTGCCAGTAAACAAGCCACTAACTTGATTCAGGAGTGCAAAGCCTGTGCTTTCTATATACCAAAACTGATCCTTCCATGAAAACAAAAGGAACATGCAGCTCTGTTTTAAGCAAAAGAAACAAAAGATAACTTCATCTTGCAGTCTGTTCTCTGCAGACATTAGATAACAGATTTTCCAATTATAACTCATGACAATTTATGTCTCATCGACATTGCAAAGGAAAAGTCATCACAAAATTAAATCTGCGCTACTGAGCAGCATGAGGATACTGTTTTTGTCTCCCCTAGATTTGTTTTCACATAGCTCTACACTGTGCACTGTTCATGTAACATTAAAGAAATAATTAAATTCCTTGTGAAGGCTGTTTTGGTTTTCTGTTTTTTTCAATGTGAATAGGTTGGTTGAGAAAGGAATTGGAAGAATTTAGAGGCTTGATCTAAACTGTGAAAGTGATGAGTAGCTGATGGCTAAAGACAGATATAAACTCAGCAAGTTGAGTAGGATCAGGCACAGCTCCAAAGTCTGGGAAGTAACAAAAATGAGAGAGATATGGCCCCTGCTCCTGGATCTTTAGAAGACTTCTGCCCTTTCAGGAAGGTTGTTTCACAGTCACAAACACAGGGAAAGTTTTCACATTGCAATTTTTGTAATATAGCAAGCATTATGATGTGAAATACTGGTATTTCTTCTTCATCCCAGTAACAACAACAACACAACCACAAAAAAAAACCCAACAAAAACAAAAAACACCACATTAATTCCACTAAATAGAGTGAGAACATAACATAAATGTGAACAAATGCATGCTATGTGTATACTTGAAGTTATCATCCGAGAACACTGAGGACATAATACCTGCTTAAAAGCCTAAGGAATGGAAAATTAAGACAGTTTCCATGACTTACAGGCAACTCAAAAACCAGTCAGGAGTAAAATAAGTACACAGTACAGTTACTTTAGGAGAATGCTTAACAGATTAACTATTTAGTCACTCACAGAAGTCTAAACATTGTCCCAGGGAAATAAGGCATAGGCATACATTGCTGCATTAATTTAAATGGAGCTCCTAGTCACTCTCTTGGCTAATGCTTTGCACATGTGTTAATAACAAATTTCAAAAGAAGTCTTCTTTTGGGTTACAAAAATGCTGTGAAGACAATATACAATGAACCATTTTTCCTACTGCAGCACCAAAACCAGCAACAGTGACTGAACTAATTTAAAATAACACTCAACACCATTACACTTGTATATACAACCAGATACGTGTACGTATTTTTAAACAGCTGTGACTAAACAAGGAAATATTAAAAGACATTAGGAGAGGGGATTCTTTCTTTTAAAAAAAAAAAAATCTGTAAAATAATTTACAACTAATTTTTAAATTAATGTCATTTAAAATTCAATGTTGTGTAGTCAAAACATCAGATCAATTGGTTAAAACATAAATGTTTGCAGAAACGGTTCAGAATGACAAATGTTGTCAATAATGACCATGAAAAATAACAAATAAAGATGAAGTTACAAACAAGATTAGAAATAAAATGGTGAAATAAACCTTTCTTTAAAAAAAAAAAACAACTAAATATGGATGAAATATTTAAGGTGAAATTTGCCAGAATACTTTAAGTTGTATTTGTAGTTAAATTTGGATCTCTGTTTAGTGCCACTAAATGCTTTCTATTGTTATACTGTGAAGGAAAAATAATTGTTTTTCTATTCCCAGGTTTTAAGAAAAGTTATTTTGTTCCTCAACAGAAAGATACAGGAACACACCAATAGGCTTAAGAATGCTGTGAGGTCAGGAACATCTTATTTTAAAACAAAGTTTAAAATACCCACCCTCCTCTGATATTCAAAGTGTGGACAAAACCCCCACTGTGGAACTTAGAACTGCACTCCCTGATGAAGTCTGATTGCATCAGTGTAATGTTTGGTAAAAACTGTAAAAGAAACTAATTTATTCATAAGATTTAAAAAGTTCTGAAAAAAAAAAAAATATGGCAGCTCCCTATCCAAACACAGTGATGCCATAGAACACAGCTTAGAGACTTTAATCAGACTACCTGTTTTTCCAGGTGAAGCAGACACACATGAATCAATCACTTGTGGCCCAAAATAGAAGCATTCTTCCTAGTGCCCTCTACTAAAATGAATACTATTCCTATTAATAAATGTGAACAGTGCCTACCAGCACCTGCATTAGGGTGTGAAGTTCATTTTAAATGTGTGTGCCTGGTCCCTTATCAGTAAGTTGCAGAGGGCAACTGGTAGTTAATGTCTCATCTCCCGATGAGAACTCAGGATGAGCAGTATCAGAGCTACGACAAAATGGATTATCATTTAACAATTATGCTCCTGTCTCAGTTTACAGAACACAAATCTTTTCTCCATACAAGGAGAAAAGCAGAAGAAATTGAGAGCACTTGTGGGTCCTTTAGCAGATATGAATGGAAGACAGTTATTTGAATTTTTTTTTTTTTTTTTTAATTAATCCCTTTGGCTGAAGAAATAACATAAACAAAATAAAGAGTTGAAGTGAAGACAGAAACTAACACTAGCAAGCTCTATATAACTTGCTCTTAAAGCTGATTTTTACAAATAATCTAATACTAAGCATTCCACTGCCTGTTGATGCAAATGCATAAAACCTTAGAAGGAAGCATGAAAGCATGAATAAGTAAGTGATATTTAACCAAAAAGACATCACATGCCGATAATTTCTGGAGCATTATTGAATGTCTCATGTGCATTGTAAAGCATGGGGCCAAAGGTCTAGTTGGTCTTATTTTTCTCATAAAACATGAATTATGAAAAATGCAGAAAGAGGGCATCAGGGAAGAATCATACCCCTGTGATTCCAGAGGGATGCCTTGTTTAAAACACAGCCAAGATGAGAGCTCTAGTTTTGGCTAAAGACTACATAATTTCCTGGATTTGAAAGGTGACTGTATATTGATTTAAGTTTAAATTTTAAAATTTACCTTTCACCAATCACTACATCAATTTATAACTCCTCACACTGTCTGGCTCAGGGGATTGAGAGCATTCTTTTCCCTCTGTATTTACCAACAAGCCAGAGAGCAACCTAAACTATTTGGAGAAACATCTATGGGAACTAGAAGTCGATAACATTTTATGAAGTTTATACCAAGGAGTGTGGCTCAGAATAGCAAAAAGAAAAGCCAGTCTTCAATAGCACAACTTTCTTGAGTCCCATGAAGCATTTCGATGAAATATGTAGTCATCGTCTATTTTTTTCTTTCTCAATAGCTAAGCCTGTCACTGGGTTTTGTAAGTCTATCCTTTTTGTTCTTCTATTCACCACAGAGTTCCTCGTGTCCTTCCCTTTGCACACTCATTACCTGAACAGACACTTTTCCCCCCTCTTTCTTGTAGTTACACCACAAAGGCAGGATGTTTGCAACTTCAACATTACAATCAAATTCTAAAATAAAGCTTTAAAACCCCCATCTTCTGAATCTTTGGGCAGACTGATTCATCTCAGGCCTTTATACTAGTGGAGCACATTAACAGTAACTGCACACACACACACATAATAAAAAAATTACAATTTGACTCTTCTATTTGGGCAATATATTCATTTCCACATCTCAATATCCATATTACTAAATAGATGTATTACACACATTTATTATTATAGTATGAAGGCAGACGGTGATTGGAATTAGCATATAATTAGGATTATCAATTTCCCTTTAAAAAAATTAATTACAGTCTATACTCATGTTTGGGGTTTTTTAACAGGGGATCTAAAAAACATAGAAAATAGAATAATGGAATGATTTTATTTAGAAGAAACCTTTCAGGTCAGCAAGTCCAACCTTTATCCCAGCACTAAGTCACCACTAAACCACACCACAAAGCACCACATCTACACATCTTTTAAATACCTCTGGGTATGGTGATTCTATCACTTTCCTGGGTCCAAATTAAACCTTCCCTGAAACAACCTGAGGCCATTTCCTCTTGTGCTATTGCTTGTTACTTGGAAGAAGAGACTGATTCCTACCTCACAACAACCTCCTTTCAGGTAGTTGTAGAAAGCAATAAGGTCACCCCTGAGCCTCCTTTTCTCCAGAACAAACAGTCTGAGTTCTCTCAGCTGCTCCTTATAAGACTTGTGCTTATCGCATACACATTCTCTGCTTGTAATAAACTAATTTTAGGCTGCATCAAAACAAGTGTGACTGTCAAGCTGAGAGAGGTGAGACCTCATCTGTAGTACTGCATTCAGCATTGAGTTCAGCTGTAGATGTCCCCTCCCTGGAAGTGTCTATGGCCAGATTAGATGGGGCTTTAGGCAACTGGATCCAGTGGAAGGTCTCCCTGCCCATTGCTATGTGGTTTGAAATGAGATGATGTTTAAGGTCCCTTTCAATCCAAACCCAAAAGACACCCCAAAAAAAAATCAACCCACAGAGTATTCAGACTTCTGTGAGATGCTCATATTATTCAGATTGTTAACACTGTCCATTGCATATAGAATGTTATTTTGTTTAATAGCAATAACTTTTAATTTCTAACTGATTACTTGTTTCTCTTGCATGGCTGTAAAGAGCTGTAAAAAAACCTCTGAAAGTAAAAGATACTCTTAGATATCTGTCTTTAAATTTCACCTACAACAAACTACCCAAAGGATTTTATCTGACAATTTAATCTCAATATTGATTAGGAGAGATGAAAGAATATGTTGAGCTTGTTGTTTTTAAGCTGTGATTTTCTACATTGACATTATGACTCCCATTTGCTGTCTTAGATATAGATCAAAGAAATACTTGGTTATAACAAACCAATTTACCTCCACAGGCACAGTGAAAAAGCCAGAAAGTTAGCCTCAGTCCTCAGATAATTCTCAAGGTAAACTGTGAATGGTGCATTCCATTATGTAGATATAACTGAGGTTAGAAGTGAATAATACTTTTTCTGATTTCTTTGTGGGTGGAAAGCCTTGTATAATCAAACATACCCATTCCCAGAAGAGCAGAAGAAAATATACATATCAAAGAACTGTGTTCTTTGACTTCCACATTTCTTTAAATTCCACCTCAGTAAGTTTGCTACCAAGTAGTAATTTAGGAGCACATAAACCAGTACATTGACAGAGCTTGGAAAAATGCTACACAGGCCATTCAGCACAGGCTTTTGTATCTACTGCATAAATATTCCATATTTCCAAACAAATGTCTGCTAGTCTTTAAAGCAACGAAATAGTTAAAAGTACAAAGCTAAGACCAGGATGTATTAAACAATTTCCCAGGAAATTGTGCAGTACACATCTGTGGGGATTTCTAGTGCACAACATGATGTCACACAGCAGCTGTGCAGGGGGAGCTCTGCTGAAAAACCAATGACCACACATGAGGCATGATGTGGAGAATGTTCCTTCAGACTTGCTAATCCTCCTCCTCACAGCTGACAGCCCTGACACCTCAGACAAGGCTGAAAATTAATTGTCATTACAAAACAAGAGTGCAGGAGTCTCATAGTCAAACAGACTTTGAGCTTATGAATTCTGCTGCCAACAGCTGTTTGAACAATAGACTCAAAAAAAATTTACTTTTCTTTTAAATGCAACTGTTCTGAGAGTTAGTGCCCCCTTTTCAGAATTTTTCAACAGAAGTTACAGCTATTTTTGTTTCACAATTTCATGAAGTAACCTACCTGTTAAATAGCTTAGGTCTTAAAATGCCTGGAAGCAGAAAGAACATACATTTGTCTTCTAAAAGCCACAACTCCACACATTTTAGAATTATTCTTGTTTGGGTTGAATTTCCTTATTTGGAGAAAGAATACAATATTTGTAACCACTGTTCATGGGACTGCAAGTAATTTGTCAGAAACTTAGAAAAGAAAACCAACAGAAACAGCAGGTTGGGGTAGACAAGTGGCCCTATAAGTGTTGCTGGACAGTACTCTGGCACAGGACAAAAGCTATACAAGCTGTGTAAGGAAAGCGTTTTTACAAATGGTCTCAAAATTGTCCGGGAGGTATCAGAGGGCTGAGGAAAGAGTGTCCTGGCTGATGAACTATGGAATTATGAAAGGTGGAAATGAGACATATTAGGTT
The DNA here is from genome assembly GCA_033816785.1 of Picus viridis. Classification (NCBI taxonomy): domain Eukaryota; kingdom Metazoa; phylum Chordata; class Aves; order Piciformes; family Picidae; genus Picus; species Picus viridis. The sequence goes on from CM066586.1 coordinate 26,252,986, forward strand.
AATATCTAATAACGTACCTGCTGTACATGATTCCCTAAAGCATATTTTCCAGGCATTCTTCTCAGTCTTTTTTAAAAATCTGAACCTAGTAGGTTCCCAACTCTTCTCCTGAAATTGAGTTCAGTGCCTAACAAAACTTCCTGTCAGGAAACTTGTCTTGATGTTTAACTTAGTTTTTTGTTTTTTTTTTTTTTTTTTTTTTTTTTTTCCAAAGACAATGCATTATTCCAGGTTAAAAAAAAAATCTTGTCCTTTTGCAAGAAAATGCATTCTTCTTAATTTTTAACATTTATCCTGCATTATTAACAATTACATTCTTAACTCTCTGCCACTTGGCCAAGCTTTCAACATACAAATCGCATCTAGCTGTGGTGCTAGATACTTTTTTTTTCTGCAGTCCCTGAAATTGCATTACAGTTTTTAATACTTGAGATTCCCATACAAGGTGGGAGGCAAGCAGGTGGCTCATTGACTATTTTCTGTCAAAATGAAGGGTTTTTTCCTGAAAACAAACAAAAATTAAAAATTCCACTGCTTCTCTATGAGGATTCTGGTTTCTCAGATTCTGCTAAGGGATACGTATATTCCTTCTACCTTATGGCTGTAATCTGTATTACAATGGCTATCCAGTGGAAAGTCTGTGGAACACAAGCAACTGGCTGCTAATACTTCAGTCTGTAGTTGGTTGATAATATTTCAGTTTGTAGTCATTCTGAGCTTTCCTCGTGTTTTCATCATAACTGGAAGTCAAATAGCTGCAGCATGCTGCATGAGCATACACTGCATAAACAGTTAAAACATTTATTAGTCATATTAAGTGCATACATGACTCTTGCCAGAAGACAAAAAGTCCACTGCACAAACAAACTTCATGGACAGTCTTTCAGAACCAAGTCACCACAAGTGCAGTTTAACATGGGGGTCTTCTGAAACAAACTTGGTATTTTTGTATGTTCCTTCCCAATAATCACTGAAATTCAAATCTCACCCTATCACAATATTTAATTGCTTGATTTCTGACACAGTCTTCACACACATAAAACAGGGCACAGGCTGAGATATACTATTTTTAATTAGCAAACACAAATGTATTTAATTTTTTATTTGAAAAGTGATTTTTATTTACCAGCTTCAGTACTGTCTTTGGAACTGTCACCAGCATAATATTCTACCATGTTGATATTTTTAAGCAATAAAATCCATTTGCCAAATCCATGGACTTTGTTAAAGGAAGAATAGACTATAGTACACAAAGAAATTGTCAAGTTTACTAAGTGAACATATTTTTTTAATTATTACTAATTTAAATATAAATTTTAAAATAAAGATGTAAAATATTTATTAGATATATCAAGTTGTTCCAATTGTTAATCTATTTCTTTTCTTATTTGTTTCTATATATTGTAAACTATGGGCAAAGTTTTCTACTTCAAACTGAAGACTGAAAAACTAATTAAAAAACTATTCTGTTATAGATACTCTACTTCTATATTGTTTTTGTCTCATATATCCAGTAAGAATCAGAACAAAGGAAGTGTTAGGAGGCAAAAAAAACACCAGCAAAAACTGTATGCACTTACTGTTGCTCAGTAACAGCTACACTGAGTAGAAACAGAAAAATTTGGAATAAGTCTGAACCAGCTGGAAAGGGAGAGGATCTTTGCTCAACAGGCCAGGTGCATTGCAGGCTGGCTGCAGGCTCTGTCCTTTTTGTGTATGTGTGTGCTGCAAACAGGATATTTAGCCATCAATATTTTTTAGTACTATTCTTTCAGTTACTTTTTTCCAAATCTTTACCTTATTTCCCATTAGACTTCAAGTATTAAATAGAAATTTTATATTGCATATAGTTCTATGAAAGGAAAGGAAGAACGTTCATTACTGCAATTACCTAAAAAAAAAAAAAGGTTATAAATAGGAATAAAAATGAGAAAGCTGTTTCATTTACCTGTCACAAAAACTGAGCTGACTCTGCTTAAAACATCTTCAGGGCCAAAAGGATCTGCAGTTTTAGTCAGTTGCCAAAAGGAAGAAGAAAAAAAAAAAAAATCAAACAACAAAACCACCACATTTCCTACATTAAGCCATGCAACGATATTCTTGCAGTAGAAATACTTAACAACGACAAAAGACAATAGGAAATATTTCGCCAGGCCGTCATTACAAGAGAAATCTGTACACAAATTCACAACAAAGAGGATTAAAACAAAGCTTATTTAAGTTCCCTTTCTGGTAACACCATTGCCTAAACACACACTTTGTTTATTGTTCATTCATTTTTACTCCTGTACTAATTCTGCTAAATCACTGGAACATAATTTTACTTTACATTTACCTAACATTAACTTTGTTAGTAGTTGAAAGCATTTATGTAGTAGAAATGGTGTATGCAAGCCTCTGAGCAGTTTCCAGGTCTTTCACCTTCTGTACTTTGTGCTCCCTCCATAGTGACACACACATTTAAGTATCAACTTATCTTCTGTACTTCCTGCTCTGTCTGCTCACACACAGACTTTACTATCTACTTTTTGCATTTAATAATCTCTGTTTTAAAGGCCTTGTGTAATTACAAAGGCTAAATTGTTACAGCAGTAGCTAGAGTGAATTTGGATAATTAGGCTTGGGTTAATTTAGAATGAACTAGTTTTAATGATAGGTAAAAATGCCTCAGTAAGAGTCTAACTAGATCATCTTATGTAGTGATGCCCAAAGGTATATTTAAATTTCTAAGCTTAATCTTTAAATTAATGTTGCAAGGTAAAGTGGGATTACAATTATTTTCAAGGGATGATAGTTCAGCTACCTATGGGTAAATAATACATGAAACCCTGGAAACTATCAGTAGGATACTGAGGTCATGTTTACTGTGTTTCTTTTCTCCACAGACCTATTTCCTGCTCTATACGTGGGAGAGCTGAAGCCAGGGCTGAATGCTGGCTGTCCTAGCTGCAGCCTCAAAGGCAAGGCAGGTTGGCGGTCAGCAAGTGTTCAGAAACTTGTAGGACGGATGTGGGCCAGATTTCTCCCTCTGAGGACAAGTAAGCTCTTCACTGTTGTTGCTGTTAGTATACCAGTGACCTTTTTGTTGTGCTTTTGATCTTTCTCTCAAATTAGAAACACTCACAAATGTCTGAAGAACAGAGAAGGGTCCAGAAACTTAATTCTAGCCTAAATCAAATGGTTATTCACATCTAGCTCTCTGGACTTTTCCCTTCATTTCCCTTCATTTTGACAGAGTTTATTGACCAGTGTTCACCTTCACAGATCACTGAAAGGACTAAGTGGGCTGCTGAGTAAAGCTGGAAGGCACAGACCATTCTTGGCTTCCAATCATGCAGCATTAAAACTGTCATGGTATACAGTTACAAGCTAATGACAATTATTTCTTGTTTTGGAGAACACAATACAAAGCCTTGCTCCAAACCCATTTTACTTTCCAGATTTGTACTCATTTGACATTACACTACTTTTGAGTCACACTTTACACTCATAAATATCAGAGTATTGCTGAGGAAGTAATGTATGCCAAGTAACTTGAAGTCCTTGAACAAAGCAGATCTTGCTCCCCCTATTGTCATTATTCACCAGGCATGGCAGAATGAAGGGCTGAAAGGATCAAAGTGCAGAGCAGCAGCAATATCTACTAATAATTGACAGTGTAAGCAACACCACTAATCAAGGCTAAAATACAGGACATCGTAAAGGACAGACATTCAGGTTCTCTGGCTTAGTTGATGTAATTTAAACTGTGACAAATTAAGCAAAACAAATGAGAGTTTGTTAAATACAGGGAAAGCTTTTATGTAAAATAAACAAGAGCAAAGTGATACTTGCTAAAATTATAAATAAAACTGATCATTAAGCAATTTCAGCTAACATCATGTTGTATTGATATTTTCTGAATATTTTTCTCCATAATTAGGGGGGTGGGGGGAGGAAGGGAGAGAGGGAGGAAGAAAAGAATGATTTTTTATATATATATATGTTTTTTAAAAAGTCAAAAAAGAGAAAGGTGGCATTAGGTAGGAAGGTACTTTCCTTAATTGTCAAAGGAAATTGTTGAGAAGAAAGTGTTGGCTGCTGTCTGGACCAATATTGACTTTCTTAATCACTTTCTTGTGAACTAAAATGTGATTGTGAATTCAACTATTTCTACTGAAGCAGAATATCACTACATTTTAGCTTCTAGTTATTTTGCATCACAATAGAACAACTAATTTACTCTCATTGTCAATATTCATTGCCTTTAATGTTGGACAAGGAAAAACAGTTGTCCAAGGGAATAGAACTCTGATTAAAACTAGCAAACGGTTAGCAAACTAACTATGAAAAATTATGTCCTTCTCCAAGGAAATGACTGAGTCATTTATCTTTACCAATATACTTTGAATTTGACCCAGAAAATTCATCTCTAGATCAGAAGTAACTTTGTTCCCACAGCTCATCAAAACAGTGACTTCACTACCTAAAGTGTCAACACCATTTTCCAGGAATATGAGTTTAGGTCAGCCAGTTAAGTAGTGTGAACCTTGTGCTTCTTGCTCTGGTGGGTTGAAAAATAAATAAATATACAAATTGATATCAGTGAAAAGAGTTCATCCAAAAGCAGAACTGCCTGTTCCAAATGTACCTGGCTGAAACACACTGGCCTGATAAAAACAGGAAGTTTGAAACTTCGAGAGCTGTCTTACAATAAAATATTTAGAATGATAAATGAAGTATGATACTGAAACACTTAGCACTCAGGTAGAAAATTATCAAGAAAACCACTTTTGTCCATTTGTGGTTATTGAAAGGAGATAAGCTTTATCTTCAATGTAAGGCAAACATTGGGGTTTTTTTGTTAATTCATTATCCATTGACAAAGAGGTTACAATGGGGATAAATGTGACCCATTTCCTTTAGAATCCCTCAAACTCCATAGGGTTTTTCTTCAGAATATGATAGAATAGCCTTCCAAGCATCAATATGCAAGCACCAAGCACTACTGCTACCATTTTACTGATTAAGGATCTACTATAAATGAAAGGAGTGTCATGAAAGTACGTTTATTTGCGTTAACGTTGCAGCCTTAGTAACAAACATTTTTGTGTTTCTACTTCTTCAGTAGAAAATGTAGTCACAGATGATTTAATCCTTTTCCGTATAATTCTAAGGCTACCCAAGTCATAGATGTCTAATCAGTGTTAATTGCAGCAGTTAACATTATATCATCAAATTACTTGGCTGATAGGGCTTAGCCAAGTGAATTCCCAATATTCTTTCTTTCTCAGCCAGCCTGTAGTGTGCAATGAAATATTACTTCACTTTACATTATTATATCTAAAGATTTTAATGCAGTTTATAGAAAACTGTATTCTACGTGACAGCAGCTTTGGATCAAGTGAAACAGAAGCAAGCAAACCTTGTCAACTGAGTTTTGTGATCCTAGCACTATTTCTTGTGCAAAAACCACAAATCAAACCAGAAGTTAATATTTATATAATTGATTACTGTCATTTTCATGATGGTGTGCCTGTCACATCTGGGAATTGAGCTAAAAAAATTTTTACTATACCAATAAGGCATTTTGCTCAAAATCAGAGGCAAACTGAATCACATCTTGTAATGCCCACAGTCAGGTAATCTCTCCTATAACCAATTGCCCTTCGTGTGGGGCAGTGGTAAATACTGTCACCTCCTGAGCAACCCACTGCTCCTCCTGCACACTTGATGTATTTTCCACCATTCCTTCACATCTCAGGAAGCTTCTGTGCAAATCAAACTAAATTCATTTCAAATATTGAGTTCCACCTTTACACATACTTTGCTACATCATCATACTGGTATCGCAGCTAGAAAATATTAAACAGAGTAAGCGGCTTTGTTTGTCATTCATGGTTACTACTTAATGTAACACATTACTACTTTGTGCAGTACCCAATCTGATGATAAAGGAATCAGAAAAAAATCCTTTGTTTTGTTGTTCTTCTACTCAATCCAAATTTAATTTAAAAGTATAATAAGCCAACAGAAAATATTTTTCCCTAATTGAGATGTACCATCTGCTGCAGTAATCACCAAAACACATCTCAACTCATTTGGATGTTTGATGCACTGTTTCTGTACAACTGACAACAGGAAATATGATCATGATTGGAATACAAAGTAATTTTTGTCCTAGCAGTATTCATTTTTCACGTGCATTCAGTGGAGCAGCTTCTGTTAAAGTTATCTTTTCTTCTACCCCATTTTCATGGCCCTCCTCTAGACCCTCTCCATCAGGTCTATGTCCTCCTATGTTGAGGGCTCCAGACATGTACACAATACTCCAGGTGAGGTCTCACCAGAGCAAAGTGGTAGAATCAACTCTCTGGATGTCCTGGCAAGGCATCTTTTGATGCAGCCCAGGATGTGATTGGCTGCCTGGGCACATTCGCATCATACAGATATTTGATTTTGCTTAAAATGATGGCTATTCATTTTCTCCTGCTATTGATGTTATTCTTTCAGACAGTATGGGACAGTTTAATCTCCTTTGTAGTTATGCAGCTCAAAATGCTTATAGATCATCAATGTACTTCACTTATATTTATTTGTTTAGCTATTCCTAGTCTGTATTCATTCAAAGTTTAACTATAAGATGAGGAGAAATCCAATAATGTTTCATGCATGACCACCAGCTATATCTTTAAAACTCTCTCTGGAAGAACGGAAATCTAACCATACAGCAAACTATTCCCAGAAACAGAGTTCTAGACTTGTATGATCTTAAGTAATGGATGTCACTTAAATTATACACAAACATCTTCCATGGTGATACCATTACTCTCTACATATAAGTAACTAACAAACAGCCTACAAAACTGTTGCATCTAAAAAATGTTGATCTCTCAACTCTCTTCCCAGACAATCTGCAGATGCAAAATATGCATAAGTCATTGTCACCCACAGGGGGTGAATGCTAGCCTTGTTTTCAGCATTTCAGAGTCCTAACTTGGGGCCTATTAGCAAGAAGGCACACTGCGTTATTATTTGAAAAGCTACTCACTGTGATTTATGGCCTTGTATTAGCCTCCTCATCTTGAGATATTAGACAATCATACTTTGTCATGGACAAGCTGAGGTGGGGAAAACATAGAGCATTCATCTTCTCCTGCCTTCTAGGACACTTTTCATCTATTGTTTTTCCCTCTGTCATACCATTTCCTCGCAATCAATTTAATTTGAAAACTTTAATGACCTTCCCTGAATATTGCACTGCCTTTTCACCTACACAGAGGGGTTTCGTGAAAAGAAATTGAAACACCAACACTTTTTAGAGTTTGCAATATTTCCTCTACAAAGGGTCTCATTGGTGATTAGGAAAGGCTTTATCTAATTACCAGTTAGGAAGACCCAAAATACTTTCTGGAAATATTTCCACATTTTTAGTTATACAAAATGTTTTATTTACTATAAAAGAGAGGCATAATACGTATTTTTTAAGTTATAAGAATTTACACCCCCCTCAAAAAACCAGCCAACCAACCAACCAACAACAAAAAAACCCAAACCAACAAAAAAACCCCAGAGTAAACAAAAGCTTTATAAATCAAGAGTAAAACTTTCTAAGACCATAGCTTCAGAATTAAAACGGGGATTCTTGCCAAATGGTGATGGAGTTTTTGTCCCTTTTTTGTTTTGTTTTGTTTTGTTTTTAAAAGTAAATTATCAGTAAATAAGATATAATAATCATAATGCGTTATTTTGATTCACTGAACAGGATTAAATGGCAGTAAAAAGGGTACATACAAAGCTGTTCCTGTGCTACATGTTAAAACTTCTACTATATTTTAAAACCTCCATGGTGAAAAGAATTCAGGTGGAAAACAAACAAACAAACAGAAGTATAAGCAAGATCAATATATTCACACAGAAAAATATATATATATATATAATTTAATCAAGGAGAATGCAGCAAAGACTGAAGGGAAAAAAGGGTACCACACACCTACAGTCTCTATCTGTGTGTTTGAATGCATCCTTCTGTGGCTTAAAGGCTTAAAAAATGTTCTCCATACTGAAGGATTTACATATTAGTAACATAGTGGTATGTGGAAAAATAATTACCTCTGGGCAAGAAGAGAGAAAATTAATTAAAAAATAAAAAGTTGAGGAGTCTGTTGGGAGAAAACAAAAACAACCAGAAAAATGTCCCAACCATTTCCTCATTGGAAATAATAGATTTTATTTTTTTTAATGTGCAGCCAGCTAACAAGATTGTTGAGATCTCTGACTATCAAAAGAAGTGTCAATATTTATTCTATAACAACAATTACATGCAAAATACTTGCAGAATGAAAACAGATACTGACATTTGAAACCAGTATGACACATAGCAGCTGCCTACCTTAGGCCAAGTGTGCTGCAGGCCATTTAAAATTATAAACTAAAAAGGTCACACAGGATATAATAACTGGTCTTTCCAGTTGCCTTTCTGAAGGATGTATCATCTCAAGACACACACACAAAATTTTTGAACAGCAGCAGTGGAGTCACAGCAATGAAAACTCATTGAAAAAGTAGTATTGGAATACAGAAGTATAAAGACAAGGTCTTTAAGAAACCCTGGAAATAAAAGAGTATGGCTTTGCTGTGGGGGTGGTATACGGATGCAAGTTAAAATTTTATCTCCTTATTTTTTAAAAAGCACTGCCATAAAAGCAAATTCTTCTTGCCAATCAATATTTTTCTTCTCCTTCTATCCCCAAACAAAAATATACCTTTTACAGAGACAGGTGAGTGACCTGAGACAGTCCCCAAATCAAGCTGGGCTAGGCTGTTTGCCTTCATAAAAAGCAAGTGTTTGAACCAAGGGCTCCCACTGCTGTGTAAGTGTCCTAATACAAGGCCATTTAGCAACTCCAAAGTTCCCTCCCTTATTTTCACTGCAAACTTCTCTGTTGACACCTCAAAGACCTCTGCAATATTATGTGAAAAACCATGTAATTTTTTCCCAAAAATTTACATCTCAAGCAATCTTAACTGTAGTAACTCTGCATGAGGTAAGGATTCAGGTTTTCACATCTGAGATACATAATGAGCTGAAATTAGAGCAAAGGAGGAAAGTAACAAATTTGTATGTGCTAGAAGTGCACAACCCAGACATTTAAGGCTTGAAGCCTGATCAAAACATCAATAGGATTTAAGTCTGAATGTAACACTGATGCTTTGGAAATTACATTTGTGTCTTCTTTGAACTTAGTTTTGCCAGTTATACCAGACCAACAGGATTCATATGGGAAACATGCAAGCTTCACACAGGAAACACACAAGCTGTATGAAGAAACAACACAAAGTTTCATTTCATAGACCAAAAAGGCTAAACCAAGAGAGCATTAAAACTTAACCAGCTGCTTGATAAGGTTTCCACTTGTTTTGTGTTATGACACAGATGTAACAAATGCCTTGGTCAAATGATTTCAAAATGTCAACAATTCTATGAGCACATTATTTTTTAAAACAAGGTGAAAAACTCTAATGTCTTCAGTCATTTTGGGACTGCTATTTCTCATCAGCCAAAAGGCGTCATGTAAATTGTGCCATTATAGATATTCTCAGGTCACCATAAATTTTTCTGCAGGCAGAGACAGATAAAAAGATTACTTCTGAGATATGTTGTTCTGTTCACAGTAAATCATTCCCACTGAAGTCTTAGATACGAAGTCTTAGATACAGAAATAGCCTTCCTCTCATCCTGTGTGTTAACCCTTTGAACTTATTTTAAATGCCTTTTGAGATGGTTGTTGTGCTGAAATCACATGGTTAGAAAGCTGAGTAGAAGAAGAGTACGTAATGTATTAGAGTACATCATGCATTCATACAATCCAGGGCTGAAAAACACAGTTTTGAATCCATATTTAGAAATAAATTGAAATATTTTTTTAAATCTATATTCTTGGTTGGAAAAAACCTTATTAAAAAAAAAAGAAAATAAAAAGAAACATAAAACATAAAATGCTCTTTTCCTAGCTCATATGAAGTATTTCATCAACCAATAAAAGACTGAATAAAACCTGGGTTTATACTAGTGACATACCTGAAATACTTGAATACCAGCCGGATGAACGTTAGACAGCCACACTGCCTGGGGAGCAGCAATGGTCAGGAGGGACATCATCCCTGACTGAAGACAATCAGGGCTGCCAATCAGAAATAAATAAATAAATAAATAAATAAATAAATAAATAAATAAATAAATAAATAAATAAATTTAAACCAAACAAACACCCAATACAAAAACACCAAACAACAAACATTATCAGAGAAACAGAGAAGTCCAAGCTGGACAGTTTAGAAAGTCTTTGCATACACATCAATATTTAAAACACTGTCTTCTTTCATGTGAATCAGCAGGAAAATCTGTTTTAACCAGACTACAAACAGTCTGAGAAAGCAACAATTAAGATCTGTTACCCACATCCTATCCCTTTCACTTAAGGGATTTCTCCTCCCTCAATAAAACTAACAGCAATACAAGGCTTTGCCTTTATGATTTAACAATGGAAGGAACAAAGAGCAGCCTATCAGCTGTCAGTATTATGTCTGCAATTAGGTCACAGTTGCAGATACGGACTGAGGATGCAGTGAAACAATTCCATTTCGTGGGACAGTTTCAAACTTACATGTACACAGATACATGGCATAGTTGTGCAGATTAATGGAAACCCTTGAAAGATTAGTCCTCTGTCACTATTGCCTTGCCTCCATGAATCTGCCAAAATTATTAAGGTCGAATCATATTGACAATTTGCCCAACAATGGGAGTAGAGACTCTCATGACAAAACTCAGAGGATGAACTGCAACAGGAGGAGGCCCAGTGCAGTGAGCTGGCGGCAGTGTAAACCATCACAAAGCATACAGAGAAGACAGCTGACTACCGCACATTTAAGCTGGAATTTATGGCTGAAGCCAAAGGACAGCCAGTTTAAATCATGTCTGTATGTGGGTACAACACACATGCTAAGACCCCACTGTCCCAGCCTGGAGTGCTGTTGGTGCAGCACTGTACCTAAAATAATAAAGAAGTGTGCCCTTGAAAGGCTGCAGTTGCTTAAGCAAAGAGGCAAGAGCTGAAGGTGTAGCCATATGAAACATTTTCTTGTTTAATGTCCTTGCACTCAGCAGAGCTGGCTGATATTCCCCAAGAGATAACCTGTTAAAAAAGTCAGCTGCTGCCCAGTTTGAGCCTCTTCAATTTGACTAACTTTCAGTAAATCAATAGCAAATTTCTGAAGGATTTTATTTAACATTTGCAGCTTTCCTCATCCTAATACTTCCATACTAGTACAATAAGCACAGTGCCTAAGAAAAAAAAAAAAAAAAAAGGTATCGATCCAAGTGCTTTGAGACATAACTGATTATTAACCAGACCTAGTAAGAAATATTACTCTTTGGTTCAGTGCAGTGTAATTAAATATATTAATCAAATCCACATGTTTTCTTGTGCAGATTCCTGTCTTTGTTATGAATAGTAACTTGGGATTCAAAAGAGTAATGAACACTGTAGTGAGGAATAAGTACATAGAATGTGGAAAAGTAAAACCATCAATTATCAAATGTTGGTAGGTTCAATCATTTCATTTTCTTTAACTGACTAAATAATTATTGAAAGACAACAAATTTCCAGTATTGTAAATGGTGTTTGCAAAAAGCGAGGAATACTGGCAGCCAACAGCATTTTTGCGGATGGACACAAGTAGCTAGAAGCTTTTTATCAAATTCCACATCTAAACAGTAAACTAACATGGCACAAAAATCAAAGGCAAAAGACAATCTATCACAAAAGACTGGCTCCTTGGAAAAGGAAACAAACACCGAAAACTAGATAGCACTTCTAAGAGGAAAAGAAAGAAAAAGGGGGTGCTGAAATTTTTTAAACAGGCAGGAAGAAATTCCCCAGCAAAACAAAAGGTGTAAAACTCATTTTTTGGGTACCTGACTTTGTCCCCATGTTCCCAAAACACCACAGAAAAACTTTCTCCCTAATGCAGTTTCTTAGCGCCTCTCCTCAAATGCCAAAAACTTATAGCATATCTCAATATATCCTGGTGCCTGTCACTTCCTTACCTGCAAATATTCACCTTTTGATGAATCTGTATTGTGTAAAGAGCTACCATCATTTTCCAACTACCTTCCTAGACTTTAAAATACCTACAATGTTACCTACTTATGTGTTGGGCTTCATCCATATCATCCACTTGGAATGAAAGTTTTCCCATCAGTACATTACTGTCGTTTGCTCTTAATGTACATTTGAGCTTTTGTTGTGCAAGCATAAAGGGGACAGAGATGGACAAGGATGATCTTTCAGAGCATTCTGCATTCTAGTTTTTTCCCACTCAGAAGAACCGTTGTACATAAAGCACAGTGTAATATTGATAAGCATATCTGACTAGCCAAGGAATTTTACTTACAATAAATAATCCAGATTTCCTCTATTCTTTCCTGTGTAGCTTCTTCCTGAGGTATTAGAAAATCCCTTTTATATTTTACCTGGAACATCAAATGTTAAGTGAGATTTCTAGGTGAAAAGACATGCTGGTATTTTGGTACAAAAGGAAAAACACACTAAGCACATTTGCACAATTTTGTCTGGTATCTTGTACAGGAACAACATTTCAGACACAAACTTGCAATATGTGCAGGGAGCTCCGGTTTCTCTATATGTAATCTGCAAGAAGCTGATGTCTGATCTTCCTCATCCCTTACCAGGACTTTTCAAGCAGTGGCCTGCAGGCTAAAGCAGCAGTTAACCTGCTGTCAGCACCAGCTGGATTACCCTTGCACATGACATGTGCATCAATCTCTGCAGCCTAGGATCAAAGATAGGCAGCCAGCTGCAATCTTAACTGTCTGTAGGGTTTGTATTGTCTTGCCCTCTCAATAAAAATGTACTGAGAATTATTCCTTCATTTGTATGACCTCTGTATAGTCTGATTTCAAACTAAACAGAAAAAAAAATAAAAACAAACAGTCAAACTATTTTTAAAATGTAACTCCTGAAAATTTGAGCACTCCTAGTGTTTTCTTCCCTCCAGATCATTCAGACCACAGCTTTACATTCATGTTCCCATCAGATGAAAAAGGAGGAAGAAACATGTTCAGAAAATGCCTCTAACCGCCCCAATGACTTCTGATGAAACATCACAATACTATTTGCACTTGGCTAAGTTTTATGGAGTCCTTATTAGTCTAGTGATAAATAAGTTATGTTAAATAGATACGCATTTGAAACAATCTGAGGTTCTGTATTACAGAAGACCACTTTTCTGTTCAAGCCAAAGTTGGCTTCTGTGAATTTCTTTAGCTGTAATCATGCAGAAGAATCAGTTAGATATACGGAGTTCAGAGCTGATACACAATAGCATCCAGATTTAACACAGTTATTCAGTAAAAGCTATTCAATGTGTTTCTGTAATTCTGTCAGTTACCTATGCTTTGAAAACAGAAATAATTCTGCATATGTATTCCTTTTCCCAAGGAAGTGAACCTATCTAAAGCAGTAGAGTTTCATCAGCTCTTCTCAATAAAATTTCAGAGGCTAGACTTTACTTTATGTCTTCATCGGAATACTTGGATCTTTGGTTCTTAACTGGTAGAATAACACTACTGTAAACACACCGACATTAATCAGTACTTCATTGTGCCAAAATATTCTAAATGACTAAATTCATCCTGATTTTCCCCAGTGGCAGCTAATGCCTACATAGCTACTGGCCAGCTGGCAGTTTACTCAAAGGAGAAAGTCTTCTTCAGGATGTGCTGACAGTACAACAGATTGTAAATACTGCAATGCTGGGGAAACAGTGATTGAATCTGCAGAGCATTCAGCAATACCTGCACAAGTGTCATACAGCAAACTCTGCAACAGACAATTTAGTATGCCAAATTTATAGAGGCCATATACATTAACTGGCCATTGTACCAGTGAATTCCATTCATGGAAGCTCTGCATCCATGAAGAAAGGAGCAACATCCATAATTTCTCAAGGGAAGCCAAATTCAGTCACTGTTCTAAATGACATTAATAGCATGTGAGTATTAGAGGCAAGCATCTGAACTGTGCTTCATACTACTTACTACTTGGAAATTCATTATCATACCAGACAACAATTTGTTTTGCCTATAGCATCTAGTTACACAGTTTTCCAAACTATCAAATCTTACATTGGAAGTGATGGGTTTGATTCCAAGAGAGTGAGATAAGCCTGACAGGCTTATGAAGGAAGCTACTGTATATTCTTGTTCTTTTAATTCTGTAAAATAAATTTTAAATCTAACTCAAAATGTCTGTCTTCATTATGTTAAATATCAGTTTAACTGAAACATCTGAGAAAAAATACAGTTCAGAGTATCAATACAGGCATTTGTTTTGCCTCCAGTACTGACATGCATTTTCATTACTTAAAACACATTACCTATACACAGATTTAGTCTTTGTCAGAAATATAACTGCAATTAAAAAAAAAATCTAGGCACAGCTTCTATGAGAGTTCTGTTCCTGGAACCAGTCAGGTCCCACCTGTGCACATGGTGTGCATTTTACCTTTATGTGATGCAGGAGTATGAGGGACAGAGATGCTTTTTCCTGAATGCACTGCTTCCTCCTCTCACCTTTGAGCGCTAAAATGCACCTCAAGGGAGAAATGGTAAATTGGTTGGGCTTTTGAAGTTTGGGGCATCTTTGCCTCCCAAAGTGAAAATACCTGGGATACAAGAAACATGAGAAACTGCAACCCAAAACTTCCTCATATGAGATTACTACAAAAGCCTGGAATGTGCTCCTCAGACAGGGATTATCGATAGAAATCAACTGAGGCATTAAATATCTACACATTGCTTTGAAAAATCCATTTCATACATGGCACCATTTCAAATAGATGTTTCAAAGAGTCACAACACACAGGGCAAAAGGTAAGGCAAGTAGAAAGGTTCAGCTTGGGTTTCTCTTCTCTTTCTTATCTCCTTGCATAGCCCACTTGCCACAACCCTTTACCTATGTTCCTTGGACACAATTATTCTATGTACTAATTAGGCCCTTTGTAACCTTAAACTAAATTTTTTACCTTATCAGTAACTCAAGAGATCATTCTTTCTTCCTCTGGATGTATGCCCAGCTGTTCATCCTTCATATGTGAATGACTAAAGGAATGTGTGCTGCCTTCTTGCATGCATATTCATAGCTGTCTTTCTTGCTCATCTGCTACAAAAGCTAGGCATTAAATTATTATCATTGTAATGAAAAGGAAGTGAAACTTCCCCATAAAGCATATCTGCCAATTATCACTGCAAAGGATTCAGAACTTTGACTATTTCACAAAGGTGCATATCCCACATCTACTGTGAAATCCTTCCTCTGGGTTATGCTCTTGCTCTCTTAGTTGATGCATGTTAAACCTCTAAAACTGTAGTGGGGTGCAACCAACTTGAGGTTTATTGTAACTGAACTTCCAGGGAAAATGTATTCATTCATCAACTACAGATCTTCAGCACAAGTCTGAACCACATCTGCCTGCAATTAAAGTGCTCAGTGGCAAGGATTCACAAACCACAGTGAAAACAAGGTTGTCAAGTATCAGTGGACAGTGTCACAGCACTGATCTTAATTCTAATAGCATCTCAGAAAAACTTCTCTTCTGAAATTAATGATGGAGTTTTAAAATACTTTAACATTAGATACTTTTCCAGGCTTGTTTACCCATAAGAACTAACCCAACATAGTTAACCAGTCATGTTAACATGGCAGAGGAAGCCCCACTGTGGGATGCCTGATTCAGAAACAAAGGAAGGATATATGAACTTTTTCTATCATGTCAGGGTTATCAGGAAAGCCCAAGTGTGTGGAGCATTTAATAACCCAGAGCCTTAGGGCCTTTATCTGTTCATCCCTCTCATGTAACATTTCACACAAAATATCTTTCCCTGCACACCTTGAATCTTAGATCTGTGTATGTTCTCAGCAAAGCATTGCAAGATTCTTGTGGCATTAGTAGTTCTCCCACATCTTCATTACAAACCTCTCCTGCCAGTGAGCATTTGTTTGTTTCCGGTATCCAGAGATGTCAGTACATGAACTGCAAAGAGTCCCATGGGAGCTACTCATCTTCCAAGCACATTTGTCTTCTGCTGGCTGCCTTCTCATACAAAACCAAACTGAACACGTCACTTAGCATGCAGTAGTGTAAGTGACCATCTCAGCTTCATGGGATTGCTATTGTGGCCCTGGCATTAGTAGCTTACACAGTTGAGAATTTATAGGACACGTGTACACACACACAGTGGCAGGAAATTACAAATGACTCTACTCAGTCAGCACCTGATAGTCACTGCTCTAAGGCAGCTGGAGTGGGACATATTTATGCCTCAGCATCAACTCACTCTCCTTCAGAACCATCTCAAGTTGCTTTTTGAGGGACATCAAAGAAAGCTGAAATTTTGAGACTTATTAATAAGTTTCTTCAGATAGAATCTGACACATTGCTCAGATATTTTAGACATTATGTTTTCCCTTGGTAGGTACCAGGAGTAACTCAAGACAAATCCTGACCACAGCTATGCTCTCAGCTACAACCACCTATTCATTTATGTGTAGCAGCTACAAAGCCATTTGCCTTCTGTTTATGTCAGAAGCTTTTTAGTTTGCATATTACCCTAGTTACATGCTCACATTTCCTTTCCATAAAAAGAGCTGCTTTGTCTTGGCTGAACAAGAGAAACTGAGCAAATCAGCAAACAAAGAAATGATTCAGTAGATAAATGAACCACTAACATTAGCAATACTATATATGCTGGTTTCCCAAAGCAGTTTCAATGCCTAAAGGCTTTGCCACGGGGGCAGCAGAAATGGTACACCATAATTGTTGTTTCTGAAAGTCTCCAGATCTGATTATTGGGACTGAAAGTATCACCATATTTTACTAAACTGAATTAGTGAGCTACTCTTGCTGGAAGCAGCAAAGTGCTAGTAGCTCGTTGTTATGATATTCACTGCACTAAGTGTTCAGGCTGTCAGACACAATAACTATCTCTGCTTCTGGTAACTGCTGCCCACTGTCCACTGCAACATATAGAAATTCACAAATGAATACTGGAGATTATGAATTTGCCTAAAAGAATGCTTAGCAAATGCCAGAATTTTAGTAAAATATAGGTCTAACGTATGTGGTTAAACTTTTCCCTTTCTTCAAAACAATCACCATCAGTGGCCCTCTAGCAAGTAGCAGTATCTCAGCCACAATATAAAGAAAAAGATTTTATTTACTGAGAAAAGGAAAACCAAACCCACAGTTTACTAAAATGAAAAAGGCAACAATAGAGTAATCTTTGATTTCTCAGTGAAACTTCATTTCCACTCATAGTAGGCCTCACCAAAGTACACATAAATGCACATAAATGCATAAATACACATAAGTACACTAAAATGCAAACTATTCTTTGACAGGAAATGTCACTTTTTCAGGTCCATAAGACACCATCATCTTAAATATTTTCTAAATAAT
The DNA here is from genome assembly GCA_033816785.1 of Picus viridis. NCBI lineage: Eukaryota > Metazoa > Chordata > Aves > Piciformes > Picidae > Picus > Picus viridis. Next base: position 26,270,509 of record CM066586.1, read on the forward strand.
TCTTAATGCAAAATCACATTTTGATTGTTTTTGACATTATTATTTCAGGTCAATATACAGAGAGGAACCTGATACTGCTGAGCCGTTCCCACAGCATAAAGTACTCAAAGAACAAACTGGAGGTGGATAGGAGTGTATTTTTGTCCTAACAATCTTACTTGAGATGTCAGTTTTACCTGATTCACATCATATTAAAATCAAGATACTTCCAGTTTTCAGAAAAGAATATACGAGAGTGAACCCAAGCCCCAAAGTGCCAAGGTCAAGGCAATTACATAAAATGAACTTTAAGAAATCAATATTAATCCAACAAAACAGTCTGTTAAATATTCCCAGCAAACTCAATTGACATCTTTGGCCAGCACAAGGTTTAAATTGGACCAGCAACATAAAACTATCAGTTCCCTCCTACATCAGTATTCCTTTTTACCAGTTCTACTCAGATTCTTCTTGCTGGTGAGCAACTCCATTTGCATTTGCACTATTGTTCTCACCCCATCTTGCAGAAAAATGTCTCCTTTACAACTCTGTCTGTTGGCACAAATCATTCCATTCTTGCAGAGAGATGAAGTAACACAGTATGAAAGGGACGCTTATGGAAGGAGAACCTGACTTGTTGCCCAGGGCTTACAATTTGGTCTGCCACAGTCAGGCAGGCATCCAGACAGAGCATGAAGAAGGTGAAGGACACAGCACTTCAGAAAAAAAGAAAAAACCCAAACACACACCACTAACACAGGAAAAGCTACTGTTACTTCCTCTTATCATTTAGGAAACTAAAGAAAAAATGCTTAGAAAACACGTCACCGAGCCGGCAAACACACATTAATGAATTTTGTATGTATGATTCAAGTTGGAGCTTCTTGCATGGAATTGACTTTCCATTTCTTGCAGCTCCACACTGTGGGTGACCCTGCCTCTGATCTGTGGCTGAAAACACTGCAGTACAGAAGTAGTTGATCTCACTAAAGAGCTGTTTCTAGTCTGGAAACAGAGACAGGGAAAACAATGAAGATAGAACATCATTGTGCTGCCACAGAAAGGGAAGCCTCTGTTGCCCACCAAGACCTATGGGGGCTTCACACACCTCTGTGAAGCTGTTCTAGCCCAGCCTTCGTTATTATCTCTTCACCCACCTGAATGCAGCACACAAATGCATTACTCTCACATTTATCACATAATCCAGTGTCACAGGTCACTCTCAAGTTCTTGGATCTTCTACAGAAGTTGTGCAGATAACAGTGCAGGTATGATGGCTATGACTGTCAGCTAAACCTGTCAGGCTGGTGCTGTAGGATGAACTCAGAGATGAAGTGCAAGTTACACAGGATGTTCCCAGCATTGGCACGTGAAATGCAGCTGTTGTTAGCTGTAATACTGACTACAGATGGAGCAGTGGCCTCAGCAGAGATGGGATACAAGAAATAGAGGACCAGACCTGCACGTGTTTCCTTCCAGCTCACCTTACCTCCCAAGGACCTTAGAGGCAAACAAAACCACAGGTATTTCCTTCAGAAACTTTTCAGAAAAGTTTTCAGAAGCCACTTCAGAAACTTTTCCTTGTAAGTGAGCGTGTATTCGAAAATTGACATAGAAATCACATAGATAAATAAATTTCATGCCATCTGGAATATCAAACAATATACCTAAAAGGTATGTTGGCATCTAGCTGAGCCAGTTAAGACAGGAAGTGAGCTGATCACATAACACATTGCATTGGTCCAGCTGATGATGCAGACACATCTAGATCTTGTGTAACTGTTCAGGAAACCAGTCAGAAGTCAGTCTTTCTCTCCTGAGTTATCATCTTCCTCTGATGCTACAGATAATAAAGTACACTACAGAGCCAAACCGAATTTCCTCCCAGTCTTGTGACACAGCATCTTACAGAATTTACCATAGAATTTACTAGCTAACACTCAGGCTAGCCAGTAAGGATGACTGGTTTTCCACACAACACACTTATCTGTTCACCTGCATTCATTTATATGATTACCATCAGCATCTGCAATTTCATCAGCTAGGAATAAAGACAGGCGTTTTCAATACATATGCTACAGGGCATATGCTGATCATGAGTTGGTGTCAAGAAAGAACATACCCTCCTTGTGTGCTATTATACAATTACAGGTAACTGTATTATGGGGATTTATATCTTCATTTGAAGCATCTGGTATAAATCAACATTGCAGGCAGGATACAAGATTAGAAGGGTCATTGGGTCTTTCCTGATACAGCAAATAATTTTCTCTGTATCAAGTGAAGCACCTTTGTGTTTTTTCTTCCCGAATTCCAGTAACTCCATTCAACAGCTGCAATTACCCTCAAAGTGCTTTCTTGCAGCATCTTCAGGGTGTCAATCACAATGCAGAAGCAAATCATCCAAAACTGTCTTTCCACTTCCCCAAACATCTACTAAATAGTATGCAGGCAAAGAGATTAAAAAGCTAAACTCAGCAACTTGTTCTGAGTCTCCCCATTGCATTCCAGTCACCAAGGGGGTAATTCTTTCTGCTTCACATATAAAAAAACATTTATAATGGAGCTTATTTAGACCTTCTTGCTTTAAGTAAGCAAGTTTTTAATCTATCATATACATTCCTGTAATGTAGGTTTGATGTTAATGGATTGTAAAGTGGGTAATAATTTTCTAACTGACCTCTTCAATCAGATTAGATCATATTATTGACAATGCTGTTTGTTTTACAACCACAATCATATTGTGGAAGAACATCTCTTGCAAGTAGCACATTCGTAAGTGCCCATTAAGGCAAAGGATGACAGGTCTGCATGTTTGGCACTTTTTTAATATTGCTTTTTACCTTGCTGGCAGTATTCCCATCAGCATCCTAAAGCTATCCATTTGTATATTCCCGGGTTCCTACTGTCTGGGGGGGGGGGTTGATCTGGAAAGATGTTGTGCTAGGAAAGTGGCAGAATCCAAAATATGCAAAAATGGCACCTTTTTTAAAGGGCACCCAAATCCTCCTTTCTTTTCAATGGTTCTTTTTTTGGTCACTGCAAACATTTCTTTTTAAGAGTAAATCCTGGACATTGTTTTATAATGACAGTAAGAATCTGTCAAATGATTTTTTGCAAGAAAATGAACATTCTTGGTCGCTTTTCAGCATGCAGATGGGCATTCAACAGCTGTATTTAGCAGAGATTTTTGAACTTCTTATACCTCCTACACAGGAATGATAGTTTCTGGTCAGGCACTGGACTGGAACCAAGATCAGTAGGTCCACAAGCCCTCAGGGCCAAAGTCAGTAAAAGAGTGTTCCAAATCTCAAATGCCTCAGTCAGGGGTTTCACTATATCACAGCTTGCTTAGGCTTCTGTGGGTGTCACTGCAACTTTGAGGATAGACTGGGATCAGACAAGTAATCTGAGAACAAAATACAACTCTGAAAAACAGCAGGGGAGAAAAGCAGACAAAGCAGACTGGGAAATGGGATTGGTGCTTGAGGGAACACAGCTTCAATTTTTTTCATCAGGTCCTCTAAGTGTAACTTTGGCAAAACTACTTTTCTTCTAATTTTAAAACAGGCTAATGTTTTCCCTCACTACCCTTACTTGTTGCTGTGTTCATCAAGTTCTAATTTCTTTTCAAGACAAGGTTTATATTCATGTGCTGTTCAACATAATATGATCCCAGTATTAACTGTGACTATTAAAAATACATTTGCATAAAGATTTCAGTTTCATGACATGAGGATCCCAACTAAAACATCTCCAGTATTTATGACAGGAAAGCAAGGGAAAATACAGTCCTGTCTTCCATTTCAATTCTATTACACTTCACTGAGTCTCCAAACTGTGTTTCACAGTTGCAATTGAAATGATAAGCACAGAAAAGTACAGGCAAATGCCAGAAGGAACAGCAGTGGTGTCAGTTAACCATTATTCTTTTCTAGCTGTTATTTCTAGTAATGAACCAAGATGTTTTCCTCCATTTCAATGAATATAAATATCCAGGTATTCTCTCCCTTCCTAACACACTTTTTTTCTGAATATGTTCCCTATGAAATGACTGACTGATGCTGAATTGGTAGCTTTTTACTATAAAGGTCTTCTCTCCAAAAATATTTATCCTACTGCAGGTGAAACAACTTTTTCAGAATTGCCCATACAAAATGAGATCCTAAGGGTTGCTAAATTTGTTACTAAGTCTCTACCGATTTTTAATGCAGAGTAATTTCAGTAATCTTTACCCTGCAGTAACTTTCATTAGCCTGGGCTTTTATGCACCTAAATTACCCAACAAAATCTGCATTTGTGGAAAGTATCTTTTCACTATGTAGGCAGAAATTATTCAGTTCTTCGTCAGGAAAACATTAATTGCAGAACTGGAATTCAGCCCAACTGCATATTGTTGTCACCCTCTTTCAATTGGGCTGCAAATTAGGAAATGCAAACATGATACACCATACAGATAGAAGTGCCAAAAATGTGAAACACTTGGAACAGGTTGCCCAGAGTGGTGGTAGATGCACCATCCCTGGAAATACTTAAGGTCAAGTTGGGTGGGACTCTGAGCAACCAAGTTGAGGATGTCCCTGTTAGTTGTAGGGGGTTGGACTGGATGACCTTTAAAGGTCCCTTCCAACCCAAACTATCCTAAGATTCTATGATCATCAAGTCCAATCACAAACCCAACACTGCCAAGTCCGTCACTAAACAATGTCCCTAAGCATCATGTCTACACATCTTTTAAATACCTCCAGGGATGGTGATTCAACCACACTTCCCTGGGCAGCATGTTCCCATGCTTGGTAAACCTTTCAGTGAGGAATTTTTCTCTAATGTCCAACCTTAATCTCCCCTGGCACAGCTTGAGGCTCTGCCACAGGACAATAGAGTGAACTGGGTTGGAAGGGAACTCTACGGGTCACCTAGTCCAGCCCCTCTGCAGTAAGCAGTGACATCTCCAACTAAATCAGGTTGCTTAGATCCCCATCAAGCCTGACCTTGAATGATTTGAAGGCTGGGGCCTCCAACACCTCTCTAGGCAACCTATTCCAGGGTTTCATCACCTCATAGTAAAGAAATTTTTCATCGTGACCAACCTAAATCTACCATTCTCTAGTTTAGTTTAAAATCATTGCCCCTTGTCCTAGTTCTACATGCCTTTATAAATAGTCCCTCCCCAGATTTTTCGTAGGGCCCATTCCAGTACTAGAAGGCCGCTATAAGGTCTCCCCAGAACCTTCTTTTCTGCAGGCTGAACAGCCCCAACTCTCTCAACCTGTCTACATAGCAGAGGTGCTCCAGCCCTCTGATTGTTTCAGTGGCCCTTCTCTGGACCCTATCCATTGGGTTCATGTCCTTCTTGTGTTGAGGCCCCAGAACTGAACATAGTGCTGTGGGTGGGATGTCACCAGAGAAGAGTGGCAGAATCACCTCTCCCAGTCTGCCATACTTCTTTTGGCTCAGCCCAGCATGTGATTTACCTTCTGAGCTGCTCCTCTTCTATCACTTGCTACTTGGAAGAAGAGACTGGCAGGCAACTGCAGTCAGTTTGCTTTCTAGGAACAATACATGCTATGATGATGCTTCTATATTTAAGTGCCCTATTGCTCTAGAAGGACAACCTTGTTTCTGGTGCTAGCTCAGGTACAGCCTTTTACTGGGTGCCTAGAGTCCACTTTACAACATACCCTCATACACTGTTCCCTTATATATTTCCTGTATTAGCTTCCTGGTAGATTAAGAGAAACCAAAAGCAAAAGGAAATGTTTCCCCCACCAAAACTCGAGTAGATTCTCCTTGAGAATATCTCAAGCCCCCTCAGCACAAGAACTACAGACAACTAAAAAAAATTATTAATGTCTATGCTGCAGAGTTGATTTCAACGGGCCCTACATGCTCAGTTTTAAAACAAAGCACAAGTACATAGTAGCTATAAACACAGGAAACAGAAACTTTCACCTGAACTAAATATACACTGATGGGAAGCTAAAGAAACATAAATGTGTACAGTCAAGTATCAATACTGAAACCCTCCTGCATTACATGCTGTAAAGCTGCTTTGATTTTTTTAGACAGAAAGAGAATTCTGTCAAAAGCTATTTGGCTCTACAAAGCAAATGTTTAACCTAAATGTTCAGTTGCATTTCTAATTTACACAAAAAAGTGATTTTTTTCAAAATGTTGTTCTCATGCCTACTGATTACAAAAACATTGTTAAACATTCAGATTCCCTGTCTATTTCCTCTTCCCCTTATGCTTTTGAAAGCTGCAAAGTTGTATAATATTAACGCCTCTTTTCTCTCACTCTTTTCCAAGCTCTTCTGGCACTGGAATAGTTAGATCGGGTACTTCAAAACTTACAAACTTACTGTTCCATTTTACCAGTCAAAATCCACTTGTGAAAGTAACAGGGTTAACCTACAAATGTATGTGGTTTTCCAAGATTAAAATATATATGTAATTACAGTGTATATTATGAAGATGGTGGTTTATGATCAGAAGAAATTGATTTGTGAGTCCAAAGCACAGCAAGAAGCAATTACTGTACTTGGCATCTGACTCACTCATTTAACAGATAGCTCTGTACCGTGAGCGCTAGTTATATGTTACTGAGACTTTTGGTGATGGTAACTTGATCTTAAAAGCTTCTCTTTACCTCTCACATGTCAATACATACTTCTGCAAAGAAAAGATCAGCAAAACTGGGCTGTTAAAAGTCTTGCTCAAATGTAAAGGCAGCGTTCATAGGCAACACATCAAGACTATAAAATTAAAGAATGAACTCTATCTAAATAAAGTAATGGTCCTCCCGTGGAAAGACAAAACATAATTAGAATTCACATACTTATTTCAAGATCAATATTTTTCTACTGATTTGCTGAGGAGGCTTTTATGAAATTTAAGCACAGTTCACTTTTAAATACTCTTGCTGCCAAAGGGTATGGTAGGCTGTATTAATTCCTTTCCTTTTATAAATCAATAATTAGATTGCCGATTTGCTTAAAGTGCCTTGGAAAAAAGAAAGGAAGGTGGAAGCTATATTTTAACATTCTACGGTGTGTGTTGAAAGCCTCAGTAACTCATCCCATCGCACTTAGCAACGATCATGACACTTGGAGACAACATGAAAATGAGTCAAAAATCAAATATGAAACATTTTCCTCATGAATTCTAATAAATAAATAAATAAAGGTCCACAATGACTGACAGCACCCAGACCTGAATACAATTCTTGGGTTAAGTCCATCTTCCCAGTGTATCACGGGCAGATGTGGAGATGCAAACCTGGAGTCTGAAGCAAAACGATATTAAGAGGATGACTGCTTCATGAATATTAGAATGATACCAGTATGATTGCTGTTAACTAGAGGTAGGGAAGAAATAAGAGGAGATAAATTGTTATCCAGCCACCATATGATAAGAATCTGTGTCTTTGCATGACACTGACCAGTGCCATCCAGTCCTGTAGACCATGTGGGACTCCAAAATGAAACACTACAGGATCATCAGGAATTAATTTTCCTATAAAGGAGTATTGTAACTTGGAGAAAGAGTAGAAATAGCGGAAATTGTCTGTGCTTGTGGCTGGATAACCAGAACAGAATCAGGCTCATAAGAATAGATGCAAGTTGAGTAGCAAAGATTAAAATCTTCTAGAACATTTGCAGGAATTCTTTAGGATATTTGCTAGCATTAAGCTTCTTGGTGTAGGCTGACTCCTAAAGAAATCCACAAAGAAAATTATATTATCTGTACCATCTTCAAAAGATTTAATGAGAGAAGTGAATATACACTCCTTTCAGGTCATTGTCTTCTGAAAGGGAATGAGACAAAAGCATATTGACAAAAAAGGTAAAATAAGTCCACAGGTTTTTTTTTTCTTTCCATCAGTTAGACACTGAAGTCATAGAACAGCTGAGCAAAGGAACATCTAGTTCTTCTTACAGCTATCCTTAAAGACAAAAATTAAGAATCAGCACATCTGGTTCTATTTTCTACCTTTTTGTATTTTCATAGTATCTTATTCTGTAAAACAATCTAAGAAAAACTTTTTTTTTTTTTTTTTTTAATTCTGTCACTGCAACCTTAAAGAATTTGTCAGGACTTTTTACTCATTCTTAGCTTGATTACAGAACATGTCTGGTTAGAAGAGACCTTCAAGATCATCCAGTCCAATCTTCATCCCAACACTAAACCATGTCCCTAAGTCCCAGGTCACACACTACTTGAACATACCCAGGAATGACGACTCCACCACTGCCCTGGTCATACAGTTCCAATGTTTGATAACCCTCTCAGTGAAGAAATATTTGCTAATATCCAGCCTAAACCTCCCCTGGAACAAACATTCTTTGTCACTTATTTTCACTTAAAATGGACACATACTTGCTTTCTAAAGTCAAACAGGAAAAGGCCATTCCTTTAACACTGGGGAAAGTCCTGAGCAAGTGAAAAAATTCAAAATTAAAAAAGTATTTTACAAAAATATAATAAAATTTCAGAATGAACTATACAGAAAATAATTCAGATATTGGAGTACTCATTTTATTTGAGATTTTTGCTTCAAGGAATTGAGAGCTTTGAAATTAAAATAATTTTATTTGGTTCAGTGAATACCACAAAAACCAAAACCAACCAAACAAAAAAGACTGGGGGCTAGGAGAGTATTAAGGGGAATTTTCAGAGATACTTGCCCTGATCTTCCATTCTCCTCAAGATGTGTGGCTTTCTCTCCAGTGCATAAAGGGTACTGGATCAGATGGACACCTTTGTGAAATACACTCATGGAATATAGCTGGAAATCAAAAATAAGGAACTTTTATGCACAGAGGAACCACAAAGGAACACTTTCAATTACTGCTCAGTGTCAAAGCTGGGGTGGAATGGTAAAGGAGTCACTGGTTGAAGAACGGCAAGAGGCATGCAGAAAGAGTTGAGTTTTGTTAATAATAATTCACATCGTTAACACATTTGCAACACCTTCATTCCACTATGAACTATACCTAATATCTAATTAATATCTAGTTAACTAGTAATATAAGTAGATTTAGTTATATTAATGTATGAAAATATTAATTTAACAAAACAATAGCATAAGTTCATATCTAGACAATCAAGCCAATGACATTAGTAATCCTTTTGCTAGAGATCAACAAAATTAAGCAATTATACTTCATCATAAACTTACTACTCAGTGTGCCTGGCAGATCTCTATATGACCTCCTGTATCCTATACAGAAAAAACACTCCTTCTGAAATACCTGGTTAAAGTAGACACTGCGCTGAGGTAGGAGTCTTTTGTTCTGTGTCAGCAGATGCCATACAAATCTCAAAAATCTGAACTGGATCTAAGCAGCACAGAGTCAATCTTAGATGGCCAGGGAAATGTCTTATATGATACACTGCTGAATGCTCTGGTGTCTTTCCTCCATTCCAATATTTCCAAGCAAGTTTTAATGCTGTTATGACATTGTTCCACCCATTGCTTCTGGAGATTCAGCCTTCTGGAAGCCCATAAGTGCCCCAAAACTGGGATAGATGAGAACAGGATCTGATACTAGAATGCTATACACTACACAACTGTCACAATCGTTCCTCTCATGTATGAAGAGCAGGCCATGGGTTGTGGATCCCTGCAGTTTCCTTGAATTCTAGTGTCAATAAAGCACATATTGCCTAACCTTTGCTGGCAGATAGCTGCACAAACAAAACCCCAGTTAGTAATGAGCAGCAGGTTTCTGAAAGGAGAGATAACAGTAGCTGCGGAAATTGATAATTTTGCAGGTTTTGTTTAGGAAGAAGACACCATCCGCAGTTTTAATCTGCTTTAGAGACAAAAAAGAAAAAAAAATTGCTTTTGGGATCAGATAAATACAAAAAGGAGACTGAGGAGATTAATTAGTTTTAGTTTACTGAATGCACTTCGTTATTATTGTTGGAAAAATGCACTTAGGCAGCTAATAAGGAAAGTATTTTAACTCTAATGGCCATAAACATTGTATTAGGTTTTGGCATTAGAAAATGGAAGCAGACTTGTCTTAAGGCTGGCTGACATATTAAATACTGTCTTCTATTCTTCCACATTAAAAATGTTAATTGAACAACAAAAGTCATCAATATACCAGTGAGTTTCTCCTGAAGTATTAGCAACTTTCCCTGGTGACCCAACAACACAGGATAGGTGAACAGCTGCTCAGGAGTGCAACCATTATGAATTTTATTCCACTTAATAGCAGATGCAGGAAATGGAAGGTTACAGATCAATACACAGGCTGAGGGAACCTGACAACCTTTGGTTAGAATCAGAAGAATAAATGACATTAATTAATTTGAAGGGTTGTCCAAAAAATGCTCTTTTTGTTGTTGTTGTAGCTAGGCAGACTAGAAATTCTCTACTCTGAAATACAATATCGATTAGTATCAAAAGCATCCTCAGTAACAAGTATCCTCCCACTGTAGAACTTGTAAATCCTGTGTAAGCAGTCACTTGAAGAAATCTCTGTTGGTTCTGAAACATTTAGGTAACATGATAGTACTTAGCCATACTATAGTACAGTATCAGTCAGGGTTGGAAGGGACCACTAGCATCATCTAGTTCCAACCCCCCTGCCAGGGGCAGGGACACCCTACACTAGATCAGGCTGGCCAGAGCGTCATCCAGCCTGGTCTTAAACACCTCCAGGGATGGGGCCTCAACCACCTCCCTGGATAACCCATTCCAGGGCCTCACTTCCAATTTTTTGAAAAAATATATATTTTATAGCATTTGCAATTATGCTCATGTAACATCCCCCAACTCTGCAATTCTAACCTGGAATGTCAACAGCATGTGAAAAACTACTGTTGCAAATTCCATTTTTAAACTTATCACTCAAGAGGAATTGTGTAACAGAAGTGTGACACACTAAAATAGCACTTAGCTTTAACCTCTGGATGCATTCAGATAATACAGGAATATAAAAGGTTATTTCTGTAACAGGGGTGAGCACACATTGACTCGAGAGTGCTGTGTAAAGGATGCTGAAAACAGGCCTACATTCACAATGGTTTGTCAGCAAGGTCCCTCACTGATGGCATATATTGAATCTAAAAGTGAAAGTTACTTTTGGGGAAAAAGAGGGCGGGAGATACTGGAGTGTCTTTGATAAGGGGCAGCTGCTGCACAGCTAGTTCACAGAAAAATCTACAGGCAAATTGTTGCATCCTCTACTGCAAACCAAAAGCTACAACCAAGTACAAAAAGAGGTAAAAAGGAGCAACTTGCCCACCAGTATGAAAATCTGCCATAGCAATGTCAGAGCAACAGCAGAGCAACAGATTTAACCAGTGTTTTCATTTGGGAAAATAAAATCAGAAAAGATGAACTGTCTAGACTACACATTCAAGGTAAAATATCATCTCACAACATTGTCGCCTACCTTGACAGAAAAACTCTATCTCCATTCTTCAATACCGAAATATCGTCACAGTATACTAGAGGTTGGAAGGGACCTCAAGAGATCATCAGGTCCAAACCCCCTGTCAAAGCAGGATCACTTTGGGTAGTGCACACAGGAATGCATCCAGGTGGGTTTTGAATTTGTCCAGAGAAGGAGACTCCACAACCTCCCTGGGCAGCCTGTTCCAGTGCTCCATCACCCTCACTGTAAAGAAGTTTCTCCTCATGTTGAGGTGAAATCTTCTATCTTCAAGTTTGAACCTGTTGTTCCTTGTCTGTGAGCCACCGAAAAGAGATTGGCCCCCTCCACTTGGCACCCACTCCTCAGATATTTATACACATTGATTAGATCCCCTCTCAGTCTTCTCAAGTGTAAGGTTCTGTATCTGTTGACTGGTTTTAGCAGGTATTTTTCTACAGCAACTGCTCAATTCTTGTCCCCAAACCTTCTCAGAGAGCAGTGAAATCTGCATTAACTAAATTTTAGCTACCGGGAAGCACCTCCTATCAGGGGTGGCTCAGGAAGGCTAGTTTGCATCTTGGCACAGCATTTGGTGCCTAGCTATCAAAAACATACCCCAAAAATTCATGAGCTAGTTGCTCATGAGACTTGTTTCTGATTTTACTAATGAACTGTCTTTTCAAGGTAAACAAGGACCTATCCTTTAGTTTATTAGAGCTTTTTTCCTATTCCTTTATTCCATGCATTCTCTGTAACCTTTCTGCATCAAATGTAACTGGCCCACAAACTACTCTTCTCTCCACTGCCTGATTCCTTGGCCTCCAAATTTCCTTTCTTCTGTACTAGATGTGATTCCTTGGTGACCATTATTATGAAATCCAGAAGTAATTCTGTTATACTGATCTACTCTATGAGCATCCTATTAGGAAATCATTCCTGCACACTCTCTCAGGGTTGCACAGCAGGATGACCATCCAATTAAAATTCATCGCTAGTACTCTTGAAAGCCTGGCACATTAACCCCCTGTAACTGTTAAGCAGCAGATACTGCATCTGGAAGAAGTCATACAACAGTCCTTACATAACCATTAAGTTTCCTGTAATTTTGGCCAGGTTTTCCAGACTTGCCTTTGATTTTATCAGGAGCCATCTGGTAATTGTCTTTTCAAGCTGCATTTTTAGTTAGATAAGGGGGCTTTAATGTTATTATTACTGCCTGTAGCCCAAGATGACTCACACTCACTATAGTAAAAGTATTCTGCTAGATGTGGCCACGGGCTTCAAACAACTCCACATAATTTTGCAAACTGCTGAAATTAGTGCCAGTTATATTTTTTATCTATAAATTCTACTATTTTTAAGCCCATTGCACATTTTCTGAAGTCCTTCCTGAACAGCTCCTAGTACAGATATTCTCTTCTAGTCCTTTAACACAAGGGTTCTGGATTTCTTCTTCAAAACTATATAGTTCTAGTACAACAGCAGCAGTTAAAGATTCAGAGGGAGCGACAGGGGAAATGCATTAATCGAAAAGAATAATGAGTGGCCCCTAAATATCTCTGCCATGTTTTCCACAAAGCTGCAATTTATCATTTCCTATCCACACACCACACGGGTAATTCTCCAGAAGGGCAGAAATGGATTTCCCCAGCACAGCAAACTCTCCTAACCAAGGCTGGGTAACTGTTTCCAGGAGCTGGCAAATAAGGAAAGCACCAGGTTTGAAGGATGCACCTTCCTGCATAGTATTACAGCACTCAGAGCAGTGCTTCTTAACATCTGCAAAGAGACACAGCTAAAAATAGGCAGTATTCCAAGTAATCTCTAAGAACATGACAGTAGTATACAATTCAGCAAACCCACCTTTCTCCTTTTGCAGCTGTGGGATCATCTTGGTTTGGGCTTTCATGAGGCTTTGAGTCAGTCTGCTCGCGCTCACTTTGTGACCATGTTAGTAGTTATTTTCTGTAATGAAAATAATTCAAAAAGCTATGAATGACTGACTGAATCCTTTAAAATGAATCCATAAAGCAAATACACAGATCAAACATAATTCTCACAGCCTGTGTTTCTACAGCACTACAGATATCACTGTGATAAATATGTGATAAGTTGAAAAGCTATGTAAATTAAGGCTTTTTCCATCCTCTCTTGTCTGCTTTGCCTGTTTTCCACCCTCTAAAGTATTTCCCACAGGACTCTCTAATATTTTATACTTTTAAGCAACTTAAACCAGATGAAAACTTTTGAAAAGTAATAATCAGCTAGTTTGAACTGTATTTCTTCAAACTACTCTCAAAAGTGATTTCCTGCCAAAGACTCCCCAAGATCTCAAGTGGGAGAACTTCAGTCATGCAATGGTGGCATTTTCTGTTAGCTTACAGGTTACTCAGGAACCATGTTTTAAGGTATAGAAAAGTAAGATTTACACCTTAGGGAGGGAACAGGGGGAGGGAAAGTCAATTTGTCATACTTCTGCTTTTAACCTGGAAAATCCCCAGTAGAATGAGCTCCATAAAAGTGACGCTTTTGGCATTTATAAACTATAATTTGTTCCTTTATATTTCCCTCTAAGCTTCGCCCAGTTAGGGTAATGAACAACTGAAAAATGAAACAGTTTCAGCTAGTAATTCCTCAAAATATTGCTTCCCCTGTAATTCACATAATACACTGCACTGTAGCATTCTGCTGAGCAGTTCAACATGTTATTGACATCTATGATTACAACTCATTTGGGCCCAGTTGCACCACAGAGCAATGCAGTATGTGTAAAATCTCTGTGACTGTTACAAACACATATAAATATGAATAAAATATTTCACCTATGAATGCAGAAAAATGTTTAAAACTGTGGCTAGTATAACTGTGAAACTGTGATGATATAACCTGTTTCAATACTGCTCCATTGAGAAAGTGAGAAAGAAAAAAAAACAACAACAAAACCCCAAAAACAACTACCTGTGAAAAAGACAGATCTAGGCAGTAGTGATTTTATGTGTGAATTGACAAAAAGCCCACGTTGCAATATTCATAGTTTTCATGCAAAGATAGGTTTTATCTTGCAGTAAAAACCAGAAAGGAGAGAAGTCTCTCTCCCTTTCTCTCTGGTTGCCAGCTGATGCGCACAGAGTTGGTCTTAAATGCGTTGTTCTAGGGAACATTACAGTATCACAGTATCACTAAGGTTGGAAGAGACCTCTAAGATCATTGAGTCCAACCTGTCACCACAGACCCCACGACTAGACCATGGCACCAAGTGCCATGTCCAGTCCCCTCTTGAACGCCTCCAGGGACAGTGACTCCACCACCTCCCGGGCAGCCCATTCCAATGGCGAATCACTCTCTTGGTGAAGAACTTGCTCCTCACCTTGAACCTAAACTTCCCCTGTTGCAGCTTGAGACTGTGTCCCCTTGTTCTGGTTCTGGTCCCCTTGTTCTGGTATTCTGGTACATCATCCTCCTCAGATTTTTCTCTACACTACTGCCTTCTGAAAGGAGAAATAAAAGGTAGCATTGGGAACAGAGCATACCAGTAAAACTGAAAAAACTTTTAAGTTAGACTTCAACTTACAGACTTGCAAATACCTCTGAATTGATTTTATCTCCAGTGCTCCTCAGAAGCTTTGGTCAGAAACTTAGGTTCTTTCATTTGGAAAATCATGAAATCAAATCATGACATTACAGCTTATGCACCATGGAACTGGAGTTTTCTAAATGCAGGATGTCTGTAGTCAAAGGACAAAAATACCACACAAGTGGCTTAATCCACTCTTTTTCTCTCTCTCTCTCTCCCCCCCCCCCCCCAAGGTGAAGAAAAGACAGCTGTGGATGAACTAAAGCTGCCAAGTTTGAGTATTTTTGCTTTGCTTTGCCAAAACACAGATGTTGCAGGGCCACTATTTATTAAGTACACAGCACACAAAATTTTGTACAGGAACAGACACATTTCCTTCAACTCAGTGCAGATTAAGCAAAAATGCCAAGGCTTCTGCAGGCCAAACAGTAATACCCTCATACAGATTTTGAAGTGGCTATAAGCTGATTCTGGTTTTACAGGCACTGTCACATCCAGATACACTATTTAAATATAAGATTAAAGGATATAATTGCAATTAACACCTCTCACACCTGAATGAATTTCATATCAGGCATTGTGAGTACATAAAGTTTCAGTGATCTTCACACATTGAATAGAACCATTCACCAATGCCTATCACAATCTGGCTTGTAAGTGATGAGAATTACATTCCTAACCATTTAGAACTAATACGCAGATCTGTTGGTATCATTTCACTATATTACGGTAAATGGCATTCACTGTAAGAGTAAAGATAAAGTATAAGCACAAATAATCTCATTTCACTAGGTATGTTGCAATTTTCAATAGCCAAAGATAAAACATTACTTTTAGTACACAGTTTGTGTTTATTGATTTAAACTGAAATTGTTCATTTAATCAGGTTGGCAGTTCTACTAGCTGAATTCTAATTTTTGCACCTTTCTTTCCCTATTCTGGCTTTTCTGATTTCCTTCCCTTTCTAAAGTCAATTTAATAGTGATCTCCAGCAAAGGAATACTCAGTCTCTTTTTCAAACCATTCAACATTTTGATTTAGGAGTAAGTTTTGCAAGAATTCTACCTCATGTAGTCCTTCTCTAATTCACAAAGTACATGTGTGCACGAGAAATGTAAGAATAAACTTGCACCAGTTAGAAAGCTTTCTACCCTAATGCCTACACATAGAAGGGCATTTTAACTCATCTATTGAGATTAGCAAGCATTTTTCAAGCTTTTGGGAGCTTTTCCTACCAAAAGTCAACTTGAAGGGAACTGAGATATTATTTCCTTTTAAAAGTAATATCAGAGGAGCTTACAATTGGCAGAAATATGATCGAAAATGCAAATTCTGAAATAGAGCCAGGTAAAGAAGACTGCACATAATTCCTCAGTGAGGTGAGACTGCATGTACACAGTAGCACTCATGGGGAAGGGGTTGACCATCCCAGCCAGTTCCAGGAGGCCAGAGTTACAGTGGCTGAACTGTCAGACTTAGCCTTTTCTAGAGGTTTTTGACAAGTGCAGACTTCAGACTTGGGAAGCCAGGTCAGTTGCTCCTATACTTGTGCTATGCCGGTACAACTGCCTGTAGGGCCACGTTTTGAACTTACTATAACTGCAACTAAGAGCAAGCAAAGTTAAAGAGATCTCACACCATCATATAATGGTACAGCCCTAGTGCAGCTTCCCTTGGGATCTGTGGGGGAGTAGGCATGTCTGCTCTTTTCCAGCTGCTGTTACATATCTTCTCATGGCCATAACAGCTACCTGGCCAGTAGATTTTACAACAAAAGTTTGTGAGAGATAAGGAATAACATCAGCCTTTGCTTCTCCCACTTCCTGCACCTGGCTTTTCATCTGCCTCTGTAATTATGCATGCACATGACATTGCCTAGAAGTCCTTTCCCACCTCTCTCTGACCCAAGCTTAAGTACATCACTAGGCATTTCAGAGCCTGCTTGTCTTGAGCAATAGTTGCTCATGACATGGGATTCCTCCTTACATTTTGTCCTCCTTAATTTGGGGAGATCACCTTCTCCCTTGCCTGCTTTCAACATCCTTTTAGACAGGTGCCAGGGTAAGGTGGGAGATGGGTAAGTAGAACCTACATTACAAAATTTGCATTTTGAGAATGTAGTTCTGTTAGCTTCCTAAATGTTAATATAAATGGCATATTTTTCCACTTAAGGAAGGAATAGGGGAAAGTAAAAAGGAAAACCTCAAAGGTTCAGAATTCAGTAAAATCTCCACCGTAAGAATGCAATCTTCCTCACATCATTTTCTGATACAGTGGTGGTTCGCAACTAAAGCAAGTTAGGCAGTTTTGGTCAGATAGCCGTCTACCGCAGAGTTCAATAATTTCAGCTGCTTAAGAGTTCTAGATATACAGCCCAAATAGAAATGGTTTAGTAAAGCCATTTATACAACCATTGCTTTAGCTTCCTCTCTTTTCAAATGCTTAATATTATTTATATAGTGTCATCAGTAACTTTAAATGCAACTAGTTAATACTTAAGCAATTAGCAGTCTTATAGCACTGAAAGGTATTCAGTAAAACTACTGAATTAGTTCGGGTTTTGGTTTTGGGTGTTTGTTTGGTTGATTTTTGTTTATTTGTTTGGGGTTTTTTTTGCAAATCTTACCTTGTCCCCTTGAAGACAGAGGCACAATGTAAAGCAGGAGAGTAGTTTCATTTTTAATGGCTCAGGCCCTTAATTTTCAAATTATATTTGTTGTAGGAGTTCTGTAACACTGGAATAAGATTTCTTTACATATATGAGACTATGAAGTCATAAATTGCACACATTTTGAAATTATTTTGCCCAAATCCACATATTAATAAAGGAATTTTGAAAAAAAATAAATGAGCTATACAATTAAGTTGTGTGATATTTCAGGCACCCCTCTTACCCTACAGCTAAGTACTACTCATTCTGACACTGCTTTGCTTTCCCCAGTCTCTGCCTGCAGAGTATACCACACACATTAAGAAGAGATATGAAAGTAAACCAAGATTCTGTAGGAGAAAGACCTCAAATGTCTCAGTCCTTGGTGCTGTATTGGTGATTGCACAAACTGAAGTTCACACTTCTGAGATGTGCATTTTGCAGTCATGTTTTTTGATTGTATTCTGTTTATTTCCATCTTTAAGAACCTAAATGTTAAGGGTAGATCAGGTCATCAGGAAAATGCACAGGGTGCACACTTTCTTCTCAATAACAACTGTAATTTATTTGGACTGGAGTTCTGAGCATTTTCCAATGGAGAAACAACATATTAAATATTCAATTTCATATCCCACTCGCTGGAGAGACACACTGCAAATTAGAAAGCATAGAGTCCAAATGTTATTTAAAAGACCCCATCCAGTTCCACATGGGCAGCACTGACAAGCACCATGTCAAGGACACCAACTAAGCTCTCTTCAGAACTCTTCATCTCTTTCAGAAAAATACATCATTTTATCATAGGGTCCAGATTCATTATGAACTTTTAGGTTCAGCAAGTGAAGGAGGAAAAAAGTGGGTTTCATGGGTTTTTTCCCTCTAAAAATGCAGTTCAGGATAATTTATCGTTTATGATCTTGGCTGATTCAATATAGATTGGTGACAAGATTCCATCAAATGCATTATTCTAAGTCCCAGCAGAATAGCCATTGCCATTTCCAGATTATATCTCAAATTATTACACATACACTGCTGCGTTAATGAATCTAAGTATGATATCATAAGGGTTTAGAGTCCAAACTGGAAGATTTTGAAATGTGAGATACTACCAGAAAATAAAATGTGAATTGAATTTGAAGCATGGAAGAGACTTTTGGATATATTTTACTGTCTTTTGGCATCATCTTTATCTCAGCAAATTTAAAAAAGCTTCAGGCCCTCCACTTGCTGTCTATACACACCCAGTTACAATTATGTCCATTAGTTGCCTTAGCAACAGAGGCAGAGGTTAAGTCATTTTCTAGAAGAGGCCCAGTGCAAATTATGGCATTATACCAACTTATTGCCAATCGTTTTAATTAAAACATTTCGCTTTCAACTCAGCTAACAGCAGAGATCAGTAAACAGGGCAGATCAAATTACTGATATTTAAACTCCCCTGCCTTTGGAAAGGACCCGCTGTAGCTTAATTACTTTTGAGCAGGACTGATCAAGGCAGAGCAAAGAAATAAAATCATTCAGATATGGCTGAATATATTAAAAAATACAATATCATGTTTCTAAACATATGCAATACCAAATAAAACTTGTATAATTTCTAGGCTGCTGTTCTATGGCAGCATCTACAATAATGGCAACAAGAATACCTTTCTCCATAATGCTCTTCTGACATTTTTCCACCTCTTGCCATTAAGAAGTTGAAGAGGCAGAGGATGCATTCCCCAATTTGCCTCTCTGATAGTGAAAACTCTAAGACAGTCAAGTGTCACAATACTTGATACCCAGTACAGAAGGAATTGCCCCACTCTTTTTTTTACTATTCTTCTTTCACATGTCCTTACATACCTACGGGGGGGCAGGGAAATCATCTACAGACAACATTCCCTTGTTTATCTAATGCAGGCTCTCTTTAAATGTGGATAGGGAAAAAAAAAACACTACATATTTTTTTGGCTGTGGCATAACATTCTGCCATACTACTGATGAAATTCTATTACTATTTTTAAAGGGTTCAGGAAGAAGAACAAAATCCTATGAAATACATAGTGTAACTGGTACATTGGGAGTTATCAGACCTAACTTCACCTCTCTAAAGAACAGACATTTGAGCATGCTCCATTCAAGGGTAGCAAATTGCCCAGACTTCTCTTCTTTGACTCTAAACAGAACTTCAGCCAGCTTGCTCTAGCTTGTATATTTAAATTAATAAATCCATTCCTACAGCAGTAAATCCTATCTTTGGCTTTTGGAAAACATAGTTTCCCTTTTCAAAGCTTGTACAAATCTCTCCATTTGATCTAGAAAACTGAAACAGATTTTTTTCCCTCACTGACTACATGGCATTCAGGAAACTTTTTTTTTTTTTTTTAATAAAATATGACCAGCTGTCATTCACACAGAACCACTCCAGTCTGATTAGTCAAGATGATTAAGTTGGTAAGAGAAAAATCAGGCCTTCTGAGGACAATTAGGAAGGATTCCTTATGGATCATGACTAAAGCTTGATTTTCCTCATGGTAGTACAGCTGGATTTGTCTGCTAAAACCAAAAAACCCCAAAAAAACCACAACAGCGTCAAACTACCAAGGCAGCTAAGCAAGAGCAGAAACTCTGCTGAGCAAGTCTCATGAGAGATTTAGAATTTCTCATTGGCACAGACAAACAATATCTCTTCATATGTAAAAAAAAAACCAAAAGAAAAGCTTTTAAGGTTTACTTCTTAGCTTACAAGAATTTTCAAAGATGAAAAGTTTTGTTTAAAACCTCTGTGCTTTATGCAGTCCTAGCTACTGAAATATTTACCCGAGTGAAAAATGGTCACTGTTACGTGGAACAAGAAAAAACAAAGGTGAAAACACTCTTCTTCATAGTCAACTATACTTTTCAAGGTAAAAAATTCAGAAACTTTCAGAGTCTACTTAAATATTACAATAGAGAAAAGGACATTTTTCTTGCTCTTGGCCACAAGTGAATTGCAGAGGGAAAAAAATACGTGGCCAGATTAACTTCTCCTAGCTCCTAAGTAGACCAATTATTCTTTCCAACTGCAATTCTTATTGGTCTATATTTTTCTCATTAAAATACAACTATACATCTATTGCTAATTTATTGCAAACAAGAAGATTGGGGTGGGTTTTGGGGGTTTTTGTTTGCTTTCTGAGTGAATAAAATAATAATAGCCACTCATACATGTGCTGACAGACTACTGAAATGCATTGGCATGTACCTTATGCTGGTATTTTATTAAATACCTCATTCTGATGAAAAAGTAGATTCAAAAGAAAAGGGTTAAACCAGAGTAAAAAATATCCATTAAGCAAAAGCCATTATTCTTCAGCTAATTGCAAAAGCTAATCAGAATAATTAACCTAAGAGGAATCGTAAAAAGATACCCACTCTGTAAAATATACAAATGTATGTAAAAAATCCAGGACTATTGCTACAGATGACCTTCTAAGTTATCTTAGTAACTACTGTAGCACTTTCATGCAATCATAATACTGGTAATTTGTAAAGAGAAAATTGGCAGAAAGAACATAAGCCTGTCCATAAAAGCTAAGTTGCCAAGGTACGTCAAGCCACTGAACATTTTGATACTTATTTTCTCTTCCTCAGCTAATTACCTACTTAACTCCATATATCTTAAGATGAATTTGTATGATTATTTTGAAACCCCAAGAAGTCTGCCACCTGTTTTTGAGAACAAGGTAGCTGTGTAAAGTTTTGTCACAGATTATGAGACAGTTGAGCAGAATCCAGTGATAACAACACAAAAATAATTAAATATCTATAAAGAGTGCAGCACTTACTATGTTAACTTTTCTTTCTACTTAAAAAAAAATTATATATATACAAAATAAAGGCCTCTTGCAAACTTCCACTTAGGATTGCAAATGTTTAAAAGTCTTGGACTCCGAAGTCTTGTTACAAGAAGAACTCTTGTGATAAGAGGATTTTTTTTCAAAGAAAGTTTGTTTAAACCTCCTTATCTTTACAGAAAACTGAAAATGTAATTCCAATCCCTCAATTAAAAAGCCTAACACAAAGGGGGGAAAAATAACAAAAGCAGAAATAAATAAAAGCAACCCCACATTGATTATTTTGCCTCTTTTTCATTAACACTGCCAGACTGCTAAATTAAAATTAGAATTTTGGAGGGCTAATATAACAAAACTACAGGAATACCATTCTTTCATAAGTTAATTTATTAGCACTACTATTTAAGAATAAATTACACCAAATGTTGATATGATAAAATTGTTTGTTTACCATTAGCACTAACAAAGAAACCACAGTGAAATGCTGGTGTGTCTGCCTCAATGTTGTTTTTTTATTATTTTTGCTTATTTGTTTTATAGTGTTTTTCACTCCCTTTTAATGAAGAAACCTTTTTAGAACTGTGAATCAGCTCCTTCTCAGTTCTGCAATCAAAATTTCCTGATACCAGACCCACCTAACTTCAAGTCAAGTCCTTCATTATTTTGCCTAACCAAGGTCTTACATCCAATAGCATTTTTTCCCCAACTAAAAAGAACTTTGGAAAAAGTAGGACATTTCCTGCAGTCAAAGTTTCTAAATGGCTTCTCTTCTGTTCCAAATTCATGATAATATTTTGTCTACCCAAATACTACTTCGTTGATTTTTTTTTTTTAAGCCATTGATTTGATTGATTGCAAGCTTTGAGGAAATTACAGGAAAACAATCAAGCAAAGCCTGATAAGAAACAGTTCAAATTGAATTTCATCACAATAAAGATGCTCTTAAGCCCACTGCATGCTGTTCCAGAGTACATTTGATATTTGAAATCACTCAGAACAAATCTGTATCGCCAAAGAATTCTGCTTTTAACTGACTGAGCTTAGCTTCTTTTAGGAAGAAGAAGATGCAAACATCCATGAATTCAATTGCATTTAGCACCCTGGAAAAACACAATTATAAAAAAAATACAAGCAAAGATGATATCCATTCAAATCACTAATTTTTTTTTTTAACACCTACTTTTACTAATATTCTGTTATCTAAAAAAATGATGGTTCCTTGCAAAAGCAGCTTTTTTTCTCGTGAGTTAAGTGATTTACAGGAGTCAGATGGATTCATAATCTCCTGACAAAAGCAAAGCCTTTAATGGAGGAAAATTGAAAAAGAAAAAAATTCCTAATTAACCTCCACCCACACTCCCACCACTGGTACTCTTATGGGCAACAAAAGGCATTCTGTAAATCAACCTTGTTCCACCTTCCTAGTCACAAAACATTCTGACTTGTAGAAGGCCTTTTATGCTGATAACACAGACATACATACAGACACAACCACACTCCAGTATGGCTTCATTACATCAAGAAGTTGATTGCAACACTGTAGCCTCAAAATGCCACAGATTTGGGCCAGCTTTGCATTGTAAGAGGAACAGAAAGAACCTGGTATAGCATTGCAGCATAATTTATATCAACAAAATACGATTACATATGTTTAAAAATAACATTGCAGTAAAACTCAAGATGTTTATTTGTTTTTGTATTCAGGTTACTGCCTTCACGTGATTTTAGTTTAAACATGGAATTAGTGTCCTCATAGACACTTTGCAAATAGATTCTTACACGTTTTATTTTTCAGTTCCAAAATATTTGGTTCCCAGAAATTATACTGAATTTCAGCTTCAGGCACCAAAATATCAGCCATCCGTTCTCTAAATTCTATTCTCTAACATCACCTTTCTTTCAGCCACATGACATGCTGAAAGATCAGAGGTGGTCTGTTCATCATAGCTGTGTGTCACTTGGTCAACATAACATATGAACCACTTCCTCAATATAATAGTTTTGAATTTTTGTACTGGACTTCTATGTGATTAAATTGCATTTTGAGTTCTGGGTACCAGGATCGTTTTAATTTACATTTGCTTTTAACTTTTCCTTATGCAAAGCATCTTAACCTAATAAATCAAAGACTGACAGCACAGGATTTTTCATTCAAATAAAAATATTTGGGGTAATAAATTAGATATGGACTAAGAACTCCAGATTGCACAAGTAGATTGCTCAAGGATGGTGTATTCAGACCAAGAGAGTCCTGAAAACCTGAAGATTCTGAAAGCTGATTAAAGAAATAAATTTTTAAATGTCAACATTTCAAAAAGGAGCAGGTAAAACTGTTCAAGCACTACCTATGAAGGCAATTCACTCTCCTAGGGACTATATTATAGGAATATAAAAAGAAATAGGAAGGAAGAAACTCAGACAGCAGCCTGGTCAAGTGGGAGGTGTCCCTGCCCATGACAGGGGGTTGGAACTAGGTGATCTTTAACCTTCCAAGCCAAACCATTCTATGATTCTATGGTATATGTTTCTATGAATAATCACATCTTTGAGGCAATAGTTTTCACAAGTTTTTTTTTCCCAGTTATACTAATAAAGGGTACTTTATGTTGGCCTCAAAAACTGCAGGGTAGTTTTTTCACTTACAGAGAAGACTGAAAATTAATCCAGGAACACACATGCTAGGTGGATTAAGAAAGCTCTTGTGTTTTGGAAATTTTCTATGGGAAAAGGGAAAAATACAGAACAAATAAGCCTTCTGCAGTTGGGAAAAGTCCTGAACACAACATGGATGTAAACGAGAATCACCTCAAACCTGAGACAGGCAACATGCACTATGGTTCAAAGATTACATGGCCATGCAATAGGAAACGTAAATTCACTTCCCTCCTCTCAAAGAGTCAGAGAGTTAGTCTGAGCTCCTGTTTCAGTAACTCAGGATGAATCAAGATTGATTACCCTTTATTGCATTTGATCTATGCCCACAAGGAAATAATGACATCTGCTGCTAATACTAATGGACCACCTGCCAACAAGAAATCTTGATAATTAGGCAGAAAAGGATGCAAGAAACCACCCCAAAGATCACTGAAACTCTCCACAAAGGACAATTCCTTTCACATCTCATCAGGTGCAAGAATGAGCCATTCTCTCCTTTACAGTTTCTTTCCTAAATACCTGAATACATCTCTTGCTTACTTCTTCTTACTGCCCTTCTGGGAGCAATGTCTGTTAATTGAAATGGCTCCCCTTTGTAATAGTCAGCAGCTGGTTTGATTACTGTATTCCAATAAATAATATGGCTGTATTAATTCAGACATAGCAATTAACACACAGGCCAGACATTTTTATTGTGTCACTTTTACTGTATACTACCAATTAGATGTTTCTATCTGAAATACTATCCTGTATTGAAAGCCAAATAAATTTAGCTATAGTTTGATCTTTCCAACAATTGTGTCCCCCATTAAGAATCATCCAATAGCACCTTTCAACCCATTCACATTGATCCTCCCTGCCCTGAACTTACATCTGAATTCCTACCATCTCCTTTGCAATTGCCTTTTAAGAAGCAAAAATTAAGTGCTGATGTTTTGGATCAGATAGCAAAAAAAAAAAAAAAAAAAAAAAAGATCCATGACACAAGTGTGACTCACATAGAAAGAAAATAACACTTACTCCCTAGAAAAATTAATATTTCATTAAAGCAACGCTACAACTTTACCAGATTTGGAAGCATGGAGAAAAAGAGGAGGTATTTGTAAAACACAACAGCATTTGCATAAAAGCTATTCATCTTCTGTCAAAAACCATTGCATGACTTCTTAGAAATTTAATTTTCAAGAAGTACAAAGAAAACAGTAGTTTCGTAAGTTGTGTAACAGCTGAAACCTAAGGGATCACAAAATATGTTTTATTCACAGCTTAGAGGGTTTTTTGAATCAGAGCTAAATTTGAAAATGCTTTATTATGCACTTATATAGATG
Source organism: Picus viridis (assembly GCA_033816785.1). Taxonomy (NCBI): domain Eukaryota; kingdom Metazoa; phylum Chordata; class Aves; order Piciformes; family Picidae; genus Picus; species Picus viridis. Next base: position 26,295,906 of record CM066586.1, read on the forward strand.
TATTTACATTTTGTCTGTTCTTTTAATTGGTTTACATTAACTGGTCTATGTTATTTCAATACTTTTGCATATGTTTAATAATTTAAAAGAGTTCTTTATATTGTTCTATATATTTCTCTCGTGATAAAAAGGATTTTCTATTCCTTTCTAGGACAATTCCTAGACAGTTTCTGGTATAAGTGTTATTTTTAGCCAGTGCTATTATTTTAATTCAGGCAGATATAAAGCTTTTTAAAAAACATATGGTACTTAAAAAACTGAAGTTGTACTCACACATCAGGATATTTTGTTCTTATCAATTGTGCATTCTCTTTGGGTTGTATCTCTAAAATAGAAATAAGAGTTATCATCTGTTCTTCCAGTCTCATGTTCACTTGAATCCTAGTCTGATTGGCTCCAGGAACAATTATATTTCTAACTGCTGATGATGTAAAGAAAACCAGCACTTTTAGAATGTGAATGAAATGCTTGAGATGAACATGGGTATTTATTTTTTTACCTCTTAGTTTGGAGTAAACCATCATACAGTTTCACATTTTAGGCTTATCAAATAAGTACTGAACTTTGTTATTAATGCTATTAAATAGAAATAGAAGGAAACAGTAGTAGTTTTATACTTCAGGGACCTGACATATTACTGGCTATGTTCCTCACTTGGTTATGTGACTATGGAAGTCTTTAAGCATTACACAGTGTAAAGGCAATGCAGGAACCAGGCAGCATTTATTGCATGATTTCTCCAGAAACAGGTTACCCATCCTTCATTTCAATAAAAACCAAATTACAAAATCTCTGGACAGACTGAGATACCAATTACCATATAAGATATTTGATCTTTACTGCTCTCTACACACTGTGATTGTGTGCTATAAATTGTTCTGCTCATTTAAAACATCCAAATTCAAGTTCATGACAGTTCAAGAAAGTGATAAACACTTAGTAGAACACAAAACAACTGTGAAATTATTTGGTATACTGACTTTTTTCCATGAACATCTGTAAATGCTTCAAGTCTTCACTGCAGAGCCAGATACCTTCTCCTCGCAGAGCCTCTGAGCTACGCTCCCAGACAGCAGTTGTGAAGTCAAGCAGAGCCAGTAGGTGCAGTAGTTACAAGTTTCCTTAAGGAGCCCATATCCACTAAGTGTGGCAAGTAACACAGAAGCAATAGATTCTATAATGTAAAACCTGTTTCCTGGAAGCTTCACAGCAGCCTGAGAAAGCAATTTCAAGGTACAAAGAAACAGCTGATATCTTACATTTGGGATCTCCTGTAAAACCCTAGATCAGGTATAAATCAGTGTAGATGTTTGTTACAATCGTTTGAGTGCACCTTGCTTACACAAGTCAGTGGGTCTTTATCATCTTCCTGTCACCTGACTTGTTAATTAGTGTAGATATAAATAATCAAGTATTAATATGAGCAGAAAACAATGCTGGTTTGAGGTAAGTTTGATGTTATGTAAAACTAGATGGAGATGGTAACAAACTGAATCTTGACATCATTGCCATAATTTAACACAGAGCTATTGGCGTCTAAGACTAGCTTGTCATGTTGTATGGCCTAACTCCTACATTTGCAAAAATAGTCTGCATTTCATAAACAGTGGCACAACAAATACAGCCATTTGTCACATGGAAGAGAAACATAAAGGAAGCGTATGCTACACATATTTTCTTAATCTGATTGAGCCTTTGGAAGAAAAGATGTCAATCAAGGGCAGCAGAACTGCTACAACTTACTGAGTGCTTAAGGTTGGGTTTGAGTCTTTGTTTGCAGTGGGATTTTTGTTCACCTGCAGCTCAGAACTAGAAAGTCTCCTGAATCTGTGACAACTTTGCAACGTGGTGTTAATTTTATGGGAAACCCCTAATGTAGGATACTCTCTCTATATATATTGCTATATATATATATGTGTGTGTATGTGTGTGTGTATATATATATATATATATATATATATATACATATACATACACACACACTATGGTTTATTTATGCACTGAATCCAAACTCAGGATCTGCTAGTTTTGCTTTATTGCATTATTTGTTTTAGAATGTGTTACTTCATTGCACTCAGTAGGATTCAAACTTATTAAGAATATCAAAAATAGAGAAAACAATTTTATTCTGTTGAGTTCAACCTGGCAGCTCAATCCATTCCTGAGTAACTTCAGAAATTAACAGTCCTTCTGGACAAAGTGAGATAACACTACAGTATCAGACAGCATGAAGAGGAGCATATGAGAACAGAAAAGGAGGAATCACAAAAGGGAAAAGAAAACAAATTGTTCTTGACTTCTTTCTTATCTTGGTGCTGATCCAGAAAAAAAAAAAATCAAAACACATGAGATGTTTTTTCACTGATGTTTTCTCTCACAAAGTCAAAAAGCATCCTCAAATCAAAGCTTTTATCACCCTTGTCAGTATAGCAATATAATGGAATAAAACACTTCACAATCAACCTTGTTGCTCTTTGTCTTACTAGTACAAGAAATGCACAGCATAAAATACTGTTTAAAAGGTGCAATAAATAGCACCCAAGAGCCATTTTTGACATGTAATCACTCTTGACATGCTTTGGGCAGACTTTGCTGGCCTATTGACCCTGCCTATGGGCAAAGCGTGTCTCTTCGCCTCAGCTAATTTTTCCTGGACATCCCTGTCACAGTGTAACTCCATTTGAAACAGCTGAAAAGGTCAAAGACTGTTTTTCCACTTTCACCCTGAATTCAAGTCAGTTCATATCTATGCATCTCAAACACTGCAATTTGTGAATCTTTGCACATGCACTCTTTTTCTGTTCCTTTCCTCCATGCCTCCATCCACCTCTTTCTGAAAACACCTTTGTTTTTTTCATATACTTATAAAATTGTACTCACTCCCTGTACTTTATAAAGCTCTGCATGTCCTGCAGATGACAAGGGAATGTAAATTCAGAGAGGAGGCTTTTTCACCCACCTCTGGACTGCATTTCCCCAGCCTGGACCCTTTTGAGTACTTAGTTACTGGAGTGAAATCAAGGCATTAGAGCAGTAGCTTGGCACCTACAGAGGAGAGCCACTATTTAAAGAATTTCTCCTTTAAATAACTCTACTGACCATCTCTCACAGCAGTGATAACAGCTCCCTGGTGCTCTTTCTGGGTTCCTGAAAGCCAGAGCAGTCATTTGTTACTTACTACTGCTTCCAGTTCCTTGCCACTAGGAGCAAAATAGACATCAGTAAACAAGGAGAGAGCAACTGACATCATGTATCTGGACCTGATCAAAGCCTTCAACATTGCTCCACATGATATCCCAAAATAAAGTGAATAAAGAACTGGCTTGGCAGCTGCACCCAGAGGGTGGCTGTCAGTGGGTCCATGTCCAAGTGGAGGCCAGTGAAAAGTGGAGACCCTCAGGGATCAGTACTGGGACCAGTCATGTTTAACATCTTTGTTGGCAGCATGAGCAGTGGCATCGAGCGCACTCTCAGCAAGTTTGCCAACTACACAAAGCTGTGTGGTGCAGCAGACATGCTGGAGGGAAGGGACACCGTCCAGAGGGACCTTGACAGGCAGGCCCATGACGACCTCATGAAGTTCAACAAGACCAAGTGCAAGGTACTTGATCTGGGTCAGGGCAATCTGAAACATTGATATTGGCTGGGCAGTGACTGGCTTGAGAGCAGCCCTGAAGAAAAGGGCTTGGGTGTGCTGGTGGATGAGAAGCTTAATATGAGCTGCCAGCGTACACTTGCAGCCTAGAAAGCAAATCACATCCTGAGCTGCATCAAGAGAAGTGTGGCCAGGAGGTTGAGAGATGTGATTCTCCCCCTCTACTCCATTCTGGTGAGACCCCACCTGGAGTACTGTGTCCAGTTCTGGAACCCCTATTACAAGAAGGATATGGATGTGCTGGAGCATGTCCAGAGATGAGCTATGACAATGATCAGAGGGTTAGATTTAGATTAGATGTTAGGAAGAAGTTCTTCACCATAAGGGTGGTGAGACACAGGAACAGGTTTCCTGGAGGGGTGGTAGAAACCCCATCCCTGGAACATTTTAAGGCCAGGCTGGATGTGACCTTGGGCAGCCTGATCTAGTGGAGGGTGTCCTCGCCCATGGTACGGGGGTTGGAACCAGATGATCCTTGGGGTCCCTTCCAACCCTGACAATTCTGTGACTCTATGAAAAAAAAGGTGTTGCTTCTGTTGTAAGACTCATCCAAAAGTATGGTATTAATAATATATTTGTAGTATATAATCTACATGAAAGAAGTGAAAGCTAAAACATTATCTTGCATGTTCAATTTAGAACTGGAAGAGCAATATGAGAAGTAATGAAAATATAAAAACTGCATATATTTTCCAAAGTATCTAATTCACAAAGCACTATTTTAGTTGACAGGTTGGAATGCTTTCAGTCAGATTTGCCATAAAAGGACCTGTGTTGCCACAGAACTAGCAACAAAATTACCTTTGACACAAACTGAGATGAGATGATTTTTTTTTCTTCATAATGCCTTTTTTTTTTCCTCTTTTTTCCCCCTCTGACCTGAAAATTCTAGTCTAAGATGGGCCTCCTTCCAAAAAAAAAAAAAAAAAAAAAAAAAAAAAAAAAAAAAAGTGAGAAAAGTGTTTATTTAAGAGATCTTTAGTCATACACATTGGATTTCTAAAATAATAAAGAATTTTGAAGCAACAAAATGAATTGAGGTAGTATTTCCAGCTCCAGCCTTGGTTAGAGTAGAACAAATGGTGCTTTCTCTTGTAACTGTATAAAATACACCTTAACCTTTTCTTAAAAGGACAACAGGATAACCTCCAAACTCACAAAGCAAGATAGGCTGTTAAGCAGCATACTGTAGCATTCTGGGAGCCCTGAGAAGATAGCAAATGAAAGGAATTTAAAGTTGACCACAGAGAGAATAAAGTTTATCTATCTTTTGATTTCTGTTGGTTTTCCTCCCCAAGCCCTCTCTCTAAAACTGCTGCTTAGGTTTCACTCAAATCTCAAAAAAGTCCATGAAAAGGTGTTTGGCTTGTACAATATCTCTCTCGTCAACAGAGAGAGCAATGTCAACTTTTTGTTGCATACAATGCACCAAATTAAAACATTATTCGTTCCCTAAGATTATAATTCAATCGGCTCAGTTTGCACTGGAGAACTCTCCAAGAGGCTGGCTTCTGTTGCAGAGTCATTTTGGGCCTACCGCGTCACAAGTACATGCCAATACCTCAACTAAATGCACATAAACCACACAGATAAGTATTGTCATCAGTGCAAGCAAGGTGTAATACGGAAGTGATAAGGAAAGCAAGTACAGAGTTTTCATTATTGCCAGGGGAGGTACTATGCATCACTTAAGCTTCATTATTGTTCCATGGTAACAGAGAAAGGAGTTTGGCCTAAGTACAAATTTTGTGTCCAAGGCCAAAATAATCCATAGTATCCATGCACCTAATTCAACTTTTTAAGGATGAAATTCCCCTTTCAAATCTGGGAAGCAGAATTTACTTTAAATAAGTATTTTCTTCTCCCTGAAAATGCAACACAGCAAAGAAGAAATGTGCATGGAGAAAGTGGATACAAGAGTGAAGATCTCTGTTGTACAGATCATGTTTCTTGAACCCAAACAGAAAAATAAAAAAAATAAAGAACACCAAAGTCTCTTACACATACTCCAGTCGCTTTCTCTTTTCGTAGTCCCTAAAAATAATTACTAACCGATTTCTCTACTTTCCTTCTCCAAAATTTTTGAAAGAACAACCAGTTAGGATAGTTGGCTTTTTGACAGACATAGAATAGATCTGGTCCCAGGGCTGTTTCCAGTGCTATTGCTATACAACCTCAGCAGAGAATGACACCTATGAATAAAAGTTACTGATAACTTGCAATTTCCTGCTGTCATAAAATGATGAAGCTACTCCTAAAACAATGGTTCTGCTCTAGTGGATACATTCCCTTCTGTCTGCAGCATATACATACAATACACAATGCTATAACTTGTTTCATGCACACGTGAAACAGCCTTTGGCCAACATGAAGAATTTGAACTGGCAACCTGCAGACTTACACATCTGTCCTGTTTCCATCTGAGCTGAGAGCCATGCAGCTGAAAGTTAGCACAGTACATATGCTCTATAGATTTACACAAGGTCAACTTAATATTCATTCACTGGGATCACACAAAAATTGCTTTTTACTACCAAAAAAAAAAAAAAAAAAAAAAAAAAAAAAAGTGTGTATTTTATCCAGAGCCTTGGTTTTGTACCTCAACAGAAATTAAAACACAGATGCAAAAAATTTATTGACTTGTGATCAGTAGCCCCAGGTCAGGTACAATCTCTGAAGAACAAGCCCACTATTACGTGGTCCTTTCAGGTTGCTCTTATCTTCTAAACACTTTAATACATCTGATATTTCCTTTGGGATTTTTAAGGGGTGGAAGCAGGGAGAGATGGGAAAAAGAAAAAAAAAAGATAGGATTTGGATATTTTCCTATAAAATTACTTTCCATATGAAATTCTACTTTTATTAAAGATTATCTACTCTTGCCACAATTGCAAAAAGAAAGCAGGTAGAGTTGTGTATGGTCTAGAGTCTACTGTTTGCACTGCAAGGTTACTTTATATATTCCAATCTAAAAACCACACACAAAACAATTGAAAACCAAAGCAGAAAAACAAACAAAACCAAACAACCTCCCCAACAAACAAAAAGAAAATGCCACCAAACCACAAACTAAACCCATACCAATCATTTGCAGCTGTTTGTAGTGCTGTAGGTGAGGTTCAGTGTGTATAAATGCTGAAAATTAGTTTCTAAAGAGTTAACATATTGCATCCAGAGCCTTCTCTGCCAGGGATTGCTTTTCTGTTTAGTTCTATAAATGAAATTTATTAAAACCATTACATGCACAGTGATGCCACAATATCCAGAGCAAAGTTACTAAATGTAAAAGAGCTTTTATTTAATCAGGAGATAGCTAACAGATGTAATGACTGGGGTATGAGGTGGAACCTACTCTTACATTCAGACCTCAACAACATGGTTTTATCACTTTCAATAACATGCATTCCATATTGCTCTGAAACTATTACTTCAAACAGAAGGCAACCATTTCTAAAAATGTCCCATTTATTACACCCAAACCTTTCTGCTTGTGTGCCCAACTGGAATAAATTTTTTTCTTGTCTTCAAAAACCTTCCCCCCCCCCCCCCCCCCCACCCCCTTTTCTTTTTTTTTTTTTTTTTTTTTTTTTTAAACAAGCAGTTCTACTTCCCCATCCATCTTGTCTGCACGAAGAAGGGATAACCTGCAGCTGAATTACAGAAAGCCTATTCTCCCAGTGGGATCTGAGATAAGATAGACTGCATTAACCCTAAGATTCATTTCCCAGCTAGGAATTCTCCCTAACTCTTTTAAGAAGATCACAGGAAACAGGCTGGATAATGGTAAGAGATCTATTGAGTGCACTTTCATCACCAGCTTTCATGAAGAGAGAAATGGTAATAAGGTCGCAAAAGCCTGAAATGCTTTGGGTGGCTAGAAGACCTTTCTCTAAATACATTGGCATTTCGGTTTCGATACACAATGCAATACAGACATCCAGGATATTTTGTCCACGTAAGATGGGTTTCAGATGTAAATTCTAATTGATACATCCATTTCATTGATTCTCTCTAAAAAGACTCATCCAAAAGTTATCTCCATAAGATTTACTTCTACTAATCATTAGCAACTGCTATTTTTGAGACAGTTATTTGAAATTTTAAAGAATTATTCACTGGGACAAAACTTCTTGCCTGTCATCTAGTACAGAGTCATTGTATATGCCATGAAAGCTAACAAAATATTTTCCTGCATAATCAGTGAGACCACAAAAGTCTTAAACTATAACAAAGGATTTTTAAAATAGTACTTTCCTTATCAGTGCCAGTTCTACCAAAGTGCAAATGCAAAATGTATATTATAGAAAGTCTTCCTGCTCTCTGACACCCTAAAAACTTATATCCCATATGAGAATCCAGGCCAGAAACATTTATTCCCACTATAGCTTAGAACCCAAGTGTACAATACATTCTACTGATTTTCTCAGCCCAGGACATTTCACAATAAGAACATCAAACTGCAAAGACATCAAACTTCTCCCTTCTTGTTTCCCTGATCCAGCAGCCTGGTAAACTCTCAGAACAGACGGAAAACTTTATTTTGAGAAAAGGTTTCCACTTTGAAAGAGAATAGGGGTCAAACTGCTCATGACGGAGATCGGAATCAATACGGACTACCAATATGATCTAAGTATTGTTCAGGAACCTCTACAGCTGATATAGACATACAGACTAACAGAGCATGGTTAGTATAATTTCACTGGTTCCTCACAATTGTCCACATGCCTGCTGTTATACATTATTGGTTAAACTACTAATATCACGCAAAGTTGTTGATTGACGTATACATCCTGTTATTCCAAAATAATTCATGTTTTCAGCTGCCAGTACTTTGTTTTTGTTACACACTGCTAGCACAGCACTATTTTGCTAAACTACTAGTTACTTATACACTTATGCTAAGCATGGCCTACCACCATATCAAGCTCTAAACCTGTATTACCAGATTGCTCACACTACTTATTGCTATGATTGCAACATGAAACAACTTCCTTGTTATTGTCTGTGTTGTAGTCATAATTAGCCATCATCTCCTGAAAGTGAAGCCTCTACTGTGGCACACGTAGGGAAGATTCTAGTCTATTTAACGGGCTCATTTATTTCCTTCAAGTCTGAATGCTAAGATACACAAAGAAGCAGGTCTTCCAACTAGTAATATGATGAGGGCTCCAATTTTATTAATTAAAAATATAAAATAATGTATTTATTGTAAAAAGAAATAGCACCATTTTGATACAGCACAGAATTCATAAGCTAATTAAAGACCTGCTTTGTAAATGCTTCTTGCAACAAACTTTTATAACTGGTAAGATGACTGTGTTGAGGTATTAGGTTATAGTTATTCTAAGTCATTCCTTCTTTCCTCTTCTCCAACTGGGATAAACAAAATTATATGACCAAATTTTTACCTAGCTATCTCAACCACTTCCACACTATATTCACCTGCCCACCTTCCTGTTCAGGTTTTTCAGGAGAAACACAAAACAGATATCTAAGTTTTGCGCATTAGTACCTTGTTTCCACATCTGTTTGAATATATAACAAAATAGTTTAAATTATTTCAGCCTTAAAAATAAATATTTTGATTATCAAAGTCCTTCCATCTACTTTGCAGCTGTCTTTTCCACAAAATCAATAGCACAGCTGAGTTAGTGCCCTCTAGGATAGCTTCAGAAAATTCTTCTACAGTTAATGTAGATGCAATTTTTCTCTGCTTCACTTCTGGCTGAGAACACAGGAAAGGTGCAACATCAGGAGAAATTCTCTGATACTCAGTCACTGGATGACCTCCATAAACTCAACATGAATTAGAGCAACTGTTGTAATATAAGGTTGTTGTCGTGGATCAGCATTTGCTGTTGTATAGGTGTTGGACCACCCTGAGCACAGCTTCCAGGACATGTAAGCAGGCGAAGACATTTATTATGTTGTACAGCAAGATTGTATAGTCTATCAGAAGGCATATGTGTCACATCTTAATTGGGTCTTTTCTACTGGCATGCATATAATTAAGGCATACAATAGGCTAAAATAACAAACCAATATTTTAACACATCCAACCAAATTCTGCCCAGTTTCTTCTCCTCAGTCACAAAATGTTTACATTCCTTTCCAAGTCAGAGACCAAACAACCTTCTCTAATTTGAGCAAAGGCAAATCTTCCCCATAGCCTTCCAAAGCTACCCGAAAACAGCCCTTCTCTTACAAGCAACTGCTGTGAGCTGCATGTTCTGTGACAGTCTCTGCGCCAAGTCCAGTTCCATCACAATGCACATCTAACCCAACTCTCTCCTCTGCAAAGGCAGGGTACCTCTGCAGATCTGGATCAAAGCTGTGAGAAATAATCTTTGCCTGAATGTTGCTCTCCCACTTCTAAGAGGTATTTACTGAACACTGTATTTATGAATGCTTGTCCCTGGAGGTGTTCAAGAGGGGACTGGACATGGCACTTGGTGCCATGGTCTAGTCATGGGGTCTGTGGTGACAGGTTGGACTCGATGATCTTTGAGGTCTCTTCCAACCTTAGCGATACTGTGATACTGTGATAACAGCACAGTGCTAAAAAACAGGAACTATGTAATGAATCCTGAAGAGTCCTTGCCTCAAAAATTGCATCTATTCTCTCTTAAACCATAATAAAGTCACAGATTTTAGTTTAATAACTACTGGAAAACAAAAGAATGGCAGAGTGAATGAATGCTCTAGTTTTGTTCATAACACTATCAAGGTAAAAATAATCTCCTGGGAATTAGCCTTCCTGCAATTTGCATATGCTTTTCAATCCAAGTGACCCTCCCTCACGTCACTGTTCACTTCAGTAAGAGGAAAATGCATCATCTTTCACACCTTAAAACTAACAGCAATCTGGTTTACACCATCCTATTAAGATTCAATTGTTGGGTGAAAGATCCAAAATTTCAACTTTGCCCATAGCTAAGTGTTATCAAAGGACTGCAATGTAAATATTATTATATGTGTGGTACTAATGGGAAGTTCTGGCTTTATTTAAAGAATGTTTTTAATAAACACACAACAGAAAGTCACTAGGGAGGAAGATGAGAGCACCAGACTGTCTCCTCTCTTAGGAACTTTAGTTTGAAAGCAGCCCAAAATATTATGAGGAACAGATTTGGCAGGCAGACACTGATAAAACATATCATGTTCTCACCATGCAATCTGACACATTGTACTTGGCAGCATCCGCCTAGCAATGGACAAGAAATAAATTAACACAGAGGCTAAATGACCCCAATCTCACTCAACAAATTTAGTTCCTTCATATATGGGCAGAGGTTACTGTCAGAAAAGTTTGCATTTGAAATCTGTATCCAACCAGATGTGTCTCTGTGCGTGCATTGTGCCTCCTAGATATTGCAAAAGGAGTCATCCTGTCTCAGAAAAAGTTAGTAATTTACCAGTTTCTAAAACTTCTGCATGTGCAAAAACATACACTGATAACTCATTAATTACATTGCATTAAAAATAAATAAATATATAAATAAAAATCCCAATTTGTTTACTCCTCAGTGTGTAAAATCTCATACCACATCACATAATTTCTACTTCTCCATGTCCCATGAACAATTGCAAACACAGCTTTAAATTAAATGGTAAGCTGCCATTTAAATGTGCAGACACTTTTCAAACATAAGAGGTGTCTAGGTACACTATGTGCAAATATCTATTATCTGAACTTATCTGACAAACTGGAGGCAGTCTTTGCTTGAAGCCCTGAAAGTGCCAAATGTAGTATAAGTTGGGATGCTGGCTAAAAGCTCCCAACGACTGAAGATGGAAAGCAGCAAAATCAAGTAGTTAATCTGTAAACAATCTAAATTTTATTGTATATCATTGGAGGTGTTTAGGAACAGACTTGATAGGGTGCTTGGTTGCATGGTTTAGTTGATTAGGTAGGTTGGACGATAGGTTGGATGCAATGATCTCAAAGGTCTCTTCCAACCTGGTCTGGTCTGGTCTGATCTACTCTACCCTACAAGCAATAAATTTGCTGGAACTGTACTGAAAATGATTAGGATTGTTAGAAAGCATGTTTTGGAAGACCACTGTCTCAGGAGTTAATTTTGGCAAAGATTTAGTAGCAAGCACCAGCAAACTCTTGTCAGGGCACTGATACACCATCCATTGTCCTGAAATCATGTGACCACCCTGTGACTTGAACTTATGTCCCGCCTACTCCAGTGGATGTAAGCAGACCATGACACAGTTAAAACTCCAGGGTAGGTGAGTATTTCACTCCTCACCTTGCATAACCTCAATGCTAAACGTGAAAAGGAGAGTCTGTTGGACTTTGGAGCTTATATGTACTTCTTAATTTCACAGTAAAGCTAAACAAGAAGCAATGTGCCTGTCAACAACCTGCACCTTTATTTTGGTCAAGAGTACTGCGAGATAAGAGGGCACGACCTCATGAGAAAGAAATCTTTACATAAAATCTTGTAGCTGTTTAATCTGCACCACTTCTACATTACCTTTCTAGTGAAAGACAATCTTCCTTTGTGTGTCTTTCTGCAAACAACAAAACAAATAATATAAAAAATTAGACCTAGTTTGACATGCTACAGCATCATTTCCAATTCCTGGGTTCAACAGTGCCAACCAAGTCAGTCAGTTTGTGCATATAGAGGCTAACATTGTGCCCTGCACACAGGAAGTTCAGAAAAAGATAGTGCTGCTTTGTAGCCCAAATATGTGTGATTGACAGGTCCAGTGCCTTCTGGAGACAGTTACAGGTGGATCACTGACTGTTCAAGAGCTACTGTAGATGTAACATATCTTAACTTTCCTGTACTACCACTTACAGAGTTTTAAACATTGGCAAAGATGCTTTTACAATAATTCTCTCACTAGGACCCTTTTATAAATGTTTACCATGCTTCATTTATGGATTGGAGAAAAAAGGGGAAAAAAAACTAAAAAACACAGCCAAACAATTAATATTTAGCTAGATATTGGCAAGTCTGACACTGACTCTCACAACAAATACTGCACAAACCCCTTTGCATAAAGGATTCTTTAAAAGTACTGTTAGGAATGGAGGAAGGGTGGAGAAGCTTATCTCCTTCATTGTAACCAATCCTTTTGTTGTGAAGATTTTGACACAGGTAAGAACTCTACAGGGAATTAAACAAATTGACTCTTATAAATGAGCTAATCATTATACATTAAAACCTATTAAAGAATGGACCCAATCCTCAATTATTCAGATATGGGTCAAGATCAAGGAGTACATCAAAACAAATTGTGCACCTGCAGAAGAATTCAGATGTTAATTAAATGAGAAACAAATCGATGGGCTCTAACCTCATAGAGACACAGAAAGAAGCACACAAGAATTCAGAAGAGTTGGGATATCACTCCTCCACATAACATTATTTCAAGTAGTATCAGCTGTTATAAAGCATTTACTGTACTTTCCTTTACCAGTACAATACAGTACAATACAATACAATACACCAGGTTGGAAGAGACCTTCAAGATCATCGCGTCCAACCCATCAACCAATCCAACCCACCCAACAACTAAACCATACAGCCAAGCACCCCATCAGGTCTTCTCCTGAACACCTCCAATGAAGGTGACTCCACCACCTCCACGGGTAGCCGATTCCAATGGGCAATCACTCTCTCCGTGTAGAACTTCTTCCTAACATCCAGCCTAAACCTGCCCTGGCGCAGCCTGAGACTGTGTCCTCTTGTTCTGGTGCTGGCTGCCTGGGAGAAGAGGCCAACCTCTGCCTGGCTACAACCTCCCTTCAGGTAGTTGTAGAGAGCAATAAGGTCACCCCTCAGTCTCCTCTTCTCCAGGCTAAGCAACCCCAGCTCCCTCAGCCTTTCCTCATAGGGCTTGTGCTCCAAACCCCTCACCAGCTTTGTTGCCCTCCTCTGGACACGTTCCAGCAAGACAACATCTTTCCTAAACTGAGGGGCCCAGAACTGGACACAGGACTCAAGGTGTGGCCTAACCAGTGCAGTGTCCAGGGGCAGAATGACCTCCCTGCTCCTGCTGGCCACACTGTTCCTGATGCAGGCCAGGATGCCATTGGCCTTCTTGGCTGCCTGGGCACACTGCAGGCTCATGTTCAGCCTACAATCAACCAGTACCCCCAGGTCCCTCTCTGCCTGGCCCCTCTCCAGCCACTCTGATCCCAGCTTGTAGCACTGCCTGGGGTTGTTGTGGCCAATGTGCAGAACCAGGCACTTGGATGTGTTAAATCTCATGCCATTGGACTCTGCCCATCTGTCCAGCCTGTCGAGGTCCCTCTGCAAAGCCTCTCTGCCCTCCAGCAGATCAACTCCTGCCCCCAGCTTGGTGTCATCTGCAAATTTACTGATGATGGACCAGGCTGCATTAAACATCATAGATCATAATCCGTGATTCAGAGTCCATCACAGAGGGGTGACATTTGACTCTCAAGAAGACATTAATATAAGAAGTTGAGCTACAGATTGATAAATACATCTTATGTAGGAAAAATTGAAGAAACTTAAGCATGGCATATGTGTCATATGACTTGTTATTAGGCTGATATTCATATGCTAGGTTAGGTTGATAATTCACAGAAAATGGTTAAACAAGACAGAGTTTATTTGTTTTACATTGGACTTTTATTCATTGTTCATTGATGTAGGAAAAAAAAATTGAGGTGGAAGAATATAAGTCTTGAACAGAAAAAAATTAAGCAGAAAGAGTATCAATAACAACAACACTGGTGCTCTGATCACATTTGGTCCCTTGATAAATAAATATTGACCCTGGGATGCAAGTCCACCTTCTGGACAGCTTTCCTTCAGCTATTTGATTTTGAAATAAACAAATATTTTGTTGTGGTTGTTTTTTGTTGTTTTTTGTTGGTTTTTTTTTTTAATAAGACACAGACTCCCTAAAATTTGTATTTGCTTTCCATAGTTAAAAAAAAAGAAAAGAAGAAGGAAAAAAAAAGGAACCAAAATTTTCACCGATTCTGATGCCGATGCCAAATACTCCTAAAGTATCTTAGCAAAAGATGATATGAGTTGTTAAAATGTATAAGTAAAATTATATACAAATTAAAGTTATGACTCTTTCAAGTTCCAGGTTATCTTCCTTTGGGCATCTGATTTGATTATGGACGCACACATACAAAAAAAAATCCTTAAATTAAGTGAAAAGAGCAGCAGGCCCTCCGTTTGCTAAATGTCAGACATTGACATGATTATCAAAGTACATTATCACTTTTTTTTGCACCTTAGTAGCAAGGTTAGGGCAGAAAAGCGATAAAAATCTTGAGCAATGAGCATCAAAAGAGCTGCACAGCTGTTTCAGCCAGTCACTGCTGAAGCTTCCCAGCTGTGAGGCCCCAGAGCAGCACAGCACTCCCACGCTGAACCACCCTAGCACAGAGGCACCAAAATGCTATCTCCGGTTTTCAAGGCAGCCCAGCTTGGTCCATAGGGGAAGTTTGCCGGCTGTAGAGCACTTGACCCTAGAAGTCTTGAGGTTTTCAGTAATGCCAAGGTGTAGAGTAAAAAAATTAAATGAAATATATAGGAGGTGCTCAAGCCTCTCCTATATTTGACATTTTTCAGAAAATGCATTATTTACAAAGTGTTTACATTTAACAATTAAGGTATGTCATATAGAAAATTAAACAACCACCTCCAAACAAACAAACAAAGCACTAAAACCTCCCCAAATAAAGAAAACCTCCAAACTGAAAGTCAACATGTAAGCATTTTTCCCCATGAGGATGAAAGCCACCCTGAGGATCCAAATTATCCACCTGGAAATATTATGACACAGAAGCAAAGGGCTAAAACAACTCTCCCTCTCTTCCACTGCTTCCTTGCACTCAACACCAAACATTGGAGCACATTCAAAAGATAGTTTTAGTTTTCTCATAAGTGTAAAAGAACAGTTAAGGGCATAAAAGTCTAAAAAATACTTTAAAATATTTAGTGTTCCTGTGACTGGCAAATGCGATTGATGTGCCTTGTCTGATGAATGCAGAACATTCCCTGAAAATCTTTTACATCATCAATGTTAACCTGTCCAAAGGCTGTGCAAGGGACTTCATCTAGTCATGCTGGACTTTTGGTTGGAATAAAGAAATGTGGGATCTGCTTCCATACATCTATGAAATAGGACCAGTTTATCCATTAAAACATAATCCCAATAAAATGTCAATGTAAAAGGAAGCTTCTCCTATTAGCAGCACACACTACATCTCCCTAACAACAGGAACATTAAGATATTCCTTCCTAAGCAGGAAGGAATGCTAGGAGGCCTGCCTGGATGAACAAGGAGCTGCTGGACACACTATCACTTAAAAAGAAACTCTACAGGAAGTGGAGGGAAGGACAGATAGAACAGGGGGTATATAAGGAAGCTGCCCGAGCAGCAAGAGGCCTGCTTAGGAAAGCCAAAGTAGAGTTTGAACTGAATCTAGCCAGGGGGGTTAAAGGGAACACTAAGAATTTCTATAGGTATGTTAATGGCAAGAAGAAGACTAGGGATGGTGTGGGCCCCCTCAGAAAGGAAAGTGGTGAATTAATCACAAGTGATGTGGAAAAGGCTGAGGTACTCAATCACTTCTTTACCTCAGTCTTCACTGCAAGGGCCTCCAGCCACACTCCTGGTGTCATGGCAGACGATGCCAGGGACGGGGAGGAAGAACTGCCCATCATAAGTGAAGCTCAGGTGCGTGATCACCTGAAGAACCTGAAAGTGTTCAAGTCCATGGGACCCGATGGGATACACCCACGGGTGCTGAGAGAACTGGCAGATGAGGTTGCCAAGCCCCTCTCTATTATATTCCAGAAGTCATGGCAGACTGGGGCAGTCCCCACAGACTGGAAAAGGGGAAACATTACTCCCATTTTCAAAAAGGGCAAGAAGGAGGAACCGGGGAACTACAGGCCAGTCAGTCTCACCTCTGTGCCCGGAAAGATCATGGAGCAGATCCTCCTGGAGGCACTAATGACTCAGAAGAACAGTGAAGAGGTGATTGGGATAGTCAGCATGGCTTTGCCAAGGGCAAATCCTGCCTGACAAACCTGGTGGCCTTCTATGATCAGGTGACAGCATTAATAGATGAGGGGCGAACAACTGATGTCGTTTACCTGGACTTGAGCAAAGCCTTCGACACTGTCCCGCACCACCTCCTGGTCTCCAAGCTGGCGACACATGGGTTTGATGGATGGACCACTAGATGGATAAAGAATTGGCTTGATGGCCGCACCCAAAGAGTGGCTGTCAACGGGTCCATGTCCCAGTGGAGGCCAGTGACAAGCGGAGTCCCTCAGGGATCAGTCCTGGGACCTGTCTTGTTCAACATCTTTGTGGGTGACATGGACAGTGGCATCGAGTGCACCCTCAGCAAGTTTGCTGATGACACCAAGCTGTGTGGTGCAGTGGACACCCTGGAGGGAAGGGATGCCATCCAGAGGGACCTGGACAGGCTGGAGAGGTGGGCACAAGCCAACCTCATGAGCTTCAACAAGACCAAGTGCAGGGTCCTGCATCTGGGTCGAGGCAATCCCAGGCACAAATACAGGCTGGGCAGTGACTGGCTGGAGAGCAGCCCTGAGGAGAGAGACTTGGGGGTGCTGGTGGACGAGAAGCTCGACATGAGCTCTCAATGTGCGCTTGCAGCCCGGAAAGCCAATCAGATCCTGGGCTGCATCAGGAGAAGTGTGACCAGCAGGTCAAGGGAGGTGATTCTCCCCCTCTACTCAGCTCTGGTGAGACCCCACCTGGAGTACTGCGTCCAGTTCTGGAGCCCCTATTACAGGAGGGATGTGGACGTGCTGGAGCGTGTCCAGAGAAGGGCCACGAGGATGATCAGAGGGCTGGAGCACCTCTCCTATGAGGACAGACTGAAGGAGTTGGGGCTGTTCAGTCTGGAGAAGAGAAGGCTCCGAGGTGACCTCATTGTGGCCTTCCAGTATCTGAAGGGGGCCTACAGGAAGGCTGGGGAGGGACTTCTCAGGATCTCAGGTAGTGATAGGACTAGGGGGAATGGAATGAAGCTGGAAATGGGGAGATTCAGGCTAGATGTGAGGAAGAAGTTCTTCACCATGAGAGTGGTGAAGCCCTGGAATGGGTTGTCCAGGGAGGTGGTTGAGGCCCTGTCCCTGGAGGTGTTTAAGACCAGGCTGGACGAGGCTCTGGCCAGCGTGATCTAGTGTAGGGTGTCCCTGCCCATGGCAGGGGGGTTGGAACTAGATGATCCTTGTGGTCCCTTCCAACCCTGACTGATTCTATGATTCTATGATTCTATATCTTTGTGCCACACCTGAAGTTACACAAAGGCCATTGATTGCACTTCAACAACAAACGGCTGGACAGAAGTGAGCATTTCAAGAAAGAAACAACCCTCAGGCCTTGATAAATTCTAAGTCTTGTTTCATCTCAAAACACAGCTTCACAATGAATTCCAAAATACAGGAGAAATGAGGGAAGTGGGTTTTATAAATACCTATCTTGTGCAAGAAACCCAAATGTAGTTGCTCATGGTATTTCACTTATTATAGGACAAACATGAGAGATAAAATACAGATTAAGTTGCCAACATAATCAATAAACCTTCTAGAGACTGATGAAGAACATGAACTGATAATATATGAAGCACAACTTCTAGCTCAGATAAGTAAGTCCTACACATGCACAGACTCTAAAGCTAGCTGACATTTTCAAGAAACATACTCCATGCAGCATTTTTGAGAACTATGGAGATGTGAAGCTAAATGGCATTTCTTTTTTTCTAGTCATATTTCAAACAATGAGTAGCTTTTCAAGAAGTATTTCCCAGTTGAGTTTCATAGTTGAGTAAATGTTTACTCAGATGTTATTTTCAACTGGGATGCTACTCAAACTGTGATATATCTCAGATGTAATACTTCAGCAGTGACAGCATCAAGCCTGTGAATCCTTAAGTGAAACAGAATGCTATGTACATCTCTGAAAATCCAATTAAGCCTCAGTGAGGCACTAGACCTTTGCAAATCAAGTTTTTCTCCTTCATGTTTTACAATAGAAGATCATTGTTCCTATCAAAAGCAGACTTGTATCTCCATTGACCCAGCAGGCCTGCACAAGAAACCTAAATTGCCTCATAACCAGCTTGTGACCTCAGTGCCTTTTAATTATGTGGGTTTCCCTGTAGCCTTTAGTTAACGTAGACATATAGAGCAGGAAAGGGGGACTCTACAGCTCACACAGAAGAAATACAGGCAGCGTACTTCATGTACTGATCTTGTACCTTACTTCTGATACATGAATCCTACATAAATTCAATAGTACTTGTTTTCAAACCAGTACTCTACTTGCTAGCCATGAACACCCTAATTAACATTACCCTTGCTGGGACTACAGTATCCTGTGAACATCTGAGCACACTTGATCCTAGGTTGATCATGCAGCAACAGAAGAGAAAGAAACACCTGAAAGGAAGATATTTGGGCAAGAAGTTCACACCAAGTGTTCTGGAGCTGCAGTAGAGCCAGGATAGTCTTCTCATGGTCCAAGTTTATCTGAACACTGCCTACTAGAAGATGTGGGTATATCTTTTGTCTTAGATTCATACCAAAGTAGCTTATTTAAGAGAAGTGCAAGTGTGGATAGGTAAGCCCAAACAAAGTACTGTATTCAGTTGAGAATGCTCACTAGCCACAGTTTTTTGCTAAGCAAGGGTTGTTTATGGCAAGTTTCACCTCTATTCTCTCATTATTTAGACATCTTAGTATGGGCAGGGGTTGGGGGTGCCAGCAAAAAAAAAAAAAAAATTTTAAAAAAAAAAATCTTTTTTTTTTTTTTACTCTGTCTTTCCAAAGTAACATAAAGGGAGAGGTTGCTATCAAATTACCCCGATTAGCGTTCTTCCAGAATAGGCCTGAAAAAAACAAATAGAATCATAGAATGTTAGGGGTTGGAAGGGACCTATAGAGGTCATCTAGTCCAACCTCCCAGGCAAAGCAGAATCACCCAGGGCAGGCAACGTCAGAAGACATGTCTGTCAAATTCTGCAGGTGACTGCTTTAAAAGCAGGTTAATATCACAGTGCAAAATTCCTTACGTATACCCCCTGTTTATCCTTTTACTCCCACCCCCCTACCCCAGTTAGGACCTAGAGAATGTCATCCCTTATTCCAAACAAAACCACTGAAACCCTTTGAGGCCATATGTTTCTCACTTCCTTGTGTACAGCATTACTGCAGGAAGCTACTTCAGTTCCCCTGCTATGTTTGCTGACTGGAGGGTGTTCTGCTAACCATGAATAGATAGCCCCCTCTGCCAGCAAGTGGTAGAAACTCTCCCAGCACTTTATTATACCAAAAATAAATTATGAAATTTGTGCCTACAATTATTTTTTTTCTTTTTTAAATTGTATAGCTAATGAGAAATTCTCTCTTTCATGGAGATCCTTTATTCCCAAAAAGTTCTAAAAATAAAATTGGTTACACCAGTTCCCTAAGTTGTGGCAACTGCTGTTCTGAAAATGTACTGAGATTTCAGCTGCTTGTGCAATGCAAGATGTCTGTCACAGAATACCAATGGTGAAAGGATTCTTACAGCTTTCCTCTGTCCCAAATGCAGCCATAAGATTTAAACAAAGCTCCAGAGACATCAATAATGAAAATCTGGTGAACCATTTACTCTTGACTCTTACAGAAATGTTGAATGCAGAATATCCATTAGTTTCCTGACAACATGGATTATTTATAGGAAAGTCTGATAGCACCACCTATTATTAAGGTAGATCAATACTTCCTAATATATGACCCCTAGTTTCAGTCTTTTCATACCTTTACCACATGGGGAGAATGTTGCATACTGATGTTTGCCTTTAGCAGTTCTTGATGAAAGTTCAACCCTTCCAGGAGCAAGGTTGTTGGGAAATACAATGGTTTTGTCCATGACTTACAGGATTCTGAGAACTTTACTGAATTTTTTTGTTACCCTTACTATGCAGGAACATAAACTTTGGCAGAAGAAAGCCTCTATTTTATTTGCATGTAGAAGAATCCCCTAAATATGGCCAAGTTACAAGCACTTGAAGGGAAAAATAAATGCCCCTTTTTGTATGAACATCAGAGAAGAAGGAAGAAGGAAGGAGGACAGAAAAGAAGGAAGGAGGACAGAAAAGAAGGAAGGAGGACAGAAAAGAAGGAAGGAGGACAGAAAAGAAGGAAGGAGGACAGAAAAGAAGGAAGGAGGACAGAAAAGAAGGAAGGAGGACAGAAAAGAAGGAAGGAGGACAGAAAAGAAGGAAGGAGGACAGAAAAGAAGAAGGAGGACAGAAAAGAAGGAAGGAGGACAGAAAAGAAGGAAGGAGGACAGAAAAGAAGGAAGGAGGACAGAAAAGAAGGAAGGAGGACAGAAAAGAAGGAAGGAGGACAGAAAAGAAGGAAGGAGGACAGAAAAGAAGGTACAATAAAAGGCAATAAAAAAAGAGTGAAGGCCTCACCACTAGTGAATCTTTCCCACTAACAAGCACAGATGTTCTAGCCTGAGGGACTATGGGCAGAGGAATAAAAGGTTTGTTTGCCTTTTTATTTATTTTCAGGAATGGTTGTTCTGTGCAGTCTGAAAGAAACAAATTAACATAGTGCTAGACTTGAACATACTGCCCTAGTCTGAGAGCAGTGTTGCACTACTAATGACACCTCTGTTTTCATCAAGGATATCAATTTATGTAACAGCAGAGAAAAGCCTCTCTCTTATCTGCTGCTTGTACCCCGAGCACTTCTGGGCTTTGAGTCAATTAAGTCATTCTTCCAGTCTGGGTATTTTACAATTAATGGTTTCAGCTGCAATGAGTAATGGAAGTGCCAACAGCAGCCCAAGATATTTTCTGGTCCTACAGTGAAGAAGGCTACATTAAAAATGTTCCAGATTTGATAATGAATGTCATTCACCTCAGAGCTGAGCAGAAGGCTATTGTACTGGGGACCTGCTTGTATAGAAACCTAAGAAGAAATAGTATCTGGCATAAGGGCTATAGAATACACAAGCACTAAAGAGATCTAATCCATCCAGGGAGGTAAAAGGAAATAAACTGTGATTCCTTGTGCAGTGTCTTGATAGCACAAGTCCCAGTTTTAGTGCATTTCTAGCTCTGTTGCCATCTGCACCTGTGAAGAGGTGATCCCTTCATATACACACCCCACAGAGTAACTACTAGAAAATACTGATGATCAAACACCACAGCACTCTATCATTTACTCCACATTGCAAAAGCAGCCTCCTAAGAAAGCTCCAGCACAGAAAAGGTGTTCAAGAGTTTTCCTTTTAACTGCTATCTCTCACTGTGTTTCTAAAAGTCAGGCAAGCAGGTCTGAACAGAAGACAGTAAGTCAGCACAGACCCAAATGAACCAAACTTCTGGAGAGATTAGTTAGATATCTATGGAGACATGAGCAGCATAGGAGAAAACCAGGGATGCACGTGGAGTGGTTTCTATATCAAACCAGGGTGACAGTAATCTACAGAGGAAAGACCAGCCTGCTCTTACAGTTCAGCAATCAGGTCACTTTTTGCAACACAGTCAGCTTTTACTGGCCTGCTGCCTATGCTGGAGTCATCCAGCTGTCAGAGCACCATGCTGCTCCTGCTGCAGTCTTTCATTATTGCCAACTTCCAAATTACCGGAAAATTACTTGGCAAAACAACATGTGGAATACAAAAGTATAAACCAAAATAATCACATAATTTCTCCCCATCATAGATGAAAAGGAATATTCCATTGCTGTGTTCTCTACTAAAGAAATTAACAGGGATTACTTCATTTGTGAATCAGTTTTTAATAGCTCTAATATTGGACGAAAAAAGTGAAGTTGCTGAAAACCACCACAAGTGAACTAAATAAATATGAACATTTGCACGATGTGAATGTACTAGTATGCTCAACTTGGTTTCTGCTGGTTTCCTCTGTCCAGTTTCATTCCAAGTGGCAACTCATTTTTCAGCATTTCCCCAGGATTCTGGAAACTAGCAGAGGTTAAAGTAGGAAATGGAATATCTTCTTCAGACAGTGTTTTTGTAAAAAGTCCCAGCAGCAAAGTTTGAGTCTTGAATTAAAACAGCCCAAAAACTGAGAATTATAGGTCAGCTTGTTTTTAGGGCTGTGGGTCAATATTGATCTTCAGTGGAAAAATCACATAATCAACCAGGTTTTAAAAGACCTCAGAGATCATCAAGTCCAACCTACCACCTAAAACCACCTAACAACTAAACCACGGTTCCAATCTTCTTTTGTACACCTAATGAACAATGAAATGGTGTTTCTCCTCAGAATGCACAAGTCTAAGAAGATTCTACCAGCTGAGATTTTTGTTTGTTTGGGTTTTTTGGGGGAAGAAAGCATTTCTATTACCTTATTTGCCATCACTTCCACAAAGTTGATACAGAGTGTTTAGGAATGTTTCTGTATCTTTCATGACTTTTTATGTCTTCATCTTTAAAGTTTTCTTGTGTAGTAATTGGAGAGAAATCTGAAAGCTCTGATAAAAATTTGCCTTCTGAATAGGCCCACAGGAGGAAGTAATTTAAATTTAGCCTACTATTCCTTAGTTGATGCTTTATAGATACTGAAATGTAAGAAGACTAACATGCTACTTTTTACACACTGCAACTTTTTCTTGTCAAAAGTTAACAGAATAATAAAGACTCAAAACTATTCTTCAGAAAGATTTCAATGGTTTTAGCAGTTTCATGCAGGTTAACATCCCTTCGTGATGTACTAGACAGATAAATGACAGAAATAGCTTCTACCAGAGAATTTGCAATCAAGGCATCAGGAACCATGCAGACAAATAAGGGTGAAAGAGAAGCAAGGCAGAACAAAAAATAAACTAACTAAGGTCAGATGAAGACATCAGTGATTTTTTTGCATGAGACATTTTAGGGGAAGCTGTTAAATGCTCTATCCCAATAACACTACCTCTAGTCTCTCAAGTAAATTTGTAAATTCATTCACAGCTATATCATAGTTATGAACCAGCATTCCGGGACAAATAGTAGAAAAATTATGCTGTGTTGGGGAACTTTTAGTTCCCTTTTCACATAGACATCTTTAACTAGCATATCTGATGTACATGATCACTGTACTTTCAAAATATCAAACTTGGAGCATAACTAAAAACAAAACAAAAACCCAACAACAGCAAAAACTCTACCAAACCCAATGAAACTACTAAAAAGAAAATTCAGAATGTCTTAATAGTGTCAGCACAGGTCACCTTCAAGATAGTACAGGAAATATTAAGTAAGTTGCCCAGGCAGAAGCATATAAACAGAATGATCATAACAACAACAACAAAAATCAAGACATAAGCAAACTTCTCAAGTCCTCCATGACACTGGTAGCTCAGGGAAGATTTCACAAACTCTGTGATGCTTCAAAATGTTTTTTCAGGAATATACCTAGGCCTTGGGTGCAAGTCCAATCAGGATCTCCAGAGGGGTATGGAAAGCATGTAGCTGTGGAAGACTATAGAAAGCATGAAGAACAACCCAGTAGAAGAAGAGCTTCAGATTTAGCATACCTTGATAAATAACTCTTGTCATATACAATATGCCTTTGTGTCTTTTATATACATAGGAAGTTTACATATTAATGTTTGTGTGATGGTAAATTGGAGGACTGCTTCATTAGATTTGAGGGAGCACTTCTCCTCAGGCCAGGCCTCTGGTTGGACTCAGATTGAATTACAAAGCTAAACAGAACAGGAAGGATCTGTGCTACTAATTCTGTTTGATAGATCTCTTTGTCATTTTCAGATGCCAGATTGAAGATAGCCGCCTCTTCCTTGGCAAAGAACAGTGCTTTTAAGCTCCAGGCTATCAGAGAGAGCAAGCGCCTACAGTATGTGCACAGACTGACAGTTGCATTAAGATGTTTCCTGCTGTTTCTTCAAAAAATTATGGCAACCTGCTCATTACTAGCCTTCTGTTGCTGGAGGTAGTTAAATTGGGTGAGATGAAGTAGAAGTCACAGCTGAAGGTGCTCTGGGCTGTAGCACAGTATAGTAACCATGCACCTCTGCAGGTGTGCTGACTGGGGAAGTCATCCTATGGGAATAGGAACATGTTTTGGCGGAGATTATGCAGAACCATGGGAAAAAGTCCTCAGGAAATCAGCTCTCTCTCATTCTTTCTGAATCTGAGTAGATTCCAAGGCACCTCAATGTCATAATTATTTTGTGTTTAGTTGTGGTTGTTGAAAGCTTTTCTAATTTGCTGTACCACTCTCAAATAACTGATTAGGGAAAAACAGGCAAAATCTGAAGGCAGATCTGAGAACACATGGGGCCCATTAACAGAACAATGCATGGCTTATTTTCTCTTATCCATATTTAGTGTTTGTAGGGAGCTTTTGCTTTCTGTAATTCAGCAAGTACAAGATGAACAGACATAAACCAGATTTAAGCAAATGTACATGTGTCCACACAGAAAACTATCAGTTAAACTAAATGCAGTATCATCCTTACTATGGAACTACTGTACCTCATACATGGAGCTAAAAGCCCACTAATTCTCTCCCCTACATCATGTGTTTTAATATAGTAAGCAACCAAAAAATTGCAGTAAAAATAACAAAGGCAGAAATTTTCATGAGTTTTCAAGGAGTCAGCAACCAGCTGCTATTCTCCTTCAAAAATAAGGGTCTCACAGCCAATGAAGTCTGTGATATTTCTGATAACACTATGGCAAGAGCAACAGGTTGCTCTTGCAGAGTGCCTTTCCCCAAAGAGCAATACAAAGAGAGGAAATACTAAACTTCATAGGCCCCCTAGAGGCAAAGTCAGTACTATACCCATTTGATAATTTTGTGAAGTCTGGTATTTCTGTAGATAAGCAGAAGCAGTTAACCCAGGCCAAAATTCAGAATCTAGTTATGACCCCTGTTGTGCAAATTTTAGCCTCTGATCATGACAAGTCTTACTATAAGTAAATGTATTCTTAATAAAACCTTAATTTTTCCTAATATTTGGGTTTAATTCCTTAAGATAATTACATACAAGACTGATGGCCTAGGAAATAAAACTCATAAATGCTCATATTCCAGAAACTACCCGTACAAGAACTAGCATTAAAATATTTACAGCTGCTGAAGGAAGTTCCTTCACTTGTTTATTTCCAGATTTGAAATAAATCCTTGTCTCCTGAAATTACTTAGGTACAACTGGAATATGCAGCCACTTCAGTTTAAATCTGGAGGTGAGATTCCATCCCTAAAAGTGGACAGATATGAAGCAGGGCTCATGAGCTAGACAAGAAGATAAATATAATTAAAACATTTATTTGTTATGAAGGGACACTTAGAGAACAATACATAGAGTGTCCAGGAAGTGGTATAAATAATCTGAATAAATGATATTGAAAGTAATGCAAATAGAGATTTCACAGACTCACATCAGTGCATGGCTGGAATCACCCATGACCACCATCATGACTGCTGGGGGGACTTTTGACCATGGTGAAGTCACATCAGCCAGAGAGGCTGATCTGACAGAGCTCACATGGCAGTTGGGCTTTAAGACAAAGCACAGAAGTACTAGAGAGCAAGACTGGCTGGGCAGAGCAAGAGAAAAGGTTGGTTTTGTAGACTGATTTTACTTAATGGCTTCTTAAATCCTTCTTGGACTATCCATGGAGGATATTGTTGGGGTATTTTATAGTAAAGCGCAAAGAATACGTTGCAAAGAAGAATATTATTGGGAATTCAAACTTCCCTTTTCCTAAATCCTTCAGTCATTTCAAATGAAGTTAGTTGTATAATCTAGAAAAAATCTGATTTAGATGAACCAATCTGATCCACCCTAATCTATTTGTGGTGGTTTCAGCTCTTGAAATACACATAATTTCATCCTCAAGGATGAAACCTCAATAAGGTTAATCAGCCTCCACTACAAGATCTTGAGACTGTGATAGAGCACCTGATATAGTGCATCAAAAGTACATACCAAGTTTCAGCTTTACAGCTAACTAGACCACACATGCAGCTGAGTTTTATACAATTTTGGTTTCTTTATCTGGATATTTTTTGTAATTCAGTTGACCATGCAGCACATACATTTTCTTCTAGCGTGGAGGGAATACATAACCAGATGCAGAGGAACAGATCAAGGCAAATAATGATTAGTTTCTAGACAGAGATACGTATTTAGGTATTCTAGAGAATTGGTTTTACTCAAAATTTATACAGGAATTTTGTATGTACATTTGTATTCCTGAGACATGGCAATCCACACAAACAGAAAGCAAATGGCAGTGTCACCTCACAGATCATAGCTAACCTTAGCATCTGCTGGATAAGCATGTGACAACGGTCACTTGGACAGAACAGGAAGGACTCTGAAAATTTGCACATCAAGGTAAAATACAGCAGTTCTGTTTGTTTACCTAGTCCCTCTATTTATTCAGATTGCATTATCCAAAATAAGATAATTCCTACATCTCCTGTTCGCATTCAACTAAAATACCATTTAACCAACAGAGCATGCAGACTAATGAAGCATTGTGCATTGTGCTGTAGCTGGAGTGCCAAGGAACTGAACAAGTATAATTTCTACAGTAACTGGACATGGAAATTAGGTGTATAGGAAATTGTGTATCACATTACTCATGCAGCCCAGAAGGCAAATCATATCCTAGGCTACATCAAGGAGAGTGTGGCCAGCAGGTCAAAAGAGGCAATTCTGCCCTTTTACACTGCTCTTGAGATCCTGCCTTCAATACTGTGTCCAGTTCTGGTGTCCCCATCATAAAAAGGGCACAGTGCTGTTGGGACTGGTCCAGAGGAGGGCCATAAAGATGATCCGAGGGCTGGAACACCTCTGGGGTTGTTCAGCCCGGAGAACAGAAGACACCATGGGGGACTTTAAGCTGCCTTTCAATTCCTGAAGGGATCCTCCAGGAAGGATGGAGGAGTACTTTTCATGGCAATAGGACAAGAGGGAATGGTTTTAAACTCAGGGAAAGTAGGTTTAGACTGAATTTTAGGAAGAATTTCTTCAGTATGAGGGTGGTGGGACTCTGGAATAGGCTGCCCAGGGAGGCTGTGGATGCCTCCTCCTTGAGGGTGTTCAAGGCCAGGCTGGATGAGGTCTTGAGCAGCCTAGTCTGGTTGAGAAGTGTCCTTGCCCATGGTGGGGAGGTTGGAGAAGATGATCTTTGTGGTCCCTTCGAACCCAGGCCATTCTATGATTCTATGATTTTATCATTTGAAATATGTTAGATGTTTATGCCATTCATGTAAAATCCAAAGGGTTTTAAAATAGCTTTTACCTTATACAACCTGAAACTTTTTTTCTTAACCAGACATAAAATTTCCTACCACAATAGTATCCTCAATGACTTAATTCCACTTGCCATGAATTTATTTATTGTAAAATCAAATAAAATCCTTCTTGTGATTTTCTTTCGTACCTTGTTGCTGCTAAATTTAAGACTGACTGTTTTTTCATTAGGCAAGCCTATTTATTAACAGCTGAATAGCAGACAGAAATCCATATAGTTATTTGTAGTTTATTTTTCAGATGTCTTCACAGATAAACCAGAGAAGCTGTACTCCCTGGAAACTAAAGGCTGTTTGGCTGTGATTAGCAGCCATTTGCCTTGATAAATGTCTCATTTGAACTTGGCCCCATCTATTGTGACAGGGAGGCTTATTATGGAGGCAATGGTGGGTATCACTTCTACACTAGACACTACTATTACAGTGGGATTTGTATCTGATATGCAGTGCACATGACTACATTTTCTGATCAAATTTTCCATTACTGCTTTTCCAGACTGAAATAATATATGATTTTAAATTTCATTTAGAAAAAGAGTCAGGAACTGCTCTAGATGGAATTTGAGAAGTTTAATCACTTAATATATCATGAGAACGTGAGAATTCATTGGCTATGATATTCTCAATAATTTGGTAATCTGTTCTGCAAAGAGATTCACTGAGTACTTCAGTGGAAAAGTACACATCTTTATTACAAGTTTTCCGTAATGTGCTAGTACACCGGAACTTGGCATGCCTGTCTTTCTCATCTAATAAAAAAAGAGATGATTCATTGATAATGGAAATTATTCCTAAAGTAAATTGCAGTCTCTGCTGTGCTTTGGTATTTGTAAGCAGTAACTGGAAATTGTTGTGCTTTGCCATGAAAGAAGGTAATAATTACGTTTGAACTCCAATATGTCTGCACAGCACTTCAGCATTAGTAAGGAGCCTCATAATATGTGCAGAAGCAAGCACTTCACTCAAATATACTGCAGTCCAGTGAAAGCTGGCCACAGTATCAAAGAGTGATTAAAAGGCAAGAAAATACAATGTTGTGCAAGACAAAATTTGGTACAGGAAGAAAGCCTGAATGCTCAGAAAGGTTATCTTCACCTAGATTTGTCTCTATTTTGGTTTTTGGATCAGTCCCTGGGACAAATTCTGGGTTTTGTCTATTGTTTACAGTCCTAGTATTAAAGACTTCAAAGACAGGAATTAGAAAAACAGCTCACTATATTAAATGGAAGACATTAATTTGACTAAGTGTAAGTGAAGCTACACTTGCCATAAGGAGAGAGGGAACTGCACTGCCAAATGCCATAAGAATAGGTCTGCCGAAACCCTCCAAAAAGACATTATATTAAAAGCACTGCATCATCAAAAGCTCACACTAGCAAATTACCACTCCCTCTTGAACCATTTCTTCCCCAAGGACACCTTCTGCCCGTGACAGCAGTAGATCTCTGGTAACTCCTTCACAGATATCACGCATGAAGCAGGAAACAGAAATACCGCATAATGGGATATGGCATGCTCTCACTTTATCAATTGTGCTTTCACTGAACAAGTTTCATTTTAAAACATATGAAACTGTGGGTTTACAATGACTAGAATCTCAAAACATACGTAGTTTGCCCACTTACTTGTGCTAGAGCTGGATCAAAATCAACACACCAGACTTGAGATAAAATCTGATACAACATCCAAGGTTTGCAAGTGATATTTATTATGTTTCTTAAACAGAAGAATGGATCAAAATTCTTGATCATTCTGCATCTGTATTTGAACTTCACACATCTTTTACAGTTTCCAAACAAAGTTAATGGATTCCTCTGTGACTCACATTAGCGATTACACCCACATTTTAAAAATGCCCTTCAGGATTAAGTGCCTGAGCTAGAGGACAGACTGCAGCCTCTGCAAATGAATGTTATCACTTTCTTTATCTCAGTTTTATATCATTATACTCACCTGACTGACTGAAGCCTGTTTCAAACCAGATCATACCTGTGATCCATTTCTCTTATGGAAAGGTGAGAATGAATATTATGAATTACATTCAGACTGCATCACACTTTAAAAATTACCTAGACACTCACAGCATCTCATTACTTCTCAGAGGTTCTCATTACCTCTCTTTCCAACCAGTACTTTTATGAAACACGATTTATCACAAACCAGAAGTGTGGCGTACCCAAGGTAGCCCAAAATGTGCAATGCAGTAAATCTCATCCTGAATATGTCTTTTTGCATTACCAGGCATGCACACCAGCTGCTGAGCAGTGTGATAGATGCACAAGGCCTGTCTAAAACAAAAGGCTAATAAGAGTGATCAAGCTGAGTACTTGGGAATTTTTTTGTATTATCTTCAGCATTGATTTCACGAGAATAATCATCAAATATAAATATTTACTATGTATATATATGCAATTATGTATATACATAAAGGTGTATAGATTTCTTTTTTTGCTTGAAACTATTTGTGATGCCCACCAAGTGTAGGCAGGAAGGTATCAAGGTTTCCTATATGGCCATGATAACATTACAAGAAGAGGAAAAGAAAAACCAATGTCATGAATCAGCCATCTGAAATGCAGAATTAGAGAAAAAATTAGATCAGAAAATGCTCCCCTCTGCTGGAATTCCAAGTACCTCTGTGAATGAACCCTTCACCACCTCTGTGGGCATGATGTTTTCCCTGATATACCACAGTATTTTCCCTTGTTGCCACCTGTCTCTGCTACCTCCTGTCTGGTTCCATCTTCCCTGCCCCCTCCCACTGGATAGATCCAGCGCTGCTGCTCAACAACAGCCATTCCCCAACCCACCAGTAACACCACATAGCCAAGCCGTCCATAACACCTGCATGGCATAATCTATCCTACAGTAATGCAGCAGGAGCTATGAATCATCTCATGAGTCAGATACTCTTTTACCTCTTTCTTCTTTCATTTGTAGACAGTCCTCACTGTCAGCACCCAGCCTGATTATAGATATTCGAATATATCAGTCCTGCAAGAATAAAAGGAATTTATCTGGCATAGGCCAGATGTGTACATCAGCTTCTAAGCATGAACCCCTTGTCTGTATTTACTTCTAGCCAGATTTAAAGATTGGACTCAGCCCTAAGTATCTCACAAGCATTATTTCCAAAATCATTGCTAGAACAGAAGGAATGTGATATAAATTGGTAGAAGTATGCTAAAAATTTAACCACCAAATATTTCCAAAACTTTGAGAAAGCTTCTTATTAACATTTCATTTTTTAAATTAATAACATTTTAATGATTTAGCATTTTTGTTCAGGTTACAGGGTCAGCTCTGACATTTTCTCTGAATTGCCTTTCCTATTTCTACCTCAAATTTCATTACACCACAAGAGACCAGATTCAGACCAGATATTATCAGGCAAAAAAAAGGCTGACTACTTCAGGGAAGAAGTTACACTTGCTTCCTCTAGTACCGAATTCAGTTCAGTATGTTCTCATTGACACACACACCCCCCAACAACACAAATAAAGAGAATGGTGATGTCTGGCCATTGCAGCCAAATAAAACTGTCCTACTACACAGACACTGAGGAATGTCATATGTGCTGTAGTGGGAGCAATCTCATCCCCCCATGGTCGGTGCTATGCCATTGCAGCTACTTAGGATAACAAGTCTCATATAAACAGATCATCTAACAGGAGATTTCTGCCAGAATTGCTTTGTCTTCTACAATATGTAGTTCTTATGCTGTTTTAGTACTGCAGGAAATGAATGAATGTTTTGGAAGGGCTCTTTTGCTGCTCTCATTTCCATACATAACTAATACGGAGGTCTACAAGATATTTGTGTGCTCTACCATTCAAAGTAGAAGATCTCATTTCACAATCCAGCCTATAATGTGGCATTCACCCATATGGCAGACAGCTGGGGAGGGCAACATCTTAAACCACTGCTGCTGAATCCACTAAACCTGACAGTCCTGTATTCACAATATGTAAAACATAAAAGATAATTCTTTCTTTCCTTTGACTGTCTGCATGGATTATACATCACTCATAGAAGCTTTTCTCTCAGTGTTTCTCTGTGAGAAGATCTGCTCACATAGCAGCAGAAGGCCTGCAGGACTGTTCAGAGCTTCTGGATATCAAACTGTGACTACTAAGATAAGGTGTGGTCAAATGAACCTTCCACATTTCAGATAATAAATGCAGATTCTTGTTAGACTGGCTGGACATTGGCATTTGTACACATGCCAAACATGAATGCTCTAAGTCCACACGAGCTGAACAGTTTTCTGACAAAATAAAACTTCAGGAAACAAAACCAAACATGTGTAAAGTGAGTCTCATAGGCAGCTAACACTTGATGAAAAATTTACCAGAAACACCACAGAGAAGAGAACACATAATCCAAACAATAATATTCCCTAGGATTAGTCTAGGCTCTCATAATTTTACATCATTGCCCTGCTACCTGCCTAGTTTCTGTTCATTTCTGTCACCATCAATAGCTGAAACCATGTGGCACCACTGTCATTTCCACATTATCTCTTTCAGTAGAAATGCAGTGGCAAGCAAGCAAGCAAGCAAACACCCCTAGCCTTTTTTTTGTCCTTTCTGACACAACTTCTACAAAGAGAGGCAAAAAGCCACAGAACACCCCCAAAACAACCAATATGGCTACCATCAGTTTCTGCATTGGAAATGCGGGAGGTATCCCAGTCTGTTTGTAGATTGCCTGTTTGTTTTTACAAGGTCCTTCTCCACAAACAAAACACCAGCAAGCCTTTCGTCTCCCTGTAGAGCTGATTATATTAGAACATTTTATCTTATTGGCGGAGGGGAGAGACAGGCTGGGTGTGATGAATGACTATTGTTATACCCTACCTGACCACCCTGGCGCCCACCCAGGCACACAGCCTGATGGCAATCAGGTAGCCTGATATTTGACAAAGAATAGGTCAAGATCTTTCCCATTTGTTACCAGGAAAAGCCTCCTGACAATTTGCAGCAGTACTACAGAGCTAAATTTCCTACTGAAAAAAATGTATGGAAATAAGAAGTACAGCTTAAAGATTTCTCTTCTATTGTATCTACATGATTAAAAAAGGAAAAGGAAGCGCTTGCATTGGAATAAATAGTAGCTCTCTTCTGTGCAGCACAGGCTGGAAACCAGACAGTATTCTCTTTGTCATTGTCAACACAGCTGAATGTGAATGCTTACCCATACCTATGCTGCCTAAATTGTGAGCTATATAACTTCTGTAAAAGTGTAGAATTTTAGAAGATGCCACAGAACTTACCACAAATACCAGTATTTGGCAGCTTGAAAAATCAGAAATGGGAGCATTTCTGTTGTAAGGGAAGAAATTCCAGGAAGTGAAATATAGAACTGCACCCAGTGAATGGCCAACACATTAAGTAAAAACTATGGGTTGTCCAGGGAGGTGGTTGAGGCCCCATCCCTGGAGGTGTTTAAGACCAGGCTGGATGAGGCTCTGGACAGCCTGATCTAGTGTGGGGTGTCCCTGCCCATGGCAGGGGGGTTGGAACTAGATGATGCTAGTGGTCCCTTCCAACCCTGACTGATACTATGATACTACTATAAAACCCTTCTCCTATCTCTAATGACATGAAGGGGGGAAAGGCAGTAAGTGTATCTGTAAGGCCAAGCAGTATTTTTTGTTTGGATCTTCTAACCTGGTTATCCTGGGACATCTAAGAAGTTTTTCTGTTGCAGCAATAACCCTACACCTTTTTAGAAAATGTGTTAGAGCACTAAACTAGATATCACTTTTCCATTTATTCACATAACATGTGACTTAAACTATAAGAAGAATACCATCCAGATTCAGGTGCAGAGTCAGAACCACATCTAGCTCATGTGTTGTGGCAGTACATTATTCCCACTCAGTGCAGGAACCATATGCTTTCGGGCAACTTTTGTCTTCACTAGAGAATAAGGAAACTTTCTATTCTCTCCCTGTATAAGCTTCATCATTTGTCAGTTTACCAGTCTTAGAAGAAAGCCATGTATTAGAATAATTAATTTCCATTAATAATTTATTACTAAGGATTATAATTATTTCTTTCTCTACAGAGAGTTAGTCTTCACAGATTAGACAAGCATGTACTTTCCTACTCTTAAAGCTAGCCTGGTTGCTAGGCTTCAAACAAGAACAACAAACACATAATACGGAAGGTTTTATTATTTTTTTTTTTTAACTTGAGCCAAATACTGCTATTTCTCATTAATAGTTTTGTGGGTGCTTTGGACTTTGTTCATTTGTGACTTGAGGATCTTGTTTTCTTGTTATTCCAGAAAGACATATGCAACTATTTCCTGTCTGCACACTGAGGACAAAGCTGATCAGCTGCCGAGTTTTTACTGCTCGTGCACTCAGCCAACAAGCAGTGTCTGATCATCAGCTGTATCATGCACAACCACTCAATGTCACTGGACAACTTTCAGTAAAGCTAAAAACCCCACATGAAAGCACATGGTAGCCAGCAGGCTGAAACATACAGGAGCTGAGCACAAAGAGTGCTTTTTACACCATCACTGGATTGCTGAGATTCTGATTCTCAACCCCTGCGGTATCAACAGCTGAAGTTTATAAAAGCTGGGAATGAAGGCTGGACCTTATTTCACAAGAAGTGCACTGGTGCTTCCAGAATTTATGTATTGTAGTTATGTTGCACCATGCAATGTAGGTGTTTACACATGTTGTAGCAGTGATTCAAATATTATATCATGATGGCAACAGCACTCCAAATACAAAAAGTGGAGTAAATCATCTCTAGCCTGGTACTACTGATGCAGCACATGCACAGAGTTCTCCTACAGACCATTATTCTCTTCATTAATTATTTGACAGTTAACAGACAACTTTCAGCAAAGCCCATAGTGATATACCATACAGCGATGAATTTCCTTGTCATTGCTACTGATTGTCATGTGGTTTCGATCAAGGAGAAATGGCAGATTTAAATGAGGACAGATTTAGTTCCTCAGACTAGCTTTTCCTTGTTTCACTCCTTAACAAAGCTGTAGCAAATCCCTGTGCTACAGCAACAGAAACAGCAACTATACTACTGAAAAAAACCCTCCCTTTTCCACATAATGCAATGCAAGTCGTGGTATCGCTACTGAATATCAGACAACAGTAGGTTTGGACCATTAGTGCAATCCTTTGCATTTGTGTTGAATGGACCACAGGTCCTCTAGATCCAAGTAGGAATGTTCTACACCTACTTTATACTTTGAAGGTGGAAGAAAATGCATAGTGCCTAAGGCAACAGGGAAGTGCAAACATACAACCAGTAAATATGCAAGACCTAAGAAATTTAGAGGTAGGCTGGAGAACTACATGAAGATGGGTAAAACATCCCTTATGAATGCAAATCACTTAATAACAGAAAACATTTTTGTTATGCAACTAAAAATTATACACAATCAATAAGCCAGTCAGTCTCACCTGTGCACCTATGGAGCAGATCCTCCTGGAGGAACTGCTGAGACAGAAGACTAACAAAGAGGTGATTGGGTACAATCGATACAGCTTCACCAAGGGCAAATCCTGCCTGACAAACCGGTGGCCTTCTATGACAAGGTCACAACATCAACAGTCAAGGGGAGAGCAACCAATGTCATTTATCTGGACCTCAGCAAAGCCTTTGACACTGCCCCACATGACATCCTGGTCTCCAAGATGGTAAAATAAGGGTTTGATGGATGGACCACTTGGAGAATAAAGAACTGGCTTGACAGCTGCACCCAAAGAGTGTCTGTCAATGGGTCCATGTGCAAGTGGAGGCCAGTGACAAGTGGAGTCCCTCAGGGATCAGTACTGGGACCCGTCTTGTTTAACACCTTTGTTGGCAACATGGACAGTGGCATTGAGTGCACCCTCAGCAAGTTTGCCAACTACACCAAGCTGTGTGGTGTGGCAGGCACGCTGGAGGGAAGGGATCAATTCAGAGGGACCTTGACAGGCTGGAGAGGTGGGCCCATGACAACCCCATGAAGTTCAACAAAGCCAAATCTGCATACTGCTTCAACAGATTTCTGGCATGCCTTGGTCAAAGTACCTTCAAATATTACTTACTTTTTTTTTTTTTTTTTTGGGGGGGTGGGGTGTAAAAAAAAAAAAAAAAAAAAAAAAAAAAAACAACACCACCCTGAAACAAAGTTGAACCTCATGATCCTTAGAATTATTACATTACTTGACTAGTGTCTGTTTACTAGTATGTTTCAGTCAAAGTTTTAACAAACACAAATTTTCAGTTTACTCCAAGTCTCAGAGAACAGTTCTAGAACAATATTATCATTATTAATGGAAATCACTTTTTCAACCACTTAAATTTAACAATATAAGCTTACTAAGTTTCAACAAACCTAGCTGTCTAAAATTTCTACTGGCTCAAAAGCAAGCCCACAAGGATCTAAGTTTCCAGCAGTTATCTCATTTTCTTCTTTTCTTATTCCAATGTGGCTCTATTATTTTTGTGATACTTAGTTCTGCACCATCTAGAGTAGAAAGCTGTCACGAAGCATTCACATTATTAGACTAACACACCAAAAACTAAGCCTGAATAAATAGTTGCAGAATATGGAAACTTTAACCAGATTTAAATGCATCTAAATTAATAACTCTTCTCTGAATTAAATAATTCATGGCCAAAATTAATATATAAATAGATAAGGCAAAAATGGTTTATGTTTCATTCCTATCCATTTCCTAATCCTTTATGATCTATTTCATCCCAGCACAGTGGAACACAGATGATTTAGTGAGATCTGCTGCAAATAGGTCTCACAAATTATGACTAAACACTCTGAATTAGTAATTCAACATAACAGGAAAATGTAGATAACCTATTGTGAAACCTATTGCAGATCATATCCAGCCATAGCGTTAACATTTTACAATACAATACAATAATACAATACAATGCAACTACAATTGCCTTAATGAGAAGTACATTTTAACCCCAAAATAAGTGCCCTTAACTTGCCCACCTGCTATCTTTATCTCACTCTCTGTAAACAGTAGTTCCTGATTAAAAAGATGATGTGCATTTGGTACATGACTTCAGGAGCATCTCTAGATCAATTAACATTTGCGCTATCATTTCAGGACATGATATATAATGCCAGTCACATTTTAAGGTTTCTCTTGGAGTGCTTACATTCAGACCTTTTATCCCTCTGTCAACTCAAATTTGTCTGCTCCTGAAGTTACAGGAAATAATGACTCAACATTAATTTCAATTACAGCAGAGTGAAAGTCCATTCATAAATATTGCCTCTGGGTTCACCTTGCTTCTTGAAGCTGACCTTGGTTAACCAGGACACACACTATATCACAAAGAAAAAGTAGCAAGACCCTGCAATATTTCTTTAACTCAACAGACAGCCTTTCAGAGAAAAAGGAAAAAAAAAAAAAAAAAAAAGGAATTAAAAAAAATAATTAAAGGATTTCAGTATATGAAAGCAATTTCCAGCAATCATACCATCTCTGCAATATACTTCCACGTAATCACCTAAGGAGTACTGGAGATGCACTAAAAGACATTTGTTTTGAGGTGCATTCAATTGAATCCTGGAAGACCAGTCAATATGAGGGTTTTTTTCTTTGTGAATGCCTGCAGAAATGTATCAGATCAGATTCCAAGCATTCTTAAGTTATTTAAATCCTAGTGTAAACATGTCTCAATGGAAAGTCAAGTTCTTCTAAAAAGCACTTTAAAACTGTACAGTACACAGCTCCCTGAAATGCAAAAGAACTTCAAAATGCATATAACAATCATACAACATGCACTCTATGTATAGAAGATTCACACAAAGTTAACAAAGGTCCTTTCATATGCAACTAATGATGGGGCAGAAGATGGTGAGGTTAGTTTTCCCTGATTGTCATAGTGCCTCAGGGTCCTTCAATCATTTAACAACCCAGTAAGATAAGGTAAGGAACTAACACAAGGAGAGACTGAAGACCAAGTCTGAAAATATCTAGGAGCACTGATTACTGAAGTCATGGGGGCTCCAGCCTTTAGTTCTTTTGAGAATCAATTATTTCTCTAAAGTGTCAAAAGAAATTCTGAGGAAATTAATTCCCATTTGTATTTATTGTGCCAGCCTGCACAATCACCCGTTGGTTTCTTGTTTCATCTTTTGAAGTGTCACAGCTGCCAGAAGACCTTTTCCAAACAGAAAATGAGGAGGACAGTTTTGGTGAGACTGTCAATGGAGCAAGATAAATACTGTTCAGATGATCTGTCGAAGGCAGCTAATTCTGAACAGACATCCATACTTTAAAAAACAATATGACCTTAGACACCATGTTGTCTTCATGTTTTGACTTTTCACATTGTATTTACATGAGAGTTAGTTATCTGAACTGGATTATGTACTGTAGCCAGATTATAAGAGAGGGCTTTTAATGTCAACCATGAGACACTCCTCTCTGGCATCAGAGTGGTTCTGTACCATGCTTAGTTTATGCCCCAAATGTTCACTGACACTTTACAGCTACTGAGCTGATTTCAAAAGAAATAAAATAGAGTTGCTGATTTAATTAAAAACTGAATATAAGATGTTCTCACAAGTTCATATGAAACAAAAAAAAAAATTTAGAGTACAAGGACAATATGCTACTGAGCTAATTGCAAATAGATCTAAAAAGTCTTTTTTCTAATTTAGCAATAAAAATCTATTTCCCAAGCCTCTAACTTTCACTCAGCTGGTATTTTCTGTTAAGTTATTTCCTCTGTGTAAGGCAAATAGTCACTAAAAGCAATTACTGGTTTGCTAAAAAAAGTATTGAAGAGCAGTAGAAGAGCTTGTAGTGGTTCAGACTGACCTCAGACTGGGTGTTTGCTCTGGAAGGGGTTAAGCTCCACCACTGTGAATGAGTTGGAACTCAGCACACATTTTGTGTCCAGCAGCAGAGAGCAGCTGCTGTGGTGGTTTTAGGCTATGCCTTTAAATTTAGTTACAGATTTGAAGCAGAAAAGTAGAAAGATATAAATAAACCACTATCGGGTGTAAAAAGGAAAACAAAAGATTATTCTAAACAAATTCATTGGGTAAATATCTGGAATAAGAGGAACCATACCGTAACAATTCTTCCCTTTTTCTCTTCTCTTCTGATCTCATCTGGTTTTGCTTCACTCGGGAGAGATAACGTGCTTCTGGCTGGCCTTGGCTAAGTCTAACTTCTCTGCTCCTTTCTCTTGTCCCTTTTGTACAGGACGGTAGGGGGGTAAGAAGGAGAAGCTA
This sequence comes from Picus viridis, assembly GCA_033816785.1. NCBI lineage: Eukaryota > Metazoa > Chordata > Aves > Piciformes > Picidae > Picus > Picus viridis. The sequence goes on from CM066586.1 coordinate 26,335,115, forward strand.
GTAGCTTCCCTGGTCCTTGGCCAGGGAGTCCTTGTACTGTTTATTAACTGTAAATATCTGTAAAATATTGCAAATACTGTATATTTTGTACGTATGCATTGCATTCCGTTGTAGAGTGTTGATGTTGCTTGTAAATACAGCTTCATTTGCTTCTAACTGAGTTGGTCTGGCAAAGTTAATGATGGGGGAAACTTCAACAGCCACCAAGTACATTTAAGAAATTTGCTAATCCAAACACACATAAAATTAAGACATCAGATTAAATAGAATCCTCCAGAAATCAGCAGTTGGGCCCTGTTTTCCCCCATGGTAGTTTCTACGGCTCCAATGGGTGTGCTGCTCCTCAGACAGAGCTTTTCGCCATGGCCCCTTCTCACATAACTGTGCTGACACATGCCAGACTCCCCAGCTGCTCTCCTTAAGAGTGCCCTGATGCACCTCAGGGGCCAGCAGGTCCCTGGAGGTGAGGACTCTCCAGGCAGGCAGGGAAGGGCCCGTCCTACCATCTAGACAGGAAACGGGGCAGCCCCAGGCCTCAGCACCTTCTTGTGGGCACACCAATGCTAGGCTGGTGGCCCATTCATGGGTCTGGCTTGACAAGGTTCCTACTTCTCTGTCTTGTCATCCCTTTGTTGGTGTTGCTATCCTAGTTCAACTCACTGTAACCACTGCTCCTTGGGTCTAAGATTATAACGGAGGCAAAGACTCCTTCCCAGAGCTGAGCTGACAGCAGCAGCATTCTGGAGGTGTGTGGAGGGAAGTACTTGAAGAAGCAATCACTGTGAAAAGCCATAGTTTCCTAGCACTTCAACCTTCCTTCATTGTTTCACTTAACTGGTCCATGGGATAAGTATACACAAGGTGCTTTATTGCAAGGGATTGACTAGATTTTCCCGCCTACCTGATATTGACCATTTTCTGTCCACATGTTCTCCTCCACCACCTTGTATTGACCTAAAATTGACACCACTACTCCACAAATAAATTTACTTTCTTACAGCCTAGAATTTAGCTCCCTCATAGAATCAGCTGAACAGCGTTTTCCATTTCTGAAAATCATCTTATAAAGAGACCTTTCACTCAAGGCAGTCTGTTATCCAGCTGCCACAGGATGCTGTTGGTTTTCTAGCATTCCTCATGCTCCTAAAATGCCCACTTTACCAAGGCAGTACCCACCTTCTTACAGCATTTAAGTCCATCTGCCTTTATAATACTTATGGGCAGAAAGATATAACTTATTTTTGTGTAAATATTCAATATTTTAAATGTATTTTTAATTTTTAAGGGAGTTCCTTGCTAATTTCTCAGAGACTTTGCCTATGATCTTTTTCTACATCTGTTTTAGATCCATCGTGTATTCTGCTTTTTGTGCAAATCAGAGAGAGCAACATATTTAACAAACGTCACTACCCTATTTTCTTGGACTCTAACTAGCTTTCTACCAGTCAGTGGCCATGCCACAACCGACTTTTTACCATGAAATATCTCCATTCACTTCAGAATTCAACCTGATGATATAAATGCCTCTTCAAGCAATTAAACCACTACAATGTAAATAATTAGTGAATCTGGAGGATTTTTCTCCAATTTAAGGAACTACATTGGAAAGTGACTTTTTTCAGCAATGTACTATAAAAACATTGTCTGCTGAGCCACAATATCTTCTTCATGAATACTATCCAGTGATGTAACTGGTACTTTCATGTGACTATACCCCAATGAAAACAATATCATTAAGTCATTTGTACAATATCATTTTTCTCTCCTCTTTCTCTAGATTGGAATGTGCCTCTTCTGGAGAAATTCAGATCCTCTCCCACACCACACTGGACTGAAGAAAACAGCACAAATTCAGCCACTTGTTCAACTCTAATTCCCAATTGATAAAAATGGAAAATACATTAGCACTTTTCAAAGTCTTGCTGCCTTTCTGAAGCTTAGCAGTCTTGCTCAGGGGTCTATCCAACAGAAAATCTCTCAGCATCTAACTGAAGAGACATTTCACAGATGTTAATTGATTAACTATCCAGTTGCCATGTAATAGTCCTATACATGTGATTGGGGAATTGTAACTTGCAGCTCTTCAGCTGTTTGACACTGTTTATTGATTAGGAAAACAGATTTCCATTCTCAGAATTGTAACATAATATTTTAATTACTGCCATATACTGCATCTGACCTTCAGCCTGTTAGGATAAAACTACCCACATAGAATCTGAGTCCTCTTATTCCCAGTTCCTTAAAGCTGATTTATCAGTGGTGCCTAGTCAACCATGATTCTGCACCCTTCCCTTCCACCTGAATAAATTTCATCTGCTTTCATCTAATTTTGCTATGGGAAAATTCAAATGAATGTGTTTATAAGCAGCAAGGTAGTTGCTTTTTCTTTCCTTGTAGAAAGTTACAGAAAACGGAATGAAAAACCTATAATACAAATACTTTTAAGTGAGTTACTCCATTGTCTCTAGATTATTGTTTTTCACATTATCTACAAGCATCTACATGGAACCCAGCAATGCTGTTCATCCCTCAGTGTCTGCTCTTCTTTGATACAGAGTAGACATTAAATTGATTAATCTTCCAGGAGGTTTCAACAGTTGCTATCAATTCCACCCACTAAAGAATATGCAAGAAACTGTTTGCTTGGTTTAACATTTTATTGACTTTTTCCTCACCCCTCAAGGATTCTCTCTTAATAACCCTTTTCCAGGGTTGTTTAACAATCTGTTTGGGGAGAACTGATAAGACAAATTTTAACATGGAAAGCAATGGACCTAACTCTTTTGTAAGGAAGGTCTCTAGGTCTTAAAGTGGCATTTCTGCAGAATCAAACAGAGAAGGATTTGAGCCATAGGATTAGGCATTAGACTGTAATAAAGGTAATATTATAAACACCCTTATACAATATCCATGTTTGTGCAGAAAATACACATGGAAAGTGAATAGGTAGTATTCAGGCTCCAAATGTACATATTTCTTGTGTTTGTATTTCTTTGCTGGTAATTCTGTTTAAGGAAGTACAGCTACATACAATATAGCTCTTTTCTGCATTATGAAGGCATATGGCAAGTTGAGCTACCAAAAAAGAATTTTTTCTAGAAGCAAATACCTAAACAAATGAACCAATTCCTACCACTCAGAAGGAGGAAAGGCTGAAGAAGAAAGGAAAGAAGGCATCAGCACAGGGCAATGGTTTTCCAGTTTCAATATGTGTAATTCCACAGGGAAAAAAAAAAAAAAAATATAAAAGTGTGCATCCTAACTGTACTATTCACATCCCAGAGATCTTTTGAAATAGCCAAGTCTTAACCAAGAACATTGTTCATTGCTGTGTTGTACCTGTAGGTGAGTAGGACCCTATCTAGAAATCTAATATCTAGAACACAGGGCAAACTATCACCATTTAATTCCTTAAGTTTTGCAAAAACATGCTGAGATGTCTGAGAGATTTCAAGGCACCACATCCATGCAAGTGCTGCAGTTGCCTGTGCTGTGCACAAATAAGACATTTAACCCTAAAGTTGATTTAAGCATAGGAATCTGAAGAGTGTTTCAACTATCTACATACATGTATTACCGAATTCTCTTCCCCAGATTTGAGGGAATTATAGAAGTCCATTCTCTTATTATAAAAGTACTCTTTAGATTGATACTGCACTGAAAATAATATCATGTGGCACACTTCTCTGAATGTGCTCTCATCCATCTGCCCAGTTGTCCATTAGATAGCTTATCCAACACACCAACTGCCCCAGGCTCTGGTGGATATTCTTTGGTTTATCAACTGAGCAGCCAGTTGGTCTTGCCCTAAGGCAGTGTAAATGAGACCAAAGGCTGTGTTGTTAAACAGTAACATTTTATTGTGAGCTTGTATTACTCCATTCCTGGCTCACTACTTGTATCCTCCTACCAACATAATCTGTTCTTCAGGACAACAGTGGTTGCTTCCACCTTTACTCATCATAGACCTGGGCCCTAAACTAGGATTTTTGTCAATGAATAACCCCCTGCCTCAATAGTAAGAAAATACAAATTAAAAGCATATTACAACATCTTTTCTAACCTCAGTTTCCTGGTGCATTTCCACATCAAAACGTATTTTATTTTTCCCCTATAATAAACCTGAAAGTTGCCTCCCTGGGCACTCCTACTATGCATAAACTTATTTGTCCTTTTATGAACTCGCTAAACTCTTTTTATTATAGTACAGTGCTTTGTAGTCTGGGACTCAGAAAGAACTGTGCTGGTTTGTTTTCTTTTGTTTCTTTAAAAGTATCATGTCTCTTGCCAGTTAAGGATTCTCTCTTACAAGCTCTTGGATTAAAGTGTATGTCCCATGGGTGTATAGAAATCAGAAAGTGGGCTATGCTCAGTGACCATGGATGAGAATAGAGCTTAAGCAGCATAAAAAGGCTGTTATATAACCTATTAATTCAATGGCTTTACAGGATTTTCTGCTCTGCTGGGTACAAATGAAAGGAAAAATTACCTATTCCAAGCCTATAAAACTTGCAATCCCTAAAAAGGGCTGGCAGAATCTATTCTGAGAGATATTGTTCATATAAAAGAGAGGGGCAGTTACTTTTCTGCTGAAAATTCCATCTGGAATTGAAACTGAGTAATAATTCTGCTCTTTCTGGAATCAAACTCTGCTCTACAATGACAAGTTTTCAGCCACTCTCTTTGCAAATCTGGCTCAGTAATGCCATGGGTTGAGTTGAATCCGCTGATTAATAACAGCAGTTGTCCTGCTAACCCAGGACAACTAGAAAATTAAACTTGCCGACAGAAACTCTGCTTTTGCCACTGAGACTAATTTCAGGCTGGATTTCACTTCAGCAGAGGTGATACATTCCAAGTATTTGGAGTTAGGCTTTGTCTTCACAGAAAATGGATGAAAAATAATGCCTGTAGCAGTTTCATTTCAAGCAAAGGCAAGGAGCCTGGTGATAACTGAAAAAATACAGAAAGGAACAAAACTAAGTGTTCAGACCTCAAATGTTGTACTTGGTTAATCACTAAATCTTTCCATGTAAGAAAAACTACAATTATCACCCATTAGCCAAAAGTCTGGGTTGCAAACTCAAATAAGTAAAAAAAAGAAGAAAACAAACCATAGGCACTACTGTCAGAGACAAGTGCAAAACGGGAGAGAAAAAAAAAATTAAAGACTGTTTGTATTTCCATGGTCATTCTCTGTAGCCTGCAGAGAAGAATACATTTAAATGTATGTAAGCATTCTTTTGCAGGTATACCTATAAAGCATCTACTGATTGAAGCTGTAAAAGATAAAAGTTTACTAGGTGTAAATGTTTCAACACTGGTTAATTAAAATCCAGGCTATTGTGACAACATAAAATTTAGCCAAGTACAGAGTTCACAATAGGATAGTTGCTTAATAAATGAATGCACTTCAGGAAAGGCCAGTTTTGAATGGCTTCATGAGAGATTGTGTTTATAAGGAACAAAACCTGATTTCAACTAGAGGGGTTATCATGAGGCAACCAGTCCAGTTGGAGTGGGGGTCTGAGGTAAGGAAATGTATACATATGTAAAAATTACACTTCTAGAGAAAACACACCTATCTTATCAGGTGGTATATTTTGGGTTTGTTCAGAACAAAACTTTTTCAGAATCTGTAGTCTCATGCACTAGAATAAACACATAGATCCCCATGTGTGAGAAATAAATTTAAATCATTATTAGGACAACCATCTTTTAAAATGGTAATAAGCAAAGCAACAGATAAACATTATGACTGGGTAGTTCTACTTAAAGAAAAGGTATCTTTAGAAGGGCATGTTAGGAATAGCCATTTGTTCAGATGCACAGCTTTTAAAATAATTTTAAACAGTAAAAAACTAAGATTTCAGACCAGCCAAACAAAATCATGTGCTTATCTGTATCAAGAGCACAACGCCTAGCACTGAATTTAATTAACTTTGTAAGCAAAAGGAAATTATCGCCCTCTTTTAACACAGGCAACACTCCCCATATCACAGCAAATGTGACATCATTGACAAAAGTTGGGGCTTGGGGGGTTATTTTTATTTGCTTGGGGTGTTTTGTTTTTAAAAGATAACAAACAGCAGCCAAAAGATCTTATTCATTGATATGTTGATCCCTGTACATACTGTATGTACAACAGACACTTATTTCAGGAGGGCCAGCATTGCACAAGGGCAGGTTCACTCTGACTTCAATGTGATTTTGATAACTCCTTTGAAGTTTACAGTTGCAGAGCAGCAACATCCTGGCACATTTCACAGGCTTGTATATATTTGCTCCTGCTAAGCTAATAGAACACTGCCTACTGCACAAACAGAGGTTCACAGATCACCTCATGTAGAGGGAGCTTCCCTATGTGACACAGCATGCAGGAACCACTTCTGCAACAAGCACCTCAGCAGTTCTCCAACAAAAATTGTCAGGAAACACTGTCCTATGAACCACTCTCTAAAGTCACCCTGAAGCCTTCTCCACACTCAGAAAGATTAAATACATGCACACACACATATATACACATTCATGTAAAATATTCTCAGCATCGAGAAAGAAAACGGCAGCCATGGGAAATAAACCAGCAACTCAGGTACCAAAACACTCATGTTTTATGTGTTTATGTTACTCCATTACTGACAGCTTTATTCTTGTAGTCAGATATGAAAGAGATACAGCAGTAGCTGGAAATTCAGAGTAATGTGCCTTCCAAATGCTTTTTACATATAGTGTCTTAATACTTGCAGAATTTAATGTCTTAGCCGAATTACCGACAAAAGTTAATTTTAGTTGCTTTTCCTTCAACTTTCACAGTTAATCTGATGGGTTAGCACATGAGCATACTTGCTAAAGAATCATACTTCTGCATTTCAAAAAGAAATTGCCAGCATGTTTCCTTACTCCAGGTAAATTTCTTCTTTATTTCAGGCTCAGTCCCTACAGTGAAATGACACACACAGACAACAGCATTCAATTAGGTTCAGAATTAATGTAGCATGAAAGCACAGCTTACTGAGAAGACCAAGTGAAATTGAACAAGAGGATTGCAGGTATTTTCCCCATATTTTACTGCAAATAATCACTCATTTTTCCTGCCATGGAAGAGGTCAATAGGGCAATAGTCAATACAGAGTACCTGTGGAAAACAAGTGGTTGCCTTAAAATCTTTAACGTGTTGGTTCAGTTCTAATTCTTAATAGTCACAATAACAGAGTTGATCTACATGCCTGTGTTGTCAGGTAAGCTTTTCCTGAGAAGCGATTTCATTTGTCAACCCACTCTGTGGATTAATGAATAATGCTCCAGCTTTCTATTTGTGAATAACTTCCATCAATTTAGTTATTGGATGTAATCTCTTTTGTTGAATGATAGATCTACAAGTACCTTACTGCACATATATACATACTTATGAGCATATTTATGAGATACATACAGTCAGGATTATTTTTTTGTTGTTGACCATCTATTGAACATGGCTTCAGACACTGACCTTATCAAAGAACTAGTAATTTGGGTTGGCTGAAAAGAGCTATTCCCGTCTCATGAAAACAGAGCATGAAGGGAAGGGAAATATCCTTATGATCAAAGCATAATAATTAAATATTGAGAAATTTCAAACACACTTTTTTTAAAGCAGACTCTAAATTATCTAGAGCACATCTAGGAACAAATTATATTTTTAAATAATTCAAAATGAATGACTGAATGCATGAGTGCATTTTGTGAATATAAAACTAGACACATTTAAAAGCAATCTAATATGGCGGGGAGAGTTGCAAACATTATAAGTGTTTCAAAAAATGTGAAGTTCAAATCAATCATTTCCCTGGGAGAAGTTTCAGTTTTAATTATTCCCTTTCCTTTCATAAAGATATTTCATTCTTTTGTTTTCAGCCACCAAAGGAACCTCTAACAGTCACCTGGAAAATCAGCATCCACACCAGACTTGAAAGTCATTATTCCCCTACACACGTTTAAGTAGTAAATAGATCAAAAAGAATTTCAACACAAATTACACATAACTCTCCTTGTTTCAAATGCACATGCATTATTAACACACTACCATCCACAAAATCCACAAAATCCTCTGTTACCCCACAGCATGATCTTCACAGTCAGTACACCAAACGTGACTCAAAAGCACAGACTCTTTTCAGGTTTCTCAACTTGATAAGGAAAAGACTAAGACTTTCTGGGGGCCCACTTAAAGCACAATGTACACCACAAGGCTTTTTGGCACGTGATAGCACCTCTGAATTTCTGGGAAACTCTCCTATTGAAATCACTGCACCATCACTTGCATTTTCGCCTGGGGGCAAAAGGAGAGTATAATGCTTAAGAACTCTGTCAAAATTTTTGAGGCAGGAACTTGTTCATCTTCACTAAAATTTCAGAGGGACAACGTAACTTGAAGTTCAGTGTGGTTAAAATAATTGAAAAAGAGCTCAAATTTTCGTGTTAATTGTATGCTGCAGGAGAAATCCTGTGCTGCAGCTTTGCATCAAATGAGTGAACAGAGGCTTAATATTTACTATCAATCATCATTACAAGCACTTAAATAAAGAGTTTACATAATAGAGAAGAGCTGAGATGGTTCATTTCCATTAACTAACTCCTCTCCACAAACTATAGCTCCTTTACCAGAAACAGCAATTTCTGTTCATTGAAAACTCTGGCTTCCTCCTAGAAAAAAAAACCCCAAAACTTCTGTAACACATCAGATAAACACAAAAAACCCCAACACTCTCTGGAATCTTCACTCAGGTACAAGAAGTTAATTTGTGTTTTTCATGTTTTAACAGGGAAGCCTTAGTGAGCTAAGAGAGGGACAAGGAAAGAGATGTGATAAAACACTTGGCTTAGTCAAGCCAGCTCTGATTGACAATATGTTTTAGATTAATCTAAGTAAAACTGCTGAACACACACACAGAACTTATGTTCTTGTAAAAAAAGAAAACCTGCTTGGCAGTAGAATTTAGCTCTGGATTGTGTGCCTGGCAAAGGAAATAATAACAGGACTCCTCATGATTATATACCTGCCCGTTTCCTGAATTAGGAGTATCTAAAACTTACAAATGAAAAATGGAAGTGACTCATACGACTGAATTTACCCTTTAGTAGAAGTCCTTTAAGCTTAGTTGAGGACGCAGGAAAACAGAAAGCCTTCAAAGCAACCTAATGTGCAGCACATTCTGGAAATATCAAGAAGCTACCAACTTCAGCATTCAGAGCACACTGTTAATTTCAGGCTGTGAGTCTGCATTGTTCCACACTCAACTAGCTGTACCTGAAAGTTATCCATTCTCTCCATTCTCACACGCTACAGATAATCTTCCTCCACAGTATGTATCTACAAACCCATAGTACAGATCTCTTCTCCAGAAACTCACATTTTCTTATTCACATTCTCCATTCATCCACAGATACATTAAATAAAAAAATATCAGTAAGCATAAAAAAAGTGAAGATTCCTGGAAGGCAAGAATGTAATCCAGAGTAGAGGACAGAAGTGTGCAAGAACTTAACAGAAAGCCAAAATACAAGCAACAGCTCATGTTCCCAGACAAGATATACTGTGCATTAGCTACCCTGTCTGCATTATGAATTAAATATTTGTCTAAGCTATCAAAGACCATAGGAGCTTTTTAATTATTGTCATCATATATTTTCCACATTTTTTTGGCAAGAGAAAAGAAACCTTTGAAGGACTCTCAGAGACATTAGTCAAAGGGCTGATACTGTCTGTTCTTGGCTAGAGTTTAAGCAATGACATTAGAGAGAATTTTTAGAAACCTGTCTGGCATTAAATAATCAAGAAGTTAAATAGACACATATTAAATGCTAGTCCATATTTAATAATTATAATGTTATTAATATAGCTATTTGAAATACAATTAATATAGATGTATATATTATGTTTTAGCTAAAATTCTATAACCTAACTTGCATGTAGATTCCCAGGCTCATCATTCCTCTAAGTCAATGAACTGATTAGATTAATTTGGGTTAGTCTTTATCAGAGATTTATTTTTCTTCATTTATTACAGAAGGAAATTGAAGTGGCTCCATCATTTTTATTGTAATTTTAGAAGAGGATTAACAGGGAAAATGATTTTTCAAAACATGAATGCTTAAGTCATATTGTCTTTTCCAAGGAAATGGAATGAAAAGCAAGAAAAGTAAACCTTGTACTAGTCCAGGAGAATGAAAGTGAATGAAAACAATTTTAGTCACTAGTCTGGTAAGTATAAAAGAAGAGCAAATTAGTTAATTAGCATTACTTTTTTAAAAATTGCTATTAGTAATGCAGAAGGACGGGTAAAGACAATTTCATGAAGTTTACTGGTGAATTTATTTTCACTTTGTACGAATACTGGATATTTGTATAAAATAGCCCCGACCCCTGTTGAGTCATGGGAAATAACTGTTCTTGGTAGTTGCATCAAATACCTAATGAAAGTTAACATGCTGAATGAAGGAAAGAGGAGACAGCAGGAGAGAAAAAATCGTCTTAAACATTTGCAAAGGTATTTGACTGCAACTCTTCAGCAATCAGTTTTGCTTATATCTCAGTCATTCTGGGGGGATCTTGGTGTGCTGTTAGGGCATATCAATGGACCATCAGCTCTTTATTTGTATGTGAAACTATCCTGATTAAAATATCATTATTTCACACACGGACTATGAGTCTAAGTCTAACTCCAGCAGTGAGCTAAACTTAGCTCTGATGCAGCATTATGTTTAGAATCAGAAATCATAGGTTTGTAACTCAAAGTTATTGACAACTATAGAAAAATCAAACACTGGGTATTACTTGCATTTCTCTTTTCTTCCTTCAAGGTCAAGAAGACCAAGCAGAAGATCTGACAAAACCCTCCGGGTGGAGGCTTCCATGCCAATAGCCTCCACTTCACATTTTCTAAAACATTTTGCAAGTGCAGAAGAAAAACTCAGAAGAATTATCCACATTTCTGTAACTAGGATATTTTCAAAGCTAACAGCCAGTCAGCAGCTGCTGGGACAAAGTAGGTCTGTCTGAAGCTGCTGCTAGCTCTGTAGTGGCAGATGTGAAATACTGCCATTCCTCTCTCTAAAGTTCAGAGGCAAGATGATTATTTTTTATTGGCCTAGTTATAGCTGTGTCCAAGTAAAACAGGGCTCATCCTAAATGGGCTGAAAAAATAACTGTTTCTAGAATCTTTACTCATTAATCTTGACTTGAATCAAGTTTCCATATTTTGCTTTGCTGTTCTTAAAGGAGAGATATGAATACAGTAACATTTGTGAACATGAATGTAATCACAGAAACATTCAAGTTGGAAAAGACCCTCAGGATCACCAAGTCCAACAAATAACCCTACTTGACAAGGTTCACCGCTAAACCATATCCCCAAGCACCACATCCAAACAACCTCTAAACACATCCAGGGTTGGCAACTCAATCACCTCCGTGGGCAGCCCATTCCAATGCCTGACCACTCTTTCCATGATATTTTTTTCCTAATATGCAGTCTAAACCTCCCCAGTTGCAGCTCGAGGTCATTCATTCTTGTTCTATCACTAATTACCTGTGAGAAGAGACCAGCACCAGCCTCTCTACAATGTCCTTTCAGGTAGTTGTAGACAGCAATGAGGTCTCCCCTCAGCCTCCTCTTTTTCAAACTAAAGAGCCCCAGTGACTTATGAGCATACTCACACTTCGTTTCCAAAGGAGACAATTCATATTGAAAGATGAAGGGGAGTGGCAGGTACAAAATAATTGAAAATAAATGTTAAAACAGGTGGTCCCTTTAAAATAGTTTTGTTTTAAATACTCATATGTGCATGGGCAGGGTGTGGTTGTCTTTATCATGATTCTCCCTGAATTGGTTCCAGGTCCTGTGTTATTAAATGCAGGCAGCTACAGCATCTCTTAGAAACAAAACAAAAACAAAGGTTTCTACTATTTCCTTAGCTTTCTTACAGAGCACATATATTCCAGATCAAACACAGGCTGCTATGATCCCAAGTACTATGTGTCCTCAGCTTTAAAATGTGGTACTTTCTTAGGTTTCTAATCCAAGAAAGGTCTTTTGCATCCTGTTTGCATCCTGGAATCCCTAAAGATTTGGGTTGTGGGTTGGTTGGTTTTTTGGTTGTTTAAAGTATACTTTTCTACACTAGACGAGGCTTCACAATTTGTCCATCTTTATCTCCATATGGTCAACTTTTCTAATTCATTCTAATTAAGACTGTGTCCTAATTAGATCTATATATTTAGCAGTGACTACTGTACAGTGGTGCTGTTCACCATGACAGCTCTCCCTGGTTTATTTCCAGAGGAAGCTCAAAGTGCTGAAAGATATGTATTCCGTCATCTGAGAATTTTCTGTTCAACAGGCTGAAACAAAAACAGGCAAATCAGGGTAAGATGATATTTGGCTTTCTTGAGGGCTTATAACACATTGAAGTGTGTGATTAGAAGTAGTGCAGTAGAATAAAATTTGTGTCTAGAGATTTTGTTTTCTGAAGACACTGTCCTTCTTCCTTGCCTATGTGAAGATTTGAGTTTTCACAGAAAAATCTAGACCTGCAGCTAAGGAAGCACTCCCTTCCTCGTGGGCTCCGAGTTTGGGATTCATCCGTTAGGCTAGTGGCTAGAAAGAAATGGAAATCAGGTGCAAAGAGAAAGAACACGGGAAAACAGATGTACAGGAAAATCACAACACTTAAGCCTACTCTTCAGTTCTGCCTAGCTCTGTTCTGTAACACTGGTGTGATTGGAGTTAACAAATGTAAGCAGAAAGACTAGCTGCATACCTGCTGAAGCAAGGAAATTCAGACAATAATTGCTGGGGAATGTACTTGACTATTCACACCAGGTTTTCCAGGATGAGTACAGGGCTCCTGCAATAACCCAGCAGTTTTAGCCTATTTCTGGAGCATCACTAATACATGACAGAGCACACCAGCAAAGCAGACACGCTGACAATCCCCTGAGTTTTCCACAGGTGGCTTTCAATTCTGTAGTAAGCCCACAGTTGTGTCATCACATACTATACACTGCTTAACATCAGCACATGGAAGTCATGGGTAAAAGAGATTAAATTATTAGGTGGGGACAGCAGTAACACAGAGACTGGTGCTGCTTTTACAGAACATTGCAAACTGCAACCCATCAGATTTTTGTGAGTGACAAGCAAAACACTTCCCTTGCCTATGCCTGGATTTCTTACAAGAGATATGTAGATAATAAATGAAAAAAATTTTGGCAGAACACTGTATAGAAGTACAGTATTTGTAATTCTGCTAAACTTACTAGCATTATTAATTACTAACATGATTACTGTTAGATTTTATTGGCAAACTTACTAAAAACTGTCTTCTAAATGACGGGATGCAGAACGAAGTCTGATAGAACAGACACATCATTTATTTCCTAGGGCTTTTCATTTTATGCAAGTCTTCCAAACAATCTTGAAATATTCATATTTACAGATGTCTGGGTACTTATTGGGTTTTGGGGGGACAGTGAGTTGAGATTTTTTGGGTTTGGGGCTTTTTTGGGGGGTGTGGGGTGGGGAAGGTGGGTTATGCTTGGTTGAGGCTGTGAGGGTTGGGGGTTGTTTTTTTTAATGTTGTTTGTCACATTTTTTCTAATTTATGATGTTTTCTTTATTTCTCAGCCCCCAAATATTTGTGTAATGTTTTTAAAATGCTGTAAAAAATGAAGTATTTACGTTTTTCAATGAACTATACATTTCACACTGCGATATTTAATATTCCAAGATAATAAGAAAATGCACTCTGTTCTGTGAAGATATCAGTATTACATGTTATTACTAGAAAAGGTCATGGAAAAAACAATATATGCTTTATTTATTCATTCATATACTATAGGAATATTTATCCTATGATATAGGAAATTGTCCTTTAGATGCAATAAGAAAACCCCCTCCCTGAGAAGGATGTAGAATCCTAAGGAATAAAAGCAGTAATTAAAAGAAGCCAGATGGAATCCCTTGAACTTTCAAGGTTTGATCCTGTGCAGCCTAAGAAGATAACATCCATAATTGACTCTTAATAACGCCAAGCACAGATGTAAGCAGTGCTGATTAACTAAGAAAAGTGTGTGGGGGTGAGATGATTATGAAAAGTGAGATGGGGAGGGTGAGCTGCACGTTTACTTACTGAAAGTGGATGAGAATATAATCAGTACATTAAGCAAAATAGCTTCCTCCTAGTGCCTCACCCATGAATTTTTTGTAACAATGGCCTTTTTCCCTGTTCCTTTGAGCTCTGAGCCAGTGAAGATTTTACACAGTAACTAATTCAAAGGAACCAGATTACAGGTATCATTCAAAGTCTGTTGTAAGCTACCAGTTGGCCCAATGTCTGTCTTAAAGATGTATTGTTACTGCTGCTCTGACTTCAGTTTTGGTTTGGAGTAGATGGGCATAACACAAAGCCAACTTTCCCTATCATATCAAAGGCCTTGCAAAGAAAAAAAACAAACAAACAAACCCAAACCTATTTTAAATCTGTTCCCTTTCATCACTTAAACATGAACATTTTGGCTGGAGAATTTTATCACGTATTTATCCTTTCATGGCTGTGACCACCAGGAAATCAAATCATTTTCACACACAGAAAAACAAGGTACATAAACTGAGTTTGCCGTCTAAAAGGGATGACTGTATTGAAAGTTGGAGTTACTGGAATGTAGGAATCTAAGCCAAAACTATAAACTTCAAAAGCTATGTTCTCTTGCTGCCTAAATTCCTCTGATACATTAGTTTTCAACATTTCAAACTCCCCATCTGCCTAGAGTTTGTCATCTGCACACCCACATCACACAGGTGAGGAAGGCTGAGGAATTCAAAACGCTGCATCTGTATTTTGCTAACACAGAGCAAAATACTTCCACATATTTTAGCTGAGGAGATGATCTGGCAGGCATTCCCACAGAACACTGAAAAAGTTTAACTCCATAGTAAGATACATCAATCTATGTCAACTCAAGTGACTTACCTCATTCTTTCATAGCATATCCTAGTGATGAGGAGAGAAAAAAAAACACAACCAACACACCACACCACCTCTTATTCCGCAAGCTTTGTATCTAGAAGTGGTTTTAGATGAGTCATCACCACATGGGTAGATCTCTTCCTAGAGCACATGAAAATCCCCTCATTCTTTTTCTATTTGAATTCTGAGAACCCCTTTTGAATCCCTAGGTAACAGACCAACTTCGGCATGAGAGATGGATAATACCACTACACAAAACAGCCTCCAGTCAGACTGCCCTCAACAAACAGAGGGAAGGAGGACAGCACTAGTAACCTGCATACTGTGGACGTCTCTACTCACTCCTGTTTCACGAAAGAAAACTGTTAAATAACAGTACTTTTTCTTCACACACATGCACAAAAGCCCGAAACCAAACACGCCAAAGAAAACCCCCACCAAACAAACAAAACCAACCAAAAAAAAGCATCAGCACTGCAGTATTAGCAAAAAGATTTCTGGGATGAAAATAAGCCTTAGTATACACTTGTGAAGCTCATCTGTGTTACTAACTCTCTTCACAGAGTAGCTCTCATTTGCTCTCAGTAACTTGTGTATCTGAAGGCACTATGCCCACACCCATGAGGAGACAACTTTCAAAACCGGATATTCAATCTTGTCTACTGACTTTGAGGCATATCTTCAAAATACTAGTATTCTGCTCCCTCTTTGGTAAGTTTTTGTACATTTTATACCAGTTAAGTCTATCCCGCTGGTCTGGCCAGGCAAGAATCTCCTAGCCGTTTGGGAACCAGCTCAACATACCCAGCTGTTACAGTCCTACTTCAGCTCATGATCCAAACATTTGTCCAGACAGTGTTAAAATAATTGACTCCACCTGGAAGCAGTTTGTTTGATTGCAGACATGCAGTACTGCAGAAACTAAATCCCAAAGCTAGGCTAGTGAAGGTGGCAACAGCCCCTGATCCCAGCTCTCCATTCTTCAAGAGTAAAGAGGACTTCTCTAACTCTTTCCAAATGAAGGTTACTCCCCATGCATGCTCCAAAACAGATTGTTCTGCCTTCTATTTTTTTTATGGCTCACAACATTTAAATAACTACATAATAGGGCATTTTTCACAGGGTGTCATTCATACCCTATTACTAGCAAGTGACCATTTGTCAGCATGTGGCTGTGTTTGCTTAAGCTGTCACCTAGAAACTGCTTTGTTTGTCCATTAGGAGCTCAACTATATTGCAACATAGACAAACACTGAGATATAAGCACGTCACCAAATAAGCATCAGCCTGTCTTTAATATCTTTAATATTTTATGCCTGTTTCACTCTCCACATAACCAGTGATTTTTGTTACTGTAATAATTTTGACCCATGACATCCTGTACCATGACTAAAAAAAACAATAATATTTTTTTTAAATCTATTTTGCTAAAGACTGTCTGGGAAAACATCATAGAATTTCTTTTGTCCTTTCTCTCCAAACCCATAGTCCTGACCGTGAGGTTTTGTTATCTCACAGTATTACCAAGGTTGGAAGAGACCTCGAAGCTCATCGAGTCCAACCTGTAGCCACAAACCTCACGACTAGACCATGGCACCAAGTGCCACATCCAGTCCCCTCTTGAACGCCTCCAGGGACGGCGACTCAACCACCTCCCCGGGCAGCCCATTCCAATGGCGAATCACTCTCTCGGTGAAGAACTTTCTCCTCACCTCGAGCCTAAACTTCCCCTGTTGCAGCTTGAGACTCTGTCCCCTTGTTCTGGTGCTGGCCGCCAGGGAGAAGAGGCCAACCCCTTCCTGGCTACAACCACCTTTCAGGTAGTTGTAGAGAGCAATGAGGTCACCCCTTGTTGCTCAAGTTTAAACTTAGAGACACTTGAACCAAGATTATTCTTAAGATTAGGTATGCCTGTCTCCAGTGAGAATGGAAACAAATAAATTTCTCATTTTATATTATTCCTTTACCCTAGTATAAATGCCTCAAAATACAGGTTACATCTTATCCTTTCTGTAATAATTAATCACACATCAAGTAATAAATCAATGTCTACTAAATAGCTGTATTGTAACTGCTCACTTTACCTCATGGCTATCTAAACTAAGCACCCAGCAAAGACTGGTTTTGAATTTAATGGGAAAACTACTCCTGGTTGAAGAGCACTCCCTTCATCCACTTCAGCAATTCAGAAGTTGTGAAATTTAAATTACACAAAACATTGGTTTTTGACTTTCATTATTTCTTAATCTTGGTAGCAACTTGATGCACCATAGACACAGATTTTCTTAGGCCCTGAAGAGGCACAAGTAGTTGTCCTTTTTGTATGTTTCCTCACTGTAGCACATGAGACACTGAAAGCAAGAGAGAAATCAATAACTGCATATCACTTTCTTGCTGAATATAAGCAGCCCTCGTCCCCGTTAAGGTTTCAGCCTGTGAAGGGTTGAAGGTTTCCTTTCAATCCAATTGTCAGGCTGAGATTTTCACCTACATAGACATATGCAACTCCCCAAAACTTTGGAAAGTCATCTCCCTACCAGAGAGTAACAATAGAGATGTCTCAACACCTGCACTCAAGATTTGGGTTCTTCATAACAGCCTAAGTAGTATCCATTATGGATAGATGCAGACAGACAAAACTGGACAATTTGCTTTGCTGCGAACCTGGTTAAATATTTTTTATTAAGCTTCCTTAATCTTTTCTAGATTACAAGCCTCGCAGTCTGAACTTTATATGCAATTCCAGGTTGCTAGGAGAGAAGATACAGCATAAGTGAACAGTCTCTGAATCTGTATTAGACCTCCCCAGTCACTCTGCAGTTTGTCCATTTGCTTGTTACATAAGTACTCTTGAAATAAGGTACAGATTTATTACAGAAATTCAGCTGCTCACAGCAACCGTATTTGAAAGCGAGCACAATCACTGACCTTGATATATCTCAGCAATATAATTCTAATTCTCTAGGAGATTAAAATAAATATTCTATCAAGACGCAGTCAGTAGAGCAACTTAGATACCTAAGCATATGCCTTCACTTAAAATTATGTGGTATGCCAAACTTTGCTTAGTGCGTGGGAAGTCTTGCACCTAAAACAAGTCCATACACATTGCTACACTTTATACAGGTGCCTTAATCTATGTGATACAGAGTTTCAGTATTAAATGAGTTTGTCTTGTTCCCAGAGCAAGTTCACGTTGTAAAGCCAGCGCATCTGGTCAATATTTAATTTGGAGCAGACAGCAATGCAGAGCAGGCTGATTGTTTGCCCAATGGTTGTAGGCAAACTATGCACAAAAGAGCACAGCAATAATAATAATTAAAACAACAACAACAACAGGCAGGCAAACAAACAAAACCCCCAAACAACACATAAATATCAGCTATTTAAAAACTGGTACTTTCATTTCTTATTTGTCAGGTTGAACAACTAGCCACAATCACACCCTTAAAAAAAAAGAAAGAAAAGAAACACAACACACACACAGAGGGGGTGGAAAAATTACCAAATTCTAACTTATCTCCATTGATTGATAAATGTCTCCAGCCATGCTAAGCTTATTTTACATCCAATTTAAGGTGGGTGGAACTCAAAGAAAATATTTTCTCCCAATTACTCATACTCCAGATCTGAATAACCATTGTTAAGATACCCAGAAGATATAGAATAATTTAGATCTGGTTTGCTGGGGTTTGTTTTTCTTCATTTGTTTGTTTCTGCCAAAAATAAACTCCAGTTTTGTATGCACATTAAAATACAAACAAACAACAACCAAAAAAAGTTGAGAGACATTCACCTTGAATGTGTCTGGTATTCCATATGGATTAGTAAGCAAGGCTGAGAATATACCCAAGAGTAATGTGAATGAGGCACTTTGACATAAAGTGTAACAAATACATTAGCCAATATTTCCACAATAATTTCACTAATGGGCAGGAAAATATGATAAAATGGCTTATTGAAATAGTCTGCTGATGGGGTTCTAAAAGGTGTGTCCATGAACATCTCCTTCTTCCTGCATCCCCTTTCACTTCCATTTGTCCTACTTGTTGCCTACCCATTCACATTTTCCCCAGAATAGTTTCCTTAATCTCTGTTCACATACTTTCTTTCCCAAACACACCCTCTCCATTTGTTATGAGACACAAAAAGCAGACTGCCTGTTTCCCAAAAGTTATCAGTTTAAGACTAATAAATTATACATTGTATAGAAGAGTTCAGGGGAACCAATTCTCTAAAGTGGGAAAGAACATGCAGACTAATTCAAAGTTGAAGTATTGAAAACTGGCCCACCAAAGAGATAATAATAATAAAAAAAGGCTCAAAAAGGCAGATATTTCAACTTTTAGGAAAGCTTCAAGCCTTCCATTGTTTTCCATCACACATTTTACAACCAAAATTTGTCAGGTTTCACATTCTCCTCCCACCCCATGCACAAGACAACTCTACTTAAGAATCCAATTTGTCTGCCATTCATCAGTGCCCTCCATGTGAACCCCATGGTATCACAGAGCCATTTCTATCCCCTGTGTTCACAGTGCTGGAGTCTCTTGAGCCAACAAACTGTCAAATTAGTGCCAACTCATGACAGCTTTATGATATGTAATCTTGTTCACCAGCAAATGGTCTGAGACCCCCTGCTTGCTACTGCTGTCAAACGAAAAATGTTTTTTTGTGTATGTCTGATAAATTTGTATTTTGAAAGCAGATCCCAGCTGGGAAAGTAGTGGTTTAGCTTCACAAATATCTTGCATAAGCACACTTAACTGCTTTCTCTGTACGTTACTTAAAAAGAAGCTTTTAGATTCTTGCTTGAAAATTGTAATTTAGGGAATGGTAAACTGTCTTAGATTAATTCAAAATTTACACTGTCCTGCTGATTCTAAATATTTTTCCAGCTAGCCAGTAAGAAATCATTACTCCTTCAACACAGTCACAATTGATGCAGTGCTAAAAATATTATGCCTGATCTCTGTGGGTTGTAAAGCCCATCTCACAAAAGCTGAGGTGCCAATAAACCAATTTATTCAAATATAGTCAGAAAAAGTTGAATCCATGGAGGAACAGGTCTTAAGATTTCAGGATGATAAGCACCAGACAACACAACAACATGGAAAAGTTAGGGAAGTAGTACACTTAGGGGTTTCTTTTAGACAGGAAGTAAGTCTTTATGTATCTTGATAACATTGTTCTAGTCATTGTAATATAAAAGAACAAGAGTATACTATCAGGATTGTTACATGTATCCTGAAATAAGCAGCTTTTACATCCCTCTTTGTATAAGTGGTCTGATAGTAGCTGCCTGCATTTATTTCTTTGGTGGCAGAATTAACCACAAGAAGTAGCCACAGGGAAAAATTAGTGTGTGAGAAATGCTTAAAAGCAAGAATGCTATTTTCAATTTGCTTCGTTTATAATTCAACAGATACAAAAAGGGTGCAATTCTGCAAAGTTCCCATACAGAGTACCCAAGAGAAGTCTGTGGAAACACAAAGATTTACAGGAACAAGGCCTGTAAACAAGGTCCACAAAACCCAAAACAACCCAAGAGTTGGGACACAGGGGTAGGAACTCAAAAACAGGACATTAGGAAAACATCAGTGATAGCTTTGATTTTAAAAGGCCCTTCAAAAGGTCCAAGTGTAATTCTGATGTGCTGGAAAACAGTTTCTAACTTGCTTCTACTGCATGTTCCTCTGCTCTGCATAACACCATAAAACATTAGTGCTTTAGCTTAAGAAAATCTGTTCATCTGTGCAATACACATACCTCCATGTGAAGTCTGTCAAGTAATGTCCCCAGATTACTCACATGAACAACCTGCACAATTAATAGACAAACTTTTCTCACCATCACATTAATCTAGCTGTGCCACGATTTGAATAGACTACAAGGTCATGTCAAATAAGGTGTGAAAATGCACTGGGTCACTTGACACCAAATTTGTGGCTGGTTAGATCAGAGGCACAGGATTGTGTAGAATGATCCTTGGGAACACAGCACTTCAGGAAGGGAAAGCATTCCCAAGCAGAGTCACTCACACTGCTACAGATGAGCAAATGATGTTTCTGTGCATGGGTGTCATTATATAAAGAAAAAATATCTTCATCTGAAGATAAAAATCTATTCAAAATCAAAATTCACCTACAATTTTGAAGAGAAGTTTAGCACATGTATATATCAAATGAGAACCAAAAAAGTTTTGTTTTCCTAGAACCAATTCTACAAAAGCCAATTCTTGAATTTCTGGGCAAGGTTCATCAAAAACCTAACTCAGGCCCTAAAGCACCCAGGTAACTTGAATGCCACACCTTGCCACAAAACAGCCAGTAACTATGAAAAAAAAAACCCACAAGAAACATTTTCCACTCTCCATACTCTGGAGAGAAAAGCACAGCCCCTCGAGGACCTGGGGAAATAGAGGAAGCAAGGGCATTCCCACCACTTAGGTACCCTCCCATCAGCTTCTGCTTGCAGAGGAGGATGGTGGCCCCTACTGGCACACTCCACACTAGAAAGTCCAGCAGCAGCTATGCAGACATCATCTGAGATTACCTCAGAACTACTCCATTTTTTGGCTGAAATTGCTACAGATTGTCTCATGAATGAGAATTCTGTAGGTTTAAGGTTAAAAAAAAAAAATTATAGATAATTCACTCTAATATTTTATAATTTAGAGGGAGAGGGGAATATATTCTAATATAGATGATATTAAAGCACAATAACTAATGGAAAAGAAGAATGTGGAACTCTCGCCATTTGAGCTTTAGTTTATTCTATTGGCTTAAGCTAATTTGCCTCACTAAAAGGGACGAGGGATGGGGCTATCTCCCCCTTTCTGGTTAGGAGCTGGTTAGGAATCAACACAAAACTTGACAGCACAAGTAAGCAAGCTTCCATACAACAACTAGCCATAAAAAAAAACTAGCCAATTAATATGTACAACAGCCACAAGTACTCCCATCCTTGCTTCTTCTGAAAATGAAAATAGCAATATGAATGATAGATATTTGCAAAATAATTTATCCACTGGAGTTTCAGATAGCAGAACAATTGATATAGTTGGAATGAAGGCCTTTAGTATTTTCTGCATTGAGATAAGAATTTTTAGATCATGAAAAAATTAGTATTACATTTCCTCCAGTTATTCATAGTAATATGACTTAAAATTATTTGAATTAATTTCCTTAACTTAAATCTCAAATTCCATTAAGTTCATGTAGCCAGGAACTTGAATAAAACTAAGAATTTTCCATATTGCAAGAATCACAAGCAATGTCTAAAACCACGTAATCTAGTCAGTAGATCTGCATACAGGCAGCCAAGATGTGCTCTGTGGCATTTCCTGTTGCACACCAACAATCCATCTCTACCACTTACCTGCCATCTAAGCAGAAACAGAGATATAACCTTTCTGCTTTCAAGTTAACAAGTCAGAATTGCTGCTCACTTCACAGAAGGACAGCCAGAGACTTGAGCAAAATATGTGATCTACAAATGCGTTTCAATAACACAAGGCATGAATTCAGGCAGAAAGATGCTTTTTTATCGGTTGTCTTTTTAGCACAGAAGTATTATACGGTAAGCCAGAAAAAATTTGTCACTCCTTCCTCTCTATTAGCACACAGACAGGTGCCTTTCCTCCTTAGTGCCAGTTTGCAGTCTAATAGAGCTGAGAAAGAGTGCGAGGCAGGAACAGGAGCTTCTTGACACAGTAAATGGAAGCCAACCACTGGAGTGCCCGATGAGATGTATGCTTCCCCCTAACTGTGTGTCCAAAACAGGTATATAGTCTAGAGGTACTGCAGTGTATTCAATGTATAGTACAGTTTGTCTTTTATTTGTATTGATTATGAAATATGCTTAAACATTGCAGTCTGTGATGCTTCCACGAAAGCTGCTTCTATAAAGTTGCATCATCTGAGCACAGGCTGCAAAAACTAACACCTCTTAGGGGTCCAGCTGAGGTTGAACCTTTCTGTTCATGATCTGTGTTGGTCAACTTGTGTTTGTAGTTGAGGGAAAAGCACACAGACCTCACAGCATAAAATGTACTTGACATTTGATGTTCACTACAGTTATAAACAGTAACTTTCACAACTGCTGCTGTCATCTTTCAGATAATTCCTGACAAAAAGGAATAAAACATTATTGCAAATTTTGAAGAAAAGTACTCCTTAAATTTTGCTACAGAAAAGCAGTAGTAACACTTAAAACAGTTAAAAATAAATTAAGCAACCTTTTTTTTTTTTTTTTTTAAAGGGGTGGGGGAAATCAGCAGGCATGAGATTGTGGTGCATTTGGTCTTTGGTGACACCTGAGAAAGACTCCTGAGAACACTGTGTATTTTATCACGGTTGCCAGACCCAATTAAACTTCAATGTATAAGCCTAGGGTCCTGAAAGCAGGTAGATTGCTTTCATGGAGAAATCAGTTCTACAGGGAAATCAGATCAATTAAGCCCTCAGAACGTGCCACAGTTTCTTGCTAATTTTCCATTGCTCGTCACTCAATAGATGAGCATTAGCTAGCCTGACTTTCCTTTGTTCAAGCCTGTAGTCAACGCCTTCTAAAAGGAGTAATCTGCTATGTTGCACCAGACATGCTTTCCTCTAGGGGATCAGAAAGAGCCAGCGTTCCAGGCATCACTTCTCCACTTAGGATTGAATTTGCATTCAGACTTCAGATAGAGCAAGAAATGAAAACATTACTTCTAAATAAAGCAAAATATGAATCTCATTCATACACTTTTTCATGGAAAAGCATTAAAATTTATTCTCACCACCGTGGTAATGCTTCACTTCTGTTTGCAAAAAGCACTGTTCAGTATTAATAACAGATGCTCCATGCAACTAATCCTTCACATATCCTGTCATTTGTTTTGGCTTTCAGGCTTGCTGTTCTTAATGGATTCTTTTTCCAAGTAATGCATATCATCCTAGATGCTGCATCACTGCAATAGATGGAGGCATTCTTCTATTCTTCCTCCCCACACATTTTGTGATGCACTTTCCCAACCTATTACCATACACTATTAAAAAATATATATACAGTCACACCAAAAATCCCCAAGCAACCTTTGTTGAACAACAATATATTGTGCCTGTAGATGAACAGGGAGTTAAAGTAAGCATGATTTCATAGTTAGAATATTAGACCAGGACATACAAGACCTACATTTAGTTCCAGATTCAGTCAGAATTCTCTTGCAAACTTAGGTAAATCATAATCCTTCACCTAAAACTTTCTTATCTCTAAAACAATAATAATATACTGCTCAGGTGATTATTTGCAATTCTGAGGTTTAGTGTTCTGTATTTTCTGATGTTCAAATATTTAACGTGTCTGAATACAAATTGATATGGTTCTAAACATTTCAAGGAAGAATAAGAAAAACAGAAAAGAATCAGCCTGGTTTTTGCAATTCATATGTATTTACATATCTTTAAAAAATACTCTATTCTTTATGGCTAGAAATTAAATGGGAGACAAATGCTTTGACACAATTAGATAGAAGCAATCAAAGTCTGACTGACAATTCCCTTCAGGAAAAGTTTAGAGAAATGGTTGGAGGCAGGATCATCTCATTTGCTCCTTTACACTAACAAGATCTGTGATAACATTGCTGTGTAAATCTCACACTTTCTCTGTATGTAATTATGCAGATGTTGTTTAATTTTATATATCTACGTTTATGTAGATATAGATAGGTATCTATATAGTTTAACAAAAATCATGCACAAGCAAAAAAATGGAAGCAATATATACAGATCTACATCTTGGCAGACTACATAAAGATGGCCTTTTAAAAGAATATCCTTTTGTAAAAGGAAAATGCCATTCTGCTTCATAAGAAAATCCAATGAAAAGCAGTGAAGCAGTATTGAGTTAACATAGAAATAAATACATGTGTGCTAGTTGTTTTGATATATATATACACACACACACACGCGCATATTCTCACATACACAGGATATACACATTTCTCTGCCTCAATTCAGTTTCTAGTGCAGCTGGAGTCCCTTGTTTCTGAGAAACAACCTCATTTTGCCACTTTCTGAGGTCGATGAGACAAAGTTTAATAGAGACAACTAACAAGAGACATCTGTAATTGCCAAATTTCCTGTTCCTGTGAGCACTGGCATTGCTCCTGGAACAGACAGGAAGAACACTCTGTTAAAGTTCTATTGTCTCAAATAGCTCAAACATCTGCACAAATGAGTGGAATTGCTCTTTCTCCTCTTCTTTCTCCCACTTCTTGGCCACTTCCAAATAAAAGCACTTGTGATGTTTGTGCATATGCCATATTGCAATATTGACTTAAATTTGACAACAGAAAGCCCCAGTTATTTGTTTAGTTTTAGCTCACAACACTGTTTCTATAGCAGCTTTTAAAAAAAATTGTAGAGAACTCATAGACAACACAACATTTGAAAAACAAACCCCCTAACCTATTTGGTCCCAAGGACCGAAAAATGACATCCACATGAGGTTTAGTTATGTGTAACTAGCTATTTTCCACTATTGAAATTAAAGCTTTGGAGAAGGATAAAAAATAAAGAGAAACAAACAAAACAAGTCATGTTTCCAAAGTGGTTTAAGAGAACCCAGAGTAAAGCTGAATGTGAACATAGCAACAATTTCCATTATAAGCTTTTTCATACGTAACTGAAAATACTAACATAGAGTCTTCTCTATAGTTTTATAGATAATGTTACACTAGAAAGAGATCTTAAAACACTAATTATTAAGCATACATGGAAGGTTCATCTAGAAACATACAAAATTCATCATTAGCCAATAGCAATGCACGCCAAAACAACTTCTCAATAGACCAAACTGTCCAAAATGATTTCTGGAAGTAAACTATTGGTCAAGGGATCAGTCCCAGCCAGCATGGATTTAGGGGGAGGTACTACTTGACATTTTATGACCAAGCAACCCACTGTGGATGTAGTCTACCTGGACTTCAGCAAAGCCTTTGACACTGTCTCCTATAGTAAACTCCTGGCAAAGTTGGCAGCCCATGGTTTGGACAGGTTCATTGCAGTCTGCGCTGGGTTAGGAACCAGCTGGAGGGCCAAGCCCAGAGAGTGGTGGCGAATGGTGGCACTTCCAGTTGTCAGCCAGTCACCAGTGGTGCCCCCTAGGGATCAGTGCTGGGCCCCATTCTGTTCAGTATCTTTATTGGTGATCTGGACAAGGTGATGAGTCCACCATCAGTAAATTTGCAGATGACACCAAGCTGGGGGCAGGTGTTGATCTGTTAGAGAGTAGAAGGGCTCTGCAGAGGGACCTTGACAGGCTGGACAGAAAGGCAGATTCCAACAGCATGAGATTTAACACATATAACTGCTGGGTTCTGCACATTGGCCACAGCAACCCCAGGCTGGGGTCAGAGTGGCTGGAGAGCAGCCAGGTAGAAAGAGACCTGGGAGTACTGGTTGACAGTAGGCTAAACATGAGCCAGCAGTGTGCCCAGGTGGCCAATAAGGCCAATGGCATCCTGGCCTGTATCAGGAACAGTGTGGCCATCAGGAGAAGGGAAGTCATTGTGCCCCTGTATTCAGCACTGGTTAGGCCACACCTTGAGTACTGTGTCCAGTTCTGAGCCCCTCAGTTCAAAAGATGTTGAGATGCTCAAAGGTGTCCAGAAAAGAGCAAGAAGGCTGGTGAGGAATCTGGAGCACAAGCCTTGTGAGGAGAGGCTGAGGGACCTGGGGTTGTTTAGCCTGGAGAAGAGGAGGCTCAGGGGAGACTTTATTGCTTTCTTCAACTACCTGAAAGGAGTTTGTAGCCAGGAGGGTGTCAGTCTCTTCTCCCAGGCAACCTGTGACATAACAAGAGTACATGGTCTCAAGCTGTGCCAGGGGAAGTTCAGGCTGGATATTAGGAAGAAATTCTTCACAAAAAGAGTGATTGGCCATTGGAATGGGCTGTTCAGGAAGGTGCTGGAGTCACCATGCCTGGAAGCATTTAAAAAAAAAAAAAAAAAAAAAAAAGACTGGATGAGGCACTTAGGGCCATGGTTTATTTGATTAGATCGCATTGAGTGGTAGGTCTTTCCCAACCTGGTTAATTCTGTGATTCTGTAATATTGTGGAACTCTATATTGTTCTGAACTGGTACATTATCTGAAGCAAAACATAAGTATAATCCTGTTTGTCACCAAATGATCTGCTAGTTCATGTTCTGAGCATCCTGGTCGTAGTGAAGTACGCTTGCACTCCCTCTGAAGGTACATACATCTCTTCTTCTTAGTGATCAGCATTAAAATTAGTTCTTAAGAGTTGAAACAACTTGGCATGTGAAAAGGGGATTAGTTCTCACATGATATTAATTCAAATAGATCAAGAATATGCTCAACTACACATTATAGGCTCAATGATGAAATCATAGGATGAAGTTCTGTATCACTGACTTCTTCAGCAGAATAGGCCATAATGGTCCTGCTGTCCTGTGGATAGACAAACAAAATAAAAATACCACCAAAACCACATATGCCACACCTGACTCATTTTCCCCATTCTGCAGTCTTATTTGAGAGTTTAGTTGGCTTAGAAGGCTGAGTGAGCATCTTCCTTGTTATGATAAATCAAATTTTCATCTCAGAGAACTTCAAAAACATTATTTGCAGTACTTGGATGTGGAAAGTGTCTAGCACACATGCCTCGACTGTATTAGATGTGCTTTCCACAAGAGTGTTCAGTTCCCCTCTCATTTCGCAGGTCAGAAAGGGCTAATGGTACTTCAAAAGGTAGTGCATACTCTCAGATGGATGTGTTCTTTCACTGTGAGGGGAACTAAGGTCCCAAAGGAAGCTCCTTTCTTCTATTAAAAGGAGAAAATTCTGGTTGCTGAGGGATGCAGAGCTGTGGGAGAAGATTTTTAATGAACTTGAGCAGAAATTGTGTAAATTAACAGCTGTGTCACTGGACCAGGAGTCTGGAGATATGTGTTCTATTCCTGGCTTTATGACCTCAGGCAGATCAGTTTTATTTAATAATTACTGCACTACAAGTAATTGGTAACAGAAAGATCTTGTAATGCAACACTCACAGTATTGTTCGACCTTTTATATTGCTTTTAGTTTAGCAGCAAATGAGACAGGACCTGTCTCAGCCCCTCTGAAAAGAAAAAGTGAAAAGCAAAGACAAAACCCACCACATGGCTTGCTGGGTGCCACATGCGTGGCATATGAGAAGCAAAAAGTGACCCAAGAAGCAGGATTGTTCCAACCATGTTGGCCAAGCAAGCAGTAGAATCCAGATCATCTTATTTCCACCCATTTCCACTTTCACTGGGCTATGCAGCCTTCCTCACTAGGTGCTTTCAGTGGCTTCATGGCTGTTGCCTGATATTGGTCACTTTACAAATAATGACAAGCATCAACTAACTATCTCCTCCTACTCAGTCCTTTCAAAAGACCTGAGCTGCATCCTCTTTTAAGAACAATTCAGAGCAACAGAAAATATTCAATGGTAGTACTGCAGTGGAAACTGCAATAGTGATATTTTTATTTTTTTTTTTTTTATATACCAAGTGAATTCAAAGAACTTAGAAATAATCAAGCACTTTAAAACCACAAGTCCAATAAATAAAGTTCACAGAATTGTCTAGGACTTTGCTGGTCGTAATGTCAAGTATTTAAGGAAGTGAGCAAAATGAAAAATTGTACATGAAACAGGTCAGATCTTGCCTTCCAAAGGCAACGTGGAGGGTTTACAGTTTGGAAAGGGGAGAGGTTATTAAACCTCTGCAATACCATTTTATTATAAGACTATCAATCACTATGCAGTACATTATGAAATGGAGACTAGATCCTCAAAGCCTAATAAAATTTAGAAGGACATTCTGCATTCTCTTCCCTCCTGGTTTGGCAGAGTCTTTGCCCAGCTGGTATTAACCCAGACAACCCGTCTCTTCTTGTTAGCATCAAGATACCTCTAAGCTTTCAGTGCACCCTGGGTAAGGGATTCCTGTTCTTAGACTGCATCTTAGCTGGCAAAGTTTCTAGCTCTAATGTCAATATTTTCTCTAGGTCAGGTCAATATTTGATACCTTGCCTTTCTTCATAAAGTTAATACTGCAGGAAGAAAAAAAGCCTCTGAGTTTTATCAGTTTTGAAACATAAGCTCTAAAAGGAAATCTCAGGTGTTTTTTGAAAATGGAAGGCAAATATCCCAGCTATGAACTTTAGACAATGACTATAATTTTTAGTACGTGCCTGTAATTACAATTCAAACATTATTGTATATATTATTATTTTCAGAAAGATGATGCTAGTGTTAGGATACATTAACATATGCTGCATCATGAAACCAGGCTGTACAGAGTAAGAAATGTAGGATACCTGCAACAAGCCCTGTCATGGGGAGTTCAATTGAACTTCCCATTTCCTATTGATCTGCAAGTCGACAGGCTAGATATATGACATGTGATGTTTGCTCTCTCTTTCCCTCTTCTGCATATTTACAGGGCTAGAGCACTCAGTAATCAAAAATGTGTTACAGAATAAATTCTTCATCAGAAGAATTACCTGATGCCAGCATCTCTTTCTGTACCTGACATTGGCTGAATTAGCAGGTATTTACCACAGTTCTCATGCATAGTATCAAGTCTGTCAAGGTTGAAATGAAAAGGCAAAACAAAGCCAAATCCCATACAGAATTTTTCTGCTATAACAGAGCTATGCAGAAAAATGTGAATTGTTCTGTTGTGGGTTAACAGAGGCATGTAGGAAAGGTCTAGACAGCGATGAGCTATTACTCAGCAAGAACACCACAAAACTGAGTGTCCCAGCACTGTGACAGCACACACAGGTTAGCTCTGTGCACCCTAAGAAGAAAGGCAAAACCCTCATTGTCTGCAGCCCTCTTCTCTAGAGACATCAGCTTCAACAACTACAAAGCATTCATTTAAATCCAGCATCATCAGGAGAATACCTATGTAAAAGTCTTTTTAATTTCAACCCAGTAAAACAGATTGCTCAGCTACTTTAAAAACTTCTCGTCTGGTTGGGCTTCTTTAAACATCATTCAGGAGCAATTACATCCATAATATACTAGGAATTTGTAGAAATCTCTTATACAATTGCCAGCATAAAGCACTTCCCCCCCCCCCCCCCCCCCCCCCCCCCCATTGTTTTATGGTATTCATCAACATGCAAGCTGAGGGACTTTTTAGGCTGTCAGGTAGTGATAAGACTAGGGGGATAGAGCAAAAATAGAAATTAATGCATTCATGTTAGATGTTAGGAAGATATTTTTAACCACGAGGGTGGTGAGACCCTGGAACAGGTTGCCTAGAGAGTTGGTAGAACCCCTGTCCCTGGAGGTTTTTAAGGGCAGGCTGGATGTGGCTCTGAGCAACCTGATCTAGTGTGATGTGTCCCTGCCCATGGCAGGGGAGTTGGAATTAGATCATCCTTGAGGTCCCTTTCAACCCTAACAATTCTATGATTCTATGCAACAATAGTCCATACAAAAGTATTGAAAAAAACAGTGAAAACAATATGTTCAGAAGATACACTTGCTATTTGACTGTGGAAATAAAATTATCATGGAGTTTCTAGAAAATAAACTATTGAAGTAATTTTTTTGTGGGAATGAATGGAATATGTTTTATAATTTTCCTACTCTTCCTGCCTATATTTGCATGAACTTTGTTGAATGAAATCAGTCTTGTTTTTTCTAACAAGCCAGAAAGATTTAAACCTCCTATCACAATAAGAAAAGAAACAAGAAACTGATGGATCATGCCTAACAAGATATGTATCATGCCCCGTAATCAGTAGAACACATAGCATCCTGGTACAGTGGCAGGAACCAGCAAGAATAAAAGTCATGAGATGGAAGCCAGACACATCTGGGAGACCTCTGTGCCAAAGGATTTGCCTGTGGCATAAGCCAGGTTCAGCTGCCCCCCATCTTCGGCCATTCTTCATGCCTACCACATGTTCTTTCACACAGTAAGTTTCTTTCCCAGAGCATAGGATAAAAAGATTACTTGGCCTCTCTTGCATTTTAATCCAGCTGACCAGGGAAATGCTTCAGCAGGTAGATACTCTGGTTTCACATTTCACAAGTAATCAAAAGAAAAAGCAGCAACGAGCTCAACATAAAAAGTTACATGTCATGTAATAAAAACACCTGGCTCATTCTCACTCAGGAAAACCTAGTATTAGTAAAATAATAGCAAAAATATAAATTACACCCTCTGCAAAGAGCATTTCTAGGTCTACTTTTCAGTGCTTAACAGGTCGCAAGATGCTTCCACCTCAAGAGAAAGAATCAGTCTTATTTCTCTTGTCTTGAGAAAAGCTCATTCTCACGACTAGGAAACAGGAGCTGCAAAAAGACCAGGACAGTCATTCTGTTGCAGGGAAGACCTCCATACCTTGCGGTCTGTGAGCTGATATCCTGAAGGGTCAAACGCAGAAACATGTCCTAGCCCAGACAATAGGCTAAGCACCTGCAAATGTGCTAACCTGGACAGTTACTGGGGTCCAGATGGTCAAGGTAAATGTACAACACATGTAATTAATCCTGTAAGCGCCCATGAATGTGCAAACCTGGACACTTCATGGGGTCCAGATACACATGGAGCATGTGTCATTAACTTTGTGACACAGCTGTGAACTGTGTGCTCCCCTGGTCATGTTTGGATATGCCCCACCCTGTAGGTCCAGTTATCAGGTTTCTGTGTTACCAAAGAGCATTAACACTCTTGGGACTGTATTTAAACCAGACAAGAAGTTTGGCAACTGGCCTTGTTCTCACCCAGCAAGAGACAAGAGCCAAATGCTGCCAGAGTTGCAGCTGAAGGGCCTGCCTTAGCAGACCAGCTACACCTGGGCCTTGCACCTGGACCAAAGCAGAAAGGGAAAGCTCCAAGAGAACTGAATCCCAGAAGAGCCACGGAAAGAGTACAGCCTGGAGATGGAGCACATGAGAGAGAGGCCCCCTAGCCCTCTCCAAGACAAGGGCAAGCTCCAGATAGTGAACTGGGCAGAAGAGAGAGGCTCCTAAGCCCTCTCTGAGCCAAGGGCAACTCGACTTAGAGTCACAGCATCTGGGAAGATACCGGACAGAGGAGAAAGTCATGAGTCCGCAGCTAATCTGCCACAGAATCCCGTTTGTGGGAAACCGCAGATCACAGAACCTTTATTTCCTATTTGAATTGCTGTATTGGAAACTCTTAGATCTGTGTTTAAATTATTTAACTGTCTTTATATGTGGAATGTAATACCCACAACCAATAATAGAATCTGTAAATATACTTTGTAAATAAGTTACAGGGGTGTTTGAAGATACCACTGCCAGGAAATATTAATTATAAAATACATAAAAACGCACATTTTATTACAGCTGATAACCTCTCTTGGCACTGCCTTACATGCAGCAATGGGCAAGGAGTCTCTTAGCATCATGGGCTGTGATTATTCCCTGCTGCAGGATGGGCAGCAAATGCCTAGTGCCTCCCCATCAGAGAGGAACGTCACATCATCTGGGTTAGGTAACAATCTGTCTAGGCACATACAAACAGGATTTCTTCCCTCCATTTTCCTCCTTTCAAAAAAGCACCACTTTATTACATTACTTGGCAAAGAGCAGCTTGTTCCACACAAGGGCAATTAACTTAAAGTTTTCTGAGTGGGAGCTTAAACCAGTGTTTGTTAGTGATTTCTAAAACTCAAGCTGGGTCCTTGTTGCTGTCAGTAGCATCCTGACAGAAGGTTAGAGGTTCAGTGCAGTAAGAATCAACAGTGCTGCTTAGATACTCTCTGTGCATCCAGTGATCAGCAGCCTACCGCTCCTACTTGCAGAGTAGCAGAGGAACAGACATTTGGGACTTCAGCTAGCAATTCAAGACAAAGTTTAAAAACAAACAAACAAAAAATATTTCCCCCTTTCCTAACACAGAAGGGAGAAAGTGATTCCACGGAAGCAGCATGCTTGCCTTACCATAACCCTTTTCTGCAGATTGCAGTTTAAGAAAGCAGCCTGGGATTACAGTAGGAGTTTAGCAATTTCTTACCTGCTGCTCTGAAAAAAAGACCCTTTACCTTGTGACCCTTTCCTGTACTTCCCGCATAAGATTTCCTAATAGGAGAGGAGACCTAGCACCCTGACGAAATACTGCTAAGGGTAAACATCTTCAGCACAAATTACATTTTACCAACAGTGTGACTTGAATCTCATTGAAAATGTCTAATACTGTGTCATATAATACGCCATAGACTTTAGCTGCATCTCATCTGTTTTTATTAACATTTATGACAGATAATTTAGGAAAATGGAGAGGACTTAAAATACTCCTTACAAAAAATCTTACAGAACATGACAATTGGTAACAAAACAGCTGCAGTCCAGCTCTCAAGTCCTTTTTAGCAAGTATGTAACACTGGCCAGAGCTTTCAGCCCATGAAGCAGAAACAGTCTTCCCATGCAAGCCCAGCAGGCAGGTCCTTACCCAGTGCTTTACTAAAATGCCAGAGAGCAGAATGGGAGTTTGATGAAGTCTGGGGCATAGGGAAGCAAACTGCTTCAATGTCCAAATTAAAAAGCTGCAACAGAGACAGTGAAGAGTGTTGAGGTTAAAAGAATACTTTAAACCAAGGATGAGTTAAAAGAAAATCTTTATGTCACCCAGATGACTACAAAAAAGATGCTCCTTCAAACAGTGATAGCATGAGTGTGACTGGGCCTAGCAACGTCAAACTGCTCAGCCAAAACCCATCACTAAAGTCAAAGCCATTTTTCAAACTCTTTGATAAAAATACCTCTCTCCCACCCTCCCGAGCATGCAGCTCACCCTGGAGTCCTTGACCTGATTTCATCCATGCCTCTGCTCTCATGCTTCTTAACCTGGAGCTGTTTGGCTGGACACCCTGGTCACACAACAACACGCATATACAAGACACACCTGCGTGTGCTTCATGCCTGTCAGGATGCACAGCTTTGTAAGTACTACAAGTTCTCTTGCCAAATACAGCCCAACCTCCACAAAATGGCAGATGGGTTTACTAGACTAGAGACTGAAAAACATAGCCATTACAATTAAATCTTATTTATTTATTTATTTATTTCCCCCTTTTCTGAAGGACAGGTTTGGGCTGATGATGTAAGTCTCCAGGCCAGCCATCACTCTGCAAATACCATTTCCCAAGACACAACAGATGAGCGTACACTGGCCTGTTTCCACCTCAGATTTATTACACTCCAGGGAGAATAAATCTTAATATCAAAGTTTAAAAAAAAAAAAAAAAAAACAATGTAAACTTCTTACAAAGGCATTGTTTATACACTTATTTTTAGAAGCTTGTCAGATATCAGGCTTGCATCAGGTTCTTTTTTTCCTCTAGATTCCATTTTCTCTTTTTTTTTCCCCAAATATGCCAGTGATCAGAAAAGACAGTAAAAGTTAGTTGATCCCTCTTCCCATCATAAAAGCTTTAGTAAGGCAAAGTATTTCCTGAATACTGAAAACAAACAAACAACAATAAAAGCCCAGTATTATTATAGTAAGACAAAGGAGTTATATTTGTCTGCTATTTACAATATTCATTCCAGATTTTTATGAACTTGGACATACAGCTGCACAGTGTGAAACACAGGTACTGATGGAGAATGTCACAGCTGCTCTCTACCTCACTATACACCACATCAGGCATTATTTCTGCCCCAACATTCAAGCTAGAGGCTTCAAGCACTCTATGCTGCTGGTTAGGGATCAACAAAGGTTTGACATGGGGAAGCACTCTTCAAACAGAAACAGGACAAGGACCTGGAGATCCAAGGTCTGTCTCTCTAACTCCAGATCTGCCAAGACACTTCCTCATATTTCCTGTCTCTGAGCACAGTCACATTTCTAGATTTTCCTCCTAGCAAGTGACCCTTTGCCATCCCCTCACCTAAGGCAAAAGCATAGACTTCAGCACCGGAAATTGCTTCAGAACTGCATTGTATCTGTAAAATAAAATAAACCACTACTCATTCCTGAGTCTTACAATATACTTTTCATACTGTATTATACAAAACAAACAGGCTTAGAAAGAAAAGGGGAAAAAGAGGTTACCATTCTGCTGTACAATGTATTTTATTCACTACATAGCCTTTTCTACAGTTGCAGCACCATATTCTTAAGGAAGAAATACAGTAAGATCCTTAACCTCAAAGGATGAATAGGTTATAAAGCCCTCTGCTGAAATCTGGTTTCTCACAAGTTTTCTGCACTTCATAAGTTTCCTTTCTCTTCCACATATCTCAGAACAGTAGCGTTGGTTATTCAAGTCATAATATCATAACCTCCCTCCAACAGTCAGATCCTGGAGTCATTCAATAATTTTATGTAAAGTGCTTCCTCTTTGTACTAACAGTAGCAGTGATCACTACGCCTGAACTCTTAGTCACCCACTGTAATCAGAGAACAGTTTTCAAGGCCTACATCCAGTTAACTGAGCTTACAAATTTGCATGTACCTAGATGTTCTCCAGGCAAAAAAAGGAGAAGAATTTGCAGTTCTTCCCTTAGTAGTTTCACTTGGTGGAGGGGGCGGGGGAGGAATCATTTATGGTATGTGGAAGAATGGGGATGGTTCCAAATTTTACACAATATCAATTAAAATGCTTTCCAGTACAAAACTCAATGTAAAACAGGAAAAGATGAGAAATTGAAAAATAAAATGGCATGCAAGCTTCCTAGTAACGGCAAGAATAAAATAGTTATCTGACACAGGGACAGTTAGGAGGACAAAAGACTGAATTGGGTGGACATGAAAAATTAAAGGAAAGACAAATTCGGAACTGATGTCAGGCCATACATTTTAATTGCGGAACTGCATGCCAGACATTAACACAGAGCTGGGGTCATTCAGAGAACGACCAAAGGGCACTGGGGGGACATTGGGCACTGGGGCACACCAAATTTCTACATAAAATCTTAACTAGCCTTCACATACTTGTACTACTGCTACGTTACTTGAAATAGCTGGCACAAACCGTGGTGCTCCTTCAGCCAAAAACAAAACACAAAACAAAACAAACCCAAAACCAGCCACACAGAAAGGAATAAAATAGCCATACCATTGAGGTTGTCAATCATAAGCAAGAAAAACTACAGGCACTCAAAATAAACTGCCCCTTTGGAGCTGAGGTCACCTTGTCAATATCAATCTTCTCATTCTGATGCATATTAAGAGCTATTGGAGTGTCCCCTTTTATCCTATGACTGTGAGTTGACCTTATTGACACTGCTGAATACAATATGGTCATTTAAGGATGTGGTAATTATTGGTAGCTGCACTAAGTAACACACAAAGCATCATTGCTCTGGCTTGTATTGCCACCTGGCCTTTATTCTAATTACCTTGTCTTGGCTCAAACTACATTCACACCAGTCCTTTATACGGAGTTATCTTCCACTGGACTCCCATAACAACTTATATGAAAAAGGAGTAATTTTTACCTATAAAACAATCTGTTGATTTACAAATTGGAATTAAGCCTACCAAAAAAGCATGCTATGCAAAAACCTTCCTTCTTCCCTATCATATTGTCATTCTTTATCTTTAAACATCTCTATCTTTAAACATTATATCAAGACACTGACAGAAAAAAAATTATGCACTGTTTTTATCTTGCCATTTGTAAAAAAGAAAAGTTTATTAGAGAGAAAGGCACATCCGTGAGAATATGATACACACACCGTTATGCCATGACACAGTGTGCTTGCTCAACTTCAGCCATTTAACAGAAGCACAGAGATGACCTGCATGTCGGGTAGCACCAGTTTAATGGCCTTAATTTAGTTAAAACAATGTGTGTAGGACCCATTTATCAGTTTAAAGCACAGAAAGAAATGAAATCTATTCAATGACAATAAAAGATATGACCCACACACAAAACTATGACTTCAGTAAGACAACAAAAATCCCAACAAGACAGCTGTGACTGTGTTGCTTTGTATGAACTTCTGCTTACAAACGGCAGTTCTCAAAAAGGAATACTCTGTGTGCACTTCAGCATGGTATTAAAATGCTCTTTGTCAAATCCCATGTAGTCTCTCTGACAAAAACACTTGCAAATTAATCAAACAAGACTTCTGTCAAAATACAACAGAGCAACAACCACAGCTGGGTCAAGAACAAGACATCCTGCTGTTTATGTCACAGCCTGTCACTACAGAGGTGACAACACACACCCCAGCACTTCTCATACGCTGCAGCTCATTAGAAACAATACTCCACCAAACTGCAGCACCTTTTCTGATGGATCGTACTCCGTTTCCAAACTGCATCAAAACGTAAGACAGCCCGCCTCCAAGGCTCAAGACTGAGAAGGGCAGGTACCTTAGGTATCTACACATGCTCCTTCTTGCATGACTTCAGAGTAGCTGCAGCCTTGTGAGCCCAAGATGTGGACTTGCCTTGGGAACAATGGTCAACCTGAGCACACATGCCAGCTGCTGCAGAACATAAGTCACAGTGCATCTTCATGCAGCAGCTTACTTCAGTCTGAAACTAGCTTTACTGATGAAGATATATAATGTGATCACTACTGGGATGACTTTTTGTTAAAAGGCAAAAGAAATAATCAATAGTAGCTTGGGCTGGAAAGAGACCTTGGAACTGATTTGGAGGTGACATGCTGGGCTTAGGCCCAAAGCAGATACCCTGGCCAAACAGAGTCTAATGCTTTTAGAGTTCATTTAAAGATGACCTCAAATTAAATTTCCAATTGTAGGGGCCTGATTCACCCCAGGTTGTTTTGAAACACTCCAAAGAATTAAAAAAAAAAATCCCAACACAAATATTCTTCCAAGGTTTTGGAGTTCAACTTAATAAATTTTTAATCAGACCTTGTACATTCCTCCACACTTGTTTACTTTCGTTGCTATAGATTGTCACATTCTGCTAACCCAGAGGATCAATACAGAGACAAGCTTCTCTGACAGCTTGCAAACACTACTGTTTTCTTCACACTGCTTCTATTCAGTGCTACTGCTGTCACAGATACATCCACACTGATAATTCTATTTATTTTCCCCCTGAAATAGACACAAAATGCTGTAGCAAGAAGGAAAAACACTCCACCTATTTTTTTGTGCTTAGTTTAAATATCTCACCTTATTTTCCCATATCACAATTGAGATTTACAAAGTTAACTTACATACATTCATCCTTCCAGACTGCAGCAGTCCCATCACATCAGGTTCATCTGCAGTGCAGTCTTAGTTGCAAACTACGCCAGCAGTGTTTCTTTGCAACTGCATGAAAAGTGAGAATAGGCCACATGCTGATGCCCCATCAAAAGGTCACTGAACCTGACCTCACTGTGAAATGCCACTATTTACATCCAGGAAAATATCCAGAGTACCAAAAATGCAGCAGTGATGGAAAAGCTGTCATCTGCTACTCAGTGTTTCAGTAGCTCGAACAGCCTGAGCAGTACCTTTGCACAATTCACACTGCCCAAAGTTGTAGTGCTTACCTAAAGTGTCACTCTACAAAGATAAGGGTAACAAGGTGAGCAGGAAGGGAGGAGAAGGAGAAATAAATGTGAAAAAATGCTTATTTAAAATGAGTCATCTTCACTTTGACAGTGGCTTTGACTGTGTCCTGACAAACAATTAATGTGAGATTTTCACACTACCACTCATTTGGCAGAACACATTTAAGACAATACAAAACACAGATAGGATTTCAAATTAGCGAGATCACCAATGAATTATGTGAGGAGAATGATAGCAAGTCTGTGCTGGCACCAGGCTTGAGCATGCCACCTGGTATTCCAGATTGCATTGATCCCAGCCCGTGCTGATCCCCACCACCTGGTGCATTGCAAAATGCCTTTTCTGCAATACTGCAAGGCTTTCTGAGCAGCTCTCTTGGAAGGAGAGCCCTTCTGTTTCCAAGGTCACCCACATTTCAAGAAACAGCCTTGCAGAAAAGCTGCTTGGAAGGATCAGACCTTTATTTGCATCTCAGCACTATGAGAACTGTGCACCATTTTAGCCAGCTGACTGACCAATGCTTCTGACACTGCACTCGTTCTCACACCCAGGACTACTTCCTCATACTCATTCTGCTGATGGAGACCAATTATGCTTCTCCTGGACACAATCCACATCAAGAATCCTCACTCCAAACCATTATGCATACTTGTGCCCAAATCAGGTTCTCCTTGCTGCCTCAATCCTACCATAACTTCACTGTTACGTATCTGCTACACCAGAAACTACCCAGGGGAGGTCTGTTGCTATGTTTAGGTACAGAACATTTTGTTAAGTCCAAACAATAATGAAATGATCAGCTACACAGCAGAAGAGGTCAGAAGCCTCATGTTGATGAGCAGAGGGGAAAAGATGCAAGGGTCCAGCTCAGCTTTCCCATAGAAACCTCACTTTTATCAGGAACAAGTCACCGCTATTGTCACGCACATGCAGCCCTGCATTGTTATTTGTCTTCTCAAAGGCTGATAGGGAAAAGCTCCAGGAGTAACCACTGAAGAAATACAGTCAGAGGCTGCAAGCCTTGGCCAGGGCCCCTCCAGGAGCACTGACAAGGGACTCAGCACGCAGTACCTAGTCCTCTAGCCCTTGCCAACTCCTAGGGACATGCACCCAAGGGGCCCCACACTAAAACATGAGACTCAGCAAGCAGCACCACCTACAGCTTTGTTGCTGAAAGACCTGCAAAACACGATGCAGCAGGTCAGTTATCACTCACCTTAATCAGAAAAGCCTGCATCTCACCTCAGACCACTGAGCCCTAGCAAATTTTCTAGGGCCTATCTGGCATAATAGTCAGTCGGGGAGCTAAGAGACTGCCAGGGACGCACATGGCCTGTGCGAGGTGTGGAGCTTCTCAGGGAAAACAAGCACGAGAGAGCTACAAGTAACTTGCAAAAAGATTGGCGCAAGGTCTGGTTGTATACTAGAAAACAACAAAAGATGTATGAACCAGAATAAAAGCTGCCAAAATTAAGTTAAATCATTAGGGGGCAGGGGGGTTGTTTTTTTATTTTGTTGTTGAGGGGATGGGGGTGTTTTGTTTTGGTTTTTGAAAAAACACATTTTAACTGATAGGATAAAGATGGAATTACTGCCATGTCTCTCACAGCTACAATGTTCTACATCTGGTACCAGGAATACTAAAGCACTCTCATGACATTGCTCTGTTTCCCACCTTGGCAAAGGGAGATAATTTATGATCTCTTTGCTCTCGGAACAACTTAGAGGCTTCTTACACTAACACGAGTAAAAACTGTGATGGCTCTTAGAGGGGAGATAGAATAAAACTGCAAAACATTTTAAGTCTCCACATTAGCTATAGCTGGAAGGAAAACAGGAGACTCAGCAGACAAATTGCTTTACTCAACATGCCACATTATCTATTTCAAAAGGCAACTAGCAGAGGTGCAAGGATTAGCAGAGATGCAAGGATTCCCTACTATTAACAGTGCTAGTTCATGCCTATGTTTATATAGCAAATTAGCCATACCTTTCTGAAGCTTATCAACAATTCTCTCACTACAAATTAAACCTTGAACTCTAAAACATTGGCATCTCTGCCTTTTTCATGATAACAAAGATCAAATGAGATAAACTAATTTTTTTTTACTGTAGTGGCTAGGAAAAGTCACTGATTCAGATCATGGAACAAAGGCAAAAGTCCACTTGTCCTTGCCTCTCCTAATATATACTCAATTGTTAATGCTCTTATTGAAGCAAATAAGACCAGCCAGACCTGCTTTACCTGCTTCAGTTTACCAGAGAGACTGATTTGGAGCCCCAGCTGAAAGCCCAGTTGCACTGACTGCCCTCAGCGGGACAGGCTCTGCACACATGGACACCGGATGCTCCAGTCCAAGGCACATTCATGTGTTCAGGAACCCCCTTCACATCAGTGAGGTGCAAGAGCAAGGAACCCTCTAAGAGAATGTGTTATGAAGTTGAATGGAATAAATTACTTGCAACTATGAAAGCTGAAGATAAATCGTTCCTAGGCTCAAGGAGCAAGAGGTTGGGGCAGGTTCTGCTTTAGGCAATTAGGCATAGCTAAGTGAAGGGCACAGTTTCTTAATGAGTCCTTTTACCCCTGTACCAACAGGATGAATTATGTACAATATAGATTCCAATTCACCACTTCAGAAGATTAAAATGGCATCTTTCAGTTTTCCAGAAGAGAAAGGTTGCATTGCTATCTTTCCCACTTGCAAAACCTCTGGGAGTAACAGACATCACTCCATCTGGGAGACAAAATCTGCCCTTCCAGCTGAGAGTATAACCCACAAGTATTGATCAAACATCCACCTCCCTTCCACATAATAGAATTTCCTAGTGAGCTAATTGTTTTTACTTCTTTCATCTCCGTAAATGAGGTCAATGGCAAGGACAAAAAAAAAAAAAAAAAAAAAAAAAAAAAACACCAAAAAAACCACACAACACCACCAGAAAAAAAAAAGGTAGAAGTTCTTGGCTTCAAAGCAAGAGGAAACAGAGCTTCCAGATTTTGGAGGCTGCTATACGGGATTTATAAAGTGTCATGGGATCTTCCAGATATCTGAACTTCGAATTGATTCACCTTAGGACAAGGCCTGCCTGCACTGCTCAATGATTTATGCTTTCTACATATGACATTACATTTTGGCAATGATGCTTGGAGGTCAACAATGCTCTTAATTCATGCTGTCCCTCCAACAGTGGCCAGCTCTCATCCACAGTTTCTAAAGCACTTTACAAAAATGCATGAAGCTCCACAACAGATGTGAAAGCAGGCACTGGTACCACAGTGTATGTCAGTGCCTCATCCTCAGTACCATCTGCCTGCAGTGACAGAACTGAAGAGAACCTCCTGCCCTACAGCCCTGTGTTGTGAGGGTGAAAGCAAGGCAAAGTGGAATCACAGCAATACGATTTGTACTTGTGGATATATGCCAACATCCTTTACAGAAAGGAAAACTAAGCCTCCAGCAAAGATGCAAATGCCAGAATTAAAACATGATGCTGAGAGGGAAAGTGGGTCCTTTGGCTTTTTCTCGAAGAAGCACTGATTCTCTGAATGTGGCCTTTACCCCTCCTCCCTTTTTTTCCTCCATACAGGGGCACATGTTCTAAATCAAGACTTTCCCTTGTGCAATACTGCAGTTTCCTGCTGTAAAAAAAACCTTATAGGACTCATTACTGTCTCAGCAAAATAATATTTTATAGCATAGCTATTACAGGCAAAAACATTAACAAGGATCAGGAATGATGGCCTAAGACAGGCACCTGCAGTCTTCTGCTAGTATGGGTGGGGAAGCAACGAATTGGCAGCTAAACTCTTCACAGAGATACTCCCCATATTTTGGGACCAGCTAGAATTGAAAAGAAATCATCCTGGTAGTATAAATAGCAAGAACAAAACTTCAGTTCCCCAAGAGAAAGATTTAAAAAAATAAAATCCAAAACTCACCTCAGCTTTGTACACAGCACTAGGAGCACATCCCATATTTTTTTTCATCCGCTTCTTCTGTCTCAGCCCTAAGAGACTAGCAGTCTGAATGCTGGTTGCTTGTAGTGAAGCCTCTAACACACTCAGCACCTGTTTACAACCCCCAGGTTATCAACGGTTCATAACTGCCAAGTATAAGACAAGATGGAGGAGTCAAAATAGGGCTGAGGCTTTGGAAGGTATAAAGTCAGTTATGACCTCACCAGGCCTTTCTCCTGCTAATCTTCAAGAAAAACACTAATGCAAGCCCCTACCTCTACAGGGAGGGTGGGAGGAGAGCTCTCATCTGTGTGGGCAGCCAAATAGCCAACAGGTGGAAACACTTTTACTCTCTCCCAGCTGGTGCAATACAAAACTCATACTGGAAGTCTCCCAGTTTGCTGTTCCTTGGTAACCACTAACACTAAATCCATACAAGTAACGTTTGCATTTTGGAAAGGTGCTTTTTAAACCAAACTCTGAATATTGTGGAGTTTGCAGAGACCAGCTCTGAAGAGACAGAAGAGACCTAGCAGACATTCCTGCTCTCAAAACACACGTGGTACCCCATGCACAGGGACCAGCCCCCATCAAGCAAAAGCTATGATACAAGGTCAATAGTAACACTAAGTCCAACATTTGTAAATATACTCTGCAAAGCAAAATTGTTATGGGAAACCTCCTGACACAGCTACATTATTGCCAGAAAGGACACCTTGTAGTGTAGAAAATTACCCCGAAACACACACAGCTCAACTCTGGGAGTAATTTTTGAAAGTCTGTAAGCAAAGGTTATTATGTGTCTAGAATAGTCTAGACAGATGGACCATCATGGGGGGAGCAGGACTGTACTCAGGATCTGTTTGTTTCCGGTAGAGCTTTTTGTAATGAACTTTGTGAAAAGCCTTTTTGTAAATCCAAGTGAATTAAATTGCATTATATAGGACTGGGATAAACAACTTATTGACAACTAGATTTTTTAAAAGTACTTAAATGATGAATGTTGGAAACAGATGTACATGCAAGAAAACTAGGCTAAAATAATATGTATATTTTTTTGTTTTAAATCATATAAGCTATCCCATCAAAGTCAGGGGTTTAATAGTTTCAGAATAAATTCCTCTTTTTCTTTTTTTCAATCTATATCCACTGTTAGGTCACAGAATCATCTCTCAATAATTCATCACTTTCCCTGTGTTGATTGCTGTCTAAAGTAACCTAGAAAACATTGCAAGATCTGAAGACATCTGAATATTCCTTCATCAGTCTGCAGCTTTATAATATTTGCAGTCTGTCGTGACATTTTTTGAAAGCATAGAACACTATGAATACATACTGAAAACTCCAGCATAAAGGCAAATGCCTATGGCATACCTGTGTTTTTAGTATGGCATCAGATATATATTATTTTTTAAAGGAAACAAATGAAAGCAAACAAACATACAACAAATCAAACAACCAAAAACAAAGCGAAGGACTTACGATGAGCCAAACCAGAGAAAGTGATAGACCTATGACAATCTGATCTGGCCTGGTGAGACAAAAGTGTTTCTCAGCTTCAAAAGTTACTTTAACCTATCTGGGTTTTGTTTTACTTAATTCTGTTGCTTCACTAAAGCGGTGTTCGTC
This sequence comes from Picus viridis, assembly GCA_033816785.1. Taxonomy (NCBI): domain Eukaryota; kingdom Metazoa; phylum Chordata; class Aves; order Piciformes; family Picidae; genus Picus; species Picus viridis. The sequence goes on from CM066586.1 coordinate 26,379,224, forward strand.
CTCAGGCACTGAAACGCCAGGTTTAGTGCAAACCTCAGAGGAGAAAGATGAGCACATATCAGTTCTGCCCCAATTATAAGCCATGCATTAGCCTGCTTTGTTTCTGGCGCAATGGTTTTACCCCTTCTCCATTCATATGAAAAAAGCTCCAGAAAGACAGTAAAGGGTTCACAATCACTCTTTTATCTCTTTCCTCTGACGTGGTGGTGGGACTTCTATCTCAGGGTTGTACTGATGGCTATTCTCCTTGGGGAGGGGGCGGAAATAAATGAATAAATAAATCAGACAATTCAAAGTAAAAACTTACTGCAACTCTTCAACTTATGTTTGAGTTAACTTTTCAGTTAGCTAGTCTTTAGCTTCTTTTTCTTACATTCAGGCTACAACTTTCTCCTACATGAAAAAACATCTTGGGAGTTCCATCATAGATATTATCCATGGATAACGTAACATGAAGCTTAAATGGCAACCTCTTTGTATCAAAGAAGATCAAACTAGTAAATGGATGATACTGTAAACAATTCAAGTAGCTTTTACTATTTAATTTCTATGGATCATAAGTTTGTTCCATAGTTCTATCAAACTTGCCCTTAATAGTAAGTAAAAAGTAACTATGGCAGCAGTCTTCACACATCTGTGTTTGAATAGTGGCTGCACTGAACATGAGGGGATGCAGTTATAGTTTAATGAGGTAGTTAAAAGCATAAAATGGCTCAGCAAATTTCCTCCCTCCTCTGCCCCCCTGTGAGTTTTTGCCAAAGCATATGACAGCCTGAGTTGTGCCACTTGGCAAACTGGAGAAGAGAATTGATCCAAATCAAAAGTACCTCCTCTGTTTTCTCCTTTAGAAAAGAAAACCTGCAGCATTCATTTGGGATTACTATCCAAATGCCCATGTGCTTTGGCCACAGACCCTGATTTTGCACCCAGGAAACACTGGTATTTAGCAACAGAAATTAAAAGTCAAAGAGAGCCAGCTGCTCCAGACCACATCTTCACAGGTGACCTGTCTCAGGTTCACTGCTAAGTTATCTTGCTGCCAAGTAAGTTTTCAGTACAACAAACTCTGGTTAGGAATTTAAGAACCTCCAGAATAGTAAAACATAACCCAGAGAGGGAAAAAAACATAAAAATTAAAGATAAAATATTCCAACTATACTGAATTTCCCAATGTTCTCCCAAAAGACACTGATTCAGGAAAAAGTTGTGGGTAGCTTTTTATGCAATCAGCATAGAAATGCTTTTTCATTCCCTACAATATAAGCAGCCCAACACTTCTGGTACTATATAAAAGCAAATATCTTTGTACCATGGAGAATTAATTTTAATTTATTTCCTCTATTCCCTCCATTCAGGCAACGGCTTGATATATTGATCTTCCATGCATTTCCATTTTCTCCACCAATACCTTTCTTATAATTAGAATGAGCTGCTCTATTAAGCTTCTTAATAGATTCTAAGTTCTCAAAACCCAATAACTTCAGGACAATACATTGAAACAGACAACAAATTAAGCTTGGTATTTGCGAATGCTAGGCTTCATCAACAGTGACCTTTAAAGCTACAGCAAGGGTGCTGTTTAAAAGGAGTTGCAGAGAAAACATTGCCTACTTTGTCTAACTCTATTCATTTGTGTCAATGCTACAACACTCTGAATCTGTTTGCAGTTTGTTAGTGGCCAGGAACAAATTACAGCCCTGATGTGAAACGGCAATGGACATTTGCAGATGTCAATGAATTCACTTAGAGCTGTGGGTTCATGGCAGTTGCTTAATAAAATAAATAAATAAATAAATAAGAGCTCCATATTTTAGCTGCATCACCTATCACAGACACAACCTAGCTTGAGCGATGAAGTCAAGACTGGCCTTAGCTTTGTGCATGCAAGCATCATTGAGCATAACACACAGCACAAAAGTATTCTGACAGTCTAACATGGTTATTTTATTTGTATCAATTGAATCCAATAACTATGCTGCAATATCACATTAACAGTTTTAAATACAATGTGAATAGATGTTTTATTTGCAAACCGTTACAAAGATGTCATTCCATTTTAAAGTAGCAAACCATATAAAATCTTTCTTTCATCACTGTTTAGCCCTAGTATGATCTCTGGATTCTCCCACAGTTATACAGCCAGCTACCTTTACGGGCATTTTTAATTCTCTTGAGACAGAGAAGACTTTTCCACCACAAGCAAAGAACAGAGTGGCTTGAAAATATGTGGGGTGAAGTCTTGAACACACAATGAACACCAAAAACTTTTACCTGGAGTCATCTATGACAATGAGCAACCGGAGCCAGGGTTTGGGGATGACCTAACAGACACTTTGCAAACTGCTGTTGCAGGCATTTGCCTGGTACCTACCCCATAACCCAGCCTGCAGGACAGGGCATTAGACCTTGTCTGCTCTAGTATATGTATCACCAATTCCAGCTTGAAATCACAATACTAAAAGTTAGGAGGAATGAGATTTACTCTTTTTTACAGTAATCTGGTAGTCAAAGTGGCAACTATTCTTCATCTACCTTTATACTTCCTAGGAAAGGTTTTATTTAAAAAGCCATCTCAGGTGCCTGCACCTAGTATTGGCCTTCTCTAAGCATTTGCACAGATAGAACTGTGCATAACAGATGTCCAAGAGCAGCACAACTGCCCTCTGGATTGCACACCATCATCCCTTCACATCCCATCTATTTTTAATTCTAATTCAAAATTGCACATGATCTGTTTCTCTGTAATTTCAGTTTCTCTCACGTTACACATTTCTGCAGCCTCATATCACAGAATCGCGAAATATTAGGGGTTGGAAGAAACCCCTAGAGATCAAGCCCCCTGTTAATGCAGGATTACCTAAGGCATGCTAGGCAGGCTCTTACCCAGGCAGGTTTTGAATGTCTCGAGAGAAGGAGACTCCACAGCTTCTCTGGGCAGCTTGTTCCAGTACTCCATCACTCTCACTATAAATAAGCATCCCCTTATGTTGAGGCGGAACCTTCTGTGTTCAAGGTTGCACCAGTTGTTCCTTGTCCTATAACTGGACAACATGGAAAAGAACCTGGCACCTTCACCATGATACCCACCCCTCAGATATTTAGAGACGTTGAGAAGATTCCCCTCTCAGCCTTCCCAAGTTCTCTCAGTCTTTTGTCATAGGAGACACATTCCAAGACCCACAATCATCCTTTTCTAGGCTGAGCTGTTGCTGTTTAAAACCCCTGCTCACAGGCAGTTAGTCTCCTCTCCAAGATAATGTATTTTGGGACACAGTTCATTTTACATTACTCTCTCAGAAGGCTCCTATAGTGACTTCTACAGGAAGGTTACTTTTTTTTTTTTTCTTTCCTTTTTTTTTTTTAATTTTTTCTTTCCCTTTTTTTAAAATTTTTTTTCTTAAACATGGAAATCATTAAACAAACAACTTTGTTTTTCTTACAGGTTTTCATGTTTGCTTGGGGCTAAATCACAAACAAGACTGGTAATTATTCATACCTCCTGCAGCCCTGACTAGGTTTATCCAAGATAAGAACAGTTCAGCCCCTTGTTCCACCACCTGCCAGCATAGACTGTTGCCAGTGTTTCCCTCTGGTAACTCAGGCTCGCCTTCCCCCCACCCCCCCTCAGCTATGAGGAAAAGTAAGTATTATTTTTATTTTCCTAGCAGGCAGTTTTACTTGGTGGCTGCAGTAACAGGCAGAGCTTGTGGCTCCAGCCTCCTCCCCACCAAAAGCCCAGGCAAGAGGGAAATGCAGACTACAGGCTCAGATAGGCAGTGGGAAATGGGGTTCTGAGAACAGAGAGAGGCATTTCACTTTAGAGGCCCCAGTTTCTTCTCCAAGACCAGCAGCTTTCCCCACTGCCAGGTCAGTAGGCAGTGGCTCTCCAGAAGAAGCCTCCCTCAGCTGTGGTGTGAAGCACTCAACACAGTGCAACCTTCTCAGCTCTAAACACTGCTTTTTTTTTTTAAAATCTAGAGGACAAACCTAAAATATTTAATGTTTAAAACTATTAGAGGACATTATTAGTACTAAAGCCAAGATTTTATTTAGCCTTGCTAGCTAAAACCCAAACATTTGTTACTAAGACTCCGGTAGCTCTCCTCATATCCAGTATCAAGATCTCTCCCAGCTGTAGCTGGGCGTGTAGCACAGATGTCATTTTCAGATAAATACAGTAATGAGTTCAACCTGTGCATTCTGCTCCCCATATGCTGAACAGAGGATTTACAGTGGCTGTCCCTGCACCACTGTAAATCACAGCCCATGAACAACAAGCAAGTGAGGTGGCTCTGGCCAGGATCACCTTGTGACCAGGCTAGTGCAAGGGCTCACTGGGTCCAAAGCAGTGTAACTCCTTAGGCACTCAAAAAGACAACTACTTGTCACACATGAATACATAAGATGGAACTTTTCCATTAATCTGTTTTTATGCTCTTGTAAGAAAACACACACATGATGGTTTAGATTAGGACAATATGACAGAATAAACAGCCCTGCATGGTGGGCCACCCTGTGCCAATCTGTGGGGCAAAGAATGCCAACAGCTTTCTTGTAAATCTCTGTAGGGAGCAGTTGTCTATTCAGCAGAGAACCTTCAATTATTTAAGCATAAATCATGTTTTTGTATTCACATGACCTCAGTTGAATCTCATGGGCAAAACCCAATTACTGACAAATTAGTTTGTGTTGGGCTTCAGCCTAATATTATATAGGCAAAGTTGGATGCATTAGAATTTGAGTATCAGTACACAGAATATTGTGAGATTGAGAGAATTGGGAAATGCTGAGCATTCACAAAGTCTACAAACCCATTCAGCAGAAAGCTTTTGTGTGAGGCAGCCTGATCCATGCAGGATCTCCCATCTGAGATAGCAAACATTACTACAGTATAGTAACAATTATGAATTTTGGCTTGATAAAGAATGAACTTGTTCAGGAATGAGACTGAAAAATTACTGATTTTATCCATCCCACTGCCTGTTTGAGGATGAAGTATTAAAAATACATGTATCACAGTAACTATTTGATGCCATATATGGCAGAAAAAAAAATATTAATTCCTCTGCTCTTTCAACATGTTTAAAGCTGCTTCTCATGCAGAGAAATACATAAATCATTTAACAGTATTGAAATCATCTTCTATCTCTCCTGTCCATTCATCTTAAGAAGGTGTAACACCACATCAAACCAAGCTGTGTGGAAGACACCCAGAAAGAAAGCAAATTACCCCATTTGTGCTTGCCTCAGAAGAATCACCAAGCAGTCAGACATATTTGGGAAGAGTTCACTACTGCTTGCCCAAAGAGATGCTGCTTGCCTAGTTTCAGTATGCCAAAACTGGTCATGTAATGGAAGATGGAAATGTTACGCGGAAGTTCTACCTAGTATCTAGTGAGAAGAAGGAAAAATAATGAGCAGCTTCCATGCAGGACCAGATCATCCAAGCACAGGACCAAGCTACTTGGGTGGCATCTGTTAGAACATTGAAGCTAGAAAATCCAAAACTCTTGCCCAGCAAGAGGTGATTTTCACACCTTTCAAAGGAAGGCTTGCTCAGGACAAAATTTAGGCAATGCCTTAAAGCACTGCCAACATAAGAACACATTTGGCAGAGTTCTTTTTCCTTCAGAAGTCCACTCACACTAAGATAAAACACTTAAACAACATTCTGTAATTGGCATTAAAATACTTTATTTGCCATATAGAATGTGCAGTATGGCTAGAAATATACTCAAATACAAAGTCCTCTAGAATATCCTGTAGAAAACCCACAATCCATACTTCTACAACCGATATATATACATTGCTAAACATATTCAAGAGCATGAATAATGTGGCATTTTGTTCTTCTCTTAAAAGGACAGCCAATGTACTCCAAGGCCTTTTTGTTTCTTCAACAGAAAACCGCACAGCTACCATATTTCCTCTTTTGGCCTGAAATACGACGAGTTTTTACATATTCTTCTCTCCCTTGCTAGATCCTTTCAAGCTTGACTTCTGCCTCTTTTTCTCCCTTTGCCCCAGTATACGATAGACTTTTTTCATAGCCTCTTTCTGCCTCTTGAATTTCTGTTCATCCTCCTTTTGCTTAACTTTTAGATATTCTTTAAGTTGTTCCCGATGTTTTACTTTGGCTTTCTTTATCTTGTAACTATTCACTGTACTCAAAGCATTGAGCAGGGCTGATATCTGAAACAGAAAATAAGAGAATCAAAATACAGTTTATTTTGGTAAGCAAGAACCAGTTCAACCTTAGCAGAGAGCTATAATGAATCAGACTTAAGGCCAATTCCTAGTTATTTTGCACCAGTTACTCAACTTCTAAAATGGATTACTTACTTATCTCATTAGGAAGTTAATCAAAGGTTTAATTCTTGTGAACTCTGGTTTTGGATAGTTACTATTTAAAAGGCTATGCCTAATTAATACTATAGAACACAAACTGCATCTTGGACCTTTTTACCTTTGCAAGCACCCTTTAATTTTCCATTTTTGAAGTAGAGTATTTGCTTCAAGTCCTGCCTGTGTTAATAATGCATAGCAATGACAAGTAAGATGCCAATTCAAGTCACCCATAATGTGAGAGCATTACATCCAACTGAAATAGCTTGCAAGTGCTGTGACAAGGACAAAAGCCATATTTAGGCTTCAGGTGACCTACTACTTCAAAAACAGACACCATCTACTCAGTGACAGTTTCCTGCACATACTGTGTGCCAAACAGGAACAAAATTAATTGCAGGCTATCATTTTTCACCAGGAGCACATGTCTTTAGCACTAGCAATAGACTGAAGTGCTAAAACAATAGTCAGAAATGGTCTAAGAAACACATTCACCCTCCCAGAGTCCTTGTTTCATAGTAAGTGATAATTACCTTCTTTTCATGAGGCTCCCTGATAACAGCTGGTCTCCACTGGTCTTTTGGAGTCTTGCCTTTCTTCTCAAGATTCTTAGGCTTGTTCTTAAAAGGCAGTGCCTTTTGCAGTGCTTTAGGGATGTGGAGCTTATTGAAATGCCTCTTCTCCCTCACAATAGGCTGAAAGAATTGTTATAGAATAGATATGAGTCATGATCTTGAAAAGCTTTTATTTTCTGTGTTTCAAGAGAAAAAAAAAACCCAACACACAAACAAACAAAAAACCTAACAAAAAACCCCACCACCAAACCCCAAATTCCAAAAAACATACTCTGACATCCTCATACTGAACTCTGAATGGTATGTTCACCCCAATTTCACAATGAGAGAAGTCCCAGTAAGCTTTTGGAGAAGACTTTTATCCTGCAGACTAATTGATAAACTTTGACTGACCCAGAACAATCTATTTTCTACTGTTTTATTCCTATCTCACACCAGGAAAGGCTGTGAATTGTGGTTAAAAATATGAAATCACACATGACCATGTACTCACACTGCTCTCAGCTTGCACAGATATGAGGCAGAGTGCACATTTGCTGTGATGACTGGTTTAAGTTAAAAAAAAAAAAAGTGGGGCAAAATTAACCACATAAATATACCTTATAAAGAGAATCTTGGTTTTGTTTCAGTTTGATGCCTTGCTCATGTCTCAGCTGGCCAGTTGTCTTCATTCCACTCCAACTATCTTTCTCACCTGCTGGCTTCAGCAAGGATGTTACAGGGTTATAAAATGTTGGGATAGAAACAGGATACCAAGTCCTCACAAAAACAATATCTGAAAGGAAAGGAAGTGTTACTTGGCTCTATAACAACGCAGTTCATCATATCCACATTCTAAGCAAAGATTAGCTTAGTTGAGTAAGTACGAAACATCTAGACTATATGCCAGCACTGTGTTTGCTGTATGTATGCCTGATCTCTTCAGCATTAGGCAAAAGCAATGTTAACTATTTGTACACTCGGATTCTGTGAAAAAGCTATGCAGCCATAAACAGTACATACTCCTGAAGGGCACCCTATTCATATTCAGTTAAAAGATTAGCAACAGAGTTCACAAATGTATCCAAGCCTCTCCTGTTAAGGACAAAAACAATTTGTCAACACTCTGTCTACTTCTATAAAAGAACTGGTCTTTATTTTTCACTATCCATAATTCCAATTGTTTTAGGATAACGGGTGTCATATAAATCCAAATGAGCGTAAACTCACGTTCTCAACACCACAGTGACACTCAAAATAGGACATGACTTACCTCCATCCCATGCATAATTTCCTCAAAAGGTTAGGAAAGAAAAAGTTAACTGGAGTTACAATGCCACTCTTGGAATTTCTCAGAAAAACATCCTTCTGACACTTGTACCACTAAATAAAATTCATTTCCACATTCAAGGAGAAAAGTAAATCATGCTAAGCAAAACTCTTCTAAAGCACTTGGAAAAATAGGTCTCTAAGACAAATCTTTTCATCTGCATACTATATGACTTCTAACTGAAAGAAATCCAACACAGAATGTTCTTTTTTTTTTTTATTTCATTCTGCATCTCAGCAGGTACTTCATGCTCTTTGAATTCACATCTCAATTATCAGATTCCAGAGATTCTGAGACACGGCTTTTCAATCTGTGAAGCTGGATGAAAGTGTGTCATAACTTCCATGGAAAGTGCAACTTACCACTCATCAGCAACTTGTCTTCAAATGTTGCTCTGAAAGCGCCTGCTGGAGTTCGGAGGGCCTTTTTGATTTGTCCTCGGATACCACTCACAGTACGAATTGCTGCACCTTCAAATTTAGCCACTTCCAACTGCGAGTTAAACATTCCCTGCAAGCGTAAATTACCCACCGTCATTCAGGATGCTAAGTCTCTGTGACCTATGCAGGCCACAAAAATCCTAACTCATTCCCACAAGCATATCTTACGAAGAAATAGGAAGAACATAACATTGTCTTTATACTAGGAGTGCTGATCATACAAAAAAACCTACTGAGCTGACATTAAAGCAAGCTACTAAAAGTAACATATCACAGGCAAGGCTTCTCAGCATTAAATATGTACATTTAAAATTCCAGCACAGAACATTTAAGAGAACCTGTTGAACTGTCTATTATTTGCGGGAACACAGCATACCTCACAAGCAAATAAGCTGCCTTAAGTTGCTAGCTGTGAGTCTCTAAGACAGTACAGCTCTCCAAGGTTTGTGCTTCTTTCATGAATCACAAGGAAGTCAGAAAAAATTCTGTGCATGCCTGGCATGAATTCTTGAGTGCTTCACTATTGGGATCAATGCCTAGTTCTTACTGCTCCAAATGCAGAATCGTCTCGCCTTTTCCTGACCCTGAAAGCCCAACTAAGAACAGCTGGAAGGTCAAAGAAAATTCATTTCTGCAACACTTCCTGTCACAAACACTTTTGTAACTGCAAAGTGCTAAGCACTGCTAGCATTTTTAATCCCAGAGCTCAAAGTGGGATAAAACTGCCAGAATGACACCAGGGACAGGTTCACATTCTTCAGAGGTGTGTGCCACTGTAGGAAGCTAATCAGTGGGTTTAGTGGGTTTGAGGGAAGAATGAGAAAAGAAGCGTGTGTTAAGAAGTTAAACAAAACAGGGGTGGAAAGTCGCACTGAATGTGAGCCAGGAAATTATTACAGACTTTTTATCTGGTTAACAACAATTTATATTCATTAGTTAATGATTAAGCACCTTTAGACACCACACACAAGATTAAAAAAAAAAAAAAAAAAAAAACAAACAAACCAAAAATACCCGAGCAGCTACTAAAATCCAGAACATTATGCAACAGCTATGGGGAACACCTGCCTTGGGAATGACAGATGCAGTCCCATGTTGCATTCCTTCCTAACATCAGTGTATGCACTTTTACAGTATACATACCTACCTTAATAAAAGAAGTGTTCTTAAAAATTTTGAATGGAAAACCAGTTAGCTTTAATTTCTTTACAATAGTTATGGATTTATCTAAATCGAGCACAACTCCTGTCGCAGCAATGCGGAAATCAGGCTGAAAGAGAGAGATGAAATACCGTATTTATACTTCTGTGTATTCTCCAAAAAATGAAGAAACCGTTTCACTGATACAAAGTCACTGCCTTTAGAGTTTGAGTTCAGAATTTATAATCTTTAAAGTAGTACAGCAGCATGACAAATGCAAATTGACTTCCTACAGCCTAGTTGAGGTGCCGTTGACATAAGATTCCTACCTTTCACTAATAAGATTTTCAGAACTGCCATTCTAATTATCCTGGTACCAATCTAAGAGTCCTTGTCATCTACCTCACTGTATTCAGTTCATGAAACAGAACCATACTCAGGCAAAGACTCAAAGCAGAAGAGCTTTGTGCACTGCTGTAAGTCACTATATTATGGTAGGGACATGACAAAAATAGCTTTTTAATACATAACAAGATAACTCCGCAGTAGGACTTAAACAAGGCTTGTTTCAGCAATGAAGTAATAATCACCACACTGACTACTGTGATGCTCATTACAATGCCATGTAAAGCTTTCATTGTTATGTTGTACATTAACATAAATCTACCTCTGGGTAATATATATCCAACAATGATGATATTTGATAAATACTGGTTTAACACTACTTTAATTCAAATACCCATAAACATTCTCACATAATGCAGAGAAATCCCACTGAGGGCAAACTTATTCAACAACAACATGAGCATCTCACCCTCTAAAAAGGGTTTAAAAGTTACTTAAATACTTAGTTCCTGAAAATCAAGTAAGCATAAATCTTTTCACAGAAAATAATAAAGCACTATTTGTTATTTTCAGTGTAGGAGATGGAAATGTTTAAAAAAGCAGCCTTCATCCAATTTCCTATTTCATCACAAATAAAAAAACAGCTTTAAAAGGTTGAGTCCAGCTACTTTCTCAGAGCCTACATGACTGGCTTACCATATGTAAATCTTCCCCACATCTGTATTTTTTATCCAAAGACTCACAGAAAGAAGTAATCAACACTTTGTGGTAACAAACCTACCGTTGTGCCACTGACAGACTGAACTGCCAAAAATCCTGTACCTTGAGGAGTGATGGGCCCTACAAGAAAATTACATTTAAAAAGCCATGAAAAGCCATACTACACAACATCTGGCCCAAAGGCTAAGATATAAATGCCAAACATTCTAAATGAATGATATCAAAGAAAAGTTTAAAATATTCAACCAATTACTGACATATACAGACCCAAGAAAGTTAAAGCAATGGTTAACAAGACATTACTATGTATGGAAGCATCTGCAGGGCTGGGCCTATAATGTGTACAAGTGTCTCTCTGCACACAGCCAACCAATGAAGTTCCTCTTGGATACTATACAACCTAGCAGAACACTCACAATTTGCATAAAAATCAAGCAGTTCACAAATCATTCAAATAACTCCAAAATAACTGGCAATTATATTTTGGTAATTCCTGACACATGCTGTAAAGCTTGAGGCTTTTGTAATGATTAAGTGATACAGAAGAGTAACCCCGGATTGCACTCACCCCAAAAAGCTGCTCCACAATGCATATGTTGTGGTGTGTACTTCAGAAGTCTGTGACGTCCATTGTGATCTTCAATGTAGAACATGGGGATGGTCTGAAATCGCCTCCACCCTAATGACAGGATCAAAGGATCGCGCGTCTTAAGTATCTTCTTATACCATCGGTGCTTTTTCAGGCGCAGCTAACCAGAAGAAAATATGAACACTGCTATCACAGGATAATAACATTTATTCTGAAATTCAAGCCTTAGTTTTCACAAATAACTGAAAGCACCTTCCATCTACACTAAAATTTTTCTTCAGTAAGATCTGTGTCTTTGAACATTCTCATTAATACCAGGTTGACCGTAAAGACAAAGCTAATTAGCAATTTACTTACTTGGAAGTCATGTTTGCATGCATACAAATATTATATTAATACACATATATAGATATGCTACTAACTTTTCTATAGCCACTTGTCCATAGACAATCAGCCTCAAAGTACAATGTATGTATGCAATTTAGAAATCACAATAGCAGACTTCAGTCTGGAGACATCTCTGCAGATGAACATTAAACAACATTAATTTCTCCCAATCATCCACATAAGCCTGCAAATAGTTAAGTGTCAGCTACTGAAGTTAACTGCAAAATCAAATCCCCTGCTCAAGAAACAAAGATGAAAGTTTCTCTCCATGTTTGTCTTAATTAAATAGAAAATAAATATTAACTCCAGACACTGTGAAGCACACCTGTATCAATATAAACCACGCCTGCAGCTCTAACTACGTACCTGTACATATCCAACATTTCCTTCACTGTTGCCTAAACCGCCCAGGATGATAGGATAATGAGGGTCAAAATTCAGGACAAATTCACATGGGACATTCTCAATCTCTATTCGAACGTACATCCCAGGCCGGAAGCCCTCATACTGCACTCTGGTCTCGTCATCTTGATCTTCAAATTCTGCTCGATTAAGCTACGCGACAGAGAGAAGGTCACCACGTGTTTCACCATTCAAGAATTAACAACTTGTTCGTGCGATGCCAGTTCTATTTAAAACATGCTAACCTTTATAGACTCTTTTGTGAAAGATCTGATAGGCTTTGTGACTTTTCATTCAGAGCAAGATCTCTGCCACCATGAATTCTTTCCAATTTGAAATCCCAGCTGGGCCTGTTAGTCTACTTGAAAGACAGTATCCAAGAGAAACAAATGACTGAGTCACTTCTGATACCGTTCATAATGGTGACTTTGGATTTTAAAAATACAACTGTCAAAAGTGTACTTTTGATTTAGAAGCCAAAATGCCTTTATAAAAGTTAACATCCTGATCTTTAAGGTGCTACCTTTTGAGGAAGCTGGGCTCCTATCTTTCTCAGACTAAAAATATTTCTATGCGTACTGACACCGTGTATTGTCACAAGGGGGATTTAAAAACTCTTCTGTATCACATGAATGTAAATATTGAACAAGATATCTTTATGAATAACTGAAGCCTTACTCTCCTGTTCTAGGTCCTGATGTTCAGCTACCTATAACATGCCCTGTTTAAACAAACTAATTATTAATTCAATTTCTCAGGGTCTTGAGATACGGCACAGATCTTCAGGTTCAACTTTATTTTTCTAAAAGCCTTTATACATGTCAAGTTTGAGATCCCTGCCCTTCCATTCTGCAATAGGAATATTGCTGATACATATTTCTGTAACAGACCTCAAGTGAAAGAGTTGAAAACTATCCTGTGTTATTTTACTGGAATATCCTACTTTAGCTTTGAGTGCTCTTAGCAAGCACATCGGCATTCCAGAGCTCATACAATCACTTATGACAGAGGATGATGCAAGGAGGTAATGATTAATTTAATGACTCTTTAGGGCAGCATTGTGTCAGAAGCAAAGACACTGAAGTTATTAGCAATGTAAGGCAATGTTCTCCCAAGTCAGCCAAAGAAAGAAGCTGCTTTTAAACTTAACAGATTTTATCTAAAAAACCAAGGCACCTCCAATTCTGGATATAGTTGCACTGTGGACTCCTGCCACAGATACAGAAAAATGGTGATCAATTATTTTTTTTCTCAAAACAACTTGACAGTTTGATGATAAAGATTGCTGCACAGAACAAGTTTACTAGTTAATAATATTGCAAAAATCATACTAAAAATAATATCTGGAAAATATCTGACACGTTAGTATGAGAAATATTTTATCTTCATACACATAAAAGGATGCCCTTCCTGGAGGCAATCTTCTCTCTCATATTTTGGGTATTTTGAGATCTATCATCCTAGTTTCACTAGTAAAAGTTCTTAACAGTTACACATTTGTCCCTTAAGCAGATGTTTTTGATGGCATTTAAGTTTTGATGACACATGCTGACTTATTCAGTGATTTAGAATATGGTTAACTACTTAAGTCAACTGAAATCATGCTTTCAGTTGTTCAGCTTTGTTTTTCTTCGCATTTCTTTGTGTGTACTTTCTGAAGTAGCTCCTGCATGTCATGCGTTTTTCCAGCAAAAACCTCTGGGGCAAACTCTGTGGGATATTTTTCAGGATGTATAGCCAGATAAACTGCTAAGTTGAGAGCTTGTACCTGTGCTTGTTTATGCATTTCTTCTTTAAGATCATCAAAGTATGTGGCATCCCCTTCATCATACTCTGTATCAAACATTTCTTTCAGTTTCCGTTTCTTGTCCATCCGCTCCTTTTTCTTTTCCTCCTCCTCAGGTTCTTCTGGTTTGGCTATTTCCCCATCTTCTTCCTCTTCACTTCCAGACTAATCAACATTAAGTTATCAAACATGTAAAACAGTTCATTGAAAACAACCCACTCTGTTTAACAATTTAGTATATATTAATATTTTGTCACAATGCAAATCATATACATTTAAGTTCTGCAGTTTTAGACAGAAATTAGTAAATTGCTTCAGCAATGGCCAAAACATTTCATTATCTAATCATATATCTTTTCAATGGAAAAACTTCTCGACCTGCCATTTATTACAAGGTCAGGGAACAGACCCTAGAACTGACCTATCTGTGATTCTACAGCTAAAATGGTGCACATAATAAATGGGGAGAACACCAGAGTAATTGCTGATAGCACTGAGTAATACTGTGCTGGAAGGCAGCACTCTCGAGGCCAAAGTTTGTTCACACACCATTTGAAAACTGCCAAAATGATGCCATTACCCACAATTTTATAATGAAATGCAAAGCCATGAGGCTTCTCAGTAAGAAAAACAATTGGGTTTTTTACTATCTGTATTGTCACAGACAACTACAGCTTTGTTCTTGGAAGACATCCAAGCCACAGCATAGAACAGCTTCCACCAGCCTCTTTTATGCAGATATGAGGAATGACTAGAAAACTCTGTCAGTTTCCAGTATCTGCTGTATTTAAACAGAACTCTATGATCTTCTGCATCTGATGAAATGACATAGTACAAACAGTTATGATCACATTTGGCTTTAAAACACTACTCTCACACCTCCAGATCCTCCAGCTTTTGAATAAGCCTGACACCTACTGTTAAATAAGTGAGGTGACTTCTCTACATAATTAACTTCAAACAGCAATTTGGTCTGAGACTAAAAGCATGCCCTTCTAGATATTTGTAGGTTCCAAAGTTCATGACACAACCTTTTCTTCCTTGTTCCCATTGATTTCTTTTCTATTGATAAAGGAAAACTGAATTCATTACACAGGGCACCTATTGCTTGATCAGAAACTCTTATACATGCAGGTCGGTAAAGAACAGAGTTCAGACCTCATCACCTGCAGCAGCATGCTTTCCTTTGTGCACAACACCAGTTTCAAGATCTTCAAAATCTCCATACAGTTCTTCTGAAACAACAAGTACCCAAGAAACAAGTTAACCATTCTGTTGTATTGTTTCCATACACAATACTGAACATATTAGAAATTGTATTTCTCAGTACTGCTTGGTAGATTAGTTTTAGCCCAAATATTTTTTCTTCCCATCAGTGTTGCATGTCTGTTCTGCCCTCTTTATAGTTGACACTGAAAAAATCTGCAAGTATATCACTAAGGCAAAACTTTCTACATACAAAATGACAGCTGTACTTCCCTTAAAAACCATGTGTATATTAATCCTTTCTAGACACATACCATCTTCCTCCAACAGCTTTGCTGCATCTTTATCATCTTCCCATTTTCCAGTAACAAAGCAGTCTCGAATACTGCTCATAACCTGCAAAATAATAGTATCATTGCTCAGTCACAGCTTGCCTTCAACAGAAACATTCTCCAATATGATCCCCACTCCTCCATCAGATACCACCTCAGACATAATCTGATATTCTCACACACAGGACCACATTAAGAGATTACCACAACTACACAATGCCTCTTGCCCAAACGTCTTTATACTAACAAGTTCTTTACCCTACGTCATATTTTCATTCATAATTCACTTGCTTTTTACAGTTTGTTGAATAAATAGCAAACTGTGATCCACCAAACAGTCAAGAAAGCCAAGCATTTAACTGACTTATTCTAATCTTCCTTTCCCCTAAGAACAGATCTTGGAATCTGTTAGCTAGTAAATACTTCCAGCAACAGCAAGCAGTAGAAGATACAATACTCTGGCCATAACTCCTCTAAATTTGTTTCAATGACAGATCTGTAGTAGTTTGAGACACTGTCAGGACATAATCAAAGCAATAACCCAATGGTATTACCTCTTCTAAATCCCAGTCTCGAGGCTTTTCTATGAGAAATTTGGAGCAGTCAAGACCATTAGCCTTCTGTTTGGATTCTTTGTCTGGACGGCTGACATGAAACAAACCTCCAAGCTCATCTCCTGCATCCTCACCCTCATGGTCTTCATCCTCAACAGCTAAATGGAATGTACAAAATGAGATTACTTTCCCTACAGTACGTGGATTACATTAATAACCACTCTTCTGCCTTGTATTTCATAACACCTATAATAATGCAAGGAAAAAAGGATGCAAAGTAAAAATAGTTTTAGATTAAAAAAAAAAAGAACAAAAACTTACACTGATCCTGTGTGAGTTAAGTTAATACCCTCATAATGAAATAAGGTGACCAGCAACCAGGGTGATATGATCATAGTGAAGTTCAATTGTACAGTTGTTTCGCCTGGAAACACGCAATTCATTTCACGAGTTCCAAATAGCTCAAGTTTCTGTGAGCAACTTAAAATCTGCTTACACTTGCATAACCAAAGTCAAATTAAGAAAATACTGCACAGTAAGTAAACACAGGATGCTCATTCAACATCATAAGCAGAAAAAAAAAAAACGCCAAAATGATCTGCAAACAGAAACAACATTAGCTGGTCTGTAAATCAAGAATTCCAGACTTGAGAATCTGTCAGAACATATTCCCATTCCTGCACTGTGGAATCTTTACAAAATCCACATCCTCATTGTGCTCTCCAGTACTGCATAATGAGATCCATACACTCAGACTACTGAGAAAGCTGCATATTAAACAGGACAAATGATATATATAGAATCACAGAATAGAATCATAAAACAGTTTAGGTTGAAAGGGACCTTAGAGATCATCTACTCCATCCTCCTTGCCATGAGCAGGGACGCCTCCCAGCTAGACTCATCTGCTCAAGGTCTCATGCAAGCCAGCCATTTTCTTTTCCTTTTAAGCCAGACAAGTTTTTTGGGTTTGTCTTGTTTTGCTTTTTTCCCCCTCTCTTCACAAAGACCACCCACTAAGACACATCCAAGAGAAGCATACAATGACTTGGGTTGGCAGGGACCTCCAAAGATCATCTAGTCCAGCCCCCCTGTAGTAATCACAGACATCCTCCACTACATCAGGTTGCTCAGAGCCTTAGCAAGCCTGACCTTGAAAATCTCCAGGGATGGGGCCTCAGCTGCCTCTCTGGGCAACCTGTTCCAGCGTTCTACTGGAATATTCCACTCTCAACTCAGAAATTCCTGAAAACAGCCAACAACCAACATCCCTTTATGAAACACATCAATTGATGTGAAAACCACAAAGGAATTGCATAATATCTACCAGATAATTATATAAATGACTGAGCTTTAAATGTCTGGGAGGAAATAGTTGTAGCAGAAAACCTGAATAACAACTAAGTAGTCTGGAAAATAAGCTTGAAATGCTCTTTAATTGTAAAAGCAAAAAAACTGGTATTATTACAATTATTAGTGAAAATGAGCATCAGCAATCAAAAAAGTCAACTGACTCTCCACAAGCCTTTCTCCAAAAGACAGTGCACAAAGATTTAGACCTTCAAACTTGGTAACAGCTACAAAGCTGTCAGTTATGGAGACAGTAGAAACTTCCAAACAGACTTGTACCTGTTCCACAGACAAGTTTACGAAGATTAGGGGTTGAACGCTGCTGTCTTAGAAAGGCCTGAGCTGCCTTCTCTGCAAGGTCCTCCTTCCACTTAAGCGCACCTGAAAAAGGAAAAAATGCATTCTATCTCCAAAAAAAGAACAATTAGGAGCTATACAAACAAATCTAGGAACAACAGACTTGAGAAGTGTAGACACAATCCAGAGTTCCTTTTTTTTTTCCCCTATTCCTTATATATACAAACATAAGTTATGGCTAAGGAACTACTTTAGGATTTTTTTTTCCTAACAAGTCCTAACTTCAGGGCAAAATGTTAGCAATAGTAACAGATTTGATTATTCTCATGATGATGCATGTTTTCTTCACAGACTCACAGAATGCTCACAGTTAAAATGGACTTCCAGAGGTCCAGGACATCAATGAAGTTTATAACGCAAATCACCTCCATAACAGAGGAAGGAGATCCAAGACCTGCATACTACACATTGTAAATCAACAGCTTAATAACAACAGCTTTCTTAAGTTGGATGTTTGCCACTTAACAGTTTCATACACAGGACAGGCAACATTATATATTTAGTAAATCACATATCCTGTAACAACAAGACACATCAAAAGCAGACAGTAAAAACTTTTACCTGTCGTGTCAGTGGAAAAATCTATTTTTTCTTCATATTCCTCTTCCTCTCTCAATAGGTTCTCCACGTCATCATCCTCAGCTTCAACAGCTTTAAGTTTATTCTGTCTAATCCTATCACCTTCCTTGGCTTGAGTGTGATGAAATTCCTTCTTATTTGACTCCTCAATTTCTAATTCATCCTGTGATGCCCCTTCATCATCACCCTCAAGGGAAGATTTTTCAGCTTCAGATTCTGATGCCTCTTCTGCTGTGCAGTTTCCTGAGTCTGTAGTGAGCACTCCTTTCCTTTTCAGACTGTGATCTGATATTTGTGATCTCATTTTTGTATCTCTACGATTTATTTCATACTGCTTAGACTCAGGTACTCTTTTGCTTGAAGCCTCAAATTCCCTATCCAAGCTCTCATTTTCAGAAGTCCTTTGCTCCTCCTCCTCCTCATCTTCCTCCATCTCACTGTCTTCAGGACCAGATTCTCCTTCTTCTGAACTCCTCTCAAGATCATCATCACTGTCTGCAAATGCTGGCAGCTCATTTACGGTTTCTTCTTTAGCCACCTCTGTTTTCAGACGTTTGTCTCTCCCAATAGCCATCTCTTTCTCTAGTAGCTCTGTGTCACTTTCTTCCTCAGCATCATCTTCATCATCACCATCACTTCCATCCTCAGACATCATTTCTTCTTGGTCATCTTCCTCATCGCTTACTGCATCATCATTTTCTTTCTCCTCTTCTCCTTCAAATAATGCCTTCCGACGTACTCTTCCAGTCTTCAAATCAAGCTGCTTCTCTTCTTCAGGCATCACAAACCTGCAACATTTAAGGCAAGATAGTGAAAGTACAAGGAAATTTTAATGAAACAAAGAAGCTTCATGTTACTATTATTTTAAAAACAGAACAAGGTTATGGAGACTATTAAGAAGGCAATGCAAGGCTTTAAGTATGGAAGGCCTCTTAATTCAAGAATACACCCCATGATAACAGCCAGAAGCAATTTCAAGAGATTTCTTCATTTTCCATGAAATTAAAAATAGATTATACAAATAATTTTACTGAAAAAATAAGACTATCATTCTCCAAAACCCTGAAGAAAAGCAGAAATGTGTCATGTACAGCTATATCACCAAGCAATTCCTGGAAAGCTGGACTATACTGCTTGCAAAACTTTTCTCATGTCAATTATTCCCATCTCAAAATGCACAGGTGGCATCTGAGTAGTCTCAGAAGAACAACAACTAGTCAGTAAACCATTGTACTAACTATCCTCTATTGAGAATTTTTTCCTAAATTAAAGCCTGAAATTGGAGATGCATGCTCAAACACTGCTCAGCATTCAAAACTTACTCTTGTCCTACATCGTCTGAACCTAAGGGTCTAGAGTCCATGAAGAGAGAGACCTTGCTTGATGCCATCTTAACATCAATGGCTGAATGCGTGGAGATGAGGCTCTGCACTAGTTCATGGTTGGGTCTCACTTCTTCCTGAAAAGCCAAGATTTTTTACTTTTCAATTAAAATGAATAAACAAGCATCTAATGAACACTGTAGTTAATCGGCCTAAAACAGAACAAATATGCATATGCAAGGAAAAATTCCCAAGCATTTTAAACAAACATTTTCTCAGAATAGCAAGGTCTCTCGTCCCCTCTTCCCATTTCAAGAACACATACAGTATTAACCCAAGAAAACATAAGAGCGCCTCCTTCACAGTATGCAACCTCTACAGTAAGTAGCAGCAAACACATTGTCATAGACTCAAACATATTTAACACATAGCACAGTAAAGGGGAAAACAGCTGAATTCAATCTGTTTGTATACAAAAGTTTATGTTGACTCTGACCAGATAAATCCTTTAAATGTTGTCCCACAATCACTCTGTCCTGCAGAAACAACAGCAAGTACCACTACCAGGAATTTTTATAAATCCTTAGTCAATGTTCAGAAAGTTTATGAAACTAAATATGGGTACTTATTAACTGATCCTTCAAATGTTTTATACAGAGATAATACAATCATCCCTCCTTTGAAACCACTATAGGAGAAGAAGAAATTTCCACTACAAATATATAAGGATTATTATTTTGAAGTAGCTTATTTTCAAATGCCTATTCTGACTCTAAGGATAAAAACAACAGTTTGCAACAAAATTCAAATCACTAACAACATTCCCTTACCTCTTCTTTTTTGTGGGCATGGCTTCCACCAAGGTCAATATAAACAGCATCTTTATCATATACAATGCCCCCAACTCCTGAAAGAGGGGCATAGACGAGTTTCTCTTTTTCATTTAAAGAACGCTTCTTCTGCTGCTCAGGTAGAGCACAGGGATCTGGTAGGAAACTCACATCACTCACAGTAAAATCTCCTACACCTGGGGTAACAGACAAGGGAAGCAATAAGCTTTTCACAAAGCACTGATTCTGAAGTTTGTACAAATCACCAGGAAGAGATTTTAAAAAAACCAAACCACACCACCAGAACACTGTAGCATTTAGTGATTCATCAACAGAGAGTTCTGTATTAAATAACCAACTCTTCTGCCTTACCTCTGAACTTAGATAAGCATACCTAAGTTCACTGGACTACTGCAAAGCTTTGGGGTTTTATTGCTCTTTTTCAATTAAAAAGCCTTTCGGAGTAAGTCTGTAAATTTATTAAAGTACTTCCTATGTAAGCTTCAAAGCATCCATTTGAAGTATTGAATTCATTCAAGTAATGTGAGAAATCTCACATAAACCAATTTCACTTTTCACTGCTAAGGCCAGTACATTTTGCACTTCAAGCACCTCTTTAAGGGAAACAGCTTTGAAAAACTTCAGGCTGACAATATTGTGTTTCACACTGCAAAAAAATCACTTCACAATTAATAGCAAAACTATTCACAAGTATTTATTATTTCACAAAAACATGTATTATGAAAAATAATTCCCAAAAGCATGATATATATTTAGAAAGGTGAAAAACCTATTATACAATGTACAGTTTAGAGGCATAAATCATTCCACAATAAAAATAGCAACAGCTATGCTGTTAGTCAGAGATAAGTACAAACAGGCTTAAGAATCTGATAAAATACCTGGCATATGAATTTGACTTTTGTTTTTCAGGTGTGCTCCTCTTAAGTATCCATAAAGCGATATCTTCCTGTCACATTTGGGATTGATGCGCACATCATCTGGGTTTGTCAGCTCCTCCATTCTACACAACATACACACACGCCAAAAGAAAAAAACAAAAAGTCACAATATCCACCAGCCCTAATGTTAGCTTTTGGGAAAAAGCCAATTTAATGAGAATAGTAGCATCACTGCTGCCACTGTGTGCTCTGCAGACTCTAAAAATCAACAGAAAATGATCGTAAGGGAAGCAACAGAAACACACAGCCCAAGAAGAGAATGTGACATTCTGGCTGCAGATCAGCTTAAAACTGAGCCAACAACCAAAATAATTTTAACAGCCTTAGAAATCTGAAACAATGCTACTGAAATAATGCAGAATTCTTTTTTCCTCATTTTCCTGCTACTTGCTTTGAGTGTTTTGCAGGACTTTGGATGATGTTTATCTTCTACTCTGACATTTTTTTTCCTGAAGAATTAGAGCTTTGAAAAAGACTTGCTCTAGACACCTTGGATTTAGTTTAGTCATAGCTGTGAGCATTCTGGCAGTAAAATATGGAAGGTGAGGTAATTTCTCAGGTAGGCACAGTCATCAAGATTACTTCCACATTCCAAAGAGACCATGAATCAAATGCTATACATGGAGATGCAGCAGAAGGGGTACTCCAGGGAACTCAGAGGACTAATTCAGCAGCTGCTGTCAAATTGCTCAAATGCTGTTTCTTTTCCACAGAAAGTCAATATAATCTTCAACAAACAGAATTATTTTATTTCTGTGTGTCAAAACTATTTGTAACAAGTCAAAGGCCTACCTACACAATTCAATGAAAATGAAAACTGAATGGCACAAATCTGAAGAGTACACTTTCATTTCCCCAAAGCCATCTAGACAACACTGAATGCCCACTCACACATAGAGCTGCCTGGCTTTAACACTGCAGGGTTTTTTAAACAACAAGATGCTATCTAAGATTGAAAAACAGACAGAAAAGCACAAACCTGTCTGCAAGAACATATGGGTGAGACGTTTGCCAAGTAAGAGGTCGAAATTTCATCACCGAGATAAAACGCCCCAAATTGTGAATTTCCTGCTTTTGATATTCTCCATGAACCATTCCAGACAGATAGAACAGCTTGGCACCCTAAATACATTTAAAAGACATTAAAATGTTAACCATCAATTTAATACCTACAGAATTTCACACAATTCTAATTGGCAAATCACAACCAGAAACTGCAGATTATAAATGGTTCCAAAAGATCAGACTAAGGAGTTTTCCCTTAAGACAGAAACTGCTCCCTAAACTTATGCAGAAAAAAATTCACATCCAGAAAACCTCATACAAAAGTTAGTATCTCACAGACCTACAGATGGATCCTCCTTGTATAGCATCTGCCTAGCATACCTTTTTGCTATTATCATGTTTAATGCCTTGTTACACTGGGATAGAAAATAATTACACAAGCATTTTAGCAACCAGAAGGAGGATTACTTCATCTGATACACCCCCAGTACTGCCCATTTACAGTATTATTTAAAAAGATGTATGAAAAGAAGCATTTAAGTATTGCCCCAGTTTTAATTTAGTTTCCACAATGCAAAAAATACATGGGAAAATGGATGTTGAATGTCATACCGGATACACTTCAGTCCAGAATCTGTGCTTTAACTTCTTTTTAGTCTTCTTTAATTGTTTGTTGTTCTTGAATGTATCCAGGTGAGTAAGAACTCCCATAATTTTGGGGAAGCCGTGTACCTGACATATATTCAGGAACTCAAATGTTTCCATCTCAAATCCAAAGCTGGCATCGATAAGCATTAGAACCTGAAAACACAGTATCAGCATTTCACTCTATCATCATCACAGTGCCCATATGAGCTAATTTCAAAGACCACACCGTTAAAGTCACAAGCTTCTTGGGAGCCAAAATCTTGCAAAAAGTTTTGTTCTTCATATAACCTGAAAATCAACTTTTTTTTTTTTTAATCAAAGTGTAGATTTTAGCTGCTTTAGAAGTTAGTGTGGTTTAGGAAACTGAACTTCTTCCTCCAGTCAAATCTCCTTTATGTAATTTGATTTGCTCATTGTCTCCAAGAAGGCTATAGAGGAATAAGGCTGCCCAACGAAAGTATTAACATTCAGTACCAATAATAAGGTCTGGACAAATGTTTACTTGTATGAATTTAAAATATGCAAATTGAATATCTTCCAATATTTGCAGGGAAGTTTGAGAACAAGACTATTCTTTTTTATCTGTGTCTTGGGTGCACTAATGCCTCCAAGGCCAAGTCATTCAGTAAAATGAAACAATTCACACACTGTTATACATCACTAAAACACATTGACATAGAAAAACAGGAGCAAACAGTCACATGAAAATGCAAGCAAAGTCATACTAGGGCCTCAGCAATTAAGAGCTTAAGAACACCTGGGAACTGAGGACAGATCTGCAAGTGATTGTATAATCTCAGTCTAACAATAAAACCAGATTCTCACCATCATCATATGTGTACAGGACCTCAAACATCCATTTTTAAATACATTTCCCTACCTGATGTAGAAAACATGCACGTAGAGCAATATCTGGATTATTTCATGCCTTTAAATATTTAGATAGTCAATTATTAAATAACCCAAAACCTAATCACCTACAAGTATTATACTCTAAATCCATACAAAGTAAAATTCTAAATAGCCAAATGGGCTGTGCATTGGGCCCCCAAGATCTGCTGGCATAATCAGAACCAGAAGCTAAGAGTAAATTAGAATGATGACCACACTGCACTGAAATCAATCGTACTCACTACATAATGATCTTCAAAGACTGAGACATCACAGTGCAACAGATAAAACCAACCAGCAAACTTATACATATTTCTACTTCACATATTAGCTAACAATTTCGTGACTAAAAACCATTACCAGACTTTACATGGTTTGACCAAGTCCCTTAATGAAGTTACTATACAACCTTGGCTTGTTACAAGATCTTCCATTGAAAGTTTGCCAGTTGCAGTAGCAATAAATTTCAGTTACGTTTATTTTCTTCCACGTCCTCCCCATCACCACACATACAGACTCTACTTCCCCCACCTCCTAGGGGTTGTTGCAGAATTATTGTTGAGCTTAGACCCCTGTGGAACCAATGACAGTTTTGCCTTTGATAGCAATGGGTAGAGAAAGCAAACATTGGTGCAGCCCATCCAAAAGTAATACTTTCAACATAAATGACAGCAGAAACCACATGCTGTTCTTAACTTACCAAATCGGCAACTTTAGCCAGGTCAATCATTGTGTTAATGTCACAGCCACATTCAATAATAGTTAGCCTGCGTTTTTTACCTGAAAGCAAAATTAATCATCAAAAACAGAAACAAGGGAGAAAACTAATGAGTCCACTGTTTGAGGACACAGTCTCAAGTTGCGCCAGGGGAGGTTTAGGCAGGATGTCAGGAAGAAGTTCTTCATGGAAAGAATGATTGGCCATTGGAATGGGCTGCCCAGGGAAGCGGTGGAGTCACCATCACTGGAAGTGTTTAAAAAGAGACTGGATTGGGTGCTTGGTGCCATGGTTTAGTTGATTAGATAGTGTTGGATGATAGGTTGGACTCAATGATCTCAAAGGTCTTTTCCAACCCGGTTAATTCTCTTCTATTCTTTTCAGATCACATTCCTGAATTTGCTAAATAGTATCTGGGACTCAAATTCTTGTATAGCACACAGATTGTCCAATAGGCACCACTGTGGAAGTGTCTGCTTTCAAAAGTTTCTAATTCTGCTAAATTTTTGGTTTGAAATTAGGAGGTTGAGTATCTATTTTCAAAGGAGTTGTTGTATCTTTTCCAAAAACAATGCTAATAGCAAAAAAAAAAAAAAAAAAAAGAAGTTTGGTTGGGGTTTGGGGATTACTTTGGTTTGTTTCGGTTGGTTTTTTGGGGTTTTTTTTAATAAAAGTTATATATGTATAAATTTCTGCCTTTTTTTCATTTTCAGTGCTCCAGAATTAATAGCAGGGATTTTACTTTACTAGTATTTTGGGGGTTTGATATTCTTAGGAAAACTACACTCTGTTCCAGCCTTCAAAAAGTAGATTTGCATATAAATAAAAAATTCTTAACATCCATCCAAATGAGGATAAAGTACCCTCTGTTAGCTTGGCTTGACTGAACTTTAGACAACAGGAGTAACAACTTTAAACAACTGTAACACGCATCAGAGGCTTCTTTATGCAGGTCATTGATTATAAAAGTCAACCCTTGCATCTCAGTAGACCAATTAGGAAATTCAATTTAACATATGAATTTTGCTTTCCATTTTTTTTGGCCCATATCTGTCAACTATTCCTTGCAAAATGGAGATCTGTTAAAAGTCTCTGAAAAGTCTGTCTGCACTCTAGCAAGATTTCCCTTATAAATTGTTTCCTTCAGCTGCCTTGGCCTGTATTTCCCCTAGAACCTCAGTGATCTCCATCCCAGCAATATTCAGGGAAAAGTATGAAAGGAACATGTGGAAACTGTGACTGAAAACTGGGAAAGAAAAGCAACTGACTAGAGGACAAAATGGAGAAATGTAACTGGAAATGGCTAGGCAAATTAATTTTTGGCTTAAGAAACGGACACAAAGATAATATTATAGAATGGGAAACATGAAAAAAATGTAGAGGTTAGGGTAGAGAAAAAACAGTTCAAAAGGAAAAACAGAACCCAGCAGAAAAGTCGGGGGCAGGGGGACACACACACACAAAAGAAACTGTGGAAAAAAAGACCAAGAGAGAAAAAAACACCACACACCACCAGATGTGGGATCCCAGTAGGATGGAAAACAAGTTTAGAAGCACAAGCCCACCTCCAAGCCTACATCTCACTATTCTGTTACTGCTAATGATGCCCGATGATCCAAATTATTTCTTCAAAATGACTAAAACTTATCAGAACATTAACATGTCCTAGCTCTGAAAGCATGACAAACATGGAGTGCAAAAGAAGCATTTCCATTTCTCGGTATCTCCATTCTCACCTGAAACAATTGTAACAGGACCCCGGATCTCAACCAGTTTTTGCCTTGTGAAGTTCTTAATGAGACATTTTATTAAGGTGCTCTTCCCAACTTTGGGTGGGCCAACTACAACAACCACCACAGGAGGTGGCTCCAAAGGAGTACGGTCAACCACTGGAATGTGATGTTTTTTAGTCTTCAAATCCTGAGTCCTGAGAAGAAACGTGTAATGAAGAAACACAAGAACTTTTTTATATATAAAATTACACTCATTCTTTGAAAATCTTTAGCACTTACAAAAGCTTGAACACAAAGCTTCACCAAGCACCCAGATACTAACATGTATGTGTAACTCCCACCAAGTCTAAGGAGTCTATACAATTTTTTTCTATTAACGTAGCCTACCACGTAACACAGATGCCAAAAACATCACACTTCAGACACATGCATAAACTACATCACAACCTGAGAAATGATGAATGTTACGTGAGCAGAGTGAAAATTACACTATGTATATTTCTACACAAAGTAACGCTGAAGCTCAAACCAACACCTATCCATCCAGCCGACCTTGCATGCTCTATAACCAATTCCCATTTCTTACCTATGGAAAGTTCTGGCCATCCGCACATGAGACTGGACTGTAAAGGCTTTGGGGTTTCTCTTCCGTGCATTCTCTTCATCTCCTATTCCTAGGTCATTGAGATAACGTTTCCTTTTCTTCTCCGCCTTTGGCCCACTATGCTTCGCACGATGCTTCTTCTTCTCTTTTTCCTCCATCGTACTCTTTCAACAATTGTTTACAAACAATAGGAGACAGATTGCCTCTGCGCTACTGTGTGCAGCTGGCCTAGGAAGAAAACACAGCAGCACTATGAAACTTTACTTAACCAGCTCGGGGGGAAAGAGCTAATTTATGTCCCCACTGGTCACACACAAGAAGAGCCGAAACCCGCCCAGGGTAAAGCAGCACTCCTGGAAGCCCGCTGGGTACTATGCTCTCGCCACCACGGCCGCAGGACTCAGCCAAGACTGGGCTCCGAGCCCGGCAGGACGTGGGTGTCCAGGCAGGACGTGGGTGTCCAGGCAGGCCAGCAACCCGCTCCCAGTGGTGCAGGCCCTTCGCACAGGCCGCCACTACACTCCGAGCAAAGCGACTTCCAGCGCCACCACGCCAGGGTGCTGCTGGGCACGAAGTAGTGCAGCCCCGCACCCCCTAAGGAGGGACAGAGAACCCGCGCGCGGGGCTGTGATACATGTGCTACCGCCGCCACCCACCTGTGCCGCCGCTCAACACAGCACGCGTGGGCCCGCACCGACCGGCTTGTCGCTACAACCCCCGGAAACAGCGGCTGCGCCCCAAGTTCCAGGAGAAGCGGCTGCGGCGGAGCTCTATTGCTGGCGCACACAGCGGCGGCCCGCCAGCGGGCGGAGCTATCTGCTTCCGCAGCGGTAACACAGCCGAGCTCTGAGCCCGTCCACCTAGCCACGCCTGGTGTGTGAGTAAGAGCTTTCCCGCAAATGCTGTGAAAATCCGCCCGAGCTGTCCGGCGATGCTTGCCCCACAGCATCGGGGACTGAGGAGGTGTGCGGGCCCCGCCAGCGGCTGACCGGCTCAGACAGCCACCCGGGGGCTCCCATGCAGCAGCTTTCGAGGGTGTGTTCCTACTCACTGGCTGCCATGGTCCCAGAAATCAATGTGAAAAAGATTTTTCTTGAAAAAAATAAATCCTTACCAAGGACTTAAGGGAAGGCAAGTCAGAGGGTTAAAAATATCTAAGGGATGTCAGTGCTATGAACACAGACGAAGAGTACTTAAATGATGGGGTTTTCTTTCAGATACTATGCCCACCTCATAAGGACATGACTAGGCATGCAGCATTCAAGGAACTATAGGTGAGAAGTGAGTCGCTGTTTATCTCCGGCCTGTGCCTACGCCTTAAGGCAAGTCCTCCTGAAGCTATTCAGAAGTACTGGCCCTGCTTAATTAAGCCAAGGGCCCTCCTCTTCAGGGTAATTTGCGTTTTGCCAAGAAATAGGGAGGAGCAGGGCTGTTAAAGAGGTGTCCAGGTCATGAACTGCTTGCCTCTGTTACGCTAACCAGATCCTAAGTCCCAGGTAGGTAGGTAGCTTCCAGGTAGACTCTCAGCTGCAAAGGCCATGGCTCTCACTACGGTCCTGCTGCTGGTGGAGGTGTCTGAGAATAAAAGAATGCACTTGCAGGGTCCCACAAAATGAGGAATTCAAGACTCTAATCAGCTGAATAGGCCCAGGTTGACTAAAACCCATATTTGGTAAACCTGAGTCCTCACTCTCTGACAAGTTATGTGGAAAAAAAAAAAAAAAACACCCACACTTTTCAGTATTTGCAAAATCCTCATGTCTTCAATAAACAGGAGCATTTTACAGGCAGTGGAAGAGTACTCCAATACTGAACACACTTGGTTCCTGCCCCACCTCTTCCTCAGTAACACCTACTTGTATGACAGCAGAGATGATTTGGCATGCAAGTCTGGGGGAAGCTACTAATACTACAGCTGTGAAAATACTATCTACATCTTGAATAAGCATGTAGTTTGTGTCCTGGCTTTCTCCATTTTGTAAGTTTATAGAAATGTCACAAAAAATGTTGCATCCAACTGCTCTGCATAAATATTTCTTGTGAAGCATGCTAGGTAGGTCGGTTAAAAACCAGTAACTTACAGAAAAATCTACCCTGAGCAGAAGGTAGCTCTGTGATGGGAGAATGATTTTTTTTTTTTCTCTTGGACTTACTCACAAGAAATAATCAGGTTGCATTCCACTTCTGTGTTGGAAATGGGGTTTGCTAATAAGGGAAGCCTGTTCCCTAGACCACATGAAGGATTTGTAATGACCAGTATTACTAGAGAAATCAGGCATGACACCACAGCGCCAGACACCGAAAAGAGCTGCCGTGGTGCAGATTTGTGAGCGTTGCCATAATAGGATGCCTGCAGAGTGAGTGGGGGTAACAGCTGGATGCACTGAGGAGGACCAGGCTCACTTAAAGGAACCTGTAACAGTGACCCTCCAATCATTTACATCAAGCCCCTATGAGATACGAGAGCATTATGCCTTGAGATCAGCAGGCAGGATAACATGGGAAGACCTGTTTCTGCCTGCCAGGTGGCCACTGACTCCAGGGATGAAACCAAAAGCCTACATCTCGGTTGGTTTATTGGGGTATGTGTTTTTTATTACATTTCTTTTGTTTTATAAAAAAGTAATTAATAACATACATATTAAAAATTAGGCATACTTAAAAATAGTGCAGAGCCACATTTTAAACACAAAATAGAATTTTCACATATAGTTTTCAACATTCTAGGTACAATATTGCTTTCATACACAACCATGGCGTGTGTATCTCTCCAGAGGTACACATCAGGAGCAGTTCCATGATTAGTCTTCCAGAGGGCAACAGATCTCAAGAATTTTTTTTGTATGCGAGTGCATTTGTACAAGTTCATTATCATCCACGTAGAAAACCTTCATTTGGCAAATGGAAAATTACCCAACAATTAAAAATACAAAAGCAAATCACAAAAATACTGCCTTTCATAAGGCTACAAATGAAGTCATTTTTAAATGAATACACTATACATGAAGTATCTAGGAAAAGGCCAGCTGTATTCTTTATCAGGAACATACCCATAACACAACAAACCCAGTGAGCAATCCCCTGACACCCCAAAGGTCATTTTCCCGTGTCTCTACCCCACCTTTGGTATTAACGCTTTCTCCACTAAAAGCTGTAAATTAGTCTGTTTTCTATAGATTTCTTAAAGTAAGTGAATTCTGACCAGAATAGAAACAACTTGGGCAGTTGGCCCACAAACCTAATGCTGGCAGAATTAATCTAGCAGATTCTGGACACAGAAAGAGTGAACTTTCAGTACTGACATGTAAGTTAATATGATGCTGCCGATAACCAAATGCACACGCGCAGCTTGGCTTCCCATAGGGCAGGAAGGCAGCACACATTCGGCAGGTTATTCTCCTCTAGCCCTTGCTGACTTTGCTTATCTTCCTTCCTCTTCCACGTAACACACAAGACTCTGAGCAAACACTCCACACTCAGACCTGTAAAACCTCTAGCCACTTTGGACAACACTGCCAGTTCAGAAAAACCACATTAACTTTTTCATCAACCAAGCATATCCACTGTCATTTTCATGTGTGACCCAAATGACAGGTTGAACTCTGGCCACCAAAAGCAAAAAGGTAACTTTTTGGCCCACTTTGCTCCCCACTTTGCTCATTCTCAAACAGCAAATCTAATCCAGTTCCCAAAATTTCATTTTTCACACCCAGCCAATGAGGGTCGTAGTCATTTACTGTCTCCAGCAGCTGCTGCCCATACAGTGGAGCTGGAGCAGTAAATGTCCCTTGGTACCCCACTTCATGTTTTGGAAGCACCAAAGGAGAACTAACATGACTACCCATGACCAGAGGTGGACTGTGCCTCATCTGGTCGAGCTCAAGCTGAGATTCCCCTTCACCATAATTGAAAGTGTCAAAAGAAGTGTTTGATTTGATACAGAAATGGTTTTCAACACTTAGGCCCTGGTTAGCATTTAAATAGTTTAAGACAGGCTTTCTATACATGTTCTCTTTAGCTGCCAGATACTGGTGATCTTCTATACAAGACTGAAAAACATCTGCATCTGAGTAGTAGCTTTCAGTGAAAGATTGCTTCGAGTATGGATATTCCTGTGCCTCCTGCACAGGGAGTGAGACCTGGGAGGGATTTCCCATGCCGCCTGTACTTAGCGAGACCCCTTTTCCCACACAGTCCAAACCGAAGTGAGTTGAGGTCTGACCTGGGGCTCCAAATGTGTTATCCAAGCTCCTGAAATGAGTATCGAGCCTGGAGTACGGCTGTCCCGGGCAAGGCGACGTATGGCATGCAAAATTCTGGTTTTCTCCTGATAGGCCGGGCTGCGGATGGAGAAAGCTCCGGTCTGCCCCAAGCACCTGCATCGTCCGGGACCTCTCCAGGCAACCGCCGCCACAGCGGGTCGTCTTTTGCTTCCCACAGGCCGGTTTGGGGTAGGCAGTGGCTTCGTTCTTCTTGTGGTTCAGCTGCCGGGCTCTCCTGTTCTGAAACCACACCTGCGAACCCAACAGAGACTGAGCACCTGCCTCCGCCTCGGCCAGGCCAGGGGAGGCCGCCCCGCCGCCTCTCCTGTCCCTCTTACCTGGATCCTGGACTCGGGGATGTCGGTGAGCGTAGAGAGCTGCTCCCGCAAGGCGATGCCGGGGTAAGGCTCTTTCTCGAAGGCGCAGACCAGCAGCTCCAGCTGCGCCTTGCTGAAGGTAGTCCGCTTCCGCCGGCCGCCCTCCCGCCCCGCACCAGGGACGGTGGGACGCGGCCGGGCCTCGTCTGCAGGGAGCGAGAAGAGAGCGGTGGCCAGCGGGGACCGCGGCGAGCAGCGTTGCTCTCCTACCCCGCCGCTGTCACCAGTACCACCATCAACCCACTCGGCTGAACCCCGGGGAGCCTTAGTGGTAGGGCTGGGACCGGAGGGAAGGGTGGCGAGCTCCATGTGTGCCAAGGGTGAGGGTTGTAGGGCGGCAGAGCCTGCTCCACACCTTATGAGCCCTCCGCCCCGGCCGTTAGCGACCCCCCACCCTCCTGGCCCGGCCCCGCCAATGGGGCCGGGGCCGCCAGGCCTGCGAGGGTGACTCAGAGCCGTCTCCCACACCTCCATTGTCATCCCATCACCAAAATACACATAATGAGGTCTCGCCCCATCGAAGGAGCCAAAGCGTCGCCCAGAGAAGAGCCCACTGCCGCCACAAACCCATCTGCCTTTCTTTAATTCAGATGGAGAGTGAATAATTTAATGAAGTTATCTTACACCTTTAGTTTGGCCTTCTGGGTAGGCACCCGTTCTCTCTGAACTGCAGGCCTGGGGCTCGACTGGAAACCCAGTGGTTCCCCTGGATGCCAGGAGGCCTTCACAACTCCCTTCTCCCGAAGGAAACCATCCAGCTCTTACAGCACCCGGGTGACAAACTGTATGTTCCCCATTCAGTTACTCAACTCCTATTCCCATTCATGGGATCTTTGTTATCAACTTAACTGCAGTACATAAAATGCTGCCAGCTTTACAAGATACTGAATCCAAACTCACCAAAGCCTCCCCCAACACACTCCGAGGTGACTTGGGAGAGAAGCAGCCATCTCCCTCCTGAATGTGTGCTGAAGAGCTCAGCACAAGCTTTCCCTTTCTTAGGGCTGCTCTTTTTTTTTTTTTTCCCCTTGGTTTTTTGGTTTTGGTTTGGTTTTTTTTTTCCCTTTCTGGGTGAGTAGAGACGGCTTTACACATCCAAGTCATGTAGAGAACAAACAAGGTCTGTGCTTTCAGCGCAAGGTGAAATCATGACCAATGTATTAATCCAAAAGAGAGGCCAATGATACTATTTTAGAGAGCCAAGAGTGACATAAGGACTTACAGGGAGCAACAGTTGCAGTGCCGAAAAGGATTAGATGTTAGAACAGGATTAGAACAGCAGCAAATCAATTAGTCAATGTAATAATCTGTCAAGTGCTGCCATTAATGGCTATTGCTGGAGGTGTTCAAGAACAACAGCATCATTACTTTCATGTGTTTTTCACCTCAACATGTCCTCATTAATTTTTCATATTTATGACCTGTTTCAGCTTGCTCTGAAACTAAAGGGTACAAGGACAAAGTATGTGAGCTGTTACAGTATTATTTGCATTCTGCAGGGAACAGTGCATCCACCTCCCATGCAACCACTTTTGGGCTGAGCTTGGAGAGAGTTTTAACATAGCACACACGACAGTAGTTCACTACATATAGGAATGTTCTTCCAGGCAGGGGTGACTGTCAGCCCCTGTGAGTCTAGAAGAGTCTGGATTCCTTTAGCAGCTCTGATGTAAGGCAGGGCAAATGCCCTGAGAAACCATTTTACCTAAACAACGTTTTTAAGCAGAAGTGTATGTGAAGTTAGAATTTCAGATGGGTGACAGCAGCATATAGTTCAAAACATCTGGAAACAGCAGCTTAGAGCAATTCCTCAGTAGTCCTCCCATGGCTTCTACCACTGTATTCCCATAAGCCTGGACTGTCACAGCACAGAAACATCCCACAAGATTTCTTTTCTCCCCCAGAACTCCAGGATACTTCACATTTTCCTGTCTATGTAAGCAATAAAATTTGTATTTAAGCAAGAATTTTAATGTGGGAGGAGGGCAAAAAGCAGCCAGATAGCAAGTGATTCAGCAGTTCTAGGTACAGTCAGGGTGTGCTGCTAGTGCTTCAGGTTTACTTCACTTGTAACATTCAGATACATATGTAGGGAGGGGTGGACAGCAAAAGCTCAGTGACATGGTTTATTGACACTTCTCTACAGCAAATCCACCTTCAGTTATCCCTTCTTGTTCTAAGCCCCTGGATGGAATTCTACTTGCCTTTAAGCCCCTATATGCCTTCACACACAGACCTGCACACACCACCTTCAGTGCACACATGAATAGCAAAAGAGCCAAATCACAAAGCTACTTCTTAAAAACAAAACAAAACAAAAGAACTACACAAGACAACTTTCCTTGGTTTCGTTTTTTTTGGCCAAGTTAGGTTTTTTGCAATCTTAGGAAAAGCACCAGCATGGGTGGGGAGGCACAGAAGCAGAGGGTTGGGGAACCCCAATTTAAACTGCCACTTGAAAGTATGGAATTGCACATGATCTTTCCACCTCTCTGTACAACTATCTCTGGAGTGCATAATAAACTGGAACAAGAATACCAAACATGTTTGTAAGATACAAAGACAGCTTACTCATTTAGCTAGCCACAGGCAAGGCTAGAACAAATGCTGTCATTCCTTCTGAATTTCCAATTTTCGTGGCACAAAGCATCGTCTCATAGGAGTAACTATAACCCTGGCCTTGTAGGCAGCCTGCAATACTGATCTCAAAAAGATATGGAAGCCACCCCGTTCCAACAAACACACCTTATGGCCACAGCCACTGCAGAGGAGATACAGAGAGGAGTCAGCAGAGGCTTGCACCAACTTGCACCACTTGCTGATAGTGACTGTCCATGACTACTAGCTAGGTCAAATAGACCAGGCTTTTGTTAATATCCTCTGGCTATGGAGAGCAATTCACAGTTCCCGGAGTTACTGTTTCAGGCACTCTGCCAGGCAGCCTCTTTACACCCTTCATTTTTAGAGATTTTCTTTGCAATGCTAATTGATAGAGACTTAGATTGCAAGTTTTGAAGAGAAATTCCAGGAAAGAAGATGACAATCTTTGCCTCCCCCACTTCTTCCCCCTCTTCTGCTGAGATGTATGAACTTGACCTAAAATAAGAACAAATTCCTGCTACACCTACAGGTTGACCATACAATAATCCAGGCAACAACACTGACCAGACCTTGCTGCCCATGTTCCCTTGGCATCATCATACTGTTGCATATCAGTCATAATCAAAACAACTGTTTGTGAGCTCCTCTATCTCTAAACTGTATTGGGAAAATAGGATTCCTTCCCTCGTGTGTTTTATTCATTTCACAAATAAGGGAATGGGAGGAGTGTGAGGAAAGAAGCAGGAATACTGAAAGCAGCATACTTAACAAAACCAGCATCTCTTTGGTTCACAGATTGTCTTCAGGCTCTTGCAAAAATCCATGTAGTTATGCTAGAGATTTCAGCATGGTGTCCTCTGCTAATGTTCCTTCATGCCAGAGTCATGGTAAAAGCATATCTTACAGAGGAATCCAAATCACTGGTGGGATATGCTGAATACACGACAAAAAATACAGGTATGTATATAAAGGACATTTATGGGAAAGAATACAGTTGTTAGACAAGGACAGTGCTCTTTAAAATGGCTCTCAAAAAAAGGTCTGCATCTATTCTAGTCCAGATGAGGGCATCACAAGCTCCTGTCCTGTCTCACTCCGGAGTAGCCATAGTGTCCACCGTTGCAAGGATGACCCCAGAATCATGCTAGCCTGAATGGGATGCCAAATTACCCAGTGCAGAATGGTCTGAATCACCAGGCGCCTGCCTGGGGAGTCAGGACAAGCACAGCCCTTTAGAAATCCCTTACATCAAACATTTTTCTAGGGCAGTACAAAGCTATTGATGTTTAAACAGAACTTTCATCCTAAAGGAGGCAAGATCAATTTCACTAGTTGTTCTTCAGGCATTAACACCTCATAAAAAGGATGCTCATGCCCTGCTTATCTGGAGTGCATCTTTAATTATCTTTTGGTACACCTTTTGCAGCCCATTACTTACCAGTCAACACTGCTTTAATGATGGGCTCGGCAGTAAAAGGCAGCTCTTACATCACTGAAATAGACTACAAAACAACCTTGGAGAATTGCAAAGAGGTTTCCATGTTCAAATGTAGAACTACAGAATTCAGCAAAATGAAATGCATTCTATTTCACAAAGATTTCTCCCTATGCACAGTACTGTGTCACAGCCAGGTGTACCTAGCAATCCCCCAAACAACATGAGCAGCTAAGCAATGCTCTCACCTGCTGTTCAGGGAAAGGAGCCTGTCCTGTTTTGAAAATAATTCAGTGCCCAGACTTCCTGCATGCTGTGTCAGGGCGAGCGGAATGGAGGCACAATTTGCACCTTGGGGTTGGGGGGGGGGGAAGAGCAGAACTTACCATAACCTTTGCTTTCTAAGAGTGCTCATTCCCCACTTCAGAAATGGCTGTGGAGAGAGCTATCACCCACACCACTGAGCTTTTCCTTACAGCAAACACATTTATTATGCTGAAGCAATGTTACGGCCTTTTTTCATACCTGAAATTAATGTTATTTCTAACACTTGAAGGTAGAGGAAGGCAATACTGCTGAAAACATCATGCACTTTTGCAACATGACTCAGTTGCCATTAAAATCTATAGATCTCAAGGTGAAAAAGCATTAGGCCATTTTCACATAACTTCTGAATAACCTCACACTTACATTTTTCTTATATTTAGCCCTCAAAATAATTCATGTCACTAACTGCAATTACTGAAATCTAGAGTAACTGTAAAAAGGGTCAAACTTGCTAAGATCAAGTATCTGTCTAGCCTGATTTATATTTAACTCTTCTGCAACAGCCAAAAATGGACAATGTTTAGGCAAGGTAGGTATCTATAACAAGCCTAGTCAGCCACATTACTTAGTAAGTATGATGATTTTAGCTTGACAGCATCTTCTAGATAGGACTTAACCACATGTTATATGAACTAGTATTTCTCTGTATGTGTTCTTAACATGCTGCCTGCTAGAATCATTTGGTACTCACTGTCTCCCACACAAGATCGTGAAATTACCTTTGCTGGTTCCAGTGGTTCACACTGCCCATTTTTTCCATCAAGCCCAAATGCTTTCCTCTTTCAGTCACCTCTTTTCTAGACTGAAGAATCCCATCTTACTCATGATTACTTGCCCTATGGAACTGTTCCACGTCTTTGATCATTCATGTTACCCATTTCAGACCCTTTTCTGTTTCTACTGTATCCTTCCTGAGATAGATTAGAATGATTCTCAGAATTTAAGATGTAGAGGGATCATGGCGATTTACATATTATGATTATAGTGTTTATTTTCCATTGCTTTCCCAATAGTTCTTAACATTTGCATTTTTTATTATCACTGACTTTGCATTCTTACAGAGATATCAAACTCTACTCCCGAGTTGTAACAGTAATCTATTTTCTGAACCTGAAAATAGATACTTACTTGTACTGTCATTATGCTGTATGCTGGTAAGGTTTTGAGGCCTGTGACAATCTTGAAAGAAATTGTTATTCATTTCAAATAGAAGACTGCCTCAAATTTTAAAGGAAATACGAGTCAGGTAAAACTGAAAACAAAGTATTTGCAAATTGTGTCTTTCATTAAAGGTAGCCCAGTCGTGTACAACACCATTTATTTTTCTCGTGGGCAGTTGTGGGAGATAGATGTAGAACAGCACAGATTTGCTGGGAAGGTAGTGATTAGCACTGCCACACTAATGCAGTACAAAGTCTTCTCCTCTGGTGGAGGGAAATCTGTCTTCTATGGGCCAGATCTCCCTCACGCAGTCAGAACACTGTTCTAAAGTTTGCACAGGCTGAGCCTGAGCCTGTAAAGAGTTAGAACGTCCACCGGGATGGGCGAATCAGCAGAGCAGGGGCCAAACCAGCTCAGGAATGTACTAGAGTAGTTTTCTACTTTTAAGAAGCCTAACACAGATTATCAGTGTCATGAGCCCTTGTAACGCCAAGTAGAAAAGTTGCACAGGAACCCATGCAGTAGCAAACATGTTTACTAAAATCCTGACTCGGGAAATGTCCAAAAAATTGTGTATAAAATATCCTCCTGAAGTCCATCCAAGACCTCCAGTGGATTACTGAGTGCTGTTCAGTCTCCCAAGCTTTCATTTTGCTCAAGCATCGTTTGGACAGATACAATTTCATTGAAATATAGCAGGATTTTGTACCCAGTCCAGTGAGGTTCAGAGCCTGCATCACATTATGGTAATTCTTTCCCTCATACTCCCTGCTGTCTCCTTCCTTGTCTCTTTTCCTTTGTAGGAATGTCTCTGTCATCATCCTTACCCATGCTGCTTGGGTAACTGGCAGATGCCCTATGACTGATGGCTCCAGAAACACTTGTGAACTCTTAGCACCTGAAAGGGACAGACCTCTGAACAGATATTTTAGGACTACTGTATCTTTTTCTTTTGCTGCCAGAATACAAACACACCCGTGTGATACTATAGAAATACAACAAATCGCAACATCATAGTCTGCCAAACATGATTACGATACCTAGTCACCTAAAGATGAGTGAATTTGGCCTTGAGGGTAGTCTGCTGGGGCTGGAGACAAGTTGTCTGGAGTCTTCTCCCTGTTCAAAGAACTATTGCTCTAACTTCCCATGTCAGTCCTACTCCTTCTCATGTCCCAAATGACATCTCCACCCATGTGGTTGTAATGAAATGTTCTTCCTACCCATCTGCTAGTAACCCCATTTCTTTGCTAGATCAATGCTGTCTTTTTTTGTACTACTATTAGCTTTACCAACAGAACATTCCTATTCCAGACATGTAGGGAAAAAATACTCAAGAGCTAGTAAGCTGTATTAGTTGACTCAACTTGTTCATTAACTGAGAAGAACAATTAGCTGGTCCAAATAGACCTCAGAAACAGTGAACTAACTGTAAACTTTTCTTTTTTTCCCCATTACTGCAGTCCTGTATTTACTGTGATGCATGTGAAGAACTTGACAGCCTAAGGCAGTGTCTTTGAAAACAGGAAGCAGAACCCAAGAGTTAGAAATTCTTTCTGACATAAACATGAAGTGACATCAGATACCAAATACTATGCATTAAACTACACATGTGCTGTCATCAAGTGCATAAGGGACAGAAGGCAACATCCAGATTCTGAGGGGTTGCTGCAGACTTACCCCTTCAGCCTGTTTTAATTACTCAGTCTATAGTGTTGTAGGTTGCTGGTGTGCAGTCACAACCCCTTATCTGTGTGTAATACATTTTTGAACAAACTACACAGGTTTTTCTAAAAAAAAAACAAAAACAAACAAAAAACCTGTAAAATACATGTAGTATATATCTACTTTCAAAAAATCCCACCAAATACTTGTAGCATAAATCCAACTGTTACTGAGATATCAAGTCAGTGTGACTATTTCATTTTTTAAAGCTACCTCACACAATAAAAGAAAGCCATCAAAAATGTTGACAAAATACTTTTAGTAGGATTAAAGTTGTTGACTTCCAGCTGACATCAGTAAAAACATTTACAGAACTGTAAAATGCACATCTGTTCCTGGGTTTCAAACTGGTGAGCCTTGGCTTTCTATTTAGAATGGCTTATTAATGCAATATTGGCTGAAGCATGTTTCACCTTTCTGTTCCTTTTTAATAACAGAAAAACCCCACAGTGGTACTGTTAAAATGAGCATATAGAACATAAATTCATCTCTAAATGCACAAAATGAATTTGTAGTAAAATTAACAAGAAATTTGCACTTTTATAGCTTATTGGTATTAGTTCTTAAACTTTGCAAAGAACAAATATTTGGCTGGGACCCTTATAACTGGTAATTTACAAGACTTGAATTATGCTCCCAATGTTAAAAATGTGATAGCAGAGAATTTGCTTTATCAAAGATCCAAGAAATCCATTTACTTATGAGGAGGATACAGCAGATATATATGCAAAGGTTTATTTATTTCCAAGTCACCAAGGGTATTCATTACAACAAGCAGGATTACTACACTCCATTGTTTCTTCTTATGTGCATCTCATTACAGAATCATAGAATCATAGAATCAGTCAGGGTTGGAAGGGACCACAAGGATCATCTAGTTCCAACCCCGCTGCCATGGGCAGGGACACCCTACACTAGATCAGGCTGGCCAGAGCCTCGTCCAGCCTGGTCTTAAACACCTCCAGGGATGGGGCCTCAACCACCTCCCTGGGCAACCCATTACTCCTTACATTTACAATACAATACAATACAATACAATACACCAGGTTGGAAGAGACCTTCAAGATCATCGCGTCCAACCCATCAAACAATCCAACCCACCCAACAACTAGACCATACAGCCAAGCACCCCATCAAGTCTTCTCCTGAACACCTCCAGTGAAGGTGACTCCACCACCTCCACGGGTAGCCGATTCCAATGGGCAATCACTCTCTCCGTGTAGAACTTCTTCCTAACATCCAGCCTAAACCTGCCCTGGCGCAGCCTGAGACTGTGTCCTCTTGTTCTGGTGCTGGATTTTTCTGTAAGTGTGAGAATCTGCTGAAAATCTTGACCATAAACCTCAAAACTGTAATGCTAGTCAAACTGCAATATGAAATACTTTTAAAGATCACACTTTTTCTTAGCTTCTCTAATCCTAGAACTAAAAGATTGAAGTGAAATATTTTTTAATTCCCCATTTATAAACAACAGAGGAACACTCACATTAATTAGTTACATTGGGAATCAGACATTGCTTGCAGTAATTTCATTACAGCATTTTGTCATTTAACCCTGATTTAAAAAAATAAATAAATATTTTATTGGCAATCCCATCTCCTTAGGTTACTTTCACTGAATACATTTCAGCTTTTTTTTTACACCAGCTTCAAATCCAGTTTAAAGTTAGCCGAAGTTCATTTCCAAGTAACTTCCTAGAAGAAGCCAAACCCCCTCTTACTTATACAGAAAGTTGCTGTTTACACAAGCCACCTCACTGACTCCAGTAAGATGACTCATACCATAAAGATTGGTCTGAATTAGACTAACCCTCCCACTCTCCCCTTTTTTTCAAAAAAGAATTTTAAAGGACAGAAGAACTAACCTGTCTCTATCTAGTCTCTGGCATCTACCAAGAACACCAAACAAAAGAGGCAGACTACCTGGCAAATACCCATTGTACTTTCCGATGAAAGTGAGATAGTCAATATCTCTAAGTTAGAGATAGCAAATGTTTCTGAACTGAAGGGGGAGCAAGTTTTCTCCATTACTAGTTACAACAGAAACAGAATTTGAAAATCTAAGAGGGCGATGTATTGATCTAAAGAGTGTGTGAAACAGGCCAGTTATGTCTCAGGGATTAAGCAAGAAGAATGCACAGGTCCATTTTATTGATTTCAGCAGAACAATTTCAGTTTTCATATCCAGTCACTATAGAGATGTCAGGAGTCTACAAACACAACTTCAGTGAAAAAAAAATCAACGCCCCAACAACAAAAAAAACCCAGATGTAGTTGTCTTTGAAATCTCAAAGAGGATTATACATCACATTTGCATGTTACTGTACAGCTAGTAACCTTACCTGTTGCCTCATAACAAACATCTCTTTTGGTCAGATTCTTTAAAAGTAGCTATGGCTGTAAGTGCCAACCTAATCTGAAATCTAAACCAAGATGCAAGTGAAAGAAAAAATGTTTGTAGGCAATCGTGAGGAAACATTTTTTCCCCTGACTTGTTTTTAAGATTATGCTTTAATTCTCATTCATATAGCCTTGACTAGAGCAGCCTAAAGCAGGGTAAAGCTAGACTAGCTCATCTTCAAATGCTTTAAGAGCCCTGTGATTGTGATGGCAGCTGTGCTGTTTGCTAGCTACCAGTCTATGTTCTATAGCGTAGGAAAACACCTGAGAAAGAACATGAAGCTGTGTTAATCTTATCACAACAGAGATATATGTTCCAAACTCTGTCTTCTACTAAGCATGGCCAAAGCTGCCTGAGCTGGGTGCACTCAGCACTGGCGATATTTTAGTGTGTAGTATGCTATTTAGAACTGCCAGCACGTAGCAGCATGCCAGGTCTTAATTCACTCACTTTGTGGCACCAATTAAGAGAAAAAGAAAGAAAGGGGAGGAAAAAAGGAAAATTAAAAAGAAAAGTAGAAATTGCATGCCTGATAAAAGCATGCAGAAATACTTGTATTTTCTGTGAACTTGGCCAAGTAAATACATTCTGCATTTCTTCAATAATTCACAAAACACTGTTTTAGATTTGTAGGTTCTAATTTAGATTATACTTGCCAATAAATGCAATTCACAGATAAATAACATTTCCAGTGTGGAAGCCTCGAAGGTAGCTAACGTATTGGTCCAAAATATTCAGGCATATTTTGCAAACTTTTTGCAAACTATGATAGAACAAGTAAGACTCTGGAAAATTACTCACTCAAAATTAATTGGGGTACAACACCAAGAAACACAAGAAAGATTAATCTTTGGAAGCAGTGGATTCTCTGTCTTTGGATGTTCTCAAAATGAGACAAAATACCTCTTGAAAAGTATGCTTTAAATAAGTGCAAGTTACTGACGTCAACTCAGAGAAACAAGGTAAAATTTAAAGGATAGTGCTGGCCAGACTATATCAATGCTATGGGACTTCTGACTTTAAATTACAAAAACTGTAAAACTCTATTCAGCTTCTCAAATACTCCAAAGACTCATCATTCGGTCAAGAGAAAGGCTTTTTTTAAAAAGCCAGCTCATAACACTGCCCTGGATTAGAAAAGGAACTGCTGAAAGCCCACCCCCACAAAAGGTCTGAGCAGGGACTTGCCTTCATTAACTGTTCAAGGCTGTGGAGATGCCTGGGACTGGTAGAGCGACCTGCATCAACAACACTGGCAGCAAATCAGGGCTGCTGTCACACATAAAGACAGGCCTCTCTTTGTGACCAATGTCTACCTGGGACAGGAAGAATACTGCTTAAGGCATACCATTTAAACCTAAATGGTTTAAATATAAACCAACTACTGTTGGTGAGACAGAAAGAAGGGTAAGTCGGCTTCCCTGTCTCTGTCCAAAAGGATGTGGTGTGGGTCAGCTCACTGGAGTGTGGCAGAAAGGACAATACTACATCAGCCACATACCATCTCGCATACCAACTCACATGGCTGCTTTTGGCTACCAGCGCCAGTCTAACAAAGCAAATGTCCAACGAGATGCATAAGCAGCTGAGATGTGTGTCCCCCGCAAGGGTCAGTAGGAAGGGGAAGGGTTTGACTCTCCGTCCCCAGCTGCTGGTTACACACCCCGTGACGGAGATTGCAACACCCTTCTGCCAACGCCTTTCTGCCACAGCAGCGACCACTTGACAGCTCATTTCTCTCCTGTGTACTTGACTGCCCTCTCCAGTCACCTCCGCGGAGCAGCACATCCATCCTTTTCACAAGTCTTACATTTTGTTTCCTTTCCAATATAATTGCCTTATTGTGCTCTTAGAAGTTCTCGGTGTGTGGGCAGAACCTGTTGTGTAGGGCACAACAGCTCCAGGTACTTCTGCGACAAAGCTCGGACAGTCTCAGGATCTCAGCACAACCTTTGGACACAGATTTACAGGCAGGCAGAAACAATTTGTGTAGCATGTTCTGAAGAGCAAGGAATTAAGTCATGAGCCACAAAAACATGCAAAATTTTAGAAGTTTCTGCCAGATACCAAGGCATTGGAGATGAAGCCACACAAACTCTTCCCTTATATTAGGAAAGCAACCCTGGCGACTTTATCATGCAGGTGGCAATCCATGTAGCCAGCTTCTCAGATGGCCTCCCAGAAACAGCTTTTACCACTGTGTGAATTTCTTACCAAACTGCCCTATAATCTCCACAGAACACCTCACCAAAATAAGCACAGTGCTTTGGGCAAGAATAGCTGGGAATGAAATACAGAAACAGGGGGAAAGAACTGTATTAGGAAAGAACAAAACTAATCCA
This sequence comes from Picus viridis, assembly GCA_033816785.1. Lineage (NCBI taxonomy): Eukaryota > Metazoa > Chordata > Aves > Piciformes > Picidae > Picus > Picus viridis. Next base: position 26,422,984 of record CM066586.1, read on the forward strand.
AACACTTGCAAAGTCAATCCCCTTCCACAGCGACTCTTTTCTGCAACATAGTGCTCATGCTGGGAAAATATCAGCACTTGCTGCATTAGTTGTTGAAGAAAAGAGTTTTACAGGCTCGTCATCATCACATAGTCAAAAGAACAGCGTATTTTGCCTCCAGGCAAGGAGGACAGCACAGTCAACATTTCTCACCGTATCTTCTATGCTGTCAAAGTCACTGTCAAGCAAACAGGTAGCAAAGCTCAAACGAAAGCATGAGACACTCCCTCCAACATTTCTATCTGTGGACCGAGTCCAAATCTATCCCAAGAGGGCATACAGTAGAAAATTCAGTACTTAATACACTTTAAATCTGTAGGTTTCAATTACACATTTTCTAAATAACAGGACTGAATTGCTCAGAGATAGAAATCATATAATATTTTCGATTGAAAGGGACCAAGAGAGAACTACTGCTATTTCCAATCCACACGTGGCCTACGCCAGTACTACAGTGCCCGTCTGTACCGAATAGAGTCCTCTGCCTCTTCGGTTGGAAGACACCTTTCAGCCTCATTTTCCCTGTGACTTCACCATCTGTGCCATAAGAGGGCACTCGTAGCTTAACTACGGCACCGTTCACCTCCGAGTTGAGACACAAGGCGTGGCCTAGAAAGGTGCACGGAGTTGAGTGCTAATAGAGGATGTCAGTGTCTGCCTGGACGTGAGCGGAGCCTTGGGCACTCTACCTTTGCTGTGTTTTCCTACGTTTTCTGCCTTTCCTCCATTCCTGAAGCGGAGAGGTGTAGCTCACAACTAGCGTTGCGTTTCGTGAACTGCGGTTCTCCTGCTCCCAGGGCAGGGCGGCCCGGGGGCTGGCCGGCTTCCTGTCCGCAGACCCCCACTACAACTCTTGTAAAAAAGCTGGCAGCCAGGCCGCGCCGGCTGCACGGTGTGGTGGCGAGGCGGCGGCAGGCAGGCCCACTGAAGGACGTGACCGGACGCTACCGGCCCTGCCTGCGGCCGCCAAACCCGGGAACACGCCACCGTCCTGCTGCCGCCTCGGTCACAGGGCCACCCGCTCATGGCAGGTGACGTCATCAGCAGCTGAAAGAGACTTTGCACACACCGCCATCGCTGGCTACGTTCGCCCCGAAAGCCACTTCTGCACCGCGCGGCCGCCGGGACAGGCCCACACTGGCCCTGGAAGGCTCTGCCGCGTGCCCCTCGGCAGCGACACTGTACGGCGATCCCCGGCCCTCCGCGGACAGCAGGCAAGCGGGCGGCACCGCCACGGAGCCACCCCCGCCGTGCGTCATGGTCCCACCGGTCTGTCACCGGCAGGGCGGCCCCGCCCCGGCCCCACCCCCGCGCGGCGGCCTTAGGACCGGCGGCGGCTCTCGGCCCGCAGAGCGGCGGTTGGTGGCGGCCTGGTTGAGATGACTGCGGTGACAGGCGCGGAGCGACCCCGCGATGGCAGCTGCCACTTCCAGCGCTCCCGACTTATCTGGATGATTGCCATCGCCTTCGGCATGATCCTTCTCGGCGTAAGGAGCAGTGGGGTGGGGGTACCCGCGGCCCCTGGGTGCAGGCCTGCAGGGGCTCCCCGGAGCACAAAACTCACGTACCCGATGGGGACCTCCGTAGGTTGGCTGCTACGACAGCGGCAACCGTCCTCAGCGGGCCTGGCGGGTAGCCGGGAAGGTGCAGGGTTTGTAGAGCTGGCTTCCTTTATGTTCTCAGCGTCTGTGGAAACTTTCTGACATACACCCGGTGAAAAAAAGGGGGGGGGAAAGGAAATGGGAAATGCTACTTTAGCTACGTCTGCTTGTGGGGGACCTGAGAAAATCCATGAAGGAAGGTCAGAGATGAAAATAAAATACTTGAATTGGATTTCAAAGTGAAGCGAGGCTGTGGCACTGGATGTGCACAGCATCCCTAGGTGTGCTTACACCCACCCAACTGCTGCAGCTTGTGTGGGTTTGCTTTGCTGGTACCCTGTGAATGTGTCTTCAACAGTCACAAAGTTGAAATACGCTCTTTGACAGCCACTGGTTATGTGATCAACAAGATGCTTTTACAAGTGACAGCTGTAGCTACAGACTATATTAACCAGTAGTGTTGTTGGACAAGTGTTGGAAAACAGACTGGTTCAGTCACCGTGCTGTCTTAATTTCTAAAAAACAGACTTTAGCTAAAATAGGTGAGATTACTGAAGTGGGGAGATAAATTACAGTTTTTCTGTGTCAGACAAGTTTATGAAGGTCATCTATTAATTTTTCAAGTGGTACAGCTTTTCTTCTTGTGCATGGGTTTTCTACAGATAAGAGCCACTTCTGAAAAAAACCTGATGGTCAGGGCAGGCCAAACAGCTCACAAAACAGCTTTTGGACTATTTCAAGAAATAGAATGAGCTTTAAGCAGATTCCCTGTTTAAATCCATTATCTTGCCACATCCTTGCCATAGCCAAATTTACATGTAGTTAGAAACTGCAGCACTGATACCAGAGGTGAGAGAAATAAAAGTGAGCTTTGGCCAAGCTTAGCCTTTACCCAGTGGACTGCCTGCTTTTCTTCCACAGCTTGTTTAAAATAAAGGTAGACAGTGATAAGCACTGCAGACAACTCAGTGACCAGAAAGATCCCTGAATACTGTGTGCCGCTTTGGTCTTGGGTTTTGTGTTCAATTAGATTCTATGGTCTGTTCAAAATAGAACAAAATGTGACATTTTAAAGGGATGTTCCCTACTAATAGATAAGTAGTTACTCTTCCTTCTCAGTCTGGTCATTGTTTGAATTCTTCAGGTTAGTTGCATCAGATGTTCTTCAGGACATAGACAATGTATTTTTGGCAGCTACCCTGCCTAGTGGGTAATGAGCTTAAAACTTAAATGCCACTTAATGTGCAGAGACAGTCTTGGTACGCAGCAACTTTAAACTTGCCACCTTGGCATCTTGTATGTCAAGGAAAGGAAATGTCACAGGCTTGAATCTTCTTAAGTGTGCCTTGGAAGGCTAGCAGTCTTGTTGAAGAGTATGGGTCTTAGACAAGGTTAATGGATTGTAATACTATGAATAGATGAGCACTAAACCATGTTCAGTGGACATGGTGGGGTGGAGGGGAAGCGGATTTGAAGGTTAAATTGATAGTAATTCTACTATGAGGTAACAACTTTCTTTTTTTCTTTGTTGTTTTTATTTTAGTGGGTAACGCTTTGGCCTTCCACTATACCTTATAGTTATTTGGGAATATTTGGTACCTTCCTTAATTATTTAGTGGAAAACCACCACAAATGGGTATGCTATGGGTAAGTTACATCTGACTATAATTATTTTGTATCTCTCCTGTTGCCTCTCTTTGAGTGTTCTGCTTAGTCTGTGATAACAAGCTTTCCTGTAACCCAGTTGTTAATTACATTTAAAGAGCTCTCCTTTCAAGCTCATTAGAGCTGAAGGTGTGAGGTAGTAATTATACAGAAGACTAGATAAGCTAAGACCAGTATGACAGTTTTAAAATTCAGCTTAGAATTCAGTATACCTGTGTTGTAACAGTGAGAAAGGAAATTCAGGTACTACTTCTGGAGACAGTTATTAGTCCATATGTAAGACCTCCTAAAAGTGAACAGTTTAAAGAATTAAAGAAGATTTTCTGTGCTGCTGCTAACTTATCCTGATTGTGCTCATGTGAAAAATAACTTGCTGAAGAAACTACATAGTGCTAAGATTTCCTGCATTCCAAAACTTAGGGTTTGTTATTTTAATGAACCACAGAGATGGAAAACACTGCCCTGTAAGCAGACCTCTCATTTACTGATGTTTTGTAAAGACAGGAAGACAGCAAGGTTTTCTTGTTTATTTTACTATGCTTCTTTGCTTTGACTTTGCTCAGAGCATCTTTTGCTTTAGCATGGTATTGAATTGAGCCAAACTGAATATCCGGTGTAACTTGTTTTTTAATAAAAGCCTGTATATGAAGATCTGTAGGACCAAGTTTGACTAATCAAGCTGTATTATATATTCTGAATTTATACACACAGGGATTGTTTTCACAGAACTAAACCTATAAAAACTTCAGTAACTTGTTAGGAGCACTGAAAATACTTGTGTTAGCAAAAGGGTAGATTTTGTATGCTTAACTAAAATTAACTTGGACTGTTTTCACTAAACCTTTGGCCTTTTGGCTTAAGTGCTGAAAGTTATGGAAATGTGCAGTGGATACTTGGAATGGCAGGTCCAGGCATACTGCATGAGTTACACATCCTCAAACTTTCTCAGTGGACTTCAGTTTCTTTTAAGACCAAGTTGGGTTTTTTTTTCTAAGACAGAAACACACCTCATTTTCTATGTTGAAGTGCTATGTCACTTCTGTGCTTCCAGTTTTATACTCTGCATAATGTGTCTTGGATACAATGGTCTTCTCCCTAATTTTCAACCAATAAAACATGTTTTCTTTTTATCAGGTTCTGGGTGTCCTGGTTGATTCACGTAGTAGAAGCCTTCTACGGTGTTAAGTTATGCCAGTAAGTTCCTCCTTACCCTCACCCCAACAGACACTCCAAAGGATGTCTGATACAAGGGCTATAAACAGGCTGATTTTGGTGGTGCTTAGCAGCAATTTCAGTTCAGAGGACACCAATAAAATTCTTACTACAGTTAGAGCTTGCTATCCTCCACAAGAGGCTACAGCAAATTCTGCTAGTGGTCACTTGTGCAGGGTGCAAAAACACGGGATGGTAACTTGCAGAACTGGCATGAGCACGATTTGCCAGAGCTTGTCTACCTGTCTCTGAACTCACTGTTCACTGGGTAACATTGCACTTCAGAAAGCAGAGGGAACAATAGACAGTGTAGAAATCGCCTGACAACCTCAGGTGTTACAACTTCATCAGATCTTACCTCATCAGGAATTTGAGACTGCCAATTACCTGCTTAATTGTTTCCATCTCTGTCATGAGATTACAACTGGACACTTCCATTTGGGACTATTTAAGATCAGCTTGTATTTGCAGGTTTGTGGGATAAAGCACTTTGACTAATCAGACTATAAAAGTAAAGCCAACTAAGTATTATGTTAGGATAACAAATTGTTTGGAAAGGTATGCTGTCCAAACACAGCATTGTTCTGTTCATTTGAATTTTCTTGGTAGTAAGTAACAAACAGTTCCAAGCTGTCTACCACAGGCTTCTCAAGTAACACCTTTTGGAGGCAAAGGGATTTTGTTCCATGGAAAGCTATTAAAGGTGGTTCTTGAGATAAGAGACTATGGATGATCATTTTCTGCCTTCAGAATGGGAGTTAATAATAATTTTTTTACCAGGCTGCACTTTAAAGCTGCATAATTTAAAAGTTAAAGCTTTAATTCTGATTCTGCAGATAAGTATATAGGCTTAAGGTGGTTTTTAAGCATGAGGGAATTTGATTAGCAATGGATGTACTAAATGGATGTATTGTAATCAAGATAATTAATCAAGGTTTAGAGTAGTGTTAAAGCCCATAAGACCAGAAATTGCTTGTCCATCATGGTCTCTTCACACTTCCATGGGTTACTGAACAGTTGTATTTTACTATAAGCACTAAACACCATGCACTGTTTACTTGTATAATTGTCTGCTTATGAACATCATGAAGGAGGCATGAGGAAGAACTAGCGAGTAAGCAGATACAAATTTCTTAATAGTCAGTAATACTGTGATTGACTGTTGGCCTGTATCTAGTCTATTCAAATAAGCCTGCTTTGTCAAGGCAGATAAATTTCTCAAGCCCTAGCTTTTCCAGTTTCTGCACTCATTTAGAATGCTGCAGCTAAGATTATAAAAAGGGTTTTTCACAGCTGGTAAGAGAATTTAGGAATGAACATTGAGAAATGCTGTGTTAATCAACACTTGGTGCACAATCATTTTGTGCACACAGAGGATGAGCTGTTCTATCAAAATTCAGCAGAGGGAGCTTCCTTGTAAACTAATGAGTTGAAAAACAATTGTGTGTGACATAATTACTTACTGGAGAAGTGAAATCCATTGATTTTTGCTGTCATGTTTATGCTAATTCATTTATCTGAAAATTCAGTATTATTTCTCAACAATAAGGAGGTGGAGAAAAAAGGGACATTTTCTGTAATATACAGAAAAATTCATGTATGCTAAGTTAAAGCTAACTGACATAGGAAGGTCTCTGTTTCAACAAAGTCAGGTGTCTTGAGCCCACTTGTGCCTGTATTTTTCCTAGTTACAAATTCAGGTAACTGTGCTTCTCCATCCTGCATCATACAGTAATTGTGAGGCCTCTTTGTCCTGCTAGCATACAGCCTACGTTTAGTAACTGTAGTCAATATGAAGTTACATACAGATTTGTATATTAAAGTTAGTATTGAGCTACTTTAACTCCTTGATTCTTTGTACATAAACTTCTAGGATAAGTAATGTCAAACAGTATAGGCTGAGTTTGTAATTTATATATTATTGAGGAAATTGCATGCAAGAAATCTCTGAAAGAGCCTTTTCTTTTATAAATAGCTTAAATCTACTAAAATCACAAGAACTGGTATGTTTAGTTAGCACAGCAAATAAGTCTCAGTAGACAGAAGTTAATGATGCTAAATTCAAATGTTCTAATGAAGTCTGAAAGACCATAAGTGTTTTAACACATTTTATGCTTTTGTCACTGTTTCAGATCTAAAGGAATCACTGACCCAGCAGTTCAGTTTCAATGGTTCCTTCAGACACTTCTATTTGGGTATGCTTCTTTTGGTCTGCTGGTGTGTTACAAACCTTCAGCCAAGAAGCACTACTAGAAGACAGTGAAGAAGTCACTTCTCACCTTCTTCATCCTCATTTTTTCAGAAAATGTCCTCACTTGCATGTCTGGGTGCTGTAATTAGCCAAATTGCATTCCTGCTACATGATGCAGTGCCCTTCTAGGCAGATAACTCTCCTTTTACTAAATGAGGCAATTATAATGCACAGGGCCCTGTGGTTAGTTCAGCAGAAATTCAACCCTTCAGTCTTGGCTGAGTTTAATCCCATTTATTTTACAAGAAGCCAAAAATTGCCCCTCTGCAGTTTTTGACATAGCTTATATACCCTAATTGTCATTGACAAGTCCTTGACATCTGGTAGTAGTGGTTGGTAAGTTACCTTTTTGTGTGGGAGAATATTCTTCTACAACAAGGAGTTATTTACAGCCACATGGTAGCTTGCACCTGCTTTGTGATAGGATTTAAATTTAGCTGTATTTTCTCTACAGGAAGTTTTAGTGTCTTTTGTTGTTGTTGTTAGAGCCTAGTCTTTGTACTTTGTTTTGTCAACTTTTTGCTGAAGGGACAGACCACTGTATTGCTGCAGGCACATTAAAAAGACCAGCTCTCAGTTCAGGTTGAAGTGCAGTGATGAGCTTGGATACAGAAAGCACTTTAACCTGGTTTAATACATGTGCCTTAAATTTGATGCAGCATGACCTCATCTTTTGAATGAAAATTTCAGTCTTTGAGTTAGTATAATATGAAGTAGCAATCCTGTAGCTTTGAGGGCAGCTTTTTAAAAAATTAATTTATTATCCAAGAAGAAAAATAAAAATCAATTAGCATTCCAAAACCTAGTTGAAAATTTTAGATGCATGAATAACATTAGGTGTGGGGACTAAACATACACCACTGTTTCCCAGATGCTGACACCCTGAATTCTGTGGTTGAGAGACTATCTTAAGCACCCTTCAGAGTACTTCTTTATGTAGTGAGCCTTTTATCATACTGTATTTCACTTTTGAATATTTGAACAAGAATTTAGCCAGTCTTTCTTTTTAGCACTTTTAAAAGTCATAACTATTTAAAATACTAACTGTGGTGTGTGGGGGAAGTTTTACAATGACACCTGTGGTGCTACTGCTCTGAAATGAAGGACAAGAAAAGGTGGTTGTTCCTCTGACAAAGAGACCATAACAAACTTATGTCTTGTGCAATATCTACAGACTGTAACACTTCTGATGGAGAAGTCTTACTCAAGCACAGGTGCTTGAAGTTTTTGCTCTTCAGTGGATACTAAAAGCATGGAGAGCTGAACAGTTTGGAATGGTTTGGTTATTTTAAAATGTCTAACTGGTAACATTTTGTAGAGGAGTAGAAACTCATGTTTAGTGGCTAAAAATCCAACAGGAATGTCAAAATCCCAAGCTATGTTTCACTGTAACCTTTTAATCTTAGTCTGTGACCCTGGAATAAAGATTTTTAAAAACTGAAGAAGTTGCTTTTCTGTTTAATTTGTCCTGGAAATAAGTGTCTATAGAAAATATATAGGCATCATCTTTACACCACAATCAGTGTTCACATTGGACCTTGCAGGATCAGCGGGCTATGTACTTTCCAAAGCCAGTCCTGCAGAGTCTAGTATTTTTGACAAGGTGAGGTCTTGATATGGCTTGTCTCCACCAAAACTAAAGAAAAAATTGTCCATTGTGCAAAAACACCTATAGGGATAATACTCGGGCTGAATTCTGATTCATCTTAATGAGCATTAAATTAAAAGTGTGAGGGGATAAAAGGAGTAGCTTTGCTTTAACATTTTCATGATAATGTTCCTGTACACATGAAAAGTTGTAACAGTAATGCCAAGGCTATTTAGAGGCTTAGGAAAGGTGGAAAAAGACTTTTTTTTCCTTGTTAATAGTAGTTGTTTCCCACTTTTTGCTTTCATCAGTAAATAAGCTCAGAAATACTATGCAAGCTTCCTCTTCCACCTCCTGTCTGCCCACCAAGCACTTGGGATGCTCCCCATCACAGCTTTCACAGCATTTTCACGAGGGCTCTGGGAGATTAATCACAGCTCTGAGAAATTAACTGCTTACTGTTAGACTCAATTAGAAAGGCTTCCTTTTAGAGAAGCAATGGGAAAAGCCTCTTCAGTGCAGCCCAAGGAAGAGAAGGGGGAAAAAAAGGTTAAATAAGGACTGAGGTAAAAATAGTATCCTCAGGTTATAAGTTGTAGCCAGATGGTGGCATCAACAGATTTTTGGAAAGCTCTCTATTTGGTGAGGGTTGTTTGTGGGTTTTGGTTTTTCATTTGTGTTTTTGTTGTTTTGGGTTTTTCGGGTTTTGTTTGTTTTTTAGCTTGACAGATCTCAGTGGCTGTTTGGAGTTGGTTGGCCACTGCTTATCAAATTTGTCACAAATGCCAAGTACATTGTACTCACCTACCTTCAAACGTTTTCCCTGCCCTTGTTTTTTCCAGTTGTTTTTTAAAAAAGTGTTTACTCTCAGCCTGTGTCCCAGATATCTGCTTTCTAATCTTGAAGCCCAAGAGATCCCCAGCTCCAAGAAGATCAGTGATGCTGACTAACTTTTAATGAAAAATAGTCCTGAGATAAAGACAGACATCTATGGAAAGATAAGATTCAAAATGATACCGAGACACGATTGCTGAATAGTTGTTTATAATGTCCCTCAGCTCATAGCAAGATAAATATACCACAGTACTTTGCAGAATTAAGTTGCCTGTGGAAGCACAAATCCTCCAGGTCAGCAATTTACTAAGCCCATAAAGAGACAGTTATGGCTAGTAACAGGCTCATTGGAAACAGCACTGGTTGTACCAGGGAAAACTATTTTTCCAAGTTACCCTGATAGCAACAATAAAGGATTACTCCTAATCACACAGAACAATTCTTTCCACTGCCATCAAAATATCCTTTCCACAACAGAAGGGGAGAGCAAGGGAAGTTCTTACAGCAGCTCAAAAGCTAGACTGTTGAACCATCTCCATCAGCACCCAACCCACCTGGCCTGCCAAAAGGGCTTTTACTATTAAAAAACAACACTAAATAAGAAAATACATCAGCAAGAAAATCAAGCTGACATTAAGAAAGGTTTTTAAGGATGGATGTTTCTGCCAACTAGGCTGTTGACAATCCTAAAGAGAAATAGTTTAGCCATCCACCTCAAATTGAAAACACAAAACCACCCTTGCCATGAAAGCCCATGTGCAAAACTAGGCCTGCTTTATGCTAGCAGTATAAAGTACATACCAACAAAAAATTAAAAAGCAGTGCCTGTTTTTTCTAGGCAGGCATATCTATATACTAGAAAAATCAGACATCATTTATTTGGTCTGCATTGGTGAGCAAAATAAACTATTTCATGCAAGTCACAAATAACCACATTTCTTACAACAGTGCTTTTAAGCTGTGATTAATTGGTAACTTTGTTACAGGAGAAAACACAGAGAAACTACCCAGATCCATTTTCACCTTTAAATTATAAAATGTGGAATGTATGAAATAAGTGTAATGTAATTCTTAAAGAAAGGCAAGTAATCCAGATCAGCATGTTTGACAAATTACTGTTCAAATCAACCTCTGCTGACATGAAACTAGGTCAGGAAATGCAGCATCAGCTCAGAAACCGCTGATCCTGAAGAGTCAATGAGATGTCTCCCATCCGTTTCCAAGAACTTAAGTGCTTAAAGCCTTAAGTGCTGTAGCTCATTTTTGCAAGGGTGCATTGAAAAACTTCTCTCAGAACCACATTGTGGTGTCTTGTCTTGCCTCTGCTGACCTACATTTCCCAAAACAATGGGAGTCAACTGAGCCAGCCTCTGGAATTACTCAAGTGTTGGTTCATTAAGGACATACCATTTTTTCTAGTGCTGGGCATCTGGTCTCCTGAGCCCAGTTAAAGATGGGAGAATGGCTTCATTGACCATTGCCTAAGAATCTGCAGTAAGCCTGAACCACCCTAAGCAAAGTCTTAGCAGTCCTGTAGTCTGCTGCTCGGGGGCAGTCTGGCATTATCTCGGGGGTGGGGAGACCAAATATGGCAGACCTTCCATGGATACACAGATTTTAGAGGAATCTTACAAAAAGCAACTTTTAGCTCATATTTTTAAGACTTCTTGGCAAATTACAATTCCCATTGCTTCTCTAAAATAACATTTGCAAAGAAAAAAAAAAAAGTAAATGTTTCCTTGAAAGAATCAGAATTATACATTCCTGTTCGAATAAGGGGTGGGCCCCCTCAATTCACACTTTTTCATAACAGTACTGTTGCCTATATGCCCTCATTAACAAGGCCATCAGACTTACTTCACTTAATTACAAGCTTTTACATGTTTATCCCCCTGCCCCCCAGCAGGTGATCTCCACACACAAAGACATTTTTCTGGAGGTATTTTTAATTACTTCCCTCAATCAATGGGACTTAATGAAAACTTTTAGCATATGGCCAACAGCCTATGCATTCAGTTTATCGTGTCGGCAACGTGTTTATTCAGACTGTTGCCTGTATCCAAGGCCTACATGAGCAGCTCAAGAAGTTGTCATGGTTTATTGAAAGCAAAAGAAACAAACGCCCTTCAACACTCCCTTTACTGTTGCTCCTCAGAGGAGAGGAAGTAATACAGCACACTCCACGTGCTCTACTAGAATTTACAAGGCCCATGCGTAACTACAGCACATGCAAAACCGGGAAGGAGAAACAGTGAGGAGGAAAGAGAGGCATAAGGAATACTGCTGTATCATTTATCAGTGTCCTTCAAGACTGCTCTCTCAAAACAAAATCTCCTAGGCACCCTTCAAGGAAATAGGGAAATCAATTAACCAACTTTAAAAATCACACAAGCTAAAATGTCCTTCTAAAGATACTCTACACTTCTGATCAAAAGTAAAAATGCAACAAACACCATCATTTTCCATAAATCCCAGAAGTACCAAGTAAGAGTACCTGCATTTAGAAGATATTTCAAATACCACCAGCACACCCTTCCATCCAAAGCACAGGGCAAGCCCTTCATATCCTTCCTCTGGATGCGCTCATGTGTGGTTGATCTGCCTCTGATCCTTAACGACTTGCTCAGCTCTTCCTTTCTTCAGAGGCACAGGTTTTGTGAGTTTAGGGACCATTACTTCAAAGCTTTCATATTTACTACAATGTTTTCCAACCACAGCCACTATGTTTTTGCTGTAGCTATAGACAAACAAACAAACAAATAACATGGTTTTCAACAATGGGAAATTAATTGGCTCAGGAGAGCATTACATTCAGCAAGATGCCCCTTCTGCCGGGATGCAGTGCAAAGCTGGGAGCACGTGAAAGCAAAAGTCCTTAATAGAAAAAAGCTCTGTAAACTTCAATATCTTATACATGGCAGACAGCTTACAGTTAAACAAGCAGCAAAGAAGGTGATAGGAGAACCAAGGTCATCAAATAAATGACTGGCAGGTATTACAGTCCAACCCTGGAGTCTTGCGATTTCCTTTTCTGATCATTAAACCACATGCTAGGTCTGTATCTGGCAAAAGTTTGATATGGCATGTCAAATGCACTTACTGCACGTTTCTAAATCTGCCAGTAATAGGCTAGATGGCAAGGTGCTACTTGTGAGGACACACCACCTGCATGAGACGATGAGCTGTCAGAGCTCACAGGGATCAGCTGAAGAAATTAAGGAATCACTGTGGGAAGAGACTTTTTTCAACTAAAGATAGACGTTCTTTACATCAGTTGTTGGAAGAAATTGTAGTGCCCCTGACAAACCTTGTGTTCACAAGATTGCTCCCAAAGCTATGTATCTTAGCTCTAGCAGAGTTGCCTGGGTCAAAACACCCTCTTTGACTGGAGATACAAACACATATTTTAGCTGGTAGAGTTTGCTGCACTTTGAAATTGAGGAACTGGTTTACCAAAGTTCACAATATTTGTGATGAGTATCCATCCACCAGATACCATGGATTTCATTCACCCACACAAGTCCAGCCCAGGATACCTCTGCACCAAGACCTATACATCACCCAGGATCACAGCCAGGTACAAGCAAGGACCAGTACATGAAGCAGAGTCTCTTTCCAAGCCAGTAAGGAGAGATGCTCACCCAGCCATGTTGCTGAGCAGTCTGGCAGTCACCCAGCCCACTCCACAGGACAGCAGTCCTGCCCAGCTGTGCTCACCTCCTTGGCAGCCCAGAGCTCCCCACCCATGAATGGGCATGGACATGGATTTCATGTGGATGTCAATGGCAGAGAAGGGAGAAAAATAGAACTCGGAAATTTTAATGCAAGACATGCAAGTCTGCTGTCAGTACGGTATGAGAGAATGACAGTTCTTGCACTGCTGAGGTGACATAACATGATTTTAATTATTTTTTCCAATAAATACAATGCTTATATTTTAATTTTTTTTTCTGATTTAACAATTTTTACATAGTAGTTAGGTTTGAGTGGGTTTTTTTCCAAAGTGGTTTAGTTTAGTTTTTGGGTTTTTTTTCAGTTGGTTGGGGTTTTTTTGTTTGTTTGTTTGCTTGCTTTTTGAAGGAACATAGAATCATAGAATTGGTAGGGTTAGTAGCGACCTCAAGGATCATCCAGTTCCAACTCCCCCTGCCATGGGCAGGGACACCTCACACTAGATCAGGTTGCTCAGAGCCACATCCAGCCTGGCCTTAAAAACCTCCAGGGATGGGGCTTCCACCACCTCCCTGGGCAACCTGTTCCAGTGTCTCACCACCCTCATGGTGAATAACTTCTTCCTAACATCCAGTCTGAATCTACCCATTTCTATTTGTGCTCCATTCCCCCTCATCTTATCATTATCTGACACCCTAAAAGTCCCTCCCCAGCTTTCTTGTAGGCCCTCTTAAGATGCTGGAAGGCCACAATAAGGTCTCCTCAGAGCCTTCTCTTCTCCAGACTGAATAGTCCCAACTCCCTCAGTCTGTCCTCATAGGAGAGGTGCTGCAGCCCTCTAATCATCCTCTTAGAATCATAGACTCAATAAGGTTGGAAAAGACCTCAAAGATCATTAAGTCCAACCTGTCACCCAAGACCTCATGACTACTAAACCATGGCACCAAGTGCCATGTCCAATCCAGCACATCCAGATCCTTCCTGTAATAGGGGCTCCAGAACTGGATGCAGAAGCATTTAAAATCACATCATTAGATTTTTGAAGTTCCATAGTCCCACTATGTTTCATAACACAAAAAAGTTAGCAGCACAGATATTTCAGTATTGTTTCCAGTTACATACAGTCATTTAAGTGTTTCATTTTGATTTTCCCCTTTCCATCCCCCCACGCCTTGGAAGTATTTTATCTTAGCTTTAAAGCCAATGGACCTGCATAGGGGCAAAATACCTCTGTTATCATCATATTCACATGTAAAATGTTTAGCACTGAAGTGTAATTTACAGTTTGTGTTCTGCCTGCCATCTCTCTTGCCTCAGGCTTGCTAAATGCAGTTTTCTCACATTATAAAAGCAGTTAATGCTCTGAGCTTCTTAACAAGTCCAGAATAATGCAGAATGATAAACCAAGCACTCAGACAGCGGAAGCTGTTGACCAGTACTGAGAACATTGGTTATAGTCTCATTTCTTCTCACCTGAGAGATTCTCAAAATTTCCAAAGAGTTTGCAAAAAGAGGTGAGAGGATAATTAGACCCTTGCTTATAGTGGTCTTACATCCCCAAATCTACTCTTTGATGATGTGCTTCATTGCTTGTTTCAATGGATGTATCACGTATGCAATATGTAATCTGTCATCACATATTTTCACACAGATTTCTTAAGAATCTTCTGACCATGAGAAAGGTGTTATGTCTGACAGGCTGTGATTTACAGGACATGTTCTGGAGACCAAGCCCTATACCTATTGTTCTGGATGGCAAGAAGGGAAAGAAAGCAACCACTGGGGCACCACCACTTTTTAGTTCCATGTTTAAACCAACACATGCTTCCAAAAATAATCCAAATCAGTGAACTTTCAACATTTGTCCATTTATGAAGGTTGCTTCTCTGCTCCTGCTCCTTCATGAGGTGCAACAAGAAGGAATGGCCAGACTATTTCCCCTTAAGAAAAAGTACTGCAGAGATGGCCAGAATGCTGCCCTTTTCATCCGCCCTGCAGGCCTAAGTTAAGTCAAAGATATAACTACTCCATAAGTAGTAGATATAATACAAATGGGATTTGCATAAGATTGGATATGCAGGTCCATAGGGCCTACCCTCTGGTTAGGTTGCCCTAACTCTCTGGATGATGTCCTGCATAGCCTAACTAGAGTTAAGAGAAGGCAGAGAAAACTTTCACCTACCCAGGGCATCTCCTCTTGCCCACATGACTTCTTGGTTCTGCTTTAGAGACAAAAGTTTTCTGCAGAACCAAGAGAGGAAAGGTACCACCAAGCCATTCCTAACTGCAGGAGGGGACTAAAGATGAAACCTCAAATTATAACGTGACAGCAAAGGAGCATCACTATGGACTTGCAGCATATTCCTCCCCCAAAAGTTATGGTAAAAGTTGGTTTTCATGGTCAGATAGCAACAGGTCACTCAGCCTCCAAACTGGAATGATTTGATCCCAGACAGCCCATGGAGATGCTCGCTTTGACCTTACTGAATTTCCAACTGGGCTCTACTAGGGCACTGCTAAATACATCATATTTATTTCATATACTTAATTGTCAACTTGATTTGCTAGAGGCAGTTTTGCTTAAATGGAAAGACAACTGTTGTGTGCATGCTCGGAAGTGGGCCTGAATTTCTTCTACATTTTTTGCCATCCCACTCCGTTGCCTTATTATTTGGTGTCTGCCTGTAGCGATGAAAAAGGTATTTAGGTCATTGTGTTCTTTGTTAATTGCATTAGCCATGTGCCTACGACTTAGGCTAACTCTTTTTCCAGCACTGTCTTTGCCTATTAACGTGTGGTCTTTAAATATATTTCACCAAATATATTTCACCCTTAACAGTATACTTAATCTGTCAGGTGAGAGGAATAGAGTCTGTTTTAGGGAAACAGACAATCAGTGAAATGCTAATCACAAAATTCGCATGGGTGAAGAAACCCCTTTTTACAAAAGGGACACAAGCCATTTTATATGCTTTTTCTGTCATACTGAGTCCCTAAAAGCTGAGACATTTGTTTTCTGCATCTGAGGTCTAATTATATTCTGAATATACTGTTGCCCTTTTTTTTTTTTTTTTTGCTGCAATACCTTTTGGAACTTAACTTTACAAATAGCCTCACTTCCCCTGGGGGGGGCGGGGAAATACATTGTTGGCTTTTATCTTCCGTGCTTGTTTCTCAGGTTTTGTTTGTGTGTTTGTTTTTATTAATTGCATTTTATCAGCATGATTTTTCCTCACATGATAGCAAAGATCAGAACAGAAGCGTGTTCAAATTCACACACATGTATCTATCTCCTGAAACAATTTCAGCAGATGAAGAACTGCTTCTGGCTTGGACATGGAAAATTACTGTATCAGTAGCATGGCAAAGTCCAGCAGAAGGAGCTTCATTACTTTAACTAGGGGTATCAAAATAAAAAGCCCTTTCAGAGGTCTATATTTGGTTATGAAGAAAAATGCTTTCTCCCTGTTTCTTTATTGAACACCATTGGATCCTACACACTAGTCAAAATCCAGATAGCCAGCTGATAAGGAATTATTGAATTCCAACAACAGCAGAGACTAGAAGTTTCCCTTAGCTAAGCTAAAGTTTTGAGTTTAACTTTATTCCTGAGTGCATTCACTACATTTTGAGGAGGAGATGAATATTCTGAGACTATTTGCTAACTGTTCAGCCTTGAAAGATAATATTTATGCTGGATGCCTCAAGATTAGGGCTCTGTAGAATATCTGTCAGAGGACCATGGCCCTTTTTTTTGTGCTCTGCCCATCACCGCTCTATCCAGGTGGCTGTGGGGTAGCGTTCCAGAAGTGCATTCCTCAGCTGGGCTGTGTGGATCTTGTCTCTGGTCTCCACGGTGCATGTCACCTGGGAAAAGAATTAGGAACATTCCTCATAGCACAGCAGCAACCTCAGACAAAGACATTTCCAATGAAATCCTAAATACACTCATAAAACTGAAACAATCAGTTCAACATGAAAACTCTGGACCTTATTTCCCCTATTTAGGCAGGTAAGACAACTGACATTGCAGACACTGGGGGCTCTTACAGCACTTCTGAATGGTCTTAAAACCTTCCAACAGCCCTAATTTGTATTGCTGTCAGAGTTTGAAGAAGATAGACTGATCCTCTGCTGGGTTCTCGGCAAGTACTCATTTGCTGTTGGCCTCCCTGAAATCATCTGTTTGCAGCTTCTCTTTTCCATTCCCTGGTGAATGTACATGGTGCGGCTGCCACCTCACCCATCTCTGACTCCTGTTCTGAGCAGTGTTTGTTCTATCCTTTTCTATTTTCCTCTTGTCTCTCATGGAGTTACCCCTCAGTCCTTTATTGTCTCTGCAGTATACTGGCTGGTTTCACCTGCTCACACACCTTATGTAACTCTATTTTTTTGTTTGCTCATTGATTCACTTGGAGATTGTTGTTATGGTTATTCTGATAAATCAAACTAAATCCAGCAAAACCAAATCTTGATGGAATTTTTAATCTTTACGTGCCTCCAAAAGTTTTATTGACAATCCTGTCATGCTACCATTGAAGATGGTAACTTCCATGTAATTTTTTTCAATTCTTCCTTACATGCTCTTCTCCATATACTCACATCTCTACTTCATCATTTGAAAATATGGGCACTACCAAAGGTGGAAATACCAAAGTGAAGGTATGAAAGGGACATTGTACTTCACTGGTTTAGACTATAACTTCCACTGACTCGGCAGCAATAATAAACAACTCCACAAATTTACCTGATTTTTCACACTTGTCAAAATAGAGGAAGAGAGAATATTTGCTCACAGCAGCAGTGAACAGAGAATCACATTACAGTTAGACCAGCTACATATCTAGACAGTATGGCTGGCAAGATTGTCTTCCTTGCTTAGATGAAGCCAATTTACCCTAGAGTTCTTTACCTTCACAGAACTCCTTTACTCTTAGTTGCTTTGCCTGGAAAGTAGGATTTGCCTAAGTGTTCAAGAGAGAAATCCTCCTATGCATGGGGAGTTATATGAGGATTATATTCATCTAGGATGAGCAGTCACCTAGATACTAATAGCTATAGGAGGTTGTATACCTACTGAGTAAGTGCTCCAGATTGGTCTTATATGAGAACAAATGACAAATCCTATTGCCTGATGTTTCTGATACTCTAGGCAACATAACCCACAGCAACTAGAGAACACATTACTTTGCTTCAAACCCATAAGCCCTCAGTACTAGACACAGACGTTTTGGTACATCTAGGGCTCTCGCCGGCTGCAGGATCATGTCGGCACAGTAGACCTTTGTTTTCCGTGCAGGAAAAAAACAAACCCGAAACACCACCAACAAAACTGAATTTTTAAAATGCATTTCTTCCCTGCATATTATGTCCTTGATGAATCAAAATAATAATAAAACAATATCTTATAGGATCATTAAAATAAGCAGCCAGGTGGATCTTTTACTGTTTTTAGAGTTCCAGCCTCTGTAGCAGGTAATTTAATGATTTACTCCAGTCTAAGATTTAGGTTTGGTTTGGTTTGGTTTTGGTGTTTTGTTTTGTTTGTCTGTTTTTTGTAGCAGGCCCACAAGCAACAGAAAACAGCACAGTCTTTGTAGAATATTGATGTCTTGTGGATTTTACTTAATAACTAAATAATTGAGGGAGCAGGACAAAGGCTGGAAAAAAAAAAAGGAAAAAAAATATTACAAGTCATTACTCTGTGCAACACCAAAATCTAGATGCATAAATTAAAAAATTCATAGAAATTAATTCCATCTCAAAGAGAGGAAACTTCCTGAGTCCACAAAAAGAGGAAAATTGCAAAATTCTGTGCGGAATAATTTGGGGAACAGGATGGTCACCTCTGCTCCCCTTTCACTGCAAGTCTTACATGTGGGCACTTTGTCTTTTAGATCATACTTTCCTGGATATTAAAAACTATTTTGATGTGCCACTCAACTCCCTGATTCCTGACACCTGTAGGTTGTGTGTGAAAACAAGGGTATTGTGTGAGCATGCTGAGTCAGTGCTAGAGAGCAAAGGAAATGTGACTGGCATTGCTCAAAAGATTTCAGTCTTTTGTGCATTTCCAGGCTTTTTGTAAATATAAACCATAACTAGCTACTGCAATTCTTTATCCCCTTGACTCATTCACTTTGTACCCCACTTCTTTAATCCTAGAAACCATATTCATTGTCACCTCTTAAGATGTTCCTCTTAGCAGATTCACATAACTTAACATTCATGGTACACCATGCCCAGAAAGAGTGCAAGTTTGTTTGCACAAAAATTACTGGTGGTAGAAATGAAAAAAATATGTACACTGGCTTCAGTTCTATAAATAAAGCAAGACTTTGCCTTTCTAGTTAAAAAATCAGCAACTGGGCAATTTTATGAATTATTTAGTAAACACCCAATGCAGGTTACTGCTTGCTACAGATTATTTTGCAACAACATTTCAGCTTATAGTTTGGGAACCAGGTGACACAGAGTCCCCAAGGTCAGTGCAATGCAATGCTTGAGAAAGAGTGCAACAGCTGCTGCAGCTGTCACTTGGTTGTGCAACCTGAGCCCTTATCTTTTGGCAACCTCTGGCATTCAGGTTAGTGAGCACGAGCACGAACAAGCTACCATCGCATTACTTAAGTAGATAATAATCCAACAGGTCCACTCCTAGCCTCACCAGACTCGGGTTCTTATTTCTAGAACTAAGGCAGGTTATTCTGTCCCAGGTCTGTCTGCTGTGGAATATTGTTAAAGAAAACTACTAGAATCTAATTTAGAGAGCATCAGTAGAAATTTCTTGTCAGACTTCCCACTCCAAACATCTCCATTTTGTAGATGGGCAATTGAAGTATGGAAATAGCACCTGCCTAGATCATGCAGGAGATGCTTTAGGAATGATAGCATCCTTCTCGTATCTGGGCAGCTGCATGCTTTTTAAAATCCTCATTATTAAAAAAAATAATAATCTGTGCTTGCCAGTAAAATGTCAAAAAGGTTATTTTTCTAGAAGCATAGTTTGAACATAAAGCTTCCTTTTAGAAAGTCCTTACTACTCCAGGCAATCAGACTATCAGTATGGATCTTCCCATGGAGCATTCCAAGGGTGCACCATATGAGTAAACACTAAGTCAGTGAGGCATTTCACTTGAGCGGAAAAAAAAAGTGCTCTATCTTCCTGACTAGACTCCAAGTTTCTCTTCTTTGGAAATTAAGGAGTTAACCTAATAGGATTATTAAACACTGGGATGAAAGTCTTGATAGGAATGATTTAATGTTTCAAATAAGCCTCTACACTTACTGCTATTTTCTGTCAAACACTTCATCTATACCCACAGTCAAAAGTATGTATTGAGTTGAGTGGGTATAGCTGTAATACCTTTCTTGTTATTGCCACCAGTTGAACACATGATAATTTTGGTTCCTGATCTAAATTTAAATGCCTGATAAATTTAATATGCTGTGATTTACACTGATGAAAATGATACAAAGCTCTTTGCAGGACTGCTTTAGCAATAAATGCTTAAAATGCTTTGCTGAAAGAGGGCTTTGGCTCTTAAAGCAACAATGGAAAAAAGCAAAATCTCCCCTCCCCCCTCCCTGCCTGGTTATTAACTTTACTATGAAAATATATACATTTTTCTATATCTGATTAGAGCAAATTAATTCTGATGCTGAAAAATACGTTGAAGATTGTATTTGGTTTGGCTGAGCTGGAGTAAATTCTCCCCAGAGCGTCTTTACAGTGCTGTGTTTTGCAGTGATGTAGCTGCATGTTGGTGACACGCCACTGTTTTGGCTGCTGCTGAACCAAGCACCCAGGCTGTTCTTTTCCAACATTCCCCTGCCCCAAGAGTATGCTGAGGGGTGGGCAAGATCTTGGGAAGGGACACAGCTGGGCCAGCTGACCCAAACTGACCAAAGGGGTATTCCACACCATATGACATCAGCTCAGATATAAAAGCTAAGTGAAAGAAAGAAATGTGGGGACATCTGTTGATGATGTCTGTCCTCCAGACCAACCGCACTGCCTATTGAAGCCCTGCTTACCAGGAGTGACCTGACATTGCCTGTTTGATGGGAAATAGAGAACAGCATTTTTGTTTGCTCTTGCTTCCTTGCACAGCCTTTGTTTGGCTTTGCATTTAATTAAATTTCTTCTATCTTGACTCCTGTGCTTTTGTTCTATTTTTCCCTCTTGCCTGTCCATCTAAGAACAGGAGTGACAGAGTGGCTTTGGTGGGCATCTGGCCCCCAGCCAGGGCCAAACCACCACAAATATTCTACCCTTTTTGATAATCCATGTCTTAGTTTTTGAAGAAAAGCTTCATAATTCACTAGGTGTCACAAGACAGAACAGCCTCTGAAGACACTGAGGACTATAAATCTGAATAACTCCTTTGCACTTCCCGTCTAATTATCCAACAGCCTGTCCCAGGATGATTAGAAGCCATCATGCAAATCCAACATCCAATTAAATTTTTCAGGAACACAAATTCCTCCCTTCAACCCTCTCATTGTACAACAGTGCCAGATTCTTGAAGTGGACAGTCAGTGAAAATACATTGTGTTTAAAGAGCAGTTAATATCATGTGGCACTTCTTCACTCAGGGACTGTATTTACTATATACTCATAAAATTGCCTCACTGGGAGAGGCTGCAATGGAAAATTCCTCTAATATTCTCAATCAAAACCTAAGAGAATGGATTTAGTTTAATTTACTTGGTAGCACTGATAAAAATTACATCACTTCATTAAAATCTCATTGGAAACATTAGAATAGTTACAAGGGTCTGTCAAAGCCAGTCTTTGTTAAAAAGGTTTTTTGAGCCTAAGTTAGTCACTGAATCAGAGGGATTTGTCTACCCCATGCAGTGACATATTATCGTCAAGTTACCCAAATCGTAAGCTGCTCTATCACAACCTGAAAAAACTAATTATAATGCGTTCTGAAAGACATTTGTGAACTTCATTGTAGTCCTTTGCTACAATCTCCTTTAATCTGATCTCTTCTTTATATCCACTAGTGAAAATAGTGAGCAGCTTTTGGCATCCCGGTGGGCAATTAGATTTCAATGCCAAAACAGAAGAACTTGTTAACTCAATGGCATTACTGAATTCCAGTTGTAAGCTTGTTTAGCAAAGATCCCTACTTTGGTTTCCACATGTGATTTCGCAAACTAAGTCAGGCTGGACTCAGACAGCAGTAGCATGAAGTCAGAAGAACCACATCTTTGCCAAACCAGTTGAAAGAAGAAACACGCCATGAGACAAATGATCCTTCTAAGAGATGCCATTAAATGATTCAACCCTCTTCACTTTACTATATCAAGTACTCTGCAAATCAATAACTCTTTTGTTCTGTGCTCTTTGTGGATAAAGTGTAAAACTGAGGCCCTACTTAAAATGCAGAATTACTTAAGAGTAAAGGATGTTCTCCACACCGCTTTAAGGCAAATTGATCCTGGATAATTACAGCCTGTAGCATGCAAAGCTGGCTCTTCAAGTTTTGGACGGATGCTGCAGCTTACTCCCCACCTCACCACATCACCACACACGTGCGGAAGGCTGGCAATAGTAACAGCTGGAGCATTTCACCCGTGGTGCCACAACAGCAGGCAGAACAGGTCCTGTATTATTTACATGCCAGATAAGTGTTTGGTGAGGCAAGATGCTGTATAGCACCCAAGAAATTATCTGTCAGACTCCTCTCCAAATCACTCCGTACACTCTGTTGGACTTCTCCAACACTGTCATATAGAGATATAGGAAAACAGAATGAACAAGGGAAGGTCAGTACTGGCACAGAAACTGGAACTGCATCTCATCTTACCTCGACGGTGAAGAGCTCAGATGTCACAAACGTGCGTTCTTGTTTGATATCCAAAACTCTAGATCAAACGAGGGATAAATTAGTGACCACAACAATTGTTTATATTTGTTAAATAGTTTCTGTAAGTGTCTGGACAGTAGCCATTTTTGCTGCTTTCTGTATTAGACAGTAATTCTATACTGCAAAGGTACTTTCAAACTCGAATAAAACATGAAGGAAATAAAAGTTTTTCTGAAATATATAAAGAAAAATTGCTTTGATTAGTTACTTACAGACTTGCCTTCACAGAAATTGAGAAAGCATCCAAATCTTTAACAATTTCTGTGCTATTCAGTGATTATATTTCCCCACTGATAGTTTGATTTACCTTGTTTCTTCCCGAGCCAAAATCTCCAGTAGCTTTGAAATGTCTCCTGGGCAGTCAGAAAGCACAAGGGAAAATCTGCACACTCTGTTATCAAGGGTCAGGGCACGAGCTATGCACTGTTGCAGCAAATGTAACTCCAAGTTTCCACTGCATATAACAATTGCCACTCTGAAAACAGAGAGAAAAACTGGATTTTTGATTGGCACCTGTTTGTGTGAAGGAACCATAAATCACAGACACTGTGTTCAAGAGCTGCTGGGGCTGGCCTCTGGCCTTCAATAAATATGTATTACTTGTCAGAGAGCTTCTGGCTGTAGTATCAGTTGTGGGCAGGCACTGGGAGCCTAGAAGCTGGCTGCATTACTTGGTCTAAAACCTTGTGTTCATTTTGCATTTCCTGGAGATTTTAGGTTTGTCAGAGGTATTCTGGTTCTGGTTCAAATTTTTAAAATGTGACATCTTTTTTTTTTCCTGGAAGCCCTGAGTCTTAGCTTCTTAATGATGAATTAATATGGATGTTAAAAGCTCTCTATAACCATTCATTAAATCCATCTCAACCCTGCAAAGTAAATGCAGTAATGTTTGAATAGCAACAAAGAGCCACATGATTAGTCTGTGATAATCTCTTGCTGCAGAGCCAAACCTGATCTCTTTAAACCTAAATATTTACATTTCCCCATTTATTTTAGCTGTAATGAATTGAACTTTGTTGCTGTTCTGCATGTGCCCTGCCAGCCTCTTCTGAAGCATTCAGCAGTATTTTAGCATACAATGCTGTGCATTGAAGTTTGGGTTTGTCTCGAGTGTATGTATGTTTAAATACATTCTAGACTATATCCTTAGCCAAGGCTCAATCCACTGAAGTACCGAGTACATGGTACTTGCCCAGAGGAATGAAGGCACTTACACGGATGTTTAACAGTAAGGACAAGGGTAATCCAACTGACTACCTGGGCAGGAGCTCTTGGGGCTGGGAAACAGGTGTCACTGGGTGGCTGCAGAAGACAGCGTAGCTCCTGTCCCACCACAGACAGGGCAAATTTCCACAGTAGGAATGACAGAAGGCAACAGGCTGACAAGAGAAAGATGCTCTCCTGACAGATGTGACCATGCCTTAGGGAGCAGCATATAATGGTCTTTCCCCCAGTCATTTTTGAATACAGGAAAATTTCAATTTTTTTCTGGTCTCTAGGCTGACACTTGTCACGTTCAGCATGGTTTTCTGACGTGTGAGTGGTCTCCTCAGGGGCAGGAACTGCCTTGTCACTCATGAAACAAATAATTTCTCTCCATTTCCTAGGACAAAGGCACTCAACCCCACACTTTTGCTACAGTTCCCTGTTTGTAATAGTTGCCATACCTTTTACCCTTCAGCTCAGGCAGCTTCCCTGCAACCAATGCTGCAAGTCCGATGGCCCCTTCTGCATCAACCGTGGCTCGCTCATACTCCAGCAATCTCAGTATTGAAATGAGGATGTCCTCCTCCCTGAAGGCAAGAGAGTTGAGTCAAAACAATGCAAAAGATCTACCAAAAGCAGAAGACAATACACAACGACCCCAAGGCAATGTTGCAGCAGGCTGTGCTGGTGGGGGTGAGGAGGCATCTTAGTCTTGTCAGTAACTGAAAGACAGGATGGCACTTTTTAATAGAACCATTTTGCTGGCTAAATCCTAGTGGAAAGTATATTCTGCAAACTTGGCCTTTCAGTGAAAACTTAGAATAGTTTTGCCATGTGTTGTAGAATTCAACAAGGACCAGTTTTACACCCAGCAGTATGTGAAGTTTTGGCCAAAGGAGTGTGATGTGTGGGACTGGGTTGAAGGCCTTCAGTGCCCCTCTTGGAAGGAAAGGCAGCCCACTGCTGCCATGCTCTCTCAGTGTGTGTATGATTGCAAGTCCTGCCAACCTGCTCTCCACTGTACATGAAGAGCCACCATACCCCAATGGTACAGGACATTTCTCATACACAACAACGTTCTCCCAGTATTATTCATATAATTTCCTTTTTTCCACATACCTCACAGCAACAACTTTATCCACAAGTTTCCCGGTCAGCTGCAAAGAATTGCTGCCAAAGCAAAGCCCACTCACATCTGCAGATTTCAAAAGACAAAATGTGAAGCTGGCTGCTCCAGAGGAGTTCAACAGTTTTTACAGTCCTGACTGTTTCATGCCCTTGAGTACAGAACACATGCTGTTATGTGATCTTTACTTGCTTGATTTTTCATATAACAAAAATGTGTTTGATAATGAATGACCAAACCTCCCAGGAGGATTTTGCAATTTGGAAAATTGTGATTCTTCACTGGCCCGGTCACACCACGAGAGGCACCTTGCCGCCAGGCAGTTTTCACTGTACAATGAAGTCTGGAGAAGAGAAGAACCCAGCATGGCGCTGGGCCTGTTAGCTGTGGCAGGACAGTTAACGAGTGCAGAGACAGGCAAAGCTTACCGTGAGAGTTAAGAAGCTGCTTGTTTATGAAACTTCCATCTAACCCAAAGCTTCCAGAGATTTGAACTTCAGATAAATATATTCTTAAACTACTTATCAGCTGAAGTTTTGTGAGCAAATTATATGTAAACAACTGGGCTGTTTCTAAGTGCTGTTCTGAGAACAGTTTTATGAGCACTGCATTTCCTTGCCTTTTCACAAATTCATCTTCTACATGAGTTTTCCCATTGACCTCATTGGTTTAGATGCTTGTGAGCACAATAGTCAGATAAATATTACAGTATTTCTGAGTGTTCACTTGAATTTTTCATGTGCACCCCAGGCTGTATGTTTGGGGGAAAAGCATCAGAAGTTGCTCTTACAGCATCATTTAAATGCTGTCTCTTTAGAGGTTTAATTTAAAGTACATTTGAACTTAATTAATGAGAATGTGGTTTGAGATACCAATGAAAACCTTTAATTTACTTCCAAAAGAATAATCCGTTTTCTTACCTCCATAAAAATGATGATTGCTGCAAGCCTGGTCTTCAATTGGATGGCCAGCCTTTAAGGACTGTTGCAATACAGGGAAACTTTCAGATTCAACCCCTGGGAAAAACAAGTATTGTCACTTTTGTATTGATCCAGTTATAACAGAAGTTACTGCCAAAGTAGACACCAAAAAAGCTGCACAAAAATATCTTCTTAGAATTAACAATGAAATGCAAATTGCAAAGTAACTGTGCTATCACTAAATCAATCCTGTGGCTTACTTGGGGCCAAACTTTTAATAAGAAATTATTTCAAAGCATAGAACTGGATTTGATTTAGTTTGGAAGAGCCTTCCCACATTTTTTCTTAAACCCAGCCAAGCAGCCAAGGGACAGGAGGCTTCTCAGGTTTTCCATATCTTTTGTCCCCACAAGGGGACAGATAGTACTCACCCCCAGCATATGCAGTCTCTGCTAGTGTATCACTGGATAGCAGTGTCTTTTGAAAAAAGTCTATGGTGAAAGCTGTCAAAATACAACACTTTACAGGTGAAAGGAAACTTACAATTACAGAAATATGTGGGTTGAGATGTTTGAGCACAGCAGCTGACCCTGCCAGCAAGCCACAGTGGCCTCCTGCAGGGAAAATCACTGCATCCAGCTTTGGCACCTGTTCGTACACCTCCAGCCCCACAGTCCCCAGGCCTGACAGGTACACAGCACTGTCCTCCCTGCAGGAAGGAAGGGCACAGCTCAGCAGGGTTCACAGTTGTCAATACAGTAACAGCTCAACCTACTACTTTAAAGACATTGTTCTGGAGGAAAAGATAATACATGAGAGTAAATCACCATCACAAGGGTGATAGAACAGGACACTGCCTTCAGACTGGCTATGGTGTGCTGCGTGAAGTGTGATGGTGGTAGAAAACTTGTGCCATTGGCAAACTCCAGGGTGGAGAGCATGTACATACTTCTGTTGTTAGCAGTATCAGGTATTTACAGAGCTGGCAAGACAGAAGTTATTGTTCCATTGCTGTCACTACCTTTTGCTTCATAAAATTTGAAATGTGGTAGCCCAAGCCAAAAGCAAAGTCTCAGAAGGAGACCTCCTTCTCTGTATTTATAAGTGGAATTCAGTGTTTATGCAAAATGGGAATTTTCATGAAATTTAAGCAGTGCATTCAACCTCATAAACACCAGATTGATAGAGATATGTGTCTTTCCACAATCCAGGGCAAATATCTGTTATCTTCCCATTACTCTGAAAGACTCTGGAAGGGTAAGAGGAGCATTTCGTCATGTCAGAATACTCACTAGTAAACCACTTTCAGGCAAAGGTAATTTAATAAGCAAAATAAGGACAAACATTCAAAAGAATGAAGAAAAGTCTACTGTACAGTCACACAATTGACTTGGATTTATTTCTATGAGCTGGCTTGCATTTTAATTTAAAGGTCTGCAAAAATGCAGACTGATATGTGGGTGGAGAATATGAGGCCTCTGTATGCCTGTATGTTCATTTTTTTTCTGGCAAACAGATAGGCAAACATAAAGATAAATCCAATTATTTAACTTGATTTGCTTGACCCAGGAATTCAGGTCTTTGGAAGCTATGCTTTTATCACCATTAGACATGCATAGAGAGGCTCAGCAGAGGAGCACAGAACACCTGCAAGGTGGAGACCAAGGTCCTCTTAAGTTTTCTCACATATATAGCAAAACACAGCAAATTCCTCAGAGTGAGAATCTATAAAACTACACAAGAAAGGGTGGGAAACTTTCACTCCTGTAGCACTGCTAAAGACAAAGGCAAGAAAACATAATGGGGTGGGCAACTGAGCCCATACATTTGTTTTCTTTCTCAAGACACTGAAGGAGCTTTCTCCTCCTTCTTACATGTTACAGAATATATCACTGCTTTCCTGAAAAATTCTTCTGGAGTCTTTTTTGCCAATAAGGTTCTGAGCTGAGTTTGCAGTTACATCTGCCGTGGCTATGTGGGAAACCACAAGGACCTGCTGAAGTGAATGAGGACTTGAGGTAGTGAATTTACAAGTGAAACTTCACTAATGACTGAAACTTCACTAACAATTGAAAATTCTATCTGAAGAAGACTGTTCTTGGCATGGGGATTTATTAAGTGTTTGAATGAATGTTTCAGATAATCATGTTTTCCTTGCTAATATTTCATTAGAATACTAGTTCACTTATCAGCTCTCAGCTTTTTACAGACATAGAATCACAGAATGTTAAGTGTTGGAAGGGATCTCTAGGAATTATCTAGTCCAAACCCCTTGCCAAATCAGGATCAGCTAGGACAAGCCACAAAGGAACGCATTCAGGTGGGTTTTAAAAGTCTCTAGAGAAGACGACTCCACAACCGCACTGTGTGCAGCTTGTTCAGTGCTCTGCCACCCTCACAAAGTTTCTCCTGCTGTTGAGGATGATAAAATGGATTGTTTATTTGCACTGTGATGGACTATTTTTGCTTTGTGAAAGCAACTGTATCTCTTTCAGTATCATATGCCATTGAAGGAAAATCAAGTATAAGGGCAAATAACTGAAACCTGTAGATTTAAACAAACTTTTTTTAAAAAATCAGAGCTAGAGATTTGGCCATTTGCCTTCTGAAATGTACAATATATCAGCAAAGATAGGCTGTCAGGTTTTGGTTTCTCAATGACATTTTTACATGGTGGCTAGCTTCCTCTGCTATCCAAGTAAAGGACTTGAAAGCTGTCAGCTCTCCTTCCTAGAGTATGAGACTAGTCATATCACAAATGAATGAGGATCAGGTCTGATAAATATTAGAATATGGAGTTACACAAGACAAAACTAGAGTCTCTAGGAGGTAAGGTGTGTAATTCAATCTGCAGTACTCTTACCTCTCTGATTCATAAATCAACCTTTCTCACATCATCCCAGAGGTACTGTGTTACTTATTAGCAATATTCACATTGCATTTGTAATGAGGTCCCAAACACCTATAGGTATTAAAAATCCCATGTTACCTAAGCAGTAATTAGGTAGGTTTAATGACTGAGTTCCAACTTGAAAATCACATTTCCTTCCTGGAATTTCACAGGAAGTTGCAGATGGATAAAAAAATTTCCTCCCTTTAATTGACCTCTTGCATAATAATTTTCATAACATGGTATTTTAATTGCACTCAAGAAACGGGAGGAATCGACACTGACGCACCTAACTACAGGACATTACCCGTTCAGATGAAACCAAAGACAGTCACACAATGTCTACTTCAGGAAAGAGAGAATGAATTGTCAGTTAAGGAGATCCACAGACCAAATTGCTAGGGATTTTATGCAGGCACTTGCTGCAGTAGGTGCCATACAAATACGAAGTGCTGGATAAAGCCTGCACAGAGTTGGCAACAGGGAGAAGAACATCATTCCAGGTCAATGCACCAGAGGGATCACAGGCTATCTCAGGATAATGATTCACCCCTCCATGCTTTGGGAAATCTTACTTGAAAAAAGGTGAGAGAAAGCAGTGGGGGTGGGGGTGGAAAGGAATGTAGAAGACATTGTAGAAGGAAAAAAAAAAAAAAAAAAAAAAAGAAAGAAAAGGAAAGGAAAAACGGATCAGTTCTAAATGTTTTTGTCTGCCTTATTTTAATTGTGGCTTGTTTGATGACCTCAAACAGTTTTATAGTTGTCCTTAACTACTTTAAACATACATGTGAAGTAGCCTCTTAATAATACTTTTTTCAAGCCAGAGTCAGTTTTCTCACTTCCACCAGAAAAACAAAAATTGTGCCGCATTAACCTTCTCTTGGTCTACACCACGCGCCTGAATCCTTTGCATTACAGATTAGGTTTTGCACACTTAGAGAGACCAAAACCAAATGCCAGCCTTAATGCTTTCTGACAGGGTTCATAAAGATTTAACATGTAACCATCTTCATACTAGCCCATATAATTTCTAACCTGGAAGTTTGCCTAATTTGGTGGAAAAACGTGTATCATTTTGGTTTCCAGACCCAACTGTTACAGATAGATTCATGATTTGTGCCTGGCAATATGCAACTGCTCGTAATCCAGGTAATGGGGATATTTTGATGATCTGTAATCAAGTTTTAATGAAACTAAATTGTTTCAAGTGTCAATGAAACAAAATTGTTTGAAGATTTTTATTGATTTTTTTTTTTTTTCTGAGCTGTGCAAGTATCTAATATAATCTTTCTAATCAGCCTGACTTTCCACTTACTCTTCAAGGTAGAGGTAACCATTCTCCTGTGCCAGCCTTCTCGCATGGGTCTGAGAATCCTTAGCTGTAGTGCCATAGGATATAACCATGGCACCATACTCACGACACATTTTCACTCTGGCAGGGGGTGTGCTGGTTGACATGATGACAAACACTGGAATGCGGAGCTCCGCAGCATGGTAAGCAACAGCCATGGTAAAGTTACTGTCCGAAGCCACGATCACCCCCTTTCTTTGCTGATCCTAAAACACAGGTT
The DNA here is from genome assembly GCA_033816785.1 of Picus viridis. Lineage (NCBI taxonomy): Eukaryota > Metazoa > Chordata > Aves > Piciformes > Picidae > Picus > Picus viridis. The sequence continues at coordinate 26,453,440 of CM066586.1, forward strand.
GGTAATTGCACATTATACAGCATCACAAAGTTGTCCTATATGACCCTGGATCATTCTAATGGTCTGACTTCCTTCCTTTCCTCTACTACATGCACGTCTGATGTGATCTCATGACTTACACACTGAACTAAGACAGCAAGAAATCAGTCCTCGTTCCCACACTCCTATGAGTTCCATTCTTGTTCCATTGAAATTAGCTGTAAAATTCCAGCTCATCTGAGAAGAGCTGATATCTTGCCCCTCAGAGCTGACACCTGGTCCTCTTTCCCTGCTCTATTTCATTCATGTTTTCTTTTAATAGAATTTTTTCATGTTATTACAAAAGTAGGGACATAATTGCTGTTTCTGGCCTGCTGTGTCATGCCAATTGGAATTATTATTGCTGCAGTGACTCAATAACCTCCTAAAACAAACTCTAAACAATCTACTCGTGTAACAATGCTGAAATTAATTACAAAACCCATTAGTGATCTAGATGCTTCTCATCAGTCATTGTAACTTAATTTCATCATCACTTCAAGTTTGACAATTTGGACGTGTCAGAAGGACAGTATTCACACAAACACCATCAAGTGCTTGCCACAGAAAAATGCTCACATTTCCATGTTGCAGTCTTTTCTTTTGAATATTTTAAGCATTTCACTATGTCTATGATGTTCAGCACAATGGTTCAAAAGCTAACAAACGCTGTGATTCCATGGACATTATAGGCGAAGTGACATTTACTTCTACTCTTTTTTTGTGAAGCAGAACTTAAACATTGACGTCTTGTTATACCTGTGGCAATGATGTCAGAAGGTAAAGTACACCTCGTTCCTTTACAGATCCTGTGTACTGGAGGAACTCTTTCTTTAGGTAGATGTCCATTCCATACTGCTTGGATAGCCTAGAATACTGGGGCATAGAGATTTCATTACAGAGATGTTTCTAAAATAAATGTTAAAAATCTTCTACACCCCCTATAAGCTCCCTGGTGAGTCATGCATTCAACAACTATGTATGAGCTCTAAAAATTACATTTCATGATCTATTTATTTAGAAATACATGAGAGTGTATTGTTGCCTCCCAGATTCTTCTGGTTCATGGAAATAATTTTCAAACTCACATTAGTGAAGCATGTACCCCACTGTGACCATTTTAGGCTGTGCCTTTAAGAAAGGGACAGTTGCTGGAACACTCTGGCTGAATGTTTTGGTGAAATAATTGAAAACAAAGATAAAGTCTAAACAAATTTCATTGGTAAATTGGTAGAACGCAACTTTAAGTTTTAGTTCTGTTTGAATTTCAGTTCAATTCTGTCTGTGCCTGTCGGCCTGTCTGTTTCTGTCTCTTTCTGAAGCAACAGCTGCTGGCCAGAGTCGACCTTGAATTAACTGAAGTAACCAGATAAAAAAAACTAATTCTTGCATACGCTTTGAGCTAACAGAATTTCCAACTTAATTACCTTTTTCTCTCTCTAACCCTTTTTGGAAAAGAAGGGAGGTAGGGGGAGAGAAGGGGGTACAGGGCTGGGGGGGGGGACCCTCCTGGCTGGAGGAGGGAAAAGGTCTTCTGTATTACGTTCGTTGCTGTATATTTCTGTATATATTGTAAATACTGCATATTATGTACATATTCACTGCATTTCATTCTGCTCGTAAATACAGCACGTTCGTTTTGCTTCTCCGACTGAGTTAGCCGTAGTTTCTTTGTGTGTGTGTGGGAGAACTTTCTCTCACCACCACACCCATGTCATAACAAATTCTGAAAATAACTCTGGTTTTGGTCTTCCTGTTGAAATACAGATGTTAAAATAAGTATTGTCAATTATTTCAAAACTCACCATACAGTCTGATATTCTAGCACTTGCCAGAAGTAAGAATACCCCAAAAATAAGTTTGGCCCCTAACAGATACAAAAGCAGTTAGAAAATTCCTCCTTGAGTCTGCCATGGTTTCTGCCACTGATTCACTCTTGAGTATTTTCACAAATATGACTTTAGTAAAGACATTTATTTATTTGGAGAACAATGGAAATCTAAAAAGAGTTTCCCAGGACTGGAAGTGTAAGCAGCAGCTGTTTGAAAATGCCTAGTGTCTGGAGCAGAAAGATCTCTGAGCTGAGAGGAATGAGCAAGCACAGTACATGCAGTTACACAGTGTCCAAGTGTACAATTTTTTTTCAAAATGGATTTTTTTAACGTCAAACCTTCATCAGTTTTTATAATACTACACTCACGGCATGCATTGGCACATTAATTTGCTGTTACCATACTATCTAAATCAGGAGTTTTAAACAAGATAGCTTTTGAAACAGAGCCTCTGCAAGCCTGTAGGCTCCAGTTCCCCAGGCTTACACTAGGTGTCTCTATTTCGTAACTGGCTCTATTTGCTCCACTGGCTGCCAAAGTAAATGAGGACCGGGGGATTTAGAGGATCAAGCCTTCATCGATCACAAGTCACAAAGAGAGATAAAAACCAGCATGGCAATATATTTTAAATAGTTATGTCAAAAAGTGTCCGGTAGAGTCATGCATGTGGTGTGTAGAGCACACAGCCGTAGGTACTGACATTTTTCAGGCTGTGGGACTTTCAAATTGAATTTATAAAACCTAAATATAACTGAAACAGATACTTGCTTTAAGGTATAAAATAAAACTAAATATTTCAGATTAATGTTTCAAGGCTTTTTACAAGCACATATTAAGTTTTTCACCCATAGGTGGAATCAGATTCTCTGTTTTGCTTTTGAAAAGCCTGCAATAGGAGCCAGCACTTGCTGCTCCTTTGCAAATCTGGCTGCAGAACTGAGAGAATGGAAAGTGCTTAGTAAACTAATAGGATAATGGTTTCTATCCTAAACAGCCTAACCTACAGAGAATGCCTATGCAAAACAGAACAAGGACACTAGAAAAACACTCCTTTACTTGTTCTTCACATGCAGTACTAGTTTTAGCATTTTTGTTTTTGTAGAGACATGGATTCTAAAGTGAGCAATGAGAAAAAGGATCTAAGGAGATCAGTCCTGTGTCTTTATAAACTTGCTAAGTCTCATATATTTAGAAATATGTGTCATTAAGTCACTCTTTCCCACAGCAGTGGTATATAGTTCAGGTCATTATTAATTTTGATACTCAATATTTTAAGTCTTTGGGTTATCCATTTGTTTCCTTTAACTGAGTTTTCTTTTTTTTTCACACAGCCTAAATATAGCAATTACTTCTAATAAAGGAAACATCAAGGCTATTTTCAGCTGTACTGACCACATGCATGACCTTGTAAGAAGCATTGAACCAGCCTGTAAGCCTTCCCTTTTGTCACTCTAATCTTATCTAAGGACTACAGATACTGTGTCTAATGTAAGAGACACAGCACAAGCCTCCATTTTGCATCCACGAAGCTAACACAAAGCAACATCTAACGTTCCTTAAAGCTTCATATTACACAGATGCCTGCAGGAGCAAAAGGTGGACTTGGTGGCACAGTCGTGCCTTTTCCTGCATTGGGATGTGTTGGCTGGCTAATTTTCAAACTGACAGCCATACCTTGGGAGCAAGTAAATGGCTCAGGGGACAGGGCCAAGGTAGACTTCACTAGTTTTGCACTGTTGGTCAGACCTATTTGAGCTGAATGTTAATGAAGTCCCTCAATGACCCACACAGTCAAGGCTCCCACAGTCTCATACTGGCAGACATACAGAGATAGCATCTTAAAACTGTTGGGCAGAGGTGCATGAAGGCATGACCCAGGCTACCAAAGGGTGCAGAGACAGCTGGTTCTGCTTTCCAAATTAAGCCAGGAAATCCTCATTCTCTCTGCCTGTAGACCTAGCTTTGTACATCAAGATTAAACCCATCTAATATATATGACCAGAGTTGCCAAACACAGATGAGTGCAGTGCTCACTACCTGCAATATAAATGCAAATCTTCTTTTCCTGGAACAGCCTCTCCAGAAAAGGAGAAGGCTGACTATTCTGTCTAGCACACTGCCTGTCTTCTCCAGCATGACAGACTGAGAGTTTTGGTGACAAACAATGCAATGTGCAAAGTTTGGTGCACTACCTCTGTTCACCCAGGCCCTGACACATTGACCACCTGTGCTGCACGTGTGTTTGCTTACTCCCCTACCACCTTCCTAGGCCAGGAAACTTTTCCACTCTGAAAGAAAATCCAAGTACAGCTGGCAGGATGGTTTACTCCCAAGTCACTCAGAACAGGCATCCAGTACACCTTGATGCACTGTGGCCAGCATTACTCCGCAAATTCTCTGTGCCACCTTGCAGCCCCAAATGGTCTTGTATCATGCCCTTTCTCATGAAGCACATATCTTCAGTAGCATGCTACAAAAACACTTCTGTCCTAATTTTGGGAATTCTAAGCTAAAAAAAAAAAAAAAAAAAAAAAAAAGAATCAACAAATGATTATGATGTTTCTGTATCAGCAACCATTACTTGGGAATCAGGAAAAATGCTGTGCCTAGCAGACCAAATCACTTTGCTCCAGGGACTGTTAACCTCAAGCAGTGGCTCAGACTTCCAAAGTCCCCTTTCCTTGTGCAGGCCAGAAAGAAAATCCACAGTCAGTTAGGCTGGCAATGTATCCTGGGTCAGCAACAGGGAGTGATTTGGGGCTAAGTTGTTCTTTTCCCCTACTAGTAACCTCTGGCCTTTAGTGGGAACTCATAAGGATTACGATACCATGACACATCTCGTGCTGATGACTACTGTCTAATCATCATTACAATAAACATCAACAGCTATGACAAATGGGTGGGCTGGCCACTCTTACATATTCTGTATGTTTGATAAATAGCCATCATGAATAGCTCCCAACAGTAGAAATACACTACAGTTTAAATAGCTTATCATTGCACTTCTTTTGTGCTTCAGCAAATGCTTGTACCTTTATGGGAGTGTCTCAATCATTTTCATACTCAAGCTGAATGAAGGGTGCATATGTTTGTGTATGGATATCTTAACATCCTTGGTTTTTTGAAGATGCATGTGACAGAACCACCTAGTTACAGAACACATCCAGCCTTGCCAGGCTGGCCAGGATAGTGAGGAAAATCTGTACCTTCAAAATCTTCAGATATGAGGGCTAGTTCCAAACCAGGCCCTCCCACAAGGCTGCTTACCAAAACACTGATAGTCCACCATCTCCAACTCGTGTTTCTTGTAGCAAGACTTTTCCATTAGGAGCATAAGACCATAGTGCATTAAGTCTATGCCTAATGTGGTTTATCCTTTGTTTACAGGTCACTGCAATCTTTGAGGATTTAGGTTAGTGTAAACAGATAAGAAGAAAATTATTATTGACAGTTAACAACAACCAGTATAAACATGAGTCATCTCCCACAGATCTGTCTGCTGCAACTCACACATACTTTTCATGCATTTCTGATCAGCTTTTATAAAGGAAATAAACATTAAGACAATGCAAAGCCATAAAGCCTCCCTACCATGCACGGGGTTTTCTGAACACCACACTGGATTTTGAAAGCTGCTGCACTAATATCTTCAAATCGAATCAGCTTGTTACAGCTTGACAGGCTGGTCCTACTGCTTGACTGGGGGATGCGGGAGAGGGCATCCCTAAGTAACTCCTCATTACGGCTCACTATCTTCATTTCCCAGGTCTTCACATCTCCATTCAGGTAATCCTCCTCACCAAAATCTTTCAGTCTCTCAGGGTTGATAGAGGGTTGCTTCTGCCCAATAAGACCATTTCTCATCAGCCCATCTTTACAGCAGTGAAGATCACAAAGTGCTGGGGTATCTTGTTTCTTTATTTTACTTTCATCCCTAAAAACAAATAAAAGAAACTTGTTAGGAAAGGCTTGACATTTAACATTTAAGAGGCATGCACGTCTCAGTTGCTCTGTGCAAGCCTCAGGCAGGCAGACTGAATTATTACTGTTAAGTTGCTTATCTTGTAGGTGGGTTAAAAGCTACTATAACCAGCCAGCCTTCAGAAAAGTCTCAGGTAACCTGGCATGCAGACGAACTGGAAAAATGTCTTACCCAAGAAAATAAGAAAGACATAAAATTGGTGCTGTCTGGGCAGCCAGACCTTTCTCAGTACTCAGTCTCAATCAGCAGTGATGCCTGTTCAATGCTTCCAGAGATTTTTAAATAACTGGAATTGTATTTGCTGTATGCAACTCCCTGATTTCATAAAAAGGCAAATAGCTGCAGCAGAGCGTTCCCCGATACTATGAATAACAGTAACAAATGTCATTACATCATACACAAGAGGTCTGTTTCTCTTCTCTTGCATACTTACAGAGCATACTCTTGACGGCCACTACTGCCTTGTGACAGGAAAGAAATTACTTTGATAAGGGATAACAATTATATCTTACTTCAGAGCTAAAGAACTAGGTCTCCTGATCTGTCAGTTAGCACTGCATAGATAAAAACATCTGTAAATAGGACAACACTGGGATGCCACACAAAACCTTCCCCAATAAACTCCAGAGAGACAATACTCCTACAAATTTGTGAGTTTTCCTACCTTCAGCTGCCTTACTCTATGGTCCACAGTGTTCTATGATTTTACAAGGAAAAATATATTGTAGTGTAGGATTTTGCGGTCCTGGTAACAAATAAATGCAAAACTTCTAGGAATTATTGGAATTTGGAAACCAGTGTGGGGAAAAAGAGCATTAAGCAGACAAGTGACTTTGAAAAGAGACGAAACCACCCCTGGTCTATGGCTATGATTACACAGAGAGCATAAGCCTCTCTCTACATGAAGGACTCAATATTTACTGCTTGGAAGAAAGGGTTTTCTCAAAAAGGTATGTGTTAAATTATGTCAGAGATTCCAGCATCATCTCCAATAAAAAAACATTTAACACTTTCACAAAATAACTTCAGTTTAAGTTATGCAGTCATTCATCATCAGGGCTGGCTAGAGCAAATGTTGCCCTAGTTTTACAGCAGTGATCAGCACTGTGTTATGCATTGCAATGACTTCCAAAAAGAATTTTAAAATATTTAGAAACAGCTGCTTTTTGAGGAATTGCCCTGCTTTCAGCAGTGTCATCATCATCCATTTTCTCTGTGGGCCCAATAATCTGTGCCAGCAGCTCTGCTTCCTATAACACTTCCAACAGAGAGAATTTCACATAACAATATGGACAACATAAAAGGTTTTGTTCTTTGAATCAAGTCGTATACCAATAGTATCAATCTTCCTGTATATCCTGACATAGGAGGAAAAAAAAAGGACAATTTTTGTAGCAAAGCCTTCTCTTTACAAAATTAATGAGATCAAGACCTTTTTTAAAAGATAAATAAATAATTTGCACATTCATAACTTTCTTACATTCAAACTTCTGATTTAAAATCTTTTCCTGATACTGTACCATAAAACTGATACACCCAAACAGCTGACATGCTGCCTCTGAAATAATTAGCTTACCAAATAGCTCTATTCCATACTTTTCTCCATTCTCCTTTGGGGTTAGAAAGTTGGAATGCATCATAAAGATGTTAAACTCCCACTGTCAGTTATCATGCATATTAGTTAGCTTCATGCACACTGTCTTCCCAAGAACTTGTTACTGCACAGAGGCTGCCTGCTCCAAAAGAACATTTTCCAAACAACCATAGGCCATAACCACACCAAACAGAGAACATGTACATCTTATCTCTGAATATATTATCAAAAATATTTCGCAAGCATTAGCAATGAATGATATTTCTTACACTGGCAATGGGTTAAAAAGATATATGCAGAGTGAAATAGTTATAGGTAGATAAATTTGCCTTTTCTAGGGTTTTTTTGTATTTTTTTTTTTTTTTAAGCTGGCTGACATTTGAGATAGAAAATAAAGTCACACTTTTTCCTTGCATCTGTGGCAGTCAGCTACAAAAAGTCCATTAAAAAATCACAGCCAAAGATGTCCATTAATGAATGTGGATTCTGCTAGGGGGCAATGCTTCACCATACTACTGCCATCAGATATTTTTATCTACAAATAGAAAGGCTAAAATTTTTAGCTTCAGTCTTGGATATCCTTTTTTCAGCAGAACAAAGGATGGAAGTAAATAATTTTCTTAGTTCTTGATCTGCAGCAACGCTCTAATGAACAGTGAATATCTGCTCAGCACCATCATGGAGACAAGACTAAGGTCATTGGAAAATGATCACGGAGAAAAACAAAACCTGAAAGTCAAACAGCTGTAGAATATGTGCAGGCTTTTCAAGCTTGAGATAGGTTTCAAGTACACCCAAAATATCACAATCTCAACATTTAATGTGGAAGCTATCATCCGTTTGCTTCTGAAAGGTCAGCAGCTTTGTTATCAAAGGAATATCACGGTGCTATTGTATATGTACGTATTCTATATAGTTATTTCAGATTAATTTTTATTCTCCTTCTTTGTACATACTTTTCATTTACATTAACAAATTACATTTTCCCCTATTAAACCTGAGAGCTTTCAAACTTCCAAGGTCAACAGTAGGTTGAGGTTTGATAATCCATCACAAACAGGCAACTAATAACCCTATTGGATTATTGTCTGTTGGGAATTTCTTTTGCAGGAACCGTCAAAGCAGGCAGTCAAGCATGCAAGTACTCACAGAAAGACAGCACGTTACTTCCCATGCACAGTAACAAAGCATGGCCTCTGTTGTAGCAATCATGACCACCAGATGAAAATCTGAGCCAATATAAATACAAACCCCAGCATTATAAAACATTGCTCCCTTCAAATGCATCACACTTCCATTTCTGGACTTTGTTTCAGAAAGTTTAAAGAAAATGTCTATTTATTTCCATCCTTAACACAAATATCCAGCTGGCAAGCTTTGTTACATAGTTACAAATGACCACATTTTACCTTTAAAGTGATTAGTACAAGCAAACATGGAAACACAGTTTACAAACCTACTTTTTCAAGAGCAGCTGCTCAGCATAACTGAAAAGAAAAAAAAAAAAAGATAAAATAAAAGATCCCTATGCAAACATTTTATGAATAATTAAGGATCTGGAAAAAATATCTTTTGTTTAAGCAGATATCTGTACACAGTTTGAAGTCTTAAAGCCAGTGCAAAGAGATTGTGTGCTGAAATGTACCCTTAGAATGATTAAAAACAACGACACAGAATGAAAAAAAAAATTGTTACCAGGTTTTTTTTTTTAATATACTGATAAATTTCATCAGTTAAGCAGCACTGGGGAAAACAAGTTTAAAAATACACTAATAATACACCAAGTAATTAATAAAACAAATAAAAATAATTTGGGGAAGATAAAATACAGTAGTAGCACATACAACACCTGAAGACTGCTACTGTTACCTTTGTGACAGGGAGAAAGAAATGCCCGTGCAGTGCTCTTGTAATCATGGGACAATTACATGTCCCCATCAGATGAAGCATGTGCTGATTGGATTCCTCAGGATCCATGTGGCAATAGAATAAAGATTAAACTGATACACCAAATTCTCTTCAGCTTCTAAAACTGAAGGAGCCAAAAGTCTACAAAGTCAGGGATATCTAGGACAGAGTCAACTGGGAAGAATTAGTCACTGCTCCTCACAGGGGACTATCAATGAAAGTAGAAAATTCAGGTAAAAAAATGGAACATTTATCTTACAAAAACAATTAACTTGAAGAACTCATTGCCAAAGGATAATATGGAAAGCAATAGTATAATTGGGCTCCTAAAAATTTGTGCATATGTATGAATATAGGTCTAATAGAGCCCGATAAACACATTGTACAGGAAGCAATCTGTGATTCAGGAAGCTCCTAAGCACTTAGGTGTCAGACTCCATTAAAGCATATGAGAGACAGCGTCTTATATGGTTTTTGTTTTTCTCCAAATTCCTGTTACTGGGCACCACTACTGAAAAGACACAGAAGTAGACAGTGCTTTGTTCTTTCCCAGTGTTGCCATTTTGATTTGCAGACATATCCAGTGTCAGATTTTGGTCCATTTGGTTGCTTTTACACTTCTTAAAAAAATCAGTCACAACAATGCATTTTGAGGCAGAAATGAACCTGGAATTATGGACATAGCTTCCAACATTACTGTGCTGTTTCATAAATAGAAATTCAAGTGACACAAAAGGAAATGAAGACTTTTTTGGTGTAAGAGTGAAAGCTCAGGATTTATTTTTCATTTCCACAGCAGGCTTTGTCACTGTATTTACAGTGATGCACACTCATAAGGAAGAAGGACCAACAGTTTAGTGCAAGTTCCCCAATGTATTTTAGAATCCTTAAAGGCTTATGCCATGACAAGAATTTCAAACTCCAATGCCCAACTTGGGCTGATCTGTGGTACAATGCAAACTGGATAGAGCTAGAACACTACTTCAAGCCACCTCAGTGAATCAGGGCCAGCCCCTCATTAACTCAGCAACACACACCCTTTTAGCCCATATCTGAGAACAAACTACAGCCATTACACTGCAACCTAATGACCCCTCCCCAGACAGGAAGGGGAATGGGGAAAATGCAATATAAAGTGTACAAAGTTATACTCGGCCCCACGAAAGTACAGAAGTGAGCTCCTCCAGGAACAGGGAGAAGATGAAAGAGGAGGAGCAGGAAGAGGCTTCATCCTTAGCAAACTTCCTCCTTTGTACTGAACATGACATTTAGGGTCTGGGATACACCTGTGAGCCAACTCAGGTCAAATGCCCTGGCTGACTTGGAACTGCTCATGGCCTACAGGCCGTGACTGGCCTAGGATTCTGTCCTAGCAAAGCCAGAACAATGCTTTGGGGGTAAGGGTTTCTTAAGCTTGTGTCTATATGCTGCCATCTTCTTCAGGCTTCCTAAACACCTTCCTGGAGCACACCAAGTAGCAGACATTGGTAAAGTTTTAGACATACCAACCATCTGCTTTCTAGATAAATGGGCTCAGATCTTATGCCTACAAGTTGAGGATACTTATTACAGCAAAAGGTGATCCCTTTAAAGTCACATCACTTCTTTTCTCAGAGTCCTAGGCAGAGATGGATCATGTACTGCAGACATGAGGTGGAGGAGAGGCTTGCTGTAGGTCTGTTCAGCTTATGACTGAGATGTCACTAGGGCTGGGATCTCCTCTCAAAGGAGTGAGAAAGAAGTAATCCCAGGATATGACAGAGAGGGCCCTTTCCCTCATCCAAATCCTTCTTTTATCCAGAATCTTCCCAGTTCCATTAATCCTACTTATTCCATGTCCCCAGCCTCATTTCCCCTGACCCTTCTGAAAACCTGAGCCTCCCCCACCCTTCTGACACCTTCCCTCTTTGTTCCATTCCCCTTCCCCAAAATGCCCTAAATAATGCTGTTCTATCCCAACTCCTTTTTGCAGTGTAAATCCCTGTGAGCTCATCAGCTTTTGCAAAAAACTCTACTGACCCCAACCAATCCTCTTCTCTATTTTCCTCTCCACAAACACACCCAAATTCCTACAAGCATCTCAGCAGCTTAAGTGTGTCTTTATGAAGGAGAAATGACAGAAAAATGCAGAGTAAGTTAAATACAAGGAAGCATCATAATAGATGTTATCTTCACTGCTAGTAATTCTAGGTTGCTACACTGAATAGCGTCTGAGTATCCTTTGCAGGACTACAGGGTGACAAGTAAACTCCCCAGGCACAGGGAAGAAGCACAACAGATCTCTCTTTGACAATGCATCTTCCCCTAAACAGAAATTCAGTAAATATTAGCTCAACTTTATTGATAGAAACTGGGGCACAGACAGATCGAGTGACTTGCCTAAGACTCCCACAGGAAGTTCATAGCAGGGCTACTTATCAAAGTGTCTTAAAGGCAAAGAGATCAGGGCTTAGTTACTAACCTGCATGACAGATGTTAGGGTATGTATACACTGTAAGCATACATAGGTGCATAATAACCAAGCCATGAGATTGAGCAGGCATTTATAACTGTTCACCATATACAGGTCTGACAAAACCATGTGACGATATGCCAACCACAAATCCAAAGAAAGCTCAGGCTCATGCAGGGAACAACCAAGCTGCTTTATCACTTCTGATAAAATACTGACTTACTTTCAGTAAGTGAAATTTACCAGAGCTTGAGCCTAGTGCTCTATCTGCCTTCATCTGTGGTCATAGCCTGTTGCCAGTCTTTTGTACACATGACAGAAATGTCACCACTTACTGCTGGCAATGGCAGCTGAGTGTCAGATGCTAAACAGATAACATGACAAAAAGTAATCTGAAAGCAAGAACTCAGAAGGTTACCCTTCTTGGTTACCTCTGCTTCAACGCCTTCCAAGTGCCCTTCAGACACATTCCTCAAAGCAGTTCTTACAGGACGTTCACAACTGGGCATGTCAAATTATCACTAACAGACACATAAAACTCTCCAAGTAATTAAAGTTTTTTCCTCATTAAGTTAAATGTATTCTGAGTTGAGAAGGTCTCTGGTGATTTATGAATCTCCATACTTGACTTGAAAGAGAATGAATAGCATGACCCAAACTAGAAGAGTGGTTCTGCAATGAAAGGATTGTGTTAAGGTTCTCAGCTCACTGCAGAACACATCACATCATGTGTGTGACTTTGGGCAAGCCATTTTTTCCATTTAGAAGTGAAACCTTGTCTTCCTCCTTAGTGTTTCATGGAATTTTATTAAGAGCATTAAGTTCATGGAAACAATTCATGTTTTAAATATCACCATCATCTGTGGCTATTGGCATGATAGAAGAATGAGAACTGTCCCTTGATTATACAACATCTGGTAACACCAAGCTGTGATCTTGCTAGCAGCGTCCAGATAATAAATATGGGGAAGAAAGTAACTATGGAAAAGGTTAAATGTGAAGCTATGAGAACACAACCATGCCACATGGTGCAACCCCCTGCAGCTGGTGCTAGACAAGGGCACTAGACATATCCTAAATTCTATCTGCACCATTCTAGTCTGAATTCAGGAATTCAAGAAGACCATAAGCACCATAACAAAGGCAACCACAGAGCACTTGTAATAACAGGAGCTGATCCAGGCTATTCCAAGATAAATTTTCAGCAGTACTTCAGCCTGTCTAGGGCTATTTCTAATACCATACTCATGAAGAAATAAAAAAGCCAAACTCCACAGGCTTAAAGTATTCAGATCTCCACTGCTTCTAGAGTAACTCATACCCACAGAACCCTAGGAGATATTGGAGAAGTACAAATAACATTCCTCTTTTATTTGAAGAAAATAAGGAAAGGAAAAAGAAAGCATTACCTATACAGCACAGCGACTAAATAAACAATGAGGTGAAGCAAAACTCCAACTACGACACCGTAAGGAGGCAGGAAGGGTCCAGGGGTTGTCATGTCCATAGGCCTGGCCTTGGGTGGACCCCAAAGGCTGACCATGACCCCTGAGGGGGAGAAAGGAGAGCTATAGCTCTAAGTCAGACAGCAATATGCTCCAACCTTTGCCAGAAAGGATCGTAGTCTTCATCTTCCCTGGAGCGGTCCCTGGGACTTCTGTTTTTTAACACCCTGGAGTAGAGAAACTGTGCTGCAAAATTCATTGTAATTCCTGGGGTAAAGTACAGCTGGAAGACTTCAGGCAGGACACCCACTTGCCTGTGAAAAGTGCCAGCCCTGCAATGCCTGGATGGGAAATAGTGGGTGATGTGCTGTACACAGCTCTCCAGAGCTGGCTGGGGGAGGAAGTGCCCTTCAGAGAGATGTCTGCTGCTATTTAAAGAGATTATTTCAGAGGCCAACCTGTCCTTGTCAATTTGAGTCAAGGCCTGGATTATGCTTGGGTGACACTGTTAGCTGGACACTCAAAGCTTTAGTTACATACTGCTTAGCTGTGGTTCATGATCTCGGCCTGCTATAGGGCCTGCAGTGTAATGGCATGAACTTAGGTAGGCAGTCAGCAAGAAAGAGATGCCTGTTAAGTGGAGGTTGAGTCATCTGCAGTGATCCTTTGAGGCACCACCTGGGGACATAGATCTTTGTGACTGATTACATTGTTTGGACCTTCTCTTGGCACAAGTCCTTGTAGCAGAAAACCAGACATATCCAGATCATACAGACAGAAAAGATCATCTAGGGAACAGGAAGCCATAGATATTAAAACACCTGAACATCTGAATCTGCTCCTCATTGCCCTGAGAGCACACTAGCAAAGGCCACATTTCCAAGATGCAGCATGACTGTGCAGTGGGGATAGGAGCAGGAGGTCTTTCTGTAGTCCCCCTCTGGAATATAGCCCTGATGGAATGCAGGCTCCAGGTTGCTCAGGGTATCCCTTTCCAGGTATCTGTGGTCCCTTAGTACCCTCTAGTTTCTGCTGCCAGCATACAAAATCTTAACCACTTAATACAGAGGAGAGGCACACTGTAAAATCTCAGACTGTGACTTAACCCTCCCAACAGTGTACTGTGAAAAATATATAAGGAAATAAATGATCAGATAGTCTTCTGGGATCTCTAGGAAACTCTGAGCTGTCTTGATGGAGCCTTTCCTACACTGGCATGGCAGACAGGTCCCCTGACTTCATCCAGAAGAAGCTCTGGATTCATCATTTTTCCTGTCTTGCCCACTCAAAACCCCAGAGGCTGTGCAGGTGGTGCCAGCTTTCTGCAGGTTTCATTTACATCTTTCATAGTGCCACCACCCAAGGTTTGGTTTGTGTTTGTGGAAGGAAATAATCATTTATATCTGCACTGCTTTAGGCATAGTTAACTGCGATCTCAGTAAAACCAGGCTCTATCAGGGATACTGCATACATCTGTAATGCCATCCTTGAGAAGTGTTTTTATTTACAGTATTATTGACTTGTACTTAGATAATTTTGAGCCTAAAATACCTCAACACTTCAATCAAGGAACAGAATTAAAATTCAGTGCTCATGTGCCAGTGTGTAAGACTAAAGGTTAAATTAATGGAAAGAAATGAAAAATCTGAGTCTCAGAATAAGTTTAATGTTCACTGGGTTGTATATGCCTGCCTGTCTTCCTCAGTCCCTGCAACAAAAGCCACTAAAAGTTAGCATAATGTGGAAAGTAATAGCTGCTTCTTTTCACAGAAAACCTTCTGAAAAATAAAATAGGACCACTTTGACATGAAAATGGAAAACAGTGCTTCATTCATTTGTGACCAGAGAAAATTCAGTTTGGATAGCATTGGGAGAAATAGCTATTACCACTGTGAATAAAGAATCCATTGAACTACAGTCTTGAAGAGGTTTTGAAGAACTTGCCAAAGTTTCTACCCACACTAAATAAAACTAATAATATTTCCAACCTCAGTGAGAACAGCATGGGTGGGAAGTGATAGTCCCTCCAAAGCAAAGCATTCTTTGCTGAATTTGATCAGTTGCAGAAGGAAAGAGGGTGGAGACTGCAGTTAAGCCAAGAAAAACAACAGAAGCTATTCAGAGAGCAGCAACACAGAAAACCAAACTGATCATTTAGGATTATGTAATGTATTGGTGCAAATGTGGTGGTAGACCACTATAATAATCAGTATGGATAAATAACTATAGGCAATTCAAAAAGAGTTGTGAATTTAAGTAAACAAGAGAGAAAGAAGGAATAGCCATTAAAAGTTTCAATGCTCCTTCTAATTCAGCATTCTAATTTCACTTCCATCTCAGTTTCTAAGTAAATCATTATTTATAAAGCAGGCCAGAGTTTCAGCCCTCACTATTTCTATGTCAGATAGCAGCTAACCCATGGCAGTGAAATGTCATGATCCTGTTTGTTATTTTTAGGGAGCTGAGAAAGAGACTCATAAGGTAGGTTGAAATCAACTGAAACAACTCTAGCTTCCTCAAGCTATGTTTTGTAGCAGCTGAGAGAAAGGACATCGATTCAAAGAACATATCTGCTGGCACCAGAGGCTAGAAGGAAGCCTGAGAGTGCTTTGTGTAAACTGTGCAGGGCAGACAGTATTTGGTAAATATTTTGAAGAAAGGATTAGATGTTTCTCAAGACAAAAAGCAAAATTTTACATTAGAGGTCCCAAAATTATCACCCCAGAATATTATTCATATCAGAGGTAAGATTCTGAACCAATACATTTCAATAGCTGAGCAAAAACTGGAAACTCCAGCACATATCTTGTGTTTTGCTGGCACAAAACCAAACAAACGTGCTCTCTACCATTGAGACTAAATAACTGATAAGAATCAGCAAAACATTTTGTGTTGCTATATGGGATATTTAGTTCAGCTGCACTAAAAAACGTTTGATGATGTCTTCCAAACCAGAACTATTCTATGGTTCTATATTCTTCTTACCTCAATTTCCAATTGTAGAATAGCACTTTTAATACATGCAGAGGCGGTAAATTGACATTGAAGTTTCAAATTGACAAAGGTCTTATCTAGATATCTTTGGATAATGTGAGATATCCTATGCTATCACTGACTCCAGGCTTTCTGATCTTTTGGGTCTCAAGCATTGGTCACGAGGCTGCATTCATATTAAAGGAAATGGGCACCGGCAGAAGCCCATACAGTAAATCCCTGTAGAGATGTATTAGCTTGTCTGTGCAGAGCACAGCAAGTGTGATCAACAGCTTCACCTTCCACTATTTCAGAGTGCATTGGAACATCACAGCGACACTCTATAATCTCAAATTACTGCTATAATCATTATCTTTTCACTAACAAAAATCACCAAGCATTCAAATGAAAAGCAGATGTGAGCTAAAATACAGAAAGGTTTTTACAGACTTACTGAAACAGACTGATTTGCTGCAGTCTATAGATTAACTACTACATGATGCTTTCAGAAACTCAAAAAGCTTCTAAAAGATGCTTAAGACATCACTGCTTAGATATCCAACAGCAGTAATGAGCAGATGACAGTTTCTGCTGAAATAAATAAATGCTTTGCTGGCGTGCCATAGATCAGCCCCTGTCAGCATTGGTATTTATGTGAATTCCTCTGCCTCCCCCTCAGCCTAAGCAAGCTCAAGGTCAAGTACGTAACAGTTTGGGGTCTATTACTTTGACTTAGACTATCATTGATCTAAATCCTCTTCCCTTGTCTCCTGCTGTGTCTAATTTAAACATTGAACTCTCAGTTGCAGTTCATGCTGTGCTGGAGATCAGCTCACCTGGACTGTACCCAGCCTGAGTTTTGCTGAATGCCACTGTGGGCAGAGGAAAACGAAGGAGTTGCCTGAGCCAAAGGCAAGGGATGGGAGATGTAGTGGCTCCTGGGGTAACCTGATGGCCCTTCAGACAGAAATAGATCACTTCATCAATCATCCATGAGGCAGCTCCCTGCCTGCCGGGTGATGTTTATCCACCGTAGCCAGCACCTCCTCCCCTGCCCTTCTGCTGGGCTACACTCCTGCCCACCTTGCCTCATCTCTTCCCAGTCCTACACCCTCCCTTCAGTGACTCCATCAAGGCTGTACAGTCAAGTACCTCTCAGTTTTTCTTTCCTGGTTTTAGTATCTAATACCAGCAGAACACTTTCTGTACCCTGTAATTTATTCTTCTAAATTCAAACCACAGGCTCTCTAATTCACTTTCTTAATGATAATTTAAAGAAAAGAGATTACCTCAGAACTGTGTATAGTGTCCTGACCAGACACATGACTTCTCTGTCCTCACTTCTGTTGCTTCTTTTTCCTTGCACACATGCAGTCAGCCCTCCATTCCCCTTTCATGTTTTTTATCCTCTAATCTTCTATTTCATCTTTTCTCAATGCTATCAGAAAAGATCTGAGATAGTTACCACTGTGAAACAGAAAATTATCACTTCATTCTTTTGCAGATGATTAAAAGTATCCAAGAAGGAAAAAACAGGAAGTACTTACAGAAAAATCCCCCACAAAATGACATAGATAAAACACCTGAATTAAGAAATAACATTTTTGTTATTCTTATAATGGTTTCCAATGATGGGTGTGAATTAAACAACAATTGGGACAGATTATGTATTATATATTATATTATAGATTGTATATTATATTTTATTATACCTGAAAAGGGTATTGTAGCAGATATTTTAACATACTTGGAGCCAACTGGTCTCTTAAACCAAGGTAGGATGTCCTAAAATCTGACATTAGAAACAGCATCCATGCTATCCTGATTTCCTGCAAGGACTTGTTTCAGGTGGTAATTCTTTGTCTTGTTTCATGCATAACACCTACTAGAATATCCGCAAAGATGCAGCAGATAGCAGGTGGAGCCACCATCAGCCTCCACACCAAACACATATGGAACTGATCAGTCTTCAAGGATCTCATCAGAAAAAAATTCTGAATACAGGGTGGAGGACAAGAATCCAGAATCCACATCCGTTTTCTAACAATGTGAATTAATGCCTTGCCTCTGAAGCTCATGGTGGATGCTAATTTGTTAATGTATTAATATGCTCATACTCTCACAAGGATTTTCATGCCTCAGATCAGCTTTTAATGGGATTTTTTTTATGGGCACTGCTCTTTCCATTCATTATACAATTTCCCTATGACAGCTACCACACATTCTCCTATTAAATAGTGGCATTATGAAAATATTTAAGTTGTCTTAATGCAGTTTTGCAGCTGGAATTAAAGAGGTGAGAAGCCAGTACCATACAGTAATACCTACCTGTGCTCTAGAGGAATCTTGTTGGTCAGGATCCATCACATGATTAACTACACTGACAGCAGGATGAAAAAATCCATTCACATTCTTGTTCAGTCTCTGCCTAGAAGCATGTGGCAAAAGCATGCCTGAAGAAAAAATGCAGCCAAAATATGTGAGGGATCTGTAATAAGAGAGGAATTACTGCCACCCTGTTATATGTTCTATTTACTCTGACACATGTATTTTAAAATGAGTCTTAACCTGGGATTTTTAATACATTGGCTGTAAAATAATACATGTACTGTGAATTTTCAGAGGAACAATAGTGGAGTGATTATCTTGGCTTGTCTCTCTGGCAAGTCATTCTTTTCCTTGCATCCATCTGTGACCTTGTGGTAATTAAGAGGGAAGAGGAATAAGCTGACTAGTAATGAGAAATAAGATTTACTTTCAGCTGTTCTGTTATATACCTCCACTTCATAAAGTAAATATCTATATTCAAAGGCTTCATATACATGGTTGATGCATTGCCTAATGGAGAAAAGTTCACACATGTTTAATACAGACCTCTGCTTTACTGCTGCTTGTCATGACTCATGTTCACCAAGGTAGTATTCAATAGGTGAATAGCTTCTCAGATCTTAGCTGGTCCTTCACAGAATGAAAATGTTGGTCCAGTTTCAAGTAATTATTTAATTGGAGTGGTTCACAGTATCAGTCTGCTAAGAACACTAGCTGAGTAATTCTAATTTGAGAATGATCAGGTACTTCTCCTATGAGTATTATTTTATAGAATATTGTCTGCCATGGACTCACAAATCTGTTTCACATTTTTATGTGACTCAAATGGGTGGATGTAAAGTTACAACAGCAAAGGGATGCAGCCTTCTGTAATGGGAAATATAACACACGCTATCATCACCATGTGTGCAATAACAAGACTTGGGAGTCAAAAGTCCATTGCTGAGTGAGTAACTTAACTGGGAATATAGTTGATTCATCTTTGCAAGGACAGTTTTCCTTTCTCTAAGCTGGGCAGGCACACTGCATACCATATTTCATAGGTGTTTCTGAGGCATGGGCAGGCTTCATAAAATGCATGAAATCTGTCAAATGAAAGGATCTAACAACTGGTTAAAAACACAAAACAAACAACATTATTCACTAATATTCCATGTGATCCACCTTTTTCTTCAGCTTTCTGATTCAGTTTCCTTGCAGATGATTGCTTAGGAAGCTGAAGCCACAGATACAAAACTGCCTGAAGCCATCAGATGCTTACCTAATGCTGGCAAGCAGAATCCAGCCTAGTGTGTTGGCACGGAGATGACACAAGAGAGTCAATTCCTGTAGCTGACTCACTGTTGGCTTTAGGCGTAGTACAGAATGTATTGTTTTGCAGAAGGCTGGATCAGAGCTGTCTGCTACATGACACATCTGCTTGTTAATTTCTTCAGGGAGGGTACAATTAGAAACAGAGACAATTTTGACAGTATCAAATTTGTTTTTTATATATATATTTATCACTGATTATGCTTTTTGGCAAGAGCAGAACTTCACACTTTTTGATATTCCTTGCAAATCAAGATAATCAACACTAGTACAAGCTGATATATAACACACTGGAGAGGAGATTGCACTGCCACAAAACCTGAAGTTATTCACATACTGAAGGTTGTCACCCACAAGACATGTAACACCAACTGAAGTTGCCTCATGAACAAGAGAAACATGGAAACTCATTGGGGACTGTCAGGGATATGGTACAAAGAGTCACTAGTACAAAAAAAAACACTTTAAATGGCAATGCCTACTTCATGCTGGTGAAATCATCACTTACCAAACAGATGTACTGATGGCAGAGCAAGCTTCTGCTTTTCTTAGAAGCAGTCCGCAATCTGCAGAGCTGCTGTGGTGGGAACAAACTTCTTCAGGTAAAATTCTGCTTCCATGCCTATTCAATTGCTGTTTCAACCCAGCAGCCAGAAACTGATTAAATTAAGAGAGTGAAAGTAAATGGCCTTTTCTAAAAGGGTCATGAGCCAAGCCTCATCTTACATAAAGTGTTCAACAGTCTCCATGTAGAAAGAACTTCCGGTCAAGAGCACCTAGCAGATACTGGCTTTGTTCTGAGAGCCCAATGAATCTCCATGGTACCTAATGGACAAAAATCTCCTGGGGACTGGTAGGCAGGACATGAACTTTGGACCAATTTCATCATCCATCAATAGTAAATCCAGGATAGAGATTATTAGCTTTCATTTCCTTCTCTTCAGTGTAGAGTGCTTTCCTCTCCCTACAAGTATGGGATCTCTACCATATTTTTTCCCCTGAAATAATGTCCACTGAGTTTTCTGTCTTTCACCCAAAAGTCCCAAGGGACTGCAGTACAGCACACTCCATTTTTTACCAAGTATGCTCAACTATATCCTCTGCCAACCCATACTGCAACATTTTATGCCCAGTAAGTATGAACTTTTTCACATGTAACATATGTTCTCTGCCAACACATGCCCTTTGTTCATTGTTTTCTCACTGTGGAGTTGCTTATTGCTTTTGCCAAGCATTTGACTAGTCCAAGACAGAGATACAGCCAGACTGTACAAAAAAACCCCAAAAAAGCCCAAACCCCCAACCCACTCCCAAAATAGACTTAATCTTTATGTTTGCTCTTGCTTCCACCAGACTGCCTGCTGGCAAAAACTCACATCCCAGCTCATTGGTATGCTTTTTTTGGCTGCTGAGATCTTGGGAACATCTCAACAGCTGGATTTTGTGCAAACCTTTATGCATATGTTCTCATTATATTCTCATATATAGACAATTCCAAGATGAACGTGCTGAAGAATGCTTTCTCTGATGGTAATCAGTTACTAACTTTTCAGAAGACAAATAGGTTTGTATCATACTCTTTCTGCTGCTCTCAAATCTCATGTGAAAAATTTACTTTGCAATTTCTGTCACATACCCTGGACATTTTCCACTTCATGTTGCTAGCTAAGTTGTCTACATCTGTAGCTCCATTCTGAGTATTTATAAATAACAGAAGTAATGTCAGGTAATTAACCAAGATCACAAAAATTCTCAGAACAAGTAGTCCTGCTGAAAACCAGAATCGCACTTAGCAGAAGTATTCTTTTTGTCTCCATTTCCTTTCAGTGGAGAAAACTCCTCTCTCGTTACAGGAACAACGCCTAGAGTATGATACTAAAGCAAACCCTCACTATTTTGTTTAGTTCTCCATGGCTATCAGACCAGCATCTTGCTATGGTCAAACATAACACAATATATAAAAATAAGAAGCAGGTGCCTTCGAGGGACTGAACTGTTCCAGGAGTCTGAGTGCAATTCAGGAGGAACCTTGATGAAATGTGCTGAAAAGGGCATGAGTGACTTCAGCAGAGGTGGTCTGGAGTGGAAATGGTGTCATTTTTCAGTGTGTCAAAGGGAAAACTGATTCAATGAATGCTCTTTGATTTTATTAGCATGGTCTAGAGGACGGCAGAAAGCATGCAGAAAAGCATCCACAGATAGGCTCCCTTTGCAAGGCAAAGAATGCATTGGGTGATTTTGCTTAAGAAAGGACAAAAGTAAAGGTCACTCTCTGCAAAGCACAGAAAACACCCAGGTAATCTCTCACTCCAAATATCAGAGCCTACCACATCCCTGTATGACAGCATCTCTACAGGCTCACTTTCAGGTATATTACTCAAATAACTGGATTTTTTTTGCTTGTAGAGAGGTAGAAAACACTAAGGAAACCTATTCTAGTTTTCATGGTTTCATTCTCAAGGGCCAATAAGCACAAACTAGAACACAAGAACTTCCACCTAAATATAAAGAAATTCTTTACTTCGAGGGTGA
This sequence comes from Picus viridis, assembly GCA_033816785.1. Lineage (NCBI taxonomy): Eukaryota > Metazoa > Chordata > Aves > Piciformes > Picidae > Picus > Picus viridis. The sequence goes on from CM066586.1 coordinate 26,475,815, forward strand.
TGGAGCACTGGAACAGACTGCCCAGAGGTGCTGAGAACTGTCCTTCTCTGGAGAATTTCAAAGCTTGTCTGGACATGATCCTGTGCAACTTGATTTATGAGAACCTACTGTAGCAGGAGTTGGACTAGATGATGCACAGAGATCCTTCCAACTCCTATAATTCTGTGATTCTGATTTTTAACACAGTTTATGATGGACAATGGCCTTTAGGATTAAGTAGGACACCTTAATGGCCTTTGATATTTTCCTTGCAAAAGTTTGGAAAAAAGGTAACTCAAATAAACATGAGGAACAATACCAGGAAAGGAGGCCAGTGGGGTCAAAGTCTGACACTTACCCAATCAGCACCAATGAACCCTCAGGACAAATAATTAACATTTAATTAAGATTCTGCTAAGAATCACACACCTTGTGAGAATACCATCACAGCACCATATTTGCACATGATGTTATCAAGTCTAAGCTGTTTCTAAAACCTGCTAAACTGAAAAGAGCTCAGGTCGCTCCTCAGGAGCTCCTACAATCCTGTCCAAACATAAAGCATCGCAGATGGCTGCACCCCAGAAAGATGTTTCTGCAGTCTTCAAAATGACAATAATGGGAAAAGCCCTGTAAGCTCACAAGATCTAAGTTACTGTGTTTTCCAGTGCTTCTGCTTTCCCCACCCTGGATGAAATCCTAGATGGGAAGAAACATCCAGCATCCCTTTCTCCTCCTTTCTCTCTTCCTTGCTTGCTCTATTTACAGAATCCAAAGTTCTTCAGCACATTCCAGTTGGAGTCTCTGTAAATAAATAGAAGGGTAAAAAAAAACCCTCAAAAAAAAAAAAAAAAAAAAAAAAAAAAAAAAAAAACCAAAAAAAAAAACCCATAACCAAAACCAAAAACTTTGGAGAGCTTGGACCACTGCCAGCTTGCCTGGGTAACTGGACTTTGCATAGAGCTGGAAGGGTGTTTTTTTAAAGGAGGGAAGCAGAAAAGAACAGCTCAAGATTCTTGGCTCAGCCTGGGCATATTTCCTCCTCACTCTGGCTAACTGTCAGCACAAACGCCTGGACAGAGTAGTTGACGTGAACTAGGGAGGGAGGCTGTGGGGCTCTCCACCAGGACTACAGCACAACTTGAAGAGGCTGAAACCATGCTTTGCCTTTGGGCACTGGCCTTTATTTTAGTCCTGCAGGAGCAAAATCTTCTAGGTAAGTGCTTCCAAGCCTGCAAAGCAGAAACTCTATCTTAAATGGAGCATGGTCAAAGCTTTTGCATGAGGTGGGAGGAGAAGGTGGTAAAGAACTTCTTACTTTGTGAGCTTTATATGAAAGTCATACAGACATATGATAAAATTTTGTGTGAATACTGTTTTTAATAAGAAGAACTCAAAGTTTTGGTGCTACTAAAATCCATCCTGGAAGCATACTGCTTTGCTAGAGAATTTTCACCTTTCATGGGATAGACTATCACTGTATTTTCAGAAACTTAGAGCTACATGCAAGGGCTGAAGCCAGTGCCTTGCATGTCCATAATTAATATTCTGGCTGCCTTATTAACATACACACTAATCCACTCAGAAATGAGATCAAAGTTCAAGGTGAATAGAGAAAGATTTTCCTATATTCAAACCCTTCATTTTAGATTTGCTGGTGACAGCACAACATTTTATGCTCTTCTGCTTTGGATTTCTTATTACTGAGATTTTGGAGGACATTTCCAAATGCCTTAGGAGCATGAAGTATAAACACAAAATGTCTCATACGCTTGCATCTGAATTATACTTTCATTAACAGCAGATTAGCACTGGAATAACTTGTAATCACACCATAGCTGACAGTGTGAAGCTACTCATTTTGGCTAGTTCCAGGGTTTAACAGTCCCCATGTAGCCACAAACCTGGCTTCCTTGTCTACTCGTATTAGGTGTTTCCTGCTAGCTGAAGCCCAGTTTTATTTTCCTTCTACTCTTCTAGCAATACACAATATTTGTATTTCATGTCAGGGTAGTAAGTTTACATTACAACCAAAACAGTTACTTACTTAACTTACTGTTAGTCTCTTCCACCTCCAAGTCCTAGTCACTCTTCATTGCCCTGACTCCATCCCATCCAACTGGCTTTCTAATGTTTATTAGTGATGAACTGAAGTATCAATACACTGGCAAGGGCACTCTAACTTGTTTTCACTTCACAAGTGCAAGTGCTCACTACTCTCTTGTGAGTTTTGTGAGCTTCACACACGGGGGAAAAAAAAAAAGGCTAGAATAATGTTTTAAATTTATTCCCCCAAAATTATGGTTTTAAGCTGAAATCATTAGCAAACTCATATAAAAGCCAGTTAAATAGAACACTACTTGAATAATAACTGCAGCAGAGACTAGTATTCAGTATCATGCCAGGTGCTAGCTACTCAGGGAATAATTTTTACTGTCTCAATGGTGTATTTTATGTAAGATGGGAAATTTTGTGTCTTTTACAGCCAGAGGAGTACCCTGGCTGGCTGACAAGTATTTAAAAAGTAATCTCCACTTTCCCTTTGCTACTTTTGAGTCAGGGAATCAAAGTTTTTAATTCCTTATAGATTTTCCCTCCCAACTCCCACATTTTCCTCTTAAAAATGGTTCAAGTTGGCCAAAGCAGAATGTATGTTTTAATTCAGCCATTAATATGAACAAACCTCATATTCATAGAGCTCAGCCTTCAAACAGCTCAGGCAGAGAGGCTGGTGCAAGGGACTTTCTGGATGTAAACCATGTGCTGCTGCCTAGTGGCCACAGTTCCTATTCTTTGCTGTTGCTGCTGGGTCACTTTGTGCAGTGCTGCTCATATATGGACAGTGTAGCTTGGAGCGTTCAATACCTGCTTCATTTCAACATGTTTCCATTCTTACAAAAACCTCTGGGCAAATTGTGTAGCACTCCAACAGAAAAGTCTGTGCTGGTTGTTTATGTGTAGCAGAGTGGTGTGACCAGGAGTTCTTAGGTAAACAAGTACCTGGCAAGCAGGAAAGCAGGTTGGCCCCACTGGCATGCTTCATTTATCTGAGCAAACTAAATACTAAGCACAGTACTAGGGAGACAGCAACAGGAAAGCTCCAGTAGAAGCAACTGCTACTCAGTACTCTGCACTGTAGCAAGATCTGGCTTTAAACAGTAGAGGTTTCATTTGGTTTTAACTACAAATTTAAGTAAACCAAGAATGTTTTTCTTCGGCTAACATGACTTCTCAGAATATTTTGGATCCTCTGATATCCATATGCAATACCAAAGCTAAGAAGACCTATAAGGTAGACCACCACTGCCTAGAAACAGGATAGAAAAACAAAACGGCCTAATTTTGTCCCAAACTGACCACCTGCATTCTCACAAAACAATGTTTTGCCTTCAGAAGGTTACACTACTGCATTAAATCTAAGAGAGATGCCACATTTTAAACCATATTGGGACTCATATTTCTCTAGTAATGAACTAGCAGTGGTTTAACCTATATTCCATATTATAGGTATTTTCGGTCCTTACAGAAATCTGCTGGCATTGTTGTCTCCAAAGCAAGGACTGTAGTCTTTGCAAACACTCATCTCCAAGTTCCAACAGGAAAGGAGAAAGAACTTTGTCACAACAAAGTGTACCCAGGTGTAGATATGTTTCTTAACACCAGGAAGCACCTGAAGATAGGGGTTCTGTACAAAAATGAGTCTTTTAACAGATTTTATATAGCTGTAACCCCCTGTGTTTTGTTATATTTAAAGGAATTTAAGTTCTCTGGACTTTATAACCTCTACTTGTAAAGTAAAGTTTAATATCAAACTCAAAAAATAATTCAGAGGTTTAGACTCCTATTGTTCAACTGCAGGATGCAGCTGTATCTATAAACACACCTTATCTCTGCTAGTTGAAGTAGCTGTAAGTCTTGGCTGTGAATGCCAGGATCTAGTATTCATGTATATGTGTATTGCTATATACTTACACCTACATATCTATACAGATATATCACTATTATGTGTTCCTGAGTTGCTGCAGAACACATGAACTGTCTGCTAGAGAAAAATACTTCTTCAAGCAAGTTCTTAGACTCCAATATTAGGGGAAAAAAATGCTATGAGGATATTCTTTCACTGTACTATTGTATTTCTACTACCACAACTTACAAATATGCAAACTACACAACAACAGAGTTGACTACAAAGTCACAAATTCACCTCACTCACTTCCCAAACCCAAAAGCTGCGTCCTCATAAAACTTAAAAACTTTTTTTCCCCTCCAAATACCAGTGGTCACCCTCAAATTGATGGTATCATCAAACACTCATGTGTCTCACCACATCCCTTCTCAAACCAGCCTCAAGCTCACTCATTCCACAATTTACATTCTTTACATATGCTACATATGCTCTTTCCCTTCTCCAAACACAAATATGCCCTATACTGCTACTAGCTATAAAGCTGTTATTATTATTAGCTGTAAAACAATTATATATCTACATAGAAATAAAAAGGGAAACTCTTCTTTGCAGCCCAAAGCATCAGGGTATCCCATCAGAAGTCACACCATTAATTAGAGTAACCTACTTGCAAATTATGTAGCTCAGGAGTCTTATCAGTCCAATTCCCTGGAGTCATTTTCTATTGCAACAGCATGCACAAGGATATCTTCTGGCTGCTTGCTCAGAAAACCAGCATAATAGAAACATATTCCAAGACAAGAGCTCCTTCACAGGAACATTTTAGTGTTACCCTCTTTCCACTGAATGAAAACATACTAACTAAAGTGCTTCTTGCAATCACAAATATGGCAACACAGCAGCAGTAGAAAAGTGGTTTTTCAAGTAGTACTTATGCATCTGACAGAGAGCCATGGCAGTGGTCCCAGATTTCACTGTTCCTGGGAAAAAAGTGCCTCCTGGAAGCATAAACTATTTCCAGTCTTGTACACTTCCCCTCAAGCTCCACCACTGAAGCTCCATTGTGAATGGAGAATCACATGGATCACAACAGCAAAAACTTCCTCCAAATGAAGCAGTTTTCCACAGGACTCCATGACAGCCATCTCCTAGTCAGGGAAATTTCTAGCAAGTCCCATTTCTGATTTTGCCTCTTTCACAAGCACATGGAGTTTCACATGTCGGTTGATGGGACAGACAAGTTACAGAAATGAGAACAGGTAGGCTGATATCTTGACCTACCATCACTAATACACCCCACAATGCATGAAATTTTCTCTTTAGTCCTTCTCTGTCAGGAAAAAAATAATAATAAAATTAGTTCAATCTTAACTGAGGTAAGATCCAAAATAATAGCCATAATAGTGTATTCTACATCTTGATAAACAGTAGCAAGTTTGGAACTTGACTTTCTGATATGGTTATTTAGCTTCTAAAATTAATTCTACAAATAATTAACAGAAGGAATTGATTTATCTGGCTCACTTATGCAGAAATAAAATGATACTGTTAAACCTAAGTCAGTGTAAACACAAACACACAGCACAGCATGCTTTCCTGAAGAGTTATACACATTCTCCTTTATTCCCCTTGGTGTATCACATGATTTCAGGCTTCCTTGTTTGCCACCTGGTTCCCGATCCGATCTCACTTGTCTTACATTTGGCTTGTGGCCTGCTTTGTTTTACCCCTCCTCCTTCCTTACTGAGCACAACATGATTTCTCAGTTAATTTTCAAATCCACACCGATCACAGAATGATGCAAAAGGAATTTTATCAACTTTATGACCAATAAGGAACATTATGTTCAGTTTGACCTTCTCCTTAATGCACACCAAAGAATCCAACCCAGTAATTTCTGTATCAAGCCTGTAACTTCAGTTTGATCACTAATGCATCTTTAGGAAAGAAACTTATAAAAACCTACCAGATATGTGTCATTGCATACTTCAGTTCTGTTAGGATCAGCATTGAATGACCATAAAGAGACTGTTGTTCAGGTTTGCTCAGATAGATAGGGGATTTCAAGGACTGTGTAGAAGCAATACCTTGGGAAATATATATAAAATAAAAAGAAGACAGAGGGGTTTAACTGAGAGGTACTCTAAAACTGATGTCTTTGTTCTTTAACCTGTTTGTTAAGGTTGGTTTACTTCTTATATCATTGCACTACTGTAAGATCAAGTTCTCTACAGTCAGGCTGACCATGATGCATAGATCTTTACTCTTCATTATGACAGTTCTTTCAAACATGAAGCATATTCTAAGCATTCTCGTTAGCAACTAACTCAGACCTTCTCCATTTTCCTGCTCCCTCTGGTGCTGTGTGACTGTATCACAGAATAGGGCAGCTAGAACTACCCATCTCTGTGGGCACCATCAACGCCGCATCACAGATGAAAAAAACCAAGGATCATTTTCTTATCTTGAAGAAGAGTTTTGATTCCATAATCACCTATAGAATGGAGTTCAAGAATGAACTAAGCATGTCACTTCCAGGAAGCATCAGGTGTGAATTTGCAGATGGGAAATTACCTGAAACATTTCAACAAATATTTGCTGAAGTAATTAAGTTTCAAATCAAATATTTAGGGCATTGAAATATGCCTCCTATGCACTTGCTTAAACTGTCATACAATGTATATACCTACACATTTTCAATATGCACCTTATACAGCACACAAAGAACAGTTTTTACTGTTGCATACAAAGAACAGATTTTGCTGTCAGTTTTCTGTATTTATGCATGTGCTTTGACACAGACAATGTTTCTTCAGCAAAAAGAGAGCAAGCATGTGGAAGTACCCTCAAAGGCCATCAGTCTTCTCCTGATGTGATTTGCAGCCTTCCATTTTTTTTTCTCTCTTTAAAAGATGACTGCTATTATTAGGTGAGGTTGAGATGCTGCTGAAGCTGTGTGCCAGAGGCAGACTGTAATTTTCTTTTGCCAACTGCAATACAGAGTAGGGCAGTACTCACAGGCACCATGTGATTCTGTTTGAACACATGGAAATTATGGTCACGCGATTCAGCTGAAGCAATAGTGACCCAGATGCATGCCATATTTACAAGGGCCGGATGTGTCCTGTGAACAGCCCATCCCAGAGATAAAGGCTGTGGGTTAAGAGCTAAAGTTGGAAAACAAAATAACAATCAGGATTTGTAGCAGCCAAGCCTCAGAAACAGAAGAAAGTCACACAGGCCAAAGCACTGGCTGCCCAACCAGCAGCAGCAACTGCCCACCTGGAGTACCCTGTTCCAGTATGGTGGTGATGGGTCAACGGCAAGTGCAAGAGTACCTTTGTTGCAGCATGAGAGTCACTAACCAGACAGACACCCAGGCCCTTGGCTGAGAAGATTTCAGCCTTTGGTTACCTCCATACTGTGAAGTGTGGGAAATAAATATGTTCATGTTTCTAACTCTTCTCACTCACTAGCAAGAGCTGTTAGGTGCTTCCTGAGGCTTGCACCATTTACTGATTTTTTTTTTTATTGGCACAGCACTAGATCTGTGGTTCTGGGTAACATCTCACAGTCCTGTCAGGATGAGAGATCCTTCCCCTTTGGTAAGTCTGTGACAGTTTGTAATGCAGCAATGTGCTCTGAGCACTAGAAAACTGTTTCCATATCAGAAGAGAAACCAACCACCCCAAGGAACTAAGCACTATTGAATCCTGCATTTCACAGCAACCCCTTTACCTAGTTCTTTAGACATGCGTGCATACACAAAGTGTACAGTGTTTTGGTAACCTCACAGCGAGATGCAGCAACCCTTATGCTGGCTATACATATCTATCATAGCATGAGCTGCTTTCAAACAAAGGACCAAGTCATCCATCATATCTAACCTCCCCATCTATTTACACCTGCCTAGAGCAGAAGTCCACACAGTGCTGAGGTTTGGGCTGAACATAATTCTCTTTCACACAGAAAGGCTAAGTTAAAGCAATGATTGAAGTGGCATTTTGGGTAAGGCTTTATACAATTCCTGCTTCAAAAATCACTTGGTGGATTTAAGGTTTGTTGATAAAGGTGAAAGGACTCCCTGCACAGTGCAAATGGGAACAACCACTGTGCCATTAGCAGTATGGAAAGGCCAGAGAATCACTGAGTCAGAGTCCAATTTGGCCAGGACCAACAGCTACTTCTGCTTCTCCTACAGCAGAGCTCTCAGTGTTCTTTAATGGACTAGTTTGATGTAAAATGCATGATCAAAGAAAGTGAAGTGGCAAACACTAACTTGAGGTACCCAACACTAAACCTCTTGCATTTCCATTTCTAGGGAATGGACAAAACTAAACAGGCCTGGCAAGACCAGCCAAAAGATCCCTTAACAACTGCATACCACTGGTTCTGGCCTTCACCCAAACTTGGTATCCAGACACCTACAGCTAGGTCAATATAGTGAAAAATAACTTCTTGGGGGATTCTTATAGTCTTCCATTTATTTTCAGTCTACCTAATGATTTCTGCTGCCTCTTCACAGCTCACTTGTAGTTAGATCTGGGAATGTTCCCAGCTGTCAGCAACAGATCCACAGTTAACTCATCACCATGCTTTCTGCTTGCCCTTGGTCCTCTGCTCTCCAATGTATTAGTTCAGCATATAGTTGAATTGGGCCATTAGACATGATGCTGAGAGCTAGAGCTGAGAATATTAGAATTCTGCTCATGGAGCAGAACAATGGAGCTTACCTTGCTATGATGCCCTTGTTAGAAAAGCCCAGGTTCACAGACAAAGACTGGTCCTGCCTTGTAACTTCCAGTTCTGTCACAGAATTTCAGTATCTCTACATTGTCCCAGTCACAACACAAAAAACCCCCATGTAAATAAGGGGAAAAATAATAAAAAATAAATATCGAGAATTAGCATGGTTCACTTGAATCATTGGCTACAACATTCCCAAAACACCAACAGCAATAACAAAGGCAAAAAAAGAGGAAACAAAAAGCGCCTAAATTCCTAACCAGGCTCCTCTAAAGGGATTCTGTCCTAACAGCACCACCTGCTGGTGAGCATATAAAGAAAAAGCCAAACACAAAACCAACACCAAAAAAAACCCCAGCAAAACCAACCAAACCAAACCGAACCAAACCAAACCGAACAACTAAATCAAAATCTTCTCACAAACAACCAAAAATTCTTTATTGTGTTCTGCAAAACTGATTTCAAAATAATGCCTAGTACATCAAATCCCATCTTAATCCTCTCCTCCGCACCACCCACTGCCCTCCAATTTAAACTCAAAGTCATTCCAACTCAAAGCACATCTTTCATTTCATCAAACTGCAATAGCTACAATCCTTGTTGATGTGTTTGCCATCACTGGATACCTACACTCCAGAAATCTTGGCACAGACTTACAGTAAAGCACTGCTGCAGTTCCAAACCACTATCTTTGCACAACAGTATTGAAGAAAGAACTAGTTGATCTTCTTATGTCTCTCACTGTTCATTTTAACACAAGCTCAGTTTCTTTATCTCTGTTACAATCAAACAACAGAATGAGATACTGCTGCTTTCTCATTGAGAAACCTCACTGAGGATTATAGAGGCCTCAAACGAGAACAAGGCCTCATTTTGCAGGAAGCAATCTATGCTAGCACCTTAGCAGGGTTCATAATACTGTACTACATTTCTATGCATGTATACAAAAATCTAAATGTTACTGAATGTTGCATAAAAAAAATTAAAGAAAAGGAAACAGTCTCCATTAAAGCATGGACATCAGAGGTACCAACCTTTCATAAGGTATAGCCAGCAGAATGAAACACTCAAAGAGCAAGAGCTCAATGAGTACCAAGAGGTAAATAGAGATAATTGACAGAGGTGAGTGACATTGCATACAGCATCATATACAAGTGACTTGGTCAGCAAACTGCATCAGCTATACACATTTATGGTTCCCCTTCTTATCTACTCTTTGAAGCTTTGCTGTGTCAACATCTGAACAAAGTCGCAGAGGAACTGATACGTAAGGCTGATCTTCCCAATTCTGACGTTTTGTACTGGGAAAGACAGGGTTACAATCTGTATATAAACTTATTCTCTAAAGGTATGAAAAACACCAACACACAGAACAGTACCATATCCTTGGCAAGAGGAAACATCTTGTTCCAACCAACCATGACAATATGTACAGGCAACGAGACATTCACAGCATGAAGGTATAGCTATAGTTACTGGCACAGGGATTCATTTCTACCTCAGACTCCCGCATTTGTTTTTCATAAACAGTGCTGTTTAGCAGGCAAAATACTTCAGGAATCAGAAAGCTCCTGCTAATTAACTGTGGCTGTTTTTCCAGCTGTTGCAGACCCTGTCAGTGTGTTACCTGGAAGTCTGGGAAGAGAAAGCTGGTGTAATGAACATGACACAATCCACGAACGCTTAGACGTTATTGAAGAGGTAAGAGTTATTTACAATGACTCCTGGACCTCACCAGACTTCTGTGCCATCCTTTTGATGAAAGAAAAGAATGATGTTTTCTAGACACTGTCTCTTCTTGATTTTATTCTGTTCAAGGTGCAACTATTTTTTTCTAATGTCATGGTTCATCATTATTACCAGAAAGATGTTGATGAATTCCAAACAACTGATTAAACAGTCACTATTACAGATCAGCCCTTTCTGATGTATATAACTGTGCCTTTAACATAATCTCAGAAATGATACCTGTAACGTTTCACATCTGCTCATAGCTAGGTGTGAATTCTACAGGTGACTCCAGACTTGACAGAGGAGTTTCTGCTTACTCCTGCAGACACTCAAGAACTAAATGAACTCTGTAACTGAGATTCTACAAAAGCTGCCAAGTTTGTTGTTTTTTTTTTTGTTTGTGTGGGGGTTGTTTTTCTTGTTGTCTTAATCACTCAGGAAATGTGTCCAGTGCTAACTATTCCTAGCTGTCAAACTGCATGCTGCTGGTTCTCAAATGGCAATGTTACTTCTCTCACACTAGTCCCGGCCCTCTTCTTTCCACTCCATCAACTATTCCCATTTTCTGTGTAAATTCTTTTCTTGGATATGATCATGGCTCAGAAATGCAAGAGAATTAAAAACAAACTAATGCAAAGCGCTCTCCAACAAGTCAAATTCTGGGTCATTCCTTATTCAGAGGTTTTATAATCTCTTGAGAAACAAACCTTTAATACTTCATGCCACTAGAGGGCAGCATAACACAATAAATACTGAAAGCTGCAATGCGCAATATAAATTAAATGTGCTGTTACCATTATGGGACATTAAATCTGCACCTCTTCTAACATATTTGGTACAATTCCTCCCACTTGACACTTTGACTACCCGCTGTGTCCATTTGTCTCCTTTTTTTCCCATTAGAAGGTAATAAAAACAGTGGAGCATCTAGAATCAGAAGTCAAATCACTCCTCAACATCATCAGTGAGACACCGAACATCCCCATTGCTCCAGGAACCCCACTTATAGACATTTATGATGGTAAGTACCTAGTGGGATGACCTGTGTTGAAACAACCATTGCATGTGCTATTACCAAATATGTCACCTTTCTTCCCTTGTGAAGTAAATCCTTCATTCAATTCAGTGCAGCTAAAGGCTCAGCTGAAATTCTGCGTCCAGGTTTGGACAATGGGTTTCAAAAGAGATGGGGGAAAGCAGGGAGTATAAGATAAGGTGGAAATAACTCAAGCACCAACCAAACAAGAACCCAGTCAAGGAGTTAGATAGATGAGCTACACAGACAATTTGTTAAAGTGGGGATGTTTGGTCTAAAGAATATAAAATTCAGCATATTTGTAGCACATCTACAGTAAGTGCTATTCAAATGGTGCTTGCTACATCTTCCGAATAGCTCACAAATTGTAGACAGGACTTGATCTTATGACAAAAAATAATTACATGGACTCTTCTCTATACAGATACCAGTTGAGCACTGCAAAGACAGAAGACAGCTGGATGTAACTGGTTGTCAGACAGTTGCACTTTTGTTCATTTATTAAGTTTGGTTTTCCAGAATTTGAGCAGAGATGAAAACTCCTCAGCTGTAGCTTGCATCCTGTGCTCCTGTGCTTTATAATAAACAGGTATTTGCCTTCAGACATTATTTCAGAACTTCATACTTTAAATCATCAGCAGCCCCACAGCATTCTCAGTAAAAACTACAACATTGGGTGGGATGTGGGACTAAGCACAGCTAACACCCTTCCCTTACTCCTTCTCTGGAAAGCACTGAACTCTTCATATTGGCATGAATCTGTGATGAGACACTGCCATCTGCAATTTCCTCCCAAGACATGCTTAGATTTTAACTGCTCTGGCTTTCAACATACATCAGATTACTGCCAATACCAGAAAGAGGAGTCCTATCTGTGTGTTTTAGTCAGAACTGGGACTAGTCAGAATTTGTCATTTGTATGCAGAGCCACCTTATGCTGTACTCTTTTTACTCTTCTCCCTTGCCATAGTGACAGTGCAATTCAGAATTACTTCCAACAGCCACCCTCATGGCACTCCCATTTTCTTCCACAACAAACAGCAACACAATTTCTTCTAAGAGAGCCTGCCAGACCTTTAGAGAATGGAGAGCGAGCACATGTATCTGTGTGAAGTAGAAGGAGTTTGCACATTCTTGATTAACAAGCAGTCTGTTTTCACAGACCTCACTCCAAACCTCTTCTTCCCCTTGTACTTTATTTTTGCTTTACATGTTTCTATTTTGAGAATGACAAGCTGAAAAGATGTCATCTGTGCTAGCAGAGAATAAAAATAGTGTTCCAAGAGCCAGAGAAATTACAACACATGAAAATGAAAATATTGAGCAGTAAGTACACATTGCATACAGGTACAGAAAACTGCTTATCAACAGCACACAAGTCCCAAACTCTTATCAACACAACGGTTTCTGAATAATTCTATGGATTTGAGCAAAGAACTTCTAAATAAAGACTGTTACATAAACTGAGTGCTCGCTCACACAGCCATTAACATGAACACCAAAACCCACAGTCTGCAAAGAGGTAGAAGATACACAGCTTTAATTTAGTAATTTCTTCTTACATACATACAAGTCACAATCCAAAACCTTAAAACTTCACAGCAGAATTTTTACTACTGTCAACATTACTACTGCCTTGTAACAGCTGCCCTAGCAATATTGAAATGTGGAACATACCTTTCTTAAAAAACAATCAGGGAAAGAAAACAGAACTTGACAAAACTTCAAAACAGTCTTGACCAGACACCAAAATTCAAGGCTGTTCTCTCTGCACCTCAGGGAATAGGCTAGCATGAAACCAACTCAGCACACAATACATATAAAACTTGTATGAAAATGGCATGTAATGTTTATACAAAATACAAGCTTAAATCATACAATTGTGATTTTTTTTTTCTTCCATAAACAGCATAAGCAGAAAAGAAATAATGACCTGTCTGCCATTCATTGATTGCCGAGATTACTATAGAGAATCCTGAACAGACAGTACATGAGCTTGACATGTCTATTTTATTTTTTGGCATTTACTACCTACTATTTTTTTAACTGAAGGTATGTGCATTATTACCTTTTAAAATGTAATTGCTTTAAGAGAAACAGGTCATTACACATTTAATTATATATAGATATATATATTTCTTTTTTGGTGAAAAAAAATTATGCTTTGAAGCAAAACAACGAAAACAGCAGCAGCCTCTCAAAGAAAAGCTCAATGCTCCATTTAGTCATTTCCACCACACAACTTGAGTAGGATTTTCCGGTAGTCTCCTGAAGTGTCACCCTGCAAGGAAACACAGAAAAAGAAAACCTGAAGATTTGTGCTTTGAAATAGAGGAAGAGTAAGTATAGGCATCCTAAACATGACAATAACGACCAAAAGAGATGAAGCCAGGGCTGGAAGAAAGCAAGTGTTAACCTCTGTACAAAACCAAACCAACAAACAACAAAACTGAACAATTAAAATTAGAAATTTAAATTAGAATAATTAGAAACTACTCTAATACACATACACAGTAAAAATCTACTTCTTCACCAACTGGAAGCACAAGTGTCCAAACTGAATTTGGTACACAGCTTCAACTACTTATCTAGGAATACCTTAATAAAATAATCTCACTGAGAAGCTGATTTCCAGCAAGAAGTAAGAAAATATGGAAAAATTAATATAGAAGCCCTTTTCCTTACAGTCAATGCAGTTATTTTTTCAGGGGTAGTAAGTGAACGTTTATTCTCTATTATGTTCAAGCAATAAAATAATATGGCCTGATATCATAAGATCAAAGGTTTTTTTCCTCCACAATTAGAGCACTCATGTGTTGTAGGTAGTGAAAGTCAGTATGGATGCACACACAAGCATGCAATTAATCACAAAAGGTCCTGCTAGCTGAGTTTTGCCTGGTGCTCTTATGAGAAAAGTGCTCCCTAGGAGCTGTTCATTAACTAGTTTTGACTGAGGCTTGCCAGTTCTTTTCACAGAACAGTTTCAGCTAGTGCATTTATCTCATCCTTCATCCTCAGGTACGACTGAAAACTGGTCTGTTCAGATCAATATCATTACAATAGTGACAAAGAGGCACTTTAGAGGTCAGAATGAATCTTGTGCATGTGTAAAGGACAATACACAAAACATTCCAGTTTATATACACACTGAAAGAAAAGATCCGCTGTTCACTTACACACACACAAAAAAAGATTTATGAACTTTTTGCCCAAGAATGTTTACAGCCCTACTTTTATGGAAATAAGTAGAGTTTATGTACACATAACTGCACATGCACAGGGGTATGGCCTGTTCCTGTTTCAGAACAGAATGATTTTATTGCCAGATCACAAGAGAAGGAAAAAAAAAATAGACACATACAGCTTTTCCACCAACATCTCACTGGATTTTATTCACACAGTGGTGGTTACAGGGCTACTACTGTAGTAGAAGCACATCTTACCTACAGTTAGACAACTTGGAAAAAGCTTTTGCCAGGTGATCTTTTGTGGAACATAGGCAGAAAGGCCATGTAAGTTACTGGCAGAAGGCACACACTATCCTTCACTATCTTTGTAGTATTCCTTTCAAACACCACCAAGCTGCAGACCCTTGGTGTCAAGAGCAAAAGGAATAAAGAGCGGCTTAAAAATTTTGGCACCTTCATTACAAGGTAAATGAAAGTGATGCCACTCACTCTCCTCCACCTCTTATTACCCTCCTCATTCTTCAGGTATCCCCTTGACTGTTGCTACAGCTGTTAACAGCAGTAGTTGGGTGGCTCAACCACTGAAGAAAGCATAGTCTATTTCTAACACCTTGTAAGTTCAAGAGAAAGAAGAGGCAACTTTTTAAAAGTATATGAAGAGCTTTACACACTCAACACACACAAGAGACAGAACACCATCGTTCCTCAGCTGATGGACTAAGTCGTTTCTACAAAATCATATACAGAGATTGGCACAGAGACCAGACAGGTCTCTGAAACCCCTTTGGACCAGTTTCCCTTTTCTTCCATGTTTGTTGGTTTCTTTCCCATCTCTACCTCACCTAGCCCTCACATAAAAGCAAGAGCTCTCTGTTCTCTGTCATTTTAGATTCCACCCTCCTAACAAATGCAACAAACCAGTCAGCCACACTCCATGCGGTTCAGAGATATTCAGCGTAAGGATCCGTGTTCTACTGGCAGAAAGCATGTCACAGAAGGGAAGAAAAAACCTCTAAGTCTTACAGTGATATCTGTGTAGAGGGATCTGCCATACATCTGCTTGTATTCTGCACGTATGTCCAGCAGGTCAACCTCGCTGCGTGATACCATGATTCGTATCAGAGTCCTGTCTTTCGTTCCTGCTCCCTGAAACAAACAAAATAAAAATATAATGTACTAATAATGTGTGGAAATATTGGATGACACAGCAGTAGCCAACAAAACCAAAAACTCCACTAACAGCTGTTTACTCGCGTAACCCCATAGACTTTGGTAAGCTTGAACAGAATTTGGCTTATCATGCTTTAATAAATTTACTGTAGGACACTAACAGTCATTTCTCTGCACAAGAACAGTTAGGAAAAAAAAAAGGGGAGGGGGACTGTCAGTGGGACAGGAAAGTTTGGGGAGTTTAATGGCCTAATTATTTATTTCAGCTAGACCTCCCTATTTAAAAGGCCTAAGTTTCAATGAGTCTTAAGCCTATTTGTCTTTTCACCAAATGAAGACTTTATTTAAGGTATGGTTGTATGCATCTCTCTGTTAAACAGGTCAAATTAACTGGATTTTCCCAGCCTTTCATAACAATGACTGCATCTCATCAGTCATCTGCCCAGTGAAAAAAGTAATTCTTAAAGATGAACAATCAATTCCATTGAGTAGTACAGCCATTTAAAAAAACAAAAAGAAAAGACATGGAGTTTAACTATCTTGTCACAGAACCTACCTTCATAGCTTTCTGTAATCTCTCTGCAAAAAAAGCTGGTGTGTTCTTGAGGCACTTCACTGCAAAAAGAAATCAGAATTACCCAAATCAAATACTCCAATCACAAATCAGTCATCTTTTGAGAATACCCTAAATAGTGACATGCTTTAATTTTACATAAACACACACTTGATACAATGCAGATTCCACCCCTTCAACTAGTCACTGAGGAGATGTTTAATTCAAACAGTAGCTGCAATAAGGTTTAAGAATTTACTACACTACATGGCTCAAAGCAGACTTTTCCATCACTAGAATACATCTAACATAAAAGTAGCCATAATGAATATTTAAAGTCTGGTGATCAGATTCTTGCTTATGAAGGGAAAAGAGGGCATGGGGGGTAGACAGAAAGATTGCAGGAACATATAAATTAGTGGTGTTTGTGGCTTTTTTCCCCTAATAATTTTTAGGTCATGCATCTGCAATGTATGACCCATTCACGTCCTATCCCAATACAATCTAGGAAGCCACCTAAGACAGATGTTTCACACTAAAAGTTGTTTACTTCTCTTTTTTATACCACAAAGTTCCCCAAGACTCCTAAATTCTTGACATGATTATTTACTAATGACTAGATTTTATATCTAATCAGCCTAGTTTGTTAGAAATCTGAAAGAGCAAAATCTAAATCAAATTGCTGTCATGTTAATCAGGATAATGAGAGAGTTCTCTATCACTCATCAGAATTAAAATCTATCGATTGATCCTATGATGGTTACTAGTACACAATCATGCAATTTGTGGCAAACTACAGAAAAACCAAACCACACCTGGCTTATATTGATAATACAAAAAGGTAGCAAAAGCAATCAGGTAAAATCAGTACAGAACAAAAAGGATAAAACCTAAAGAGGTATTTCACAGTAACACACATTCTGTACAGGAAAAAGTATTTTTCTTGAATAGGAAAAATGTAGATGAGAGATAGCAATTCACCAAGCACAATCATCAATGATACATAGAACACAATTCAGAAACAAATGACAAATGAAATGCATGTTTCTTTATCATTGTATTTAGCTAAAACAACACACTTGCACTCTAAGATGTTTGGAGATGTTATTGTAAATTACCAGTTGCACAATCCAGAAAGCTTTAAAGAAAGCAAAATTAAATATTTTCAATTAGACAACCTTTTTTTCCTGAAAACAACGTTCACAGAAGAAATGATGCCAACAGCAACAGGTATGTGTATATACATACATACACATGTAAATAAAAAACCCAAACAAAAAACTCTTCAATAAAGGAGTTATTCACTCAAAATTAATGACAATTCTCGAACAAAAGGCTTCTCACTGGTTTGTAAGCTAGAGTCCCAATTCTAAATCTGTATCAGCATGGAGTCCTGTCAAGAGACTGCACAGGAAGTCAAATGACTACCAAACTCTGACAGGACAGTTTCTTTACTGAGGTGATCTTTTTTCTGCAACATTGGGAAATACTTCTTTTACCCAAGTTTGCTTTTCTCACTATACTTTTGGAGGTGGCATATTCTGAATCCTGGAAAATGTCAGTAGAACTGGACTCAGTTAGGGTAATTAAAAGGCCACTAAAATGACAGCTTGGCCAAGTAAAGTAAGAACAGTTACGCAGCTCTCATATGCACAAGACAGGAGTGGAAAACGATGAAAATTTAAAAATTGATCCCCATGCTGTTAAGATTTTGATAGAAACTTCTATTGAAAAAAAATAAAATCTGTTGCACTTGATCCGAATGTTCTCTCCTGTCCAAGTGATGCAAAGTACATTTCTTCTGTTAATAGGCAGGTTTTTCGGATTTGTTTGGGGTTTTTTTGTTACATCACTTTTCTAGTCACTACCATATTCAAAACCAGAGAACACCACTTTTAAAGCAGCAGCTCTAAATACTACAATAAATTCACAGGAAAAAATGGTGATGTAAAGAAGCAGTTTTGTCTAAGAGATAAGAGACAAAAGACAAGAGAAAAAAAGTCCATGATTTTATCTAGAATAAAACATTCCAAATAAAGCTACTGCACAACTTGAGGCTTTTTCACAGTCTCATGGAAACTAATGACTACCTCTCAAGGGACAACAGTAGACTTGAGGTAAAAATTCCTCTTCAGAAGTACTGGTGGCATACAAAGATTTATGGAAGCTTTTCCACAGGAAATGTGGAAAAAATAACCCCTTTGCAATCAAACATAAGTTTCCTTTCTACTAAAAAGAGGTAGAGGTAACTGATTAGAGGGTTAATGCCTATATTTACTTGATTTCCAAAGCTGTCCCAAATATTCTATACTCATTGACAGCAGCTGGTACAAGTTCTCATCACTTCCTGCTTAAAACAATGCCCAGTAGAGTTAATAATTCTCTCCCCACTTTAACATGTGAAATTTATATTCTACAGCTGCCTGAAGCAAAATCTTATCTGTTATCCTGAAGTGAATTCCATGCCCTGCTTTACTAACCACAACTGACTTCATAGAAAGCTCCATGTAAAAAGCAGAAAACTGGCTTTACGAAGAAGGACGTCCTCAACCGGAGTCAGAGATGCCACCATTCCAGCCAGTTGTAGTGGAACACTGGGAACAGACTTGCTGAGATGACACATACCTACTGCCAGCATGCCCTTTTCCAGGTCTCCAGACATTTCACGGCATATACTATTCTCAATGTCCCGGTTACACATCCTCTTGTACTCGCTGAAGACTGTTAATAGAAGAGAAAGATTTACGACATCGGCCTCACAAAATAGATGGAACTGGTGCACCATGGATGGCTGTTACAATCATACTTCTAAATTTGATACTACTCTACACTGAGACCAGCTTTAATATCTCAGAGACTAATACTAAGTTATCAACCGTGTTGCTCCATTGACGTGTCATCATGCTCCTTATCAGTACATACAACGCAGTCAAGTTACTCTTTACACAGAGGACACCATTACCTGCTCTGAGGTGGGCTCTGCTTCTTGCACACAGAATGGCATTGAATTTGGATTCGTCAGTTCCCAGACGGTTCTCTCCAGCTGCATATAGCTCCTACACACAGAAGGGAATTCACACTTCATTACTCAAAAAAGCAGCCACTATGAAAAGCTGGGTTACAGATTCGCTTCGCTGAAGCCTCTCCTCTTTTTATAATTATTATATGCACTCCTGGGAAACAGGAGCAAACAATAAATAGCACCTAGTTCTAACCTTCCTACCATATGCTATGCTTGCAATCTTCCTCTCTTACTGATACATAAGTGCTCCAGATTAGGTGGGGAAATTGTTTAAAAATTACCCAAAACTGTTGTTCCTAACAGGTCTTACACCTAGCTTTTTTTTTCCTGTGCCTCTAGACATGCCTTTTGGCTAAGGCATACTATTTCTATTGCTTCAACAATCCAGAGTTTTCTCTTTCCTATGTTGTGAAATGGGACACAGAAAAATGTAACTACGTAAGAGTTTACAAGATCTAACTGCCTTTATGTAAAAATTAGGAGTTCC
Organism: Picus viridis; assembly: GCA_033816785.1. Classification (NCBI taxonomy): domain Eukaryota; kingdom Metazoa; phylum Chordata; class Aves; order Piciformes; family Picidae; genus Picus; species Picus viridis. The sequence goes on from CM066586.1 coordinate 26,495,634, forward strand.
TTAAATAATAGATAAAGGATAATACAGATGTTGGATACAATAAAATTCAATCCACATATACCACCTCAAATAACTTTGGACAACTCCCTTAATAAGCAGCACAGTGGGGTCACCCAACACCTGGAAGAGCCAGAGAGCTGACAGTATGTAAGATAAAACCCCCCTACAGTCTCTATTCCCAAAAGGGCTTGTCATATCACTTCCATATACTGAAACTTAAGCAGTACAGCAAAAACGTCACAAGGTGCCTGAAATGAAGAATAAGCAGAAACCACACAGTCACATTTTAGTGCATTGAGTTGACTATACCTAGAAATGACAAAGAATTTTTACTGACCTGCACATCTTTTTGGACAAGAGACATGTCAACATTTGTACTTTCATCTCTGTTTCCCTGAAAGAATTTGAAGATACAAATGTGTTACTGGTGGTTTAGTTTCTAAAAAGCCCCAAACTCTACAAACACACACACACAAACCCAAACTCCAAAATCCTGGTATGGAAGTACCTGAGAAAGTGAAATTAAAAGCCTCTGAAAGTGTCCTGACGTGTCACTTTTTATTGCCTCCTCCAGAGTTTTCTTAAATTCTGGAAGAAGGAGACAGGTATGAATCATCACAGAACCATGCTCATTTCTTAAATTCATATTGTCAGTCAGTGATTAAGGAAGGAAGAAAATGTTGATGGAACTGTAACAAATCTAACCTGCTTTATAGACCCTGTTGAGCTCCTGGATATGCTCATTACTGCGAGAAGCTAAGATCTCAATAAGACAATTTTCATCTGTGCCAACACCCTAAAAGCAAAGCATAAGGAGAAAACACACTACTTGTAACATGATTCCAAGGCACAGATACGTACTAAAGATACAAATTGAAAAGATATATAATTATGAAAACAAAATACCATTTTTAAAAGCCATCCTTCACATCAGATTTTAGGCATCTTAAGAATCAATTATTTTCCACCATTTAAGAGGATTTAAAAAAAATTAATAAGTAACTTTCATTATCTAATAAACAGAAGCTGCAATTACAGTACAGAATATTATTTCATCTTCTTACCTTTTTAAAACTGCAAAGAATGGGTAAATACACATAATGACTCAGTAATGGAAATACTTATTTCACCTTAATTTAAACATTGTCTCATTATACAAATGTTTGACTGGTTTTGTTTATAAAACCCAATTTTGTATAAACTAATCATATTGCTTTAAAGAGAAAATATACACCACTTGCATTATGTTTTAGAAAAGGTTAAGCATGAGCTAGGAAAATACACTTTTGAGGTGGGGGAAAAGATAAAAAGAAGATACATCCTACCCAAACTCCTTATGAATCTGGTTTTAGAATACTAGTTTTCCCTTGAGCACTGAGTGCAGAAAAACTGGAAACTCAAAACTGAGTGGTTTTACCATCAGTTCCATCAGAGCTCAAAGCAAAAACCCAGAAAGAAACACCTCCCATGCAGTAGCTGGTTTAGAATGGAGTCACCTCAGTGGCTTACTCAAGACTATGTAACTGATGACATGTAGAGATGGATAAAAGCCAGTTTCTGCCTTTTTTGTTGTATATTTATTAATACATTTTTGTTACCATACAGACCCATTAAATAATATTTAACATTAACATATAAAATAGGTTATTTCCCAATTTTAATAACATTTCTCAATTTCACTATTATGTATTTCCACGAAATGGGATACAGATCAAAGAGTGGGTTGAGTATCTGGTCAGAAAGGAGGGAATGTAAGTTCAAGCTTTTAAATGACTACCAAAAGTTTTATCAGCTCAAATATTTCCTCTAAATTTGTATCTCCTATACAAACCTTTATAGCTTCCTTGATTTCATAAGCATCAAACATGACAGGTGTCTTCATCATGGCTAGGATTGTCTTCTCAAAGTTACCTGATAGCTCAGACTTAAGATCCTTGATCAAATCCTAATGAGAAGTAAAAACAAAGAAAAAAATGCATAAAGAACCAAACTTACAAATATAAACATAAAAATTGTGGATTTTAGTTAGAATTCTTTATGCATAAGCATCCATGATGTATCTTCAATGTAAAGCTACTATACTTAACAACCCTAAAAATCAGCATAATGTACCATATACATCGAGATAATTAATGTCTGATTAAGTAGACTTGCACAGACCAAAGAGTCAAAGTAACCATTTAGCAGAGAAACTGCTCTACATGTTTCATTTAAAACACTGTATGAAAAGGTCAAGGGTGGGTAAAAGCAGAACCCTAAACAGGATATGACTTGTCAACCATCTTCCCCTTAAGCAACTTCCATTTTTTTTTTTTTTGCCAAACTCTAAGTCTTCTGACTTCCAAGTAGGGTATGCAGGTTCTCCTTTATTCTTCTTTCTGCTCTCACAATGTATTTACCTTTCCATAAGCTGTTTTGAAGGATAGGATGATCTGCTGTCGTTGCTTGTTTGAACGGCTTCCAAGACAATCGATAATAGCCTGCTCATCGGTTCCTGTGCGTGCACACAGAAACCACAGGATGAGCATGCACATCATTTGAGGACTCAACTTTCTTCTTCCATTTGGTCCTATTTCTTCTAAACTCAACCAAAGGTCATGTGAGCCTTTAATTCATCTACAGTTTCTCCTCTTGTGTACAACTACAGAACTACAAGCTCTACTCCCAGTCACAAACAGTAAAAAAAAAAGAAAAAAGCCCCAACCAAACACCAAACTCATGATGTTGCTAATGCCTATATGAACTTTCAGTAATTCTTTTGGTATCCAAAGATTCTATGAGTGAACTAGCTCACTCAGAACACACATCATGAAGAAAGATCAGTGCTGAATCAAAGCTGCAATTCCACTTTTAAGTGAAATGTATATCCACAGACTGCTCACCAAATCCCTTCATGGCCTTCCTTAAGACTTCTGCATCCTTCAGAGGGTCAAATCCAGGTGCATCGATGATTGTGCCTCGATTTCCATGCTAAAATCAGACCAGGTTGAATTGCATATTAGTTCTTTACTATTTAGGAATGCTATAAATTTCCTTCTTGTTTGAAAAGTAACAGAAGAAAAAATAATCAAAAACCCCACATTAAACAATTTGTTCGTTTCTGAACTCAAAATATGAGACAATGCACAAGGTTCACCAATATTAAATCTGTTACCCAACTAATTAAAGGTTGATGAACCTCCAGTATGAATATTTGGTATTGATACAGGCTAGGAGGCTAGGGGATGAAGGGATTGAGAGCAGTCCTGCTGAGAAGGACTTGGAGGTACCACAGTGGATGAAAAGCTGGACGTGAGCTGGCAAATGTGCACTTGCAGGTCAGAAAGCCAACTGTATCCTGGGCCACATCAAAAGAAGCATGGCCAGCAGGTCAAGCAAGGCTCTACTTTGCCCTGGTGAGACCCCACTTGGAGTACAGCATCAAGCTCTGGAGTCCTCAGCACAAGACAGACATGGACCTGTTGGCTGGGAGTTCAGAGAAGGGCCACAAAAATAGTGAGAGGGATGGCACACCTATCCTATGAAGAAAGGCTGAAAGAGTTCGGGTTATTCAGTCTGGAGAATAGAAAGCCTGGGACAGACTTTGCTACAGCCTTCCAGAACTTAAAGGGGGCCTACAGGAAAGATAAAGACAAACTTTTTAGCAGGGTCTGTTGCAACAGCATAAGGGGTAATGGTTTTAAACTAAAAATAGATTTCAACTAGACACAAGGAAGACATTTCTTTACAGTGAGGGTGGAATGTAGGTCATAGATGCCCCATTCCTGGAAACATTCAAGGTCAGGTTGGACAGGGTTCTGAACAACCTGACCTATTTGAAGATATCTTTGCTCACTGCAAGGGACTTGGGCTAGATGACCTTTTAAAGGTCCCTTCCAACCCAAACAGTCCTATGATTCTATGAGATTGTACACAAAAATGTAAGCACTTTGTTAAGTCAGGGAAGGCAAATTTGAATTCAAACCAAATCTTTCATCTTGGATAATGTCATAAACCAACAATTATTTCAAGTTGTATGAGTCTATGTTGCTTGCATTTGGAAAAAATCTGTTTAGTCAAACTTAAGTGACTTTATTTACAATTTTATGGTGGGTGTACAGAAGACATCTCAAAACAAAAACATTGAATGCTCTTACTGTTACAGGAGAAACTGCAGGCCCTGTAGGTCCTGGGTAAGAGGGCATAGATGGATTCACAGCTGGGCCTGGTGGATAATTTGGCATTGGCTGCTGCCCTGGGAAGGGTGCTGGTGGTTGTGCTGGATAGCTCATAGGCTGCTGACCAGGTGGTGGTGTGGGTTGGCCTGGCACAGTGCCAGCCGGGTATCCTGGGTAAACTGGCATTCCTGATGGTGGATTTCCTCCAGGTGGAGGATACCCTCCATAAGCGGGCGGCTGTCCTGGTGGAGGCTGCCCAAAGCCACCTGGCGGGATTGGGGGATAACCCCCTGGTGCTGCAGGATACATGCCTTGTGGTACATTTGCTCCCCCAAAGGTCCCTGCAAGGTTGGATGCCTGCAATGACAGCAAATACAACAAGAGGTGGGAAAGTGTACAAACAATTGAGTTTCAATAACGTGCTTAGTACACTGCAACCCCCTTCTCTACCAACAGAGATAGGTAGTTCTGCATCTGCAAAAGAAACTTGCAAGAATCATGTCTTACTAGCAAGCAAAATGGAGAAAAACCCCACTGTATTCTGTTGACTTTTGATTTACTGTAATCATCAGCTGCCATACATCAGAAGCTGAATGAACAGACATACACCTGCTGCTGCATCCAGCATTACAAATCACTCAGACAGGAGAACAGCAAGAGCTCTTATTCTAAAATCCTGTGCCAATTGATCCCAGCAACCAAACACTATGCATATCCCTTCTCTGTCCACGGCTGCCTTACATGCCCACAGCATCATCTAAGTGCAGGAATTTACTATGAGCAAGCTCCAGCTGTTTTATGATGCACAAGCAAGCTCCGGCTGTTATATGATGCTCTAGATGTATTAGCAGTTTACATGTAGCAAGAGTTCCTGGACTACATTTGGAAACATGCCTGCAGAAACTGGTACAAAGATGCTCCACTCCACATGCAGTATCATCTTCCCATGAGATACACTCAGACCCTCTACTACAAAGGAGCAAGATGAACTGATATTTGGTGGCTGCAGTGCTCTCAGAAGGTAGTTGCTGTGAACACTGCTATGTGCACGCACCCAGATAGTTTTCTGCTCCTTTTGACTGCTGACTACCCAACCACTTCATTTATTCATTGCCTCAGAAAGGCATCTATAATGTAAATGTCTTCCTACAAACTCTGCATTCATTACGCAGCATAATAGGTTTCTGAAGACTAAGCTGTCAAAAGTGTCACTCACTTCTATTACATAAAAAAAAGGTCACGCTGAAGAAAATGCAGACGCTTCTAATGTCAAACTTTTTACTGCTATCTGTTAAACATCAGTATTTGTAAGAAAGCTGATCCCATTCTTTTCATCTCGGGTTGCACAGCCTTATTCCTTATTCAGACTGGGCCACATCCAGGTGATAGGCGAAACTGCAAAATTTGGTCTGCATTTGTTAACGTGAATGTATTAACAGTGGATACAGAGTGTTAATAGTCTGTTTCTATATTCCTCTGCATAGCAAAAGCCAAGTCCTATTACTTTTATGTCCATGACTTTTGAAGTCAAGCTCTTGACATTTAATCATTGGTCTCATTTCCTAAAATAAGGAATAGCTTGCACTGCTTTCTTCAACGGGGGATATTGAATGCTCAACACTTTGACTCAATATAAAGGCACAGAAAACTTCCCAGAGGCAATGTGAGAAACACACATCTGTGTTTAAGGAAGTCACAGTAAAAGATTTTAAATGAAAGCAAACTCACCATTCCAGCCATGTAATTGGGATTGAACTGATTGGCATAGCCAGTCACATTTTCTAGACCAATTGGAGGTGGATGGGCAGCACCACCCCAGGGATTGCTACCTGCAATCAAAGAACGCCATGCTGAAACAAGAAGCCACACCTTTTTAAACCTATTCCTTACTTAATGTACTGTCTGTTCAGTGCCACAGTTTGGGAGAAGGAAAAGCAGGTTAAAAGATGCAGAGTAACAATGCAATTAGATACACAGAAAGGCCTCACTGGATATTTCTAATCACATTAGTTATCACTGAATCTGTATGTTCTCATTTAAAACAACTCTAAAAACATTCTGAGGTTAACACTCAAGAGTTAATACTATGAACATCATATTTTGACTACTTAGTAGCTTCCTTTAAACTACAAAGTTGTCCAGGTATTCCAGAAGTAAGATATTATTAATTCTTTTAGGGCTACTAATCTGAGAGATGTCAACAGAGCATGACCCAGTACATTCACAGCCACCCAAGTCACAACCCTTAGCTGTATACAGCAGCACAGTCTTGTCTGCACAGCAGTCGAAGACGGAATATTCTGCTGAGACTAGTTTGGCTTCTCATTGTACACTGCTTTCTCTTCCTGAGTTAGTTTGCCTAGCTCCATTTTTCACCATAGCTCTATGACTTCATCTTGCTTTTTCTACCAACAATACTAACAACTCTAAAGTTCATTACTAAGAACCATAAAGTTTAGCTTGATATCAAGCAGTGATTACATATTTCATCATCTTTATACTATTATAATTTATATCCTTTTTAACAGCCCTCTCCCTTCCATATACAACTATCTGCCTAAAACCAGTGAATTAGGGGTAGCGGCCTCACTAAAGCCCTAATTCTTTGTGGGATATGGTTTTGAATTCTGTAATTGACTTCTTCCCATATTAACTTTTCTCACCAGCTGCCTTCAAGACTCAGTGCTGACAGGACACTGTTCCTTGATAGTTGCTATTTTTATTCAAATTATGACCATCTCTAGTACTGCATGCTTCATCTCAAATGAATGAAAATGGACATTACACATGCACGTTGTAGAGCACCTGTATTATATAAACCAGAATCCCCAGACAAGTTGAAGCAGGAACTAACAAGAGAGCACAGAAAACTTCAATGAGTCAATAAACCCCTCCACAGCCTTATTCTTCATCCATGCCACCTTTCTATTCCAGATAGGACCATCACTGCCATTTAATGTTTACTTCATCTAAACAACTTACCTGGGGCAGCTGGTGGGTATCCACCCGCTGGGGGTAAGCCAGGGTAACTCATTGGAAAGATCTGAAAAGTATGTGTGATACAGTTATTTTCTGTAATGCGTCACTAACTGCACCATGTAGAATTAACAAACAACATACTTGCAGTAGCCAGTTAACAAAATTTAGACATCAACAGCACAAGTTGCACAGACTTTTCCCTGAGAAACTTCTCATTTTCTTTTGCTGGACCAATAGACACTGTCAGATCCCTAAGTAGTTGTAGAGTCACTCCTCAGATTATTTTTCTTCTTTCAGTTACTACTTCTGACTTGCTTTGTCTATTACATTGTTAAGGAAGTCTTATTTTAAAATGCTATTAAAGTCTCCAGAAGTTTGCATCTCTACAGAACAGTCCCATTAATCAAATGTAAAAATTATCCAACACACAAGTCATGTCTTCAAGTAAGTAATTGTATGAAAAATGTTAGAGGGTGTTTAAATACAAATGTCTGCAAAAGCTCAAGGTCAGAGTAAAGAGCAGAAGGGACACACTTAATGCTTACAGCACTGCCATAAAATATGAAGGTTTTTCTGAGAGGGTAAGATCACTATAACAAATTGGATCTCTCAGAAGTGATAGTGCCTCTGTCAGCACCGAAGTGCACAAAGACATTAGCTGCCCAAGACAGAAGTGCAGGTTAAAAAAGGACAGCAAAATGAAGGACAGAACAAAAAGTATTTTCCAGAATACAGAAAGTCTTACTTTACACTGAAGCATGGTAAAATTAACCCAAGCAGCTTGCTCCAGATGAAGGAAACATCCAAAATTAGTCTTAACTTTTTCAAGGTTATTTTCAGTGACAATTCCCAGTCTAAAATTGCTGTTCAAACAGTATCCCTTTCTGTTCTTTTCCCTGAAGTATTGCCTTTTGCATTGGGCTTGTTTTGCCATGTTTTGGATTTCGGTTGCAGGGGTTTTTTTTGTTTTGACTTGAGGTGGGGTGTGCTTTTCTTTGTTGGATTGTTTTCCTTTTGCATAATCCTGTTAGCTTCCCTTTCTGGTTTGCATGGCTCTTTTGCAGCAGAACGGAAAAATACTTCTTTTTTATTTTTTTGTTAAAGAACATACAATTGGGAAATTGTCTATTTATTTAAAAAAATGTTTGCACTTCATGCTACATGTACTCATTTAAACTTAAAAGGAGAGAAAGAAACTAGCAGAAATTACAACAAACAGAACCCCTACCTTGCCTCTAGTCCAGTGTGTAAAGTGTCTTAACAGACTCAACAAATAAGTGAACACCGTTTCTCAGCATGTGAAAAAAGCCTGTTTACCGGTAAGTCTATGAGGAATACCTTTAACAGGAAAAAAAATATTTCTGTGCCTGCAAATTTAAATTCTGTCCTTCCAACTGTGCCATTTGCTCATTCTCCATCCCTACTATGAACAGAAGTGTGAGGTGGTGAGATCAGCCAAGAGTATAATCATTACCCTCCATTACCCACTTCTACTCTTCTGATAGGTGTAACAGAGTTAACGATTTACCCAGCTCCACACATGATGAAACCAAGCAGAATGCACAGTTGGGAAACTTGCTGACATTTTGGAGAACCATGCTTTAAAGCCATCAGCTGTCAATCACAAATGTCTAACTTTAAACTTCAAGAAACATTCAGGGAAGGCAAAGTGCAATTCTGCATATTCAGTGGTATAGATTAGCTAACATGACACTGTTCATAATCAGATTGTATCTGAAGGGCAAAGTCTCACAGAATTTTTTACGTCATTATCAAATGCTTCCAAGATGCTCTCTATAACTTGATAAATTATTTTCCCATATTCCCTTCAGCTTGGTTTTCAGTAAGATCTTTCACTGCAGTGCTATTTAGGAGGTTTGGAATAATTTAAATGTCAAGTCTGTTGCAGCTGGAAAGACAACAAGCTTTTGGTTATACAAGCACTTCTCTATGACTGAGCTCTATGTAATTTTCCATTTCACATGCAAACACAGCACATCAGACCTCCAAGCAGTGAATCAAACATACAGTGACTATACAATACACACCAGGGGGCACAACTTCCACAGGCAGCAGTCAGCAGAGAGATCAAGTCTATTTTTCCAGATGTGACCAGGGCTTATCCCACATTTAGTTTCGATCTGTGTCCTTTTTTAATGTTAGGATCTAAATCCTGGGAAAAGGACTCTCATGGTCATCCCTGCAGTTCAGCTAAATAATGGATGTTTACTTTTGAATATTCACTGACGCTAAATAAAGAGCAAAAAGGTACAGCAGCAGCTGCATGGGGTCTCTTTCAATGCTCCAGAGAGATGAGCATCAAAATGCAACTGCACTTCACTGAGGCTTTACAGAACTTGATAAAGCCAAACCCTTTATTGAGGTAGATGCAAATTCAGGTTATAAAACCCACCCAAAGAACACTTGCTAGGAACTGCTGTCCCAAAGGAATTCTAAGTCCTGGAGGCAATGATTGCTGTTACCTATACAATGACTGGTAAGATCCTAAACTCGTGAATCCAAAAAGCAAACCCTCAACATTTCTGATTAGAGCTGAAAGAAAAACAAGTATCCTCCTCTGCTGGAAACAGCAGGCAGCTTCCTCCCTCCTGGCACTTTGCCATGCTCCTAAAAGCCTCCACACCAGCATGTGATTGCTGGAGGAAGCTGCCAGGCCCCAGCCACACGTTGGGACAGGACAGTGCACATGGACAGCTTGTTTCACTGCTGAAATGGGTAGGTTTGGGATGGAACTGCAAAGAAGTCAGGAAAAATGCACAAACCAAACATCAAGAGAAGGCAATCTGGCACTTCAGAGTTGCACTGAATCAGCAACTGCCTTTACATAATAACACACAGTCATGACACCAAAACAAAAAGGAACAATAATTACTCATACTACACAAAACTCCCTAAATAAACCACCCTACAACCCAGATTTTTAGCATGTATAATGCTTACTAGTCAAGGTGCATGGGGTTTTTTTTTAAGCTGCAAATTATTAAAGCATTAAAATGATTTTATCCTTCATATGTAAACATTATATTTAGATTTTTTTTTTATTTACTTTTAGCTTCATGCATAAATAAAATACAGAACAATTTAAGAAATACGCTTTTACAATTCAGCTTGAGGTAAAATTTTAAGGAAAAAAGGTTTGGGTTGTTTTTCCTTTGGTGAACAGCGGGGAGCAATGGGATGGGTGTCATGTTTCTTAAAAGGACTGGTCATTTGCTTGTTTTTAATCCTGTGCAGAATGTTCCTTTCAAATGGAAAAAAAAAAAATATTAAAAGAGCCTTTTGGCAAATAAAGCTGGGATTGAGAAATAATGGCTAACTTCATCAGTCATAAACCCCAAAAGTTACCATATATACACACACATATATATACACACTTCCACTTGCTTTCTCTGAATGCAGCATTTACCCAGCAGTTTCCCAAGGTTCATTTTCCCCTCACTGGTTTGATGCCAGGAAAACTAGGTGCACAAACAGCCCAGTTTCTCAGGTTCAAAAACTTCCCTGATCACCAACTTTTCTGTACTTCATTGGGTCCCTATTGGCCATTTCTCTAAATTACCAAAGAAGTACTCCTACAACCTTGTCTTCATTTCATCTCCCATCCTCCCAAATTTCTTTTGCTACACCCATAAAAGCTTACTAAAATTGTCAGTGAGGAGCAACACTTGCCTGCTGAAAATAAAGTGGTGCCCAGGGTACAGAAGATGCAGAAGTTCACCCTGCTATACAAATACAGTGTGGGAGGATACAGGAAGAGCAAGGTCTGTGTTTGCTCAGCCATAAAAGAAATAGTATATAAGACAAGGAAAAAATCCAAACAACCAAGCCACACACAGAAAAGAGGGAGTGCCTTGAAGAAAACAAAACAAACACTGTGTTCACCCTGGAGGTCCACCTCAAAACTCTAAATATCTGAGGTTTTACTCCTGCAGTGGACATTGCTATCTCACTTCACATAGCTAGCCATGAATCACCCAGGCTCCTGAGCATTTTCCTGCTGCTTTGACAAAGGCAAGAGCAAACAGACCGGTTTGAAAGAGATTAAACTTGTAATACAATTTCAGTGAGAATCTTGAAAATAAACTCCTCTATGCCACAGCACAGCAGAATAGGACTACAGCTAGAGATACTTATAACAAAAACACACAAACAATTGCAACAATAAAGAAGGAAAATTTTAAGGCTGTCAAGGTATCCTGGAGAGTCTGTACAAGCCCAAACTCAAACCCCCTTTCGCCCCTCACCAAGAAACGGGTTTTTTGGTGTGAAAAAAAGGCAAGACACCTATAAGTCTGCAAAACCTGGACACACCTAGGCTTCTCTAGACACGTCCGGGGGTCAAGGTAAATAAAGCGTACATGTTGCATGTGTTGCACATGTACCTGGCCATCTGCCACTCTGCCATGCTTATGGACTGCATGTGCATCTGTATATGTTTGGACACATGTATGGTTGAAGTATTGTGTTTCTCCTCTTTTTTCTCTCCTGCCATTGGCCATTAGTCTTCAGGAAATTATTAATACAAGCTAAGATGGTAAAACCCTTGCCTTGTTTTCACCTGGAAAGGAGCAAGAGCCAAGCTACGCCGTAGCCAGAATCTAACTGGTGAAAGCTGACCTTATTTATGGCAGCCTTATCACATACTGTTGTTCTACCCAATTTGAGGGCCAGTGGGTGACAAAAGGTGCACGAACCGCACTGCTGTACAGCAATGAGATTCCAGAAATGCAGAGAGCAGATAATCTCAGAAGTCCTCCCAGAAGTCTTTTATTACTATGTCGTAGAATCCCTAGCACTACAGAGTCTTACAGTGTCCTTAAAAGCATAAGTCCTGTTAGCCCTTAAGAGAACCAGCAGCTAGCAGAAGTCCCAGGTATATCCCTAGCCAAATCCCTAACCAAACTCCTTCAGAAGTCCTAACCCCCAATCTGCCATATAGCTCAGAGTGTCTGTTCATATACTCTTTGTTATCAATCACATAACCAATAAGACCCAACCACATATATACGCTAAAATCTTTTCCCAATAAGAGGTGCCAGTGTGTCAAGAAGGCAGCTTCTGCAGCATGTTCCAAGCAAACGCTGTCAACATGAGGATGTTGTTCTTGGCACACACGGAATGTTATTGTTTTGCTTTTTGCAGAGTGCAGTTGGTCAGCTAGAAAGTAATTGCAATAGCATGCACTCTGCACGTGTCCAGCAGCTGCCCTCAGAACAGTGGCTACAACACATAGGTTGGACTTGAAGATCTCCAAGGTCTTTTTTCAACCTTATTGATTCTATGATTCTATTTGTAGACAGGTGGGGGTTGGTCTTTTCTCCCAGGCAACCAGAGACAGAACAAGAGGACACAGTCTCAAGCTGCACCAGGAGAAGTTTAGGCTTGAGGTGAGAAGAAACTTCTTCACAGAAAGAGTAATTGGCCATTGGAATGTGCTGCCCAGGGAGGTGATGGAGTGATCATCCCTGGAGGTGTTTTAAAAAAGGATTGGACGTGGCACTTGAAACCATGTTTTAGTTAGTCATGAGGTGTTGGTTGATAGGTTGGACTCGATGATCTCTGAGGTCTTGTCCAACCTTATTGATTCTATGAGTCTATATACCGCAGCTGAAAAAGTCTTTCCTAGCCATCAAAGTAAGCCATGCCAGCTGCAGCCTGTGAGTGAAAAGCCGCTCGCCAGCGCAGAACTCGCCCGAGCCGCCTGCTCCGCACCCAGCCAGCAAACCGTGCCGGCTGCCGAGCTGCGAAAGGAACCGCTGCACCGCAAGCTGAGAGAGAGACGTCTTGGAGACCAGTTGCGGCAGTGTCAAAGCCCTTGGTGGTAATCCCGAGACTGCTCAGAAAAGCGAAGCTGCAAACTCCACAGTGTTCCACATGGAGGACCCCATACTGTTTGCTCTGTTTATTTGTGCAAACGCGCGCCATATTTCTTGGATTATAATTGCAGCGTCCGAAAAGGTCCCAGCCGGCAGGAGCCGTGAGTAAACCTGCTAATTCCCATAAAGCCTCTTCTGTGGTTCTAGCGCCTACCGTTCCTTAAGCGGACCGAGAGTCCACCTTATGGGCAAGCCAGCACGTTGCCGTGTATCTCTTTCCCGATTTGAATCGCTGATTAGAAGTCCCTAGTTAGCTTAAATTGTTTAATTTGTTACACGTTCCTTTTTGTGAGATACTTTAACCACAATCGAATATCTGTACCTATAAATATACACTGTAAATATGTTTTGGCGGTATTTTGATATTCATGAATAAATAAAACATTTTTATAATATCTCCACCTAAGTATTAAATATTAATAATTTCATAACAAAGTTGCAATAGAAATAAACTTAACAATTGCATTCACACCCGTTTCTGGAATTTATTTAGTAGCTGCTGTTCAGTCTCCAGATATGCCAAGGTCCAATAATTTCAGGCCATACCAGAATGAAAAGACCATGAACTATATTTGCACAAAATAATTTGTTTAATTATGCTTGCTTCCCTGAGAACACCAAGTTAAACCTTCGACCTTTACTCCTCCAGGTTAATTACCAGGATGTAGTACAAAAGGCTGCCTAAAGCTATAAATTATAGAACCTGCTCCAAGACTGATCCCGGATTGTGAAACCAGCAGAACAGAATGTAACACCGTATAATATGCTGTGGATTCTTATCAGAGGTAAACTGAGGCTTCCATCACCGTGCTCTTGCAAGACAAGGATAAGTCACAGTCAGCATCATACCAGCTAATTGCTATCTTAGCAGCCTCAGCAAGATTTATCTTTGACTTACACACTGCAGCACAGAAGTTGTTCTTTCCTGTATCATGTACAATATTTTTCATCCTGACAGATAAAAAGCTGTGCAATTTGGTTTTTCATGAAATCTTCTGTGTAATTAGCTCCCTGTTTAGCCATCCTTTTACTACAAAAAACACTAGTTCAGTAGCAAGCACTCCCCTTCCAACAGAGCTTAATATAGTTTGAGTTCATGCCAGCCAAAACTCAGGAAACCTCCTTTATACAGAACTTAACATTCATAGTTCACCTTTAAAATCTTTACTTGTCATCATTTAAAAATGTGTACTTAAAGAATAATAGCACGTGATACATTTCCTACAAGTTTCCTGAAAAGAAACTCAAAACCCAACAAACCAACCCACAGCTCTGAATAGATGGTGAAACAGTAACAAATTCAAACAAGGGGGCTTTTAAAAACCATCCAGTTGAACTGCTTGCTAGTATTATAAGTCAGGAGTACTGCCATTCAATGTAATCATCCAGTATTTTATTGGAAGATAATCTATCATTTTCTGACCTGCTGGGATAAGCAAGGGGCAGAGGGAGGGGAAGTATCAGACAGGTAACACTGATAAGCCTTAGTCAAAATAAGGTAGAATAGAAGACAGATGCCATGTCCAACAAAGAAGAGATGAATGGGAAGATGGACCCATAAACCACAACCACACTGTAAAAATACCAAGTTAAGAACATTCACAAATAACTTTAAGTGACAGATGCATAAACTGTGACATTACAGCAGGAGATTCTATCACAAGGTGTCCTGCATTATAGACAAAAGTTAAAATATTTGCACTGAAATTCTCAAACCTTTAGTAACAAAAAGTTAATTTTTAAAATCACTATGCATAATTTGAGTTACATATAAGTTAATCCCACTTTGAACATTTTACACTATTAAACACCACTTGAATAGAATTAATCAGGGTGGAAAACACCTTCGAGATCATCAAGTCCAACCCATCACCCAACAGCATCTAATCAACTAAACCATGGCACTAAGTGCCTCACCTAGTCTCTTCTTAAACACCTCCAGTGTGTGACTCCACCACCTCCCTGGGCAGCCCATTCCAATAGCTAATCACTCTTTCTGTGAAGAACTTCCTAACATCCAGCCTAAACCTCCCCTGGCACAGCTTCAGACTGTGTCCTCTTGTTCTGTTGGTGGTTGCCTGGGAGAAGGGACCAACCCCGACCTGAATGCAACCTCCCTTCAGGTAACTTGAACAGGATTGGAAACACTTCATACAACAGAGAAATGTATGAACAATATATGACCAAAATGAGATTCTCCAAGACAGTGAAACAATTGCTTTGATGTTAGCTGCACCAGTGCAAGCTTTGTGTTTCATAGAATATCTTAGGTTGGAAGGAACTTCTGAGATCATCTGTTCCACAAGGAATTTCCCAGATGATTCACTGACCTACAATTAGTACCTCTTATTGCTTGCTTTTGTTGCATAGTGAGGAAACAAAACAAAACACCAAACCAAACACAACACTGACTCCACATTCAATTAAGACCTCAGTACCCAGCAAAGGTTAATTCTGATGTTAACAGGCAACTCAGTCACTTCATGACAAAGTTCTCTGCACATCTAATAACAATAACCAGCACCTGCCACACCACAGAAGCAAATGAGGACCAAACGATCCTATAATCAGCCCCTTTGTCATCTCTCAGACAGGCTTGTCCTAGCTTGAGCATATTCTCGGCTCATTGGTACATTTGCTTGACTAGTCAACACCCACATCCTTCACAGAGGGTCCAAATATGAAAGGACATGTAGGCCAACCTAATTTTCTAGAAGTCAGCAGAACTGGATTTGCTGGAGACAGCAACATAATACCATTCACCAACATGGATCCAGAGATGACAAATGGTTGAATAGAAAAACATACTACTGCGGTTGTTTTTATGGACCTTTGTCTTAAAGTCTGAACAGTGGACAATGAGCAGAGGAAAACAGTATAACATTACTACTTAAAACCCAAAGAACCAAAGAACTTAACTGAGCTGCAGTGACAATTGCAACATGAGTTAATTCAAGGAGATCAACTTCAATTTGGCTTCCTATTCTGCCCTGATCCAAGTATTTTCTTTTGTAGCACACTCTTGCAATGTTCTCTTTGGAATATTTACAACACAGACAGTAAAAATATAGAACATAGATAAAGGCACTCCTCTAATAACACAACAAGAAAGAAATAATACCAAAATAGGTTTATGAAACATTTGAAGAAATAACATGAGGTTGTCCTATTCTGAACTTGTCATATGAAAAAATCCACTGCAAAAAAGAGAGTCATGCTATAAATAGGCTGAATTACATTTCCAACTAAGGCCTCAGGTATTTATACTCATCTATTTTAAGTTCTACCATGCCATGAGTCAGAACTAGCAAATACCTATTACTGCATTTCACAAAATCTGTGGGGAAAATATTTTGGAACTAAAGCAACAGTGTAACTAAAAAGCACTTAATTGTTCATTTCACACCACTGATTTTTAATTAGAGCTCAAGCCTGAAGAGTAGAGCCAGGGAGGCCCCTGTTGCAAAAGCAGAGGACTCCAGTGTTCCCCAGGCCTCCAAGGCCACCAGGTCCTCTGCCAGTACTTCCTACTGTTCAAGATGCAGAAGCAGCCAGTAACACCAAGCTGGTAAGCGCCAGCCTCACAAAGACAGACACACTTACAAGACTGCATGGAACCTCTGCTAAAACCCATAGGGATGTACCCTACACCGCACACAAAACCTCTGTGCTCTGTACCAGGTTGACAGCCTTGGGACTCCCCAGATGAAGAAAAGATCAATACTAAATGTGCAAATGCATCAGCTTTTTCTTCATGGTGATGGCTTTCATGCTTTCTAGACAGTGAAAGGCTTACACACAGATGTCCAGTGACACTAGGAAGATTATTACATTGGTAAACAAATGGATGTGCTTTATTCATTGCTGAATATAAAGAGTTACTGACCATCACATCTCTACAGGAATTGACTTAAGAAAGAACCAGTTCAGCAAACCCAGAGAGCCAGGTACTTCACAACAACCATAAACATACAAAGTTAAAGGAAAGCCAGACTATGGCTTTCAAATCTAGTCTGAACACGGGATCAGCCCTTAGAGCTTATGTGATTTAAAAAAAAAAAAAAAGTATTCCCCCACTCCAACTTCTAAGACTTGTAAGATACAGGTATCCTCTTAGCTAATGGAAAACTGAGTATTTTCAGAAAATAAGTCAAGTGAAGCCAATAACCAGTTATTGGGACTACAGATAGATGGATTGTTTACAGAATGTGTGCATTTTACCAAACTGAAAGTTTTCTCTCTAGCAACAATAAAATGGATATTCACGGTGTCTACTTCAGGCAGCTGCTTAAGCACCTAATTTAGAGTCACGTGCTAGGCAACAGTTAGAAACCAAACATGCTTTCTCACCAAGTGAGAGGTCTTTGGGAATATGAATTAGATGTATAAATTAATCACAT
The DNA here is from genome assembly GCA_033816785.1 of Picus viridis. Taxonomy (NCBI): domain Eukaryota; kingdom Metazoa; phylum Chordata; class Aves; order Piciformes; family Picidae; genus Picus; species Picus viridis. The sequence goes on from CM066586.1 coordinate 26,513,067, forward strand.
TGAATATCACTTCACATGAATATTGACTGAATGGTAAGTTTTAGCACAGAGGCCTTGTGAAGATTTAAATTTCATTTGGATATTTAATAAGAGATTAATTTTATTGACACTTCTTAAACCTGTCAGAAGCTGGGATCCAAAAGGCTGAATCAGAGGCCTACCTCTCCTAATGATGAAATGAATACTAAGAAGGGAGGAATTTAAGTCCAGTGCTTCCTCAAGACAACAGCTGAACTAAAGCTAGAACAGAGTGACCTATTGGTGACACTTTCCCAAAGCCTTCAAAAAAAAAAACCACAAACCACCAACAAACCACCTGTGAAGGAAGCAGTATCTGTGAAAGATTTCTTTCCCTTCAATTCTTTAGTATATTGTCTTAGAAAAAAAAAAAACAACATTTTTACTGCTTTGCACTGTACAGGGAACAGCCAGGCAGCAGGACTGTGTGGGGTTGGATTCGTGTTTTAAAAAAAAACCACAACACATGAAGTCTACACAGTCTAAGTTGCTACAGCCTAATGATCAGCACCAGTCCACACTCAGCATCTGTGACATCTGAATAGTACAGACACGGTTTCACACATACATAAAACCAGGTGCTAGGCATAGGCAGGATTTGCTATCCAGAATAATGCAATAAAATGGTCTCTCAAAAGAACAGCCAGGTTGCCAGTCTGCTCCATATCTGACTCCAGGCTTGCCCTAGCCAGGATGTGACCTCCCAAAGATTTCGTAGTGAACAACAAATCAGTAACAAATGTGGAGCAACAGTCACTAGATAGAGCAAACAATAATTTATACATACAATTTTAAAATATATCCAATAAGAAACATGTTTCAAGGTAGCAGACAAATCATATGTTTGAAATAAACAAAGTACATTGCTACTGCTACTTAGTTGTGTAGTTAATTCAAGGAGAACCCTAACTACAATTTGAAAGTGACAGAGAAGTTTCTATGGATGATTACACCTGAGCCTTGGCTAAAAATAAATGAAACTGTATTTGTTCAAAAGTCCTGCTATTCTGCATTAAACCACCCGCTCTTTTTGATTACATCTCTGCTTTAACTATAGATTCCTCTTCTATCTCTAGAATGCTTTCAAACTAAGTTGGGCTCTATTTTAGCACCCTCTGGATGCTCCATCTTCTGAATGTTTTTGTAGTAGGTTGGATTATGTATCTTAAGTTGTTACCTAATTCTACACTTGTGCTTCTTCTTTAACATACTCATTGAGTATACAAATACCTTCTTGAAATATCTCCACCCCACTGTGGTTTCATCACATCTTTTAGTAACTCTTGACATTTCACAGAATTCAGAGTCTAATGATTCAAAACTTCTGGCAACTATAAGAGAACTGTTGTAGTATAGGTGTTTGATCACCCTGAACACAGCTTCCAGAACAAGATGTAAGCAGGCAAAGATGTTTATTATGTTAAACAGCAAGCTTATATACTCTATCAGAAGGCACATGTGTCACATCTTAGTTATTTTCTACTGGCATGCATGCAATTAAGGCATACAATAGGCTAAAATAATAAAACAATATTTTAACACATCAAACCAAATTCTGCCCAGTTTCTTCCCTCAGTCACAAGATGTTTACATTCTTTTCTAAGCCAGAGAGTAAGCATAGCCTTCCAAAACTATCTGAAAACACCCTTCTCCTACAGAGAACAAGTTAAAGAAATTGTGTAGCATATGAATGTGATAATTATTCCAGAAAATTTAAGCCCAGATTAACAGAGGTGTTTTTGTCTCCACAACCTTATACGCAGGTCAAGAAAGATATATAAATGTCATTGTTGACAGGGACAAAATTGTGAAGACCTTCACAAACTTGCTGCATATTTATTACATGTGGTATACTGTATTATACATGATGCTTCAGGGGCAGAAGGGGAAAACTCACAAGACTAGCTACAGAGGCATTTTCAAGAAGAAAAAATTCAGCAGAAATACAGCAGGGACTAGGCCACAGGCAAAACTAGAAGCACTGCCCCATGCAAGTTATCTGCTGCATCAGTAGGAGGAGAGTGGTTTGCATGACTCTTACTCAAGTTATAAACCAGGAAATTACAGAAATAGACAAGCTCTAGGGAAAATGTTCTTGCACTCACATTAGCACTAGTTTTGCACCATTTCTGACATCTGTATATGCTCCTGCGAGGCACTTAACAGAAAATATTATGGGCTGGGAATGTGCCAGGGAATGAGCCCCCCACTTCCTACAGCAGCCAGGCTTTCAGATGCATAAAAAAACCTACTAATCAGCTTCATCAAAACTTATTGCACCAGACCTTTTCCCTCCTATCAGACTGTTTTCTTTTCACTCCTTTACCTCAGCTTCTCTGCCCCAATTCGTCTGTACCCATTTTTAGCTACTTTCCAGACTTTTGCCCCTGCCTTCAAAAGATATCTCTCTCAGCTGCTGCTCCTCCTCAGGACGAAGCTTCCAGGAACTACCATTAACCTGCTAAATGAGGAAAAACTATCCCAAGACCATAGTCCGACTGCCTTGCACATAGTCACACGTGTTTTCTGTTGTACACAAGGTAGAGCAAGAGTTTACAAGTTTCTGTTTTGAGACAATATAAGCCCATGTAGTAGAATAAAAAGTAAAGCGCATTACAAGCATTCTAGAGAAAGAGACATAAACCCCAGCCACAAATAAGCAAACCAACCCCCCAACCACCACCACCCTCCCCCAAACCAGCGATTGTATGACGGCTCTGACAGGGGTACCATCTTATGCTTCCCTTTTCAACCCTACGCATGAAAACCATGAGCTCGAGCTGAGGTCACAGCAAAGTACGAATTGCAACTGCAAAACACCAGTTTGCCTCTGAAACCACCTAATTTGCCTATGAAACAAGCGCACCTTTCTACGAACTGCGGAGATGCTGAGAGTCCCAAACCCTCACCCTTCACCCCTGGCCGCCTATCACCCTGACGGCACCACGGCTCCTGCCGCTCCGTCCAGGCGGACGTGAGTCGCCGTCACCCCGGGGACACCCGCGCAGCCCAGCCGACCATCCCCGGGGAACAGGGTAGCACTCACCCTCGCCCGGCCCGACCCACCGCGGGGGTCGTTCCTACCGCGAGCTCTCGGGAGCCGCTGCCACTACCGCCACCCCTGCTGCCGGCTCAGGGGCGCTGCGCGACAGTGACAGCAGGAGCGCCAGATGGAGGCGGAGCTGAGGCTGCGGCCCCTTCCGCCGGCCTTGGTTCGAGGGAGCGCGAAGGGTGGGGTAATACTCGCCGATGGAAACCGTGACGAATGCAGCAGGCCTGGCCTAGGAGCGGGAGGGGGAGGCCGTCCCACTCGCCGCGTCAGCTGTCCCGGATTTCGGGAAGTGCCTCCGTCAGCCCAGGCCCGGTGTCGAGGCCGAGAAGGTGGTGGCGTGCCTCGGGGCCCAGCTGTGACAAGACGTGCGGAGTAGCTGCCAGCGGCCTGTGCAGGGCAGCTTGATCGGCCGTTGGCTGGAAACGAATTGGCAAGTTCCGCAAAACAGGTTTGGCAACACGACGATTTCCAGTGAGAGGTCCCTTTCATAAAAGGACAAAGCAAACAGGAAAAAAAGGAACTCCACCCATCACAAGGGCAGCCTGGGCTTTCCCCTGCGTACGTAGTGACCTGAGGGACTGGTGACACTCGAGCAGCAAAACCAAACCAAGGAAGTTACAGTCCAAGTCAAGGTTCAGTGAATCATCAGATTTAAACCCAGAAACTGATTGTTTTCATCAGGAATTCATAAAACGTTCAAGAAGGCGTTTTCCAGGCATGGTGGAGCAGAACCCCCCCATTGTGTTGTATATAATGTAAATTTTCTTAAGCAAAATTCTACAGTAATGTAAAAGGAAGAAGCTGTTTGATGTTCACTTTTTCTAATACAAGCAGTACTAGCTAAATGCTTCAATAAATATTTTTTTCCTACACACATTCTTTAAAGATGAGTGAAGTTGCTCACATGGAAGCATTTAGAGAGACAAAATAACAAGAATAAAAAGGCCTTTCTTTTGCCAAGACACTCACCAAACTAACATTGGTGACTGAATCACAGCATTATAGAGTTTGGGGAGGGAATAACCTCTTTCTTACAAGTTGGGATTTTTGTGAACAGAGTCTTAGAACTTCCTTTCAAACACTTGCTTCCCTCATATGAACACTTTGTTAACAGGTGATGTGATTTAGAACTAAACTGATTTTGATGAATTTGTTCTTCTTAAAGCTTATGTCCTGTTCACTCACCAACTCCTTTCAGTGCAGGAACTGTTTTTATTCTCCTTTCATACAGCTTCAACAAATCATTGTGACCAGTCATTGGAATACGATGACTGTGATGGAACTAAAGAAAGAAATCCCTTTTTCCCCCCTCATCAAAATGTTAAATGGCACTCCAGAGGCCAAGGCTTCACCAATGGAAAAAGGCTAAACCTAAAGTAGTCCCAAGCATGTAAATAATGTGTGTATTTCAGTTTAATAATGGCTTGTGGTTTAGCATAAATTGCAAGTTTATTCCCAGCTGATCTTAAGCCTCACCAATAAAGGAACTTCTGATTGATGAATAGGCAAACCTAAACATCAGCATAGGTTTTGATGCAGAGTTCAGTCTGATGTTCACTGTGCAGAAGAAAAAAGTGCCTACAGAGTCACTCATATGCAAAGGCGGCCAGGGATCATTGTGCTTTCTGAGCTGGTAGAGCCCTTCTTGGGACTTATTTGTCTGACTTGTGCCAGCTAAAAGGGGCAAAGTTAACTTTAACAGGACAGTTTTGTAAATTTGACTGAAACATGTTAGGGGCCCTTCAGAGGAGCTGCCAATCTCATCTAATAAAGGCACAGTAACCTCTACAAAAGGTTACTTATTCCAGCAGGATTTGGAAAATAACACATTTCTGCAACTGCAGTACTGCTGTTTTCTCATGTAGAAAACCCCTTTGAGTATCATGTTTAGGCTGGAAGGACTCTGTGAGGAAGTTTGTATTGCTGCAACCAGCCCAGTATTTACTCTAGGCCTGGTTGTGCTGACTTTGAAGTCAATTGCAATGTTCTGTGGATTTTACTGAAGTCCAGGTTGGCTCACTTCTAGCTTCTCTGGTAACACAGCTACTGACACTGGAGAAACAGAGGAATTCATAGAAGTCCCACGTTTGACACTGCAAACCCAGAAACTGGGCTAGCTATGGCAGCATATGGAGTATTTTTCTGACAAGGAAATCATTGTATGGAAACCTCACTAGCTACCATTTGCTGACAGGCAGGGAGTGAGGCATTTGCATAACTTAGTCAATTTCTGGAAAATTTTCCACTGGAATGATAACCTCCAAGTCCTCACATTTGGGGAACTTTAGCTGAATCAAATCCAGCAGGGCTAGATTCAGCCAGGCCTATTTGTCTCTGATGCCTGAAACAAAGTACTGTTAATTCAGAGTGGGTGTACCCATCACACTCCACCCCATAACTATAGTCAATTCACCTAACTTCAGAGTGGTGGTACAATCACCTCTTGCATCTCTGCTACAGATACAATAATAGCCATCATGTTATCTACTGAAGGCCTAAGTGATAAATACAAAATTTAAAAGGGTTAAAATAGCTTCATATAATCAGCAGCAAGATATTCTGTACATTTCACAATGAGATATACTGATTGGGCCAAAACTCAAACTCAAATATATGAAAAGACAGTAAGAACAATACCAATCACCCAAAGCAGATGTTATAACCATAGGATGTAATGTGCCGTTCAATACACCTGTTGCTGTTGGAGACCATTCTAATAGCTTTTTTCCACCAGTGGTGTTCCCCATCCTTCTTCACTCTGTTATATGATGTATTTTTTGCCTATAGTGTTGCACAGTTGTTAATGTGGTTTCGCTTTGCTGTTGTGTCTTTTGTAATAAGGCTTATATGTCCTCATGTTGCAGGAGCTTGTGAAGCAGCATCAAGTGACCTGAGCTAGATTGAATAGTCCTGCTCTTGCAGGGGTTGGACTTGATGATCTCTTTGGGTCCCTTCCAACCCCTGACATCCTATGATCCAATGGAGGAGGTTAGTGCAGTAATAGTCGGGACTGCGGCAGTAAAAGGAGAGGTGTTTGACTTTTTCTGTAGTCTATGGCTAGGCGCCATCTCCTGTCTGTTTTTTTAACTGACCACACAGGGAATTCTACGGGGAGTGCATTCAGGAAGCAATGTGTCTTTTTACTAAGTTGGTGATGACCACTGCAATAGCCATCTGGGTCAGAGGTGGGATGCTGAGGTGGGTCCCAGGCAACATGGGTGCAGCTCACAAGCAAACTATACCACTTCATGGTCACCCTTCTGCACAAGTTCCTCTGATTATTCTTGCTCACCTCTGGCTATTTATCATGGTGTCTCCAGCCTCCTGGAAGCTGTTCTTCAACCTTCAGCCTTAGAAAGTCCAACTGTCAAAGTCACAGAGGGGCATGGTCATCTTAGATGTCTTATACTTGGGACCTGGGTTGGGAGGTGCAAGGCTAAATAAGACCTTTCAGTTACCATGACAGACAGCTTACAATCATAGACTACGCTGAGTTGTAAGGGACCCTCAAAGGTCATTTTGTCCAACTTCCCTGCAGGGAGCAGGGACACCTCCCTGCAATGCGCACTTGCAGCCCAGAAGGCCAATGGCAGTCTGGGCTGCATCCCAAGCAGTGTATCCAGAAAGGACATCCTGCCCTTTGCTCTCTGCTCTCCTCTGGGGAGACCTCGCCTGCAGTGCTGTGCCCAGCTATGGGGCCTCCCACACAAGAGGGACACGGACCTGATGGAGATGGAGAGGAGAGGGTTCCAGAGGAGGCTACAAAGATGTCAGAGGGCTAGAGAACCTGTGCTGCGGGGACAAGCTGATAGTCCGATCCAGGATTTGAAAAACAAAGGATAAGTATAATCCCAGTAGACTGGTGAGGTACAGATTCCCAAAGTATGCCCAGTGCCAAGGCTTTTCTCTACAGTTCATTGTGCCAGTTTTAGGGGTCCACTACCTCACTTTTTGAGACTGTGGGGGTGTTGGGAGTTCTGGGGAATCTGTTTTACTTGACAGGTTTGTCTGCTGTCTGTTCCAACTTGGAGCCACCTTGAATGTGTTCCAGCCTCTCTCTTGACCATGCCTAATAATGCCATGCACGAGTTCTGCTCAGGTCAGGATGGGTTGGATGCTGAATTGGCTGACCTGACCCTCCTGAGAATTATGCCCTATGTTTTGTCTCATTTTGCAATGAGGTATGGCTTTAAGACATCAGGGGCTCATGGCTTGGGGATCTAATAGTGGCAGCACTAAGGTAGTTACCATGTGTACCCCTGTCATTCAGAACCTGATGGCAGGCTGCTTTTTTTTTTTTTTTTTTTTAACAGTGGTAAAAGCTTTTCTTCATGATCTTACTGGTATAGTGGAGGGCTCCCTCCTCTCCTGAGGGTCTGTGCCCCCTGCCCACTATGCTACTCACTGTGTGATAGAGTGTAGTCTGCTGTTAGGGTCTGGACATTCAACAGTGCTCCTGGTCCCCAAAAGCCAGTCACTACATGTTGATCTAACATAACATAGTCTCCTTCAGTTAAGGAGACACACCACAGTCTCACTCTTATGAGTTTTACATTCATATTTTACTTGCAGATTGGCCAGTGGTAGGGAATGGTCCTTGTGGTATTTCTCTGTTTGCCCCCTTGGGCTCCATCAGATACCTCAGTTTTAATAATAAGGGCTACCTTAAATTCTGATTAATCTGATTTGCTCTCCTTGCTAGATTGTTGATTGGTGTCCTCCCAAATATCTGTCCCAGTTTTCAGGGACATAATTATCTTACAGATTTTCGCAAGATCTGGGGGACTGGGGGCTTGAGTTACCATGAGTTGCAATTTCTACTCTACCATCCTGCATTTTTCTTTTTCCTCTTGCAGTTCTTTCGGCAATTGTTCTGTTCACAGAGTATTTTCTGTTGTTTTATTTGATTTCCTTTTGTAACATTCCTGTTTGCACCTCATTGTATTCCTTACTCTGACAGATTGCTTCCTAAACACAGTATTCCCAATATTTTGCATATTATTGCCTCTATAGTATTCCAATTATCCACCGAATCTTCCAAAAATAATTTTGCTGAAGGACTAAATCTGTGCCTCCACAATCATCAGTCATTGAATCCACCATTCTGCTCCCTACATCAATTTTTCTTGTAGATGAATTATTAGAAGTATCATTGTGGGGTTAACCAAGTTATTTTATTAAACAATGATTAAATGATGATTGAATGGTGATTAAATTATAATTATTAAACCATAATTAAACAGTAATAAAACTAAATGGTGGTCAAACAATCTACTGTCACAGGGGAGGCTTAGACTGCTTAACCACTGCCAAAGCTAGCAGCAAAATTGGTTTTATTGAAGTAAGATGTTGCAAAATTGAGGCTTAACAAAGCTGATGGCAAGGTTCAATCTAGTACTTACTACACAGAGGACACAATAATGATTCAAGGTTACCAGTACAAGATCTTAATGCCCTTAACTTAGGTGAAATATCAGTCACTTATCAAAGAGCTGCAGGTGGTAAGGGCTCTCTCAACCTTGAGAAATAACCTTGAGAGGTCTCCCAGTTCAGGGGTAGATCACCACCCTGCAGCCAGCTGCTGAGCAAGAAAAGCTCAAAAAAGGCTCACTCAGGCTATCATAATTATGGAATAAAGTGGTTGACTCATAGTCAAATTACATGTGATGGAAAAGGTATGCATGAGACTCTTTGTACCCACAACTTGCTTTTTCCCTGTGGAAGAACCAGCTGCTATTCATGTGTTAATCTCATATTTGGTCTTTCAGTTTCCAAGCTCCTACACATCAAGGCTTACCATGTCACCCTGTTTCTGGGTGGGTTTTCAAAGAACAGGTTAGAACTAGAGAAGGTCATGGCCTGCTCACAACCTAAAGGTTTATGTCCTCTGGGGCTTGACCCAAGCTGCTACTAGTTTCATCAAGGAGTCAGATGCATTCGCCACATCTACTACTTACTGCACTTCTAATAATTAATCTAGCTTGTATACAATATGCTTTATATCTAATAAAAAATGTCACTTACCCTGAGAGACATTGCTGTTCAAGAACAGATCACCGCCATGCAGGAGAGCTCCACAGGCTGTGGGAGCTACCAATGTTTGTAGTGTAAAGTGCTTGACTTGTAATCAAACTCCCCTTTAGTATACGTGTGGGTAGTTTCATCTGATGGCAGCTCAGGCTGGTACTGTTAACACCTGGTAGGCAGGGCTAGATTCAGCTTGGCCTATTTGTGATTCCTGAGCCAAAATACTGTTAACTCAGAGTGGGTGCACCCATCACACCACACACTTCGGGGAAACAATTTTAGAAAAGAAATATCTCAATTTTTATATCCTTTTGCCTCCTATGGTATTATTTCTTACTATTGTTTTATAGCAATGTTTCTGTGATTACCTCCTCTACTTTCTCATCAATTTCCATTTCTAATGGAAAAAGAAGAGGGGATTTGGAGTCACTCTTAAAGCTCTGTTTAGCCTCGATTCTGGCCTTGACACCTTACAGCTCCTCCTATCAGGCCATACATCCACAGCTTTTCACCTTTACTGTACTATTGACTAGATCTGAACCTCTGGACCACTAGACTTCCCATATCTTCTGCTTTTCTCACCTCTAAATCTTATGTTAGGATACACCATATTTAACTATCCTTCTATTCCTTCATCTACTATTTGTCCCACTTTCTTATGACTACTTAGTGAACATCAAAGTCTGGGTAACATTATCTTGCTGTTGGCCTAATATGTGACTTCAGCCTGTCCATGCTTCAGATTTCCCTCCCTAAAACTGGAGATAAATAGAATTTCTCTATTGTCAGTGTGAGGATAAAAAGCAAGAGGACTACATATTCAATTCATCTTTGTAATTACTAGCCAAAATTGACAGTCTTCATTAAAAAAAATAATCCCAAAGACTACTAAAACACAGTTCAAACCGTAGGTAAAAGTGTAACTTGTCAGACTTTCTGTCCATTGAATCTAATGCCTGAAAAGGTCATCTGTGCACAGTAAGCTCTGAGGGGCTGTAGTGCTGATCCATATCGTAGTGATATGGGTCAGCACCACCTCAAACCATGCCTCCAGCTGCAGCAGCATACTGCTGTGGCAAAATATTTCTGTGGGGCACAACTCTTGGGACATAATAAACTAGGCCTTATACATAGAAGCAGCATAATCTTCCCATGACTCAGCTCTGACTCACCCAGGAGACTTTTCCACATTCACGAAAAAAACATGTCATTCATACCATCTTTAGCACAGATGAAATTTTACCCAAGATTACTCAAAATATTCTCCAGCCATTAAGAAATGCAAGCATTGAAAGACTGCTTTTCATAGATGTCCCAGCCTCCCAGTTAAGCACCCTAACCACAGACTAAGGACAAGACCCTGAGAGAGCTGGATGACACGATTTTTAACTGAAACTGAATAAAATCGGTGTTATGTTCTCTGTATTGACAACAATGAGGCAGTGTTTGTATAAAGGGAAGAAGGTAAATTCAGTTTTGTCCAACAAGCATTGCCTGCTTGGCTGATACTTTGCATCAGTACATTCCTTGCCTTTCAGTTGCAGGGATTGAGAGTTTCCCTGTGGCAACAAGCAGCACAGCCACAGAACATTGGATGGCAGTGCCATATCACACAGGTGCGTTCTACAGCTTCCCCCAGGGTCCCAATAGTGGCCTTTCACTGCAGCTCTGTGCATGGAGCCAGGGAATATGTGCAAACCACAGGCTCAGGTGTGATGGTAATTCACCCTGGCCAAGGAATTCTCTCTTTCCTTCTTTCTCCAACTCAGCTAGTCTAGATGGTTACAACTGATGTCAGACACATTTTTGTTTATTTAGTTGTTTGTGGGGTGGGTTGCTGGCTGGTTGGTTTGTGGGTTTGATTTTTGTTGTTGTTGTTTGGGGTTTTGTTGGTTTTTTTGTTTATGTTTTTGTTTGGTTGGTTTGTTGTTTGGTTTTGGTTTTTTTGTTGTTTTTTTTTTCACCACTCACCCTTACTTTAAGCCCTGCAAAACTCCCTTGATTGAAGCTGTAAGGGATGGTGCATCATTGTATCCTATATGAGAGCTGAATTTTCATGCTTAGGAGTAACATAAAAAACCACCAACCTGTTTTACAAAGCAACAGCCACCAGCAAAAGCTGTTATGTGAGTTGGCAATGACATGTGCTGACATGTAAGATTCAGACCTTCAGTTGGTCAAAATGCTTTTCATGGTGGATCAGAGACCTCTCCTGGAAACAGGAAAGACATTTTGTTTTTTCAAGTAGGTGTGCTATTTCACCTCCCCACATAATTAACAGCCACAAATATAAGCCACTAAGAGTCCTACTTTCTTCAATTTTAATTTAATCCTAAAGCAGGGAATGAAAAATGTGTAAAGTGAAAAAATTATGTGTGATGCTCAGATGTAAATAGACCAGAATAATGGAGGTGTCAAAGTCTACAATTCAGCTACAGATTGTGGCTAGTTGGCATTGTTTGTTAAATCTCAACTGTGTTGATCAGTTTCTGAGGAAGGCTTAAAAAAATTCAGGTATCTCAGGAACTTATATACAACACAACTACCTTATAGTTACACATAGATTTACCAACAGAGGGAGTCCTTTTACTGCCTATCAAAACTATTGCAGCAAATATTCAGAGAGGTTTCAAATGGTGAACTGTGTCCCTGCTGTGTGACTATCATTGCACTAATAGCAGGAATTAAAAAGGTTTGCAAAATAAAGTGACCTCAGGGTATTTAGCAGATCAAAACATGGGGTAATAACAGCCATCCAATCATTAAAAGTGCACTGGAGAATTCAAGTGGCCGTTTGTGTCATTGCAGCAATTGTATCCATGGACACAGCTATGAAACAGCTATGAGGATAATTACTTTTAAATACATTGAGAATAATTAACACCAGATAACTACATAGTTCCCCTCTGTTAGCAAATCAATGTTTAACTGTAAAACTAGTTTGAGTTCTTTCCTGATGTTGTGGTTAGAGCTTGTTGAACAGCATCTATTCAGTTAACCTCTGCTGCAGTTTGAAAAAACACAAACCCAAATCCAGTAAGTTTCTTCTACAATGTAATTTCATTAAATATTGTGCAATTTTAATCACAGTGGAACTAAATTGTATCCACTAAGACCTTCCCAACTTAATTTACTCTTCATCACAATACGAACCAAACTCTCTTTTGAATTATGAAAATTTAATTTAGTATTTTGGAACCATTGTTCAGATCACTATTTTCTCTGCTGATATGTTAAGTGGCCAGTTCCCCTCTAATTGGTGGGAAGATTTCAATAGCTGATCCAGTGATTATATGAATTATGCTCTGGATTAGCTTGCATTCAGTTTCTCAGTGCATTGAAGGAAGACAAAATTAAGCAGAAATAACTTTTACACTTACTACATCAGAGTAAACTCTTTACAAATACAATGTATTCCCAGGGCTAGCAGAGGTCTGTGGAACTATTAAGTAAGCAAACCAAGAACTAAGGAGCAATCATGTTTACTTGCCTAGAGATATGGTGACTTAGTACCATAAGTACAAAGGAGGCTCAGACGAGACCTTATTGCTGTCTACAACTACCTGAAGGGAGGTTGTAGCCAGGTGAAGGTTGGTCTCTTCTCCCAGGCAAGCAGCACCAGAACAAGAGGACACAGTCTCAAGCTGCACCAGGGGAAGTTTAGTCTGGATGTTAGGAAGAAGTTCTTCATAGAAAGAGTGATTGGCCATTGGAATGGGATGCCCAGGGAGGTGGTGGAGTCACCATCACTGGAGGTGTTTAGGAAGAGACTGGATGGGGTGCTTGGTGCCATGGTTTAGTTGATTAGATGGTGTTGGGTGATAGGTTGGACTTGATGATCTCAAAGGTCTTTTCCAACCTTGTTAATTCAATTCAATTCTACTCTACTCTACTCTACTCTACTCTACTCTACTCTCTACTCTACTCTACTCTACTCTACTCTACTCTACTCTACAATATGAGATTATGGTCACATCTGTGTGACAGTAGCTTCTCCCTTCTCACAGAAATTGACATTTTTATAGCAGTTAAGATTTAAGTGCTCATGAGGCAGATCCTAAATCTCTGGGTTTTTTTTTTCAGTTTGACCTTAAAAACAATAACAAACAAAACCAATCCAAACAAAACCAGAAAACCAGTATTGCCTGCCTCAGTCCCCTCCCCTCCTTTTGCTGAGACCTGGGTTTACACTGGGATTCTAGCAGCAGTCCTAATCCCAACTAATTCCCTTCTGAAATCAGTTCATAATGGACAAAACAGTGCTGAGTAAACTTAAGAACTGAAACAAAACTGAACATAATTGTTGGTGTGAGTCAAATATGAGATTTTTCCCTTTTCTCTCAAATGAGTAAAACTCTGTTTTTTACCCCTTGTAAGCGCTGCAAACATATCAGTTCTGCAGGTTTTGGACATTTGGACATTTTAGATAAACATTCCAGCCTTTTAAGTGTTTACAGTCTAAACTGCAGAGCTAAATGTTTATGGTGCCCTGAATAAATTCAGCATTGTATGTAACAGAAAGCCTGCTAAAGTAATACTGTTTCAATTAGTGGGTGAAGACACACACTATTGAAACCACCAAAGTTTTCAAGGAATATAGAATATATTAATAATAATCTTTAGATATTTAATACATCTCTATGTAGTAGGTTTTATAGATGGAATATATAAAATTTACAAAGTTTACCTAGTTTCTAACTTTAAATCTATTCCCAGGCCTTTTGAAAATAATTAATTGTAACTAATAGTTTATATGGAACCTATAAGGTAGCTTATGATGTTTCAAATAGCATATTCCTCCCATAATTCTTGTTTAGTATCAAATAAACCTTGGCCTTACATTTCAAGAAACATGGCCTAAGATATTGTTAGGAACAGGATTTGGATCCTATTGTTACACCCATGTAGGACAAGAGTGAAATGCCAGCTGATTTTAAGAATGCCTTGGGTTCTGACAAGTGCAAAATTATATAGAGTGGAGAACTTGTCTGGTCCAGAAGAGATCATTTCTAGAGCAAAGTATCTGTTCTCAATCAAATATCTGCTCAGTTTTAACTAATGCTTCAGGTTTTGTCTGCTCAGGTTAATGTGAATCATGTCTCTCCCTTCTTATTATTTACATGTTTCTTACTCTTTGGGGACAGCAGCAGTATCTACCTGCATGTAAATCTGAAAGTATGTCATTAACTCCAAAATACCATTCCGCTTGCAAAATGAACAGAAACTAAGGTATGAAGTTGGCTTCTGAAAAGAAAAAAAAAGAAAAAACAACCCACAAAAATACAAAACAACAACATGAAGAGAGTTGCATGGTGGTAGTAGCTTGGAGGCTGTGTTATTCATCACTCAGCTTCTCATGTAAAAGTTTCCATGTGAAAGCAATACAACATAGATGAGGATATTTCTTAACTTCTGTAGTTACCTTGTATGCTTCCATTTTCACTGTGAGATTTGGATGGATGTGTTTTCTGCAAGGTCAGGAGGGTTTGCCCTGGATCAGCTCCTCTGGGGTTCATACCATTACACATTTCCTGTTTTGCACATGACAACACAGTAAGCTTTTTCAAAGGCACAATCTCTGTGTATAAGCCTTCTGAGCTGATTTACTACTTTACTATTGTAACTGAGTCAGACAGTACAAAGCTGAAGGAAAGCACTCTTGAGTGAAACTTGTCATTTTTCCTATGGAGTCCTTCAGAACCTGAACTTGGTTCTACAGTTGAAACAAGTGGAAATCAAAGAATGACCACCTCAGGATTTAAACTGGGGTTTCAAATCCCTAAATATAAAGTGATCAGATATAGCACTTTAGTTTTGTCTTTTGTCTATTGCTTAGTCAAGGCAGTTTTCATGGCATCATAGCAGGGCTACAAGCACTTGCTGAATCTGGTAATAAAAAGTTAGCAGAAGCCCAGTACAGACACATCCTTTCTAGCAAACCCAGAGGTTTTCAGGAAGCAGTTCCTGAACCACCCGTTAAAAACTGGTATCACTATTCCTTTTCCACAAATTGCTTCACCTATGTGCAAAAAGACAGGCTACTCCTCACCCCATACAATTTTCTGAAAGTTCTGAGTTATTTAGAGGTCAAACATGTCCAGTGATTTGCCATAACTCTGTTTCTTTGCCATACTGCAGACAGTATTTTCAAAGGAAGTAATGTCTTCAAGAGTTTTCTAGTAATAGGTTGTATTTTTAAAGGATTTTTTAAAAGAGAGAAGGCAACAACAAAAGCATGGAAATTATAAAGAGGAAATGTAAAGGAAATTGTAAAGGAAATGACTGTTGAGAAACACAGTTTGGGTTGTTTTTTTTTAAACAGTTCAAGTGGAGATGCATCCATCTGAAGGGCTGATGGTGATCTACGAAACTGCTGCAGGTGAGAGGGCTATATTTACACCTCAAGACTTGGCAAAGGTCTTACTTTTTCTAAGACTGCTGGAATCACAGTTTAAATCAGGATTATCCATCTCTTATGTATATTTCTATTGCTGTCTGGCCACAGAGCATCTTAAAGATGATAAATCATCTGAATTTGCCAGGTTTGTCCTGGTGTAGAACATGATCTTGAAATATAGCTGTGCTCCAGAAGTGAGACTGAATTATAAAGCAGGACTCCGGACTAACTGATAGAATCTGACAGTCCTCAAAATTTGGATTGTTATGCATAATTAATAACTCTTTCCTATGAGAAAACTCTTGTAGCACAGAGGACAGAACAGCAGGAAGGGATGAAGGCAGTCATCAATTGCGGGAGCTACAGCCCCCACCGTCAGCAGGGAGTCCCAGTCATACTGACACTGAGGCAAAGGCTGCTCTCCCCCATCCCTCCCAGAGCTTTTCTGTGTTATCATTGCCCCATCAGGGCATTGTTCTCCAAATTCAATGTTTGGGTTATTGATTGAAAGCAAGAATTTAAGAGAAGTAATTAGAAACATCATCATTTCCTTCTGGCATTTCCAAGGACCCTAGCATCAGAAAGCCACCAGCCTGTATGCAGCTTCAGATATGAACTATCTCACTTCATACATAATGGAAAACAGCTACAGGGAACAAGCAGATGCCTACTTGAATCCCTCATTGAGCTCTGTGCAGGGTGCTGAGTCTGCTTGTATGAAATTCAGTAAAGGACTGGAGATGAATTCTCTGTTCCCACAGCTGTTTGGTAGCATGCAAGATCCTAGCTGGTGAGCTCAGATCAATCCTCAACAGGCACATGCTCATCTCTTAAAATAGTACATTCTGGCAATAGGTTGTAAAAAGACCACAGATACACATGCTATAAAACCTAATTAACGTTGAAGCCCCCATCATGGCCTGCCATTGCCAATGATGCATCATAAAGGAAGGTTTTACTCTCCAGCACTCTGACAGCTCAGCATGATGACTTTCCACCCCTGCAGTACACTGAAGTAATATATCAAAGAAGAGATTTTAATCTGTTTTTCCATAGTGAAATATTTTTTACAGGAGTGACATCACAGATGAGGGAAAGGGAGAAGAAATATCATTGATTTTCCTAGTTGTATTCCATGCCAAAACAAGGCTGATCCCAACTGCACATTTACTCATGTTCCAGCCAAACTACTATTGTATCTGAAAATGTGGTTCCCACTGTCTCCATCTTTGCAGTCTAACAGAGTTTACCAAATTTTCCTTTCCTGACTGCAGTCTCTTAGTCTCTATTAAACCACCATTTAATTACTCACTTCACTCACTAATGTTTGTGTACATCAAGTATTTGCTAGCATTTAACTTGAATTCTCTGCTGGGAGACTTCATCTCTTGGAGGTTTTGAAAAACATTATTTCCCTACTCATGACTCTACTAATGTGCTATATCAAGTACTAATTGAGTGCTTAATCTTTCCTCTGCATCTATTTTCTAGTCTGTCCATATTAACCAAATAGAGTAACTGGGTAGAGAATATCAATTCAGTGACCACTTTTGATCACTACCTTCTGCGCCTCCAGCCCCAAGTTTGTACCAGATATATTTCATTGCCAGAATATTGAATAAACATATTTAAGCTAAGGCATTATTGCCTTGGTTCTGTGTTTTTAGTTTTTAATTATCCTTTCATAAAAGAATGATGGCATAAAAGCTGCAATGATCCATGGCAAATCATACTTGTTCATTTCTTACTCAAGCATCTTATTTTTCAGCTCACTCTAACATTTACAGTTTCCTCTTAGTCTGGTATTATCATAATATTTTACTAATAATTCTGCTCCTGTTTTCTTTTACAGTAGGCCCATGATATACTTTAAAATAATGTTTTGTTTGGTTTTTTTAATAAAAAATAAATCGGTTCACCTATGCACACAAGATTACAAAAAAAAAAAAAAAAAAACAAAACACCCAACAGCAACAAAAAAACCCCAACCCAAACCCAGAATAAACATTTGTTCAGTGTTATCTCCCACTATACCTTGCATTTACACTCTATTGCTTCTAACTGTGAGTTCAACTCTAGAAGTATTGTACTCCAAGCTTTTAAAATTTGTTTGAAGCTTATCAAATTAAATTCTACAGTCCTAGGAGTGGAAGCCTAAGAAACCATTTACTTACTGTTTGTCTCAAATCAGACACTCAATTCTACCTCTATGACCAGAAATAGCAGAGTAAAACAACTTCATTTTTGAAATCTCTTTTCCACAATCTGTGAGGGGAAAAAGGCTTTAGTAATGCATCTAAGTTACTGGACACAAGTTATCAACAGGAATTACTTACATTCTTTATTGATATATAGAGTAAGATGCTTTTTTTAAAACAGTCTAGTATCCATACAAGATACAAGTGTCTAACAGGTAATAATAATAGGCCAAATCACACATAACCCAAGCTGAGTTTTGTGGGTAAGAGGACATCCTTCATAATATTCTGCAAAGCAATTCTTGATGTTTTTGAAGAAAATTACATACAAAATCCACTTGAATTTCTAGTCAGAAAAGGCCCAGTGAAGTAGGGGAGATCTCCCCTCAAGATAACCCTTTAGCAACTCTCCCATCAGGGAATGCATACTTAGAACAAGAGAGAATGGAATGGAATGGAATGGAATGGAATGGAATGGAATGGAATGGAATGGAATGGAATGGAATGGAATGGAATGGAATGGGAATGGAATAGAATAGAATGGAATGGAATGGAATAGAATAGAATAGAATAGAATAGAATAGACCAGGTTGGAAAAGACCTTTGAGATCATCAAGTCCAACCTATCACCCAACACCATCTAATCAACTAAACCATGGCACCAAGCACCCCATCCAGTCTCTTCCTAAACACCTCCAGTGATGGTGACTCCACCACCTCCCTGGGCATCCCATTCCAATGGCCAATCACTCTTTCTATGAAGAACTTCTTCCTAACATCCAGACTAAACTTCCCCTGGTGCAGCTTGAGACTGTGTTCTCTTGTTCTGTTGCTGGCTGCCCGGGAAAAGAGACCAACCCCCACCTGGCTACAATCTCCCTTCAGGTAGTTGCAGACAGCAATATATAGCACTAGCCAATGTAACTGTGATGCATTTCTGCTTGTAAGCCATCTTGGAAGTTGCAAGGGAGTAGTATTAACTTTAAAACAAACAAAGCAAGCAACAAACCCCCTCTAATTCCATGCCTAATTCAGTGTGTGTAATTTTAACCTCTGCTGAATGACCATCTGAATGCAATGAAACAAGGACAAGCTAAGAGAAGTCACAGGAGATTTATGCGGGATTTTGAGCAAGGCTCTAACAACTCCACTTCCAAAGTCAAGTGAGCTCTTACTAATCCTATCCTTAATAAATTATCATTGAAATTGATACATCTACTGATCCTATTACTGGTTAGGTACAAAAGCCACTTTATATGGGTAATAATTCCACAAGCATCAAGGTTTCCATTCCAAAAGTGATCTAGTGTCCACAGTTCAACACCAGGGCATAGGACTTTTGGCAGGGAAAAAAAAACACTCAGTCCTCAGTTTAATTGCAATAAATTGGCAATTAACTGCTTAAAATGCTGTGTAATTCAAGGTTGAGGTTAAGGTGAAAGAGAGGACTTTAATCTCTGCTACAGTTTGATAGCAGGAAGACTCCTTTGCATCCTACAGATTTACAAAGACAGCTGACTGAAAATAAAACCTTGTGTGGTTTTCTATGAGGCTTCTGTGAGAAGCAACAAAAAAGTTGTCCTTTCTGAGAAATGTACCCAGAATGAGACTATCTCCTGCTGGATAGCTTGGACAAAGAACTGAAACTGCCAAGAGCTGAGGAAAGCTGCCAAAAGAGAAGGAAGAAAATTAAGCTACAGAAAGCACTAACATTTTATCACAAAATCTTCAGGGTAGGGAACAGCAGACTTACAAATACCAACAGTTACCATACATAGAACACTGAAACAGGAGAGAGGCAGAAATTCCAGTTGTGAAGTGTAGTAAAAGACTTTAAATAACAAATGAGGAGATCACATTACTATCAAAATGTTGATTTTCTGAAAGGACCCAGATAGAGAATAAAACAAACAGTTACAATCCCATAACCCCTTTTAACACTATTAGCAGTAAAAAAATCTAACATATGAACTGGAGTTAGCCTGAAAGCACCCTTTTGGATTACCACCTGTAAATTGCAGGAAACAGGTTTAGACTTCACTTGGTAAAGTGTGAAGTCTACATATCAGACTACTGACACTTTCAGATGACATTTTGCTGCAAGTCATCAATATCTAGACTTTGTTATTCCTGGATTAAAATAGAATTTGTATCAATAGTGGCATGAAAGCAACCAAGACAAAGCTATTAAAACTCCTAAGCAGCTACTCAATTCTTACGACTTCAAAAGTAAAATGAATTTGTTTTTCTCCACATTTGAGGTAGGTAGAAAGACCTCAGAAAGCTACCATCATATTCCTAAAGTTTCCAGAAAACAAAACCAATGACATGGTATTGGTGAAGCAAAAGAATATTTACGTTCTGTCCTCAAATAAACTGTAATTTTCCTTCATTCCAAGCAGGCATTTTCACATACACTTTTATAGGAGGTTGGGAAGGAATTTCAAAGAAATATCCTTAGGGTTTTTTTTCCCTACCCTCATGTAATCAGGCCTGACTTTAATGAGAAGTTACACCTGACTGGAAACTGAGCTGCTGCATTACTGCCACAGAGAAATTAGATATTACTAAAATTAAGAACATGGAGCCACATGCCAGGCTTTGCAGCATAGTTACTTCTCTCATTACAATCTTCAGCACATGCTTCTTCAGTAGTTACATGGAGTATGTGTCTATGCATTTGTGCATGCATATGCACTCTATATTCCAAATAAATGTGATCATTATCATATATACCTGCTATTGATGTTTTTGTTTCAGCCTTAGCTGCACATGACTGATAGTATTTGCATGATTAGTGAAAGCAGTCTCACGTAAGGATCTCTTGATCACCATTGTCTGTATAAATTATTATAAAAAACATACAGTAACTGGCATTGAACTCTATGTGGCAGTAATGTACCAGCTCATTCTGTACAGTCAAGGCTTAAAATAGGTAGGAAATTAGGATCCTGTGAACTCTGAGGAAAAGAAACAACCGAAACAAATGTAAAGAATGCATAATTTACCACAATTTAGGGTGATAACTGCATGACTAGCAAAAATTACCTTTCATCTTTCTGAGAACATATTAATGCTTGGTACAGTCTTAAAAACTCTACATATATTTTTGAGGTCATCCTGTCTGGCTTTGTAGGATCTTTTGGAACAGAGCTCTGCAATTTTCCACCCTAAGACATCCGATAGCTACACTAAAAATAGGCCCCATGGCAGTTCCTCTGTTGAAGATACACCTACTGGTATGTGTCATGCTGATCATAGTTTACAGTCCTCTTGGACCCCTAAACTACTGCTGATTCCCTGGGGGCTGTAACAGAATGAGTTTCAGTGTGCTCTTTAAATGATCATTATTAAGTTATGCCCGTAATAACCTACATTAGAAGTGCCTCTATTTTCTGCGCATCTGGTATACGCAACTTAGTGTGCTCTCTGACCATACGGTGGAGGGAAGGCAAATCAGTGAGCAGTGTGTGAAGATCTTAGCATTTTTTGCACAGCTATAGTATCATTTCCAGGCCTTGCATTACATTTTCCAATATTCCTCTCGCAGGCAGTTAAATACTCAACAAAAATCAAGAAATTGATAATTTATTAAGAGCCAATAATTAGAAAAGCTAGACAAAGTCCTGCTTCTAAGAATACCCACTCAGACAGCTTAGAGAAATTGGAACTAGTCTCTCACTAGGGTTTTCCCTGAAAATCACCTCACCAACAGGGCTGCTCAGACATACAGTAGTAGCTCACACACTAGAACCTCAGGAGAGCCTTCCATAGTTAGCCTATGGTAGTTAGCAGCAGTGGATGTTATTGCAGGAACACTTCCCAGCAGCTTATATTTTGTATTGTGCTACATATACATCAAATAGCTGCATTCTGTGTGTAAGAAGTATCAAAGATTATGTCAAAAAGAATAAAAATGATTGGAAAAGATTAAGTGCAGCTTGATAACTTGTACTAATTTCTCCTTAATGGAAGTTTTATAGATTCAAGTTTGCTATTCTGTCTACAATATTTTTTAAAAAATCAAAATCAAGAGAGCACAGTGTTAAAGGCCTAAGTTTCTGCACTGTAATTACAAGCTAGCACTTTCTAGTTTATTTGCTGTTTGAAAAGATATTCCTGCTTTTTTCAGCTGATAAAATGGAATTTCTGGAGCAAGTAAACTGGTTAAAAACAAGTAATAATAATTTAAAAATTCAGTCTTCATTAGTCTATCATCTTCTTATAGCCTAAAGATATTAAGATACTATATCCAAATTAGTCACTTGATCTCCAGTCATGCTTTTCTTTCTATTTATGGTGCAGTGCAATTATTGCTTAGATTAACTTTCCACATGGGAACTTACAGAACAACATAGTGAGACATGGAAAAGTCTAGCCTATTTCCTTCTTTCAAATACAAGTTTGCAAAAATTGTCATATTGTAGAAGCATGGAAACTGAACCTACCTCAAAATATGAACAGGAACCAAGCTAATCATATTGATCATAAGCTAAAATGCCATGAAATATAATATGCACCAAATGTGAGGAAGGAATGGAGTATGTAGGGTGAGGGAGAAGCATCTTGAAAAAAATGGGACCATGTTTGATAGCATCTTGCCATGAGGTGCAGAATATCACCTCTCTACCCAGTGAGCCTTTTGTTATTGCTTTCCCACTTCTGGCTTCAAGCTGGAGTAGGAAAATGTTATCCATGTATGTGCTAATTTGGTCAGTTTACTCTCTAAGAGTTGCTTTGATTCAACATAAACATAGCAAAGTCAAAAGTTAACAACTGCACATATTGAAGTATATCATCCATCTTCCTATATCTCCATGCACTTCTTGCAGCTGTGCTATGCAATACATACTGTTATTACCTGGCTTTAAACTAGTAATATGGAGAAGGCCTGTCCTTAGCTTTGAGACTAAGGGTACAGGGAGATAGGGAAGAGAGTATATCAATGTCATTAAATGATTCAGATTCTAGAGACTTTAACTTCAAGTTTTACTTTAATGTGTTTTTTTTTGAGAAGGCAGATGATGAACATTCCCATTTACCCTGATCCACTGAATTACCTGCAGAAAAAAAAAAAAAATCTTCCTGCAAATCCAAAAAGGTATGCAAAGTTTTTATATTCAAAAGCAAGCAATGGAGCTAGACTGACAAATTCCTATTAAAAGGCATTTGGAACCAATATAATCCTTCTGTGTGCTTCAGACAATCTGGATATACAAACAAGAGCAGATGTGTTGCTTTTTAGCAGGAAAGTAATTCAACTCTAAATATGTTATTGCAGAGGTGAACTCTACCCATAGCAGAGTTAGCAGACATCCATGTTTTAATGAGACCAGCTGAAGTGTGGAGAGAAAGGTATCAGAAAGGAAACATTTAAGAAATTAAAATAAAAAACCTTTTGAATTTATTTTTTTATTTAGCAATAAAAGGCCTCAAACTATTTAATCTAGCAAAATGAAAAGGCCATGTGATTAAGGACAAAAGAACTTCCACAGAAAGAAAGCACTAATTAACCCCAAACCTCTTTACCTGGGAAGGGAGGGAAGAAGGCAAAAAAACCCCACCGAAACTGGTAACTTTTAGCCTACTTTCAATGCAGAGAGTAATTAATCACTGGAGTTGATGCCCTACCTATTGCAGGGGTGTTTTTCAGATGAAGAACATACTTTTAGTCAAAGATATTAGAAAGACTGTACAATTATTGGCAAAATTCAATAGTTTTCATACTAGAGTTGGTCAGAGTAAACATTTCCATAAGCAAGCTTCTGCCTTCTTTAAGTTCGGCGAAGAGTTAGACAATCCTCCTAGCATTTTGAGGTGAAGTTTCTGATTCACTTTTCGACACAAAATCCCATTATCCACTAAGGTATCTAGTAACATCAAGTTTATTTTTAAGAAGGTTGCTACTTCACAGCAGAAGAAGGGAAGAAATATGAGCACACACAATGAAACAGTTAAACCCAGTGCTAAAATGCAAGCCCAAGGGAACTGAACCATATTCCAGCCATGTCTGCTGGGCTGAGTGGTCAATTAATTAGGTAAGTCTTTTTGTAGACAATGGACAGAGACATACAACAGAGATTTTTTTTTCTCTCTATTCCTTTCTAAGAGAAATCCCAAGTGCACTGAAAGGGAATAAACCCACAAATCAATAAAATACACTGGAAAAATGCTAATGAGAAAACACACTATCAAATCCTTAATCTAAAAGGGTTCTGTGCCTGCACAAAGCTACACAATACTGCAGACTTTGGCTGTGAGGAGGAAAATGTATTTAAGCTTGAAAATGCCTAGGGTTCCATCATGAAATCTCTTCACATGTTTGAAAGCTGTTCTTTAAGTAATTTAAGAGCCAAATGAGTGGAAATAAAGAGATCTGTGTGTGAAGGCAACCTCCTGAACATCTACATTTGACTACCAAAAGGCAAAAAGTGTGTTTTCTAGGTGCCATGTGTTGCATAGCATTCCCTTTTACTTTTGATCACCATATTTTTCAAGTTGGTTATTTCTGACCTTCATTTTTCTACTTGTTTCAGAAAGACTGGCCAGGTCAAACCCTGGCACATTCCAGGTCAGAATCAGATTTATACTCCATGGTCTTCATAATTAGATGGGATAAAGAATTGATCAGTTCAGGGCTTTTTTGTTTGTGTTGGGTTGTTGGGTTTTGTTTGTCTTTTCCAAGGAGCACCTTTTACTTTGTTGTACTTTTCACCATGGACTGTGTTTTTCAAACAGCATGAAAATACTTCAGCAATATATATCAAGTGAGTCTTCTGGTTTGGGTAACAGGAGCATAAACAAAGCAAGAGTGAGGTTGTCTATATAGTGTCCATCGCACAGGACCAGGCAGGCTTCCTTACTCCTTGAGGACTGTGCTATTGCAGGAAAATGACAGTCACTGTCGTGAAGGCATTGCTAATCAAAGATGTCAACAAGTGATAAGCTTAACCTCTAAATGTGGTAAATTAACCTCCTAAGCATTTGTTAAGCCAAGGAATTAATCTGAAAATTTTTAAAAGAGCAATTAATTTTCCCCTTCTATTCCTTTACACTAAAAATCAACATAACAGTAAAGGAAACTTATTACCCTGCTTTTCATGTCATAGTTTTTCCTAACTGTGATCCCTCTAGGAAATACCTGCTGCATGCACTGCAGATGAGAAGACATCCCTAGTTAAGCTGGCTCCTTTTAAATACAGTTACTTGCAATCCACACGGCATAGCTAGATAACAACTCTGACCGGAAGCTGTGTACCACGACACCCTACTTCACTTCAAATCTATCCAGTTTGACTGTTGTCAGTGTACCTGATAATGCACAATAGCATTTTGCACAACTTTCAAGCACAGTGGATATTAAGTTGATTTAAAACGGGAATGT
The DNA here is from genome assembly GCA_033816785.1 of Picus viridis. Classification (NCBI taxonomy): domain Eukaryota; kingdom Metazoa; phylum Chordata; class Aves; order Piciformes; family Picidae; genus Picus; species Picus viridis. The sequence continues at coordinate 26,538,143 of CM066586.1, forward strand.
TCTCAGTGGTATATTTTATGCTTACTCTTCCCAAACATCTAATCTTGTTTGAACCCCTTGTATCCAGCCTCAAGGTAGGGAGGAAAACTTGAACTAGGCACTAGTTTAAACTTTACTCTTTATTATAAATCAAAGTGCAAGAGAATGAAATAGCTACAGTTCAAGGTAAGAAAGAGTATGGTGAACTTTGTATATCTTTCCAACACAAAATGACATGACTTGATGATTTCTGATCGAAAAACTGACCTGTAGGACTACAGTACTGGACACAATAGATGAATTTACATAGATGTGACTGCACTGTCCAGCCAGGCCTTGTAGTGAGCTTGGCAAAAATGAGAACAAGGGATAGACCCTTGAGAAATCTAAAAAAACCCAACAACAACCAAAAAAAGCCCCAAATGGACAAAGTAAGTGAAAAGAAAGAAGTGAATGGCTTTTCCTAAGGGTAGTTCAGTGGCTGAACAAGAATAGGAATACAGCTCTTCCCAAGCCCCATCTATGGTGCTAACTACAAAATGTTCTGCTGCATACCAGCAATTATTCTTCAAGATCAAGACTACTGTGTATTGATTCACTGTTTAGAAGCTGAAAACAGACAAGCAGTTCAGAAATGTAGCAAGAAATCAATGGATCACTGTTAATTTCCTTCCCAGTATCCATTGTTCCTTTTAAGATTCTTCAAGCCAGCATTTATGGGAGCTCTCTAAGAAACAATGCAGCCCTTCTTAACCCAAGCAGTAACATACTTTTTCAAAGTTTCATTTCCAAGAAGATACTTCAGCAACTACTAGGTTTAAAATGTCTTCATTTATCAACATGTTTTTGGAGAAGAAGAAAAGACTGGCAGGTGCAGCACTGAAAACAAATTCCCCAAAGGAGGGGAGTGATTTGGACACTGAATAGAAAGTGGAAAAATGGCCAAAACATGAGTTGTGAAAATTCATACTTCTAGAGAATGTTCCTCCTAGGTCTCAAATCTCTTTACAGACAGTAAAATATCGAGAGTTATAACAATCTTCTGAGACAAGTAACGGTAGCCATTTCCCTGCAGACTAAAGGTGCAAAAAAGGTAATATTCCCAAAGCCAAATTTTGCTGCGAAACTAACATGGTCAGGTACAATATTTTCTGGTGCTGATATGAAACTCCTTCAAAATAAGAGGCTTAACTAACACACAAAGCTTTAAAAATCCCACAGAGCACCAAGGGGGTTTTAATCATTTATCAGAGGCCCACTGTATATAGTAGTGACACCAAAGTTCAGTTCTGTACATCATGGAAACTACTGATCTATACTCATCCTGGATTTGCTTATGAATATAAGCAATTTGTACTTCTACAGCAAAGTTAAAAGTAAGAAAGGAATTTCTTCTTTCTCAGAGGAAGTCCGAATCAGCAAGTCTTAATACATAATTTACATGAGGATTACACTGCATTATCAAACATTTTACAGACTTTGTCTAATAGGTGTATAGGAATAGATGCAGTATTTTTTGCCTAACTATTTAAATGTGGATATTCACTGACTATTTGCTACTGTAACTAAGGTCATGAATTGATATTTTAAGAAGAGAAAGTGGTCAGAACTCCAAAACACAAGTGCCCAAGTATTTGTTTGGTACTTTCATACAGCTGTACATATACTGTGCAACAAATGCTGGTAGGCATGGTTTTCTCTTCACAATGGAGAAGTACACTTGCAAGGATAAAGAAAATGAACTCCATTTCAACAGCTATGCAGTTTAGCAGTATTTCAAATCAATAGATAAAATGTCACGCTTTTGTAACACTGAGATTTAACTAGTGACTATTTTCAGAAGAATAGTGCAAGACATGGCGGGGGAAGGTCATGCAGAGTTATCTGAATAATGAATTCCCTTCTGTGTCCCTGGAGAACCCCAAGTTAGCAGTAAATACAAGGAGTTTTGGACAAAATCTGTGAGACAATCTAGCTTCAGTTAAATCTCAAAAATGTAATATGATGTATCAGATATTGGGCAAGACAGTCAAAGAACAATATGAAAGAAATTTGGTTCATGGTAAAATATTCTTTTTCTGTTAAAAATTAGAAAACAGATGTATTTTTTTCCCAGGTTATATATGTGCATAATTCTTTCATAAAATCTGACCTAATTCTAAATTACTGATAAAATAAAAAACCCCACAGCCTGTTAAACATACCATATTTCACATTGGGTGAAAAGTGGGAAGGAATTAGCTGCATTACCTGCTGACAACCATCATTAAAAGCCTTCCAAGAAACTCACTCACTATTGTGCAGTGCAAGCAACAGAATCACTGAGTCTTACGTAACCAGTGGTCAAAACAGCTGGAAGGCAACATTTCAATAGCCACTTCTTAAGCCTGAAAAAAAAAAAAAAAAAAAATAAATTTGGCAATTGCTAGTGATAATAAGTGCTGTTGGATAAAGCCTGAATGATTCTCATTTTATTCTTAAGTCAAGTATAGCCTGAAGCAGGAGGTAGCAAATTAAAGTATTTCAAAATATACTGCTTCAAAGCAAAAGAAAATACTTCGTAAGTTTTAAGAGAAAGGAAATAACAACCTTTTTAAAAACTAAATCTGTCCTAACAACTCACATTAAAACAGAGCAGATGTTTGAGAATTTTCATTACTAAATTGTTTCATGAAGCATCATGAAAGAAATGGTGGCATCCTATATTTTTGGGTTTGTTACTTTTAGAATAACTAAGACCTTTTTTTTTTATCATGAGCCTTATTTCTCAATGCTTGTTCTAAGGCTTTCGTGATTTGTGTTGTCAAAAAATGAAAAAAATTAGATAGATGTAGGAAAATATCTATTTGGGAAAAGTTTTCAGAGTATACACCTTCAATCACTTCAAAGATTTCTAGCATACAACACTTGAAAATTCTACAACTTAATTGTCATCTATAATAAATAATTTATTTATAATAATCATAAACATTTTAGTGGGAAACTAGTGAAAAGTTACTAAGTATGGCATACTCCAACACTGTATTATAAAGCATCAACTGCACAGTGAAAACAGTGTGGTTTCATTAAAGAAAATCTGTTCCCTCCCTCAGCAATTTGACTACACTAGTAAGTTAACAGAATAGGGAACAATAAAGCTAGTTTTCTTCACAAGGCATTGTGAAGAGTTAGTTCACAAGTACTAATAAGGAAAACAAATAACTGAGAGCTCACACGCATGGCACCAGAGACATAGAGGGAGAAATAATCTAAAACCAAAATCTACTCTTCTACAGATTAATCAAGATAAATACTGGAACCCCCTAATTTATATTTATGAATTGCACTATTGATACAATTATTGGAAAGCAGCACAAGAAAGTCCTGAAATGGAGGCTTTCTGAAGGATAGGATTTCCAAAGTAAAACTCTGTAATTTAACCTGATCTTAATTTTTTGCAAACTACTCATTTTGCAAAAATTATTTGCCAAGTTCTTGCTACAAATGATTTTTACACTGTAGATCATATGGGAGGAGTACACTACAAGGGTCGGCTGCTCATTCTATAGAGCTGGCTTTGTTGGCAATGTAAATCACGGGGTGTTTTTCTGAGTATGCAGATGTTCACACAAATATGCAGGGTACCGCCAAAAAGCGTGCTTCCATTCCACTCTCTCCTTCCCAAGGCTTCTCAGCAGTAACTACATGCAAGCCATGACTTACATGCAGCTGTCAGAAAAATATCAGGGATGGCCAGTGCAGGTAGGCAGCTTCTCTCTACAGAAGTGCTCTGCATGATCAGCCTTCATCAGCTCCACTGCATGTGCTATGCAGTCAAAATTCTCCTACAGTGATGAATATGCATAGCAGGCAGTAGATATATGGAAAAGAGTAAATATTAAAATTTTTAAAGTTTGACTTGACTGAAACAGCATATAAGCAATGACTAAATTCTGTGGGGTTTGTTTGGGTGGTTGGTTGGTTGGTTGGTTTTGGTTTGCTTGTTTGTTTTTTTGGTCTGTACCATTTGAAAAAATAACAAAAACCAAACCACAACCATATTTAATTGGACCAATTCCTCTGAGATTGTGAGCCAGGCTATTGGGGCACATCCAGCCTGCAACTGGTTATAAAGACATACTATGTTCTCAGAGTTATCTGTTACCTTTCAGAGAAGGAAATGATGAGACAAATTGCCTGAAACCTTTACCCATGCTGGGATGTACAGTGTTATCCCAAGTCCAGAAAGTTTACTAAAAGTAAGGAGGATAAGCAGAGTTGAGATGGAGAAGATTGCAGCATTGTCTGCAGAGACCCCTCAGGACTGCAGCCGGAACCTGCTGTACCTTCTTCAGCCCCACAGATGTATGCTGATTATGGAGGCAATGAATCTAATACCTTTCATAACTTATATGTTCACATTTTTCAAACTTCTGGTCTGGAAAAAAAAAAGGCAGTTTTTCTCTGCTATAGAACTATAACAAGCTTTTCAACTACACAGCAATTATTGCTTGGGATTTCAAAGTTGCTATTGCTATTAAAAACCCAAAACATAAAATAAATTGCAAACTACAAACCTGGAAATACTTACACCAAATCTTTCAGACTAAATATACAAAGTAACTCTCATCTAAAGGGAAGCAGAAGAACAAGGAGGATCAAGAGGAAAATAACATTCTGTGTTGCCGTGTATTGGAATACACTATAAATATTTACCATGCTACTATGCAAAAAGACAGAACTTAGGGTTACTAAAGAAATTATTGTAAAATATGATTTCTTAATCAAAATGTTAATGATCATGAAGTGTAAAATCAAAACTAAATAACTCTGCTTTAGTTCCCAGTAAGAACTGTTATGCCTTGAACTCTCATACAGATATATCTGAGAAAGTAACAGTATTTTTAACAATCAAAGCTATGCACTGTGGTTCCCAGAGCAGATGCTGGATTCCTTCCAGGAGATGGAAGCACTCCAGGTAGAGCCAGGATACTAGGAGCAATTATGGCAGCCTCAGAACCTTCCTCTTGTTAGAAGAAAGGGTGGCTTAGTTCTGGGAATCCGTCATGACCGTGGAAAAAATGGAGCTGGAGATATTCCAGGTAAGATGCAGCAAAAATGGTTGGTGAACAAAGAACTTGCCACAAGGTAGGGTTTTGCTGTTGTTGTTGGGTTTGGGTTTTTTGTCTGTGTTTTTGTTTTGTTTTAGTGCTAAACAATATTCTCCAGAAATACCAATATCCCACTTCAGCCTGTGTTTACATTGCTGCATGAGCAGAAGTTAGACAGTAGACTTTTAAGTAAAAAAATTAAATAAATTAAAATGCAAAGTTTCAAGCATAAGCTAGTAATTTATGACAAACTATAAGGCCTGGGCAGACACTTAAAAGCCACAAACACACGTGGCCAAACAAACGGAGATAAACACAGAGATACAAAGCCTCTGCTGAAAATTTGAGGTAATCAGTTTAGCTTGAAGGAATATCAGTGTTAGATGACATTGTGCAGTGACTGTAACAGATATAGCTGGTCCTGGGAAGAACAGGAAAAGCATTATTTTTGTTTTCCACGAGTATTCCAGAGGCAATGAGTGGCCTTAAGCTTTTAAGCCTATCCCAGCCTGAATGGCTAAATGCCAAAAGACAGCTGGGGTCTTTAAAGTAGTTGCCTTGCAGTGGGGCTGTTTCTCACTCTTAAGACTGGTGCAACTTTACAACATTGTGTGAGTTGTGTGAAAAGAAAGGAATAAGTGAAATGAAGGCTTTTACAGTTCCCCACAAGTGTCTGTCACTCAAAACACAGTCACTTTTAATCCCAGTTCCAAAAAATAGTGGAAACCATTCCTCTAAAATTCACATTGAAAAGCAGGGTAAAGGGAAGGGTTCAGATGACTGCCTTGTTCCTGGGCCCCGAGGGATGCCAGCAGCTTTAGCAGCCAAGTCAGCTCATTAGAAAAAATGCAGAAACTAGCTCAAAGGTAAACATAACAATGGAATAAAGGAGAAATACTCTTTATCTGTCCAGATTTTAGTCAGCCTTTTAAAGAGGACAAAATTCAGCAGGACAGATAAATCTCAGAAGGCGGCTAGCTGACTAGGATTATATTTTTTGTCACTGAAAATTGTTCTCATCTCAGAGGAAAATGTAGGATAGGACTTTGCATCCCAAATGCAGATAATCTTTTTTCTATGTGTGTTAGTGGGTGGAGTAGGAAATGTGAAGTCACAGCTTTGGCTGGCTCTGCCTGCCAGGGGCTAACATTTATCCACAGTTAAGTTGTTTAGTTCATCCAAGCTTACATATCTACAGAAGTGGTTTTAATAACACCAATCAAAGGGATGTATGCAGCCTTATTTAGTATCAATAATGTAATGAGTAATTCCAAGGTACCGTTCAGCTGAGAGTCATTAAAAAAAACAGTGTTTTTAGAGCCTGAGGAGAATCATACAGGGACACCTTCTTCTTTCCTTGTTTCTTGAAACTTGGCCCACACCACCAATACAATCTTGACTTGATGGCTGTTTAGTTTCCACAGGCTCAATTTTGTTCTCAGCAATTAAATGATCACCAGAACAACAATGGCCACTGTACATGGCATCAGTCCTTCTGTAATACTCACAGAAAGGACAAATAAACTACATAATAGAGGAAATACATATAGATATTTTATATATAAGTGTAAGAAGTAAAGTGAAGACATGAAAACATTTTGTGATCACTGAAATGCCAATATGGGAAGCTTTCAAATAATATTTTGTGCCCTTCAGAAACACAGGAGAACCATCTTACTATTTTGAAACTCTTGCTACCAGCCAGAGCTTTCTTTTATACCTCCACAGAGGAGAAAACATAAAAAGCTATGTAACTGGGAAAACCTCAAACACCACACAAGAGGGAGAACTGCTATAATCAGTCCTAATTGGATGGGAGCTGGTAAAGGCCTTCAGTCTCAGGACCAGCATAACAGAATTAGAGGCATACTACATCATCTCTCAAGACCAAGGGGGAAAGCCAGAGGAACAATCTAGCTCATGGTCTCAGGTAGGGCTCACTTAAAGAACACCAATGTTGACATTTTAGTTCAGATCAGGAACATGCTCCTGTCATAAATACTGTGGTTGTTCTCCCTCATCCTCTTTTTATTTACATCTCAGAGTACACACAGCGTACCTTAAACACAAATCTGTGCCAAAACATGCTCTGAGTGGTGAAGGGCATTTAGTCTAGATAGCAAGACTACAGCTTGTCCTAGAGAGAAGAAAACCTGAAATGAGTGGAGTGTGGATGCAAGACCTACTGATTAGCAAGAACAATGAAAACCCAACAAAAAGAACATAGCCCTATGTGCTGTCCACCACTTGGGCTGAACTTTGACTTCCCCAAAGATATTTTTAAAACAATAAGCACCCAAACTGTTACAGGCCAAGAAAGAAGGAACAAAGACTCTACCGATAAAGAAGAATTCAGTAAGGGAAAGTGGATGATTCACGAAAGAGGTTGAAAACCATGAGGCCTTTTCCCTGATCTCTGCAAATTATTACAAGCCAAAAATACAAGTTTTAAGAAACCCAGGCAGGATATATGATTCTTTCAATTTTTACTGAGTTATAACTAAATGGTTTTCATGCTTTCAATGGAATATGCAGGTACCACGGAGCCATAACAGTCCGATTCAAAATGCATTATAGATTCCAAGGAGACTGAGCTGTATCTCTGGGTAACTCAGTGGAATTTATTAGTCTTTGCAGACTGGCTGCTATTATGATCAAAAACAATTATTCATATTATGAGTGTCAGCTTAAAAATGTCCCAATGTAACCCAAGCCTCCTCCTAACCTACAATCTTTGAGCTACCCAGAAAGCTGGTCTTCAGGGAGTATAGCACGAATTATTTATTTATTTGTCCTCCAGAGCCATTATTTATGAAAGTATTATAATCACATGATTATGACAGTGGAGAGAATAAGAGAATCTTTGAAATGCATAAACGATACAGGGTAAGGGTATTCTAAAATAGTGAATCAAATCAAACCTGAACCCAGTGCAAACTGTCAAACTACAACTGAAAATTAATTACCTTGGAAGTTCTGCAAACTGCAACCCCAGCTGACACCTCAGCCACAGTTAATCACAAAGCAAAGCCAAACTGCAACATTGTCTTGAGGATATTAGTTGTCATTGCCAGTTCATCTCAAAATACTATTCAGAGAATCATAATTTTGTCCACATCTGCAGCACAGTCAAATTTTCAGTTCAAGGGGGAAAAAAAAATCAAAATAAGATAAACAAAGGATATTATTTATAATATAATACAATAATACAATACAATACACCAGGTTGAAAGAGACCTTCAAGATCATCGTGTCCAACCCATCAACCAATCCAACCCACCTAAACAACTAAACCATGCAACCAAGCACCCCAACAAGTCTCCTCCTGAACACCTCCAATGAAGGTTGACTCCACTATTATATTCCTTATTAAATATTCATACACTTAAGCCAAGCAAAACTTTTAGGTAGCATTCAGTTGCCTGATACTTTCCTGCTGACTCACAGAAGACATAATACAGATAAGTGGTTTTCTTTCTAGCTGCATGAATCCTCTTTTCTTACCTCAAGACATTTAGCAAGATAGGGAAACACTCAAGTCATTCATGACCTAGAAAGAATCTGATTTAAAAGCATGATCCTTTCTTGTGCTGTGCATTAGCATGGATGTTACTGTTTGTCATCTCCACTTTGCTATATTTTGATATAAATACAGCCAAGATACAGGTACTTACACCAGAGGCAAAATTACTATCATTTATAACGTTACATTGGCAACAAAGCAGAACATGAACTTTTTTCTGCAGAACCTACAGTTGCTCTGGACTCCTCTGGTTCTCACTAACAAGGGACAACAAGCTGCACCTTTACTTTCAGACCAGACAAAACAATTTGATCTGTTTGTTCAGATGTAATCTGTGCTTGACAGTATCCTAATTCTTAAATAGAAGATAAACCTCCTTTTCAAGCTTTTGGTTGGTTGGTTGGGGTTTATTTTGGGGGTTTTGTGTTGGGTTTTGTTGTTGTTGTTGGGGTTTCTTTTCATCAAAAAATAATTCTTCTTTTCTACGATCCAAGAAAGGGGAGATGAACACAGACTATTTAACAGCACTTGAACTCCCACTCACCATCATGTTCTTCATTCAAAATACATCAGTAACTAAATAAAAACAAATTACAGATGCAGAGAGAATGTTCAATAATTTCCTAAGTACCAGAATTATTATCAAACAAATTGCATATTCCAGACATGTTAAATAAATAAACACTCACTACATCTTCCTTTTTTTTCCTTTTTAATCTATCAGGATTTTTGGGACTCAGAGACTCAACATGTTTGATATTAGTTCAAGTTTTTATGGCCAAATATTGTCAAGAAAAAGAGAATACTTTGTATGAGAATTTCCACCAATGAAAACAACCAACCAACCACAAAAACAAAGAAACAAACCAACAATAGTTGAGGTTGCTCAAGTACAGTTGTATTTCTCCCCAGAACTGGATAAATTTTTGCTGAACAAAATTTCAGTATATCTTTGCTCAGGGATAAGAAAAATATTTTTGGTGAACACAGTACATAACTGTGCCATTAACGAAGCTGGAATTTGCCAATGGCAGGAACAGGCAAGTACCTTTGACATCACTGCTGTGCCTTTTGTGCTCATGAGTTGAAGCCACTTTTCTGAAAGATGTTCCACCTGAAGGCATTAAAGGCAACCAGTGTAGAAGGAAGCCATCATGAAACTGATTTTCTATGCTTTATATTATCAGTGTAAAAACATGCAAGACCTTTTGCTACAGTTTGTAAGGTGAGCATTAACATTATACTGGGACATTGACCCACTTCTTGAGGTCCTTATTTACCTAGCAATTTAGTTTTCATATACTTTTAAGGAGTGCCTCTAAAGCTTGATGGGGATGAATGTTTTTCACTCAGACATTTAGAGTGACAGGGATATTGTGGCAAAAAGCAGTGAGGGGGACGTGTCAGCCAGATAATGTGTTTCTGTAGCTACATAGTGACATACATGCTCTGTAGCTGATGGTGCAATACACCTTGAGCTGAGACAAGTGAAAGAAAATGAGGTGCACTCGATATTAAAAGTGGGTAAATAAAATCCATGCTTTTTTCCTCTAGTTTGTCAAAAATATATTATCTGTTCATGGACTCTTCACATTTCCTAGCAAATACAACAGTCCACAAAGCAGAAACACTGGAAAGTTGATTTTGGAGAAATTACACCCTTGCAGCCTTCATCTTTACTTTTCATTCAACAACTTATTAGTGTTGTTGAATACTTTTGGCTAATCCCATCCTCACAGGACCAGGTTAGCAGCTATGTCTAAGATGGAGATACTAGTAGGGTTGTTCAGCCCTTTACATGAGAAGAAGCTACTTGCCTTACTAAATGGGGAAAGATCAGGTCAGTTATCTGTGGGCTGGTACGAGTCTTGCCTTAAAGTACCCTATTTTTACACCAAAATGTTTTACATGTTAAATAATTTAAAATATTCCAGATTTACACATAAAGCATGAGTACTGTAATCTCCAGTATAATTTCATCTTTGTTATTCAGGATTGTATTGAATAAACAAAGTAAATATGTCATTCTAAAAATTCACAGTTTTGCCCTTGGTTGAATTAAACAGGGCTAACAAAGGTGAATTTGATCAGGGACAAGCAACTCTACTGAGAACTCTCTTTACAAAGGCTTTGGAACAGCACTTTTTTCCCTTGTGTATCTTTTCTTTTTCTTGGTGAATGATTGGGCTATAGTGCTTTTACTAACAAAATACGAGAAAGAATTATGTCTGTCAATTGTATTAATTGAGATGAAAAACAGCCTGTCTTAAAAAGGAAAAGGACAGATTTTAACGTTTTTAAGTAGAAGTCCTACTGGTCTATTAGCAGTGCAAATTTAGGTAGTATCACTGATCACTGGTTTTTACCTATAATTGATAAATGTACTTCAATGGCAAAGGGCTTTTATTTTTTTTTTTTTTCACTACAGTAGCTTAGTCTTTATTTATGCCTGCACCAATACTATTGTTCTCATGAAACTATATATGAGAACTGATGCAGTAATTCTGATCCTGAATCTGTACACCATGTTTTTATAAAAGCTGATGACTTTAGATTCTTTATAGAATGGTACTAGGTGATGGCTTCTTACCATTCTGAGATGTAAGTGGATCTTACTGTAACTCCAGTACTTACTGTCACTCCATTGCCTTCATTGGACAACTCAAAAAAAGATGATACACAATAAAAGTTCTAGATGATCCTGGAGGATTTTGTAAGCAGGTGAGCTGTGCAAGAACTGAGCCATATGTGAGTCAGAGGTCCAAGTTTCAGGCCATGAAAATAAAAATCTTGTGTCTTCAAACATCTCTAGTTCATTCCTTTCATGTAAAGACCTGTCCAAAATCTCCTTGGAGAGGATACAAATATAATACAATAAATACTGTGTCAACTTACAGTGACTAAGAAACAAACTTTTGTGCAATAGTGTTAGCAGAGAAATGCCTGCTCTAGAGTGAAGGTGGTAACTCAGAATGGATAAGATTCCTGAACAAATGAAATAGTCATTCTGTTATCAAGCCTAATGGAAAGTGAGGATAAAACAGAAAAGGCAAACCCAGAATTATCTGTGGATATGTAAAGAAAGCATTAAGAAGAAATCAGTGAGAGTGGAATACTGAAGCAGATGGAAGTGTTATTCTCTGTGGTACAAGCAGATTCCTATGCTGTGAACAAAATACTGCTTCTAGACTTGAGCTGACTTAAGGACAGTCAGTACTTCCACACAGAAAAACCACAGTGAAATAACCCATTAATCAAAAGCCAATCGTAGATACAAATCACCACAGCCACTCTTTTCACAGGTCCCACCAGACTCATTTCCTATTAACCACTATGACCTGTGGCATCCACTAATCATCATTTCATTTATCTTTATCTCTGCCACTCTCTTCTGTCTCCTGCAATTGCCCTCTTATTATCACAAAATTTTGTTCTACCTCAGAAAGTAAACTCAAGTGAGTTTATCATTATTAGAAGTAAGAATCTGTTGAAGATCCTAGGGAAGCAAACAATTATGGGCTGTATCTGGCTCCTGGAGCATGCTGTACTATAGATTTAATGAGAGAAGCAGATGGGCAAAGATACTACATGCAGTAAAGGTACATACAAAAAGGTACAAATGAAAATCTCCACACATTAAAAAAAAAAAAATCTCCAATAAATAGTCATCCTTCCTCTTCTCAGGCACTTCTCTGAGTATTTTTATTGCATGCTTTAATGCCAAAGTGTTTAAAGGAGCTCCATAGACCCCCACCTGTCCTCTTCAGCTGATAGCCAGTTACAGAGCACTGAAGACATTTTAAAAATGCCCTCATAAAGGGTCTCCTACAGCATAAAGCAGGTTATGCTCATCTGCCATTTCTCCAGCTGGTGAAGCCAGCATCCACAGCACTTCCAAGGCAGACACTTAGCGGTAAGGCAGGTTGGCTGCTCCTGCACCTGCTCCTCTTGCTAACTTCTATCACTCTGCTCAGCCCTCTTCCTTTGACTTCCTTTCTTGGATTCCTGGGTCAGGCAATAGAAAGGGTAGAAAGGGGCTAGGACTGGGTAAGTAAAAAGGATGAGATGCCTCAGCTACTCTTTTGGATAGGGACACTGAAGTTTTAGATCAAAAGAGACAAAGAGCTACTGCCTTTTCAAACTAAAATAACAGAACCCTTCAGAAGCCTGTACTGCAGCAGAAAGTTTGCAAAACAATCCAAAAAAAACAAAAACAGTATTTCTCACACAGCTACTCACATCCAGGGCATCTTTTATGCAATTACTCGGCGACGCACTGACATCATTAATATAGAGCAAATGAGGAGGCCTCAAGGTCTGAAACCATAACCTGTCCAGGTACAAAATCTTATGCTTCAAGGGTCTCTGTTACACCAATTACCCATCTGATGGGTTGAAACAGTCTTGCAGGAACTGTGCTTCACACATTACCCATAGCAAATCATTACTGTATATGGTATGGATTTGCCAAAATTCTGCATGAGCTATAAATTCACATTCACCCCTTTTCAGAACTTTTAATGTGAAGTCTATAGGAGGAAGAGTAGCCTAAAGGAAGTAAAATGGAGTTTTGAGTTTTGTACCTGATAACTAGGTTGCAGCTGAGCCTTTAGATAGGTGCAAAAATACATGGTGTTGCTTGCACCAAGCACATGCATTTCCTAGACTTGCTTTCACAAACTTTGCTTTATGTTATGTTTCATTGTTGGCAGCAGAACTATTGCACTTACCCACCATGCACAAGTGGCTGTAACATCCATAATTTTGAAATGCTACATGCAGATGTACTTTTTCAGTTTACGAATCTGCTGAATTGTCTTCTCATAATTTGAAGAGTGCTTACACAGTTTCCACTGCATAGCTAAATTATTTCATGATAAGATAAGAATCTCTATGCAGCATATGAAAAACATTGCCTTGGAATATCCCAGCTACACTGAAGCTGAATGGCCCATTGCATTACGTATATCCCAATTCCAGAAACCAGAGGATACAATGATGGGTTTGAGTTACCTGTTTAGACTTATTTGCAGTTTTGGGTACTCATTCTACTTTCCTTTTGGAGTGCCATCTAATCTAGAAGAAGATTAAAACAATGGCAATTCAGATTAATACACCTTTAAAACACTAGAATTCAGGATATTTGCTATTAGGACAATGTTGACTTTTAAAATATGAAATACCATTTAAAAAAATTAAAAATTGTATATGTAGTTTAAAGGCTGATGTAATCTAAAGTTATGAACACTGAAATCAAGAACACAGTCTCAAGCTGCGCCAAGGGAGGTTTAGGCTGGAAGTTAGGAAGAAATTCCACACAGAGTGATTGCCTATTGGAATGGGCTGCCCAGGGAGGTGGTGGAGTCACCATCATTGGAGATGTTTAGGAGGAGACTTGATAGGGTGCTTGGTTGCATGGTTTAGTTGATTAGGTGGTGTTGGATGATAGGTAGGACGCGGTGATCTCAAAGGTCTCTTCCAACCTGGTCTGGTTTGGTTTGGTCTGGTCTATTCTATTCTATTCTATTCTATTCTATTCTATTCTATTCTATTCTATTCCTACATTATGAAAAAAGTAACCCTGGCCAGAAGTGGAAAATTATGTTCCTCACTCTTGCAGAGATGCCTTGAGAAGACAGCAGCTGCAAGCGGTCCAGCTCACTAAGACGGCAGGCTGAGTGAGCAGGTTTAAAGTTATTTTGAATAAAATACATGGTTACTCACTAGTTAGGCTATCGGACCGAAGACTGATGAATCCTATCTCTGTGCTTGCCTTTGACCTGTTTCAAGGCTTCTACTTTCCAAGTCTCTTAAGCCATTCAGATTATTTAAAGGTTCATGTTACAGTGTTCTATGTGGGGTTTTTTACTTCATTAGCACTGTTTGTGGAAAAAAAACAGGAGGATAAATGAAAAAATATTTCAGCACCATAAGGCTGATGCGTAACCCAACCCATATAGTTGATGTTGTTCATATTCCATCCCAATGTAATCAGTAGGAACTGTGCATATATCCTGAAGATATCTTGCAGCCATTGAATTGTCTCATCAGACAGCTTTGACTGGAATATTTTGCCGGACCACAAAAGCAAATTACTTTGTGTGTGTGTGTGTTTATCTATAGCCATGCATCTGCTAAATCGACCATTTGTACCAATTTTCTCCTTACTAATGTATAACTTCTAGGGATGAAGAAAGAAGATGTTTACAATGAAAGAGATTGCTACCTTGAACATAACAGGACTGAAGCAAACATGGTGCAGCATTTTGCTAAGCCACGAGCAGTATTAAGTCCATAAAGGGACAGGAACTGCCTAGAAATTGTTTAACAAAAGAAACTGCAGTAGAAGACCAGGATAACAACTGAATCTCAAAGTGTGGGCGCTCTTTAGTTAAGCTATTCATAGCAGAGGTATTTGCAACCTTTCCCCTTCTTGATATGCTAAATAAAGCATCTATTCAAATCAGTCATTCCTCTGTGTGGTTAGCAAAAGCCACCAGGGCTAACATCAAGAGGAGATTACAGCCAAACCCTTTCAATGTTCAAATGCATCTAGTGGAATGTATGGTGTCCCTAACATCATAGAAGGCTGATGCATCTCTCACTGCAGCTGCTATAATAAATGCACTCTACCTCCTCTTGACTGGATGCAGTATGTTCTGTTCTATTCCGTCGAACTAAAGCAATCAGACCAACCAACCACAATGAGGGTTACATTCAGTTTGGAAAAGACAGTAACAAAATACACCAAAACCTCTCCATTCAAAACATTGTATCACTTCAGCCACTCTACATTTTGACCTCTTACTGCTACAAGAAGCATGTTACGTTGTCTTTTCTTTTTGTTCAGAATTTGCACATCATTTTACTAAACAGAGCAAACAGTGGAACTGTCAAATAAAAACACATGTATTTGGCTTTAATTTAACAAATATAAAAGGGAAGTGATAAGAATAGGAATTATCTTTAAGGAAGGAATTAACATGCCTACAAAAAAAACTTCACAAAACAAGTAGCTTCAGCCTAGTTCCCCCTCCTAGACTTTCTACAATATCCGGACTTGACTTTCCCCATCTGCCAGAAGGGCAAGTTCCTCAGATGTGATCTGCATTTCTTGTCCTTTTTCCATTTACCAGCAGATCCTGGAAAATCCTCCTCCAGATTTATTAAGTCACTAAGCTTCATTCACCTTTTTGCTTCTTTAAAACACTGTGCAGCTGTGTGAGTTTGGGATGCAATTTGATTTAATTCTTCTGTTATCATCATCTAAGCTGTAGACTGTTACAGACTTAGACCCTTTACAATAGCATAGTTTGTTCCTTCTAATGCAAATATGTACATGTTTAGATGTGTTCCAAATGGCTTGCAAACTAAGGCATCTTAAATATTATCAGTGCTAAAATAACTCTGTTTGTTTCAGATGTTCCAAACTTCACCTCATCTTGCAGTTCTGGAAAGTTACAATCTTCACCTTCACTTCAATTACTGCAAGCAGATAGCTGTGCTGCCGTGCTACTTGCTCTCACAAGTAAAATGCATCCATTTTTTGGTGTTTGCAGCTGTCAATTTAGTAGTTTTCTACTGTGTGTATGCTAACCTACATTTTCTATTGCTTGTAACCCTGCCTTTTCAGAACAGAGATTCTTCTTCAGTCTTGACAGAGACGTATGACTAATTACAGTAAACCTAGATGCCAACTTTGATGTTTCAAAGGTTTCTTCTCTTATCTAAAGAAGACTTTTTTTCATTTTCCCCCCACCCCGAAGACCATAGTAAGACGACACATTCCTTTTTAGCCTCCTGTCACTCAAGAAGAACACAGGGAGCTCTGCTTGAGTTTTAAAGTTACCTCCTGGGAATTCCTCGGTTTTACAAAGAAAACTCCTAGTTTGATTGCTACAGCGTTCATACTGAGGCAAGAAACAGCTTCCCTGTTCCACTATGCTCATCTCAGGGAAGGCAGTGGGGAAGAGTTTAAGAACTGTAATTACCAGCTTACCCACTCAGGCTCCTTCCTAAAAGGAGAAGCATTCATCATCCTCTTTTGTGCTACCGACTCCTTAAAAGGCCTACTCAGCTTTAACTCCAGTATATCCCACCGAACCAGGCTCCCCAAGAGCCTGCGCCAGGGATACCTAGATGGATTTCAAAGGGAACATCGCACCGCTTCCCTGCCTTATTTGGGAAACCCTAACTCTGAGAGGCTTGGCACAACCTCAGAAACCGAGTAAGCCTTTTTAAACCTGGAGCTCTGACAAAGATTTAATGAGAAGGAACTCCAGATTACGATGAGTTCCTAGCACAGCTAAGAAACAGAAATGAGAGAGAAAAGAGAGGGAGGCTGATGAGATCCCGAGAGAAACTCGCAAAGACACCGCCGAAACGGCCCAGCAAAGAGCTCTCGGAAGAGCTTTGTGTGTGTTTGGCGTAAAAATCCTCAGGAAGGAGAAAAAGAAAGGCCAGGGACCGAGCGAGCGGGCCGGCGCGAACCAGGTCGGCAAGTCGCCCGCGTCCCGAGGACCTCCGCGAGTACACACAGAGGCTAGCAAGCAGGCAGCCGGGCCGGGCGGGGGCGGAGCGGCGCCGGGTCGATCCAGCAGCGCGGCCGCCCGCCGCACCCCCGGCGGGCGGGAGGCCTATGGGGGCGCGGCGCCGCGGCCGAAGCGCCGGCAGCCCCTCCCCGCCGCTGCCTGCGGGAGTGGGAATAAAGACAGATAGCGGGGCAGGCACCGGCCGGGCGGGGAGGGAGAGCGCAGAAAGTTTCCTGTGGAGTCCGCGGGCGGCAGCAGCGATGCCCGTGCTGCGCAGAACGCTGGGGCTGGGCGGGCGCCGGCGGCCTTAGGGGGAGAGAGAGCGGCGCGGGGCTCGGCAGCGACTCCCCGGCCCGGCCCGTCCTCTCCTCCGGGCGGCGAGGAGGAAGAACTCTGGGTAGGGACGGGAAAGCGGCGCCGGCCAGAGCGCAGGGAGGGGGAGCGACACCGCGGGGACAGCCGCCGCCGCCAGCAGAGCCCAGGGGGAAAGATGAGCTTGTTGTCAGCCATCGACACCAGCGCCGCGTCCGTCTACCAGCCCGCCCAGCTCCTCAACTGGGTCTATCTTTCGCTGCAAGACACGCACCAGGCCAGCGCCTTCGATGCCTTCAGACCTGAGCCCTCCTCGTCCCAGCACCCCGATCTCGGCTACACCAAGAGCACCCCGGAGCTGGGCTCTTCGCTCAGCTCCAGCTATCTCAACAGTTTCTTCCAGCTCCAGCGCAGCGAGGTGAGTTCGCGCCGCCGCCCCCGGCGCGCCGCCCCCTGCCTGCTGCCCCTGGACAGCCCCCGGTCCACCACCGCCATGATGCCTTTGCCAGCCTTACCCCCGCTCCCCCGAGCAAGTACAGAGTCTCCAGGCTGGACGGGCAGCGGCGGCGGATGGGAGGCTCGACTGGGCGCGCAGGCTCCTTCACTACCCCAACCCCTTCCCGCCTCCAGACTTCTACACCGCTCAGTGCGCTGCCTCCCCCTCCTTGCGCTGGCCGTCCTGCTAACGGGTCGGCGGCCGGGCCAGGGCGAGGCGCCGCCGTGGCATTGGCGAAGCCGCCGTCGCCTCCTCCAGCTGCCTGAGAGCGGCCAGGGGCGCCCGTGTTGACAGTCTGGTAAATGGTTACACTGGTTTCCCTTGCGCGGCCAGGACTGTGCCAGAGGGACGGGGACGGCACAAAAAAAAGTGCCACATCCGTAACAACATGCAAAAAAACCCACTGTTTGTTAAAATCAAAATTTTAAAAAAATTATTACTATAAAGAATATTTATAGCTTAGGGGAGATCAGAGGCCAGCATTATCCGAAAGGAAGAGGTATAAACAGGAATGTGACACAAACTGAAAAAGTTTTGAATACGTTTCATAACACAAGAGCAAGACTAAATGAAAGCAAAGGGAAGGAAACTAAAAAACTGGGGTATGCAAAGACAATTCACTGTGGAACTCCCCGTCACAGGAAGTTGTTGAGGTCAAGCACTTCTGCATTGGAGAGATTTCACATGTGTGGAGATACTGCAAGGTGGCACCTCTCACACTACAGCTCTCAGCGTCTCCAGAAACGATCCAGTTACAGTTTTACTCCCTGCCATGGGACTCTTGGAGGCATTCCACGGTGGCTCCGTTTGATGAGAGTTAGATGGACTGACTATGCATCCAACTTGCTCTGTCACTACCCACAATCACAGAGTCCTGTTAGTGCCATGTGTGTTAAAACATTGGTTTAAAAAGTAGTCTCAGTCAAAATACACTTTCTTGTTCTGTCAGCACAGGTATAAGGTTGTTAATGAAAAACAAATTCCCCAACTGCACTGTTAAAAACGGTTAAATTTTCTTTTCCTTAGGTAGAAGTTCTTTCTTCCTTAATTTCAAAAGCACAACTAATCTCAAAAAAAAACCAACACCCAGGCACTATTTTTGCAGCTATATAGTTCAAAATCCATTCAGTCCAATGTATTCAGATTCATCAAGCACAACATAACGTATCCAGTTTAAAAACATGCAGACTTAATAAGTGCAGTAATTTTGCAAAAAGACTAGCAAGCAGTGTAATTTGAACTTCCAGCTATCTATCTGTTGGTTACAAACTGAATTTTACCCATTTCTGCTTGTCCTACAAGCTTTGTGGTGCCCAGGTAACAACCTTATCTGCATTTCTGCATGGATTCCTATCATCCATGATCTGTATGGATGCAACTTTATTCTGCTGGTTTTAACCTCATTACAGTTTCCTGAGGCACATGAATGACAACAACCGAGAACACCAGCTCTATAGAAAGCCTAGAGCATTCAGGAAATAAGGAGCTATTTCATTCTATACATATTTTAATATTTTCAAAAGATAAAGCATGTTCATTTGTTCCAGTTCATTTTCCAGCCTGTGACAACAGTAGCACTGACTGCATAGCTGATAGATGCTTCTATGGTCTTTCCCAGAATGACATGTTAATACAAGGTAACCTGAAAAGAGTGAAAGGGGCACAATTGTCCTATATGGCACAGGAATGCATTTGCCCTATTAGATATACCCTGAAGAAAGTAGGGAACCCCTTTAGTTCCCCAGGCTAATGCTGCCTGCTTGTGCTGCAGCTTTCATTCAAGGTTTTAGATGGTGTTAGAGATACTGCAGTGCAAGAAAAGGGAAAAAGTTCTGTCAATATGTTTCATCCTCCATTCTTTCCAGAAACTGGAAACGACTGCTTTTTTGGCAGCAGTCACCTAAGAGTTTCCCACAATGTCATGCTCTTAATTCTTGAGATTCTAACATCTGTTTATTTGCCAATGCCATTGGGCATACACTACATATTTTAACTGTGTAAAATTATTTTGGGGAAGCATTAGTACTGTACACTGCTTTTGCATCAAGTGGGTTTATGCTATCTTTGGAACGACACATAGCTTTCGACAGTTGAACTGTTGACTGTTTTCTACACGGTGCATGCTTTGGTTGGCTTTTTTTTTTTTTTTTTTAAACTCCCAGTTTTGTCCTGGGTTGGCTTAGCTTGGAGCTGAGCTGTGACAATGATTGACACATAGCTGTACACAACATTTGGAAAATGACCTAATGAGGGGCCAGAATAGCAGCAGATTGAGAAACGATAGGATCATAGGGTATAAAATAGTCGCACGTCCTGTATATTGCCTTGCAATTGAAAATTTCGGGAGAAGTGCTTGGAATAGGAGACAGCACTTGCAAACCCCATATAATAGCAACTTTTCACAAGGCTGCATGGCAGTGCCTGTGTGTGTGACTTGCATGCTAACCAAAGGAACTGGACAAAAAAAAATAAATAAAAAAAATAGAAGTGCCATCACCCACAGAGTAGTCCTGCACTTCAAGATTTTTGTCCTCCAGACTTTTTCCACTACAATGGATGCCTTCTAAATAAACATGATGAACACAGCTGTTTGGTGCATAAAAGCCCATTGTACCAGGAAAAAAAAAAAGTAATAATAAAGGTTTAAACAGTAAACCAACAATGAGTGTTTTGTTCCATATGCAGGACTCATTTTGCAAAACAGACCTGCTTTAAGAAAAACCTTTATTGCAGTGTTTATTGTCCTAGATAAGAAATGAAAGCGTGTTAGAGCATTAAGATGCATTAAACTCGCTACTGAACTGAGCTCCACCCTCATTATAACACCATCCATCCAAGCCAAGTATTTGAGGTTTTGTTGTGGGGCTGGTTACATGGGATTTAATGTGATTGAGACACAGCCAGGTAACAGTGGCTTTGTGTCACTGAATGGTATACATGAGAAACCTAGAATAAGGGTGTAAGAGAGTCATGGTATTTTTCTGTGCTTGCAGTAGGCATGCTACCAGCTCAATACTGACTTCAGTCAAGGAGAGATATCAACCAGTAACTAGAAATTACCATATTATTACCAAACACGTTTCTTTGAACCTAGAGTGCTAATTCTGACACAAGCCAATATTTACACGAGAAGGCGCCTGTGTCCTCATGAATTTTTTGCCCATGTTCAATACTCTGTGTGTTTTTCAAGATGGAAATTCCTTCTAGAAACCTCTGTGGCAGCCACTTTCTGGATCTAAAATAGTTCTAAGCACATAACTCTGTATACTAGATTAGAAAATAATCACTTTTTTTCAAAAAGGAGTTAATGTTTCTAACTTAGGGACTTCTAAATCCAGTCCTTATAGGCAAGAGAGGAGCTAACTGGGAATGAGAGTTTGCTACAGTAAGGTACAGATCACTCAGAAAATATATGGAATTGAAAAAAAAAAAAAAAAAGTGTTCTGTGGAAAATAACATCCAGTTACCTGTGAATTGAAGCAGACCTGTAGCTTTGGGCTAATACTGTTTGTTGAGCAGCTTCCCAAAGAAGCAAACTTACTATGATAGTAACTTTCATATATTAATAACAACAACAGAATCCCATGAAACACTGTTAAGAACAAAAATGTGTGGAAGGAAATTGACATTTATACAGAAAACTATATCAGGCAAACTTGTTTTCCATCTTTCACAGGATTGGATGAATACACAGTAGCTTGGTACTTCATGAAGAATGATTGGCTATTTAGCCTAGATGAATTAATTTGGAGGATGATTATAAGATTTTAAAAAGCCACCATTCTCATAGTATTAGAAGAATGCATGCATGGATTGTCATAATAGATCAGGCTATTGGCTCACTAAATTGTAATATCTCTCAGAACAGACATAATTAAATATTTAAAAGAGAGCAAAACACCTTGTCAGAGGTTGTTCACAACCAATAGTTGTGAGGGCTGAGGGCAAATACAACAGAGATGCAGTTTGGTAGGAATTGCTATATGCTCTAAAACATTTCTGATTCTCTTCCTTTGGTGGAATATTATTCTAATACAGAGCATATTTCTGATACACAGAGTGCTTAATGTGCTCAGCACTGCAGTCACTACTTACTTGCTTCGCACTTGCAGACTAAACAATCACAGTATTATCTCTTATTTAAGCATAATTGCTGATGGAGTAGTGCCGTGTACAGAGTACAGACTGTCTGCAGTACATGAAGGTATCTTTTAATAATAGTGATTATTTGAATAATTTCCTCATAATTTTTTTTCCTCACTGTTCTTCCTGTTAGTATTAACATTTCAGTGCCCTTATCCTATAAATTTTATTGAAAAGGCTATAGCTCAACAATTCTTGTGTTGGAGGAACTTGTACTCTCTACCTCAGTCATCACTAAAAAGTCGTCACTTTTTACACATATTTTGTGTCTGCTTAAAGAAGCAGCCAAAGCTTTTGAAACTGCTTTTCAAGGAGTTAAATGTCAGCTCTTGCATTGGTCCTTGAAGAGATTCCAGGGAGCTGACTCTGTTAGTCAGAAGACAATACACATTTGGGAATTTTGGTGGCATCAGCCTCCTCAAGTCCTCCCACAAAGCTGACCCTAGAGCCTTTCTGATGGTAGCATCTCAGGACGCAAAATGCAGCTTTCACAGCCCACTGTCTATTCTGGATTTAAAGTACCAGATTCTATTACAGGTATTTGAACTAATGAGCACTCTGTTAACAATTCTACTTGGATGTGTTATTTAAAATGCAAAACAGTAGGTTTTTCAGTATTTTAAAAGTTTTCTAAGGTTGTTTTGTTGTTTGGTGGTGGTGTTTGTTTTCTTTTTTTTTTTTTTACTCTGTTCTTATTTATGCAGCCACGGCCTCCTGCTCTGCTACTTCTGTCTTTGGAAAGCACTGTCTTTTGCCAGGGAAGAACAACATACACGAATATGCTATAGGAAGTAGAGTCTGAATAAGATCTATATTTTGTATAAGAAGTGGGAAACAAGTTATCATTCAGGTTACACTCTTCATGGTATCCTCTGCCCATGGCTTTAGATTTCTCTATTCTCCAGGATTAATTTTTGTTCCTTTTCAAATTAAGCACATATGGTAGATAACTCTTCTTGTTCTTCATACTGAAGCTGAGCAACCCAATAGCAAATTGATTGCCGAAGGGAACACATGAGCCAAATTTGGTTCTCTTAAGCAAGTATGCTAAATACAGTTCTGTTTGTTTCACTCAGGCTTCCTTACCTGAGTAAGAATAGCGGAAAGCTCCCAAAAATAAGAAGTACTGAAGATGTGCTCAAGTTAGTCCCAACTGCCAGAGCATCTCATGTTGCTATTGGAATGTCCTGTCCAGGGAGGTGGTGGAGTCACTGTCCCTGGAGGTTTTAAAGAGGGGATTGGACGTGGCACTTGAAGCTATGGCTTCGTTAGTCATGAGGTGTTGGGTAACAGGTTGGACTTGATGATCTCTGAGGTCTTTTCCAACCTTATTGATTCTGTGATTCCCAACCCTCCCCATACCTGAAGCAAATGCTGCTCTGGCTCAGCAGTTCACTGAGTTCAGTTTATGGCAACAAAAATACTATCAACCATAGTGGACAATAGTGCAGCTACTTGGTATCACATCAGAGACTTCAAAATTGGTGAGAGTTAAAATACTCATTGCTGAACCTAAATAATGTCATCCAGAAGAGGGATGCGAGCTTTGTGTTTTACTATTGATTTCTTTTGGGCAGGTTAAAAAAAACCCAAAGAACAACATACCAAAACAAACCTTTTAAATCACTTGGAACTTTGCTACTTTAAGAAGCATGAAAAACAATAACACAGTGCAGCTGGAGAAAGGTTCAGACACAGATATTACAAAGCTAAACCATACAATACTGATAAATTATGCCCATTTTGCCACTTTCCTGAAAGCCAAAATAAAATGGTTACATTAAATGGGGAAAAATGCATCTTTGCTTCATGGCAGTTTGCTTAGATTCTGTCTGAGTGGCAGAGAAGGTATAACAGATTAAATAACCAATTAAATTTTACAAAGCTATTCAAATCTTACAGTGATGTCAGCATAATTCAGACAGTATTTCATATAAGTGTCAGAACTTAGATCACTTTTTTCCCCTGCAGATTGCTTTTTATTCTCAGAAAGATTACAAGCAATCTGCAATCTACTTGTGGTGGGTTGAAATTTCCCCCACAACATTACATTAAATTCACTTGAGGAATGCAGAATAAATGCAGGTTACAAGCCCTGGGCTTTGTGTCCCTCATTTTCTAGCCAGGCCAGTGCAGCTGTTTAGTGGTTTTAAATGTCCCACAAACTCAGCCCATTACTTTCTGTCACATGTTTTGGTGTAAGCAAATACTAACAAAGTCCAGTGCTTTGACTAAGATGAATTTTAAGGAGCCTCTTGTAGGCCCTTGTTCTTAGTTCTTTCAGCTGCTGCTGATAGACCTGTTGTGTGGTGTTCCAAAACTGTATCTTAGGAAATATATTTTGTGTTTCTACAGATTTTAGTGTGAAGATAAGGAACTTCCCTCATGGGACACTTGCTGTCATATCCAAAGCAGAAGTATGTTCCTGTTGTATTAAATGACTGCCTGCACCTACTCTCTGCACATGGGAGGATTTGGTGTCTCTTTTGAATGAATACAAGTGCAATACTCTAGAAGGATTTATATTTATATCTCATCCAGCTAACTGCCAACCAAGCAGACTCTTTAAAGGGGTCATCTTGCTTCCATAGGCTTCTCTTTGCCAACTTAGGGGCTCCAGTTTTCTAAACTTGGTTGTGATTGTGGCAGGGAAGTTGGAGCCTGTGTTTCTTCACACTAAGGCAGACTGCTAGACAAGCATTTGTGCATAATCATTAAGGCTGTGGATATCTGTGGTTGAACAGAAAGCAAAGGAGCTATTCTACAGTCATTGCATTCTGAAAATGGGAGTTAGAAATCTTCATAGGGTTTGAGTATCAGTGGTCATTGAAATACATAGGTATTCTTATAACCATCTAGTTACAGCTGAAATTAGTAGCATTAATACATTTGTTTCTCTAATACACCCAATCTGGGAAAAAAATCCTTACACCTACTTGAAAACGAGACTACTCAATTGTTATTTTATAGTTTATCTGAAGCAGATTGTGAAGATTTAGATTTACTTGCTCAGATGACACTTCAGGCTGTGCTGTATCACAACTGATTAAGAAAGTGGCTTCAAATGTAGATAAAAACATATAAAAGCTAGAGCCACAAAATGAAATTCCAGACTGTCACTCAGTAGATGGAAATAATTTATTTTCATCACTATATTCAGTTTAATATAAGTTTTTGTCTTCTCATGAGTGCAGGAACTGAGGCCCTAAGTGCATTGTGAGGGGCCCGTTCTGGGCAGATGATGTATTGTTTTTACCTCTGACAGCGACCTTAGCTTTGCCTTTTTAAAACTTTGGCAGCCACCACAGAGGTTTCTGTGCCAAGAAGGCATTACTGGATGTAAATGATATAAGCAAAACTGTCTCAGACTTTAAGTTCTATGTAACCCAAAATGGACATTTCTTAGCAAAACCTTTCATCACGCAAGAGTTGCACAGGAGGTAAATGCCTTCCTAAGTGTGTCTTGAACAGACACATATCTATTTCCGGGTGTTATTTTTCTTATGTTTGGAGTGTCAAGAGACCCACCAAATGAGAGGAAACCTGACTCTTGTTTTTCAAACTGCAGGTCAGATTGAGACAAGATTTCCTGCAGGAAGCAGAGATGTTAACAGAAAGCGCAGGGGTCAAAACATGTCCATCCGTTTCTCCCCTCACTTTTTGCTGTACAACCTTCATAAATCCATCTTTCTCCAAGAACGTTGTCTCAACAAACTGGGCTTTTTTTCTGATAATGTAAGGAGGCAGTGAGGTCAAAGTATCTGATGGAGGGGATTGAGGTATCTGGCAGAGGCCCTCCCCATGGCCCTCTCTCAGAAGGGTCAGGGAAGTTGGCAGTCTGCAGCCTGGAGAAAGCTCAGCTGCAGGCAGTGAGGGGCAGGCTGAGAAATGAAAGTTCCTGCAGGGATGTGTTAAATTAATCTGCAATGTGAATGGTCTCCCTTGTCCCTAATATGGTGCTCATGTGTTAGGGCGTCTCTTTAACATAAGTGGACAGTTGTTTGGCATTCAGCCAATGAAAAGGTTCCCTGCGGAGCTTGGTGCAAGTTTTAGAACGTTCCTCCAGGACTGTGTACCTCTGACCAGAGGAAATCTCTATCCTGTCCTTTTCTACCTTTCCACATCTGCTATTAAAAGCTTTTTGTGAGGTCCGTGCACATTGTCTTCACTAACAGACACAGCAAACCTTCTGCTGATGCTGAAATAATGAGAGCTTATTTCTCTACTGCTGAGAAGCCTACCTGAGGTTCAGCAAACCTAAAGATGGTGGCTGAGTGACTTCACTCTCAGTGTTTTGTTACTTCCATACCACTGCATAGTAGACAGGTAGCAGCATTTTTTTTTTTTTTTTTAAGATCTAAGCATTTGTGAAACTCATTGAAAACTTTAAATCAAAATGTTAAATGAGCAGATTTAAAGCAAGATGAGATGGTGGCATACCTTCCTCTTCAACCTTGCAGTAAATTGAAGTTACAAGTCATACACCAAGAAGCGTGTTGCACCCACTCATTGTTCTTGCAGGTACAACAGGAGACACCACAACCAGCTAAACTGTCAGATCTGGAATACCTAGATTAGGCAGATCTATCCATTGGATTAAAGAGTCATCATCCTACCACTGACTCACTTCACAACTACTGGCAAGTCATGCTGCATTTATATTTGCCTGCTTAAGATACTGTTTCTGCAAAAGAATGCCCTAGTGCCATCTATCTGAAAATACTTAGAAGTGGGCATTAGTGTTTGTAGTTTTAATATAAGCATGTATTTATCTAAAACTCCCTACAGAAGAAGAATGAATTAAGGTATAATTGACTAATTTATCTAGCCAGGCATATAATCTATATATTCGAGTAATACACATATTACTGAAGCCAGACCAAAGACTAGATTTTTTCTGACAGCTAACTTGACCATTGACTTCAGAAGCAAGCAGAAGCCTGAGTTGTCTTCTTCCTCCAGGCAAATAATTTCTTCACTGAATGATGAGCTATGCTTACAGATGTCCAATGATAAAATATTACTAAGCAAACTCATAAACTGTTTTCTTTAAAAGAATCTATTATTTATCAGAGGAGCTAAAGCAGACATAAGCCATACAGGAACAGTTTTTGAGGTTTTCCAGTTCAGCCTTCATAATTAAATTTACCTATTCCTTCTGGCTCAAATCAATACAACTAAATGTATGATAGTATTTTCAGTTAATCCCTCTATTTTCAGGAGCCTTTGGGTTTTGCTATAAACATTGGTTCTGCAATGGGTATTTTCTTTGGGGACAAAACCAGGGAGCTGTTTTGACCACTTACAAAGAACTAAAGCATAGAAAAGTCACAGACTTGAAGTGCTCTTCTCCACACAATTGTTTTAGGTGCAGCTGTTGTGCTTTCACACATTGCAAGCAAGCCTTGGAGCACTAGCAGAGAATACATAGATTCTTCATTTAGGTTTTGTATATTAGGACGTAGAGGCTGCTGAACTACTGTTTGAGTCACTTCAGATTTCCATTTCCTCCAACATGAAAATAGCAACTGAGTGAAGGAAATAACTTGTTTGTCCTGCTGTTTTATCCATGACACAGCATGGGGACATACTCAGTTCTTCATAAAAATCTAAGTTAGTAACTTAAGCACCTTTGGACATTTCATAACAATTAACATGGCAAGTCTGGTAACCATTTTGGAGAATGTTTGTAGTTTACAGTATATGAAAACCTTACTTTTTCCACACTAATGATAGGCCAAACCAACTCCCTTTTCCAACAAACTTCGAACAACCATAGTGCCTGCTGACTTAAACTTAATTCTGGAAGACTGCTTTATTTTTGTTTGCTTTATTAGGTTGGCAATATACTAAATCAAAAGTAAGTCATCAAAAATTCTTAGCTCATTGCTTTTCAATTATAGACTATTTCATGATGACTATGTTATAGGAATACTGAAATGCTACAAGACCTCACATCCACAGGTGCAATTAAATGAATATGGAGAGAACCAATAGCACAAATCATACTAACTTATAGCTTAAGCAGGTTCTTTCACAAGCCTTTTAGAGATATTTTTAAACAGCTGTAAATAAGGAATAATCTTTTAGTACCGGACTGTTGGGGGAGGGTGTGTTTGGTTGGGTTTGATTTTTGTGATGTTAGCTCACTGGATTTCAGGTGGAATAGTCACAATAATGGTCACACAGAATATATCTGGTTGGATGATGATGATCATCCAGTCCAGCCTTTGACCCAGTATTGAACGGTCAACACTAAACCATGTCCCTAAGTGCCAGGTCCACACAGCAGGTCAAAAAGAAGTTATCCTTCTAAGGTGGAGTAGTCACCTCTGCCAATTTCAATGTTAAATTGCTTAAAACTAGCAGAAACAAAGAAGGACATATGTGATAAAGGAATACTATGTACAGAGTCCAGCAGTTTGGAGTCATTATGTGGCTTCTGCTATCCAGCTACTGCACTTAAACAGCAGATAACTTCAAAGAGGGCAACATGCTCGTTTGACCAGTTGGAATACTTCTTTCTCTCATCTATGTTAACTGGTGAAATATTGTGTAGGGGTAGCACTGTACTTGTTTGGTTTGGGATTTTTTTTTTTGTTTGTGGGGAAAGGCAGGGTGTGGGTTTTTTTAAGTGTAGCTTTTAAGTTAACAATAACAAGTGGAAAAAAAAACCCCACAACAATCAATCCTAAGATTACCAAACAAATGCACTGGCCAGATACACCCTATCAAACACTAAATCAACACAGCTTATTCTACCTTCAGGTAACTGGTGGATCTATGCCCCTTTATCACTGCTTTACATGTCCAGCAGCCACAAACGGAATTTGCATCAGGAATGTAATTTTCCTGATACTCCTGTATATTTCTAGTCTCACACCTAACAGCTTTGCTTCTTAACTCTAATGAGTCCCAATAACAAGATGCCATTCCCACATAAACAAGTTACCATCGCTTTTCATTATCAGTTGTTCTAGACTACATGAATCTATTGCTTTTGGGCAGAATTAAATGTTATCCTAATTGAGATATTGTCATACTCCCCTTTGAAAAAATAACCTACACAGCTGAAGCAGTAGCCATACTTTCAAAAATATCCACCTGACATATATTTGTTCAATTATTTTGTTGCAGGTTCCTAACTGTACTCTGTCTGTGTTTTCAACACTGTACTATTGCTAAAAATGAAGCTGAAGAGAGAAATTCTGTTTCAGTGTTTCCTTATCCACTCTTGGCACATCAGCCCCAAAAGCTGTCTCTGAAGGGCAGAGACTAGCCAAGGCAATCGAGCGCTTGATCATTCATTTAACTAGAAATTCTTAAAGGTGGGTTAAATGCTGGTGCTTTTGAGTCTCTCACATATGTTACCCAACTGGAAATCAGAGTAAGGAAGCTATAGCAGACAATAGCTGCCTCTTTAACAAAGGATTGCACTGCAGCCTTACAGATTATGTGCCCTGTAACTGGAAACTCTGAGAAAACAAATAACAAAGGAAGCCTTACTTCCCAACACCACCAACAGTTTAAAGATCTACTGACCAGAAAGCTTACCTTTGGGAAGCGCAACACCGCATTTTAAGTTTGCTTCACATTCAACCAAGTCAACAAGTTTCATAGGAAGAAAAAATAAATAAATAAACAAATCAACATTATCAGCTCCAACTTCCTATCAAGCCAGTTTCTAAGTTTTGCCATCAGGTCTCCCCCTCCTCCCAGTTCAGCAAGATAAGGAAATCCTGAATTCACTGCAGCTGGCCTGATGAGCCTTGTAATTAGGACATGCAGTGTGGTCTTCCAGCTTCTTGAGAACACTAACTCTTTCACTGCCAAATGCTTTCTATACTGTTACAGCTAAAAATGAAACTTTATTTGAGAGTTATTATTTGTTCTCTGCTTTTAAAAGAAGTATGTTGGCTTTGCTAGTGCCACACTGAACACAAAACAGTCATTGCTTTTGGTGGAATTCATCAGAGGAGCAGTCTCCCTGCCATCTCCCGGATCTGTACCAATACACTGGAGACCATAATGAGTCAGAAGGCATTTGCCTCTTCCTCTCTTTTCCTTTCTACTGTTGTCTATCTGCGACATTGTCTATCCGTGTCACTCTGATCATTCCCTGGACATCCCCTTTAAGTGTGAAGCTAATTCAAAGATTTTGTTCAAAACCCTTCTTAAAAATCTGGTTTGTAGCAGTGCAAGCACTTAGTAAGGGCAGAATTGCTAATTTCCTCAATTAAGTGCCCCAGACAAAAACAAAACAAACCCAAACATCTACAAAGTGGCCTAAATCACCATTTGCTTTCTTCACGTTCATTAGTTGTTCCTGAGCTTTTGCTATTTTATTCTAGAGGCAAGTTTGAACTTTCCCACTACCACCCTTATTATATAACCTGGATTTTTGGAATGGCTTTTTTCCTCATCTCCTGAAGAATTGGAGAGTTCTACAGCTAGCAACAGGATGTAACACCGTTTGTGCTGGTGCTCTTTATAGCATCTTTCAAGTGCCAGATTGATGTGCTTTTCACTTTGACTCAGAGTTAAACTAATTAAGACCATTTTCCAGGTCATATTGGCAAGAACTGCTGAACCACCTTGCCTGACCCTATACCAGGAAGGATGGACTGCATTTTTGAATCATTTAGGAATTTTCTTTGATGAATCATTGTTCTTTGAAGTACCAGTGATGTAGGCAACGTCCATCTTCTCCCTTGTGGTCGTCTTCCAGGATGTTGTATTTGTGTCTTTTCCCTTTTTTGACACTGGGCCTCAACATGATTATAGGGAAGTGTTTCATGGTGGCACTTGCAGATTGGATCTTTTGGTGTGTCCAGTTCTGGCATGTATTACACAAATGCCCTTCCAGCTGAACCTGGTAGCCACTTTCAGAGCCATCAGTGGCTGCTAAGGTTATTACTTAGTGTCAGTACAGACAGTAGTCTGATGGGATCCTGGCCTTTGACAAGGCTTTTGGCTGCTGAGATAGAAATAAACAGAAGTTTGCAAAGGTTTTCTGACAGAGTGGGCAACCTTTACCTTTGATCTCCTATGTAATGACCTGAGACATGCCAAGAAAGGTTGTTGAAGGAATAAATTATGTAATAGCCAGTTGCAGTGCCAAATTTTTCCTTTATAATGTGGGTAATAGCTCATTGTAAAGATGTGTAGAAAACAAAAATAGTCACCATTGTAAGCATATGTCCAAATCAAAGCCCACTGAAAGCAGCAGATAGATATGTTTTGCTTTGTCACTAGGTTAGCTTGGGGGCAGAAATAGCAGCCTCCTGAAGGGCAGGAGTTGTATATCCTACATCCCCTAGGGATGTGCCAGATTTCAGCAATGGGTAAAGAACTGGGGATTTCACATTCTGTGTGTCCATACACCCACCCTACTATAAAAATCAGATAATATGGAATTTGCAAAGCTACCGATGGTTATAATACATATGAAGTACTTTAAGAATCTCTTGGCAAGAGTGGCTCTTAAAAAGAAATATTTTGTATTATTCCCAGTGTATGTAAAAGAAAGCGGCTCCTAGGGAGACAAGAACTTCTTGAAGACCCTTAATTAATCCTATTTTGGCATCAATAGCACTTCCCCTTCCTTTTAACAATTTGTTGCCAAAAATTTCTCATTCCAGTAGTGTCTAATAAATCCTGGAAAATAAATCCCAGTGACCACTGGAGATATGTTTGGTTGCTTGATGGCTAAAGCAGCTAAAACCTTTTCATTAGTTTTTTTAAATAGCTTTTCCTTGTAGAATGGTAGGATTTAACCCCTGAAACAAAGTAGTTGATTCTCCTCTCTGCAGCCAGAACAATTTGCACCAGCATAGAACTGTGCTGTGCTGAAGGTGGAATGATGGGCAGTTCAGTGCCAGCACATGTGAAGTCCCCTGTGAGATCATAGTCTACTTTGTGGCCCTTTGAATTGACGCTGTGCACCACCTTCAGCTTTGCAAGCATGTTCTATTTGACTATAGTGAGGCTGGGTGAAGAGCATTATCTAGCAGTGGCCTGAGATGTAGCTCATACACAGTTTACACCATCTGCAGTGGGATAAGATTCAGTGATAGTTGGGACTCATTCAGGTAATTGTGCCAGCCTGATTCTTTTAGCATATGACTGTCACCCAGATAATGCACTTACTGTGCAGACATACTGGATGTTTGACATCTGTAAGATAAATGTAATTCTATTTCAGATTTATTTCACAATCTCTCTAAATCAATTTCAATGTACGTGTTCAATATGTATATAATATATATAAACACTCCAATGAAACATTTTGCTTTAATGGCACTGAAAAACAAGGTCACTACAGAGGCACAGATTGGACTTCACTTTTCCATAAGCCAGCAGTAATTCTCTGATGAAGGGAGAATGACAATGAGCATAGCATTACTGAGAGATATATCAGACCTAATAGACACTCTGGGGAATGTCCCATCATTTCAG
The DNA here is from genome assembly GCA_033816785.1 of Picus viridis. Taxonomy (NCBI): domain Eukaryota; kingdom Metazoa; phylum Chordata; class Aves; order Piciformes; family Picidae; genus Picus; species Picus viridis. The sequence continues at coordinate 26,570,675 of CM066586.1, forward strand.
GGTGGAGAGGACTGCCACTAGTTGGTCCTGTTTCTACAGTGACACATTACCATGTTAATTTTTTTTAAAAGTTATTTTTTACTTTTAAAATTCTGACTACACAGGTCTTTTTGAGCCTTAGCACAGTTAAGTGAATGAATCCTTGTTATCTCCCGTAGAGAGATTAGCTATTTAGGTGATTATGGGTTTCCTGCTCTTCTAAAAACAACTGAATAGTAAATTAGCAGCTCCTCATTTTGATTTGCAGATGGAGAGAGTGAATATCCTATTGAGATGAAGTAGAGAAACTGGGTATTTATTGTTTAATCAGGAAGCATTTAAATCACATCAGATTTCCCCTTAGAAAATCCAGGACATGAATGTTTCTTGTTATTGTTTGAGCATGTGACTCTGAATTGACTGTCTCATTAATTAGATTTAAAATTAAAGATTACTTCAAGTTTTTCTTGGCATTATTTTCCTTTCCCTGACTTCAGTATTGTTCATATAAGTGGTTTTGGACACAAAGACATTCCCTTCTGTGGTTTGCTTTTTCAGCTTTTTTGCCTGCATATTCTAAGCATACCATAAATGTGGTATGATCAAACACAAGAAAGCAATCACTGCTTAGTGGAAAGCTTGGAGTAATTGAACCACAGTAATCTCAATAGTTTCCTCAGCAGTATGGTGACCAGCTCCATTGCACTGCCTTTGTGAAACCTCATTATTAATACCCTGTATATTGCTTTCCTCAAATATGCAGCCATGTTCTTAATGAAAAAAATAATTAGAACCCCAATATTTTTCTGCTATTCTTAGCCCTCCTCAGATCAGTCTCAGAACAATCCTTAGTAATGTGTTTCATGTGACTATTTTTTCTTTTCTTTTACAGGCCCTGAGCAGCAGTCTGTACAAGAGTACATCACCTTATGGCTCTCTTAATAACATTGTGGATGGGTTAAGCTCCCTCACTGAGCATTTCTCTGACCTATCCCTTTCTTCAGAAGCCAGAAAACCCAGCAAGAGGCCACCTCCCAACTACCTGTGCCACCTCTGCTTTAACAAGGGACATTACATCAAAGACTGCCCACAGGTAAGGTATATACAATATTATGGAAAAATCTTTGTGAACATTTTCACCATTCCTTCGTTTAGTAACACAGAATTTGACTGAAATACTCTTTTTAGAGTGAATAGCACTGAAGAAATATCTTGATAAAATGCCAAGCTAGCCATGCGTTCTTTTAATCTACTCTCTATCACAATGCTGATGGAAAAAAATATCCTATTTCATTTGCCCAGTAAGCATTACAAATAGTATTAATCTAGGCACATGAATAAGTAGACTTTGGAAACTTTAAAAGTGCCTACTACGTCATTTTCTATCACAGAGATTGTGTAAAATACATTTTCAAGCAGCACACTATGTAGTCAGTTTGGGAATGGCACTTAATAAAAATATAACAAGATACATATGCTAAAGGAGAAGAAACTGTTTCACTGGATGAGAACTCTGTGTAAGTGTTGCAGCAACACAAGTTCCAAGTCTTTCTGGTGCAAAATGTCTTTCATCTCATAGAAGAAGTTTGCTGTACTTGGCAAGCTGTGACAGTCCTGGACTCCTTGAACGTTTTTGTAGTGGCAAAGCTGGCAATATTTATTTCCTTAAAAACGAGGTATAAACCAGTGTGCACTAAAACCACTCACCAATCTGCCTTTTTTTTTTTTTTTTTTTCCCCTGAGGCTCCCAGCCACAGTGTGTAAGGTTTCTCCATCTTCTCAAATTCTAGCTGAATGTTACTGGCTTAAACTATCACAACTTCAATGACATTCTATGTAGAATCCCAAAGAAATTAAACTGCTGCCAATGCTCAGGAATACAGATGTGGACGTTATCGGCATCCATTTCACTATGACTTTATTCTCTAAATATGTGACTTTCAGCAAAATTAATCTGCATAAAATTAACTGCAGTTAATCCACAGTTGAGGTTGTCAGACATATATAAGCCAAAACACAAGCAGAAAAGCATCTGCCAGCTGAGCAAGGTCAGCATGAAATCAAGTCTAATGTCAGATGAGTACATTCCTCCTGCCCTTATGTGTAGACTAATTTATTTTTTTGTTTGTGGCCTTTAACTGTATATCTTTCATTAATTCTAACAAAAGCTGTAGAATTAAAAGTACCTTTTTAGTGTTGGGTCTGGCACTTAATATTATTTCAATATGCATTGACTAGAACAGTTTTCTTTACAAAAAAAGCCTCCAAAAGACTAAAATTTTCTTTGCCAGGAGATCAAAAATACTCTAGTTTGTTTACTTCTGTGTTTAAGGTACTTAGCATGTTTCAGCAAAATGTAGAGGTAGGACCAGATAATGGCATACTTTACTTAACAAGGGGATTAAATCTACAGCTACCAAATGAGAGCGAGAGAGTGCTGAGTTGGGGGAGGTGGCTGTGCCATGCTGCATAAGAAACCAGATGAATACAACAGGTCTCTTGACAATCAATACGTGCAAGCTGCAGCTTGCACAGATGGTCCCAAGTGCAGTGTTGGAGCAGTAAAGCATCATTTATTTCTTAGGTATTTTTACAGTTTGAGGCACTAGGGATTAAAGAACAGTTAATGAAATTGAAGACATACCCACAGAAATCCAGGAAATGCAAACAAATGAAGAGTTTTGTAGTTTAATTAACTTGAATTGCACGTCCTGTTAAGATTTCAGTAGTAAAGTCTTCAATTTCTCTGGAAATGAAGGAAGAAAAGACTTCCTACAGACTGTACTCTGTGGATGGCCTGTGAGCCAGTAAGTAATGAGGGAAGGAACACAGGTTCATGTTTGCTCACGGCATGTAGACTTCTACAGTTACAGTCAGCCATATCACACAGCTCCTTTTGTAAACTGATCAAGTTTTAGTTGGGAAGTACTTTGGTATTTTTCCCTTGCTACTGCTGATGTGTGAAGCTGCTCCAGAGCCTTGGTTCTCCCCTCATTAGAAATCTTGCAGCTTCCAGTATAAGTGTAACTCATGGCTACTTTATGGTAATTTGTCCTTTTGCCAATATTGCTGTCCACTGAAATAGCTCTTCTTTCTCCCTGGTGTTTATTCTCAGGGTGTGCTAGCAAACTGCAATCACACCACCCGTCAGCATTTATTCTTTAGGACTAATGACAATTTTTCTCAATCTCCTCACAAAAAGCAGGCCAAGTCTCTGCTTTCTAGTCTTTCTCCTGGCTGTTCTCTTGTGCTTCTCATCTCCTTGCATCTGCACAACTTACGGAATCCCAGAACAGATCTCATCAGTGCCTTTTGCCATGCATGCATGTATCTGTTTCTATAGATCCAAGTTTGTGTTGGAGAACAGGTGATATGAAATTAGTTCTACTTTACTGGGGATTTCTAACATAAGCAAGTGTTTTATAGTCTACTCAGCATGGAAGTGCTGTCCTGAAAAAGAGCAGACTTAAACATTCACAGAAAACTTCAGCACTTCCCTTACATTATCTAAATCTGGTGACTCTGTTTGCATGAGCTGCATTCAAAATGTTGAAAACATGCACAAGAATTGAGCTCCAATGGCAGGATTGGGCCTTTGTCAGAAAGACCCCATTTGTTACCACTGATTTTGACAGCAACTGATTTCTTAATTTGCACATTGTGTGCACTACTTAATAGCTTAGATTTTGATGCTTAGTTTTGCTAGTGCTGTCAAAAAAGAACTGTAGCTATGCATTTGTAAAGTAATTACATTTGGGTAGAGAAAAGAGGTAAACTAATCGGATTTGGACAAAATGCACATTAGTAAATCATATGGTATTTTTATTTTCATTTTATGGAACTGTCTAATAAGAAACAGATTTTGAAATGGGATTTTTTAATGGAGTTTTTTTTTCTGCATGAGAAAGAAATTGTGTAACAACTTTGAGACTTTATATCCTCCCTTAATTCTGCTTGCTATAAACACTGTAAAGATGCATCTTCTTTTTGTGTTGCTGTCAAAGTTGATGATGTACTATACTAATGAAAATATCCACCAGTTCAGATTTATATGTTAAATGATGATCATACCTTAGGAGGTTAAATAATTGTAAAGAAAGGAGCCAGCATCAATATTTGAGTACCTCAGATATCTACAGTTTGTCCAATATGCTCTCCAAAATGTTCTGTTTGGAAACTGAAGTTGGATTTAGCAAACGTCTATTATTTTAGAACACAATTTATGTGATTACAGTGATAGAAAGTGTGTTTTCCATCTTAGAAACTACCAGAAATCAGTGTTATGACTGCAATCTATCATTTCCAATTTGCCCACATTTGCAAACAACCTTTGTTACGATTACTACTTCTGTAAAAATTACAGCACTTTTTGCAGTGTCATCTTTATAGCATACCTACATTTTATCTGAACTAATATTTGAGTTTCAGGAGTTTAGAAACATGTAACTGATACTTCTGTGATGTTCTCTCACATACAGAACTCTCAATGACTTGCATGAACTGAAAAATATCTAGAGAATCAAGGCTGTAAGCAGTGCTCATCATATAGTGGTGCTCTTAAATTGTCATTGGCAGTGCCATCAAATACAGAAAATATTCTCTTTAAAGAGCAAGGAAGATGAGGAATGAGAGTACTTTTCCTACCTGGTTTACTAGTGATTGGCTGACTGACATATATATATATATATATATGTTTATTATGTTTATTGAAAAGTTTGTTTACTTATTTGTGTACTCAAATGTACTATACCAATGTATGTCTTATATATGCACGACTACTATAGGATCTTTCCTTTGCCAGAACAAATAATGAGAGCTCTGGGCCAGTAATTGTTAAGATGTATGATTCTTTATAACATTTAATCTAGCAGAAACTCATAGAAGACCTTTTCTGAAAGGTTATGTTGTCTCTTTTCACCCATTACCACTGTAGTTTATATTTTTGTACCCAACAAAATATAAACATTATATATGCATGGATACATAAAATTAATCTTGCTACTCTGCAGCATAGGGGTTTTGTCAACATTAGCACCCTTCTGTGATGTCATCCTAAACTCAGACATATCATATAGTGTTAATGCGCAGAAAGTAGTGACCAACCCTTTTTCATGGTCACAGATTTACATCATTTACTACATTGATAATTCCTCATTAATTTGGGCAGTCATAGATTAACATCAAAGGCAGCAAAGAAGTTTGTACTTGTAGAGGTCCAAGCTCAACGCTCCAGCAAAGCATCTGTGTTCAGAGTTTCCAAACTGTTCTACCTTGTGTTTCTGCCAAGCACCAGTTCTATTTGCTGGTCTCTGTGTCCTAACTTTGTTCAAGTGTTGTCAAACCATTCTGTGAAAATATGTGCAGGCCTAGTCACTCAAAAAATATGTGGTTCCAACTATGTTTTTCTGAATGCTGAACAAGGAGACTGCTCTGATCCCTGTGCCAGGGTGCCAGGCTCTCTGAAAAAATCTTCCTGACAATTCCTGTAAATTCTACACTAATAGGGAATGCTCACATCATGGAGACTTGGTGGGAAAAGGCAAAAAGGGGGGAGTGGAGAATATCACCAATTTGCAGTCAAATCCCTGGTGCACTGTAACTATTCAATCCAGTGTGTTTCATGATTTTGCACTGTACTCATAGAGCAAAATGCATACAAGCATACCACCAACAGATGTATACACAATGGGAAACTGTATTACCCTCATTTTGCACTGCTTTTTGAGTCTGTGAATGAAATGTATGTTTGGCATGATCCATATTAATGAGGCCAACAGTGGGAGTCTTTCCAATTACCAACAGTGATCTTTAGAGCAGATCCTGTAAATCTAAAGTGCCTTGAGAACACAAATTCAACGTCAATGAGAGTAGTAGGTAATTACTGTGGCTGCTTGAGTTTGCATAGATTTGTTTTTGTGGTTTCAAACAGGATGTGGAAGAAATCAGTGTCAAGCTGAGTTTAGCCTTTTTTCTTAGTCCATAGCTTGGTCTGCCAGATCATCCTGCCCCGAAGCTGTCCCTCTCTGCGGTCAGATATAGTGGATCTTTGGCAGTAGAGTTGGCTCAGCAGGCAGCTATTTGGCTGCAAGATTGCAGCAACTCTTATGTTTGAAATTTGATTTGTCTTCTGCCTTATGGTTGTGCAAGGATCTCAAATGTCTGCTATGTTCAAAGAGTCAACAGCTGTGCTTTCTCCAGGTTCCAAAGGCTGGCTAAATGGCAGTGAGGAACAAGCTGCCTTCTTAACCAAGTTAGAAAGATTTAACCTTTCTGGGTTTTAGCTTAGAATCTTATCTTTTAAAAATGCAAAGCAAACACAAACCTATTGAAATATAATTTTTCTTTTTAAATGGAAGATTATGTTTCAGAGTGCTCTAAAATTAAGGGACACAGTAGACTTAAAAATCTTAACATTCACACTGAAAATAATAGTTTTTGACAGTTGCTATATTTTATAGTAGTCATTTGGATATTGGGTGATGTCTTTCAAGTAAACACATATTTTCTCCATTGAACTGAATGAAGTATCCGTGTTGTTATTCAGTTGTAAAAGAAGGACTCAGTCTCGCCAGTCTTTCAGGAAGCTGAAACTCTGGCTCAATTTTGCCAGTTCCACCATAGCTTTTGACCAGGGTATACTTGCACTTGTTTGTGCTTCAATTCTGTAGGCTGAGGGAGAGATTACAGGAGTCATGGTGGAATCCCTGATATGCTTGGTATCTGAATCACCAATATTGCTATTCTTATTACAGAGGTGAAGATGAAACTAGGGACTCATAATAAAAGGAAAAAACAGCTAAACTAATCCCTGGTGCAGTAACACTGATTTTAGTAAGACCAGTACAGAGATAACTTGTATAGCTTTATGACAAGGATGAAAAAGCTGTTCATGCTGTTTATCTCTGATATATGTGTTTTCAAATTGCATGTGGCACTCCAGAAGAAAAGTATCTCTATATCCAGCCCCTTGGTTCTTTAGATTTGAAACACAGTTTGATACGTTAACCCATTTCAAATAGCACATATTTCTTCATTTAAATGTATCTCTGTAAGAAATTGTAATTCTTAGATTTCTTTCTGTAAATACCTATGCATATACTAAGCTTCCACTTTACAGCATACTGCAGCAATTAGAGCCTCTCAAAAGTCTTGTTTTTATACAAAATGCTACTTTCATTTATTCATATTTTTCTACTCAGAACCTGCATAAAATCATATTAGATGATTTAGACTTGGATAAGATACTGTAAATTATCTTTTTCACCACATGTAGCTGCTTTGACAACTCCATGGTATCAAATGTACTGCAGAATTTATTGCAGGTTTGTTGGTTTCTGAGATAAGCTGAACGTATTTTTCTCAGATAATTTCTACTTTTATTGTAAAGACTTTTAAAAGTCTTGTAACAGAAGTATGGTGAGCTGTAATTTTGTCACATCTGTTTTATCTCTGGAAACGTAAGCTGTTTCAGAGTCTGAACCATCAGAAAATACCCACTGCACACTGTTTTGGAAGTTCTGAATAAGCTGTGCATATGATGGATTTAAACCATACATTAGACAGTCATAACTCAGTAGAGGGAATCAAAACAGCCCTGCTTCGAGACCATGCTCCCAAAGCACTAGTTTTAAAACTGTGACTATAATATCTGTCATTTATGTTCAGTTATTTGATAAATCATGTGCTTGGAAAGAAGATACTAAACCCTAACATACCAGAATAAGAGCAGTTAGATAGTGAAAAAGAAAGCAGAAATATCAGTGAACTGTGTCTGTGCCCCTTTCTCATCTAGCACATTATTCCCAAAAGTCTGGAAGATCAGCCAACACCAAACTCCTCCTCCAGCACCATCACTAAGCCATTATTACTAAGCCATTATAGCAAAGCCTTCGACACTGTCCCGCACCACCTCCTGGTCTCCAAGCTGGCGACACATGGGTTTGATGGATGGACCACTAGATGGATAAAGAATTGGCTTGATGGCCGTACCCAAAGAGTGGCTGTCAACGGGTGCATGTCCCAGTGGAGGCCAGTGACAAGCGGAGTCCCTCAGGGATCAGTCCTGGGACCTGTCTTGTTCAACATCTTTGTGGGTGACATGGACAGTGGCATCGAGTGCACCCTCAGCAAGTTTGCTGATGACACCAAGCTGTGTGGTGCAGTGGACACCCTGGAGGGAAGGGATGCCATCCAGAGGGACCTGGACAGGCTGGAGAGGTGGGCACAAGCCAACCTCATGAGCTTCAACAAGACCAAGTGCAGGGTCCTGCATCTGGGTCGAGGCAATCCCAGGCACAAATACAGGCTGGGCAGTGACTGGCTGGAGAGCAGCCCTGAGGAGAGAGACTTGGGGGTGCTGGTGGACGAGAAGCTCGACATGAGCTCTCAATGTGCGCTTGCAGCCCGGAAAGCCAATCAGATCCTGGGCTGCATCAGGAGAAGTGTGACCAGCAGGTCAAGGGAGGTGCTTCTCCCCCTCTACTCAGCTCTGGTGAGACCCCACCTGGAATACTGCGTCCAGTTCTGGAGCCCATATTACAGGAGAGATGTGGACGTGCTGGAGCGTGTCCAGAGAAGGGCCACGAGGATGATCAGAGGGCTGGAGCACCTCTCCTATGAGGACAGACTGAAGGAGTTGGGGCTGTTCAGTCTGGAGAAGAGAAGGCTCCGAGGTGACCTCATTGTGGCCTTCCAGTATCTGAAGGGGGCCTACAAGAAGGCTGGGGAGGGACTTCTCAGGATCTCAGGTAGTGATAGGACTAGGGGGAATGGAATGAAGCTGGAAATGGGGAGATTCAGGCTAGATGTGAGGAAGAAGTTCTTTACCATGAGAGTGGTGAAGCCCTGGAATGGGTTGTCCAGGGAGGTGGTTGAGGCCCAGTCCCTGGAGGTGTTTAAGACCAGGCTGGACGAGGCTCTGGCCAGCGTGATCTAGTGTAGGGTGTCCCTGCCCATGGCAGGGGTTGGAACTAGATGATCCTTGTGGTCCCTTCCAACCCTGACTGATTCTATGATTCTATGATTCTATGATTACTGCAGTTCAGACTTTATTACTGATACATACTCTTGTGGTTTTTTTTTTTTTTTTCTTCCCCCTGGGAAATGCAATATAAATAGATGTGCTAAAGGCAAAACCTGCAAGAGGACATAGTTGCACAGTCTTTGCAGCAACCTTGGAGTGGAATTGCAGGTCCTGTGTGTGATGGTTACCAATGGACTGTGTGGCAGGTGTTGGGGGATCACCTACCAGAGAATTTGATTTCATTTCACTGATGTTTTCCCCACTTCCTTTTATTTACTTTTCTATCTCATTTGCACAGTTACTACCCAAATAATTTCAAGCCAGTTGTTCACTGGCAACAAGGTAGATATCAAGGAAAGTCTGTTTAAATGTAAACCCTTATGGATACCTGGCATTTAAACTGAGTATGACAGTGGTAAAGCCTCATCTGGGTCCAAGATGAGCACAGTAATGAGGGGAAGACTGGAGAGGTGACAAATTAATGTGGGATTTCTGAAACATGACCTCTTCTGAAAGACTGTAGAACCAGTGTTGTTCATTCCAAAAAACGAAAAGACACTTCAGTAATTCAAATATGTAGAAAGTCACGTACAAAGGGCACAGTTTGTTTTCCAGATGTACAACTCTCAAGTCCAGAGTACTGGACTTACCAACTAGCTGCTCTTTCTAATTGTGAGGCATTGAAACAGGGCACCTGGGAAGGCTGTTGATCACTGGAAGATTTTTGGGACACTGTAGATGAAGATAGATCAGGATTTTCACAGGTGATCCTTTCCATGGACAAGTGAAAGAACATCCCAAAGCATCTCCCAATCTTATGTTTCTACTGTCACATACCTGTGTACTAATAATACAGCCCATTATCTTAAATACACAGAATGTATACATAAAAACCATGCACAGCATACTAGATCCAAATCCTATGAAAGTCACTGAGAGACTTTTATTAACTCGTTTGAAGTAGGCTGAACATAGTTACTGCGTTGGTCTAAATCTGCACTCTGTTTACTTACAATTTGGTGTTCTCTTAGTTTGCAGTAAAACTCCTGATAAACCCTAATTAAGTGCTTAGCTTGGAAGTGAGCACTGTGACCATGCCTCTTGAGATGGAAAGTAAGGTCTGGTTTCCAGCCCTCCACAGGCTGATTTATGGATAAGGTAGAGAGAGGTCTAAACCACACTAATTTATCAATTCATCATTCACATTGATAAGAAAGGAGTAATGAAAGATTAAGTGAATTATGTTTTCCCACTTTGTGAAAGTATTTTGGTTTAGTGTGAAATACAGGTTGTGGAATCTCCATCTGTGCCTCCAGATCTGACTTCGCAAAGCCCGAGGAAACCTGACCTCAAGTTAATGTTGGTCCTGCTTTGAGCAGGAGATTGGACTCGGTGACTGCCAAAATTAGTGGCACTATGATTCTGCAATGATTAACTAAATTTTCACACCCTGTAATAAGAGATCATTGATTGTTCTTCAAAACCTCTGTATCTTCCAGATCTAATATCTACCACAGTCCTTCCTCACTGTGCTTTTAAACGTTGCAAAATACAATCCTGCTAAAAATGAAAGTTGAAGCAAACAGGCATTTATTACAACAACAAATACAGAAAGCAAAAGATCCTAAACCTTAGAAATAACACCTGTCAAAATGCCCATGCACAAACAGTTCCTGTAAAAATGTAGCTTTATTTAATCTCTATTTAGGAAGCTAATCCAATAACTTTTGAAAAAAAGGAATTTCCTCTAGGAAAATGTCTGTTTTGATAAGGTGTTCAGCTGAAAAAAACACCAACAAAACCCAACAACAACAATAACAAACCCCCAAACCAATAAACTGTTAAATTCAGCATCTGAAGTGGTAGAAACCACTTTGTAATGGTTAGAATTTCTTTTGCAACATTTCAGAAGCTTCATATACCTGTATACTGTACAAAGGATGAAGCTGACAAACAGCAAAAGTAGTGAAGAATGAGAGCAAATCTCTAAAGGCAGAGCAGCAATTTCTGCTGGCAACAGCTAGCAGCAGCAGCTCAGCTTCTCCTTGCTTTTCTCATTGACCTAGAACAGTCTATAGATTGTGAGGATACAAGTCCAACCTGAATGGCCCCTCTCATTTTCCAGCTATCAAGATGTACCAGTCAGATGTGCCTTTCACTCCTGTTATGCCACTTCCTTCAAGAAATGAAGTTACTAAATAGGAAATATTGCCTCTTTCATTGTCTTGTTGTAGTCCACATATCAGTGTAATTCTGCTGTATCTGACTTAAGAAACGCAAAAGGAGCCTTGTATATTTTGATGCAGCCCTTTTACTAGCTATAAAAGGTCTACTATGAGGTGTGAACAGCATTTCTCAGGTAATTAATGCCCATCTATGCCTTGTGGGATTTTATATATCCTTCAGACTGGCTGAGGCAGTTCTGTCAGAAGTTGGAGGAGGGAAGGCAGTGCTAAATGGATCAGGAGTACAAGTCTTTGGACACACTGATACATGACTGTGCCTCATGGACATCAGGCTTGGGATAGGATTTCTCTAAATTTTGTTCCTTAACATCATCCATTTTACACTAGAAATTAACTGTAATATTATTGACGGAAGATTGTAATTTAAGGAGACATGGTAGCCCTTCATGGGTCAGAAAAGCTAAAGGTTTGTATAGTAATTAGAGAAGACAAAGACAAAGCTTTTAGTTTCAGAGCCTCATCAGTGCCAAATTCCTAGCTAAGGCAATAAAGCCCATAGACACTTACATGGCAATATTTGTAGATTTTAGTAGCTACAGGAGATATTTGAGTAATTATATAATCTTGATTACTAGTTCATCCTCAGATCTGTGTCTGATTTTCTTCAAGATACTTGCTACTGTTTGTTTCTAACTCATTCCCTGACTCTGCAGAAACATGCATAGGAGTACAGCATCCAACACCTTTTGAGATCTTTCACATTATTGAGCCCTGTAAACAACTCCTTTCTCATTCTGCAAAGAAAGAGCACATTTCAACTAGATTTAGATGTGGTCTCAGGATGTAATTTTGGACATGATTTCAGACTGACATTGAACATTTTCCAGGTTCAGGGGTTTCTTATAGAAAGTACTGGTTTCCATTTCTAATTTTAACCAACATTGCAGGTGTGCAACTATAGATAAAACTCTGCAACAGCCCAGACAAATCAATACTTCCACCTGAGCCAGCCTACCCACAACCACCTGGCAGCCAAGAACACCCAGCTCAAGTGCATACTCAGCCCTTCCAAACGCTGCCCTATGCATCTTATAACGATAAAGAAAGGAGAGCCCCTGCAAAGGCTTCAGAAGAGCAGAGATAACCTCTGAAATGGTTTTATATAGTAGACATGCTACCCTTAGTCCTAAACACCTGTTCACACAGTTGAGGAAATTAGAAGAGCAAAAACTAGAGGCGAGAAAGGTTCTTTTCAAAGAAAGGCATTACTAGAAGATCAAAGGTGATTAATTATTAAAGGAGAAAGGTGGCTTTGGTTTAAATAGTTTTTAAAACCCAAAACTTAATAGTAGTCATTCTAGACTGGCATTTTGAATTTTTTAATGCAAGTTAGAGCTGTGCTACTTAAATCAGATTTGTGTAAATTCCATAACAGATTAGCTCTGCACTGCTGTCTCCATCTGATTTACATTGTCCTTGCCATTTTTGCATTAGTGATTGAAGTTTCTATCAGATCTCTGATAATCTAACTATAGTACATGGTTGTAACCTATATGATGTAATGGGGACATCAAATGTGTAGGCTGAAGTGCTGAAGAGGGGACATAAGCCTGTTTCAATAAAATATGAAGTTTTCTTGAGGTGGCTTGCTGAGTAGGTATGAAGGTCTAACTTCCATGTTCAACTATTCTCTCATAATTGTAATCATTCTGCCCTCTCAGCTTTTCACCATTTCGTAATTCTGTTTGATTCCATATCCCAGACTCATCTGATCCTCTAAAACATGATGAAAAGCTTCTTGTTTATCCCTCTTTCTCAGTGTAACCCAGTCACAGATGAGTCTCCTCATCTCTGCTGAGTGCTTTTAGAAGGCAGTGGTCTCTGACTAAATAGCATGGCACTCAGCCCAAGAGCCAGAGGTCCTTGTGCACTAGGGAGAGAGGGGATGGATAAGGTGGGTTGTAAAGTTTTCTCCTGTATAGCTTCTGGAAGCAAAATATATCCAATATTAGCATAAGTGGGTACAGCTAATAAGGGCTGTACTGTTTATGCTGAGCTTACAGCATGACTCACATTTTATGTTTGTTTGTAAAGTTGGAGAGGAGAACAGGACTTTTTTTTTTTTTTTTTTTTTCCTACCATTAACATCATTTTAGCTCTCATCTGCTTTCTTCTGAGTTCCCATTCCTGATTCAGCATGCATGAGTCTGCTAATGAAATCCAGATGTCAGATGAGAAAACAATAAGGTCTCCCACCCATCTGGTGGATCAGATTTCTCCTGGAAAAAAAGAATCAGGAAAGATTCCTAGAATGTCTGAAACTTTAGATTTCTGTGTGTTTTCAGAGAGCAGCAGGGGTATAGTTTGGAAGTAAAACTGACAGCAATTCAAGATTCTTGGTGGAAAATCAAGAAGAAATTGACTGGTTATCAGTGTTATCAGTTTACTCCAAGCCCTAAACAGACCTAGTATATCCCAAATTCAGTGCTGCTACAGAAAAATGACACTACGTTCCAAATCAGAAATTGAAAAAAAAATACTCATGTGATGTAAATTATTAAATGGTTTCATCCCTTGGCTTTGCGGTTTCTGGGTCCCAGTCTCTACAGAGACTGGGACCTGGGAAGAGAAGTTTTAGCTTCATCCCCCGTATACTTTGGAGGGTTATTTGCAGTTTCTCACAGCTGTGACTCCAGACTTCCTATATTTCAACCTATAGCCTAACCCCAGTTCTCCATTGAGCCTGCATAAGTGCATAAGGTGCCCAAGGCCTTTCCAAGACTAAGACTTGACCTGAGTGAACAAGTTTTTTCACAACCCTCAGCTTCTTTGGCAGCCTCTTTCCAGCCTAAATCAAACTGTAGCTTTAGGCTTTCTGCTTCTTTCAACCCTAACCCTGACCATAAACCTAAGCTTAGACAAAAAAGTACAGTCCTTCCTACAGCTGAAGCTTTGCATTTTTCTTTCTCTATACTATTTTTCATTTCTGGAAGATAAAGTAATCCTTTAAGTGTATTACACCTGAGGCCTAGAAAAAAGGTTTAGAAATTTCTCTATCAAAACATTTGAGCCAAGTAGCCAATTGGAAAAAGAAATATAATTCCTTTTTAGAGGAAATACTTAACAAAAATCAAATTTACCTGAGTTTTTATGTGACTAATTCAAAAGAATGTCCCCAGTAATTTTTAGTCAAGTGAATAATTGAAATAGAAGTGATATCTTGTGCACTTCCAATAACATTAGGGTGCGTCTGGGTTTGCTTTGACACCGAGAGGTGTTTTTCCATAGCCACAGATTGTGTGGCGTTACAAGCTTCCCTCATTTCAGTCATATTTGACTTAAAACAGGCCACAGCAGCTTTTATGCTACTTCTGCATCTATGTTTCCACACTCTTCAAGATCGGCAAGACAAAGAAAAGTTTCATAGGTTGCTTTGCCAACTCTGTTGTGACATCAGGCTTCTCTTCTACACAGGCACTTTCCTGATCTGTGAATGGTGGGCTGATGGCCTCACCATGAAGGAAAGTTCTCTCTCAGTCACCTTGGTCTGGTCTGTTCACTTCTGTTGCCCTTTCTTATAATCTAGCTTCCAAGTGTTTTCAAGACACATACTTGTGGTTTACTCTCCTAGTCTTTTCCCAGAGTCAATCTTGTACATGTAATATAGTGTTTCTATTCAGTAACTGTTATCCTTAAACATCAGAAAAATTAGGTCAGATATATGTACCTTGCACTTAGAATAGAAGTTCCTGGTGAGCCTTAATTCCTGTGAGACTATGTAATATGGTCTCCACTCAGTTTGTAACCTAGAAAAGCTCCCTTTTGCCTACAATACAGCCTTCTGTAGATTTGGGGTTTTCAAATGCCACAGCTTCATATCTGTGAATCTTTTGTTGTTTCCCATGGAGTACTCTAGTTACACCTATTATGATGGAAAAAAATCTTTGGACCATCAGGAAATGGCCCAATTACTCATGAATGCTTCTTAGTGGTGGTTAGCATCTGCATAGACTCCAGGGTTCTCTGCTGTAAGACTGAACAGACCTCTTATGTGGGAAAACGCTCTGTAGCTACAGGCACTTCAAAGTACTTGTTCACTGCCATGTGTTTGGCCCAGGTTATCAAGCTGTTCATTATTTATGAGCTGGTCTTATCTGAACCCTACTTCACATTGATGGTCATTTGTGATGATGAATGGTGAGAGTTGAGTGCAGTTTGCAGACCGCATTAGAGCCTGCTTTGTTTCAGCTGGTTGATCTGGTGGTTGTACACAGAAGCCACAGTAGTGACCACTGCCAGAGCAGTAATAGGCCACTGCTCTTGGCAGACAGAGTTATCTTCCCATGGAGGATGCACCTCAGTGCAATTCCTTGGACCTTACCCATCTTTCTCAGGAGGAAGGGCAGTATTTTATGAAAGTATCACTCTTCATAAACATTTCTTATTTTATCTTTTCTCTCTACCCCATAGTCTTCTCTGTTACAAGACAATTCATTTCATGGCTGATTAGGGCCAAAAGCAGAAGCTAAGTAGAGATAAGAGCCAGGGAGGTGTGAGAAGTGAGAAGACAGCTGTTGCCTAAAGACTACCAACTGTTGAAAAATAATTGGAGAGGGCATTGTACAGTATGACCCTAAGGTGAGTCCAGTAAGGACTTAGTCTAACTCCCATTCATGTCTGTAGAAGAGACCTACTTATTTTGGAAGGAGCTGGAGACAGACATATACAAATTTAAATGGTCAGCTTTCAGAGACTCCAGCAGAATTACTAGAGCACATACAGAGGGTCTGACCCTGCTAACCCCATGTTCTGCATCCTGTCATACCTTCTCTTTATCTCACCTTCATTCTTGAAATTCTTTCTCAATCATATCCTCATCCAGCTGCTACAGTTTAATCCCTCATTCCTTTTCTAGAATGTCTAAGATCAATACTTTGGCCAATTCAGGTGGGGTCTTTTCAAGGTGCCTTGCATTGATGTAGGAGTTAAGGATGAAGAATGGATTTTTGTTGCAGCCAAACAGACAGAAAGGAGAATGGAAAGCACAACTCTTGTATTCCTTATATGCAGTTCCCAGAGACACGAGCCTTAGCTAGCTTTTCCAAACTCAGCCTCTATTCTGATATTTTTGTCTTTTAATCTCCATTGGCTGTCATTTCATTTATCACTGTTGTTTTATTAATCACTGTAGAAAACATGTTTATCTGCTTAGCACATCTTGCAAGTTAAGACAGTGGTTTCATCTTTGGATATTTTTAGCATACCTTGGGTGTCCATGTTACATCAAGAAACATCACCAAAGTGAAGTGAGCCCCAAAGAGTTACATCTGGAGATTTAGATCTATGGAAAATAAATTGAAGTTCTTGAAAAAGCCTATAGCAGGTTTTAGTAGGACTCTGTAAGTCAGCCTGTCAGCCAGCAGTTGACTATCCAGCAGTAAACATTTACTGTTTCCTTGTAAAATTGATTTATTCCATACTGTGTCTTAAAAAACATAATTCCCAATTCCTTCTCATTTAAGGCAGTTCTTGCTGGGTTGAATAACTGAATTTCGACACTGTAATGAGCATCATACTGTACATTTCCGGAAGACAAATCTTCTTGAAGGAGATTTTTCTTGTAAGCCCTCCCCTGATGTTTGCAAACTTCCCCACTGTTCATACTGCATACCACTTTTATTTTCCCTGATACTCTTCAGAACAGACTGACTCTGGAGTCTTAAATCACAGAATCAACAAAACTGCAGAGGCTGAATTACTAGTTGTCACTGTGAGCAAGAGTCAAAACTGTTCCAGTATTTTTCCAAAATATAAAAAGCATTTTAACTTAGGATGTTTGGCTTTGAACCATATGTATGTAATTGTTTGTATTAGTATAGTTAAAATTCTGCTTATGGTCTTCTGTCTTACGGAAATATTGTGGAATCACAAGCAGGCGATATAATGTCTTAAATGTCTAACTATGAAGACTAGTAAATAAAGATCCTAGAAAACCTCTGCAAAAAGAGTTTGAGATGAAAACCACTTCAAAGGTGCATTTGATGAAAATTCATAAGATTTTCTTGCTATAATGAAAACAGCAAAAGTAACGAATCTGATTTAGGCTTGAAACAACATAGTGTCCATTTTATCAAACTAATGGAACATTTAGGAATAAACTCAAATATTATTTTCTGGGAAAAAAAATACCGGTTTTTATGATCACCCAATGGTGTTTGAATTTGTGATGCCTGTCATTTTGCTGTTCTGGTGCAGAACTTGCTCTGGAATCTTTTTTCTCCCTCATTTAATTCTTATACTTTCAGTCACACTTTGTGGGCTTACACTAAGGCTAAGGTCTCATTTTTAAGTCCTACATATCAATCCTGAACATATTTTACACCCATAAGTATATATCATCACTCAAAATAATGGTTTCTAAACATCAGGAGAAGTTGTCACTGATCTAATTTCTCTCTATTAAATCAACTTCATGATGGTTTCTCTTTCAACTTTGTATTTTCAAGAGCTGTGGCTTAAACCAGTCAAGATGTACAGGAACTAAGAGCCAGAAAGGAATAAGAAGCAGTTGCACTAAACATCTGTATTTTTGGTGCATCTCTGTAGTGAAAGAGTTATATCACAGTGGGTATTCCTTCCAGAGCCATTTATGAGAGTATTTTTGTCTTTTATTTTATCTTTGCTAATGGTTACTAGTGGTGTTTCATTCTGGAGAAGGCTACCGCAGAAGTTAAAAAAACATATAGCAAATACACCAGTGTTCTGCCAAAATTCAAGGGAAAGCAAATAACTTGATGGACTGCAGGACTACAACAAACCTATTACAGGCTACAGGAATAGCAGTCTGAATAAAGGCTGCTTTCTTGTGCCCACTGATCTTGGTACTTTTACTGCTCGTTCAAGTCAATGTCACAAGTTTGCTCATATCTTACCATGCGTCTGATTCTCACAGTCTTTCCTCCTTAGAAGACACTTTTCACCACTGTCATCATCAATAGTGAGGGAATGCCTTCAACAGACAAGCTGAGCATTCACTTCTGGATTATTTTCTGGAGTGTCATTTAAAGACATTCATCTCAAAATGGAAGTCCACTTATAAAAATCCCAGGCTAGATACGCTAGTCAGTGTCGAAGCACGTTTTCCCCATCCACCTCCTTCAAATACTTAGCTATCTTGCAGAGATCCACCTTCTGGATATTACAGGTTCTATCATTTCTATGTGTCAACAAAAGAACAGGTATCAATGTGCTTCTGCCTAGGTGTCTGGGCGAATGCCTTCCATCTTTCTGGAAGGTGAGTAGCTTCTATTAGCATTTGCAAAGCTCACGATAATCCTTTTTTCTGTGCTGCATCTCAGTTATATATGATAATCTTAGCAACATGATGCATAGGATGCTGTCTGAAGAACAAACAAGGAGCACACTGTTACAAAGCAGCAGTATTCTCATGTGCTTTAAAATTCTGTTTCTCATCAAAACCTCAACCTCCTGCATTTTACCACATTGCAATAGCATTTTCCAGATATGTCATGCAAAGCTGGGTATAATAGACATCTTCCTCTTGTATAATTTTCTATTCCTATTCAGTTCCCTCTGTCCACAGGGAAATATTATGGAAGTAGTATTTTTTCCTTTGATCTTTCTCTGAGACCAAACTGATCAGGGCCTGCATGCTTTGTTTGTGTGAAGCACTGATTGCAGTGAATTCTTGCAAACATGAGCAATTGGCTGATCTTGTGCTTCCTGGAGGAGGAACCAAGCTAATGCTTCCAAGTGAATAAGAAGATGGAGAAGGGAAGACAACAGCAAGAAAAATCAGAAGTACTTTGCCTGCATAGAGAAAATAACTGTACTGAAATGTAGTCAGAAATACCTTAATGGCTTGCTGTAGAGGAGGTAAAAGCACATTGCAGGTTCTGTTTTACACCTCTACTAGGGACACTTTGAAAAGCTGTATTGACAGCTTTCACTTTTGGTACTAAATGACTTTATCAGTCTTTTTTTTTTTTTTTTTTTTTTTTACACTATGTCCATGTACCTCCTGGTGTATGGAGTTAGTAAAAGATTTGGTACTCTGTAGCAGTTCACAGCATTTAGCAAATCTGGAACTCAAATCCAACTAAAATGTCTATTTAATCAGTATTATGCTTGTATTATCAACAAGAAAACAAAACTAAAAGGAAGATCATACTCTGTTTACCTGTCTCCAATTACATATTACATGCTTTCTTATTTAGAAACAGCAAAAATAGCACTCTTCCCTCATAATCCCTACCCATTGCCATAAATCTTGTATGATTTTGACCAGTAGGATCAGGACCTGTCATGGATCAAGTAAACACAAAGTTGAGTGGCCCCACAGACTTGTGTATATCTAAGTGGTCCTCTTGGATTATGGGAGCTTCACCTTCCCTACCTTCCAGCTCAAGGACTGGGTATCCATTGATCTGCTCTTACCACTAAAGACTACAAAGGAGTTATTGAGTACCTTAGCGTTTTCCTCATCCTTGACCACTATGTTCCCCCTGTATCCAATAAAGGACAGAGATTGTCTTCAGTCCCCTTCTTGTTGCTAATAGAATAATTTTTTGTTATGTTTATCAGCTGAAGCCAGGTTAATTTCTAGTTGGGCTTTAGCTTTTCTAATTTTCTCCCTGCATAGCTTCATGACAACTTCATTATGCTCCTGAGTGGCCTGCCCCTTCTTCCAACAACCATAGACTCTTTTTGACCCTGAGTTGCAAACAAATGTCACCATTCACCCAGGCTGCTCTTCTTCCCCAAGGACTCCTTGTTTGGCATATGGGGACAGCATGTTCTTGCATCTTTAAAATTTCCTTCTTGAGGGATGTCAAGCCTTCCTGGACTCTTTGGCCTTTCAGGACTGCTTCCCAAGGGACTTACTTCTCTCTTTTTACTTCTCCAACAATCAAGAGCACTATCATTTTGTGGTTGTTGCACTCAAGATGGCCCCCAAGCATGATATTCCTCACAAATCCTTCTCTTATTCACAAACAGCAGGTCCAGAAGGGTCCCTTACATATCTAGCTCCCTCTCCAGCTGCATCAAGAAGTTAACCCTCACATGCTCTAGGAACCTCCAGAACTGCTTCCTCTCTGCTGTGTTGTGTTTCCAGCAGACATTAGGGAAGTTGAAGACCACTACAAGAACAAGGGCAAGCAGTTGTGAGACTTCTTGGAGATACCTATAGAATATTTTATTTGTCTCAAGACTAGTAGTAATTTAGAGTATCATCACTTATCTTAGGTTTACTGTGCCAGATGTTGTCGTTCTACATAGTTACAAAAGTCCCTAGTCCCACAGGGATGGGAAATGTCAACAGTGGAGGAGACACTGTCTGTGTACAAAAGAAAAAAATAAGATAAAAGTTAGAAACCTTCCTAAAATAACTCTGGTTTTCTGTGACAGACTGGTCTTTCTCATAGCACCCTGCATACAAGATCCACTAGCAGTGCTTTGCCTTTGTACTGCATCAGTATGGAGCACAGTACCTTTAAGTCAAACTGTGGACTACTTTAAAATGCTTTTGGTCTAGAACTTGCTCTTTGATACTGCCTCCTATATAGAGCCTAGACAGTTCAATTCTCAGTAAATTATGAAAATATTAGAAACCTGAAGAAAGATAATCCCATTCGTTGTTCAGTGAGGACAACCCCATCTGCTATTGTCTTTTGCAGTACCACATATTCACTGCAGAAATACCACAGAGTGATTGTGTGCAGACCTCCCCAGTTTAGCTGCAGTGTGCAGTATGCTCTGGAATTTCAGTCACAAAGAAGATCCTTTTTTGTAAGCATGGAGTAATGTGCCCTTAGAATCAATTAACATCACATAAAACCGAGCTGTGTTTGTTCTGCCCAATGTACTTTGCATGGGCCATCTTTCTAGCATGGTCAGAAATATATTCCTTGGCCTCTACCAGTTTTCCCCAAGGTACTGTAGTACCCTGCACATTCTCCCCAGGGAATTTGTGCTTTTGAAATTCATAGCTTGATCCTCCTCAGTAAATATGCGTGTCCCTGGACCTTCATTCTAGCATATTGCTATGAGCTACATGTTTGTATCTGTAGAACATAGGTTGGAAATGGTATATAGGGGTTTTATGGTTTTTCTTTAATGTAAAGAGTGACTGGACTATGTGTCTGTAGCTCATTGAAGTCAATTATTATTGCTTATTGCATTGAGGAAGGGAATTGTTTAATGGAAATCATGTTACTGCTTCAATTACAGCAATTATGGAAACTAAAAGAACGTGCTCTGAAGAGAGCAAAATAGCACAGCTTTCAGTAACTAACACGGAAGTCATGGAGAAATTCCTGAAGAATCAGATTTCCATGGAGATCTGCAGAGTCAGCAGGCTCCTCCACCTTTCTTTCATTTCTTTGGTGGTTGCAGCACCCAACTTAATAATCATGTATTCTCAAAAACATATATTTTTCTTCTGCAGGTCACTAGTTGCAAAACCTGGGAGTTAGATTTTTTTGTCTTTTAGTAAGCATAGACATTGTGCCTATTGACTTCCAAATCAGTTCTGCTTACTGTCTGCCACAAGCACAACAATAGAACATAGAAACTTGTGTGGTTTTAGTGAGTTAGGCTGGCAGTGAACTCACTGAGGCCTAGCTGAATCCCAGCTAGTTTCCTGCACAAGCAGCATTTCAAATACTTTTTGTTTGCATTTAAACTTCTTGTAATTTGTAGCACATTCATTTGGGTGTGAGACAATGGTCTTGTGGTTTAAGCTCTGGACTGGGATTCAGAAAATCTGGGTTGAATGTTGACTAGTTGTATGCACTTGGGTTAGTGATACTGACTATACATGGTTTTTAGATGAAGAGCTGCAGCAAAATTCCATTTTACATTTAGATTCTAAGGTTTTATGGCCAAAGTATTTTTGCACGGTTTTGTACAACTCCTGCTGCAACAGACACAGGATCTCTGCTTAGTGGTAAGTGATATGTAGGCAAAGGTTGAAAAGTACTTCATCACTGCTGGTCTGTACAGGTCAAGGAATAAGGGTATTAAGTTAGCACAGCTGACAGGTACTATTTACAAAAAGCATGAATAACCAAAGAATTCAAGTATAATCCAAAACTTCCAAGTGGAACCTGGCTTAGCCTCCTGGACATGCCAAGCAGGGATGGAAAGCAGACAAGAATTTTCTGTCATGACATTTTCCTATTTCTGGTCAGGCCAGAAGTTTTGCAAGAGCAGTTTTCTCATGATATTTTGGCACTTTTGGCTTCTGGTCTTGCCTGAAGCCTGGAGGCAGGACCAAGTGAAAACACTAATGGAAAAAGCAATTTCTCTCAATGCATTTGATCTTCAGCTACAACCTGAAAGATTCCTGTTCTCTCTCATACTTTATGCCCAGGTGTTATTTGCAGGTCTAAATGTTTTATAACTCACATCTCCTTGATTTGCTGCTGTAAACTTGCAGCCTCACATAAGGCTTAATCCCTTTTTACAGGAAGAAACTGAAAGCATTAAATGAAGTCTCAAAATATATGAATTTGAATTAAGGAGAAAAAATGTGCTGTCCATAAATCCTTTGAACAGAAACTACCATAAAATATTCTACTTTACCCAAGAAGTTCCCTACTTATTGCCAGAACACTGTGACTGATTAGAGCATGGACAATCCTTGAGCAGAGCTGATCCCATGCACTCCACACACCCTGAAAACAATAGTAATCCTACATGATTTTGTGATCCTTGGTGTATGTCATTGTTTAGAGAATAAACTCATTTGGGCTGGGACTGCCTCTATCCATTAGTTCCTACCAGGTCTAACTTGACGGGCACCTTCTCACAAACAGGAAACACCAGACTTTTGTCTTTTGGAGCTTTTACCCTCTGTGTAATGTAGCAAATCAAGGAATGCACAGGGTTTAATAGGAAAGGACCTTTGGCCCTCTTACTAGGAAGCTTTTCTTACACCCTGATGAACAATAAGTCTCTGCATCTTACCTCTGACAAAGAAGATGGCTTGACTATGCACAGCAATCATAAAAAACAAAAAGAGGAGTTAAGATCATACTTCCCCCTCTAGAAATTTTCTGATGATGCCATTCCCATAGACTTATCTAACCTGCTTATGGCTATTTGCAGCATTTCTCTAAACACAGTGACATTTTTGCCAGCATGCCTGCCTGATTTCTCTCTCACCCTGTTTATCTGCAAACACTTGTTCACTGCAGACATCTGCCAAAACCAAAAGTTGGAGCTTGAGGGATTTATAGTAAGAAACCTTGTGGGGTTTCTTTTGAAGAAGGGAGTAGAAGGAAGTAGGAGATAAACAGACTGTTCTGTTCAGTCTTTATTCAGAATAGCACAGAGCATTGTCTTCACCTAAATATTCTCATTCCAGAACACACATAATGCATATTAGGGCCTATCACATATGTTCTCAGACCACATTCTGGAGAGAGGTGATAACCATACTCTGCACCACTGAAATTTCATTTAGTCTACAATTTATTTATTGCTTTAACTACAGCTGTTTCTCAGGTAGCTCCTGTGCTAGTGCTATCTCTGCCTGTTTTGGTTAAAAAAAGGTGCATGATTAGATCCTGTTCTGATCCATATGATCCAGAAGGAGGGAAGAGTGAAACAAAATTTTCTTTCTAGCGAAATTGTGGGGAAGTGGAGGGGAAAATGAACAAGCAAGAAACAGATAGTTCCCAAGCCTTCAAGACTCTGTGGAACCTTTCCTAAAGACTGCAAATTGCAGTTGGTAGAACACTAGACTGCAGTTCTCAGTACCTCAATTTAAGTATGTATTAGCAGAAGGCACCACGACCAAAACCATTAACCCAAGTGGAAGTCAACAGCTGGTCCTTGGTTGTGCCTGTAACAAACACAAACTTCAGATAGTGCTGCTGTAACAAAAGGAGTAGTTAAAGACTGGGAATCAAAAGCTAAAGAATACCTCAGAGCAGACAGAGGCAAACATTCTGCCTATTAGTTCCAGTACTGATGAATTTCCCTCCTACAGAAGTTATAAGTATTTTCATGGTTCTGCATCACTGTCCATACACCAAAGGAGTAGTTAAAGACTGGAATCAGATCTGGGCATCAGCTATGACACAACAGTCTCCAAAGAGTTGCATGTTTGTAGACCTTTGCTAAGATGAATTGTAGAGGAACAGGAAACAGACATGATGTGTAGCACAGGAAAAATTATTATGAAATTATTCCAAACAACAAGGGTACAGGTGATACTAAAAGTCCTTCATTTAGGTATACCAAATTCACTTTAGCAGACCTAGAAAGTTTTTGGTAGGAATCTAAACTTTGATTTGTCTGAACCTCTGTTAATTCTGCTGTTATCAAATAGGATTAGAAAAGAGAAATAATGCAGCCAAAATTAAAATAAAGAATTATCTGGTTAAATATTGTCCCTGTATAATCCTAAACCAAAGCTTCTTGAATCATTATTCTAGAGATGCAAATAACTTGGATTATGTTGGATTATACAAAATGCCCAGAGCTACTAGATGGAGTCTACAACAAAACACCGGGGGAAAACCAAACAAAACCCCCAAACAAAACAAAACAACCCCACCCCCAAAGAGTTTTGCCTCTATATCCTACACATCTTTCTAACTGAATATCTTTGATCATGAAGCACCTATCATCCTTTCGTATTAAATGTGAAATACTGAAAAGAACACTTCATTAAATTATTTATGGTCTTTGTAAAATCATTTCATAGTCCAGCTGCCTGGATTGCTTTCTACCTTAATCTGGCACAGCTTTATCTCACAGCAATAGGTGCTAAATCATCAAGTGCATTCAGGCACACCTGTGATGTCATGCCATATGCAGAAGTGATGTATTTATGATGTGATGGGGCATGCGTCTGTCCTAGTAGGTCATTGTCTTAACCAGCAACATGCCTTCCCCTGCCTCCTTCCCCCAGCATATGCAACGTTTTGTTTTACTTTGAGAGCATAGATACCTTTGTAAAGGACTCAGTTTTAAAAGTTAGCAGTTGCATGGACCTAACTGGAAAAATGAGATGATCAAAACCAGGAGATAGCAGAGTGCACTTGTAGTGAGATATGTTTATGGAAACCTATAGGAAAGCCCATCTTCTTTCTCAGAAAGGACAGGTTATGCATGCTTATTACAGCTTTGGAAAGTTTTTCTTTTACCATTTTGCTTTATATTTTGAGTGAAAGTTAATTGCACATAAGTTCCTGTTACTCCTGTTTGCTCTAATGCTCCATTAGGCTTCATTTTAATACTTCATTGTTGTTCCAAAGTACTCGGGACAAATTCTCTCCTGGCTTAACTCCACTAACTGCAGTGAAGCTACGTTAGAATGGATTTGGCCCTAACAATTTATCTTTTTGTTTTAAGCCCCCCCCCCTTTTTTTTTTTCAGGGCTGCTTTTGCTTGGCTCTGTACATGACCAGAATATAAAGACAGCAAGCTTACATTAGAAACAAGTCACTAGAGAAATCAAGAAATCTAAGTTATGAAATGTCTTTTCCTGGGGTGTAAATGACAACACAGGACATTTCTTTTCAATATCTTCTGGCATTAGGACAGTACTAACTATCAAGTAAACATCAAGTTTTACAAAAGTTAAATACTAGTTTGTGTTGCTTCAGTTACTTTTCCCATTGTTTATATGCAAACCTAAAATTCCCATTACAGAATTACAAACATAAACAATGACAATCCCCCAAAAAGGCTCTTTCCAGAGAACATACTCTGTTTCAACATATTCATGGCCCTTATTGATGTGTCAACTTGTGTAACAGGCTCCTGGGTTTATAGCTGATCTGCTGTGCAGCAGACCCCTAGAAATCCTGCCAGGAACACCTGCTTAGTCATCTAATTTGGTGCAGTTTTTCCCTAACACAGGATTTTCCCCTTCTTGCTGTCCCATTTAAAATGACTTGGTGATGAAACTTCCATGCTTCACGTTGAAGTAATTTCCACATTCTAATTAATGGTCTGCTTTATCATTATTATTTCTTTTCATGGTTGAAAGAGAACTGCATTTTTAGCCTTAAGGCAGATGGCAGCAAGAGATGGAAACACTTTTTTCATAACTTCTTTCTGATTATAAAGCCCTTTTATCCTAGGCAATTTACATTCAAATGAAAACCAAACTGAAATAAAACAACCATGTGTAATGACTGGTTACTAGTACAACTGCCTGATGCTTGGAGTATCTTATCAGGCAGTATAGTAACAAATTGACATCATGTCAGAGATGCATACAGGAAAATATGTTTATCAAATTATTTGAAAAACATGGTAGAGGAGAAGTATTTCCAAGGGTGAGGTTGTAGTGTATATTTGCAGAATATACAGAAGTACAAAAGAATCTGAAGATGATGGAGATTGGAGGAAATCAGAAAGAAGAGACATGATGAAATTTTACATTATTATTTAACTGTAAAAGATTTTGCACAGTTCAAGTAAAAGTGTGAGCAGGATGGAAAGGAAGGATACTGTTGGAGGCTTGGAGGAAGCAAGAATCACAACCCAAAATGAAACAGCCCATTGAATTTGCCTTGCCATTTTCTCAACTGATGCTGCTCTGTTTTAGGCACTATATTTTTTAAGTACTTCAAGGCGGGGTTGGAACTAGATGATCCTTGTGGTCCCTTCCAACCCTGACTGATACTATGATACTTTATGCAGTATGACTTCAAATATCTGAAAGAGTAGCATGTCTGCCATTTCCTACACAGACAACTGTACTTTGGCATTGCAAATTTTCTTCTTGGACCTTTAAACCAAAGCCTCACGTATAGTAAAAAGAACAGCGCTTACCACCATGTACTTCACCATAGCCTTACACTCTTCATTTAGAACTGCCCACAATAATTCTTTACTCCTTTGGTATCTGTGTTTGATAGATCTGCAGAAGTATTATTCTACTTCTGAAATTGACAAAATATTTACTTCTATATTAGCAAAATGTCTTCCAGGGATTTTACCACCAAATCCTACTGCACTTCCCTGTAGCTGAGTACTTGATGCTTTAAGGCTAATAGAAAAGAAATAAATTCTGAGCAATGACAGATCTTGCCATATCAAACTATGATCCTAATCACTAATATTTTAGAAACTCAGTGCAACACTCTTAAAGCTATCTCATCTAGTCAGGAATTCTGCTTCAGTCACCTTGGGGAACTACTGCTTGTTTTAAATGTCAGCTACCAAAATTCCCAAATCAGTCACCAATAATTTATATTCCTAGCTACAAAACATGTTTTCCCCACAACACTTGATTGCCAAAGCTTTTATCGTTTGTTAGATTCTTAGCTGGAAAGAAGGAAGCAAAACTTAATATTTTACTGACACTTTTGGAGCTTTTCCGCCCTGCTGGGGAAGCCTAAATACAAGCAGATTGGAGCAGGACAGGAACAAAGAAGCCGTGCTAGAGGAACTTGCTTTAAAAACACAGCTGAGCATGCTGAGTTCCCAATGCACCGGAGACGCAAACAATAATATAAAGTGAGGATGGAAGCTCTTGCTGTGAAACCTCTTGTCCCTTTGCATCTCTAAGAATATATCCAGCCTAGAAGCATTTATGCAAAGGCCAGTGTGAGGCTGCATGGCTCAGAGATACAGCCAGAGCATGCAACTCTGCATAAAGCCTTTTGTGTTTACAAGGGGCCAGTCTTTTGCTCTGGGAGGCATGCCTTATTGTTTATCCACTAGGGTTCTGCCTGCTGCTCCCTATTAGGGCCCCTGCCTCTACAGGCATTTCTTGGTACAGTCAGTGCAAGCATTTTTTAACTATTACTTACAAAATGGCAGTGGCTTCCCCAAGGCCATATCTTTGTTTCTTTGTACAATGCTGTGATTGTGTAAATCGTCTTGCATAAGCACATCAGCCCACTCTGGAATACTTTTTTCCCCCCTTATGGCCTTTCATTGTTGTTCTTTTATGGGGGGATTTGTTTTTTTGCCATCTTGTCACAAAACCGTTCCTGTGTCTATGTCACTTTTAAGGAAAACCATGGCCAAGTCTGGCCTTTCAATCTGCCAGAAGTCTGAGGTATGGATAGTTCTACAGAGAGAGCTGTTGCCATCAGGCTGGACATGCTCTTGTGTACTGTCACACAAAAACCTCTGAGCTCCCAAGACATGAAAACCCAATGCAGCTGTTTATAGTTCTAATATGGTAGGCCTTTCCTGCATACAGCTCAACAGCTTGTCTTCTGAATCTAGTGATGTGATTTGTGACATCATAGCTGGGGAGTAAGAAGTACTTCCTTTCCTGGCATGATCAGGCAAAGGAAGTCCTTGAATCACGAATGCAAACACTATAGGCCTCAGGACCATGTCCAGATGTTTCTTTAATTTGTACACAGAACAAATTAAAAAGGAAAAAAAACTAGCCAACACACAAACAACAAAAAACCCCAAACTAGAGTCTGTGAGAAACTTAGAGTTTCAACTTTTGGTTCTTTGGAGCATCATTATTTGCACCTATGTTTGACCTTAGCTGTAATTCCATTTCAAGGACAGTATTAGTAGTGTATGAGATTTGACTCCCTGTTTCCTCTGATGTTGATACTGATCTAGTGAAGTTATAAAAATTTTACCTGAAAGCACATTTAGAGCCTTCTGTATTTACTTTTCCTACAAAAAGAAAGGGGTGAGCCACTGGGCATTGCTGCTCAGCACATGTGAAAGCCCATCAGAAGATGTCTGTATGGGGAGAGGCTGCTGCAAGACTCTCAGGGTTTGTGGCAGGCCATGTCTGCAGAAACCATCCCAGTTGGTGCTGTCAGCTTTGCCAGGCTGCAGCAGCCCCATCTGGACTTCAGGAATAAATTACACAAGTGAGGCTGAGCAGGAAAGGGTTAGCAGCTATCAGCCTTTTTCAGAAGAAAGGAAAATGTGCCACCTAGAAGGATTGAGGCTATTAATATTTTTAGCCAAGACCTACTCCAAGAGAACATGTAAATCAGGATGTGTACTGCTCACTTTTCCTTAAAAATGTAATCCATATCCCAGTATCATAAATGTGTCGGTTCATGATTAAAAATTAAGACCCCTGGAGGTTACTTCGTCCCCTTCATACAAGATTAGCCACATACTCCACTGAATGACCAGTAAGGAATAATCCAAAGCCTGGTTGAAAATAATGGAAAGTCCACTGACATCCAGCAAGCTTTTGAAATGAGTGTGCAAGGATCAGACATATTGAATTGATATGTTTTTTACATGTGCTCATTATAATACAATCATACTCTGATGGACACTGTAGGAAGAATTAAAAAATTGTGTTCAAATACTCTAAACTCCATGTTTACATTTGCAAATCTATTGTTTTAGACACATTGAAAAAGAACATCCTTAAGGCTTGAATTTTGTACATGTTCAGATCAGATACCCCAGACAAGCCCCAAAGCTCATTAAAAGACAGGAGAAATGACCTTCCTATAAATAAAGTGAGTCATCTTCAACACTTAATTTTGGAATGTTAAATTAGGTACTAACAACTATGCTATGTGAATGATGCTAGGTGAATATAGGATTATGCTGCAGTTATCAAGAGGAATTAAGAAGTATTAGAAGTATTTTCCTTTTCTTTAAATGGCATGACCTTGATATCATCCCTGAATCTAACATGAATTTTTATTCAAATAAAGTCAGTTAGCATAAAGTATAAATGCTGCAGATAAAGCGGAAATTGCCTTTGTAACAGGGATGCTGCCTTGCTCACTGCTTCTCCCCCTCAATGTACACAAAACTGCTTGCATGCATTTCTGGTGAGCTGAAAGAGCCACAAGGCACATTTCCTAAAAACACTTACACTATGCTGCAGTGCCAGCATAATGAACAAGAGAAGAACAAGTGTGCCAGGTCTTTGTCTTGACACATGTCAGCCTCGATGCTCGTGTATAGATATCACAGCTAAATGTTTTCAATTCAGAGATGGATCTGAAGCCTCTGCTGAGTGACAAGATGTTATATAGTCTAAGACATTATTCCTGAACTTTGGCTTGTGCTTCTGAAGTTGCGTTTGCCGTGAGCCTCGAGTTTGGCCCTCAGCTAAAACACTTCCTGTTTATAGCTATTACTGTTACTCATATTCGTACTGTTGTTTGTGTCCTATATTCCTGCTGTTTGCTGAATGTCAAAGGAAAAGTAAAGGAGAGATATGGTTTTGGTTGCCAGCTAAACTGGTGAGTGCTGACATTTATATTCTATTGTTATGGGCCCCATTTTAGCACTAGGGCAGAGTCTCCACATCATGGCTGGACATTCCTACTAACAGTAATAAGAGGATGGTGTTGGGTTAAAAATATTTAGATTAAGTTAAGAACATACAGGAGGCAAGAGTGCCTTGCTTTTTGTCTTTGAGAAAAATCCTGAAATACACACATCTTATGCATTAAGTTCTTTGAGGTATCATCCACAAGAGAACAGGAGTTAGTACACTTGTACAAAAAGGAACCAAAGATCCCATTGAAAATAACTAATGCAGAGGGAATTTTTAGTTTTCAAAAACTCATATGATGCAGAAATGGACTACTTGAAGGCAGAGGGATGATTTTTCTGCCCTCTGTGTTCCAGCTGTTTCTCCATCTGAACAAGGAAAGGTGTAGATGGGAGTATGTAGGTGCCTGTAGGCAGCCCAGGTCTGTGCGCAGCTTTGCAGGCTCTGCTGCAAACATCCTATCCCTTTTGCTAGAGAGCAGCTAAGAGGGCAGGGTGCCAGTAGGGAGGGATAAAACAGAAGAATCTGTACATGTAGTAAATTATTTTCAGCATTGTTACAGTTCTTTAAGACTAATAGAGACCAGTCACCTGGTGTTCCTCACCCCAGAGAGAAAAGGAATTTCAGGTCTTCAAAATGGTTGCAGTAAACGTGTACTTCATCATATAGGTGAGAAAACTTGATACGTAAGGCTTTCTCCATGTTCTCGGCACACATGAAGGCATAGGAGCTATAAATTTTGTATTTGCGCAGATGAAGATTGCTCAGTGTCCCCCATTCCTTTTACAAGTTTCATTCAGCGACCTTCACACCAGCTTTTCTGTATCAGCAAAACTAACAGAGCAAAGAGCAGATCAGAGCTATACTAAAAGAGACCCCAGTTGTCTTGAGAGCTTCTCCCAAACACAAATCTTGGCTTATCCATGGTGCAGAGAAGGCTATGGGAAAATTATATACAACACACAGGTGTCCAGGAAGGCCTGACATGTAGTAGCATCCTACAATCGATATCACTGCCGCAGCTTGAAGAGATGCTCAATTACAGGAGTTAATGAGGTCACTTCAAAGTTGTGATCTAAATGCTTTCCCCCCACCCCTGTACATCTCCTTATGTGCCCAGAATTTCTTCCAATAACATAATCTTCCAAAAGAAATAGTAAAAACCTCCAGGTTTTAAGGAGTATATCATACATGAAGGTCTGTAGCCCAACTGAAAACTAAGTAATAATAGTCTTTTTTTAAAATATATTAATTTGATATGAACAAATCTATAATTATAATCCTAAGGTCACAAAGCCCAAAATGTGTGTGAGGCAGTTTAGGCTGGGTGCCTCCTGTTCCTGCCGCATAAGTTACACCTCCGGTGCCCAGAGTGTCCAGTTGGTGGGCACAGGAAACAGGGTATTTCATACCCATGATGTCCCATGCCCTGTAAATCCATCTGCAAAGTCATTCTCTTCCTCTTTCTTCCCTCTCTACTCCCATGAGATATGCTCCCTAACGGGTAATGGTGGGGGAGTATCTCAAGGCCTCTTAGGCCTGGCTAGGTCGAATGCCAGGAAGAGGTGGGGGGGTGGGAGGTGGCACAGAACTCTCAGACCTGGCCAGCCTAAGACTAGCCTAGCAGTGGGAGAGGATGAAAGAGCCCTGGGGGGGTTGGGTATACCTTCAGGTGGGGAGATGGAGAAGTGTTGGGAGGCTTTTGGGTGTGCTATAGGGGGCTCTGTATGCTTTGGGATTCTTTTGTCACTATGCTTGCAGTTTCTGTAAAACGCTTACTGCTTTTCCATTTAAACTTTTCATCACTTTTGCAATCCATTTGTGAGAGTGTTATTCTTTTGCCCCTCTCAGGGGGTTAGAGAGTGTCTGCCTGGCCTCAATCCAGGACAGAGGGTCCCACTAACTCCAACTGAACTGAGGCACAGGGCTTTCCATTTGCACTAACCTCCTTCCCAGTCCCTGCCTGAGGCAGGCAGTGCATTGTCTAACACAGACTGTTAAATTACACACAGAGAAGTATGGAGTGAACTGAGAAGTCAGGTACAGTCCCAAGCATTTCCCAGTAAGGCAGCCCTTCCCAGCCCTGTCATCAACCACAAAGCTTTTACCAGAATGATTTTCCCTGTGCACGCTGCAAAACCAGCACTTGAGATTAACATCACAGGAGCTGCTGGTCTTTAAAAATTACATCTGCTACCAGCCTACCAGCAAAATGCATCAAACACAGGCAGGGGAAAAGGGGAAAACAAAGAGGAGAATGTGAAGTTCAACAGAAGAACTGTTGTTATCCTTGGCCTGGGTGTTGCGGCTTTAAATTACAAATCACTTTAAATTGTAAACACATTGATAGCAAGCACCGGAGAAGAATCCCCAGAATGGCAGTAAATAAAGAGCATCCTGTTCCTCTTTATGTCACAGTTAATGTGGGAGGTGATACAAAATCCTAGCCTGGCAAGTGCTGCGTGTTAGAGTTGATAAGCTGAAAAGATATGCACAGACAGAGACACAAACAAAGAATTCCCAGCAAACAAAAATTACTGCAGTGATTACCTTAGATGGGGTACAGCACAATAACATTTGCTCTTATACTTCGGAATAATTCTCCTGCGTTTTTACACTGGCTCCTATTACCCTGGAAGTGGCAGGTGGCTTTTCAGGACTCCTTGGGGCTGGCATTATGGGGGAAAGTTAAGTTCACAAAGTACTTCCTTGTCAGACCCCTCACCACCCTGGAAAGAGGACAGATTTCTCTTTCTGTTTTGTCCCAGGTCTGGCGTCCTTGCCTGGGAGTCCCACCTGCTCCTGCAGCTCACATCCCCTGAAACCGGACCCCATCCAGCAGCTGCATAAATCATTATGAACAGGACTGCAGGAGGGTGTCGAGCAGTTGGCAGCACATGGTGGAGTGACTCCTTTCTCCCTTGCAGGCCTCCATCTTCCCCTAAAGTAAACAGCAGCAGTCCCCACAGTGAACCCAGTTGCGAAACCGCACAGCACTGAACTTTATCTCTGTGCCGAGTGGGCCTCGCAGGGGCTGCATGGCCAAGAGCTGCTCTGGTCTGTGTTTGCCTGCTGCCTTCTAGGCTCCTGCCAATGAGGGAATTCTTTCCATAGCTCATACAGCTGCCCTGGGAAAGGAAGCTTGCTTGCAAATAGGCAAATGAACATGGTGGTGGTATGAGCAGCTTAATATCTCCTATTTTCTAGGGCCAAGTCAGGTCTGAAAGTAATTTATTTAAATGCATTAATACCCATTTCCATGCAGCCAGCTCTGTCAATATTTATCCCATGGCAGGTAGCTTTTATTTTTTTATGGTAAGAGCTTCTAGGGGAAAAGCAATGCAAAAGTGCAGGGCAGTCAGGATGCAAAGTTCAGTTACAAATCAGAGTAGACACTTTGACTAGATAAAGCAAGCAATTTTTGGTTCAGGCATAATTATAACAACATGTTGTAGATGCTGATGGACTTTTTTTTTCAAGCTGGAACATCCAAAACTGATAAAAGCTACCACATCACAAATGAGGAAACCACACTCCATTGGTGAAAAGAAGATGGTACAACGTAAAATCAGGGGTGGGGGAAATGATGAAAAACCCATTACATTCATTGAAGCTGTCCATACACAGAAGTGATGGTCCAGAGCAGTAATGCTCTGCAGATGCCTTGTGAATCAAGTCACGTTTAAAGGAATTCTTAAAGTTTCACCCGCACAAGAGATTCTGGTTTAAAGCTAGCTCCAGGAAACAGAACTCCACAATATTTCTTTCATACAATGAGGACTTTTTGGGGTTGTCTTCTTTATTACAATGATTCTATCAGCCAGATAAAAATTGAGAACCAGTTCTGCATGCTGAGAGCAAGTTTATTCCTCTCCCTATGAAGATTGCTCTCTTATCAATATTTTGTTTATACTCATTGATCTTCTTAAATGATTTTAAAAGTGTCTGCAAGCATGAAGCCTCCATTCAAGTTATTTATATAAGTTCTTACAAAATTGGAACAATGTCTCTCATTTCGATTTAAATTTTCCAACTGAAGATCTCCTTATTAAAGGCTAAACCACTGGTTTGCTTGAAATTGAGCTTTCAGGCCAGATCTGGGATTTGTTACTTGGATCTTTTCTTTCCCATCCATCTAGAGAAATAGATATGCCTGTGTACTCCCAGGTTTTAAGAAGTAAAACTAATTTGTGTGCCAAGGGGAAGAACCTGACAAGATGAAAAAGAGTGCTCTATTTGTAAATGGAACTGACAACATATTAAAACCATGAGAAAAGGAATCAGCTTCAGAAGTGCAGGTCATTCTACTGAAGCTAAGCCATGTTCAAGACACATGCTCTAAGTTGCTGTAGCTTACTAAGTCTCAGGTTTCAGAGTCCTGGAAGATTAGCAGTCTAAGCAGTGGTGAACTGTACTGTTCTCATTGTGTTCACTGAGTCCTTGGGAGAAAAATATCAGTTTAGTTCTGCTTTTGTAGTAGACTGTTAGCCTTTTTCCATCATTTTGGATGTGAAAATATGTATATTTATTACTAAGGTAAATTGAACTGGGCTCTGGGTTTGTAGCAGAGGGAAAAATGAGAGATGGCAAACAACCTGCCATGAATGCACACAGACGCATAACAATGAGTGAAAATTGAGGTGACTCACCATTTTAGTGTATTTTGTAGGCCATGTTCCAAAATGTCAGCTGTTATAATGTGTGTGACCCTCTGTAACTGCCATCAAGCCAGCTGCTGATCACTATTTGAAGTTACTATCACAGCCATCATGCCAGAGTTCTTCTAGCAGCATGTGGTTTTTTTTCCTCATTCTCTTATTTCCTCTTCTGTTGGCCATTTCATTTGTAGGGGTGGGGAGGTATTAGATGCCTGAGGCCTTTCTACTTCCCTAAAACCCAGGAACTTCCCAAGAATGTCTCTTCCGTGTGTTTTCCTAGTGGTTCAAGAGAGAACTGTTTCATCCCACACACATCATCTAGAACAGGAAGAAGAAAAGGAAAACAGATTTCCTCTCTCTCTTCCTTTCTTTCCACAGCATGAAAAAACTAACCGGGATGGATGACTTTTCAGGTCTGTCTTGTACAAAAATACCTAAACAAACCATCCTTAGACAGCTGCATAGCTCTTGATTCTGTCAGTGGGGTGCCTGGCATCTTTGGCTAAAATGCATCTTCACAGGAGTATGTTTTTTTTAATACCTTCATTGTGTATCTTCTTTCAATTAGACATGAGTAATGAATCTGGATCAGAGCACCCAGAGATTTCTTCCACAAATTCCAAGTGCAGGCTCAAAACAAAACAAAAAAAAAAAAAAAAAAAAAAAAACCAAAAAACACCCCAAAACCACAACAAAAACCCACAACCAAAACCACAGCAAAAGGCAGCTCTGGCATTTACAATTACAGGATGTTTATCTTTAAGGTGTGCACCTCCACTAAGGAGATTCTACATTCATCTTGTGCATAATCATTTGACATTATTCCCTCTCAGCAAAATTGTATTTCTTTATCCCAGTGGAGCAAAAGGGGAGCAAATAAAGCAGAAGACTATATGTGGAAGATCTTGTAGTCTGGCCACTTGGTGTCTCAAGGACTTTAAAACAGAAATGGATGCTTAGCATGACGGATGAGAACAGAAGAGCCTTGCATCTAATGGATGGAGAATCCAAATGAGTTGGGGGTTCTTAATGTTGAGGCTTTTTTGTTTGTTTGTTTCTTTTCCTTCAAACAAAGCATTTCCCCAGAAATTGTCCACTTCCCTAGTGGAAATCCAAACCCCAAAGTAGCTAAAATAGCCTTTCTTTTTCTGGTTGGGCTCTGCTTTGTGGTTTCTTGAGAAGAAGGCTTTCTGAGCAGGAAGTCATACTGGTTAATGGCTCAGGATCAAGCTTCCAGAGGAAAATTCACCTGCAGACATTTTTTGAGGTTGGTAGTGAGGTGGTTTGTGGCTCTCTTTTTCCTGTAGAGAACAAGACTGAAAGCAGATCCTAACCTAACTCCTGAGCTCTTCATTTTTAGACAGCTGAGCACTTCTTATTCTCCACAAATCCTCCAAAAGATGCTGGTATCAGAATTGTTACACGCAGTATACTTCCCATACTTCACTAAAATATCTGAAAGAACCTTGGGGAACTGGACACTTGAGTCCCACCATTTCCCATAATTGTCTTGCTTTCAGCTTGCAATTCTTTTGTCTTAGAGGCATGTCACATCTGTGTCTTATTCCTTGTGCTCAAGCAATAAATCATTTTTCTTGTAGTGCCCCACTACTTACTAGTAAGCAAAACGGTACATGCACTTTTGCTGCTGATTCTATGTCTGAACCTTGTAGTTCTAGAGAGTATGACAGCAATCTGCAGAGCTCTTAAGAAGTAAGGTAGATTGAGATGTTACACCCTAAATGACCCCTTATCTATAGAATTGGAGAAACCTTTTGGTTGGAAGAACCTTTAATATTGAGTCCAACCATTGTGTAACTCAACCAAGTCTGGTGCTAAACCGTGTCCCTCAGCACCACATCTGTGCTTTTAAACACCTCCAGGGATAGTGGTTCAACCACCTCCTTGGGGAGCCTATTCCAGCATTCAAGAACCCTTTCTGTGAAGAAGTTTCGTGTAATATCCAATCTAAACTTCATGGATGAAAAAGTATTCAGTGAGAGGAATGAATGTCTACAAAACTTCCTGAAAGAAATCCCAATGTTTAATAATTTGTATGTCAGCAACAGATTGATTTGTGGTAAGAAGCTTGTTCGAATCAAGGGAAGGCAAGTTTGTCACATTACTTCTGGGTGAGTTCTAGAGAATCTTAATTTGAGGTTGGTTGAAAAATTAAATGGTATTTTACTTATTATATTTTATATTGAATTTATACAGATGTATAAGTCATGTCTGTTCCATGTAATTTTTCTAATAGACTTGGGTTGTAGTTACTGTTAGTTTCCATAATGTGTGTTAAATAGGTGTTGTACTGTTAAGTACTGTGAAAAGTGCCCTTTCCATTACCTGGCACAGACAGGACTCACCCCACTGCAGACCCCAAGTCTTTGAACATTAAAATCTGTCTGGGCTGGGAACACAGCATGAGCAAACAGCAGAGCCAAGTTAGACCTTCAGGATTACTGTGACCTCTTGCTGGATGAAAATTCTGTTTTTAAATTGGCTCTGAAATAAATATTTAGCTATAGGCTTTTGAGAATCCTGTTTTGTTTGGGTTTATGTTCTACATCAGCGAGTCACGGTATCTGGTAATACACATCCTTTGGGGCAGCTTCCTACTTAGAGTGTTACCCAAGGAATGCATTTTCAGGCTAGATTTCCAGTAAATAACCCTGCAGTTCTCAGTCTCAGTGAATGCCAAAGATTGAAGCTAGACACTGTATAATGCATATGTCATTTAAAACTTTTCAGTGTACTATTTTCTAATTGAGTTTAACATCTTCCTCTGCAAAAGAGCTACGAGAACTTCCCGGTTTTTACCACTCTGCCCTTCTGTCACTTACTATGTCCAAACAGTCCTAGTGTTTCATTTGGTCTTCACAGCAGTCTTCCGAATCTCCACACTTTATTGCTACCTGTCTACAGATTGCCTCAGATCGAATTCTTGATACTCTCTGCTCTCCTCTTATCTACAAATCCAGTTATTTTATCATAGAAGTCAAGCAGGTATGATTTTTCCCTTGGTAAATCCATGCTGACTGCTCCTGATGACCTCCTTTCATGTACCTAGAAATGGCTTCCAAGAGGATGTGCCCCATGGCTTTGCAAGGGACCAAAGGAAGGCTGACCAGCCTTTATTTTCCCAGGTCAAACCTGGGACGTCATCACAGCCCAAACCAAAAGGGATAGTAGCGTCTCTACAGGCCTAAGGTACAACAAGCAGAATAACCAATGCAGATTTTAACCTTCTCAGGAGGAGATAGAAATGTATTGCCAAAATAGAGAGAAATCGGTACGGGATCACTCAAAACAGTCATAAATCTGAAGAAATACTAATTACATTTGTTTAGCTTGTAGTGTGAATGGACTGCATACAGACAGCATTCTCACCTCAGCCATTCCTAAAATGCAATGTCAGCTAGCTTACTCCAGGAGTGGGTGCTAAGTGGCTGGCTGACATACCAGGACAACTTAGCAGCGTGTTACAGTTGAGAAATACAAGAAGAAAACCAGAATGCTGAAGAAAAACATTATTTTTGGTCTTGTTTTCAAAGTGTTTTCTGCAGTCCCTCACTTGATAGTTGATTTTCTTCTCTCTCCTTATTTTCCTTTCTTCCCTAAGTGTTTCATCTCCTCTCCTGTCTTCCACTGGCCTACACTAGCAGGAGGTATCACTGAGCAGAAGAGAAGCCTTTGTCATATCTGTATGGATTTACTACTACTTGCTTTTCCAGGGCAGTACTTTCACTTACTTCATATTTTACTCTGCAGAGATAGGTTGGCCAGAACATAGCACATTTTTCCAGTCACAGATGTCTTTATGGGATGCATGTCTGGTTCTTGAAAAGGAGAATTTTTTTGTTATTGTACTTCAACTAATACAGATGATCCCAAGCCAATATAAAGCAAATTCCTTGATCCTTTTAGCCTCATACTGGAAGACCAGATCTTTCTGGCACATGTGTTTGTCTTAGTACTTAAGAGGAAAACCTGATATTTAATTCCAAATAAAGAGTTATTAGATTGTTCATTGGCTGAATTTTCAATATATTCCCTTTCAAATATCAAGACATAGCTGCAGCTCTGGTCTTACAATAAGTGACAAAATACACATTTTCAAGGTCATGGATTTACATTCAGATCTTTTTGAAGATTTTACCTAAATTTCAGGGGAATTTCTAGCTGCATGGAAAACATGTTGGCCTATGTGACTCCAATTGCAAGATGGAAACCTAATACTATTGCTTCTTTCCACATAAAAAATCTAGCTGGTTTTAACTTCTGAAAGAGAGTGCAATTCCATTGCAGAATTTAAGTGCTCTTCAACAAACTATATGTATGTTTGCAGAAATCAGAACACTGCAGATATATTGCCAAAACAAATAAACAAGCAAAAAACTGAACAAACAAACCACCACCTATGAAGGTGAGCACAAGATATTAATAAGGTGATATTTAAAGCACTGCTTTCTCTAATCAGAACTGGTTGCTGAACTGGTCCCTGCTAGCGATGGAGTATTATCATGAAGAAATGGCAGCAGCAGGTAACAACAAACTCAGTTTACATTAATGCAGTCAGCAAGCACATTTGCAGTCCTACACTTTCAACATTTCATAATGCATGGATTTTACATACAATGGGGAAAAGTGGTCACTGAGTCTGATCATACCAGCTTCCTTGATCTTTTATTCCTATATTTCTTTACTTCTTTCCCCAATTGCCATACATGTTGTGATGAACAGCTCTTTACTTCCAGGTTTGTGTAAATGTGTATGCTCATCACAAGAAGAAAAAGACAACCACCCTCACCAATCACCCTTTCTTTTCTCATGATGTTTCTGGCGCACATGCACCAGTATTATGAAGCACTACAGCAAAAAGTCACAAAATCTCAGCCTCAATGAAATATCATACAGCCCAGGAATTAGCCATTTCTATGTTTATTCACCCTAGCATCCATTTGACTTTAATGAATAACCTAATGGAACTGAAAAAAAAATATATTTTTATACACATATAAAAAGTAAGATTATTCATTTCTTTCACAGTTTGTCTCAAACAATTACAGACTCTCTGGCATCCTGCAATCTTGGCAGCTGTACTGTTGTTTTATGTGGGAGCATAGATGCAAGTTTGTCTTGAGAGCTCCCAAATCCCTGCTTTCTCCATAGGAAAGAATTGGACAGGAAATTTCTGGGTTACTGGGCTCTTTGGCACAGCTGTCTCTTTTGCTTTCACACGTATTTCTACAGCAAGATGAGAGCCATCTTAAGCAGTGGAAACAGAGTCTCATTCAGCAATGGTTCTTTTCTCCTTTGTCTGCTCTAAAATGGTCAGTGTTAGGAAGAGTAACAAGCACTGAACTTTTCCCCAAATAACACCACTCACACACAGGAATGAAATTGGGTTGATAAACGAATAATGTTTTTCCTCTAAAAACAAACAAGCCAGCCAAAGCAACAAAGAAACCCCAAACACCCACACAGTTTAAGTTCAGGTTCCATCAAATGAAGTTTACTGTTGGAGTCATAAGATCACAATCCAATAAGATTTACCTGATTTTAGTATTTTTCATGTACTTTCAAAGGTATATATGTATTTTAAAACTTGCTTGCTTGAATGATTATGCTTGTGACAGAAGATACACACAAACACCTTTATCTTGGCTCTCATACATACAGCTTTAGGTATCAAGTTCCAAAGACACAGCCTTTATATTCTCAAATATTTTGCCATGTTCTGGAGTCCTTAATCCTTAAATTCAAAGAGAGCATTTTTTGTTCAGAAGTTAATCTGGTTTTCCTCTTATTTGTGTTCTTGCAGTCTTCTTATTCTGTTTGACCCACATTGCTACAGAAAGTCTAGAATTACTAAGTTTGCCTTACCACATACCTGTTAAGACAGAAGTAACTAGTAGTCCATGGGGAAGTGTGAGGAATAAGAAAGGCAACAACAACCTGGACCTGCTTCAAGAAAGAATTATGGAAGGCGCAGGAACAGGCTGTGCCAATGTGCCGGAAGATGAGCTGCCAGGGTAGACGACCAGCCTGGATGGGCAATGAACTCCTGAGTGAATTAAGGGAAAAAAGAGAGCGTATCATCTTTGGAAGAAAGGTGAGGTAACCCATGAAACGTGTAAGGATGTTGCTAGGTCATGTAGGAAGAAGAGAAGCAGAAGCTCATTTAGAGCTTAGACTGGCCGCTACTGTGAAGGACAACAAAAAGTCCTTCTACAAATATATTAAAAGCAAGAGGAGGGACAAGGACAACCTCCACTCCTTAGAGGACATGGAGGGGAATATAGTAACTAAAGATGAGGAAAAGGCAGAGGTACTTAACCCCTTCTTTGCCTCAATTTTTAATAGCAGGATAGGTTGTCTTCCAGACAACTGGCCTCCTGAGCTGACAGATGGAGGCAGGGAGCAGTAGTTCCCCTGTGATCCAGGAGGAAATAGTTAGAGATCTGCTTGGATCCCCACAACTCTATGGGACCAGATGGGATCCATCCTAGGGTGCTGAGAGAGCTGGCAGATGAGCTGGCCAAGCCGCTCTCTATCGTTTTTCAACAGTCCTGGCTCACTGGACAGGTCCCAGATGACTGGAAGAAGGCCAACATGATGCCCATCCACAAGAAGGGCTGGATAGATGAACCAGGGAATTACAGACCTGTCAGCCTGACCTCAGTGCCAGGCAAGATTATGGAACAGGTCATCTTGAGTGCAGTCACACAGCACTTACAGGATGGCCAAGGGATCAGGCCCAGCCAGCATAGATTTAGGAAGGGCAGGTCCTGCCTTACCAACCTGATCTCCTTCTATGATCAGGTGCCCCACCTGGTGGATGTGGGGAAGGCTGTGGATGTAGTCTACCTGGACTTCAGCAAGGCTTTTTGATACCATGCCCCACAGCAAACTCCCAGCCAAGCTGTCAGCTCATGGCTTGGACAGCAGCATTCTGTGCTGAGTTAGGAACTGGCTGGAGGGCCGAACCCAGAGAGTGGAGGTGAATGGTGCCACATCCAACTGGCAGCCGGTCACTAGTGGTGTCCCCCAGGGATCAGTGCTGGGCCCCATCCTATTCAATATCTTTATTGATGATCGGGATGAGGGGATTGAGTTCATCATCAGTAAATTTGCAGATGACATCAAGCTGGGGGCAGGTGTTATCTGTTAGAGGGTAAGAGGGCTCTGCAGAAGGACCTTGACAGGCTGGACAGATGGGCAGAGTCCAAGGGCATGAGATTTAGCACATCTAAGTACCGGGTTCCACACGTTGGCCACAGCAACCCCTTGCAGCACTATAGGCTGGGGTTAGGATGGGTGGAGAGTGGCGATGCAGAGAGGGACCTGGGGGTACTGGTTGATAGTAGGCTAGATAGAGCCTACTAGATAGATAGTAGGATAGATAGAGCCAGCAGTGTGCCCAGGTGGCCAAGAAGGCCAATGGCATCCTGGCCTGCATTAGGAATAGTGTGGCCAGCAGGAGCAGGGAAGTCATTGTGCCCCTGTACTCAGCACTGGTTAGGCCACACCTTGAGTACTGTGCCCAGTTCTGGGCCCCTCAGTTTAGGAAGGATGTTGACTTGCTGGAATGGGTCCAGAGAAGGGCAACAAAGCTGGTGAGAGGTTTGGAGCACAAGCTCTATGAGAAAAGGCTGAGGGAGCTGGGGTTGCTTAGCCTGGAGAAGAGGAGGCTCAGAGGAGACCTTATTGCTCTCTACAACTACCTGAAGGAAGGTTGTGGTCAGGTGGGGATGGTCTCTTCTTCCAGGCAACCAGCACCAGAACAAGAGGACACAGTCCCAAGCTGCACCAGGGGAGGTTTAGGCTGGATGTTAGGAAGAAGTTCTTCACAGAAGGAGTGATTGCCCATTGGAATGGGTTGCCCAGGGAGGTGGTGGAGTCGTCATCACTGGAGGTGTTTAGGAAGAGACTTGATGGGGCGCTTGGTGTCACGGTTTAGTTGATTAGATGGTGTTGGATGATAGGTTAGACTTGATCTTGAAGGTCTTTTCCAACCTGGTTAATTCTAATGCTAACCATGTCATGGAAGTAAACTGTCTTCCCTCCAAGTCCTGTTCTAGCTCTGTAAAAGGTGTTTTCCTTAACACAGGTTCTCGTTCAGCCATATTTCGTGCTTTAATTCAAAAAGAGGCCTAATGTGCAAAGCAGAAAGTTATGTCTACTTAGTACTTTGCATAAAAGCTTTTTTTCTGAGTAGGAGTTCTGGCTTTTGTTTTATGGGAAACTGAGAAACGATAGTGGCTTACTAGAAAAGATAAAGAATACATACATACAAAAGAAAGAGGCAGCCAAAGTGCTGGGAACACCTAATGTCTTACCACTTTATATTCCATTCTCCTCAAACTAGATATCAATTGCAAGACAGAAAATATTATTGCCCCTCTATTTACGTTTATCCCAACAACAGCTGTACCTTATGCCGGCTAACTTCTACAGCACAACTGCTGCTGACATCAGTGAAGCCCAGTTTGAAACCACACAGGTCATTCAGTGCTCTGCTATCTGATTTCCCAATGGATTACAAGCATCATGGCTTGCCTATACTATAATCTGTTCTCAAGTTCTGACAAGAAAACACACAGCTCAAAGGGCCTATAACATAAATCACTATTTTCAACTCAAATGTCAGAAAAAAAAGGCATTAAGCAGATGCAGCAAATACAGTCATTGTCCATATTTTGTATGGGAACAAGATAGTATCTCAATGTAGATTATTTTAGAGCAACATAACCCACTTTAAACTGTTGACATTTTAACTGGTGACACCTTGACCACAGCATACAATCCCCAAACACACAATTTACTGAGTATAAGCAAGCCAGAAGAAGAGGAGAGAAAACTCCTTGGAGTCTGCTACACATGATCAGCACAAGAAAGGCAGAAACTTGATGATAATCCCCTTTTTGGTTCTGCATTTGCAGCTAAATCTACTTCACTTCCTATGATACTGAACATTATACAGTCCTTTGAGGTCCATCACTGACCATAAATCCCAGACAGGAAACAGTTTTCAGGCACAGGAGGAAAGTCAACATTTCTTTTTCTAAAGCTAGCCCAGAGTAACCAGGTCAAACAAAGTTTGGAATTGAAGCTCTTGAAATACAGGATATAATTGTGCATGTTTTTCTGTTTGTTTTGTTACCAGTTAACCGGATGCAACAAATAAAACCATTTTTCATTCTTATTTTCTCTTCTCTCTTTGGGAGCTCCTCTTTGGAAGTCAGCCTCTCCATAAGCCAGTGCTTGAGGTCATAGCTCCCTAACTTTAAGACATCTGCTAGGTCAGATGTTCTTGAAAAGAATCAGCTGTTTGCAGCCAGCACATTAGTAGCACACAGTAGTCATAGACAAATGTTGAAGGTATCTCTCTCTTTTTCTGTCTCTTGAAGAAATGCTTATATCCATATTATCCATATATATCCACATATCCATCTCCAGTGCCAAAGATGATCATTAGATTAAGAGTTCAAACTGAAATGTTTGAATTGCAAGCTATAATTATTGAGAACAATACAAAACAAAACACCACCCTTCACTTTTACCTTTACATACTGAATTTGCATTGTATTGCATGTACTAATTCTCTGGGGAAAAAAAAAAATCACAGGAGCAAAGATACAAAAAAATAAAACACTATTTCAGTGTGTTGAATACCTGAAAAACAGATTGATGACCTGTATTTTGTGAAAAGAAAACCTTTCTTGGTGTTTGAAACTGAACATTCAAATCCAAAGCTTCTCCAAAGCACTAGCTGCTTATGAAGCACTTGTTGCCCCTTCTTA
The DNA here is from genome assembly GCA_033816785.1 of Picus viridis. Classification (NCBI taxonomy): domain Eukaryota; kingdom Metazoa; phylum Chordata; class Aves; order Piciformes; family Picidae; genus Picus; species Picus viridis. The sequence continues at coordinate 26,615,554 of CM066586.1, forward strand.
CATTTATTTGAAACATTTCTGTAGTTGTTTCATTAGCGCACACACAAGAACAGCAAATAAATACCCAGGATTCATGCTTATTTCTCCAATAACAACATGTATACAGATATAGAAGGAAAAACATATTTAGTAAAAAATTATTTCTTATATTTAAGCCACCAAAGACTTGTCCTAGAGCTCCTTCAAGCTACTTTTTACATACCATAAATGAAATGTTACTCTGAAATAGAGCAGTCAGTTTTTACAGTAAGGGGGAAAAAAAAAACCCTATCTGGAAAAAAATACACCAGGTTTGATTTAAAACTTGCACATTGGAGTGCCAGGTTGGCAGCAGCTGAAAGTGCAATGGAATTGAAAGGTTTCCATCTTGCCGCAAAGCTTTAACACAATGTGTTAGATATTCATACTGCTTTGGCAAAGACCTGCAGTCCCAAATGTACTAATTTGTCAGGCTTTTGGAACTCTTATTCAGGTGCCTGAAAAAGCAGAAGGTATGAGGGAATTAGTAAAATGCCCCTCAAGAAGTACCTAAAATCCAGTCAAAATTAGAGTACCATTATTTAGGACATCATAGTAAGTATGCTTCCATATAGTTCATTTCTATAATAGAGTTTTAAAGTGAAATGCTAGGACCTAGATTCACAGCTGCTATAAAGCCATCAAGCTGCATTTACCCATATATAGCTATTTAGACTAAAGATTTATTGTCAACCTTCTTCACTAAATCTAGTATTACGAAGGGAAAAAAAAAAAAAAAAAGGAGAAATCATCACATATTAAATACCCTTTTAAGCTCTGTCCTCTTTATGCTCTGTCACTCAATACACTTTATTCTTTCCATGTATGCCAAAATCTAATTTCAGTTATGGACCTACACATTTCAAGTCTGCTAAGACAACACATTAAGGAGATACTCAGAAACTGATGCAGTCCTAAAGAACTGTAAGTCTGTTTCTGTGCTTTTGCAGTAAACAAAATCTTTGAAGAAAATTCATAAGGGAATAAACAAATTTAGTGCATTAATTTAAGCAAGATCTACATTTTCTATTTCATACTGTTTACATCATACTAACAGTATCAAAAATTGCTTGAGGATAAAGTTTTCATTTGATGTTCCCTAGGGAAAGCTCCCCTGCTTGTCTGCAGAGACTGTACAATCTCCACGGCAGTACCACATTTGTACTTTCCCCTCACAGATCAGCCCAGGTATTGGAGGAACCAGTGCAGACTTCTCAGCGTTGCCTGCAATCCTGTCTCTGCCTTTGTAAGATCAGTGCACGGGAAGAGAGCAAGCTTTGGTAATAGCTTTTATCTGCAGGAGTTTGTGTTTCAGGAACTGGATTGAAAAGCATGTCTTAAGTCACTAACACAAGCAGTGTTTAAACCAAGACAGCTTCAGTAAACAGAGCCTTTTATAAAAACATTCTTACTAATCTAACTTGCTATCATTTGCACCTCTAAAGTGCAAGTCCAAGAAAAAAAAAATATTTTTTTTTAATGCTAACTAATTTTGATTCTATCTGCGTCTTTCAAGTTAGTGGGAATCATAAGGATTGTCACACAGTGTTTCACAGTCAGTGTCCATTATCTCCACCCAAATTAAGAAATACGGAACATTTAGTCGCTTGTGCATTTTTTTTCCAGTGGAAGTGAATTATGTTCCAACACTGCCACATCGTTAGCTCATTAATAACACAGTTGTTCATTCATTCATTTATCAGCTATGGTCTATCAGTACTCTCAGATTATGTATCTGAGAAGCACAGTCAGAACAGGCTTTGGAAAAAGATACCACCTCTGGTGCAATTACAAGTTGGTGGAGTCCTGAAGAGTATAAATATTGTTTCTGCTTAGCTTGGTTTTACACTGTCCTGTGACATCCACTCTTGGCTCTGCTGCTGACTGAGTTAGCACCTTTGTCTGGCCTAGTACAGCAACTCTGACACATATGTGCCTATACAAAATGAAGCTAGGAAGAAAACAACTGCCTTTAGTTACAATCAAAACAGAAAAAAGTCCAACTCAGATATGATGATACAGTTACCATAGCTACCATTAGATCTATATTGACACCAAAAAACAAACAAAATCTTGACACAGAATCATCTGACTGGTTGCTGAAAACCGGCACTGTTCAAGATGTGATTCAAATACTAGGTAATAACCTTAGAAACACTTCCTGGTTTGTGGAGAGGGAAATAGACTTGCTGCTTATTTGTTGCATATATTATTTGGTAACAATAAAAGAGGTTAATTAGAAAATCACAGGGAACCAATTATTTTCAAATACAGTTTGGGTTTTATTGGCCTAATCTGGTTTTAGAGTTGGAAAGTAGCACAATTCTTAGGCAAAATAAGACAGTTCATGTTTTTAGCATGTCATCAAACAGGTATGTAAACTTACTCTTCATGTGTCTTCCAAGTGAGTGCATTGAGATGCGTGTCAGCACAGCTCATTGCTTGTCTGACACACAGAATATCTAGGTATGTACAGTTCAGTGTACAAACATACCCCCCATGTGACTTTCTCACCCTACCACACCCCAGTCTTGGTTTCTAGGGTACTGGCTCACACTGAAAGTCCTGTTTACAGCATCTGTGAGAAGTCACTCTCTTAAAACCCTTTTGTTATTTCAGTGCTATCACGATTCAACTCCTCTGTATTAATGTTAATACACACAATAAAATAAAAAAAAAAAAAGCACATTTGACATGAAAAAAAAAAATCTATGAAATGTAGAATAGAAACAAACCTACCAACACTTATTTCTGAATGAGGCATTTTTAATCAGCCTTACGCGCAAAGACTACCAAATCACAAAGGGAAGAGATGCAAGGGCCCTTTCAGCCTGTGCAGCAGACAAGGAGAAAAAGGTACCTTAAGCCCAGAAAGAACATCAGGTTTCAGCATCTTCGGGTTTTGTAAGAGGTTCTTTAGAAGAAGCTGAATAAGCAGAGGATGCTAGTATCAAGAAATCTGAAATCCGGCCAGCAGTCTGCCTACGGTTTCAAGTATAGATGAGGTTTGAACAAATATGAGCGGATTTTTACACTTGCTAGTAACTCTAGAATCAAGCTCATATATTGTTTCAAAATTCTATTTATTTTTGAATGATTAAGTTTTACTTTAGCAAATTAAACTCTTCACAAAGACTACGTCAGGGGAGTTTTTTCCTGTAAAACACCCTTTCCCATGCACTTACCACTCAGAAGATATGAAGAGTGCAGCAAAAACATGACTACAGCAGATATCTTTCAATAAAACAAAAGGGAAGATGCAACCTGATATGTCTAATGAGTTAACAGGACAATTTTCTCATCCATCACTTTTTGAAAGCAACAACAGGAATTCTTCCATGTGTTTCCACAGTTTCTGCCCAACCTCAATTCTGTACGTACGCATACATAGGTGCAATGAAGAAACTCATGCTGACGTAGAGCAGTGGCAGCTAAACTTGACTAGAATACAGATCACCATACACTGAAGTCAAGCTCTTAGACATCATCCTTCTGGAACCATGAAAAATTTGGTGATTTTTCATTAATTTACATCTCCTTGCCCTTCACTGCTTTCTGGATTTGCCAGGAAAACACCTACTGCTCTCCCATTCTTGCTCCCCTTCCCTGATTTCTGTGGTTCAGATGTTTGGAAATGCTTTGTAGAATTCTGCAAACTTCTTCCAGATATGCCAAAGCAAATCTGAACTCAACAGCCTTCTGAGGCTTTCCCATCAATGCTGACACTCTCTTGGTGATCTGCCTGCTATGAAGTTTTCGCTGGGATTTTCTGACCATTTTTGCACATCCAGTCTATTACAGCTAAATGAGCTACGGTTGCCAAGGGGATAAAAAAAACACCCTACATTGCTTTCCCTCAGTTGCATTAGAGAATTTAAAAGAGAGAGAAACAGAAATTGGGATCTTGGGGTAGGGGGAAGGGCAAAAGGAGTGAAAAGCAATGCACATGTGTTTTTGAGAGAGCAGGGGAACTGTAAACGAAGGTGGCCTTAGTGAAAAGAAGTACTGTCTCTTTAAAAATAAAATGAAAAAATACCCTCAGTATTTTCTTTAGTCTTTTTCATTCTTTGGCAGCTTCCCAAAGATTTCACTGTCCTTGTCTCCAGCATCTGGAAACCATCAGGGTAAACAATAGAGTGCTAGGAACTGGAACCCCTGCCTCAGCTCCCATGGGACCTCACTCTGGAGAACATGAGAACACAAACCATTGGACACCATGTGGTCAATTACTTCAAACTAACAAATCTGTGTGCCTTCCTATTTTCTGTTTTCCTTGGCACCACATGACCCTTTCACAATGGAACCCAGCTGTTGAAAAAGCCAGACGTTTTCTTTTTTAACCTCTTGCTTACTTTTGTGCTTGCTTTCCACAGCAAGCTTAGGGTTGCCATGTGCTCTAGGTTAAAAAAAATAAATGTAAAAAATGAAAATTTAAAAGTGTCCTGCATATTAAGATCCTGTCTGGCTGTAATGTTTGCCTGTAGTAGTGTGCAGAGAGGCCCAAGAGTATTAACTTCACAGGATCTTACTGCTATGAGGACTCCACAGGTGGTCCTGTGTTTTCTGAGTTTCCTGACGTTGCATGCCAGCACTTAAAGCAGATACAGCAGGAGACTTTTATAGCCCGCTTGCTTTGTGCAATCAATAAATGTACATGCTGTTGTGACCTACTTTTTAAAATTTGTTCTTGGTGCAGGTGCTATATTGGCAACTGCAAATAGCTAAAGCAATCTCAAAACCACAGACTGTTGAGGGGTGCTGTACATTTCAGTGCTGTGAAATAAACTGCTCTGGATTAACCATGCGAGCTCCATGGCTGGAGCTGGAGGTTATGAGCAGGGAGGGGAGATGGCAGGTTTTTGTTCTCTGTAGGCTTTTGTTTCAAAAGACCAGATTTGAACCGCATGGAACAGTCCAGTGTTACTGACCACACACAAGTCTAGACTTCTATACTACATTTAGATAATTTATTTTATTTGTGTGTTTTACTTAACTTCCTCCAAAGGGAGGGGATGCTGCATGGAATTGTGTGAGAGATTAAAGATGAAGTCCTAAAAGTTCGTGAACATTCCTAGCACGTGCTGAAGAAAATCAGCTGGCATTTTACATATAAATTATTTTTGGAAGAAAGATAGGTGTAGATGTAAGCTAAAAGACAGGAATAAAACAAGGACACGTCACGCAGCTGGATCCCTGCAGACAGCAGCGTGCATAGGGATGCCGGTCTTACGTACATTTTATCACTCAGCTTCATCAATTTATGACCTCAAATGGGTGATTGCTTATCTGCTGAGCAAAGACAGCTATGTCAGTTTGTAAAGGTAAGGGAGCTGGCAAGAGTATGGTCAGGAGACTTTTTCAAGGCAAGTAGATGCACAGTATAGATTTTGATCAAATCTGTGTTCTGGTGTGAAAAGGCTGTTGCACTGAATTGGCCCAACCTATCTCCACAGGTTGATTGGCAAGGCTGGCCTTGCCCTGCCTAGAGGGCAGGTGTTAGGTGTATGGTGTTAGCTGTTGAAGCCCTGACGTCTTGATTAAGGACTGAGCATACTTCAGTTATTTCCAGGGTGCTATATTGAACTGTACCACCTGATTTTTATTAATATTACAAAAATCTGTGGAAATTTATTTTATTTCCAGTAAGTAGTGGAGATATTTTTTCCCACCCACCCTCTTTGGATTTATACATAGGACTTCACCACTGTAATGGCTTCACATTAAAAAGTGACCCAGTTAATACAAAATGAAACAAAATAATTATATACATTATATATAGTATATATATTATACATATATATACACATATTATATACAGTGTGTATATATATATATAATTATATACTGTAATCTGTATATGAATATACAGGTGAGTTACAAACACCAGCTGTAATCACAAAAGTTAACAAATTTAAACTTAAAGGCAGACAAACCAGGGCACTACTGCTTGGGTAGGCTGAATAAGCAGGGAATGCTTTAAAATATTATCTGCAAGCTAGTTAATGATAGGCTGCTAAGCCTAAGACTAATGACATGGCTGTTTGAAATTGGTGGGATCTTGTTCCCCTCTTTCAGTGAAGTGCAACATGTATTTTGTGTACAATTTTGTATTTCTAAGAGAAATTAAGATGAACCATTAAATAGGTTTGCTGAAGGAACTCCTACTGCAAGATGAAGCCATTTTGTGGCCAGTAGGTTTTCAGGGGTTTTGTTTGTGGTGTGTTTGTTTGGGTTTTGCTCTTAAATCTCAGATCCAGCCTTTAGTTCAGTGGCAGTACTAGAAGATTTCCCTCCCCCTCTTTTCATCCAGTGGTTTTTGATCCTGAATGTCTACACAAGTAATTAGCACAATACTGAAAGAGCAGAAGAAAGGAGAAGGGGAGAGTTAAGACAATGTAGTAGCAACTTAAACAGCACAGTCATACTTAGTATTTAATATTTCTGAAAGAGAGTTGGTTCATTGGATGGTATACTTTAAAATCAATCCACTATTTCTGTGTGTGGACATTTTGAACAGCTTTTTGTCTGGCTAACAGATACTCACAAAAGTATAGATTAAAATACAGTTCTTTCAAAGAATGCTTTGCCCGTGGCAAGAAATATGTGTCTTACAGGAATTAAGGGAGTCTGCCCTAACTAACTGAAGCAGTCCCAACACAGCTTGGATGCAGGCCAAAACACAAATGAAACCACTCTAATGGCACTGATGGATGACCTCATTCTGGCAATGAAGAAAGAACACATCCATTCTCTTCATCCTGCACCTCTTTAGAATTTGACACTACTGGCCATAAGATACAGCTGTTGCACCAAGAAGAGGTGGCAGACAACCAAAGTAATGTGTTAAGGTAGCTTCAGTCTTTTTCAATAGGAACAGCACTTCCAATAATTGTCCCACTTCATTGGCTCAGTTTTGTGGCATCTCAGGGTTTTCCCTCTGGTCTCTTAACAGTATCTGCACCGTTGAATTTAAATGCCAGCAGTATGTATATATGTGACACACATAGCATTAGCTAGTTTACACTGCCTGCAACCATATCACTTCTACATAGTGAGCCCGTGGTCAGTAGGGTGAAATGAAATCATGTATGAAAAACAGCTGCTTGAAGCTGAACAAGAGTTGATGCTGGCAGCCAGACAAGAAAGCTTCGGAAAACGTTTTAGAGCTAGTGCAATCTCAAGATTGGTCAAATTTAGTCACTCTTGTAGGACTACTATAGTATTACTCACTGAGACTAACTTGTCACAATTATCAGGCAATGTTTTCCTTCCCCTCTCCAAATACTGCAGTTTAGTACTTCGCAAGGAAATTATATAGCCTGCTTTACTAGCTTCTTCCTCACCTCTATTTGAGTGCAGTACTGGATACCTGAATACAATGCCCACACCTCTTAGGAAGCCAAGGGCATTCAAAGATAGCGATTCAAAGGTCAGCTTGTTTTCTACAGCTTGTCACAAAACCATACAGACTGGATCATGTGCTGAGGTACTGCAGACATTTTCACTGAGTTCACTGAGTTGATTATGTGGTCCATATAATCCTCATCTGAGTTGCTTCATGAGCTAAGCCATATTACTTAGGGGTACCTACAGTTTTCCTATTAGGATCACCAAAAATTTCATTATCATTTGTCCCCACAAACAGCAACCTTTTCTAATGGCAGGGTCGTAACTTCAGGAATAAGGGCACTCAGGATTAAGGATCACAACAAACCACCCTAAGATGTGCACATTTTTAGTCTGTCTTAAAGTAAATATGCATTTAAATAAGTTTTTTTACAATATACTTTAAAATGAAAACTGTCTGGAACAAGAGTTCCACTGCACTAAAAAAGGGTGGGAGAGATTGCCAAATAATTGTTCTGAAGGGATGGAGCCAGGCTCTTCTCGGGAGCGCCCAGTGACAGGACAAGGGGCAATGGGTGGAAGCTGAGGCATAGGAAGTTTCACATGAATATGAGAAGATATTTTTTCACTGTGAGGGTGACAGGGCACTGGAGCAGGCTGCCTAGGGAGGTTGTGAATTCTCCCTCTCTGGAGATATTCAAAACTCTCCTGGATGCATTCCTGTGTAATCTGGTGTAGGTGATCCTGCTCTGGCAGGGGGGTTGGACTAGATGATCTTTCAAGGTCCCTTCCAGCCCCTGTGATTCTGTGATGACGCAACATACTGTGTGGGAGCGCTTTGGCCTTAATGCTGGATAAAATAACCCAAAACCTCTCTAGGATATTTTCTTCCATCTTTCTATGCACCTAAGGAATACATACCTTCCATCTTATTTCGAACCAGCACAGCATGCAAAACACTTCACCTTGTTGTCTCTTTACAAGTGTTAGTAAGATGTTTAATACAATTTAGTTAATTGTTCCACGTTTAACATTTCTTTCCCATCAGTCAGGAGCATTTTTTTTATTACCAGTCAAGTCTGGGAAAGTGATTGCAATTTTGATGATGTAAAAGAGATTAAAAGGTAAATTTTCAAGATCCCAGCAAGTCATTATCATTATTTAAACAAAAAATAAAAATTGTAACCTACACATTTTTAGTTTGAAATTCAGAAGACCTCAAACGCAATATGCAATATTTCCCCATCTACTACAGTTTCTACACTCAGATGGAATCTCTTGCTCAGTTTTGAATGGAACTGGTAAATCACTAATTGAAAACAGTTTACTGGTGCAGTTGTGTTTAAAAATAATTTGCAAGTCATATACAGTCACATTTCTGTGACTTTTTTCATTAATTGCTACAGTTTGTGTGTCTGTTTCTACAATAGATTTTAATAAATAGGTCTGCAAGCTGCATTTCCCGCAACTACTTAAAGTACAGTCCTACATATCACCACTTCTGATAGATCACATAGACTATAATGTTATATTTCTGCCTCATGGGGCTGAGTTATTACTAACCACCAAGCCCCACAGAGGGAAGTCTGTTTATCATAATGTGACTAAAATGAGCAAGTAGTCATCATGGAGGATAGTGCTGAGGGGAAAGAGGTGTAACTGAAAAGAAAGCTTCATTTGTAGATGACACAGAGCACTGCTTTTATGCAGGGAAGAATGACTTATGGATTTTACACATACTTTATTTTTCCCTCCACTGTTGAAGTTTTTGAACTCTAACAACGCCAACCCTGAAAAGAGAAGGAAAGAAGAAGAGAGTAAGGAAGAGCATGAAAGTCATAGCAGGAAAGAAAAAACAGAGTAGAGAACTCTTAATTAATTACTAATAAGGGCAGACAATTTGATGGTCGTTTCACCTCAATTACTCTTCAGTTTTCTGGCAGAGAACCAATTTCAGGCAGCTGACCATCGAGAGGGATGCACATGTAGGCAAGGCTGAAAGAACCAACTGTATTGCTCATGCTGTTTCTGCTGAGGGGAGATGGGCACCACAGGCATACCTGCCTTTAATGCTAGTCAGCATTTTGGACAGCTCTGTTTCTCCCTCAGACATAATACAAAACCTTTAATTATTTCCATTTAGCGGACCGAATCTTGCACCAGCTATAAGTGTACATTTTGTGTGCATTTTGTGGCACACAAGGTCTCAAGAGTATTGCCTTCACGTATCAATTTGTACTGAGAAAGGACCAAAAATACTATGGGGAACTAATATATTACGTACAATATGGGAGCAAACAGTGTTCAGTTTGCTGCTTCTGGTAGCGCCAGAATTCTGGTAGTACCAGAATGTACTGAGATTTAGGGTCTTGGTTTTCATAGTGCTGCCTGAATGACCTTCATTTCATTCTGGTTCAGCTCGCATCTGGGCTTATTTTCAGAAACGTGTTTATATGACAAAGTGCTGGGCTTATGGAAAGGAAACGTACAAGTAGTGCAGATGCTGCAAAGAAGTTCATTTTCGCACTGGCCAGAATGGTCACAGGCCCTTTCCTCCTATTAAATACCTTGCCATGATAGTACATGATTAGTCCAGGAATTTCAAGGCAGTCACAGGAAGTCATAAGGCCTTAGGTGCTTAATTCCTTTTGCAAACTCGATCTTTTCTTGTAAGAGACTGTTCGGCTCTCTCCATTTAAGGGAATTATTTTATCTTTTGCTTATGGGGATATTAATCTCTAGATAATAACCATAGTAAAATAAGTGCAAAACTCTGGGCAATGAGGTTTTTATTTACTCTAGTTAACATGTTTGTGAATAGTCTTTATTTCCTGGAGAGAAGAAAAATTCTCCATCCTTTAATTATGTACTCTTTTACTAGCAAGGTCCAGCTCTTCCCTTTTTCTCTTTCCTATTAATCAGTGTAAATATTAAAATTACCTACTCTGCTGGAAGCCCCACACTGTCCCCATGCCTCTGCCAGTCCTGTTCCCAGCCAGGATCCAGCATCTGTTAGTGTGCACAATATAAGCACTGCAGGCTCGAATCCAGGCAATCTTGATCGCTGCTTTTCTAGGGAGAAGTTTTGAACTGCAGTTTGAAAAGCTCTCACTGTCAGGCAAGAATTTCATGTGCAGTTTTACTTGTGTTCTGCATAAATCCATAATGGTAGTTAACAGAAGAAATATTATTTTTCTCTTGGTCAAACACTTGTAGTATAACCCACTTTCAGCTGAGCTAATTGTTTGAGAGAAGAGGGAATGCAAATGCTAAATTGGCCCCACACATTTCAACAGACTATTGTTAAATTGTGGTTGAAAGCAATTTCTTCTGCAAGTTTACAAAACTGACTTTGCTGTACCAGTGCTGCCTCAGATTTTCAGCACAGTTCTCCTTGTACAGTGTTGAACAGTGTCTCCTACAACGTCCCCAAACAGTTTCCAGTGAACACAGAGATTTTCCCAAAGAGCATCTTATGCAAAACGCTAAGAATTGTGTACATGTTAGCCAGGACAGACCACCCAGCTCCTATGATGGGAGGGCTGCTATGGCCCACCCCCGTCATCGGAGCAGAGGGTGCAAACATCATCATCATAAGCAATGTTGTCTGCATACCTGGTCTGGCTGCAGGACAACAGCACCAAAACCAGGGGTGTCTGTCTGCTCCTCCACGTGCAGTCTAGGCAGGCAGCTCTCCACAATTTATCCCATTGGCACATATATGAACACCGAACAGCACAGCTCCCATGTCCTTACCTTACGCACCAAGCAGAAATGCAAACCTTTCTGCACCCTCCCTGCAAAACAGTGATGCCCACTAATAGTTGGTGGCTATGCAGTCTGCAGACATCACAACAAATATCTGAACTGATAATTTTAAATACTTCTTGGTTTAAAAGTCGGGTTACAGGCAGTTCTGTCGACACACAGAGAAGGCTACAAGTAGCTCCAACTTTTCAATAAACAGGTATGACAAGTGCCATTAGAAGCACTCCATTTTCTTGCAGGCACTGTGAAATAAAGCAGCTAAGTTTAAAATCAGAGGTCTAACACAGGCAGAAAATACTTTTGCAGCTGTTCTCCTGCCCTGGAATTTGTTGTGCATTATCTCCTTTCTTGGAACACTTCTTTGTTTCACAGTGCCTTCAAAAACATACTGTCATCACAAACTTCTTGCCCAGTACCACGCCAAGCTGGTTATTTACCACTGCTTCTTTCCCAAGTCAAACTCTGCATTTCTAAAACACTACTGAAAGTCATTGACTGAAATCAAAACACTCACCCTTTCAGGCAAGTCTGAAGTAATCACCTGATCTGTTTCCTCTATATGAAGTCATGAAATATCTACTTCTTAAGAGAACTGAAAGATAATCCTTGTGTGACTACAATTTTCTGTCATCAAAAGCTGTTTTTTCTGTTGTTTCCCCACAAAAATAAACACTGCTGTTTTGACAGATTTAGTCATAATAGGTCACTCAACTGGCACTAATCACAGGGTGTCATAGATACAAACTAATTAGGGAACAACCCCAACTTAGAGACCAAATTTGGCATTAAACAATTTGGGTAAGTTCTTTTTTTATTACCCTATCTACCCTTGCTTATAGAAAATATTTACATGTTTTAAGTTGTGCAAGTTTTATAGAAGAGGACAGTGTTTTATATAACCTGTATAAAGCCTGAGGAAAAAAAACACCACAAAGGCAGGCATAGTGAGAAATAAGTTCCATCCCAGGACCACAATGTGCCCTTGGGGCCAATGGCATCTTGGGCTGCATTAAGAAAAGTGTGTCCAGCAGGTCTAGATTCTTTTCCCCCTGTACTGTGCCCTGGTAAGACCACACCTGGAACACTGTATGCAGTTTTGGGCTCCCCAATTCAAGAAAGACCGGGATCTGCTCGGGAGAGGCCAACAGAGAGCAACAAGGACAACTGTGAGGAGAGACTGAGAGACCTGGGGCTGTTTAGTCCTGAGAAGAGAAAGCTAAGAGGGGATCTTATCAATGTCCATAAATGTCTGAGGGATGGGTGTCAAGATAAAGGTGACAGGCTCTTTCTGGTGGTGTCCAGTGACAGGACCATGAACAAAGGGTACAAGCTAAAATGCAGAAGGTTCCACCTCAACATGAGGAGACACCACTTTATAGTGAACATGATGAATCACTGTAACAGGCTGCCCAGAGGAGTTGTGGAGTCTCCTTCTCTGGACACTTTTTAAAACCTGCCTGGATGCATTCCTGTGTGATCCACCCTAAGTGATTTTGCTTTGGCAGGGGGTTGGACTCAATCTCTGTAGGTCCCTTCCAATCCCTAACATTCTGGGATATGCTGAATAAGATAGTGGATCATAAACCTAAATAGAGTAACAAGGATCTACAGGAAGGAAAAAACTGATAAGTATATTATCATTTATGGCAAATTAAGTAATTCTGGAGGGTAGTCTTACAGCTTTTTAGAAAGCTTTAATTCATTTAAAATTGCTCATAGGTGCTCCAGAGCACTGGATATTTTTTATTTTTGCCATTTCACAAATGAAGCTGAAGCACAAAGAATTAAAACTATACACATAGCCATTGCAACTACTATATTCACCTTAAAACATTTAAGACATTGGACTGTCATTATCCTACTCCTCCTTCTAAGGAAAAGCACTGCTTTAGTATCTAATATTTTAAGATTAGAGCCCACTGGAAAAATAAAAGCCATAGAAGAGCTGGTAACACTGCAGAGCTGCTGAGAGAACACGGATATTCACTTCTGACCAATGGGTGCATCTATCTCTGTGCAAGTTTGTTTGGTATTAACACTTCACTTCCTTGCTACACTGCAAATTACAGTGAATATGTGATTCCACACTTTTTCTTCCATCTCCCTCTTCATAACATGTTGCTATTCTAATCTACTCTATTTAAATCACTACAGATTGTTTGTAATCCTTTAATTCCCTATCCATGAACTTTGAAGAGTTTTCCTTACTCATTCTTTCTGTATTTCTACTCAGAAAAAGAAAAGGCCTATTCAGCTGTTTTATAGCCAGTGGGAAATACAGGACAGGTAAAGGAGAGAGATTTTTAACAGATCCTTTTCCTGATATTGAGGATGTGACTTCAGTTCATGCTGTTTAAACCCCATTCCTGAATTATGGATAAGGCAAACTGGATGCTTTAGGGAAGTGAAGACACTCTGGATTCTTCTGCATATGTAGATAAGAAGGAGGATGTTTTTCCTGCTTATATCCCAATTTCATCTGAAGGACCATGTACTTTAAAAGAAACAGATGATGGGCAGTCTCTAAAATGGTTTCTTGCACATTTCCCTGAGCACATCCTGGCAACAGAGACTGCACTGCCCACAGGCTAGTCTGACAGTTGTAGCATGTTTTACAATCGAAGCACTCCCCACAACCATCAGAACAGATTAACAGTGACATTCTTGACACATTTCTTCCTTTTATCTTCAAGAAGGGACTGAAATGGCTTAGAATACAATGCCTCTTGAGCTGGCTTGGCTTATGCCAGCCTTCAGGAAGGGGTCATCTGAGGCACCATCCTACCCATCCCAGAGTCTTCACTGTCCATTTCCATCAGCTCTCAAAATTTAGCATAGAGACACTGAATTACAGCTTTACTGATGATCCATCTAGCAATGATGTTATTAAACTGTTAACATTCACCATTTTAAGGAAAGTTTCCTACATTTGCTGAGTAAGTTGCATATCTCATGGTAAAATGTGCACAACACTACATTTGCTTCCATTTATCCATGCAAGTTAAATGCCTAATTAATACATCTGTCTAGATATTTTACTTATAGGTGCTTATTAATCTTAGATTTAGACTAATTACATACTATGATTAAATTGTTTTAGCTTCTCAAAACTGATTCAAATCCTATTGTCATTAACAAAGCCCTGCATTTGATTACCCATTCATAATGAGCATACCCCAACACTTTTAGACAGAAGACTTATTACTGTGAACAGTTAGCAATATGCAACACACAGACTGACACTGCTTTCCATTTGGAAGGTAGCTGCAAATATACTCTGCATGGTTTTGTGTGCTCTGGAGTGGGAGCAAGTGGGAAACAGCCCACAAAATTCATGGCCCACAAAATTCATTTAACTTTCCACTGAAACACAGAAATCTCATCAGTGAGGTATGATAAAGCTTTAACACAGCATTACTAAAGGACAATTTAAAATAGAAATATAAGATTGTTTGACATTCTTAAGCTTTCCCAGATCTCCATTGAAACAGTCTTCATAACACAAGTATCCCAGCTTTAACCACCTCAACCACTTCTACTCATTACCACGAGTAGAGATTCCCAAGTGAGCTTGTGCTTTGACAGCAGATAATGTGATATTTATGAAACAACTGGATCTATTTTCAATAGAGAGGAATATTGGTTACATGGTGCTATACAGAAACATCTACTTTAATTCAACAAGGAAGGGCATAAGGATGCAATGCTGTTTGTGAGGGGTCATCTGCTGACTCATTGAGCAAACTGTCATTATAGCTTAGTCTCTTCTGTAGGTTGATGTTGATATATTTGTATCCAGTGGAAATATCTACTGTCCCTCAGCATCCTTCAGGGCTTACTAGGATGTCTAAGGAAGTACAGGTTTCCCCTGCTTTGTCTTTCTGCCTCTCACACTTTCGATAGAGCTCAAACTGTCCTTCAATGACAGAAAGGGTCTTGTATTGCTAAGTATTGGACAAGGGATACTAGTCTCCAACATTAGAAAAAATGCACCTGTGTATAAAGTAAGCATGAAATAAATGCATTTATTTTAGGTTTAATTTCGTGAAGCAAAAGTGCAATCAGCTGAGCAGTAGACCTGTACGATTATTGAAGTTGGGGCTGCTCCAGAAGAAAGGTAATTTGTTGGTAGTCAGTCACCCTAAAAAATAAACCTGAATTCTCCCTGCAACCCAGGCTGAACATGAGCCAGCAGTGTGCCCAGGTGGCCAAGAAGGCCAGTAGAATCCTGGCCTACATCAGAAATAGTGTGGCCAGCAGGAGCAGGGAAGTCATTGTGCTCTACTCAGCACTGGTTAGGCCACACCTTTAGTCCCATGTCCAGTTCTGGGCCCCTCAATTTAAGAGGGACATTGAGACTCTTAAATGCGTCCAGAGAAGGGCAACGAGGCTGGTGAGAGGCCTCAAGCACAAGCCCTATGAGGAGAGGCTGAGGGAGCTGGGGTTCTTTAGCCTGGAAAAGAGGAGGCTCGGGGAGACCTTAATTGCTCTCTACAACTGTCTGAAGGGAGGTTGTAGCCAGGTGGGGGTTGGTCTCTTCTCCCAGCACCAGAACAAGAGGACACAGTCTCAAGCTGCACCAGGGGAGGTTTAGGCTTAAGGTGAGGAGAACGTTCTTCACAGAGAGTTGTTAGCCTTTGGAATATGCTGCCCATGGAGGTGGTGGAGTCACCGTCCCTGGAGATGTTCAAGAAAGGACTGGATGTGGCACTTGAAGCCATGGTTTAGTTAGTCATGAGGTGTGGGGTGACAGGTTGGACTTGATGGTCTCTGAGGTCTTTTCCAACCTTATTGATTCTATGAAGATGTCTCTACAAGGCAGCCCTCTGTCTTCGGTCTGGTCAGACCTGGAGACAAACCGCAGCTCTGGTGGACTGCAAAGCTTGAATGAAGAATTTTTCTGCCCCCTCAAAGGGCTTTTCCTGAGGCCCTCTGCCTATCTTCCTCTCAATGAATGCTCTCTTTGTTCCCACCAAGTAGATAAATGCCAACGTTACCGAATAAGGATGGCATTTCTGCTGTGGTGTTAAGGCTGAGAAAGGGGATTATTCTGGTTAGCACCAGCCAGGAGGCAGTGCAAGGCCATTGTTTGTGCTGCGACAAGGAGGCCCTTAAAGGCCTCAGCCAAGACCAAACACAAGACCTGTGTGTGGGGAGACGCATGCACACTCGGGCCAGTGTCATGGCCAAGTCCTTGGCCCTGTGGCACACCTGTGTCAGCTTCCTCCCAAGCCCAATTCATTATGCCCAAGCTCACAAAGGGGCAGCTGCACTGAGGACTCTGAGCCCGTCTCACTGGCTCAGCCAGAGAGACCGGAATCCCAGAGCAGCCACCTCTTTTGTCATCTTTTTTAAATCAAGGGTTTGTGTTCAGCCTGTGGAGAATAATGAGCCTCTCACCAGGCACACACTGAACTGCACATCCCCCTGAAATGCAGAGCGGATAAAGTTAACCAGTCCTTGGAAACGCTGGAAAAAAATAAATCAAGGGGCTAGAAGATGTTTGCTACTGTGCCAACATCCACAGAAGAGTCTGAAGCTGTGGCTTACTAAAACAGCACAGCCTTGATAGTACTCCTTGATTTGGGAAAATAACACCCTTAGACTCAGAACGTTGTATGTCAGGTGACAGACTTATTCCTCTTTGATTTTATCATTCCATATTGATTTCCCCACCCCCTCCCCACCCCCCCAAAATCAATAACACATCTGAAATACTCCTGTGCAACAGAGAGGAGTACCTTAGTATCATAGTATCAGCCAGGGTTGGAAGGGACCACAAGGATCATCTAGTTCCAACCCCTGCCACCATGGGCAGGGACACCCTACACTACATCAGGCTGGCCAGAGCCTCATCCAGCCTGGTCTTAAATACCTCCAGGGATAGCGCCTCAACCACCTCCCTGGACAACCCATTCCAGGGCTTCACCACTCTCATGGTGAAGAACCTCCTCCACACGTCCAGCCTGATCTCCCCACCTCCAGCTTCACTCCATTCCCCCTAGTCCTATCACTACCTGATATCCTGATAAGTCCCTCCCCAGCCTTCTTGTAGGCCCCCTTCAGATACTGGAAGGCCACAATAAGGTCACCTTGGAGCCTTCTCTTCTCCAGACTGAACAGCCCCAAATAGAAAAACAGCCCCTTAATAGAAAAAACAGAGAGTCCTGATAAGGTTCTCAATAGTTTGGGATTTTTCCTTCCCCTCAAAGATCAAAGTAAATTGACTCCTATTGTGTATCTCTGCAAGCTGAGCAGTCACGAATCTATCCTTAGACTAGCATCTCTTAATGGAAAGAGTATCAGGGTGAAAGAGAAAAGGGGAAGCAATAGCAAAAAGGATAAAGAACTGCACACTTCCCTTCCCCAAATCTTAATTCCATCCACAGAAAAAATCATAGCAAGCATTTTTTCCAGATGTTTCTTGTATAATACCATTTCAAAAATAAACAGCTTTTTTAGCCTTGAGCAAACAGAGGCTGCATCTAGTGACTTGATGGGGTGCTTCGTGCCATGGTTTAGTTGTTTAGGTGGGTTGGATTGGTTGATGGGTTGGATGCGATGATCTTGAAGGTCTCTTTCAACCTGGTGTATTGTATTGTATAGTAAAGCCATTTTGCAGTGGCCTGTTCACTGTCTCCATCAGGAAGACTACCTTAGACTTGAGAAAAGCTGAAGATGGCTTTGGTCACGAACATGTTCCCATGAGAAGTACTGAATATAGCACAAATCCTTGTCATTCCTTCTGTGCATCTTCTGCTCTCATGATATTTCTATTAGAGCATGTATTTGTCCTTTCTGTTGTTTGATAATGAGCTTTTCATTTTATTTGCCTATGGGTACTGAACTGTTTGCCAGGACAAAAGTGAAATCAGACATTTTGAATGGGGTGATAGGTATAATCTAAAACAGAATTAACACTTTAGGAAATAGTCCTCACTAAAAATACAGACTGGGGGACAAGGTGCTAGAAAGCAGCCCTGTGGAAAAAAGGATTTGGGGGGTGTTAATGGGTGAGAAACTGGACATGAGCAGGCAGTGTGTGCTCGCAGCCCAGAAGGCCAATCACATCCTAGACTGCATCAAAAGATGCATTGCCAGCAGATCCAGAGAGTTGATTCTACCACTAAACTCTGCTTAGGTGAGACCTCACCTGGAGTACTGTGTACATGTCTGAAGCCCTCAACATAGGAGGACATGGACCTGATGGAGATGGTCCAGAAGAGTGCCACAAAAATGATCAGAGGGTTAGACCACCTCTGCTACAAGGACAAGCTGAGGGAGCTGGGGTTGTTCAGCCTGGAGAAGAAGAGGCTCTGGGGAGACCTGATAGCAGCCTTCCAGTACCTGAAGGAGGCCTACAAGAAGGATGGGGAGAGACTGTTTACAAGGGCCTGCAGTGACAGGACAAGGGGGAATGGCTTCAAACTAGAGAAGGGCAGATTTAGACTGGATATCAGGAAGAAGTTCTTCACTATGAGGGTGGTGGAACACTGGAACAGGTTGCCCAGGGAGGTGGTTGAGGCCCCTTCCCTGGAGATATTCAGTGAGGCTTCATGAGGCCCTGAGCTGCCTGGTCTAGTTGGGGATGTCCCTGCTGACTGCAAGGAGGTGAGACTAGATGACCTTTGGAGGTCCCTTCTGTCCTGGACCGTTCTATGATTCTATGAAAAATGTGCTCCAAGACATGTACCATAGCTGAGCACCATATCTGTCCAAAAGATACCAAATTTGGTGGTGGCTTTTGGTCTGTTGTGTTTGGTGTTTTTTTGTGTTTGTGGGTTATGGGTGTTTTGGTTTGGTTTTTTTTTTTTTTTTAACCTTGAAAAAAAATTTCTCCCTTCGTAGAGAAGGATTATTTGCTCTGTAAGGCCTCTTCATCTCCTGACACACTTAGTTCAGTATATGTCAAAGAATATGGAACTATCAGTTACCCTCAAGCTACTCCTCCCTTTTAGGTCAGCTGTTAGCAAAAAATCTGGGGTACTGCCAATATCATGTGCTCAGAGCATCCCAGTATGAGACTGCTATGGTGACAGCTACTTCTCTGTACACAGGCAGGAAAGAGGTGACTTTCTGGAAGTGAGATTTTAGGTATCCATGATAAGGAAATGCTATGTGTGTCTTCAATAATAAAATCCTTAAATATAGGAAATGCTGTTATGGGGCCACTGTACAAGCATTTTGTGAAGGTTGCAAATAGTTGAATAGTTTTGCCTTCAGAAGGAACAGGCACATAGATAATTATATAAAAAAAGGAATGGAAATGTCACCTACTTGCATTATTTACTTGTTCAGACAGTTACCATTTTGTTTCACTTTTCCAGTTACATTCTGGTCAAAACAGTTTACATTAAAAATGTTAAACAGCTGTAATTACCTTAATCTCAAAGTTCCTGCTACACAGCTGTATAAAATAAGCCTAAAACACAGGTGTCCAAGAGACTTAATTTCTTACAGTATGGCCAGGCAGCCTGGTGAGTTCAGATAGGAGTTTCCTATTTTAACACATAAGAGTCTGTTGCTCTCAAAAGCCACAGTTATGGACCAAGACACACAACCACCAAGGTCTGATTCAGCCCATGATCTTTCAGTTTCCTAAAATGTTTCAGCTAATCATTCTGCTGGCTTGTTTTGTGACAGATTAGGGAAATAAAAATAATAACTAG
The DNA here is from genome assembly GCA_033816785.1 of Picus viridis. Lineage (NCBI taxonomy): Eukaryota > Metazoa > Chordata > Aves > Piciformes > Picidae > Picus > Picus viridis. The sequence continues at coordinate 26,635,356 of CM066586.1, forward strand.
CAATGAAGAAAAAATGAGTCAGTTAAACTTCTTGGCAGAATCTGAATCACTGAAAAGGCTATAACATCTTTTCTGTGCATCAGTCCTTTTTCCCTTTCCGTTTAGACATAATTCTGAGAAACCCTCCTAATTCCAATATTTTGGGTAGGTTGTGCTCTCACTTTTCAGATACCCATTAACATTCCTACTCTCTACATACTGATTACAGTCCAGCCTTCCTCACCTTCAAGGCACTGCAATACTTCTGTGTGTGAGCAAAAAAAAAAAAAAAAAAAAAACAGAGGGAACCAGTATGCCTCTGTTTCTTTTCATAAGAGTTTCAGTAAAAAGCTCAAAGTTCCTGTAATGTTATTAAATATCAACCATTAATGTCACAAAAATGTTTACAAAGTTGGGCAGCTGATGATGCTCTTTTGGTGGCATGACACCAGCATTTTTTGATTCCAGTTGGCTTTGTGTGTAGTGGGGAGAAAAAGGGGTAAAAGGAGCATGACGGAAAATGCAAGTACAACTACAGGAACAAGATGGATTAAGAAAGGAGGGAAGCAGAGAAGAGGTGAGAGGTGCTTATTCTTATTATCACAAACCTTGCACCTTGGCTGTCTGAGTCCTCTAAAATATAGGTGTATATGCCTATAAGTTTTCACTGCAAACCATGATTATGCCTAAAACAGTGAGACGTTTGTGATGCTCTTCAAGGAAGGTGTTAAAAACTTGTTCTTTCGAGTAGAGCCACTGACCCTACAGCAGAAGAAAACTAGCAATGAGCTGCTACCCAGCACCTGCACATGCACAGGGGTCCAAAGCAAGTGAAGAGCCTTTGGGTGATGTCGTGCACATGAACTAAATCAGGTAGCTGGGATTTGAAGGCTATTGAGGTGAATGGACTTGCACGTGACCCTTCTAGGCAGAAAGAGCCAGTTTTTATTCTAGGCATTACACTTGTGTAACCTGGCAGAATATTCTAGAGGAAAGAATAATGGGACCAGAAAGAAACAACACCCTTTCACATTATTAAGCATAATAAACATTTATGCTGTTTTCAGATCAGCAGCTGAAGTCATGCTTCATTTTGGGTCTATGCATAGCATGTCTTTTTCCAGACTCAAAAAGAATGCTGTAATTTAATGCAGGCTGACAGACTCAGTTGATGTTTTTGTGTCATCTTGGGGGGAGAGGAGGAGTTGGAGGAGGGAAGGAGGCTGAGGTGGAGAAAGGGAGGGCAGTTGTTCATCTGGTCTTTATTTCCTTTCCCTGTTTCTTAATAGTTCAAGCAAAGGCCCATTCCAGCTAGAAGCAATGACACTCTTATTGTGGTATTTATTTTTGGAGGAGGACAGATCACAGCCTGTTCCATGTACAAGCATCCTGGGAGCCTCCACAACCATGCTGTTTTCAAGTAGAGAGATTAGAGGGGGTTTGGGTAGTCCTTGTGTTGCTTTTTGTTACAATGGGAGGATTTCTAAAGAGGTCTCATGCTTTATCTTTTACATAAAGAATTTCCTAGCCTCACCTTCTGCCATGTGTTTTTTGTTTACTTTTCAAAATCTGTGGAGACATTACAAGCAGTTAATGGAAAAGTACGCTTTTGACCATCTTAAACCAACCAGGTTGTAAGGAAAACACTGTGTAAAAAAAAAATAACATCTTTTAAGCAGAGCCTTTATAAAAATGGCTCAAAAGGTGAGGTCAGGGTCACCAATAACAGGTCTTGAAGTAGTTCTTGTTCTAAACCCTTATCTGAGGATTGTATAACTCGAGATTCACGCATACTGCTCACTTTTGTAGAAACAAACATTAATTACACTCCCAGAATGTGAGGTACACTAGTACTGCCTGTACTCCAGATGAATAATTGAAGCAAAGCAAGATCAAGTAACTCATCCACAAACTCAAAGAAAGAGGCTGCAGTCAAGTCAGAAAAGCCTAGGCTTGCAGGGGCCCAGTCTGGTGCCTTAACTACACAATCACATTCCTCTTATAATGTGCAATCTGCAGTTGGATTTTCCTTACTGTAGTTATACATGTTCTTATACAGTACACAGGATATGCTGTGAACCAGCTCTTGCATCTTTAAGGATTTAGTAGGTAGTTGTAAGCGATCCTGCCCCTTTCAAAGCAGAAGGAAGGAAGAAGGCTGAGGAGTTCTAGAAGCATCTTTTCTCCTGAAACTCACTTTTATTATCCTAACATTTCTTTTGCTTTCCAAGAGCTGTCTTGAAGAGATAAATCATTACAAGAGCAAAAGCTTTTCTAGTTTAGGATAAAAGAAATGCATTGCTGTTATGATTCATACACATATGAAGGGGACAAAAAACCCCAGTGTGTCAGTCCAGAGTGTGCAACAAGCTGTGAACAGTCAAATCAGAGCAAAACAAGCCATTTTGTCAGTGGTGTAACACTGTTTAAGATACACTTCATATTACATTGTGCAGTTGAATTTAAATAGTAATTGCTTCGCTACCTTCTCTTCCTCCCCACCTCATACATTCTCAGTCTCTCAATGTTATACCTTCCCCTGCATACAGAATACAGGATTAACCAGGTTGGAAAAGACCTTCAAGACCATCAAGTCCAACCTATCACCCAACACCATCTAATCAGCTAAACCATGGTACTAAGTGCCTCATCCAGTCTCTTTTTAAACACTTCCAGTGATGGTGACCCCACCACCTCCCTGCCCAGCCTGCAAGAGCAAAGAGCTTGTCCTTTGGCCACCATGAGAGCCTGTTCAGTAATCAGCATAGGAAAGTGGTATGTTTCTTAAATATTTTACTCAGTTAAGGATATTAAAATATCTGTTGTATCGGGTTGACCTTGATGGGGGCTACAGATTGTTAGAAGAAAAATAGATGATGCTTTGGGATGACACAGTTTTATTGGGACACTAGGCAAGTTAATAATTTTACATATATGAATGAATGGTGTCAAAACTTCTAATTAAATAATTAGTGAGGAAATTACAATAAATAATATCATCCAAGTCCTTCAAACACCTCTGCCTTAGAAGAAAAAATACTATGTCATAAAGCAGTGGTCTCTTCTGATATTCCTGAACATCAGACTGTGTTTCTAATTAACAAGCAAAAGTAGCAGATTCCCAAGTTAATGTTTCTTCTTGAGATAAGTGAGATATTCAAGTCTGTCCCAAAAATACTTTCAGCAGGTGTAGCCCAGCAAATATATGACGAGGAGGAAAGCCACAACAGGTGCAGCCTTACAAAAGAATAAAGGCACCAAAATACACAGATAATCATAGAGCAAGATTTTTACAAAGCCACTTGAGCAGCAGAGGAAGCTATTTCCCATCAGCACCTACAATCCTATTTAATACAGATCCTCTCTCTTCCCCTGTGTAAATCCAGACCAAAATAATATGAAGCTGCACTCAGTATAAGATTAAGCTATTATGGTTCATGAAGAGTTCTGTACTAAATGTTTTGCAAATTGTTGTGTCTGCAATTATAGCTCCTACGCAGCTTTCACAAATAGTTCAAATAGTAGACAACACTTACTCTGTGTGCAGTTTCTTTACCTGGACACTTAAGGAAAGAAATACCATCACAGTATCAACACCATAATTCAATCCAGATCTCTTCAGGTAGAAACTTACACATAAGCACATCTTAGAACAGCCATAAAGCAGAAGCCAACATCCTACATTTTGAATGGAGCTTCAAAAGCACCTGGCAGTCAAAGTTGGAATAAAATGACCTCCAGCGACATCTGTCTACTTCCCAATGTATTTTGCCTCTAGAAAGGTCACAAACCAATGGGAAGCCAGGTTTGCTACCAGAGCTATTGCACTGCTTTTTAAAGGGTAGAAGATCCTCATTTAAGCCTGTCAGTGCATCACTAAATCAGTGCCCACATTAGTCCTAAGAGAAATCTGAAATCCACATCTGAGGCGGAGCAATTAAACAGGTCAAAAAATATGAGTCTTGAGCTCAGCTTGGAATAAGTAATGTTTGATTATAGCAAGGGTGTGATCCTCACAGCTCCAAACCTCCAATTCTAGCTACTGAGAAAAATGCCAACATATTTACTGTAGTGTTCTACCAGAGAAGAAGGGGGAGGGAGAGAGGAGGGAGTATTGCCATTGTGTGTTTTCAAGCAACGGATGAAGGGGGACAAAAAAGTCCACACATCAGGAAACTATTAAAATGAATACATTCCTAGTTTCTTCATAATTAATTCAGCATGGCCAATTTTGTATCAGAGAAGGGGAAAGAAAGATTTCAACTACTTCCTTTTATCTCAGGCTGCTTGGAAGAATATGGTCTTATAACACAGAAAAGAAGTGCCTCGCTGCACTGTAGCAGGCGAGCATAATTAACTCTTCCACATGCCTAATTTGATAGGCAAATCCCTGTTTTCTGTATGACACACAATACTTATACAGCAGAGATTCAAGTTCATTTAGGCACTATCCATCCCCACTTACAGGCCCATCATATTTATCAAATAATACATAGAAAATAGTTCTCTCTACACAGTCCTCCTAAGGGGGATATTTTTCAGTATGCTTGCTTTGTTGTGCAAGTTAACATTTGGTTTACATTTTGACAGTTACCTTCACATGTGTAAGAACCAGAGACTATTCTTTCTTGAAATTTTAGGTTCTGGGTTAGGCTAGGTTATGCAATACTTTCAAGAGAAGATTCATTAGATAGCTATTTGCATGCTCAAGTAATTCTATTGTTTTGAAGGTCCTATGGGAACAAACCTGTTAAAGCTGTGATTGGCTGAAACTGTAGAGCTCCCAAACAATCTATCTTTCACAGTCATTCAACATGCAAAGAGTTGCATGCACAGGTTAAAAAGTCCTTAAAGTAGAAGTAACCAAGATAATTATTTACAACTTTCTTCAACAGGAGATTGAGTTTGGATTAGGTGAGTTCTGTGGTTCTGAAAGTCTACCAAACATATTAAACAACTGATCATTGCCTCTTTCCCTGTATATGATACAGGGTGTAACTGGTTGTATAAGCATATTCTTTGAAATTCTAAAACCTGGAACACTCATGCCAACACGCAGAAAACAAAGTAAAATATGAGGTTTGTTAGAATTTTAAATGCAAGGGGAATTTCACCTCCTATTAAGGCTCCACTAACAAGCTTCCTCTTGAGAGAACACATTTCTGTGCCATACACCACACGCACACAAATTTTCTTCTATTAAAACAATTGAAATTTTTAAGTGTTATTTATTTAGTATGTTATAACAGTGCTATATTCAAGGTTACACTGCACAAGCTACATCATGGTATGTAGCCCAAAGTGATAATAGTGTCACCAAAAACACAGAAATGGCAGGGAACAGCAAAAGGACCTCTCCCTGCTACAAATGCTACTGTCCGATTACATGAATTGATCAAGATTAGGCAGGACATCTCTTAAGGCTTCATACTTCATCCATGTATTCTAAGTCCAACACCAGCTTATAATCACATCCCTCTCTTTCTCAAATCATTCCCTATTACACTGCTTACTTGTGTAAAAGCCTCCAAGTAATTTTTTTTATTAGGACAAAGGCCTTTGAAAACAGCTTGCTATTACTTGATGATCTTTGAGGTCTCTTCCAACGTTGGTGATTCTGTGATTTAATACAGTTGTTTTCACAGTACTGTATGGTATTGAGCTTTTAAATGTTTGGGGTTTGTGTTTGTTTTTTTTTTTTTGTTTTGTTTTGTTTGTTGTTTTTTAAATATTTGCTGTTGCTATGTGGAGTGCTGACTAGGATTTGCAAAGAAGGAAATCTATACTATTGACTTCTTAAAGCATTCAGTGTTTAGCGATTAACACATGAGATAGTAACTAATATCTGGCAGTTCGGCACCTATGTTTTAAACTGACTTAGCACAGAAATATTATGTATCTTTGGTGGTTCGAGTGATCAGCTCAACTCAGCATTTTGCAGCACAAGAAAAACCTTTGTTCCAAAACGCATGGCTAGGATTCAAAAAAGAAAACCCTGCAAAACCAGATTTTTAAATATTAGAATGTTTGCCGAGCCAGCTTCTTGGATTTTGAGACTTTCATCAGCATGTCCGTGACAACCATGCCTATTGCTTTAATCATTATCAGAAACCATGTGCATGCTATTAGTAACAAATAACTGCCAAATTTTACTCTTGGTTTACCATTATGGAAATGACATCAAAATCACATTTAACATACAATATGTTGACAACACTGATTTTTTCAAAGCAATCAAGAGATATATAGTCTTAACTTAAAATAACAAACATAAAACTGGTATTCCACTATTTCAAAATTTACCTGTAAAAGTTCATTGACGTGGCTTAATTGATATGCTTCCCCAAAGAGTAAGACTTGGAGAATGAAAATGTTTGTAATAGCAGAAATAGGGTATTTGTTCAAGCAAAATTAAAAGATTAATATTATTGTGGATTGTATGCACTACACAAACTTGCATGATTTGTTTAAATGTTCTGCTCCTGGAGAACTGTGTTCCATTCTGAAGACCACCCTGCTAGAAAGACAGTAACTGCAGGACCAAGAAAGTAGAGGACTGTATTTATGTTCAGTAGAGGTCAGTGTATGAAGATGAAATTAAGAAGAAACGTGTGCAGGGGCAAGCTTCTGTATACATTTGTCTGTGAAATTATTGTCCGTATAAGGCAACAATATACTATTAGCAAGAGCAGAATATGTTGAACCCTGGAGCAGCAACCAAAACACAGAGAGCTTAAGCAGTCTTACCTGCTTCATATCAAGTAAGATTTTTCTTCACATCACTAATGCAGAAATTATACTAGAGAAAAGAAAGCTATAACACAACTTTAATTTCTTTTCTGTATGAACCAAACATTCTTCCCATATTGCATGTACTACTTAAAGATTTAGCAATATTGCATTTAAACACCTCAGAAGCCTTCAGTGTCACAGATTAGCAATACCATACACCAGTAGCATGGACTACATGCAGCAAGGAAAACAAGACCAGGTATATTGGAATTAATTTGCTAAACAACTTCTCTGTGTGTCTGCATATTCTGTTGATACTCAAATTCAAATGTATACAAAAGTCAGGAAGGACAAGGGAAAAAAACATTGACCAATCTAAGGATTCCCTTTTACAGGCCATTTTGAAATGAGCGTGTAAGTGCGCAAGTGTGTCCTCATTCTCCACATAGCCTACAGAGAGCTGAAAAAGGTCAGAGGAGTTCAGTGAATTTCCCAGGACTACAACTTGCTACACAGTCAGGACTAGAATGCCAGGACACCCACTATGCCAATACTTTCTTTTTCCTTTTCGAATTGAACATTTTGTGTATGCTTTATCAGCATTTCATCTTTCTCAAAACTATGCATGTACAGTGGTACAAAATAAGAGTCCTAGGTGGGGTTTATGCCATCTCCTAGTTGTGCTGACTTGTAATTGAGGGCATTGGACAGCTCACACTTCAAAATACAGTTCTGGTCCTCTCATTCCCACAAACCACTTGGGAGATGGTCAGCATATCAAGCTCTTCACTATTATTGCTTTTCTGCTTTATTGAAGCATCTTTACAGAGTTCTTCTAGGAAGGGCATCTTCCTGTCAGTGTCATGCTGACTTTATCTCCCCCTTGTGCTGTAATTCTTACAGATGTGCAATACAAACTCAGGGGAGGATGGAGGGAAGAATGTTAAATAAATTGTTTCTCTGCATTTCAGTTTGAGGGAACTCTCCGGCCCTTGTTTATAATGAATCTAGTTTTAAGCAGTGCCTGTGAGGGGATTTGTTTTGGTTTTGCTGACTCTGCAAACAGATACTTTGAGAGAATTGTCTAGGGAAAGCAAAGAGTCCTTTATTATGTTCATCACTGCCAAGTGATTTGGCAGATTCCTCCCTGAGATGTACAATCCACTAGGTTGAAAGAGAGCTTGGCTGGCCAGTTAGCAGCAGAAAAGCTCAACTTAAACACATTTAAAATCTTATAGTGGCAAATTTGTGGTTTTGGCTGAAGAAAGAAAGAAAGAAGACAAAAATTAGAGGCAGCTGGGTGTCAGTGAAGAATGGAATATCAGCACTGTTTTCATTGTTGTGCCATGAAAAAAGAAAACAAACGAAACGCCAAACCCATAAATTTGCTATAGCTAAGTCAGATATGTGCACTGGCTAGGTAGATCTGCAAAGATTATTTTGTTTGTCTGGAAGACCAAGGTTACGTATTGCTGTCTCATGAATCATAAGGCAAGGTCTTTTCATTTGGCTAACTGCTAGTGGCCAGAGGACCCAGGCCAGACGGAACCCCCTTCAGCCTCTGTGCTAAAAACACCAGTCCAAGACCAGTTTCAGTTTATGCTTGAAGGTCATGAGGAGAAAAGGGTCTCTAGACCACCACAGCTCCCACCCCAGGGGTACCTCAAGGAAGGAAAGCTCTCCCTGCTGCAAATTCCCTGCTGGTTTCTGAAATCAAAACAGCACAAGGAATCTGTTGCTTAGGCCTACAACTGGACTACAAGACATACTTCAGGTAATGGCTACTTTCTGGTCCTTGTAGAAAAATCTGTTTGGTTTTGATCATCCCCAAAGGCCTACCTGCCCTGGTTGCATTAAATGATCTTTGAAACATAGGACTGAAGATACATAGAGGTGTTGGAGAACCATAGCCTGTTCTGTCACACAGCCAGAGAAAATCCTAGAATACGACATTGAGACATATGTCAGGAAATGGCTAGCCTCTGGTCCTTGACAGTAAGCCTGTCAAATCAGTATTTACAGCACAAAATTGTCAACTGAAAACAAAAATTTTGTTTGCATTACAGTTTGTAACCTGGTTCAAATGTTTCAAACCATAGTATCATGGAGGTCCCCCTAACCTTCTGCAGCTAAGGGTGGAAACCAGACCAAGGAGGAAAAAGGGGCCAATCTTGAAGGCAATGGGACAACATGTGTTAACATGGTAACAAAGTATTTTGCCATTATGAATAGGTGCATAACTTTGCCATGCTAACTTGGAACATAAATAAATCCCTGTCTTCAGAAAGGGTAAAAGATAGAGCTCAGTGAGAAAATTACAGGACCTAAATCTCAACTAATGTTTATTATTAAACATCATTCAGATCAAGCCAGGTTAGGGAAGGAATCTTTAAAAAAGGTAAATCTCACATTTTGTAAAATAAGAGTCGTTGGGTTAATATCAAAAAGACAAAATGTGTCTTCTCACTCTTTTTTTGGCACTTAGTTAAGAAAAACCTTTGATGAAAACAGTTCTTGCCCTCCAGCTGGATGAACACTAAGACGCCTCTGTCACAGAGCAACCGGGTGCTTGAGCACCCTGCCAGGCAGGGCTGGCTGCTTCTGTGCCAAGGAGCAGGCTGTTCCTTGGAAATGTTTATGTAATTCAACTATGCTGCTGCTGAATCCACAGACATGAGGAAAAATAAAAATAAATTGTAAAAAAAGCAACATAGAAGACAGCCAACCTCAGGGCTCTCAGGCCATTAATGTATCTCACTCAGGTTTTCGCCTTGCATCAAATACTGATAAGTTTCTGTTTTGTTTGGACCTGAAGGGTGGAGGGAGTTGGAAGGTTGCCTTTGCTGCTGTCAGTGCTTCCTATATGATGTTCCTCACTAGAGAAAATGAGCTTGCTTGTTTGAGAATTCAAATTCCCTGTGGGGCTCAGTTTGGGAAACTGAAGATATGGGAAGGAAACTAATGTCTGTCAGGGTGAAGTATAAACATCCATGCAGCAGAATAGTGAAACACCTACAGAGAATGTTGTAGCTTTGCCAGGAAACTAATTAAATTCACCAGCTGAGGAGGGAACTATGACAGCCAAATAGTTAAAATAAATCAGAAGTTTCATCTAGTAATTATAACAGGAAATGACTGCCAGAGTCAGGGCTCCTATGTTCTTTTCCTGGTTCTGTTTCCTATTTACTGAGCAAATCGGAGCGCGCCAAGTTTTAAAAGTAGCTCCTAATCTGTAAAGTCTCCATTTCTGGGTGCCCAACTGTATCACAAAGGGCTTCACGAGCCAGTATCCTTGGTGCCCTCTTGTGCACTTGTGAGGGCAGAGCATTTCAGGGCATTGGTGTTCGAAGTCAACTGCCCAACCTACAGTTATCAGCCTGCTCAAAATGGCCATGCCTGGAAGTTTCCCCTGCTTGGAAATTGTGGTTTGCACAACATATCGCTGTGGGAGTCTAAATGTTTAAATGCTTTTTATGGCTGGCATAACATAGTGCAGTGGGAGTGTTATGTTTAAATACTGTTTGTAAACATTTTCAAGACTTCTCAGACTACTGTCTCCCAATGTCAGTGCTGTTACTTTTGGAAATAATGTACTCTTACCAGCACACTTTCTGAAAGGACTGCTTCTTGCTAAAGACAATGAAGCTTCATTTCCAGGTCTAACTGCAGGAGGTAGTGCGAGTATAGTGGGACTGAAACTGAGAATCAGGAATAACTTGTCTTCTGTTCAATGACACAGCCCCACTTGAAATGTCTCTCCATCATGGAAGCTCTCTGTACCCAGGGTTCCTATTCAATTCCATGAGAATTTCTAAGAGAAACGAGCGTGTAACTCCTTCTCACACTGACTTGAATTGTACCACAAATTCCTCAGAGAGAGCGCCAAATTAAGTGTTCAGAATAAGGATGTCTTGATAAATTAACATTTTCCTGCCCTACATTCAATTACAATCTCCCATCCTTATGAAGGGACACCATGAATCAGGGGATCACACTGGCTGTTTGCCAGCACTCATTTAGATGTAGAAGTCCAAGTGTTTTTATTACAGCAATGAACTTTATTCCCCCTCTTCTAAACAATACTTCTGTAAATATACATGTATTAGTGTCAGCTTCATCTTTGCATGATCCAGAATATTTACAGTGGCTTATCAGATTGTGTGTCATGAAGCAAATTACAGGTGTTTGCCTCTTTGTAACAGAAGTTGCTGCTGCATCTGATTGAGAATATTGTTATGGTAAAGGAATAACATGAAAAATAGACAATGTTGTTTACTGAAATCATGGGGGGGGGGGGGGGGGAGGAAGGGGGGAAGGGAAGAAAAGAAGCCAGAGTAGGTTTGTGGGCCCCCTAGTCCTCATCCACTCTCCAGTATGGGACAGGTGAGGGGTAGAACATTTAGTGTTCGTTTTCCTTTCTCCCATGTTCAGCCTTGAAGGAACCACAGTATACACCACCTCCAGCAGCTATGGGAGCTCTACTCTCAGAGCTTCTTCCAGGCTCAGGTCTTTTGCCAACCACCTGCTTTTTCAACCCATGTGCTCACATAGAAAAGAATTTGGATCTACACTAAGGAATTATACAAGCGCCTAAAACAAAGAAAGACCCTTTCACAGCATAATGAAACATTTACCATCTGTAAACTTCATCTGAGAACATGGTAAAACCCCAACAAACAACCACAAAAACAAAACAAAACAAACCCACCCCTAAAACAGAGTCATGACAAAAGCAAAGTAACATCCACTAGACAAGAATAAACAAAATAATAGCACAAATATGGGGAGTATTTCATCACCTGTTTAAAGACTCTTGAAAAACAGCTTCACCTTTACAGCTGTCTTTAGGACAGCTATATAGAATACTCTCACCTTCACCTTAACACATTGGCATAATATGTATCTTGCCTTTTTTTAATTTTTTGTAAATTACAGCACCATTTTCGCGAGTGTATTTAGAAAAAGTAAAAATTTTTGGATAATGTCATTGTCTAATCCACTACAGCCCATTCAGGAATACCTTCCCATTTCCTTCAAAATGGTTTCACTAAGTTTTATGTTTACCAAAAGCCAGAAACCCAGTGAAGTTCATGAAATTAGTTATTTTCACTAATCAAAACTATGTCTTTCATTTGTACTCAGTCCCTGTTTGTGCACTCCCATATAGTAATGCATATCCACATACTAATGATTTGCCAATATTTCATTGTTTAAAGGCTGTGCAAAGCTGAATTACAAAAAAATTTCTTGATGATAGGTTCTAAGGTAATGGGCAAGGGTCTAATTCAAAAATGTAATCCTTCAGTAGTGACCTATTTCTCTGGATTATAGAATGAATAAGGTTGGAGAAAAACCTCAGAGATAATCAAGTCCAACCTGTCACCCAACATGATTAACTAAGCCATGGCTTCAAGTGCCATGTCCAATCCCCTCTTGAACACCTCCAGGGATGGTGACTCCACCACTTCCCTGGACAGGACATTCCAATGGCCAACAACCCTTTCTGTTAAGAGCTTTCTCCTCACCTCAAGCCTAAACTTCCCGGCACAGCTTGAGACTGTGTCCTGTTGTTCTGGTGCTGGTTGGATGCTGTGTATAATACTAGCAATATGTACTCAGAAATGATTTTATCATAATGGAATGGATATTAAAGCTATTAACCACAAAAAGTATATGGGCACATTTCTAAATACCATGTTCAGTGTCACAAGTGTTACAAGTCAGAACTTTCAAATACTTCTTACAGAAGTTACACTCAGAACTGTTAAACTCTGGCTTCAACATATGAACTCTTCATTAAAGGGGTATGACCTTCATGCCTGTCTCTAGTATCTTTTGCCCAAAGTATCCCAGTTATAAGAACCTTAGTTTCCTCTACCTTGACATTCATAAGGCTTTTGACACCGTCTTCCATAACATCCTTGTGAGTAAGCTCAGGAAGTGTAGGATAGAAGAACAGACAGTGAGATGGATTAGGAACTGCTTACAAAATAGAGTCTGAAGAGCTGTGATCAGTGATGCCAAGTCCAGCTGGAGAGCTGTAACTGGTGGAGTCATCTAGGGATCAGTGCTGGGTCTGGACCTGTTCAACATCTTCATCAATGACATTGATGAGGGGACAGCGTGTCTACTCAGCAAATTTGGTGACAATACCAAACTGGGAGGCTTGGCTGATACACCAGAAGGCTATGTGTCTAGGCCTTGCTGAATGGCCGGACTGGAGAGCAGGGCAGAGAGGAACCCGTTGAGGTTCAACAAGGATAAGTGCAGAGTCCTGCAACTGGGAAGGAATAATAAACTGCACCAGTACAGGTTAGGAGGTGATCTGCTAGAGAGCAGCCTTTTGCAGAAGGGCCTGGGAGTCCTGGTGCCCTTAGAGGGGCCCCACTTGGAATACTGTGTCAAATTTTGGGCTGCCCAGTTCAAGAGGGACAGGGATCTCCTTGAGAAAGTCCAACAGAGGACTACAAGGATGATTAAGGGACTGGAGCACTGCCTTATGAGGAAAGGCTGAGAGACCTGGAGCTTTTTAGTCTGAAGACAGAGAGGATCTAATAAATGCATACAAATATATGAGGGCTGGGTGTCAAGAAGGAAGGGACAGCCTCTTCTCACTTGTGCCCTGTGGTAGAACAAAGGGACAATGGATATAAACTGCAGCACAGGAAGTTCTACCTCAACATGAGGAAAATATTCTTTACCATAAGGGTCACAGAGCACTGGAACAGGCTCCCCAGAGAGGTTGGGGAGTGTCCTTCTTCGGAGACTTTCAAGACCCATCTGGATGCATTCCCATGCACTAGATTACATGGTCCTGCTCTGGCAGGGGGCTTAGACTCAAAGATCTCCAGAGGTCCCTTCCAACCCTTAGCATCCTGTAATCCCTGCTACTCTCGCACTCTCTTTTTTGGTCATTTATTGCTTCTTCCTTTTGTTTTACAGGCTCGTCCAAAAGGAGAAGGCCTGACTCCATACCAGGGCAAGAAACGCTGCTTTGGTGAATATAAATGCCCCAAATGCAAGAGAAAATGGATGAGTGGAAACTCCTGGGCTAATATGGGACAAGAATGTATCAAGTGCCACATTAATGTTTATCCTCACAAACAGGTGAGAAAAGTACAGACATGCTGGCATACATGCTTAGAACTAGGAATGCTCTTGAATTTGTAAAGCATGGGTAAGACTTAAAGAGGAACTTGACATGGACTACAACATGCCTCAAACACTGATTCTCGGAAAAGCTGCTCCTAGAAATCTGGGCTGGTGTTAGAGTTACAAAATTATTTCAGTAAAAATACCTCCAAAACAAAACCATAACCTGTTATTACAGAAACAAAGTGTGGGGTGTTATAATCACAGATGGAGTAAAACAAGTTCAGCAGCAACAACAGGCCTAGTTATTCTGATTCTCTTCATATTTCCACCAATTTAATGTTCATTGTATGGGTATCAGTGGAGTTATGTCCCATGCATACTACTACTTTTACCTGATGAAATACAGCTGGATGTGGTCTCACATTGTCATGGATTGAGTTGAACCTGCTGCTGTTATTCATACCATGCCGCAGTCATGCCAGCTTCAAAAAAATCAAATTGCTGACTGAGGCTTGAAGTTCAGATTACCACGTGGGAGTGGTTGCTGCTTCTGGGTTCCGAGTTCTCTGGGTGCTGTTTATTTCCACTGGGATGGCAACAGGACAAGGAGGGATGAGGGAGTAGTTTTCTGCCTTGGGCTTTTGGCTCACTTGCTTCTACTTGCTGCCATCCTTGTTCTGCAAATAGGCTAAGGTAATTATGTGTTTTGTACTATGTTTTTTCTGATTTTGATCAGTAAACTCTATTCTCATCTCACCTTTTTTTTTGGTCTGAATTCCAAGTTTTTATGTGTTACCTTTCCCTCACTTCTGTATTGAGAAAATATCCAGGTTAACCTGCTGTAGGAGAAGGGCTGTTTTGGGACAGCTTTGGAAGGTTATGGGGAAGATTTGCCTTTGCTGGAATTAGAGAAAGTTATGTTTAGTCTTTGACTCAGAAAAGAACAAACATCTTGTGACTGAAAGAAGAAATTGGGTGGAATTTGGATGGATGTGTTAAAATATTGTTTTGTTATTTTAGCCTATTGTATGCCTTAATTACATGCATGCCAGTAGAAAATAACCAATTAAGATGTGACACATGTGCCTTCTGATAGAGTATAACACTTTGCTGTATAATGTAATAAATGTCTTCACCTGCTTACATCTTGCCCTGGAAGCTGTGCTCAGGGTGATTTGAACACCTATATGAAAGCAACCTGCTGGTGTAGTTTGACCTTTTTGTTCTGATTCAGACCATTACACACTGCTATGTTTATTTATGAAGATTAGTGATAGAACAATATTAAGATGACTGCTGCCTACAGAATTCTTTTATTAATGACAGTAAAGCAAGACAACTTGAGAGGTTTCTCAGTTTCCATAATGCCAAGTGATGCCCCAGCGAAGAACTTCAAGAGAAAGCCTTTTAAGCTAAAAGGGTCAGGTCTAAGCAGCAGCTCTGCTAGGAAAGCTGTAACTGCCATCCTGCCAGCCATTGCTCATATGGTACACAGACCTTTCTTTTGTGATCCCTGCAGACCACAGTTGCATCTGTCCCTTGAGGTCATTTCCTGCATTTCCAAGCTCACAATGGTAAAACTGTCAGTTCCTGCTTCTATCCCAACAGAACTAGTCACAAGCAGTCAACCAATTCAGCAGTCTTTAGTGAGAGACCAAATCAACTGCATGAAGTCATAGCCCTCATTTTCCTGACAAACCAGGCTGTAGACTGTTTGTCAAACATGAAATCTCATGCGGAAAGTCACTTTTGACAACCCCACGAGAAATAAATTTGTCCATCAGGGAAAAGATTGAGGGGAATTTCAAAATGCAGAAAGTTGTTGTAGATTGAGAAAGGGGGATTATTTTCAAAGAGTCTGGAGGTGTGATTTGCCTGAGGTGTAATATATCCTGGCTGCATCTCAGTAATAAATAGAGCCCTTCATGGGTTGTATTACCTGCTGCCCAGTCAGAGAGACTGCTCAAACCATAGATCATTTGGATGTACATGTAATAGATGCCAAGGAGACTCCATCACAAGCCTTGTGTGTCACAGTTGCCAAAGTGCTAGCAAAGTTCTTATGAAAACCTTTTTCCATGGGTATTATAAGGAAGACTTCCTATCATTTCAATGATATTTCGGGGGAGAGAATCAGGGTAAACAAAAATCTGAAGGCTTTGTTACTGTAAAAAGACAGGAATATTGAAATTCATTGCAGCAAGCAGACAGATGAGATATAATTAAGAATTGCAGTTAAAATATAGCATTCGAAACCAGCCATGTTTGTGGCAGAGGCTTTGAAGTAACCTTGGCACACTTCACTACAAGAGGATCTCCCCTCCCTGCCCCCCCCTTTTTTTTTTTTTTTTAACTGTACAATGAACATTTAGAGTTCCCTAATATCTTGTGAATATCTTTGTTTCTGTTGGCCAGTTGAGATATGATCCTTTCTCTGGGCTAATGCCACTATGATTCCAAACCTGAAACCAAGACACCATCTTTAGACCTTGTAGTCTAATTTCACTGACAAAACTGAGACTGGAATCTATATTGCAAGTGAGAAAAAGCAAGGAGCTCTTTTTTTGCAGAAATATATCTATGGAAGGAAAGTTAAGCTTGGTGAGTGCTGTGGGAGCTGAAGGAAGTAATTGCTGGGACCACTCTCCATCTTTCAAAGATGGAGAACAGGCAAGGTGCCTAAGGATTGGAGAAAAGTTAGTATTACTCCAGTATTCAAAAACAGCAAGAAGGAAGACCCAGAAAACTACATACCAGTCAGCCTCATATCTGTTCCTGAAAACATGATAGAAAAGCTTGTTCTGGGTGTCATCTCAGTGCTTGTGGAAGAAAAGGGGGTTATCAGAAGTAGTCAACATGGATTCACCAAGGGGAATTTGTGTCTGGCTAATCTAATAGACTTCTACCAAGGGCATGACTGGATGTATAGATGAAGAGAAGGCAGGGGACATGGTCTATCTTGACTTCAGCAAGGCTTTCAACACAATCTTCCACAGCATTCTCATAGACAAGCTTAGGAAGTGTGGGTTAGATGAACCACCAACGTAGCCCTGGGGCAGAGAAAGCAAATGGTATCCTAAGACGCATCAGAAGGTGGCAACCAGGTTTGGGGAAGTTCTTCTCCCCTTCTACTGCCCTGGTGAAGCCTCATCTGCAGTACTGTGTCCAGTGCCGGGCTCCCCAATTCAAGGACAACAGGGAACTGCTTGAGAAGGTACAGCAAAGGGCTACAAGATGATTAGGGGACTGTAACATCTGTCTTATGAAGAAAGGCTGAGGGTCTTGGAGGTTTTTAGCCTGGAGAAGGGAAAACAGAGCAGGAAGTATCTTATCAATGCTTAAAAATACTTAAAGGGCAGCACTAAGGAGGATGAGTCCAGTCTATTTTCAGTGGTTCCCAGAAACAGGTAACAGACAAGAGGTAATGTGCACAAACTTGAACATAGGAAGTTCCATTTAAACATGAGGAGGAACTACTTTACATCAAGGGTGGTGGAGCACTGGAACAGGCTGCCCGGAGAGGTGATGGAGTCTCCATCTAAGGAGTTATTCAAAGCCCATCTGGACACTGTCCTGTGCAACCTGCTCTAGGTGAACCTGCTCTGACTGGAGGGTTGATCTAGAATTCTAGAGATCCCTTCTAACCCCTATCATTCTGTGATTCTTTTACTAACTTACATGAGACAATCTCAGAGCTTTCAAGGTGTCTCATTCCTTGCCTCTGTTTAGACAGCTGCATCAAAATCCAGGCTGAGCACTGAAGTAATTCATCACATGCATGGAAGTACACTCTCGAGGGTGAGAGAAATTACATGATCATTGATTTGTAACACAAACATAAATGTTTATCTTGTTCTTCTAAATTTTCTCCTTCCTTTATGTTACTTTTCAAAGGGTCACAGGAAATCCACACTATACAAGTGATTATAGGCCTGGGAATATACATGTTTTGTAGTAAGAAAGGTTTTAAGTCATCTCTTAGGCAGAGTTGCCCCTCATGGCAGGGCTAAAGGAGTCTAATCTACATAATAGTACTAAAGTCTAAGATACACTGTGGAAGGATTGCGGCCTACATTTCTTCCCCAAGGTGTGCTTGCCATGAAGCCATATTC
Source organism: Picus viridis (assembly GCA_033816785.1). NCBI lineage: Eukaryota > Metazoa > Chordata > Aves > Piciformes > Picidae > Picus > Picus viridis. Next base: position 26,653,274 of record CM066586.1, read on the forward strand.
CTGTTATTTTCCAGGGAATAATCACAGAATTTGCAGTGCAGGTTTCCACTGCTAACCTCTGTTGCTATGTTCCCATGGCATTTCCAAAGGACACTAACTCAAAACGTGGAATAGCTTTGCTTATCTTGTGTTCATGTCTCACCAACAAGTATTGAAGCTATTCAAGGTCTTCAAGACAAGAATGCATTCAAGCTAGGCTTCAAGACATGGTGTTGGATGATGGGTTGGACACAATGATCTTGAAGGTCTCTTCCAACTTGGTTTATTCTATTCTATACCCTCTGTTGCATCTGATTAAACATACCATCAGTGGCCAGAACATAAAGAAAACAACATTAGTTCATGCACAGAGCCAGCAGCAAAGGAGAGCTAACAGGCTGCATGAGGTCAGCACTGCTTCTTGACAGAGCCTAGTGTTTACTAACCCATACAATGCTTTTTATCCAAGCTTCCAGCTTCACACCAGATTCTGTAAACATTTATCAGCATTTATCTGTGTGGTGTTACTCTGTACCATTTTGGAAAACATGCTCTACCCAGCCACCAGTACTTTTACACTAATGACTGGAGTTTGTAAAACCACGGTGAAAGATACTTAGAAATCCAGCATTTCTAGTTTCAGAGTTAAAGCACAAAAAAATAGAAGTAATTAAAAAAAAAAATCTTACTGTGCACCTCAGACTGTTGTAGTAGGTTTTTTCAGTCAGGACTACTACACCATCTTAACATTTGCTGTATATATTTTCTTTAGAATTTATATTTTCTTTAGATTTATTGCTTTGTTGGCACCAACCACAGGAGACTCCTCAGCCTTGTTTGAATTCTGGCTCATTTCTAGAAAATTTTAGCAATCACTTTCTGTCTCCCTCCCCAAGTGCATTAGTGGATCTCTTCAGATAATTATGTGCTCCTACTTCATTTTTTTTACTTAGTATCAGGGTATTTTCCACACTCTTCTGAATCTTCCATTAGACAGTTTTTCCATGTTAAATAACTCATCTAAGAACAGATGCTGCCTCTCCCTAGAAGCCATGTTTTTCTTGTGCTATTTTAACTCCATTAAAGAAAAAGAAATCTCTGTCATCATTCTGTAGCATCCATTCTTTCACTGCACTGCTGTGTGATGTGATCACAGTGCAGGTAATCCATAAAGAGATTTTTTTTTTCCCTTCTATTTAATTAAACTCAGATGAACTGGCCAGAGAGGACAACATTTATCTCTAGTGAAATAAGTGATTTCTACTTCTAAACAATCTTGTTGACATTTCTTCTCTGCAATGTGTTGAAATTCATCACCTCCTTTCCTTATTCCTTGCCCTACCATTTGGTGAACAAATTAGTCATTTTATCGACAGATGAAAGTCACTGTTAGTTTCTCAAAATTAGCTATCTTTATGTCAAGTTACATGCACCTCCAAAACTAGAAAAATTACTTAACTGCACACAGCTCAGACCATATCTGAAACCAGTCAGGGTCACATTTCCCTCATGAAGGCATATTCTAAAGAGTCTCTATTCACAGCAGTATGTACAGCATGAGAACTTAGATCAGATTGACCTACTCTGTTCTACATCTGATCCTGGGCAGCAGGGGACACATACACAGAGGTGCAAATACAGACACAGCAAACTCCCATCCACTGATATGGCCAAATGGGTGTCTCTGCATTTCACAGAATCACCAAGGTTAGAAGAGACCTCAAAGATCATGAAGTCCAACCTGTCACCACAGACCTCATGACTAGACCATGGCACCAAGTGCCACATCCAATCCCCTCTTGAACACCTCCAGGGATGGTGACTCCACCACCTCCCTGGGCAGCCCATTCCAATGGCGAACGACTCTCTCAGTGAAGAACTTTCTCCTCACCTGGAGCCTAAACTTCCCCTGGCACAGTTTGAGACTGTGACCTCTTGTTCGGGTGCTGGTTGTCTGGGAGAAGCCCAGTTTCCCCAGTTTCTTGCCAAACAGAGCAACCTCTGTAGAATCTGTTTGACAGCTGAAATACAACCATCACAAGGGCCACCAGGCCTCACTTCATCACCCTCAATGCTGGAGATTAGGATGCTTTTATCCAATTTAGGAGAAAAAAGAAAAGAAAAAAAAAAAAAAAGGAAACTAATTTCAGAATTACTTGATATTTATTGCAGTGAATTAGGAAGGTTGTTTTTTTTTCCAAAATCTAGGCTTGCCTTTTACTCCAGCCCTCATCTCCATCTCTGCATTTCATATTCCCCATGTGCTTTCCTCAAACCTATGGACTCCTCAGTCCTGTAGGCTTGTCCATTTTGTCACACAAAGGGTGGTTTGTGCATAAGTACTCACGTGTAACTGGCTTAGGCAATAATAGAGCACTGAAGATGATAATCTCCACTTTGGGATAGCTCTGGGGTAGCCATTCAAGCACATGTGCTCGTTCTGTGAATGGCTTGTGCATCTCTGCTCAAATCTTGATTTCCTGTGCATACCTTTCATTAGTGGGTCCCTGGAGAGGAGAGCAGTTACACTTCCCTGCCACCTGCTCTTTGTTCCTGGAGGCTTGTTTCACTCCAGGAAACAATCCTGTGCCAACTCTCCACAAGGAATGCCTTAATTCAGCCCTGTGCTCTTAATTCCACATACCCTATCTGTGAAAATGAGCCTTTAATCTCTCTGGGGCAGGAAAAGACTTCTCAGCTATTTTACAGCTGTGTATGTACTTCAGAGTGCTCTATAAATAAAGCTCTGAATTTCTGTATTTAAGAGAGATACTGAAGCATGTGTGAAAAGTAACATAAGAGCCTTATAGCTCTTGTGCTGCCATTCATTCCCCAATTCATCTGTAGAACAGGGAATCAGGTTGCTCTCACACTTGAATTGCACAGCTCCTCATCCCAAAGAAGCTCTGCAAGGATTTCTGTTCTCAAGACTCAGTTGTGTTCCTCATTTGGAAACTGCATTACCATCACATCTCTGAAGTAGTATAGCTCCCTGTGGGAGTGCTTACAGGAGTTCATAGGACATGGGGTGAGGACTGGAGTTGCAAGCTTAAGCCTTATTGAGGAGTAGAAGACCAAAGAATTACCCTGAAAAGGCTGCTCTATGGCTATTCCACAAGGAGTTTTCCAAGTAGTTACTTTAGCAACTCTACACATAAACATACATCTCAGATGGGAGTTAAACCTACCAAGGTTCCTTCCTACCTTCCAAGGAATTTGGATTTTGTAGTTGTGTTTGTTTATGCTCCTTTTTACCCTGCTCCAGAAATGAAGGCAGGCTTTACAGCCATTCACCAGTATTCTTGGCACTGTAATAACCCAGATGCCAAGCTTTGGATTCTCATTTTCTTCCCCTGCCTACTATAGCAGCAACATCTGCGCCTGTGGTTGCTTCCTGGCTGGCTTCTTATCAAGGCTTCTTCTCTGACTTTGTGGCTAACTCCAGTGCTGTTTGTGATGACAGCTGTTGCACTGGTGCAGAACCAGCCATCTGGTGACCGACTTGTCCTCTTGGACACTATTTTCTTCCAGCTGTCAGGGATTTACTGTTGGACTGGAAATAATTTGGTATGTAAATACATTTTTTCCTGATATCCAAGCTATTACTTCTATGGGCAATGCAGTGATCCCATCAGAGCTCTTATACTCAAATGCATCCACAGCCACCTCCCTTCCTCAAAATGGGGTGGGAGGGGTCTGATTGGTCAAACCCAAAAACTTTTCAGCAGTTTGAACTCTCTGCATATGCTCTTTTGACTCCAGGTTTAATAGAGCCTGCCCACACATTTTTGTGTGCTCTGACAACAGGAATACTGATCACTCCTGTCCACTGCTTCTCTCAAATCTAAGGAGATTTTCACTATTGAGCTCATGTCATTATCGTTCATTCCTCACCAGCCTATCCCACAGGTATGCTGTTGACAGAGGCTGCTTGCTTTGAGCATCACACCTCTGATCTGCAGCCTTATCACTGCCTCTTACAGCTGAGGGCCTCATTAACGCTCCTGTTCACTCCAAGGACACAGAAAAGCAGAGGGTCTGCTGCTCAAGGATGCACTGTGCATCCCTTTTCCCCTAGTGTGTAATTTTTCAGTAGGCTAAATTATAGCATGTGTGTCTTGAGGGAAACATCAGTTAACTGTCTTAAGGAGTCATGGCTCTCCAGCTATCCTGCTAGCTATAGTTGCAGCATCCATTTTTATTCACAGATCTCATCTGCCATTCACTCATTTCAGTTTGCTCAAGACTTCACTAACAAATCCAGACAATTGAGTGTTTTCTCACGTTTGAATTTTATTTTGATCCTTCAGCTATCAGTATTGCAAATGGTTACATTCTACAGCAAAACTAAAAACCATGCCAAAAAAATTCCACCTTCTAAATACAAATATAAGTAGCCACATCACTCCATTATACCTCTTAGTAGAGACAGTTTTCCTCAAGGATGTCCTGTAGTGATGTTTTTTCTGACACCTAACACTTCATAAGTGAGATTTTTGTTTTGAGAGTATTGGGTTTTTAACTGTCTTGTGGGGAATGCAGAGTTCATTCGGTACTTTCAGACTTGGACAGCAATAGTTTGCAATCAAAAGTTAATTTGCAGAACAGGAATTGCTATTTAAATTTATTTCAGCTTTATTCCCCTAAGGCAGCAGCTTCAGTCACTACCACCAAATGTCTTCCTGGTGGAGCTGCACAAGATTATTTCCACTCAGCAACTACCAGGAGAAAATTAAAGAAAGATGTACAAAATGAAGAACGTAAGAGTGCCCATCCCTGTCATTTTTACTGAAAATATGGACTCCCAAATCCTGGATTTTTGCATTTTAAAAAAGATGATAAAAATTTAAGTATATTTAAACTCTTCATTTAATAAGGGGGGGGGGGGAAGTGCATACCTTTGCAAGAGAAATATGAGCAGGATTTTCTGTTATTTTACAAGCTCCATCTCACCTTTAAGGAAAGGAATTACTTAGCCAAACAGTCTGCCCCCTTCTCCACACCCTCTCCAAATGCAAAGTTGAGCTTCACGCTACCAGCCTCTCAGTAGCAGCACAAAACTCTTGCAGCCTCCTCAGCTATTTGGAACTTCTGCATAATTCAGGCAAACCCCAGAACTAATATGCAGCATGCAAGAGTCCAGCTCTGCCACACCTCCCTTACACCAGCATGTTCTCCTTCCTCTCTGCTTCCACCATGCCAAAGCTGGTGAGAATTGTCCAAGGTCAGTCTGGGCCAAGGAAGTCCAACCTTGATGGACATGCAGCTCTTTAGCTGTCTAATATCCTGCGCTTTTATCATGGTGTAATAAAGGCTGCAAGGGTGTAAAGTTATTGAAGTCTTTCACAATCAGTAACAGACAAATGGCAGCAGGACAAGAACAGTTGCTTCTCAGGATGTTTGAAAGATTGGGGTTTTTTTCCCCCCTACAAGAAACCCATAAAGAGAAAGGAGCAAACTGATACAAGATGGAGTTTCATTTTATGCAAAAAATGGATTGAAAATTTTTGGGGCCACAAACCACACAATCATGCCACCAGAATCAAAGTTGCAGCGGCCCCCCACAATCCCCACAGAAACATGGCCCAGACTCTGCTCATCTCTGCTTCTTCCAGCTGGCCCTTGGCAACCTGCTTTCCTGTGTTCATAACCCCTCTCTCCCCAGCCTCTGTGTCGTAACACACTGTTAACAATAACATTTCTGAAATCAAAATGCTTTGCAAGCCAAAAAGCTGAGCTCAATCAACGCAGGGGGAAAGCAAACCACAGAGAGCTATTGTTTCTGAAAACTGTCCAAAAACTCTTGGCACTTCAAGGCATTCCCAACGTCCTTTGCACTATTTCCAGGAAAAATTATTCCCAAGACCTTGCATATTAAAAAAAAAAAAAAATCTGGCTTATATCAATAAACATGATAACTGCTGTATTTTTTCTCTTTAATCAGAGCACAGCTAGCATGTAGAAGCAATCAGAGCTGAGTCAAATCGTCTGTTTTAAAAGTACTATTTCAAAACTCTCAAATTCTCAACTGAAGAGTATAAATTAACTCCAAGGACTCCTGAGGCTGAGCATCATTTTTGACTTCACCTACCTAAAGCAAATTTTTGAAGAAAGTTTGTGGGCATAAGCGACAGAAAAGGTAGATGGGTGGTTTTCCTGACCAAATAAACATACTCAACTTTTCAGTGTTCTGGCAGAAGCACTGCCTGCACCAGTGGTTGGGTTGCAAGCCTAGAAACCAGACTGCTGCTTCCGATCTCAAATCCTAACATACTGACAACTTCCAACAATTCTTTCAAAGCTCAGTGGAATTGCAGGGGGAAGTTAAAGGATTTGAAGGAAATGAGGAGTCCATCTAGTTTCCTTATCCTCTACTTGATATGGGGAATCCCATTTGTAAATGAAGTTAAACTCAAAGACATAGCACATGGACAGGACAGACAAAATGCCAGGCAGTATCAATGGTAAGAACATTGCACTAGTAGCAAACTATTGTCAATCACCATTTAGTCCCATTTATTGTATTGCACAGCTAGTGAAAGCAATACAAGTGTTGCACTTGTCTAATACAACCAAGTATTTGCAGACATCCCTTGTTCAGGATAATAGAATACATTTTGTCTCATTGTAGCTATTTGGAGAGCTGAGAAACTCTTCTGTTCCCTGGATTATGAGCTTTTCTTTCAGTATTACATAGCCCCCCCTCCCCCTCCACCCCCCAAAAAAAAAAAACAAGCAGCAAGCTTTGAAAAAAACAAGCAAGCTTTGAATGTCTCTGTCCTTCCTGTCCACAGGGCCCCAGGTGGGTGGCTTTGAAATAAAGAACTTAGAAATTAAGATTTAGATGGTCTAGCATACCTCCAGATTTTATAGGTAAAGGAAATTCTTTAGGATTTAGGAAAGAAGTGAAAACAAAAGTAGTCAATTTTCTAGCCTGTATTTATTCAGTTCCTGCTCTGGGAATCTTATTTGTAACAGATAAGCAAGAGTCTAGTATCCATGTGAAAATGGTGAGAAGTTTATGGCTTGTTTTCAGGTTTTATACCACATCCTGTGTCTATATCCCAGTCCCACAGCACAACTGCTGTCTTCAAGGGAAGGCACAGTGCAGTGAATTAGCCTGTCAGGTACATTTCACATGGCAGGGGGGAAAAAAAGAAATTATGGTTTAAGGAATTTTGTTTGCTTTTTCAAATAAATGGTGCACTTTATGATGTTTTATCTCACATCTGCAGTAGCTCTGCTTATTAGACTTTCTAAACACTTAACCTCAGCAATATTTAACAGTATTTTGTTTTCAGAATGATTGTGAAACCCTTTGCGTATTATGTGAAATTAAAGAACAAAGATCTACTAAGAATAAAGCAGTTTCATTCCTCTACCCCTGCAAATTCACAAATATTATTGTAAAAAAATAATAGAGTCAATCTATTACTCAGGTTCAGGGCAAAAGGTTGTGTTGTGAGGTTGGGTCATTTATGTTTGTTGGATTTTTTTTTCATTGATGGCTTTACAGCGGCTCTACTTCAAAAACTGAAACCTCAGAAATATGAGGAATACTTAATTTGGCTGTGTAATCTCAGTGCACGGTTAAGACAGTTTTCTTGTCATAGCAGCTAATCCTAACGTTGGTAACACCTGCTGGCATTGTTGGGTGATGGTATTCCCATGCTTGAGACTGACATCTTTGGTCCATTTCAGGTACTAGAGACAAAAGAATCAACGTTTATGTCACTTCTTTCATAAATACAGTCCTCAATTCAGGTCTTCAGTTACCACCACCTTTAGGAAGAAGAGTGGCATTAAGCTGTGAGGCCACTCTGAGCCAATGCAGACCTGAAAAATACATCTAATCCCTTCAGGAAAGAAATACAGTATCTTTATAATTATTAGGAGAAAACTCAGCTAGGCATAAAACCAGGCTTCGCACGCGTAACAGAGGAATAGTGACAAAAACGTGGATTTAATCTCATTTCCTTCCCTTCATTACAGAGACCCCTGGAAAAGCCGGATGGCCTTGATGTATCGGATCAGAGCAAAGAACATCCCCAGCATCTGTGTGAGAAGTGCAAAGTTTTGGGCTACTACTGTCGCCGTGTGCAATAAACCTCGAAAGTGGCCTTCCTGTCCCCATCATCCTTGAAGATCCTCTGGCAGCATGCGATCAACAGCAACACAACAAACCGAGAGAAAAGCTAAAATAATTGCCAATACTGCCTATCTAATAATATGCCTTACCATTAATAGAATGTAACGTTTCTCCTGTGCATGCACAGGTATTTACAGGACTATGATTTGTATGCATACATATATATGTAAATTTATATATATATGTACACACACATATAAAGCGTTACTGATAGCGTTCACAACAGAACCATGGCCGCAGGTTCTGCAGATTGTTTACACAAATCTTATTGTCATGGCCAGGTGAAATGAAGTGCTATTTAATAGGCAAGGTATAGTATTCACAGGGAGTGTATGTTACATGCATGGCTTTTGCAGAGGTTAAATAACTGTGGGGGCACTAATTGCAAGCACTCACCCACAGCATGAACCTTATTCCTATTATATGACAAGACAAAGGAAGATGAAACAAGCCACAGCATAAAGGGAAGAAAATTGTTTTTCCAGTTGCAGAAAGTCTGAGAGTTTTGTGCTGCTGATTTCTTGGACTTTTTGTTACCGTCACTTGGGCAAGGCTTAGGCAAAATCATTTTTGCAGGATGTAGCAAAAAAAGTGAATAATTGTTTGAGGGTGTGGGTTGGTTAGAAAGGGAATGCCATAATGAGACCCAGAGCATCAAGAGAGATTCCAAGAGGTTTTTGGAGGAGACAAAATTGGCTTGATTGTGCAACTAATAGATCTTTCTCTTGTCATATAATCCCACTGAAATGGTCCCTGTATGTGTATGGGGTAGTCATTAGGCCACAAGCACATTACTGTGAACAAGGGGTGATAAGAATACTTAAAACTGTCCCCAAAACCCTAGATTGAAAGATTAGCCAAACGTACTATTTATAATAGTTTTAAAGCCACTTTCTGGAAATATTTCTGTGTCCTGTTTTCTACTGTACAAATTTGTTATAAAACTTGTTAGCCATAGGGGTGTTTTGCAGCATGGAGAACACTCTCTATAACCTTCCCTCTTTATGTCTTCCTGAAACACCTACAGACCTGAGGAGTAATGTAGGAGCTATATTTCATTGTCCCGTTTCAGGTAGAGCTTTGTACAGGGGAATCCTGCTGCAAAGAAGTATCTCATCAGGGATTGGGAAATATCAACTGAAAGTACCTCGAGACAGTATCCTGTTTGTATGTCTACAGAAGTGTATATTGGCAAAAGGACACAAGCAGCAATTCACTTGAAGCATTCACTGAAGAAAAAAAAAAAAGTCACAGGGATAATGTTTGTTTGGAGGGGTATTTTAAACAACAATTTCTATTTTTATGAAGTTTCCTTTAGAGAGATTGGTTTGTGTGAATGATACTTAGTGGAAAGACTTCAAATCCTAAATAACTTGATGTGAATTAAATGTGGTTTGAGGATTACCTCCACTACCTGAGACAGAGGAGGTTTTATGCCAAGTGATAACAGGACATTACCAGTATGTACAGTCAAGCTCTTATAAAGCAATTTGAAAGCTTACAGTCAGCATTCATACAGGAAATGTGAAGCTTTTCACGGTGAATCTTTTGTCCTGTCCCTGCTTGCTTATAAGCAAGGCAAAATTCTGCTCATTCTGGCAGTAGTGCCATGTACATATCTCACAGACTTCATTGTTTATGGGTAGCCCAGGTGATCCAGCCTTCTGGATGACTTCTGGAGCAATGCATGAAGATGGGGACGCTGGCTTCTGAGCACAGCTCTTTGATTAGCTGCCTGGTTTTGAGCAAGTCACAAGACCCTTTCACACCTCAGTTTTCCCAACTGCAAAATGGGATTAATACTACTTTAGTATACCTGCCTCACAGGGGAGCTGTGTGGCTTACTTAAGATCTAAAGAGTTTTGATATCACTGAATGAAAAGTGCTATGTAATGCTAAAATAGTGTTAACTACATTAATCATTTTGTAACTGGTTTTGCCTGGTTGACCAGCCCATCAACTAAAATAGCTAAAAGTAATGTTCTTGAAAGTGAACTCTTAAAGAGTTTGGTTGCCTCAGTGAAGAAGCAGTTTCAGCATTTTCAAATGGAAATGAATTCTTTTGCACTGACTCACAAATTACCTTAAGGACAAAGTCTCTAAACAAAGATGTTAAATCCTCCAACACAAATAAGAATAAGAAAATACACCAGCAAATCTAGAGGTGGATTTTCAGAGCATGACCTCTAGTATTAATCTCAATAGCTTGTTTCAAATAAGTTTGAAAGAGCCACATACTAAACCACATCTATTTTTTCATCTTCAGCACTTAGCAGTACATCGGGGAAAAAGCCGAGCAAACAACAAATAAAAAGACCAACCAAAACCACCCAAACAAATACCACCACCAGAAAACAAAATCAACATCAAGCATGTAGAGAAACCTCCTTAGATGAAGGGGAAAATGTCATTTTCTCCCTAAAACGAAATGTTGCTAGCAGCCTTTTTTTTCTGTGTTGAAATTGTTTCTATCTTGTGATAACCACTAGATCAGCAAAACAGCACACCTTGATAGAGCTACATCAGTATACAGCACACCACCAGGTTCTGAAAAGGCCAACTAAAAGGTACCATTATATGTAGCTGTTGCTATTTTCACGACAGTGCCCTGTTAAATTTTTTTTAGCCAAATTCAACACAGCGTGGCAATGCCTTTAGTTTGAATTTGTAGGTGTTCATGAAAAATACACATGAACAACTTTAACACAATATCTATAGGTGTAGAATAATAATTCTTAAGAGCATACTTATGCGAGTTCAGTATTTATATCACTGATATTTTCCTAGGCAGCAGACTTATAAAGTGTTTAAGTAACATTTAGCATATTTGAAATGAAGAGGAAAACAGATTTTCCCCTGCACTTGTGTTGGGGAAAAACAGATAAAGAACAAAGCATGAGGAGAAGCAAGAAGCAACACTGCCATACTTTGTACTGCCTAACTCAGAGACTGCAGATCATCCCAACGCAGGATGCAGATACAAACAACGCCCTGGGCACCCCAGGGCTGAAATAAGCATGCTTGCCTTGCCATCCCTGCCAAAAGAGGGGCCAGGAGAGAGACTGACTTGGGGCCCCTGGAGAGCAGCCACCATCCTCCCTCTACAGCCGTGGGGCTGAACTCTAGCTTCCCACCAGCTGCATGAGGACGTCCCCTTGTTTTTCATTCTCACTATGCAGGACTGAAACCTGTGTCCCTAGGGAGCTGGTGCCTGAGGAACATCAGTACCAAGCACACACAAGGGGAGTGTTCCTTTGCCCCTCCCTGCATCAGTTTAGCTCATAGGATTGTAACAGTTGGCCCTGCGTATTTGCTCCACACTCATCCATACATATGTCTTAAGTTGCTGGAAAAACACATCTGCAGAAGCAAGGTACAATAGCTTACAACCACTGGCTTTTAGTTCACATTACAGAAGGGAAAATTCTGAATTTTTATTGAAATAAATAGATTTAAAATGTAGATTTCTTCTCGCCCTACACCACCACACCTCTGCAAGGTAATTCTCCTATAGACCTAACTCTTTCCAAATAGAAACCCAAATTTTAAAATTCAGATTTTTTACAGGAAAGAGTAGGAGCTGATGTACCTCTTAGATTTTTCTGACTGTTTTCTGATGTTCTTTTTAACCAGCTCTACATTTAGAACATCGGCTAGTAATCCTTGAAAGCATTTTTAGGCAGTCTTACAAGAAACAAAGCAAGCATTAATAAAAAGAGTTCTAAATCAATACAGGCCTCTCTAAACTCAGCGTTCTTTAGGAGCGTACCAAAAAGAAATTTGGATCTGTACATTTATTTGGCAGACTGAATTTTTAACCACAGATGCTTTCTGTTACTTTTCTACCAATCCATCCAGCAACACGCTATTCTCTTTTTCCTCCCCCACCTCTTCTTCAGAGATTTTTAAACTTCAATTTATTTCTTTTTTAAAAAGCACAACCTAAACACAATTTGTTTCTTCAGTCGGCCAGAACATTTCACATAGAATTTGTCCTTGGCATTGGCACTGCTCTGGAGAAAAGTATCAGTGATTTAAAATGTGTGGTGTAGGTTTTTAGTTGCTTTAACTTGATGCAGCTCCAGTGAAGTTGTTGCAAATACTTCATTTAATGGTGATGAAGAAAAATCCCTCCAGTTAAAAGAACAGCCCCATTTTATCCAGGTTCTACTGCTGCTACCACAAGCATAAAATGATGCCACACAAGCAAAGCTGGAGGCCTTTTTTCTCAAAGTTACTTTTTAATTTCAGATAAATACACAAGAGTATATATTATTTCTGAAAATAGGTGTATTTTGAAGTTCCCCATTATATGGGACTTAGTGTATAAACTAAAAATGTGAAGTTATGTGTGTCTGAGAGAAGCCTTATACTGAGAAGTATTCTCGACATTTTACCTTTATGCATAACATGAAATCTAGTCTATGCATGGGTTACATACCTGTGATGCTCTAGCAGTTAGTCCAAAAACTACTTAGAAAATTAAAAGTTAAGGGCTTTTGGAAACGTCAGACTTCCTAGATTAGCTCTTTGTCCTGTAGTTACATAGAATATTTTTTCCCCCTAGTATGGAACCTAAGAGTTGTCCACAGAATAGTATGCAATAAATCAACAACATGTGTTTTTCAAGTTCAGTGAATTGACGTACATTTTCCACTTGCCTTTGCCAACATTTTAAACTGTAATGGAACTATCCCCATACAAAAATCATTCTGTAGGATATCACTCCGCTCCTGATTGGGCTTCAACCTGTAACCTCTTTCCTATCCACAAAACCACTGCTGTCCATTCAGTTTGCTCTATTGCTGAAGTGCTCAGAGGGCCATTTGAGATCTTAGATATAGGGATGATGGCTTGTGTTTCTGGGATGAATTTCAAAGGGACAATCGTGTGCAGTTACTAGCTATAGATGACTGATATAAATGTTTACCCCTGTATGAAGTATTTTACAGTTTTACTTGCAGATGTGTATTTATCTTGAGTTATACTTGACATAGAGTTTCTTTCAATTTTTTTTTTTTAATACTATGTGTGTATTTTGGAAACCTTTTTAGATGTTAAAATTTTTGAATGGTTACAGACATTTCTTGTAATACTGAATTGTTATCTGGAAATTCTTTGCAGTAGGTTTTTTTGTATATATTTGAGGGCCTTTTTTAAAAAAAAGTATTGTTTGCTTTTTGGGGGAAAAGTTTTTACAATTTGGAAGCTTTCAGAAGGGCCTTCCTCTCAACTAGGATACTAACAGAGGTAAGAGTTTTCTTAAGTATTTTGCAGAATTAAGGATGTATCCTCAAGAAAATATTTATGGAAGTAATTTACTTTTTTTTTTTTTTTTTACAATGCTTTTGTCTGTATAAAGTATGCAACAGAACTACATTAAGAAGGAAATATTGTCTACATAAAATATTATATGAAAGTTGGTACATAATCCTGACAAAAAAAAAAAAAACCCTTGCAATTCTTTAAGCCATATTGTTTTTGTTATCTTTGGATGAAAATATCAGTATTAAGTAACCAATGTATTATTCGAGTGCTTAGACTTATATGAAAATGCTTATACAGTTTATTTATGTGTATTTGGGGAAGGATTGCTAGGAAAACCTATCACTAGACATATAGCAAGTGAGAAGCAATTAACAGTATACTGTCACTTTATGACCTTGTGAGAGACACGGAAGATGCTGAAAGCGCTCTAAAGACTTGGCTTTCAGACTCTCCAAAGCACAAGCGTTGGGTTTCAAATGGTCGTTCTTTCCTTTCCCATAACCAGAGGGAAAGAGAGTTGTTTGGGACACTGTTTGACAACTTGACTTTCACGACTCTTTGCAGACTGTGAGCTCAGCTATGCAGTATTGGCTACAGCAATAATATCAATCAAAGGATGCAAGAGAAAAGGACTGAAGTAGATTATCGTAGGGATTTATGTTTATTTTGAATAGAACTCATAGCAATATAGAATATGCATGTGCACGTATTGGAAGCATTTTTACACTTTACATTTCATGTAATTTGATTATATTATGAAGGATCGGGATTTTAGTTTGAGATTTTACCATGCTAATGTGGGAGGTCTGCCCAACCCTGTACTGGATTCTCGTTTTCTTTAAAAGGTTATTTAGTACAGCACTCACTGCGCTGTGTACTAGTGCTAAAACTAACACTGTCTCTTATTAATTTTTTCAGCTTTAAAAAAAAAAAAAACTAATTATTACTACATTTGTTTAGCTGTACTCACTGACCATGTCAAATTCAGTTGGCAATTTGTATAATTTCTTTTTCTGTAACTGTTAATAAACCTGTACAGCTAAAACAAACAAAACCTATGGACAAAGGCTTCAGAGGCACCAGTTCTGCTTCAGCAATCGAGACAACAGCTTGCTCATCTGGTGACTGTGCTGCTAAAGGGGCTGTAAAACCTCTGTTGTGAATTGTCCATAAAATGGCATTCCGTCATGTGCCTTATTTGCTGGATAGTATACAGCTTTTCTCTAGTATTCTAGCATTTTAATGCTGTATTAAAGTATTGGGAAAAAAATATCCAACAAAAACAGCAAGAGTGTGGTATGGTTTTCTTGACCTTTCCTTCCTTTGAAGTCTTACTGCCAGCTGCATTGGGTTCATGGCTATGGATTGGCCAGCCACAACCTGGTGTTTATGGTGTAAACCTGCCCCAGCATAACCTTGACCCAGAGCACACGAACAGATTCTCCACTGCAGCTAAGTCCCTAAACTGCAACAACCCTGATTGCATCCTAAATGAGAGTGCTTCATCCTGTCTCCTTTGATGGTGGACCAACTTGGACTAATGGTGCCAGCTCTTAGTTTTTAACAGCCTAGTAGCATTCTTTTGAAAAAAACAATCCTAGAGTACAACAAGTACACTTCTACTCTTAACAGTTGGATAGGAAAGCTTAGGTGCCAGAGACTTGCTATAACGAAAAATAACATATGTCACTTTTAGATCATTTAAATACACTTAGAACTTAGGGGTTTGGATTTAATTCATTCTTCACAAACACTAGGAAACAGCAAGAACTAGGCCTACTAAGTGCTCGTTGCATGTTTGCAATGGTCTTCTCACATGCCCTATGAAAGTTCAGTGGCAAACAGTTTTTCTATTTAGACTTCCAATACTGTTGTGATTGTACATCATAAAATTAACATTGTATTTTAGGTGTCCTGCCTCTTAATGTGAGAGATCCCCTTTACTTAAAGCAGACACACCAGAACACCTTTCCACCATGCCCCATCTGCTCTACAAGCATGGTGCATATTTGATGCTTGGAGTTCTTTACTGCAGTAACCATTTACATCACACAGCAAGCCTGATGTTTGGAGTTTCATATAACATTGATACTTCAGAGTTAAAGAAACTATTTCATCATTCTTCACAGAAACATAATTTAAACACTACATCAAGGTTACTATTTTTAAAGTTAGTCACATCACATCAAAAGCCCAATTTCAGACCCAGTATATCAGCAAGCATGTGAATCAGACCTTAAATCCCAACTAGGAAGGGCAAACAATCCACACCACACTTGTGCAGCCTTGCCTAAGGCCCCCATACATGGATCATTCACTGCCATATAACACAAGTCAAGTTATAAAGGCTTTATCTTTCTCCATAGCCCTCTGAGAAAGGATGCACAAAATAGATGTGGGCAAGCAAAGAAACTGAAACACCAAGGGCTGAATACTGACACATCTTTCTACCAAGAACTAAGAAATCAAGAGCCAAAGAAACCTCCTAACCGGAAAAACACATAAAATCCTTGTTCTCAAGAAGCATGTAGTACATAGTTTGTACATACATTCACCCTTGCTTTTCTCCAGTGTTCAACTTCTGAATTTAGAGAAATAGAACATTTGCAAACTCTTGTCTTGGCAACACCAGCTATTGGGCCCACACCAACTCACTAATAATTGCTCTTCCTCACCACCTGTATCTCAAAAACACTTCAGACCATAATAAATCCTAGAAAACCTGTCCTGATAGAACCTACCAAACAACACTGATAAATACCTCTCGCAATTCTTACACAAACTTCAGGAGAAACTTTCAGTACCTGAACATGCTGAAGAACACTTACCTCAGTGGTCTTTTTCTGATGACCCAAAACTGAAGTTCAGGAAATGACATCCATGAGAAGTTAAGAGTGCCTCCAATCTGCAGCCCAGACAAGCAGGTAACCACCCCTGCCCTGGAAGAGAAGAGACCACTCTCAGCCGTCCCCATTTAAAAGCACTGCCCATGCATACAGCTGTGGCCAATGAGGAAATCAGAGCAGCAAGCAAGGTATTCTTTGGAGAATTTGCTTCTATGCCATGAACTTAGATAAACAAAATACAGTAATTGTTGATTTTTTTTTCTTAAATAAAAGGTAAAAATAGACCTTGCATGCCCATCTAACCCATCCAAAGCCCATGCCTACAGGAAAAGCAAATCATAGCCAAAAACTTTATGGATGGTTTAAGTGGAGTAAGATGAAAACCAAAGATTTTCTTTAATTTTGTACTCTAGCCTGCTAGAGATTTCACTAACAGAAATACTTGTGGACATCTGAGAGCCAAGGGAGAGTTCCATTCACACCTAGGAAAGAGGATAATTCTCCTTTTAATGTTCACAGTAATTGACATCTCAGTGCTGTTAAGTCTTAGGCAGCTGTAGAAGTTTCATCGAGGAGATACACAAAAGCAAGATCTGCTGGACAGAAGCTAGAACAACACAGATAATGAACAGATCCAAGCTGCTTTCCAATGTACTGTGCTAAAGTTTCAGAATGTCTTGGAAGGTTTTTCAATACACAGTAGTTGCACACATCAAGGAATACCTTGTACAGCTTGGCTAAGGTGTGGTTACTTCTCTGGCCACTTAACTACTCCATGTGTTTGCATTGCTTTAATTACACTGAGGTAAAAGTGACTGAGTTAAGTAAAGAAAACCAGTACCCAATAGCACCAACATCTTTCAGAATTTGAAAGAACTGAACCCACTTCATTAAGTTAGTCTTCCATAGGGAAGTGAACAGCAATTAAGACAGTGAAGTAAGATAAGCAAAACCAGAGGTGTGCACCGGCAGCTGCAGCCTCAGGTACTCAGTGAAAGACACCCCAAATGGTATATATTCAGTAGCAGATTTGGGGCACAAAAATGATGAGAGGGCTGTCACACCTCTCCTATGAAGAAGGCCAAGAGAGTTAGCATTTTTCAGCATGAAGAACAGAAGGCTCTGGGGGGACCTTATAGTGACCTTCCAGTTCCAACACCTATTTACAAAAGACCTGTAGCACTGAGACAAGTGGCAATGATTTAAAACTAGAGACAGGTAGATTTAGATGGGACATTAGGAAGAGGTTCTTTACTATGAGGGTGGTGGAATACTGGAAAAGGCTGCTGAGGGAGATGGTGGAGGCCCCATATGTAGAGACATTCAAGATCAAACTTGCTGGGGCTCCAAGCAACCTTATCTAGTTGGGGATGCCCTCTAGATCAGATGACATCTAGAGGTCCTTTACAACCCAGCCTATTCTATGATTCTATGAAACTAGCTAGCAACAGTCAGGAATAAGCACACAGTGTTATTTTGGATAATGCAACTCAGTGATAATAGTAGCTAAACAGAAAAAGGAAAAAAAAAAAAAGGCAAATATTGGATTTGGAAGTAGAGAGAGGAAACCAAAATTAAAATGTCATTATATCATCCTTATTGTTCAAAAAATATAAAACAGAAGTAAAAAACAGAAAGAAATGTTGAAAGGAAAGGGAGAGTTTCTCTGTGAAACAAGACTTTGTGCACTGGGCTTCCATCTCCTGTGGAAGACATCACTGAGAGCAGATGTGATAGTGGTCTATAACAAAATAAATTACATGAATAAGGGAGGAAATATTAATTGCTTCTCCGATGCTTTCCTTCTAGAAGCAGGGAATCTTGAATAAAATTATCTGAGGTAACGTAATCAAATATTTCACACAGCAGACTGCAAGTCACAGGATATTCTAGCTGTCAAATGTATAAATGAGATAAAAACCACATTAAAAGAAAAAAAGCCCTGCCAGGATTATTAACCACAAAGCTGTAGCCCTGGCTCAGGAAGTCCCAAAGCACAGAAGCAGCCAGCAGCAAGAGACGATGCCAGCAGAAGCTGATTGCTTATGTTTAACATCTTTTCCCTCAGTAAGTTGTCATAGTAAAGATATGGCAGTAGGTGCTAGGCTGATTGTTGGGCTGGTCTGAGAGGGCTGGGTTTTGTGTGACAGCAGGAGCTGCAATGTATGAATGTAAATGTACTTTGGGCCCAGTATGTAAGAAAACACTTGCACAGCATCCAGCAGGCACCTGATGGCTCTCAGGGTAGGCTCAGATAGACGTAACCAGGGAAATACCCTTTAGTTCCTTGGAATTCATGCATTGGAAAACAACCTTGAGACTCACCTACACTCACCCTCAGCTGGGCCAACTGGCAGGAAACTAATTGAAACACCACCATAATTTAGTCTACAACTGAATATTACACCACTGTAGCTTTTTTTTTTTTTTTTTTTAAATTGGTTGAGGATACTTTGTTGAAACTCTGCTCATAATTAGCTGTGTTTAAAATTATTTTAACTGCATCCACGTACTGCCTTCCTGCTTGCTGGGCCATGCCACCCACTCTTGCTCTCCAAATGGCAGGACAGGGTTCAGCCCTTGATTAACCTCACCATATGGTGTTCTAGGGTCACAAAGGAATTTACTGAATCAAGTAAAATTTCTAAGAGGTATTTAAGCATCTCCTCACATCCTAATTGTCCAGTAAATGAGGCTCATAAGGATGAGTTTGTAGGTTCTAGCTGAGCCACGTGCCCTGCCACAACCATATGCAGCCAAACCATGATGAGCTTCCATGAAATGTTTCAGCCATGCTACACTATGCACTTCTGACCAGCATCAACCTACAGCCAAGGATATCCCAAATTAATGTGGAGGTTGGTTAGCCTGTTGTCATTTCCCCATCTACTGATCTTAAGTGATGTCTTTAACTCCAGAGGTACAGTTTCACAGCCAGAATGCCCCTCATGCTGTTCAGAGTACTGAGGTGCTCTTGTATGAGTACAAACACACAGAAGCTTTGAGGAAAGCATGATATATGCAGAGCTGGATGGAGAGATACAGTTTATCTTTAATGCCATGATTATATCTGCCCATCTCTCTATGAGGGAAGGACATATCCGTCTGAGGCTGTTAGAAATAGTCAGACCAAAGGACTTATATTTGGAGGCTTATGTGAAATTAATGTAGCCAAGAGAAGAAAGTGAACTTTTTCTCCTTCAGCTTCCTTCCTACACTGAACCCTGTGCACCTCCTTGAAAGAATTTAGCACAGCAGGAGGAGAAATAGAGGATCCTGGGCTTTACAGTCCCAGGAAAGGTGAAGTTCAGTCTAAGGTATGTGTGGCTTGCTTCTTTAAGGACTGTACAAGTGAAATACAGTTTAGATAATTTAGGGGTTTTTAATGAGAATTTAATACATTTCACAAACCTGATCTTCTGTTTGACACGTTACCAGCAAACAGAGGTCCAGATTTCAAGCAGCTTGAAAAGTAGGGGAAATTTGTCACCTGAGTTCTTTTTGTAAAGGTAGGCAATGCCTACACAAAAGTGTTTAACATTACAGGAATAAGTATATGAATCTCATTTTCACTACTGGCAGATACTCTTGTTTTCTTAAGATTAACTGCTTTTCTTTTAACCCAGGTGCTGCCTGATCTCTAACATGTCAACAATCACTTTCAGAGTTACCTAAGGGGGGGGAGGGGGGAAATCCCACAATCCTAATAACCCAGATGGTTGAAATCTTTTCAGTGATTGGAATGAGTCAGCTATGTTTAGATTATAAATTTCAGCATAGGCTCCATCATCTATACATTTAGTTTGTGCATGATTGTGCATGAAATAACTAGAGCCATAAACTTCAAGTCCCTAGATCACTCCTACCTCATTGGTTTGTCTTGCTTCTCTCAACTACTGCCTGCATTTCACTGCTCTTGGTCTTCTGTGGCCTCTTTATTTCAAGCCTGAAGTTATATTACATCCTTTGCCCCACCCCTGTTTTTTCAGAAGCAGTATTTGTATTACAATAACATGCTGTCCCTTCCCCCACCTCCTTACTAGTGTTCTCACATATCTCAACCAGCCCCTGCCCCACACCACCTGCAGCATAGGCCCTTGTGGTCTCCACTGCCAGTAGTACTTCAAAGGAAATCACTTGTTCTACAGTATGGAGTAAATTTTATTTTTTTTTTTTAATGAGAAGCATTTCTGTAGGAAGTACTGAAAGGGCAATAAGTTTGTTAGAAAGACATGGAGAAATAGCTAGCCCAACTACTCAGACACCAACCAGCACTGAACCCTGGCCACATCTAGATCAGCAGGAAGCAGGTGTGTGACCATGGCTACTTCACTGCTCTGCAGGAAGCAAAGTGAGGTCCTGTAATCAAGTAGTGATTGTGGTTCCTGGTCTTTCTCACACAGTACTGGCCACTGGCTCCACAGGGAACAAAAAATGTCACATATAAGGCAACACTACTTTGCAAGGGGCAGGAGCTGAGTTCCTGGTTGCCACCTTAGTTCCCAAGCATGACCATATGCAGCTGTGTTGCAGCCAAATAATCCCTGGTTTTTTTCTTCTTCCCAGGGCTCCTTCTGTCACTCCTCACACACCTCAATAGCTCTGGAAGGTCTTCCATTCAGAGATGAGTCTGTTTTCTCTACCCCATGAATGGCCTGTTTGAAGCCCTTTTCACTGGCTAGGCCAGCTGAAACCAATGAATAGGTCTTCAGGGTGGAAAGCACATTGCTTAGGGAGCACTTTGCTCCCCTGAACTTTAAGGGGACAAGGGACATGGTTCAGTGGTTTTGCAATGAAGAAAAAAAAAATAAAAATCCTGAACACAGTCAACCAGGTGTGAAAATTATCTTCTTGATTTCTCCTTTTAGCACATTTACTTGCCTGGTGTGAAGGAGCCCAAGATGGAGTTAGCAGACAGATCTGCAAGATCCGTGCTGGCAAACGTGGAAATTTTTGCAGCCTCTGGCTCCAGCCCCAGCTTGTCCCCACTTTCCATGAATGCCTAATTGAGACCGCCTGGCTTTTTCTGCAGAGGTGGGAGCCAGTTTCCAGGCAGGGCATATGGGTGTATCCTGTAAATCTTTGCCTTGTAAAGTTTTAGTACCCAAAAGAGCCTCCCATCTCCAGTACGATTCAGTTGGCTGGCAGGGGAGCGGCTGACAAGCAGAAGTGGTGGTTATTGCTGTTGGCAGGAGAAACGAGGGGGGAGGAGTGAGGACTGAGCAGCTCTCTTTTAAAGAAACTATGCCGACAGTAACCATCTCGTTTTGTATGGGGTGTGAAATTCTCTCAGGGTACAAAGTCCCTGCACGACAGAAAACTGACGAGGAGATACAGCATAAATGCACCAGCCAGCAGCCATTGTAGCCATTGTGGCTGTTCATCCCTTGAGGAAGCTTGTATCATTTGTCCTGGTGTGATCTGTAAACAGGGCACAGTCAGCTATCCCATCCCCCACCCTAGTGTGTGCCAGAGATCACCCGCAGCAGCACTGGGATTTACCTGGCACTCACACCCTCACCTGCTGCACTTCAGCCTCTGCCCACTACTTCTTCCACTGCTGCAGATGTTAGGAGAAGCAAGTTCTAAAAGGAGAGGCACGTCTATGTACCACTGCGTGTGGCAGAGGCTCCCATACCAGAACTAGCCCAAGCTGCTGTTTCCATATGCAAAGCTGCAAAGAGTCACACGCGGCCACAGCTCAGCATCCAGAGCAGGATGGGGCTGCCCATACCATGGGCTTTGCCCCCCACTGATTTCCTGTAGGGGGTTGAGTTACAATTAACTTACACCTGGCCTAGGTGGGCAGCAATCAGGCAGCACACAAATAAGAAGCTGTCTAGGCTCCCCAGCACACCATGTTCACACTATTCCTTTCTCAGTGGGTTAGACTCTGCACCTGCCAAATACAGTGGAGGATGGAGTGACCTGGCCTATCATAGGTGTTTGGGTTTTATATTAATCACATGGAAATAATTTTGGACAATTAATCATACAGACGAAAGA
Organism: Picus viridis; assembly: GCA_033816785.1. Lineage (NCBI taxonomy): Eukaryota > Metazoa > Chordata > Aves > Piciformes > Picidae > Picus > Picus viridis. Next base: position 26,675,522 of record CM066586.1, read on the forward strand.
TCAACTGGCTGCACATATTGTGTGGGGCCCGACCTAAAAGCAATCTTAGTGATTGAGATTATGTAGTGTGAAAGCTGGATTAAACAGGTCAAGTAAATTTGGAGCAGCTAAAATAAACCGAACTCTCTTCCAAAACTTCTGTTGTGTTTGCCACATAATGTTGCTGTACTGCAGTAGCATGTCCCAGACATGCCAAAACTGTGATACATTTGTTCCAGGGTCACAGCACCAGAGGGAGAGACTGAGGATGGTTACTTTGGAAAAAAGCCGCTCAGAGAGGCGTTCTGAGAAAGCCATAAGCACTCCTGCATGAGCTGCCTGATGTGGCTTTGCACATCTTCCCTACAGCAAATCTGTTCAAATACCTGAAGCCCTGGGAAGGGATCCAGACTCATGCTGAGGAATCAAATGTGAATAAATGTTCTGGGGTTTTGCCGCCCTCCATTAACATTTTCTGGCTAGTGGTAAGCTGTTTTGAAAGCCCCCAGCAGCTTGGCTGGGAAATAGAGACATTTTACAACATCTGGGAATGGTTCCCACCCAAATCACTGCCTCACATACACCTGTATTGAACCCCATTTGCAGCCAGTTTGCTGTGGGAAGCCAGTCTGTGGTGCCCATCCAGCTCTAGGACTGCAAGAGCATCACAACCAGTGAGGTTTGCCTATTCTGACCCAAGTGTGGTTTACGGAGATCTGCAGTGTGGAAAGGAGGGGTGGTCATTGGTTTGAAATGCTCACCATTCCTCTGTGCTGACCTCACTTTGCTCCATCACCAGTGCAAAATGCTTTATTGGAATTATATGGCCATGTGGGGAAATAAAACAGCCCTCAGTCATTCATGGGCTGATTACCCAGTCTGTACATTAATCATCCTGGGAACACAGGGAGTGCAAAGTGAGTTGCAAGAGGGCTTGTATGAACTGCAGCCCTTTCCCATCAAACAATCCTCTGTGTCCACCCCTGCCCAGGTTAGTGCTACTCAGCCTTCCATAGTGCTCTTATTTTATTTTCTTACTATTTAATTGTCATGCTTTGTATTGTCTTTCTTTTTACTTTGTCTTGTTCATCTAAATCACCCAGATAATCAAGAGTTGTCAGCAGTAAACCATTAGGTAGTAAAACACAGCACCTGAAAGATAGGAAATGTTAAGGGTCGATGCTTCAAACTATTACTTGTACAGAGCCCTGAAACATGTAAAGAGTTTTACCTGTCTTGAACTCGTCAGTGCAAAAGTGATTTTGGCTCATATGTGTGGGTTTAGTGCTGCTCTCTTGAATGGCTGTATTTCAGTCTCGTTATTAACTGCCATTTGCAGGGACCATGATGCAGATTGTACATGGCATGAAGTTCCCAGAGTGGCAGAAGGCAGAAAGGGCACACTGCCCCAGACACAGCTGGACAACAAACCCTCTTTCTTATTTTAGTTTCTCCCTGAGAATTTGCAAATGTACCAGAGTTCATTCATTTGGCAAGTAATGTTCCATATATGAAGCCTATAAATCCATGGAAAGCTTTGTGAATGCAGGGCAAACTAACTGGAGCAGGTAGAAGAGCTGACCTAGGAGCTTGCTGGTTCCCACCTAACCGCACGTGAGCTGAAGGAAGGAGAGTGCACTGCACAACACATTGCCGCTGCTGGCATTTACATTTGTCACATGGACCAACTGGTTGTGTGTGAAACTCTCAGGTACCCAAGCTACCTGTTCAGAGCCAGAGGAGAGGGAAAAGAGAAAGTCAACAGATGGAGAGGTTCTGAACCCTAAATTAGTGTGATTTTTGCTGGAATTCACAAACATCCTCAGGAAGCAGGGAAGCGAGGGAGTGAGCCTTTGAACTATGGATTTCTGGGGTGCTAAGCTGGAGAAACTGTACATGGGTAAGAGGGGAAAGAAATCTACTGTAGATAATAAAAGTTTGGGGGGTTGTGCTTTATTTTCTATATCTGTATTCTTCTATATCTATTTTCTAAAAAACCTTGACCTGGAGGTTTACTAAATAACCATTTGTTTATTTTCAGTGCTAGCCCTGTTTACCTGACAGTATAGTACAGAGAAAAGCAAGACATACAGACAGCTCTAGTGACTGTGAGGGTATTTAGGCAGTGCCTGGGAATGTGTCCTGACCATCTGCAGAAGACCAAAGGAGAGACTTTGCCAGCCTTTGGAGGAGTGCTCCTTGGCTAATGCAAGCATCCTGGCCTTAAGAAGTGGTGACAGTAAAACACAACAGGTAAAACCCAAAGCCTTGCAGGGTTTGTCATGTATTTATTAATGATTTATGAAGCAAGTGTGGGGCTGACTGCAGCCCAACAGCCCACTGCCCTTCCATGGTTACACATGTATTTGGAACTGTTCCTTAAAATAAGTGAGATGGTAAGCTTCAGTGCAGCTAAAACCTGCATTCATCAAGATGACCATCAGCTGTTTTCCTGGGTGAAGGGGAGCAGGTGCAGCCCCTATTTCTGAGCCCTGAAGACTGGTCCTATGCTGGAAAGGAGGTTGTCCAGGTTTCACTGACATCAGGGTGAGCCCAGCCAGGCTGACTGCTCCTTGGGTGTACTGCCATGCTCCTAAGGACAAGATGGAAAGGACACAATGAAATGCTGATAGCTTCTGAAAAATTCTGCCTGCTGTCTCTGTGGTCAGTCCAGGGGTTCACCTTCTGTCTTAGGTGCAACTCACTGGCATGCACCCAGAGCAATTCCCTCAAGTCCTAAACCCCCCACCCTCCTCACCCCCACCCTGGACCCTAGGGCTGTGCTAGCAGCTTGTGCTGGTGCCAGGGAGCTGTGGCACTCCCTGGCTAGCTGCCTTCCTCAGCCTTGTTCCAGCCACCAGTGCCATGGGACACCTTGCACCAGAGACCGCAGCATTCATTCACTGCAGCATGCGTAACACTAGAGCGTGCCTAACACTGCAGCACCAACAGTGAGCCCTGCTACACATGTATGTGCTGTCTCAGGCTTGTCCAGAAGTATCTTTTATAAAATCAAACATCTGAAAAATGTCCATGCTGCGTGGCTGTTTTCTCAGGGCTGCAGCAGATTGTTTCTGTGCTGTCATGTTTCTCTAGAAGACTTTTGCCAGACAGCTATACGTGGCTGTGGTGTTACTGAGAGCTAAATGGAGACCTGATGCAGACATCCCCTTAAAAACATTTATCTATTTAGTCTGACAGGAATGCAATGATTTTCAATCTGAACGAGAGTTTTAAAGACAACTTTGAACTTTTATAAACATGTTAGAGCTTTTCTCTTCCTGAAAAACAAGTGAGGGGGGGCTGGTGGCTGCATACTGCAGTTACACTGCCAGGCTTTCAGGCTTGCTCCAGGATAACATCTATCATTTCTGTACAGCCAAGACAACCACAGAAGTAATGCTGCAGTGTGAGGTCAGGCCAAGGCTGAGCATACCAGTTTCTCCATCCCATCATCTGTCTGCTGGACAAGGAAAGAGGTCCAGTGGGGCAGTCAGAGGGTATATATGTCCAAGCGCTCCTGTGTTGCAGAGAGAAAGAGGGAAACCTGTATGCTGGAGACTGACAAAGCATTGGGAATTACCTTTAATGGTCATCTTGCCATCTGGTCACCTTCCTGGTGGTCAAGGCATCAGTGAGAGTGGCTGGAAGCACAGCATCCCTGGCAGCAGGAAAGGGCTCCCCCAGCAGCAGTGGAAGCCACCAGGGTGGCTGCAGCTTGGGTCCCCAGATAGCGAAGGTTCAGGTCTCCAGGGTGGTTCCTCCTTGCCAGCATGGAGGTGAGGCTGGTAAGAGGGGACCCTGCTCCAGACAATCGGCCAAAGCAAAATTTCCCCTGTCATGGTTCATATCCCTTTAGCAAATGATTCCCACCCCTTACAGACCTCATGGTATAAATAAGTGACCTGCTTTGTGGTTGAACATCTACAGCACTGACAAAGACCAGATTGCTACCGCAGATATTTTTTCTGTGAGTAAAAGGGGAAACTGTGGTATCTCACACACCTCTGGGCAGAAATAGCTGACAAATAACTTCACAGAAAAAAATCTGCTGCAAATGGCATGAGGGCTTCACTTTGAGAGGTTAAACTGCTAATTTCAAATGCTGTCTGGTGATGTGAAACATATTTATAGTTGGAGCAATTGGGGTGTTCTGGAAAGACTTGCCTTCATAAATAACCCCTGGCCTAGCCATAGAAATCAGTTTTGCATCTGTCACCCAGCTCCCAGAGCTCAGGGATGAGACCAAGCCATGGCCCTGCTCACTGGCTGGCTACTTGTGCAACACAAACACGCACAATTTAACATCTCTGGACATCTCCAGGAGCAATGGAAACTAATAATTCTTTTGGATAGGATGGATTTCCTGCTGAATTTAATAACAACAGTTGGAGACAACCATCTGGATACTTGCTGCTTTGAGATAACCAGACAGTGAAATAACAGTGGTCATTTTCCTCACAGAAAATTTGTATGTGACAGACACATAATCTCATTTCTAGTCATCATTGTGTAAATTAATAGGAATCCCATCAGAAAAATGCTTAAGATGAAGGCAAAAAAAAAAAACCCAAACACCAAAAAAAACCCCCACAACCCTCAAGAAGCTTTCTTTTTATCATATTTTCAAAGCTACACTGAATTTCAGGTCTCTGGTTTGAGGCGTTCACAAGGTTTGCATTTGGCACCCAGTTCCCTCTGAATTCAGGGGAAGTTGGGAATTTAACTCCCTCTAGGACCTTCAAACCCCCTAGTTTTTGTCTGCAGTGGCATAATAAAAGCATCAAGAGAGACAGTATCTCCTCCAAAAACAGACTGAGAACAAGAGTAGAAAGAAATGACAAGGAGTGCTGGCAAACCAAGATTCACATCAGGAAAAGGGGGTTCTAATGCAGTTGGAGGCCAAAAGGGAGCATTAAAGCATCTATTCTGACAGCCCATATGCCACAAGTCATTAAATCTCAGCCAGTTACTCTTTTATTGAGCCTAATAACTCTTCTGGCATGTCTTTGAAGAGATGCATTTCATCTTGACTGGAAGACTTGCATCAGTTGATGGCTTGATCCAAAGCTAATCATCCTCACTGGTCAAATGTTGATCTTAATTTTCTGTTCTTAATTTGCACATCTCAGATTCCAGGTATTGTGTCTTTTTATGCTTTCATATGATAAATTAAGTACCTGGTATTTTCCCCCCACATTCCACTTATGTAGTGTAATAAAGTCATTCTCAGTCCTTTCCTCCTTCTTCTCCTCCCCTTTCTTATTTTCCTTTAAGCTAAAATCTCTTTTTTTATAAGGAATTGTAGTTCAAATTATTTCTGTGGTCCTGTTCTGCAACTTGTCTGGGTTTTCCACATCTTTCTGAAAATGGTCCCTCAACCATGCAAAGCATGCCTTTTTTTTTTCTTTCTTCTTTGTAAAGACAGAGTGTCCCCTTCTTTTGGTTCCTACCCCCAGCAATCACAGTGGCCCTTTGGCCACAGCACAGTAATGGAAGCTCATACTGGGCTTTTCATCCATGGCAGCCCTCAATGCCTTCAAATAGGCAAGTTTTAGGATGCAATCTATACATGCTGCCTCCATGTCCTCAGAAGCATAGCTTTGTAGATGGCTAATAAAAACCACTTCTGCAGACATGAACCTATCGAGTCACTCCCATCACTGCACCTGACTTTCATGATACCATCTTTACCTGTTTAGCACCATTCTGTCCATAAGCTTTAACAGCAGGGATTTTACATTGGTATTGATGAAAAGGATTGATCAGGAATCTGTTTAGAAATAGAACAGTCCTCGTGAAATGCCCCTGACTACAATACCACCACCACTGTGCCCATTTGGTGACCATTTCAGGATTAGTATCAGGTATCAAATCCCCATTAATCTCTCAGGTGCTTCATTAATGTTATGATTATTTTTTTTCTTGAATCAGAGAGCCCATGACAACCTAAGTCACATGTGGTACAGAAGGTGAAGCACATTATGTCGTAGCCTCGGTTTTATAAGCGAAATGTATAATCTCCACAGCCCACATTCCCCAAGTCTCAGGTGCTACAGGGCAGTATGGAAAGGGGAGCTCAGGAGCCAGGCCGGGCACAGCGTTTGCCACTTCTGATGTGAGGGCCTCACTACACATCTTCTGTGCACACCAGGACTGCCTAGACATGACAGCTAGAGACAGCCCCAAAGTGGAATTTTCACACATCTTCTGTGCACACCAGGACTGCCTAGACATGATAGCTAGAGACAGCCCCAAAGCGGAATTTTCACATCTCACAGGTAAATCAAAGACCCCTCTCTCAAAGGACTGCCTTCCACAGCTCCAGCACTGCTCAGCCAGCCCGAGCAGGATATTGCTGGAGGCACTGACATTGTAGGCAAATAAATCATGCTCTAAGGTACACTTTTGACCATTTTATCATACTTCCGACATTAATAAGCTCTTCTAATTCACCTTAAATGCTATTTGCACAACTGTGTCAACTATTGGAGACAAAAATCCTGTCTTTGGAATCCTGTCACAAGTTCCTTCCCCACCTGCTGCCTGCTCCACCTGGGGAATGGCACTCCCGGTGCAACTGCAGTCTCTTGAACCTTTGGGATTGTGGGATAGGAAAGCTGAGCTGTTTCTGCTGTTCTGTATCTCTTTCTGGCAGTGGTACCAGAGCCATATGTCCCAGCAGACCCTGGGCAGGGATGCATCAGCCTGTGCGTACCTCAGCATCGCCTAGTGTTTGTGGGGCCTAGGGTGGAGGTCAGTTCCCTCTGACACAGCTATATTTTGGATGAACGTGAAGGGCAGACAAGACCTGGATATGTGACAAGTATGAGTTCATTAGGAGTGACTGCAGATACAGTCCAGCCTTCCTCCTCCACTAAGACAAAATCCAGCAGTGCTATGTGCTCTAAGACAAATGAACTGGCTTCTCACTTCTCCAAGGAAAGCTTCTAAAACCTAATGGTGTTTGAGGGAAAGCATAATTTAAAGTGGTTAAATTTTATTTTAGTCTGACCACAATCCAAAGATAAAACTAAGTAGACATCTCTAGTAAAGGCTGCCAGGAAACCCCAACAACAGACCAGCCCCTTTTCCTTAAAACCAAGCATTACTGCCAGGCCATTTAGAGACACATTGACCAATTTATTTTCAGGAAACCTCTTTGGGAACCTCTTTGGTTCATCTTTGACACAAAAGGATGTCACTGAGGTCAAGAGAAAACATAGTTATTGCAAATCAAAGTTTATAGGTGTCATTTTAATCACTGCAAATGCTTCCCTTGGCTTTATAAAACCCATACTGTAATTCATCCCTATCTGTCAGTAGCTGCTTTTACTTGAAGCCTTCTGTTTACCTCCAGAGATTCCTATCTCTCCACAAGCTATGGCCACACCCATTGCCTGTGTGAGCAATGAGGCCAGGAAAGGCTGGCCAGCCCCTGCTCACCCCGGGGCTGCATCCTCTGAGCCCATCCTTGTGTGTTGTCCCAGATGACCATCTCTAACCTAATAGCGAGGATAAACTGCAACAGGCTTGTATGAGTGGATGCTCACGTTGGGGTCAGAGCTGCCACAAACACCTTCCCAGGACTTGGTGGAGGTGACATCAAGAGCAAGACCCTGGAGACAGCAGTCTCATGGCCCAAAGCTTGTCTTGATACAGCAGCTCATGGGCAAAGCTCAGCAAGGAGCACAGTGGCACAGGCAACTCTGGTTTGCCCATGTTGAGTCTGGAGGTTTATTAACCTCTGGCAGCTACAGTAGGAGCACAAAGCACAAAAAACAGCTTCCCCAAAGGCAAAGTCAGCAGTATTTTTATCAGAGGATACTGAAAAACAGGGCTCTGAAATATACTGGGAGAGTTTCCCACTAAACATCAACTACCAGGCCTTTATTTATAACTTATAAAAGTAATCACATTTCAAATCTATCCAAGGGAAAAAGGGGTTGCTTTGGGGTTTTTAAGCTATTAATTTTGTTACCAAAAAGATGCTGTATTAAGCAGGAATGCTGATTATTAAAACACAAAGCCAAAAAAATTATCCAGAGGACAACATTCCTTAATGGAGGCCATAAAATACAAGGAAAGAGAAGGACGACTTGGAATAAAGTGATAGGAAATTAATACCTTTCCCTGGCAGTTGGTCTGATAAACAGAACAAATCACATCAATAGACTTGAAAAAAATATGTACTTTCAAACTCATAATTGATCATATATACTTGGGAAGAGTCTCAAGTGGGATTGTGTTTTAATCCTCAGACACTGGTAACCACACTGGGCATTTTGCCTCTAACATTAGTGGACAAGGAGCTACCCCATGAACCTAACACTTTGTACGTACAGGTGTGAGGACTTTTGTTTAGGTAGGGAACTAAGGGAGGAGGAAGGAGAAGTTGTTTGGGCTCGGTATTGTTTTAAACATTAGAGGTATGTTTTCAAAGCTACAGGATTGGGATTCAGCCCTTCAGACATAGGCAGAGTTTTGGTCTAGGTCTACTTCCAGTTTTAATAAACCAGTGACTGTAACAAAGGGTGAGGAACTTGAAAATGTGCAGGGTTGAGATATATTATTTTATAGTTCATCCTGCAAGGCAGAAAGTTGATATCTCACTAATGCATATTAGAGGTTGTTGGAGAGTTTCCAAAAACAAAGGACCTAGCTTTTTTTGTTTGTTCTATTCATTCTGCTCTAGAGTCTGTGGGTTTTGTTCTTTTCCAGCCTTCCATTGTTCTGTGACATCTAGTACAAAATATGTGTAAAATACTGTCTGTCCTCATTTATGCTGATGGTCTGCTGGTAACAGCGAAGCCACCTCATCGCTGGGGCCCTAATACTGAGATCTCCCGAACATAAGGCTATACAAAAAGGCTAAAAAATAATAAATTGTTTCCCCAGAATCACAGAATCACCAAGGTTGGAAGAGACCTCAAAGATCATTGAGTCCAACCCGTCATCACAGACCTCATAACGAAACCACGGCACCAAGTGCCACGTCCAGTCCCCTCTTGAACACCTCCAGGGATGGTGACTCTACCACCTCCCAATGGCTAATGACTCTCTCTCAGTGAAGAACTTTCTCCTCACCTTGAGCCTAAACTTCCCCTGGCACAGATTGAGGCTGTGTCCTCTTGTTCTGGTGCTGGTTGCCTGGAAGAAGAGACCAACCCCCTCCTGGCCACAACCACCCTTCAGGATCAGAGACTCTTGTCCTAATAAATTATACTGGATTAGAAGAGGGTAAAAATGTCACTGATTATTGAGGATCTATATCAGCTCAAAGACTGCACCACATGGAACAAGTGGTGGGTTTTGCCTCTTTGGGACTGCAACTATTTCCCAATACTTCCCACTCATGTGACTGAAGAGCAGGGAATGAGCCAGAGACCCCAGGCTGGGGACAGAATCAGCCTCAGCATCCTGACCAGCAGGGAATCGCCTCTCCAGGTTCATATTTCTGCCACGTTTTGAGAAAGTGACTGAAGAATACATGTTGAAGCTGTGACTTAAGAGACAAGAGAACTGAAATAATAAAATAGGGGGAAATTCAGGATAACAAATTACATCAGTGGAACAGGAACAGTTTGGGGTCTTGTTAAGCCTAGGAGCTTAGTCAGCAATGACACAATGGGGCAATATTATTTTAACCCTTTGACTCCTTGATAAAGAGTTCAGCCTGCTCTTTGAGGGGCCCTGTTCTTGAAAACCATCAGGGAGCAAATCTATGTCATCTGCAGGCTGTGAGCAGCCACTGAAAAGCTGTCAGCTTCATTCCTGAGGAGCTGAGACAGCTTCTGGGCAGGCAAAGGTGGCATGGGCCATGCTCCAAATGTCATAAAAAGAAGAAGAAAAGAAACTGAATTCTCTCAGGTGGGATAACATTGACTGCAGCTGCAAATTCCCCTGAAAGCAAGGCAGAGCCCTTCTGTTTTAAGTTTAAGGCTAACTATTTCTGCAGAAGCCTGTCAGCTGGATGGTAATCGCCAGTCCAGCTCCCAGGGCGACTCCCAGCCCTGCTGAGAAATCCTTATCCCTGTGGCTTTGTCCCAGTTCCAGCCAAGCAGGAGGGACCTGCCAGGCCTGCAGAGCCTCTCGCTGCAGGCAAGAGAGATTGGCTCAGGCTCAGATTCAAGCATTGTGAAGAAACCCCTAAACTAGCACTGGCAGGGCAAATGGGGACATGGGGACGGGAAGTTTTGAAGCCATGCAGCAGTTGCAGGTAGCAGCATGCTTTGCTCCTATCTCCTTCCCAGCTGCAAGCTCACATACACAGCTAAATTCTCAGCTAACATATCGCTGCTCTCATATTTTCAGTTTCAGGTCTCCCAAAATACAGTGGTTTCCCTCCATTATTATTTTCTTAATGCGGTACTTGTTCCTGTCCTATAGACATCAAATCTTCTTTTCTTTTGCATTCTAATATGTTGCATCCAATCTGAGCCATTTGGTTTCAGAGTTGTTTCTGTTTCACTGAACCGCCTGGCACTTTGCTGCACATTACCGTGGCTTTGTCTCTCTTCAGTCTTGCACCCTTGCTCTTCCACATGTATTTTGAGTTTGAGTTTAGACAGCAAAGAAAATAGAAAGTGGAGGAAATATGTGATTCTGCCCCCATGATACAGAATGCTGTTGTCACACCTCAAGTGTGACAGTGGTGGCAAAGGATATCTGTCCCTCCAGTGCTGGCAGGTGGAGGTGCCCTCTGCCATCCTGCTCCTCAGACACTCTCTGAAACAGCTATGGAAGGAGATGATATAAACCTAATTAACTGGGGCAGTAATTAAATGGCAAAAAAATACCAGCAGCAGGAGAAATGCAGCTGTGCTGCACACAGCCAAAGGTAACCCGTCCCCAGCTCCACCCACACTTGCTTCTTCCTCTACTTTTCTCAGGATTCAGAGCTTCATGGCAGAGATTTGGGATTGATGCTTTCATCCAGACAGGCCAGATTTCCCACAGAGGGTTGAGCTTGCAACCCAAAGTGGTATGGAAGCTCTGCTCAGAGCCAAGGCTGTGACAAAAGCCTGAGAGCTGCAGCCATGCTAGGAGACCCCCTGCTCTGCATAGGCAGGTGAGAGCAGATTAGGCTGCAGGGAGATGCCCTTAGCATCCCTATTCTCTCATGGCTGAAGACACAGCTCCTGCATGATAGGCAAAAATTGGTGATGGTCAGCAAACACCACAAACACCTGAAGTTCAGTTTCCCAGTCAACATCTCACTTTACTGGTAGGTTTACTGGAAATAAGATGGTATTAAGGTGTCATTTAAGGGGAGTGACCCAGAAGCAGTCAAGGGAATGGTGTGCTCTTGTTGTAGACTGAGGGATTAAATTACTACAGAGCAAGATCCAGCTGGACATTAGAGGAAGTGCATCTTCAGGCACCCAAATGCCCGTGTAAAGAAACAAAAAGCAGCAGTGCTTGTGTTCACAGTGCCTGCAACAACCTGCATGGCTGCACCTGCTCCCAGCAGCAGTAGTACTACCATTGCCATCACCACACACCCCAGCTGCACGTGCACACTGTCTGGCCTCACCACCAGCCCAGCCACCGGGGAAAGCAAGCCAGCAACAGCTGTAGCCTCTATCTCATGTCACCCTATGGCAAATAACACCTGAAAGGCCACCAGCTTGCAGCCCTGAATCCAGCCCTACCTTCAGAGTCTCAAGGCTGCTGGTGACACACTTGTGAGCACACTGCTGTGTTGAGAGGTGGCATGGGGGACAGCCCTAGGAGCACACTGTGCACTGGGAGTTCTGCCACACAGGGGTTTAGCGTGCTCCTTCTTCACAGGGCATGACAAAGCTCTGCCTGCACCCTGATGACCCAAGGATGCCATAGTTACAGCCACATCTCCTGGCAGCGGGCTAAACCACAGCTTCCTTCAGATTTCCTCTGTGGGCTGAAGGAAATCAGTATCACAGGGGGCTGAGCTCCACAACTTCTTGTCAGAAGCCAGGGAAGACTTCTTTCCTCCAGCTCCCTTGCTCTGAAGTCTCTTCCCTGACATCACCAACCGTGCACAGAGAAGGGCAGGTGATGGCAAGAGCAAGAAGGGAGGCATCTGAGCCCAAGGGCTGTCTTTCAGGTGGCTTTGGGCCAGGAGCTGTTTGACCCATGCGTATGTCATGCCCTGCAAAGTCAGCCCCAGTTCTTGATCCCAGGTGTTGCCAAAGATCCATCAGCAATCTTAAAGACCTACCTTGTCAGCCTGGGTAATTGTGGTGGAGTAGGAAGGTTCCCCCCCACACACAAAAGAATTCCACAGCTAACTCAGCCGGAGAAGCAGATGAAAGCTATGTTTTACAAGCAGATATGGAATGCATTGAATATGTACAAAAACATACAATATTTACAATATATACAGAAATATACAGGAAACCTTTCCCAACTCCCCCCTGCAGCCAGGGGGTTCGGCCTTTCCCTCCCTTCTCCCTCCCTACCTCCCCTTTTTCCCAAAAGGGTTAGAGAGAGAGAGAAAGGAAGGTAATTAAAAGGGGAAAACTTTGTTAAGAAAACTAACTTTGCATTCGCTTTGAGCTTTATCTGGTTAGCAAGAATCGTTCCTGCGTAGCAAGCTGTTGCTTCAGGGAGAAAAGCAGGCCAGCTCACAGTACAGGGGGAAGAAGAAGAAGACGACTGACTGCCCCCCCAACTGAAAGACTAAACAAGAACCTACAGCCAGGTTCCACCAATGAAATTGGATTAGCATATCTCTTGTTTTCATTTATATACCAAAATATTCGGCTAGAGTGTTCAGAAAGTGTCCCTTTCTTAAAGGCACAGCCTAAACCGGTCACAGTAATTAATGCTGGCAACACCTGGCAGGACAGCAATCAGCATTGTTTCCCCACTGCACAGGCCTAGCCTACTGTTTGCATGTGTACGCCAAGGAGTCAAGGGGCCAAGGGTTAGTGGGTTAACAGCCACCTAACGTCATGCTGTGCTCAGGGTGGGGGACACTAACTGCAGCTCTGCATTAGGGTGTAACTGTGTGATGGCCCCAGGCTCTAACCCTGTCACCCCTGCCCAGTCAGCCTGCCTTGGCTCCCCTGCACACCCCTCCCATGAGCTGTACAGCCCTGTAACAAAAAAGAATCAGCCCTAAAAATGCAAAGCTTGAGCTTCTGCTGTTTAAGCAAGGAAACACTCTCTTTAAAAATGCAGCAAAAGCATTTATAGGATCCTGGCAACATAAGCACAGCATGTGATAGGCAGTGAAGCTGAGACTGTGTGCTGGCATCTCCCCATTTTTAATGTACAGAATTGCACAGCTTTCTCCAAGGACAGTTTGCACTTTGTTTGGCCTTGGCAGCCATCAAGTTAATAGCAAGACTGCTTCCAAAAAAAAAAAAAAAAAACCAACCAAAAACAAATCCTAACCAAACACTGACTTTTGGCAGGGAAAAAAACACCCTAAGACTGCATCATTTGGAACGTGCACTGTTTAGTACTAACAAGAAATTCATTGCTCGGGCAAAGCCTAAACACTAGCAGCTGCTGCCGCCTCCTCCTCACACTCCCCTGCATCTCTGAGGACCGCCTCCTGTCAGCTGTGCCAGTGGTGGGGCCAGAGAGAGCCCCTGAGAGCCGGGCCAGCCCAGGGCTCCTCCTCACTCCGGGGACCCGGCAGAAGCAGCTGCCACATGTTGCTAGCAGCCTGCCTTTGGCCCGGCCGTGACAGCCGCTGTGACGAGAGAGACGCTAGTGACACAGGCCAATGCCTCCCCAAAGGAAAAGGCCATCGGCCAGCAACGAGGCAGGAGTGGAGAGGGAGAGAGCAAGCAGGAAAACCACAAGATACTTGTGCCTGCTAAAAATTATTTCCACCTAGTAATTTTAGCAGTGGTGTTCCGCTGCCTACCTTCCTGAATGAATTTGAAGTAGGAGGTAAGCGAAAATGAGAACAGAGTGACAGAGTTCCCCCCCCCCCCCCAAACTTACGTATCTGCACATTCTTAACTTCTCTCTGACCCCATCTTAAAGATACAGTTATTTTCTCCAGTTATGTGGCTTTTGTCCTGGCTGGTAAAAAGAACTGGAAAATCATACCAACATTTCTCAAGGACAGTTAAAAATAGTGACCCATTGGAGGAGGACTGAGTCACACCAGCACCCTTGTTCCAGGCCTGCACTCCAGCTCACATGGATGGACCTGCTCACCTCAGGCTTCCAGGTCTGGGATGTGGATATGAAAAGAAATGCAACTTCCCCATAAATAATAAATGCCACAAAGCCAGCTAAGGATGGTTTCATTCCGGTACGTGCTGTGGTGGACCTCAGCAGTGCCCTGCTCCTCTGTAGACGTGGGCCAGTGCAGCAGCAGCGTGGAGCAGTTGTGTTGTCTGTCCCCTCACCCTACATTCACTCAACTCACAGCTGCAGTGACCACCTTTAGAGAGGATGGGGGGAAGGTAACTAGAGAAACTCTCTGTGAGCGCTGCGGTTATGCAGGTGCTGTGCTGAAACACACACATGTTGTGGCACTCACAGCACAGGATGCTGTTAGGTTGGAGGTGTGCTGACATTCACACACTAGCTATAACCTATGTTTTAATCCTCAGAAATATAATATATATGCATAGTGAGCATGGGCTAACATCAAGCAAAATGCAGTGCATGCTATCAAACCAGAGGAAGACTTGTCCGCTCAGTGGGGATAGGTAGACTGGAGTAGCAATTTTAGAGCTGTTTACCTGTTCATTTGTGCTGCTCTTTTCCAGGGCCTTTGGGACCTGAATGTTTTGCTGAATTCCTGAGAGATGATGAGCTGTGCTGCTGAGTAAGTTTTCCTCCATTCTTCTCAAACTTCTTCAGTCTCACTGATGACCAAAAATTAGGGTTTTATTCCCTTAGCCAGCTAATAATTAACAAGCAATTTGGAGTCACCATTAACCCCTGGTATGAGTGCACTGAACGCAAATTTTAAAAGGACCAGCAATATTTTATTTCCAGACATCCCAGGACATCTCTTTCACCACTGAGAACAGGCAGCAGATACTGAGTGTTCTGCAGCAACCTTCTCTGTAGGCAGATGACTCCAAGACCCTTCATATTCCACCTCAGCTCTAAAAGAAAACTCACTTCTTTGCTCCTCGTTGCATTCCAAAGTAGTAAGCCATCTGTTTCCCCAAGGTGTAGCCTTTCCGTCCTACGGCTTCTCCAGTCACACCTCTCTAATGTGCCAGGTCACAATGGATGACCTTGTGCATGAGTGGAAGCTCTTTCTCTTGGAGATTTTGGGGAGAAGAAAAAAAAAAAAAGAGGGGAAAAAACCCCAACACTGCTAATCTCCATCTGCCTCTCTGTCTGCCCTCACCCAGCTGAGTGAGTACTGCTGGGAAAACATTTTTGCTCACATGAAGCAAACTGTATGCAGATCCCTCCTGCCAGGATGGAAATCATGTCCAGGGAGTGAGGCAGGTATAGCCATCCTGTGGCATGGCACAGCCTGGCCCTGATGTGGAGCTCGCAGGCTCAATCAGTGCCAAGGGAAAGAGGTTATATGGGAAGGGTGCTTGTACTTTCACAGTACTGTGGTTCTTTTCTTGCCCATCTTCTGGCAGTTGACCCATGATGCACGCTCTGAGTGGCTGCAGCATCCCATGCAGTAGACCCTGGCAGACACAGGGACTGCAGAGGAGGCAGGAAAACATGGAAAAGGTATATCCAGAGCTCTAGTGGAAAAAACAGAAAGCTGATAACTGTAGAAGGAATGTCAAAGCTCAGGACAATTGTTAGAATCATAGAATCAGTCAGGTTTGGAAAGGACCACAAGGATCATCTAGTTCCAACCCCCTGCCATGGGCAGGGACGCCCCACACGAGATCAGGCTGGCCAGAGCCTCGTCCAGCCTGGTCTTAAACACCTCCAGGGACAGGGCCTCAACCACCTCCCTGGATAACCCATTCCATGGCTTCACCACTCTCATGGTGAAGAACTTCCTTCTCACATCTAGCCTGAATCTCCCCACCTCCAGCTTCATTCCATTCCCCCTAGTCCTATCACTACCTGAGATCCTGAGAAGTCCCTCCCCAGCCTTCCTGTAGGCCCCCTTCAGATACTGGAAGGCCACAATGAGGTCACCTCAGAGCCTTCTCTTCTCCAGACTGAACAGCCCCAACTCCTTCAGTCTGTCCTCATAGGAGAGGTGGTCCAGCCTTTGATCATCCTTGTGGCCCTTCTCTGGACACCTTCCAGCACGTCCACATCCCTCCTGTAATAGGGGCTCCAGAACTGGATGCAGTACTCCAGGTGGGGTCTCAATGCCAATGTTCAGTTTTCAGTTCTGACAGTCCAACACACATATGTTTTGAGCTGTGAAAATTCTGTGTCAAAATTCACCTGTGATCAGTTGGTTCATACAATGTCTTTAAATGGAGTCAAACTCAATGCAAAAACCTGCACTTCAAGATTTGAGGTTTTCCCACTTGAAGGTCAATGTCTTTTTTAGCCTCTTTACTTCTAAATTGGGTAGACAATGTCTACCCGACTACAAACTCTCCACTAGCAGCAGGACATCCCGACTGTCCTTGAAATGTCATGTAAAATTATTTGTACTCTAATTCACTTCTTTGAGGTTCCTATTGTTGATATATTGCTACCAGCAGAGGATACTGCATTACAAAAGAGCAACATTTTGTACCTCCAATGTCTTGACTTCAAAGCATTTAAACTTTATAAACAAAAAGACATTGCCTCCGTCTAGCACTGAAGAAAGCCATTTATGTAAGCACAAGTTTGGAACAAATAATTAAAACATGAGACTAAACAAAAACGTTTGTGTGTTTGTTGAAACAGCTTTGAAATATAAACTCGTCTTTTGTCTGTGTATATTTGTAGTTTACCTAAGGGTGCCCTCTGAAAGTATCGCTTCTTACATGTCTTGCACTTGGAAGTACACCAGTGGTAGCTGCCGAGGAGCTCCCTCTGCAGGTTGTTTCCTGACGTACCCATGTCCCATCCTAGAGACAGCCTGGATGTGCCAACGTCTGTTCATTCTAAACATCCAAGTGTTGCAGTAGTACATTTGCAGTACCTCAGTTCATTTTTAAACCACAGCTTCATAGCTAACACCTTTCTGTCTCTTCTGTCACCTATTCGAGTTGTGCAGGGTTTCTGAACAGTAGTTTCCCTCAAAAATCGCTCCATTTTAACATCTTCTGTTGCATCTCAGAAAGCCACAGATCACGGCAACGTGTGGCTGTGCTTAGGAAAGACGGCACTTCGCTAATTCTTCCCTCAACTCACAGGAACTGAAGCAGGTCCTCCAGCGCTGGCAGGGTTTACACCCAGCAAGGTATGAAGCGGCAGCTCAGGGTATTTCAGGTACAACTAAATGCAACTCATCGCATTCAGAGTAATTGCAAGGAAGCTACAGGCCAGTCTGTTACCAACACTACTGCAACTGCACCTGTTTCTCACCTGAATATAGCGAAGCTTCGCCATCCCTGGCTCCTCCGCCGTGGCTGTTAAGGCAAAGGGGACGCTGCATTCGTCAGCGCTGGCGCCGGGACAATGAGGCGTCCTGTGCTGCCACCTGGCGGGCAGCGGGACACTGTGCCGGAGCCGGGCCGCCACTGGCGCTCAGCGAGCAGGCCAGCAGCAGACAGGGGAACCCGGCGGAAACGGATCATTACCATCTGCAAGCTGTTAGAGAGAACCAGATTGCTGGAATTGCCACCAAAGTATTCGAGTCCAGGCCCGGTCTGTGAGCAGTGACAGTAGCCAAGGATCAGAGCAAACTGGACAATTAACATACTTGGGGGGGAACCCCAAACAATTCTTGCAACAGAAAAGGTAAGATTTGATCGAATCATCAGCTCCACTGAAAGCAGGGACTCCACAGCATGTCAGGACACCTCAACCAAGAGCCAGTACTGCAGCTCTGCCTGAGCAGTACTGAGGTAACATGCTACCAGGCAAGGGATGAAAAACACCACTGTACTTCAGATGACAATTTTCCCATATGTAATATCTACACGGGTAGTATCAGTTACCCAGGATCACCCAGCTGCTTTGAAATGAACCATGTACTGAACTGCTTTAAGCTCAATGCTTTTTACCATTGGTAAAAGAAGAGCGTCCAGTTAACATCTAAACATCTTGAAACCAGTAATTTTGGGCAGTTTCCTATTTCACAGTTCAACTGGATTAATTGGATAAGTCCAAGTCATTTTCTATGCACAAGAGACATGAGGCAGAGTTTATTGTTGTTTTAACATACAGTTTTGCTGTAAAGCAGAACAAAGTCCTGGAATAAGGAAGTCACAAGTGCTGGCACTGCCTAACCTCCATTTCTAGCCTAGTTTTGAAGATGACAAAATCATCAAGCAGGACTGCAAAAGAACAACTCTTTTCTAGTAGCTGTGCCTGATACCAGACGGCTAGTAGGAGAGACGAGTACTTAACCACAGAAAACTAGGCCCTGGCAGAGCACCACTAGCAAAGACCCATTTCTGTGCACATACACAAACTCCATTACCATGAACTGCAATCCTGACTTTAGGTTACATAGGGAAGTGGTAAAGCTATCCAAGACATAGTCACAGGACCACAGGTGGCTATGGCAAGCCATCCAGAATGCTAAGGTCCTGCAACCCTTTCCTGTGCTGTCCTGTGGCACCACACCTACCTCTTAGAATTAGACCTGGCGTACTTATAACAAGCTGTAGTTGTGCTTTTTCAGTATAGGAATGCTCTTGCAATGCTGTAGGGCACAGAACTTACACTGAAATATTGCTCTGTGCCTTTCATTTTCAAGGAAGAAGGGAAGAAAAAGGAGAGAAAACCTGCAAAGAACAAAACCCAGAAAACCCATTTTAAGAAAGATACTTTTATCCCAAGATCATTAAGTGACTGACCTGGTTAGTTTGTCAAAATGTTAAGACTCATGCACAGCACTCTGAGCACCCAGGTAACAAACTTCCTTCCAGCAGAGGAAAGTATGCAGAGGACTGCTACCTGGAAACCAAAAACAGCCCCACTGAGACCCTGCAGCCAGTATTACTGATCACAGTGACTCTGCAGGGCTTAATATTTATCTGTAGGCTTTGATGGAAAATGTTGGCTTCTGCATTCCAGAAGTTAGGGCACAAAGGTGCCTTTAAAAGCCACAGCTGCATGTAACACATCGCTATACCATGTGTAACACTGACTTGTTTAAAGCTCAACACAGTTCTGAGAAAATGGAGTGGTGTGTAGCAAAGCATCTTTAATTGGACTTTCCAGTCTAAAATACCACTGAATCACACAGCAAAAAGGAACTTTTCCTCAATTGTCTACCAACTTTTCAAAACTGAAATTTACACTTTGCCCACTCTCTGTGAGCTGATGGAATGAATCAGACAAAATAGTCTCAGAATCTGAACCACTGTCCAAATAGCAAGTATTTTACATTCACTAGTGAAAAGGCAAAGTTGGCACCAATATCCTGTCTCTTGCTGGCTGCATCTCTGAATGACAGCCTCTGAACACCACTGAATCAGACCCACTGCAAAGTGGATAGAACAAATCAGCACCAGTAAACACAACAGGCTCCAGCAAGTAACTGTGCAGTCATATTTAGGAAAGGAACAGATTTTTTTATTCGTGGTAGAATTGCATTTAAATTTTGAATTATTTTTCATACACAGATTAAGGAAACATACACACACACAAAATGTTCTATCAAACTGAAATAAGTCAAACCAGCACAAATTAGTAGTATTTTTTTAAAAAATGCTACAAAGAAAGATGAAACAGTGGGAAGAAAAAGCTTTTCAGTTCTTTTTTTTGCAAAATTACACTCTGAATACTACCTTGTACACACAGAAACGCAGCCCTCAGTGGGAAAAAAACAAATCCAGTGCAAAATTATTATCAGAGTGCAGTGGTAGGAAATTCACATTTGAAGAGAGACATCACACTTCATTTTCTTTTCAGTAACAAGATTATTGAACAAAATCAGTCAAGTATTTTTTCCCACAAGCTTTAATATTTTACAGCTTTAGTGATTCTAAAGGTTGTGAGGTTCCAACATTCGTTACTGCTCAGGCACTCTGCACAAAATGTACCGGTTGATACAAACGAAATGTGTTTACCTGATCAGCTGAATTATTTCCTTCTTGTGCATCAAACTCCACAATAATGATTTTGCTGCACAAGCCTTGTGATTTCACGGTGACCAATTTTGACTCACGATGATGTATAATTCAAGTAATACCCAATGTGGGCTGATTACACAGAATCAACAGGACAAAAAAAGGAATGAAACCACCTTCTCAAACAAGCTCACTATATCCTCAAGGTGCAAAAATAGGCTGTCTGTTGAGACCTGCTATATTCCTTACAAAACCAGATCTCAGAGCAGAACTGAACTTCAAGTAATTTCACAGTTGCATAATAAAAACACCCCATGATCTTTTGGCTGCTTTGTGGTCTTACTGCCCAGGCAGAGCTCTAGTAGAAGGGTAAATCAAACTGAACCCTTCAAATCACTCAATTGAAGCACGGTTGTGGTAGCGTCCCAACAGTACAGTTTAAACAGTGGTCTGAAACTACCAAAAAAAACCCCAAAGTGAAACAAAAAAGCAAACAAAAGTTAAAGCAGAATTATTTTTTCAAAGCCCACAATTGCATATTAATTCTATTGGATAAACTGAAATTGAAACACACGGGGGAGGAAAAATGCCTGACAGTCATGTTGCAGACAGCCTTGAAAGCTCTTGCTAGCATTATTTTTTTCAAAACAAGATGCAGAAGAGGTGGTTATTAGTACCAAAGGAAACAAAGTATTTCTCAATTTATGCCTAAGCCCCCACCACAGAGCACTTAGTTGCAAACTCCACCACTGATTCTAACACCCAAAACATCCAAACTCTAGTAACAGCCTCAGCACTGCAGTCAGATGTGCTCTGGGTGACCATACTACTACTTTCAGAATGCCATGGGACTCTGCCACATCAGTGTGACTACCAAGGTAGATCAGTCCAAACATTTCAGTTACTGGTTTATGTTTTTAATCAATATTGTTAAAATAAGTATAAAAGTTGGACCAAGTTAAATAGAAAATATAGTTCCGTAGGTGCTACTCATGGGACCAGAAATGTTTGGGGGTTTTTTATGATTCATTTTTCACAGCATCAAAATTGTCCTGAATGGCAGGGCAAAAGGCTAGGACAACTGTCCACAGTCAGTAATGACAATCTTTTTGGAGGTCTTTCCAGTCTTGGAACCAAAGCTCTCAATTTTTTTCACAACATCCATTCCTTCCTTCACATGCCCAAAAACAACATGTTTTCCATCCAGCCTGTAAAACAAATAAACAAAGGCAGTTTTATTTAAAACAACATAAAGACCAAACCAAACTGATCTCAGTGAAGGGATGTCAGAAGATCTTCATAGCTCTCCCTGCTCATCAACTGTGTGTCAAAGGCATAACTGCTCTACAAGTGCCATGAAATACTTTTGGTTCTGGACCTTAGAAGCGTTCTGAACGACAGTGGCCTCATTACTCTCCCAGCCCTCCTCCCCCTCAACTAAGCACAGAACAACTCCTTTTCCATCATGAGTCAAGTAATCTGGAAATTTAAGAAAACCCAACATGACAAATCCAAACCAAACCAAATCACATCAACCCACAATCAAAGGTCCACCTCAAACCATCTGGATCCAGGCATCAATTCATCAGGTTAACAGGCAGGGCTGAGATCTTACCAGTCAGTTTTTGCGGTGCAAATGAAGAACTGAGATCCATTTGTATTGGGTCCTGCATTGGCCATTGAAAGCACACCTACAACAAGAGCAGCAGCAGCTTATTAGATTGGTGTAACAAGTATGGAGTGGAAAAGACAATTCCCTGCACATTTAGTCTAAAGCTGGACAGACTGAAGATGTGATAGTCAAATTGACTCCAAATGATTTCTAATACCAACTTCATGTCTTTGACAATTACCTCCAGCCCAGCATCCCTTCTCTCCACAGCAAGAATGTTAGCAATGTAGTTAGTTGTACACATCCTGAATGTGATTAACATCAGGTAACCTCTACTGTGGTGCAACAGCAGCAGTAGTTTCCTGTGATGAGGAAGTTCTCATGTATGGCTTTTCCTTTACTTTTTCCCCAATTTAACTTGATCATAAAAGGATGTGACTGTGTTTCTTAATAAATAAGAAATCCCAGAACACTTTGGTTCACTTCTGCAGTAATAATCTGAATAAAAATTGAAGTCTATGACTTATGAAAGAGCAATATTCTGACCTGGTCAGAATTTCTAAGTAGTATATAAAACCCCCATACTTTATTTTGCACAGTCCTTTTAATAGTAAGAGCAGGAGTAGCAATGTCACCCTTCCCAGGCTGACTGTATTTGTACAGCAGTCTGCACAATAAACACATGCATTGTTAAACCTCCTAACTACCAAGCTCCCCACACATCCAGCCCCCTCCCCCTTTCTATTTAAATAAAACTTGGTAAACAATGCTTCATTATAGGTTATCATCATCAAAAGGTAGAAACAGTGTTTCTTTACCAGGTCCTACATGCTTAAGTATGAAATTTTCATCTGGAAATCTACTGCCATAAATGGATTTTCCACCAGTTCCATTATGATTTGTAAAGTCACCACCCTGAAACAGAAATAGCTGTTAACTTCACTGGCAGACTTCACATCAGAAGTGATACTACTGATAATAGACTCACTTGCTCCAATTTAAAAGTAATAAAATCAGTGAATTTTCTTCAAGTTAAGAATGAGAATGGTCACACAAGGATTTAAAACCACAGAACTAGATGAAGATACAATCAAACTAAATGTAAATTTCTGCTCCAGGTATTGCTGACAATGGCATCTGTAATTCTAACAACCAAATTCCTGTGGTACCAGCGTTGCTCCCAAATGTAATCCAACAGAGCGGTAATTTTAAGAAACAAAATCACCCAAATTCATTACCATAGGCAAGATCTCAAAACTATTGTTTTCTCCCAACAAGTATACATACTGGTCAGCATCTTCATTATTACTATCTGTTATTTCTAGGCTTTGTTTTTTTTAAGCACTCTACCTGAGTTATTTTAAACTTCCTTCAGCGACACGTTGCTTGCTGCGATAGATGTGATCACCTGTCTTAGGTTAGACACTCAAAACTGAAGAAAATAAAACCACTAGCCACAGCGACTCGCAAAGGTGGCTACTAACACTGCCTCCAGCAATATGCCATCTCCTCTCCCAGAAGTGACACAACCCATGATGCTAAGAACTTGTGAACTTGCTCACCTTGAGCAATCTATCACAAGAGGTGTTATAGCTACTGTTATGCAGTCCCAGAAGTATGCTCTGCATGCTGCATGTCATGCGGAGGCACCTGAATTGCTGAGTCCTGGGTATGATAACCTTCAATTAGGCCATACCAATTGCCTGAATCATGTTAACAATCCATCTCAACAAGTGGGATGGTTTCTACTGTTTTCTCTTACTGGAAGATATTTGAAACCTATGACAGTATTTCCACTTGGGTAACGAGTACCAACTAATTCCTAAACATCAATTCACAATCTCACTGTACCATGGAGTCAACCACTTAGTCGTCTCATTTCAGGTCTATTTCTGGGGACAAAACAGGGAGGCAGGGCGAAAAGACACAAATCAGTGTTAGAACTGAGAGTACGATTTCTATTTTTCTTATATTTATATATTTCTGGCCCCATAAAGATGCCTAAATTATGCCACTTTTGTCAGTTTCACAAAACCTTAGTTTACATTTCAAAGGCAAGAGAACAGGTCTGACAGCTGTATTCTTTAGGCCATCAGAGTCAGCAGTTAATAAACAAAGCATGCTTACCATAACCTATATTTCAATTTTTTAAATTTTTTTTTTTTTTTACAGGGTCATTCTATGATGCAATGCTCTTACAACATATTCTTTTAAGGAAAGAGAGGACCACCAGAAATCGTGCAATCCAGTACACCATAGCAGCTAAAATCCTGCTCCTCTGCCAAGGACAGTAGAAAAAAGGCATTCAAGAAGGCTGTTTTCATAGTTTTGTTGTGGTAGTTGTAGCTGTTCAGGAAAAATTGCTAAACTGTGTGGACTTCAAGTCAATGCAATTCAATTCAGAATTTTGAAACATTCATCTTTTAAATCAAACAAAATCCATTTTAATCCCCAAAACTGACCCAAATCAACCGTTTTGGTTCCCTCCTTCTCTCCACACATCAGGGAAATGTTTGAAGAAAGCTTATTTTTAAAACAACTCACATTCTCTTACTGTAAACAGAGTATTCTACTAGGGATAGAGAATGGACATGTTTTTTATCGCTCACTTAGGACACAAAGCTGATTGTCATTCTACCCACAAATGCTTCTCCCAAGCAAGTGCAGTTTTGCCAAATATGCCCCACACTAAAGTATGCTGCTGTACAAAAGCAGAAAGCTGTTTAGGCAGTTTAAGATAGTCTACGCAGAGTAAACAAACAAACAAAATTACCTGGCACATAAACGAAGGAATCACTCTGTGGAAAGTGGATCCTTTATACCCAAATCCTTTTTCACCAGTACAAAGAGCTCTGAAGTTTTCTGTGAAAGCAAAGCATGAAGTATTACACTTCCATACATGACACATAATAAAATCAAACACAAGCAGATTAGCTATGTCCCAAGCTCACACGTCAAACAATTTATAGTATCTTTAGAGTGCTATCAATGTGTCAGTTGTTTCCATGCCTCAAAAGCTCCTCTGTTACAAAGCTAACAAAGCCTGTTTAACCTCAGAACAGAGTACACACAATTCTCTTCCATCTTTCGATCCTTTAGTTTTGCTGTTATGTCTTAACTGCAAGACCCTCACTTCCTCAAACCCACCATTCTGGAGCTTCTCTATAGCAGTTGTGAACATGATGCTCCTCTTTATTTTTGTGGGAGTTTTTTGGTTGGGTTTTTGTTTGTTTGTTCGGGTGGGGCGGGGGTTTGCTTTGCTTTGCTGTGTTGTTGGGTTTGGGGTTTTTTTGGAGTTTTTTTTTGTTTGGTTTTGTCTGTCTGTTGGGTTTTTCTCTTTGGGCAGGGGGGCTGTCAAGATATTAATCTATTGGGAACTGAAAGATAAAAATCAAGCTTTCAGAAACACTAAATAAGCAGATGAGAAAGGAAGCATGTGATGTAACTAGAAATCAGTTCACTAATTGGCTAGTGACCAGGAAAACAAAACTTTATGTGCTCTCTGGAAACTACGAGACACGATGCCTTTGGTTCACCCTTGCCCACTTGTTTGGGGGTTTGATCTTCATGCAATGTGTTCTTAGACACATTTATTCGTCACTGATCACCCAAGTTATGGACTGTACTGTCTTGGCACAAATTACAAAATGAAACTATTTGGAACACATCAACAAAATGTAACTCTTCACTAGCACTGTTTGGACAAAGTTCTTATCATATTCCTCTATTCGACAAATGGGGATGGAACGCGGAAATAGTTTCTACATGGCTATTCTTGTTCCTGCAAATCACATTCTGGACCTTAAAAATTATGGAATTCTGGAGATGCTGCCTTACCTGCTGTCTTTGGAACCACATCAGCTTTCAGCTGTTAATGAAAAATAAACAAACAAATTACTAAGCTTTTTCACACCTATATAGAAAAACTTCTCCCTGGGAGGCTGGTACAATTGAACCTTCTTTCCAAGGTGATGAGCTACCTGAAATCACAAGCCACCCAAAATTCCAAGAACATTTTAAGACTTTCTCACCATTTGCCTAGAAATTACAAATATCTCCTCAATATAACTTTTAGCTAGTTAATAAAGGACAACTTGAGCACAGTCTACTGATTTCATCAATCAGCATGATAACTTAGCAGTGAGTAAGAAGTATCTTTATGATGGACCCAAACATCCGTTCGATACAGCCGGAGAGTTCAAAGTCTCTCCAGCATATTAGTTACATATCACGACAGCAGACAGCAGCAATACACTCAGATTTTCTGTAAACAGGGCACACAAAATTGTCAGTATGGAAATTAAATGCTACCTCGAGAAACACTGATGTTAATGCTATTTTCTACATTACATCCAGCTGTTTACTACATCTCACTGATCAATAATGAACTTGCCCAGCAATACTTTTACCTATGACCCCTTCAAACGTTACCTCCTGAGAACAAGAGAGCTGGCAGTGGCCAATGATTTGCATGCTTTCAATGAAAATAAATTAACTGAGCTTTAACCTCAAGGAAAAGCCTTTTAGAGAAAAACCTCATGAATTACATTTAAAGAAATCAATTGACACAGAACTTGAGTACTGGGGGCAAAAAGCCACACTGAATTCCATCAGTAGGTAGCAATTCAGAAGAGTAGCATATTCTCTCCAGCACATGCTTATGGAACACACACTCCATTCTCTCCCATACACAATACATTTATCTAGAGACATGTGCTAAGCCTTAAGGATATATGATATACCAGAACTCCAGTCTTGGTGCTTACTGTGCTTTTCCCGAGAGCGGTCTCTACCACAGTTTTCCTGTTCAGGCCTTCTTCAAACAGCTAAGTATCTCAGAGACCAAACTTTTAATGCCAGCTCAAACAGAGCTGTGCAAACCCTTCAATGCATACGAAGCAGGAAGCTCAAAGTGGCAGTACCTCAAAACCCCAAAGACTAATACCCAAACAATTACCCAGAAAAAGAAAGAAAGAAAAAAAAACACCCCAAAAAAAACAACAACAAAAACTAAGAGGAACTGGGAAGACTGGCTGTAACCCTCCATAGGTGTGCTGGCCAAGGGGCAGGCCAACCCCTGAGTGCTGGGCAGCCACACAAGGGTCCAGCTCTTCACTGACAGCACAGGGCCCCCTGAGCAGCTCTGGAGCTTCGGGTACTTTCTCACTGCTGGAACCGCGCTTATTTCTCTCTATCCAGCAGTACCCCTCAGTAAGTTTACGCTTGCTTAGCATTTCGGTTCTAGTACTATGGATCAATTTTTTATTTATTTTCTTTCCCCTGAGGCTCCCTGCCACTGTATGGCCCAATCCACACCTCAGAAGCCGCAGCCGCTCTCGAGCGCCAAGCCCCACCGACCGGTCGCACAAGGATGACTTTGATTACTGACTGCTGACACAGGCAAACCTTACTGCCACACGCCTGGTGCCCCACTCCAGCCCCCTTCTGACCCCTGCTCGCCACCCACTTGGGAGAGAGCCACCTCACCGTTCTCTCACTCGGGTTCCACGTACCCGGTGAGTACCTTCACCCTTAGCCCCATCCGACGCCCGCAACGGGGGAACTGTTTCCTGCGGCCCTAAGAGCCGATCCCGGTCGCTGTGCCAGCCGGCGTCCCGGCGGGCTCGTCCTGACCTTGCCACTCACCAGCCGCCATGGCCGGGCGCCCCGCCGCCCGCAGCTCCCCAGGCACCATCCCCTAGGCCCCAGTGCCAGGCAAGCTGTCGGCAGCCTCCGCTCCCTAGGCAGCCTAGGTGCCCCTACCTCCAACACGACGCGTCCCAGCGGCTGGTTATCAGCGCCTACGTCCAAGTACACCACGGGGTTCGGCGTACCGGCCGCACAACCACGGGCACCGGTCATCCCGACGCAGCCGATCCTCAGCGGCTGTAGCAGGTCCCCGGGTGGGCGAAGCAGGCGGCGGGCGGCACTCAGCGCCAGCATGCCGCAGCCGGATGAGCTAGCGTGCAGCCGGGCAGACCAGGACACACCGACACGCGCACACAGGTTACAGGCATCTAGCGCCGCCGCGGCCTTTTATAGGTTCCGCCACAGCGCCCGCTGGGGGCGGTGTGCAGGGAAAAATGGCGGCGAGGGGGTTGTGGGGTAACGTGGGGAAAGGGGTGTTGACATGCCGGAGTTGTGGATATGCGCCAGCCGCGGCGCAGGTTCGGCTGCGGGGGTTGGCGGCTGGTTCCGGGCGGGTTGGGAAGAGGAAGGAGCCGCGAGCTCCCGCTGCCCGCGCGGAGGACTCGCGCCCTCCTGCTGCCGGCCATTTCTCAACCATTTTCCGGGGCTGTTGGGAGGATTTTTATGTTTGTTTGCTTGTTTCTTTTACGGTTTAGGTTTATTTTTGCACATTTCCTCAGAGACCCTTACCCCAGAGATCAACAGTGATGGGAAGCCTCTAAAATTTTGTAACTGCGCGCAGCCCATTAGGGCTTGTCCCGCAGGCCCCAGCGAGCACCTCGGCGAGAAGGGCTGGGCTGCGACCATCGCCCGCGTGGGATAATGGGGTGCAGTGGAAACATGGGAGTGGTGGGCTGCTTGAAACAGTGTCATTCACCAACACCACCCACGGGCTTGCATAACGACACATGACAAAATAGGTGCACCTGAGCAAGTACCTGTTGTGTCACCGTGGCATCACTCACCCCCTGGGGTGCCCAGGGCATTGTTTCAGGGCCTGACTTCGGGTTTGCCAGGAAACTTGCCTGAGGAATTAGAAAAGTGAGTAGTAATGGGGAAGTATCATTCATGTTTTATATGAAAACAGTAAAACTTATTTTTTTCTGAATTTGGATCACAATACTTAGTATGCGGCTTAGTCATATTCAGGTGTTTTGAAATTCTCTCTAGTTGCCATGCTGATTCCATATACAAGAACTTTTAAAATGTGTGGTTTGGTCCTGTTCTGTGAGGTCAAAGAAAGCTCTTCCATCAGCATAACAGCAGCAGGAAACTCTTCTCATAAGACAGTATATGTTGTCTCTAAAAAACTATTGCAATACAGATTTTATTGCATCCAAATAACTAATGGTGCAGTTTCACAGTGCTAGGTGAAGCACACCCTACCATTACTGTAACAGCACTTCTTCAACCAGAAATCATAATACAAATGCAAACCCTCTCCCCCTACCTTTTTACATTATTTAAAACAATGAGGAAAAGAACTTCTGCTCTCCATGACAAGCTCATGCAAGTGTGCTACACTTAATACAGTTCTGCTGCATCACACCTAAAACAAAGGCCACCCAGGACCTTGCAGTTAATGGAATACAACTGGACCACTGAGTCTCTGCAAAATAAGTTCTGTAGGTAGATGATGTTCTGTCTGCTTGCTCCGCTCTTTCAGCTTCCCAGAAGGAAATGTTATTTCTATTAAGGCATTTCCAAAAAAACATAACTGGTTTTATACATACTATTTTAAGGCAGTAAGTCCCCCAAACTAAATATAATTTAGTTACAATACTATGTGCTAGCCTTGTTAAAAATTATAGCCCTTGAATGTGGGAAAACGGCTCCTAAAGTGATTCTTAATAAAATAAAAACAAGGGTAGTAGTTATGCATCTATAATGTTCAAGTTCCTTGAATTATAAATTAAGTTATTCTAATGAAGGTTAGAGTAACACAGCCATGTAATAAAGTATGACAGAATCACACAACAGCCCCTAAGTGGGGAATAGTATAGTTTCAATCTTGTCTACGTTCTTTGTTGTCAAGCTGCTAAAAGTGACTTTATCATTGACATTTACTGAATCATCAGAAAGGTGTCAATCAAAGCACTGCTCCGACCACAGAGCTCAGGGCAGAACTACAACATACAATTACAGATAACAGAGAAATCCTAGGTGAATACCATTTCCCAGGTACACACTATAGAGACTCCTATACTTCATGCCCATTAAGTGGAAGGATATCAAGGATAAATTTAGCAAGTTAAGAGTTTTGAGATGTCAATTCAATAGGTGGTGGCATTGTAGGGGTGGCTGTAGCATGTATCATGCTTTATAACCACATAGCTATTTTAGGCTATGCCAAAGGGTCCATCTTGTCTCAAATGCTTTTACAAGGAATGCCTAAGTAAGAGTGAAACAATAGCATGAGGTGCATGTTACAGGCCAGTGCGCTTTCAACCTCCTACTGCTTTCACTTCAGAGAACTTCCTGAGAACCTCCTGAGCTGGATGTGACTTTAGTATGTAGTCTGTTTTTTTTTGTGTGTTTTTTTTTTTTTTCCTGTGTACTTATCCACTCACTGGATCTGTCTTAACACCATCAGCTTCCTTGACTGTAAGCTGTAAGGCTTGTAAGTGTAAGCTGCCCTTCCACAAGCCTGCTGCACAGCGCATCAAGAATCTGTTTTGAATACTGCTCCTATTAGCTTCAGCTAATGTGCCCTATTTCTTGAAGTGAAAAGCTGGGTGATGTTCATCTTTGTCATACCACACATAATTTAAACCTGTGTCTTTTCTTATCTCAGTCATTTCAAGACTGCAAAGTCACAGCCAACTCAGTTATCATTTATAAGAAAGATGTTCCCTATCTCTGGGATCATCTTTATTGCCCTTCTCAAAGCTTTTTCAACTTTTATGGATCTTTTTGAGATGAGGGGATCTTTGCACAGTATCCAAGCTAGGAGTGAACAGTGAGCAAAAGAAAATGCTCTCTGATTTCACATTTGGAAACATGAGCAAAACAGCTTTGAACTGTTTTGCTAAGGGTTCACAGGTATCTTTGGTAGAGCAAACAAAGCAGTTTTCCTCATTTGCAGGCCTCAGCAAGAAGGCAAAACAACTTGCTTAATTTCATGGTGGTTTATTTTTGTCTCGGAATATGGACTGAATTATTGTCTCTGGGCTTATGCAGTGAAGCTACTAATTCACTCATTATGGTCTGCTCTTGAGCAAATCACATGAATTGAAACTCATGCAGAGAGTATGACTAGGTAGTTGTGACTTACGGAGATCAGCGTACAAGAAAAACAGGAAAAATGTTCTAAAAGCTCTGTCAAGGATCACTCTAATGACTACCAAAGGAGGCTTAGAGCTAGATCTGCAAACTGAAATTATTTTAGAGGGGCTTTGAACACATCTGTTTGAAAATAATGACCATCACTGACATTCTACAAGATCTGGCTAGGAGATAAGTACATTTGGCTGGAAAACACCTGCACCTGGTGCCCGTGCTGTACAATATAGGCAGCAGAATGTGGTGGCACAGACTAAAACCAAGACAGATGCTTCAGCAGAGCCATTGAGCTGGCTATCTGCCCTACAGATTTCATCATTCACTTTTGCTCCCCTCAGTATCAATTGATAGTATAGAAGTTACAGATAAGTAAACAAGGAGGAACATTTTGATACAGTTTTCTAAGTAGGTATTTTTAGATATGCATCTATGAAAGAAACCTTATTATGTCCTAGCTGAGAAATTCCTGCATAGGAAAAAGAACCTTAAATGATACAATGACATTTCATATTGATACACTGCTTACAACTTAAAAGACTTCACAAACAGGACTATGAAGTAACTGAGTAAATATTCCCACCGTTGTGCCAAGATGTACACGAAACAACTGTAATGGTTAAGCGACTCTTCTAAAGAAACAGAAGGAATAAATGCTTGAAACATGACCTAAATTCAGGGATTTTGATTTCAAAGGGCTTGAAATAATGGTGTTACACACTCTCCCCCCACCCCCCAAGAATACAGGCATTTCACTGGTACAAAGGTGATGCTCTTTCTTGATTCCAACCATCGGACTGCATGCCCACTTGTTTGTGACAGAGGAACCTGGGTTAGTCACAGAATATTAGGGGTGGAAAGGACCTTGAAAAATGATCTCGTCCAACCCCCTGCCAGATCAGGATCAATTGCATGAATTCAAACTTGGATTGCTGATGTTGGATCAATCTTGGCAGGTGTGGCAAGATCACGTTTTGCAACCTATCATCTGCAAAAATGCAACTACATGCAACTCATGTTTGTCTATGGCAGACTTTGGTATGATCCTCATGGGGGCAATACAAACTCAAGTATTGACTGCAGCAATCTACGCCTAAGTGGATTTTGCATAAACATCACTTGATACTGTGATAGAGGGAATTCCCACAGTATTGACTTTAACAGTGATTTTAAGAATCCTTGCATGTCTGGGACCCAGTTATCTCAAGGATGCTGCTGATCTGGACTGTTAGTAGGGGGGACTCAGCTTGATTTTGAGTGCGGAGAGCAGGAGTTTGCAGTGGGCATTCCCACCCTCCACCTGCAAAGCCTGGATATGCTGCACTTCAAAACACAGCATAATTTTTTCTTCAAGGTTTTGGCTAAGCTAGAAGATGGCTTGAGAGCTGGAAAGGATTTCTGTGATATGTCTCTGATATGCATTTATTTATGAATGGGGACTAGAGTAAAGGAGATGGTGAAAGACCCTTCCATTATACTAAGTGATTGCAGTATGAAATTAAATCATACAAGAGCTCAAAGGGCATAGAGTAGCCACACAGGTACATTTACAGATAAAAAGAAAAAATGGTAATAAATATTCCCCTGATCAAGATTTCCTCTTAGGAACTTGTAGTAACCCAGCTCACACTGTGAACCTTCTCTCCAGCACACACCATACATAAAGGAGGAGTTTCCCCATATGACTTCATACTAATTATCTACAAATAGTCATACAAGAAAAACCTCAATCCACTCATGCTCCTTACAGCTGTGATTAGCATTTTCGTTTCAGAAGTTCTGGGTGACATTGCTTGCTCGGAATTCATTACTCAGTCTCCCTGCATAATGTATGGAAACTCGCTGCTAATAGGTCAGATTACACTGTGCCTTTATGCAGTGCTCAGAGCACCTTGCAGCTGCCCATAGCTTCCCAGAAGATTGTCCATACAGCACTACAGATGGTCCATGAACACTTCTTGATAGATCACAGCAGCCTGGCAAAGCATGTAGGATGTTTTAAATGCATAGTTTTAGGCTACAAGAAAAAGGCAGCTGTTACTCCCAGCAGACTCACAAAGCTTCGAGACTTCTAGATAGGTGGTTTGTCTGTGGGTAGGAAATGCTTTGCATACTTATGAAACAGTATGAAGATAGAACAAAAGTTATGGGAACCCTTCTATCGTCTAAACCACAGAAATTTCATTTATAACAGAACTTAACACCTATAGTGATCACTTTAGTTTATTTACCTGTGAAGTATCACTTCTGGTCTGAGGAACAAATTCTAAGATAATAGTATCAGAAATGCTTTTAGGACTAGTTATGCTATCTTGTATAAGACGGTTCTGAGCTTGGGATGATCTCACTGAAAATGCAATTGGCCATAAATTACTCACCAGAAGAAATTCTTAGCAGATCCTTCCTGGGAAGTGGAAGTCAGCACCATATTGAACCCAGTCCCCCTCCTCAAAGGTTATCACAAAACCCACTTGCATGGAAAACTCCATCTGTTTTCTCACCACTACCAGCTCCTGTTGTGCCCTGTCTTTTCTCTGGCTGTGTAACTCCATTGGCCAGGTCTTATTTCTGTGATACAACAAATCCACAGCTGATAGAACCCAAACAAGTGGCATACCCACACTACTTATAATCACTGTCACCAACACTAGAAAATGCAGTCAGAGGGAAAGAAAGGGGAAGAACATCATACATTTAGCATTTTAAGACTGACAAGGTAATACTATGAAATTCTAGGTTGAGGTGCATTTTAGAAGTTAATTTTCCTTGCAACTGAAGTGGGAAATGGTTGCAGTGTTCATAGAGGCACAGGGCCATGTGGGACCCATGGTGCCATGCAGCACACCAGCAACAGCACCTCAGATTCCCAACAGAATGCTTTTCGCTCTCCAGCCCTGCTATAGTACTTGATTTTAAAAATTCTTTTTACATGGGTCTGTGGTTCAATTTGATCCCTTTTCTGATGTTTACCCCTCCCCAATATTTAGCAGCTTTCTACAGTTATTTTCTTTACATTGTCAGGTCTTCATGAC
Source organism: Picus viridis (assembly GCA_033816785.1). Lineage (NCBI taxonomy): Eukaryota > Metazoa > Chordata > Aves > Piciformes > Picidae > Picus > Picus viridis. The sequence continues at coordinate 26,709,193 of CM066586.1, forward strand.
CTGTGTTCTCTACACTGTTTCTCAAAAGCACTGCTTTAATTGGCTCCCTGGTAAAGCCTTGGCTTTCTCTTGAACTTGTCTTGTGTGTAAATCTGAACAATGATGCTTTGAGGTACCAGGTGCCTCTGTACCTTGTACAAGGAAAATTATCCTGTCTGCACTGAACTAATTCCAGCAATAATCATAGTTCTGAGATATGTTTTTCGGGTGTACAATTTCATAACAGGAGTTGGAAGCTTAAAAATGGCCAAGTAGCATCAGTTTGAACAAGAATCGCCCCAAAAAATGCTTCACAGATGTAACAAGACTTAAAAAATTGTCACCACTGTTTCTAATAAACAAATGTGATCCAACCAGCTTCACAAGGCAGAATCTGATTCCTTTCTGCCTTTTTGAAGTTTCCCTATAGAAAGGATTGCTCACCATCAGCAGAGAACAGCATTACCACATTAGCTAGCACGGGACAGTATGACATAGTTACATGACATAATTGCACATGACACTTATCTGAATACACAGTGTCCCACCAACTGCGCTAACGAGTTGTCAGATGCAAATTAATGTGTCACATTTACAATTGAAGAACGCAATTTTTGGATAATGAAATGTTTGATTAAATACTTAAAAGCTCAGGGCAAGAATTTCTATTAAGTTCTATTAGCATTCTGAAGAGTGAGGGGTCTAGGGTTCCTTAACTTTTGATTCTGTCTCAGTGTCACTTCTGCACATTCTGCCATCAGTTTGATAGTGGCAACATGAAAATAATGCTTCTTCCCAGAGGGACTACCATTCATAATTCAGAAAACTGCTAGCCAAACAGGACTCTTGCGAAGCAACATATCCTGCATAGCTACATGCACTGGGTATTTTCCACAGTCACTACCTAGGACAGCTGTTCGGATAGGCGCATGGGTTAAGTCCAGAATTCACTGATTTTGCATGTCCTGAGTAATACAGAAGCAATTAATAAAGAAAAATTGAGCTTCAAGTTTGAAACTTAATAATAGTTGGTGAACATTAGAATAAATTTAAATATGCATTAGAACCCCAGCAAGACTTCAACTCCAGCATTTCATTAAATAATTGGGAGGTTTTTCAATAGTATTTGTAAACCAAATGAAGAAAAGAATCAAACAAAAGAATAGAACCCTAACAGCAGCCTGAATATTTTGAAAAACATTTCCATTTTGCTAGTGTTTGACTAGTTAAAATGTATTACATTGAACCATTTGTCTCCATGTTGACGACAAGCAATGTCCATGAGGTGGCAAATGAAACAAAATCCAAAACACTGACATCATGAACCAGCTACGGACAAACAGGGAAGTCTAGATTGTAAGAGTCAATTAAAAATGTAATTGGTCAAAACTCTGTGTGGTAGTTTAGGCTGGGTGCCTCCTGTTCCTGCCACATAAGTTACACCTCCGGTGCCCAGAGTGTCCAGTAGGTGGGCACAGGAAAGAGCGTATTTCATACCCATGATGTCCTGTGCCCTGTAAATCCATCTGCAAAGTCATTCTCTTCCTCTTTCTTCCCTCTCTGCTCCCATGGGAGATGCCCCCTAACAGGTAATGGTGGGGGAGTATCTCAAGGCCTCTTAGGCCTGGCTAGGCCTAAAGCCAGGAGGAGAAAGAGAAGGGGGGAAGGGGAAGAAAGAGCCCTGGGGGTTTTGGGTATACCCTCACGTGGGGAGAAGGGAAGTGTTGGGAGGCTTTTGGGTGTGCTACAGGGGGCCTCTGTATGCTTTGGGATTCTTTTGTCACTATGCTTTGTAGCTTCTGTAAAACACTAATTGCTTTTCCATTTGAACTTTCCATCACTTTTGCAATCCATTTGTGTGAGTGTCATTCTTTTGTTCCTTTCAGGGGCAAGAGAGGATCTGCCTGGCCCCAAAGCAGGACACTCTGACCTAGCGAAAAATCAGAACTAGTAATCCTAAATCTCTTAAAATGTCTCAAAAAAGACAAAAAAGTGTAGAGAAAACAGTCTACTTAAAGTGCTAGATGCTGGTGGTCTAGATTACTGTGTGTAGCTGGACCTATCAAAAACTATCATGATTTCAGTAACTGGAAAGATACTGGACAAATCAAGCAGATAAATTCATGACATTAAACAGGGTGAAAAGGTTAACCTAGTCCACACATTTACAATGCAGAACACAACCAAAGGATAGTCTTAAACGACAGAATTATGAGTTGGGAAACGTAGATGAACTACATAGCAAACAAACTAGTATGCTAACACCTGCAGGAGTTGTGACAGAATTCATGTCTGCTTGCATTATAAATGAAACTGTGTAATTGGATAGATTCCTTTTGGGGTACTTTTATGTTCCACTGAAAAATTCTGTAGACCGATGGAGACACAATACCTCAGCAGAAGGTTTTGGAGGTCTGTCTGACACAAGACAAATCCTGTGTTCCTTTCAGAACAAATGTGAATAGTGCATTGACACAATGACAGACATTAGAATAATATCCCACATAAAGCTGGCAGGATTTCAGTGGCACAGAAAGTAGAAACCCGTAATAAGGTGACATGCTGGTAATAACATAGTATGTAAAAAAGAAAGGTAATAGTTCATGGCTACAAGTTCACAATATAGTAAGGTTTGTACAGACTTGGAATTTAGGCAGGCAAGAGGATGTAGGTTTTGGTTAATCATACATACAAATAAAAGACTAGGTACACAAAATATGTTAATTAGTTCTAAGAGGAAACAGAGGATAACAAATGAGAGCATTAGACATAGTCTATCAGGTGAGAGTTGTAGGACTGTTTTGTTTGCTGTCTAGTTTGCTTTTTGAAAGGAAAGGAAGCAGCTCTATTTACACCCAGCAGTGCCGTCCCCATAGTCCAAGCAGAAAATGAACAAGGTGTCCCTTTTTCCATGTTTCTAATTGTTTTCAGTCTTTTGCTCCTGTAAAAGGCATAATGAAGTGCATAGCAACAGAGTACAAGGTGCACAATCAAAATAATGTGTTTCAGAGATCCACTCCAACTAGGAAGAGTAGAGGAAAAATGCAGGGAGGTAAGAGTGTTCTGAAGTTGTTCAACAGTTGGCAAGCAGGGAAGTCATAGATATTCACATAGGTGGTTGCCTGGAAGTACATGTGGAGTGCACAAATGTAATGGGAGGCGCTGGCATCAACTGGATACACACATCATACCTATCCTTGGTCCTCAGGTAACATCTGAGAGAAACTCCACTTCCAGAATTGCCATACCATCCTCAGGCTTCAAAGCAAGCTTGAAAAATATACAGTGCTTAGGGACATCACTTGAGCTCTTCATACTTTTCTCCATCTGTACAGCGCCAAAGAGGCTTTGCACAATGTCTTGCTGATGTTTCTTGTGAGCTTCCAGGAAAACAAAACACCAAAACCAAAATATCCATTAATTACTGTTTGCAATAGGTAAATATTTTTTCTGTTTCAGTTTTATTACATTATCCTAAAAGCCCGTTGTAATTTGTAGGGCCAGCAAGGAAGGCAGAAGCTGAGACTTAGAAACAAGCTATTTTCCCCAATTTTCACAGAATCACAGATACATTCAGGTTGGAAAAGACACTCAGGAACACCAAGTCCAACCAAGAACTCTACAAGGTTCACCCCTAAACCATGTCCCCAAGCATCAAATCCAGACAACCCTTAAGCACATCCAGGGTTGCCGACTCAACCACCTCCCTGGGCAGCCCACTGCAATGCCTGACCACTTTTTCCATGGAAATTTTTTTCCTAATGTCCAGTCTAAATCTACCCAGTTGCAGCTGGAGGCCGTTCCCTCTTGTTCTATCACTAATTACCTGGGAGAAGAGACCAGAGACAAGCCTCTGTATTTTGAGTAAATCCCTAGTCTAGATCTATCTACCTAACCTACCTACCTTTTGAGAAAATAAATTCCTAGTCTAGATCTACCTACCTACCTACCTACCTACCTACCTACCTACCTACTTGTATTTCTCAGTCAACAGTAAGGACTTGTGTCCTTGTGGACCTGTGGAGTAATTGCTAGATCTCAATTACATACCTGTATAGATACTCATATTCTGAAAGGGTTAGGCTGTTTCTTCATATTTGAGTGCATTTGAAAGGTGGGTTTAAACTTAATGCTTCCACAAATGCCATACGCAAATACAAAACTACTCAGTAATCCCTGGTAAAAAAGTTCTCAGATGCAAAGTGACTGTCATCTGTGGTTGTGACAAAGTATGGGTGTTGAACTCCACTGAAAAAGAACCTGTATGCATCATGGGTGTTGTTGGTACAACCCTGTGTGGATTCCTTGCGTCACGGTTCAGTCTACTTGCAGTTAAAACAGGCAGATTAATTAACCAGACTTGGTAACTCAAAACGTAGCCCTTCAACTTTATGATGGGGATGCATTACAAAACATAAATCTCCTTCTAGTCATCTTCCGTGGTCACTAATTTCACAATGGCAGGCTCCAATTGAAAGTATCAACCTCATGAGAATTTTTCAACAAAATCAAAGCTAAACAACTCCTCTGTTGGATGTGTAATCCCTCCACATGTGCTGACACCAGAGACCATGCAGGGACTTTTTTCCTATGTGATCCCACACTATCAGTATATTTACCTCTGTAATCTTTAATTTTGTGACTCTTTCAGGGCGGTTCACAGCTTTCTCTTTCTGCAGCAAGTCCTGCTCCCTGAAGAAGTACATCCTGCACAACCAACTTCCACATTAACACAGACCAGGTAGAGCAAAGGGGAAGTTGGTTGTTTCGAATTGCAACTCAAAATTTACAAAGCAGCTGCTAATTAGCCAGACCTTAATTTTGCAAATTTATTTAGGAAAAAAAAATTAACATGAGCAAATGAGAATACTTCAGTGTTACAACAGAGTATATAAATGTCTAGCAATAGTCAAATAATTTGATCTTTAAATACAAAATAACCACATGAACACCTAATATACAGGTTTCATCTGAATACATATTTATTAGATAAATATTAGGTTGTCACATCATCTAACTACATACAGTTTTGCAAGACTAAAAATCACAATTATTTTTTCTGACCAATTTAAAGTATGAAATGATTGCATTGTACTGTACATACAATGTACAAACAAAGACAATGGCCATTTTTGTATGTTGCTTCAGATTGTACTTTTTTGTTTTAATTCTCCTCTGATCACGTTATCAAAAGTTGTAGAAAGTACGAATTTGGTTACAATTTACTTTTTTTCAATCCCCCGTATTTTAATTCATTTTTTTCTGTAGCACCCTAAAAATACACAGGTGATAGACTAGTACACATAAGCTAAATATTACATGTAGATAAAACAAAACAAAACAAAGGATCAGAGTATATTACAGAAGTGAAAATGAAACAAATGCTGAGACTCCACAAACGCTAACAAACAAGATTCATTTTCCACATAAGATGGAGCTTCAAGCTTTTTTTTTTTTTCCTGCAAAATAAAAACAATGCACATTCCAAGGAAAATGAATGCATTTCTGTTAACATGTCTCTATTTGTCATTTACATATGTACAGCTGTCCCTTGAGTCTCCGCTGCAGACATTGGTGTGTATCTGTCAGTCCTATATTAATGTCTTGGCAGCAGAACTGTAGATCTCTGTGGGTTCTTTCCCAGATGAACTTCCATAGGGAAACAATTAAAAAGTAAAAAAAAAAAGAGTAAAAGAAGAATAAAAATACTACTTGAATTTAATATAATAATTAAGCTTTAAAAGAAATGACTGTGATTACCCTATTTGCTAGGTTTTTTTCTTCTCTAAAATTTAATACGGCAGTGAACAGATAAAAAAATAACTAAATTTTCATTTAGAAGGTTTTTTCATACTGACTCCACTACACAGTACCTGATTGTAGCTGACAGGAACCTTTTAAAACTGTCTCAAATGTCCAACATTTGGGTGATGGGTAAAATTAGTATTTTCTCTCTTAAGTTCTGCTTAGAAACCAAATGTTTCTGTACGTTTAAAATGTCAACCATCCACTTTAATTCTCTATTACTGTACAACGCAGATGCAATCACTGCTCCAAACATACTGCTAATACCTATGGGGCTTTTTTTCCCTTTATGCTTTCCAACAGGTACTTTTAAATGATACACTTTAAATACAACCAGTTAGCAAAAGGTCAATCCTTAACATACCTGGTTTAAAATACTAACGTTATGTTCAAGAGAAAAATAATTTCAGGTGACTAATTCAGCTGCTCAGGAGTCAATGTGGGTGGAACATTAAATAGAATTTATATTAAAAAAAAAAAAAAAAAAGTCTGAGCAACCAGTTCCAACTAATAATGAGAAATCTTCTTTATTCCCAAACCTATGGCTTAAGAAACTTCCCCCAAACAAAACCCCCGAACTCTAAGGGCATTAAGTCAGTTTATCCTTAGCCACCCCTGCAAATGACTTCAATACCTATACAAACAATGCAGCAAAATTACAGGGGGAAACTACTACAGTAAAATGGCTACAAAACACATCTGTAACTGAAGAATGGTCTTTCCTAGGCATTGTGTGATAGCAGCACCACACCACAACCATATTACCATGTATTACAGCAAAGTTGCTTTAATATTCTGCAGAGATCCTCTACAGGTTGTCAAACCTACATAAGAAAAAAGACACTTCTAAGCAGAATAAAATACACTATACTGTTTCCCTCCCCCACCCACCAGCATCCCTATGTGTTACTGTCCCCCAGTTTCAGAGACCAGAGCACCAGTATAGCGATATAAATATGGTACCTTACATACCTGCTGCTTGCCTTAGTGTGTCTTTACCTGTTCAGACAGCTGGTCCTAGGTGTTCTGCTCACTTGGGCAAATAAACAAAAGCCTCTGCCACTACCAGCCCACAGTCACCCACAGTCAACGTCAGTTGATTTTTTTTTGCCCTAGGCATTCACTTATTAATATGTCTCCATGACAGAGCTGGGCCCTGATTGTCCAGGTACTGCTTGATGTATCAATTTCTTCGTCACATAAAACGGATATGAAATTTGGGCTAATTTATCAAAAGAAAACAGGGGGTGGGGGGTAGGGGGAGGGAGAAAAAAAAAACCAATCCAACTCCCTTATTCTGTTAAAGAACCCTCAATTTTCTTTTTTTTTTTTTTTTTTTTAAAAAGGACCCATATTTTTCTTCAGACAAGGTTTTTAAAAACACCAGCAAAAGTATAACCAGATCATGAAAATGTTGAATATTATCAAAGACAATACTAAAATATTCACAAATATATTTACAATAGCAATTCTTAAAATAATTGATTTTGCATAATGAACAGCGCCTTTCTTAAAAAAACTTGAAACAGGAAAAATATAAGTGTGGGACCATCTCTACAGAGTATGTTTGACAGATTCAATACTCCTACTGGAAAATAAAAGAACTAAACCGCCATTTCCTTTAATATCTACAGCAAGGTGCTGCTGACTAGCATATATATATCACGAGGCATGTACAGCAGTAGTGGGAAACGTTAACAAGAAGAGCAAAACAAAACAAAAATTGCAAAGAATTTACAAACATGACTTTGGTGAGGAAAGCAAATCCAGAGTCGTAAGCACAGAGCATGCCATTTACAGCACTGCAAACTAAACACAGAGGGCTAGGAAGCTATCTAGTCAAACTGACTGGAACAAACAGGATTTTGCCTGGCACTTCAGTTTAAAATGGATTGTGGCGAGCAAACAAGGGGTGTTTGACTGCGTTTGGGATAAGGAAAAGAGTAGGGTCGGATTCGCTTTAGTAACAAAAAGAAACAAAACCGGTAACTGTACAGTGGGCAAAAGCTGAAATGTTGCACCACAAGGGCAAAGTTGGCACACATGCACTTCTTACACAGCTACTGTACAAAATTTATAAGAGAGCGCCAGAGAGAGAGAGACAAAGCACAGAAATGGGCACAGAAGCAACAGGAAGCTCATGCAGGAGCAGCAACCACACGAGAAGCACAGACCACAGGGGCAAAACAGTGATTGTGGCAGCAGGGTCTCTTGAGGGCAGTAGCAATCTACCAACAGTTACTTATTCTCCCCATGCCCCGTCCTTCAGGAGAAAGAGCTCATCCCGGCAGCCAAAGTTTAAAAAAATAAACTGAAGAAGAAGGAAAGAAAAAGGCTGAATTACCTGTAACAGTCACAAAAACGGAACACAAAGCCAAACAGAAATGAAGCTGTAAGATTTCTGACCAAAGTCAATGCCCCTTTCTAAAGCCAATTATTAAAAGTAATTATGCAGATGTTACTCTCCCTCCATCCTGCAATGACTTCCTGGCTGCCTTCAACCCAGCCTGTCCTGCTACGTATTGTGCAGTACAGTGACACACATGCTCGGGGTACCAAAGGCTGCAGGTAATAATCAGGAATAGTTTCGTTGCATTCCCCCTCCCTCTCTTTTCCATTCCGTACATCATACATGGCAAAAAGATCTATTACAGCAATCTCAACAGCTGGATGTTAATGCAGCCACAAACAGTACTCATTTGAAACCAAAATAATAACAATTAAAAAAATAATCCCTAAACACTGCAAACATTGCTTTTCATTTTTTTGGGGGTGTTTCCAATCTGTATGTTTGGCCAGAGGAATCCTCTGCAAAGAGGTGATTAAAATTCCTGCACTTGCAGAAATAGCAACACCCAAGGCTGCAGCCTGGAAATTCTCAGGACTCCATTACCGAAATCACACGAGCTAAACTGCCAGCTCCCTCTGACAGGCCTGTACATCTGCCCTATCTTTGCCACTTGACTGTAGGATTTGTGCTTTTGAGCTTTGTACGTGTTTTTGTTTTTATGTGTGGCCAGGACAATTGCTCCAACGCAAACCTATGGTTGGAGGGGGTCAGAGGGTAAGTGGGGTGGAGGGAGATACAGTTTCAAAACAATGGAAGAACACGGGTTGGAAGGACACTCTGAGATGGGCCAATTAAAGACAGTTCCATTTTGTTGCCTTTTCTTCCCTTGCCAAGATTCGATTTTGCCAAGATACTTCACACTATTTTTATCACAGAACTCTCTCTCTAGAGGATGAACAACAAATGGGGTTTCCAATAGCTGCACAACTGTCTATGCTTGTTTGTCACGTGTAGCACGGCAGACTCAGAGATTACTGCATTTGCTTATTTTTTTTGTATTTTTTTCTCCCGTCACTTTCGCAGTTTTTGAAGCTGACAAAAGCAGTTCTGAGATGAAGAAAGCAGGGAGTGCACCATTGGATCAAGTTGTGAGTTTTTGGGTTTTTTTTTTTTTTCTTCTCTTGTGGAAAAGGAGTGTTAAGATTCCTTGCTATGCAGCCACACACGTGTGAACAAGTGAAAGGGATGGGAGAATACACATGGTTTCAGTTGTTCTCAAAGAGAGACAGAAGGTCATCATTGCTATTGCTTGGCAAATCAGGAGGATCCAGGTACGAAAGCAGCTCATCCGGATTTGTGAGTTCTGGAAGTAGCTATAAAATATAAAAATAAAAGGAAAATTACAGGTAACAGGAAAACAATTGTGAAAAATGGAATTAAACACTACATGTTCCTGGAAACTGGCCTTCACGTGTAGAGGTCCAAATAAATTGGAAGGCAGCAACATAATCTTAACACACTAACATGTTGTGGTATCCACTTGTTTTGTGAAAAGCCTGTACTCAGTTTTCACCTGTGTATTACATTACCATCTCAGTGAGGGTTTCTCAACCAACCTCCCCATCACAAAGTTCATTAGTAAACTAAGTGTATTTCCTGGCAAGTGATGCTGACAAAAGCTTCTTGATACAGGTTTGTTACGTATATTAGTTTCATGTAAGCCACTGAATAAAACTTGTAAGAAGCAGTTTCAGTAATACATGCTTGAGTTTTAAGGCCGCTCAAGAAAGATTGGTCTGACTCTCATGTCATTGTGATATCCACCTAAGTCCTGCATCCCTAAAGAAGAGGTAGCTCTGTCCTTTTCTTAGCCCTCAGCCATAGCCTAACGCCTCTGTACTGATGTAAGCTCTGGGGCAGTGAGCTGGAGCACCCAGGAATAAAACTAGCCCAGGAAGAAAAGAGAAAAAAAAGAAAAAAAAAAAAAACCCAACCAACTGATGAGTATGGGGAGAGCAGTGGAAAGGCAGGTGGGTGAGTTCTGTCCTTCCCCTGGCAGGGAGTTTACAGTGGCTGGAAGTATTAACTACAACATTACATGCAATTCCAGTAATTTTAAAATGTCAGGGGTGTAACACTCCATCCAACTGAAGATGCACTGATCTTCACAATGTTTTGAAGTATCAAAAGAAAAAGTTGTAGGGGCTTTGTTCATATTTTATTGCTGCTGTGTTTCAAATAGAACATTTTGGTTTTGCAACCATCACTCATAGTCTTTTAAATGACAGGTAACAAGCAAATGTTAACTCCTGGGTTGTGTACCAGGCAATGTTTTCTGCTTTATTCTGCATGTCACCACACCAAGCCAAAATTAGAAGTGTCATATACATAAAAAACAGCAGGGAAGAGTTTATAATAAACTCCCTTTATAGTCAGTGTCATGTTAAAGCACAAACATAGAAATATGGCCTGCTTTAACAAACTAAATACTAGGTACGAGAAATTAATTTTAAGTTGTTCTGTGTTTTCAAATGCTATAAAAGCTTGACTGCATCACATTTAGCATGCAAATATAATATGCTTCTATCGCTCCTGTGCAAATGCAGCTTCATCTTCTAATGTCATAGGAATGAATACATTTTTCAATAAGCTAAACATGAATCACAGAAAGAAGTTTATTACTTTCTAAGCATTTTGAAAAAAATACACTGTCAAGTTTACAGGAGCATATTCTCCCAGAAGGAACACTTTGCTTAAAAGACTCCCTCCTTTCATTCATGGTACAAACACTACTGTCATGGTACTGGACGACAGACATAAAGGCTTTTGTGAATATCTAGTACAGAAGACCACAAGAAAACAGTGGCCCCACCAAACGTGTAGAAAGTAAAAAAACTCCTGAGCATGTCCTACAATTTTACAACTCAATTCTTAACATTTTATCGTAATGCCCCTGAAACTCATTCTTGTATACAGGGGATTGTTGAAAAAAGAGATTTTTTTGAAAGGTGAAGTTTCTCAGTATCTCTGAAGAGGAAGTTTTCTACATTTTGAGGATGACCTGGGCTTGTCTTGGGACAGAGGGGCCAGGCAGCACAGCCTGCCTCCTGCCCAGCTGTTGTGAAAACTAGAGTCCCCAGGAAGGAGATGGGGAAGGAGGGCAGAAGCTGAACCTATGGGAACATGGTAGACTTAGGGGCAGAATTTGGAGGAGTGCACTCAGTTGTCCTGAAGTGAATACCAGGGCCTTTTGAGTCTTGTGCCTCTGCTGTCTGAGGTACAATTGCGAATCACCTGTATCTGTACCTACATAAGGTATATCCTTCAACCTAGGTTAAACTTCAAACTGTATCACAGTGAAGTCCTAAAGAATTAATATGATTGTGTCAGTAGGGAGTGGACTAAGTTGCCCATGGTACAGCCCCCTGCTTGTTTTACTGCACGTGACTTTATTCAGCCTAGTTCTAGCACACAGAAAGGTAAACCCATTAAAATAACACATCTGATGATGATTGAGCTCACAGATATTCCCCACGAACTATATTCCCCACACTGTACAGCATCTGCCTTCTCATTTAGCTAAGACAATTTTAGCCTCTAAGAATCCTGCATGCCTCCATCAGTGATAACCACACTACTGTGATATACAAACAGGTTTTTCTACTTTGCCTTTCACTGAGGAATGAGGGCCTGAGCCATAATAGCATACTTTATGTTGTTTAAATATTTGAAGAAAAACACCCCCATTTTTATTTCACCTATTACTACTGCTCATATGGGGTCCTTAAAGGTTCTGACCTCTGCCATATGAACTATCATTCCCAAAGGATGCACATGTGACTGTGTTGTGTGAAACACAGCCATCTGGTTCAGAGAGAAGTTAGTCCACTGAGCATTGTTTCTGTAAATGGAGCATCCATCCCTCCATACTAACCCATTCCCTCCCCTCTGTGAGACTACCTGCTGGCACACTGCTCATGCATAACAGGGAAGATGTAAGTACACAGCAACAGTAAGAACAGATATAAATCCAAGGCACAGAAAAAATTACACTGTGCAGCAGCAGACTCTGGAATGGACAGAAGATATGCATAGAAGAATACATGACTCAAATGAAAATTCAATCCTAGTGCTAAGGAATTTCTGTTTTGGGAGGCAGGTAGTTAACCAGAGAGATACCTCAGATAACTCACTTCTGACTCCACTGAAAGGATGTGAAGAGACAGATTACTTGGGGCCTTAAAACTAGGCTTTATTTTTGTTCAGTTGTGAGCTGCCTCCCATAGTGGCCAAGGAGGCAGAAGATGTCCTTGTTTCTTTCCTGTGTGGTACACCAGGAGGATGATGTGCTGCTGAGCTACCTACATGAGCAGGTATGGACGGGCACAGCCTGCTTTTGGCCACAGGGACAGAGCCATGGGGTAGGGCAGCACAGATCCCGCTCCCAGGGCATGCTGCAAGGCTCAGCCTTTAGCTCACTTAACACAGCTGCGCCACAATCACAACCTCACACACTGAACCCTTGCTCTTATTCAGGCACTGTGATAGCTTCAGGATCCAGAAGAGCAAACAGGAGCCCCTGTCCAGAAATGAGGGGGAAAGGATGAGATGTATCTCAGCTTGGTGCCTGAACTGCCACCTGAAGACATAGCTGCATTGGTGCTGGGAAGAGGACATGGCTCATGTGCCACACAGCTGCCTAAACCAGAACCATCCCTCCAGCAGGCCAGGAGCACCCTGTCACCTCAGCTGCAGCAGCTGCACCCATGTACCAAAGCATGAAAGGATGGCATGTGCTGTGGAAGCGGCTCCCCATCCCACACTCTCCCCGCCCTCCCGCTGCAATGCGAAGCACACACTATGGCAGGCAGATGATATTATGACACAGACTTACATCCAGCGAGGGCTCCGGCATGTCAGGTGCTCCCTGTCCACCAGCCTGACCCTCTAAGGCTGAGGAGGGATTAAAGGTCAGGTCACTGTGTGGATGGTTGCTAGAAGTGGCCGGGGGTGGCTGCCGGGACTGCTGGGTAGGAGGCCCGCTGTGATGTAATGGCTGCCCTGACTGGCTGCTGGGGTGAGGGACGTGCAAACCTTGCTGCATGGAAGTATGGGACTGATCAGTGCTGCCGGGATGAGGGATCTGCGGAGGAGGAAAAAAGCAGGAAAAGAAAGTGAGGCCACAAGGTACAGTGCTCATGGTGCCTGACTCTGTAACCGCAAGTTACAAAAAGAAACCACTCAAATAAATTTTAAAAAGACACACACAACAAAACAACCCCAAACATAACAACAAAAAACCAACAACTAACCAACCAACAAAACAAAAAAGGCTCAATGAGACAAGAAAACTCCATATCCCAATGTCAGATGAAGTGCTTCAGTTTTCTGAAGGTTATCTCAAAGGGGAGATAAACACATTGGATTTGTGCTGTTGGTTTGCTTCCTTGTCATGTGGGAAACTGCACTTGGAAGACGCAGATTAACAAGCCCCAAAGAGAAGGGAAGAAGGCTTATGGGTGCTGCTCAGCATTAGCAAGGCATGCTTTTGCCCTTAAAAATTCCCTGAATGAACAGAAAATTTGTTGAATAACAGTACCTACGCCAGGAAACTGATTAAACAAGAAAATCTTTTCTGCTCAGCTCCCTTATTGGGTAGCTTCCTGACGCCACTGCCTCTTTGTATTTCAGCTCATTATAAATATCTTGCAAATGCTGGCCCTTCCCCACTCCTCCCCCGCTTTCTTTCTAGAATGCAAGACAACACCCCTTTTAAAAAAGGGGCTGATGATTTTCTTTACTGATATTTGTCAGCTCTGATGGTTGACGAAAGAACAAGCTGGCCTAGCAAATGAGCTCCCATCCATCTGCAGAGCTGTTGCAGGTGGGTGCATATCATCTGACTGCAAAGTACAATGCATTAGCTGAAACTAAGCTAATGATAACACTTCTGGTTTGTATTCATGGATAAATTCTCTAGCAAAAGCTTAATATTTTTTTGTTTTCCATGGGATACAAAATACCAAACCACAGGCACCTTCCAAACTCTATTGTGGAAGAATGTGGAGATGTCTTTCTCACATGACAGAGAAGCAACAAAAAATACCCAAGTCCAATTCTTCCTTCTGCTGCATGCCACATTTAATACTAGTGGATTCTTTGGGGCTTGACCGTGGGGCCATGAGAGAGAAGTGTCAGAATGCTTCAGAATCATAAGTTTCATGTTAATTGGGTGTATGGAGAAGCAAAAAATGTAAACATTTTTTGAGGAATGCTACGTATTGCCACAAAGTGGAGCTGAAAAAAAAACAAAACAAAACACAGATACATACAACAACAGAATGAAATTAATCCAGCCAAGCCAACAGAAACCAGCAAAATGCTATGTCAGCATTGACCCTTCCATATCACAGTGAATGGCAAGGTTATGTTAACCTTTGTCTTCAGTTTTGGAAAACAAGAGGGGAGATTATTAGAGGGCTTAATCAAAACATTCCCACAAAATAAAAAAAAAAATACAGAAACAAGCTTTCAAAAAAATACATTTCACCACTTATGAAAACTGAAACCTGAAGACTGCTCCATACTGTCCATTAGGACAGTTATACTCAGCTATATGGAGGTCCTTTTCAATATTTTGATGGTTCGAAGGTTGGTGGAAATGAACATGATTCTATCTGCAACACTGCATTTGAGCCTCTTTCACACACTGGAGTTTCAAGTAATTGTTAAAGATCACTGATACTCACTCCATTAGGGTCACAGTTTGACTACTTTAAAAGTATTTGGCAATGTTATTGTTACCTTAGGGGTAAACTTGTGCAGTCTGCCCACAGACCACACCTGAATGTAAATGGATCTGCAGCCTAAGTAGTCTGCAAAAGTCCAAGAGAAAGCAGATGTCTATCCAGAGAGTACTGTTTCCTTCTTCAGTCATTGAGGGCATTTGCAACAGGAAATGTGCAAATTAAGAAAGCTTAATAATAAAAAGCAATTTATGTAAGACAATGTTGCTCATAGGGCAAAGTAATTTCCAGAAACAAAACAAAATAGGATTTATCTTCAACAGTCTCTTAAATCTATCCCTGAATGCACAAAGTAAGAGTCATACTAGTGTGCTGATACCAGTAATTGTTTAAACCAAGAGACATTCCCGTGTTCTCAGGCATATTTCAAAACAAATAAGGTTAGAAGTACTACATTATGTTTCTATAGGCAAGAATTTTATATATATAATTGTTTAGTTGATAAGGCAGTGTCTTGAGCCCTGAGATAACCGTTGGATTAAGAGCAATTGTTCACTGTAAGACTGAGGGCCACCATAGTCTTAAAAGGCCATCAGAAGTTCAAAATCCATCCTTTCTAGGCCACAGACTCCAGCAGCCTACCTGTAAGAAAGTTAAAATGCTCAGGACTTGAAGGTTTTTCTGTTTACGTTCAGCTGACTAGTGATAAGTTTGTCATGGTGCAAAAACATTTTCGCAATACACTTGTGTATATTTGCACTTTCTTCTGCAACACTCATCATAAACTTTGTATTTTAAAAAAAAGCACCAGCCCACACTAGGAAACAAAGCTGCATTTGCAGAACAATTTCCTTTCACAAAGCTGCATTTGCTTACATGGCAAAGTAACTTCACAGTTGTTTTTTTTACCATCCAGCTATTTTGTAATGAACAATCTTGAATCAGTGAATTAGTTTTCAGTCACATCAGTACCCAGATGCATCTGTTCTAAACAATTAATGCTGAATTCAGCCTGGTCTAAAACCCTTTTTTTGGCATACTGGGAAGAAGGTTCTACAATTCTCGCAACTTTATACTGAAGAGGTATTACCACTTCACAGGTCTTGCTTTTTATTTTTTCCACAGGAGAGGAACAGCAGTGTTGACACGAGGTAGTTCTGGTGATCCAGCCCTGGTTACCCAGTCCTGCCTATAATGGGCAAAGACATCTGCATTTTCCAGAGTAACCTACAGACTATTTCTACAAGTATCAACTTTCTCTGCCTACCACTATATAAGGGCCACAATATAAATATTCATAATAGGAACACCAGGAACTTCCTCAGCAGCATTCAGCTCCAGTTAAGAGAGCGACCTTGGATCTGATAGGAACAAACATCTGATCCTGACTCACTTTGTAAACATAAAATGGTCAAAGTGAATAGTAGATTAAAGCAAAATACATCTTAAAAGTGTAAAAGGAAAGACAGAATGCCAGACAAGAGTGCACAGGCAACATCTTAAAACTGTAGTTCAATTATGCAGTGTGATTTGTAGTAATTTTCATATAGAGATGTCTGTCCAAAGACGTTCAGCTGCAGTATTTATCAATGCTAATGGCATGCATTTCTCTAAAAGCAGTAATTCTAAAGCTGCCTTTCCTAAGTGCCTGCTACAGACAAATAGTTTGTTTCTGAGAGAGAAGAAAGAAAGAAGATAAAGAGGAAAGCAGAGACCGTATACTGACAAAAATGTGTGGGACCACTAACAGTCCTCAAACGTGGCCTGAAGACTACATGGCTACATTGACAGGGTCAATCTAATTCCCTTTTGCTAGCAGACCTGAACACTGGTCCTTGTTAGAGGAAATGAGCCATTGACATAAACTAGATGGAACTTGCTTTAGTGCTGCTTTCCATTGTGGAGCAGTGTAGTTTGTGTATCATGAGAGATGAGGGAAAGCTGAGGCAAGGGTTTACTGTAATTGCCAGCTACCATAAGCAAGTACCAGATTTGCTACAGGCTAGCCCTCTGAACCAAAAATCCATTAGCATTTGCCTAAATACCCTCTCTTACAGCTCTAGAACATGCATAGCCTTGAACAAGTTTTACCTTTGCTATCACATGTAAGCAGTTCCATTTTCAGAAACCCACAGATTCTCCACTTTCATATTCAACCACTTTGTATCACAGAACAGAAGCACAGAATGCATCACGTTGGAAGGGACCCCTGAAGGTCATCTTGTCCAATCCCCAAGTTTGGCCTTGAATGTCCCCAGGGATAGGGCCTCCACCACATGTCTGGGGAACCTGGCCCATTATTCCACTACCCTACCACTTCAGAAATTTCTGGGACAACTACTATAGCAATGGTGTAAGAGCTAACCAACCAAGTCAAGCTAATGGGAGGCAGAGAATAATTCTTTGCGGCTTTGATGCAAAGGAAAGCAGCTCTGAGTTGTTTAGACTGATAGTACTTCCCCTCACTACTACATTCTAATAATGTAGGTCTGATACAGATACTTCAGCCTGCTCTTTAAATTGGGTATGTGGAATTTGCCACATAAATGTAAAGTTAATTATACAGCCTGTTCTGTCCAGCATCAGCCTGTAAAGTGGTAAAGTCACCGCAGTTTCTGGACCCTTCCTTTGCAGACAGTTCTGTTATTTGGGCTCTCTCCAAGCTATACCAAGAATGAACTCTCCACTCTCTTCCTATTTCTCACCATTCCCCTTGGAATACCTACTGCCAGACAGAGGAGACATTGACTGAGTAGGCTTTTCCTGAGCATCTGCTACCACATTTCTTCATTACATTCTGAAATTGTACTTTCTAGTGTTCACTCAAGACACGGCACAGATGACTTGCCAAGTTAAACATCCTTCCTGTGCAGTAACAGCACACTGTAAAGCCCCTGCCCTGTAACTTAAATGAGCATAAAAGGATGTATACACACATACTCCACACTGTTAGAACAGATGACTGGCCATGCCTAAGAGCTACATGCTGCTAGTAGCTTTTCTATCACCTAGCTGCTGCAGTACCACATTTTCTGGAGATATGTAAGTTTTGTAAATAAAACTCAGTGCTCTGAGCAAGCTACTTTTTCAATGCACAGTTCTACCTCTCCATCTGAGACCTGAGGAACCTTCATTTTTCAGTCTCTTACACTGACACACTCCCAAATCAGCAGCAGCGTCTCGCCTTGAAATCCACAGGCTTGCTCTATTCCCACCAGCTTGAAGGCGTCTTTCATGCTACTTGGGTAGAATTTCCCCTCAAAACACATTGATGCCAATTTTGCCCTTGGGGACAAAGCCAGGGAAGATATTGTACCTGATTTCAAGTCAGTCAGTGTCTTGCTATAACAAGATGTCTGCTGAAGATGGATATTCACAGACGCTGCTGGCCTAGGGAATGAAGTCTACTTTTTTTCGGGTGCCTGAGCAAAGCATAATGATTAACACAAGCACACTGAGCCAGTTTGCCTATTTCAGATAAAAAAGCTTAAATGACTATTCAAAAAGCTCAGAAATACTTTTCAAAAAATTGTAAAAGACCAGAAACTAAGAACAGCATTTTTGGCATGTCTCAGGACTACTCTATTTCACAAACTTCCAAAGTGAAGAATCCACAAAATTAAAAGCAGTTCACAAGGCAAGTCCATTAGCTGGATGAGAGCTCCTTACCCCTACAAAGGAAAAATCTATATCCACAGCACCATTACTTACAGATTCCTGCATGGGGTGACTGAGAGGTTTGTCGAGAGCTGCCATGCTGCTTGGCATGTCTGGGGGATGCGAAAGCTGTGGCCCATGCATGAAGTCATTCATAGACGTGCCACCAGGATTCCCGTGTGGGAAGTCAAAATTGCCATGACCTTGGTAACTGTTGCCTAAAAGAGAAACAGATGTGATACCAAAAAAATTATTTTTTTTCCAGTATTGATCTGTCAGAGTATCTTGTAAAGGCTGTGTGGCATGGCATCCTTCCTGCCCAACACAGGGCAACTGCAACGCTGAACGTGACAACACTGTGCTTCCTTCCCACTCTGTTGCTGGAGCTAGCTGGATGAATAGGGAAGGAAAAACGGCACCCGGCCTTCAAATAATGGCTGCTGTAAGAATTCATGTACATATTGTAGCTAACTGAAAACTGCTGAGGTTCTGAAACACTACTGTCACATCACCAGGCAAATTTAACCAAGTTGAGAAGCAAAAGGGACATTAAATTCTACGGAATATTTTCATCTGGAAGCATGTCAGTGCAACCAAAACTGACTGCTCAGGTCCAAATTTATTTACAGGACACCTGTGTTATTTACATCTGTGCTTTTGTGTGCTCTGTAAAACTGTGGCACTGCTTCAGTTCAGGATTAAGCCAATTGACAGAACTGTATCAGCAAGATGCCATAGCACCAATCCGTAGCACAGCACCTATTTTACCTCTTCTTTGGCAGCATAAAGAGACAACTTCTACTCAGAGAGTGCAGGAGAGGCCTTCATGTCTAATTGGGATTTCTGGTGTTATTCTCTTTTTTCCAACAAAACCTAACAAAATTCACTTGACTGTCGGTAGTAAATCTTCTGGATTCCCCTGCCCCACCGCTTCTACCATCTAGCAACAAGCCAGAGTTCCCACTGATCTGCAGGTCAAGCTCTTGTATGACCACTGACAGTATGTTCTGATTGTCCCACCTCAGGCCAGTGACATTCACTTGAACTCTAAAGCAATGCCAATACAGGAGTTTTACTCCCCATATTTTTTTGTCCAGATCCTTCTTAACGCTTTCAACTGAGATACCAACTCTGCAGGCTTATTTGCTGTGAACAGCCAAAACTGCACTTAAGGCACTTGGCTATTTCATATAAGCATCTGAACTGCATGATACTGAGCTCTGAAATAAAGCTCTGAAATAAAAGCTTTGGAGCTTGCTCAGAGAGCTGTTTGACAGATGAAGTACAGCAGCTTTAAATGGTCAAGTCAAGAAGGATGTCTGACAAACTGAAGTAGCTGCATCATTTGGTCTTTAGCACAGCTTCACAAGCAGAGCTTTAATCTCAGAGGAATAGAAGTCATTAGCCATGTAAGAGTATTCCTCAAAGAAGTCAAGACTTTCATCTATCGCATAAATACTGCAGAGCCTTACTAATTCTCATTTTGTTAATATGCAAACTGGATGAGTGTCACAGAATATAGTCGGGTTTTTTCTTGCTTCTCAGGAAAGCTTTAATAGCAGGGAGTTGGTATATAGTCTTGTATTATTGAGTACTTGTTATATTTGCAAATTAAACTTCAGTATGCTATTGTCAAACCCAAATAAGCAAATATAAACCACAGTACTACTACTACTACTACTACTACTTTGCTCTAGAGTACTGTTGATCAGACAGCATTACTTAATTCTAAATACTAAGTCTCAGTGCACATATTGATGTCTCCATCAATGAAGACACAAGGCAGCCCAGGGAGTTACAGTCATGCAGCAGCATGCCCTTCTCTGGGGAAAGAGGTATGCCACATGCTGAGGGACAAACCTATAAAGGCATTTAGGATAATCTAGTGCTTTGCATTGACATGCCTATTGCAGAGAAAATAGTGTGGGTTTTTCACCTGCCCTTGATGAGTCAGGGCTCCAAGAAACAATGACCAGCTCTGCTATAGACAGCGATATAAGAGTCTAGGCAGCAACTGTCACACAAACCCTAAACCCCACTTTACATGACTACTCTGTCCGTTCCTGATTATGAGTTAGAAATATGATGAAGAATAGATGGCTCTGATCTCACGCTCTGACTGCACTTCACTCCTACAACAGGAGTGAAAAATTTGTGATTCAGTGCTCTTGGCTTTGTTACAGTAATCATTCATCTGTTTGAAAACCTAAAAAGCTTCATCATCTGTCATCAGTTTTGCAGTTATTGGAGCAAATTAACCGTATTTTGCATGCAATCTATCCTTTCCTTCAAACGCCTGAAAAAAGCACATATATCACCTTGTAATCAATTTGGAGATTCTGATGGTGTGAACAGTTGGTCTTTTCCCAGAGCTGAACTGAGTCATATTGTATTACATGCAGAAGAAACAGTCTCTGGTTTCATACTTTCAGAATTGTCACTATAATTGAGTTATTCACAAGATACCTTTGAAAATATATCCCCACTGCCTGTATTTAGTTGCCTGTTTCTCAGTCTGGTAACATTTGAGTAGAGAAACTCAAAAGTAGTTTTCTAATGAAAAGGTATCTGCAAAGCAGTTAAAGCACATGAAAAGTTATCCACTCTCTTGCTAGCCTGCCAAATGTCGCCCACCAGGCCACAAATTAAAGGTGGTGGCCCAAGTGGCAGTGTTAATGAGTCAGGTTCCCTACTTTGTAACTCCTGCAGCACAAGGAGCCTTCATTTGAATGAGAGTGGAAGAAAAATGGACAGAGGAAATGAGGATATATGTATACTGTGGTTTGTTGATTCGGGAGGGCTGCATGGCATCAGGTTTATTGCAGAATTTCAGCCATATAATTTGCTTTCCTTATGCATTTATGAGAAGATGCACTGACATACCTGAATCACAAAGCTGAGCGAACCACTGACTTCTATGCACCTGGGTGCAAAGATCTGTAAAACTAACCTTGGTTACCATATTCAGTGGAGTTGTTGCCTCCTGGAGGAGGGGGTAAGGATGGGTAAGGTGATGGGCCAGGACCCAAAGCTGCAATCATCTCCATCACATTTGGCATGATCATCTGGCTTGGACTCATGGTCTTAAATCTTTTTGAGGGAATGCCATCTGGGTCATCTTTGATGTGAATATCTGACTTTATAGGGACCGGCCTCCAACTGCACGTCGGGTCAATGGTAACTTCTTCAAACTCCGAGCTGTAAAGTAACATGAAAAATTTTGTACATTAATTGACTTACTTGTTTGGTTTTGAGTTTTTTTTAATCAATTCTGCTGAAGAGTCTGCATGGTAACAGATGTTCTGAAGTGCTCTAGTATAATACAAACTCAAGATCTTTCACTCCTCAAGTGTGTGCTGGGAGCAAGTTTTTTTAAAAAGCAACTGTGAGAGCACATTTCTGTGTTTATCCACACAATGAAAACCTAACATATCTATGTGGTCTACCACATGTGAATCAGAGGGACTACTTGTAAATACAACACAGTATTTAATTCTCCATTCTCTGCTTCATCGGTGAGGCTGCCATCATGAGATAACCCACAGAAGATCTATTAAGTAGATGGAAACTGATTCACTGCATCGCTAGCTCCCCCAGGGAGCCATGAAATGTAACATCCAAGCTCAAGGCCTACTTTGGTGTGACGATTTCAGTACTCTTTAATTAACATATCTCCTAGTTGCTTAGTTTTGGATATCAAAAATGAGTAAGTTCACTTACTTTTGTATAGCATTCAGAATACCCCACATATACTGGTCAACCTCTAAGCCCTCCAGCAGAGCAGTTTTACTATAAAGGAAAAAAAAAACAAAGCTCATGTGAGAATAATGCTACATGTGTAAAAGAGGGATGTAGGAAGGTTAGTGATGAAATCAGCAGATTGGGATCCATCAACTTATGATCTGTAACACATAATTTAGGAATATTTTGGGGCAAAGATTTTTAGTTCTGCATCTGCATTACCAGGATAATAGCACTCTACATGAAGTAGAAAATATACATGTACTTGTGTGCATCCATAAGCTGTTCACATCCTTTAAATATTTTTTTAGTGAAATATAATGTGAATTTAAATGCTTTTCAAACACAGCAGAGCTCTCCTGTGAACATCAGTTAGCACCTTTATTTTTCAAATAGGACCTTTTTAGAGGAGCTACACAGCAATATGGCTTCAAAGTAACTACATATTACAGCTATTTACTTAAGATAGAACAGATGGGGACAGAACAAAACAAGACCAGAAAGTATTTCATATGTAGGTATTTAGATCTGAATGCAGGTGCTCAGGCTGAGAGAAACAGGACTAAAATTTTGTCCTGGATGTATAATTACATAAATTAAGATGCAAGACATCCAATTCTTGTGATACTTTCAGCCTGACTTAGAAGACCATAAAGATTCAGGTAGTATAGAGGAAGCACCTGCATATGAGGAGACAGATCAATTATGAAGAGTCATCAGAACAAGCTCATCTCAAGCCTGCAGTGTCCACAGAAGCAGACAGAATAGACAGTCGCCAGTCCTGTTTATAGCTAACAGTGGCTGGTGCACAACTAGAGACTTGCAGAGCTAAAGTACAAATTGCTACAGCTGCAGCTGCTTGAGCTAAAGAGCTCTGGCTCCTCAGCTGAGGCTGGAACAAACTTGCAATCCTGTGGACTGAGCACAGTGGGTTACAGACTCTGAACTGGTCTGCAGGCATTCTGTGATTTTTTCTGCTCAGTTAAATGTTAAGAATGGACAGTCTGTAGCCACTTCAAAGGTTTTTGCTCCGTTTCTTCAACAGTATACTAACCCTCTGGTCAAACCAAGGTTGAAAGTATGCCAAAGTATCCCTCTTTTCCTTCAAGCAACCACTCCTAACTTTTGCTTCTCAGAAATCATTTGCCTTTTCTTTAATCAGTCTTATTCTGGACTAAAATCTTCTCTGCCTTCTGCTCTCACTTTAATTTGCACTTGTTAACTTAACTTTGGAGAATCCAACTTAATTTCCTACCTAATTACTGAGAAATGGTGCAGTCTCCAAAATTTTCCCTTCTCCTTGAACACTGCCCTTAACTACCTATTTGACTCAAAGCACAGTACACAAGACAATTATTTGGCATCCTTATTTGATGTCCAGGCCAGATGCTGTACATTTTAGTATCTACATTTTTGAAGTTCGGTAATTTGTCATTACAACATTAAAATTATACAAAAAACCCTCTAGAATAGACTATCCATTCTTTTGCCATGTCATGTTGTTGCCTGGTAATTGCTTGTACTTCATAATTTAGGGGAAGACAAATTCCCAGTTCTAGTGGATATCTGTCTTACCAATGTACATACTTGAGCTTATTTTGAACTCTACACAACCTGTTGATAGCCTGTAACAAGCTCACGGATTACGTATTTTGTGAACAAATATCTCTTGTTGTCTCTTTCTAAATTTCTAATAACTCAGGGTGTTCCCCCAGTTTATGAAATAGTGCAAGAATTCTCGTTGGACTTTATGCCATTAAGTAAATGCAATGCATACACCGTATTTCCATCTTCTCCCCTCCATAACCTTAAATACGACCTGAATTTGGTCAAACTGTATAAAACTGCATTCCATGTAGTATAGTGGCACTTACTTGCATACTGGACACCTCCAAGTTCCTCTCTCACAGTTCAGTTGCAAGTAAGATTCCAGATCAAAGCACTAAGTATCAGGGAGAAGCAAAGAGGAAGAAGAAAAACAAACCAAAAGAGAGTATTAAAATTAAATCAAGGAAAAATACTATACAATAATGTATTAACCAAATCAGTTGGACAAAAGTAAAACTGCCAAGAAAAAAGCCTGAAAACTAAATTAAACAGCTTACTTTCTCCCTCAACATTAAGCACACACACACACACATATATATGTAATATAAATAATTAATTGATACACACATAGAAATCCATTTCATGAGGCTCTCCCATATGGTAACCAAGCTAAAGGTACTATAACACATGGCTGAGAGAATACTGCTGGGCCACCAGCATCTACTCACTTGTACATGCTTGCAATCGTGACCCCTTGCTGGGAGCTGAATCCTCCGGAATGTGATTGGACACTTCAGAGAGACTTTAATGGCAGTTTGCTCTACTCCATCTTCCCCATTTAGTGTCGCGTTGCCAGAGGAAGCTGCTACGCTACTGAAGTTCCTCTTTACTGTGTAGGATGAAAGTATGTGCATGTGTGAGAAAACAAAACTTGTACAACTTGTACTGTCAATTCCAGCATATAAATCTGAAAGACCATCGCTTCAACCTTTAAGGGACAATTTAATGGGCAATTTGCCCACACAGGTGTAATTCTGTGTAATTTAAAACATTCTCCTGAAGAGACAAACCATCACACACATGCATATCAGCTATACCTTCAAACAAAGAAGTGCCATACAAGCACTTTAACCAGCCCTGAGTAAATTAATCTTTCTACATGGAGCTTTTAGGTAAGTCAGCAAATATGGGGAAAAAGGCAGAGAAATTTTCCTGGACTCAGAGGGTCCTTATTAGAAACTAAGCTTGTCTCATTGATACTTTGTTTCCCCCACCCAAATAGCCCTCAACATTGAGGACACCAAGGATTTAACATATGCACATGATGTGCTGGAAACTCTTAACAAATGCTTTAAGTATTCAATAAGCAGGTCAATCCTGAGTAGAAATACTACAACTGAACACAGGCATTCTGGAAAGTTATCACCCCCACAAAATGAAAACTCACTCTTAGTGATACAATGTTCTGCTGGGAGGAGGCGTTTCTTTAGTAGACCTTGGAGCACTGAGCGAACTGATGGCCGATGTACTAACTGCAAGACGAACAAGTGCGACTGAAAGAAAACACGTTTTGTTACCAAGAGAACCAAACAGTCATGGTAAATACACTGCTGAACAGTGCTGCATTCTTCCCTGGGACACGTGGCTTCCCTAGGAGTCTGATGTTTAAATATGAAAGGTGGTTCCACTCTACTGCTTACATGCGCTCCCCTAGGGACACTCCATGCTGTGCAGTATGTTTTAGCGTGCTCCAGGTGCATATCTTTAAAAAAAGCAAAGATTTTCTGCATTTTTTCCCTCCTTACTATTGAGAATACAGAGGGCTGACATATTCATCTCTGACATCAGGGTTTATTTTTAAAACCCTGGATTCTTTGACAGTCTAGCCTACCTGTCCTCAGACTACATTGTAAGTTGCAAAACCAATTTGCTACTGATGGGTCTGGAACTAACTGAATCTTATTCCCCAATACAGAGCTCACTGTGGATTCATGGGATGCTGCCCCTACTCTTAGCCACCAGAGAAATGATATGTGGAGAAACATCAAGGTGAAGTAAAGCAAAACAGGTAGATGGCTTCCTGTCAAAGTGCCTCGCACTGCAACCTTAGGAGAGGCAGCAGTTTGCTTTCTTGTCAGTGACAAAAGACCAGTCAAAAGCTCAGACTGTACGTGTGTGCTAGTCTGCATTAAAAATACAGTATTCCTCCCTGAGAATAACTAAACCATGAAAAAAGAGAAAGTGGAAAGTTGCATAGTTCAGATTGTATTACGGAATGTGAGTCTTTCATCTGAAAAGCTATCTGAAAAATCATTACCAATGATTTTGGTGTTGGTCTTCTCATGTCAAAACAAACACAAATGAAAACAAATGAAACTGGTACTGATCAACAGTTTACATCACAATAATCTACTTCTATGTTAATACACTTCAGCCACCTTATTACACATGCACACACTAAATAGGCAGGAGCTCCAACTCCCCTCCTCTAGACCACAAGCCTTTTCAGAGACATCAGAAGGACATCACTACGTTCTGCAATAATTCAGTGCCGAAGATTTCCATATTAGCATTCTGACTGTGTCAACATCATCAACCAACCACCTCACCAGAAAAATGCATTGAAAAATATGAGAGTAAGGCTTTTCCAGCTAAGGCAACACTGCAGACTGTACTAAATAGCAAACTCAGCATTGGCAGCTGCAGCCATGAGCTCAGTGTACTTACACAACAACATGCTGTGACTGTAATTTGAATCGTGTTTCTTCCTGGCTGGCAGACATGCTTTAGGTGCAGAGGTTTATGAGATGTCTTGTTGTCGCCACGTTCGATGGTAAGTGGGGTTGCATTAACGCTGACCTGGACCGAAGCTGGCCAGTTTGTGTTCATTTGTCTGTCTTCATGGTGATAGCACTTGAACTGCAATTCCAAGTCAGACCTGTACAACCAATAAATCTTCCTTTAAACTTTGCTTTCACATTGCAGAGGGAATTTGCTGTGATGGTTTGAATGCTTTTTCTTTATCAGTCATACTATTTTCCTAGAATTATTGCCAGTAAAGGATATAATACACTCTCATCATAAAAACCCTTAACAGAAGCAATTTATGATGAGCTGGTGCAAGAATGCCACAAAATTGTTAATGATTTACACTTACAAAGGACTTTCCAAGGGAACATCCCAAACCACTTTGCAAAACTAGACCATGTAATGATCCTGCAGTATGAAAAATGTTAACATCTGGTAGGTCCTTCCTGCGTGTTAGAAGTTAAGAACAAAAAAATCATATGCTGCAGTGGGTTGTACTGGAAGACTGTGGATTCTTCACTACTTCAGAGCATTTTAACAGGCATTTGAATAAATGCCTGTCAGATAAAATACAGGTACAGCTAATCTGGCCTTGGAACAGATATATCAGCTAAGATAAAATGACCACTGTATCTCACCCCATCTGTGTCTGTGATTCCAAATTAACACAACTGTGAATTAGATCTACCCAATTCAGAGCTTCTTTAAGAGCAAAAACTCCCACCCACCTCTCCAACAATAACTTCCACACACTATCTAGCTCCTCAAATATTAGTTAAATAACACCTCCAAATAAGGAAGAAGCTGAGTGGGTGGTACCTACGACTTCAGTTTCATACATGGAGGTGAACCTTGTTTTAGGAATGAGTAACCTAAACAAGAAATTTGAAAGAATATAAAGAACTGAAGTGTCAGGATTATGCTGTTCATGACAGCAATAGACGACTGAATGTTTATCATTTATTCTTGAAAAATCTAGGTGCTCATTTCTTCATCCTGCCTAAAGGAAGATTGCCACAAGGAACAGCTCATTCAGGAGATCATCAACTCAACTACCATTTTGCTTATCCAAAACTTAACATTGTATTTTCTGGATTTCCAAAATCAATTTTATTTTTAATAAAAATGGTACAGAACACAAATTACCTGACCTTTCAACATAATCCATCTATAGTGCAGAATCACAGAATGATCTGGACCGCTAAAGATCTTCTAGTACTTTTGGGTTTTGTGGTGGTTGTTTTTTGGATTCCCCCCAGTATTTTAGCAACAATTTTCTGAAAATTTTCTCACAAGAAGCACTGGAAAATGGACAATCTCATCTCATGAGAATACACCACCGTCACCCAGACAGAAGAAAGTCTTGGTCCCTCTGATATATAACACAAGCAGATTAAGCGTGTTCCTGAGGGCCCCGAGCAGGCCTGCTGAATGTCACAGAGTGGTGACAGAGCTCAGAAGACCCTCATGTTCTTAGCATGTAGTGGGACGCTATTAACTGAGCAGTGCTAAGACTGAACCAGCTTCAAGGCGACATTTTCCCCACCTCCAACCTTTCTGTTTCTCATAGCCATGAAAAGTTCCCATGAGGGAGAAAAATAGTTGCATTGCTATTCATTATGCGAGTACACGTGAGAGGTTTGTTGAATATTTTAACTGGCAGACAAATATTCAGAATTGGCTTGATTCCACCATTCTCTATAAAACCAAAATCCATCCACACATGTGACTAATCCATTTTTTTGGAGTTCATCCAGCCCTTAGTTATATGTAAAATGACTTCATTACAGAACCATCCATTCTCCCCACTATTAACAAGCTTTTCAAAACAGCAGACCTGAGCAAAGTTTACCTGTGAGTCTTCATTAAAATAAGTTTAAATAAAGGCTATATGTTTGGTGAGCTAAGGAAGAAAGAACAGATATTAAGAAACAGCCTCATGCCTCAGTGCAGCACTATAAATCTACTGAATGAGCCAGCACAATCCCCAGTAGTGATTACTTATTAATAAGAACTGGCAAGTAACTGCCAAAACTCCCTCTGCTGCGAGTACTCCATGATAATGAAATGCAAGTAAGCAATAACTGACCTCAAAGCTAGGTGTTAATTACTGTACGTGGTCTGCCTGCAGTTTCCCTCCCTTTCAACCCCCAGGCTACCTCAGGGTAGGAGGGCACCATGACAGTAAGGACTCCTGCATCCCACATCAAGCCTCAGCTTTAGAGCCGCTGCCTGTTCCTGGGGCAGAGAACTAAGTACACCTCTGCCCAGCTTATGCCTTCCATACCATGACAACATAAATCTCAAGTGGATTTCAGCGAATGGGAAGAAACCCCTCACAGGAAAAAAAAGCTGAAGCTGCAAGTTATCACTCCTGTTGAGGTCAGGCATGATGGAAAATGTGTTTAAGCTATTGCTTTTTGACACCTCAGCTGCTACGCCTGTGAAACAACACACAAAATCCTGAACAACTAACCAGCCTCTGTGGCGCACAGACAGGCTCAAACAATGCAATAAGCATCCAGGGCAAACACTGAAATACTTTTTAGAAAAACAGGAGGAGGAGACAAAATTATTTCATGGTATTTAAAAACAACATAAAATTAAGGCTCTGGCTGTCATTTGATCTAAAGCCCTTCCATGAGCAGGATGAAACTGGGACATAAGCTGGAATCACTTTTTGTGGTTATATATTAAATAAAGGAAAGTACAACTTAGGAAAACTCTTCCTCTGTGCTGCAAGTGAAAACCACAAGTCTTTGCATGTGGAAAGCTATGCTCTAGTACTTCTGAAAATGTCCTTACTTATGGAGTCATAGGAGAAGAGGATTTTAGGAAGTTAGTTTCTAAAGTTCGGAGGATTTAAGCCATTGTCTTTCCAAGTGGTTTTACCAAGCCTCCAAATCAGGCCCTTCATTAGTATGTTATTTTTCATTATCAATTAATTTAAGCATAAACTGTAGCAGCCCTCCACAGTTATTACTGTGACTAAGATTTCACAGGCTACAAAGTTTCCAAAGTCCCCCAAAAGGAAGCCGGTACTGGAGTCATTCGTACACATCCCACATGCATTCCACCCAGGGCAAAAAGGAGGGAACAGCTGCAGTGATTTTTCAAACACTGTATGCTATATGCTATTAGCAAGGAGATGCCACACAGATCAAGAGCATTTTAGAAAGTGTTGTCTCTGGAAAGAGATAGGTGAAAGTATCCATGAGTTTAAAGAGCATTTTTCCTATTTAGGCCACAATTTTTAAAATAAATTTCCCAGCAAACCTAAAGAAAATTCATCTGGCCTGCCAATCCTCCATCACAGGGTGCAGGAGTTGTTTGCAGAAGGGCTGATCTTACCTCCACATCAGCGTCTGATGAACAGTTGGCCGTAAGTGAAAGACATGGTTACTGACTGCCAGGTTGTGCTCCAGCCGGAAGGGCTCCAGTACAACCCCATCTCTCACAGGGAACGTCAGGCGCAGCTCATCGTTGTGGTTGGCTGGGATCGAAGAGGGAGAGAAAGTGTGAACTTTCCCTTTAGCATCTGCAGTGCAATAATAATGTGTATATTTATACAGAACGGTAACAAATGGCACAGTGATCTGCTACTGGGTCTAATTTATCAGGGTCATACACACAAAAAAAGAAAATCACAAGTAACCCCATTACCTAACCAATACAAGTGACACAGCTCAGATCAACAACAGTGGCAAACCAAAGTCGTCTTCTATTCTCCTATGCTCAACATCAGAAGCCTTAGTATTCTGGCCAAAACCAGAAATCGAGCATGGCAAGAATTTCTGGGTTTTATTACTGGATAGGTTCTGTCTCCAAGCTTATGCTGCTGGTGGAAGGCTGAAAACAAATCACTTAATTATGGACAATGGTGATAATGTTTATTTTCCCCACTTCGAACTGGGATCAACATTATCCATTCAATTCCAATGGTTACGTTAGCTGAAACTATCCAGTGATCAAACACACAGGTATTCAGTTACAATCTGATCTCATAAAACAAAGTTTTTTGGTTACTTACAGCTAATTTATCAAGTCCAAATGCCTTTAAACACTGTATTCCTGCCCAAATAACACTGCAGGCCACCTTTGACAATTTTTCAGCTATCCTGAACTCCAGACAATAGTTGAGAAGTGCTAATGCAGCAGCAGCTATTTTACAGAAAACATAAAGGTTCTCCCAGTTTCCTAATAAAAGGCATCTCCTATTGTTCATCAGTCACTTCAGAACCTCAAATGTCTTCTGCTAGTATGCAGCCAGAGAGATCTTGTTACTCGTGCCATGTTCCCAGCCAAATGTAGCTGTGACGTTGAGTGGCTTTGAAAGGAACATATATCAATTTTTGGCATGCTACTGAATATTCTTAAGAAGTCTGTATGGATCACAATAGAGACACTGCTATAAATATTCACATTCTACGCTATTCTGCAGTGCTGTTCAATGAATGGCTTTGCCCTTGAACAAAACAGACTGCAATGAAAGCTCATACAATAAACAAGCCTACCAAGCACACCTAACACAACCCAAAATCGAGTGTTTTATTCTCAGGAAGCATATCAAAGGAATGCCTCAGGAGTACAATCCAGAGTTGGTTTCCAGACTCTGAAATGTATGTGGTAGAGAAGAGAGGGACAATAAATGTCTGTGGGGGTGTTCTGTTTGCTACTCACTTGGAGGTGGTGGTAAAGCATTGATATTTGGTTTAATGTCAGGTGGGAATGGTGGTTTGACATCCTGGTTAGGTGACAGGTATGGAGGAATATTGCTCCCTGGAGTCATAGGTGGCGTGGGGTTTCCTGGAACAGGTGAATGAGGGTAATTTGCCACAGGTACAGGCCTTGATGGCTAGAAAATAAATAAATAACATCATATTGTTATTGCAATATGAAAATAAGTCTTGTGAATGGCACTGCTATCAAGCACCAAAGACTACAAACAAGGTAGGGAGGCCCCTGTGCCTCCAGAAGGACAAGGAATCACAGGGCATCCCATGAAGCCTCTGGGGAAGAGACAGACTAGGCAAGCAAAGCAGGAACTGAAACTGCTGGTCAGCTTAATTCAGGCAGTGACCAGACACAGACAAGGCTGCCAAGAAGCTTATCATGTTCCTCTGAACATTCTTTCCAAAACCAAGCCATTCTCTTCAGTTTTTCCACAGCACCCCATCACACTCAGCCCATTGTATCTCTGGCTTCTCCCCAAATTGCCCCAGTTACACAAAAGTCTATATGAAAAATAAAATCCAAAGACATCTTATATCTGTGTTCCTTTTACTTCCATTTATCTTTTCTTCCACCCCTGTTGAATTCATCTACTCGTAATGAAAGCTCTGGGTGTCAAGGGATGTCTTTTATTCTGTATCTACAGTTTGATTCTGTTTTAGTTTGCTGCTGAATAAAACAAACTAAGAGAAAAACGATAGTTAAGTATAAACAGTAGTTCCAGTACTAAAACACCATTAGTTTTGTTTCTTGCATTTAAGGGAATAGAATAAACCAACAACAGTGATGTGAAGGACACTAACAATAAATTGCAATTGCATAGCGCTGTCTTGTAATAGCTTGTGTCCTGTAAGCATATACACATGAGACTATCCAAAGATGAAAATCTTTACAAATGGGCAAAGTGTCAAGACTCCAGATCTGATTCTGTATCTAACACTGTGCAGCTAGCCTAGGATACTCTAAAGTACCTAAGAGAGAGCGCTGCATTCTGAGATCTTAAGCATCTACATTTCCAATCATCTTTGCTTTCTTCTTCAACACATGCAGTTACTATCTCCACAATCACTACAATCCAAAGGTTCAGGTCTTGTCTCTGGTAAGCTGGAATTTTGCCCCTAGTCAGGATAATCTCCCTTCTTAATACAGCCTCCTATTTTCTAATTGTTTCCAGAATGATCACTATTTGAATACAAAACAGGGGAGGCAGATTCCCTCATAGAACTATCCTGTAAACAAAAAAAATTAAACTCCGTTTGAACTAAACACATGTATTATGTGCTAAAAAAATCTGTCACTTAAGAACTTCATAGAGTTCTTCTGCTGTTTATTTTAGCATAAGGACTTCACTGGAGTTACAGTAGCTGAAGATCTGTCTCCTCCTGATGTTCTTCCTGGCAGTATACTGCAAAAGCTGCCATGATGCAACAGGCATTCCCCTTTCACTACCACAGTGGACAGCCCAGTTGCATGCAGAACAGTTCCACACCACCATCTTTTTTTTTTTTTTTTTCTTCTTTTTTTTTTTTTTCCCAATGGTGTTTTCTGTGTAAATCACACTGGGACAACTCCAACTGAACACCAATGTACATCTTAAGTTTCTTTTAGCCTACATTCCAAATCCAAATGTAGTATAGAGACTTCAATGGCTAATGGTTTGACACCAGGTCAGCTGTCCCTGGAGTATCTGTGAGCAAAAGATCACTTTTGTGCGCATTTCAAAGATTTCAAACCTCAGCAGGCCCTCAGTACAAACTCAGTTTGGAGAATATGAAGTTCTCAAGACGCCTCTATAAAACAGACTCTAGGCAGCATTTTAACAATTCTAATTCTTGCCCAAAACAAGCAGCACAGAGGCAAAAGAAGGGGAAAAGGGGAGGGAGAGGTTGGAGAAAATAATCCATGCTTCAGTTCAAAGATGAATTCTACAGCTGGAACAGCTTCTAAGCTTAGGCTGACTTACTCCAACAATGATCACTGTAGGTCTGAAATTGGGATGCTGCAATGTGGAACTTGTTTATTACAAATTTCCAAAGTTTTATTCTTGCAGGGTGCCATAAATAGGTGAAAATACTACACATGAACCCCATTAGGTATTTCTTTTTACATGCTATTTTTTAGAGTGAAACCAACATTTTCTTGTAAAAGACTCTAATGAGCTGCACTAACATTCAGTTTTCTTTATGAACTGCTCTGCAGTTACAGAGCAACTTGGCTGATTGACTTGATTCTGTGATAATCAAAATATTCATAAAAACACTGTCCCTTTTTTACCTTTTTAATTATGTAAAAGTAGTATCTCTGAAGTTATTAATGCAACCTCATGCATAAATGTCTATCAGAATGCAACAAAATCATTGAGAAATTCTTACCTTATAATACTGCCCCATGTTGACTGTTGGAGGAGGGTACTGCCCTGTGTTTTGCTGGCTTGGCATCCTCTGACCAGGATAGTTGGGAGATGTAAGGGGTCTTGGAGGGTTGGGAGTAGGGTACTGACCAGGCTGGTTTGGAAACTGGCTATTTGGTCCATACTGCTGGTTTCCATAATTCGGCTATGTCACGACAGAGATGAAAGGAGGAAAGATCTGTTTTATGCAGGCAGCTGTCTTGAACTGATAACCAGCATACATTCAATAGCAGAATCCAAACAAATAACACTCAGGTGAATACTCCTCAACTTAGTGCCACTCATGCCTAAACCACAGCCCTGACAGATGGAAGTGAATACTCACTCAAAAGCATTTAAGTTCTGTACATAAAGTGGGATAAGAATGACTTGTACCTTAACACACTATGACTAGCCTTGAAGCACTGTCAAAGGGCACTGTGTTTGAAGAAATCAGAATTACAATCAGATGCAATGTTTACAAAATCTCCGTGTTTTTAGAAGTGCTACTAGCCCCAACCCTGGGGCTTCTTTTCCAGATGGAGAAGCACAAAAAGAAAAAATAATGTAAGAAAATAATCCTGGAATGGGCAGAGAATAGAAGCTGTGTTGTCCATGTCTGTCTTCTCAATACAACTATTATGCTAGAGAGTTTACCAATATGTTAACAACTAAACAGAAGCAATTACTAGTTTTAAACACCCTGCTAGTGCTAGCTAGTACTCTGCTGCAGTTCTGCAATACAAGTAATGAAAATGGGAAACTTAAAGGTAATAAAAGGTCAATTGGAAAAATTAACTGATTAGTAATAAGTTTCCATAAACGAAGTTCTCAAAAATTAATAAGCAAGTAGTATCTACAAGATCTGCAGAACTGCAAATCAACTAGCATGTAACATTTAGGGCACTGCTCAGGGCCAGCTTCTTGGGAACATGAACACATTCACCTACAATGAAAAACCTGCTTCTGAAGCAAAAAAAAGGCAGTTACATTCTTCCTTAAAATATAAAATACAAAGACAAAAATGATGTGAACAAACCACATTCTGTGTCTTAATTGTAGAACAAGTGTCAGTATTAAGAGCAGTGTGCCCAGGTGGCCAAGAAGGCCAATGGCCTCCTGGCCTGCATCAGAATAGCGTGGCCAGCAGGAGCAGGGAAGTCATTCTGCCCCTGTACTCAGTACTAGTTAGGCCACACCTTGAGTACTGTGTCCAGTTCTGGGCTCCTCAATTTAAGAAGGACATCGAGATACTTGAATGTGTCCAGAGAAGGGCAGCGAGGCTGGTGAGAGGCCTCAAGCACAAGCCCTGGGAGGAGAGGCTGAAGGAGCTGAGGTTGTTTAGCCTGGAGAAAAGGAGGCTCAGGGGAGACCTTATTGCTCTCTACAACTACCTGAGAGGAGGTTCGTAGACAGATGGGGGTTGGTCTCTTCTCCCAGGCAACCAGCACCAGAACAAGAGGACACAGTCTCAAGCTGCACCAGGGGAAGTTTAGGCTCGAGGTGAAGACAAAATTCTTCACAGAAAGAGTGACTGGCCATTGCAATGTGCTGCCCAGGGAGGTGGTGTACATCACACTTTTATTTCTGCTTTTTTTTTTTTTTTTTTTTTTGCTGTATGGTTTCTATAAACTCTTACTACCATTATTATTGTCAGTGCAGTATCATGATATTCAGAGCCCTACACCTGGAGTTACAGCTCTTGTAGTCTCAGTTTAATACAGAATTTCACCAGGAAATTATCTCTGAAGATAGTATCTGATGGATAGATTTGTAAAGACATTCAGGTGCCTATAGATGCTGAGAGCTGGTGGGATTCTCAAAAGCAGCTACTGCTTAATTCATGCCAATTTGAACAGTAAAAGGCATTAGTACATTTTAAAATCGAAAAAATCAGCCATCTGCATCTTTGATTGTCTGAATTTATTTGAAATTTTGACTCTAAGTGTTTTGCCCAAGGTCATAATACAAGTCCATGTAATTTTGTCTACAAAGCCACTCAGATCTCATTTAACAGCATGCGAACTTAGACAGAAATACCACACTCCAAATAATCTTATATTAGATAAATGCTGACACAGAGGGATTTGAGTTCAACATAATTTATATTCATCTCAGTCCCTACAAAAATCAAGCCTCAAGTTTAGAAAGCAGTTGGTCTTAAAAATAAAAGTTATTACTATTATACAAAGTATGCCCTGCATTATTTTCCAACAACAAACCATCCAGGAAAATGCAGATCACATATGTACTGGGCTCCAATGAAGCATTTCGCCTTCAACATCTCTTTTAAGTTGTCACATTAAATAAATCCACTCTGTTAAAGAACTCTGCTTAAGGTCTAAGAATTCACCATCCAGCATGGGAATGCTAGATGGTTTTGAGGGTTTGGCTGCTTTTGGGCCTTTCTTGGTTTTCATGACTGTCATCTTGACTAACGTAGCAAACACCAACCTGAATACTTTAGACGTTGAAACAAAGAGCTGCTGCCACTCGTATTTTAACAGCAGCATTCCTACTGAGGCTGGAAAAAAGACATACCTGCCTTAAAGGGCAAGCTGCAACTTTCAGTCAAAATAACAGCCTGCACAAAATATAATGTATTTTATTACCTCTCCTGGGTATGGTCTCTTTATGCCCTGTATAGGCAAGGACTGGGGCCGAGGGCCTGTGTAGGCTTGCTGAGGCATCCTCTGCCCATGGGTGCTGAAGGGACTCATTCCAGGAGGCCGAGGCTGGTTCATGCCCATGGGTGGCCCACTCATGCTGGAAGGCGTCATTCCTGCTCCCATGCTTGCCGGGTTCATGTTGCCTGGCATAGAAGCAGGGCCACGAGGACCAGGCTGGTTCATAAACTGGTTGTTGTAAGCCTGAGTTGGACCCATCTGGAAAGAGGAACAAACCTTCAACGGAAGAAGAAGAAAAACAAAAAAAAGAATAAAATGCGACATGCATTTCAAATGGGAGGCGGGAGCTGAGCATGCTTTTAGGGTGGGGAAGAAGGGCAGGATTTATGTCGCATTTTCCTTCAAAGTTCTCCAACATCTGATGGGCAGCGATGTTATTTATAACACAAATTCAGTGGGAATTTATAATAAAAATTCAGAAGGATGACAGACATAAGCCTAAAATGAGCAATTAAATAATTTAAATTGGCTTGTCTGTTACTGCAAGGTAACATGTTAGGTAGTGGGCTGTGAAAATTCAGCACAATACAGTTCCTAAAGGCACTGCGTTTCTTTACATAACCTGGCATATGGGCCCATATACTTAAAAAACCAGAAAGGTAAAGAGGATGAGGAAATAACCTGCATTGATAACCCTTGTTCATTGTAAGGAAAAAATTATTACATGAAGTCATTGCATGCTAGAGGCTATGGATCACCAGAAATGCATGTCTCACATAGGCTGTTCCCAGAGACAACAGATTAAAAAAGCAGATTTCTTTTCTACTGTTGTTTCCTTGTTTGAAGGGAAAAAAACAAGCAACCAACTGTAGTTGGCAAAATAAACAATCGCCCAAGCAGTACAAAACCTATTCTAAGATTCCGGAACATTTCACTGGGTACCCAGATTCAGAGATTCATAGGACTGGCAAAGGCAGCAATAATGCATTACAGCAGGTTCAGCTATAACACTGGGTAATCTTCCATTTTTTTAAGGTGCAGTCTCCAACTACAAAATACAGTTTGGCAAGATTTATTGGGAAAATCACCGAGACTGACTCGTACCTACACACGCACATTCCAGCAGTAAGCATTTATAACCATGCTCATGCACAAAAAAAATAGAGTAGGTACCCTAATAAACAGAGGGTAAGAAGAATAGCCAAATTCCCTGTAATGGTCCAGGTCAGGCAGGTATGACCCCATAAGGGTTACTCTCTTACCGGTCCATACTGGTTCATGTCCTTATTCTGCGTTTCCTGAAGGGCTGCCACAGTGGCTGTAGCTGTAGCTGTTGCTGTAGCAGCTGCAGCCGCGACTGCAGCAGCAGCAGCAGCTGCAGCTGGCTGGGTGAAATCAGCTGGCGGTCTCGTGTGTGGGGGGATCCCCATTCCTGCAGGGGTATTTGGGCCTCCAGGGTAACTAACAGGGAAGAAAAAAGGCAAGCAAGAAAGAAAAAGATATAATTAAGGTGTGCCTTATGGATTTTGTTTTGAATGTTGGTGTGATCCTCATCTGGAACTGTTCCAAAACCATGTACCAATGCCTAATGAAAGCCAGCAGGACAGGGAATTAGGTATGTACATGAGACACAGGTGTTGCTCAGTTGCAAGAGTCATAGGGCTGCCGCTGGGATTGCACAGCACCACTATCAGTTGTTTCAGGTGCGGTGAACTGCTTTGCAGCTCTATAGCTTACTGTGAAGTTGAACTGCTCCACTTCCCAGTAGTGCAGGGGCAGGTTACACAGTAGAACAGAGAGCTTCCTCCACTCCAGCGCATTCATCTGCCTCAGTGGTGAATTATGCCAAGAGTTCCTGACGTAAAAAACATTTCTCCCTGAACTTAGCACAAAGGCCAGGAGAGACCCAATGCAATCAGCTCTACTGGATGTCACACAAGGTATTTTTCAGCTTCTACGCATCTCTCCTATTGATCATATATTAAGCTAAACCATGCCTTTCCCACTCCAAAACATCAACTATCTTTATAAATATGAGCCAGTATACTGTGCCAGTTTTAGAGATGTTAATACAAAGTTCAACTTTCTGACTTGTTCACGGTCACTCAGTGGAACAGTGCCAGAGTTGAAAGGAGAGATAAGTTCCTCGAGTCTCAGGATTATACTCTTCACACTAGACTGACTATGCTAACAACCTTTTCAGCAGGCTCTGCAGAGGGGCCATAAATAGTGGTTTCAGTTAAGTGCACTTACCACCTTTGTTTACAAAGCATAGACATAGAAAGTCAAAACCTAACAAAACTCAGGCTATTAGTTGTGGCTTATTTCACCAATGCAGCATTTACTTCCTCAAATAAATACACAGTTTGACCACCTCTCTTAAAAAACACCTTCACTCCCAAATCATTTCAAACCCCTGCTGTGGAGTAAGTCTTTGGGCACAAATACTCCATTATGGAGGAAGCTACTTTGCCTAATACTCAAGCTTATTCCTCCATATACGCGTAGAAATTAAACCATCAATACTTTTCACATCCTGGCCTTATTAAATTTTAATCATGCCTAA
Organism: Picus viridis; assembly: GCA_033816785.1. Classification (NCBI taxonomy): domain Eukaryota; kingdom Metazoa; phylum Chordata; class Aves; order Piciformes; family Picidae; genus Picus; species Picus viridis. The sequence continues at coordinate 26,748,080 of CM066586.1, forward strand.
CCCTGTGGTCTGTTTAACAATCTCTCTTAATTAAAACTTTATTTTGGGGGTTTATTAGATCTAATTGATTGACCTACATGATTGCCATTTACTGTGATGAATTTCACTGCAGTTTGGGTAGCTGATTTCCAAACCTGTAAAAGTGGTATGCACTTCAGTTAAACAGAATAAAATAGCTACTGTGACTTTAGATAATTAAATAAAGTCATGAAACTTCTGCCAGGGCATTAAAACAAGCTCCTTCAACTATTTACATCCATTTTTCATTTAATACAAGTAACTCTTACCTGCCACCAAAGCCTCCACTTCCAGGATAATTGGGTCGCCCATACATGCCCTGCTGTATGTACGGCTGAGTGGAGCCTGCCTTGGCTGAAAATTGTTGCTGCTGTCCAGCAAACTGAGGAGAATTGATTCCAGGGTTGCTGGTAGTCATCCCAGAAGCCATGGGATTTCCTGCTGGGTTCATAGGGTTGTTAGCATTTGCCATTGGATTTCCCAGCACCTGCAGGCAGAAACATCAGAATAAGGGGCTGGACCTTGAACTACATCAAGCAAATTAGATTACGATTATTTGCTGCAACTGATAAATTAATACAACCACCCTATATTCTGATCTCTAATGAGCATTCACCCCACTGATGTCTAACTGCACACACCTGGTGATTTCTCCTTTCACCACTTTCAAAAACTTAAGTTTCTGATCTCTAATTATCACGGACAGCAGAGTTTTAACTAGATGGAACCCAAATGACCATGTTTAAGAAAAAAGTTACCATAAAGACCTGCAAGATTTATGTTCTGTAGGTGACAAATTTATCTGATTAAGAGAGGGTACTTTTTTTTTTTATGTAGGACTTTGAAATAGGTTGCAAATACTCAGTCCCACTGGCAACCTGCGAAGGGTACTACAAATGCAAAAACTATGAAAGAGTGTATTTTAGTGGCTTAATTTGTTCTTGAGTCTAATGCTCTTTGAAGTGTACAGAAGTCTGCTGGGTGTCTTTAGCTTCTTAGAAGAGTCCTCTCTTTTTTTTTTTTTTTTTTTTTTTTTGAGGACTTAGTTTGCTTGCTTGAGGATTTTATATTTATTTTTTTGGAACCCAAATTGCTATGATTTCTATTGAGATTTGTAAGCATGGCTGTTGATGGATCCCCTGCATGGAAATCTGTCTCCTACTTGGAAAGAAACTTAGTGGCTACAATTTTTACAGAATATCAAGTCATCAGCTTTGAGAATTTGAGAAAGCAAATCGGTGAGCTGGGCTCATTCCTTTCCCTCTGGGAGGATGAATGGCAAACCCAGTCATTCATTTCAATCTGCTCTGAACAGCTTCAAGCAAGCATCATGTTCCAGAGTTGTATCCTTTCCTTGCACTGATTCTGAAGTAGCATTTTCTTCTTTTTACCAAAGTACTTTTCTTCTTTTATTGCATACTCTAAAGTATGATGAAGAGTTCAAGTTAACATGACAGTGTTCTCACAATAGAACAAAACTCTGAGGCTTTTCTTTCTTTTCTTTTTCTTTAACTTTTGCCTATTTGAGTGTGAAAGATTTCCACAAGAAACTGTATTCCTATTCTCTGGCCAGTATACGGATCTACATGTTTATTCAGGTGTTTCCCTCCCACATGGGATACCTTTTCTTTTAAGGTGTTAGAAATAAATTGACAATAACAAATAATGTTATAGTTCCTGTAGTTTTTTCCTCTATTTTTTGCAGAAGGATTTTGCCACAGTCAGGGGCATCTGAGTGTCTATATGACTTGGCCCTTGAACAATTTCATTTTCCAATGGCTTAAACCACAAAAATTTTGTTTTCAATTTTCTGACCAGTATTAAAATAATAACACCCAAAAAATCCACAGAAAATTTTGCATGAAAACTAATGTCACTTGATTCAAAAAAGCAGAAAAGACTGGTTAGAAAAGACAGGTTATATTTACATACCATTTATACTTATTAAAGATGGTGATGTGACTACAGCATCACATCTACAGTGTAAGAAAAGGCCAGACTGCCTGAGAGCCTAAGTTGTGCCACATCCCTAGGAGAGCACACAGTCACAAGTAACTGGTGTCTACTTCACTAAACCTGCTTCCTTTTGTATAGCATAATTCAATATACATTGCAGAAGAAAAAGAGAGGTAAGAGCAGAGTGAACTAAAGAAAAACTCAGTAAGCATGACTCTCACCTGAAAGCAGGGAGCTCATTCTTTTGCCCCAATGCATATTGAAATATTTTCTGCTATGTAAGGCAGTATTAATAGGAGAGGTTAAAAAGAGCACAGGCTATAGCTGGTAGTTAGCACCACAGCATGAGAGCAGACTTGACACTAGATTTCACCAGCCCACAACCCCAGGTAAAATCAACAGTAACCGTCATTTGGTGGATCTAGTTAGAATTTGTATTTTTAATAAAACAACTCTCCAAATACAATCTGAAATTCTCAAGAGGTTTGGAAAACATAAAATCACACTTTCAATGTTGAAACCATACAGTGTAAAATACGTGCTAAACTCAAGCCTGACATTTGCATGCAGTGAAGGGAGTTACTGACTCAAGCTTTCAGACACCTCCTTTGCCACCAAAGAGAATATGACTGGGGAAAAAAATGCACAACAAAGAGAACACAGACAGTATTATCAACCCCACAAGGATTTTACAAAAAGCTTTCAATTTGCAAACATTAGTGAAAAACCCTATTGAGAGGGGAGGAAGCATGAAAAACAAGGCTTACCTGGCTTTGAGAGGTATTAGTCACACCCCATACTGTGGTGACCACTGATAAAGAGCCTGGAGGTTGGTTGGTATTTTGCTGCCAGGGAACAGAATCATAAGGGAAAGACCCATCACTGTAAAAACAAATGTTTTGGAAAGTGAGATTCTGGAAGTGCAAACAGTGGCAAGTTGTTGGTGGGAACAAAGGGATTAACACCTGACTACCTTAACTCTCCACTCCTCCTTCCATTATTAGCTCAGTACTTTCAGAGGCATTGTTTCTTTAATAGCAACGTGATTATATCAAAACCACAGAGAGCCAATGAACTCCTTAACTACAGTGAAGCACAAGGCTTTTACCATAAAGGTCTGTTACCAATGAAAGTAAAAATAAACTCAGGGGCAGTTTCAAACAAGGACACTAAGCAGGTTGCTCAGAAACACTTATTTTTTGCAATCCATCTCAAGCTCTTCAACAATCATTGCTTCAGCTGCCTCACATCAATTCAATTAGATTTTGAGACCAGACTTCAGCTCTGCTGCCTGCACTAGGTCCCCAAATGGCCAGAAAAGCCTTTAAAGGCATCACAGTTCAACATCATTTTGAAAAGTAAATTGAAATTCAGATAGTGTTCTCCCACACGATGGATAAGCAGCATGCCAAAAACAGTATTAGCTAATCAGCATTCCAGAAAATCAACTGCAGATATACCACACACCTTTCAGATAAATATGTGGATGAGAGGATTGGGTTTTTCCATTAGCTTTGTCCACAGATGCAAGCAAACATTTCTTACAGTTCTTTTCATATGAAAACATTGTTGGTTTAAAAATGAACACAGTGTAGGTATGCGTCTAGTGTAATTAACGATACATGCTAAATGCAGTGAAAATAGCTATTAATCCCCTAACTGCAAAATATATTCCACTTGAAATGTGCTCGGTCTCATACTACTAACTTGTAATTAGATTTATATTTGCTTATCTGTACACGTACAGACACATGATCTTTCCTCATCTCTCTATATACCATTTAATACACATACCCATTGCTCTTTCATTTTCAAATGCCATTGATTTGTATTTTATATAACTGCATTTTTGCCTGGACCACTAGCTATCACTGAAATTCTATACAGGCCTTACCTAGAGAATCCATACAGGCTCTACTGAAGGCTTTATCCATGTCCTTCAGAACCAGCACCATGAAGTGCCACACAATTAACCCATACAAGACACAGTGAGACGACCAATCTGCCAAAGTCCTACAGAGGGCTCTGTGGCAGACCAGGGACTTGACTCTCTCATGTCTCCAGACAGTGTTCCAGGCTTAGACCACATCTGCCTCCTTTTGCGCTGTGAACCAAAATCTATCTATCTAACCAAGATTATCTGTGTGTTCATTCTTTAGGATGCTCAAAACACCTAGTGTAAATCATCATAAAATCACTGAACAGCTCAAGTTGGAAAGAACCTGCCACTGGCAAGGATGCCTCACAACTAGACTCATCTGTTCAAGGCCACATCCACTCTGGCCTTAAACACCCTCAGGGAGGAGGCATCCACAACCTCCCCGAGCAGCCTATTGCAGAGTCCCACCGCCCTTGTACTGAAGAACTTCTACCTAAGATCCAGCCTAAACCTACTATCCCTTGACTGAAAACCATTCCCCCTTGTCCTATTGCTAGACACCTTTATGAAAAGTCTCTCTCCAGACTTCCTGTAGGATCCCTTCAAGTATTTTAAGGAAGCTATAAGGTCCCCCCAGAGTCTACTCTAGGCTGAACAACCACAGTTCCCTCAGCCTACCATCAGCAAAGATGTTCAAGCCCTTGGATCATTTTTGTGGCCCTCCTCTGGACTTGCTCCAACAAGAACGTGTCCTTGTGATGGGGACATCAGAACCGGATGCAGTATTTGAGGTGGGGTCTCACAAGAGCAGAGTTAAGGGGCAGAATCACCTCTCTTGATCTGCTGGCCACACTCCTCTTAATGCAGCCTAGGATATGATTTGCCTTCTGGGTGTTTAAGAATAGGAACTGCATTGCACGAGTAGGTGTGCACACATGCTATAAACTATGTCCCAAGTAACAGATACTCTAGTAACAGCAATACCAGCTGTGTAAGGTAAAATGAAACACTGAATTTATTTTACAAGCAACGAGGAAATTTCAAACAAATTCCCTAATACTGTGTCAGCACAACAGCACTATATTAGAACACAGTTGTGAATTTGAACTGACCTCGTTATTTCAAGATACCCAAACTGAGTTAAGCCATAAAATCACACACACAAAAATAAAAATAATTGAATTAGGGAGAAGAATAATTTCCCCATACAAATAGTTAGGGAAAATTAATGAAAACTAGTAATTCTCAATAAGACACTTGACATGTAATGTTTATGCTAACAGTATCCATATAAAATGATGTGTGAATAAGGGCATATTTAATACCTTGCAATCAGTAAGTTCTCCTAGCTCATTTTTCTTTAAAATATTCCATCTTAGAAGGCTGAAAATCTTGCCTCTCTCAGTCAGAGGCTCAGACAATAGCTTCAATGACTAATATTTGCTAGTGACGCAATGGTTCAGCAAGTCCCTTCCATCAGCATGGAGACAAATGATGACTAACCCAGAATTTGTGACTGCAATGAAGCCTTCCTCTTTTTTCTTGCTCTGAATGATGCCTCCTACTTTACTTCCTTCTCTGACTGTTCCTGATGATGTCTGCTCTGTGATTTGTTTGGATATTTATGGCACATATGAGTGTTTGTATACTTGAATGACTGCAAAGCATCTCTCTCCATGACATACACAATGAAAGGACCCACTGCAGCCATTCCTTTCTATTCCCCACTGATGTGCTGTGGACAGGTAATAAAACCTGAGGGACAAGGCAAATATTTTGCAAGTGTGTGAGTAAACAACAAGGGTAATGAAGGGCAAGAATCAATGCACAGAGATACTGACAGTTCTTCTAATGTAAATACGCTGTACAGTTTGTACTTGGACTTTGAGCTACCAATGCCTTAGCCTGCTGTGAAGAAGTTAGAACTATTTCTTAACTTTCTTTGCCTCCGGAGAATGTTTCTCTTACTCATTTTTCTCCTTTTACAGTACACAGATTTCATATACTATTCCTCCATACTTTCCCATGGTAAATTCAGAGCATTTGTTTAGTGGAAGCACTTCATCAAATTACAAAGAAAAATAAATCAATTCTTACTGTATTTCAGTTAAAATGGATGACACCTGAAGAAACCACACTCTTGACATATAATGAAAGCCTTTTAGCACAGGACCCAGCATAACACAAGAAAGCCAGAAAAAATTACCGGGTGCAGATTTGCTGAGAAGTTTTAATTGTGCTCACTGACTAGCATGTTATCCAACACACGACTTGGCTCTACATTGCAGACATTTACATTCAGAAATTATGGCAACACTAAACATTAAAACAGTGATAGATGTGCCTTCATCAGCTTATGCACCCTAATATACACTTAGTGCGCTGGACTTCACTCAAACTTTACTTTAGCTACCCTAATGAGAAATAGACAGCATCCCCATGGTTTGCATTCCCCAGCATGATACTCTGGTCCATCACAAACCACACGTCTAAGCAGTATGGCTTCTGCCACACTGGATACAACACCCACCCATCCTCCATTGTGTGAAGGCTTTCTCAGTTTCAAGCAATAGGAGATGCTGAAACACCTGCCACTCAACTAGGGATTACTTGTTCCTCCACTTAGCTCTTTTAGCTTGCATTTCTGTCCTTAGACAACCCAAAGGAATGCTCCCATCATCAAAGGAAAATCCATGTAACTACCATAATGAAACGTGACCAATCCAATTTTCATTTGCAAAAGAGCACTGGATTTCTGCTGTTATTATACAGAGCAGTAAACGATCCTGAAATCCCTTTCTTTGAACTTGAAAATGGCAGCCGATAGAGAAAGAAGCTTCAACCTCTCCAACTACAGCTAAATGCTGCCCATGACATCGTTCCTGTTGAATGGTACAAGGGTAATTAAGTCTCTCACTACACCCTGGAGGGCAGTGAGTCAGTTTGGGCTCAGCTGGAGTCCACTAAAAGAGTATTGACTAAATTTATAGTAGCGTTAATGAACCTATACATACTACTGGTCAGCATTTAAGGCCAAACAGCAGAGGAAGCCATAGAGCAAAGGTGTGGAGGGAAATTACTTCTCAAACTATGATCTAGTGAAACTGCAATCAAGGAATACGGAGGAAGAATTTCTTAGCTGCTAGCAAATGTACTGAAACCAGCAGTAATACAACAGTCATATGGGACAGCTACATTGGTACTTGACTCTAAATAGCTTCTCTTAACCCAGTACTAGGAAAACAGTCAGGCAGATACCCAGTCTCTTTGGAATAGTTACAGACTTCATATGAAATACATACTGTTAGTTCTAGTAAAAGTTCCTCAATAAAAAGGTAACTCCATATAGTAAATTAATAATAGTGAAGTACTGCAATTTATACATGATTTGTGGTGTTATTTGAAAATGATGCATTTTAAATATGTTTATGTTGTCATTAAAGCAATTGTATGTGTATTTGATATTCTGTTTATGTGTCTTCATTGATTGAGGAAGAAGAGATTCAGATGGTTTAGTGAAGTATGCATCCCTAGAGCATTGGTACTTGACACGTTGTGGAGGAGGGTAAAAACTGAAATTACACTTTCCTGATGATTTTCTATGTTGCTTGTTGGGAAGGCCTAAACCACTACCTTTATGAAGCATCTATGGCTGTTTTAAACACTGAAAATTTATCAACTACTGTAAAAAAGCACTTTTTCACTCCAAGCATTGGCATTAAGTTTTCTACAACTGGGCTTTCAGTCGCTGGTTTCTATTGCTTACTGTCTTCTTTGCAGGAGTCTTTAACATTTCCAAAGCACAGTCATGCTATCTGACTGGAAACTGACACACACAGAGTCCACACAGTTCTTTAAATCTACTGACTCTACCATAATTTCATCTGATGTCTATATGAGTAGGCAATTGCCAGTGTAACAATGACTTATATCTCCCAAATCTTCCTTTGTCACTCATGGACATCTAGAGAGGAAAGCATATGACAAGGAGTGAGGTGTCAGAGATCTACCCAGGCCAAACACTCTACTGTACAGTTACACGTGGCCAAAAATCAGAATGGTCCAAGTACAGTCCTGACCTGGGGGCCTGATCTGTTCTCACCCTCCAACACCTCTTTATGTCTGCACCTTGCTCTGCCTCTGGATCTATCTCTGGCCAGGTGTATGCTCAGCACCCCTCGGCTGTATTCTTGGTTGAAGCCTCTAGGTGACACTACTTTAATATAAACTAAAACACAATTGTTTCCAAACAAGGCTCCTTGCTCCTGCCTCACCCTTCTTTTCCCTCTCAAACCTCATCCATTTGCAGAGGAAAAATCCCACAAATCCCACAATCAGAACAGGAAACAAAGCCCTGAATAGATATAACACCAATACATGTGCTTCATGCCCATGTTGTCTCACAAGTTAGGTGGCTCAGTTTCTTTCATTCAGCTTTAGTTTTGTTTTACTTGGATTTCTTGCATGCATATCACTTGAGTAGCTTTAATTATTACTACAGATTCAGTAAGCAAACCTTCTTGATTAAGGCACCACCATAAACTTATTTTAAGCATACTGTTACTTAAGAAAACTACCATTTTGCATGGTGCAGTACAAATACTTAATGTGAACTGCCTTTTTGATGTGTTCATGTTACGGAAGAGGCATAAAGTTCACGACATTTTTAGCATTTTCACATCAGTATGATCAAAACCTAACAACTTCTTCAAAAAATAAAATCTCAAGAACAGATAGAATACTACTAGCAGTTTCCGGCAAGACTAAAATGCTCCAGGAAGGACTTCAACTAAATTTTTCCCAATTTGATAAGTGAGGAATCCCTGACAATCTATTCATAAATAATAGACCAAATTATAGACCAAATGAATTTTTACATTTGTTTTATTTCTGGTCAAATTTCCACTGAAAATATTCTTGGCCTTGACTACGAACTTGAAGAAAACAATGTGACACCTGAAAAACAAGATTTGATTCCACAACAAAAAAGTGTCAGGGATCTGCTTTTGTTTTCTTTTTAAAAACCTCGGGCAGGTAGAAGGGGACAACTGACTTCTCATTTTTGACTGAGATTTTTCAGTGGAACAAGACCAATGTCTCACCAGCATGCACCATCTTGATATGGCTGAAGTGCTTGACCAAATTATTTCAACTTAAACCACTTACAATTCCTTTTTTTAGCCTCATTAAACATTAAAACACATTACTATTAAAATAAATCATAATGGAAAACTTAACCAAGTTATCCCTTGATATTTTGTGCTGTATTTTCCACACACTGAAGAAACCACTCTACACAGTATGTCCTCTGCTCATATGGAAGAATATGGCAGAGCAAGGAGACACCCATGTAGAAAGGACATGAAGGCCACTTACAGTCAGCAAAGAAATATGAAGATATACTGTAAAGAAAACAAAGACTAACTGCCTCTGCAAATCACACAGTGACAAAAAGCAAACTAAAAGCTGATGTTGTGTACAGGTATCCTAAGGTGTTTACATTAAAGATGAGGGGGAGGAAAAAGAAGATAGGGTAATAAATTTGTATACTAATACTGGCTTTGGATGGCTAGCAGTAATTTATTTTTGACTGATGCTACCTCTATGATGCATACCTTCCTCAAATACATTCCTCTATTTAGAAATATTATTTGAAGAAGTTCAAATTGAATTGTCTTAAGTTAAGGCTCCATCATATATTTCACTAAACAAACACGTAAGACAGTCTCATCCAAATCAGTGAGCATCTCTGTGTAATACAAAAATGAAAAACACCTATTTGGAAGAATTCTGCAAGACTTTATTTCCCTCTACTTCTTAACAGAGAGACTCCAAATGTTCAGAGCTTACATAGACTGTACACAGCTCCAAAAATTATTCCCCAACAATTTCTCAAGTCTGTTGCTTCCTTCCACTCTTTCTAACTAGATGAATACCTTCTCTAACCCTTTAGAAAGCTTTGATTCTCCCAACTCCAAATGCACAGAGGATCTATATCTAGTCCTTTGCTATCAAGGAAGGATTACCTCAAGTGTTGTTTCAGTACTGGATGTTGCCTGCACTGGGCTATGTGCAATGTAAATTGAAGAGGAAGATTGAAAGTGGTTAGAAATTTCATAATTCACTCTAAAAAGAAGGAAGGCTGGTTTCTGGGAAACTGAAAACAGAAGTATTCTGAACCTATTCTAGGTGAGCAGATGCAGGTGAAGCAGTCAAAAGGTGAAGGCAGCAAGCCATTTATCACCTCAGTGGTTTAGATGGCACCTGAAGCTAGCAGGTGGCTATCCTCTCCTGCCTCTGCTCTTTTAAATATGAACACAGACATTTACAGAAACCACTCATGCAGCCACATGCATACGTACAATACAGCCATTTGTGTGGAGACTGAGACAGCAAAATCGAGCTGGCAGTTCAGCAGGTGATGCAAAGTACCTCTGGAAACTCAAAAGCCCTTAAATCTTTCTCTATAGCCCTGACAAGGCCTGTGAGGCCTGGATGACTTATGACTGCATGAGGTGCAAACGCTGCCTTCCCTTTCACATTGGGTTGCAACAGGTCAGGCTGTGACATGCTTGCTGCTGCTTCCTGGCACCTGACTCTACACACAATCTCATCAGCCAGAGAGCCATGCCTGCAAAGTACCACGCTGCTCAGCAAGAGTTAGTGTATCTAAATCTATACCCTGAAATAAGAAAAATGCCATCAGGCTAAATAATTAAATTAATTCACAAATTTCTGAACCTGCATACACACACAGTCCTGCTACATTATAATTTCATACATGTCCGTGCACATGTGTGTGCATGCATACACAAAGATACAGAGATAATGCAACTTGTTTCTGTTCATGTGGAAAAAAAAAACATCAGAGCTATGCAGGTAAGAAAGAAAAATGATAGAGGCTCCTCCTGCCTCAGAAGAAGCAGAAGGGGTTACCATCATCTGACATTAAGGGACTACAGCATCCATCTGATCAAAGGAAGAAAGATTAAAGCATCACACTCAGTTCTATTGTCACACAAGTAGACCATGCAATGCATTACTACAGCCCGGATTACAGTTACAAAATCCACCGGTAACAGCCCTGTGATTAACATGCCACCTGTTACTTTTTTCAAAATGCTGAAATTATCTTATGATCTCTTTCAGCTTGACAAATGCAGTTTAATCTTTATTGCATCTCACAGCACAGACCTGCTTCATCCATGTCTTATTTATCTGACGTGTGTCGGAATGCAACCCCGAGCCCTCAGTCCCCCCCTGTCACCAGGCATTCCTTTTGCTCTGCTTTATCAATATACCTGGGTTTCCATATCCGACTGCTCCTTTACAATAAAAAACACACCCACCCAGTATTCTACCATTGCCTGTTGCCTTGGTAATCCAAATGCCTGGGTACTCGCTGATTATCGGCGAATGAGACTCGCATTGTTCACACCGCAGCGCGTCTGCTATGTTAATGTGAGATAATGGCAGCCAGAAGACTCCTTTTGTTCCCAGCTTTGCTGTTTATTCATAGTGCCTGGAGGTCAGCGACTGCTACAACAACCAGGGAAGGAACCGCTGAAAGCGTGAGCAGATTCCACTTCTGCTTTTGCCTCAGAGACAGGGGAAACACGAGCAGCCCCGCACAGCGAGAAGGGCACCGGGAGCTCTGCAGTCTGACTCACGCAAGGTGTAGCAGGCGGCTAGGAGGAAGATTTGATGGACTTGCACTTCCGAGATTTTAGATGAAGCTGATTTACGCTCCCGACAACAGAGAAACCCGCGTTCTTCAAGAGGCGCGGCGGGAAGAGAGGGAGGGAGGAAGGGAGGGGGCAGCACCGCACCACCGCCACTTGCTGGAAGCGAGGCGGACTGGGGGCTGGGGGCTGCCCGAGAAGCGGGGAGCAGGGCACCAGGGCAAGCCCTGCTGAGCCCCGCCGCCGGCCAGCAACTTGCCGCGGGCAGCCGCCTAGACGAGGGCGGCAGCAGGTCTCGCGGCGCGGCCGGGCTGAAGGCGGCGGAACGGGGCCGGCTGCGGGCAGCAGACCCGAGCAGCGCCCGGAGCTGAGCTCTGGGGCCGTGCCGGGCCGGGCCGAGGTCCCGGCCAAATGAGTTGGCCAGTGAGGAACGGCTGCGTCTCGGGCACCTACGGGGCAGGTCTGAGAAACGCCTCCCCGAGCCGCCTCCGACACTCAAAGTTGTTCGAAAATGGTGCTGCTGACACAGGGACATGGGCAAAAAAACCCATCACATCCTATCTCTCCTGACGTGGTAAGTGGGAACGGAGAGCATAAACAGACTGTGGTACCTTCCCCGCGTTCTCGGTCTGAGTGGAGATGAGGACATTCAAGAAGACGCCCCGGCTGGTGTGCTATTCCTCATTCGTGGAACAGCCCTTTCACGGGAAGAAACCACTCATTCCTGCTAAGGTTGTCGATGTCCTCCGTCTATTGAGCAGGCTTTGTTGTCATCTCCGGAGAAAACCAGTCAGGGATTTTTTAGCAAGAATGTCTAACCTATTTTATTTTAGGGGAACCATTATAAAACCTTTCCATCACTGCAAACAGTAATGATTATTGCCTTTTCTTCCCCTTGTGAGACTTGAGAACCCAAGTGTATGGGAATAACGGGAATAAAAAAATAATTACAAAATTGGATAATAGGACTTCACTCCTTTTGTAATCTATGTATAGGGAAATCCTGGAGGGTCACATTTTCATCTGTGTGAATGAATGACAGATACCAGCAAAGAGGAGGCATCAAGGAAAACACCAGGTTTTAGACAAAACACATGTTTGTTCCCATTACCAAATTATTCAGAACAATCAAAAAATCTTTTAAAAACAAAATGTATCTGCTATAATTTGTGCCACCACTTCCCTTTTTCTCCACTGAAACACTGTCAGACTGTAGAACTCCCTCCCTGTTTAGAAGCCATGTCACCTCCTGGCAGGCAGGAGCCCGATGCTGGCAGCAGGGGTACCCACTGAACAACTACTCACACTGAACTCACTGGTGTGAATCACAGGCTGTCTCTCCTCCAGCCTTTCTGTGTCTAGAAAGCACTGCTACACCTCTCACGTAGACCTCATGCTGCAGTGACCACTGACTCAGTTCTGATGTTCCCTATCCAGAGGTACTCAATCCAGTTAAAAGACTCCCCATGATTTTAATGAGTTTTGCATCAGAGCTAGGCAAAGCATAGCTTTCAGTGTCATGATGCAGTTATCATGCTGACAGTCAAAACTGGTGAAAACTAGAGGTGTTGTCAAGCTGAATCCTTGAGCTTCAGTGCCACCAGAAACGAGTTAGTTTCACTGAGAACAAATGGCAGAGTGAACCTTCCCAACACAATGGAAGAGGAAAATTACCTAGGCTGAGCACAAACCACATGGTTTTGAGAGCAGCCTTCATGTAAAGAGCATAATACCACTGTGATTATCACCAAACAGTAATCAACCAACATTTATAGGAACTGGATGCTCAGTATGGCCCAAACATAAGAATCATACCTGTCTTTTCAAAGATGTTAGTTAGAGTATTTTAAAAATCAGCATAGACATGTCTGAGGAGGTCAGATTTTGCCTCAGTCAGCAGATACCTTAAATAGTATTTGACTACTCTTTATCAGGTTTTAAAAAAATACCAGCTGACACTTTTTAGTTAATTTTTTTTTTTTTTAAATAAAACTTTTCCTCTACTATATACAATGCTTAGAGGAAAAAAACATGGGTACATAACACTTAAATGTACTCATGTAGTTGTGCTGCTACATACTATTCTTACTGCACCAGCACTCACTTTGAGTGATTAATACAGAAGCCCTGTTTGCACATCTGTGCAGGGTGCTGATGACACAATAAACGATTGTCCTTATCCTATAATGCGAAGAACACATCTCAAGAGAAGTTAAGCTGCCCACTGTTGTCAGAGATCACATGTGTGTCTCAGCCTCTCCACAAGAACTGACCACAAATTTATCTCACCTAAAATGAAATGCAGATTTCTCACATGAAAATATTACAGGTTTAATTTTTAAAAGCTAATGGTTACACATCATCAGTTTTCAGCTAGGGCTGAAAGCTAATATTTTGCTTTTAGCTTTGACGTTCTTTCAACGTTTCCTTCCATCTCCTCCCTGTGAAAAGTCTATGTGCTAAAACCAGTATCAGCAGTTTCACTTACAATTGGGCAAGCAAATGTTGGGACAGTACTGCCGAGCAATGAGTACTCTCTTTACAAGCTTAGAGCACCAGGGCCCTAACTAAATACTGTTCTGAACAAATCCTGAGGTTTTGTTGATTGGTTTGTTTGCCTGTGGTTTTTCCTTCTTTAAGAAACAGAACTTCAGCAGAAGCATTTGTGGATTCTGAACTTTTCCATTATTTTCTCCTGATGGTGGGTTTTAACATTTATTGACAGAAAGGAAGACAGAAGAAAAAGAGTGGCTGCTCTTGTAGAATCAGGAGTAATATAGGTTGCTTTAATGGGCATATTCTCTTATATTAGGATTTACCATCTGTTCAGTTCCTAGTTATATTTATTTCACAACTTCAAAACCACAAAGATGAAAAGGCTTTGAAACAATCTTATCTTTCACTTTAAAAGTTTTGGGTTCTTTCACAGAGATTGTTCCTGTATGCCACAGACACATGCATTTCAAACCAAGATTCCATCTACAGTTAAAGGTCCACTACTGAATGAATGAAATGTTAAGCAGGAACTTCATCAAAGCAAAGGAAGGTGTATAATGACAATACTTTGTACTTAACAGCATTTGCCTTAAATGACAAACCTTAAATTCATTTAAAAGTAAAAAAAAAAAAAAAAAAAAAGGCAGCCACCTTGAACATTATCTCTTATCTCAGATATTACCTCAGATTGGAAAACTACAACACAAAGAAGTTACATTATTCCCTGCAAGTGAGAAAGCCTAACATCGCTCTCCCATGCAGAAGGGCCAGCCCAAACGCTTCCAATTCTCTTAAGACATCCATAAATCCTTTAAGTAGGACTTAAATTAGAAATTACAGAAGATTAAGGAGGTGGATAGGTCTCATACTGGTCCTCCAGTATAGGAGTGACTTTTACCCACATGAATCAGTAATAAAGTCTAAAAATATAATAAGTAAGTGAAGAAAAAAAAATCAATTTCCCATTCAAGCTTGACCTAACCACGATTTCACTGCACTGACTTAAGAAAAAAGTGTAGAAGGCTTTTTGAGGGGTATCAGCGCTCGTGCTGTTCAGAAAGCACAGGTGTTTGTAGTCCAACAAACTACCTGACATTACGAAACAGGCATTTAGCTGAATTTTTTCTCTGTATGCAACAATCATTTTGTTAATGAAAAACTAAATTTAGAAAGAAATTAGAATGATTAGAATCCACATTCTGAAAGCACTTGTTGCATGTGTGCACATCCTTGTATGACTTATATTCTGCCCTCCATAAATGCATTTGACCAACACAATCACTATCAAAGGCCTCCTTGATCTGTCAACTTCAGTTTTCTCCCACAACTCAATTATTTTTTAAAAATAAAAGGCTGTCCCTAAAAAAAGGCCAGCCCTGAATTCCCTCCAGTGCCAAAATTTTCTTAAATGTTACATTTAGATTCTTGTGCTACATTCATGAGCCAGAATTTTTTTTAAATAGCCAAGCCCTGTTTCAACTTTGAGCCTAAGCAGCTGTGTTTCTGTAGTGCCAGGTACATTTGGATTCCAGTCCCTGGAAAAAGTTCTGTGTCATTTTGTTGCTAGTAAAAGTGGCAGCAGAAAAAGCTCTGTGTGAAGTACTCAAGATATTCTGCTGACAGGGGAAGGTTGGGGTTTTTTTTGTCTAGTAATACACAGCAGCTGACATATATCCCACACCCCCTCTGTTAAGGTAAATTAGATTTCTGAATACTCTCTTGGTTGTTCTAACTTGGTATCTAATCTTTTTTCCAAAACTTGAAGTAGCTGGTTACATTAATTTCTTGTAGGAATGCAAAGTGTACTTTTTTTGGGCTTGAATTCACAAAAACCCCTTGTGAATTACAGATAAGATAAGGTGAACTTTAATACTAAGCTTTCGACCAAATGTAATCTAATGCAAATACAAATGTTGCTCCATCAGCAGTTTTACCACTGGGATTATACTTAATGGCTTTTAATTTGAACAAACGGGAAACTCAAGTGTTCTTCACCTCGTACTCACTATTGTCTTATAGACTGATTACAAAACATCCATGAAAATAAGTAATTCCAGTAGGAAACCCACAAGATGTCTCATTCTAATCTACCACCTGAGAGATTTTGAGCAGTCATGGTTATGGCTGAAATACAGACCAGACAACAGAACACAACTTGAAGCAGTGATGGAGTTCATTCCAAATCCGTAAGAGGCTGCTAAAGCTATTACAGGTAAATTATGCCACAGAAATTATGTTTCCAGAGGGGCATCTCAAAGGTAAAGAGCAGTAATGTAGAGCCCCAGTGTTCTCCTCAGTAAAGCATTTCAAGGGCAATACTCAAGAGAAACTTCTAGGGACTGTTTGGTATTGGGTAGGATGTCCTGCTATTAGGCAGAGTACTGGGCAATCTGGTAGTCCCAGAAATGCTGGTATTCCAGTTTAGCAGAAGTATGTGGTTTTGGACACGTGACAGAGTTTTAGTGCAAAAACTGCCCTAAAAGAAAATAATTGTGCCTGTCTTATCTAGTAACACAGCAGAGAGCCCCTGTAACATAGACTGTTGCTTTCATCCTTACTTTATAGACTCTAGCGCATCAGAGACTAAAAGGCCAGATGAGGATCAAGCATCTGAAAACTACACCTATGACAGCGTATACACTGCACCACGCTTTCTCTGCACACTGGCCACTAAATTTCACCTTGGCTTCAGAAAGCTTCTGTCTGGAGGTACAAATAAGTTGCTTTAGAACAGAAGGTTTTCTGCATTTTCTTGAAGTGTGTTTACAATTGATCTTTTCATAAGCAACTGAAAAAGAAAGGCAATCCAGATATTCTGAGAAGCCAGAGAGGCTATATTAGTTATACTAAAAAAAAAAAAAAAATTCTTCTCAAGTGCTACAAAAAAAGCATAGTGTTTGCTTGAACAAGAATAAAGTCCAAAAAAAAGACCCAACCCCAAACCAGAAGTGTTTCTGGGTAAATTCACACAGGCAAATGCACTGGTACAAAGATGTCCCTAAGCTCTGCTCTGACACAAAAGTTCAAGTTACTTATTGTGGTGGTTTTAGGCTATGGCTTTAAAATTAGTTACAGATTTTGAGCAGAAAAGTAGAAAAATATAAACAAATCACTATTGGGTGTAAAAAGGAAAACTAATCATTATTGTAAACAAACTCATTGGAGAAATATCTGCTATAAGACCAGCTGTACCAAAACAATTCTTTCTCTTTTCTGATCTTTTTTCTGCTTGCCTTGCTCGGCAGAGATTAACCAGCTTTTTGGCTGACCTTGGCTGCGTTGTTTTAGTTAAGTCTAACTCCTGCTTTCTCTCTGCTCCTTTTCTCTCCTGGGACAGGGGGAGGGAAGGCAGTGTAACGGCTTCCCTGGTCTCTCTGTCCAGAGGTGGGGCTTGTGTTGATTGCTAGTTGTAAATATCTATATAATATTGTAAATACTGTATATTTTGTACATATTCATTGCATTCCATTGTAGAGTATAGTTTTGCTTGTAAATACAGCTTCATTTGCTTCTAACCAAGTTGGTCTGGCAAAGTTAATGCTGCGGGGGAAATGTCAACCCACCACACATGCTACCATGGAATCTAGGTACAAGGGATTTAGCCTCATCCTCATGCTTAGAATCCTTTACCAACAAAAATGCCCTATGCTAAGAACAACTTATACCATTTTGAGTTTTTTGTAATGTGATGCTGAGGGAAAGAAAGCCCTGGAAAAAACATCCCAGAAGCAAATCAGTGTTTAATCTTGTCTTCACTTACTCTTCATCTTTTGCCTTGACCTAGGCTCTGCAGACAAGAAATACAAATACCATTCCTCCCTGAAAACTGGTAATCAAAGGCTTCATATCTACAGCTTCTTCTAGCATCTTTTAATACTCATGTTTTCTCTAAATTGACGTAAATTCTTTGTGACCCTCACCTGATAGGAGGTGGTATAGGATATTCTACCATCTATGGCTACACACACGATATAACTGCTTTGTATCCAATATATTTCCGAAGGCACTTACTAAACAGAACAACAGTTGAAATGTTTTCGACTTCAAGAAAAGCCAGTGGTGTTTAAATAAACCGTAGAAAAATGTCTGGTGAGAAATACATTGTAGAAGTTTATCTCTAGGGTATAACCTGAAGTTTGAAAGCAAGCCCACTTGATCTAAGCACAGATTTGAAGATGGAAGCAATACTTCACCATGCAACAGTGCAACAGTGAAGACAAACCCCGCGTTTATTTTGTACTTCCAGCGTTGTCTGTAGTGCATGAAATGCTGTAGCTACCTGTGTGTCAATGGTAACAACTGTTTAACAGATCTGTCATGTGGTACATCTGTACAGACTGCCACTTCTATGTACTAGGCTGAGACTCACCTATGAGAAAGGGTGGGTTTCATGGAGCTCATGGAGTTCATGGGCGGTTGCATGGGTAGCTTCCCTGGAGGATCGTTTTGCCGGCTTTTCTGGTGGCGAAGCAGCAAGAGCCGTCCCAGCTCCTCACACCACGATGAAAGCAGTGCTGTGCAAACAGAACACAATGATACTAAGCACATAACTGAAGAGCCACCATAGCCAAGCCCAGATGCAAGCTACTGTAACTTGGAGCTACAGGCAGGCAAACCCCAGGAATGAAAAGCTTCTCCACAAACCACCATTTACATTATTATCCCATCATTAGAATGTTTTTACACAAGTTACAAACAAGTTAAAATTCCTGCACAGCCCAGGAGGCGTAAGAGACCTTGTCGAGGTTGAGCAGAACAGAGATGAAGAATGGATGAAGTGCAAGGATGTGGGATAACTGTTGTAAGTGAAAAAAGATGCAGAAGAATTTGTAAGCAAAACATCCAGAAGACATCATTCACAGAAGGGAACAAAGAACAAGGTCTCTTTTCTGTTTGGCTATTTTTGTGCAAAAGATTAATTGGAGAGGCATGAAGAGAAACCCATGTGTGGAAATTAATTTCCGAAACTGTTATCAGATACCAGTCTGGAACAGATACACAAAAGAGTATAGTCACACTTATGCATGGATAAAGATAGGCACTTAAATCTATATTTGACCCAGCACAACCCCTAAATGTGTATTTCCATTATGTGCCTAATCTTCTGGTCAATGAGGGTAATTCCATGCTTACAGGCAAATCACTCTTATGAAGATGCAGAGATTTCCTAGAGGGAGTTGCAAGCTTTTTGTCCCTCTGATGACATGAAAGGGGTCATTGCCTCTGAAAATGTGGCCTCTCCCTTATGCACCCACACTCAGAAAAGGCCAGCCCATAACAGAAATCACCTACTCTGCAGTAAGCAGAGGCTCAGAAAGTGACTGGGAGGGAAAAATCTGGCTCCTATCAGTGCACTCAACCAGGACACCCCACTGAAGCCTCCAGCAACACCTGACTGAGTCTCAAAGCTGCCTGTTTAACACCAGCACCAGAAGTGGCTCCAGTAAAAAGTCACCAAGGTATGACATAGTGAAGAGTTTCACTGGAATGAAGTGCAGACTAATTGCAAAATTCAGCAGTTGAAGAAATGGTTCTCAAGTGGAAGTGCTTTGGGCTTTTCCTTCTTTAATGTATGCTTTACAAAACCGTCAGAACAGGAAAATCCATTGTATTTAATTTTTAACTAAGTGCTTTCCTGAGGTGTTATGAACTGAACACAAATCAACAGATTGCACAAGGAGGTATGAATGAGAAGTCTACTCAAGTTGCCACAGTGGTTTAGAGTAGAAGGGCTTTACATGTAATTTTAGGCTTGCTGGTTTAAAAGAGACAAGCACAGAATGCTCTAAAATTGAGGCATAGGTAGAGGCGAACACTGGACAGTTGGAAACTTATCCAGTTCCACATGCAACTGCACATAACACCATTCCTGGTCTGGAAAGACAAATTCTGTGGAGACACCGAACTCCAGAGAGGATTGAGTCAGACAATGGAACTCATTTCAAAAACAATCTTGTGAAAAACTGGGCCAAAGAGCAAGGCATCGAGTGGATATTCCACATTCCCTACTATGCACCAGCTGCAGGGAAGATTGAATGCTACAATGGTTTGCTGAAGACCACTCTCAAAGCCATGAGGGGTGGATCTTTGAAAACCTGGGACAAACATCTAGCACAAGCAACCTGGCTGGTAAAGAGTAAAGGTTCAGTAAATCAAGCTGGACCTGCACACTCAGATTTGCTACAAAAGGTAGAAGATGATACAGTTCCTGTTGTTAAAGAAAAGAATCTGTTGGGCAAAACTGTTTGGGTATTTTCTGCTTTAGGAGAGGCTACACCTGTCCAAGGGATGGTTTCTGCTGAAGGTCCTGATCACACTTACTGGGTAATGCAAGAGAATGGTGAAATTCAGTGTATTCCACAAAGAAATCGAACTTTAGCTGAAAGAGTTTAAATTCATAGTGTTGTACAGATACAACATCATGCCCAAAGGAAGAATCCATGAGGAATCTACTGTGCACAAACCCTAAGAGCCCTGAGTCACCTGAGAGTCCCTATTCCTTTCTTCGCCTCATCTGCAGAGAGACAAATTGTTTTCTGTTTCCTTGTTTCCTGTTTTTGGACTTTTGAATCATCTACATCTGAGATAGAATGGACTACGAACTTTATTTACTCATTATTGTAGATATTGTTTTAGATTAGATGGATAGTATTAGCAGCCAATGAAATTGTTTAAAAAGGGTGGATTGTGGTGGTTTTAGGCTGTGCCTTTAAAATTTAGTTACAGATTTTGAGCAGCAAAGTAGAAAAATATAAATAAATCACTATTGGGTGTAAAAAGGAAAACAAAAGATTATTCTAAACAAATGTATTGGATCAATATCTAGAGTAAGATGGGCAAGATGGGCTGTACCACAACAATTATTTCTCTTCTTTCCTGATCTCTGCTGTTTTGCTTCGCTTGGGAGAGATTAACCTGTTTGTCGGCTGGCCTTGGCTGAGCTGTTTAGTTAAGTCTAACCCACTGCTTTCTCTCCGCTCCTTTTCTTTCTGGGGATGGGGAGGTGGGGGCAGTGGAACAACTTCCCTGGTCTCTGACCAGGGGAGTTGTTGTGTTGTTAGCACGCTAATTGTAAATATCTATATAATATTGTACATACTGTGTATTTTGAACATATTCATTGCATTGCATTGCAGAGTGTAGTTCTTGCTTGTAAATACAGCTTCATTTGCATCTAATGGAGTTGGTCTGGCAAATTTAATGCTGGAGGGGAAACTTCAACCCATAACTTTCATTTTAATTTCTTATTTTTCTAATAGCTGCTTTTCCACCAAATAACATAATTACAAACAGTAGCAAACTATCGTTTCAGGGTACACCACCTTCTTAATCCAGTAGCTACTCACAGGTACTGTTAACGCATACTTAGAACAAATTCCAAAGAGACTAATTGTAAAGCTGTATTTGTAGGGGAATAAAGGGAACCTGCTTTGCCAAGCACTGACACAAACATGTTTTTTCAGTACAAGAAACAACTGGAATTTCTCATGTTTAACGGGCACACAAGAAAAGAGGCCCCAGCTATTCCTGGAAATTAGCCACACATTTGGACAAAGAAGAGGTAGTAATTTCACTGCATTTATCAAGCAGAAAGTCAAGAGTGGTGTTTAGGGAGGCATTTTAGAGCTCTGCTGTAACAAAAAAAGGGACACCACTTCTTTATGTAACTAAATACGGTCACTTGGAAATTCTCAGCCTCACATGTAGCCTACAGAAACCGTTCCCCTGAGCTCTGTGAAAATGTTCCAGCAACGAGTGTCAGTCTAAGCTGCTTCTCTATTAGCCAAGGAATCTGTCAACATGCATTTGATCAAATTATGCTCACCTTTTATCCCTGGCATATCATTACTAATGTGCCAGTGACAAAGACCCCCTCCCCTTTTCAAGCCTGGAGACAGAAATCCTTGCCTCACAGGGTTTCTTCCCATGCACCATGGCCACTTGAGCTCTGAGAAACATGAACAAAGTGTTCTGCTGAATGCTAAATGCGGCCATCACAGGGTAATAGTGGATGCGGAGCATTTCCACAGCTGAGTGTAATTACTATGGCATCAAATGGAAATCGTCCATCTTAAATTAAGCTTTGACAGGAGGAGGGAGCTGCTCCTTGTGCACACCTACAAGCACTTGAAAAATAAGATAAAAGGCAACAACCCAAATGGGTCTGAGAGCACAAATCTGCAAACAAAAGCCAAATGCGCTTGGAAAAAACCCAGAGTAACTCCTGGAAAAGGAATATGCCAAAGGAGATTGCATTGCTTTGGTGGGGTGAAGATAGGAAAATACTTCCATGAATTGTTATTACCAATATCCAATGTACACGTTTATAAAGGTGAGATGTAAACCACTAAAGAACAAAGAGGTCCTCAAGATAAGCTAGACTGTTTCATTCTACAAGTTACCTGGAGAGGGCTTATATGTTTAGAAACTACGAGATTGCCGGTGTGAAACACAGCGAATTTACTCATCCCTATCACAGCACTCATTATCGAAAGGTTTAACCTTCCCCCCTCTCGGGACATTTCTATTCATGTACCACGTATAATGATCACTCTCTTCCCTGTGTCAGTGTTTGTGCATGGAGTGAATACAGAGATGTTTCCAGCCACCTTAGCAGGTACCAGTCACCCTCTGTGCTGTTCAGCAGGAGCAAGAATCCTTTCAAGGACTCTGCTCTCTGCTGAAAATGCTGGGCAACCTCTCTTTTCCTCTACCCCATTCACCTCCACTGCTCTGCTCTCCACTTGGTAAGATGAATATATACCCACAGACATATATATACACAGACACATCTGGTACAGCTGGTTTCTGAAGAACATCACTTCCTGGGCTATTCAAGCAAGATAAAACAAACTCAAAATGAATTTAGAGATTACACTATTCATCTTCAGTGTACTTAGTTACTGCTTTTTATGCCGACAGTATTAGGCGCATCTCAACTCATTTACACTCAAAGCACGAGAAATTCAGTATCATACTATAATGAACAGATAAAGCAGCAAGCACAAAGGACAGCTACAGATGGTGCCAACAGTCAGTCTCTCCCTCTCATAGCGCAGCCAAGCAGCTGCTTTTTCTCCCCCTCTGCCCCTCCTCCTTGTACAACAGGAACACAGATTTTGCAGATGGACCATCCACACTGTCTCTTGCAGCCCCCTACAGCAGCAGCTTAATGATCAGACTTAAATCGCAATCCTGTGCTGCATTGCTACAATGTCTCTTGCATATAATGATGTGGCTTTCCTTCTTATGCTGAAGTCAACTGTTGCAATAGGGGAAAAGGAAAAATCCCTATATGCACAGCCCACTATGCCCCCATACACAGCCCAGGTGTAAAATACAACCTAATTAACACGCCAGAATGGGTGTTTTCAACTCCTGTTCAGTCACTGAGGGCTCTGCCAACTCATGCCAAAAGATGCATAATAATGGCAATCAAATGACATGCTGACAGTTTAAGTGTATTCACACATTTATTTGGCTTACAGGGACATGCTCTGGGATGATTGGTGCAGTATTTGACCTACTTTTCTCCATTTGCAGAACCTGTATCATTCTTAATGGGATTGTGTTTCACTGTAAGCGTTGATGTATTTTCATAGGAATAAATCAATACTGATTTCTTAACGGCGACTGTGTTCAGAAACCGACACAGACATGAGCAGCCTCAGCTTTTGTATTTGTGAAACACAGAAACCCAGAAAGATTTCAAAGAGAAATTCCAATCACAAGTAGCCCAAGGGGCTTCCCTAAGGAAGCAAGAGAAAATCCCATTCAGAGATATTCAGCTTGCTTCTTCTCAGTCCCATTTTTGCTTCTCCATTCTCTAAAGAGGACCAGACGTTGCAAGAGTGTGTCTCAGCACAGAACATGACCGACCTCTCCTTAAAATACTCATAAATACTCCCACACACCCAGAGCTGGCTGCACTTTATGTCCTTCTAGATGGCACCAACAGTTTCATTGAAAAAATCGTAAGACATTGCAACGTATCCGCACTGAGATCCTGGGGACAAGGAGAGGGAAGTGGGCTGGAAGGCAAAGATTTATTTTTTTCCCTCCAGCCTGAGTCACATTTCAAGCATTTCTCTGCAACCACAGATCTAAGCCTTGCTTGAAAGAGAAAGGAAGCAATTGTTATTTAATCCCTTGCCCTCTAGGAGCCAGGTCTTTAAGAACGTGCCGAATATCACAAGATTTGCGACACAATTATTGAGACCAGCCACATCCTCTGTTACTGTTCCTTTCCTGCGGGTGCCCTTTTGTGCTGAAAACCTGCCAGGCAGTAAGGAAACAAAGGCCTCTGCTGCCCACTCCATGGTACCTTCTTGTCCCCCAGAGCTGTGCATACCCATCATCCAGCAGAAACATCACAAACACTTTGGAAACGCCAGGCCCTTATGTTATGAAAACCAAGGAGTTCGAGCAGGAGGAAGCCATGGATCATGCCCAGGCTGCCTGCACCACTTCTTCCTGACAACAAATGATGCTGGCATACTTGCAAAAATTAAGTGATGGATGCTGATGACACAGCTTATAGCCATAGCACCGAACATGGTACAGACCATTACGATCCCTTTTGGGCCAGGGAACGGAAAAGGGAAGGGAAACAGGCTAAGCGATCAATGCTACCCCATAGATTTGCTAATGTATTTCATTATCTGCCACCACACCGGCACCGATAGCTGCAACCCTGTAACTGACTGATTTAACTCCGCGCAGTGCGAAGTGCCATAGTAAGCATCTCTGAGTGAATGAGCCAGTGGGCTCCCTAGAAAGCAAAATACAGAGAAGCATGGTGCTAATCTATTTACCTATTATGATACCCTAGTATTAGTTACAGCTTATCACCTCAGTAAATCGCTGCCCCTTGTTAGGGAATGTGCTTAAAGGTACAGCAAACTGTTATTTACTGGCAGACGCTATATTTACAGCCACAAAGACAGGTGAGGAGGAGATAGGACAACAGCTCAGTAATTTCAATGCCTTCTGCTCCCGGGAGACTGCTGAAGGAGCACAATAGGATTACTGCTTCCTTGCTGCAGTTAAGCTGCAGTAGATAGTTCAATAGGCAGACTGTCAGACCTGTATTTCTTACTGCAATGAAAACATTAGGAAAAAAGGAGGAGTTTGATACAGAGAACTATCTGATCAGCACCATTTTGCTAGTTTGGTTTTGTGTCTCAGAAGGAAACACATTTAGCTGAAAAGATATTTACAGTATAAGGAAGAAAACACAGCATTTTTTCACAGACCATACCCATTAATGTTATATTGCTCTTAAAACCAGATTCCTATTTTTTACACGCAGTATTCCAGATAAGTGGAATATAGAGCTACTGAGGGCTTCCTATCCTCTTCTGTAGAGAGTGTGATCTAAATACAGTTTGTATATGCCATTCAGTGAGATAATTTGGTGGGGTGGGAAGAGAAGCAGCAAAGAGAAGAGGAGGAAAGGAGTGGAAAAACTAGTTTCTTGGTTATTTAAAAACGTTGTTCTTTTTATACAGAAAATCTGACACAGTATACTGTTTGGAAAAATATATTAAAAATGTTAACTACCTAATGCTCAATGTGTTGTAGTATTAGAAAAATAACTACAACTGAATTAGAAGGATGGATTTTTTGTCCACAATATTGGGAAGGAGTAAATAAAATGTTTTCCTCACATTTTAAAAGCCATTTTGCTTTTAAAGAGATGGGAAATGAAGACAGAGAGGGAGGAACTAGGCATCCCGACCTATTTCAAGGATTGCTTTTCCTGAAGCTCTCCTCACATACCCTAGCAGAGCCTGGCAGCGGCTAAACTGTCAGACAGCCAGTCAGGGCAGGAAAGCAGGGCTGCAAAGGAAACGGGATGTAACTGTCCATAGAAGAGTCAGAGGATCTGTGTTTGCCTTTTCTCTTCTGTTCTTTCAAGGCACCACCCACATGTCCTAACCCTACAACAGACAAACCCTACACAAGCCTCTGCTCTGTATCTGCCTCAGTGTTGAACCCAGAAGACATATTTATAATACCAATTACAAAGCACTGGTAGCAATTTCTCAGAAGTCTGGCTGTCCAACATGGACTCACAGCAGTTCCCAGGGAGTCCACGCCCTCCTGCCAGACCTACCTCTCTGCCTGCTGGCACATGCCCACTCTACACACAGTGGTCCCTGGCAAAGTGCCAGTGCTTGCTCCCATGTATTTGCTCCCACCTCATCCCAGGAAGCTTACACCCCAAGCTGGCTGCTTTTCTGAAGCAGCTGAGGACTGTACTTGCTGTTCTCCACCACGCAAAATCATTAATGTTAGCTTAAACAGTCCAAGTAAACAAGTCAGATTAAACTGATTTTATCTGAAGTTAAAAGTTCCAACACAAATCTGCTTTCCCAGTTATTCTGTAGTGAGGAGAGCAGGTTGTATCTTTGGTCCTACTAGTCTGTACTAGTCCCAGTGACCGTACAGCAAATGGTGTGGAACTGACTTCCCCATCAAAGCAAAATTGGCAGCTGGCTCAAACCCTGCTTTGCAAGGCATGAACTGCCCTGCTGATCACAACAGGAACACCAAGTCAACAGTCATAGTTCAGCATTATGAAACAGGTTATGATACGTGTTTCTACCGCTAATACCCAAGTAACGTCCTTTATCACCAACATCTCCCCCATTACTATGGCTACAGCTGTGCCCTGCAGAAATAACCAGCTTTGCCCTGGGGTAGGATTTATAATATGGTTATGTATTAACATTACAAAATCAAACACTATACAGGTTTGTTGCAAAATAGGTAACACAGGGAATGCTTAATTAAAATGAATTGATACCAAAGTAATTAACAGAGGGTTTATTTAATATAACTCTCACTGTAAACCTGAGTTATCTAGCATGTGCTTTCAAGGCTGCTAGATGCAACAGCATGTACAAGTCTGGTCCTGAATATGGGTCCAACTTGCCTAGGCATATCTTCCAGTCTTCACAAATACTTCTCAACACACACATATATATGCTTCCCCACAAGCTCTTGCCAACTGGAATACTACATGCTGGAGACAGATTTGAATGCTATCCTTATCCCATGACGTCAGTGGGACTGGGATCCCCCAATTTCCTTCTACACTTGCCAAAACAAGGCAGAGCATTTTACCAGATTCAGTACATTAACTTTGAAGTAATACACTACAAAACACAGCAACAATGGCTCAATTTGGCAAGCACAAAATACTCTGCATGGATCCAGATAAAATACGTAGGCATCTCATTTGGGCTTAGCTGTACCCACACTGCTACATCTGAAAACATACCACATTATAAAGAGAAGACAAAACTGGTGAAAGGCCACCAACAAGTTAATCTTGAATATGGCTTTCCAAAGGAAATGCACTTGAATAGCATTAAGACTGCTTGTTTTCTTACTCATCCAATTGCTGGTTTCACTGCTTAGGCTTCAAACAACAGTGTCTTTCATTACTGCTGCATGCTTTTATGTTGTAATGCCAGTTCCAGTCATCAACAGACTTCACGTATAATACAGGCATCTGAAAAATGGAAGTGACTCACTTTAACCCATCTTTAACTGAATTCAAACTGTTGACCTGTAGGTGAGAGACTCAGTTTCCCTTAATGCATCCTGAGCCCTCCAATTATTCCTGTAGGAACTCCTGAGCTAATGCTACCACTAACACCCAAAAGTGCTAGACAAAAAAATAACAGAGCCATTTAATCAGAGTCTGAACACAGAGAATGCATGCACAATCAATATGCTGCTCAAGGTCTGGAAAAGCAAAAATCTAGTGGGTATCTTAAAAACAAACAAACAAAAAAAGAGTAACTGCAGAACTGGAGGTCCAGTTTCCTACTGGGGAAAAATAATCCAAACTACTCCAAAGGGCCAAGAATAAAGTAAAGAATGAGCGACAATCAAAAGGGTTTGTCAGGAACAAATCATGCACGCTTCTGTATGTTCCTTACACTAGAAGACAAGAGACCTTTAGTATAGATTAGTCTGCTTTTAGAGAGGCTCCAGTGCTGCTTTACATGACATTCTTACAAATAAACAAGGGAACTAAGGTTCAGCTGAACACAGCAGAAAATTACTGGAAACGTAAGCTTACAGAACTATTAAACAAATGGTCAGTAATAGAAACAGCATTATTGGATGAGTTTTTGCAGGAGTCTGAAATTACTGAATGCTTCATTTATGGATATCCATAGCACACGTGGGTCAAGGCCTAGAACATATTCTGGGTCAATTTACAGATGGTACAAGCTGGAAAAAAGCATCAGTTCACCGCAGAAATTTGGTGTTGAAATCATCTTGAAAGTATCCTAGTATCAGTCAGGGTTGGAAGGGACCACAAGGATCATCTAGTTCCAACCCCTGCCATGGGCAGGGACACCCCACACTAGATCAGGCTGGCCAGAGCCTCATCCAGCCTGGTCTTAAACACCTCCAGGGATAGGGCCTCAACCACCTCCCTGGACAACCCATTCCAGGGCTTCACCACTCTCTGGAGAAATAGTGTGAAACTATGTCCAACAGGGACAAACACAAAGTATGATACTGCACATCCTTCTGACAACAGGGTGAGAGTCATCTCCAAAGGCAGGAGTTACTGCAAGTGGAGTTGAAGGCAGTAGCTGTACAGAGGCTGAGCCATGCTGTGCTGCCACAGCAAACTCAGCTAGCCTCCTCAGCTGCATGAGTGGAAGTAAATTCTGAAGGTTGCACACTTCTTTCCCTCTACCCCACCACAATGTGCAGCCAGGAAGTGGAGAAAAGTCATCAGAACTATTAGGGAAAAAAACTATCAATATAATCTGCAAGAAAAGATTGCATGAATTAGAACTTATGGTGGCTTCAGTTTAAGTATTTTTTTGAGAGAAGACTGACTGCACTGCCACTGCAGTTAGTAACAAAGTGTTATCCATACCCACAGCAGAAACACCAAAATGTAACACACAAAGAGACAGAAAAGACACAGATTAGATATTTGGAGCATCCTAACGCTCCAGAAACCTTAAGGGGTAAGTAGAAGACTTTCCATAAATGGAGGTGCTCAAGAAAGGTCAGATAAACATCCAGCAATAATGATATTAGGGATTCTTCAAGGCAAGGGGGCATGGCATAGATGACTTTTTGAAGTATTTTACAATCAAATAAATCTATGATTGTGAATACAGGAATTTCAACCAAACAGCCTCTACTGGAAAAATACTTCAATCTGGCTTGCATTTATCATTATTCCCAAATTACAAGATGTGATACTGTGATACATAACTCTCTGTTATGGAGTGGGGGTTCCTGCAGAGAATGCTGAAGTGGCCACTTGAGTACATGGCTTGCTGGCTAAGGTTTAAAGATGAAAGAAACCAAAAGCAGGTGATGAGCTGAAGGTCACACCATTTGTGACAGAACGAATCCCAGAACAGAGAATCATACACCTTCCTCCCTTCACAAAGAAAAACCACAACCACCACATCAAGGGGTTACTGCTCTATGCCCCCAGTCCCTGTGCCTGCCATGGAACATTTTCAAACAACTGTAAAACATCTGTAGAGCCTTTCAAGGAGAAAAAAAAATTACAAAACCCACACAACCAAAATTTATAGCAGAAACATGTTTCCAAAATTAACATTGCACAGCCAGAACTTCTGAGAAGGACCACAAGCTATTTTATGAACTTTTAATTATTGGTTCTGCAGTCTCACTCTTTGTTTTAATTGACATTATTTTACTTTTTTTTTTTTTTTTTTTTTTTTTTTTTTTTTTGGGGAGAAAGAAAAAACAATGTTTTATCAGGTGTCCTCAGAATTTTAAAGTTTTTGTACAATTAGTATAATACAACTTTTGCCAACTTCTCTACATGCTGAAGGAACAAAGATGTTAGTTTTCAAAGTTGAGGGACCATTTTTCACACTATACTTGAACTGAAATAAGCTCGGAAGTGTTTAGACCCTATCCTTGCATCTTGTTTCTAATTCTGAAAGAAAAATTCCAGCTATGTCACAATCTCTGTGTGTTGAACATGCAAACAGTTAAGGACATCAGCAGAGAGAAATGCAGCTGACAGGAGTTTTAAACTTACATATTTCTGTTTGAACATCATAGAGTAGATATGTGCACACACTGCAATTTCAAGGCAGTGATGTTTCCCATCTCATTGATCCGTTAGTGTGTGACATTTTCTAGCAAAGTCATTACCTCTCTTTTTCCCTCTGTGTCCTACTCACCCCACAAACCCTGTCATCTTCCCTTTACTAGCAACCTGCTCTGCTCCTTTGGTAACAATCACCTTTTCCTGAGAACTGCCTAATTAATTAACATTCAATTAACATACCAAAGTTAAATGCCAAGTAATTGTTCCCATGTTGCACTGGGAACTTCATAACTAATTTGAGCTAGAGAAGGACTTCCATACCCTCAAATTTAATTTCTTCTACCTCTATCTGTTGGATCTTTCTCACCTCAAACTATTGTATTAAAGAGGCAGGCTTTGTGATCTACGGATGCTCTTGTTAAGGCATTCTGATGTCCTTTAAGACAAAATATGTATGATGTTTATTTTATTTATTACCAACAAAGCAAAACCAGCAAATCATCCATGCTCTGTTATGATTAGGGCCATGCAGATAACTCAGGGTGGTGTAAGATAAGAAATATGTAAATAACCCTGCCCTGATCTTCTGATAATTTTGATTGTATTTTCATGATACAAAGTGCTCAGCAACGATACTGTCTTCAGGTACACCTGTCTTCTGCTGCCTGTGCCCATGCTCTACTGTGGCTTGCACGCTCCCAGCTATGCTGAAGCATCTCTTTGCATCACCACTCTGTGAACTTGACCAGGATTCTGATCTGAGAGGGTGGTTTTTAAATTTATTTCCCCCTGCCCCTGACATTTATTTGGTTTTGTTTTGTGTTTTTCCCCCAGTTAGATGAATTCCCTGCTGTGGCTCAGAGCCTGGCCACAGCATCAAGGCTACAGCACTCTGCAGAGGTGGAAATAAAGCAGCTGTTTCTCTGCACAGGCAGCATTTGAAGGCAAGGCTGTATCCAACACACGTGTTTTATGCCTCCATTCAATGAGCTGAGCTACAAGCACATGGCAGTTTTGAACAGGAGGCTGTTTTATTTTAAAACCCAACTATGAACATTAGTTTTAGAGAGATTAGAAATTGCTGTTTCCCTATCTTCAGGGGAATATTTATGGTTTTATACAGGTAGAAATAGGTTATCTACAGAATAGGAGAGAAGTAAAAAAAAATTTTTAAAGTAACAGAGCTAATTTTTTACATCCATCTAGGGAAGAAGTCAGTAGAAATACAGCCCACGCTGATTTTTCAGTACCTTTCTTTTCTGTCTGAAAGTAAAAAGAAATGTGAAAAAGGCAAAGGGATATTTGTGATTATCTCATGCTATGGATATTTCCAGGGCAGTCTACCTAAACTCTCACAAAGGGCATCTGGCCCCCTCCCCTTGCACACAAGTGCTGTAATTGCAGGACTAGAGTTCTGAAAGATAATGCCATCACTGCTTTTGCCATCTATACATAAGAACTGTGTTCGGATCTAGCCAAGTCACATAGAAAAGCTGGCCAGCAATACACATGTGTACATTTGGACACCCAAATAATTCTAATAATTTTGCATGAAATAAGATTTTGCTTTCCGAATTTAGCTCTGGTCCATGCACTCTGCAGCTCGCAGAGGATTGTTTTGTTGTTTTGTTTGGGTTTTGTTTTTTTTTTTTTCCCACCCCACTACCGTCCTTCCCCAAGAAGCTGCTGACTAGGGCATTAGTGAGGTATTGTGCAAAACCGTACCGTGCTGCTGCGCAGACAGTCTGCTTGGGGCGGGAGACAAGAATCAATTCCTCTGGCAGCTCAGCTAACCCTCCCTCCCATCTCATTGACATCTTATCTCAGCCACTGAAAAGGCGAATGGGCCCGAACGAGGCAGCGTGGGGAGGGGTGGGCGGGTGAGAAAGCCAGACAGACAGCACAGCATGGACGCCACACGCTGGAACAGTTTTCCGATCCTGCGCCGAACTGCAGCATGAGCCTTCCCAGCCTCCTGTGAACGTTTCAGGCATAGGGCTGGGATGACAGAGAAAATAATACTAATGGTACACGGAACCAGGTTTTATCACCAATTTTCTACAAGCAGATCGGTTACAGCAGTGCAAAAGGACGATTAAAAGAAGTAGTAATTCGAATACTTCAACAATCCCACAGCATTAGTAACAAACAAACAGGAAACCATTTCGGATGAGTTGCATGAGACTCCTCAGGGCATTTTCTGGGAAAATGACCAGAGTACAACCTGACATGACCAATAGAGCCTAAAAAAATGTTTATCCAAGGCTATAGTACCCACAAGACATTATCAGGGTAAGATTTTAATCTTTGGAAGCTAAAACTGAAGAGAACGTACACTGAGGAGGAAAGGAGAAAGGAGGAGGGAGGTTAGTGAGGGACCCAAAGGATTTCCCAAGACTTCAAGGCTCGTTAATTCTGCAGAGCTTTTCACAGGGACAGTGTTTTCTGTTTCACAGCCTGTAGAAAAGCAGCAGTTTATACCAGCACTGAGCAAACATCCTATCTAAATAGCAAACATGTCTATTTCATGTTCATCTGTGTAAGAAGACTCAAAATGGACACCAGAAAACCAAGTATTACTGTAAAACACACAGTAAGATGCTATCCAAGCAGACAGTAAATAAAATTCTCTATTTCAGAACCATTTGGGATTATCTCCTGCTCATATTCTGGTGGAAAATGCCATAAACAATTTTAGTA
This sequence comes from Picus viridis, assembly GCA_033816785.1. NCBI lineage: Eukaryota > Metazoa > Chordata > Aves > Piciformes > Picidae > Picus > Picus viridis. Next base: position 26,780,895 of record CM066586.1, read on the forward strand.
GCAGGAAGTTACATTTACACAACCTCTAACAAGAAGATCCTTTGTTTTTAAGCACATAATTTCAAGTGTAACTTTACAAAATCTAGCTTCTCTCGTATGCACTGATAACTACTAATGTTAGCCTAGCAGATGAGAATTTTAGTGACATAAAGTAAGAGATTATGTGGGAAAGTGGTTAGAACAGAGGGTCAAAACCAAGAAAAATGAGAGCAAAAGATAATATATTAAAGAAAGATAAAGTTTCTGAAAGGTTAGATGCATTTATTACCTACAAACGGTGTCTGGTTACTTACTGTCTGGGAGCAATATAAATGGCCTATCACAAACATATAAGAACTATCTCCTTCCATAAAGAACTTGAAAGAAATTCTGTAAAAGTTCAAAACCAAGATGGCATGAACAAAAATTTCTCAGGGAAATTTACACTGGAATGTTTTCTGGAAGCAGCTGGTTACTTGAAGGGCTTGAAAGAAACAAAGGCTTTGCACCTAAGTATTAGGACATTTTGTCTAAGGGGAATAAGACTGAAGTAATTTTTGAAAATACAAGGGTGAAGGAAGAGAAGAGGAAGACCCTCAAGAGCAATAGGCACCCAAGGGGCAAGGATGGAGGGAACAAGGAACAGAGCTGAGGCTGCTGGCTGGCTGTTTAATGAGAGGGAGAATGGCTAATTAGATCTCCAAGAAGGTGTGAGTTTCACTTTTTTTTCCCAGCTCACATACTTTTGCACCTATATTCACTTTGAGAACAAATTTCTGCTAAATTTTCTTCCTGCTTAGAGCCCAAGTATATACTTCTCCATAAATGAAAGTCTCCCCAGATACAAAATGTCCTACTTTGGCCAAATTTAAATAGTATCTTCATGCAGTACTCCGTATCTTGTGTATTGCAACACAAATCAATCTGCATTAGCAAACTCCAGTTTGGTGCTATGAAAACTAGAGATTACAGCATTTCAAAATTTCACATTTTGGATCATCTAATTGACATTAGAGAAAAAGCTCTCCACTGGAATTGCTCCTGCTTATATTCTACACACATAGAGCATCTTTCTATTTCATTATTAGCACAACTCTTGAAAGAAAAAAAAATGAATGATGAAAACATCTGGTTCGTTTTCTCTAGGATTTCACAGTGATTGTTAAGATCAGTTCAGGACACCAGCTCCAAAGGTTGTCATGAAGGGTTAAAAAAAGGGTGGGTGGGGAGGTAGGCAGTGCAGTTTGACTGTGTTGTTGGCCGCAACACTGGTAATCCCTCCTCTGTTTTTTAACCTCCTACACAATATAGTTGTTCTCCCTCTGACTCCTTCTGAGTCATATCTGTTCATGTTACTCAGAAAGCCCCACAGAGCCAATATCACTACAGAAGAAGAGGTAGCTTCAACAACACTGTTAGCTGATTCTGGCTGCTGCAAAGCCTTTGTTTTCAGAAATTATAAAAGAAGCAGAAAAGACACTGAATTTCAGTTTCCAGACACTTTAATTCAGGAACCAGAGGTATTTGGTGTGGCAAGGTAAGAGCAGACGTTGTTCATCTATCAGTCTAGCAAGATAATTCCTGAAGGATGGCATCGTAGTTCCTTCTACTTTTACACAGTACTTGCAGCCATTAGGTCAGAAACGTTATTAGTATTTCCAGCATGACTACACAAACCCTGCGTATCAAGACTAATTAAAAAAAAAAAAAGAAAAAAGTAAAGGTACTACTGATTAAAAAAAAAGCCAACCAAACACAGTGCAGAATATTTTCAAATTGCAAAATGCTTGTTTTTGGAAAGCAAGACTCAATTCTAAAATATGCACATCTTAATAACTGTCTGTAGCAATTATTTTGTAACAATATCCTAAATCAGACCTTTTTCACAGGCAGAGTTGAGCACCACCGCGTGATCATGACCATGCAGTTAAGAGATATACATTGTAAACAAAGCACTTCTTTTATCTGCCAGTCGCTGATAAACACTAGCTAATCCTCACCTAATCCTGTGAAGATAACATCATCCTAGTTTCACAAAGGGAGGCTAAGGTAGTGAACTAATCCTTTGGGGAAAATACTTAGGTTAGAATGCCAGAGAGACTAGTTATTGTCTAAATGTACACTGAAATCACATCTAGTTGCTGCCAGGCGACTGACTGGTAGGCCAATGTGAAAATTTCTGTCTATTTCTGATACATTTCTGCTGCCAAGACTATCCCCACTCCCTGAGAGACCATTTGAGTAACTGTAGACAAAAAGGTCAGCAAGGAGAGAATGGGTTTTGACATCAACATAGAAATAGGATTTCCACATCTATAGAGCAGGGTCTTGAAAGGAGAGAGGAACTGCTCTGAAGTAAGATAATGCCAGTCATTAAGGACATACTTTCACAGTCATCCATAGCATCCTGAAGAGGAGAGGATCAATGTACTTAACATCAAATATGGGATTAGAGCTCAGAAGCTCTTTTCCTAGCCTGGATGCAGACCACTAGACCATGCTAATCTGACAGAAGGAGTTCCTGCAAGGCAGCTGAAAACCCCCACAGATTCATGTTGCAGAAAATAAAATGGGGAATCCAAAACCTCTTTGCAAATTCTTGACCAAGCAAACATGCCACTGAACACTGGAGAATAAATAATACCGAAGTGGCAAAGGCTAATAATCTTCCTTCCTAGGTGTATTTCCGAACACATATATGTGCTGGGAAGCTACTCAACTCTGCAGCCTGTTTGACACCTAAAGCAATGACTGCACCAGCCCAGCAACTTGAGCCAGAACTTTAAATAGAGAAAAGAGGGTTCAAAGCTGAAGTCTAGGATCAAGCAATCAAAGCTTTAAAGTGAAACAGTCTAGTTCACTGCAGTATTTATAAAAGGTAGTATCTCAAAGCTTTCATGGAGTACTAAGCCCCTGCTATTACAGACTAGAATAAACTAATAGAGGAGGCATGTTTAAGGAAGCCTTGTCAAACAAAATTTTATTTCATCCCAGAAAAATCTAGGAACCAAAAATGACAGCAGAACACAACAAGGATAAGCCAATGTGAACAGCTTTGGAAGATAAAACGGATGCATTTAAAAAGGTATAAAGACTTCATAAGGGAAGAATGGAAGAATGTTACAGGATCTATAGCAAACCTTACTTACAGTATCATGATGAAACAAATGACAACCTTCTATCAGACAGGTTCTTGACTAGCAAGTTTCTACAGATAGACACTGATTAAAAAAGCAACCAGCAAAACCTACAACCTGGACTCTTTGGAGCAGACACAGGCTCTTCAAATGTGTGTGTACAGTCTGTAGCACAGCAGGCATTATGATTTGGGTATGAGCACTCACCAAATACTAACAACTAAAAAACACAAATGCCTTGATGTCAATACAACAGCACATCTGTGACTGGCATTTTTTAATGGCAGAAGGAATCAGGATCATTAAAAAAGACTTGGCCAGTGAAATATTAAGAGTGATAGTGCCTAAATCTGGAAAAATCACATAGCATTCAAAATTGCTATTAAAAAAGTCCAAAATACTATGTTTGTTGTTGTGTGCTGGCTTACAACTTGGACCATGAGGAAGCAGCAGTTCTTGGTTTACTTTGTTTAGTTTAAAACCCCATATTAAGGAGTGCTTTGGGTATGTCACAGTCAGAGCAAGACAGGCAAAACCAGTGGCACTGGCTGCAAGAAGAACATTAGCTCCTGTTACCTTACTTAAGACACTGCAAACACAACAGGGTAAGCCAAAGACCTAACCAAAAAGAATGTACAAGAAACATAAAAGTAAACAGGAGAAAGGACACACACAGTAGGTGAAGGCATGATTCCCACACACTAAAAGCTCAGACAGGAATGGGCTCAAGGAGAATAGAGGGAGATTGTACTGAGGTGGGTGTTGATCTCTTCTTTCAAGTTATTAGTGAAAAGCAATGGCCTCAAGCAGCACAAGGGGCGCTTTAGGCTGGACACTATGAAAATTTTTTCACTGAAAGGGTTGTCAGGCATTGGAACAGGCTGCCCAGGGAGGTGGTTGAGTCTTCATCCCAGAATGTCTTTAAAAGCTATATATATGTGAAATAGGAGAGCACTGTCTTAACTTGTGTTTGAAAACAGCACACAAGACAGACCTGCAGATGTTCACCAGGGAGATCTGGAGAAAAGAGGAGGAAAACCAGGAGAGACAAATGGGGGTGGGCAGTGGAAACTGTAACAGTATCACAGTATCACAGTATAACCAAGGTTGGAAGAGACCCCAAGGATCATCAAGTCCAACCCGTCCCAACAGACCTCACAACTAGACCATGGCACCAAGTGCCATGTCCAGTCTCCTCTTGAACACCTCCAGGGACGGCGACTCCACCACCTCCCCGGGCAGCCCATTCCAATGACGAATGACTCGCTCAGTGAAGAACTTCCTCCTCACCTCGAGTCTAAACCTCCCCTGGCACAGCTTGAGACTGTATCCCCTTGTTCTGGTGCTGGTTGCCTGGGAGAAGAGACCAACCCCCTCCTGTCCACAACCACCCTTCAGGTAGTTGTAGAGGGCAATGAGGTCACCCCTGGTCCTTCTCTTCTCCAGGCTAAACAACCCCAGCTCCCTCAGCCTCTCCTCATAGGGCTTGTGCTCAAGGCCTCTCACCAGCCTCGTTGCCCTTCTCTGGACACGTTCAAGTGTCTCGATGTCCTTCTTAAACTGAGGGGCCCAGAACTGGACACAGTACTCAAGGTGTGGCCTAACCAATGCAGAGTACAGGGGCACAATGACCTCCCTGCTCCTGCTGGCCACACTATTCTTAATACAGGCCAGGATGCCATTGGCCCTCTTGGCCACCTGGGCACACTGCTGGCTCATGTTTAGGCGGGTGTCGATGAGCACCCCCAGGTCCCTCTCTGTTTGGCAGCTCTCCAGCCACTCTGACCCCAGCCTGTAGCTCTGCATGGGGTTGCTGTGGCCAAAGTGCAGCACCCGGCACTTGGACTTGTTGAATGTCATCCCATTGGACTCCGCCCATCTGTCCAGTCGGTCGAGGTCCCTCTGCAGAGCCTTTCTACCCTCTAACTGACTAACATCTATTCCCAACTTGGTGTCATCTGCAAACTTGCTGATGACTGACTCAATTCCCTCATCCATATCATCAATGAAGATGTTAAAGAGGATGGGGCCCAGCACTGATCCCTGGGGGACACCACTGGTGACTGGCCGCCAGCTGGATGTGGCACCATTCACCACCACTCTCTGGGCTCGGCCCTCCAGCCAGTTCCTAACCCAGCGCAGAGTGTTACTGTCCAAACCATGAGCTGACAACTTAGCCAGCAGTTTACTGTGGGGGACGGTGTCAAAGGCCTTGCTGAAGTCCAGGTAGACCACATCCACAGGCCTCCCCACGTCCACCAGACGGGTCACCTGATCATAGAAGGAGATCAGGTTGGAGAGGCAGGACCTGCCCTTCCTAAATCCATGTTGGCTGGACCTGAGCCCTTGGCCATCCTGCGGGTGTGCAGTTATTGCCGCCAGGATAATCTGTTCCATCACTTTCCCTGGCACTGAGGTCAGGCTGACTGGCCTGTAGTTTCCGGGTTCCTCCATCCGTCCCTTTTTGTGGATGGGGACCACATTGGCCAGTTTCCAGTCATCTGGGACCTCTCCAGTGAGCCAGGACTGGAGGAAAATGATGGAGAGCGGCTTGGCCAGCTCACCTGCCAGCTCTCTCAGCACCCTAGGATGGATCCCATCTGGTCCCATGGACTTGTGGATGTCCAAGTGGCTCAGCAGGTCCCGAACTAATTCCTCATGGATTTCTGGGGTACTACACTGCTCCCCAACCCTACTACCCAGCTCAGGAGGCCACTCATCCTGGACTCCTACCTTGCTGTTAAACATCAAGGCAAAGAAGGCGTTCAGGACCTCAGCCTTTTCCTGATCTTCGGTCACCGTGTTCCCCTCCAGGTCCAGTAAGGACTGGAGATTCTTCTTGCCCTTCTTTTTAGCATTGATATATTTGTAAAATTGCTTTTTATTTTCTTTCACAGAGGTGGCCAGTTTCAGTTCCAACTGGGCCTTTGCTTCTCTAATTTTATTCCTACATAATCTAACCACTTCCTTGAACATACCTCGAGAAGCCTTCCCCTCCTTCCAAAGGTGATACAGCCTCTTTTTTTCCCTTAATTCCTCCAGGAGCTGCTTGCTCATCCAGGCCGGTCGCCTTCCCCGCCGGCTCATCTTTCGGCAGATGGGAACCGCCAGTTCCTGTGCCTTCAAGAGCTCCTTTTGAAGTAGGTCCAACCCTCCTGGACCCCTCAGTTCATGAGGGTTGGTACCCAGGGAACTTTACAAATAAGTTTCTTAAAGAGGCTGAAGTTTGCCCTCCGGAAGTCCAAGGTGAAGGTTCTGTTGGTACTCCTCCCTATCTCCCTGCATATTGAAAACTTCACTATCTCGTGGTCACTGCACCCTAGGCAGCCTCCCACGGTCACATCTCCCACCAGCCCTTCCCTATTGGAGAGCAGCAGGTCAAGCAGAGCCTGTCCCCTGGTAGGCTCGCTTAACAGCTGCGTCAGGAAGCAGTCCTCTATTCGCTCCAGGAATCTTCTGGACTGCCTTCTCTCTGCTGAATTAAGTTCCCAGCAGATATCTGGCAGGTTGAAGTCACCCACGAGGACAAGATCTGATGATCTTGAAACAGCCTCCAGTTGTTTGTAGAATAATTCATCAACCTCCTCATCCTGGTTGGGTGGTCTGTAACAGACTGCAACCAGGATGTCAGATTTGTTGGGCTGCCCTCTGATTTTAACCCACAGGCTCTCAATTCCCTCATCTTCCACCTCAAGTTCAGAGGCAGAAAGTGTCTCCCTAATATACAAAGCCACCCCTCCTCCTCTTCTCCCTCGCCTATCCCTCCTAAAGAGCCTGTAACCCCCCAGTGTAGCACTCCAATCGTGCCTGTTGTCCCACCATGTTTCTGAGATGGCAACTATATCATAGTTGCCCTGGTGGATTAGGACCTCCAGCTCATCTTGCTTATTGCCCAGGCTGCGTGCATTGGTGTACATGCACTGCAGCTGGGCTCCCGACCTCTCAGTTGACCCTACCTTGTGCCCTACTCTTACCTCTGCAGAGGGACCGATGTCTTCACCCACCCCCTTCAGACCTAGTTTAAAGCCCTCCTAATGAGCCCTGCCAACTCTAGTGCTAGGACTCTCTTGCCCCTTCTAGATAAATGTACCCCATCAGGACCCAGCAGGTCAGGTGCCGTAAAAGTTGCCCCATGATCAAAGAAACCAAAGTTCCTCCGCTGGCACCATTCCCTGAGCCACTTGTTGATGGTGTGGGTTCTCCGTTCCTCTCAGTGTACTCCCCTGCCACTGAGGGAACTGAGCAGAACACCACTTGCACGCCTGCCCCATCGATCAACTGTCCAAGGGCCCTAAACTCCTTCTTAATTGCCCTGGTGCCCTTCCTGTCGATCTCATCACTCCCAGCCTGTATCACCAGTAGAGGGTAATAGTCAGAGGGACTGATGAGCTTGGGGATTCCCCTTGCAATGTCCCTTACTCGCGCCCCGGTAGAGAGCAGACCTCCCTGTGGGATGGGTCGGGACGACATATGGGTCCCTCAGCACCCCCCAGGAGAGAGTCCCCAACAACTATAACCCTTCTCGTTTTCTTTGTGGAGCTGGTCGTTATAGCTGTTGGGAACTGCTTGGCCTTAGGCTTGGCCTTAGGCTTGGCCTTAGGCTGCCCCCCAGAGCTGGTCGTTACAGCCGGCGGGGACTGCTTGGCCTTGATCTCCCCCCCCGGATGGCTGCTCCTCAGCCCTCTCATCCCCACCGCCCTCAGCCTGCAGGGCCTCATACTTATTATGCAAGGGCAGCGGAGGAGGAGGAGAGGGCCAGGGCGGATTTCTCTTGCCACCCTTGGCAGGGACCCGTGTCCATCCCTCTCCGTTCTCAGGGGCCCGTCCCTCAGCAGGGGAGATCTGCAGAGCCTTCTTCCACAAGTCCAACTCCCTTTCGCTTTCCCTTATTGACCTCAGCCTAGACACCTCCTCCTTCAGCTCGGCCACTTCATCCTTCAGCTCAGCCACCAGACTGAGGAGAAAGTTCACCTGCTCACACCTGACACAGGTGTCCTCTCTCTCCCCTCTATTCCAACTGCCAGGCTGAAGCACTCTCTGCAGCTGGCAGCCTGGACTCCAGCATGCTGGAGAAACAACTCTGTCTGGGTAGATGCTATTTTTCTACCCTTGGTCCGAGTAATGACCATGGTGCAGCGTGTGAGTGAAAACAATTTTTTTTTTTGCAAGCAGCCGAAGGGCTAGCTATCGAGCCAAAATGGCGCCGCGCGCACAGCCCAGCTGGGATTTAAATCTCCCGCGGCTGACGTCAGGCACTCGCTCCCGTGCACGCTCGCGAGAGCACGAGCCTGCCTCAATCCCTGCCCCCCAGGAGTCCTCCCGACCCGCTAAACCCCGAAAGCAAGGCAAAAACCCAAGCAGAAACTCACAAAGCAAGCGGTGCTGTCCCGAAGGAGCGGTTCTGATCGGCTATCGAGCCAAAATGGCATAACAATGTCATGTTTCATGAACTCTCCTATTACCTCTGTGCACACATGGCATACCCTGATTCCAGAACATGTTGGCCACCAAGGACCACAAGGGAATGAGCTCCCAACAGGCCCTGGCATGAGAGGACATACAGGTCCTGCAAGGCTAACCCCTATAGCAGGCTGCAAAATGGCTTGGGTCAACTCAGGAGTGAAAGCAACAACCCACACATTAACTGCCCAACTCTAAGGATTCTATTTTTATTAGCCCATGGTATTTTTAGTATGTGTAGAAGTTATCTATGTTGATCTCTTCCTACAAAGAGTAATTGCCTTTATATTTTTGAGGATTTACAATTAATCCAGATTTTCAGTTACTTACAAATTCAAGTCTGACTGGTGGCAACTGAACTTGAGAAGACTAAAATATAAAAACACACAAACACTTTGGATATTTGGCCAAAGTTCAATGACATATTCTGCCTCATTCTAAGCAGTAACTGTGGTTCAGAAAGCATACAGATCCCATCTAGAGTGATTAGAATAAACTGACATTTCAGCAACTGAAAGTGTGCATCCCTCTGTGTGCACACTTCTAGCCAGCTACCTCAAGAAGTGGAGAGGTAACTGATGGAATAAACAGCACTACCAATTTTTGAAAAATTTAGATGTTGTTTCACATAATTCAAATACATTTCAACATCTTTGCTGTATTCAAAATGGTTTCAGGTTTTACAGTTTGCATGTACTAGAAAAATTAGATATGAAGAATCAAAAAATCATGTATCTGAACACTTAAGACGGGTATTAGTCAACTACTTGCAAATTAGTATTCCGTTTTGTACAGTTACAATAAAGTAAGCTGCATTCCATTTATAATTATGTCAGTTCAACAAAATGGTCCACCTCAGCAATCTCTCAGTTTCACATTGTTTCAGGTGGGAACTCTCTCATATATTTGATAGCAGAACACGCAAATGTCTTGACAAGGTCCACAGGACAATGCATCTGCTAGTATGAATGCTGTATTTTTTCTGATAGTTTAGATTTCAGGCTCATATCTGTTATAACTAGACAGTGATAATATCAACTATTTCTGTTTTAGGTGTCATTTGTAATAGCTATCAAAGAGGTCTCAACTGACTGGTGCTGCCTGGATATGACTGCTCAGCTGGTAAATCAGGCTAATGTCTGAACACACTGGTTAGCAGTCAAAGTCGTGAGCAGCTCAAACATGGTCAGCCGCAAGGAGGTCTTCAGAGATTTTCTCTTCTAAAGCCAAGGAGGTCCCTTGTGGGCACTTGGAAACCACAGTTATTCATCTGTGATCAACTTAGCCAACTGTGGGTAGATGTTTTTCTTTTAAATGGCAAAAAAAACCCTGATAACTTCGCTACTCAAAGACTAGTGTCTTACCAAATGGGAAACACACTATCTAGAAGGAAAAGGTCAGTAGATTTTTTTCCCATAAAGAATGGCCTAGCCTGTTCACTGAAATACATATCTAGTTTTATCTCTCTCTCTTCCTCTTTCTCTTCTTTTACTTCCCCCCCCTTTCCCTCTCTTTCTCCCCTTCAGATAGAGATACCTACTTCATTAAATTTCAACCTGAATTGTTAAAACTCAGCAAAAGGACTAGGACCTAAAAACAGTCTTACGATGGGAGGGATGAGCTCTAACAATCCTGCCTTTATTAGAAATACATCTAAAACTGAACTTCAATGTTATCACCTGCCCATGTAAGACTAATTAAAAAATGTTCTGACAACCACTTTAAATCCACAAAGACCAAGTGGTGAAATTATCTCTGTAACTGCTGAAATAATTTTGATACTACAATACTGCTTAGAGCATATGGCATAAAACCTTGATAAAGGTTCCTGCCTGGCTATTTATTTTAGTCTGTCCTTAGTCACGTTGGCTTCTCTTTGACTCCAATTAATTTGAAACAAAACAAAAAAAAACTTCCACAAAACAACTTTCCCTGGTTACAATTCCTAAGTAATGAAACTCAGCCACTGAAGGATGGGTATCCTTCAAGGACTTTATTTCAAACTCCCTATTCCTCTTTCCTTCACAGCTGTTATGAACCATTATGTTGTATGCTGTAACTACAATTCATAGAGTCCCAGAAGGTATTTCATCGGTTCTGGCAGTGATGGGTAATGTTACATATGGTAACATTCCTACCAGCATGCAAAAAAACACACTGATTCTCTTTCAGTATTTTATTTAAAAAAAAACCAAAACTGAAAACCAAATGAAAGTTTAGGAACTCATGATAGTGACAGAAGTGCTGTTCTTTGACATGAGAACCTTTGTTTAACTGAAAGAAAGCTCACAAACAAATATGAACAAATTAGGCTTCCCCTCACAGGCTTCTCCTGCTTTATGTGATCACTAATCCATTAGTCTAGTTCACAGAAACCAACAAGGCTGAAGACATTAAGGGTCTTCACATCCACTGAAGCCCAGTCCCGTTACCTGTGCACCAGCAATGGTTCCCAGATGTTACATAGTAAAAGCCATACACCCCATCCACTGCCAACAGGAACAAGGTCAGTGTCTCATTTGAAAGTACATTTCAAACAGCTGCCCCAAGTCAAGGAGCACCTGAATGTGAAGCCTTTGTACTGTTAGTCTGCTACTGATCATCTCTCTATACTTTACAAGTGACACAGGGGTGGGACCATATTAAGTATCCATCTGTTACAGAATGTAATTTCATAAGCACTTTTAATAGCAGCCTTTCAGTATTCTGCTTCTCCTGCCACTTGCTCTCACCTTCATGACCAGTATAACTGCAAAGAGACCAAATGACCAGAGGTTTTTTTCCCCTTTTTTCCCTTCTGTTAGTGATGCTACCAAAGAGCTGGTTCTTGAACTACAGTGCAAAATGTGTCCTTTAATTGTAATAAAATGTAATTTTTAAAAAGTTGCCTCAACTTGTTGGATTGCAATTTTCATTTCTAACAAATTATTTTAATTATACATGAGACATCTTTTAATTTTTACAGCTCAGGAAACTGAACTTGGCAATGCAGGTGCTGAGAAATGATTGCCAAAGCTTGTAAAAACCATACTGTAATTGATACACATGCACACTTGTTTTAATAGCCACCTGTAGCTGGAGAACACCCCGTAGTTAAAAACAGATGACATCAGAAGTATTCTGTATAAAGGCCAGCAAATTTTGTCATCTTACTAGATTTTGCCTTTTTAAAGTTAGAAATAACAAATTCTCACAAAACCTGCAACAAAACAGTTTCATTCCCACATGAAAGTCAGGTAGGCTAAAGCACAAAGGTATGAATTCATACCTGGAAGAAGTAGTAGGATGAAATATAATTGAAGTCAAGCAAGCTGGTACTCTATACCAGATTTCAAAAGGTTCAGAAGTTAAAATTAACATATTTCAAATTGACCTTTGGAATTAGGTCATGAGGACACAGAATGCCACATACTCAAAGGACCTGAATGTGTTTATTACATTAACCATCTTAATTCAGGATGAAATGGCAATTTTATACCATTATTTACAAGGTGCAGCAAAAGGTAAAGAATAGCAATCTGAATTTGATACAGCTTTTTTACTTTCTGTGAAAGCATGAGAAGGAGAACAGAGAGGCACTCTTACTGAGAGGCTCAGTGGAGCCTTGATGCCCAGGAAGACGATCTGAAGTACTACAGGACTAGCCAGACACTGGACATTTGACTCAGGCCCTTAGATGACTTTCACCCTGTCATAACATATTTAAAATAATAAAAATAAATACAATAAGCACAGAAAGTGTGCTTTGCTTTGGAGAAAAGCCAGTTATAGCAAAAGTTGCTTTGTTTGCAAGTCCTAAAATAAAGCCTTATTCACTCACAAGAGAAACTATTCACGGACAGAAAGAATGCTGCATAATTTGTAGGCCTTTGCAAGGTTTTGCACCCCTCCAAGGTTCCCTTTTCCTAGAAACAGCACGAGCTAGACAGAGCTTTCTGCCCGCCTGCTGTCTTGAATATTTTAGGTCTTGTATGAGTGAATCATAAAGAGCTGTGACACAAAGTTCAGTTTAACCAATTGCCAAACAGGAAGGCACTCATTACTCATTTAAAAGCATCCTTTGTACAAATGACTACAGTAAAGCATGATGAATTAAGAAAAAAAAATCCAACACAAAACATGATCAGATTCGATCTATCCATCGTGGTGCAAACTGCAGGCAGACAATAGTGTCTCCTACATCTGCTTTCTCAAGCTGACCTTGTTGATCTGCTAGATCCTGAGGCTGTGTACCATATTTACAAAAACAGAGTGCAGGGGCAGACAGCTGACTTGCACCAGAACGTCAGCAAAATCCTTGCTTTTACTTTACTTGCAAAGCTTTTATTGCTGACATGAAACCTGGGTCATATGAACACGACATCTGAAAAGTTGGTTCAAAGAGAGATGCACCAATTAGTATTTGTTAATATGGACAGTTACAGCTCCAAGAATTCAGTTTACCATATCCCTTACAATTACAGAGGATACAAATTATTTATATTCTCCATTGGCAACAAGGCAAGCAATGGTAACAAGTACTGTCCACCTTCACAGTGCACAGTTAGCTGGCCATTTAATCTTATTGCTTCAACAGTGAAACATCTGATGCATGCCAAGCCACCAGTTAAAGGGTTTCAGATCAGTTAACATTAATTTAATGCCCAGAAATATGTAATTGAACATATGACGGAGGTAAACCTGTACGGTTCTTTCAAGGTGTCAGTGTAAACATGCCTGAATTGATGCTTGTTCATGTAACTCAGCTGCCCTTTTGAAGGGGTTTGGACAAAGCCCCTGGCAATAAACCATCAAGAGACTCAGTAGTACTGGAATCTGCAACAATATCAACATCCACTTGGAACTTCTTTAGAGAAAGACAAATAGAATCAACAATTCTTACTATGACAAACAATTAAGGTGAGTGAAATCAAAACCACACCAAAAATTAAAGGTGTTTACTGATTTCACCCAATTTCTGGGAAAAGACTTTAAAAGTAAAATGCCAACATTTGCAGATGCCATATTTCTCGGTTAGAAAAAGACAAGATGAGGAAGAAAAAAAAAACAAGTGTATGGTCAAGTGTTTTGTTTTGATGAATATGACCATTTGCACCATTTTAAAACATGAGTGGCTTCTAAACCTGTACACACTCTCAGGATAAGGACATGGCACTGTAAAAAAACTAGATTAAATTATCAATTTAAGAATAGAAAGATGGGACATAAAAAGGAAATGGTAATAATACTTTAATTATTGCTACTTAAATGAAAGGCTCACTATGCAATGAAATATAGTATATAGTTTTGGTTTCCATGCCTTAAAAAGATAAGCAAACTGTTAAAAGATTCAGAGATCAGTAAACATGACTGAAGAAACACAAACACCTGAATTACTAAACAGTAAAAACCTGTGTTATTGATGCAAATAAAAATATAATACATCCAGCTTCACAGAAAAGAGATACTTGTCAGAAAGGCTTCAAACTTATGTTACTAGCATTCAGAAATGAATACATGTTTTTCACTACTGCTAGTTTTCTCCTTCACACAACTCAGTCAAGGTAATTGAAATCCCTATTACAAAGTATTTATGAAGCCAAGAACAGAGTGGAACTCATAATAAAATTAAGCAGTTATATGTACATCTGCTCCCTGACATTAGAAAAGATAAATGACATAAATGGACATGAAACATTATCTCTATTTCTTAGAAGTATAGCAAGTTTCATATATTTGTCACACGTGACATCTAAGATCACATGTGACATCTAAGATCAAAAGTGGAAGGAAAAAACCAAGTAATTTTCTGAAATGTAGGACACTAACTTCAAAAAAGACCCAGCAATTATTCTTACCTAATGATTCTAGTCAACTCTCTTCTCCACAATGAAAGCAACATCTATAAACTTATTAATTAGAAAGGCAACACACTTAGCTCAAAAAAAAAAAAAAAAAAAGGAAGCTAAAAAAATCAGGATTAGCAAATTGAAGGCCAGAAAAAAGAAGTGAATCATATATGCCTGCTGCCTATACAAAGCACTGGAGCAGTGCATTTTAAATCAATCTGTTCATCCCAGGCAATCTGTATATTGGGACAATTATTTGTTTTCCTTCTCCAATGTTTAGTCATCATAAAAACCATCTACATGAAAACAGCTTATGCTTTACAGTTCTGATGAAGCTCATAAAAAATTAATAGAATGTGAAGAAGGAAACATGATGATGCATAGAAATTATATGTCCAAAAGACAAGAGGTATGCACAGGTCTCATTGATAATACGCTTCGTTCATTTTCACATCTGAGGCAGCATTTTGAACTTAAAGGTTGAATTATAAAACGTGCATCGGGGTTGTTAGCTATCATGTCAAAACTAAAATGCACATGAATTGAAGAGAGAATTTATTCAATAGCTTCTCTTTCATTTATGGGGAATGAGAGAAACAAGTACAGGAAAATGAGCTCCTCTTGCAAGGTCTTGAGCATACTCAGGAGAATAGCAAAAACTACATCAACTACAACAATGACTGGGATTTTTATCTACTAGCTAGGATTCTAACTACTTTTCCAGGGTCAAGAATGCTGATGCTTCTCTCTTTGTTACAAAACAACTCTTTGGCTTCTGGGCAGAGTAGAAGTACATACATTTGTGTCAGACTTTCAGCATTGCTCTGCACCCCCAGTTCCACATGAGTATGCTTCCTACAGTGGGCATGAGGACTTAATCACAGCAGCTCATCGAGGAGGATATACCGACCAAGGTACAGAGCTTATCCCTGTGCTTCACCCTGGAAATACAAGTGGGTTATTAAGGAGAGAATCCTGCAGTAAATTTGCTCAAGAGTTTCCTCTGCTCATCTGGGATTTGTCACAGTCTCCCAGGGAACTTGCACAGTATCGCTCTTTCAAAATTGTGTTGAATTGGGTCAGTGGAACTATTTTCTGTCTTCCTAGCAACAGATGCTAAAGTGCATACTAAATTGCCTTCTGATGTCTTACAATACGCTATTTCCTCCTTATACCTAGAGGAGAAGGGTTAAATACACAAGCAACAGCAACAAATCAGGTTAAAACCAGTGTCGGAGAACACAGTGTAGAACTGTGTGTGTTGTAAATCCTTACCTTATGCTATCAATGTGGTAATCAAACTCTGATAAGGAACTACAAAAAGGTCTTTTTAAGGTTCCTCATTTATCCTCCTTAATCTTGTCCATTTCAAAAGCCATTATAAGAATAGGAAACTATTGTGAATTAATGCTAATTAGCAAGGAGAAATCAAGCACAGGTAGCAAATAACGAGAATTCTGTTAACAGTTTAGAGCTGCATTTGTTTGTAACCAGATGTGGTAAAAATAGCAGAAAAGGAAAGGGAAGAAAAAGATCAGATTCATAATAGTAGACTCTTTTCAAAAATGTGCTTCTCCAAAGGAAAAATAGCCTTCTAGACTTCAGAATTGAGAATAAAATTGAAAGAAAAGAACTCCTCCCTGACAGAAGAAACTACACTCCTCCACTGCACACATGAAGACGGATGTTCCACCCTTTTCAATCTTCTGACACACTCCTGGCATCTTGAATAAAATCTGTGTAACCCAGCAATATATCCTATAACTGCTTTGGGATTTCTTGCTATAAAGTAGCTGCCTACATGATTACATTTCCAGCTGCTGTTTCACTGTAATTTAATGGTAATTCCTTCATGTTTATATTTGATTCTTTTAATACCATTGTTTTCTAAGGAGTTTCAGAAAAGTATTTACCTCCTTGAGTCTGTGTCGGTGAAATTAAATAAAAACAGTTGAATGAACTACTCTACTGCACAGACCACCTACAAACAAATATGCAACACTCCTTGAAGCATATTAGTAAGCAATGTACATGCCACTAAGCTCAAAAAGGATGGAACTGCAAACACTAATTAGTCATAAGCAGACAGAAACTAAACCGACAAGTTGATTAAAAATACCCTTCCATCGACAGGGACAGTGAAACAAGTTGTACAGCATGTAGTAATTCAGTTCTGTCATACATTGGTTAAGACTACTGGTGTCAAGATTAATCATTTCAGTCTTGTTCCAAATCATTCCTCTGCTTAGGCCATTTTGCTATTGACACCTGTCCTTACTACCACATACCTGTTTATTTAAAGAAAAGAACATATGGCACTAGAGACACTGAGAAAACAGATGCAGACTAATGGGTACAGCTGTCATGTAGGCAAGTCAGGCAGGTACATGTGCCTATTTACCTACTCATGCAGACCAACCATACTCAGGCCTCACAGACCAACATTGGCCAGCCCCTTTCCTGAGTAAGAGAGATCTTGAAAACCTGTTCTCAAACTTAAGACAAAATTTTGCTATCACTTCATACTTCATTTCTGCAATGCTTTTGTTAGCTGAACTTTTCAAAGTCATAAACACTGTTGCAAAGTAAAAAGCTTGTAAAGCAAAAAGCACATCTGAACTTCAATATAACTATTAGATACTTGGCTTTCCCTTTACTTGTATCTGATTCTTTAATTTAGGGGCTTCTTGCTCACCCTGACGGACATCAAATTCAGGTGTGTTGCCTACCAGGGTTTGTGTATTGGCATTTTGGTTCATGGACTTAAATTATCCTGCTTATGTTTTGGGTGTTAATACTGTTTATTTAGCTGTCTTTATTCTGAAATTAGATTACTAACAGCACTTTTAGTTATGCAGCCTGAAGAGACCACTTAACCTGTTTCCTGCTGACAGACCCAGCCTCTTGGCAGACAGAAAAGACTTCATGGAGAGAAGGAGGGAGAGTGTTGTTTCAGTGAAGCTCTGTGCGCAGATCAGGACCACTATGCTTGTTACTCCCACACAGCAGGTCCCAGTTCTGAGCACATTTCACCTAATCTGAGTGTTTTGTAAGGCTACAGCTTTAAGGTTTTGCCTGAACTTACATTCTCCCAGTTTCTCTGTTTTCATTGTAACAGAAACTTTTAATTGCCATTAACAGAAATTAAATTATTCAGTTTATGATAAAGAACTGAATTCTATACTAACTAAACCCAAAACAAATTACTGATCTGCTTTTACTCTGAACTGTTATTTCAAGTAACCAGCATGCAGATGAAAGCACAATTCATTTTCAAATGGAACAACTACCTACAGCAAAATAACCAAAGTAACTTCACTTGTAGCTCCCTGCCTTGCCTGCTCTCAGTGCACACAACAGGTCAGAACTGGCAGATGTTACATTTATGAGTTCAGCACAGACTTTCTCTCCAGCTAGGGAAAGTACACTACCCTGCAAACCCTCTTCCTCATGAGGAAGAATTCTAGCCTCATCTTGGGCACTGGGTATGTCAGTCACATATCCACCACACTGGATTATTACTTTATGGGTTGCATTCACTTAATTGTAACATCAACAGTCCATTAATGCTGGATTAACAAGATACTTAAATGGGGTAAACATGGTGTTCCAGACAAGCAATTTTAAAATGGTAGAAATAATTATTACACTTAAATTGCCACAATATGAAAATAGGTTGCCCTGTGTTATTGTCATTTGACCAAATACAGGTTTATTTGTCAAAACCTAAAAAAACAACCAAAAAATAAAATGACCACTTTTCTACAGAAGCAAGTAAAACTGGAAAAAGAAGTCCAACGACAAAATTTACCTTAGAATAGATCTTCCAAATACAGTTAAAGACTATTTGGCTGGGAAAAAGAAACATCCATTTTGGTGTAAAAGGGAAAAACTGCATTTTAATTCACTTACTAAAAGCTCACAGATGTGTTTTAGAGAAGAGATGTTAAAGTTGCAAATATGCCTTGCTCTGGCAAGTCCCAGGTTTTTTCCAAAGGGTAGGTCACTGCATGGAAGAGCAAAAAATAACCAAACAGCCTTGGGAATACATGAACAACAGTTTTCACTCAGAGTAGAGATGTGTATTTTTATACTGAAACCAGGCTGAACTGCTTCTTCAGGAAATTATTGAAGGAAACACAGCTGAGGTTGCTAAAAGAGCAAGAGGAGTTGAGATGCATTTTGGTCAACTTTGGGCAACTGCAAATTCAGTGAAAAATACGGAAGATGTTGCTGTTACTAAAATCATACTCAAACTGAATTCATAATGTCTTCTTTGAACCTGAAACTCAAAATTAAATTTAGGGTAGTATCAAGCCCTTCCAGATGGAAACCCCCAAATTACATGAAAGTCTACATCAAACTTATCCTAAAAACATCTCTCAAGGAGTAAAGCTTTATTTATGCATATCCATAATGCCAAGAAGACTCCCATGACTGAGTGTATAACATCTCGGTGTAGTTCAGCTGCTTAGCAATCTCCAAAGCCTAGCATTTTTTTCCCCTACAGAATTTACAGGCTAGACAGTTCTACTGTTAGCCACGGCACAAAGGAAAATGATGCTACAGAGAACTGTTTCAGAGAGAGCTACTGAAGAATATCCACGAGAGAGTATTTGGAAACAAAGCACCTTAACTAACATCATAAGCTACTAATACATTTTCATACTATGACTAACTAAAGGCACAATCTGAATGTGAATATGCAGTATGAGAACACAACAGTGTCATCCAGAAAACTGCAGTTAGTGAAAATTTTGGGAAGTTGACATAAGCAGTACAAGATGCAGCTCTTTCCAGGAGTATGTTTCTTGCCTTTTCCATTTCTTGCGACCATTTCAATAGATATCCTGCCAGCACAACCACTTCCGAAAAGTTTGATATACATGCCTCTTGCAAATCCAGTTTGCATCAGCAAAGGGATCTTGCTATTTTATAGCTTATACTAACTCCGAGTGAAGCAAGGTGCATCAGCAAAAAGTCATTTTTGCTGTAGAACTATACTCACCCTAGCACTTCTGCCTACATTGCGAGTTGTAAATAAGCACAGAGCTTAACAACACTTCCACACTCACTCAAGTTTTATGCAGTTGGCCAGGCCAACAGCATCCTAGCCTGCATCAGGAATAGTGTGACCATCAGGAGCAGGGGAGTGATTGCGTCCTGGTACTCAGCACTGGTGAGGTTGCACCCTGAACACTGTGTTCAGTTTTGGGCTTCTCACTACAAGAAGGATGTTAAGGTGCTGAAACATATCCAGAGAAGGGCAATGAAGCTGGTGAAGGGTCTGGAGAACAAGTCTTATGAGGTGTGGCTGAAAGAATTGAGATTATCAGGTTGTAGTGAGGTGGGTGTTGGTCTTTTCTCTCTACTATCAAGTGACAGAACAAGAGGAAACTGCCTCAAGCTGTAACAGGAGAGATTTAGATTGGATATCAGCAATTTACTTTTTTTTTTTAACTGAAAGGGTGGTCAGGCATTGGAATAGGTTGCCCGGGGAGATGGTGGAGTCATGGTCTCTGGAGGTGTTAAAAAAATGTGCAGACGTGGCACTCTGGGATATGGTTTAATGGCAATGGTGGTGTCAGATTGACAGTTGGGCTCAGAAGATATTAAAGGTCTTTTCCAATCAAAATAATTCTATGATTCTACATGGAGATTTCATGTCAGGTGATCTCATCCTCACTCCACAAAACTCCTTAGCTTAATGCCTTTCTTCCATGTTTCAGATAAATCATGGAATCCAAGTAATACACCATCCCCCAAAAGAAGCATGCCTTTCACACCATGTAAAATTGAAGCTCAGTGCTCAGATTACAATAAAAGCATTTGCAGCTGTGAGAAAAGGTGAAGGGGTTGTACAAGGTAGGCAGAAGTTTCTAGTCTGATGGCTACTTCATAGCATTCAAACTTTAACTGATTTTAAAACACTAATAATTCCAAAATAACAAAATAATTGTTTGTTTGGTAACCTTTTCTTTCCCTCTCTCTCCTCTTTTCTCTTCCTTCCTTACAGTATTGTCAAACCAGAACACAGATCTATTGTTTTTCCTACACAGGTAGAGCTATCTTCCAGCTTTCAAGAGAGAAATTGCCATCACTGGAGGAAATCTAATTATTGATTATTTGGCTGCTTGAGTCAATACTGGTGTATGTAGATATGAATACTCATGCAGCATGTAATACAATCCTTCAATCTCTAGTGTTATTAGGAAGAAAGAGGGGATTTAAGGACAAGCCAGAAATATCTCAATCATCAATGAAATCTGTGGCAGAAGCTTCAGGAGAGAGCCACTTAGTTTTTTCTTTTCTCCCTCCCCCACCCCCCAGGGTCCTTGATTCATGCAAAACTCATCTCAAAACAGATTAGGCTGTGGACTCCAGTTTTAGATGGTGACAACTGGTAAAAAAATTTCAAATGCCCTAGTCTGTTAACTATGTAACCCTGAAGAGGACTTTGAAAATTTTGCTGAACATTGTGAGTGAAACTATAAAACTGAAATGGCATAAACTAGAGGGGTAGCTTTTGGTGATGTAACTGACAGAAAACCAAGAGCTCCAATTAGCCTTCAGTTTAAGGTAACAAGCATTGTTTATAGTGGGACTTTCAAAAAAGTATCAGCTGTTTGACATGTTTTAAGAATATCAACAAATACAGT
This sequence comes from Picus viridis, assembly GCA_033816785.1. NCBI lineage: Eukaryota > Metazoa > Chordata > Aves > Piciformes > Picidae > Picus > Picus viridis. The sequence goes on from CM066586.1 coordinate 26,801,958, forward strand.
ACAAAGACAATGAATAATAAATATTACTCTCTCACTGTGACAAATTTTCACATTGCTGTTGGACAGAAATTTTGACAGTCAGGATACTGCACAAATGCAGGTAGAGAAGTAAAAAGTGAGACAGTGTTAGGAGAAAGTCCAATTATATATTAAAGTCAGAGCTGAGAGTAGCAGAGTTGAATCATAACGGAAATACTGAACCTCCTACTTAGGACTTCACTAAACCAAGAAATGTCTAACTTGCAAACTGCTTTGGGTCACCCTGACACCTTTGCAATTTGTACAGCCTTGATTTGATTAAATGGCTGGAAAATGAAATGCTTATTTCAAGTAAACTATCTGTCACTGTTTTGGATGACTTAGGTAAATTCTGAGTGTTCATACAGTTATGGTGTGTGCTGTGACTACAGGAGAGAGAGTTAGAATTGAGAAGTAGGAAACTCAAAGTAAATGTAGTGGTTACAAAAAACATCACAACTGAGAACCCACACTGAGGATTAAAATTCCTGAACATTGTCAGATGTCCCATTTTCCAGTGATACGCATCGGCTTTGCTTGACTTGACAGTAAGAACACAGCAGAGAATCAGAACTGATGATTCTGTCCACTGTGGAAAGCTACTTGCCTGACTGCAAAACTGCCTTTTCCTTGCTGTTTAATAAAGGCCTACTATGTGATCCAGCTAAATAAACAATAGCAAATACTGAAAGACGACAAGCATTGCTCCACGTATTTTCCAGGCTGTTATCACATTTTCACCATTAAAGTAGAAATAACAACAGTTTAGGCACTTTTTTAAAAAAGATAGCTCTAAAACCTTTAGAACATCCATTTTCCAGGAGCCAGAAAGAATCTCAGATTTTCACCAACAGGCAGCCACTGCCTGGGATGAGTCCTTTCCCTCCACTGAGCAATTAATTCTAACCTACTTTGAACCCTTCCAAAATGCTGGAGACAATTTTATTCAAAAAGAAAACTGTCAATGACACGTCTGTCACTTGTATCCCAAGACAAGTGCAGAAAACAGTGTAATGTCTGTCTTGCTACCACAAGCTCATCATTTTTGCATCTGCTAGCAACAGCTGATGGATCATTCACTAGTCTGTCATGAAGTAAAAACACTAGCTGTCAATATACTCAAGGTCTTGGATCAGAAAGGACAGCCCATCTCATGACACTCTCCAGGACTTCCTGAAAACTGATTTCATCCCTACATCTCCATCCCTTCTTGCTTAATGCAGTGGGGGCCCTGGGGGATTCTTGAGATTTTTATGCCAAAAAAAAAAAGAAGTGCACCTGTAATTGTAGGAGGGTCATGATTTTGAAGCATTCCAGCTCAGGATGTAGTTTTGAATGTAGCAAAATTAAACAGAAGTTACTTTTCCTGGAGGATGGGTATTTTTCTACTTGTCATTCCTGCTCAGAGGGAATTTTTTTAGCATCTATTTCAACCAATAGAACAGACTTTTTTTTTTAAATTTTGTTTATGGGACTAATGCCTACACACAGTCCAGTAGCAGGTACCACATTTCTCTTACCTTGCTTGATTGACTACATGAGAACAATGGAGGCATAGTAAAAAAAAATCTCTGTAACAGAAGGTCTTTTTGCTAATGAAATGGCTGCAGTGCATTTCCCTCTATCACTTATGTATAAGGGCTCAAATTAGCTAATTTTCCAACAGCAGCATTTTATTAGTTTTATTCACTTTCCTCACCTTTCATCAACTTGCTGGTGGTAAGAAGCTGAGCATGTTGGTTTTGGCTGGGACACCATTAGTTTTCTTCCTAGTAGTTGGTATGGGCTGTTTTGGGTCTGTGCCGGAAACAGTGTTGGTAATACAGGGATGCCTTCATTACTGTTGAGCAGCGCTTACAGAGCCAAGACCTTTTCTGCATCTCACACAACTCCACCAGTGAGTAGACTGGGAGAGCACAAGAAGCTGAGAGAGGACACAGCTGAGACAGCTCACAACCCAACTCACCAAAAGGATATCCCATGCCATATGCCATCATGCTCAACATATAAAGCTGGAGGGAATAAGGAAGAAGGGAGGGTATGTTCAGAGTGGTGGCATTTGTCTTCATAAGAAACTGTTAGTGTATGATGGAGCCCTGCTTTTCTGGAGATGGATGAACACCTGACTGCCAATGGGAATGGGTAAATGAATTCCTTGTTTAGCTTTGCTTTCCTGTACAGCTTTTGCTTTACCTATTAAACTGCATTTATCACAATTCACCAGTTTTCTCACTTTTCACTTCCTGATTCTTTTCCCCATCCTACCAGTGGGGAGTTAGTGAGCAGCTGTGTGGGTCTTGGTTCCTGAATGGGGTTAAACCATGGAACACTGAGTCAGCATGGCACTACTTTACAGAAGCTAAAGTCATATCACCCTTCAACTAAAAAAAGCAGTATAAACAACATTGAAATAATTTGAAGCAAACAGTTCAGATGCAATATCCTCACAAAGACAGGAAACTACTGTGAAGCAGGAGTTGGGAAACAGGCTCAGATAAAGTGACTTGCCAAACCCAGCTACAGGCTGTGCATGACATGGTCAAATCACCTCCTCTAGCATGTTTCCTTTTCTGTTGTATATGACACAATCTCTCTCAGTTTAGAAACACTGCAGAATCCTTCATGGTGTTTTTGACCACTATCCACCATTTTATGATCACAGGTAGACCACCAAAGTACTACAAAATTACTTTCTACATTTCCACAGTTAACTGAAAATTAACTAGCAAAAGGTAAACCATCTTGCATCTCGAGTGCCTTTCCCATACTCACTCTGCAAAGGACATTTGTGTCAGTTCAGCACCTCCTATAAGCACTGTGTTAAATCCAATCTCGCCCCAAAATAAGCCTGACATTCTCTCCTGACTTGTGTCAGCCCATTGTACACACTGACTGATTAATCCAAGTAACAAAATTATTCCACTTACTTAAGGGAATAAATTCCCACTGAACTCTCTGCTGAGATTAATCTACAAGTGCAAAAGAAAAAAACAAGCCAAAAGATGACATCTGGGACAGAACTGAAGAGATTCCTCATAAAGATACGAAGGAAACATTTTTTCTCCTCAGTTTCTAAAGTATTAACAGGAAGTAAAAACAAAATAAGCAAGAAAAAACATTTCAACCAGGTCAAATGAGCATTCAAGTGGAGGTAAGAAACCACTTTAACTCTCACATTATTATAAGCACCTTTGACAGGTCTGATAATTTTAAAGGCCTAATTCCATTACAGTATCTAGCAGCCTGCAAGGGCACATTTTACTAACCACAGGCCACCAGGTCATGATAGATGCTGCCAGAAAACATTAAAGGTTAAGTAAGATGTAAGACCATAAAACAATGTGCCAACAACGTTAACTAGGAAGCACGGTGCTGTTTGAGAGGATAAAAAATACAGGTGAGTTTTCCCATCAACTGTAGTCCCAGGGAGCCCTAGCAGAATCAGGTGGCAAGGTAGGGCCAACACAAGGCATGCTCACATGACAAGAAAATCCTCTTTGCTATCCAAAATTTCCTATGTTAAAATCTATGAAGTGCAAGATCAGGTTAATTAACATTATGCAAACAGACCTATACAATGGATTTCACCAGTCCTCTTCAGCTGGAAAACATCAGCAGCTGCTGTGCAGCCAGTAGCAGTGGGACTGCCACAATGGAGTAACAAGGCAGGAGACATCCTGGCAACTAAGATCAGGTAACCAGGACTTACCTGTGTATAACAGTATAGCATTTTGACTTTGAAAAACAGCATTCACATCCTCACTATGATGAGCTCCAAAGACAACAGTTAAAACAACGACACAATAGCTTTGCCTTAAATCCCCTGGAAAAGTTACTCAAGAACAGCACCATAATTGCTGCAGGTGGTAACACGCTTCAACTCTGCCTGAGAGTATTTATGCAACACACTTATGCAGCTACACCACCAACATGTAATTTTGATTGCTTATTCCTTAAGGGTGCCTAGATACAATGACAATGGCCATAATCAGAGTTAACATTCCATTCATTAGATAAAACCCCTAGTATTTCACATTTCAAACTAACAGAAAGGAAGGCATCACACAAATCATTGCTTGTGTGTGTGGCAAAGGCTTGAAATCTGCTCTGCGTACTCTCCTCTATAAAGCACTATAAAGATACAAATATATCTTTAGGTTTTTCTTTTCTAACAGAGTTCCTCTGAGTGACATCTATCTGGATAATAAATGGCCAACAGCACAAACAATTAAATTAAAAGCTGTTCAATATGTAAGGGGAAGGGAGTTGACTACTGACCAAATCTGACATACAAATAGCCTGTTAATTTGTCACCAAGCCAAAATAAATGGAATGGGCTGGCTACAGGTGCAGGTAAATGCCTCAGAAACAGACATCAATAAATCATTTAGCGCTCTCTAACATTTTATATTGCAGACATTTAACAAGAAGGACATTTTTGCAACATGATTATTGAGTACTTCAAGTGAGCCATTTTACATCAACCCATAAGACTTCAAAAATTTCTTTTCCTCATCTCTTATAACCTACTTTTAACAGAAATTACACACTTTATCTCCTTTTCTGCTTACTGCAAAATACGTAATCCAAGTTATGGGGTATAGCATACTAATGATCAACTAACTCTTCAGGTCCAAAACTCTACAAAAGAATAAATCCCCCTCTGATATTTTTTGATAGATGCATAGACAAAGAAGCATCTTGCTGAATGTCAAGAAAGCCAGAGATCCTGCATTCTAGTCTTAATAAAAGTGTCTATATGGAAGGGTGAAAATAGTGCATCATGTACAAAACATGTTCCTCACAAGTAAAATCACTTGGTCCTTGTAATTCTCCATCTCCAATGCTTCTTCAAAAAGCCAGCCACTGCCTATCTCCTCTTTCTGCTCAAATGCCATCTGCTGAGCTGTTTTACTATAAAAACGATACAAGTAGCCACAAATAATAACAGACAAAAGCTTAACTGCATGTTCAAAAGAAGGCCATCTTCATATTAAAACCAGAAACACAATACACAAAGACCATCTATACTTCTATTTTCCAAAGAGCTTAGAATTGTATTCACAAGACATACAGTTATTTAGGAAAAAGATTAAAATCATCTGCCTTCTATTGGACTAGAACCTTATAAAAGCTTACATGAACATTTCTGGTTTTAACCTGTTTCCAACACAGCTCTGTCTAATGAAGCCTGTTTCTTGACAGCCACAAATTACTTCAGTTAGTCACTTCAAGCACCTTTCAGGTAAACTAGCCAATTAAGGAACTGCAGTATTGCCACCCTGAGGAATAGTCAGAAAACATATGCAGCCATTGGAAAGCTGACTGGGACAGCAGAATTTAACAGTTCTTGTCTATGTGCAAGAAGATGACACGGTTTAGAAGTTTCTTCCAGACTAACCTCTCAATTGCCCTATTGAGAAATCCACTATCATGGCCAAGTGCACTGCCAAACATGCATCATAAATCAGAGCCAACAGCCCTACCTGGACAAAACCCCAGTTATGGCATCAAAGCTCACTAAAGGTACTGTCAAACACCAAAACTCACAAAGGGTGTCACAACACTGTGGCACATCTGTCTGAGCAGGAGGGTTGGAGTTAAAACTTACCAAGAGCAACAAAATGAGAATGTTGAGAAATACCCGCAGTGGACCCCATTAACAGAACCAGGAAGACCTAAAAGCTGCTCAAGACCTAGAAGCTGCTCAAGGCAGTCAAGTAACAGCCTGTGATCAATAGAAGCAAATACTGCTGGCAGATCAAGCAGGATGAAGACTACGTAAGACACTGCAATTTGTATGAATTAGTAAATCATGACAGGCTCCTCTGAAAACTGCAGTGTTAAGGCAATGCTTGAAAAACTCAACTCTTTTGAGTAGTTAGACTAGTAGATGAGACTGAAAAATAAAAGTACTGTTAACACCCTTCTATAAGTCTGGCTAGAATACAAATAAGTAAGTGGCAAAATAAACATAGTATTCTTTTTTTCTTTTCCTAGTACTTACTAAAACAGAAATAAAGTTGTTAATAAAATGTCAAATATATTAAACCATAAAACAACAGGTCAGTAAAAATGGTTAGCAGACATGAGTACTGAAAAAAGTCATATGATAGTCTTGTATGAGCTCTCTCTGTTACCTTCCTGGGCTTGAGTAAGAAAAGATGTCCACAAATAAGAAGTGATTTTTATGAGCATCTCTGGTTGCCCTAGTTCTGCTTTTGCTGAAGCCATACTCATTTAATTTGTCACTAAGTCAGGTCAGAATTATTTTGAAAATCCAGTAAAAATAGTTTTAGTAAGCACATGAAAGAAGGAGCCCATCCAGATACTTTAGCATTAAACCCAAACAGCATTTTAACGACTTTGTATTTACCAGCAATTCTAGGGTTTTGTCTGCTTCCAGAATGTCAATGCAGACAAGAGTTCAGCTTGCCTACCTCCTGAAATTTAAGGGATCTAAAAGATGTAAGGGGCACTGAGGTGCTTAAGAGGTGCCCAAAGAACACAGCAAAGTACCTAGAAGAAAACAGGATTAGGAGTAGAAAACGTTAAAAGTTTATTCATCCAACTGCTGAGATCTGTACCTCAGTTTATAACAAACAATAATTAGGAGCCTAGCTGAGTGTGTGAACATTTTATCGGCAGTAATAAAGACAACTGAGAACAAAATTAACCTGTATTTTTTTGGTCCCCTCTGGAATAGGTAAAACTGTCATTGGTTGCGCTGTGTCAACAGAAGCTAAGAATCAGGATTAGTAACGCACTCCAGAGAATTCAAGACATTTGGACAATGATTCAGGTCAAGAACTGGAGAAATGTATATTTATTATAGGTAGGCCTGCCACACTGCTGAAGTAATTACTGTCCCAGTGTCACTCATGTTATTTTATAACTATGCCTTGTCTTAATTTTAAGGAGAAAATTCTTCAGGGAACCTCAAGTTAAAAACGGGAAAAATAACTAATGTTCTTTCTGGACTTCTTGTCTCCTTACTGAATCCTCAGCGAAAGAGCCTATGTACGTGCCAGACTGGCTGGCTGCTTTCTCGTGGATGATGAACGGGTACACACTCTTCACCATGCCTTGAAAGCTATTACAGCTTGGCTTTATTGTTCACTGGTGTACCTCTGATAATTACTGAGACATCCATTTCATTTGAAGATTAGCTCATCCTTTTACATTCTGGTTTAAAAAGGTTTTGCTCAGTGACTTCAAATTGTTCCAATATATACACCTTAACATCCTTTCGATAAAGTGTATTAGAAGCAGGCATACTTGGTGGGATTTTTGTTCCCATCCTGCCATTAGAAAAGTGAACAAGAGAATATACAATGTAGTTTTTCTCAGTGTGTTAACTTTTAGCTATTTTTATAAGGATGTTTGTTTTGGTCACTCCAAAGAAATGATCATTAACTCCCACACTACAGTGAAACTGAGGCCATGCCTAGCGGTTTTTTGACAGAACTTTCTGGTTTCTTCCGGAAAGGCAGTACAAGGAAAACCACTGCTGAGAGGAAACAGAGGACAGGCAACATGGTCATTTGTTACAGTAACATTTTTTTTTAAACCCCAGGATCTGTCTACCATATGCTGTATACTGCAAGGTATCAAGAGGTAGTAAACTATCCACTCAGCCTGCACAGCTATCCACACAACCCAGCTAGGTTTCTGATATTCTGATTACCCAGCTCTGTCTCGGATGGCTCTGAACTACAATACAGTAATAGCTGAGCAGTGCCGGGAAGAAGCCACTCTTCTCCACTTTCTACCCCCACACTTCTCAAGTGAAAAATCTTGCTGTCCCACTGCTTACACAAACAGCTTCATGGTGGTTTGTTAACAGCAGCCTTTTCTGCTTGTTCCACCCAAGACAAAACAGAAGTTCCACTTGCAGGAGCAGCTTCAGAGGAACATATTTCCTGTGGCAGTCTCTGTTCTCAAACTGAGGGTAACAAAACCAGACAGAAGATTCACTGAGATCTCTGGAACATCATTTTAGCAATGTTCCACATGGTACAGTTTTGGGTTTATTTGCTTTCCCTGGTTAGCTCCCTCCCTTATTAGCTCTTTTGCTGTTTAATGCAATGTTCTGTTTAATGCAATCCCTTAAAAATAATTTAAACTCTAAAATCCTACAGAGAGACAGTTTCCTGTTGGCTGCACTCTAGTAAGATTTCTTGTTGCTGCTGAGCAGTAACATTAATTTTGCTCGTGTCCTGGTCATGAAGCAGACTTGCATTGTTACAGCCCCAGAGACCACTGAGGACACCATGGGAACTTCTATGTCCTCAGCTTACCTTGCAATACATAAGAATACTACTCTCTTGTTTTAGTTACACATCTTGTAATTTGGGGGCTTTGGGTGGTTGGATTCAGAGACTCTCAATCTAATTGTTATACAAACCTTTATGGCAACAGGAGGCCTGTTCTGCCAGACCAATCTCTCTAAATTAATCACTGCAATTAATAGAGTACCTGTTACTACAGGTAATGTATGCAAATAGTTTATTGAGTCTTAAGTTTCCTCTACTATTCTCTCATTGATAGTTTGAATGCTGCTCTTCTTTGTAACCAATAGCTGCCCCTCTGCACTACACGGGAACAAACTTGGCTGTTCCTGGAGTATCCAGCATAAGGGCTCCAGGATGAAATGCTGCTTCTGCCAGAAGCAGTTCCAGTAAGAGCGCCTGTATTTCACTTAAGTATAAACACAGCAACATTTCTGTCAGGACCACAGACACACTAACATACAGATTTTACATTTGCGCCCGTTCTACTACAATCTACACAAGATTCAAAGCTTAAGACTAAGTTTCAAACCTTACAATCAGTATTTTCAATTGCTACCATGAAACTGTATCTTGCATGTACAGATGACTTCTTTCCTAGTGAAATTTCACTGCATTTGTGGACATATTTCCCCAGACATTTTCTGAAGGCTTCTCCAAAAAAGGATGAAAGTTGGGCAGGTGGGAATCAAACTAATGTTAAGTAATTTTTTTTAACAGAAAATTTTAACACAAGTTCAAACCCAAGCCTTTGGTTAACATTCTTCTATCTGCTTGAACTCAAACTGAAGTGTTACTGAGTTTTTCTGAAGCAAGTTTACATAAACCCAAACGTTTGTTTGCAAGTTCTATTGTACTTTAACTGCCATCTTGATTTAAATGCTGAGCAAAAGAGGAACAAAATCCCACTAAGCACATCAGTGACAGCACGGAGGAAACATGCTTTTGCTCCACTGAGAAGAGCTTTTACTCTTATGCGTGATTACCTGCTGATAAATCACTTCCTTTACCAGTATAACTGTAACAAAGTTCTAATGTTAGTGAGGAAAAAATATGAGGAACTATTAGGTAACTTAGAGCAATTTTAGTTGGATCTTAATTGTACGTACTTCAACTTCCAGGGAGTGTTTCATACAAGCTAATTGTTTTTCTTAGGTCAGACCAGTCTGATGACCTGGTTAGCTTAACTTGATTGAGACATGACTTGTTGAAAAAAATACCTGTCTCTGAAGTAACTTTTCTCTCCAGAATCTATAGATTTACAGAACAAAAATAATCATCTGTAGCTTTATGAGCCAAGATAAGCTGTTGTCATAAATGGAGGTTCAAACTGGCCAGGTAACCCCTTCAGATCTGTCTAGAGAGAGCATTTATTTCATCAAAAGTTGACATATACTACAGGATTTTCAGCTGGATTTTATCGTGGGTTCACCTGAACTCAGAAGTAGTTTGTATGAGTGAAGTCAACACTTGTTTGAACAACTTCAGTGGACACAGGATCACTGACACTGCTTTAGGAAAAATCTGTTTCACCTTAATCTGCAATTTTACTGGTTAAGAGCTGCTATCTTACAATGGCAAGTCTCTTCACCCAATAAACCATGCTGTCAATGTCCAAATTGCAAATGCTGAAGCTGTACAGATTTCTTGCATTTAATCTTTACTGTACATCAATTTGTGCTGTTTTATTCAGTTTTACATTATTTGCTTTAATCCAAGTAACTAAACCAAAAAATAAATCAATATCCCAAATTCTTGTCTGGCATCCCTAGTTTGAAACTTTCCAAAAAGTCTGTAAGTCACATGCAAATTAAATTATCTTTTTAATTTTTAGACAGGCAGAGATAAACAAGACACTTGTTAGTACTCAACACAAGGGGTAAAAAGATTGAAACTTGAATACCCTAGACTGACACTGATGCTAATACTTCTTTGGCATCATCTTTGAAATCACTTCTACAGATGTGAGTTCTGCATGGCGAGGTCCTTATAAAGACAGAAAGAATGAAATGGTGGCAGCAGTATTGTCAACTGCTGTTCACAGAACAGTTCATCACATTTTGACAGTGCCAGACAGGCTGAAGTTGGAGAAAATGCCACTGATAATTGCTGTTGCCTTTTGGCTTTATGACTGCAGATACAATAATCAAGATTCTTGTAAAATGCAAACGGTTCACCCCTAAAATAGACAGATGGTAAAGTCCAGCTAAATTAGCAAGCTGTGAATTTCCTTAACGCGTCCCCAAATCTCTTAAGGGGCAAAGGTGGCTGTAGGCAAACCCGTCGCAGTTTGCCGGTGAAGCCTGGCTGCCATCCCCTCTGACAAGATGCAGCAGCGCCTTACCCACAATGCACCCACCCTGCCGCTGGCACACACACACGCACACGCACACACTCACACCACACGCACACCCTCGCACACACGCACTCCCGGGCGGGCTGAGGCGAGCACAGACACGCACGTTCCCACTTACACACCGTCACTTTCCCTTACCCCCCAAAGGAACCAACTTACCCACAAGTTACGTTTCATTCAAAAAGCCTAGTCTTCCTCTGCTCCCCCTCCTCCGCTCGCCTGCCTCTCTGCTGCTGCAGAAAAAGGCCACATATGTCTGCAAACACTTCTAGGCAGAAACCAGCCAGTGCAGAACAAAGACAGCCGGGGTTGCCTTCATCTCAGCACAAGGCAGCCAGTAGCTATTTCCAAGCTTGTTCGCTCTCCCCCTCTGAGGGCACCCTGCTCTGTTTCTCCCTCTCTCTCCTCTTTGCCTGTCCAGCTACTGCACAACACACATCAATTATTCATTGCTTGTCTCCCGGTTTCCAGGCAAAACCAATCACAGATGGAGTCTTGCTAATGGGCTCATGCCGTACTTGCCAACAGGCTATTTGTGCTCAAGCTACAACCCTCTAGAGACAATAAAGAGAATCAGGTTAAGCTTTAAAACTTCACACGTACGCGAACAGACCTAAAACGGCAATATACATGTAAGCATCCCTATGACATTGCTTAGGAGTACGTCTTCAGCGCACAGCATGGCAGAAGGCTGCTTTAAATCTTCTGAAAGGGTTTCACGAAAATCAAACACTCAGAAAAATCTCACCTCAGCTGCATGTTACTGATATTGATGGTTTTCTTTTCTGCCTCTAGTGATCCATCTCTTGCTTTCCCATTACACCTCTCTCCTTCTCTCATACTCAAGCACGCACGCACACGCGCACACACACACACGCAGCCACACTTTGCCAGAAGGAAGAGAAAGAGAGAGGGAAAAAAAAAAAAAAAAACAACAACCCACCAGGCAGCTCACATTTCAAACTTGCAAGGAGGGGTGGTGCTTAAAACGCTAGGACAAAGACCCTGTCTCTGGCATCCAGCCAAAATACTAAAATAAATCCCCTTGATCAATTAATTGGAAGCAACACTTGTTCCAGTCCGCATCACAAACCATTAAGGGCACCAAGGCTGAAAAGTCTTTAGATTTGGGAAATCTTATACAGTTGTTTCCCCCACTACCCTGTTTGCTGAATGCTGTTGACTAAATCCATCAAACTACTCAGGCTAATTAGCGACCAGAGCAGCCTCCGCCGCGGAGCAGCGCCCGGGGCGGGCGGCCCCCGCGGCCGGGAGTTTCCTTCCGGACCGGCGCCGCCCCGCGCCGGGGCCGGAGGTACCGGCGGGGCTGCGGTGGGGTGGGCCAGGCCTGCAGCGGTAGGGGAGGTGCTGGCTACCGGCACGAGGGGATCAGCGTCCGTCGCCCAGTCCGCGCCAGCGCGGCGCTCCCGCTTGGCCGAGCCGCAGGCACCGTCCCTCCGCCGCGCGGGGAAACTGAGGCACGTAGGCGGGGCGCTGCAGACTGCCGGCAACAGTCACTGCCACCAGTGGTACAGCCCGGCCTGGGCCGTTTGCTCAGGTTGTTTTTTTAAGAGCTCAGACCTTGACCGCAGTCAGCCGCCCTTTGCTCGCAACCGCATCCCCTGTTCCCACGTCGCTGCGCATCCAGCGCTGCCCACCAAGGAGCAAGTTTCTGAGATCAGCCAGGCACAGCGCAGCCGTGGGGTGGAGAGCGGAGCCTCAGGGAAAAATAAAAACAACCAACCAAACGGGAAGCTAATGTGACAAATTTCTTGCTCCCCCTCAGAGAGAAAAGTGGCAGTTTAAGTTGTGGCCAGCCGAGCACCAGCCTTTTCCTGCCAGCCTCCTGCGGTGCGGAGCCACTTCCTTCCCCGGCACAACCTGCACAAAGCCACCTCCACCTCTTAAAGGCGCACCCGGCCCTTCTGCAGTGAAGCTGGCCTGCAGGGTCCTGCGAAAAACAAACAGAATAGAAGCAACAATAAAGGAGAACTTGAAAAAAAAAAAATACTGTCACTCCAGCAAAATTCCTCCAGTGAAAAAAAAAATGGCCTCGGCTTTCCTTGCCATACTTACAGCCACTTAACTGTGCTTTGTAAACACCTTAGCAGAGAGAGTCTGCAACATGACAGATCGGAGCAGCAAACTATCACAGATATCAAAGAGCAGCTCTTCTCTGAAAAACGATTCCACAAAAAAGCATTGTCAGATTTCACGCTTCTTTCCCCTCGCCCCCTCACCCCTCCCCCAGGGAAATCCACTTCAAACAAGTAAAAGCTATGGTGTACTTTCCACCTAACCTCCACTCCTGACGGAGCTCAAGGTCAGCCTGTCAGACAGGGTTATGCCTTCCTCTTCTCAGCCATCAGACTAAGCAGTACTAGAAAACAAACCCTCTGTAATTCTTCTGCAACATCAGAGCTGTGAAAGACTGTCTAAAAGAGGACTTCTTAACAACATGGCTGCTACAGGTGGTACAAAACAATACTGGGCAGGCATCCATAGCAGACAGTCCTTACAGCATGGTCAAGTCTTCAGCTAGGTCCTCGGAGATTGCAGTGGACCCACACAGCTGCTGGCACAAACTCTTGCACAAAATTAAGTTTCCACTGAAGTTCATCAAATTTAGGATTCAGTCACACAAAAGAAGAGATTCTCATATGGCTGTTTTTGTTGTTTTTCAGTGTGGATGGATGCTTTAAGGAGCTGTAAATTAATACATCCAGGCACGCAGAATTGATCACAACAAGCGCAAGTTTGAGAGGACTGGCAAAGCACTAAGAGAAGTATGTTAAGAATCCCAAACAGGGACCAAATTCTCTAGTAACATAACTGCATGGAGTTCAGACTTAGTGCAGGTGAATGAAATGTGTAACTTCAGGTTTTGCTGCATTTGCAAAATACTCACAGAGTTTGTAATCATGGTGTTACTTTGTATTTCAATATAACACACAAAGCAAGAACAACAAATCAGGCAGTTGTGAGGTCCCAAATATTGAGACTGGCTCCTTCCTCATACAAGCGTCAACAAGATCTTATTTTCTGAGGGAAAAAACCCAAAGGTAATTTAATTTCTCTACAGAAAACTCATATTCCCCACTATTCTGTTTTTCCTTAGAACTACCATGATAAATAAAAGGATTGCTTTTCCCCCTTCCTCTGCAATTAAATGCTCTTTCTAGTCTTAACAGTGTAAGTTTCTCTTTTAAGCTGCCTGTCTTTTCAGCGGAAGTGGTTTAGAGCGACAAATCACTTATCTAAAAATTATGTACTTACTTCTCCTTTGACAAATCTTCAGCAGGTTTCTAATCCCACCCTGCCACTTGAAATATCACTTTCTGTGATGACATTTGAGTCACAGTTGTCAGAAGCATCAGGCTCTGTAGTTAAATGGATTAAATTACACTTCATAGCATGCACTATTTTGAAGGAGGAGTGGCTTATCATTTGCAGAAATTAATCGTAACAGTTTTTTCTCTAGGGCAAATTCCCAATAATTTTTAAAGATTACTATGTTTAAGCCCCACTGACAGCAGTATGTCAAATTACATCACAGGGAAGGTTATCTCAGGCAGTGATAACTATTAAGACTCACTGTAGACATCTACTACTGGGAGAAGCATGTCCATACCAGGAAGCATCTTTTAAATGCAGAAGTGGGAAAGCAGACTGTTTGGCTGTGCTTTGGGCAGCTCTGTGAAGGCCCCAGGGATCCCAATTGCCTGGTGCTGTGCCTGCCCACTCACATCCTGAGTGGCTGCTCTCCCACAAGGCCAGTGAGAAGCTCAGCCTCACAGGGATGGGGAGACAGGGGCTCGGGGCATCATTCAGTCCTGTGGGCAGGAAAGAGGAAATGCTTATTTGGGACACCTCTCACTGATTAAGAGAAGGACTTGAAAGATTTTCAAAGAAATCCCATTCACCTTGAATCAGGAGACAGTGTTTGTTTAATGTATTACTGCTATTACTGATCTGAATCCTCACAAATCTTAATCCTGTCAGTCACTGCTTGGCACACAAACAAATCACCACCAGCACATCTGTGTGGTACTGCTCTTTTCTTTCCATGCCAAGACATTTCTCTCTCAAGAAGTGTTCTTCTTAAAAAGTCAGAAGTCTGTCCTTCAGTCATGATGGTCCAACAGACCTACATGCCCATGGAGCAACAGTTTTTATGGTGAACAAGATAATGATGTGGACAGATTTCTATGTTCAGGTGCCCTTAATTGCTCAACATAAATGCCATGATGCTTATCTTCAATTAGTGAGGTAGCCTTTAGGTGTAATTTTGCTTCTCTCCTTTCCTTGCCCCTCTCTGGTGATATTGCAAAAATGAACCAAATGCATGAACACCTGTAATAAAGGTCCAGATCACCACGA
This sequence comes from Picus viridis, assembly GCA_033816785.1. Taxonomy (NCBI): domain Eukaryota; kingdom Metazoa; phylum Chordata; class Aves; order Piciformes; family Picidae; genus Picus; species Picus viridis. The sequence goes on from CM066586.1 coordinate 26,817,003, forward strand.
GGAAAAGAATGAAATGCTGCAGAGTGGCAGAGATCAAATCCCCCATTTGGATGCCTCAGTACCGAGTAGATTGTACAAGAGATGACATAATCATGTTCCACTGTAATTTCATTAGGAGAGGTGCACAAAGGAAAGAGCAGGAAAGTTGTTTAGAGAAGGAAAATGTAAGGGTAGGGAAATTCTCTTCAATTAGCTATAATACCAATTATTGCCCATTGAGTCACAATATAACCCCTTTGGCAATGCACATTTTCTATGACCAAAGATTTAAAAGTTTACTTGGGGACCAATCTTTATTCATTAGAGTTTTGCTGCACTGCTGCACACAGCAGGCTAGTTCCTTACAACTTTTGTCTAAAGCAGGTTATTTGCCCAAAATGGATACATGGATATGTATATATTTTACTATTGATTCAAAGGATTAAAAAAACTCTTTAGAAGGCTCACAATTATATAGTTGAAATACACAGAATGCATGGATCAGTGACCTTGTGAATTTTTTCCTCATGTTTCACAGTAGGTTGAGTCAGTCAAAGCTGTTATAAATCACAGAGCTGTATTCCCAGTCAGAAGCCCACCATGTCCCTTAGAGGTAGGGAGGGGAAATCTTTTGACTCTGCATTGTATCTTTCATGCATAACCCATTTTCCCTGGAATCAAACCAACTCCATCCAGAGAGAGGAAAACCCAGTGTAAAAAGCAAACTAAAAAAGGCTTTGATGTAGTTTAGTCCTCTCTTCTTAAGTCAAAGATTACTACATTGCAGAGATTACTATGAGCAAAGTACTTAGGCTTTGGTCTCCATTTGTCAAGCTTTATAAAACAAAGATAGGATAGTTACAAAATATAACAAGTCAGCATTTCCTTTTCTCCTGCTACCCATGATCACTTGTTTGCCGGTGCCCTTAGCAGGTAAATGTTTTGATGGACCCTCTGAACTGTACTAAACGCCCAGAAACACTGAATGTTGTTTTGGATGCACACAACTATCAGACCAAAACACTCAAAACCTTCTGAAGAAAGGTTACAGCCTATTTAACTTTAAGACCACGGAAATGCTTGTGTACTTGTTACCCTTTATGAAATATTTTCCCTCAAAACCTATGGAGTCTCTAGAAAACTTGTAGGCACTGCAATGAGAAATACCTTTGTCAATTGCCATAATATTTGGAAAAGGAGGTCTACCTAAATCCATCTAATAAGATGCAAAGTTGCAGTTTTCTCATGTCTATTTTCTTTTATCCTCCTTTTGACTAAATGTCTTTACCACATGCAGAAAACCAAAAATATCTATAAAATTACAATGAAACATGGGGGAAAACCCCTCAGAATTAAAGAGTGAAGCCACACATTCATCATGTTCATAGCTACACTTTTACAGAAAACTGAGAAGCACAAGTAGCCAAACCATGCAGATATAAATAATGAGGTGCACTAAGGAAAACCCACATCTGTAAGCCAGGGTGACAGTCAGGAGAGGCTTTTCAAATCTAAAATAAACCCATAAAACAATCACTGTACAATGATGGCATCACTTCAGAATTGTCTCCAGCAGTATTTCACTTGCAACAGAACTACAGCAGCTGCCCCTCCCACCCCAATCTGTCAGTAAAGCAATTCTAAAGAGAGATGAAACATAGTCCACCTGTGATACTCTGCCCTTCTTTTATTAATATGAATAGCAAAATAAATACAATAAATATTTTTTAAAACTGCTTTTATGACAGGGGAGCTTTGCTGGTTTTCCAAATTTTAAATATGTCTTAACTTTTAGATATTTCTATTCAAACTCTCTGGTAAACTGGAGTGTGGCACAAATGTCTTCAGTGTTCATCTCCACTTTCAATGTCTCTTTCGGCACCTGGGCTAGAGTGCATGACTTCCAGCAAATTAGACAGAAATGGAAATGAACTGAAGCACTTTCTCCACTAAATCAAAATGTTCAGCATGATGAAGTGAATGTAAAAATATTCATTTTTTCACTAACTCTTGATTATTTTTATACCATGTCTTTCAAAGTTCCCCATTTTCTTCAGAAAGTTTAGACATTTTTAGCTTGCTACCACTTTGGGGGAATATCTGATCAAATGTTTCTTTACATTTCAACCTAATCTTTTAGCATTCACACATTCTGCAAAGGACTAAAAACTTTGTTATACATGAAGCAAGACGTTAAAATGCAATGAGGAATATCGCCTCTCTAAGAAAGTTTACTATGCACTCAAATAAAACATTTTTCTGCTGCTTTTTAAAATGCTCAAGATTATATTCTCACTCAAAATATTTGCTTTTATCAAGCATGTAGCCATTTGTAGCTGAAGCCCCATCTCTGGCAAACTGTGGGTTAATTACAGCTAAGCTTCCTCTCTCCCTGCTGAACAGTTCAAGGGGATAAGGAGGCAGTTCTGAAGGCAGCAACCTAATCAGGTCTAACGGAAAGCAAGCAGAGAACCATCAGAACAGCAGCTTGTGAGGCTGTGCAGGACTAAAGGGATGCAAAAGAGTAAATGAATCTGAAGACTGGAAAGTCAAAGCCTTGCTAGGGCTCCTGGAGTTTTCTTGGCATTGTAAATCCAGTTTGTGCTGCTTTGATTGTTAGCAATATTCTTAAGAAATATAAACTGCACTAATATTCTGCACTAAGATCTCAAAAGCCAGGGGAGGTTTAGGCTGGATGTTAGGAAGTTCTTCACAGAAAGAGTGATTTGACATTGGAATGGGCTGCCCCAGGAGGTGGTGGACTCACCATCACTGGAAGTGTTTAAGAAGAGACTGGATGAGGCACTTGGTGCCATGGTTTAGTTGATTAGATGGTGTTGGGTGATAGGTTGGACTTGATTATCTCAGTCGTCTTTTCCAACCTGGTCTGGTCTATTCTATTCTATTCTATTCTATTCTATTCTATTCTATTCTATTCTATTCTATTCTATTCTATTCTATTCTGCCCTCCATGAAAATACTCAATTGCGGTAACTATTTTCCTTCAGTTTTTCCTTCTAGGTTATATATGCATTCCTTTACAGCTGACATATGTCTTTATTCCAGCCCTGTCCTTGAAGCAGTGCTGTGAGCTGGGCTGCTTTGGCTTTCTGGGGAGTAGCTCAATTTAAGTTGTCCTCCTCCCTGCACAATCCCATTGCCCCCATTTCACTGAGCTGCCCCTAATCCAAAAGTGGTTTTGAGAGGAAAACCAGGCTATTTACTTCTATCCTTTCCTTTATTATTACTTTTTTAAACCAACACACTAAAATACAGACGGTATCAGCAGGGAGAAGGAATATGTGATACAAATACTCTGTGTGGGACATTTACAAAGCAAGAAAAGACATAAAGAGAAGCTATGTCCTTCATTAACTTTCCTATGTATAGAGTATAAATTTCAGAGCCTGTTTTCTGCAAGTGAACTGTGAGAGCATTCAAATGAGAAAGCTGAGATGCGGAGTATTTTTTTTTTCCAATTAAAAAATTTCCCAAATCTATGAAAATGATACTAAACTTCCTCTAAGACAACAGCAGAGGCTAGAAAACCACCAAAAGTGCATGCAGATGTTTAATGATGCTACATCTAACAGATGAGGGGTTATATAAATAAACATATAGATAAAAGCCCAAAGTTACAAATTAACAGAAAAGTTACAAATTGGTATCTATGCATCATTGTCTTGGAAAGCTTCCATTCTCAAAGACAAAGATATTCATCATTTGGTGGCCAGCTCAGGCTTCCAGCTTTGTATTTAAACAAATCCATGTACCATCATCATACTCTTTTTATATCAATCTGCTAGAAACCCCTATAGAGTTATTTTTAGCAGATTGTGAGATAAACCACAGTTTAGCTTGCAAAGTAGCCTAATATGGCAAAATGTTCTTGGTGAAGACCAAACGCAGTCAGCATCACTCTTCCCCCTATACACAAATCAATCTCTAAGAGCATCCCTTATTTTTTCCCGTTTACTGTGCAGGATGTCTGCATTAGCAACAAAAAGACAGAACTAGAGGGATCTTTATCATGTTGTCCATTTTGATAATCAAATATAAAGTGATTGCAGAAGAAAGAAAATGGCCCAAGAAGAAAGTAGTTGTGCTCAGATTTGTCAAGGAAATATATTGGCAGACAATCACTTTAAGAGAAACTAAAGCTTAGTATTAGTTTTTGCTTTCAGGCTGAAACTGGCAAACTCTGGTCTCAGTCAACTCCAAATACTTGAGGCCTCATGCTTTTCAGTGCCATGTTTCCTTCTACCATGTTGGCAGTGGGAGAAAGGTTTAAAGTGGATCTAAGTCTCAGGCACTATGTGTATGTTTAAATATTAACAATGATGATCTTAAAACTAAAAATGTTCCAAAATCCACTGGATTACTTTGAATTTGAGAAAAATACTCATTTTGGCATGTTGGGGGGGGAGGAGGAGGGCAGGGATAATTCCATAACAATTTATGGGAACAAGATTGAAACTAGCAATTAACACAGACTTCTGTCTTTAGTAATTATTCATATACCTGTGTAGCTGATTATAAGTCATAGCTCCAGGCTGTCTGCCTGCATTGCTAGGACACAGACAGCAACCTTCGCTAAATTGACTTCACTGGCTACACGCTCATGCTGCAAGAGCTGTTTTCAAGGACAGATGTACAATGTTATATGGGTAAAGAGAGGAGCAAATTAAAGATGGGTGTTCTGTCAGGAAAAGGACTGAAGACCTTATGTCAGCACTGCCCTACATTAACAGGGCCGCAGATTTTTAACCCTTCACCACCTGTTATTTAGATTTAAGAAGCACCTTCCTTATACAGATAGCAACTGTCTCTTATCAAATACAACGATGAAAATACAGTAGCTCAGAACATTTTTCCAAGGAAATGACTACAACCTAAAATATAGTCCTTAATTCTGAGAGCAGTGATCAAATAAAAGAGCAGTGCATTTCCAGCAATTTCAGATATCGCAAACTTCTCAATAACTAGACAATGTAGGAGACAAAATTATCAATTATTTCTCTGAAATGAAACCATGTTTATTGTAACTACTGAAAATTAGCCCCATTCCCTGATGTGACTAAAAATATGCTATGGACAGCATAGCAAATCTAACATAAGGAACAATCCTACATGGGGAATTTGACAAAAGACCTAAGAAGTTTCTATTCTTTAACATAGTGAATCTCTGCATACACAAAACAGCAAAGAAGTGTATTAGGGGCCTTAACCTCCACCCTCACCCCTAAAGCACCCTTTTTCTATATCTGAATACAGAGAAACACTGAAGTTCACACATCAAGATTTTTTAATACCTTCGACCATCTGTTAAATAATTTACATTCTGTTAGAATATGCAGCAATAGTACAGCTATGAAAACATACATTTACATAACCTCAGCACTATCCATTGGTGTTTAACACTACTTCTTACTTCTCTCCTGCAACACTGCATAGAGAGTTTCTCAAAAGTAGTGTTTTAATGATGCACAGGCACCGAAAGGAATTTTGTCCGTAAGAGACACTTTGAAATAGACTGATCAAGTCAAGAATCCTTCCACTTCCACTGTGAATGACAGGAACTGCCCTCTTTTCAAACAACATGCATCAGATAGTCTTTCTGTCCACTGCATACAACACACTACCTTGGTGAGCTGATTGTCCACAGCATTGTGAATCAAGCAGTTCAGGGCAAAAGCTTTAGGATGGGAGGTTTGATTATGACCTATTTTTAACAAAGGCTTCAAAGTAAAACCAGAAGAATTCTACACCTTCCCATAAGCTATAAATGTTTTCCTTTTTGTTTTATATTTAAACCTACTGCTAAGCAAACTATGTAGTTGAACATATTCTTTGGAAGCATAACCAGAAATCAGGATTTTTCATCACTTATTTTAATTTCTTAAAGTACTTTGAGAATACATACCAAGGTAACTCCCCTTTAAATGCAACACCTGAAGTGAAAGTTCAGGTGTAGTGAGACAAACTTAAATGAGATAAGTACCATCTGAAGCAGACACTCCAATTTAAATTTTGGACACTGCAACTTCAGAGATTTGGCCAACTTTCTGGAAGTGCTCAGTCTCCTACAGCTCAAAGTTAGGCATCTTTAACATACTTCCCATTGAGTATTCAAGAGCTAAGGAACCACAAGTCATTAGTCTGCTCTTAACTTTTGACCAAAGAAGTCACTGTCAAGTATTTACTGACTACTGCACCTTTCAACACTTTAGATTAAAAAGGGTATTTAAATGGGGCTTAATACATGTTAGTGTTACTCTGCAGGCCACTTATCTTGGCCTGGAGGACTGCTGCCCAGAATATGCTGTGTAGGCTTTAAAATGACTCACATCAAAATCTTTTGAAAAAGATGTACTATACTTTCATGTATGCAAAGAAAAAATAGTAGATTCAAAGCAAATTGCTTTCACCAAAGGTAGAAGAAAGAAAGTTACAAAAGTAACATTTCTTTTTACTTTGGGAAAGTGAATAGTAGACATATTTACAGAAATATATGTCATCATAAGGAAGAACCTGCCTTAAAGACAGTTTCTGTGGTGAGAAATTAGAGATACTAAACCTTCAGGAGGCAGGTACTTCCAAGAAGAAAAGACAAAGATCCTAAAGTGCCTCAGATGTCATTAAAACCATTTCTTTTCTCGCACACTAACTTAAGGCGGTCCTCTCCAAATTGCATTTTGCTTGCTTTGAATCACCATTACCTTCTTTGAAGACATTCTTCTGGGTGAAGGCCTACAATTTTAATATTTGTGGCCCAAATAAAAATAGATCTTATATTCCAGTAACATCTCCATTCCAATCTGCCATCTCTTTCTGGCATTTGATGGCAGTTCTTACCACCGCTGAAGGAGCAAAATTCAGTGAACTAAGTCTCCTCACTTCAATCAAAACAGAGTAAGAGGGGTCTGCCCTCTGGGGAAAATGGAAGTCAGCTTTACAAAAACATAACAGAAAAATTGAGTACCCTTCAATACTGTTCCTTAACAGCTTCATTGTTTAGAAGACAGAAATGATTGCTTCAGCATGCAGTCGTGTAATGCTGTTGGAAATGAACTCATGCTCCCAGGAGTATGGGGGAGAAAGGGGAAAATACAAACTTGTTTCACTCGCTTAATTTTTACATTAGTGGAAAAGGAAGGAAGGATGAGAAAGAGAGAGAATCCTAGTTTCTCAATAACTCATCATTTCTATGCTCTACTCACATGCCAGACACATGCCTCTAACTGCAAACTGTCTCAAGGTACACTATAAGCAAACTATTTCAAGTAAACAATACAATTTTCATTTTTTTCCACACAGGAAGAAAACCTTTTCTTTGGTTATCCATGAATGCAACCAGGATTCACTTCAGTTTTTCCTCCTTTTTGGTAGCAATTCTTCCACAGAAAAGGTTTTAGGAAGGATGGGAGTAGGTGATGACTCTTGCTTCAATTTTTTTATCAGTGTCCAGGGAAGGCCATATATAACAATACTTCTAACTTAGTTCATCTCTATTGATCTGTGATCTCTCTCCACTGTCTTCAGTAGGAAAGCAACAGGACACATACAGACACACATTCTTGTTTTTCTGTTGCAACGTAATTTACGTTACTGAATGTGGTTTCCAAAACAACATAAGAGATCAATCAGCAAGAAATAAAATGCCTTTACATTTGGAGTTACTTAAAAACAAAACAAGAGAGCACATACAAGTAGTTTCCACAGTTTGGGAGTGAGTGTGCAAATCCCATCCATTGATGATGAGAAAAAATTTTGTCTTGCCTTAGGTATCACCACTGCCATAAGGAGACATTAGACAGGCTGAAGATGTACAGGTCCAATGTAATTAATATTACTATGGCTAATCACTCTTGTCCAGAGATCAGTACTATTTGTTAACTTTCAGCTCTAAAAATACAACTAAGTTCTTAAGACTCTGACAATGCCTTATATAACAGAAACAATGATTTATGGGCATTCAAGAAGAAAAAAACAAAAGTACAAATCGCCACAGCACACCACAGGAAGGCAAGTAATAACTCTGAACCTACTAAAATGTGGAACATAATTTACATGATTCTTATAAAATATTTATGTTACTTTCAGACAAAGTATTGACTGAGATATTCGATTTTGTCAAAAACATGAAAACACTCTCTAAATAATTACATCAGATTAAAGAGCTGATATTTAAGCAACAATGCTTTTTGAGGGTAGTCATCCTGCCACAGAGGACTGTAAAGGTAAGAACAAAAGATGTGTGAAAACAACACTTCTATACCGTGGTTTACATTACTGAAGATGACTATGTCAATCAACTACCTAGCAAGTAAGCTCAAACACGGACAGCAAATCTGAAGGAAAATCCACGCATTCTTTTAACTGTTGCATTTAACTGCCAGAGCACCCGTGAAAGACGCAACTAAGACAGGGGAAGCAGCCACCACAGCTGCTGCCCTCTAGCTGGGCAGAGCTGAGAGGCGGTAGCACAGGGAAGGAAAAGCTTTAAAAACTGAGGTGTGCTTCGGGGAGGAAGCCACATTGGGAATTCTGTAACCTGGCATGCTTTCCATTCTGTGTTAGTAAACGAAACAGAGACAGAAAAGAAGACACTGCTGTCCAGAAACTTATGAAATAAAAGCAGTACCCACTCCCAATGCAATTGGTGATATTTACAGAGCAGGGAAAAAAAAAAAAAAAAAGGAACAAGTCACTATTTTGAGCTCTGTTTGGGAGGAATTAAACACATGGTTAAACGATGGTTAAACTGAAATATTTGGTTAAATTTGGTTTCTGGCTTCTTGGTTAAATTTGGTTTCAGACAAGAACTTTCAGCGGCAAACTGCAGCTAGTCCAAAAGCTCTTGCAATTGAGTTAACACTGTTCATTTGCGCAGGAGGTTCATCGCTTTTAAGAAGATTATGTGAAAACCAGGATGAAACCTCAGGACTACGACAAATTCTTTATCCTCTGTCTCCAAAATAGCAGCAGCAAGAAAACAATGGTGTGATCAAGGCAGTCGGGAGACTTGAGACAGCAGCTCCCAGTACTGTAACAGGGTTAACTCAGCTCCCATCTCTTCCTTTCCAACCCCTGCTTTCCTTTACCCTCTTGTCTATCTCAGTTACGAGTTCTTCAAAGGAAGGACCTTCAAACAGTGTGCAGAGTTGCTTAGTGCAAGTGGCCTTGATCTCATATGGCAGCTTTGAGAGCCTGAGTGAGTAAAATCAACACCACAGCCAAGCAACACTGCATAGGGCATCAGAAAAAACATACATTAGATCCTTTGAAAAGTTCTGCACATTATACTTTGGTGACTGCAGCACATGAAACTACTTTCTTAGGAGAGAGTACTTTGACTACAGCCAGTATTTGGTACAACAAATGTTTAGCGAGCTAAAGAATAGATTAAGGCAAGAACCAAGTTTTTTAACAACTTGTTTTAAAAAGGAACATTTATATTTGAAGAAGGTTAGGAATTACATTTCTCTTTAGTTTTAAAAAGATGAATCATTATAATCATGGGTGTGACTATAAAAACTGAATACCAGATTTTGTTGACTTGGTTAGGTGGACTTTTGCTATGGTTTGGGGTTGCATTATGGGCTGGGTTATCTTGTTGCCATCAGTAGCTGTTCAGCAGCATATACAAAATGAGTGCACTGATCTCAGTTCAGCTCACCTGCCTACACAGTCAAATTTGTCACTTGAATTCAACCTCTCTGAAACCTGTTTTGATCAAGAAGTAAAGGACTTATAAGCAACTGGAGACTGTCTCAAGGTCATCAGATGTTGTCCTTGTGGGTGACTTTAACTTGCCAGATATCTGCTGGGAACTTAACTCAGCAGAGAGGAGGCAGTCCAGAAGATTCCTGGAGTGCATGGAGGACAACTTCCTGATGCAGCTGTTGAGTGACCCTACCAGGGGTCAAGCTCTGCTTGACCTGCTGTTCACCAATAGAGAAGGGCTGGTAGGAGAAGTGACCATGGGAGGCTGCCTGGGGTGCAGCGACCATGAGATGGTGAATTTTTCAATTTACAGGGAGATAGGGAGGAGCACCAACAGAACCTTCACCTTGGACTTCCGGAGGGCAAACTTCAGCCTGTTTAGGAAACTTATATGCAAAGTTCCCTGGGTATCAGCCCTCAAGAACCGAGGGGTCCAGGAGGGTTGGACCTATTTTAAACAAGAGCTCTTGAAGGCACAGAAACTGGCGGTTCCCATCTGCCGAAAGATGAGCCGGCGGGGAAGTCGACCAGCCTGGATGAGCAAGCAGCTCCTGGAGGAACTAAGGGAAAAAAAGAGGGTGTATCACCTTTGGAAGGAGGGGAAGGCTTCTCGAGGTATGTTTAAGGAAGTTGTCAGATTATGTAGAAAAAAAAATTAGAGAGGCAAAGGCCCAGTTGGAGCTGAGGCTGGCCACCTCAGTGAAGGACAATAAAAAGCACTTTTACAAATACGTTAATGCCAAAAAGAAGGGCAGGATGAACCTGCACTCCCTATTGGACCTGGAGGGGAACACGGCAACTAAAGGTGAGGAAAAGGCTGAGGTCCTGAACACCTTCTTTGCCTCAATTTTTAACAGTGAGGCAGGAGGAGTTCAGGACGAGTGGCCTCCTGAGCTGGGTGATGGGGTCAGGGAGCAGTGTAACACCCTGGATATCCATGAGGAATTAGTTTGGGACCTGCTGAGCCACTTGGACACTCACAAGTCCATGGGGCCAGATGGGATCCATCCTAGGGTCCTGAGAGAGCTGGCAGGTGAGCTGGCCAAGCTGCTCTCCATCATTTTCCTCCAGTCCTGGCTGACCGGTGAGGTCCCAGATGACTGGAAACTGGCCAGTGTGGTCCCCATCCACAAAAAGGGACGGATGGAGGAACCCGGAAACTATAGGCCAGTCAGCCTGACCTCAGTGCCAGGGAAAGTGATGGAGCAGATTATCCTGGTGGCAATAACTGCGCACCTGCAGGATGGCCAAGGGCTCAGGTCCAGCCAACATGGATTCAGGAAGGGCAGGTCCTGCCTCTCCAACCTGATCTCCTTCTATGATCAGGTGACCCGCCTGGTGGATGTGGGGAGGCCTGTGGATGTGGTCTACCTGGACTTCAGCAAGGCCTTTGATACCGTCCCCCACAGCAAACTGCTGGCTAAGCTGTCAGCTCGTGGCTTGGGCAGCAACACTCTGCGCTGGGTTGGGAACTGGCTGGAGGGCCAGGCCCAGAGAGTGGTGGTCAATGGTGCTACCTCCAGCTGGAGGCCAGTCACCAGTGGCATCCCCCAGGGATCAGTGCTGGGCCCCATCCTCTTCAGTGTCTTCATTGATGATCTGGATGAGGGCATTGAGACAGTCATCAGCAAATTTGCAGATGACACCAAGCTGGGAGCAGATGTTGGCCAGTTAGAGGGTGGAAGGGCTCTGCAGAGGGACCTCGATCGGCTGGACAGATGGGCGGAGTCCAATGGGATGGAATTCAACAAGTCCAAGTGCCGGGTGCTGCACTTTGGCCACAACAACCCCATGCAGAGCTAGAGGCTGGGGTCGGAGTGGCTGGAGAGCGGCCGGACAGAGAGGGACCTGGGGGTGCTGATCGACATCCGCCTGAACATGAGCCAGCAGTGTGCCCAGGTGGCCAAGAAGGCCAACCGCATCCTGGCCTGCATTAGGAATAGTGTGGCCAGCAGGAGCAGGGAGGTCATTCTGCCCCTGTACTCTGCTTTGGTTAGGCCGCACCTTGAGTACTGTGTCCAGTTCTGGGCCCCTCAGTTTAAGAAGGACATCGAGACACTTGAACGTGTCCAGAGAAGGGCGACAAGGCTGGTGAGAGGCCTTGAGCACAAGCCCTATGAGGAGAGGCTGAGGGAGCTGGGGCTGTTTAGCCTGGAGAAGAGGAGGCTCAGGGGCGACCTCATTGCTCTCTACAACTACCTGAAGGGTGGTTGTAGCCAGGAAGGGGTTGGCCTCTTCTCCCAGGCAACCAGCACCAGAACAAGGGGACACAGTCTCAAGCTGCACCAGGGGAAGTTTAGGCTCGAGGTGAGGAGGAAGTTCTTCACCGAGAGAGTGATTTGTCATTGGAATGGGCTGCCCGGGGAGGTGGTTGAGTCTCCGTCCCTGGAGGTGTTCAAGAGGGGACTGGATGTGGCACTTGGTGCCATGGTCTAGTTGTGAGGTTTGTGGTTACAGGTTGGACTTGATGATCTTCGAGGTCTCTTCCAACCTTGGTAATACTGTGATACTGTGACTTAAACCAGATATTTCCTGGTTAGTTTGTGCAGACTTACATCACTTTTTAAAGTTTGCTTTTTAAATGTTGCAACTGTCCACAGTTAAAGAGAATTTCATACTTAGGGATTCTGCTCTGAGAAGTGTGACTTTTTTTAAAACTTCACTTTACATCTGTCATCTAGTGCTTAATAAGCTCTTAATCAGTAGGCTGCATCCTTGAAACATTATCCCTTACCTTTAATTTGGAATGTTTCTCATTTAGTCTTTTTCTCCCCCACTAAAAAAATCTTTTAAAAGTGACTTAGCAGCAGCAATGCAGCAGAGCACATCATACTTTTATGACCCATTTTCACTTCTGCAGACTAAGATCTTCATCATGGAATCACAGAACAAAAGAAATAGTATACTGTAGAATATTATCTAATACCACAGTGTACCAACAACATACACACACAATCTCTCTCCATGTGTATTTTAATTCAAGTTAATTTGCAATATATATTTTAATTCTATCTTAAATGCCTGAATTTCCATCACCAAAGGAGGGTTTTCCAGGGGTTGGGGTTATTTTTTTCGTGTGTGTGTATTTGGGGTTTTTTGCTTGTTTGCCACTGTTTCCTTTTTGTTGGTTTCTCACTCATGGAATAAAACCAAAAAAAATCTTCAGAAATTCTGACATCCTCAGAAATTAACTTAAGTCTTTTGGTACCTTTACCTAACATTGCCAATATTAAATATTCTACTTCTGTCATGCAAAAAGAATAATTATACCACTTTCTCCATTCTCCTCCCAAATGTAGTACCATTATTACCATTATTCATAGTCACTTTTCCTCTCGCATGTATCTGTTGCACTGCTATTCCAGGCAAAGACCTCTAGACACTGAGTGATCAGAGGATGCGACTGGCAGTGTGAGTCCTCATTTGGTAGGACAGCCAAACTGCATCATGCTTTAAAACAACTAGAATTTTTTCATATTCCCTCCAACTCAACAGTAAAGTCGCCAGATCAGCTCACACTGCTACTTTTGATCTAATAAGAACTCAAGTGGGACAGCAAATAACCCTTAGATAATAGAGCAAATGACATCCTTGAATAAGAGGCATCCTAAAGATTTACACAGAAGATTAACAAGCAGCAGCACATTTTAAAATGTGTACTTAAAACTGGCACTCAGTCTCCCCCATAGAGTTGAATAAACAGAGCAATTTCTCACCGTCTGTGCACTAAAAGCTAAGGCAAGGGAAAAAGTTTCTGCTATATCTACTAGCAAAAAATGTCTGTGCATATATTGGCCTTTCAGACATACGTGGTCTTATGCTTTGTCACTTCAGAGCAGATGTTTAATTGGGAGGGAATGTTTTTAAACATCTGTAGCCAGCATCTGAGAAGTCAGATGAAGACCACACAGAGCCTTGAGGAAATTAAAAGTGCATGCAATTATGTCACTTCCTAGAGTGTGTATTTAGGAGAATTTTAAAAAATAAATAAAACTGTAAGTTTCAATAGAGAAGCTTCCAAATCCTTCCTCTGTCCTTATTTTGATGCCTTCTGCCTTAGAAGAAAAAAACTGGTCCTTTGGCAGATATAAAGTCCATTAACCTAGTAACCAAGGTTTGGCCAGTAAGAGACACTGAATGCCCCCAAAGGAAAAAAATACGAGAATAAGAACCAATTTATTTTCAAGTCTTATGGAAACAAAGCAAATATTTAGAAGATGAAACATTACTCAGTCCTAGTGGGTCTCAAGTGTATTGCAGTAACTTAGGTTTAATGAATACACCTGCAGCACATACAACAGCACAAGTCATCCACCTAGAAGAGCCAAGGGACAGGCTCTTCAGAGCCTGCAACAGTATTGTTGGTGTTACTCCCCAGACTTGAACAACTGGGCTACCTTGTTATTTCTAGCTACATCTTTCAAAGGCCAGGTTCTTCACTTCACAGAAGAGCCTAGATAAGAGTATTTAGCTAAGTGTTTTCTACTTGGGTAGCTGCTACAGTGGGAGAGGAAAACAGAAGGTGGCAATTCCATTGCAGTTTTCAAAACTGCTTTGCTTAAACAGAGCATCATCTAAGAAATCAGAGAGTTAATAAATGTCAAAATCATAATTTTAGCCTGCAAACCTTAGCAAAATAAAGAGCATACTTCAATACAAATAAAAATGCAGCTTGGTTTTGATACCCTTCTTTTTAGAAGTTATTTATTAGTGTGCTATACAGAGGTAGAATTCTATTGCCCAGCTTGAACATAAACTTTTTGCATTATTAAATGCATAAAATTAAATATTATTTCACTATACAGTTTATTATTGGAAAAGTTTAAATTTAATTAGGATCAAGACAAGATAGTCATGGCTTAGTTCATGCAAGGTTTGTATAGCAAGAGAAAAATCAGAAGGTTTCATGAAAATTGTAGTGACCAATAAGTGTAGTCACCAAAAAGTGACCAATAAATATTTTTCTAAATTGACAAAAGCAATCTCTAAAACCGTAAAAAAACTGCCAGAGTGGCCCAATGTCAGAAATGAAAGACTAGAAACCAATATGGTGGTGTACTGTCATCATACATCCACTTATATAGCTGACGTGCTTTGGCTTGATAGCACAAATCTTCCTTTGATCCAAACTATAGACTATGGCTGAGGCAAGAGCTAAAAACCTACTAATAAAACCACCACAAAATAAAGGTAGTTTGAAAGAGGAAGAAGGTGCTTCATGACATGCCATACTGTTTGCAAGTCCCCTGGTCTTAAGCTTGCTATGGAAGGCATCTGTTCCTCTGGAACTACAGGAACAGCACACCTGATGCTGCCAGCTTTATAAGATTGTACAGAAACTTCTCTGTACAAGTCAATGTGCATAGATTGCCAAGCTTGCACATATCATTTCAAAGTACTGTGGTACCTTTATTCTCTTAGTACTACAACTGAAACATGGTCTTCACCTCCAAGAAACAAACCAAACACAAGTAGTAAATATTCCAAGAAAAAAATAATAATTGTTAAAACCTCAGTGAAAAACTTCTATTTTTGTCCTCCATGGAAATCATAGTATCATAGTAGTATCATAGTATCAGTCAGGGTTGGAAGGGACCACAAGGATCATCTAGTTCCAACACCCCTGCCATGGGCAGGGACACCTCACACTAGATCAGGCTGGCCAGAGCTGCCCAGAAATGATGCATTACCTCTGTTTGTAGCATACACAGTTTTGTTTTGTTTTTAATTACTTTTTTAAAAAGTAAAAATTCCCACCATCCAAACCAATGAACTAATTGCTATTAACAAACAGCCAAAGACAGAGAAACTCTTATCTCTGATGAGTTATGATGTCCCACTCAAAGCTGACTCAGGAATTAATGTCGTCATTTCAGAAGAAACAAAACAGCAAAAGATTCAATCTTTGGCAGCTTTTAAACCATCTGTTCCATACTATTTTAATCACTTCTGCTCAGTACAGAGATTATAGGTTTCAGTTCATTTGTGGTGGAAAAACAAAGAATATAGCATTTTTGGAGTGCATAGGGGAAACCCAGAGTCCTCCCAACTACTCTGAAACTCAGATATTTGAAGAAAGCAAAAGGCTTACTGCTTGTGCACTCCAGCACAATAAAAAAACCCTCCCCCTCCATAAGGGATTCCTCCTGTGCCTTGAAGCAAACACAAATTGGAATGTGCCACATTGACCTGAAAAAAGGGGGATATGGGGAAGGAGCTCTTATTAGCCATTTTATTATGGCAAAACAATTAGTACCATTCCAACAGAAGAACTCAAAAGTTCCCATTGCTATTTGTTGTGGAAAATTGCTTATTAATGTGAAGAATGTGTTTCCTCAGCTCAAAAGTTGCAGACTTTCCATGAATTTCTTGTAGTACTAAAAGGTCAGTAGGGTAGAAGCAGCAGTAGGTGACTTAAAGTGATAAGCATTGTCTTCTCTGTAACACAGTGATTTCTCTTCCCTTCTCTGCATCCCCAAAAGAAGAGCAAACAGTTCTCTGAGATGATAAGCAAACAGAAAAGGTTAGTCCCACAGCTAATTCAAATAGATCTTCTACTAAAAGTGTTCTCTGTGCAGATGACTGTGATCAACACAAGCGCTTGTGTTCGCCTACCTCAGACACACATTACTATTCCCCTATACCATCTCCATCTTTCTTGAAGAACTGTACTGTTACAGTTTCCACTTCCCACTGTGTCTTCTTAGCACTTCTAAGGGGACCTGACATGGCTCTGTGCTGCTTTAAGCTGAAATACTGTGTCAGTTCTTTGCAATGGAAAGGCAAACATGTCTTCCTTGACATCAAAAGCCGACACAGTCTTCTTAAAAACACTGCAAGACTTATCAAGACCTCAAATGGCTTAAGATGTGATCTAAGAAGCACGCAGGTGAAAGGATTTAGTGATATCTCTATGTAACCATGTCAACTTGACCAAGCTGAATGTCCCACTGAAAGAGAGGTTTTTCTACTTTAAAGACACTCAGTATTCCCATGATCAGTAACTCACATATGTTATCATTTAATACCAATAGCAAAGGAACAACTCAATTCCATGAAGGTCAGCATGCATTTGGCTAAATGGGGTCAGCCCTTTTGTTTGCATGGCCTTCAATGACTACACTGTTGGTAAATACATAAAAGGCATTATGATTTTATTTTTATTAAAATTTTTCAAACAGTGCAGTGTAAATTCACACTTAGTGCTTAGTATGTTCATCTAAACTGGCAAGAAATGGAATACATTGATAAAAATGCTTGATTTCTCCAAACAAAGCACACACAAAAATAAAAAAATTAAGTATAATCAACAGTACATGTAAAGTATAGAAGACATCCAAAGAATATAAATACTATGAGTAAATATCTATATTAGATTATTAAAATACTGATAGTAAGTGCTATTAAGGTACAACATTTGTTACGGTGCAGAATAAACGCCATATGCTTGAGGCTGAGAACACAGTAACTCCTAAGTATGTAAACTGAAGAGGTAGAAAAGTTCCCTTAGTTTACAGAGATTTGTGCAGCCACTTTTCATTGATGAGGGATCCACTAAGTGGATTAATCATCTCTGATCTCAACATGCTCAGACGAAGGTTTCCACAAGAAACATTTCCTGTACTACAGTAAATGAAAACACAGTGAGGTACTTCCCTTCCTCTTTTCCCCTCCACTTTATTAGCCCATTTTAGGGGATTTAGCATTCTGTCTGGCATATCCAGCTACTGAAAACCTCTGGAAATCAGGACCTGAGTGAATATTATATACCCCTGGAGGGTGCCATTCTGAACCAGAGAGGGACTGTAGTGATCTATTTTAGGGACAAAAATGTCACACTCAGTAGTGAGGCACATATCCTGCTTCACTCTGCCCTGGAGGTAACAGCTCTAAAGGTCAGAAAGCAATGTCTTCTGGAGATACTTCACTTCAGCTTCTCTAATAAGAATGTGTGATTAGCCTTTTGAATGAGAAAGTTATTTAGAGATCATGGGTGTACTTCAAACTGCACAGACTCTGCATATCCAGGCACTTTGGATGGTTGCTTGCCACAAGCACTTAAGGTGAAATTTGTGTCGTTTCTTAAGAGTCCGCAACGTGCCTCATGTTCTTGCTGTCTGCAATGTATGAAATACAAGTCATACCACTTGTTCTTAACTGTCCCTTAACAGCAAGCCCAGAAAAAGAAAAATGATAAAAGGAAAAGAATGGAGAGTGGGAAATGGATTTGCTCCTCAAAGAACTGTTAGCAAATGACTGTTTTCTCTCTTCAACTGACAGTTTTCTTATACTCTCAAGTATTTATTTTTGAGATGCTTCCAAACAAAGATTTCAAAGTCCTCATGCAAACAAGAGCCTGCATGATGGCTCTAACAGCCACCAGCTAGCCCTTTGAAGCATCTAGGGTAACTAAGAATGAAAATCCAGTTAGCTAGATGTAGAAACAAACAAACAAACAAAATCCAGACAAGTCTTTAGTGAAGCCCCAGTTGTAACTCAAGATGACCTCAGGTTGCATGTTCTAATCATAGAATCATAGAATCAGTCAGGGTTGGAAGGGACCACAAGGATCATCTAGTTCCAACCCCCCTGCCATGGGCAGGGACACCCCACACTAGATCACGCTGGCCAGAGCCTCGTCCAGCCTGGTCTTAAACACCTCCAGGGACTGGGCCTCAACCACCTCCCTGGACAACCCATTCCAGGGCTTCACCACTCTCATGGTGAAGAACTTCTTCCTCACATCTAGCCTGAATCTCCCCATTTCCAGCTTCATTCCATTCCCCCTAGTCCTATCACTACCTGAGATCCTGAGAAGTCCCTCCCCAGCCTTCCTGTAGGCCCCCTTCAGATACTGGAAAGCCACAATGAGGTCACCTCGAGCCTTCTCTTCTCCAGACTGAACAGCCCCAACTCCTTCAGTCTGTCCTCATAGGAGAGGTGCTCCATCCCTCTGATCATCCTCGTGGCCCTATAATCATAACTAAATCTGCTCACTTAAGGTGATCTTATTAAAGTTTCCACTGTAATCTGTTATTTATTTAGACAGCTTCTATGTATAAAATGACTATGCCCCCACTTTCATCCTTCTGTTATCATGATGAGCATTTCAGATACAGGGTAAGTTTCTTCACAGACTTGAGCAGTTGCAGTAGCTGTTCTGACTCTAACGTGGGAGATCACAACAGAGGAATGCTGATGCTTTGTCTCTGACAGTATCCCAGCTCTCTTCTTAGAGAACTGCCCCTCGTTCACTGTTCAAACAGCTGCTCCTTCTCTTTTACCTTACTTACCAAAGGGAACCAAATCAACCCAAAGCTCTGATGTCAGTTACAAGCCACCTGTAGACCATACTGCTTTGGACTGTGAATATAGATGCTAACTGGCATAAAATACATTACATGACACAGACAAATCCTGATTACAAGGTTACCCATTGTCTATGGAGGCAGCCTGCACGAGTAATGAACCACTTTTCCAAAAGCAACAACTGGGGAAACTGATGTAGAAGCCAGCAGGATGGAAGGTGATTTGTTTTTTTAAAAACCCACAAGGATATGAATATATAAATGAATACATCTCATCGTCTGGTATCTACAGGAATATGATTAAATTTAAGCTTTAGACTTAGGCAATT
The DNA here is from genome assembly GCA_033816785.1 of Picus viridis. Lineage (NCBI taxonomy): Eukaryota > Metazoa > Chordata > Aves > Piciformes > Picidae > Picus > Picus viridis. Next base: position 26,836,345 of record CM066586.1, read on the forward strand.
ACCAGAGAATTGCAATTAGTAGATAATGTGTATATGAACAAAATTGTACCTTTTAATAGATAAGCCTATATTTATTTAGCTCTCTTACCTTAATGCTTTTGATAACTTGATTAACTTCCTTTGTGGCCCCTAAGTCCCCATGGCCTGAATTTTACCAAGTGGAAGAAACCTGATCTTATGCAACACACCTCCCTGATTAATCCCTTGTTAGTAAATCAGGGCAGATTTACTGTTATTTAGGCAAGGAGAATAGTTAGAAGCTCACAACCAGACCCAGCTCATTTATGAAATGTGGCTGAAATTCCCACGTGTGTTTCTGTGTCAGAAGTATCACATCCTTTGTATTTCTACAGGGGAAATTCTTATTAGGCTCTTAATGATTCAAGGCCAACAAATAAGGGGTCATTTAGTTATGACAAAAAAATCAAAATAACACATGAAATCAAAGGAATTAAAGCTTCTTCGGTATGACAGGCATTCCTCATTTAACACTTCTACGTACTTGTTTTATTTCTGATTCTGTTACCAAATTGAATTACTAATTTGGCTTTTGGAGACTGGACAGCGGGATCAATTTTGTAATCGTGGCATCAGGAAAAATGAAGCTGAAAAGATTACTGCATTGAGTACAGTCTTACCATACTGCATGGCATACTGCATGAAAGAAAGGTGCCTTAAAAATACCAGAGATCCAACTGTCATGTTTGAGGTACTGTCAGCAAAGAAACTTTTAATACACTGACAACACCGTTCACCATTGAAACTACATACTTACATGTAAATGCATACATACACGTACACACATACACGTACACGCATACATACACACACACATACATACACGCACACGTACACGCACACGCATACATACACGTACACGCATACATACACGTACACACTAATACACGTACTACATACATACATGTAAATGCATACCTACACGTACACACATACACATACATGCACACATACACGTACACACATACATACCTGTACACACATACATGCACATAAACGCACACAGACACGTACACACACACGTACACTCACGCATACATTTACATGCATACATACACGTACATGCATGCATACACGTACACACATACATACACGTACATGGAGACATAGATGTACACACACGTACATGCATACATACACACACATGTACACGCAGACATAGACGTACACACACATAGACGCATACATACACATACAGACACATACACATAAACGCATACATAGACGTACACACATACATACACACGCGTGCACACATGCACGTGCAGACACATGCACGTGCAGACACACATGCACAGACACACATGCACATACAGACACACATGCACATACAGACACACATGCACATACACACATGCACATACAGACACACATGCACATACACAAATACACATACCCCCATACATACACGTACACGCCCACATACACGCCCACATACACGTCCACGCAGACATACACGTCCACGCAGACATACACACACATACACAGGTTCACATATGCATACACACATACACACACATACACACTTACACACACAGACACACACACATACACACACGCATACACACACGCATACACATGCACATGGTGTGCCTGAAAGAAAAGGACAGGGAGGAGACAGAGAGAGTATCTAAAGATCTGGATCAGCACCCAGGGTTCCAGTGATGTCTTGCCTGCTCTGTTCTTTGTGTCTTCCTTGTGGTGGGTGTCAGTGTTTCCAATTCCTTCCAAGAAAGGTCTTGCTTCGTGACTTGGTGTATCCTCCAGTGCTGGAGGCAGTGTCTAGCAGTGTCTGAATGTGTGAAGGTGGACGGGCAGGGTTAACCCTTTACACCAACTGAGTCATAAATTGCAGAGAGCCTGTATTTTATTACCCTTTGCACAATTTGCAGCAGGCTTCCTTATTTCAGAGTAACAAATGCAAACTTTGCAAGGAGGCATGACCTTTCATCCTCTAATGCACTCCAAACCCTCCCCTGCTGCCATATTTTGTTCCTGAACACCAGAGGACACCACTAGTGACAGGGTGCCAGGCAGATTTAACTCATTCACCACCACTCTTTGGGCCTGGCCACCTAGCCAGTTTTTCATCCAGTGCAGAGTGCACATATCCAAGCCTTTTGCCATGAGTTTCTGAAGGAGAATGTTATGGAAGACATGTTTCAGAGTCTATGAAAGTTACATTTTTTGAGGGATATTAATAATCTCACCAACTCTGAAGTTAGAGGACACAGTCTCAAGCTGCACCAGGGGAAGGTGTAGGCCGGATGTTAGGAAGAAGTTCTTCATAGAAAGAGATTGGCCCTTGGAACGTGCTGCTTAGGGAGGTGGTGGATTCACCATCACTGCAGGTGTTTAGAAAGAGCCTGGATAGGCTGCTTGGTGTCATGGTTTAGTTGATAAGGTGGTGTTGAATGATAGGTTGGACTTGATGATCTCAAAGGTCTCTTCCAACCTGGCCTATTCTATTCTATTCTATTCTATTCTATTCTATTCTATTCTATTCTATTCTATTCTATTCTATTCTAAAAAATTGCCAGCAGGCAGACCTCAGAAGAATTGATGGAGGAAAGGAGGGGTTTAAACTTCTTCCCATCCAAAAACTCATGCTTTAGACCAGTAATGCTCCCCTATTATTCATTGACTGAAAAATACTGATTCAGCAAAGAATTTAAGCATGTGCCTAAATTTAAGCAGTTTAATTAACTTTGACGTCAGTGAGACTACTTGTGTGCTTATAATTAGATACGTGCTTGCTGAAGCAGAGCCCATCTGAATAGAATCTCATTGACTTTAATTTGGCCCTTTGTCTTTGCTCCTCATTTATTCTTTGGAGTGACTGAAAGATTAGTGCTAAGGTTCTGATTCAGGAATGCACTTGAACAACTCATCTTCAGTCACAATATGCAAAAAGAGGCTAAGCACATCTCAAAAAATAAGCATGGACTTAAGTGCTTTCCTGAATAATGGCAATTTCATTACTGAAGCACAATGAAAGAGTAGAGTTATTTCACTTGTACTGTAAATTGGGTGGTCTAGTTTTTCTAAGTCACATTATAAAAAAAAAATAATTATGTAAATAAAGAGCAAAACGTTGTGCTCCACATACTATACATGAAAATTTACAAGGAAGCAGCTACTTCATAGAGAAATTAATTCTATACAGGCATTGGTTTTCACTGTTATTAGTTCTTTCAGTGTGGAGGAGTCTGCTGTATTTTACTTGTTCATTTGAATGATGGCATTTAAGTCCAATATCTGTGGTATTTTAAAGTCATGTGAAAACAAACATAAAATAATAAAGCATTAGGTGAAAAGAAGAGAAAAAAAAAGGAAAGAAAGACAGACAATGACATGAAGAATGAAGAGAACACGAACACCACTGATCCAGACAACAGAAATAACAGTTCAAATCCTAGAGGTCAAAAGGCAGCTAGGTACCTCCATAGCAGACACAGCGGAACAAAACCACAAGATCAAAGCCCCAAATCCTTCCAGGCTGCTCAGCTAAATACCTTTAGGGAAAAATCTGATGTCTTTTCACAGGCCCATGCAATTGTATTCAGCACACAGATAGCATCTTGAATATGACCATTCTTTGGCGTTTATGGTCTTTTAAAACATGGAATACATGACAACCATTATTAATTGCAGGCACAGCTAAGGGAGGATTTGAAAGGACACAAAAATGTACATGGAAAATAGAAGGAAAACCATGAAGTGAATTTGCTATGGAATACACTACAGAAAGAATTACTTGAAATAAACAAGGAGCCCCAAAGTGTACTTTTTCTAAAGACTCTCTCCTGTCTATGACAATCCTCACCTACAAACCGCACCACAGGGTTTCCTGACCCTGTAACACAGGGTGGGACAATTTCACTGCACCAGGGTTCACCGCTTACAGAATGGCTGCCAGGTGCCTGAGCTGCATCAAAAGCAGTTGGAACAGCAAGGGATTTGTTATGCAGTTTGCACTAATTGTACTGGCAAAGACATAACCAAAATACCAAGATGTTTTTGAAAAAAGCATTAAATCCTCATTGATTAAATGATTTTTCAGAAACCCTCTTTACCACTGTGTGCATGTGATGAGATGGCTAGTCCTCCATTTCACAGAATCATAGTATCAGTCAGGGTTGAAAGGGACCACAAGGATCATCTAGTTCCAACCCCCCTGCCATGGGCAGGGACACCCCACACTAGATCATCAGAGCCTCATCCAGCCTGGTCTTAAACACCTCCAGGGATGGGGCCCCAACCACCTCCCTGGACAACCCATTCCAGGGCTTCACCACTCTCATGGTGAAGAACTTCCTCCTCACATCCAGCCTGAATCTCCCCACCTCCAGCTTCATTCCATTCCCCCTAGTTCTATCACTACCTGATATCCTGAGAAGTCCCCTCCCCAGCCTTCTTTAATCAAGAACTGTTGGTACACATGTGAAGTCCTGCTTTCAAAAGAATATTGGGGGGAAAAAAATTAAAATATCCAGTCTCAAATTACACTGAAGAGAAAGCTGATGATACAAAGCAATCAACTGTCCATCTACTTAATGAGTGCATTTGGAGACCCAAGAGCAGAATTGGAATGTAACAGTTGAATTAGTAAAGCAATATGCTTTAAGTGACAGAACTAAAACAATTCTTTTCAAGGTGTTTAGTTTGCTAAGACAGGCTGACATATGGGGTTGGAAGAGATGTAGAAGAAAATGCACCTAGCTAGTGTTTTTATTTGTGAAACTACTATTTGCTTATTAACTTGCACATGCCACATGATTACCTGCAGACCTCATAAAACTTCATTATCCCCTTCCCATTACTTTGGATTTCGCATTACCATATGATTGGGTTTCCCTGGACACATCTAGATTTTTCATCTGAAAAATTTTGGTTTTACCCTAAGATTCAGGCTTTCCCATAGTAACCCATATGCTGGAGCAGGGAAGGTTCCACGTGAACATAAGGAAAAAATTGTATATAAAACAGGTAAAATGCAGATCAGTTTCCAGATCCCAAGCCTAGCACACAATTTCACACAATTGTCTTGAAATTACTGAGAGCAGTACAGAGGAAGGGGACTCCTTGAGTGGCAGCTATCATACAATACTACAACTGCTTTGTTGCTCCCAGCTCACAGTGATAGAGGCAATTGGCTGCAAATGAACACAGAATTTCCTCTAAAGACTCCATCTTTACCGACTGATTTTTCCACATTCTGAACAAAGACAAAACAGTCTCTCTTTTCTTTTTTAAGAGAGTTTTGTCTTTCTTCTGTTCTGGCAGTTACTAAACCATATCAGTCTAGCCCTTCTCCAGCTCACCGTGATGCTCATCCTGGGTATTAGTTGTATGTTTTGCTAAGTTGAATAAAATTTAAAATCAGAATTTAAAACCAATTCACTGCCCTGTAAAGCATACTAGGTGTTGCAAGAGAACAGAGAAAGGAGGCTCATACAATTTTGGTTCTAATGAAAATCTATCTTAAGTCTTTGCATTTGCTCTCAAGACAGCACACTCGTGACAGAACTCCAGTATCTTGTTGCTTTTTTGGTCAATTCACAGTTACTGTAGTTACTGCTAATTATTTAAAATGAACACTTGGCTGTAATACTAGAAGACCTCTACAGCAAAACTCCCTTACTGTTTGCAATAGTATCTGGCTTTTCAAGGGCCACTAGGACCACTCCAGGATTCCCAGTGGAAGACAGCAACTGTTCTAACTTTTCAACAATTTACATCTCCCAATCTCATTTCAGACCAGCCGTAAGTCATTTTTCACACTGAGAACTTAGAAGTCTCTCTAGTTCTTTGCTGTAATTGAAATTGCTTCTGTAGTAAATACACTAAATAATTTGATTTCCCCCTATGATAGAAAGACAGTATCTTCCAGAGTGAACCAGATTAACATCATTTGAGTCTGTAGATTTTAAACCAGGCTAGGAACCAGAAACTAGGGATTGGTGTCTGTGGCTGCAGGTTTGAATCTACAGGGCCCTAAACAGGGCTTTGGGAAACCACACAGACAGTATTTAAAGGTATCTAATTTGTCCTGTCCACTAAAAGTTATCCTAGCACATGTCAAATGCAGGCATGTTTCAAAGAACTAAGGAATATATTGAAGAGGGTTGCATTTAACTATTGGCTTGATTACATATTCTGCAGAAGCTAACTTTCTATACGAAATGCTACTACTTTAAGTTTTGATGTCAGTGAATCTCTCAAGTCAAGCAGATACTCTGTTTATACAAAATACAAAGAAACACTGGTTCTTTGTAACAGTGCACAGAATAAAGCAGATATTCACAACAACAAAGCACAGCTACAACAGAGATACCTACTACAGACAGATAAAAGAGTCAAGATTTCCTTAGGACTGCAGAATATCCAGGCATCTTAATACTTGACAATTTTTTCCTTCCAGCACACCATGAGCCCCAGCCCCAACAACATCAATGGAGACATCTTACAGAAGCAGAGCCATATTCACCATCATTGACTTGTTTCTTGGACATCCAGACTTCCTCAAAACTCTGGTTTAACTCAGAAAAAAGATTCAAAACAACTGAAGCTTCTAGTCTCATATTCACACCTTTCTGCAATTACTAAGCTACTGAACTTCAAGACATTTGGTAGTGGGTTTTTTTTTTTGTTTTTTTTTTTTTTTTTTTTAGAAATTTCTTCCATTTATTTGTTAAGTCATGTGCTATTGGCAACTGCTACAGAGCATGATTTAGCATATCCAGATGTGTCACACTTAAAGAAAGTATGTATTTTTTAGGATATTCATAAAGATTCATAATGACACAAATATCCTTGCAGTTCCAATTAGATTATCCAAAAATAAAACCATCAGAGGAAAGTCAATTTGATGGTTTGCTTTACACATGTTATTGAAACATATAAGTGGAGACAAAAAGAACACATGAAATGGAAACAATCTAGGAGCCTTATCAAACATGAACATAGTAACCTCTGCTGAACGTCTCAGAAAAATAACACACATTATAAGGAACAATACTGCATTTGTTTTGGGAACACATCACTTAACAGCTCTCTTTAAATTTGTTTTATGGTACTTTCTGATCTTTCTCCTTGAATTCCCTCTCATGAAGAGGCACAAAGACTAATATAAATTATAGTAATCTATGATGATGAATCTTTATGATTTGTTGATTATTCTTCAACTGATATTTAAATGAATGTATTTTAATCACTTACATAAATACCTTACTTTTGACATACCTTAACAAGTGTACTTGAACATGAGCATTAGAAAAGACAAAACTTTGCAAGACTTCTCAGTATGGAAATCTCTCTTTTTAAAGAGAAGAGCTACACATAATGTCTTGTCTACTAAGTAGTGTGTTTCACAGAGTGTCATCTCTAGAGTACTCAGAGCAGGAACTATGCTTGAAGGGTGGACTCCATGCCCCAAATGAACCTGCAGGAATTAGAATGGATCTGAAATTTTGGCCAGTGGAATCTCAATTGAATTTATGAAGTGAACTTGCTGTCCTGGAGTGTGATGATCTGATAATACAATACAATATACCAGGTTGAAAGAGACCTTCAAGATCATTGCGTCCAACCCATCAACCAATCCAACCCACCTAAACAACTAAACCATGGCACCAAGCACCCCATCAAGCCTCCTCCTGAACACCTGCAATGAAGGTGACTCCACCACCTCCATGGGCAGCCGATTCCAATGGGCAATCACTCTCTCTGTATAGCACTTCTTCCTAACATCCACCCTAAACCTGCCCTGGCGCAGCCTGAGACTGTGTCCTCTTGTTCTGGTACTGGCTGCCTGGGAGAAGAGACCAACTTCCGCCTGTCTACAACCTCCCTTCAGGTAGTTGTAGAGAGCAATAAGGTCACCCCGAGCCTCCTCTTCTCCAGGCTAAGCAACCCCAGCTCCCTCAGCCTCTCCTCATAGGGCTTGTGTTCCAAACCCCTCACCAACTTCGTTGCCCTTCTCTGGACACGTTCCGGCAAGTCAACATCCTTCCTAAACTGAGGGGCCCAGAACTGGACACAGTACTCGAGGTGCGGCCTAACCAGTGCAGTGTACAGGGGCAGAATGACCTCCCTGCTCCTGCTGGCCACACTGTTCCTGATACAGGCCAGGATTCCATTGGCCTTCTTGGCTGCCTGGGCACACTGCAGGCTCATGTTCAGTCTACAGTCAACCAGTACCCCCAGGTCCCTCTCAGCCTGGCCACTCTCCAGCCACTCTGACCCCAGCCTGTAGCACTGCCTGGGGTTGCTGTGGCCAATGTGCAGAACCCGGCACTTGGATGTGTTAAATCTCATGCCGTTGGATTCTGCCCATCTGTCCACACAATCTATGCTTTCAGTTGTTAAGCCCTCCAGCAGCAAAAAAAAGCTACCCATCCCCATGGAAGTTGTTTTGTTATTGTTCTCGTAGTTGGACTCCTCGTGAACTTCTTTGAATGCCTCCAAGACACACAGGCTGATAAAAGAGCAGTGACAGGAAGGTACATTTGGATGCACTGCAGCTCAAAAGGTAACACATTCAGGACTGCATGCTGTAAGCTGAGAAAAGGTAACCTGGAAAGGGCAACTGCCATTCTGAAGAGTTTGCTTTCTTCTCTCCCATGAATATATGTATGCTTTCATAGCTGCCTCCCTTTCTCCTTTCCATTTGTGACTTACCTCATGTTCAGAGGGACAGATATATTACTCAAAACAAAAAAACCCTTCAACATTCATACTGAGATGAAGCTCTATCTCCATCTCTGTCTCTATCACCAAATTTCAGTTGCTCTCAGCACATATAGGGTCCTTGAAGCAGAAGACAGGAAACAATGATAGAAATCAAAAGAAATGTCTGGAGAATGATATTTTCAGTCCAAGTGAAAGTGTGTTGTATACACTAGGAAAATATATTGGCCAGGAACTGCATGATGAGCTAATTCACTCTACACCTCAAATCCACAGCACAGTAAGCATTTGAGTAAGTACCAGCCTCGTGAAAATCCAAGCTACAGACTGAGAAAGCAGCAGAGCTAGCTTGCTGCTGTAAATCTGCAATTTTCCTAACTGCTACAGTATAGGCATTGGTGCAAGCAGGTGCCAACCTGGCAACAGAGTTTTATTGCTACATCTGTCAAAGTCAGAATCAGTACCATGGTAACAAGGACCTGTCAAATATCAGAAAACAGGACAGATAAAGCATCTGATAGTCTGGTTGTACAGAATAAAGAAGCAGCAACTCAGCTGTGAAACCTCTCTTATAAAGATCAGTACTGAAAAGCACAACAGAGAAGTGAATACCAAAACTTCAATTTCCATTCCAGCAAAATAATGCATAGACATGAGGTCCTAAAACTCACATTAAAGAGGAAGAGGAATTCTCAACTGGAAAGTAATGGCAGTCTAGCACAAGTATAATTATGTTTCTTCTAAGAGTAGAAGGAAGACCAAATGCATAAGCAGGCAGACATCTCCCAGGAAGGGAACAAAACAGCTCAAACAAGTAAGCCCCAGTGGGGAAGAGATCTCTCATTTTTTATATGCTCCATCTTTTTATATGCTCCATCTTGTTTGAGAGCTGACTCCTGACAAGTCTGACATGTGCCAAGCCAACTTCACAGAGGCTCACAATACAGGACATAATTTCCCAAACTGCAGGTTATTTACAGTTTTGTTCCGAGTAAACTCACAGGCAAGACAAATGGCCAAAGTCCACTGTGTCTTCTGTGGGATTCCCTTTTGGTAGTCAGTGTGAATGTGGCTGTTACACACTACAGACATGCATTAGTGTGCTTGCCACTAAGCAACAGTACTGACTGTGCTTCCCCTTTGGTCAAGAGAAACACACAAATAAATGAAACTAATCCCATAATCTGAATGAACTAACAATTAATTACTCATTTTTCTGTAGTACACATACTATAAATCTTTAGGAAAGAGAGTCTTAGTTGCAATAAGGGCATATTTTGCCAATATATGTTCCATAAAGAATTATTTTATGCACACAATAACTAAGCATCAGTGTCCCAGCAAAAACCATGGTTTCCCTGTGCTACAGGGGAAGAGGTAGCTTCTGTCCTGCATAATGTTGAATTTAATTAAACCAGACAAGCAAAAGAGAGATGGAAGGTGTATATTATCCTTGGTTCAAAAATAGGAAACTACAAAAACAGAGAGCAAAGTGCAGGACGGCACACAGTCAGAACCTGTGCTAAGAGCTGGAAAGTAAACCTACAGATCACCTGGAATGTAGTCATCTTCTGCATCAAAAGGTGTCTCAGAAGGTAACAGCTAAAAGAAAATAAGGTCTTTATTTTAATGAAAAGTGTCAAGTGGACAGTTTTAGAACACTTAGCTCTAAGTGCCAAGCATAGCAAGGTAGCAAGAATATAGGACTACACAGACAAAAGGTTTTTAACTGGCTTCTGACTAATCAAGAACCACATTATGCAGTCAGCTTCATATGTTTATTTTTATCCTTAAAAAGGCAGTTTAATTTTTCTGTTTTCCTTTCCTCCATTCGCTCCCTCTCTGCAGTCATTCTGATTGAAAACCTTTTCCAAATGCAGCTGCCCTAATAGTTACAGTATCACAGTATCACTGAGGTTGGAAGGGACCTCGAAGATCATTGAGTCCAACCTGTCACCACAGACCCCATGACTAGACCATGGCACCAAGTGCCACGTCCAATCCCCTCTTGAACACCTCCAGGGACGGTGACTCCACCACCTCCCTGGGCAGCCCATTCCAATGACGAATCACTCTCTCGGTGAAGAACTTTCTCCTCACCTGAAGCCTAAACTTCCCCTGGCGCAGCCTGAGACTGTGTCCCCTTGTTCTGGTGCTGGTTGCTAGAGAGAAGAAGCCAACCCCTTCCTGGCTACAACCACCCTTCAAGTAGTTGTAGAGAGCAATGAGGTCACCCCTGAGCCTCCTCTTCTCCAGGCTAAACAATCCCAGCTCCCTCAGCATCTTCTCATAGGGCTTGTGCTCAAGGCCTCTCACCAGCCTTGTTGCCCTTCTCTGGACACATTCAAGTGTCTCGATGTCCTTCTTAAACTCCCATTTGTTTTTGATGACTTATTCAGTTTACACCAGTATATTTTTGTGCCATCACCCTTCTGTGGACTCATTGCTCTTCTTGGTTAAAGCTTTTTATTTTTTAGCATTTGCACACATTTTATAACTCTGCTCAGATTTCATTTAATGCACAACCCAAGCCAAGCTCTTCTACTCTGCTTTCTTACAGCTGTCTACTCATTCTTATCAGCCACCTTCCTAAGTCTGTGTGCACTATTTGTATTTCTTCTCCAGTCGGTATGAGACCATTTTGACTTGACTGATTTTCTGAAAATCTTTGGTGAGAGACATGAGACTGACAATTCATATGCTATTTCTTTCCAAATCCAGGCACGTCGATCATTTAGTCCCTTCAAGCTGGAGGGATGCCATAAGATTTGGCTGCAGTAAATTCCATTCTGTGCTTGTAATTCTTTTAGCTGCCTCTCTCTGCCATGTCTCCACAGATAATGTGAACATTATTACTGGAAATGAAGGCAAAATGTTCATCTAGTCTTACAGACCTCCATAACCTAGATGTTATCCTCATTTTCTACCTTTTTCCTCATTTTCATACTGCAGCCTCAGTTTTTCCTCTTCTGTATTTTCTGTAAGTTTGATTTGATAATACATGAAACTACACTTTGCTTAATCTATAATATTGCTTGAAACATGGCAGTAGACCATGATAGATTACATACCCTGATCAGGTCATGCTGTAGGTCTCAGTATCTTGCCCAGTGATGTTTTAACATCATCATTTGCCGGTACTCTCACTGCAAACACCTTTGTTAACCTAAGATCCAATTTACTCACAGCTTTGGTATATAATATCCACTATGAACAGTCATTATTTTACAGTTAACATTGCAATGATGAAAGCTAAAGACAAAACCTAATGTAAAACCCTTAAATACCAGAACATTTAATATAAAGTTAAGATTATTAGGTAATACTGCTCTTGAGAAGCAAAATCAAAAGGTTATCAGCCAGAGCCTACGGTACTGGAAAAAAAGCAATCTCAGAAAGGGGTTGCTTTTTCTGCTATCAAACATCTAACACTTAGCTGCCCATCCAAGCTATCACAGCATTTGCTTGCTGTAGTTTCTCAGTGACTGCTAAAGCAACTCTTCTGCACAGTTCTGCCCTCAGGCTCTTTCCCCCTCTCTTCACAGAGACACCAAACAATGTCCTTTTCTGACAAAGCTCCCTGTATGATCTCATCCTGTCGTCTCCTTGTCAGGCCTCAGCTTGGCCTCCTGACAAAAGCAAAAGTAGCCACAAGAGCAATGGAGTTCAATAGCTCAATAAAGTATTTTACTCCCAACACCTGCCCCTATTCCTTCCCCCCCCCCCCCCCCCCCGTATTTTATAACAGAAAATTCTTCCTTTATTTTTTTTATAAAAATAATCTGATTGGTGAACTGTTTCACTTGACCTTAAAATAAAGCTACCAAATTACTCAGAATCTTCTATGAGAAGGACAAAAGCTGTTAATATGCTCAGAATAGGTCCAAGCAAGCACCGTTCAGAAAGAAGGTATTTTTCAGGCTTAAGGAAATGAAACAGGCACATGCAAACACCCCTGTGCTCATACAGTAAGAGCTACTGAGGTTGCTGCAGTTTCAAAGCAAATGAGCCAGCAGCTAACCTGCTGGGCCATTCCCTATAGGTGTCACAACAAGGCAAAGGAATTTGCCGTGGAAGGTTTGGGGAGTAGCTGTCACCGAAAGAGAGACAAATACTTTTAAAGGCTTTGTCATTTGTCTTCAGTGTGGGAAACACTGTATTTGAACTTCTCCTGGGGCAGCAACCCAGATGCAGCAGCATGGGCTAGAAGAATAAAAGGAGCACAGCTATTATTTCAGGTACAAACACCAGAAAGCCAAGACAAAAAGCATAGTCATTAAAACATCATTACTATTTAAAAGCCCATGTGACAACTTTTAAATACGTTTCAGGGCACACAGGTCTCCCTTCAAGGCATTCTCCAAAACAATTTTTATTAGCTAACTGCCTTAGTGGTCAAATAAAACAAAACAAAAAAGCGGGGCATCCAACACTGTCTCAGCAACACCAAAGGTCCTGGATGGGAAATGCTAAGGAGCTAACAGCTCTTGGGGTATGTTCCCCTGCTTTCCCTGAGCTGAGGATGCACTGCCGGTGAAAGCTACTGTCACACCTGGCTCCAGCCTCTTATCCCTCCCTGCTTCCCCCCTCACTCTTAACTGTATTCTGATCTGCCATCTGCAGCTCCTGTAATCATTCCTCAATCTCTTCAATTTAGCAGGGAGCTACCACCAAAACGTTTTAAACCAACTGGGTTGAAATAGTGTGGGGCCAGTTGCAAAAAACAAGTTGTCCAAGCAAAACCTCTTCTGACAGTGCAGGTCCTTGAGCAAGCTGAGGATGGGAACTGCCAGTGAACAGGAGCTGGACTACCAGTGGCACTGGTTCAGTTGCCTCTGCAAACCAACAGACCAGAGAGACATCAGACTGGGGTGATGCACCTGCTCCATACAGCAGAGCTGCAAAGCCTGCCAGCCACTACTGCCAGGTCACTCCAGGCATTTCAGCCTGCAGAACATCAGTTAACAAGCCTTGTACTAAGCAGAGAGGTACCAATAGCGGATGACCCTTGAAAGGATTTGGTGCAAGTGTTTTCCTCAGTGTTTGCCTACTTAAATGTATTTTAATTTATATTCCTTACATCTCAATGTCAGAGCCTAAACAATATATATTAAAACTGTTTCCAGAGCAATCCCTATGGTAGCATTAAAATCATGCTTGGAAGAACAAATTCAAACCACTGTAAATTCCCCTTAAGCCAGGAGGTAGAGGAAAATAAACATTTATTCATCAAAATAATGCCATTTGAGATTTACATCAGGGGACTTCTGTAGCAACATGACTGGAAAAGGTGTTCAAAGTGTCTTTCAATAGATGTAACAGGAGAAAAAAAAAAAGCAAAGGACAATCTCAACATTTTTATAAAACCTGAATGAGGGAGCAGAGCCACTGTTGCTTTTGAAATCAGAAAATGTTACTGCACTCAGATATGGAAATTAATCCTTTCAAAACCAGTCAGGATGGTCTGGAATGACATCACATTGTTAATTCCAGCTAGTCAGTCTTTCAAGTTGCCCATTCAATGATGCAGCTTTCATACTTCATATGTGAATGTGATAGCCTTATTTCATTTTCACAAAATATGTTATGGTATGCCCCAAGTCTATGTATTTCACAGAGACAATAAGAACGCTACAAAATACAGTGTAGATGGCCATGATGAACTCCCTGGAATAACTGGTGAAACAACTGCATACATAATACAACTAAAATAGTACTAATCCCAAGTATTTACAATCACTGGAAATAAATTAGTTGTATATGCAACTGGGAAATACGAAGCAGAGCAAAGGACTGAGAAGATTTTAGAACACACTGAGAGAAGAGCACATATTCTCATTCCCAGCTTTCCAGGTATTGTATCAATTAACAATGCAAACACTGAAAACAGAGCTGTGAAAAAAAGCATATATTCCCCAAAAATAATTACTGGTAGAAATCATACACAGACACTGGTCTTTTCTAGGACAAGATGATAGATCAGCAGTTTTTCAAGACTACCCTCTCATCCAAGCCCTAAAGGTAAAGTGCTCCAGTTCCTAAGACTCACAACCTCACCTTCACTAACACAGTGATAGAGGCATAGCTCAGGAAGAATTGAAAAGAAAGAGGGTATGACTATTTTTAATAGGTATCTTTTTGAAGGAAATGAAGTTTTAACGTCTCACTTAATGCACACATAGCTGGAAATACTCTTTAAAAACAAAATAAAACAAAACAGAAAACAAGCAAACAAAAGAAATCAAGAAGACATATAATAGCTAACTATTAGAGAAACCTACTAGAAATTCAGAAAAATATAAGATTGTCTGTGATCAATGGAATATTTTGTCTTCCCCATAGTTTTCCCAGATGAAAATGGGATGCTTTATTCAACATTTAGTAAAATTGACTATCCCTTCCCATACAACAAATAAATCAGTAAGTCTGGTGAATACGCCTTGGTGTGAAAGCCACTTCTGCAGGAGGAACTGCTTAGAGCACTTGGGACAAAACATAGGCATAACTAAAGAAGCTTGGAGCTAATAAAACCTGAAAAGGAACAGGAAAACAAATTTTAACACCCAAACAGCTGACTACAAATTATTGGTTTGGAAGAAGATAACCTTTTCTTATATACTAAAAGGGGACTGCATACCAGTTTAGTACTAAACAGAAAAGTTATCCATGCTCAGTCTGGAATAGAACAGTTATCTGCCTGTTTTCCAAGCCAGTGCACATTATGTTGACATTCTTCAGCTAAGAAAAAGAGAACCAGAATTAAATGCTCCAGTTAAATCAAACACGTGAGAAGCAGAAAGCCCCTGAAGTGCATTTTCTGCTTTTACTACACGGAGAAACAATGTCCATGCATCATGATCAAATGTTGCTACTTGATCAGAGCCCTGTAACAGATTACTGCTGTAAAATGCTGGAAAACTAGCTACTTAATACTATACCAACAACATTGCCACCTACTCTTGGCTCAAAATTGTAAAGCTAACAACTAGACATACAAGGAACTGTGGTACTTGTTTGCAGAGACACATGCAGTTAAGGAATAAAAACTTTGCAATAGATCTATCAAGGTCTGCAGAATGAATGTGAACGATTTAGTGGTTGACACATGACAGAAAATCAATCATTTACCAAGATGGAGGGGCCTGAGTGTGTTCATTCCCACCATGAAATTACTGAACATCCGTGCTTCTGGAATAACATTTCATCCATAACATCAAACAAGGCAATGAATAGTACTAGTTGCAGGAAATACAGATTTCTGAAGTCATGTATCCCCAAAACAGCATGACATTGAAATGCTAACAACAGCAGCACTTTTACCACCAAATATAGTTTTGGTTTTTAAAGCATGCCAGACAGTCGCAGGTAGCATTTATTCAGAATACAACCATTCAAGAATCAGTAATACACCAACAAAAGACTTTTCCTACCAGCTGATTTTGGAGTGAATTTGTCCCTGTTGGCTGCACATACTGCCAGTAGCCTGTATCCCAGGTCCAAGTCAAATCCCTGCTGAGCTGCCACACGACTAACCACCTGCAAAGGGAAAGAAAGAAAACTTCATTAGGGGTTACTTGAGCACTTCGCAAAGTTACATTAACCTGCTCATGAGCACTAATGTTAGGAAACTGAATCTGCTGTGATAGCCACAGTACAAACTTGGTATAAAGGCAATTGCCCTCCAACAGTTTCCAGTACAAGCACAACAAGCTGAAAATACAAGTCTTCTGGTGATCTGGTTATTTGACTACTCACCAGAAGAAAGGAAGTTGGAGAGACAGTGCTTTCCAGAAGAAATAATGCTAGGGAAATGTAGGCAAAGAGCATACACAATGCATTTTACTGTAGTTCAGACTTCAGGATAAGATATCTCTAAGTCTCTGTTCTCTGTGTCACATGCACTTTCTGGCCCTGTTCTCAAGAGCAGCGCCCAAGTCTTTCAGGTTAAAATGCCCTCCTCCATACTGATAGACAGTGTTCTACTACGCTGTGATCAGTGTCACAGTTGCTGCATTTCAACAATACTGTACTGGGAAGCACATTTGCTGCAGATTTAGAATCAATAAGCCTGCATGAGAAGTAGTTACCAAATACATTAAATAGGGAGAGTTTTGACTGCCCTAGAAGGACTTAGCAAAACTAGGCAATCAAAGATTGCAATTAAAGAATTAAAAGAAGTCAGCAAGTTCTCCAGGTCAGTAACACAGTTTTCAGACAAGAATGTATCCTTGTGAAAATCACCATAATATAAACACAACACTGTGATTATTTTGGCAAACTGGGCTGAAATTATGCACAGCAGAGCTTTGATATTGCCTTCTCATGGTACAGGTTGACTTAGGACTCAGAGACACAGATAAAATAGATTCTTCTTAAAATTGCCATTATTGCTTTGTATTGAAACAATGCAAAGGAACTCCACAAGAAACAGAACGTCATTTCTTTACATGAAGCAAAAAAAGTTCCTGTCCTAAATAGCTTACAATACAAGAAAACACCATTTTCCCATCCCTATTTCCATCTGAAAGCTTCTTTCCAAAATTATGACACTGCAACTACCTGTGTCCTGGGCTGCTTCCTCACAAAAAGCAGCAATATAGGACAAAGCGAAACAACAACATATGTGATAACCTACAAATGGTAAATAAATGCATTACTCTGCCACACTAACTCAAAACTACCACACAAATCTTATTATTCTGAACTTCTTCCAACATCCACTTTCCATAATGAATGAGAAAGAACTGAATCACCTTCTTAAGGAAGAATTAGCATTAATGAAGTTCCCAAGTTGTTTTTTGTTGTTTCTATTGTTCCTATTAATTTAGAAATTACAGATTCACATGTTTTGAATTAAGTGGGAGTGTCCTCTCCCTAACGTTTAACTCTCTCAATCTAAGCATTGAGTAGAGAGCTTCAGGAAAATGAAATGAAAAACTGAACTAATCAGTACAGTCATACACAACCCTAGAACACACCTTCCATTTTATCTTCTGTTTCTGTTACAAGTTTTTGAGAAGAAAAAAGGAATATTTTGTGATTAAAAAATGCAATTTTTTTTTTTTGCAAATAAAAAACCATTTCCTACTAGGTAGATCACACTACATTTAAGCATCTGATTGTTTTTAATATCCTGGCTAAGATTCTAGGTCAAAACTTGCAAAAATTAGGTAATAGGAAAGGCACAATCAAAAGAACAACATCAGAACAACAAAATATCTCATATTCCATGCTGAGTTAGCAATAACGTGAAGTGGTCTGATACGAGGTACATGAGACATACGCTTGGAAATCTAACTGCTCCCTTCCTACTTCCAGCATTACCATAGTTCAAGCCACTGACAGGTGGCTTAGAGAAGGGATCAGTTAAGTCGGCAGTAGATTCTTATAAAAAAACAAAAAACACATCTTGTTGAAGGCTCCTGAGGGTATCATCTCATTAATGTGTAACACTAATGAAAGTCCGTTAGGCATCATCACAGAAGAAAGCATTTCAGAGTGCTAATCAGCTCTGTAAAACAAATGAAAGTCTTCCCACTATCTGTTTTGAAAAAAGCAGTAAAAGAAGTGTTTATTTTGAAGCTGCACAAGAAGGCAGGCAGATACACCTGCTTACCAGTGAGCACATGGCAACTTAACAAATGCCTTGCCTACTTATGTGCTTTGTTCATTTTAAAAGACTAAGCTACAAATACTGAGACCTCACTGGCCAGAGGCCAAATAACTGGCATCTTCAACTGGCATCTTACTAACTACAGGAAACATTCTACAGGGTAACTCAAGAAATACGGAGAATTCTAACATATGAAGTCTATGAAAGCCAATCTATGATTGCAATATCTTTACTGAATGGATTGCAAAGTCTGGGTCCATTCAGATTCTAACAACAGGCTGAGGCATAACCTGTGACTATAATTTTACATTAGTTTTATTTTCTTAATTTCTTTGCACTGCTATCTCTCTTACGGTCAAAAGCAGAAGCCTCCAGGTAACAGGGTGGGCAGCCCCAACACTGACTGCACCTTGATGGCCACAGCATCATCCTGCTAAAGCTGACCTCAAAGCGAGTGAAGCTATATCTTAGCACGCAAGCACTGCAAGCAGAAGACTAAGCATAAGAAAGCAGAATTTGAACTTAGAAGTCTAGAAAAGTCAAAGTCCTACACACTGCTCAAGATTTTAATAAAAAATGTGAGGGGAAAACAAACTACAAATTAATTTTTTGTTAAAAAATAAATAATAATCCAAATTTGGAAGAAAGTGCTTTCACTGACAACTTGCACAAACTTGCCTTCTTCCTCTCAAAAAGCAGCAAAACTCTCATCTACTTAATAGAAAACAGACATTATTAATAAATTTTACTTCTGTGCACTCCACTAAATGCACAAAGACTCTGTGAAACAAACTGGTTGAAGTGTGATCAAGGTGGCTTTCTCTGTCTGGGCTCTTCTCCCCCAGCCCTTGGCCTTTGTACACCATTCTTCAGTGATACCCTTGGTCAGCATGCGTATGGAAGTTCACTTTTTACTTCCAGTTTCTTACTAGGCTTGTAAATTTTTGCATTAACTGTATTTCAAAGCTTTTCTTTCAGCTGTGACAGCTAAGGACTTACTTCTATTTCAAAATCAAAGTTGAACAGGTCATATATCCTCCAAAGACCCTGTTTCAGGCTGCCTACAATGGAAGCCAGACATCACTCACCCAGTACTTGGAAGGCTTTCTTCCAGTGAACCTGTATGTAAACGGACAACTTCTGGATGATAACAGGCAGAAGTGTTGGCAAACACTTAGAAGGATGGGATAAAGGTTTAAAATACTCTTTATAAATGGGGAAAATGTTCCAAAAGGCCAAAGACACATATGAAATACTACAGATGGGGAAGAAAAACTGAATGCCCAAACCGACAACTAGGAACACACAGCAGAATTCCTCTGCTCAGGTGACTAAAGACACATCCTGGAAAAAGTATTAAAATTCATCAAGCATTGAAACAGGCTACCACTCTATCCTTGGCATTTGGGGGAAAGAGGATTTACAGTAGACCAGACAATATCTGCATGACGTCCCAACTTGTGGACTCCATACTCCCCTAAGTTCACCACAAGCTGAACCTCAGCAATTCTAGACACCTGCTGCTGACTGGAACCACACAGCTCAATCTGAACTCTGTCCCAGGAACTCTCTGAAGTCTGAAACCTCCTGTGATTTCAGTCTTACTCAGGTAACAGTGCTGATCAGATGGGACTGACAAAATGCAGTTTCAGTTATCCATTCAATGTTATGGTTACATTGATATGGTAACACTTGCAAACATACTCAGGCTTTCTCTAGTTGCCAATTCAAGTTGCCAATTCAATACACTGGCCAAAATACAGACAATAATAAGCAGGCAACATCACGTGTTCAAGCATGACTTCACTCTGCAATACTGTACACGTGTCTTAGCTGATCTAAAAATACATGTCATAACTGTTGAAAAGTGGTGCTTTAAAAAAAATAAGCCCCCCCCCACTTGCTAGGGATGCCACAATCACAAACTGAGATCATCGTCCTTTGTCATGGTTAGGAGAGAAGCTTAGTCAGCCCAAGGTCCAACACAAAGTACTCCTCTATGTTGCTTTACAGTAACAGCTGAGACAAGTTAGACCTTATAAATACTAGCCTGTTTCCTACATATGCTTATTACACCTAGCTTTTATTTTAGCTTAGACATGGTGCTTACAACTATTTCAAACTGTGGCTTCAAAGGAACACTTAACCTTATTCACAAACAAATACTATTGTAATGTATCACATCAAATCTTTTAAATCTTTGACTAATACTGCATTTGTAACAGAGACATTGCATTTACTGCCTGTGACAGCACTGTGCAGTTCAAGATGCCTGAATTCTCAGACCCACTGACAGTGAGGGGAAAATGATGAGAATGAGATTTTAATAACATGAAAAACAAATAAATTTTACTACCAACCTCTTTTCACTTTGCTGAATTTAACTGCAGGGGTTTTGTTGTTGGCTGTTCTTTCCCCTCTCCCCCCACCCCCCCAACTTTTTGCTTTTGCAAGTCTAAGGAACTACACTATGGCAAGCTCCACTTTGCACCCTTCCTGCCATCATGCCACAAAGTACTGGAACAATGCATCTCTTAACCTAGCAGGCCTGTTAATCAAGAGAGTTATATGACTGCATATTACAAAACTTGGTTCCCATTATGTTGCACTTTCAACGAATCTCTTAACTAGCAGCAGTCAAGAGCACCCCCTGCTGCAATTAGAATGAATTTTACCAATTCAATTTGCTGGCTGCTCAAAACTAAAAATGCCAGCTGATTGCTAGTTCAGACAGCTCTATGTTCAGCCACTTGTGCGTACTTGAAATTATCTGAATGCAGTTTGAAGACTACAGCAGAAATTTTGTAATTAGAATTCTGCAATGTAGATGGTAATTTTTCCCCCCTCAGTAACACACAATGATCAGATAAACAGGAAGCAAATTGAGGAATTTTGAAACATGAATAGTAATCTGCCTCAAACAGAACAAAACCCCCCCAAAACCCCAAAAATCCAACACAACCCCCTCCACCCCCCAGCCAAACAAACAAAAAACCAAACCAAAAACCAAACCAAACCAGGGGGTAAGGGAAGGAAAAATCTTTGTGATCTGAAGTCCTAACCTATTGAGACTCCTACACTCCAGCAGCAGAATGTTTGCCTCAACAACACAGACAAAGCAGGTGAGCAAAGTTATATATCATTAACTAGTTTCTTGCCTTTGATACTAGGAAACAGACATTAAGTAGGTTTTGCAAATGTAAGATACTCTAGAGAGCCCTTGTGTTCAAACTAGGATCTTCTTAAAATGTATTTCCCACCCCATTAGGTGGATAAGGAATGTATTTTCACAACAAAATAAATCAGTGTCCCTGCCATCTACTACTTTTCTTGACCCTTACTGCAACAGTGAAGCAAGCCATACAGAATATGGCTATCTCCTCCTTTACAACCTCTTTATGTCCTCTGCATGTCTCTAACAACCATAAACACAGAAGATCACTATACTCAGTTCCGTCTATCTGAAATTTTTCCTCCAAGGGGATGATCCAGGGACTGTGCTTTAATTAAACCAGCTGATCAGTGGGTCACTGCAGTACTATTGCCACCTGAGTCCTGGCAGCCTTTGAGCAATGATACGGATTAAATATACAGACATCATACGAACAAAGTGATGAAGACATTCCAAAAGCATTTTGACAGAAACAGATCTCAAACAAATGTTTTGAAGTTGTAAAATAGTCCATGTCTTGACTAATGAAATTAAGTTAAAAAAGGTCACCAGGAGGTCATGTGACAGCCAGTAATACTGAGTTATTTGGTAGCATTATGAACTGCTCTGAGGCAGAGTGTTCTGTGCCTGCTGGCTGTACTCTGATGGTACAGCACGTACACAGCCCTGGAGCACTGAGATGCACTGCAAACACATAAAACTGTGATAAACAAACTCCTGGAGAGGATGATGAAAACACAATGCCTTCCATGTGAACTTTTTGCTCTGGTCTCAGATACTAAATGCAACATGTCCAGGGTTTAATGGACATTCTACCATTTTCTGGATATATATATGCTGAACCAACTCATCCCTCTGTGATTAGTCACATTCAGATCCTAACCTGATTTGAAATCTGATTTCTGAGTGTCACATGTTGATTTCTGATTACATATTTTTCTGCATTACACAGAATGAACCCAGCCAGGATGAAGTCAATGTAGCAGCAGATAGTTTGCAAAATTTGTACTATTCAAAGACACTGTTTTTCTCTTTCTTATATACGTATTTTTAAAAAATCAATTATATTCTTCATTACATATTGGATTATTCTTTTTTTTTCCCTCCCCTTAAAATGACCTGAAAAATCTCTGCCTCAATTCCAGGATTTTCCAAGAGAAATGCAATTCAAAAAATTGTGTCATGGATCAGTATCACTAAAACATGAACCTACAGGAGATACTTCCATCAGTTTAACACAGATGCTTGTTATTTCAGTAACTCTCTTCAGCAGTAGAGAGATGTAGTATGAGCTACAAAAGACTGAAATGAGATCCTTCATCTTCAGATATAGTACACCTAGGACTACAGCTTTGCGTGCTGTCATTCTTTTAAAGAGAAACATTTGCTGAACACACATAGGTGAGTTTCCCACATCTGACGACTCAGGTAGACCTAACATTTGGAGAGGAAATCTAAAACATGAAGATAGTGAGGGCAAAAAGGCATTTTTTTAATGACTATTTAAGTATAGCTTTTTCTGGACAAATTGGGTTAGGAAGTGACATCCTTTGGATGGAAAGGGAAACACAGGTCCTAAGCACAGTACTCAGAGAACCCAGTTTTCACTAGGGAAGCTCTGTTACATTGGCTTTGGCCAAGAGCCAGTTCAGGTAAATACACTCAGCTCCTCCTACTGTCCAAAACCGTTTTGGTGCTGGATTTTAATTCCTTAGACTAAAACTCTGGGTACAGTTGCAGAGCTGTGCTTCTCTCATACGATTTTATTGTGGTTTTGGACACACTGAAGAACCCTGAAGAATGATGAACTTGGTGACTGAAACACTGAAGCACAGTAAGAGAACAAAGCAGTGCTTTTGCTGTCTTTCACTGAAAACAAGTATGTAAATCTGTCCATTTTGCACTCAGCTGTCCCGTTGTTTCCATTTTTGCTGCAGTGCCAACACAGCAGCAAAAGACAGCCAATGCCCTCAGTACACATTAAACTGCCTAACAAGAGCAGACATAAGGGATGAGACCAGAGTGGATATGCGACAAGGCAGAAAAGAATGAGACAACTTTGTCCAGTCAAACTACAGGCTGTTTTTTCTTTGGTTTGTTTTTAATTGCTGTATAACAACCAAAGTTGTTTCTGTCAAGACAGTAAGGCAATGCCAGATATGGTATATTTTTAGATAATTTGATTCTTAAATTTATCAAGTGTTATGTTGTAGTTTAACCCAGCAGGCAGCTAAACACCACAAAGCTGCTCATTCACTCCCATTATGTGAGATGGGAGAGAGAACTAGGAAAAAAGATGTAACTTATGGGTTGAGATGAAGACAGTTTAACAGGACAGAAAACTAAGGGAAAGTAACAATACAAACGCGCACCACTCACTGACTATTGACCAACCAGGCCCCGAGCAGCAGGCTGCCATCTCTTTTATGGTTCAGCATGACATCATGATACAGTATGGAATATCCCTTTGGGCAGCTTGGGTCAGCTGTCCTGGCTGTATATCCTCCCTGCTTCTTGTGCACCCCCAGCCTCCTTGCTGGCAGGGCAGTATGAGAAGCTGAAAAGTCTTTGGCTAAGTGTAAACACTGCTTAGCAAAAACCAAACCATGACTGTTTTATCAACGTTATTCTCATCCTAAACCCAAAACACAGCACTATGCAACCAACTAGGAAGAAAATTAACTCTATCTTAGCCAAAATCAAGACACCTTACTGTAACAATCTCATCCCAAAGTACTTTTTAAACTATGAACACTAGCATCAGAAACCGTTTCAATCATAATGGAAACATAGCTATGTGTGGTTTGCGGAAAGGGGAGATTATTGTAATCAGCTCTCCATAAAGCTCCGCAAGAAATAACGTTACATACCAAAGAACACTGGCCATGGAAATTTAAATAATTTATAGAATCAATAATTTCATTTATAATTCCTTTTCTACCCTACAGACAATTCTACACTTCAACTACTGTTGAAATGTAACACCTAGCTTTCCTTGGCAAGTTAGAA
Organism: Picus viridis; assembly: GCA_033816785.1. NCBI lineage: Eukaryota > Metazoa > Chordata > Aves > Piciformes > Picidae > Picus > Picus viridis. Next base: position 26,860,848 of record CM066586.1, read on the forward strand.
GAGAGTTTGTCTCTGAGAAGGATGACAATTGGTTTGCATGAGTTCCATGTGAGCTATGTAAAGAAATCTTCCTGTAGCCCGCAAGGAAGAAAACAGGTTTAAAGGTTGCCTGCCCCTCTGTGACTTTAAAATGTGTTTTCTTCATAAACTTATATTACTCACTCATTTTTATGATTTTCTGTAATGGATGAGCACAAAAAAGCAAACTCTGGAATCAGTATCAGCCAGACATGTTTAAACATGATGGCAATACACGTGCAGTCACACACATTTTTGCCTGAAGAGGCACAGCTTTTGGGACTTAGTTCAAGAAAAAATATTTTCTTTTTATAGCACAAGGCACAGGTTTACCTGTGTACCTTACATTTTTTCTGTTGGACTGTTTGCACTAAACAGAATTGTTCCAGTTTTATTCAGAGGCCTTAACAGCATCAGCTGAAGTTCTTATCATAAAAGGAAGCTATTTCACCTCTAAGAGAGCAATCTAAAATTTAAAGGATCCTGTAGAACCAACATAAAGTATTTAACTAGCTAAACAGCTCCTGTTTACATGCCTTATTAGAAACCCCTCTGGTAAAATTTCAGCTGTTGTAACTAAATCCTGAGAGATCTAAGAAAACCACTCCTATGATCCTGCATAAAATGCAGGAGCCTGTACTAGCAAATGTACCTCCAGTAATATCAAACCCTCCCAATATGTAAAAATTTACTGCTAGTAGCCAGGACGTGTACTGTGCATATCTATTATTCTAAAAGAGAAGGGAAAAGAAATCACTGAGGAAAAATAAACACTAGGAATGTGCTGATGTTCAAAACACGCTGTCTAGCTAACTCATGAAATTTTCAAGTTATCAAGATTTTTGTAAGGGATGGCATTACATTTCAAGCACAGAAAACCTTCTGTAGCAGCCTAGTCTATATATTATTATCAAACCCAGCAACTCCGCAGGTGAAACTGGAAACTTATCTGCTGATGCCCAAGCAGAATATTTCTAAGACCATTCTGTACCCATTCAGGGTCTGTTAGACTGGCAACGGGAATAAAAACATACTGGTGTTATAAAGTGAACCAGGTATTATTGACAGTGCCAATATGCCGATGTTATATACGATAAACAGAACTACTTTCTACGATCTTCCTACATTTAAAGACAAATTTCAAGATTTTGGGCATTTCCCTCCCCATTTGTTAACAGGATTACATATAATATGTTAGCTTTTGCAAAAATGTTATAGTTATCTATAATAGTTATCTGTTCTAACAGAGGTGCCATTAAATTTGCAATCTATAATACAATAGATCTGTTTTGACACTCTGGCATGACATCTGATGCATTTCAAGTTTGCAGTGTTTGAACGAACATTTTCCTCATTCCTGAGAGAGCTTGTCCTTCTGCAGTCATGGCGCATTAGTATGTTTCAATTTGGATTAGTATATACTGTGCTATGCACTATGATTTCATATCCCTTGATGGTTTCCAGAACAGTTTAATATACAAATTTTCCCCTAGTTAACAGAACAGAATGTCACAAAAAGAAAAAATTCTTCTGTACACTACAGAGGAGGAGCCTTAGGAGCACACAAGCATTTTTGGTATTTGTAGAATTTCTGGATTACGTGCACTCAACTTTAGGAATCCACAGAGCTCAAATGTTGTAATGATGATAGAGACTACCTGCTTTAAAAAGCGTAAGCAAACCTGTGGAAATTTTAAAGGATATTGGTTTTGTAGATCATTTTAAAGACCAACAAAATAAAACAATAATCCTGTTTTAGTAGTTGAAGAGGTTTTGTACTCTTTTTTAATTTTTCTTTTAGCATAATCCTCACAAAGAACATTGATATATGTTGTGGGCATTAAGAAACATTGGTTTCTGATAGTACAGAGCATGCAGTTAAGCAAGTTAATGTTACATTTACTCATGATATTCACGTTTTTCAGCTGCTTTTCACTTATTTGCAGCTTGCTGAATTACTTTCCTGGAAACGGACTGAACTTTCAGCATACGCTTTTGCTAAACCTGGAAGAAAATACTACTTAGGAAAAAAAGCTATATATAAGCAAACTCAGGTAGAAATAATTTTTGTAAAGAGCAAAGAAAAGAAGGAGACCTTGCCCACTGTACTGACATGTATTCGAAACATACATCAACCTCCTGGGGTACAAGCATGTAGTTAAACCTGGGAAGCAGGAAGAGGGACATACACAAATAAGAAATTAAAGAATACCTTCCTTAGAAGGATTTGAAAATTAAGGACAAGAAGCATTAATGCATTGCAGTTTATACGCATTCTGCAAATCCTGTGTATTTATCTAACACACAATAAGCGAACTGCTTAAGTTCTTGTGTGTTTCTGTTGTTTGAAAAATGAGATTACAACGGGTGATAAAGATGCTGCTGCATTTGCAAGTAAGTGCTCTCCCATAGGAAGCTTGGGATAGGGGGATTTCATGCCATTCTGTTCAGATTTCAGGGAGTGCTATGAAGAAAAGCAATACAAGTTCCTCACATCTTAACAGCACTCAGATAACAAGGACTTATTTCTTTCTCTTGGAATGGGTTGCCCATGGTGTGGATGCGCCCTCCCGGGAAGTGTTCAAAGCCAGGTTGGATGTGGTGTTGAGCAACCTGGTCTAGTGGAAGATGTCCCTAGCCATGGCAGGAGGGTTGGAACTAGATGATCTTTAAGGAAGCTTCCAACCACAACCATTCCATGAATCTATGAAAGAAAGTACTTTCATTTTAAGAAACTGATAACTAGGTATTTTGTGGTTTACCTCACTATCTGTCAAGGAGTATTTCCTTGCTTTCACAATCAGACCTTGTTTTTCACCCTGCTCTCAGTCAAGGCTGAAAATCTGCTTATGTAGAAAGAGAAGGTTGAAATAGCAAGGAAGTTGTAGGTCAAATTAACAATGAGCAGAGGTCCACACAGAAGTACCATGCACAGGCTGCCTAATTATACTTGAGCTGAACATCCCCTTTGCCAAACATTAACCTGAAAAGGCTATCAAAGTTTTTTAGAAGTATAAATAGCTTATATTTATGGTCATATCGGATCCTACGTACACTTTCCTGTGATTGAGGTCCTGTATAAGTTTTCATTCAAACAAACATCTTTGGCCTCTACTCGCACTTTTTTTCCCTTTTTTTTTCCTCTTCTGCTTAGAAGAATGCTGTGGGCACCCTTTTATTGTAACAATTATTCTAACTTTTTGACATAGAAATCTGAGGGATGCTATACACTTGAGCACATTAAGATGGAGCCATGCCTTAACATTTAGATTTCTGGCAACTGAATCTCAGTCTTCGTGTCTGTTTTATATGTATATCAACTACATGGTGCATGAAAATAACCCATGCACTTCTGCCTCTTCAACAAAGATGATGATGGTCTCTTCATTAATCATTTTTCTCTCTTCTGTGACTATTTATCAGTTTATTCTCTGGATTGCAGTGAAGCTTTTGAACACTCCAGTCAGAATTTAATTATTCTCAAGTCTTGACTCCACATAACAATTTTGGGCTGGATCCTGCTGCTGGGTACATGGGAAATAAAACTTTCAAAATAAAAACGCTCTCATGTACACACTAAAAAAAAAAAAAAAGCAATTTCACTGCATTATAACGACATTGCTTTAGGAACTATGGTGGTCTTCACAAAGATGGAGAGGAAACAAAAGCACTGAAGTCAATAACCACTATGTCATGATTAGACCTTCAGTCAACACAGGTAACAAAGGAAGAAAAACAGGCATATCAGAAACACTGTTTAGCTGAAAGTACAGTATATTTAGGATAAAACAGAAGTACTCCCCCAGTCCCACCAAAAATGAGCAAAGGAAAATAAGTGCCTGAAAAAGCCATTGAGTCCACATGTATACAGCTCACTTAGCAATTTCAAACCACAAAAATAAATATTGGACATGTGTGTCAAGTAACCAAACCTGTGCATTTGTAAGAAATCTTACTGTAAATGTTTTTCCTTTTTATGATTTAACTTCTTGTTACTGCATTTTGCTTCCTGTAAAGCAATGGAGTTAAGTGAACAGCTATTGGAATCTACCTTCACGTGTTTAAGATAGAATTATGAACCCCCCTTAAAATGCAGATTTTGAAAACCAAGTTCCCTTGGCTTTGACAGACAGCACATGGTATAAACAGAGGACAGGAACCACTGCTAGAGCAGGAGCAGACATACCGTCAAACAACCCATCAGGCTCTGCTCAAATGGTCTCTGGAAGGCTCTGGGGTCTCCACACCAGTCCAGGAGCTCTGTTGCTGCATTATGGAAGTTTGCAGGGTTCTGTAAGTGCTGAAAAAGAGAGATAAAGCGACATGGTAAATAACATACACAAGGGCTAACAGAGTTTTCTGCATCATATTATGCAAGTTTGGAAACTAGGAACAATGTATCATTCAGAAGCAATACCTTACATTGAACAGCGAAGGCAGAAAATCCCACTTTAGTCTTCCTAATACTTACGCAGATTTCCTAATTTTCTGCTATGAAGTTGTTCATTGGAGGCGAGCTGTAGCTGACATACCAGTATTCCTGTGAATTCTTTCTCTATAACATGACCTCTCCCACCTGCAAATTCTAATGGATTGTCCAAGCCCAACTTGTGGGAAATTTCAGTCTTATCTTAAAAGTCTTTGCCTTGGGCCTATGCCCCATTACTGGGACATGTCAGCCCAGCCATGCCTTCCAACAATGAAGATTTTAATCTTTGCCTGCCAGTCAGGAAGCAAACACAACAGTCTCAGAAAACACCAGTGAGGGAGCAAAGCACATTTACTATACTGACCCATTCTAGAATTTTTTGGTTTTGTGCACCATGATGTGTCATGAGCAGTTCAGGTGATCAACTTTGGGATGATGAAAAGCAGAGGATTATTTCTTGCCTGTAGTGAGTCATGATTAAAATGTTTTCACGTGCACAGAAGAACATGAAAAGCTCAGAGCAGAATCCCATTTTTCCCCCTAATGAAGCTAGCACAATTTTGAGGGGAAGATCTGGTTTTGTTTAGAAATTTGCATGGCCAATGCCATTTTGTAACTGTTACATTAATCTCTGCCTTTGTACCAAACAAACTCTACTTCTGCTTTTAGAGACAGTATGAGGTAAGTTTACTGAATATTTTCACACTGTCATCCCTCACTGTGCTACATTGCCAAAATATTCCAACATTTTAGCAGGAGCAAAGGGAAGGCACAGGAAGGAAGGAATTCAATTTACATTAATAATCTTGCTAGTAAATTTTCCAGTTCTGGTAATGCTAGATGTTTCAATGAAATCTCCAGAAACAAGAATAAAGGAGTGCATTTAGGAATTACTGGTACTTTTAAAAATACTAGCTTTAGCTGAGAAAAATGTGACAATAAGATGAGCATTTCTTCTGGAAGGCACAAGAGCCAAACACATCATTTAAAAAACAACAACAACAACCATCAGTGATTTTGAATCAGTTGCATAATTTGGGAAAACAGGACTGCTCATTTCTAAGCAATTTTTTCTCCCCTTGTCTCCTCATGTCTGAGAAGCTGCATATATTAACGCTACACAAATGAAAGAAAAAAGATTCCTCCCATGCCAGGTTCGGAGGAGTTCCCAGTCTGTAAGCTTTTGGATCATGTTACTGTAATTCTAATTCAATGAAGACGCTTGGTCAGAGGCCTTCTTTTACAAGAGATGACTGACACGTGGGGCATGGATTTTTGAAACAATAGCAGAATTTTAAAAGCAGACAGGCATTTCCAGAAGGTAAGAAAAGCGTGCAAGCTGGAGAACAAATTGCACCATACCAAACACACACTGCACTGGGGAGGACACCGGTCACAGATCTCTCAGTAGGGAAAAACAAACAAACAAAACCACCTCCCACACTGAAACAATGTACGGAAAAACTCACTAAAAGCTACTAGGTTCTCTACTTGAAACAGTCATTTAATAATCTGTACCTTTGTGAAATTAATTGAGATTTGTTAATGAAATGCCCTAAACAAAGAGATAGATGCTATTTATTTTCTCCAGTATTGCCTTTTGCCAGCTACACGTCTTCCGCTAACACTTACACTGAAATTTCCCCTTTGAGAAACAGACAATATATCTGATTCAGAACAATTTTTATAGGTTTGGGCAAACAAAACAAACCAAACAAACAAAATAACTAACCCAGCAAACAAACAAAAGCAGAGCAGGGCCTTTGCCATATGCTAAGTTTCCAGTTTTAGCACCACAAAATGCCAGTTTCTACTTACCACACCAACACTGAAAGACAGTATCCCTTTCCTAAAGATCCAACATATATTAAATTCACACTTCTCTCTAGAAGAAAAGGCTCCTTCTACTTTCTTGTGTCAAAGCACGGCTGACATCAATGACTTGTTTGTTCTACAACTCTCCATTGAGTTCACTGCATCAGGACTGAGTGCTAAGGCACACAATCATAGCCCGCTTCTTCAACACAGAAAGGATGCTGAATTCCTGACTTCTTAAATGCAACTATGCAACTGAAACTCTTTTAGAAACTCCCTGAGCAAGATAAACAATTATATTAGTTCCATCATAGGCTAAAAAGCCCCAAAGAAACCGTAAGAAAAGTTGCCAGAGTACCACTGGTTTCCACCTCTGTGGAGTGGATTTTAGCAGTTTCTGGGATGAGAATAAAGCTGGTCAGCAGGGAAACTTCTTGCAATGTCACCTGCGGTTCTGTCTGGGGCATATTTCTTACAGTTTTCTGACTTTCTTAACATCTTTAACTTAAGGCTCTCCAATTCTTCTTTATCAGATTACAGAGGGCAAGGTTATTTTTGTGGAAAACAAAGAGAAGATCAAGCATGAACCAAAGTGTGAAGGCAGGTGCAGCTCCTTCCCTCAGCTAGACAAGACAACATTCCAAATGCCTGCTGTGATTTCTAATTTATTAACAGCTTAAACACTGCACTCACAGCAAAAAGCTCCAATGTCTTTCACATCCTCACAACAAAAAGCTTGCTTCAGAAGAATATTACATCTACTATATTCATCAAACAAGAAATAAAGAGATTTTCTTCGCTTTCAGTTCAAGACAAAACAAAGCTTACACCAAATCCATCCATCAGCTTTGTTGTGAAGTATTTCCCATTCATACTTCTATCCTCTAATTATTGGCAGCATTTTGATAGAAGCAAGACATGTGATATGCTTTATGTAAACAAGAGGAAAAAAAATAACATAAAATCACCTCATTACTAGAGGGTATTGAAAAAAAGTGAAAATGAACCAGATCCAGCTATGACATACTTCGGTGTATCTTCAAAGCTACTAGTAAAAGTCCATGTAACACCACCATGCTTGCAAGCAATGGTATTTTTAACAAGTGGAGAGCATTTGTATGAATAGAATCTGAAGCAGACATGCACAAAGCCAATGAACTGAATAAATGGGTTATTTACCAGATTGCTTTCAGTATCATCTGCATTTCAGAAGGCCATTAGTGAAACATGACAATTTGTATTATTTCAAAACCTAAGAAAATTTACAGTGTAATCATCAACCTAAGGTAATCAAAATCAGTGCAATCAAAAACCTAATATTTCCTTAGCCTGAATGGAGCAAATCATAGAAATACTTGATGCAAGTGAGTGTATCATTACTGCAGGGATCACCAGGTGGTGATTTGAAGAGACAGTCTCTCAGAGTGATATATTTTTGGTCTTGGAAGGAATCTTGTGTTCTTTGTATCACTTCAACTGACAGTCTGGTGTAGGCGGATGGAGAAAACAGCGAAGGACGTTGCTCTCTATTTTACTATGTCCAATAAGTGACTTGTATCAGCAAAGACCCATTCTGAAGACTGGGCTGACATTTGGGCTGGATTCCAAGGAAAAAAGGAACATTTACCTGATGCTCATGGCCACTGCTATCTTAAATGTTTTATTTATGTAAGAGCAGACTATCTTCGTAAATTAGACTGGACACGTGAGAGAATATGCAGGTAAACTAGGACCCAAGTTCATTAGCTTTTACAGCAACTGTCTGTGTGCCTGTTCCATGGCTTAATGCTTTGTAGTTACCCAGAGAGAGAGGAACAACAGTCACATGCAAAGTTACACACAACAGCTAATACGTGGCAATTTTTGTTGCAAAGATTTAAAAAATATGGCCACTTCTTCAAATTGTTATTCCCTCTTGATTAGCCAGGGATGAAAAGAACTCAATATGCAAAACTCTACATGGAACCAAAAAGCATAAGCTCCATCCCACACTTGCATTCAGGCCCCTATGAGTCTAAATAGGCATATTCATACGCAAAGATCTTACTTTTTAAAAGAATATTAAAGCACAACGGAGTATTGTTGACAAAGTGGGTACAAACCACTTCCCTTAACCAGAGACTCAGTATGATTTTAGAAGCAGAAACCAATTATCTACATAGAAATATGGCAAGGACAACAGCTTTAACTCCTCTATATACAGCAGAGTCTGATGATCTTTGGAGGTCCCTTCCAAACCCTAACATCCTGTAAGCCTGTGACTGAAACCCAGATGTACACTCATGTATCTTAGACAGAACAGTGTAGCAACTAATGGAAGAATATCAATGAAAATTAACAGCAATTACAGAGGGTTAACATTATCCCACACACACATCAAAAAATGCTAACATGCTAGCAGTGAGTAATTTAAACATGGACTCCATATGTTCCAGTTTGTTGCTATAGAAAGCAAACGTAGAACTTCAATTTACAAATTACATATCTCTGGTGGATGAGTTTTTCTCTTTCTTTTCTTTGGAATACATCAGACTGAAGGCACAGACCTAATTTGCCACAACTTAACCTATTCAAAATGAGATGTCATACAAATAAGTTTTTGAGCAGCAAACTGCTTAACTATGCTAAACAAGTTATTGCATTTATTTACGTGATGTCACACCAAATTATGAAGGCTGACTCAAGTTGTCTGTTTATTTTGCTGAGCTACGTCTGCTCTGTGTCTCACTCCTTGATTTAATTGAGCTGCTGAAGATAATACAACTTATCACACAGACACTATGCCATGTTGCTAGATTCTAGGTTAATTAACAGTAGCCTACAGTCACTGAATTTCTCACATGGTTAGCCACTTGGACCCTTGTCTACTGTCTAACTTCACTAATCAAGGAGTCTGGGAATTTTACATTAGCAATAGAATACATGAGCATCACAGGGAGCTTTTCACTGCACAGAAAAAGAAAACACAGCTAGATGGCAGGAAGCCTTCACTTCACTCTGAAATTAACCCCTTCCTACACACCATGTGGCAAACCTGTTCCTACACACCAGCTTGGCAAATTTGGTGATCCAGCTGGGGAAATTAAATCCAGGAGGCAGCTGCTCTCCTGCAAGGCACAAAGTTATGACTGCTGCTCCACAAGCACTGCCAGCTTAATGCAAGCACTGGTGGCTGTCAGCCCTGAAAGGCTCCTGCCTCCCACAGCTCTGCCTTCTCCTGCCTGCTCTCCTGCACAGCACAAGAGGACACATGGCTACATGGTGAACTAGCCTCACCCTATACTGCAGATTTCAGCTGCATTGGCTCTTCAAAATGTCATGTAATGTAGCTCCTTGAACATTAGTGATAGCAGGGGAGACAGCAGTGTGCCACTCCAGCAGCACGCCACTTCAGGAGCTCATGGGAATGGTCATGGGTTACAGCAGGTCATCTTTTCATGCTAGTATTAGACTGAAGTTGACCTAAAAACAAGAATACATTTTCTTGATATACTTAGTCTCATGGCAGACTGTCCCCGAGAACTTCCCCAAACCGCATGCTCCACCACCTTCCACTGAGGCGCATCAGACCACACTTGCTGTTCTGAACATGAACTAACCTCCCAAATACTGATTTTCAGTCATCACTTAGCGTGAGTTTCCCCATATAACCACACAATCATCAGACCTGATTCAAAGAAGGTCACAGCAAAAAAAAAAAAAGTAGGGCTGGGAATGTACCAGGACACTGCTCTGAGCAGATTAAACGCGTCACGAAACTTCTCCTGAAGGTGGAGCTATACCATCAATATAAGAGGAAACCAAGCGTGTCCTGCATCAGAACACACTCTCTTTTTTAAATAATGGTGCTTTTGACCATTTAAACCTGGAGAATTTGTTGTTGTTGCTGTTATTAATATTACACACAAAGAAAGGTGCCAAAAAGAAATCATGCTTTTAGTCTTCTGATACTGTACATATTCACTTGGGGGTTAATCCTCAGACTTCAACCAAGTTATTACTAGTTTAGACCACAGATTCATCTATGAGTTCTGCAAAACCTTGCAACAGGTCCAGAATTTCAACTGATACAAATCTCGGTTTCCATATGATGCACCAGATATTCAGTATACCATAAATTTTGCTTAGAGCTTGTGACATTTGAAATGCAAGCATACAGCTCTAAGGTTCACATAATCTGCTTGCTGTTTTCAGCCACTGGCACCCAGGTTTTCAAGCCTTTCTTCACAACAATGGAAGCTAAAGGCTCATATGTTTGTAAAATCTAGGGATTTAAAAGTGGGGGAAAAATCTAGGAATTTAAAAGTGAAAGAAAACATACAGTAGTTATTGAACTTTATAAATCTAAGGATGCTTATAACTATTAATGCAGAAACCAGAGTCCCTTTGAAACTAAACTGATGATAGGGGCTGTGGAAGGAGCTGACCCACTTTGTTCTACACCTTCATGACTTTTCTAACTCTGATGCACGCCTACTCTGATCCTTGAGGGACAGGATTTTCTGTCCAGGCGCTTTGGCAGATTCTGTCAAGTAATTTAGTCTTCTTTTATTTCTATCTTAATATTAATCCAGACATGTCTGCAATCACATGTAATGAAAATGCACTGTTTAACTGAAGCAGGGCAAAGAGGACTAGAAAACAAAGGAATCTGTGAAGTTAATAGCCAGGGATAACAGAAAGAGATTACATATCCCTCAAATAAACAACCCAGGAGCAGAACAACTGTGGTCCTGTATATTGGGCAAAGGGTGTTCAACTCCCAAAGGAAAGCTAATCACCTATCTAAAGAATGTAAACAGGATTCCTGGTCAGACACCCTTGACACAGCATTAGCAGGGGGAGACAAGGCTGGTCTCTGTTACTCGTCAGCACACAAGTATGTTTCCCACTAGATATAAATTTGATAGCTGACTCGGTACCATAAGCAAGCTAATTTGCAGGACCTGCAAATCACCAAGGGTCATTTGGAGTTAATACATTAGTAGAGCCTTTATAGATTGAAAAACTGAGCAGGCTCTATGAGTGAGCCCAAGCAGAACTCCTTCTCCCTCTCCTATACACAAGCCTCTACTTCAGATCCCCATACACCAAGATTTCTTGCTCTCCCTGCTTGCAACAGAGCTCAAGTGGAGTTACAAAAATATAGGACATTAACCAAGGATACACTTTAAATGTAGACAATGCTGAAATCAGAAGCAGGTGGTTCTCCATTGCTTTTCTACAGACAAGGTTGATTATAAGTCCTTATCCATATGCAGCTGTACTAAAAAACTTATCTTCAAGTGAAGATTCAAAACAAATGGCCCTTTTCTTTTTCAAGAGGATAGAGGGGAGTATTGAGCTATTTTCCGTCTTTTGGGAATGTGATTTTTGTTTATCTGGATAAGGTTTTATATAGTTCAATTCTCTATAGTCCCCCTCAATATCAAAGATTGTTTTATTTATCAAAAAATTAAAAGGAACAGGCTGTGCATTTTGTATTCAGATAATCCTCCCCTCCCAATTTAGTGTTTGTGAGATTGAGAGATCCCTAATTAATAGAATTATCTTGCACTTACATGGCTCACTCCATCGGCGGCTTTATAAATATTTTATTATGCTCCCATTTTGAGAAGCACTAGACACACAGAGAGAGATTCAGACCATGTTAGCCATGTCTACTTATTAAAAACAAAACCCCAAAACAGAATGAAAGGGAGTCACCTTTGCCCCATTTGGCCACTGCAGCTTCTTTTTCAAAGGAAAAGAGTAAATACCGAGCAAAGACCATCACCTCTGTATCAGGTATTTTAACTACATGTAAATACTGGGTAAGATGAGCAGGGGAGTCAACATTAAAGACAGAAGATCACAGGCTAAACAAACGAGAAAAAGAACAACTAAAACCCACAAGTGTTACTGAACTGCCATAAAGCAAGTTGCCCAGCGGTGAGCTTAAGAGAACAAGACCTGTAATACTGCAGATTTCCATAGACGCTTCCTGTACACTTTTAGCATAAAATGTGTGTATAAATCAGTATTGGTTTGAGAAAAGGTGAATGTCTGGTAACTGAATAGCCTTGTTCTGCTCCCTGAATCTCCTGTACCATGAGTTTTGGGAGGAAGACTGCACATCTATGTGAATGTGCTGGTAGAAAGCAAAGATACTGCAACCTTGGCTTGTCCAGAAGTTCTACGAAGTGTTAAGAATTGGATTCAATATCGTGATCCCCAAACACCATAGCTAGAAGTGCTAAACCAGTAATTACTCCCTAACTCTGCTGATCAGAATTACATCATTACCTACCTCCTCTGTACCTGTTCATATCTACATAACCGCAGTATGTTTATGACATACTTTGAGATACTTGTGTGTCACATAGGGGAATATGCAGCAAATTGGAACTTCTGTCATAAAGCCACCTACTGCTGTCCCACCTAAGATCAAACCATGACTTAGGAGCCTAACGTCTGTGATCCAGATCTGACTGAAGATGAAAATGGGGCACACTGGTGGCAATACACCTTTTTGCTAATCCATCGATGGATGGAATAACAGTGCCCAGTCCAACCTTCACACCCTTCTTACCACCAGCATCTGGACTGCTGTTATGCCAGCTGAGAACGGTATTTTTTTTACAAAAGACTCTAAATAATCAGTGGGCTGTGAATAGTTATTTCCTTATTCACTCACAAAGTGAGATTTCATGGGAAAAAGAAGTCAAGAAACAAAGATACAACTGTCTGTTCTTCCTCTAAGGCCATGCCCAGTGACGCAAGGTTCCAATCTATCTTTAAAACTGCAATTACAGCTCAAGTGAATTATGAAATCAGTTTGCCTAACCAGTTCATTCACTGTCCTTGTCAACTGAAACAAGTCATCTTCTATTAGTAATTCCTTACTGTAACACACTAGCATAAGTTGTCTCTCTGAGCTTCTTCAACTTTATTATTGCAATAGACAATCTAAGGATACAGGAGCCTTCTTCTCTAATGCTACTGTGATTTTCAGCCAGTACTTTCAGTCCTAAATATCTCAACATATCAAGGAGTTAATTTGCTGAAAGCAGTAGCCATGCTCTTCCCCTTAGAATATTATTACACTATTAGGATAATGACCTAAATACTTGTCAATATTTTTAATTGATGAAAATAGGCTTGTCTGTTCCCAGCTTGTTTACCTAACTTCTTTATGTCAACAAAAAGAAACAAACAAAAAAATCAAACAGCAAAAAATCCCTAGAAACACTGAAAAAAGCTGAGCTTCAATGGACTGTTAGTAGAAGATTAGGTGAAGGATACAGGACAGGCAAAGTGGGACATCTATACAAACAATTCTGTGTTTGGAACCATTTAACAATTTGAGATGCATATCAGTGTTTCAAAAAGTTTGGGCCGGTGGGTTTTTTTGGGATGCTGTTCTTATCATATTGAGGTGTTTTAAAGACCTTAATGAAGTATTACAGCAACTCTTTACAGGAAGATTATTGTCTATAGTGCATCCTTCAAAAACAAACAACACTACCCAAGAGTATAAAGAGAGTTGATGACAAGGGAGGGGAGAGGGGAGGGGGGGGAAAGGCACACCTGCTCAAATTCCTCTGACTTGTGTACCCAAGCAACTTTAGAAACCACTTTGAAAACATTTATTAGTTTTCTGAGTTTCAGGAGAACAAATGCACTGACTTTGAAAATAACCAACAGCCCTCAGAATACCCAAACAGCACCACATTTGTTGGACACATTTTGTTTCCCAATTAAGTTTTTTACTCATCTGAGTAATTTACTTCCTTGTTGATTGTGCTTTTTATAGGACATTTAATCAACTGACTAAATCCTTATTATTTTAATCTCTAAATCTATGCAGAGAAAAATACCTCAAGGTGCCTATTTAAAATGACCACTGTGTGAACTGATACCACTGCAGAAGACAGAAAATTCACATGACCTATTCTCATGAGTCCTACCAATTAGCTAGACATTACTGAGATACTTCAAAGTCAAAGGGCAAAATGCTCCCGTGTACATCTTTTCATTTCTGTGTGCTTACAAAACTGTCTGCAGCATGTACTTTATGACCTGCCTACAATGTAAACTGCTCTTGCATAGTGTACAGAAACTATGAACAAACACCACCAGTGAGGAGATTTTCCTTCAGTAGATGATGGTAGAGATCTGCACAGCCGAAGACTCTTGGTTTTGACAGTACTGTCAGCCCTCCATCTTTGTTTAAAAACACCACCTTGCTTTATAAACAGGTAAAATAGTCTTTCTGTGCAAACACTTTGTAAGACATATCTGCTATGGATTTGCTGTTGCGCCAATGCACACAACAGAAAGAACTCAATACCAGGTGCGTAGGTAAGAAGGAAGAGCAAGAAATAGCATAAGAGAAGCTCAAAGCATGTTACCAGCTATGTCACATGTTCACTGCAGAGACCCAGCTGTTGCTAAAGACAACAACCTATGCCCCTCTGACACTGAGGTGACACCGTGGATCCAACTTACAGATTTCTAGAATTCTTAAATGTTCATCTTTATCATTGTGACAGTTTCAGGCCAGATTAGTTAGTTGCATGGGAAATAACACAATTCTTCTAATTACTATGGATACTAGAAATTCTAAGTTTAAAACACATTTATTTTCTATTTCAAAACAGCTATCAGAACTAATGTCTCAGCCTTTAAGGACAGGTGCTGCAGCAAAACAAGCAGCAGAACTGGGAACAAAGGGGAGAAGTGTACCCCCACCAACTTTACCAGCCCACCTCAAAAGATGATGGGTTATATTCCACCCACTGAAATTTCACCAGAGAAACAAAGCAGCCAAGTACTGCAAACATGAAGAAGGCATTTTCTTACCCCTCTCCTCATGAAGTGCTTCTAACACTTTGCCTCTTCATTCCCTTGCAGTTTCACTGCCTGAGCCAGAGAAGGCTCTACCAGGATGCAGGATCTAAGAGGGCAGGACTGTTGATTGACAAGTCTCTAAATGGACTAGAGGAGCCAGGAAAGTTGGTGTGCTGTCAGTTTTTCCTAAACATACTTAACTCTAGCAGAGTCTAACAGACTGAGCACAAAAGCAAAGAATTTGCAGCTATGAGTCTCGGGGAGGGGGAAAAAAAGAAAAAAAAAAAGAAGAAAATAGATCTACTAAGACAGCACTGATGGACCATTCAACCAATAAGCTGGAACACTTCAGGCCTACTGAATGTCTTTTTATGGAGAAGAAAGATCTTTTTCACCATTAGCCTTACTGCTATATGCTACTTCAAATTTAGCTGCTAGAAACTCTGTGCTGCTTAGATGGACTACAGGCAAAAAATATGAATTCTAAATAAATGTGCCCTTTGTAAGAATATTTCTCATTTTCAGTTCTTCCAGAAAAAAACATTTTATGAAGCTTTATTAAAACCGTTTTGGCTGTAATTTCATACTAGTCCATATTAATCAGTCCAAAACATATTTGTAATTACATGTTTAGGACTGCTGAACACTTACATGAGCCTACAACAATAACACTGAAGAGCAAGTTCAAAGATTTGAGGGCTTAAATGTTAACAGTTATGTAAACATACGAAGAAATCTATTTTCCTCTGAATTGCAAGGGACCAAAACCCACCAAAACACACAGCAATTACAACTTTTAGCATATCTCCCTGAATGGCCAAGTAAGCATTTTACAGCTCTGCAACTGCAGCAATTCAGCAAGCCTCCTTGAAGGAAAGAGAGAAGAAATGCACACGTCTTTCTAGAATTCAGCTCTTTGATGTGTCTCAAATCAAGTGAGGTTCCCTGAGTGATCCATCATCATTTGATGGTACTGCTCAGTGTGTCATGATAAACCCTGTGACAGAAGCAGCAGAAACAATTTTCTCTGTTCTCACTATGACCAAATATTTTTGACATCAGAGAGCCTTTTCATGTTTTTCCCTTTAACCTCTTACCAAAATGTCATCGTAGCTTTACTATGCATCATGACAACCATCCTCAGCACAGCAGGAAGACAGCACCACCTATTCTGAAAGGGGTGACCTCCTTGTAACTTAGATACAGAAAGATTTTTCTCCATCTTCCTCTTTACAAGAATTTCAGAAGCAATGTAAGGAAACTGTAACAAAGTCTGACTGGCAATAAACAGAAATAACAAAGAATGAGAAGTCCCCAGATTTAAAATAGCTTCAAGTTTTTTTTTAATGGACCCATCAGAGTGAGAGTAGAGATGTCATGTAGCCCACAGATTTTTGCCTAGTATTTGCTTTTATTGTTTGAGGAAAATAATGGATGGTGTTTGAATATTATGAAGAACAGTTTAAGAAAACCGATCAGTTCTCTGTTAAGACATGCTGGGTCATTTAGAAGGCTGTGCCTGGGCCCTAGGCACCAGCAGACCCCCCAAAATTGCAATCTGTGCCCACTCAAGCCAGCTTCTGCAGCCCTCTACTCCACAGTGCATGGTGCAACAGTCACCTGAGCCATGAGTACTTATCAGAGAGATAATTACTGCAGCCTCCAATAGGGCAGCTCTCAAGGCCTATCAGATGTACGCTGAGCACAAAGTAATTCTGTGGTTTTGTTTGTTCAGTGGTTTTGTTTGTATGGACAAAGAATTACTGAAAAGAAGCCTGCACCCTGAAGATCCAGCCTTCTTGAATGCACTCTGAAGAGTCTCCCATGTCACATCAAACTAATTGCATGTGTAAAGGGAAGCCTGTTAGTTTTGCTTTTTCCACTGTATATAAAAAAAATTATGTTTTATTTTAAAACACATACACTTAAAAATACTGAGGGAATCAGCTACAAAGAGACCACACAAGCTGTTCCAGCCTTCCACAGAAGTCTGGGATTTTTTAAAGTGTAAATACACAGCCACCTCTTCAGTTTGCCCTTTCATCTGTTCTGAAACACTTCTTAACACACACACACACACAAACACGCACACTTGATTTCCTAACTAGCTGATCATATACAAGTTTGGGGTTTGTAGCTCTACAGTGCAAAAAAAGATGAAGGTAAAACACAACTTTGATCCTGGAACAGAAGTCAGCAAGAATATTGTGGGTGTCTAACAAGTCACAGAGCTGGGAAGAAAGAAGTCTGTCCTGACCCTGTGTTGAAACTTGATCTAGTTAAAGAGGCACATGGATTACCATTTTTGGTGTTTCTCGGGAGCTGGGGTGAGGGGCAAGGAGGGTGGCAGACGGCACACAGTTCCCGGTCTGGCTGCATGAGCACTAGCTGCCAGCAAAGTTATAAAACAGAGATGCTGGGTGCCAAGGATGGATGTTTTTCTCCCCTTGTTGCAGAGCACCTTCCATGCAAATGCTGTGTTAATCACCCTGAAAGCACACATCTCTTCTGGGGAACAGCAAAACTGTTCATAGTCTGGGAATAAGTATAAAAGACTGGAAACTAGGGAAGGCAGGCAGAATTTTGACTGATCCCCCCAAACGGTGAAGGTTCTGTTGATACGGCCATGCATTAACAACAGCCATACTGCTTTGCTCGCAAAACCGACATGCATGTAACAGCGTGCGGTCCAGTTCTCTATGGAAATGACTCTGTAGTATGATGGTGATTTTGCCAGCTATTGGCTAGTCTCAAAAGAACAGGGTAAATGCCTCCAACCTGAAAATTTACAACCCTGTGAGAGAGAAAGCTGAGTCTGTTCCAAAAAACTAG
Organism: Picus viridis; assembly: GCA_033816785.1. Taxonomy (NCBI): domain Eukaryota; kingdom Metazoa; phylum Chordata; class Aves; order Piciformes; family Picidae; genus Picus; species Picus viridis. The sequence goes on from CM066586.1 coordinate 26,878,774, forward strand.
TCACTGTCCATTTCTCCACCATGGCAAAGATAACAGCACAAGATTCTGGAACTAGAAAAAAGCAAGAGCAATATCTATGCTAAGTTTATAAAATCATAGAATGGTTTAGGTTGAAAGGGACCTTAAAGATCACTTAGATGCATCCCCTGTCAAGGGTAGGGACACCTTCCGCTAGGATTGGTTGCTCAAAGCCCCATCCAACCCATCCTTGAACACTTCCAGGGAGGAGACATCCACAAGCTCTCTTGGCAGTGTCTCGTTATACTCACAGTAAAGAATTTCTTCCTGTCCTAGTTAGCTACACTTTTTCCATGAGCTGAAAACACAAGTGTCCCTATTATCATTTGGCAAGAGAGCTGCTCAGGACCGGCACCAGGGCCAGCATGCTCGAGCTGAGAGGTGCTCTATTTTGGTTTCTTCTGGGGGCTTTTTGGGGTGGGATGACATCAGCAGACAGTGAGGACAGGCAGGGTCATCTTTTCACATGCCTGTTCAAGAGGGTGATGTCGGCCGCGGGAAATTTAAACGAGGCAGAGCTAAGCGGTGCGATCACCATTTGGCTAGAGAGCCTTCTGGCTGGACTGCAGCCAGCAGCGTGTGCTGACAGAGTGCAGAAGCCTCTGTGGTAGCTTGGGCAAAATATAGTAGTAAAGTGGAATAGACATATTAAAAAACAAACATCAAACCCCCTAAACTTAATTTCACCTGCCTGAAGAGATCCAGCCATAGGAACAAATCAGCCAAAGGCAGAGCTGGTGCACAAGCACGCAGGTGCCCAGGCTGCTAGCTGCAGAGAGTGCTGGAGCCTGGCACTTGGAGTGGAGGGTGAAGGAAACAACACCTATGTGAGGTGTGACCAAGTGAATTATCTTCTTAATCTGGTGGCCAAGATAAAGGATGAAGTATCAAGACTCAGGACTACTAAGGGAATGCGAAAGGGAGCTAGATATGTGGGAGCAGGCTTTACAGACCTCCCCTCATTTGAGGGAGGTGACCCCAGAAACAGGGGTCTCTCCAAAGGGACTTTGACAGGCTGGACAGATGGGCAGAGTCCAACGTGATGGCATTTAACAAGCCCAAGTGCCGGGTGCTGCACTTTGGCCACAACAACCCCATGCAGTGCTACAGGCTGGGGTCAGAGCCGCTGGAGAGCATCCAGGCAGAAAGGGAACTGGAGGTACTGGTTGACAGTTGGCTGAACATGAGCCAGAAATAGTGTGGCCAGCAGGAGCAGGGAAATCATTCTGCCCCTGTACTCTGCACTGGTTAGGCCACACCTTGAGTACTGTGTCCAGTTCTGGGCCCTTCAATTTAAGAAGGACAGTGAGACTCTTGAACATGTCCAGAGAAGGGCAACAGGGCTGGTGAGAGGCCTTGAGCACAAGCCCTATGAGGAGAGGCTGAGGGAGCTGGGATTGTTTAGCCTGGAGAAGAGGAGGTTCAGGGGAGACCTTATTGCTCTCTACAACTACCTGAAGGGAGGTTGTAGCCAGGAAGGGGTTGGTCTCTTCTCCCAGGCAACCAGCACCAGAACAAGAGGACACAGTCTCAAGCCGCTCCAGGGGAAGTTTAGGCTCAACGTGAGGAGAACGTTCTTCACAGAGAGAGTTGTTAGCCATTGGAATGGGCTGCTCAGGGAGGTGGTGGAGTCACTGTCCCTGGAGGTGTTCAGGAGGGGACTGGATGTGGCACTTGAAGCCACGGTTTAGTTAGTCCTGAGGTGTTGGGTGACAGGTTAGACTTGATGATCTCTGAGGTCTTTTCCAACCTTATTGATGCTATGATTCTATGATCTCATTCTATGATCTCATTCAAGCTTATACAGAATGCAGAGACCATGAATTCACAATCATGCATAAGTAGGATATCTCCTTTTCAGGCATCCTTTGCCATCTCACAAAATAGAGCAACTATGCAAGCATGCCCCTGCCCACCAGAAAATCTGTTCTTTCTTCTAGACAGGGTCAAGCAAAACCAAAAATGCTCCACAAATTACTGATAAGTGTGACTTTCCCCTTGGCTTTCATTTCTAAGAAATAGCTTAGCTACATATATAAACCAGCAGTATAGATAAAGTTTGTGGTATAAATGACAGAGTACCTATTACATAGGCAAAAATACCTCTTTAATGCTGTAAGAAGAGCAATTTTATATTCTTTTATCTAATTGGAATAATACAAATTCTGTAGGTACAGAAACCAACAGCTCTCAAAAAATGAACAGCATCCTCCATTTGTGTCCCTTTGTTCTAAAGGTCTATTTTTGCAGATGAAAGGTTAAATTGCTCTGCAAGTCACTTCTTTATCCTATGGGCTAGGGGGGACAAAAAGGACACCAATTTGTGCCAGGGCATGTTTTCTTCTGGACCAGATAGTTGTTAATAAGAAAGTGGGATGAAATCTTGCAATTCATATTTCCCTAAGGCTTCTAATGCTCCAAGAGATGCATTAACTTTCACCACAGAGTGATGAAAGAAAGAGCAAGCCACTACAGACCACGGCGGGATTATGACCAGCAATTCTGCGGGGACACATTCCTATTTCTGCTCCTTGACCTACAAACTAGCATTGTTTGATTTATTCTGAAATCTTCTCTAACAAAAGAAGCAGCTGGTTTAGGTATAATTTTATTTTGTTTTTAAATCTCTCAAAGCATCTGCATGGTCAGACTTATAAATAAACACACATTTTCTGTTCTTTGCATTACAACACATTCTAGAAAATATAAACTTACTAACATGTAGGCAAACATGACAAAACATTATGAAGACTGCTGAAACTAAGAGAATAGAAACTGATAATCATTGAATTGTAGAATGTCTCAAGTTGGAAGGGACCCTTAAGGATCATCAAGTCCAACTCACTGCTCTGTAGGGCTACCTAAAACTAAGTTATATGATTAAGTGTGTCATCCAGATGAATCTAGAACTTTAATAGGCTTGCTGCTGGAACCACTGCCCAGGGGAACTTGTTTCAGTGACTGACCACCCTCTCAGTGAAGAGCCTTCTCCTAGTCTCCAGCCTGAACCTCCTCTGACACAACATTATTCTGTTTCCTTGTGTTCTATCACTGGTCACCAGAGAGAGATCAGCACCCTTCCCTCTGCTGCCCCCATTAAGGAAACTGTAGACAAAATAAAACAAGTTTAAAAATGTAGACTGATCCAGCATCATCCTCATGCCTTTTTTTTTTTTTTTTTTTTTTTTTTTTTTTTTAATTTCAAGTGCTTGTGTCTACAACACAAAGAAGTCTATGAACAGAGAAATGCTGTGCTTGCTAGAGCAGCAGGCAAAAGCAGGCAGGTAGGTTTCTAACTCAGTTAATACAAATATAAAACTGAAACAGCAGGATGCTGGCCTCTGAAGATATTGTGGCCTGAACTGACAGAGAAAATGGCTTGCAGAATTGGCAAAAGTTATTTGGGGACATCATTTCACAGAATAATGTCTTTCTGTTTTTCCAGCATAACTCAGAAAATTTCAGCTGGTGCTGAAGAGCTGAATTTTGGAACTCATCTCAATGATCTGTCCGGGATAACCAATCTTTAAAAGATCTGTCTGCAATTTGCAATTATGCACCTGTTTGCTGCACACATTGGTTTAGAGACTGAAATAGGAAACATCGTCATGAGAAATCATTCTCTCGCTCACCCACGCTCACAAAGGACCATTGCTATGAATTTTCTGTAAGGATTCCTGTATGCATTGAAAAGCCTATGTGAGGGGAGAACATTAAGTTGCCTGCAATGCCAGAGAGCAAAGTCCAATAAGAAGGGTGAATTAGGGAATACGGCATCTGTTCATTCCATCCTTGCTTTTGCAGTTTCCCTTGGTTATAAAGGCATTTTGCAGTTCAGTGGGGAAATCTGTAAATAAGGCTTAGATCCCACTGCCTTTGAGTGAGTCATAAAGGCCCTTCATTTTCACACAGATGTTTCTGAAAATTTTACCTTGCATACAAAAGTTTTTAAATCTTCAGGCAAACCGATTCACTCAAGTACCATCCAGGTTTGAGTCTCCAGGCAGTTCATGTCTCATGTCAGATACTGGATTAGAATCAAATCTGGCCCAAAACTTTGTATTACTGTGCTCACAGCACAAATACGATGGCTGCCTGCTGTGACACCTTCAGGGCAGAGCTGGCACCACTTTGCTTTCAGCTGAGACAGATTTGTTTAGTTTCCAGGCTGCACATTTCTTAGAAAGGTGAAAGTTTGGCTTTTGAGGTTTATACACCATCTCCCACAGCAGATATTCTTCTCTTCAATGAGATTACAACGTTTCTATTCGTAACTCTCTCCTACCCCCTAACAGGCAAGAATATTCATTAAGCCACAAGAGCCAACCATTACCCACAACACAACACAATCTGCCACACAATATGCAGTGCTCATCTAGCAGTTATGATCTCCACCTTCAGCTTACCTGTTTTATGCACTGCAACCGGTCATTGGTCTGCTGTATGTGCCTGTCCATAGAATTCATTTTGATTGTCTCCACTTTCTTCTACCTGAAAGCCATTAAAATCCTTCGATCTGCAGGACAGAAACAACAGGGGGAAAAAAATAAAAATCACTGAGCATAGTGCATGCACTTCTGCTGCCAAAACAATGAAGAATCCCTTGACAACTCTGCAAGGTGTAATAATAATAATAATCCAAATAACACTGGTGGTCTGTTTTTTACAAGGCCAAGGGTATGGGGATTCTTTGTAATCATCCTCTAAATGTAAGTATCTCCAAGAAATATTAAATTATTCAGAAATGGCAAAGTGTTATATGGCCAACAATAACGAAATGTGTTACGAAGACTCTGGATTTTTGTATTGAAAATAAAAGCAACAGGTAAACCATGAACTCTCCTCCAACTAGCAGATCTATTTAATGAGCCCTTGAAGTAGACAAGACAGCAACAAGTAGATGACTGGGATTCATGACTCAGCAAAGACTTTCAGAATGACTAATGGTAACCTAGCATATATAGACAAAGAATTATGTTTAGACTAAATGGCTGAGCAGTTTCTGCCCTCTAGAAAAATTTGGCTCTTTAAGATATCTATAACTGAAAAAACTACTTGTTACTATTCAAAAACCATGTACTGCACTCTTTAGACTCATCTCTAAAAACTGTTACTTCTCTCAGTCTTAAAAAACAAACCAACCCCCAAAAAAACCAACAAAACAAACAAGAAAAAATAAAGAAAATCATAGAAAAGGTAAATGAAGGCTTAGAGTAGTATGAGGAGTTTTAATTCATGTTGCTACAGCTGTATAAAATCAAACTGAAACTGGTGACAAGTTAAGATGTTCTAAACAGCAAACCCATAGTGCTCTAAGCCCACCACTGATGCTTATCATGGTTAGTTTTATTTGTGAACAGAGCTTGGTATCCACTGATGACATCAACATGAGCATGAGCCCTGCTTCATGTATTTCATAGAATCACAGAATCAGTCAGGGTTGGAAGGGACCACAAGGATCATCTAGTTCCAACCCCCCTGCCATGGGCAGGGACACCTCACACTAGATCAGGCTGGCCAGAGCCTCATCCAGCCTGGTCTTAAACACCTCCAGGGACAGGGCCTCAACCACCTCCCTGGACAACCCATTCCATGGCTTCACCACTCTCTCGGTGAAGAACTTCTTCCTCATATCCAGTGAGTTATTTGTTAACACTTTCAGAGCCATGCTTTACATCATACTCCATGATCACATGTAAGTGGCTCCTTGTCAAGATAATGGCATGTATTTGGAATCATGAACAATGCCTGCAAGAGGGGAAGAACACGTCATGATGAATTAGCTGTTTACTTTTCCCTTATCACTGTGTCCAGACTGACGTAAGCATAGCACAAACAGCTCTCCTGATCTGAAAGGCAGGAATGGCCAAAATGCCATTCAAATGTGGACCAAAAGCAAGACATTAAAAGCACAAGTAAGCAGAAGTGCATGCCCTGCTGTGCGCATTGGTTTGTATTTCACTGCACCCCTTCCACCCGTTACCCCTCTCTGCCCTTGCTTTATAGTTTTCCTATAGTTGCAGAGCAGCAGAATAATACCCCAATGTTTTATTTATATAAAACTTTATACTAGCATAATTGAGGTCCTGAAATTGCACAGAAAACTCTCCCTCATGACTCTCTTCAGTGGCACTCAGATATTTGCTACTCAGAGAGCTGTCCATGACAAAACTCTCTTCCACTCCCTACATACACAGAAGAGACAGTGAAATTTCTAGGTAACAATTTGGTTAGAGAAGCTCCTCTACCAATACAGCACTGTACATATTCGAATCCCAGATGACTGCTCCCCATGGTGGGAATCTGACTGCACAGCTGTCATGGCAAGACAGACTCCAGGCCACAGCACCTGTGTCTGTCCTACACACCCTAAGATTTCTGTACCTAGCTGATAATGTTCTTCCATGGCTCCTGCCAGATAAGTCTCAGGGAAAGAAATATTTTCTGCTAGACAGTTAAATGAAGTCTTGGAACAACAGCTCAAGCTCATCATCTCCAAACTCAAGACACAACAGAGTTCAATAAAGCACTTCTGTAAATGAAGTAGTACTTAGAAAATGGAAAAGCCAGTTGCACATACAAGTACGGTCATTCGATTATGCCGCTGCCACCTTCTCAACAGCAAATGCCATCCAAAGGTCCTTTAGTAAATGTAAATTATGTATTTTATTAAAAGAGTAACACAGTCTCATCTGCCTGTAAGACCCCAGACAGACCTCAGTAGTCATGAAGCTTAATCTCTCAATGGACAGCAGAGGTATTTATCAAGAGATAAGCTAGCCCAGACATGACACAGCTTCAGCAGTGATCCATCTTACAAGCTGGGACACACTATCTGCATTTTAATTGAGTATCACAACAGATACAGAAGGGCATGCTGAAAACAGATACAAATGTATACTCAGGTTTTTGTTGAAATATCTGAAGAAAAGCAAAACAAAGTGTGTTTTTTATTAATATTTTTTACCGAAGTCAGGACATTTTTGCTTAATGAACCACTAAGCAAAATACCATATTTCTGGTTAACTTTGTAACATAATTCTTGTCTGTTTTGGCATTACCTATTTAACCTCCTCAGTGCCATACAGCCACAGAGAGCATCTGGGAAATGAGCTGAAGAGAGTGTCTATCTCAGCAACACATGCATAGACATACTCTATGCTGCCAGAAAACATAATTTTTCAAGTACAGCCAGATACACCAGTACTCACCACTAGCTCATGGCTAGTGGCATCAGGAGCTGCCTCTTGTGTCACTGGCAATATGCTTCATCGGGACTGGGAGACCGCAGAGATTTAAGAGAGACAGTGACAATGACTGGAATTCATGTACTATCACTCATGCCAACAAACTATTCTGAATGATTGATTCATGAAGTGTACATATAAAATCCACCCCAATTCTCTGCCTTCCAGTTAATCATAAACAAAGCTGAAGGTTGCTATCGGCTACCTGAACCATAGCTTACTATTGTATTTGTCCAAATTGTCCACTCCCACACAGAGTGTAGCTTCTCAAAGCCTGCTTGGAAAAGCAGAAGGCACAAAACTAACCTGTATGACTGAGCAGGAGCCTGACAGAGCTCTTGGAGGCAGGCCTGGGAGGGCACATTCCTCTGTTCTCTTACACAGACATGCTATACAAGTTCTGTCATAAAGTAATCAAATTCTGTCTCAGAATAGTTCTGCTACTAACACCCAATGGCTCCCATGGAAAAGCACCCTCTGGCTCTCACCCTGTCCCTAGAAGCTGGAAGTATTTTCACTTCCATCCTCAACTCCACTTGTTGTCACACCTCTAGTGCCCTCTGCTTAAACTATCTTCGCCCTGGCAGGCTCCTTCCACCTCTTCTCCTTCACTGCTTGGACAGACACCTACCAGCCCTTCACCACTGCCACTCTTTTCTGGTCAATAAAAGCCCCTCAGTCCACTAACTCCCCCAGGCAGCAAACATTGCATGAACTGAACAGTCAAAATTGTACATATGAAGCCACACCACATACACTGACATTAACACTTTGTACTTAAAATGTGCTGCCTCACCCCCATAAGACTTCAATTTTTAACCCCTCTCAGACACATCATAAGAGCATCAAACAGAATGCATTTTTTTAAGTAAGCATACTGGCTTTAAGTCATTTCTGCTAATAAAAAAAGCAGAGCTCATTAGTGGTATTTGTTGTCTGGTAATTATTCTTGGAAGCACAGAATCATAGCATCAATAAGGTTGGAAAAGACCTCAGAGATCATCAAGTCCAACCTGTCACCCAACACCTCAGGACTACTAAACCATAGCACCAAGTGTCACATCCAATCCCCTCCTGAACACCTCCAGGGACGGTGACTCCACCACCTCCCTGCGCAGCACATTCCAATGGCTAACAACTCTCTCTGTGAAGAACGTTCTCCTCACGTTGAGCCTAAACTTCCCCTGGAGCGGCTTGAGACTGTGTCCTCTTGTTCTGGTGCTGGTTGCCTGGGAGAAGAGACCAACCCCTTCCTGGCTACAACCTCCCTTCAGGTAGTTGTAGAGAGCAATAAGGTCTCCCCTGAACCTCCTCTTCTCCAGGCTAAACAATCCCAGCTCCCTCAGCCTCTCCTCATAGGGCTTGTGCTCAAGGCCTCTCACCAGCCCTGTTGCCCTTCTCTGGACATGTTCAAGAGTCTCACTGTCCTTCTTAAATTGAAGGGCCCAGAACTGGACACAGTACTCAAGGTGTGGCCTAACCAGTGCAGAGTACAGGGGCAGAATGATTTAGAATCATAGAATCATAGAATCATAGAATCAGTCAGGGTTGGAAGGGACCACAAGGATCATCTAGTTCCAACCCCCCTGCCATGGGCAGGGACACCCTACACTAGATCACGCTGGCCAGAGCCTCGTCCAGCCTGGTCTTAAACACCTCCAGGGACTGGGCCTCAACCACCTCCCTGGACAACCCATTCCAGGGCTTCACCACTCTCATGGTAAAGAACTTCTTCCTCACATCCAGCCTGAATCTCCCCATTTCCAGCTTCATTCCATTCCCCCTAGTCCTATCAGTCCTATCCCCCTAGTCCTATTTCCCTGCTCCTGCTGGCCACACTATTTCTGATAAAGGCCAGGATGCCATTGGCCTTCTTGTCCCACTGGGCACACTGCTGGCTCATGTTCAGCCAGCTGTCAACCAGTACCTCCAGTTCCCTTTCTGCCTGGATGCTCTTCAGCGGCTCTGACCCCAGCCTGTAGCACTGCATGGGGTTGTTGTGGCCAAAGTGCAGCACCCGGCACTTGGGCTTGTTAAATGCCATCACGTTGGACTCTGCCCATCTGTCCAGCCTGTCAAGGTCCCTCTGGAGAGCCCTTCTACCCTCTAACCAATCAACACCTGCTCCCAGCTTGGTGTTGTCTGCTCCTGTTTGAGGTAGATCCAACCATCCTGGACCCATTTGTTCTTAAGGGCTGCTACCCAGGGTACCTTCCGAATTAGTTGCTTAAATAAGCTGAAGTTTGCTCTCTGGAAGTCCAAAGTAACGGTTCTGTTACTGCTCCTCCTTATTTCCCTGCACATTGAAAACTCCACTGTCTCATGGTCACTGCACCCTAGACAGCCACCTACCATCACATCTCCCACCAGCCCCTCTCTGTTTGAGAACAGCAGGGCCTGACCCCTAGTAGGCTCACTTAACAGCTGCATCAGGAAGCTGTCCTCCATACACTTCTTTCATAGGCCTCAGCAAGAATTAAAAGATTAAATGCAGAAAGTGAAAATCATCATATGGATCTGAAATTTCACCAAAGCAGAATAAGCATTTTGACAGCAGAGCACTTTGCTTGGCAAGACTAGCAGCAGAATTACATTTCCCGTAACTATACCTACAACACAGGTACTCCTGTACACTGGTCTGGTTCCCCACGTGCACATCCACATCCTCAAACTTAAAACCCCCGCCCTTTCTGTCAATCTCATGCCGATTTAAAAATAGCAGCAAGATCATCTTCCTTGACAATAATGGTGCTTAAAATACAAAAAGGCCAGCAGGGGTGAATAAGAACAGACTTCTGCTTGGTTAAGTGCCAAGTGCTTATCAGGTCACAAGTGAAAATGGTTTTGCAGGGACCATCCCTATCTTCTGGCGTACCTGCAGGAGAAACCATGCTAAGATTCAGGCGTTGAGAGCAGCTCAAGAGACAGCAGGGGATGGTGCTGATCGGGAGTAGGGGTGCTGGAAGTGTAGGACAGAGAAGGGAATTTTACCCGGTGCTTTGTAACAAATCCTTTCTGTATGGTGGTCACCTCAGCCAGAAAGGTTGCATGCTAGTGCTTTATAAGCTATCTCCATCCAAAGGGATAAACAAAAAAATCCCGAGTGTTCCCAGCACCTTCTGGTAATTCAGCAACAAAAAAACTGCATTCTTCTGCTGTATTTTCTGAGGTAAAGACGTAATCTCTCTCTCTCTCTTAAAAAACAATAATAATTTAAAAATTATATTAATTATTCTTTGCCTTGATTCTTCCCTCCCCTCTAGCATATGAGTTTATAGCCCTAGGCAGTAATTAAAGAGCCTTCATTTACATATTTATGATGTCTCCAAAATACAGAATGTGTTTTTTAAAGGCACAGATGTGTCAACCTGTTAGACTTTTTATAAACCCTAAAAATACTTGAATCTTTTTTCTTAAACCATTGCTACAAAATTCTTTTCACTATTGAAAAAAGAATGAAATTATGTAGCAGCTATAAAAAAGACCTACCACAATTTCACATTCTTCTGCTACATTCTGTTTTGGATGAAAGTTCACATTAGGAGTTTGCAATTATTCTATCAGAAATTGGACTTCCAGTAAAGCATTTAAGAGCAATTTAGTTAAACAAAGTCCCTACCAGTTCCTAAGGCAGCCTAAACAGCCTCCTAAAAAAAACCCCATCCCACAAACATTACAGCACTGCTTCAAAACACCGATGTATCTAAAAATGTTCTGCAGTCTGAAAGTAACTGTGGTTTCAGCTCTGCCCTGAAATAAGCTCTCCTCACAGCCAGGGTTGCCGTCCACAACAAGAGCTCTGCCACCCTGGGACAATGGACCAAGGAAACCTGCTCCAGGAGCCAGCAGCACCAAATTATGCTGGATTTCTGCTTCCACAGAGGACCAGCACACTGATGGCCACCCTTTGGGGAACTGCAGCTGCTATAATTAACAAGATCTAATTAGGACCCACTTGGAACCACCAACAGAAGAACACAGCGGGGGGGGGCGGCGGACCGCAGGAAACTCCTCTATCAGTTAAGAAATATCTTTTTTTAAGATTACTTACATGAAGCTAAGAAAAGAGGATAACTGTTCCCTATGCAGGAATTCAACATAGCAGCTTTTAAACATCCGTCTTCTCCCAGGCCCATCCCACCACAATACAGAAGTTGGTTAAATTCGTTTTTATCAGTCAGCTAAGACTAGTAATTTTCTGCACGTTTCCAGTGTGTTGAGGGCCGTACAAGAGGGCAGACCACTTTTATGTAGTAAGTGACTGTGATCGAGGGACAAGCCAAGCTACGGCAAGGGCAGAAGACTGCGCTGGTTTAAGGAACCCGGGGAGTGCGGGGCAGGGAGGCCCAGCGCCTGCGGCAGTGCTGCCGCCCGCAGGGCAGGAAGCACTAAGCGAGGACGCAGGCAAGTGCCGGGTTCTGAGGCTCGGGCAGGGTAGACGGGGCCGCGGAGCATGCTCCCCACCGCACCAGCAGAGGGCGCCGCAGGGCCGCGCCACCGCCCGCCCGCCGCTGAGCCCTCGGCCCGGCCGGAGCAGCCCTGAGGGGAGGCGGGGTGCGGGCGGCTACCCGGCGCTGAGGAGGCCGCGGGGCGTTAAAGCCGCGTTCCGTCGCCTGCAAGCACGGATCCCAGAGGAGACGGGTCAGAAATAGCCCAGCAGCACTCGGAAGCCTGTCACCGCCAATGATAAATTAAGAAACATCAGCTCACTCGGCGCCCGGTCCTGGCAGTAAAACGAGGTAGTCAGAAACAAAACCCATCTAATTACAACTGACATTTTCCTTAATATTAAATATATTTTAAAAAGTTGTTCCTTGAACTGTTACAACATACCTCTCTGTGTATGCATAAATTAATACTATACTAATATAATGGCATATAATTGCATTAGTTCTCTCTTCAGTAAACCCAAAACATGCAGACCTGCAGCTAGACCTCAAAATGCAAAGGTAGGAAGCAGCTCAGCAAATAAGCATTGATGGAGGCACAGATGCACAATTAGGGTGCTCACACAACAGTAAAAGGTCTTTTAGGTCCGAGTCTGCTTTTCAATTAAAAAAAATATTCAAAGATGTTATTAAAAATTATTTTCCAGAAAAAGTTTAATAATGACAACTATTTTATTTGTCCTGCTAGATATGGCACTAAAAAAACAACAAAATGTATAAAATACCACGTGAAAAGCCATTTTAATCATTAAACATTTGAAAAAGGGTGTTGTTTTAATAAAGGTTTATTTACCATAAGCTGCTAAATAGCTACTATTGTTGGCTTTGAGCTATTAAAAAGGGCCAGATGTGAGACAAAGCAGCGTTTGTTATGCTGGGTGAGGAAGAATAGATATTTGTGCTGTGCTGCTTTCCATTGTTGCTCTACAAATGTGCAGTAATCCCCAGAAGACTTTCTATCATTTTTGACTGCGAGAGAGGAAAAGCAAGTGTGCGTGTGTGTGTGGGCTGTCGGCAGGCAGGGCTTCAGTGAGGTGGGAGCAGGTTCTTGTAATTGATGGTGGCTTGAGCTGCAAGAGCTGGGAGCTTTGTCGGGTTTAAGGAAGCTGTTTCTGCAGCCGTGTGCTTGGGAAGGTTTTTATACACAGAGCCTATTACATGCAGGCATGAACAGCCAGCCGGATACACACAAAAGCAAACCCACACATGCTTTTGAAAAAAAGACAGCATGACAGCTTGCATAAGCAAGCCTGCTGGACTCCTCTGGGAGGAGGAGCAGCCGTGTGCAGAAGTTGTTCAATCATGAAGCACATCTGCAGCCTGATTACAAAAGCGAAGGTGGTAGGGCTAGCTGGAAGTGCACACACGGCACTGGGATATGACCTGTGCTTAAAGTATAGGCATAAAAATATTTAAAAAACCTTCTACCGTAAAAAAGGGGTATTGCAGGTACATAAAAAAAATCACATCTCGAGCTGGAGAGAGTGCTCCTTTGAGCTGAACAAGTTGGTCACCAGCCAGCACTAACCATAAAGCACGTGAACTGCCTCCTGCACTGGCAGCCCTCACCTCCAGCCCGCCAGCTGAAATGACTGGTTTCCTCAGACCGAGAGCAGCAGATGCACAGCCTAGTTTCGGGTAATTGCCCTGCTGCATGCTTGTATTACAAGGTTGGTTTCCCTGCATTCGACCCAGCTTCTAGTGTCATCAGCTCTGTCAGCTTGTTATCTTTAGGGACAGCAAGGAGGGAAAAGACACTGCAGTTTAAAACAGCAAGAGATAATAACACAAAATTAAAGGCAAAAGTTCACAAAGTGTGTTCCTGAGGAGCCAGGGCCAACAGACTTGATGTAGTGCTCTCAGAGGCGTTGCACACTGCAATGTAGACAGATCCACAAGAACAAACATTGACAGCTCCACAGCAGAATCCACTGATCCAGTGGTTCGTTAAATGTACTGTAGCTTGCAGGTAAGAAATGCTAATCCTCATCAGGACAGCTACCAGCAAATGAGCCATCTCTAAAAACTTGCAGGGTTAAACCCAAATCATGTCATAACCAGTGTCCCTGATCACTCAACACAACAGTGCTGTAAAAATCCCTCCCTCATAACTTGCATATTCCTACAGTGATACAGAATCCAACATCTCTTCCCACCTTTCAGGCTCAGTGGGAGGATTGAAGTGGAAATCAGGTGAGCATAAGAACTGAAAAGGATTTGCATTCTGGCACATGATTCTCACTTATTTACCTAATGAAAGCTCATTTCTTTCAGAGGTTCTGTGGTAAGACGTCAAGTAAGCCTACAGAGTGGCTACCAAAAAAAAAAAAAAAAAAAAGTATATAAACTGTCAACTTTTTTTGTACTCTTGATAGACATTTATCAGATACTAAAGAAAGCCAACTGGTTTGGGCATTCTCATCCATGTTATTTTCTTAAAATGGGAAAGACAACCCAGAATAGATAACCTAATAGAAGCATTTCCTGAAGGTCCAGAGGAAACAATAACACACAGTCTCTACAAAGAGGGTCTGCAAAGCAGGAGAAAGGAGAGACAGAGAGATGGCACTAGCAGCAAATATTTTTAATAATTTAACAATAACCTATCTGTAGTGGGTTGAGATAGCCACCCTCCCCACCACGGGCAAAATGACGACTCCAACAAACGGATTGCAAAAGTGATGGAAAAGTTTAAACAGAAGAAGTGAAGGTGCACAAAAGAAACTAGAAACAGTGACAGAAGTAACCGCAACACACACCCGGATGAACCCCATCCCCACCTGAGGGTGGGCCCAAGACCCCCAGGGCTCGTTCTTCCCCCCCCCACTGCTAGGCTAGTCTCAGCTGGCCAGGCCTGAGACCGCCCATCCCCCTGGCCTTGGGCCTAGCCAGGCCCAAGGCCGGGAGACATCTCCCCCAGTTACCGGGCGGCGGCGAGGGAAGAAAGAGAAAGAGGCGGACCCCACGCAAGGTCTTATAGCGGTGCAGGGGATTGTGGTAGGGGATACACGGTTTTCCTGTGTCCACCCACTGGGCTGGACTCCTGGACACAGGAAGTGTGCCATGCAGCAGAGGGCACCCAGCCCAAACCACCACACTATCAAAAAGTGATGATGCTAGTTTTTATTTGCTATGCTCCAATAACATCTCTCTTGAACCAGACAGCCTGCTATATAACAAACAGAGATCAAAACCTCTTGGGCCAGCCAAAACAAATGCTCCCAGCAAGCAACATCTCAAACCCACTATGAATTAGAAATGAGACGGATTTGCATTCTGACACCGAATGCCCTCTTACCTGATGAAACTACCTAGGCATTTTTTGGCAGTTGAACTGTACCATTTGAAAGAAATAGTCTGTTGATTTCTTCTTGTGACATTGTATCATCACAGCTTACATTCTTCATTAGTGAGTGGAAACAGAAAAAACACAATCCCCATCTATCTCCAAACTATACAGCACCCAGTAAGGGAATGAGGATACATGTGGACTCCTCTTTTTCAGTAAATTTAGCATTGTGAGGAAGGCATATAAAGTCAACAGCAATTTATCTTTATGGTCTATAAACATAAGATTTATTTATCTTTTCTTTCACCCTATGAAAACTTTGAAACTGCTCCCATGATCAATGATTTCTGGTAAGATACTCCTTTGGAGAAAAATCACTCAGGGAGTGGAAGAAAAGCAGCATACCTATATCAATAAATTCTTTAAAGAGCAAAGCAACTGAGCAGCTCTGAAAACTTTGGTATCTGCCATTATCCTGACATGTTCTGATGCACGTTAAGTAAAGACTTACCCAACTTCCCAGAATGGACACAAGTTAAATTCCAGGAGGATCAGTAAAACCTGTAAAGGCTTAATATAGCTGAAGTAATACAGTAGAAATTAGATGGCTATGCATTTTTGTATCCAGAGAAACACAGTCACTGTCGGACAAACTGTATTTTCCGCAGTGCTGTCAGTGCTGCTCACATGTGGCTTCTCTTAAACTCTCCACTTATTTTGAATTATGACAATTTAGTGCTGGAGGTTGTCATTTCTACACAATAAAACTAAAGATATTGGACACCTAGACACAACAAAACTACAGTTTTGGTGAGCTCTACACACTATTTTAATCAATCTTTATTTTAAAGAAGCTGATTGGAGATCCATCCGTATTAATCATTCTACACCTGTAGAATACACATTAAAACCCCAGGCATTTGGTTTTCTTCAACTGTCCTGCAGACAAATGTCTGATATTTCAAGTTGCCACCAAATCCTAAATTATAAGAGAAGTTGCTTACAGTCTAGATAAAATGATCCAGAACTGGAAAAGCAAACCAAATGACTGTGTATGCCTCAAGGAAAACTTTTTTGTACATAGGCAGTGAAACATTTTGTAAGCACAATGCACTGGGAGGCTTGAAACACTACTGCTATTTATATCAGTCTCAACAAATACGTGAAGCACAACCAAAGTGCCAGATCCATTGCTAGCGAAACTTTATGAAGCAGCCCAGAAATATCGATGTCCTATAGTTCATTTTGAAAATAATGTCATTTAAAACCATGTTCCAGCTGCAGTGCTTTCATTCTGATAAAGTCAAAGCTACATACTTCCCCACTGTTTCACTGTCTATAATGGAGTCCTTGCTCTTCCTGTTTTCTAAGTGCCCATAATTCCAGTAATCTGGAAATCCTAGAAACATAAATTACAAAACACTTCAAGGAGTTTTAGACAGCAAAGTCTGCTGCCTTCAAAAAAGATTTTAACTGAAACATCAGTGATCATCTGCACCACCCCATTCTTTTTTCTCATTATCTTATCAATTGAGAGGACCTCTTTATATCTAGAAACTTGTCTTTGAGAACTGTCAGCGTCACAGACCTACTTTACAGGCAAACAAAGAGAATTTTACACTTTATCCTATAAAGTAAGTTCCATTTTACAAAGAATCTTAACAGACAATTCATTTTCCAAAGGATTGATGAATTCTGTGTTTAAAGATCTCTCATCTGCTCAGCTCACAAACCTCTTGGGATAATCAGGAACAGCATTTCTTCTGAGAGCATGGATCTTTGTTAGCTGCACCTCCACAAGGTCTCTTACCCTCAGGTGATAGCACAAGCAAAGCTGAAATGGCATTTGGCAGAATGCAACCCAGACATCAAGCAAGTGTTTTAAAATCTTTTGAAGTATTTGCAAGCAGCAACTATACAAATGCTAAACTGGGCGTGAACAAAAGCTACCATGATAGGAAAGACTAGGAATCAATGTGGTAACCCACGTTAAGAAGTGGAGAGCACAACTTCCATCACCACTGCTGTTTCAACTGGTACAGGCTATGAGCAAGCCTGACAACTTATGAGTGACAACTGTCTTATAAACTGAAGCAGGCAGACTTCCCATTTTTATTACTGACAATGTAAACAGATACACTATGGCTAATGAATTATTTACAGTGTGGGCCATAAATTCAGACACCTAGACTATCTTGTGTTTTTCACACCACTGCCATTATTAAAAAGTACCTGCCTGCCTAGAAGCTTTTTCCCATAACTGCAGGGCAAAATCCACACTGTGAACAGAGACCTGAGTTCTTCTTGGGATGAACCACCAAACACTTCACTTCTTCAGTTCCTTTGGCTTTCCAATTACATCAAGACCTCCTCTGGATAGACACTATCTTCATGAAGTACAGGTGAAGTGCTTAACACAAATCACAATTCAGACTGGGGTTACTACATGCTAGTTTAATACAAACAATGAAAAGATACATAATGCATGTACTACTGCAACTTAAGGGTAAACCTCCTAATTATTAGCCTTTCTGCAATTTCAGAACAAAATTTCCAACATTCAGACTTCCAAATATGGAATGAAATTAACCTGATAAACATATATTGTACATCCAGATGGCACCTGGATAAAAACAGTTTAAGTCTAGACAGCGTTTTATTTTCTCCTACTCATATCCTTCTTCTCTTATTTTTTTGTTTCAATGGTTATTAGGACACAGTGTAACAGACCTCAAAAAGCTACACACTTTTCTCACTTGTTCCCAACAGCAACACTACAGACTCTGGAGGTCAGCTTTACAGCCTTCAAGTTTTTCTGAAGCCCTGCCTGATTAGACGTACTCTGGAGCGACTTTCATTCTGATCAAATGTGACATGCTGGCGACAAGCATAAAAAGCTGGCAGAGCAGCCATGCAGCAAAGCCTGCAGCAGCCAGGAGTAAGAGTAATGTCTTATTTGAAACAATGCACGGCTCCCCTCAAAAGAAGTAAGTATCTGCTTTGAAAAGGTTCTGATGAACTCTAAGATAGGCATGACAATTTCAAACCTTGAAGAGAATAAAACTGCTTCTATCTGCCTTCTTCTCATTGTTTGCTCTTGATTTTTGTCATCGTCAAGTGGCTGCATTTTGGCAGTTATTTCTCTGAGTAAGCGAAGTTCATAACATCTGAAATTTGGAGGCCTAGCTTTTGAAAGATTTGTTTTTTAAAAGCCTAGCTGCCCACTATGCCACATCACAGGGTTAAAAGACTCCTACTCCTGTCTACTGCATGGCTGATCCAAGCAGGGATATAGAAGTAAAGGGCAGTCTGGCACAAAACACACCATGCTGTGGTAGCAGCCCATTCACTCCTGTCCCATCTTGGACATGGGAATCAATTCAGAAAGTTAGTATCAGACATTAGAGTTTTCATTCTTTTCTGATTTTGCTTCTCTTGACATAAATCTTGACATAAATTAAGCTTTAAAACATTCCCTCTTTTTTACCAGCTCAAATCAGAGGTACTACTGTAATACTAGGTATTATGGCCATCTGCGTGGCAGGACAGAATCAGGGCACGAACCCTTTCTTGTCTCCAGAAGGTTCTGTTCAAGAATGGAACCTGTATGCGCATGCAAGAAGTAAGCTAATTATGCACAGATGGAACCCTGACCTGAAGAATTTGGGACCTGGGCCAGCCCAGAAAAACAAAAAGACATGGGTTGAAAATAGTTTGTAGCAGCAAGCAAGGGGAAAAAAAAACAACAACGACAAAGCAGCCCTGCCACAAAGCTTGTAGAGTGTAAGTTAAGCATAACTAATCACTTTATAATGCCTTAATGACTGCAAAGAAAAGATCTTTGCAAGATTTTTCATAGAAATCTCAGTGTTTATTAATCATCTACCCTAATTCATTCTTAAGCTTATTGACAATAAACAAAGAAACAGGTAAATGGAAACCCTAAAATGCCAATGCTGTAACTGTAAAAATACTATGTATTAGTTCCCTATCAGATTGATTCAGTCTCTGAAAATATCCCATAATGCTAGAGATAACAGTCAAAAGTCTGTGGATCCTGGCTCCAGAGAAATCTGCTACCACCTGCAAGTATCATAAATCCACTGAACATGCTGGCTAAATAGCTGACTAACTACAGTTTCAACTATAGTTGAACAAGCCTCTTCACAGTTTGCTTTCTGTGATGAGGGCTCAAATTTGCACCATTATTTTTTAAACTGCCTTCAAAAGGCTTGAAAAAAAATTAAAGGAAATGAGTTTGACATCATATGGCAATGCTGTGACTTATTTCCACTGCTGAGCAACAAAATCACATAGTTTTCAAAACTGGTAAGCAAGAAGGTGTTTCACTGAAAGGCTGACTTTAGTCTAGGGAGCCAAACTTGCTGTTTACCACACTTGTGATACCCATCTGTTCTACAGCAGAGATGCATTGCAGGAGCCCAGCAGCATATTCTCTAAGTTACTTGTCCAAGGTAACAACACAGGTAATTTTGAACTTTTCATGCAAGCACCAGATGGTATCCTAAGTCTTTTGTCTTTCATATGAAAAAGAATGTTACAAAAATCCAGTAGGCTGTCCTGTTCTGTTTCTAGCTGATGTTAAAAGTACAGATTCATTCTCTAAAATGGTTTTAAAACAATTTAGACAACTGTTTCATGGTATGACTCGCTCATTTTCACGTCTCTCCAGTATAACCAAGGGCCCAAGTTTACTGCTGCCACCCATTTAGATGCAGTGTATCAGAGCTACCATCTTTGCTCTCCTCCCCATTTTAAGATTCTGGAGACTTACACAAAACTCTAGAAAGGATGGGTTCGTATTACCTACCACTCAAGTTTCTTTAAACCTCAGTATCTAATACAAACGCTTTTATATATCACATCTGTTCTACAGTTGAGACTCGCTAATGGACTGCATAGCAACTGCAATGCTATTATGCAACCATAAGAAGAAAATCTCTGATGGATCCAAGAAGCAAGGATCCTGTGATATTTCTTACTGGCCTGAGAAAAATAATTCACCCACATAAAATTTTTTAGAGTATGCCTCTTTCCTTGTGAAAACCAACTGAACTGCTATTTGTAAGGCTCTGATTAAATTAACACACGCAAAAATGCACATAAGCACACATGCACAGATATAACAGGATGAAATGCTGGGGAAGAAACAATTTCTATATACAAACTCATTTAAACACTTTCTTACAAGATAGAACAACAAATCCTCAGTGTTATGGAACACAGGGGAAAAGTTCACACAAGTGATATTTAGCAGATTTGTTCCAGAAACAGAGACTTTATTCTGCAGTTTAATTCATCTATCATGCAGAACATGACTTGCTTTGCCTATGTTTGGTTGATTTTTTTTTTTTTTTTTTTTTTTTTTTTTTTGAATAGTGGGAAATAAGATGTATTTTGTATCACATTGCCCATGTTCTTGCATGCAAGAAAATTAATTTTTGACCTGGCTTAAAACATTAATTTAACAAAACATGTTCCAGAATTGAAGAAGCAATTTAACACTCAACAGAATAAAGCAGAATTTAACACCCACAATGACCCACTGGGCTCCTCACAGGTTCAGTGAAGCATGGGCTGCCTTGTCAGTCTCTAAGAATGAAGTGCGACCAATACATCGAAGGGAGCCATTTAGGACACACACTGGCAAGGAAAATATCAGAGTTGGAAGGTCATGTAAATTGCTAGACATAGAGACAAGATCTGTCAAAAAGACAAACTACCTAACAATTTTAACCTATTGGCTAGAGCTGTCCATGTCAGCATTATGTTAACATATATTATAACCTCATTGCAAAAAAATCCATGTACAAGACAGAGGGGGCAGCAGCAAAACTCCCTCCCTTACCTTCTTTTTAGACACGAACTCACTCTAACAGAGGCTCAACGAAATATGTCTGGGGTTTTGTTGTTTTTCTTTTTTTGTTTTTCCTATATCTGATCCTGCAGGTTAGCTATTACAAGTGATAGAAAAATTGTTAGTATGTTAAAGAAATACTGCCAATTTCTCTACAGTTACAGGGTTTAGTGGAGCATCCATTACAAGCACCTCTATTAATTTGACAACAGTGAATTTTTAAATTATTACTACTATTACTTTTATTTAAAAGTTTTTCTAAATAGTCCTTGAAATATTTAAAATAAAGGTGGATGTTTGCGAGATAGGAAACAAAGTTTTGTATGTTAAGTAATTTGCATTTTCCCCAACTATTACAATTCAATCATAATTATGGAGCTGTAATTGTTCTCCTACCAGATATTGATGGCTCTCCATTTTTAATGTAAAATAATCTTACGACTTCACTTCTGTTGAGACCACTGCAAAATTTTGAGGCCATGTGATTTTTACTTGCCATCTCAAAGCTCCACTGCTTTGCAATTTATTGCTTTTGTCATCTTTCCCTTGGGGACCAGCATTAGAGAGAAGGCCTTTGGGAAAGCCTGGAAGTATTTATTCATCAAGTTAGTAGGTGGGACGCTTCCCTAGGAGAGAGTATTAAGCTAAACCTTCAGGAGTACTTTCAGGGTATGCTGATATCGTTAATCCCCCAGGGTTTATGCACGAAATGTGACATCTGAGAGGAGTTTTGAAGCATCCGTTCATAATGCTTAGAACTGAACCTCCAAGAATGTACTGCACATCATTTTCAGAAAAAACAACTCCTCCACTTTGCCACTGAAGCAAAATTCCAGTGACTATAAAACTGGCATGTTTCTCTTATCATGACCCACTAAGTGACACAGGAAACTCAAACGGCAAAAATCCCTTCAAATTCCATTAGGTTTGACTCCACTTATGGTGCATAACTTACTTCCAGTAACTTCTTTATTCTTGGGTGAGTAATTTGGGATACTTATTCTTACATGTCAATTTTCATAGTAATTAGCCTGTTAAGCAGTTGTCCAACAAAGAAAAACAAAGTCAGTAAACAGAAAACAAAAATTTCTGTATTTACTTTGTTTTGTTGATTGGTTATTTTTCTGTTTGTTTTGGGGGTTGTTTTTTTTTTTTCCTAAACACAATGTAAGCAGAAGTCAATTCTGAAGGATTTGTAAGGGCAGTGTATATTCCTTCACAACTACTCAAGTAGGTAGCAGATATTCTTGAGTACTGAGAGGTGCACATAATTATGCCTGAGTTAGAACAGAACAGAATAGTATACACCAGGTTGGAAGAGACCTTCAAGATCATCAAGTCCAACCCATCATCCAACACCATTATTTATCCATAATGAAGAGCAACTAGGAAGCATCTATCACTCTGTGTTTCAGGTCAGAAGTTTCAACTAGCTACCTAGGAAGAAAAAGAATAGCATAATGTGGATGAAGCAACCAAGAATATACTGAGCACCATGAATACTGAATACACGAAGCGTTTCAGAAACGCAGAAACTTAGAACTGTTTTGGCATGTATTGATGAACATAAACAATTAGTTTAGTTTGCAAAAGAGGTGTTAACAAGACATGCTAATGCTTTTTAAAGATGTATTATATGCTTAGGGCAGGCATTTCCTACTGATGGTAATAGAAGTCCTTTTTGATTTCTTTTAACCAGACATTATGCAGGATATAACCAACAACAGATCAAGCAAATGAAGGCAACTAAGTTTAAGTATTGAATGATATACAACAGCATCTAATACACTTGCAAGGTCAAGTTCCTGTATTCCATCACCTTCAAACGATCAGAAAGGTGTTGAAGAACTCTAAAAGTTTCCCAAGGCCTTTGAGTTGAGAGCTCTCAAGGGTGTGTCCATTTCTGCTTCTAGACTCACATAGTACAGAAAGGAGTGACCTTGAGGTCAGTCAGTATCTAAAACTCCTCCTGTGAATGCCACCTCAAGAAGATATTAGGAACATAGAAATTACCACAGATTTGGAACAAGGGCCATGAAAATGATCAGAGGACTGGAACACCTCTCCTATGAAGAAAGGCTGAGAGAGTCAAGGTTGTTCAGCTTGGAGGAGAGAAGGCTCCAGGGATACCTTATAGCAGACTTCAAGTACTTAAAGGGGACTTATAAGAAAGATGGGCACAATCTTCTTATAGCAGGGTCTTATGGCAGGGTGAGAGTGGTGAAACACTGGAACAGGTTGCCCAGAGGGGTGGTTGGTGCTCCATCCCTGGAAGCATTCAAGGTCAGGCTGGACAGGGCTCTGAACAAACTGATCTAGTTAAAAGTGTCCCTCCTCACTGCAGGGTCATTGAACTAAATGACCTTTAAAGGTCCCTTCTGACCCAAAACATTCTGAGACAGGGAACTAAGCTAATCTGTTTTTATTCTATGCTAATGTTTCTAACAATACACATACTCACCAGGGCTGTTAGAGTATGTAATAATGCTGTATGCCGTTTCACAAAAACAGTGAAGATGTTTAAAAATTCCCAACATTTTGCAAAAAACCCAAGCCTTTGTCATACTATGCTTGTAATTATATGAAATGGTGCTTTCAACCACCAATCACAATCACAACCAACACAATATGGCCCTACCTACTCTGGGGATATAAATTAATTCCCTGCCATGGTCAACAACATTTCACATGGAGACAGAAAGGAAAAGGGTGTTGGATAGGACAGGACTCCAGCTACTACTTTGCAAACCCGCAGCAAGACATGCAATTTTAGAAATGCCTTACCCTAGGTGCTCATGGAAATGCATGGTCTGTTTGCACAGAAGTCTCTAAGAGCATTAGCACCACTGATGGAAATACTAGCAGTTGTGGACAGATGATAAAAAAAATAGTTGGAAGTAACCAAAATTGCACCTCATTCTTCACTGGTTCTGATAGCACAGCACAAATCCTCATCTTCTGCAATAATGCATCAGCAGGACAAAGGATGGAGTTCATTTGGCTAACTTTGTTTCACTGACTTGATGTGAAAACAAGACCATGGCAGAAAGCTGGAATTAAGTCAGAGTAAAAAAGCCACTGGTTTTATACTACCTTCCTACACAGCAAGACACGAAAAGAATACTAACTCCTAATCACAACCAGGACAGACAGTTTAAAGCTAAACCATTGCTAATTTTAAAACATGTCATCTAAGAAAACAATGAATGAGTTAGGCTTTATACTTGTTCTTTCTTCAGGGAAAATAAATAGCAAAGGTATTTAAAATTAAACAGGACATTCACAATTAATGTGCTTTTTAATTAACTTACTCTGCTGCTGTAAGTGATTCTGCATTTACTCTCATTTTTTTTTGAAAACTCCAAAGTGCTACTTCTGACCTGTGATTTACTGTTGTCGTACATCTTTATAAGCAGTACTTAAACTAAAGTGGCAGTTGCATATTAATTACAAAGTTAATTATGTGCTATGTAATCATGCTGTAATTCATTAGTTTACTCCAAAGTGTGAAAGGATAATGCTAAATGGAAGACCTGATACCAAGTATTTTATTAATTTACGTTTTCACAACAAATATTCAAAATATTAACCAGAAAACATTATCTGCACTTAAAGGAGCCTACAAAAACGCCCACTGTGATTCTACTAACAATTATGCTTAAACATTTCCTCCTTAAAAGTTGCAGCAATATTAGCAAGGTAAAGTACTTTCTCTAAAACAAGTGCACACCTAAACTACTTGCTTAGACCTGGGAAAATAGTAGAAATACTTAACGGGTCCCAGTATCCAAACTCGATACTTCTTGACGTGAATTATCCCCAAGAAAAATAGGTTCTCAGTGCTTTCTGAAATTAGATTTCTTGAAGATGTTCCACCTTGAAAATCTAAACACTGAGACATCAAGTACTATAAACCAGTGTCAAAGATATATGCTACAGGCTTTTACAATTCTCCATTACTGACAGTTTGCATAAAGTACCTATGCCCAGGTAATTTACTTCTGGTTTACATCCAAAATTCGCAGGGAAATGTGATCCCTGTTTGTGCAGATGTCAAAATAAGTCTGTTACTACAGATCTGTTTCCCAACAGAAGTATTGAACACAAGGGTAAATATTTATTTTTAAGATAATGATTTTTGGTGAAAAATGAACTAAGCATAATACCATAAAGCTGTCTCACTGTCCCAGGTTTAATTATCCTTGGAACCATCCAGCTTACTCCAATCAATAAAAATACAAAACCTAATTTTTACAAAGATGCTCTTAGTCATGAAGAATTATTTTCCAGCTGTTAAGCCCTCCCCCCGAAATATTCCAATGCTTACTGTTCTTCAGTAACTGCTGGTTTTCAACACCAATTCTTCACAAGTTGTAATCTTTTTCCTTCCACTAGCCGTGACTAGGATGCAACATGATGCTCTTTGTGTAACATTAGAAGTCAGAGGTAGGAGTACCTGCTCCTAAAACTAACACCATAATACCCACTATAAAGAGCACTTTAAAAACCCATGATAAAAGGCAGCTCACTTAAAATAAAATTACAGATTGAAAAATAACTATGCAAAGGGTCTATGTTTTTCAGCACATACTGTACCTTGGAGCTATTTTCCCTTACAAACAAAAAAAGCAAGGCTACTTTAATGATTGATAACTGGGGAAAAAAATAAATAAAAAAATCAATCAAGACTTGTATCCTGAGCAATTGTGGAATGTTGCACAGTGTTGTGACCGCATAATCTTTATGATCAGGCAGACTGCATCAACAAAAAGAAGCCCTAACTCTCCAGAAAAGTATCAATATATTACCAAATCCATGACTGAGTTTTTAGCAGCCCCATAATTCTGCCTCATGGGCTAAGCGAGTTTCACTTTGTGGCTGTTTGAGAAAAATAAAGAATCTGTATTTTACAGGTGAATTTTGACAGTCAAACTGCTAAAAGCTTTTCACTCCTTCGAATTTTTAAACCTTTGCTGATAAAACATCATATGGACCTTTAATGCTCCCTCTGTGTGTGTGTGTAATCAGATCAATTATATGATCCTACTGAAAATTTAAATATAGCAAAAGAGCATACCGCTTCATATTACTGCAAATAGAGTATTATATATAATAACTATACACAGGTTTGAGCTGGTTCCTTAAACTTTTAAAAATAACGACTGAACAAAATGCACATGCACCACTGGGGTGGTTTGTGGGTTTGTTTTGGGGTTTTTGTGGTGTTTGGGTTTTTTTTTTTTTTTTGTTTGTTTGTTGGTTTGGTTTAATTAAAGCTGTATATAAGCCTTTATGTGCTCTGTAGGTTCAGCTAAAATTAAGCCAGTTTTCTTTCTTTTGAGTGCTGTGGTCAAGGATTTTGCAATAAGAAACGTAGTTACAAAACTAAATTTCAAGCTTCACTAGAAAAAGGAAACAAATATTTCATCCAATATGAAAAAGACAAATCAGTAAAATTAATTTTACTTTCAAATTTATATACAAGTACCACAACAGCTAATAAAAATGAAAGCAATTGCTCCCCCTTCAGAAGCAGTCACAAGACATTTAACGTGGTATGTAAAGTTAGTACTTGCTGAGCTGTGTAATTGATTTAGGTCTGCAGGGAATGGGTTACAGATCATCCAGATCTGCTATCAGTTTTGGCTTCTCTTTTGGAACAGGTACCTAACACATGGAT
Source organism: Picus viridis (assembly GCA_033816785.1). Classification (NCBI taxonomy): domain Eukaryota; kingdom Metazoa; phylum Chordata; class Aves; order Piciformes; family Picidae; genus Picus; species Picus viridis. Next base: position 26,905,334 of record CM066586.1, read on the forward strand.
TGTTATAAACGATACAGTATGGAATAGATCCCTACCGTCTGTGTTTTACAGAATCCAAAAAGCTTCTGTTGTTGTTGTTGTTGTTATATTGGGGGTTTTTTGATATACGATAATACAACCCAAAAAATTCAAAACCAGAACCCAAACCCAGATCAAATTCTACTCAATCCTGTGGTAGAAAGTACTAGTCTTCCATTTCTGGTGGTGTAAAACACATTTTAGGAACAAATAAAGCTTCTTTTTTTGTTCTTTTTTTAAAAAAGGAGAATTAATATATTTTAATTTTAATAGAATATTAAATGGTTGACTCATCCTTTAAGGTTTTTTAGAGATTTCTGCACAGAAAAAGAAACTTTTGGTTTGGTTAGTGACAGCCTACCTTAGCAAAATGACCAACTTCCACATTTTCAGAAATGACTTAGATATGGATTCTTAATGTGAGCCATCTCACAGAGAGGCTTCAGCTTAAGCTAATAGCCCAGGTTCCATCAATAGTGAATGGACAGCTGTACTTTCAGAGAGCAATTTGTCCCTTGCTACCACAGACCTCAAATTGGGCGGCACAACACCGATTTTGGTCCACTGTCTAGATTATTCCTTAAGAAACCAGAGTCTTCATTGACTTGGAGGATGATGCAGACTCTAGTCCATGCGTCATGGCTCTTCTGAAATTGTGTGATACTGTGTGCTAATGTTACAAAGTAGATCAATTTTTATCTACTTATCTTTTATAAGTATCCAAAAAGAGAGCCCTTAATTATCACGACTTGGTTTCTTACTACAAAAGTACTAGAAGTGTTTCTTACCTAATCAATAAAACTTATTTTGTGGTAAGTTGTATGTAAATATGCCACTGTACATTCTATTTGCTGATTTGGAAAACATGCATATACTTCCAAAAATGTCTAAAAATATGGTCTAGAGACCTTTCCAGGGGCTTGAGTTTTGTACAATATGGATGTTTTATGTAACATTTTCGGTAGTTTATATAAGCCTAATTATCTATATTAACATGCAAAATTTCATAGTTTTCACATATAAAATAAAATGGAGCCCTTGTCAAGGGATGCAGGAAGCTCCCTTCAATGCCTGTCATTCGTCCCATGGAAGCCTGGGCAAGACATAGGGTCTTCCTATGCACTTAACAGTACTGGAGTACGGATAGTGAACTCTTCCAGGTCGTTATAAGAATAGATACATAAAAATTATGAACTACTTAATTAGCACAATCACACAAGTAACAAAAATATCTAGATGAAGTATATTGAAACAGAAGTGTTTTCTTTAAATACATCTCTCTCAGTTATGCACAAAACAAAATGACAAAGGCTCACTGAGAAGAATATCCTGAAAGAAAACAAACCTGGAGACCAATAAGATGTATTACCACCTTTACATATTGAAAAATAAACAAATTACAAGACTCTGAGATTCCTTAGGCTTTTTGTCCTTATCAGAGAGTTTATTCTAGTGCAAATTTTTGACAAAAGCATGAAGAACATAGCACTTTGGGTAAGACCATTAGCACATTCTTGCCCCCGTAGAACCTTAATAGAGGAGAGTACTACTGATTTACAACTTTGAAAGTAAACAGAATTGCAAATCTCTCCCACTTATCTTCCTTATCACCCTTCTCGGGACATACAGGCATGTAATGAATTCCCAGAAACAGACAGGCCATCACCTCATCCCACCTATGCTAACATAATGCCTGCACTTCTCATTTGCTGCTGAATGGCTGTTTACCTGTCCTGGCGCATGTTTTCTCCTGCAAAGGCAGCCTTCTATACACCAACTGCTGTTTACAAAGCAGTCTGTGCTGATTAACAACTACCGGGCAATCAAGACAATGGACTGTTTTACCTAATTATTGACATCTGGATGAGCTGTGTTATTAAACAAAAGACGACTCCATTGTTTAGCAGGCCCTAGTGAATGTGAAAGCTCAAAGTTTGTTTCCAAATTGGAGAAATCCTATATCTACCCATGGTGCTCTTAAACCCATTTTCCTTTAGTCACAATTTAAGATGATCCACAAAGCCAGGCTTGCTCCCTTCAGAATTTAGCAGTTTGGTCTTCTTGTACTAGGTTCCTCACCAAACACACTTTCTGGCCACTACGACCCAATTTTGGTTGCTCCTCTTGTCATTCAACTGTGTGTAACAATTACCAAGTAGTAAGGCTGCATCCTTCCTCAGTACACATGTAACAATTCAGACAGCATGCTCTGTGTGAAAAGTCAGCCAAAATTTCCTTACCACTTCCCCTACAGGCATCTGTATCACAAGTATAGTTAGTAACTCCAGATCTTGATTTAAAATAAAAGCTGAATCACAAAATACCATATCCAAATCCTCCAGCTTAGGATGTCTCCACACATTTACACTCATATCTTTTCAAGTTAATTAACTTCTTCCTAACAAAACAATTCCCAAGACTTTGTTTATCAGACAGTTTTCTTTCAAATGTTTATCCATTTCCACGGTTTCTGAAGACACTTCAGTAGCTTGTCCCAGTACCAGAAAAGAAAATAAAAGTTCATAGGAGAGTCTTTTCAATGCTAAAACCAGGAGTGCCCTCTAGTGAGATTCCACAGGGAGCAAGTCTGGCTAACATTTGTTAGCCAGAGCTTCTTTATCTTCACAGGTGGTCTGATCTGTTGGGAGTGTAATTACTACAACGTGCTTCCCATAATGCAACATCATACATGAGAAAGCAAGAGCAGTCTGTGGCTATATGGAACACTGATGGGCCATAGAACTGGCACTGACTGGCTGGTTAGGGAAACCCCAGGACTAACACAGCTGCAGAAAGTTCTGTCACATACATGCTGTAGTGCTACAGAAGGGCTATTTGCTTAGTAGCAGGGAATGCCTGGGCTCTGACTCAGGATTAGTTAACATGAGTACAAGTTTCATAAACAGACATCAAACCAAACTCATCTAACCATAGTTGCCCTCTTATTATATGCTCTGAAATACTCACCTCTAGTCTTTCAACCTGCTTTATTCTGTTTTCATATTCATAAGACTAAAACTACTAAAATTGGAAATAATACCTACATGAACAGGTCCAGACATCACCTAAACAGGTAAAATGCAGCCCACATGATCAAACAGGCAGATTGAGACATTCTGTCTCCTGTTGGTTTGTACTATAAAAACTGCTGATCCATCAGCAACTTAGAGCAACTCTGAATCTTGTAGTGTGCCTGGTAGCAGTGCTTGCAGCATAAGCCTCGGGCTATTTTCTAAACAGTTAATTTTCACTAACACAAGACACACTATATGGAAGAGGCTGCTAACATGAAGAGTTGACAGAGTTAACTATAACAATAAAGGAAAGGACAGATGGAGGACAAATGTCTTCCTTTCCCTCACATATCTGTGAAGTGCTTGACTTCCTGCACATCCCAGGCTAGGTATCACAACTAAAACCAAATTCGATGATTCATATGCCTAATAGGATACAGTGGCCTTCACCTTTATGTCAAGAGTTCGAACGCAGCCCAATCAGTGGTGACCAAGTGGTGCCACCATCTGCCTGTTTAGCAGCCTAGATGAAAAGAGAAAGGTTGTTCAGCTCAGTTCCATTGTTAATAGGCAGGTGTCTCCATCACAGAAACAACAATCATGAGTGTCACTAACTGGAAGCTGAATCAGAGAGGTCAAGAACTGAATGCACATAAAACCTGAATTAATAGATTAAAGAGTCCCTCTAGATAAGAGTCAAGGCAGTTGTGTGCTTGCTGTGTACATAAAGAGCATTTTAGTCTTCAGGGCTTGCAGTCGCATGTCTATCACTGAATCAAATTAATTTTTAAATGGAAACAGAATTGAATAAAATTATTTATAATTGGATTTAAATTTAGCTATTAGGCTGGTTCCCATTTTCTTTAGCATCAGCTGGACACATACAGAAATGTATGCGTATTTTGGGCTTATACAACTGCACTGCTAAATATCAGTAGCCTTCTCAACGTTCAGAGGGGTTCAATTCTTCCTGCTTGAGAGATAGGAGAGGTGGCTACAGCCACACCATGGCTATTTGACACATTGCTAATGCATTTCATGCATTAGGCTCAGAAATCAAGCAGGCTTTTAAGTTTTGAGATCAGTAGTGACAGTGCTCGGAAGGTGCACTGTTTTCTACTGATATTGTAAACAGAGAATCCATTTTTTCCCTATTCTTGCAGCATTTGGTATTTCCAAATAAAAAGTCTCAGTACAACTATCTTAACTAAATTCTTTGTATTGATACTGACAAGAAACACTCCTTAGCTTTTATTCTAAAATCATTTATGTACACTTCTATTGTTAACGGTCCCTCAAAACACTAAGACTTTATATACTTAGGCCAAAATATTTTTCTTTCCATTATACATATATGTATTTTTTTAATTCTGCTTAGACCCTCTGAAATCAGATGATAATTACCTTGTGTTGATTCTCACAGTAAGTGTTTTGCTGGAGTCAACACAGCACAAGGAAGATGCAGATGCCCAGAGATGATCACATGAAGCATTTTTTTTTAATTCTGGACAGACAGTACCTTGGCTCTCCTTCCTGCCAAGAGAAGTAAGCTGAGCTCTGCAGTTTAGAACATGTACACACATACGTATCTTTGGGAACACTAACATGAGCACAAGGAGAAGAAGCTTACTGAAACTTGCCCAACAATTCACATATTACAACTGTTGTGAAGCTCTGCTTTTCACAATCAGATATTTCTCCTTGCCACAGTACACAACAACAGCTTTCAACACCACTTTGAGAAACATGAGATTGCTCTCTTCTACCCTGCAACTCCCACTGTTTCTCACTTCTATTTTATTTGGAGCCTGCTTTTGGATGCTTTCCATAATTCATATAAATAATGAAATATTGAATAAATATTAACATTATTAAAGATGAATATTTAAAACAAAAAGCAAACCAAAAATTATTATTAAAAAACATCTTAAAAACACCCAACAAACAAAGAGCAAGAGAAGGACGCAGGAACTTGTCAATCTCTTTATGAAGTTACAATAAATTACACCTTATGTAATTCTTATCCAACACTGACACACACCTGAGTAAACTGTATTTTCTTATGGAAGAAAGAAATTCTTCTCTTTCATCACAATTGAAGGTGGCAATGCAATTCCTAGGAATTAACTGTCCTTCACAGATTTTACCCGTGTTTGGCAAGGCATATGTGTAAGTGCATCGAAGGGTGAAGTCCATACATTAAATTAGAAGAGGTCCCAGCAAATAAGAAAATATTTTGGACAAGTATTTCTCACCAATTACTATCCACATTCTAAAGAAAACTGAGTAGCTGCAGTAATGGGCAACATTTTAATTCTGATAGCATCATGCTCCAGGATGAAATGGGTTGTTCCAAGAAAACTGACAACTCATGGCTTGTCATGATGACCACCAATAGGTCACCTGTGGAATAACAGCATATTATCGCTTATGCCCAGGCCATGCTTACCACTTAGCCACCATGTAATTTTGTTCTGCTTCACTGAAAAGCTTCTTTTCCATTAGAAAGGAATTCTCATCCCTTTACTTTTCATCTTCTGTGATACAACCTACATATCGAGCAGCTTCCTAATGAATTATTGCCTCCAAGTTATTCACGTTCAGTACAGTTGAATAGACATGATATGCTTCCAGCTTCATCTCCAGGCTACAATAAAACCCTGGAGAAACCCTTTTATTTCAGTGCCATACCTGGTGTCTTCAGACTGCCCTTTTGGAAGCAGGAACAATCTGGTATTTCAAGACTGTCAGATATAATGTAGCCATAATCTTCTGTGAAACCTACTGTGTTCTACACATGAAACCTAGCCTGAGGTTCTCTATTAATTGTTGTATTAGAAAATATGCTCATAAATTAATGGGACAATATGCAAAGAGAACTGGAAAGTTCCTGCAGGTTAACATCATCAGTGGCACCTCTCAGAATCTAAGTGCGAAACCACAAGTGCTGTTATCCTACAGAGATAACAACAGTTTGCTGGCTCCCATATTATTTTGTGATGGAGCAGACAAGTACGATACATAGAGTAAATCCCCTGATGCTTAAGATACGGCTTCTGATTTCTGCAGAAAGCTAATTTCAATTATCCGGATTATCCCTTCCTATCACACGTTCTTGGAGACTGGACACAGCTACATTTCAGTTTATGAAGGGATCCTACAGGAAGGCTGAAGAAAGGCTGTTTTGAAGGGTTGTAGCAACAGGATGAGGAGCAATGGTTTTAAACTGGAGCAGGGTAGATTTAGGTTAGACATACGGAAGAAGTTCTTTGCAATTAGAGTGGTAAAACACTGGAAAAAGCTGCCCAGGCATGCGGTTGAGGACCTGTCCCTGAAGACATTCAAGATAAGACTCAGTGTGGCCCTGGGCAGCCTGATCTAGTTGGAGATGTCCTTGCACACTGCAGGCAGGTTGGACAAGACGATCTTTAAGGGTCCCTTTGATTGAAATTTGAATCCCATTGATTGAAATCAATGCAATCTGTGAATCTGTTTTGAAGGGACAGGAACAACTTTCTTCTCCTTCACCCCAAGAAGTTTGACAATTACGCTTCTTCGTAAACAGCTTCTCTCTGAACACTCTTCCTGAGTGTCCTTGAAATGGAGCACACTGGAATGTAACATGGAAACTACCAAACCCTACTGAAGCATTAAGGCAAGCAAATGAGACAGGATGTCTGACCTAAATAAAAGTGATCTTGCTGCCATGTTTTGGATTTTTTTTTTTTTTTTTGCTTGCTGTGTCTCTTAGAACATACTCAGCATGCCTTGCTAAAAAGAATCACTGACTTAATCCTCCTCATTGTATTTAGCAGAAGGAGAAACTTCTAGTGTCTAGAACTGCTCCGAGTCAACTCTTTTTTTTTTTTACTATTCTTGCTGCTCATTACCCAAAGCACTAAAACATGCTAGAATCTGGTACCTTAATTCCCTGCCACAGACTAAATGCATGATGTCTCCCAGGATGCACAAATGATGATGAAAGGGATTAGGTACACACTGATACTCAGTGCAGCGTTGTCATAGGAGCAATTCCTTATGAAAGAGATGTGGAGAGAGGCCAGCAAGAAACCCTATAGTTGTGCTGGAAATACCTTAAAGTTATAACCCCAGTCCAGTTACCACGACAGGACTGAACCACAATCCTGTATGCGCCAACTTACATATCTTGTTCCTAGAACCTGCTAGTAACACACTCATGTTAAAAAACAGCTTTTTCAGCATAATTATAAATTCCTTGGAAGTAGGAGAGAAAGATGCTGTTAATCACAGTTTAAATAAGGTAAATGTACAAATTTCTGCGTTACAGCTATGGTTTTTAACAAACCCATTAAATCCCTTCCCTTCAAACTTCTCAGAAAATACAGCTTGAAGTACATGTCGAAGCCGCCCACTATGAGCCTCCAAAACATTCCATGAAGCATAATGCTCAGACTGCTAACAGATAATATTGTAAAGACAGCATATACTGGTCTGTTTGTAGTGTTGCACAGATACCTATGGATCACTCTCTGTGGCATCAGATAAAACAAGAGGGGGTCCAAACCTGTAGAATGTGCTGTGCTTTCAAGGAATAATAATAGTATCATCAAGAAGAAAATAAAATATTTCCTTTGTGTGTGCCTCTTGGCAACTTTCAAAAACAAAAGCAGCATGGTATCTTCAGAGTTATCAGAGCTACAGCTACTGAAGGCTACATCAAATGATCCACCAGTAGCTTCTACTACAGAAGTGAAAAGTTTTTGCTATCTACAATTTAGAAATAACTTCATTAATAACTGTGCTTTACTAAGAACACGAATCTCATTAATGGAAATCATGTGGAAGCTTAAATTTGTGTGTATATATAAAATACAGACATACGTATCCACACAAATAAAATCGCAATTTTCTGAACTTGCTCAGCATCTTGGCCTTGCAATGACAGCACTGTTATGCATCACTTGTGTTAAATGTGCTTGCCTCACAGTTTCAGCAAACTGATCATTGCTCTTATGCCTTGAAGAGAGACTAAAAGATACTTGATTCACCTCCATACTGTTCCTTACTTCACATTCCCAGACACACTCCCATGTAGTCATCTTCTAGAATCACAGAATGTTAGGGGCTAGAAGGGACCTTGAAAAATCATCTAGTCCAACTCCCCTGCCAGAGCAGGATCACCTATACCAGATCACATAGGAACTCATCCAGGTGGGTTTTGAATATCTACAGAGAGAGAGAGACTCAATACATCCGTCTTTATTTTCTCTTCATCCTTCTGATTAGTAATTTTGTTGTCAGGATTTAAATCTTGTCTATTCATAACCAACTAGAAAACAATTTTTTATTCAAGGTGAGGTGATCTGTTTCATCTTATGTTATTTTCAGCATTATCCTCCAAGTATTTCCTCAGTCCAAATTCCTGTACGTTCTAAGTGCAACAGCCTTACACTTTAAGTATTTTTCCCCATTCTGGGAAAAAAAAAAAAAAAAGGGAAAAAAAGCCAGGTTTCCTAGTTTTGTTACACCATTCACAGTGTCACAGTATCACCAAGGTTGGAAGAGACCTCAAAGATCATCAAGTCCAACCTGTCACCACAAAATATCACATGATTAACATAGGAATACGTGGTTGCGAACAGTCTGAAAATACACTGTATTATCAGTGATACATATTGTATCACTTACAATACTGTTAAAGAGTTCCCCTTGAGATTTGCAACTGATGACTCATTATTATAACTCTTCCCTCACATACACAGGCTATATAAAATATATAGTAGCAAAACCAGGTGAAGTTTAACAGACTTCAAGACTAGGTTTCAGGATAACAATTTTCATACTATTAGCAAGGGGTTTGATCTCTCACCTTGGGCACCTTGGCTCCAACTCCCCAGCTGGTACAGCACAGAGTTTATATTATCACTCTGACTAATGGGCCTAGGCAGTAGCAAGTTGTGCATCTTACATGTTGTTGCAGCTTCACTTTTTTTTGAGCTACCTAACACACAAAAACAAATACATAGAAGTATTTCTCCAGGACCTCCCAGAGAGGGATTCAGCTGATCACCTGAGGTAACCTCCAACCCAGAGTGCTCACTTAGGGTAAAAGATGACGCAGCCTCCCATAAGCAAGCCCATTCTGAACCTGCCCCTGCTCTTTTCCTTGCGTTTCTGTGTTGGCTGTTTGCCATGCAGCCCCTACACGTGACTGTTATTGTCAAATCCGACGCAGGGGCCAAGAGGGAGCCTTTCATCTTCCCACCACTCTCGGAAGAAACCTTATAATCACGCTGCCAACACTGTACGTGACCTGTGTGTGCTCATTTTCTTGCCTCTGCCTCTTGGTGTCTCTACACGTTAGACAATACTAAAATCAGAAAGAGTAGTTCAATCATAAATTATTATTTAAATTTTTGTGTAGGACTAAGGAAAAAGAAAATACAGTTACACATATCAGACAAACACATATACACACGCCTGATCTCCAAGGCAAACATTGCACAGTCAGTTTCTTGGCATTTTATGTGAATATAAATTAAGTCTAACTGGGTTTTATGTTGAGTATGTCAACCATGTCATACATAAAGCTGCATATCACAGCCTTTCAGGAACAACAAAATGGTGAAACAAACATATAGGGGATCCTGACTCTCTTCAAGCACTGTTGAGTAATCTGTGGAGGCTCACAACCAAAATCATGCCATTTAGCTCTACAATAATGACTTTGGACATGCACAACATTCTTTACCCCTCATTGTGAGCTGCTACAGTAAAGCCTGCCTCCTAAAGAGGGACATGGCCACCTTCACCCTTCGGCACTCTTGTTCTACCTGCCCTTCTCAAGCTGACCCATCCTTTGATTTGTTCAACAGCACAACTGCCAGCACAGCAAAGTCTCTGCACATCAACTCCCTAAAATAATACTATCACGCTAGGCTGTGGGCAAATTGTGGTTTCTCTCTTCAGCTCTATTTTTTTCACCTTAAGAATCATCTTTCATGCTAAATCACCAGGCAGAAAAGTTTAAGATTATGATAATTTTCTGTTATTCTTCTCTGGCCATGTCTGATACTTTCTTATCTGCATTTCTTTTGCTAAAGACATTTGCTGATCTTAAACCTGGCTTGAATGAATAGCAATTGTTCCCTTCTGGTTTTGAAGGTACTTTGTTTGTCTACCCCATTCACTGGCCTGAAATCAGCAAGGCCTCAGATGGCTGTTGCTATGGCAACTCTGTTCATTCAACACTGGCATATAATGAAGGCAATGTGTTTTCCATTTAGATGAGTTTTAGAGCAAAAGAGAGAAGACTCCTGCTTAACAGTCCCTGAGAATGCCAGGGTAATATAATCAGGGGTTCTGTAGTACCAGTAAAACCATGATGTGCAACTGAAAGAGGGGAAAGTTACGTTATTTCACAATAATTACAGCACTGGGCAAATTAATTAATAGTGTGACTGCATTTCTTTACTCTTTAAGACCTTCTACACCAATAATAATTCGGAAATAAGTCTTTTGCTCATCATTCTTCCTAGCAAAGTGGCAACTTGGACACTACTGACCTGCTAATAAGACTTCTAAAAGCTTCCTTCTCTCTTTTTCTGCTTCTTTAGGTAAAGGCATACTTTGAAAGCACAATGAAGATGTGGGGGTATGCACTTGGTTTTAAAGTAAGCTTTCATAAACACTGACAGGCAGAATTATCAATGCAAAAACTTTCTCTGTCTCCTGTTATCTGCTGGGTACTGGCCACATAGGCCACACTTGCAAGGCAGAGAGGTCCCTCTACAGTGGTACTGCAGATCCATACTCCTTGCAAAAAAGTGAAACAAAGATATTAAAAGGTTCTTTCAGTACAGATATGATTCAAATTTTTCATCTAAGCCTTTAGTTTTCCTACCTCAGTTATGTTAAAAATAATGTAACTACGCATGTGTCAGCAGAGAGGAAGTGGAAAGGGCTCTGACCTCTGGAAAGCAGATGAACAGAGAAAGGTTGCTTCTCTCACCCACTGGGCTTTGCCATGCAATTACTGCTATGCATGGTTACTGAGGGCCAGGACTGAACAGGGAAAGAGAGTCTTATAAGCACAAATGTTTCCAAAAAACATACGCCACAACAACTTGTTTACTCCTTTGATCCCTTAAGTCCGGCCTCTCTATTTCTCTTCTCTTCTCTCTTGCTCTCCCCCCATCAAACCTTTTGGTAACTTTTTATCTGGTTCCCTTGCGGAATTTGCTGAGGGGGAAAAAAACAGGGGGAGGGGATTTTTGAGATCCCCTGCAATAACAACAACAAAGAGGAAAATGGAAACTAGGCACTCTAAGTTCTTCTATTTGTACTGGAAACAGTGACTTGAAAAGATTTCTCTTTTCCACTGTGTTTGCAGAGCAGCAGGGAGCAAACACTTCCTGAAGGGAAAGCCAGTTTTCCAAACTCAAGTAAGCCCAATGTTTTAAAATTCTTCAAACAGGAAACATCACGTTCTCAGCTGACATGCCCTTCGTTTAAAAATATTCTCTCTTTATTTCACTCCAGTATGTGTGTGGTTTTGGAACTAAGCTTTCTTCATGGATCACATTTATGTCATTTTTGTAAATGGCAAAAATAAAGACTGATATGACTAATATCAAGCTGGACCTGCATTTATCTACCTTCATCATTTTTTAAGATATTGTTGAAGTTAAGATTTCCAGAAGTAAGGAGATAGTATGTTTTAACACACAGAAGGCTCTCTTTGCACATGCAAAGGTTGTGGAATCAAAACAGAGAAATCCTGGGGCTTCTTGGTGATTTCAGCCTTTGCATAACAGTAATTTCTGAAATTGTGCACATTCGACTGCAACATTGAAACCACCATACAATTTTGAATAGCTGTGCCACCAATTTGCTTGAAATTTCTGAAAACAAAACATAAAACTCTTCACATAGATATCCACAGTAACATATCTGATATTTCTAATTATCTTCCAAATAGAAGGCTTACACAGGTACTCTGTTACCAAGTGAGCTGTGCTTGATGGGTTATAAAATTTGGGACTACCCATATAGTATGCAACACTGTCTACAGAGGGGAAGATGTACATCAAGATCTGTGTTTCTTCCTCTGCACTTCTACATCTGAAGAAAACAGTCATGTTTATGTCTGTCAGATCTTTTCTGGCACTTCACTTGTGCTGACAGACTACAGCCTCGCTTCATTTGCTACAAAGCTCAAAACCTGCAGCTGCAGTAGCTGGCATGCCTTTTCTCATTCTTCCCCTCTACCCCTTTACTCTCCCCCTCCACTCCCCCCACCTTTGTTCCAAAATGTTGACTTTTTGTTGTTGTGGGTGTTTCTTGTGTTTGGTTTTGGTGGTTGTTTAGTGGGTTGTTGTTTTGTTTGTTTGTGGGGTTGTTTGTTTGGTTTGGGGTTTTTGTGTGTCTGTGTCTTGATCAAAAAAAATATAGTCACGAAACCTGAATGGGCTCCAAGCAAAGACAAAGACCAAATTTTAAGGCATAGCAACAAATAAGTTGTACATGCAGTCACTCACACACACACACATTTTTGTCTTCTAATTTCAAGCAACTGGCTATTGCACTGATCTCACATCAGAATACCAATAAAGCAGACATCATTTATGCAAGAAGACAGCAATATAAATCAAGACAAGCTCAGGAGTACTTAAATGTAGATTCGTTGTCACTTCAGACCTTGAGACGTAGCTGTATGGCTGCTGCCAGCCAAGTTAAGAGTCAAGGTTACAATTGCCCAGATAAAACAAAGGACACGAGCATTTCGTAGTGTCAGTTCAAAGGGTGGCTTTGTTCAAGTCCAGTAACACAGCTTTCTTAAAAATACTGTAAGAAATAACGCCCATTCTTACAAAAATCTTTGTATTCTCTGCAAGGTACAAAACCACAACCAGCTTTTAAATTTCAGAGTCCACACAAAGAACTGCATTGCTGAGTAACTGTACTGGCAAATGAAGTTATGCTGAAGCCTTTGAAGCATTAGAGATAAACTGTACACTAACAGTCAGATCAAACTATTCACTAAAGGACTAATTTGTTTTCTTTCCTCCTCTCTCCTCCAAAGACAGAACTACTGTAGTGGGGCAGAGCTGTAAAAGAGCAGGGTACAAACCAAAAGAGCACAGCTTGAAACAGTAGAGGGTTCAAAAGGGAAAATTTGCTGTTTTTTGCTAGATCCACAATGTCTCAGTTAATCCACACAGACAAGACAGCAGCAGCATGCATTACTCTCTCAGAAACAAAGGCAATTTCAACAAGATTCAGCCACAAATCTGTGGTGTAATTCAGTATTGCTTGTCGGTGTTTGTACCACACTGGCATCTCAAGGCTCTCAGCACAGACCAACATACCAGCACAGGAGGTGCTGCAGGGGCCTTGACTGTAAATGTGAATAATTCCACAAGCATCAAGGGATTATTCTCCATGGTTCAGCCATCTCAGTCTTTGTACACAAGGTGGGGGAAAGGATAAAGTGGCTCTGCAGCCTGTAACACAATGTGTGCACATTCAGCCGTGTGACACAGGGACGGCACCAGCCTTCTGCCAGGAACATTAACATTTCCCCTGTTTGGGTTAGTTTAGGTGCAAGCAAGTCTAAATTAATTCATACATCCTCGTATGCAGAGTACCCCTCCTTCTGCCAACTGAGGACTCTGGGGCATGCAGCGTAGCTGCCGAGCCAAAGTTAGCAGGTTGGGCTTCTGCACCAGGGAGAGCTCCCCATGCTGCACTGCCAGCAGCTGAGGAACAGAGAAACAAATGCCAGTAAGACCTTCTGAGCTTATCACCTTATGCCCTGCAGGGCAAGTGGAATCAATGCAAGATGGGGCAGAGTTGGGTTGCTGCTCTTGGAGATGTTTTAGATTCCCAACTTCTTTTATGCTTCCTAAATTTTTTTTTTTTGCAGGCTGGCAGTGGGAGACAAAGAAACAGAAACACAGGATCTGAATAAGCAGGCCAAGTCCCTTGCAGCTGAGGCAGGCACAGAGCAACATGGAAAAATGGAGAGCTGCTTAGACAGAAAAGTGGAAGTGAACCCCTCAAAAAAATGTCAGGAATTCCTGGTGTGGATGGTACTGAAACCAAAGACTTCCTGTTTATACAAACAAAAGGAAGTAATTTATCAGCTGATGCTTAATGCCCTTGTTTCAGCTACTTCTGTGACACTGCAAGAATGTGTATTGTCTTATGATCTGTCTCAAAGTAGCAGTAGTTTTTTTAATCTGTGCTGAAACACTGTGGGTTCTTGAAAAAGAAAACATTTTCTTTGTGGTTTACAAATTATTTTTGCTTTTATCATCTGTGCATGTATAGTGGCCAGCAAACTGCAGCTAGGTTATAGGTGGGGTGACTCCTAGTAATATCGTAAATAACTGGAAGTATTGTTTCAGCATAAACAGTCTGAAGAGTGAAAAGGAATTTTTTTCCTTTCACTAATGAATGGCAGCAACAACAGATGCAGCAGCAAACATTTGATGATTCACTGTTTACAAAATTATGTCTGCTAAATTTCCAGGGAACTTTGAATTTATCAGACCAAAATTAGAATTTTCATTTAAGAAGCTGATTAGCTCTTAAATGATTGGACTTGCCCTGCACTGGCTTTGTTAGAATGAACCACTAAATACAGGACATTGTCCTACTGAGCATTCAAAATATAACATATTCAAGAAAATTAATTAGAACTACTTTTTCCATCATATTCATAAACATCGATGTCACTTTCACATTTTAAGTTCTTCTTCATCTCAGGAACAATTACTAAACAAACTGGAAGCTGAGATTTTTCACTGAAACAGCAAGAATTGTCATTTTGAAAATATTAATTCATACAGAAGTAAGCAGTATCTAAGTCTTGAGTAGGTAATTAAGTAATCTCAGTATTAAGCATAAGGTTCTTAATATTCAACATTCTTGCTAGATGACAGTCACCATTATAATGATAATTTTGAGCAACAGGTAATTTTTTTGTAGGGGATGGGGTTTAGTAGGTATTCGGTAGCTCTCTCTATTTTTCCTTCTGTGTTACAACACAGTACACCAGCTCATGAGTGCTGTCTAACAAAGATATTACAACACTAGCAAACATCATGGCTAAACTAAATCCTAATGTAAACTACTGTTAGAGCAGTATTACATTGTTTTCATTTGCTCTGTGAGTTGCAGACTTTAGGATAATAATATTGCTCGGTAATAGTGATAGCTTAATTTCATGTTGTAACACCCTAATGACTTTATTGTTTCACTCCCATTCCAATTCCAATCGCTATTACCATTTAAACACCTGTATTATCAAAGTGTTGTGGATGAGTACCTTCTGGATAATTTACTTACATTACAAAAGACTAATTCAAAGAAAAGCTAGACATTTTGCTAACTGTTGCACCATTTATCTTTTCAGCATAAGCAGAAGCCATCAGAAAAGCTTGTACTGATTAAAACAAGCAGTCTATACTTGGTTCACATGCAGGACATACTTCCTTCAACATGGTGACAGGCATGCTTCCTTCATGGAGGCAGGCAACCGCACGTAAATCTTATATTTCATGAGTGACTATTAAAAGTCAAATTCTCAGCCAGGGATTTGGACACCAAAAGAGTAAAGTAATAGTGATATACAAATTATCAGATAAAATACACCCTTATTAGTCTTCAGTGACATTAGATGACCACACCTGCTCAGTAAGATTCTACTGTAGTTGTTATTCATACATATAGTAAAACTAAGTTAAAATGTCTTACCTTCGATCTCTTTTTCACAAAAGAAGTTGCGCGGTATTTTTTCACTGTATCTTAACAAATAAAGTACCTCAAAAAAAAGGGTAAGACATTATTAAAAACCCATAAATGCTTAAAAAGCATTTTGAATATCGTTTTCCAAACAATTAATTCACTGGAGTATCTTTCATCACAATGTATTTAATATAGAACCTCTCATGGGAGAGATGTTAAATTCTGAAATAGCTGCACATCAGTGACTTCTGAAAACCAGCTGTCTCGAACTGGTGACTCTTCGGGCTGGTTACCACAAGACAGGTAAACATCCCCTATATGGCAATACACGCTATTTAGCCCTGTTATGAAGCACCACAAAAGTTCTGTTGTACTTAATATGTATCTTTTTTCCTATTAAAATTTTGGGGTTAAGAGTTTTAATAGGCATAATAAAGCTGGGCTAAGTAGGTTCCCTGTAGTGATTAAGTTGGGGGTGGGTGGGAGCTTACCTTAACCCTTTCTGCTCCATTTCATACACTTTGCTTTTGCTTCAGGACTTAATAAATCGGATTTTTACAGACTGTTACCCATACAGGTGAAGAGTTTGTTATTGCTTTAAGTGCACCTGTTACATTAAAATACTGTTCAAGATCTACAAGGTACCCCAAGAAAGGTGTATACCCAGATCTAACAGTAAAAGATATTATTTTTTTAAAATCTCTTTTCTGATCCAAAATATTTCTGTCAAGTCTAACAAAACACTGTGTGTTCTGCTTTTCTGAAAAAAATGCCCACATGGATATTTACCAACAAATACACACAAAAGCTCTGTGAATTTCTGCAGTTAATGTGGAATGCAGAGAAGCATTTTTAAATTGAAAGTTCTCCCTGTTGAAGTTTCCATTAAGGATATTTACACAGCTTCCTTGTAACTTCTCCCCCCCAGATATGTATCTAAATGAGGGGGTTTAATATAAACAGAAAATACGTTTGTGCTACACCACTGTAAAATGTGAAGACTAACTCTCTCTGGCTAAGAGGTGTCTGAAGTATGTCTGTATGTCTCAAAATATCTGGATAAGCATGTAAATAGAGACCTTAACTGCCAGCATTCGAGTTCATGTTCTCCTGTTGCCAATTCCAGAAGGATTCAGTAGGACTTTGCCAGCCCATCCAGCTAAAAATTGGGTTTGAATCCATCCATCTCTAATTAAAATACTAAGATCAGGGTTAGTAAAGTGTATGTATTACTAGCATACTCATCCACTACAAAAATGTTTATACTCATTCAACCAACATAGCAAGAAGAAAACTGTTTACACAGTTTTTATGTAACGTTTTTCATGTACTTAAAGAAAACTCAGGTTTAAAAGACAAAGCATATTTTGAGGTCTATCAGAAAAAGCTTGTCCGACTGACAGCTACGTTGTAGAGGACAAGATAACTCAGAGCATTTATTATTTTAAAATTATTATATTATTATTTCTTTATTCAAGAACTAGTGAGCTCAAAACCTGTTTGTTGCACTCACTCATAACACATCCCTAGGTATGTGGCCTTATTTTGTTGTGGGTGGAATATTTTCTATGAGAAATGCTTGAAAGAAATTTCTGAGATCCTTGAACCAAAATCCCTTTTGAAAGCACTGACTAATAGGGTTTCATGGAACATGAACGTGGAAAGGAACTTATCAATTAGTGAGAACTAATTGTTGCTGACACAAAAGGGAATAAATTTATACTTTAACTGAACTAAGTGCTCAGGAATTTAATTTTCGGTTTTACTCTCTTTAACATATGCTGTCACTCAAGTGATTTTCTTCGCTATCATCCACCAAATGTTAGGAAAGGACATTAAAAGGTTATAAAGAAGGAAAAAAAAAAAATTACTCCTATGCAATACTCAACCCTTGTCATTGATTAGTAACTCAGAATCAATAGTAATTTCTCCTATATATATTATTACTGCCATAGCATAAAGTATAGTCATTATTTTTGTAGTCCAATACCCAGGCTTATTCTCAAAATAGGAAGATGTTTACATAACATTTTTGAAGGGGAAAAAAAAATATTTCAGCCTCTTCTAATTAACAGTATTGACCAAATTATGGTGATTCATTTGTTCTCCTACACAGAAAACAACTTTCTCTGGTTAAAAAAAAAAAAAAAACCAAAGAAAAAAACAAACTAGCTGTATTAGATTTTAATTTCCATTTTCAAAGATATGTTTATGGAATATTTAAATTTGTAATAATTTTTCCTAGTATATATAATGACTAGTGTGTGTTTTCTCTTGTGCTCCCCATTTGTCCACTCCATCCACCCTTAATCTACATTACTATTATACATGTAATTATGAATTTACATTACAATTTGGACATCTGTGTGACTGTCCCTGTATAATACTTGGAATCACTAACTTAACACAGTGGAAAAAAATAATGCTTACTTTCTTAGCTTTTCCTAAGAAATACATGAACTTGGTTTGGACGATGTCAAAGGACCAGCATTTGGGATGCAGTCCAAAGCTCTGATGGGAGAAATCACATTTTAAAATACTATTTCTACTATTGTTGAAAAAATAATACCATATTTCTTATGAAAATTAACTTTATTTTAAAAGGATTTTGCTTGTCAGTTGAACACTACAAAGGTTCTTGAAGAAATTCATATGCAATGAAGTAACTACTTGAAGCAATCACCACTTTAGCACAAAACTAAGGATGAAATACCAATGCACACTACCACATGGAGTTAGGCACGGGGTCAGGTTCAAGAACTCTGCTAGAGCCTGCACAAGCTGGAATGATTCACGTCTTGATGTAAATTTACAAAGGGAGAGATGAAGGAGGGGCAGAAGAGAGCTTTGCTTAGGCTAAAACCACTTACTACTAAAGGCAAAACATATGGATAGCAGCAGAGAGTCTCAACATGAAACATGAAATAACATTTTGGTGTAGGGGAAATAATAATAATAAAAACCTGCATCAGCTGACTGTGGTAAATCAGTCTTGCTCTTTCTCTCTTATCTCTACAGCAAAACCTCTCCATCTCAGCATCTAAAGATATTCATCAGTCCTGACTCCCAATCCAAAAGTAATCTGTTTAACATTCAGCTTTGCCAACAACTGTGCAAGGAGAGAGATGCCTTGAAAAACAAGAAGAAATTAGTTAAAAAAAAAAAAAAAAAAAAAAAAGGAAAAAAAAAAAAGTAACTCAGACTGCTATTATTTTCCCCAAGGTATACTTCACTTATTTTCCAGTATGGCAACTTTAAGGAAACCAACACATACTTAACAGATGCCTCCTAACAAACCAAAACCAGACTCAAATGTCAAGTAAGGCATCAAAACCTATTTTGCGTCTTTCTCACTCTCTCCAAGGCAACTCAAACTCTAGATATCAAAGTGTATTTATTAGCTGGTTGGCACTGTGGTCACTAGGAATAACCCAGGGCTCAGCAGGCTTCCTCAGAGCAAGATGTTGGAAGCATACACACCAGCACAGTCATTTTAATCACCTAAGAGAAAGCCCTTGGATGCACTAAGTGTGTACAGAAATTTCTGGCATCTGGAACACAGTTGTGATGCATAAGTTGTAAGTCCATTCAAACTTTCTTTATGCTGATATAAATCTAATCATGAGACTAAACTAATCCTTATTCATAAAAATACTTGATAGAAGTGCATACAATATTTTTCTTTTCTCACTCTTTGGAATAAACACCAATACTACAGCACACACCTCCAGAGGAACGCAGCCAGACAAAAACTTTGATTTTTGTCACTCACACACACATTCTTAGAGCACTTCAGTTCTCACATGGCTTTATTCCCAGCTAGAGCCAGGTACAGCTAGAAGGAAGCTGATAACTTCCTGTGCTTTTCGGAGCAAAAGCGAGTTACCTGAGCTATCACTAGCAGCTAGGTTATAATAAAGGTGGTACTTATCTAAAGCAGCAAGGTAGAAAATTCACCATATGAATACTACCCAGAAAAGATTTTGGTTATACAGATTGGCAACACCCAAAGAATAGTTTAGTGTTAGCTTCAGTGAAGACTGGCCAGAGATGACAGACACTTGGAATGCAACAGATAAATATGATTATCAATGAAGTTCAATAAACTGCGGAAACAGGTAGGTTTTTAATCCCCTGGCAGCTTACCACAATGCAAACTAACACTGCCAGTCAGCTCAGTAACTTCTTAGGCAGCATGGATGGCTGCACCCTGCTTGAGGGAGTGCCCATACTGCCTATTGCCTGGCACACCAGGCCAGGCCCCACACAACACCATGCTGAACAGCCTAGGCACAGAAGCCATAGCCAGGCTGCACTTCCTAATTTTCCAGTACCTGAAACATTGTTTGGGGACCACCACGCTTGACAGAGTTCAAATCTCAGTCATGAGGTATTCCATGGGTTCTCACAGGAAAAATCCAACAAACAACAGTATTTGGGATAGGCATTTCCCCCTTGGTGTGCCTGGATGGATTAGTACCTTCCATGAAATGTGAAACACTTTCCAGTCCAGCTCAATTTATTCCCAATTCTCTGAGGATCACATGTAGAGTTTTCAGCTGTTAGCATCATTTCTTGCACTGTATTATTTAATTACTGTTAAGGGAGTTGGTCAACCCTGATAAAACACTGCAGCCCTTAATTCCCTTGACTCATATCTGACCTTTCAAGTGAAAAGATAAATAAAGGAATCATTCTTGATAGCAATTTCCATGATGTTAATAGTTTTCCACAACTTGAGGAAGATAAAGACGATTTTGTGTAACAATATACAGCATTCACTTATTACTGATTTATTTATCCTCCGATTGATTTTACCAAGTGCATCATTTAGTGATGAAAAGGTCTAAGACCTCTATTTGGCTGAGACTTAAATTAAGATCCAGTAGCTTCCCCAACTAAATTAAGATAATTTTTTGCTGTTAGAGTTTGTTTACCAGGGATCTCAAAACAAACATTAAATATTCCAAGTTTTCACTTAATCCTGGGCAGCAAGATTATTAATTTCTCAGTGCCTGACTGCAGAATATCAAATCTTAACTTTACACACAACTCAAATTCTTTATTGATATTGCCAGAAATTAGGTGATGAGCGTTGTTTTTCTTACTCAACTCTTATTCCCAAAGAAGAGGAGGTGGAGATAAATTGCACACCTGTTAGAACAACATTTTAAAACTTTACAACAGAATGAAGCTCCCGTTGTACCATCTGGTTAATAAACTGTCAGTTCATCTATTAAGAACTATAGAGATCTGATGGAATTTGGGGAAGCAGCTGATAACCTGTCATATTTCTAATTCTAAGGTATATCCTGACTTTCAGTAAAGTTGAAAAAAACAATTCCACATGCCAGGTTTGCAAGTGAGCTACACAAAGAACAAAGGCAATTGGGAGAAAGCCTGTAAAGATCTAAAGCTTTGTAGAGTACCTGGAGAAATGTTTCTACAATCAGACACTGAATCAGTTTTATTTCCCCCTGCTATCCTCCCTCATGTATTTTCTTCCATCCTTCCTCCATCCCATACTATGTTCTTCAGCACAAGAAGGTTTTGAAGCAGGTTTACAAAAGGCAATCACTGTTGCAGGGAGGGAGGAAGGGTAGATTTCTTTAATCTCCCAGGCTAAACAGATGAAGTTGATCTTAATGGGTAGCACCTGCAACTGCTCTCAGACTCAAGATGGGGTTTGGACTAGCTGAGAAACAAAAACAACTTTCAGTTTAAGAAAAACAGTGGGGACAGAGGGGAAAAAACCTATCAAGGTGCGATTTCCAACTTTCCAAAGTATCCTTTGGGGAAAGGAGTTCTTACCTTGAGGGAGCTGAAAGTGACAAAAAGGTAACTTTCAGTACCCTTATTGGATGTTGTACTACATCCTCATCAGAATCTTCATTAAACTCTACTTAAGTCAATGCCTGGTTGCAATGGTAAAATGACATCCTTGGGTTGTTGCCTAGTGTGACAAAAAAGCACACAAAGCAGTGCCACATACTGTAGCTTTTTCAACTTGGATACTCCAGGAAGTTTGCTTTCCTTTTTTAAGGAGACTGCAACAAACCTTCTCACTGAAAATGTACTGTCTTAGGAAATACCTTCTCTTAGAAGAGAAAAGGTATGCAGTCTGTGGTGCCTGTCCCAACACAAGCAGCTCTTCAGCTTTGATGAAACAGCATCATTGCCAGCAACAGGCTAGTTGGGATCAGAGGAACTAGCTCTTTTTTGGCATGCAAGAAACAAAGCATAACAGAGTCTTTTCTGTATTACAACAATGATGGAATACCACATTTGAATAATGCTCAGACATATGTAAGAGCCTTTACAGCCCTCGGCTTTAATTTTAAGCTTATCAACTGGCAAGAGAGAGAGGAGTTTCACTTCTGTTGGTGGGACAAATATTAAGTCACAGACAGGTTTGGTGATTTACCAAAAAACACACAGGTGAGTCTGACAACCAAAACTGAACCTATATATCCTGGTCACAGTGGGCTAATCAATCACAAAAATACCTGCTTCTAGCTCTTGTCATAAAAGAGAGGTTTATGAAGATCTGTGACTTTGATTTAGAAGTCTCCAATACTTAAGAGTTCCTGGAGCTGGCTTAATCTCCATGGCATAACTAGTTCTTTCTTAGTTATTTGATTAACATCATAACGCTATACTAAAATGTAACTAGGTTCACACTAAGTACCCCACAAAATAACATCAAGACTGAAGTTAAACATGTTTATGCATTTTTCTAAACTCTAACCTTAATGGTGACACATGAGTAAATACTTTTACAGCTCACAATCTCAAATGTTTGGCCATCTCTTTTAATCCCTATTGTTTCAGTCACCATTATTTAAATGCATAAAATTTAGTTGTTTTACATAAACCCAGAACAATTTCTTTGTTCTAGTTCTGCGATTAACACATTTCCAATGTCATAACTTTAGGTAATGCAGATGGGACCAGAACTTACAGCCATTTTATCACTGAGCATTACACAACAGCACTTTCCAAAACTGCAGTTTATTCTCCCCCTTAAAAGGAGAACAAATGCTAACAGAACAAAAGGGAAGACAGGCTTGGCTCTTCTTGAGCTGTAATCTGTTTGCTTTCAAATGCAAATTCCATATAAGCTAATACAACTCCATACAAGCTAACTTGTAGAAGCATACTACCTCTCAATGGTTTGAGCTTAAAAATAATAAACAAATAAAGAGTGACTGTGAAACATGGTGCAACAGGTAGAACATTTATTTTTGTGTTGGAGGTTTATTTGGAATAGAAATGGAAAGGGTAGAAGATGCTGAAGTCATTCTTCAGTTCACAAAACACTTTAAAATAGGTTATGTTTTATACAACACAGCAAGTTTTCCTTTTTCAAAACTCAAAATGTGCATATATTTTTTTCCCATTAATTGCCACTAGCATGGTGCAAACCTCCAAATTGTCAGAGGCTTGGGCTGGCTTCCAGAAGTTGACATACTTACCAGCATCTCTTTGGTCTAGAAATCCTGGAAGAGTTTCAATTCTTGCTTGGTTACCAAATGCTCACAAACATTTCAAGAATAGCCTTTTCTGTGGTTATTTCTCTTTCCTCTTCCAAATAAACCCAGCAGTTCAGAGGCATGTGAAAAATGCTGAAAAATGTCTCTTGTCCCTTCCTCAACCACCTAAAAAGGATCAAAATTTTGGATAAAAGTTCAGTTTTTGCAGCAGGATACACAAGGGTAACCCATGACAAGCATTATGAATGCTATTTGCAAAAGTTTGCCTCCCATTACAGCCCAAATGGGAGCAACTAAATGTCCCCTTCCTACAGTCAGAAAATCTTCTTGCACTGGCACTTCATACAGTAAAGGTCAAAACCTAGCAGAGTTACCTGCCATGCTATCTTACTTACAGAAAGATATAGCTTTTTCCGTATTTCCCTCTTAGGAGTTATTGGAGCCAATAGCCGATTTGTACCTTTAACCTTGTGATAGCCTCACAACACCACCACTGCCCTGCAAGCTGCTGGGCCTTGCTGTTCATTGATTTCTGCAAGAAGCAGGTTTTGCACAAGGATGTATTATCTTCCCAAGACTGAAACAGATTTATATAATGAAACTTTGATAACTATCAGCTTGAGACCAGTTACACGATAAATGTAAAGATCTGAAAACCTCTAAGTAAGGCCAACAAACTGGTTTAAAATACCAAGGCGGGGGGGGGGGGGAGGATCATCACTATATTGCAACTGATTTCAGCAGATGTACATGCTGAATATATGTCTGTATGGTCCTATGCTTGGCCTCACCTGCAGACTGCCTTGTATTTAAGAAATTACAGGAACTTTTTCTGACCTTGCAACAAAACAGCAATAATCCAAGAGTTTTAAGGCAGGAGATTTCAACAAAAAACCACGCTGCTTTAAACAAATTTAGAGGTTTTTGCTGTCAATGACTCACATTTATATTTTTTTTTCTAAACCATTCACAAGTACTTCTTGGCAGACTGTAATGATTTCAGACTTTGCTGAAACGCATTCCTACCGAAAACCATCACTGTATCACCACCCTCTCTAGTAGTCCAAGGCTTAATGCCTAATGGGTATGATCAACAGACCACTACTACAAAGTCTATTCTGTCACCAGCAATGGTTTTTGGTTTACCTTCCTATGTCAGCTTGTCATTCATAGCAGGTCATCAGCTGCTTGGTGAGCAGCTCTGCCAACCCTGCTGCAGCAGAGCAAGCTTCTGAGAGAAGGACCAGACAGCTTGAGGTGAAACCAGCTCAGCCATCCCAAGACAAGCCATGCTTCCTCATGAATCACAGCTATTAGTCATACATAACACAAACAACGCATATTTGAGCAGCAGTGTGCTTTGCTAGGGACCAGCTGTGTGCTAACTTTTACAAAGGTGCTCATTAAAACCTCCATTTCCTTTTGTCTTTCAGATCTCACAGCGCTCCCATGCTAGTCTGCTTTTGAAAATTACACTTGCTGCTTCCATGAAAGCTTCTGCTTTTGGAAGAATAAGGTTGGCTGTCTAGCTGGCATCGGAGACCTTTCCAGACAGCTGATAGTAGCTGTAACAGCAATATGGCATATCCCTGCTAATAACAGACAACCCACAGTGGAGGTCTTGTGTGATGGCAAACACATTATTAAACCTGCTTGTATCTCAGCAACATTGTAAGCTATCCACCAACTTTTTCTTCATAAATATTCCAAAAAACTCCACCTTACCTATGCTTATGATCTAAAAAGACAAGAAACAAAGGTGGTGTAATCACTCCTCTCTAAGACAGTGGGACCGAGTGACTTACTATTGAAGCAGTACTTTACTAGTGGCTTAAGCACAAAGGCCTAGTCTCCATCAGGACACCCTGCTTGCTGGCTTCAGTAATCTGCCTGCTGAAGAACTGCTGCTCCAAGTGCTCTAATCCAGGAAAATGAAAAGTCCCAAATTTGTTAATAAGCCAATGAGCATCTTGCTAGTGCCACCTTGATTTCTAATTATACTTAAGAAGTAATCATCAGCAAAGACCTTAGTGAATACCCTGACTGCTATTAGCGAAGTCACATCCAAGGAACAAGCATGGACAGCACAGGAATACTGCACAAAGGAATTCCAACTACGTGAACATCACAGTGTATTTGTGTCAGATATGTTCTCTTTCTAGCATTTTCATTTTTTAGTTTTTAAATTACTGCATCATATAACATCTTTTAAAAGCTTCAACAAATTAACCAGCTTGATAGAAATATTATTGCAAAGCAGACTCAGCTCTATGCAGGAGCGTAGATTAGACTGACATATTTATCTTTTCTAACATGATAAAACAAAGTAATCTTTCCTATGTTATTTTGAATTAAAGTGTTATTTTGTAATTAAAGAGTCAAGGCCTAGAATTAAGTGTCTGTCACCTGGAGATTTCATTTCTCTCATTAAAACTTGCTAGTGCTCTAGTAGCAAAATAAAAATTAAAAAAAAAAAAAAAAAAAATTCAGTGCCCTGAACAACATAAAAGCAAAAAACCCCAAACCCCACCAACCCAAAATCAAAACCTCTCTTCCAGAAAACCAACCAAACAAAATAAGGACAAAAACCACTCCATTTATTCCTCCTCATATGTAGGCTCTTCCAGAGAAAACCTGAGAGTTGAAATCTTTTGTAAGCTTTTCTTTCCAATACCATGAAATTTCTAGTGGTAAACAGTGCAAAAGACAGACCTGAATTCCCACAATCAACCACACTGTTGATGAAACGCAGCATAGGGAAAGAGCTCAGTTTGTGGCCAGCTACACTGGCAAAACCCTTGTGACACGCCACGTCACACAACAAGCTCTCCTTCCAGGCGGACCAGCAGCTTCTCCACATGGCAGCATCAGCAAGTGGCCTGGATGCAAGTCAATGAACTGGAAGGGAGAGTCTCCCATGTGAAGTTCCTTTCCAGTGTCAACACAAGCATGAAGGATATCAGTTCAAAACAAGAGGTGAACTAGAACAAGAGTTTCATCACATGGAATAAGGCAGGCTACTTCCCGAAGCAGCAGGAGCTGTGCCTGTTAGCATGTACGAGGGTAACACTTTTCACTGATAAGCTGCTTCTGAATGACAACCCTTCCCTTGAGGAAACACATCTTGTGATCACAATTTAAATACACAATTTTTACACCAATGCCACAGAAAAGTCACTGGTTTGGTCTAGGAGAAAATACTGTGAATAATTCCATGTTGGTTTTGGTAATTTTGAATGCATTTGCAAGTTTTCAAGGCCTATGCAGTAACTCACACCATTTATTTTTCTGAATAAATTGCAAATTTCAAGCTAGGGACTCTTTTTTTTTTTTTTTTTTTTTTTTTGCTAGCAGGAACCACACTAAGAAGTCAATACAGCGAAGGAACCTTTTCACAGCTCAGTTCAGCACAAGATTGGAGAGCAAGGTTAAAAAGAAAACCATATCCCCATCAAAGGGCAGTGTTCTGGAAAAAGACATACTACCCTTGTTTCTATTATTTGTTTTACAATATTATCTAACACCCTTTGCCGGACACAAAAGCACACGGTGACAAGCATTCTCTCAGCAGAGATTTATAATCTAATAACAGGATATGGCATAGGTGAAGAGACTTGTCCAAGGTCACGCAGTAGATAACATGGCACAAATAAGGATGTCAATACTTCCTGACACTCTCTCGAGTCTCTTGCCATCTAATTCCCATTCCCTCCCTACACCTTTGACGGCAAACAAGCATAGAACCTATTTAAGGTGGCAGGAGCAGGGGGGATGATCCCACAGACAACTATGAGCACATTCCGCAGATGAAATAAAAGGTTTACATTTATCTTGAAAGGGAATAGTTGCAGGTATGGTCTCTATTTGCTATTGCAACATAGTCAGGCCAAATTATGTTAAGAAATGTAATTTTAGATCATAGATTTCACAAAAACATATGTGAAAATCCTTTTACTTAAAGATGAATTCTTAGAAATAGCAAAATGTACAGCAATCTTCCTTTTGTGCTGTTTGTTGCTACTAATTTTCAACAGACACATTTTAAGGAGGTCTAAAGCACTAGAAACATAAGCTTAACTATCTTCCTTTCCTGCTTGCCTTTGTTTACCATGTAAATTGCCACCCACACACTTTCCCATATAGATCACAGTGGGGTACTATTCACCAGGACAGAGCTTCAGCAAATGCAGCTCCTGTCCCCAGCAGGAATAAGGTTATGCCTGGAGTTCACTCCAAGTTGCATAAATTTACCTGAGGGTAACAGGAAAAAGAAGTCTGGTAAGAGTCACTGAGCTCATCCAACTTATGCCTAATGGACTTCAGAGTGGGGGAATGCAGGGAGATGCAAAACAGAGAATAGATCATTTCAGGGAAAGTAATTTTATCTCCATGAATTTGTATTTTACTGGGGTTCCTCAATGACACATATCACCTATGTGCTACACTATGCATCCAAAAATGTGTTAAATCAACATACCAAGAAGTAATCCAAAGATTCAGAACTATCTAGTATTTAAACTCCTCAGAACAGCAGGAATTGTTGGCAAATATTTGCAAGCTTTGTCTGTTAAATCCATTTTCTCTTCTTTTCAAAAGTCTCACAAATACTGTGTAACCTCAAAATCCATTTATGAAATGCCATCCTACTAATGTACAGACACCCAGTGAAGGCACACAATGTTGCTGATTTTCTCAGGTAAGCATCAACATTTGTATTTTTATGCACCCAACACCCATCTGTATGCTTGCAAGCTGAGGGTTTATCATATAGGAAAGGAGCTCTGGGAGCAGCTCACCATTCATTTCCTGCAGGAGCTGGAGGAGGGAGAGAGAGTAGGGAAACCTCCACATGTCACAGTTTTCCTTTGGTTAAAGCATTGCCAACCTAAAAGAACAAAAACTGCAAGACTTCTACATTGCTGTATACCAAAGCCCGTGGAGGAAAATCCAGAAACACACACCCTCACAAGCTTTGGACAGGGGAAAATATTTTATTCAAAGACCTCAGTGCAAGGTTTTGAAGTAAAATAATACAAGAGCAGAGAGAAACAGAATCAAAATATGTTAGCATCCCTATCTGTGATTTATCTCCTTTTAGAGATCCACAATGGTACACAGGCACAACCAATTCCTCTACTTTCCAACAAGAGACCAAAAAAATCCACGCAGTGCAAACATACACACGTATCATATATGTGCGTGTTTATAAAAGCTATGTCCTTAGGTTTACAGAGCAAGAAAAAAATAAATAATGAATTAAACCACTGTGGTGGTTTCAGGCTATGCCTTTAAAATTTAGTTACAGATTTTGAGCAGAAAAGTAGAAAAATATAAATAAATCACTACTGGGTGTAAAAAGAAAAACAAAAGATTATTCTAAACAAATTCATTGGATAAATACATAGAAGACGATGAGCTGTACCATAGCAATTTTCCCCTTCTTTTCTTCTGATCTCAGCTGTTTTGCTTCACTTGGGAGAGATAATGTGCTTTGGCTGGCCTTGGCTAAGCCTAGCCCACTGCTTCTCTCCCCACTCCTTTCAGCCTTGGGACAGGGGGATAGGGAAGGGCAGTGGAATGGCTTCCCTGCTCTCTGACCAGGGTTAAGTTTTTGCGTTGTTTGCTAGTTGTAAATATCTGTATAATATTGCAAATACTGTATATTTTGTACATACTCATTGCATTCCATCATCGAGGGTAGGTTTTGCTTGTAAACACAGCTTCATTTGCTTCTAACTGAGTTGGTCTGGCAAAGCTAATGCTGGGGGGAAACTTCAACTCACCAAAACCATACAGAAGCTTAATCGAAAGTGAATGTCTGAAGACTTTCAGGAATCACTTTTCCAGTTACCTCACTAATAACTTCTGTGATTTTGAATTTCCATGATGGGGGTATCCCTTGCAGGTTTCAATTAGTAGCCTTTACTGTCTGAAAATCTTTCCTTTAATCTAATTATTTTCCTCCAGTGAAATGTTTTGCCATTAAGCAAAAAGGAGGATTAGGAATAATCACAATTAATGTAGCAAATGTTTGTATAATGAAATCATGCTTGTATCAGCAGGCAAAGAAGGCGACTCACAATAGCCTTCTCCATTCTTGATTTTATACTGTGCAGCCTCAGATATTACAGGAAAACAATTCAGAGTGCAAGATTATCCTCTGGCTCCTGATCTGGCAGTGTGTTTACTACGAACAAACAGAAGTGATGTTATCCCAACTGACGTGTTAGGCAAGCTTAGAATTCCTATTGTGTTCTACCTCTTTCTTTTTCCTCTCTCTTGAAAAAGTTTGGGGAAACAGGGATTTTTAACAGGTTTGACTACCAAAGAGTTTTCTGGCTGAGGAATTAAGAAACGAAGTTTCCCATTGCCGAGATACAACATTCTTTCAGAGAGTCTGCTTTTAGGTAATTTTTCTGAAGCATCCTCTTTTAATATCAATTTCCTATTATCCTAATCTCAAAAATGTTTTATTCTAAGCACCAGAATGGATCTACAGAGTAACTATGGTCCTGGAGCATAACCAAAGTTTCACAGACAGGATACAATGGTAAGGGCTACCTTATAACTTTCATATTGACAGCTGCCTGGGAGACGCACAATGAGACTGCAGCTGCTGCAAAATTTCGAAGTATTTCCTCAAACCACTCTTGCAACTATTCCCAAGTTAGCTTTGCCTCCACAAGTGGTATCTCTTCCACACAATGTCTAAGCAGGAAGCTGCAGAGACTGATCAAATACCCGCAAGGAAAGAAATGAGTAAAGGTTGGTTCTCATGGAGAATTTAATGTTGCTCTCATTAAAAACCAGTACTTACAGAACAGATGTAAAACAGCCCGTGCTGTAAAGTACCAGTATCTAGCAGTTGTCTTGCTTGTAGAGCCAAGATAACCGTTTCTGTATGAAAGAAGCTGTGCTTGGAAGTTTGACTGGTCAAATGTTAAAATAAAGATATTAATAGAACAGAATAGTACAAACCAGGTTGGAAGACACCTTCAAGATCATCGCGTCCAGCCTATCATCCAACCCACCTAATCAACTAAACCATGTAACCAAGCACCCTATCAAGTCTCCTCCTGAACACCCCCAATGATGTTGACTCCACCACCTCCCCAGACAGTGCATTCCAATGGCCAATCACTCTCTCTGTGTAGAACTTCTTCCTAACATCCAGCCTGAACTTCCCCTGGCACAGCTTGAGACGGTGTCCTCTTGTTCTGGTGCTGATTGCCTGGGAGAAGAGACCAACCTCCGCCTGTCTACAGCCTCCCTTAGTTGTAGAGAGCGATAAGGTCTCCCCTCAGTCTCCTCTTCTCCAGGCTAAGCAACCCCAGCTCCCTCAGTCTCTCATCATAGGGCTTGTGTTCCAAACCCCTCACCAACTTTGTTGCCCTTCTCTGGACACGTTCCAGCAAGTCAACATCCTTCCTAAACTAAGGGGCCCAGAACTGGACACAGTACTCAAGGTATTGTTATGAATATGCCCTCAGAAATGAGCGGCAGAGGTATCACTACAAAAAATTAAGTTTATTTCTATATATATATATATAAACTCTGCAACGGGGTATGTACAGTCCCCCTTCACAGGTATCAATATTCGGTTAGTGGAACTATCTTTACAAAATGTCTAGGCATAGGCACTTAAACCAAAATAATTTGCAGAATTTAGAATCAAACTGATCCGGAAAGCGGCAGGGGAGGGGGTTGGTCGGTGACCGGCGGTCCTCCACCTGGAGCGATTTCCAGGCTACCCCAACTGAAACTCTATGAAGAAGGGTCTGGCTTACTCACAAGCTAAGAGCTTCGTGGAGTCTTCCCTTGATAATATTTATAGTCTGCAGAACGCGGTACGGATGTGCCGTAATAAGGATACAGGAAATGGCGCCGACCGCGTGGCTGCGTCGCGTGGCTGCTGCCTCTTCCAGAATACGGAGGTTCCCCGCTCGGGGTGGGGGAGGCACTGTGGCAGTTCGCCAACGATGGTTCACACGGGGTACTGTCCACGGCACTGCAAGCAGTTGGGTGCAGGTGGCAAAGTACTACGAAGCCTCTTGGAGTGCTGGCTTTAGTCCCGGGCAAGGTGAACCACAACAACGCTGGTGCACACACAGATACAGGCTCAACACCAATGTGAGGAGGAGGGGGCTCGTTTACCAAACGACCCCTATTTACCATTTGCCCCAATGAATACTGGTCCAATGAGCATTCGTTGCTAACACAAAGATTAACCAATGAACTGGCCTCTACCAAATATGGTGTAAGCTTATGCTATACACAGGAAAACAAACATATAGCCTGACCCTTGTGTACCACAGGGGTGAGACCACGCCCAGGCAGGCAGTTTACCTGGATTCAGTGGCGCCTTCAGAAAAGAGGGGTAACAAAGGAAGGCTAACACACAGAAAAGCATGTCCTAGAAATATTCAGGGGCACAATCCTGGCTGTACAGGTATGGCCTAACCAGTGCAGTGTACAGAGGCAGAATGACCTCCCTGCTCCTGCTGGCCACACTGTTCCTGATACAGGCCAGGATGCCATTGGCCCTCTTGGCTGCCTGAGCACACTGCAGGCTCATGTTCAGCCTACCATTGACCAGTACCTCCAGGTCCCTCTCTGCCTGGCCGCTCTCCAGCCACTCTGACCCCAGCCTGTAGTACTGCATGGGGTTGCTGTGGCCAATGTGCAGAACCTGTAGTGCATGCAAGAGGGCAGCAGTCCGCAGCTGACACCATCACTAATGTCCCTTGTGCACAACCCCTACACAGGAACACCAACATGGCAGCAGGTTTCTTCAAGTCCCTTGCCCCACTGAAACCAACTGAAGAAAACAGATAGCCAGCTGCCATGAGCTCTTCCTCCAGCAGACCACCTCTTGGTCCCCATATTGATTTGGTGTACAAAGGTTTCAGTCCTAGCCTTCAAGCACTATCATCCTCCTGCACCTTAGACAAAGGACTTCAAGGCATTTAAAGAAAAACAAGATGGTAATGAGATATCTAGGGACATCAGCTACAAAAACTGACGATAAAATCAGTTCTCAGCTATGCACATAACACTTTTCCTTTGGCCAATAATGCGTATCTCAAACACGTGTATTATTTTTATGGATGAACAGTGTTTTATAGTTCAAGTCTAATGAAATATCCACTGAGTCAAACTATTTAGTGCACACAAGATTATTCACAGATTCCAGCCACATTTTGGCTGGTTCTTCTTGAATAGCCCAATAGAAAGACTTGTCATTCATAAATACACACTGAAGATGTTATGACTCCATTTCTAATGGCAATTTGGGTATTGCCCACCTTGTCTATGTGGTATTTCCTTATTCAAGGTGTATGACTGGATACTAATCAAGCAGTACTGCTTGGCTAACTTCACAGCCATCAGAGAAAGAACAGTATGCTGCCTATTCTCCTTCACCCTCCCTTCTGTCTCCCTCAAAAAAGCTTCAAACCCCAAAATATGCTAGAATCTGTAGAACTTCCTCATTCACCGACACTGTAACAAAGAAGCCCTGCTTATCCATGTACTTCAGAAAGTATTATGACCCTAAGCACTATTTTATACTCTAATTTAGTCAATTATTTTTGTGTTTCTCAACAGCTTTTCTCTAGAGTGTATTTTCAAGCATATATATAAAAAACATTGTATTGCTGATTATTTCATCAGCGTGAAAGTCTGTTGATTCTTACCTTGTATTTTTAGCCACTTCCAAGTATTTTTTTGTCTGGGTCTGAACTGGGGAGCAGGGAACATAAATTTCTATTAATCAATCAATGATGGCAGTGGTGGTGTGCTCCAGTTTTTCATTCTGACTGCAAAGCAAAATTAAAAGCTGTATTTTGCAAATTTACGCATTATGGATTGTAGCAGCAGCTGGTGGACTGCTGCTGAGACAGACCGTCTTTTCCCTTCCAGTCCCCTGTGACCGAGATGGAAGAATTACAGGACAGCACTAGCAGCTGCTGCTGCTGCCCCAGAAGCAGCAAGCCAAGGTCTCTGAAAAAATAATTGGGGAGGCGGGGGAAGGGAAGAAGAGGGACAAAAGAACTTAGGGAGGGGAAGGCATTGCCAAGACTGGCCGCACAAACACCACACTGCACCTTGCTCTCAAAAGAAACAATTGAGCTGGTTTGGGCTCCCTTCACGAGACACAAGTCTCTTAAACCATTATGAGACTTTGACACACTAACAATTTTTGATAAGGACCTTTAGAGATCAAAAACTAAGCAGAGGCAATACTCTTTCCAGTCTGGTGAATGCAGCAGTTCGCTCTTGAATCTTCTACAAATAAAGCACAGCATAATGAGAAACACCCTTCCTTGCAGCTTTTGAAAAGCTTTAAGAGATACATTCTATGGCACACTCTACAATGGTGTAGGCACAGTCTACAAGTCAATTCATGCCCTGTCTGTAAAACAGGGATAACCAAATCCCTTCTCACACACATGCAGTCGTGAAGATAAATAATGAATGACTTCAAGATATCATGTGCAAACACTGAAGAGCACTCATTTTATGAGATAGATATGAAAGTGGAACAATGCCAGTTTGTGAAAACACAGCTCAGTGCAAAAATCAGCTCACTTACATATTGGGTCACCCGAGCAGCGACTGAAGGCAGGCAAGCAACACCCATTTATGCTACTCGCCACACTAAATACAAAGATTGTCCCAAAGGCACTGAAAAACACAAAACCACTGACTGACTAAGCAACATCTAGCCACATCTCAAAACATGAGCTTCACGCCAAAGCTTTCAGGTTTTCTGGATCGTCTTTTGAGTTCAGTAGTTCTGTGTCCACAGCAGACCCCAGAGGTCTAGTGTCCCACTAAATGGGACAGCAACAGGCCTCACTTTACAAGCATCCCTAGGAATGAAGGGCACCCTTTGCAACAGCAACTTCTAGTTTAACAGAAGCAACCTATGAATGCTCATTTTCAAGAGCTACAATTAGTTATAAACAAACCATAAATGGATCAAGTGTACCTTGCATTCATGGCTAAGACTTCCAAATAAGCCACAGAAGAGGCTGTGGAAGAAAATATTCAGCTTTTCTAAAAGAAAAAAAAACACTGCCACCACTACAAATGCAGCCTTCTATGCACTGTACACAAAGATTTAATAGAAACAACAACATACATTCATGGTTTCATTCTGGTGTGGAAGGATGTGCTTCAGTTTAGCATCTTTTAACTGCATGACCTGTTTTCATCCAGTACATTTGGCCATTTAAAAAACAAAGCCCAACCCCCCAAAAATCCAAACAACAACAAAACCAACAACAACCCACACCCCCACACCCCACAAAAACACTCCAACAAAAAACCAAAAACACCAAACAACAGCATACACACATACCCCCCAAAAACCCAAACACCAAACCACAAGCCACAAAAAAAACCCCAAATAAAACAAGTGAACACCAAAAAGAAAATATCAAATCATCTTTGAATTAATCTTGTGTACCCAAACCAAGAAATGCTTAAGGTCAGAAGAAAGTACTACTGGATAGAAGGGTTTTCAGCAGTTTTGTTGTGTATCAGAATCCCTTTCAAGATAAGCAGAACTCTGTATACAAAACCAGCACTGTTCTAAGCAGATACAGCTTTCTCTCAGTGTGTAAATTTTGCATTAATTTTTAGGAAGCTAATCTAGTGATTGCTCTCTAAAGAAACAACTTTTGATACAACATCACTTTCCCAAAGAACTGATGTATGGGTTCATTTAGAAGGGGGTTTCAGACACATCTTTCTCATTTGATAACATTATGCCTCACTTTTTCAAAACTATAGTTAAAATGCCGAGATGCTTGCCGAAGACACTTCCTCAAAATTTAACTGAAGGTATCTGCTGCTACTAATATCAGGAACTCAACCTGTTAAAAAAAGTTTACTTATACAAAATGATTAAATAAACCCTTTTCCCTAGATCTTACCTTGCTTCTAAATTCAGAGTGTATCTAGTCAAGGCACTTGTACATGTGTTTGAAATTAAGGCCGTTGCCACTTACTTTTAATGCATATAGAGAAAGACCCTCAGCAAGACCAAACCACTTCTTGCCACCAAATCCCACATCTTCAGGTCCCACTACTAACAAGGCCACTTATTTCACAACTAAATTATTTGTCTCATGGTGTCCACTTTACAATTATCACAGAATGAAATCTGAAGGAAATCACTGAAATTAACATTCAATTTCACTATGAACTCTATGTAGTTAAAACAAAAATCAGTTGTTTATTTCAGTCTAGGTCCTGGTGCATGAGAAATCACCTCGCTGAAAACATGGCTCCATCTTTGCACCCTCCTTTCAGATATTTATATACGTTGATGAGATTCCACATGAGCTTTCTCTCCTTCAGGCTGAATAATTCTAGCTCTGTCAGCCTTTCCTTGTGTGCAAAGTGCTCCAGTCCCCTATTTAGCTTCACGGCTCTTCATTGAACTCTCTCCCCAATATGTCCACATCTCACTTGCGCTGAGTAGCCCAGAACTCCAGGAGGCCACAGCACTCCAGGTGTGGCCTCACTAGCACTAAGCAGAGAAGGATCACCTCCCATGACCTGTTCACAATGTTCTGCCTGATGCACCACAGGATATTATTAGCCCTCTTCACAGCAAGGGCATATGGCTGGCTCATGTTCTGCTTGGTGTCCACCATGACCTCATGGTCCTTTTCTGCAAAACTGCTTTCCAGCAGCCAATATCAGTGACTGGAGTTACTCCTCAGGTGAAAGACTTTGCTTTTCCCTTTGATAAACTACATCAGATTCCTCTCAGCCTGTCCAGGCCTTACTGGATGGCAGCATGACCCTCTGTTGTTATCAGCCACTCCTCCCAGTTTTCTGTTATCTGCAAGCCTGATGAGGGTACGTTCTGCTCTGTCATCCAGACCACTAATGGAGATGCTGAATAGTGTGTCAGTACTGAACCCCGAGTTACTTTGATAGTTACTGGCCTCTAACTAGACTTGGTGTGACTACACTAGCACTCTTTCTAGCAGGCAGAATGAGGAAGTCAACAACAACGGCACAGAAATCTTACTCCCAACTAGCAGCTTTGCAGACCAGCACTGAACAATTAATAGTAACACACAGAATTTAAAAAAAAAGAAGAAGATGTTTCCTAGATGGTCATGTTCTGTTAAAAAAAACCACCGCCAACAAAAAAAAAACCAAACAAAATCAACAACAAAAACCCACAACAACAAAAGGCAAACAAACCAAATGAACAAAACCACAAATGCAACCCAGACCCGACAGAACACCTAGTCCCAAGAGCTGTCACACTGACGTAGGCTCATACTCAGCCTTTATTCCTAGGTCAAAGAAATTGGTAACACTGAGAAACACTGTAAATATTTGCAATAATACTGACACAGCCATACTTCCAAAAGTTTTAGTGAAAATAAGTTTTTCTAATAGAAAAATTTCAGTATTTGGTACAATTTGCCTTGATATCTCTTGTACTCATGCATTACCAAAAGAAGTTCATTCATGACTTCAATGTGATACAGTGGTAATAAGGATTAGAACATACATTCAGCATACACATCAATTTGTAGCTTTTTGAGGGCACAGTTGAAGATGAGTACAAGGGTTACATTATACAAAAGGCTTCACTGTCCTACTAAAAGTCTTAACCAGTTAAGGAATACAACAGCTTTCTTCCTACAGAATTCATTAGGAAGGACTTATAGAATGGCTTTGACTTATTGCCACAAGGCAACCAGGGCACACAGCCTCAGAAGTCCCAGCATCATGCACACAGAAGAGGAGGATCAATAGAAAACAGTAAATAGGTTATAATGACAACCTGCACCTAGAGCAGCCTGTTTCAGGTATTGATTTCTTGTGGTTCTATACTGAAAATACAAGCTAAGGCAGGTCCCTTCCTAAGTAGCAGTTCTCTCAATGACATCCCAGACACACAAATATTATCTGATATTATTCATATTAGTGACTATCCTCTCTCTGTGCCTTTTCTGACCCAAAGCTAGGTTTGAACTCAACCTTCTATCAATCTCACCACTAAGGATGAAGCCTTAGATTAGAAGCCTAGGGGTTTGGGACCATGACTGAGAGATAGGCATCACGCATTGTTAGTGTATGAGTGCTTTTTGCACTCTCTCTCTCATCTTATTGTCACTCATGTTTATTTACCCACAGTTCATTTGATTCATTTATTCAACAGGCTACTATACTCTCATGTTTCTCACCCTCTTAGCTGCAAGGCCATGGTTTCACAGCGCAGAAACTTAAAGAGAACCACCTACTTCATGTAAATTAATTCAGCAGAGGTTTCTCTTTTGCATCAAGTTAGCTTGCTGTAAGTAGTTTCACAGCTACTAAATATAAATACATACAAAGTTATTTAAGCAACTCTGCCATTCACTCCTTTTTTTAAAGATGGAGAAGTCTAAAGTTCAAGAACATGAAAATTTTGTGTTGAAGACAGCATAGCCTTACCACACACATTTTCATAAGACACTTAGCATCATAGACTGTACATGTACATCACATGTCATAAACATACATACAGCTTCTACACTTCAGCAATTATTTCACATTTCATACAAAGGGCATTAGAAATGTGACATCTGGACTCACACATTTAGCCTGAAGATCCAAGCTGATAATGCTCCATGTGCACACAGGCATACATGCACATTGCCACAAAAATGGAAAATCAACTGTAAGCTTGAGTAAGGAACAGACACACTGCAAAGTACAGCACCTCCATCAAAGAACACAACATCTACAAATACCACAGTTCTAGTAGCTTGCATAGTACGTTCACGTTACAAGTAGAAAATTGGGTTTGCAAATATTTTTATCCAAAGAAATAAAATTACCAGCTACAGAAGATGAAAGTAAAACCTTTCCAGAAATTATGGGTGTGTCACAGGTATATTTTTAAGTAATATAAAAACGGAATCCTATCCACAAAACTGTTTGCAGAAGTCCACCTTTATGCAACACAAAGAGAGAAAATGCTGTCAATTGCCTGGGTTTGGGTATGAACTCATAATGACATCAAATTAAGAACCTGAGTAGTTATTGGTTGCTCATTATCTTGAATAAGGCGTAATTTGAGACTAACACCTACAATTCTGTACCACATTGTGGAGGAAGGGAATAAACACTGAAATGAAACTTCACAGCAGACTATTTCTAAAACATCCTTAATTCATTATTAAGGGTTTTTCTAACAAAAAAAACCTTCATTGTACAAAGAACTGGAAAGTGAACCTGGTATCTGTTCAACTTCAGACAAACACTGCTAATATTTGAAGCCATTTGACAATGGCTGTAAAAGGAAAGTTCTATTTATGCCAGACCTATTATTGAGGTTCCCTACTGAGGAACATAATAATTTGCTGGATGATTACTTAATTGTGTAATTATTCACAGCTTATTATATACACATAATCTCATAAGATAATGCAGATTGTCCTACCATCTTCTTATCTCCCTGACCAGGGGAGCATGAGGGTGCGTTTTTCACTTTTTTTCAGGTTCTGGGTGGTATTTTCCCTTTATTTCTGTTTCATATGTACACACTGATGTAATTTGGTCTCTTTTAGTGGAGAAGTAAAATATTCTGTGTAAGTCAACTAGAAAACTCTCCCTACCTTTTTTTCCCCCTCCCCTGTCTTATCCCTTGGAAAGAGGGGAGGGAGGAGGGAAAAGGGGAGGGGGTGGCACTAAAATCATAACAGTGCTATACTGTATGTATTTGGTAAAGAACAAAGATCTCACCCATCTTGAACTTCATACTGTTGTGCCATGATGACAAGCACACATCCCTTATTTAGAAAAAGGAGTCCCAGAAGATTTCTAATGTTACTTCGCTTAACAGCGTAACTGGAATAAAGCTCTAGCCACAAGCTCATAGCCTTATGGGTTCACACATACTTTTTCAAGAGCGAAAATATTATTTGTTGTGCCATTCTGCAAGGAAATTTTGATTTAAATGTATTTACAATCTTCTGGAGAGCTGGTATACAGATATACATTTCTTGTACCTGCATATGTAATCAATATTTTACATTTTCTATTTTTACTTTAAAATAACAGCTTATAGGAGTAATTGCTAACTGCACAGATCAGTAGAAACCCAGTCTGGAGAGTTTTCTATGGATATTTTTCAGGCAAGCCCACTGCCTTTAACTCGAAAAAACACCCAACAATAACAGTATGGCAGAAGTGGCTCACTGCTGTACAATTTAAAACAAAAGCTAGTGACAACCAAAGCAACATCATGAGACCAGTTCTCAGAATCAAAACCAAAACTTTATTTTCTATAGGCTATATAAAACCCACAGAAGTATTAACATCAAAGTTTAGTCTTTTCTCATGTTAAAGAAGTAGAAAATGGAAGAACACATTATGCCCCTAAATGCAGTAGGAACAGAAGACACGCCACATTGGGTGAATCCATCCAGTTGAAAAGTTTACCAACCAGTATGCCATAATTGGCAGCTAGACCCCAACTTCATTTGTCTTAACTAATAATTTTCTTTTTAAAAAATTTATTTAATTATTACCATTGTTTTGGTTCCGCCCCCCAAAGTGTTCACAACTCCAAAAGCTGTAGTCAAAACTCAGTGAAGAAAATACAAAGGAAGATTCACATGATGAAACTCACTACCTGTCAGCCACCTGGGCTACTTCTGTGAGGATTATCTGTTTCTTGCAGAAAGCATAATCCAAAGCTACCATTTACATGTTTAAACTAACCTAGCTCACTTTGTCTCTAACGGTGGACAGAATAATCACGTGAATTATCTAGCTAGCAGATCTGAATGGCAGTAACTTCTGCCAGAGGCAGCAATAAGCTGCTGAGAACACATGCTTTTCACAGCCTAGTATCTCTCGCTAAATTCTGCAGTAGCTGTCTGAATGATGAGTACGTTCAAAAAGAGGTATCAAAATCATTATGATGGGCCATGCACATGAATTTAGGAGGAATTTCTAAGCCACAAAGTGGAAAGATGTGTCCAACTCCTTTGGTACATTAAATTGCAAGAGTGCCCCCACCTCTTCAGAAGGTAAGCTGCTCTGGAAAACACTCATAGGCTCTGTTTTCCATCACTCTTCACACCCACTGACAGTTGTCATAAAAGCCAAATACTTGAGTTTATGCTGACCTATCAGTTGCTCTGATTCATACAGAAAAAGCCCTACCCTCTGTACACACTTTTCTTCACTTAGATCATTGCCATTCATAGCTATTACTCCCCTTCAGATACGCCTTCAGCATTTGTTAACAGTGCAAGTGGCACGCAGGTGATACAGTGGGCTGCAACAGAGAAGGAACACTGGCGAGTTTGGCTCAACTACTGTTTTTTAAAAACCCTAATCTACACATTTAGAGAGGCAAAGAAACAGATTATATGATTCATCCTTGACATTCTGCCAGATAACTTCAAGCATGTAAAATGCCCCCTAATGACCTAACTATAATACCATAGTGTTACACTGTCATTTAAATACTTCAGGGTTCTTCCACTAGCAGTGCAGTCTGCAGACTTAATATCTAATGTACAGGATTATACTGTCACTAAAATATTACTTAGTGCTGCTGAAACTTCAAATTAATTCTGGGAACTAAATGATTATTCAACTCTGCCTTTACAGAACTACATTCCCCTGGTTGTTTAAATAACAGGGATTTTAAAACTAAAAGGTTGGTACTGTCTCTTTGAGACTTCCTCCAACAAAAGCGGCATCTAAACTGTAAAGCAAATTAATGCAGTGGTCCATGGATGTTTGTGACCAAGAAAATAGTTTGAGGAAAATGGGCTCAAATATTAAGAGAGCTCATAGTGATAGGCTGATGAATCATTCTCTCATTTTACTATTAAAAAAAAAAAAAAAAAAAAAAAAAAGAGAGGAGAGTAGGCCAGTTTCCTCCATATTTATATAGGTACATGTTCCTGTCCACCATCACACTCCACAGACATGACTTAGTATTTGAGGGGACAAATTCTTGCTGAAGTAAATAACACAACTGGTGGTAACTGTTTAAACCAGTGTATGCCATCTGAGGATGTGGCTTTCCAGTCATTCTGTGCTCATTTTTCAAAACCTAAACAAACAAAGTTCATCTTTCTACAGCTATGACTTTCTTCTTCCTATGTAATTACTGTAATGAGCATTTTGTACAACTGTACAACTATAGCACTTCAACAGTATGATGGACAGTATATTACAACCTATACAGAAACTGATTTGCTAGCATATGAAGAAAGGGAAAACAAAACAAAGGATGGGCTAATTGTAAAGACAACCTTTTCCCCTCTGAAATTTTGCCCATTTTTAACTTTGTGTTCAGATTAGTTTCTCAAGGAAAATATACAGCAGTTTACTTCTACAATGAAGTTGCTTAAATCTGGGAAACATTCTCAAGAAATACAGTTAAAAAAAAACCCCCACAAACATACATAAAACTAGTGGCAAACAAGGAACAAGATGGGGCCAATTATAGGGGCCAAAAACAACTTGTGGTAGTTAGTCCACATTTGGAATA
Source organism: Picus viridis (assembly GCA_033816785.1). Classification (NCBI taxonomy): domain Eukaryota; kingdom Metazoa; phylum Chordata; class Aves; order Piciformes; family Picidae; genus Picus; species Picus viridis. Next base: position 26,947,135 of record CM066586.1, read on the forward strand.
ATCAATTCTTCTCCTTATTAAAACTGTTACTGACTTCCTCATTCATTAATATTGTCCTTGTTTATGCTTGCAGCCAGGCCAAGGATTTTCTCCTTCTCTCTGAATATAATTTCCTGCTATTGACAGACATGTTCAAGTGCTGGATCCCTGTACGTCTACATGGCATACCGCAGGCAGAGGCGAGCCTTCTTGGCCACCATCCAAGCCAGCTGTAAATGAGCCAGCTCCAAACTGGAAGCTGTGTAAGCACAATTAGCACAGCAGTAAGCCTGATCTAACACATCCTTCCAAGAGACTGAGCTCAAGCTAATAAGCTCGACACAATTTTAATGACGGATATGGGGCTTCTGGTCTGGCTCCATACAGAATGGGGCCAGTTGAAGATGAGCAGATCAAGGTTGTGTCTGCCCATGAGATAGGGTAAATGTTCTCTTGGAATACACTTCTCCAATGAAAGGACTATTTGTTTCCCTCTACATGAGCTTCCAAATTGCTCTCACTGCAAACCAATAGGACCCTGAGGGTTGTGAGCAGATGGAGGAAATGGGGTCTCCAGGTGAGACCTTCAGAGACAGAAGGAGGAAAAAGGCACCAGGCAGGAGAAAGGCACTACAAATGCCAAAGGTGTGAGTCATAGGCAACACAAAGTACTACAAAAGACTTATGAACTGATAAAAAACACTCTACCTCTAGCTTCTCAGCTTTTATTAGGTCCACAGTAATAATGACCTACAAACCCCACATTACAATACAGTAGATGTTAAATGGTGGGATGGACATTTGTCCCCACAGCAAGTCCAACCAATGAAGAATTCTCTGCATATGATGGACACTTGAACGGTCCAAAAGAGAATGTGTTCAGAGAAAGAACTCCGTTATCAAATTGGGACCTGAGAAAACAATACTCCTCTGATGCCATAGTTTATATTAAAGAACCAGTGATAATCTAGTAGTTGGTAGCAGTGTGCAAGAAGAGCTTATGGATTCAAAGCAAAATGACACAAAATTCAAAGGGAAGCAATGAAAATCGTTAGCGGGGTGTGTGTGTGTGTGTGGTGGAAACCATGTTGTGAGAAAAGCACCTAAAGAGACTGGGAATGTTTAAAATTCAAAAAATGGTAATGGAATGGTCAATGCTAAACTGTATTAAACAGAAATCAGCTTACAGAAGTTACCAAGCTTCTGCCCACCCAGTAAGAGATCACATGAGCAAGAGAAAATTCCATTAAATTAAATAGTACCCCATTCAAAGGCTTCAAAAGGAAACACCTTCTGTTCAACATACAGTTTAGTCAAGTTCTCTGCCACCAGACTGCTGCTGTAGAAAACATCATCCTTTACAAAGGGTATTCATGTCTGTTTTCTTTTTCTTCTTACTCTGTTTATAAAGTACTACTTTTAGTTTTTAGTTATTGGAGCTTTACACGCTATACAGGACAGGTACATGCAAGTGAGAGAAGAGACTCCATGCAGTGCTGCAAGCATGCCCCTCCACACATTCACATTCTGCAGCTCCATTAGGTTTATTTTCACACACGTTTGTGTATGTGGAGGTTTTCCACAATTTGTTAGATAAAAATGTTTTCTTTGAAGAACTCTAGTTTTATCTATGGTACAGACTATAGGTTTTCAGCAGAGTACAATTAGCTTAAATACCTTGTCCTGATCATCAGTTCAGGCTATACACCACCTGGTATTTCGCACTATTTCCTGCACTCTGAGAACATAGGTCTCAGTCATACATATCTTTATGATTCAAAGCAACATTTGAACCACTGGCAGGTGCTACAAAGGAATTTTTTCCCTCCCTTTTCCCTGTCCTTTCATAAACTTCTGAAAACATGAACAAATCAAATTGGATTAGTCATACCAGGTTAAGAGATGGACTTCGCTATAGCCAACAGAAAAATTAAGAGCCGAGATTACACTTGCATTGTTCTTTTGTCTTGAGAAGGAAATAAATTTCTCTCTTTTCCACTTGAAGGCTTGACAAAGCTATGCTATCAGAAACAAGACAAAATAAAATGTGTGGAAAAAAAAACTCACAATTGTTCCTTGAATTTTCAAACTTCAGTAAGATTAAATAGGGGAATTCAGTTAAATACTGTTTAATATGAAACGTATTTTAAGATCCTCAACAGTATTGCTATTGCAGGTGAATATAACCTTATTTAAAGTCTGTCATTTACAAATATGTTATTGCCAACCTTTGGTAGACACTGTTCTGAAACAAGATCTCAACTTATATCTAGCAGTATCTAATGCATCTAAACCACATTGAACATATACAATATACATAAGCTATATAAGTAAAATTAACCATTCAATCCCTTTCTTTACATTTGTCACATTTGCTGATTTAAATATCCTAGAAGAACACATTTCTAATGGTTGGAAGAAAACACCAAGATGATTAAGGAGAAGAGGGAGGGTGGAAAAGTAAAGTATTTGCAGTTAGCTGCAAATACTTTTGTATAGAATTAAAAAAAAAATTCAATAATCTTGTTATTTCTTTTGGAAATAGTTCTTTGCACAGAGAAACGCACACCAACATCCTTTATAAGGCTGTAGGAATCTTGTCCATATCACTGTAAAATAGGTTTAGTACAAGATACAGCAATCTCCCATGCAGTCACACGATAAACAGAATATGTGAGCACTGATTCTATTTGGTCCCACTTCAAAGCCATACTTAAAAAAGCAACTAAACAACAACCCCCCAAACATATTAAAAAAAAATTTGAAAAAGTCAGGAGCTATCTGTCAAAGGGAACACCTCAGACTAAAAGGTCTGTCTATACTCAGCACATGTACACTACTTTATTTAAACAAAACCAGGATAAACTGCAAGGTGTCTGCAGAAGGTCCGATTTTTAACCAACACTGTCCTGACAATATCAATTCATCCAGATAGAAAATCCTTCATTAACAATATAATTTTGGGGGTAGTTTTTCACTATACTAAAGTGACCTCTTTCCCAAGCACTGTCAAAGGCAATTAGGAACACATAGCTTTTGAGAACAAGTTTCAACCATAGTTCCTGTTGGCTTGCCTAAACAAAGTTCCCTTAAAAAGGCCTGGGCAGCCTCAGACAGCAAGGGGCAAATCCAGCTGGTATGAAAAGTACTGTGCAAATATACATACGATCACTGTAAAATTAACTGTAAAAAGTCTTAACGCATTCTCATAGAAGCACAGAAGCTACACATCAGTGAGACATATTAAAGGAAGACAGAACACTGGAATATCTGCAAAGAAAGGAAGCTCTTGTACACTGTTTCCACTACCTAAAGAAGTGGATTTGTGTCCCTTTTTCAGCTCAGATTGAAGGTGCTACAGTATTTTACCAAAAAGCACAGCACTGAAGACAAATCAATTAAGAAGCTACCAACATTTTACTCAGTTACACTGTATAAGATTTCTTGGCTATTTCTTTACATATCTACACAGTCTCTTGGCAAAAAAACCATACAAGCAGATAATCCTCAACATAAACCACAATTTGCCTTTGAACCATTGTTTACTTACAAAGAACTTATAAATACTAGAGTACTAGTATTTAAGCTAATTGTTGGAACAGTATGTTTTTCTCCATATATAGCTGCCCAACTACTTTTTAGCTCCATACCATTCACACTCAATCAACTGCTCTACCATTAGGTAGCAGCATTCTAGACTACAAAATAAAAAAAAACAATTATCATAGCATGTATTTTCTGTTACAGGATCCAAAAATTTTCTACCAATACCTACTGAGGCAAGCAGAGAGAAAAAAGGAATCTCCATTCTCTGGTCCTCACCCCAATACTGACATGACAAGGGGCAGAGCACCCCAAAAAAAGTGGGAGTGTTAACCTGTTCAGCTTGTTACCTCCAGAGTCAAAGCATGATTCAACTCAACTTCACAGATTTGAAACTGCAGAAATGTGAACAAAAGATACCAAGTACTGTACTCCATATGCCCACCCCTACAGCATAGGAGCACTTACAGCATTATCAATACAACCACCTAAACTCTATCTTTCCATCTGCTTTTAGATGGAAAGATGCCCTATTTTCTTACATCTATCTCTGTCAACAAAGCTAATTTTGCAAGGGACAATTTTCCTTCCTCAAACCTCCATCTTTTTCTCCTGCTGTGCCTTTGCCTTATTCTTCCTGCCCGAAGATCTTCCCAGCTATTCAATTCATGAGTCTGCTGCTCTGCCTTCTTTCCATTCTTTTGTCCAACATTTGTGTTGCTGTGCCCACACAGTGCATGGGTGTACTCGCAAGACCCAGACATTATGGCACCTGAGGTGGTCAGATATTACATATTTTACTGAATCAAAACATAAGTCTTAATGAAATAAATCATGCTACACTTTCACACAAGGAGAATGCTATTAAGTCACACGTAAAGATGGCCTTCAAAAAGTTTGGTAGGGGAGAGGAGGAAGGAGCAAGGAAGCCCTGTCAATGTGCAGAACTCAAGCCCTTGCTCAGTTTCAGATCTACCCACGCACCTTCTCAGTATAGGATCCATCCTAGGGTGCCGAGGGAGCTGGCGGATGAGCTGTCCAGGCCGCTCTCCATCATTTTTCAGCAGTCCTGGCTCACTGGAGAGGTCCCAGATGACTGGAAGCTGGCCAACGTGGTGCCCATCCATAAGAAGGGCCAGTTGGAAGAGCCGGGGAATTATAGGCCTGTCAGCCTGACCTCAGTGCCAGGCAAGATTATGGAACGGGTCATCTCGAGTGCGATCACACAGCACTTACAGGATGGCCAGGGGCTCAGGCCTAGCCAGCATGGATTTAGGAGGGGCAGGTCCTGCCTGACCAACCTGATCTCCTTCTATGATCAGGTGACCCGCCTGGTGGACGTGGGGAGGCCTGTGGATGTGGTCTACCTGGACCTCAGCAAGGCCTTTGACACAGTCCCCCACAGCAAACTCCTGGCCAAGCTGGCAGCCCATGGCTTGGACAGGAGCACACTGCGTTGGGTTAGGAACTGGCTGGAGGGCCAAGCCCAGAGAGTGGTGGTGAATGGTGCCACATCCAGCTGGCGGCCTGTCACTAGTGGTGTGCCCCAAGGATCAGTGCTGGGCCCCATGCTTTTCAACATCTTTATTGATGATCTGGATGAGGGCATTGAGTCCATCATCAGTAAATTTGCAGATGACACCAAGCTGGGGGCAGGAGTTGATCTGCTGGAGGGCAGAGAGGCTTTGCAGAGAGACCTCGACAGGCTGGACAGATGGGCAGAGTCCAATGGCATGAGATTTAACACATCCAAGTGCCGGGTTCTGCACATTGGCCACAACAACCCCAGGCAGCGCTACAGGCTGGGGTCAGAGTGGCTGGAGAGCGGCCAGGCAGAGAGGGACCTGGGGGTACTGGTTGATGGGAAGCTGAACATGAGCCAGCAGTGTGCCCAGGCAGCCAAGAGGGCCAACCGCATCCTGGCCTGCATTAGGAATAGTATGGCCAGCAGGAGCAGGGAGGTCATTGTGCCCCTGTACTCCGCTTTGGTTAGGCCGCACCTTGAGTACTGTGTCCAGTTCTGGGCCCCTCAGTTTAAGAAGGACATCGAGACACTTGAACGTGTCCAGAGAAGGGCAACAAGGCTGGTGAGAGGCCTTGAGCACAAGCCCTGTGAGGAGAGGCTGAGGGAGCTGGGGCTGTTTAGCCTGGAGAAGAGGAGGCTCAGGGGAGACCTCATTGCTCTCTACAACTACCTGAAGGGTGGTTGTAGCCAGGAAGGGGTTGGCCTCTTCTCCCAGGCAACCAGCACCAGAACAAGGGGACACAGTCTCAAGCTGCACCAGGGGAAGTTTAGGCTCGAGGTGAGGAGAAAGTTCTTCACCGAGAGAGTGATTCGTCATTGGAATGGGCTGCCCGGGGAGGTGGTTGAGTCTCCGTCCCTGGAGGCGTTCAGGAGGGGACTGGATGTGGCACTTGGTGCCATGGTCTAGTTGTGAGGTTGTGGTTACAGGTTGGACTCGATGATCTTCAAGGTCTCTTCCAACCTTGGTAATTCTATTCTATTCTATTCTATTCTATTCTATTCTATTCTATTCTATTCTATTCTATTCTATTCTATTCTACTCTATTCTACTCTATTCTACTCTATTCTATGCTATACCAATTCATTGCCTGAATTTGTTTCATACTTCAAAGGAAAACTCCAAAATAAAATATGCAGGCTTTTTGTAACTTCTGATATAATTGATAATCTAACTCTCCAGCAAGCCCACCTTGATATGATTTTAAACCTGTAAATATTGTATATTTTGGTACATATTCATTGCATTCCATTGTAGATTGTAGTTTTGCTTGCAAATACAGCTTCCACCTGTTTCCAACCGGGTTAGCACAGCAAAGTTAACGATGGGGGGAAATTTCAGCCCACCACAACTGACGACAGTCTGAATGGCCTCATGGACATACTCACAATGATGGAGTGAATTTTTGCAGTGGTAAAGCTGGAACAAGCAGTTCTTACCTCTGGCTGCATGTCACCAGTTCCCCTTTCGCCGTCCTCTCCCCACCCCTCCTGGTACATTAGGGGAGCTTTATGGTACTGTGTAGTGAATGGAGTTCATTGGACTAAAAGTAGTTTGTTCATCCTCCCCTTCCCTCTTCATTTTTACCAGGTTATTTTTAAAACAGATAAGTTCTCTGTCCTTGTTCAAAAGGCAGGTCAGCTCAGCTGGAAGAGTAAGGGAGGAGGAGGAGGAGGAGGAGAAGGAGGAGGAGGAGAAGATGCAACTCTGCCAGCCCAGGAATGTAAAACGTATTGCAAAACGTCCTTCAGTCCACCCTGCCACTAGGACATCACATATAATGACATTACAGACTAAGCCAGAGGTCGTCACAACCCTAGTATGAGCTAGTGTTTGCTAAGTCTCAAAAGGAGCACATGCCACTCAGAGTTAGAAAGAAGAGGTCTGCATAATCTCAACCCTCATCTCCCAGAAGCCAGAACTAATTCCAAGCTTTTCTGATTTGACTTGGGGATTCTACATCACCACAGAAGGACTTAGGAAATGGCTCTTCACTGTAACCTTGTTTGAGTACTCATTTTTTGTTTGCATTACTCTAACTTACAAGATGACAGCTATCAAGTCAGATTACTGAATGCCACTCATGGTGACACATGCCAAAAGAAAACCATTAAGACCATCTAACTGGTAGAATTTGGCTTAATATGTAGGTTGCCAGGTATTACATTAAGTAAGGTATAATTCTAGAGAAATTCAGCCATTTAAAAAGTGCCAAATGTAATTTAACTATTTTAAAAATTTTTTTAAATATGACTTCTTAAAATTCATTGGACTGGTTAAAAACTTAACTGAGTTCCTAAAAATAACCAAATCTAAAATGTAATTAATTTAGGCTGACTCCAAAAAAACCCAAACCAACCAAACAACAAACAAAGAGATACCCCACAAAACAAAACAAACCCACAACAACAAGAAGGAGGGGCTGGTGGGGAGGAGAATGGGGGAGAATATTATAATTCCAAAATAATAATGATTAAAAAAGAAAAAAAAGAAATATCCTTGTAGCCTCCCTTGTTCTTTCTGTGTGTTTATGAAGCCTCCGGAAATACCACTGCAAACATTCCAGCTCTACAGCAGTGAGGCCATGTGACCCATAGGCACAGCAAGGAACTTCTTTCCCAAGTTTCTTCACGGAACAGAAAAGTGATTTTAATTCTTTAAGCCAGGATCCAAATCTAGGGGAATCTCCAGGAAATTTTCAGGAACAGTTTTAAAACAGGGTGGTTGCTTTCATGTGTGTGTGGGGGTTTGGTTGTGTTTTTTTTCCTATTGGTGGCAGTGTATGGTTTTGTTTTGAGGGGAGGGCAGTGTTTAAAAAAATTTGCTGATTTCTATGTCTGTACACATCCTTTTTAGAAGAAAAGATCAAAGTCTCGTGCTCCCTAAATATAGGTCTAAAATCAGCATACTCTTTAAGGCACTACTAAAGACTATTTGTGATGTCCTCTAGAACTCCTATTAGAGTTACAATCAGTACTATTTTATTTTTTAATATAGCCAAGACCTTTTAATGGAAAAAATGGTCACAGTTAAAACCTCACCTTCTAGTCTTCCAGTATGATTTCAATTAGAACTACTAATGAAAGGGTTTATGCACATGAGCTTTGCTAAACATTGTGGGAAAAGTACTGAAAATGTGAACATGAATAACAAGCCATCGTGTGTAAGTACTTGCAAACAATCAATTAAAATGTAGGAGTATGGATGAATCATACTGCAACAGTTGAGTATCAGTTGAAATTTGTGTTTTGTATTAAAACAAAACAGAAGAAACCACCACCATACAAATAGGAAAACGGTCCTGCAGCACAAAAGCACAGCAAAGGTCAGGCGCACAGCAGTAACTTAAGTTTTGTAGCCACGTCAGAAATGTTTCTAATTATCAGAGGTAAAAAAGGGATGGCATTTCTGCTGGAAGCAACTTTTACACTTTAGTGTTTCCTCAACCCTCTCTTTCAGCCTGTAACTATTAGTCTTACACATTTTTCTCCCATACAGCTCTTGAAAAGGTTGAGTTTTTCAAGGCTGAGATCAGACAGAAATGTCCATCAAGAAATGCCTTCAGGTCAGCTGTCTGTGGCTCATCGAAGTATAGCATTGAAAATATGGATGAGAGGGAGGATTATGAGAGGATGGTAAAGCAAATTGAAAGAAAAAATAATAAATCTGCATTCTCATGATGATAAACCTTTTTCCTTTGGGTTACATTATCATCCACACACCTCTGGTGGTGATGGATACAAGGGTACGAAATCCTCCCCCTCCTCCCCCCCTAATTTCAGCAGCAGTCAAAACCATTACCGATACGCTGAAGTGCCTTTAATGCTGTTTCCCAGTATAAGAAAATGACAAGGAAGGAAAGTGGAGGCAACCCACATAACAGTGTAAGGAAAGGCAGCTGGTCCACAAGAATATTAAGGTGTGGATTGAACTATTAATTGCTTTATAAAATACTTAAACCATTATTTTTCTTCAGGTGGGAGGCAACAGAAACCCTGGAGTGCCCTCTGTGTGTGGACTTTCTTAAAAATTCTGTACAACAGCTGTACACGAGCTATTGAACACACTACTGAAACTACTGTCCATTTGTACTCGGGGATTTCTACTTTGTTTATTATAAATACACAGCTACTGGCAGCAAGGAGAACATATTATTGCTCTGTTTTATAGCTTGAATGGCTCATGCAAAGAGTAATTTGTTTGTGTTCTGTATCAGGATCGATATTGTACCAGGGATAGCCCAAGGAATGTTTATGCTCAGGGCTTTGCTTGCAGCATTTTGTTGTTGCAATCAATCGACCAAACAGGACTGCTTCTTAAAACAGCAAATAAACTTTGATAGTGACCAGATTAACCATTAAAGCATAAAACATGATCCAGGATCTGGAAAGAGACTGAGGACCACAAGTGTTTTTACTGCCTGATGGTGCATAAAGTTTTCCTACCCGAGTAGCTCCCACTGGCCTTTCTTCCTCTCAGTAGCTGGGGACTGTTTCCTCAATGCCCTCACATAACAAGATCCATTTTCCTGCAATAAAAATAAAGACACATCACAATTCCTTTCTCCTGCATACAACAACAGCATTTGAAGCTCAGCGAACAGACTTAAAATGAATGAAGAGCATTTAGGAGTCCCAAGGCCAAGGCTGGAGGATCAGATCTGAGGCTGGGTCATGGTTTCAGCCCAAGCTTTTCCACCCTGAAGCTTTTGAGACTCAGCAGTTTAAAATCTTACAGATTTTCTTGCCTGCAACAATGAGATGAGGAAAAGATGCGAAGGACTCTGTTGAGCTTTATATCAACATTTCCTGAGTCAAATAGTACAGGTTTTTTTCCAGTTAAAGGTCTTGCTGAAATTTCTTTTCATCTTTTTATAAAGGGTACCTGTTGACTGTTGTGAGCTAAGTGCCATTAAAAAAAAGACACCAACCTCCAAACTCTGCTTAAGCAAATATTGTGAAATACCTCAACCCCCCCCCAATCCTGCATGTAGCAAAACAAAGCAAGCTTATGGACTGCATTAGCACAGCACTGCAACTTCTAGGAAATGCTCTTTAATTATAAAGGAAGACTGCAAAGGGAGACAGGGAAATGTTTATGAGCAGTATGCATTTTGTCACAGACCATTTCAGCAGGAAGATGCAAGGTATTTCTACAGCCTTATACTACTAGGCTTCAAAATTCAGCAAATCTTGAAGAAAGGAACGTGATGACTACATTCCGCTTCTCTTTTGACTAACTCCCAGATAAATTTTGTGAGGGGGAAAAAATCCCATAAAACACAAAAAGGCAAGTATTATGGAAAAAAACAAAGCACACCATTTTCAGGCAGTCCAGTTTCCTCTCCAGAGACCAGCTGTGGAAGCAGACACTTTCATAACAACTCATACGATGTGTATGTCACACGTGACTTAACAAATGAAGAAGGAAAAACCTCAAGTTATTACTCATAACTTTCCAGTCACATTCAATATTTATTCTGCAGTCATATTTACTCTGTTCACTGATAATTCACAAGGAATAAATACATGTCTAAAACCAGTATGTTAGAAATAGTCACCCTACTCCAACACATACAGATCAACTGCTTCAGACAGAACTCTGCTGGTCTGGTCTCAAAACAAATGGCAACTTCAGAGAAGTTACTTATTGACAGGCACCCTGGGTGAATGATTGGCTTTTAAGGCTTCATTGAATAGCGAATATTTTCCCTCAGAACATATTTATTCTCATTCAGAGTTTTTCCCAGGGCTTTTGTTCTGCTTATACAAGCCAGTAAAAACATGCTAATTGATGCAGATGTAGTGTGTGTTAACATGACTTTCTCATCTAATGCAGACTGTATCTTTAATGAAGCTGGAATTAGTTATCCAACTTCTAAGTTTGCTCCTCCAAAGGATAAGCTTTTGTTCTGTCTGCCCCTGGAGCTAGGTACCATTCCACATGTGATGGGATAAGACTTTGGCAAATCAAGCTGTAGCATTTACTTGGTAGCTTAAACTTTACCTCTGGCTTCTCTCTCCAGGATGCTTGCTTCCAACCCTGCATTTGTGCAGCTTCATGGCTAGCCAGATCCGGGAAACTAATTTCCTTCAGCGTGTTGCCTCCTAAACAGCTGTGCCAACACAATACAGGATCGATCAGCCATGATGGCAAAGGGTAGGAACAGAGGCTGCTAAAACCTGCTAAAACCAGCTAAAACTGCACTGCTGCAACACACCAAGCAAACACTTCGTTGTCCTCTGTGCTTTAGATCTGCTCATCTGTGAAACTGGCACCACAATTCCCACTTTGTTTTATAAAGCACCTCTTAAAAGGGCTACCCCATTAACATTTTTGTGAATTCACACTGCAGACCACCCACTCCTTTCACAAATCAGATCCAAGATTATTCTAATGGCACTGGCACTGTCCCCACCAGCATCTGCTCCCTGCTTTCACCAAGCAGCCTGCTCAGGGGCTCTACCATCTTCCCCAGTGATGCCCTAAGCTGATCCCATACCCTCAAGTCAGCTGTCAAATTAGCTTTTCATTGAAAACTGATCTGTTCTCTAATCTTATTTCTAGGAAGATACCCAAAACAGTCTGTCACAGTTCGGGAGTGGTGGGCTACACCAGAAAATGGATAAATATAAGTGGAACTGGAAACATCTTAACTCCAGCATCAGCCACCCTTTCCAGGTGTCAAACCACGGCCTTGCTGCGTCACTGGTCAATGCCATACAATCTCTACCATTTTCACATTCATCCCCAGTTCAGCTGATGGAGCAGACACTGGAATGTGCCATGTCCTTCCCGCAAACACCCACTGGTGCCCGGCAAGGGGGCTGCTGGCATTGAGCTGGGGAAGAGTCACCCTGGGGCCAGGGCTCACTTCCTGCCCTGCCGGATCCAGCAGAGGGAGCACAAAAACGTCCCTTTTTCGGCCAAGCTTTTGAGGGTCCCCACGGCTCCAGCACTTCCTACAAAGTTATTTCTACAGCAGCGCATGTATGGTGCATTACAAGCATATGACAGACAAAGCCCTTGCTCCAAGCACATTAACACCCTAAGAATCAATAGGGTGATGGAAGCCACCAGCAAGAGCAGGGAAGGCTGTGGAAGCTGAGAGGAGGAAGGAGGCCTCACAGCAGGGCTGCCAACTCTGGCCACATTATCGTCTCTCCTGCAATACCAGGAATTTTCCCTGAGGCCACCTGTCCAAAGTCTCATCATCACAAAGATTTCAGCTTTCAGATTGTTTGTTTCCAAGGATATATCTCTAGGCTTCCCAAGTTCAAAAGCAAAGCTGTAAGGGTGATTAAGCTGAACTACAAAGACTCAACAACTGGAAAAGTAGTAAAAGAATCCCTCAAATTTGTTGTCTGAACATTTTGGGCAGAATAATCTCAACTCAGCAAATTTTAATTTCTTTTTTTTATTGCTGATTAATACACTTCTAATTCTTCTTTCAGGAGCTGAGGTAAGACTAAGCAGTTCAGCAAACACTCAAGGAAACTCTTTTCCTCCCTTTTCCCAAAGTTCAACTTAAGACAAGCTCCATCTCTCCCTCCCTCTCCTAGCCTAACTTCCCTTGATTCCACCATGCCTCAGTTGGGCCCAATGCCTTTGGTGAGGTGACAGGCAGCATAGGAGGCTGTTGGCTGTATGGTTTCCATCTGCTCCTCCCCACTTCTCATTTGTCCTTCCACTGCTCCTTGCTGCTTCACTTGACCTCCCCAGTCCTAGCCTGGACTCCTCCACTGATTCCTGTCCTTCAAGGGTGTCCTTACTCTAGTCTGGGGCAGTCTTAGTCTCTCAGATGCATTTCTTAAGGGCAGCCCTGGCGATGCCTCACACTGTGCAGCTCCTGCCACCAAACACAGCAATTTAGGCAGAATATACCACACAGCTGCAACATTTTTCTTTTAGCACAGTGCTCTGGTTCTTAGAGATTTTTGCCAAGATGAATCAATGGGAAAGGTCAATATACATAAGGGAAACATCCAGAGCAAACTGTGCATCACAGCAAGTCTTAAAATTAAAGCATACAAGAAAGATGAAGGGGCAAACTGGAACAAATCCAACAGGGAAGCAACAGCACAGAGCTCAGCCATAGGCTTCCTAAGTCCCAGCTGTATCATTGCAATAGACTTGGGTCAAGCACAAACAACTTTCCCTGCTTTCTCATCACATCACCCTCCCACCTGTTGGCTTTCAGTTCTTAGAGATTAATTTATTATAGATCTTCCTGGAGTGCCATCTCTCCTACTCAGCCTTATCCCCTGAGAAAAGCAAGAGAGATCACAGGGTATTGCACTGTCTACACCTCAGCACTCAGCCTGTGCTAGACTGAAATAACTGTAAAACCCCCAAAATTCTAAGGGTAACCAAGAGCAAAACCCTCAGTTTCCATCCACAAAATACCACTTGGCCTCTACATACCCAAAAATGAAGAGATAGCAAATACTAAACACATACAGCAATTCTTGGTAAACAGGAAGACCAAAGACAGTTAAGTGTGCAGTACAATCTTCTTACAGAAATACATAATGCAGGTGCACTCCACTTCTACTTTTACAAGTCATTTCCACTTTCCAGTATTATTATCCTTGAACTGCAGCATAAGTTCAAAATCAAAATTCTGGTACACTCACAGCATGTCAGCAACCCTAATGTCATTTATCCAGGGCTGCAACTGGGTAGTAAATGAAGAACACAAAATGCTGCACTTCCTAAGTAAGTTTACCAGTCACTAAGCATACTTCTTCTATGTGGGAAAATGTACAAACTTCTACCGAGTGTTTAAATAGTACCTGCAGTTCTTGTTTTTAAACACTTGAGCTTTCTTGAAATTCTAAAGCAACCCAAATCAACACTGAGTGTATGCCTGAAGAGCATCAGATGCTATCATCTACTGAAAAAAAGAGTAGTCTGTTAGCTTTATACATGCAACGGAAGCATGAAATGTTGCTAAAATAAAGACTGCAAAACAGGAGCGTGGGGGAAGAGAGACTAAGGTCAAAGCAGATCTTTTGTAGGCAGAGATGAGGTAACAAAGGAGAGTAAAGATCTAGAGATGGAAGCTGAAGGAAGGGGTGTGGACAGAGAGACTGTAGCTTCAAACATTCAGCTTTGCTTACACCTAGACTAGGTCCTCAGTAATTCTTATTAAAACAAGAACCATAAAGCACACAAACATCGCATCAAAATGCAGCTGCCACATGGCTGAGAACATTAATCTGATAGAAAGGATGAACATTCCTTCCAGACACAAGCAGCACAACCCCCCAGAAAGTGGCTGTACTCTGCTGGAACCCAAGGGGTTCAACTGGCACCACCAAATGCATCCTCCTCCCTGCCCTCATGAGCCCTGGTGTCAGCACCCTGCCTGCATCTCACCTGGGCTCCTCAGACTCCCTGAAAGTCCCAGGCAAACCCTTGGCCAGCACCCTTATGCTATAGGAGTTTGCTTCCAGAAGAGGAGCCAGTTTTCCCAGGGTGGATCTCAGGGGGCTGCGATGGCAAAGCTTGTTGTGCTGAACACTGTAGATGCTTAGACATGCCCTCAAAACTGTGGTTGCTGTATTACATTGTTACTACATCCAGTCCTCCTGGAGGACTCAAGAGGACTGAGTCGCCAGCTCAGAGGCACAGAGTGATGAACACTGCTAACCTTGGCTTAAACTGAAGCATTGTTCTGGAAATTGGACATCATCTGTAAAATTTCATTATTAGTGACCATTTGCCATCTCTTTCCATAGCAACTTTTCCAGTTCGTTTTATTTTAGAGAGGTTTTCCCCTTCCCTTTCCCTTATGTCTTCCCTTATGTCTGACACAGTCTTAAACAATAACCCACTCAAGCACAGCCATGGAAGTGGCTCAAAGGAACAAAGACTGCTTCTGACATAGCCAGTGCATCTGACTCTCCCTATGTACAGCTGCCTCCATATTCTCCACAGATCCACAGTGCAGTAGAAGCTACTGATTTCTTCTCTGCTTCTCCTGGGTGTTGGACACAAGATAAATTGTAGGCAGGAGGAGTCTACTAAAATTATACTTCAAGTATCAACTAAGGGTAGAGGTGAGACACAAGCAAGTTCTGCAACTAACCTGGCTAAAGGAGTAGGTATGAGAAGGCTGACCTGAAAAGTAAGCAGTATGCATGAACAAGATCTATTTATTTAAAAAAAAAAAAAAAAAAAAAGTGGTCATCTACCTCCAGACAGGCATTGCAGTGGAAGCAGAATGTCTCAGGTTCTGCTAAAGGACATTATCGCCACAACTAGCAGTTAGCACCCACCCAAATAGTGTGCCATCAACTTAATTCTCATATGAGACTAGCGGAATAGCAAGACAGGATTAGACATGCTTGTTTTTTAACTATTCATTTCTCTCTCTGGTGGAATACTATCAGCACAGCATTGGCATAAAAATTACTACCCTTCAAAATGCACAGTGTGCATTTTTAATTTTACATATAGCAGTTATGTTATATGAGGCCATTTTTTAATTTTAAGTGGTAAAAATGTATTTCGTCTGTTTTGAGAAAAGAACAAACTGATTTAGTGAGCAGTTCAAGGTTCTCCCTGGAGACTCAACCATGCTCAGTAGTGTGGATATAGGTTGAGATTTCACCAAAGTAATTTTAATTGTAGGTCATAAGAAATGTCAAGATATAAAACACCAACGACTACTAAAAATTAAGCCATCAACTCTGAGACTAACAAGTGTCTTACATTTGACAGGAGAATATTTTTTTAGATCTTTATGGCATTACTACTTAAGCAAAGCACCAGAGCAAACATCTTAGAGCTGCATGTAGTGCATCTACATGATTCTTGCTGGTGGCAGGGAAAAAAAAAAAAAAAAAAAGCCCTAAAATCAGGGGAGAGAACAGCAGAAAAGCTGCAACACCACAATCCAAGTAAGATGCAGACAAACACCATTTCAGGGATCCAAGCCTTTTATGCAAATTAATGTCACAGAAACAAAAAGAAGTGAAAAAAATAACTGCACAGATGCCTCAGAAGAATAATCATATCTTGGGATTCAATAGCTAGAAGCAGTCTTTCCCCCCCATCTTCCCTTTAAATCATCTGGTCACAACAGAGAAGTGCTCCTTGCTATCACACAAGCTGTTATGCAAGTACGCCAAACTGGTATCCCTGGATCCTGGTTTTCTGTTCCCCTGAAGGGCTGCAGGGCAGGGGCCAAGGCCTCTCCTCCTGCCAATCCCTGCCAGGCAGCACACGCTGAAACTTGAGGTTACCGGCAGCTCGGGGAGGCAGCCAAGAACAGGCAACGTTGCACAATTTGTGTTCTGTGTGGACATTTGAGCTGGAAAGACAGTCATTTCAAAACAAGCTGAAGTTGCCTCAGGATTTTCAAGTTTCACTGAAGGCTGTTTCTAAACTCTTTCACTGATAGCATTTGTAAAACGTGGACTAATTTTCTGTGACACTGAAAGCGGGAGGGAGAGATCGCTCCTAAACAAAACCACAGCACTGCCTCACCGACCTCACTCCTTGCATCTGCATAAACATCCACTCACTTCTCTCTTGTCCTCAAAAGCCCTTTCTCTCCAACACACCGAAACTTTTTAACCCGTATTCAATCCACTAGCACCTAGCCTCGACTCCAAACAGGCAGTGCTGTGGCAAAGCCAGTCCTGTAAGAAGTGAGCGCTGGAAAATCTTGCTCAGACGCTCTGAGATGTGGCTGCCACAAAGACCCCGCTGTGTCCCTCCGAGAGAGGGGGCTCCCCGCGGCAGAGCTGGCCAGTGGGTTCCATCCACGCCTCCACCTCACAAGTGCGCAGGGGGCTCGGACAAGGAAAGGGCATTTTCATTAAGACAGCGGGCAGGGAATTCCAACAACTGAGGCAGAGGGAAACATTGTCTTCTGGCAGCTCCTCTCTGAGGGTGGGATGGACATCTGAGGAGGGGTGAATTAGAGGGAGAACAGCTGTTTGCTCCATGAATGAGTCACAAGACTCGGCTATTAATTTTTCCTCCCAAGAGAATATGCCCCCATGCTAGCCCACCCACCATCCTATAAAACAAACAAATATAAAATGGAGGGAGGGGGAGGTCTGTAAGGGAAAAAGCAAAAAGAAAAGGGGAGAAAATACCCAAGCATTTAATATTTACATAAGAATGAAATGTTTCATTAATTACATACAGAATCAATTTGCAGCTATTTTCCTTAAATTTCTCAGTCAAACCCACAGAATTGAAGCACTTAGAACTGTGCTTTGCCAGTAATTGCGGATGAATATTTTAGATCAGTCCTGAATCACTGTACTGCACACACTAAATGAACTAATAAGCTGCTCATGTATGGACTACTAATGTATTTTCTTTCTTTCCTAGGCAGATGGAGTGCAGTCTCAAATCAGTTGAATTGGCTACTGGGAATCTTCAGAAAGGCTTAGAAAAATCTTTAGTTCTACTCTTCTATTAAAAATACCACTCAGCAGCCTGCATGGATTAAAAAGGAGCCAGGAAGATGCATAAAATCCCAAACAAGTTAACAGGAATATGAAGGAAGAGTTGGACATTTCACATGACTGTTGCAACCTCCAGAGAGTGACAATGAATAGTGCTTTGTAAAATGTTATTACAAGACTATCAAAAAGATGAACATCCTTGCCATCTACATGATATTTATCACAATATGTGCGTTTATAGGCAGTCATTCTAAATCACATATAGTGGCATATCAGTTCTGTAATCTGACAGATGTGTTCTAGTTTATACAAGCATCTGTTGAGTCATCAGGACACCAGAATACTTAATTGCACTTTGGGGATGCTTTCAGAGATTAAAAACTCCCTTATTTCAAGCAAATTTTAAGTGTTCTCATAGACTAAATGCCTTTTTCATATATGAAATTAACATATGCACCCACACTCCAGAGAAATTAATGTGTGAAATGTAAAGATTCCTTCCCTGAGGATAATCTGTTTTGTTCTGCCTCCTGTATACTCTGCCTCACGCCGTGCTCAGCAAAGTGAAACAGAAAACAAAGATACAACTTGAATCACACATAATTCTAAAATACAAAGTAAGACATGGCCTATGCTAGCTGGTCAAAGAACACAGAAGAAGCTGTCTTTGGTCAGGCACTTAAAACAAACCCAGCTATGTAACAGCTGGAAACTGAGAGATTATGTCTGCCATCTGGTTTTGGCAAAATGCCTGTAACTGTGTTTCAGAAGGTTTCATTACTGCCTATTCTAAAAGAAACACTGTACAGGCTGTACCTTTCACCACCACAAGAGTATGAGACACAGTGGAAGAACCTCCACAAAATTAAACATGGGTTGAATGACATTAAAGCTATCTTCCTATCTCAAGTTGTATTCAATCGCATCTTATGTGTAGCTAGGGACTGGAAGCAAGCAATCTCCATTCATGCACATAATTACCCAAATGCCTGAATTAAAAAGATTCAAAAACCCTGTGGAAGACTCCGATGAGTTTTCAACAGGTGTGAGCATATAACATCTTTCCCATACTTCAAACCTGAATTTCCTTGCAACTTTCTGGCCTCCTGAGCAGTAAGAGGATTAAGAAAACATATTTCTTAGGGAAAAAGAATTCATCATATAAAACAATGTATAAGAGTGTATTTTTGGTTTGGGTGATGTTTTACCAAAAAATTAACTGACAAAAAGTGTATAATTACCTCTTTCTCAGACATGACTGAATCTGTGTAGTCTGTTAATTCAAATGAACTATTTGATTTCACTCAAGACACATTCATTAAGTTTAAGTGCAAGAGCATAGCTAGGAGTCCTATACATGACCACATGTACCAACATTGCTTTTGGGTTTTGTTTCCTATAAATCCTAAAGTGACAGCACACCTCAATCTAACTAGACCATTATTCTTTAGTATAGAGAAAATTATATTTGAATTCAGAGCATAAAATTTGAGACAAGCACTGCAATCATGACCACGCTTTATGAAGGTCTTGTACTTTTAAAAGTTACAGCATATTCCCTTGCTGCTAAGTTGAACTGAGACTGCTGTCTCAGCTGCATTAAATTATTAGCTAATTAGCCCTAAGTAAGGACAACAGTGTGTTGATGCTAGCAAGCTGTGAAAAGAATACTTCAGCAGAGAAGATCAATAGCATTTTTGTCTGACTTACAGTAAGAAAACCATTGGCCCAGGTTATAAGTTTAAGCCATTTTTTATTTGGCAGACAAGACAACACTAGTGACAGATCAATACAATAAGTTTATGATAGGCTGCTGCTCCTGCAGATGGCAGGACCATAAATAGGCATCATTTTTAAGGCCTGAACCAATCCATTACTTAGACAGAAACAACCTGACCTTTTATAATATTTAGACATTCCTACACAAAAAGGAAAAATCAGAAAACAAAACAGAGGGAAAATCAGGAGGATTAGCTACTCTGTAAGACTGAAGGGAATATTAGCCGTTTCAAAGACAGTATTTAAATGAATAAACTTCTGTGCTATTTGGGAGATCACACTGAAGATACAAGGCTGGCATCAGGCAACTATTTTTTCCCCTCAAAGAGAAAATGTTATTGGACAATGGCTCTTATTTGAAGTTATTTTCTCATCTCTAAATTATCTGGAATAACAAGAGCCTAGTTACAAATTTTTTTTTTAATAACAACAAATAAACCACTTTAACATGTCCTTAAAACATTAGATGAGCCCCTTTGTAACACCTGAGATTAGTAAACATTTAAAGAGAACACAGTTCCAAAGAAATGGTTATTTTCCCCATATTGCAATATACATCCTGTAGCATTAGCACAAGCGGTTGGTATTTCCCACCAGTATTAGTATTGCATGTAATGTTCCAGTATTTTAACAAGTGTAAAAGTAGAGAAGGGGAACATTTTTTAATTATATTGGTTTTATGGTAAAACCTCTAGTTGAAGAGAATGTAAATGATAGCATCTTAATAAATTATTCAGGTCAGATCTTCAGAGGAGGACACAGGTGGAGCATCTGGCCCCATATTTACAGTCTTCTCTTTACCATTAACATGAAATAACCACAGAATGTGGTGAATTAATCATACATCCAGCTTGCCTTTGCCTTCCCATCTGAGGCTGGTTTGTGTCAATTACTAGAGAAATATTTGCTTAAGGAGGAAACTAATTTTACAAAAGCACATTGGGTTTGCAGGCATTTATCAATACTTTTTTGGTTGCTGCAAGTAACTAATTAACATTAATGTCAACATAAAGGATAGAAGAAGGAGGAAAATGTTAACGAGAACAATATAAAAACTAAGCTGGGTGATTCTTCCCTGTACAGTACTGCCATGCAACTGGCTTCCAGTCTGTGCCTGAGTTGTTATTAATTTGGTCACTAATTTTACCATGCATGATGTAAGCAAACAGCACTAGATTTTCCCCTTAACTAATGGAAATTATGCACAGCATTAGTTTAAAATACAGCAGAATATCACCCAAGACAGAAGCCTTTTGACTGAACTCCACTTGTTCTATGAATAACTCGACACACAGGTACGTAAGGCTCAATTTGCCAATGATCTGCTTTGCTCCGAAACTACCTCCCCTTGTGCCTCCTACAAGATCCTATACACATCGAGCTGTGCTAAAGCCCTTGACTTAGGCATTGAACTTAGTTTTGAAACAAATTGTATTTCTTTAAACTCAAAGGCAAAGGACAGTTTCGACAGTTTCACACTTACGGTCTCCAGTCTTCTCAGCATGCACTTTATACCCAACTGCACTTACACATGCTGGCTGCCACAGCTGCCTGCTACCAACACTTGGTTTCAACCCAGACACTCTGCCAGTGCCAGCCTACCACAAAATCACTGGTGCAAACACACAAAACAGCAGCCTGCAATTCTGACTCGCAGGACAAATACCATTAAAGATGATACTTCATTGACCAGGCTGAACAAAAGGCTAAATAAACTCGATGGCTTGTGTTTTGCCATTCAGGTTTCTCAGTTTTGTTTCATACTTTGGGGTGCCACAATGACATTGTTTCAGTTTTAAGATAATGCAAAGCATTTAACTCATGCAACATCTGTACAGATGCAGGCCACAAGCCCACTCTGGCTGTCCCAAAAGAATGCCTCAGCACACCTGGGATGTATATTCCATTTCAGCTCACTGTCACCTCTGGGAAAGTGACAAGAAGATTTAAGTCTTCCAGAGCTCAGCTGCATGAACACTAGATATAACCAGTGTCAGGAGGAGCAATCACATCACCTGCAATTGGACTACCCAAGGAGTGTGCTCAAAGAAAGGCAAGAGCATTGGTGCAGAGTAATGGAAAGACTGCTCTTTGCCTTCAAGAAGTAGGAGACCACACTGCTCCTGCACCTGGAGCAACTAGTACATGCTTTTGGGTACAGCTATTCCTTATTATCCATTTTCTTCAGCACTTCATCCACTTTTATCCCACTCCTCTATTGAGCACACTCGTATATCCCAATTCTTAGGCTTCTTTCCTGTTTTTCTACATTCTATGGATCTCCATTACAATACACTATTTCCTTCTCAACATCATCTTCACCACAGGTTGGACTTTTTCTTATTGTTCCTCTGCCTCTGGTAAGATCTAAACTATACTCTTCATCCCAGACCGGTTTCTGCAGATTCTTGTTCTTTTCCTTTCTTGATCAAACTTTCTTGACTGAAACTAAGATAGCCTTAGTCAATAAGGTGCATAAACCCTCCTTATTGCTATATACTACTAGAAATTATACAATCCTTGTCTGAAGATAGCACCATGTGAACAGTTTTATAGACTTTAACATTACCACCAATGAAGTGAGGCCCTATTGATGACCTCTGCAATTTCCTATTGAAGAATTTGTATATAAGTGGCAAATCCACAGACACAAATGACCATGCAGCAACTTCACTACTGTTCAAGCAGTTAATTAAGCTGAAGGGAAATAAAACCAAAGACAGGCTTCCAACACTACACCAAACATCCTTGTTGTGGCTCCAGACTCCAGATTAGCTACAAAAGCGACACCATCTTATTATCTACTTTTCTTCCCTAACAAAATCTGGCTTCAAAAACCTATGCCTTAATGGTTGCTTCATAGCCACCCAAACCCCCAAAACCAGCTCTTTAATTCATATTTTGGACATTGGATTCATGTAAGATACACCTATTTCAGCACAGACTTTGCCACGGTAATAAAACTAAAAACTATTAGTTGGATAGTAAAGCATTTCTGAAAGACACCATTGTTTCATTATGCATAGGGCCATGATCATATTTAACTCCATGATGGTGATCAGAAGGCAAGATCACAGTGCATACATTAATAACACAAAAAAAGTAGACTAAAACAGTGCATTGACATTACACATTGTTCACACTACCTTCCACCAAAGCAAATCCTTTCAAGTGTAGTAAAGTGAAAGTATTATAATTAGTGAGTTCATAATGCCATTTAATCAAGTGTGGAGCTGGATCACAGTGTGTTGTATACCAAAGACAAAACCACATGAAGCAGTACAATGCAGAGTGAAAAGAAAGGGCACACGAATTCTTCAGAAAAAAAACCCAAGTCACTACAAAGCCATGTTTGTTTTCAAGTACTCAATCAAGGGAGTCTGCATACTAGGTAATTCTACATCATGAATATACGTTCCTTCAGAAACTGGTAATGAAATATGACCACAAAAATGCCTTTTGATTCTTATAGACAGAAAACCCCAGATATGAGTTCTTAATTTTCAAATTAATTATTCGTAGTTTTATTAGAAGAATTAATTATACTTGAACAATATTATAATTATTTTTCTACTACTGCTTATTATTTACCAAGTGCTTTACAGTAGCTAACCAACTTCCTTGACACCTCCTGCATTGGTACTTTGACAGGAGTATCCTAAGCCATCAGCAGCAAACCAGCAAGGGCCAAGTGAAACCTGGAGTAAAACCAAGGCTTTATCCATCATCAGGCCATTTTCCCAGGGATCGTGGCATCCTTGGACGTGATGTGATGCTTCTCAGAAGATCAGTATTATAATAGCTTCTTCCCATGTCTCAAAATCAGACCCTGATCCTCGTCCAGAAAGAAAAAAAAATGTATGTTTAAAAAAACAAGCAAACAGGAAAGAAGATGGTCTGGAATCATCTTTACAAATGAGAGGGATCAGACACCCATTCACATGTTTTAGATTAGCCTCCTGAGCAACCTGAAAGATCGTAGATATTTTCCTGCCCAGGACCCACCATGACTGACTGGCAGTAGTGAACATATCATGCAAGGAAGGACTCTTAATGACAATGATTAAGCTACTACTCATTCCTGCCCCGATACACCAGAGGCGTCTAGCATTATTACCTACAGAAACAGAGTACAGACTTTTTCTACGTAGCCCTTGTTTTAGCCATATCACAACATAGCATTTTTTGGAAAATGTGAAAAACAAATTTCATTATATGTATGGAAGAACCTGATAGAAATACAGAGTAAACCAGGACCTCAATCACTGAATGTTACCAGAAAAACAAATGGTATTTGGGGCACAAAGTGTTAGGGTACAATTGTTACTTATTTCACAGATGCAGCTAAGAAATCCTAAACTTTAACCTGATCTTCCTTTGGGACCTTGAGAGACGAAATATGATTTTCCACTATAATACATAAACAACAATATATTTACCTAATGTATGTATTAAAGTTACCAAGAAAGTGTAATTTAACATTTTAGTTTCCAAGTTTTACAGACTGGTTTCTCCCTTCCCTGCCCATAGTGCTCAAGTTCTTTTTTATAATTGCACATGAAAGGGAAGAAATGTGCAGAGATCATACACTTTTATCACTTATTCCACTACAGCTAATAATTTAGAACTTGTACTGATTTCATAGGTCATCTGCACATTTAAAATACTTGGGTCCTTAAGTTTTGTTGGAATGAGCATGCCAAAAAACTTACCCTATTATCACAGAAAGGAAATGAGATTTTCATAGAATGGCTCAGGTTGGAGGGGACCTTGGAGATCATCTACTTCAACCTCCCTGCCATGGGCAGGCACGCCTCACAGCTACATGCAGCTGCTCAAGGCCTCATCCAGACTAGCCTTGAACACTCCCCCAGGGATGAGGTATCCACAACCTCCCTGGGCAACGTATTCCAGAGTCTCACTGCCCTTGTATTGAAAAATTCTTCTTAACATCCAATCTAAGCCTACTCTCCCTCAGCTTAAAACCATTCCCCTGTATTATGTCACTAGACATCCTTATGAAAAGTCCCTCTCCAGCTTTCCTGTAGGACCCCTTCAGGTATTGGTATGCAGTTATAAGGTCTCCCCAGAGTCTTCTCTAGGTTGAGCAATCCCAGCTGCCTCAGCCTACCCTTGTAAAGGAGGTGTTCCAGCCCTTAGACCATCTTTGAGGCCCTCCTCTGGACCTGCTCCAACAGCTCTGTGTCCCTCTTATGATGGGGATGTCAAATTTTGTTTTGTTTCTTCCTTGAAAACATTCATTTACATAAGATTCTGAAAAACTTTTCCCTCATCTTCACTCTAAAAATATTCCTTAAAACGTGCAAGACTCAATGCATGTAAAAGGACAACCAAAGTACACCAGACAAATGTCTGGACAAATAGTTTAATTCTTGCTCAACAGAAAAACACCACAATTCACAGCTTTAAAATATACAAACTCTAAGTCTATACTTTGTCACTTTAACTATGCCTTCTTTAACTATGTCTTCTTTAACTACGGAGTATATTCCCAGGTCAATGTCCATGAGATTTCAGGAGATGTAAATCCTTGTGCAGAACCTAAGGAACATGAATCAAGTCACAGTGTTGCAGGACAGTTTAGCCAGAAGCAGTGGATCTCATCATGCAGAACAAAGTCAAGATAAAAATCATGCTGTTCTAATATCCTTAAGGGCTTCATCCTGCCAGCACTGACTGATAGTGTTGCTTATGAGAGATACCGGCAGAACAGAGCACCAGTAAGGAGAAAAATAGATCTCAACATTTTTTTCTGAAGAGAGTAATTTTAATGAACACTGCATCTCTACTGTTTTTGATTGAAATTGTGCTACAATATTCAACTGTTTAGATTCCCACTAACTTCACTCTGTTTATACGTGCAGTGTTGAGTCCATAAACATTCCACAGGACAATTTACACCCAAGAGTATGTTTGTTGCAGTGATTACAACTTCAAATGCCATTAATATCTGTCTTTCAGAAAGGGTGCAGCACCTTGGTTTTGAAAAAATCAAGCTTTTAAGAGATGTAAATGAACAAATTCAAAAATCAGCACCTAAACCTGGAGTTCCTATTTCCTGTACTTTTAACATCAACTACAATAACCACCAAACAAACCCAACCAAACGAAACCCAAAACCCCACCCACATTTTACTATTTTTAATTATTATTATTTTTTTTTATTGAAAATATTAGCCCTTTATGTCCACCACAGTTCCTTTTTAATGCTTCAAAATGAAAGCACATAGTTGTTTGACAGCAACAAAAACTCTTTAACATCCATTTCAAATAAACAGGTGTTACACACCTAAAATCATTGCATCACACCTCTTACCCTTTTTTCTTTTTCCAGTCATTCTGATTTTCCCTAGGGCAAGACACTAGAATAATCACTTTGTTACATTTACTGACAATGCCCCTCAGAAAGTGATAATATTTTGATCCCGTTTGACTATATTAGTCTTAATAGATCTTAACAGAAGCACAAGCAAATCCTCTTTCTTATCACCTATTAATTTTAGCAGCCAGTATATTACTTAACTGCTTAAAGGGCTTTAAAAACCACTGAGTACAAATGAAAGATCTTGCTCATTGAACAAATTTGGGCTAACTCTAAAAACAAGACTTCCAAGCATTTTAAGATAGAGCTGTCACAATGCCAGCAGGGGTTAATACTGGTAAGACACTAACAGTGCAGCAGCAGCCTACAGGAGACAAGACCCAGGAAGCTGTGCACTCAAGAGCTCACAGTCTAAGCAAAAATTAATACATAGGGTGTACTCAGAAGCCCATGAAAGAAAATGAAAGTTATTAATGACTGACTACTTCTTAACACTGTTCAAGTATTGAGTTGTTGGGCAGGATTTGAGCAGAGCAAGCAGGGAAATGGACATCTTACAAGGAAGCATGTCCGATGTCCACAAAATGGTACCAGCAAAGGTATGAAGACTGCAATGGGAGAAGCAGGTGGCCAGAGCACTGCTGAAAAACAGCTTTCTGGCAAGCGTGGTCACCTGCAAGTGCTCACAGCCGCTGCGCCCAGATTGCTCTGGCAAGTGAAAGAATAGTACACAGCTCCAGTGGGTAGCTGTCATCTGTATTTCCCAACCTGGTGCCACCTTAAGAAAACAGAGGTCCCTACGTGAGAAATCAGAGTAGTCCGCATATGGGCCAACTGTGCTGAAATCTGGTTTGACTGCAGAGGTCAGGACAGCTCATCAGCCAGCTGCTCTGCCATGTAAGTATAACAAGACACTCGCAGCTTGCTGCCCCTCCAGTGTAATTGCACATCTTGTTCTTTGTAATCATGCTTACCACTTACATGTGCTGCTGTAGAAACATAACTAATCCTCACAGATCACACAGACTGGCAGAAAAGTGTTACCATCCCCATTTTAGACATGAAGAAAAATACATATTACCTACAGGAGTCAGTCAATGACTAGAATAACCCAATGCACTTCTGCAGGCCTGGGAGGATTCAGCTTCACACATTCTGGCTGCCAACTTGGTCAACAGAAGTTAAGTTATTTGCCAAAAGCGGTAAGGTGGTGTTGTCAGATATTGAAGCTAGTTTTGTTTTCAGGTCATTGTACAACTCATACCCAGTAAACACCTGTGGTAGGTTGGTTTGGGCTTGGGGTGGGGGGAAAGTTGTTTGTTTTTCTTTTTTTCATTTTCAAATTTGTTTTGTTTTAAACCAACCTGTAAAGTATCTAAGTAAAGAGAAGCCCAAATAAACTACAATTTTTGCTATGGTTCCCTAAGTCGGAGGAAAGAAAACACTCCAATTAATTACAAAGAAAATTACCATTTGTTTTCTGCAGCACCCTGAAAATACCATGGTATTGCAAGAAGACAGACAGTGATTTAAAAACTAAATGCATAATGTGAAAAAAGCAGAGGGCAGAAACGTACGAGTGTCATGATGTTTATACGGCAAATACAATGAGGCAGTAGCACGATATGTTTTTCTGTCTTTTGTTACTAGGCTATATATGTTACTCTCAAATGGCATGGTAGGTGGGAAAACAAGCTTCAATAGTAATTTTCTACAAGAACTCAAAAATGGAAGCAAGCAAGTATAACTAGCTATTTGTGTTTGAAACTACAAATGGTCAACAATGATCGCCCAACCATTCAAACTTCCAGAAGAACCATGAAATAATGTTATTTGTTCTTTAAACTTCTGATATACTTAAATTACATTTTCCATCTTTCTTATGGATTTAATATTGCTAGGAACTTCAGGGATAGAAAACAACTCTATCTATTTGATTTAAACAATCATCTGGTTCCAGAAGGCAAGGTTTTAAATACAGTTACAATCACAAGGCCAAAAGCCAGGTTTGGGAATTGACCCCACTATTATTTTCACATACATTGCTATTACTCAATCCCTTTCCAGTGTACATTCTCATCAAAATAAGAGTTATACAGCTTACAACCCTCCACTGACATTGCTTGTCATTAGCAGGAAACACTCACTGAAGTGTTACAAATCAGACTGATATTTCAGCCAGGTCCCCTGCCAGAAGCATCAATACAGTGGCTAACAAGACAAACTTCTCCCCTAACCCCCATCTTTATGCTGCTGTTCACTTTCTTAACTGTCTACTTCAGCAAGAGGCAACAATGTTCTTCTCCCTCATTCTAAAAGGAATCCTCTCTAACCATTTTATACTTGGCTGGGAAGTTAAAAGTATTGAAAGTTTTGCCTCAAAAACTAAGCTATATGCTGTCAATCTGAGTAGCCACCTGTTCCAAACCAGGCTTTACGCTGGTCAGGCACTGGCTAGAAAAGCATATCTCCCTTCTCAGCAATGAAAATACAGTTAAATACTTGTCGTACCTTCAATACCAAACAAACAAAAAAAAAGCATGCATGATACTTGCTCATTGGTTGCTTATTCTCAGGACCTCTGCTGAAGGACAAACTAGGGTTTCATGGAAGGCACTACACTGGCTTATTTTGTGCTTGAAGATGCCAGCATACATTCTTATTGTTAACTATGTTTGCTTTACCTCTATGTCATGGATACAGCTTACAGGAATGAACTTCAAAAATACGAAGGGGAGTTATGTGGCACTATGTATCACAAATCCAACATTAACATAAAAAAAATAACTGGTTTAGATAATCAATCCAGTCTGTTTACTAAACTACCTGGCAAACAGCCAAAAGACAGCAATTGCAAGGGTTTTTACAGACTCACTCAGAATAACAGAAATCCATTTCCTAGAAGAGGACTCGCAATTCACCAGCTCCTTAAGTCAAAAGGAATGCAGCGGAATTTTGCCTTTTCCTAACCTTCTGTTTCACAGCTTTACACTCAAAACACACACACACCTCAGGATACATCAACTGGCCTGTTTACACTGACTTTTGTGTTTCCAAGTGCACAAAATTGGACTACCGTTTTTTAGGGATTATGTAAATAGTTAACACCATGTGATCTCAGCTAGTGGGAGAAAATCCTAGATAAAATTGCTCACCAAATGACCTTTACAGCTTCCCTTTACCATGCAAAATTAAGTAAGAAAGTCCTGTAATGATCACATGCACTTTTAAAGTAACATTATTTCAAATGGAGGAATGATCTATGCAAAGCGTCTTTATAAAGAAGCTGAATTTGCACAAAGCACAAAGGCACTCTACAGATAAATCAGAGAATAATCTCCAAACAAAACCCAAGTGCATACATATAAAATAGTTGAATGCATTTCAAGGACCCCAAAAAATTACAACAGCAGTCCTCCAGATGGACTTTTCCACTCTAAAAATCATTCATTATTGCAGGAATCTAAGCTATAGTGCAGTAGGGTCACTCTTGGATTATACAGCACATATTTGATAAGATTGTTACAGATATTAAGTATATGCATAACATAGGCAATTAGAAGCCTACTAAGATGGGGGACAGGGAATAGAAAATACAATATTTTTGCTCTCATTTACATCATGTTACTTGCTTTTTCTAGTGAAAACATTCTGACTTCTCACTGGAGGACTGTGAATCAAATTCATCTGGTTGGTGCTTTTTGTTTGGCTGGGTTTTGTTTGTTTTGGTTTTGGGTTGGTTTTTATTTGTTTGTTTTTCCAGCAAGTAGAACTATTTTGGGCCAACAACTGGGGGAAGGGAAAAGGGGGAGGGGGGCAGGGTGTGTGTGCGCAAAACCCCCTACCCCCTCCCACACAGGTAACTTGAGACACAACCTAACTTAACTAGCTCCAACCACCATGCAATAACACTTGGAATTTTATGCTGACAGGATCTTGGACTTGGCAGTATCACATCAGGTAA
The DNA here is from genome assembly GCA_033816785.1 of Picus viridis. Lineage (NCBI taxonomy): Eukaryota > Metazoa > Chordata > Aves > Piciformes > Picidae > Picus > Picus viridis. The sequence continues at coordinate 26,976,697 of CM066586.1, forward strand.
CTAAGCAGCTGCGCTGTGAGCCCAAGCTCGGCAGGAAGGCACTGCAAAACCCACAGGCTGCACCCAGCCACAGCCATGCAGGATTAACAGGACACACAGGCCTCCTGCCCCAGTTTCCCTACCTGAAGTAACAACATTTACCCCCCTGCACACCACAGCACTGAATGGGATAACTCATGTGTGCAAAGTGCTTTCAGAACAACAGCACGCTTTATTTCTCTCCTTTCAGTGCTGCCAGTCATCCTCCCAGAAATCTGAGTAGCAGGGAGCTCCTATTCAGCCAGTTATAAAAGTCACAGTTCTCTTGATAGCTCTGTGTGACCCACTTCTCCACCCTGAGCCTGCTGCAGTAATATATTGATAAAAACCTCGACATTTAAATACAACTGAAATGGTAAGGGAGAAAAGGGGGGACAGGAAAAGGCAAAAAAATTATGACATATAAAAGGCACTGCTTATTCAGATGAAATTTATTATAGCCCATTTGAGTTAAAATATCACACATGTATGAGACCTTAATGAACCGCTGTAATTCTGGCAGAAGCGGGAAGACAGAGCAAGTTGCACACTCATGCAGAAGGGATCTGTTCCCAAAGCCTGGCAGGCAGAGACATTACTGGCTGCATGTTTGTGTGCACGCTCAGGCCCAGCATCAGCAGCATAAAAATAAAGATCCCTACGGCCCTGGAAATTGATGGGAGGAAGCAAGTTGTGGATACAAGCTGACAAAAGAAGATGTATCAAAGATTTCAAATCTATTCAATATTAGACATCCCATGGCAAAGACACAATGAATCACAGCTGATCAGCGCTAAGACTAGCTCTTATTGCCTGCGTGCACAGGAAGTAGCAAGACTGAAACCCAATACCTGCTGGAAGCTTCAGGGGTTTCCAAGACAGAAACATAAAAACTACCATTTCCATAGAAAGGACTCTTCAGCACATTTGCTTAAAGTGGGTTTAGGCCAACTCCATCGCTTACACAGAACAACTGTGAATGGTTCCACCATCCTTCTTGTGACTGAGGCACAGCTACTCTGCTGCTTGTTTGCAGATGGAGCACAGGAGCTGGATTCCTGCTCAGTCTCATTAAACACTCAGTGGGTATGAACAGAGCACAAGGAGTCCAGCCACCGGTCCCTTCCACTGGGGTTGCCAGTGACTTGCTAGCCAAGACATCCGTATACATGCACACAGCCCTGCAAAAGACCCACTATAAGCTTGCATTTATAGGCTGCAGGTGACGTCACTGTTGCAGAAGTAAAGGTAGCAACATCAAAAGACATCAGTGAATTCACTTTGCAAATTTTAAACTCCTTCCAAACCGTCTTACCCCATAGCTCACTCTGTAAACACAACATGTGCTATACACAACTTTGGTTCATCAACACTGCTGCTGCATGAAAGAATTTCAAATATTGAATTAAGAAAAGTCATGGTTCAAAGCACATATAATTTGACTATGTCATCAAAAAAAGATCATTACCAAGTATCTATTTCCTAGATTAAATCACTATCAAATATTCCTGGAGAGCTAAACAGACACCTTTAGTTAACTAGGATGCCCAAAGGCAGCGTGACAACAGATGTAGGATTCACTATTGCAGCAACAATTCACGTGCACGGCTATAGACAGCTGAAGCCTGGAGACCAGCAACATCAACTGTCTTTGTGATGACCACATCAATTAGCCTTCTTCTAAGGCTTCTCTTGCAATTCACTGGCATGCTCTATCTTAGCTCATTAAAAAAAAATTTTAAAAAATTCTCCTGTTTCTTGTCTTTATTGAGAAAATAATCAATCGCAAGAACTTATACCAATGCAAAAAGATGAAACATAAATTAAGTGAGACATGCACTCCTGCAGAACACAAGACAGATGGCCAGGGACAGATAAACTTGAACTCCAATTTCCTTCATTTTGAATGAAGTGAAATATAGTGAAATATTAAATCAATACACTGAATGTCATAGTATCAGTCAGGGTTGGAAGGGACCACAAGTTGTTGGGTGGGTTGGATTGTTTGATGGGTTGGACGCGATGATCTTGAAGGTCGCTTCCAACCTGGTGTATTGTATTGTATTGTATTGTATTGTATTGTATTGTATTGTATTGTATTGTATTGATCATCTAGTCCCAAGCCCCCTGCCATGGGCAGGGAGACCCTACACTAGATCAGGCTGGCCAGAGCCTCATCCAGCCTGGTCTTAAACACTTCCAGGGACAGGGCCTCAACCACCTCCATGGATAACCCATTCCAGGGCTTCACCACTCTCATGGTGAGGAACTTCTTCCTCACATCCAGCCTGAATCTCCCCACCTCCAGCTTCATTCCATTCCCCCTAGTCCTATCACTACCTGATAGCCTGACAAGTCCCCTCCCCAGCCTTCTTGTAGGCCCCCTTCAGATACTTGAAGGCCACAATTAGGTGACCTCTGAGCCTTCTCTTCTCCAGACTGAACAGACCCAACTCCTTCAGTCTGTCCTCACAGGAGAGGTTTATGTCCATATGATTGGCTTATGTCCTTTTATGAGCCTCAGACTTTGTTAAAATTGTATCCTATGACTAAACAGTGTTACTTTTGAAATAAGTAAATTTATGCATTAGTCTTCCAACAGTAAACATGTAGCAAAGTCATGAACCAAGAAATATGTGTTTGTAAAAAGCATTTAAAGATCCTGGGGAGGTATTTCTGGGCAACATGAACTCTCAATTCAGAAAGACTTCTTTTTCCACATGTACACAAATACACATGCTCACAGACACAGGATAGTGTTAGCAACAACAGGCTGAATTCAAGAAGCCTTGAAATGAACATGCCATACAAAGAATGGAGTATTGGCAGCTAGGCAGGTAACACCCTAATTAAAATACAAGTTAAAAACAGATACATTGTCTTTATACTTCTATAGTACTATTTATGCAATACAGTATATGCCTCCCATACTGAAAACATGGACTTTTTGGAAAATAATGACAATCCAGTTCAGTGTCAGAGAATACAGTCAGAGTACAAAAACCAAGATGGCTAAGCACAGACAATTTTTAATTTTTTTTTTTTAAATTCAAGAGAAACCCTAACAAACCAACCACAAACCCAAAAACTCCCAACCCCTGTATTACCCTGGTTTTATCATTCTTGAAGCTCCTTAATTCAGCACAGTATGAGTTCCAGTCGCTTTGAATTATCATAACAAATGTATCATTTCACCATGAGTTTCTCTCAAAACAACATTTACATTTCCTGGAGTTTAGTGGTTATCTGAAAACTACTCTTTTCACTCTTTCAGTCTTAGGGGCACATTTTAAGCTTTTCTATTTGCAGAGGGTATCTATAATAAGTGCCCACTGAAGTCACAACAGCCAGCAGACAGGATTTTCCTTTAGACACCTTTCTTAGAAAAAAATTAAATAGCTTGACTTGTAATACACAAGCATCTTCTGCTGGTAATACTCTTGGCCAAGCAATGCTGCCTTTCCAAGTTGAGACAAGAACCAAGGTAGTGTTTCAAAATGTCTACAAAGGGGCAGGGTGATCAGCTCCTGGCCAGCTGTATGCTTGGTGGCACTGCCTTGAGCTGTGCAGTAAAACAAACAGCTCATTACTGGACTTTGAATTTTTAGCATCCTTTTTAAACTCTTGCTCAAATAAGGAAGTGCACCTTGATAAGCAAAGGAGCACACACACAAAAACTAGATGCTATGATTTGTGCTAACGAGACAGAAATAGCAACATGACTGAGACACAAGTACACGATATGACACGTGCAGCTGTCTAAATAGCTCTGCTGTTGGTGTCACTGTGTGCTAATGGCATTCCCTTCTGCTTGGCCTCATCTCTCCACTTCACACAAGAGCTTAAAAATTCAGGCACTTCCAGCTCCACATAGACTGAACCACTCACTTAGGAAAAACAGCCACACAACTAGCCAAGATTGCACTTACTTTGGAAAGGATTCAAGAAAACTTGGATCATATGGCAAGAACCCGAGCATCTCTTATTTCTGCAGTAGTAAAAAGTGGTGGCAATTTTTTATTTCCTTTCCATATGAAGGTCTTTTTCAAAGGAAAATGTGTAGCAACTAAAAAGCATTTACATCTACTATACACTAACAATTAATATCATAATGTGAAAATACTAGCAGAGGAATGTTTTTACCTGTCATGACCATGAGAAGACATTTTACTGGAGAAACTAGTTTGGTGAGGTACTACATGCATTTTGCGCACTTCTTCTACGCTTGAAATGCCTTAGAACAATTTCAAGCAGAAGAATGTGAATTAGAAATGATGTACCAGTCCAGCAGAGGTATGCCATGGTGCTGGGATGCCTCCTCATTTTACAGATCTCACATTAGTTTTAAGGGAAGAAAAACATATTTTATGGTGTTGCAATACCAGTATAATATGGCAGATCCAGCAGCACTATCACTTCAGTTCCTTCCTCAGAGCACCCATGCAACCAAGTAGGATATTAAAAGCTAAAAATAGCAGCTGAAAGACCTTTCTTCTCTATGTGGTTACATGTCTCTACTCAGAATCTACTCAAAATAAAAAACCCAACAACAGCAAACAGACAAAAAAAAAAAATTAGGAGGTTCTGGGAGCATTCTTACTGCAAATTCTGGATGTCATCATCTAAGCATGGACCTAGACTTCAGCTTCAGATTCTAAACTAGAACAAGTTTTTGATAAACTAAGAAGAAAAAGGTTTATTTGTGATTTGACTACGGCACCTGAGTATTAGAAAACAGGCAAATTCAGCAAAATACACACCACTTTTTTACTAGCCAACAAGAAGGGAGATAAACAGACTAACAAGGCACAGAAATACCTGAGACATTTTTACTGAAATGCACTCTGCTGTATCCAATGCACTGAAGAGCTCATACCACAGGCATCACTGATGCAACACTCAGGGCTATCAGGCACTTGAGAGTATATCAGGGACTTCTGTACATTCTCCTGAAATGTCTAGATGGCCGACAGAAAGTACCTTCGCACAACCAGCATCATTTTGGATCTAGTGAGGACTATTGTTTTTCTGTAGGCTTTTGTAGATGTAAAAGAATATATATATATATGCATATATACACACACATATAGTCAGCTCTGGACACTAGGGCTTTTTACTAGCTTCAAATTCTCTTATGAAAACATCATTGCTTCAAAGCAAATTAAACCCAAACATCCAAAGCAATCCAAGAAAAATCACTTACCAAAAGCAAGCATCTCTTTGCCCACATACTGATAAAGCACCAAACATGTTCAGAGCCTGTAGAAATCTAGCAGGTTAAGGGTTTACAGAAAAAAACAAATCAAACCCAACTCCCCTCTATGTGGCTTAAAAGAGTACTACTATATATAAGCATGCCATTAGAGGCTGAGCCATTCTAGTTTACACAATTAGAGAAACATGTCATCTTTATGCCTATCAGCCTAACACAAAACTCAGAGCCTCAGATTCCCTTTTGGCTTTATCTGCAGGAAGAATTTATACCCCATGCAAGGAGATCAGATTCACCTGTGCATCACCCCATTTGGGAAGCTGGCAGTGCAACACACTTAAGAAGAAAGGCCAGGTGAGGGTGGAGAAAGGCAAGTTAGCTGGAAACACTTAGCATCTGTGCAAATTAATGAGTTCAGTTTAATTACCTCCCAACAGGAAGATTAAATAGGGTGCAACTGGTGATATGAAATCATCCTAATGGGTTCCACTGCTTGAATCCACCACTCATCAAGTTGAATTGATCTTTAAACAGTGGGAATTCAAACAACTCCCATGAGAAACTAACACAATTCCCATCTCAATCAAATCCTTTGTAATAGTTACATATAAAATGTGATTTTTGAGGAGTGAGAATTGATTATTCCTTCCCCTTTCATTTCTACAGGAGACCCGGCAAATTCATAGTATTATCAGAGCAACTCTGGAACACTAGCATGAAATGGGGATGAAAAGTATACAAGCATACCATCAATAAACAGTATTTTGGAAAATTACTGCAAACCATAATTTTCAATAAACACACTGAGTGCTTGAAATCAGACTGTTAGTTATTGTTCTTTGTAACCTCAACCTCCAGAAACACATGTGCCAACATGTGAGCATCCTGAAAGTAATTTAAGATAGCAATTAATTTAGATTTACAGTATGTTCCCAAGGCAAAGACTTCAAACGTTGCTGCTAATTTTGAGCATCCACTGGGCTACTTCAAGGGTACCTGAATTTAAAATGGGCCACAAATCCTTTACACAGATTCTACTTGGGCATGAATCATTGAGCAAAAATCACTACTGATTTCAAGGAAATCCTGATTTCGGGGTGGGGTGGGAAGAAAAGAGAGAGACTGTGTATTTTAATTAAAATAGCCCAAACAAACAAAAAAAACCAACACCAAACAAACAACACATAAAACTGAAAACCACTGTTGTACAAACCCATCCCCATCTTTTCACATGTATATAGGAAGATTTCTACATAAACGCATAAAATGTCATACCATTTTTTTGGAAAAGGCTTTTTGCCATGGCCTCTGAAGACAGACTCCAACTGTTTCCACTTCATTTCATCAGAAAAATATTTGAAATACATCTATCTAGAGCTGAGATGATGCCCGACAAGTCCTATCTCTCAAGTGATTAATGTGATGACAATTTGCCAAAAAAGGGTCCATTTATCTGCTCAGTGCGCAAGCAAACATTTGTAGGGACAACTGGTATCTAGGAAAGGCAGCCACAGACTGAGTGGTCATCAGGTGTTAAACAGCAGCTGACATTTTAAATGAAATCCGAGGGCTGTCAGCATCAAAGGTTCACTGAACTGGAGCAACTGAAAGGTGAAGGAAGGAAGCAAATTAAATAGCTGGATGACTTTTCACTGGCCATTGTATCTGGTTAATTTTATTCTTGCTAACCACTACTATAATAGTAAAGTATTGCCAATATTGGTTTTGTGTAATTCTTCATTAAATCATACCTGAATGAAAGGAAGTCAAAGTCAGCCAGCTTTACAGTGAATGACATCAATGACTAACATAGGGGGAGGGGAAGAAAAGGGGTGGAAAATAATAATAATAATAATTTTAAAAATGTTAAGATTAAAAAAAAAAAAATCACCCTGTGCAATGTTAAATACCTAACAGGAGATGACAAATGAACTGGGAATTACTGTGGTAAAAACATAATTAAAAACTTGATTGAAGTTAAACAGAATTTACATAACGCTGCAAATTAAGTTAAGGCTGAAAGTATTCAGAGAACCCAATAAAAATGCATTTCATTAGTAATCTCTATTGTACATGAGTTGTTCTGACAAGAAGCATAGAGTTTTTAGTAACAGCAGTTTCCAATGGCTGGTAAGAGATGCTGCTATCACTAAGATTTCTGCACATAAACAGTCTTTGGCAATACCACATGTGGGTTATAGCCATGAGACTCAGCACATGTCCATGCTCTACAACTTCTTGTTATAAATTGACTATATCGAAAACACTAGTACACAGCCCTGGGCTACCCATGCAGCATGGGCCTTCTGACTTCATGTGAACACACAGTCCAATTTCAACAGAACCAGGATTTCTGTTTTTCCTGAAGTTTCCTTTCTTAAAGAATGTACTGTGCTTAAAGTTTTCTGTTAAAAGTTTAACAGGCTTGTGGCAACAACTCTACTTGGTCATCTTTTATTAAAAAAAAATAAAAATCCAGTCATCTCCTCAAATCACCCAAAGCAAAGCCTAAATCCATGTCATATAACCAATGGAGACATTTATACTGTATTCTTTCCATGTTTTTACTTTTTCAAACAAAATAATAAAAGTCCACATTTGGAAAAAAAGGATTAAGCTGCCTTCAGGTGCAGGTAGACTCTCATTGCAATTTCTAACTAATTTGGGTTTTCAACACTTCGATGGCAGATGGGTACTATCTCTTCCTCTCTGTACTGAAAACATCCATCCCAGGCAACAGTGACTCTGAAAGAGAAATAATTAATTAAGACATGCCCCCCTCTCCCCCACCCCCACTCCCCCCCAAAAAAAAGATTTAATAAAAAAACCCCAATAATTTATTCTCCTGAACTTTTGGACCCAACACATGTATTTTTATACATTTCACATATGTAACTGTGGTGTGTTTTGGGTACTATAAAATAGTATCTAGTAAACAAAAGTAAAACCAACTCAAGCAAGTTTAGTTCCGCTTCTTTGAATGATAGACATCAGAGCACTGCAAGTGAAAAGGAACACTGAATACTATGAAACTATGATGTTGAAATTGATGCTACCTTAATTAAGGTATTAACAAATATCCTTAATTAAGGATATTCAGAGCAAAGAGAGATTTCTCTGGTTGACATGTTTCTAGCTTATATAAAATGACTTAAGTGAAATTGCTATAAGCCAAGTGATTTATTTCCCAAAGCGTCCTAAACTCAAGCCCTAACAGTAGGAATCAAAGGAAATGCTTGCAGACTATCCTGGAGAATAAGGACTTCTTCTGAAACATGAGAAACAAGGATTGTAGGCTTATTGCAGGTCTACTGCATTCATTGAGAGATTGTCTACACTCACACACTCCCCAGTTTTGGGGATCTGCGTTTTAGGAAACAGTATTTTTGTATGCTGCTAAAAAGAAAAAAATTGAACAGTGTAAGTTTCTGAGATATGTTTCCTTATCAAATTAAGTTTCTTTTGGTTTTTAAGTCAGAATGAAAACAAGAAAATGTGTTTCATCCTGTTTTGGCTGCTGAATGGCATTAAAAGAATGGAGAGAGATTAATCTTCTTTAGTTTGATGAAAAATTGGCAATTAGCATTTGCTGAGCACTTGTAAATCATGGCAGTGTTACCTTTTCTGTTAAAATCCCCACAAGTTCTAAAATAGTATTTTTCTGTAAAACATGGTGTGTGTTTGTGGTATTTTAATAAAAAAACCCCAAGACATAATAATAACTATCATAATAAAAACAGAGGGGGAAAACAACCCAAACAAAAACTACAGCAAGCAAACAAACAAATAAAAGGCAAAACACACCATAACAACTCTACCTTGCCTAAGCCCATGAATACCAATGTCATCTACAGCACATGGGTTTTTCAGAGTAGAAAGGAGATGGCTGGCTTACAAAGCTGATGATACATGCTAACCTATGCTAACCGTAATGAAAAGCAGCCTCAAATAAAATACCATAAAGATATGAGAACTAGCTGAAAAAGAACCCAATCACCTTAACTATAGCAGCTATTGGGGAAAAAAGTATGCATGATGTTATTCTAACAACTGTCATAGTATGTTGCTCCTCTGCTAAAGGCTGCACATAACGTCCAGATCTAAAATATTTAATGCAAATTGTTACATTAAAAAAAAACAACAAAACCCCTGCAGCATGCATATCCCAGTTTTTCCATTATATTGAACGACTTATGGTCATCTTCTTTCCCACATCTTGAGATCTGCTGTTACACCAAACTGCAGATAGCATCACAAAATTCCTTTAAAGGTGAGATGGAGAAGGCCCCAAATCTAAGTAGATGGTAAGTCAGGCTGCAAGGTACATGACAAACCTCACTAGAATCTCTCTCCTGGTGGAACAGATCCCTCCCATGGGCTCAGATTGTTGTGCCAAGCCTGGATTTCTCCAACTGGCAGAGAAGGGTGGGAGGAGGCTCACCCAGAAGCAACGAGCTCAGGAGAAAGGAATTACCCCATCAGTTCCAAGAAGAGCATTGACACACCAGAAAGCAAGCTGCACTTTTCCTTTTTTAACATGCTGTATTTATACTCAAGAGAAGCAGCTCACTTGCATTATCAACTCAGGTCAGAGAGACTAACTTTAATCACAGAGGGCACAGAGGAGGCATGTATTTTTAAAAGCCTTTTCTATGGCGGCCTGATGCTGTACCCTGAGGAGAATGTGTAATTTAAAGGGGATGCTGGATTTTGGGGCAGAAGGATGTAACTAGGGCTTGTGATGAAAACAAATACATACATACTTACATACATACATAACATTGTGATGCAGTTGACAGGTCTAGCCAAGATTGCAAGTCCGTTGCACTGCACACCATAAAAACACGTGAACATGAAATTATCTTTATTTCAAAAAACTTGTAATGCAAGAAAGAAAGAGAGAGGGCCAAGAGCACTTTTAAGGCTACTTAAAAAATATGAATGCCTAGAATATACCAACAGATAAGTCTTGGTCAAGTTCTTGCAAGCTCAGTTCTTGCTCAGAGGAATTCCTCAGGCCTCTGTACTGGCCAGGGTCCATAGAATATCGGTAGTGCATCCATTCCCCATCCACCTTGAGCTCATACAATCAGTTCTCATCACTGCAAACAGCACTTTATCCAGTCAAAATTCTTTGCAGATGCCATCTTGCAACTAGCTCCACAAGTACACGTTGCAGTTTGGGCTGGGTGCCCTCTGCTACATGAGGTGCTTCCTGTGTCCAGAGGTCCAGCCCAGTGGGTGGACACAGGAAACTGGGTATTTCTACCATAATTCTCTGCACCACTATAAGATTCAATGCGAGGTCTAGCACGTCCTCTTTCTTCCTCGCCGTCACCCGGTAACTGGGGGAGATGTTGTCTCCCGGCCATGGGCCTGGCTAGGCCCAAGGCCATGGGGGGATGGGCAGTCTCAGATCTGGCCAGCTGAGACTAGCCTAGCAATGTGCGGGGGGGGGGAGAGAAGGAGCCCTGGGGGTCTTGGATGTACCCCCAGGTGGGGATAGGATCTTCCTGGGTCTGTTTTGGGATTTCTTTTGTCACTGCACTTCTGGCTGTCTGTAAACATTCACTGCTTTTCATTTAAACTTTCCATCACTTCTGCAATCCGTTTGTCTGAGTTGTTATTTTTTGCCCATGGTGGGGAGGGGAGCTGCCTCAACCCACTACAGTACACTAGTGATCCTGTTCAGTATCTTTATTGATGATCTGGACGAGAGGATAGAGTGCATCCTCGATAAATCTGCAGACACCAACCTGGGAGCAGGTGTTGATCTGTTAAGAGGGTAGGAGGGCTCTGCAGAGAGATCTTGACAGGCTGGACAAATGGGCAGAGTTCAATGGGATGAAATTTAACAAATCCAAGTGCTGGGTTCTCCACATCGGCCACAACAACCCCATGCAGCATTAGAGGCTGGGGCTGAAGAGTGGCCGGGCGGAGAGGGACCTGGGGGTACTGGTTGACAGCTGTCTGAACATGAGCCAGCAGTGTGCCCAGGTGGCCAAGAAGGCCAGCAGGAGCAGGGAAGTCACTGTGCCCCTGTACTCAGCACTGGTTAGGCCACACCTTGAGTACTGTGTTCAGTTCCGGGCCCTGCAATTCAAGAAAGATGGTGAGTTGCTCAAACGTGTCCCAAGAAGGGCAACAAAGCTGGAGCACAAGCCCTGTGAGGAGCGGCTAGGGGAGCTGGGGCTGCTTAGCCTGGAGAAGAGGAGGCTCAGGGGAGACCTTACTGCTCTCTACAACTACCTGAAGGGAGGTTATAGACAGGTGGGGGTCAGTCTCTTCTCCCAGGCAACCTGTGACAGAACAAGAGGACACAGTCTCAAGTTGCACCAGGGAAAGTGCCATGGTTTAGTTGATTAGATGGTGTTGGGTGATAGGTTGGACTTGATGATCTCGAAGGTCTTTTCCAACCTGGTTAATTCTGTATTCTGTAAGTGGGAAGGTTAGGACCAGCTCTCACCTAAATACAGCTGTCTTTACAAGTCAGACATCTGAAGGCAAAGCTAAGCTTTACAAAAGCGCATCAGAAATTGAAGACTAAAGTTCCTCCTCAAACAGACCCTGACTACAACAATGGGGCTCTGGCCTGAATCACGGCCATGCTTGGTGTAGAGCAAATGCTCTTTCTTCCTTGCAATCCAAGAGCTCAGCAATACTGCTGCAACACAGCAGTCATGGCAGCCACAAACACAATCTAGGTGGAAAGCCAGAACATAAATAAAAGTGAAAAACAAGTGATTTTGCAGTTTTTTCCTAAGAGAAAGAAGGCTTTGAGCACACAGCATTTAGAAATATGCTACCTGTTTGAGTCACTTGCCAGACTGTTGGCAAAACAATCAAGAACTGATCTTTCATAGCAAATTGCTCATATGTACAAAAAAGGATTTTTATAAAAAAGAGAAGTTATAGGTTAGAAGTGATGACAAAACCCAAAAAATGCTTCTTCAGAAGACACAGATCTACCTCTTTTTCTGTGCACACAAGCTGCATCATTTAATGTCTTGCACAGCTAAGAATTTTTCATAATTTGAGGAAAACTGATTTAACTCACTTGCTCAATTCCATGCAAGAAAACCAGAGTAATCTGTCATGTTTGAAGCTGCTAGTCACTGTAAGAAGGAGAGGCCAGTATTTTTAGTTGAGCCTACAAAGATTTGCTGTTTCACCATCACAAACCAACAGTCACCTCCAAAACTGTCCTCTCACAAGCCATTAAGTTCTTTGCTCAGTAAGAATTAGTTTTGAAACATTTTTTTACTGATACTCTGTGTGCCTTTATGCACACGAGTGCATGCATACTGTGTGTGGATTTCCTTCAGACAACACTTAAACAGATAAATACGTGTTAATGGTATGGGAGAAACCTCTTCCCACTTTAAGCAGGCTTACTGGAAATAACAGCAACTCAGTAGTCCTTGAGAAGTGAGATTATGAGTTAGTATATGTGAGCTAATTCAAAGGTGTTCTACAAATCTAATAATTATACTTAATTTCATACACAAAGGCCCCATTAAATTCTTTACAGTTTTGTATTTCAACAGATTAAAACTTCAGCAATGATTTACTTAAGGAGTATTTCCACAATATTAATTACCGGCAAACCATAACACTGCACACATTTTAACAAGGTGCAGTGGAAGCCATACAATATTTTAGCCAGTGCATACACTTTTTTTTAAGATAATTTTCTTGGATTTGGGGTTTTTTTGGGCTGGGTTTATTTTTTTGTTTGGCTGGGGTTGGTTGTTTAAAAAAAAAAAAAAAAAAAAATGCAAAGCTCAGAAATTCCAAATCTAACATTATCTTCTAGTACTCAAGTCAAAATGAGATCCGGTTGAAAAGCTGAATAATTGCCAGTTATGAGGGAAGTTAGAACTGAGGTTGCAAAACAGTTACACAGCCAGCTAAGGCAACACCACAACTGCAGTCTGAATAAAAACTCAGACTGAGCCAAAAAATCTCCTAAGAGGCATTACTACATAAGTGTATTGCAACAGAGCACCATCATGATATAGTAAGTCTTAGCTGCAACAGAAGAAGGGGCTATTTATCCCATAATATCCTGGTTTCGCCATCTCTAATCTTTAGGTCAGGCTGACAAACCAGAATTGACAGAAATGCCACATGAGATGAAGCAGATTGAGGGACTGCTATGGGACAGACCACAAAAAAATGGATTGCTTATTAAAAGCGGGGAACAAAAAGAAAATGTTTGCATCAATACTTACTCTTTAGAAAAGCCTGTGCCATTAAAAGGCACAGACCTGCAGACCCAGGGATGCAAGATCATTTAATGCAAAAAGATGGAAATACCTATTGCCTCCCAACCTCTAGTGTAAGAATTTTGAATTTTGACCTTCTGAGCTTACAAAGTGATATCCAGATCCATTTGCTTCTGTGTTTTCATTGACAAGCTGAAAAAAGTATGTCCCTTCCTTCCCATTAAGCCTAGCACTTAATTATTTAAAAACCTGAAAACTGTATCCATCATCCACAAAATCCTGCAACACTGATCTTCACCTTCTGTAAGTGGAAGAGAAAGTCCCCCTGAGTCAATATAAAAAAAGCAAACTGAAACAGCATCCCACTGGCAAAGTACTGCCATCCTTGCCTTGTGCCTTATGAAGTAGTCACGGAATTGAATTTAAAAGTAAATATCACACACCAGGCAGCTGCTAGCAATGGCTTCATTTTCATGCAAGACAATAAGAAAAAAAAATAATCCCGATTTCATTTTTTCCAGTTGCACAAGTTGGATGGAAGGAAACATTAGCCTCAGCAGAAGATGCATTTTCTTGCTGACCTCCCCAGAGCAATGGAGGATGCAGTAGGTGCACGTGGTCTGGGGGGCAAGGGAACAGAGCTGGAAGGGGGCATTTGTGAACAGGGAGGACAGCTTGGCTTTCCCCAGCCAGATGGGTTTACCATACTGAGGCCAGCCTTGGACAGCAAAGCTGCAAGCTGAGGCAGGCCAAGGCAAGTAGCATCCTCTCTGGGCTGCCAAACTGCAGGCAATTAGAGTCAGCAGCACCCTGGGCTCTCTGGTGGGCCCCTGCATAGAGGTGCAGCAGCATGGAAGAGCCTGATACCAGGAGTGAGAAAGCAAAGGGAGGAGTGCTACTTTAGGACAGCATGGTAAATCAATTGCATTTGTTATTTCCACTGGTGGGTATTATTACACACTCTCGATGGCTTTTATGAATGTTTGCCTTACATCATAATGTATTCACCAGAAATCGATATTCTCTTATCCTTGCAAATGAGCAGGCCAATGTCACCACCTTTCCAGCTTGCAGATCAACTAGTGCTGCCTACTGCATCCCGAACAGGAAAACTGGCTTCTTACTTGTCATATTTCATACAAATTTTCAGCTAGGAAAACAGAGTTAAATATGCCCATTTCCAAGCAGCTCCAAACAGTTTTTAAATCAAATCATCTGTCCTTAAATACGCTTTTCCACTGGGCAAGTAAGAAGGTACTATTATGGGCCCTCATTCAAGAAACAGCTCATACCAGGGTTATAAGCATTTTACATTCTCTCATCAGGAAATGCTAGAGAAGACTTACTATCAAGAGAACTGGAAGTAAGAGAAAGACGCTCTTACACAATTCAAAGGGCAGCAGCAAAAATTACTGTTCTATATACAATATATAGAGGACCAGCTGTGAAAGGTGCTGCACATTTATACATCATTTTTAAATACAACAATTATTTAACTGTCATAGGGGGGAGGGGGAGGTGGGAAGAGGAAGAAAAAGCAGAAGAGACAACATACCTATAATTAAGACATTAAAAAAACCCCACAGTACTCTATATATCTCATTGCTTTCCCCATAAACTCCCTTTCTTTCTCTATTAGTCCTCTGCTGAATCATCCAAACTGCAGTCTCCAGCCAGGTTCACTATAAGGTGTTTTTTGTTGTGTGGTGCTTGTTGTTTTTTTTTTTTTTTAAATTTAAACAAACCAAAGCAAACAAAGCAACCCAACCAAACAAACCCCAACAAACTTGCAACTGTTTCCTCACTTAGTACAGAATCTCCAAAAGCAAAATAACCCTTTTAGTAACATCTATATATTGCCTTGGCCTCTTTACACTTTTCAATTTCATTTCTGCTTGGTTTAAAAATTTTCTGTGCTATGAAGGGGTTAACAGCTTTTTTTTTAACCTTCTCTAACTTACCTACATTTACTGTTTATGCTCCTATTCTGGGTCTCCTAGTGGGTAGCATCTGAAACTGGCCTTCTGCCGCCCTAATCCCCACCCTGACTTGTCTGCAGCTGTGGGGATTGCATGGAGATGCTCTACTATGAGTGGCTTTCAGAGCTTCAGACTGTTCCCCCTGACCCTTAGCAAAATAATAATTTAGTGTCCAGGTGATAGTGCCTCAGAGGCTGCCTGAACAGCTTTAGCAAGCCGGGCTCACTCATCACGCAAAATAGAGGGTATCTCCTGTGGAAAATGGCAGCCCTTACTGGGAAGTATGAGACTGCTGGAGGTCCTCTGCAAGTAAATCTCTTCTACTTCCTATTGGCACAGACAGTAATGACTACATAAACAGGTGCTAACTCCCCCCAACTTATAATAGTCAAGAAGTCCACATAGAATGGGGGTTCTTTCCTCTCTATAGTGTTGAACAAATTAAGCGTGGATTTGATATACAACAGTAGTGCAGCTCCTGAATTTTTATCAGAGAAGAGCTACAGTTCCTGCCTGCATGGCTGCATATGCCCTCAGCTGCCTCCCTGAAGAACACCTGCCATGAACCCAGTACAGAGGTGACTGTACCCACTACCCAACTGCCGTGCTCACTGACCACATCACATCCCCTCCTGAGAGCACCACTGAGCTAGAGCAGAAACAATCACTTCATGCTTTTGTCCAGGTCTGTGGTAGGTTAGAAGTCCATCTGTTTACAGGACTGCCTTTTCCTGTGACCCATCTCTCTGCACAAAGGGTGAATTGTAACCTTGCTACTGCACCAGACGAACAGGGAGAGGAAACGCCTGCTTGCTGCTTTTGTGAGCAGCCCCCACACTCTCCCCCAAAAGGACTCTTTGTTGCTATTACACTTCTGCAAATGGGCAAGTGCCAATTTTCACTCTGTCAGGACTAGTAAATTTTATGTTTGTAATGCCTGGTTGGTGAAAAGAAAATAACAGGCTTGTACGTGAAAAGCCCAGGGTTGGTAGTGCAAAACAGCAAACGGGGAAGCTGCTTAGAGCAGAGCTGGATCTGTCAGCCCAGGCTCAGATTATACCTCTGCAAAGCCATAAAACTGCTTCTGTGTGGGAGAGCCATCATTCAAACGACAGCCTGAGATAAACCACAATCTGATGACTGTCACAGTCCCTTTGACACCAACACTTACCAGCTCCTAGTGTTTACAGACTAATCAGTTTAGCCTCCCAACTGGCTGCATAGGAGGCAGCTGCTCATCATGACTTGCATTTTCTTACAGCCTCCCACAGACACCCAGGCCCCTGTAATTTCCTCCTCTCTTCCAGCTCAGACTGCCCCAAAAGGAAGAAGGAATAAAAGACATTCACTTTTATGATTCCTAGGTCATGGAGAATTCTTACTCATTTATAGTGAATACTCAGGATTTGATTAGCTATTTTTATAGAACAGCCTTTCATATAAACCTGTAAGTTAGTGGTTACTACAGTAGCAATTTTGTTTTGTTTTCTTCTTTTTAAATGAAACAAAATATTTGAAGAACATTTTTAGGCACTGAAGCTGATATGCTTGTAACATACACGGCCTTGTTTTATTTCTAACTTTTTAATAAATAGATTATATAAATGTGCTTCTTTGGTTGCTTATAGCATCCATCATTAAGTACCGGGGCATAGCTTTAGGCATAATTGTACTACTGAATTCATCAGCTGCCTAATCATCATTCATTTTGCATCTATTTTTGCTAATTGAAAAAAAAAAAAACAACACAAAAAACCAACAGCAAACAAAAAAACCACCAAACACCTCCTAACAACTTTTACATAAATACTGTATTTGTTCTCCACAAAGACAGAAGGCTAATTTACCAGTAATTAACTGATTATCTAGTTTTATAGCTGTCACTCTGCAAGGACTGGCACTCAGAGCCACCAGGAAAGGAAACAAATGGCCAAGTAAAGTCTGTAGCCCCTCGCCTCCTGTCACCCACACTTGCCTGACCCAGGGCAGCAAGGGCAATAGCCTCGGCTCCAGGCTGTACACACAGGTTCTGTTTCCCCCATAGCTGGTGGGGGTAAAGGACAGGTCCTCGGTAGAAAATCTCTCCTAGAACTTTCTGTGAGTGCTCAATCAGGTACTAAATGACCTGGCAGGCCCCAAAAAAACCTGGCAGAGTCACTAGCAGAGTGAGAGCTCAGGGTGGTTACAAAACCTCACAAGACCCTCTGCCACAACCTGGAAATCAACTTCACCTAGTTCCTTCTGCCCTAATCTCTACACTTGAACTCCAGTACAATGCAGATTCTGCAGCAGCATTCCTGCTTAGGCCCCTGCTAATACCAACAATCTTTTGCTTCCAATGAACAGCTGTCGGCATTTAAAGATCTATGCTTTCCTGAGGGAGAAACCTGGACAGCTCTCAGAAGCACGGGGAAGAACTGCCTCAGGTACCAGCTAATCCCTTCAGGCATGCATGCTGTGCTGAGAGCAGAACCTAATCACCACCACAACCCCACCAACTGTGCAGACCCCAGGGTGAACTGAGAGCACACAAACTGCAGTGCAAGACATGACATAGGGAAAAAAAAAAAAAGCCACTTCTTGTAGGGATGCTCTTTCTCATAACCTAGTTATATTTAAAAGATAAATCAAATCACTTAAGGGAGGTAACTTTAACCCATGTAATTCTTGTGAATTTTCACCAATTTCAACATGCAGCTACTGCTGACTTTGTCCTGGTTCCAGAGGTACAAGTAGCACAAGCAGCTGTTAAAGCAACAATGAACAAGGGTGACACTGCCAACATTAATTTTGTAGGCAAGCACTGTTTAGCTCTCCACAAATTCTCTATCAGAGCATGAGAGACATTACCACTCCCAAACTCTCTGCTCCTCACAGGTGTGTAGTGGCATAGGCAAATCAGTTCCACAAGCAGGAATGGGCATTTAAGATCACTATGGCACCTTGGATTTTTGACACAATGCATTTTAAAAGCGAAAGAGGAAAAAACAGCACAGTCATAGGAACTTTCTGTAACATATAAAAAAATCACTTTTTAATATTCCTCTTTTTGACTTACTAACAACCTCAAATGGGAGAGGAGGCAGGAAAGAGAATGTGTTTCAGCTATGCTATGACATGAAGTCATCTGCTTTTTTAATGAACTGGACAGAAAGAGATAACTGAGTATTTAGTGAGATGCAAGAGACACTTATTTCACTGTCAGCCTAATTCCTGGACTGAAAACCACTATTCTGTACACAGAATAGTATGTTGCAGGATTTATACCAAAGCTTTAGATGTCTATTTTTAAAAAAAACTTTTTATTTCCCTAGTTGTAAACCTCTGTCTTTAGAGAATCTAGACTTGGCCTACCAGAACTGATTAAGTTTTCACATCTACTTTCTGCAACAGAGACTCTGCCACGGGACAGGCCAGTTACTTTGGACCTCTCCCAGTGACCCAAACTCTTTCTCTTGCTATCGGAATGGAAGTGATTGCCATCCCATGAATGGCATGTGCAACCTACTCCCAGCACTCAACCAGGAGAGCATATCCCAGGATGCAACACGGAATAACCATGCCCGAGGCATGGTTATATTGCTATCATCAGATACATTTATTGCATGATAGTGGACCAAAACATGCTATGGTCATACAATAACCACGCTGTGTTTCATGACCAGTGCTGAGTCACAACATACAGCCCTCTACTCTTTCTGAAAGCATTACAGTTTGCGCCAACTGGAATTTTCATTACAAGGGGCTAAAGTACCCCCTTAGAAATACAACAGAGACAGAACAAACCATTTGGCTTTGAAGATTTCTTTGTAAATGTATAAGAGAGCTGAGAGGATGATGTTATTCTGAGGGGTGGGAAAAATGTATTAATATGAAAAGAGACTCCTGTGAAGAACTGCATGTATAACCAACACAAACTTGATGCACCAGAAAAGGTACAACTCAGCACAGCTCTCTGAGGAGGATCTGCCTAGCAGCACATAAAGTTAAGCATAAGCATGAATGCATTCTTAGCAAACCAAGGAGAAAACACTACTTACAGCAGCAATTTGCTGTTCCACAGTTAATAAAGTTGCTGCAACTGGTTTCACCCTGACAGGGAATAAAATCCACTGACACCCCTCCTGTACACAAATACCAAGCATACTGAAAAAACACAGGACTAGTTCTGATTTTGATTAAAATGTGGAATAAAGCAGCAAGGTATCTACAAAAGCCATCATTTTTGCCTTCGTTTGATACAGAAAGCACTTCAACGGAACTTTAACAATGCCAAATTATCAGAAAATATTTTGGCAGCTACCATTTATTTAATAACAGACTGAAATGTGTTCAGAAAGCTAAAATGCAGAAGCACAGGTTTTCATTAACATTTACAAAAAGATATGCCACAAACATGTTAGACAATATGTATTTACAACACACAAGACGTTTATGTAACTGTATAGCCCAACTAAAGATAGTTTATAATCTTAGTTTAAAACCTGAATAATAGATACTATCTTAGACATCAACTTTTTTCAAAAAAAAACACTCCTAGAGGATATAGAAACAGTCTTAGTAAGTTTATGGCTGAAGGAATAATGACTAAATTCTCATCAAGGGAGAGCAGATTGCTTATAGATTTCAAATCAGACTTTCTTCATGCCATTTATTTTTACAAAAAAATTAGTGTATTTTTGAAACTTCTAGACACATCAAACAACAGTGGACACATTACTTCACAAGCTACAGCTATGGAGAAGATGCTGATTTATCTGACGAGCAGGATATATACATTTGCTCAAGTGATTATATCACGTCATGCTGATCTGAGTGTTGCAGATCCATACAGAAATTTTGGATAGAGGAAGAATAGCTTTGGTGCATGGAGTGATGGAGCTGCAGTGTTCAGGGTTTGAATTTCTCCCTTCTCGCCCTCCCCCCGCCCAAAAAAAAAATTAAAGTTAGTGAATTGCTTTGATGCAGGAAACAGGGGTGTCAGGCTCTAGTGCTGCCAGACATTATAACATAAACTACAGTGTTCTTTTGCAGCTCCAGTATTCACCTGCAAAAACCCAATAAATCATTAAATATTCTTCCCAATTTATTTTGATAGCAAACATTCCAGGCAAAGGCAACCTACTCCCAGGTACTTGCATCTTGAAGATACTGGAATATAAACCACAGCATAAAACTTGTACTATTTACATCAAAAATACCTCAGAGAGAGGCCTTATTGCCTTCTGGATTAAGTCTAATCTCTAACTGGAGGCAGTTTGTAAAGGTATAGAAGTAATTATATTTTATTGTAAGGTGTTAAATTAGACCCTAATTTCAAATCACAATATTCAATACTGTTGTCAGTGATCTGAATCAGAAAACAGGAATTTGTGATATAACAGAATAATAAAAATTTAAATTTTTGCTCCTCTTTATCACAAAAAATCAGTAAAAAGATACACATAGAGATGGTGTTAAAACTACATTTTAGATATCTGAATATACACACAGCTGATCAGAAGTAATAGTATTCATTAACATTTTGATATTTCTTAATAAAAAAAATTTCTATTCAATACCACTGTAAGTCACAAATTGTATCATAGTACTGTTAGGCAGTATAAAAGAGTGAAGAGAAATTTAAACATTGAGAATTTCTGCAATAACATTTCATGTCACAGCGTATTTCTTAATATCTTCATTTTACTCCAATTACAAAGTTAAAACTACAGGGTTCCTCAACAGTCACATGAAATTCAAAAACTGTGAAAGGAATAAAATGCATACTGAATATTGAGAAAGTTTACTTCTCTTTGCAACAGAAGAGTGAAACACATACACAACCAGAATATCTGCTACCTCTTCTCATTTACTTCACATCTATTACGCACCTCCCATCAGTTCCACAGGAGGGACAGACTGCGTTTTCTTTTGGGTGTTTAGTTTGTTACTGAAATCACCAGTGGACTGAAGCCAGTGGCAAAATTCCTGCAGCATCTTAACAGGGGCAGAAATTTGATTCTTAACATACAAAATTAAGAGAGGAGACTATGCAAATGGCAAAGTCATTCCCAAGTATGAACTTCTTTTCAAAAGCGGCTGACATCCGCCTACCCCAGCAGCAACAGAGCTCACCACGCGCAATCACATATGGTGTTCAAACCTCCCTGCCATTTGAAATCCAACAATTAATAGTTACTATGGAACGAGTAGCTTTTTTGACATGGTAACATTGCCAAAGTGCATTATCGACTCAGATTGTATAATCCTCTGAAATGCATGCTTGGATTGTGAAAGAAAAAGAGCCATCACAGATGCGTATGCTTTCATGTCTCCAAAAGCTGTACCCTCACAGTGTATTTCAAATCCTTTACATTTAGTGGGAGAAAGTAATTAAAGAGATGCAGGGAATAACACGGATTAACATGTCTGCTCTTTATTTAAACAGACTGAGGCCCTGAGAGGTTTTTTGCAGCAATTAGTTCCAGCCTATGAAAGGCACAGACATTGATACCACATCTTCGCATTATCCTTGCCAAACCAGACACTTTATTTCCATCTCTTCATTTCTAAATTGAGTTCACTTCCAAATATATCCTCAGCCATACACACAAAAGGGGCACATACATGTAGTCCTTTACCACTGGCCAGTGCCATTCCTGTACCAAAGCAGGCTGGGGAAGGGCAGCTGCTGGTCTAGGGCCTGGCTGCATATGAAGACCTCCAGTGATGTGGGCTCCTTCCCAAACCCAGGCTGTGAAGAGCACAGTTCGTAGCAGATGGACAGAAAAGATCCCTGTATGGGGCTGATTCTCAACCTGCTGGCTGGCCTTAGCAAGAAACTGCTCAGTGCTCCTTCCAGCCTGACAACACAAAGGCAGGAATAACCCTCTTCTGCAGATCCCAAGTCCACCTTTTCTTACAGACACCACCGCCACATCGCAGGCGAGCCTGGCAGCAGCTGCAAACATGCAAGGAGGTTTCCTTCACACGACAAGGCAGCATTAGATGGCATGGCACAGGACTTGATCTCTCTCAAACTATACAAAGGGAAAATCAAGAGAGCTCTCAGACACACTTGGATCAGGTAATCCTACTCCTGGAGGCCTCCTCATGCCTCCAGCAGATGGCAAAACCAGTTTTCTGTCTGCAGGTGCAGAAGCAGCAATCCAGGACTCTCCAGACACTCAGCAGATATCTAACATCCCCAAGCAGACCTTATGCTCTCCAGACTGCAAGTGCTGATAACCCTGTGCATGCCTCCACAGGGCTCACACTACCATCCTCAGCAGTGTGTATCTCAGCTGGTTGAAAGTGGTGCTGCCCCTAGTCAATGCAAGTCATCAGCTAGAGATCAGTGATCACTGACTCTCCACTCTTCTGTGGGAAGAAAAAACCCAAGTACTGAGCCAGACATGCAAAATCAGACAAACTCGGTGATCTCTGCTAGCAGCTTAAAATAACCCGCCTGTCTCTGGAAAGGATTTGAGAGCGTTCAGAGCATTCCTGCCACAGGCAGACTGGAGGGAAGGTGAAGAGTGGTGTGCAAAGTGAGTTTCTCCATGTCCTCATCTGTGCTTCGCTCTCCTGCAAGTCTTCACTTGGTGATACAGCTAACCTCATCTTTGAAGACCACAACACATATGGGAAAATGCAGAGAAAGGATACCGTGAAGCTCTTTGTCTGAAGACTGCGTGCAACACCAAGCTACAAAAGTGCGGTTTCACAGATGGGACAGTTGAGTACCTCACTGCTGTTGTTCTAGAAGCTGATCACACTTCTGGCCATGCTACTCTGCTGCTCTTGTGTTGGCTCTGCTACTTGACAGACTACAGAAACCTATTGACTTTATCTCAGCAAAGAACCAACTCAGTAGGCTGGGGTTTCCTGACAGGTCAGTGAGCTGATTCAGCTTAATACCTACCCAGCAGGAGTTAGGTGCGGGTAGCTAAATCCTTACCCAACTAAGAGAGCTGAACCTACTCAAGAGATACAGTGGGAAACACAGGAGTTTAATCCTCGCCTGTGCAGGTGGTAAAGTTATATTGCTTCACTTATCTTAAAAACCTTCACTCATTAATGTTAGGAGATCATCATCCTACAAATCCTTCCTTGGCCCTGAAGTACTTCCAAAATACAAATAAAAACTGAAAGGATGTAGGTTTGCTACCCTTACCTCTCCTCAAAGCACAGATCTGCATTAGAACACTAAGGTATTTATATATAACCTTGCACATTTGTAACCTACCTTTGTCAAAAAAAAAAAAATTACTGACAATAAAACAGACAATATTTTTCCCAACATTATTATGTTCTTTTGCAGTTATTTTAACCAACTCTTCTTCTTTACACCAATAACTTAGAATAGTTAAAGCCGTCTAACGTGCAGTTTGCAAACTATGGCAAATTCTGTTCATTTTCTTTGCTTAAATGTTTGACTCCTGTTAATCGATGCACGGTTTTCTTTTTGGGATATTCAAACTGCAAAGTGGGATTGAACAGAAGTCTCCTGCCAAATCCTCATGTTAATACTTAAAATAATATAAGGTGTAGTTCTACCAGGCAGTACAATGATTTTTTAAATTGTGTGGTATTCCAACAAATATTTAATTGAGAACCACTACCCATTTCAACAGTCCACCGTTAATGTTCCTGTACTTCCACGATTATAGCTTTTCCGTGTACAACATACAATACTGCATGTCTTATTGCCAGTGACAAATTGTCTGTACATAGCTTCTGGTACAGCTGCACCAGGCTTCAAAAATATAGTCAGATTCAGAAAATGGAGCGCATAAAAAACTCAGCACATAGAAAAAAGTTTGACATATGTGGGTAATCGATAGTAGACAGCAAGTAATGTCCCAAAGCAGCACAGGTTGTTGCCAGAAAGCACACAGCAGCCCCAGTGCCACTGCAGCAACTCTCCATATTGGCTAAAAAAACCCAATACAACCAAAAAAGCCACCCACAAATGGTAATATCAAGGGGAACGGCAGACAAGGTGGGAAGTTTTCCAGAACCAGATTTGCCAGCCAGCTATTTAGATACACCTTGCGTAAGAGTAGACCAAAAGGGGTCAGTACAGGGATAATACTGTCTGAATCAGAATGTAAAAGTACAGCCGACAGCTTGAAGCCAAAGTACAGAGAGAATTCTTGCTTTTCCAATGCCTGTGGGTTTTTTGACTTTTCTAGAAACCTATATAGTTCATTTCTCCCACCTCTGGCACTGGTAAGAGCTATAAAAATCTGTAGCAGGGTAGGAAATAGAACCAAAAAAAAAAAAAAAAAAAAGAAGAAGGCAGTCAGTCATGCACCAATCATTTTGATTCTGAGTTTCCAAAAGGTAAGCCATGAGGTTGGGCTGTGAGCAGGAGCACAGACAGCCCTGCTTTTGCACCAGCACCTCCACACAGGGCAGGGCTCTTTGGCAAACCTGGTGACAATAATGCCCTGGCTGATGAGGCACTGCTGACCCCAGATTATTCTATCACAGTGAGTGCTGCACTTTCTCTGTCTTCTCAAGAGCTCACAGCCTCTCTTGTGTACCACTAAATTTCCAGGCTGTTTCTAACTAAAGGCCAGCTTTAATGGAAAAGGCTTACAGAAGACAGTAAGAAAGGAGGGGGAACAGCCACAGCTACTCTCACTAGCTACAAAATCAGTGTCTCCCGAGTCTCTCCCAGTGCTATTCATCAGTATGGGTTTTGTTTCCTTCCATGGGGCCATAAAAAAAAAAAAAAATAAAATCAATGAGATTTGTGCTGCAAACCTATCATTATGACAGGGAAAGCTCTGCCACAAAATTGATTTGTTTCAGTTTAACAGCAGTTTAAGTCTACTTAGACTCCCCTGCAACTTTAGGGGACAGACCCTCAAGAGCTCAGACAAAAAGATACCAGGACTAAACCTTGTTGCTATTCTAAGTAAATAAGCATTTTCATTAAAAAAAAAACTGGCTTCAGACCAGTTAAAATTAAAGCAAAGCAGCAAAGGCATGGAGTGCAAAACTGTTCAGTAAATTAATGAAACCAGATTAATACATTTTATAAACTACATGCAGCAGCAAAGATTAAAGATTCTGACATGTCCCCTGTGTTTTGTCCTCATTTCACCTTCTCACAAGTTGCTCTTTACTAGCAATATTTCCATAAAATCTCAAACACTAAATATAGAAAAGACAGTCTAACAGGAATATGGAAAAGACAGGCACAAAAAAGCTGGCTGTCATTTTAACTCCCAACTATTGGTTAAGTAGCTCGTCCTAAAAGATACCTACCCTAGAGCAAGCTCCTTAGTGGGTCCATTAGATGCACCAGCAAAAGCCCTGGAGCAGGACTTGAGAGCTATTTCTATCATTGATGCATCTCATTTTTGGCATGGCTTGGGACAAATCATGTCTCTTACCAAGTGTCCATTTCTCCTTCCACAAGTGTTGACTCAAACTATGAAGTTTTGGGGCAACAGACTGCCTGCTGCTTTGAATAAGCAGATTACTATAGTGGGGGTCTACCCTCTGGCAAAGATTAAACACTGTTGTTATACCACCAGTAATGAATGAATGCTATGGGTGTTTTGTCATTTGGCTTGGCTTGTCATCTAAAGCACTAGACCTCTGATCTGTCCTTCATACAGAAGAGCACTCAGGTTCCAGCTCTTTGAGGGAAATAAC
Organism: Picus viridis; assembly: GCA_033816785.1. Lineage (NCBI taxonomy): Eukaryota > Metazoa > Chordata > Aves > Piciformes > Picidae > Picus > Picus viridis. The sequence goes on from CM066586.1 coordinate 27,002,790, forward strand.
ACATAGGTAGTGGAAATCCATGGCTTTTAGTGTATGTATTTATAGGGGCATTAAACAGCAGACACTAAGAGTACAGACACATTCCACCATTTGGAAGCAAGACAGCACACACATCAATCTACTGCACACGATTAACAGACACAGCATGCATCTGAATGGCATCTATGTATCCACCTCACAGAAAAAAACAAGTACACGTCCAGACACCTCTATAAAAATCATCACACAAGAATCAAATACCATTTCACCCTCTTACACTAACTATATTACTAGATCTTCCCAAATCCTAACCTGAAGCAGTAGAAGCTTTACTACATAAGAAGATATTGTGTTACAGTTAAATAATGAGTTATTACTTACACACCAAAAGTTAAGAACAAGCAAAACAACAACAAAACCCATCCAGTTTCATTAGATGAAATGACCTCATTCCACAAGCTTTGCCTCCACTACCATGAAATAAGGAGATTCAGAGTGCTTCTCAGTGACAAAGTGACCAAGCCCACCATAATGGCTTGCTTTACAGTAATTTTTACCTCCTATTACCACACTAGTAAAGGTCAAAAATCATACCCACCAGTCTTCAAACATGAGGAACATACCATGCAAATGTCATGAAGTGAAGAAGAGTGCTCAATTTCCCCAAGAGATACTTCCGCAAGAGAAAATTACAGACTTCATAACAAGTTTGCAATGCAAATAAGCAAGTTAAAAGCCATAATGGTATGACTCAACACAATTTTAAGTGGGCAAAAGTGTTCTGTGATGTCCTATTGCTAATTTCTTTTTAAACATTAATTATACTTTAGTGAGAATATTTCTGTATCCACAAGATACTAGTGGCCTGTTGAAATAATCACACTGCAGTACATTTCTTCATAAAAAAAGAGGAATTCCTGTTCTATGAAGACCATCTTCATTGGTACAAGCACATACATACACATGTACTCACAAATACACAAAACATATATAGCCTCTTAGGTCAAGAAATTCAGGAACAAAAGAAGTTACAGACATGCAAGACTACTTAATTTCCAAGTTACACATTGTTTCACAAGTGATTGGAGTACTGGACCCCTATGCAAGAAAATTAATTTTCATGGAGAGCTTTTAAGCATACTTAAGAAAAAGAAGGTTTAAATACTGTGCTTGCAGCAGGTAAAGAGTCATAGCAAGCGGCTTGATGCCAACATCTCAAGAACAAACTATAATGAGGAACAGAGTGCAAACATAACTGAGCCTCAGAGGAAATAGAAGGAGTTTCTTAGGGACAGACAGGACTGCACAGAATTTTATGCAACTCAGAAATTCACCAAGTTGGATAAAATCGGCTCCCAGGTCAACAGGAAACACAAAAGAAAACCACAAGTTGCTCACAAGCCTTTTATTTCACTTCTATTATCTAGCTGGTTTGCCTTTTTTTTTTTTTTTTTTTTTTTTAATTTATTTTAAGAAGTTCCTTATTCTAGTACTAATTAAAATAAAACCCCACTTTTGAGTCTTTTTTTGGAAGAGCTCACTAAAGGAAAAGATCTAAGCACATCCAACTCAAAAACTCAAAGCTCTGGGTAATTCAGGGTCCTGTTGTTCCCTACATACACACACACAAAAAAAAAAAAAAAAAAAAGGACCCAACTTCTTCCTAAAACCAAATTCCCAAATACACAGAAGCTGTTCAAACTATTAACACAAATGCTTGAAATCATGACCTTGTCTTTTATCTGAGAAGTGAAACTACCGTCAGATTGGATTTTGCAGCATTTAAGATATGGGAAACCCTAAGCAGGATCTCTGACCAGAAGAGGGGTAGGTAGCAAGCTCTATACAATTCCACAGGTGAAACCAGGAAAAAGGTTGTTCTATATACTATGCTCCTCATTAGGGAAGTGTGTTTACCCATACTATGAAAGCAGAAGTAGCAATATCACCAAATACTGGCAGAAGCCAAGTTAAGTTCTCCTCCTGTAGATGCTACGTATAAAGCTACGCTGTTATGCAATGCTCATGTTCTTCCTGGGACAATATTAATGTTTCCGCAAAAGGTTGTGCTATGTGAATATACCAGAGGAGGGTAGTATTTGCTTGGGCATCTCTCTATGGCACTTCATTCTGTTGCTTAGGAATGCCCTAAAATAGAAGATCAACTAACTGCTGAACAACTTCACTCATCTGCATATCAATGATTTACTCAATCTTAGAAGTGTTTTGGTTCCATCAAGTCTGGTATCGTTTTTTAACCTTTTTTATTTCCAAATGCCATTCAGTTTGGAAGAGTATATTGAGCAGTGAAACTTACTCAGCTCCCCCAAGACTTCTGATGAAAAGTTGATTTTAATTGTACTGCAGGGTGTCTGGTCTCCCATTTTAATTTCAGAGTATCTTCAACATACTAACTTCTCCCAGTTGTGGGATTTTATTTTTCTCCTGTGATGTTTCCTTAAAATTCTGTCACCCCTCACTGAAAGATTAGGAACAAAACACATCATTTGTACTCCTGTAGAACTCCCCTCTTCTTACTATGAAAGGACATCACTGCTTCTTACTCTCTTGACTCCTCAGTAAGAGAAAGGCTGGGGTGGTTTTGAAATCTCAACAATTATGAAAACAATCACAATTTACATCAAAGTAATATAAAGCCTAGTTCAAATAATTCAGCAGGCAAAAGCTAGTGGCATGTTGAAATACTGCACTCCCATCATGGCATCAAATGTTCCTTGCTTTGTACTGCTCTAGCAGCTGTAGCCCATCTATTTGTTTTATTTGGCCTTTTGAACATCTGCATAACTTGCATTCTTCAGATACTAGGTTACTTTCTCTGGATGTGGGGGTGGAGAAAACAGGAGCAGGGACAGAGCCCTAGAATTTACCTGGTTTTGAAATCCACCATACCTTAACATGCTTTAGATATTTTGTCTCCATAGGAAAAACAAAGGGAAAAGCTTTTCAAAAAGTTAACACCTTTAACCCTTCATTTGTAGGTATGTCTTACAAAATTATTAGTATGAAAAACAACCAACCAACCATGCATCTACAGCTCCAAAAGCATTAATTTAGGCAACTCCTATAGCTTAATGGAAGTTATACCCTGTGAAGAGTAAGAAGAATAATTAACAGAGAGTCTCTGATGTATAAAGTCTGCTAATTATTACAAACAAGTCCCTTAGCACAGCGATAGCACAGAAAATGGGCATAAAATATGCAGGTCTTGCCACAGATACTGTTTAAGACTCTTGCAATCACTTGGTTAGGAAATGAGTGGGTCAAACACAAAACCTGTTTTATTCTTTTATCCAGACAGTGCTCCATATAGGCTTCACTGCTTCCTCAAATATTTTGTGACAAGTAAAGGAAATGAGAGAATAAGAATTAGTGACACCAGTAACAGAGGAAACTAGGTAGTGAAAAGTCTGCAAGATAAAAAATTGCTACTGTTATTTGCCTGTTGCATGAGCTAATGCACCAAACTGCACCCGTTTCTACTACAGTCATTACAAAAAACAACAAAAAGATGCTCTAACCTGAGGGTCAGTAAAATCTGCTGAAGAAAACCTCAAATGGATAAACTACAAATTAGGTTCAGGGGCATAATAAACAATCAGAGTTTCAGTTAATTCACATCAATTTGTTTACAAGTTCAAACAACAGTAGTTTACCAAGCCCCTAACACAGACTAGTAGAGAGGCTAAGAGAAAAGCCTGAAGTTAGTGTAGCCAGGCAGTACCAATTGTACATGGAGGGACAAGCATACTGCAGAAAAGGAAGAACTGGAGCTACAAGAAGAGCCAACATTTTCAGAAGAAGCCATGATTAAATAATACATCAAATTAAAATGCATGTAAAAAAAAAACCTTGTATTTTGGACAATGATGCAATCACATTTCTTTATTCAAAAATAGGCTTTTACTTCTTTCAAAGTTACACCTCCTTTCTAGTTAGTCACAAATAACAGATAACAAGCCATCTGGCTTTTTTTACACATTGCAACACTCATTAAGAACCAATGACTCCTGACTGTGGATTGAGAAATCTAAGTGAGATAGGTTAGGCTGTCAACCTGAAATGAACAACACGTAGTTTATCCATCAAAACATTTAATGTAAATCTGAAGAAATGGTCACGTCCACAGAATTTTCATTTTCCAATCATACCAGCTGATGTAATTAAAACCTCTCTACCTACAAATGTTGTCCTGCCAATTAAACAGAAATGCTTCTGTCTATTCATTTTTCCACTAAGTACTAGTTTTAAATTTCTAAAGTAGAGAAACATAAACCCAAAATTGTTTCTTAAGGTGATTTATTTCTGATTTTTTCCATCATTGCTTTAATGAACAAATATAGCCCCCAAAAGAAGACAACTGGATGGACCCATTACATCTGCTCCTGTTTCATTTTATCTGGCGAGACAGTAGTGTTTCAAACATCTTTAATAGCCTATAGCCACAGGGGATTTTGATGGAATCCATGAAAAACTTGTAGACACTACTGAAAATCATCAATAATTGCAACAGTCTTCTGCTTTCATCTATACATACCATTAGCATGCTCCGTCACATAGGAAGAGTGGTTGTACAAGATGTCAGGAATTTCAAAGATCATTTCACATTACCTACCCCTTCCCACTAGATAACTAGTCTCCGTGTGTGTAAGGGCTGGATAAAGCTGAAAAAAGTCTTAAGTAAATGAAAAGGTACAGAAACAGACCAAACTGTGTCAAGGACATTTTGTTAGGGAGCTGGGGATGTAAAAGCTACTAAAACAATCTAAAAAATACTAAGAAAAAAACAGGTAAATTGTTGGAAATTTCCTGCTTTTATAATTAATTCTTTTTCTGGGAGAAACGATTAGGCAAAGGGAGAAGAAACTCAAGGAAAAGCAGATGGATATCTGACTACAGAAGCAATTAATATGGACCATCTAGAGAACAAATCCAAAACCTGCAAATGATCGGCTGCTTTCAAAATGGAAATGCTGGTCAAGGCTAGTTCTCCCCATCCACAAAAAGTCAATATACATCAATTATGCATTTCAATATTAGCACAAACTTTTGCACTACTCTACAATATGTTACACTCTCCTATTTCTGAAGAAGCTACTTTTTAATTCAGTACAATCTAATCCAGTTGTGATTTCAATACACAAAAGGTATGAAGGATTTTGATTTAATTAGTTTTATTTTCTACCTCTTTTAGCCTGTTTGATGTTATGTAAAATAGTGCTGAACTCATTTAACTAGTCCCTTGCTACTCTTTTAGGGAACATATTATCTACACTTCTGTTAAGCAAAGGCACAAGGCAGTTTGATGAGCACCTGAATACTAGAGTCACTGATATTATAAATGTTTTATTATCATGGCAGCTAGTCACACTATCAATTGCAATAAAATCTATTACATTTTATTTAAATTCATTATTGTATTAGGTCAAGTCCTTGTGGATAAACTCTAGAGGATGGAGGACTGGCTTTAAGACTGTTGTTACCAATTAGTTACATTTTAATAGATTTATTATTCAGTTTGAATTGTAGAGCTGTGACTTAATTTCATCAGGAACAACATGTTTGTAAGACAGGTGTGAAAAGAACAAGAGGGAGAAAAATAAATATGCATCTATATAAGTACCCTTGGAATCATCAATACCACATTAGATGGTGATGTCATTGTGGCAACAGTGATGCCACATTGTATTGCCACAAAAAAATACTGTACCACTGTTACTGATAAAAGCATTTGCAGTCTTCAAACAACCAAGAACAGATACATTTGTTACAGACAAATCTTGTTTGTTTTTCCTCCACAGTGTGGTACAAACACAGTATCTGGATTTTTAGACACTGAATTTTAAAAGACTGTCAGTTCCTCACAGGATAATCAATCCTTTGTTTTTCTGATCTTAATGCTACCCAGTTTGACAAAAGTATATTCCATAATTAGATTAAATAATATCTCATAACATAAATATTCCAAGCTCTACAGCAGGATTCCATTTGTAACTCAAAGTAATGTAAAAACAAGAGTTAATTGCCTGCACAAATATTTCAGGGTAGTGTTTACGTAATCTACAGTACATTAAGTACCAGAGTTGTGCTCTACTGATAGGTGAAAGAACAACTCTGAAAGGCAACAGTGTTGCCAATTAGCTTTCAACAAATATGTACACAAGCTGTGCTCGCAGGCTTGTGTTCAGCTTCCTCATTCTCCCTCAGACTGCCTGCTTTTATAATGGTGAACTCCTTTCTACTCAAATACCCAGCTAACTTCGCACTGCTGGAACAAGGGAAGACAGCACACTTTATTCAGCTAGATTTGTAACCCACCTCGTAAGAGCATGATCTTTGACCAAAGACCACTCCGGTCACAAGGATTGGACACAAACTCCTTAGTTAGGACTAAGCAGAGGGAGGACATAGCAAACTTTAAAAAAATTTACTATCGCAGTTAACCCAAAGCAGATTAAGGCTTGCCTGTATCACTCAAACACAACACCCCACAAGTCCCAGCTCCTGTGCATCTGTCTTCCACAAAGAGAATGAGCCAAGAACATGTACACCCACGTGCAGCAACACTGTGTTTTTGCCTAACAGAGCTATAAACAAATTAAGAAATAAATCCGAGTTCAAAAAACCACATGAAGAGATTAATGTTTGCAGTCTTTGGGTATGTCTGCACAGTGCTCCACCCATAAAACTGACATTTGTGGGGTTTAAATTCAGGAGGGCTGAGCCTTGTGCCTACCACGCTGTGCTGCTTTGCTTTAGGTATCCAGATTTTTTCACATGCACAACCCTTCAAAAGAGGTATCACTGCGGATACTAAGATGGAAACACACTGCAAATAAGGAAGAGTTAAAACAATTTGGGAATTTTCCTTCATAGATTTCTTGAACTGACATAATTTGTATTATATAAATTGTTATTTTGATACTAACGCAGCTGAAAATAAGTCTAGTCTTGTAAGTTGCGTGGGTGTATGATTACGCTTCTGTAAGTTTAGGTATCCACATTACTTTATAAGCATATGTTTAAGTATGCTTTCGTGGATATCTATGCTTTCTGTGCACATTTTGTTTCAATATTTACAAAAAATATCACCATGCCATATTGTGCAAAGCTTGTGAAATCTTTTTAAGTAAAACTGAACGAAGCCAGTTTTTCAGCTAGTACCCTCGTACTATTAAACTAGCTGAAGAGAGAGGAAGAAGATGGGAGGCATGAATGTACAGTTGAGATCTATGCATCCTTGCTTATAATGATTCAGAAAGCTAACTTTGCTCGCCTTTTCTATGAAGTAGTTCACATCTGGACTCTGTTACAGCAGGAAGGATTGCCTCACCAATCAGTCATAGACAGCCTAAAGATACTGAAGAGCAAACAACTGTTTTCCTTTGATTCATTTGTGTGTGATAGTAAGAATCTGTGAGTCTTTTGTTTGCTAATGCAGTGTATGGTGCTAAAAAGCCCCCTACTTTGTTTTGTGTTTGGGTGTTTTTTTAATTATTCTTTTGGAAACATGCTCATCTCAGATACAGCATGTTTCCAAGCTGACATGTCCATTTCCTAGAGTGGCTTTATCTGCCCAACAATGCCCACCTTCCTCCAAATGGATATTTGAGTTTCTGTTTGAGGGGTAGAGGACACGCATTTCACCAAAACAGTAACAGAAGCTTAAATTTACATTCAAATGCAGCAGTACTGGAAAACAGCTCAGACCAACTTGTATAGCTCAGCAGAAGCAGCCCAAGCAAAGGAATGCCTCCTTGCTCCTGGGTGTGACTGGCCACTGCCTCCAATTAAGGAGGATGAGCAACAGCACCCTGGGCTCTGCTTAGGTCGTACAGTACAGAAGCTTTCAGCATGTCTTCACTTGAAAGTGAACTGAATGTGGTGACATTTCCCTGCCTTTATGGGGATCTTTAACAAAGGGTTCCAATGCCCGTGTTCAACCAGAAGTAAAGAAAGGGATTTTAAAATAATTTCTGATGCATTTTTTCACAGATTATGGAGGCCTTGGTATCAGTAACATACTCTAACATATGTGTTAGGTAACATATGTGGTGTGTTAAAGACAGAAAGAAAGAAAAGTTAAATACTGCTTAGAATACCAATGTTTAGAATGCAGCATTAGAGAATCAAAGTACAAGACTGAAAACACATACAGTGATTACACTAATTATTAAAGCAGGACTATAGAGAAATAATTTGTAGGAATAATACAGGCTGAGAGAGCTGGGGTTCTTCAGCCTGGAGAAGAGAAGGCTCCAGGAAGACCTAATAGCTGCCTTCCAGTACCTGAAGTGGGCCTACAGAAGGCTGGAGAGGGACTGTTTCTGAAGGCCTGTAGTAATAGGACAAGGGGCAATGGTTTGAAATTAAGAGTAGATTTAGACCGAATGTTAGAAACAAGTTTTTTACCATGAGGACACTGTGGAACACTGGAACAGGCTCTGAGCAACCTGATATAGTGGAAATTGTCCCTTCTGACTGCAGGGCAGTTGGGCTAGATGACCTTGGGGGTGCCTTTCAACCCAAACCATTCTATGATTTTATTCCATGATAGCGCTTCAAAACTTTCCTGTCCTTTTCCACACGTTATATACATTAGACTTTTCCAATTACACCAACTGTAGCTTTATTCCTATGTAACAATGGCACAACTTGTCGATGGTTTATATACAGCTAGCCACGTGCCAAATTGTATTTCCTCCTCCTAGAAAAAGGTCTGAAGATGAACAAGATTTAAACTGCAGCTTTTCTGTAAAACATTCCGGTATCCTTCAGTTTGTATTTAGAATTACAAGTAGCTGTTTTCTTTAAGAAATATGTGCTCTTAAACTTTTTCTTTTAAATTTCATTTCCCTTTAGGTTTGTGTACCTGTCATGTTTGTGATCTTTATCATTATTATAGTGAGGAAAACAAAAAGGTGGTGGTGGGAAATCAGACTTAAGAAATATGTCAACATTTCCCATTCCCTATCATTCCCTCTGATCATTTAGAGTGATGTAACTTCAAGTTGACACTAAATATCTATTGATACCATTGAAGGCAGCACTTAGCCCTAGTACATGTATTTTGACAGTTCTAAATGTTGCCAGATTTCTCTTCCTGCTACCACAGCTAAAGAAAATCCCCAAATATGAAAAGAAAAAGAACACCAAAAAGTACCAGGCAGGCAAAACTGATTTCACAAAGACCATACTGGTTCTCATTTGCAGACCTGCACCTCTATTTGCAATCCAACGCTAGCTGGGAAGGGTCTGAGTACATGCATAATGTCAGTCTTGCTAATCCTTGAATATTTTCCTTTGTTATTCAACACACATTTATTACATGGAGCCCACTGCCAGAAAAGATGGGCAGGATAACTATAATGTAAAGGTCTTTCCTAGCTTTGCATTTCAAGCAATCAGGATTTTACAGAGAAGTAACTACCCTTTATTTTCTCATTGAGAAACAAAGTATTCCTATCATGATGCAGAAAAAGGTGGGGGAAGAAGATAAAATGTTTATTTTTAAAATGTAAATCCAGCAGCAAGGGACAAATGCCAGAAAATTTGGTTGGATACTAAGTATGCTCACACGCAAGGATCTCTAAACTCTTCAGAGTTGTGTCACATTTGACAGGCAACACAGTATGCTCCCAAATCCTTAACAGTCAGAAGTGGCGCCAGCCACAGCAACTAAAGCCTTTCCCTGGTAGTTCACTACCTGCCCAACAGCTTACCAACACAACCCCCTGAAACCTCACACCCTTACCTCTACAGAGCCACAACAAACTTTGCAGGCTGCATCCCTGTTCTGCTGCTGCTGCTTCCACACTGAAGATAAAGTAAATATGGTAGCATGCCCTCAAAATATCACTTCAAAAAACCCAAAACACGCAGCTAAATGACATCATTTCGATAGCCTACTCCAGATCAGAAATAAGTTTAAATTTATTTAAATATATGTATGATGGCTGCTTGCAGATTAAAGCCATCATTGCTTTGATTTAGCTTCCTGCTTCTACCTTGAAAGATGGAATTACCTCACTCTAAAATTACCAGCAGGGGGTATCTGCACGGAAATGGAGGTTGCTCAAGCAACCTCTGATGTTCATGTGTGTGTGGAGTATCAGGCATGTTTTCTTCTTCCAAACAGAGCCCCTCCTTGACCTTGTGCTATCAGCATAAAAAAAAGACCTTCCATGGTGTCACACACTGTGGTGGGTTGAGAATGCCCGAAAATTGGTCATCAGGTCTATCCCAAGCATCTGCAATCAACTGCCACATTAAGGACTCAAGGTTGTGGCTTCAAGGTAGGAGCCTGGCTGCCATTTCTGAGCTGCCACAAGGAATCAGAGATGGGTGGGGGATTTCAGGGTTCTCCATGTCTGAGTGACCCTAGTGGCTTCTTTGGCAGGATGCAGAGGGCAGAAACCAAGAGGAGAGTGAATGCTAAGAACATCAACTGCTGGTCACAAGGACTTTGTGTTCCTTCTATACGCAATTAGCATATAGACAAAATATTTTATTTTAATGCTTTTGGTCCTACATGTTTAGTTGAATTCCTTTTCTCCTATTTAACTCCTCTCATCACAAACAACCCCACAGGTAAAAACAAACAACCAACCCAAAACCAACCAACAACAAAACACAAATATCTGCCTTTACTTGTAAATCAGAGAAACCAATCTGCTTGAGTTCCAGGACCCAAAGTTGCACTAAGGTTGCTGATTAGGTTTTAGCAGAATTTCTGATGTATCATATAATTTGTAGATTGTTAACATCATATCTTGGTAACACTGATCTCTAGCTGTGCTAATTTTAGAACAATTTGAACCAATTCTGAAAACAGAACAAAACTACTAAAGCACAATAGGTAAAGCTCAGCTCAAAACCTGTGCTGGCTTTTCTGAACTGATATTTGAAACCCTACACCTCATTGATATTATGGATTACTATTGACTTCTACTCTTCATCTGGCATTATTTCTCAATACTCTTCTGCCATTATTACTACAATTATCTGCATTTTAAATTTTCAACATTCACATTTTTCTGCTACTTTCTCCAAAAGATTTACTTTTTTTTTTTTTTTTTTTTTTTTTGGCCCACTGCCCTTCCTCACAGTGTCCATAATCTGTGGAGAAGAGATTGCTGATGGCATTATCAGAGGCAAACAGAATGAAGCAGAATGAAGCTAATGGTAACAGCCACTCCTTGCTAGGTAATTATTATAGGAGAAAGAATGCAAATGAGCCCTAATCTGTCTCACACAATGGCAGAGGTCTCAGATTTGCATTAAACCTTTTGCAGCAGTCCCCCTGGTCAGGGACTCAGCAGATAACAATGCATCTGCAGCACAGGCTGCTCCTTCCACTCTGTGTGCTTATTAAATTGTGCCCGCAGCAGGTACAGTTGTCCCTGAATGACTTTCCCCTCCCCCATCATTGCTCTGCTCCCCTCTTCCTTTCCTCTTCCCGCCTCAGCTTAGCTGGAAAGGCAGCTAATTGTGCATGCCTTGATTCATGTGGCTTGATTCATGTTTACAATGAAGACGAAGAAAGTGCTCTTTGGCAATTATAAGAGGGGAATGGACATGAGGAAATCTCTGTTTCTAGCTATGTCATTTACTTGCCAGGGGACTTCAAGGATATAACTTTGCTTTTTGGTGCATCCATGTGTTCAGATAGAAATACAGGGTTGACATTTGTAGTGGCCCAACAGACTTTCTCATTTTACAGTGGTATTTGCTGAACACTTTCAGGAAGCAAATGCTTTGCTTGAATCTAGGCTGAGCTCATTATAAGCCATGGTCCTTCAGAAGAACCGCTGCCTCGATCTCAATTACCCATCTGATAATAGGTTGCAAAGAATTATGTTCTTTTCCAGCACTGTGTCTTGCTATAAAAGGACCTAAACATGTGTTAGCTGAAGCTACGGTCAGTGCCCACTAAGGTGTCTACCCACTAGCAGATCTTATGTCTTGAGGTGCTCTGATCACAGGTAACACAACATCTGGAGAAAATGTCATTTCCTTAAGCTTTATAATCTCGAGTGTCATCCATTATTATGTCTTGTTTGGATTAGAAGCATGGGTGTCAAATGCATTTCCTGAATGTCCCTTTTGTATGAGGGCAAACTTCCTTGCTAAGATCTAAGGTGGAACAGATTTCTAACACAAGTGCCTTCCTGAACACTCATTTTTTCCCCAAGAGTTTTTTGTTAAATGACATAAAAGACAGTAATATTTTATCTTCAACATTTACCTTCAGGAATCAGAAAGCATCTGCCACAAAAACATTGGCATTTTTGGCTCTGCTGACAAGAAAATGGAGGCTACCAAACTCTCAGTGAGTGAATATACAAAATAACTTCTCAGCAAGTAAAAAAAAAAAAAAAAAGTAATAAAAAATTCAATGAAACCCCATACACATTGTGTACCAGGAACAATTTAAAAAATTGAGATTAACCACCAAATCCATCTGCACATCATCGCTACTGTTCCAGTGGCACTTGTTTAGTCTTCAAATACTAACCATATGCAAAGACTTACTTCTTGAAAATCTGTTATTAGGCAGGTCATATTAATGCAAAATAGTTTTACAAACAATTAAAAGATATTTGCTACCAAGTAACAGACATAAAGTAGCCAAAATTAATTAAGGTGCACTAAGTGTATGGAGACCAATGACATCCAAAAGAAAATATTTTATTCAGATTCCTCATAGAAAAGGGGGGTTGGGGGGGAATAATGATTAAAACCGGATTCTGAAATCACCATATGTAACTATCGTCATTTACTTTCAAACAAGAACTTGGGGACTTCTGTAAGACTACATCAACTTAAGTTTGATTCCTAACCACAGATGCATAGTCTTCTGTGCCAGGCCTAAAGTGAGACACTGAAGAAACCCCAAGAGCCAAAAAAACATTTGAGCAGCCACCAAAAAAAAGCACAATGTCACACAACCAGATACTATCACTCTCAATTATGCCATTCAGATATATTAATCATCCACTGTACTTGCTCTGGAAATAGCTACATGATTTCTTCTTTCTTTCTGTATTACCAATGCCAATGCTCATGAGCAGCTCCTCTGGAAATAGGTTGTGGGTATTTTAAAAGCCTCTGTAGCTGCCTAGATTGGGTAAATTAAGTAAGTACAGTCCCTACTAAATTATTGCCAGAAATTAACAAATGGATATTTTCTAAACAATAGTTTAAAACCTCCTCAGCTATATAAAGGCCATATGTTTTAATCCCATGTAAAAAGATAGGGGGTTTTTAATAATCAAACTTAATCTCCTTTCCATCTCATGGAGCAGTAGGTGGGGCAGTGCTACTTCTTTATGCAATTACTAATAGATTGCAGGGATCCTTAGCCAACAGTAGTACTGGGTACAAATACTATATGGTATGTTCATTACACTTAAACAATCAGTAGCTAACCTAAAATAAAAAGCAGAACAAAACAAAACAAAACAAAAACCCCTACTTACTTTTAAATGATGCTTTGGCTCTATTATGATACTGAGGTTCTCTGGAAGGATCTTCTCCCATCTGCACTGACACTTAAGGTTCTCGCCACTTGGAAGGACTGAGGTGGTATGATGTTACGAATGAGCAATCTTTACCTCAGAAAAGCAAGATCTGTCTCACACTCATTAGTTCACATAAAGGACAACTTATTCACATAAACTTTATGAACAACTTGTTCATAAAGCTGCAAACATTTTGCCATGTAATCTTTGTGTGAACTCCCCAACACTACAAAGCACTACATCCAGAATACTGCAGCAATACGAGAGTCCTTTCAAACCATCAAGATGTGACAGCTATTAGAAACTACGATTTCTTACATTTCTAACATGATTGTGTCCAGATTTATCACTGATCTCCAGGCTACACCACTCCAGTGACCAGTTACTAACAACTGCCCACTGCTGCCATTTTTATGTATGCAAAAAAACCTTCTTCCAAATTCAGATATAGTTGTAGAAAGTCTCAGATTAGAGCGTCAGATGCTCACCCTCACTTGAAAATCAGAAATCACCACACTGTTTCACCACACTGTTGCTAGACCAGCAAAAATATCAGTGCACAGAGTGTCACCCCCGACAGCACACACCAATTTCATAGCACCTGAACACACCCAGCTCTCTCTGCCTGGAGTGGACAGAGCTGTCTCACACCTCCTCCTGCCTGCAGATCTTGGTGTGTGGCTGTCAATGGAGGATGGGGAGAAGCGAGTACAGATGTCTTCATGGGAAATTACTGCTCACCCCATGACCCTCAGCCCACCACCTAAACCACGCACTTCACGACTGCTCTCCCATTAAGCATTAACTCAACCAGTTCAGCTGTGTTGCACAGCCAGTCAAATATTTACAAGGGCTAGATTATTCTCACCATTTCAGTATAAAGACAAAGTCCAAAATTTCATTCTCTGCTTTGCATACCTAGAAGTTACAATACTGAGGCTTTGAGACTTGCAACACAACGTTGTTGAAAAGAAAAATCCCAACAGGAAAACTAAGAGGGACTCGGCACATACCATACACAAAATATTGGCACCATATACAGTGCTGGCAAGTGGAGCAGCATGAGTGTTGTCAAGGTGTACAGTAAGTAAAATCAAGCTCCTAGAGCTATTCGAACCTCACCTGAACATCAACTTTCCCTTTGTGAAACTTGTCTCTAGGTCATTTTATGGTAAAGACACAAACTGCGCTTTCAAGGATCTCGACAGCTTTATCCCCCTCACCATTCTCACCAGCCTTTTGAGAGTTTCCCTCTACAGCCGCATTCTGTTTCAGGGATTCAACCTTTCAACTGAAGCATACGAGATCACTTATACTCTTGAACCGGTGGAGCTGCCAGCCTCCCCTTTGTTGCAACCAGATTTACATTTGAATGGCGGTGGGAAGCAGAGTCTTTCAAGGAAAGGCTGGTGGGGGAGACGATTTACTTGCCAGCATCCTATTCTCAAATCACGTTCATCTACCAGCTTAGCTTCTGCAGTTCACAAAACTACACTAACGTTATCATATCACTAGTTTGTAAGGAGTTTGTTGTGAGGTGACTTTTATGACCGAAGTAGCAATTTGAGTTTACTTCTGAAAGGATCTTTATATACGTTCATATGTGAAAGTAATTTCAAGCCTAAATGTGGATGTTCACATTAATTTAAGTTATCCCAGAGTAAGTGATTTAATCATTCCACAAAGCTTCCCTCTTTTTACATGTGCATTTTTTGTCATTCACTTAATCTATGACTTTTTAGTTATTTCCTATTACAGCCCTGCACTGCCATGCACCTCATAACACATCCGATTTCTTCTGCAGTTTTTCAAGAAAGACACTGCATTTGAAAAAGAGTAACAAAGTCTACTCCAGTTTAATAGCCAGTGACATGCTGGCTTTGGCCTTCCACCTAAACATTTACACAGGTAGCACCTCCCTGGTGCATTTCTGTTCCTCATTTTCAAACTGGTAGATAACTAGTGATTTGCTTCAGGCTAAGTCAGCAGTTACCAGGCAGTACTGTATTGCTGCCTTTCAAACAGCGTCACACGCTTGCAAATCCACACGAGGTTTTTGTTTGCTTGCTTGTCTTGTAAGCATAAGGCCACCTATCTCCAAACAAAAAATAATAGCACCCTAAGTAAAAAAGTTGGCAAATGCTAGTCTCTGTCATAGAGAAAGACCTATAAAGAACATTTTTTTCTGTTTTTAAAATGCTGTTGGGGGTTCTGATTTGTTCTCCTGCATTCTGAATTGGCCACACACAGAGAGCATGGCCTGCAGAGTGCAGCAAGGAAAAGGCTAGCACTCTCCAAAGCCAGTGGCAAACCACAGTCCCCATGAAAACCACATGTGCTGGAGACCAAATATTTTGTATTTTGCTTACTGCTAATAAAGCTGATTCACTTCATTAAAAGCAGCTTATCATTTTATCTGCTCACTCTGATTAATTAACTTCTGCTTAAAATGAATGAGGAGTTGATTTGAGGATTCTATTAATGTGACATCCATGAACCACCACTTGTATAATTCCATCCTTTTTCGTTTATTCTCCACCATCTCCATACCAACATTTGTCTTATGAGGCCATACAAATTGACACCTCCAGTACTCTTTGTGCACACCATAAACACTTTTCTAGAGAGAGGCTGAGAAAGAAAAGGTTCCACAGCCCAAAACTCATCCAAGACTCAATTTCTCTGTTGGAATATATAGATGGATATAATCTACTACTTGCTGTAGTTACAATCACAAGCTTGGAAAGAAACAGCATGGAAAGAAAAGGAAGCCAGGGAAATACACTAGCTTGCTTGGAACAGGCAGGGGATGTGGGAAAATTGTACCATTAATAAATACAATTAATTTGTCTTTCCAGAATAAAATTATTTTAAATATGAAGCACAAACAGCAATCAGCTCCATCATAAACCTGACTTAGAGAACAAGGAACTTTCTATCAAGCCAAATACCATGTGCTGTATATGAATAAAGACAGCTTCTGCTACAGTATATGCCTACAGATTTCACAGTTGCACATTACTGCCAAAATCTCAGTTTCTAGCAGCAAAAGACGTATGTTGCCATTCTTTAGCCAAGCATCTGAAGACTGAAATATACCCTAGCTGCTCATTTTGCTGGCAAACAGTGCTTCACTTCATATACCAAATTTTAATCTCTAATCAACAGGCTTGATGAATGTCACAAATACACAAAGGTGTCCAGGAAAAAAAGCACCAACAAAAGCATCAACATTAAAAACCACACACACAAAACAAACAAAAAAACCCACACCAAAATACAAACAACACAAAACCTCAAAACACCCACCTTCCTTGATTCTTCCTTTATCTTTGAAAAGTTAAGCATCCCTTCTTTTGCTATAACACCCACAGACAGAAAGATCATTAGACTTAAAAGTCTAACAAATTCATCATTTGAGGGAGGAATGGAAGAGAAAAAGGTGAGAAGAACGGGAAATTAAAGTTCTTGGGTCATCCTAACATTTAAGTCTAAATTCCTGTTCAGTTGTGGGAAACCCTTGGCAGATTATTACCAAGTGACTGGAAATTGTATTTATGTTACATGCAATTTAAGATGGCTCAGGAGAAGAGCACATGACTTAGACTATAAGCACAAGACTGAAATGCATGGTCCAGCCAGTCAAGGCTGTATATAGGAAAGCACCAAGGGAAGATCTGGTTTACATCACACAGCAGGGCAGTAAGTGACCATGAGCCACTGATGCACTTCATCTGGCTTGTAAGGTCATCAGCACCATATCAAAAATGTTTCAGACTGTATGTTACAAAGCACTTGCCAGTATAAACAGCCAACAGAAATCTGCACATTATTTTCTAGACTAAATTTCTTTATAACACAAGGCTTCCTGAAGGATCAAATATATTTTGTTCTGCAGCTGAGAAGATGTTAGTGGAGCTCCCTGCTATAACCTGGGCTAACTGAACAGGAGTTTTCCCATGGGGTAAGGATAAAAGGCACAGGACACGATCCCTGCCACTGCCACCTGAGCTAAGTAGCACTCAGTCCTCTCAACAACCCAGGCAGCACCACATTTTCTAGACTTTAAACCACAAGTATGCCAGACACAGCAGAAGAGAAACAGAGCGAGGAAACAAGCTTTTGAAACATCAACTCGTAATTTTTAGTTTCTAATACAAAATACTTGTTTTAGGAAAAAGTTTAGGTTTAATTTTTGTTATTAATTTTTTTTAATGGGAAAATTGTTGAAGCCTGCAAGGAATTCACAGGCATCTTTGCATAGCTGATGGAGAAATAGTATGCACCTGGATGGGTCATTCCCTTGCAGAAGAGGACAGTCATCACTGGTAAGGATATCAGGCAACAAACCAGATCATTTTCCATTGCTAACTTCAACAAGAACTTTCAGATTTGATCTGGGCCTTCTAGCTTTCTTTCTGACAGATGGGTAGTGTAAGCAAAAGCAAAATACCAAAACCTGCCACTTACACTAATAAGCCAAAAACTCCTTACTGCAGACTGTCGGTTTGTACTCCCAGCGCTCTTTATCAGTCACCACAAGTCACTTAAGGCAGAGCTCCTCCTAAAATGCCTGCAAAGCTCCAGAGAGCATAAGACAATTCAATGCTCAGGGCAATTACTTACACACCAGGAGTGATGGTGCACAGACATCTGGCCTCCAGAAGCATCCCTCCAGAAGCATCCCTTCAACCCCGGGAGTGAATGCAAAGAGGAGTCGACCAATGACCTAACTGCAGTTCACTAGGGCTGTGAAGCAGGGCTCCAGTACCAGGGAACACTCCACACAGGACTTACTCTTAAATTAGTAAATTCAGTTTTATATTCATAAGTAGGTCTGTAAACCTTAAACACAAAGACCATGAAAACTCCACTGCATTAAGAACAACTAAGCCAGGAAGACCATAAATGCTGAAACTGGAGGAAAGCCAAGTGACCCAGAGATAGTTGTACTAACACTGAAGAACTGAAGAGTTTTAACAACAAATGGTCATTGCCACACTACACTACCAGGGAATGACAGTACCTTCTAGCCCTCCATACAAACAGATACCCTGAGGCAAGCCCTTGCAGTCTTTTCACCACCTCTCCCCGCAACCCTTATCACTTAAACACTTCAAGTCTCCGAGAAGGGCTGCCCCAGACAACTGAAAGGATAAGAAAATCACAGTTCTTACTGTTTTAACCTAACTAATTGTGCCTAGGTATGCCAGATTTTTATTCTGCTTCTCAGACCTTGTATATGAAATAAGTGATTTAAGAAGTTAATTTCAGCTCTGAATTCTCTGCTTACTGTGCATTTTAAACTGTAACAAATGTTCCAAACCATCCTTTTGGATGTACAACATAAGCATTTAGATTTCTAATTATTTTCATTTTATTTTTCAACACTGCATAGGGAACAGATTCTAAACATAAATTTATCTGGAAAATGCACTGCTGGGATGGAAATTGTTTTTCTTCTCCAATAAAGTTTTTGAGATTTAAATCTTCACAATATTGGAATAAAATATTTAAACCTGTAACCTCCATGGAATGAAAATCAGAAAAGTATCAAAAGTTTCATTAAAATACCAGGGAGCATGGACTTATTGCTAACATCAAGTTAATTAAGTACTTTCAGGCCTTAAGCAGTGGTAGAGACCTGATTTAAACTGAAAAGGTTACAGCTTTGCAAACTGAGGGCTCTTGCAGAACCTTCCACCCTCTCATAAGGTGCAATATAGCTTTGACAGACACTTTGTATTATTGAATGTAGTCAGTGAATGAGAAATCCTAACCCCAAATTCATCTCAACAGACATGTGGGGAAAAAACCCTCCAAGACTTGAAGCAAGAGAATTACAAACAGGGTAAGCTTTCCACTGACAAGTCATTACAGGCATGCTGCTTAACATACACACTGTCATGTACCTGAAGTCTTAGCTAGCAGCAGTATAACCTTTCCCTTGGAGATGGTTCAGGTTAGTGCAAATAAGACAGAGGAAAATAGGGGGAAATAATGAGGGGGGAAAAAACCATTCTAATTTCACCATTCTAGATGCACTGGCAAGAAACACAGCTTCTGAAAGAATCTGAACAGACGTATGTTTGCTCTTTCAAAGAACAAAGCAAAAAGAAAAGAAAGAAAATGAAACAAAAAGCCAAAACCCCATCAAACACAAAACCACCTACCAAACCAAATCACAATCATCACATACACACAAAAACAATAACCAAAACCAGCCAGCCAAACAAACAAAAAAACTCCACAATCCAAAGCCCCAAACAAACAAACAAACAACAACAACAAAACAACACACACCAAAAAAAGGCATTTTTTGCCCAAACTTAGAGGAAAATGTGGAGGAAAGCACAGCATTGAAGTCAGAAGACAAAATACAACAAACTGTGGGTCACTAAGCCAGCCTGATCTTTTGTTGCCTTGGCCCCGCCCTGCCTCTCCCCTCCTTTCTGTCCCCCTGCAACACTTCCAGTCTGGGAAAGAGTATACGCTTTTCCCTCCACCTTTCCTGAACCAGTTTTAGTCCCACACATGGGCAGGAATTTCCTTTTGCTTTGCTTCTCAAATTTCACTATCGCATCCAGCCTCTCCTCCCAGAGCTTTTCACCCTGAGGAACACTGTCCGTATGACTGCATTTGATAACGCAGACTCTGCTGCTTAAATACCATACATTTGCAGACAGTTAAAGCATGTTTTACAAAGGTACCATAAAAGAGTTTAACAACATGGATTTCCTGGGTGCACAGGTCACTGCAGCAGTTGGAAAGGGACCCTGTCCAACAGAGCAACAGTATCCCTCTGCTCCCAAGGAAAGACAGAAGTGCACAGAGAAGTGTTTTGTGCTGGAGCTGTTCCCAAACCACAGCTTTGGAAGGACAATCCCTCTGACGTGTTGCAACTCAGGAAGCACATGCAGAGGAAGGAGGAGGGGTAAAGCAGGCAAAGACTCCCCTCCAAATTTCCAGTGCCATGAAAAAGGGACAAACGGATGAATCTAGCAAGAGGGACATGGTGGTGGGTTGTGCACAGTCTATCAGTTGACCCTATGAATTGAGCCAAGGCACTTGTCTCCACTGCACACACTGTCTAAGATGTGTGCTGGGAGGGAGACAATAACAATAATTGATGTCCATGATCCTGCAAACCAGCTTGCAAAGCTTGTGCTTCCCTCAACCCCCCAACCTAGAGAGTTCGAAGGCATTCAGAAACTGTACAATAACTCGGCTGGAGCTATGAATCTTAATAGCAGCTTTCCTCCACACCTGCAGCTCAGCCAAGCCTCCCATGTCTCAGTGTGCCCCAAAATTCTGTGTTTCAAAGAAATTTTAGAGCCTTCATTTGTCTGGGAGAAAACAGGTTCAGAGGCCTTCTGTGGGGCCCTCTCAGCATGCCACAGCGTCAGTGGCAGAGGCAATGCCTGCCTGCAACAACACAGGCAGCTGCATTATTTAGTCTGGCACCAAAGAGAAAAGCTATCATCTATTTTAAAGTTAGATACAGGGAACCAGCTGGGGACCAGCGATTGCCATTTTTGAAGTGCAAGAAGAGGAGTGTAACCAGCCTTTCCATAGTAACAAAGATTAGCCGCCTGGAGTCTGACACTCCTCCTGCATTAAAAGACAGGAGACAAAGAGATAGACAGGTAATTACACAGAAGGAGCCCTGGGGAAATTGCAAACTCCTTGAGAACCCCTTAGCTGGTCTGTATGTTTTTTCTTGTCTCTGCTTTAGCTGAAAGTTTCCAAGAAACACTTGCCTATTGGGTCATTAGCTTTATTGCAGAAGGTAGCCAGGCAGCTGGTAGGGGCTGTTTCCATAAAGACTTAGCTTGCCTCCCCACCATCAAGAATGAGATGGAGACAGAGAAAGAGAAGGCACATTACCTATCTGCAGACTATCCTTGGTAAGTTACCATACTTAGTCAATCTGAGGAGTCTGACAATCGAACTTTGACAAATCTCACTGGGGCAATTTAAGACATTATTACAGTGCAATGTCTTCCCAAACCCTTCACAAAGGTTAGTGCCACAGAGCAAA
This sequence comes from Picus viridis, assembly GCA_033816785.1. Taxonomy (NCBI): domain Eukaryota; kingdom Metazoa; phylum Chordata; class Aves; order Piciformes; family Picidae; genus Picus; species Picus viridis. The sequence goes on from CM066586.1 coordinate 27,024,351, forward strand.
CCTAGCAAAAAATATTTGTATCACACATTAGGCTCATAGCCTTCAGAGCCTATAATTTAGCATAAACCCCTTCCCAGTCCTGGTTTAAGACAAGACATCAACTGTAAAGTGGAATGGCTGAGGTCTGGACATTACATATTGCCTCCACTACAAGGTGCATGAACGTCTATCACAAAGATGGAATGAGAAATGACATCTCAAAGCACCGTAGCCAGTTCCTACGCAAATACAAATCTAAACATTAAGTTTTGTCACTAAAACATATATGCAATTTGTCTAGCAACTGAGTTGCGTCTACTCATGCAGCTCAGGATGCTCTACGAATCACAGCACTGATTTTTTTGTACTTTTTACATCCTGACACTTAAATTGAATGTCTCAGAGTGTAAAGACAGCCATGGATTACATGTGGAACACATCACAAGAAAACTACAAAATCTAATTGCTTAGAAGTATTACAAGAAAGGCATGGCATTTAAACTCTCACCTACCACATTTTGCGCTTCTGTCCAAAACTAAAAAAAGACTGGAGGGGTGAAGAATTGCCACATGTAGAGCAAGAAGCTTTCGTCTGCATCACACTTAAGACAATCCACGTTAACCAGAAGACTTGCCTCAACTCTAGGTAGACAAGCTTGTTCTAACATCAACCTCCTTTTCAGAAGGAGTTGAGCAGGCAAGACACCTCAGAAAGCAGATAACAATTACCTCTTACCTTTCTGAAGAGGCCGCCGCCAATTAGCACATTCCTGGAGCTTCCAATTCAGGCAAGAAGAAGTGGGGGGGGGCGGGGAGGAGGGAAGGAGCAGGAAGTTGTTTTCCTCCTCAGCACAACAGAATTTCCTAAGGGGTGGGAACAAAAGAAACAAGTATTAGCTTTCTTAGTTTTTTAGAAGAGGCTACAGATTACAACTCCTTGCAAGAACTACTGTGCCTCTTCTTCTCCTGTTCCAAGGTACCAACTTGACCTGTCCTGTATTTTCTTCTTCTATTATTACCTTATCAAAAAATGGAATACGATCAAGTCACATACTACTGCGAAAGACAAAGATGGATTCATGTCAGAATGGGATAAAGCCCCATGCTAGAACAGGATGAAGAACCCATTGTAAAGTATTCTCAAGCACTCATTCTATTAACTAAATATGCTTCAGCCAAGCTCACACCCACTTCTGCAAAAATTTAAATGAGCCACATTTATTATCAAAATAGTTGGCAGAAAGCAAACTCCAACATGCATACTGAACATACAGGTATATTCTGGCATTGAAGTGCTTAAGTACTCTTCCCTGCAAGGATCATACCTAGAATTATGAGGCATATACAACTAACCATAACTTGAATTTAAGACAGCTTTTTTTTTTTCCTTAAGACAACCTATGCTAGGTATATTGAATCTTTCAGTAATAATAGTAGAAAAACATATCAGAATGAATGGAATGGAATCAAAAGGTCTTTCTTGTGACTAAAGATACCATTTAGAAATCCAGCTTCACACCCATGAAACCATAATCCCTTACCTCAGACCATGCATGTCTCTCTGCCCTACTCCTAAAATTCATTTAAAGAGACTTTGAGACATCCAGATTTAATGGGGCCCTCCCTACCTCCACAGTACCTGCCTCTGATGAAAGGCAGGAAAATCAAGTAGAAAATTATTTTAAAGGGTGCATTCAAAACATTAACATATTTGAGGAAATGGCAATCAAGGTTTTCCATGGGGAATGAGCAAAGGGAAACACGTCCAGTCTGTTCTCCATCACTTTTCTCTATGAGTGGAAGCCAAAAACATCTCTACCCTTTTCTGTCCCATTTAAAAGCTGAATGCAAATTCTCAAAGATAAAAAAGTCTACGCTACCTTACATTTCCCCACACACCTCTACCATCTCTCAGAAAGATAACTGCATGCTAACAGCATGCAACTGCATTTGGATCCTAGTCTCCCTAAAGAAATTTTATACAAGAGGCTCCAACAGCTAGGAACAACATAAAAGGTAGCACTTCCATTGCGGCATCTCCCTCAAAGCCAACCACGTCTGTCCAATTCTAAATGGCCACAGTTCCTGCATTTCTCTAGGGGACAAAAGCTCTCTTCTTCTCTCCACCCTGTCAGCAAGATTTAAAGCTGCAAGAATAATTCTGTCTAGATTCCCCTCTAGATAGGCAATGATTTAAAGAATTCATGAAGTAACAGTGGCAGTGCAAATAAACAATGAAAAACTAAATAAAGATCACAGAAGAAGACACAAAGAAAATGTGCACTACAGAGAGAAAGAAATATCTTCTGGCTTGTTATATTTACCTGTAAATAGGCCTAGCAATAATCTGACAATGCAAAAGAATGGATCCAGACACAAAAAGGTACCTGATTGAAAAATCTGCCTCCCCAACAGTAAACCTTCCCAAACTGTTTAATTCAACTTTCTCTTACACCACTCAGTCACATTTCTGCTTTCTGTCAGATTTCAGCCCTCATGTACTAAATTGATGCAAAGAAACTTAATCTAACAGCTGCAGCACTCAAATTGTTACACTTTTTAAGAGGGAAACTGTGGGGATGGGAGAAGAAATGAACCTTAGTGAATTGCTCCTGACACGTGTACGTCCCAAGGCTATGTGCTAATCAATACTTACTGAACAGCTCAACACAGCCTGGGTTGCAAAAACCTACACACACAAAACTAGTTTCGTGTCCCTAAATCAAATGCATCATTTGCTTTTCTTTTCATTAAATCAAAAGGATGCTTTAAGTGTCATTTTTCTTCCTGCTAAGAGATGCTCCCCACAAATGTCAGGTGAAGTCTGCTAAGAATTTGATATATTGGTTACATTTCAAGTGCATAACAATTTTACGTTTTCATCCTTTTACTGATAGGAGAAAGAATTTAAATCAGATGTACAAGATTTGAAGGAAGTATATTTTTTAATCAAACATAAAATCAAGAGGTGGCAAAAAGGCCAAGTGCAAAACACAAAAAAATTTTAACATCATTCTTGGGAAGAGAAAAATCTCTCAGAAGCGTGACTTACGGATGTAGCTTTGACTCAACATCACTTTCACCATGGAAGATGAGATTGCCCCATTCTCAAATTCCCAGGGGAAAAAAAAACAACAGCACTGCAAAAACAACACACCAACATAAAATGAAGTGAAATAATGCATTACCAAGAAAGTCAGATTGTAATTGGAGAAACCTAGCAAAATGACTTAGTACACCAAAAGAACTGACTAGATTTCTGGCAGAGCCAGAACTAATTTGTAGAAGAAAAACATCAAAATGTTTTGGCTATACAGCCACTGCAGGAAGGAAACAAACAGAAAGCTGCTAAATAAATACTGTATGGAAACCCAACTCATTGTTGACATCAACATTAGATAAATGAAGAGGCATAAGACAAACATCCTCAGATGGTGTGTGAGTCAACTTCTACATTGGATTTAGCAGAGGTGCTTTCATACATCAAGCTTAATAAAAATAATTTTCTATTTCACCAGCCAGATCTGGGTTTTCACTAAATCTCACACTATGCATGACAGTTCTAGACAGTACCTGAGCTGAAGACTGAAACCTAGACCAGAGCTTCTGAAACGTGATTTTGGTTAAAAATTAACTTTTCTTTCTGAATGATCAGTGCCAGGTTTATTCCTGCTGCTATGAAAATAAATTTCCCAGATATTACCCAAATCTAACCCACTTTCCATAGTTAAATGCAAAGATCATGCATGTCATTTTGCAGGATCTAGTTCTTCATTTCATTGATCCAGAGACTTTTTAAGTTCAGGAAATATCAAGTTTTAGAAAAGTAACTCCCCCTCCCTTCCAATCTGCACTGCATCTTATCCTGTCTAACCCCTACCAGAAGCACCCATCAGCACTTTGGGGATCTCCTTTTGTTAAAGGAAGCCTCCATTATATACAACCAACCTGGATGTATTTCTAGAGTATTGGATTTTCTACCTCTATGATGTTTATTACTTCTATTACAACAAGAGCTAGAGAAAGGAATGTGATCAAAGCATTGCTGCACGTATTAGATTATTTGCCAAAACATGTTGGTAACATTAGGCAAAATAGGGTTTAAAGAGGGGGACAGTACATCATTACAACCTCACACAATTTAGAGGGAAAAGTTCTTCAATCTGCTTTTAACAAACAGGTACTTTCCTTCAGGGGAATTATATGTTCGCTTTTGTCCACTAATAGAATTAGGTCAAGTTTATATCATAGTAAAAAAATAACTTACTCTGAACCATCATCATGAAACTGGGAAAAGGAGACCATTTTCCATATACATTCTTGTACTACCTGTAGTTAAAACATTTCTCAGAACAGTACCAGAAGTATCTTTTGCATACCTTAGTAAAATATATTATAGTCTCTCTACCAGTAACAGCAGTGGCACCTCCTGCACATTTTTGGCACCCTCCCTTAACTGTCAGGGCAGGACTCTAAATCCTGTGTTTTAAAGCCAGGAACCTCACCTCCCTCTGCAGCAGGGTAAGCACTTCCACCACAAACAACTGTACTGAAGTTATTGGTGAACAAACTTCTCCAAACATAAATACTGTTTTCCCAGAACCGTATCAGCACAAAGATAGGAAGCTCTTCTCAAGTACCTATTACAAATAGCCAAAAAGTTATCAAGATAGTGTTGCAGAAGTGCAAAGGGTAAAGAGTGAATGAAAACAGATCTCCTAAATAAATTTTCCTTTGATTTGCCCACATCTTAGTGAAGTCATGTGATGTACCCATCAACGAATGTCTAACTACAACACTCTGTGCTTTACCTACATGAAATGTACTTCTAAACAAGATGCATGCTTTTTATTAATTTGAACTACCTTTAATTCAAATGCATTGTATTTCTGTATCTTTATTTAGAGGTGCTTGCACAATTCTTTTCTGCAGCTTAAATGCTATACCTGTCTGGTTTTCCCCATCTGCTTTCCCTGGACCCTGGAAAAAGTTCTTCACAAACTGGCATTTGTCCATGTGAAAATCCAAGTTTACAGGAGCACTATTCATATTGATGCATTTAGATAATATGCTTATTAAAACATACCAACTTATGCAGCATGCTTACTTACCAGTTTAAATGCAACAGCCACCAATCATGAAAAAAAATTACATTTTCTCTTAATCACCAAAAAAATGCACATACCTAGCCTAAGTAAGATTTTATTCCTCATTATTTTACATGCAAAGCCTTGAGGATCAAATCCAGTGCACCCAAGCACAATGGAAGATGCTCATCACTTAAAATGTGGTGCCTTCCCAAGAAACAAGAAGGAAGCAATCCTTTCTCTAAAAGTCACCCTCTTCAAACTTCTCCAAATGACTTATGTGACACAATACTAATAAACTAATTTAAACAGCAGTGTTATGGTGGGACTTGGGACCTAGAACATAAGGGTGTATGCTCATGAGCAACATCCTCCAGAGCATCCCATCTGGAGGGGTAGAGTAGGCCCCTACGGGTCACGGTGGGTGAGCCATGTGCTGACAACAGCCCAAAGGATAGAAGCACTGGGGAAGGGGCATAAAGAAACATTTTTTTCACAAGAACTATCTCCATCTCACAAGCTTGATTTCATATTTTTGTCTTAATTAAAAAGAGCACACACTTCATGTCTGAAATCTGTTATTTTTTTGAAGCTTGAATCATTCAGCCTATTAAACCCAAGCCTGTAATATGGGTGTTATTTCTTAAAAACATACAATAAATGCATTAAATTATTGATAGTCATTAAACAGGAAAAAAATTAAACAGCTCTCAGCTTTTATCAATCATTAATAAAGTTTCTACTTGTGCATCTCACTGGGTTGCTATCATGTAACACAGAGCAAAGAGCAGAAATCCGGAAGGCATGAATTCAGTTTCTTTTGACACAGAGTAAAAATATTCTTGGCAGCAGGGGAGAGGCTAAAACATGAAGCAGAATGGCTGAAAGGAGGCTTCTGTCTTTTGTAGTAAATAGGTAGCAATGCAAGGGAGTAGCAATTTTAGGGACCAAGGCTCATCCACTTCCTCTCATCTCCTGTAAGGCCCAGTTACAATACTGTCAACCACCTTCAACACGCAGAAGCTTAAAGCAATTCCAGTCCCCCCCAATGATGTTTACAAATTTGATATATTTGAAATATAGTTTAATTCAAAGGCATAGGGGGTGAAGAGGGGAAGAAGCATTGAGGTCAATAGTAAAGCATCCAGCAGCTTGAGCAAGATGAAGATTTCACTCTGAGCTGCTTACCAGCTTGCAAGCCAGTAAAACAGATAATGTGTAGAAAAATCCAACTGTCAAACTGACAGTCTCAGCTCAGAAACACGACAGAGACTGAGAAAGTCTCTTGAAGCTATTGTGAACCTTTACTGGGCAAATTATGACTAGACATAATGTTTTTATCATCTCTGATTGACTCATGTCAATATGGGGAATCTGGAGACAGATGCCAGATGGTGGCACCTTGCCTGGCTGTGATATGCCAGCTACCAGTGAAAGGAAGTAAGATCCCTCTTTTGTCCATTTTATGCACAGACAGAAGACCAGCCTTACAAAGCTGCTCTCTCAACTTTCATCCCCTGCAATTTTATTGCAGCAAAGAGGGAACACAATCTTCAGCAACAAACTAGGTATGATTGCAACATGCAAAGACCTATCTGACCTACCTTTAGAGCAGCTAAGGTATAACTTCAGCTAAGGCTGAAGATGAGCCATAGCCATAAAAACATCAACATGGAATACTGAAACATCAGCTCTAGTCGCATGTTCAGTCAGTGAAATCTTAGCCTTGCAGCAGCCCTCCCACTGGAACCCAAATTAATTTGTTTTAAACTACCTTGCATTTGTTAAAATGAGCTGCAGTAACAGCTCTGGAGCACAGTGCAGACACATTCAAAGCCAAACACAATACCAAGAATTGTGCTAGACAGGCATACACACACCCAGAGCCCACTTCAAAAGTACTTGCAGGAAAAACTCCTCATAATCAAAGTGTTCTACTCCCCATAATGTCATAAATTCCTTACAAGAACACTTCTGTTTATGTAACAAGCTTCCAAATGTTAAAGATCTAGGGGAAAAGTACAGGAATAATCTGTCTGCTCCCAAAATCTAAGTCCTATGGAGCATTTTGCTTCCTGAAAATGACTTAAGGCAGCACTGAGCTGAGTAACTAGGTAATGCCAAATGTTGATGAGAAAGTAGCCAGGAAAAGTTGTTGTCACTGGAAAACATTTTCTAGCCTGACGGTTTATAGACAATAGTGTTTTAAAATACAAAGATATCTATTTCCAACCATCATTAATGCAAATCTATATCATATGTTAAATAAAGCTATTTAAGACCTGTTTGTATCTCATTATCCTGAGTCCCAAGGAAGTATTCTAAATAATAGAAGGAAGTATTTTAAATAATAATACAAAAGCTATTATATCACAGAATTGATTTCATGATATATCAACAAAGTAATTCACTATCATTTCAGTGTAATATTACTCTTTATCTATATACAGAATTCTAAGAATAATAGTCTGTATTACCATTGTAACACACAGCCACTATCAGCTTTCATGCAGGTCCAGGCATCAGCATCAAGGAAAATGGTCTGCTTTCATTTGTGCTCTTCACTCCTCAAGATTCATTTATGAAAAGTCCACGAAGTTCTGACACTGGTTTTAAGCACCTTCCCTGTAGAATCTGATGGAAATTACCTTTTTTTTTTTTTTTTTAAACCAAAAGTGTTAATTGCTTGTAACACATCCTTTTTCACAAATCCCACCCCCCTTTTTTTAAAAAAAAAGTATTTAATCCATCATTTTTTAAACTGCTCAAATTCACATCTCCTCCCCATCCCCCACCAGGAATGCACACTTCAAGAAGCTACCATTGCTATTAAATTCTGCTTAGGCTGTAAAGCACATTGGCCTTCCAATAACTTATCTGTACTTTTTATTTTGACAACACAATCTGAATCTCTATCTAAAGATGAGGTGGGAGTGTACGTGGGAGTGTACAAATACCTAGTATTTCCCCTTCCTAACCAAAAGCAAGGCTCGTTATAAGATAACATAGGCAAAGGCTGCAAAACAAATTTTCTCAGATGCTCAAAATATGAGTCTCATGAAAACAGCAGCTAAGTTTGATAGAAAGCAACTCTGCACTAGTAGTTAAAGCCTTTCAAAGACTCAGAGAAAAGAGAGACATCTTCTAGTACAGTATTGCACATTTAACTGAACTATCACAGACCTACACTTGTAGCTAAACTATTTGACTCCTGTTACTTCCAGAGACAGGACCTTTCTGTATTGGATGTTTGGGTCTCATGCAGGGGGATCTGCATACTCACCACTCACACCACCACCACCTCCCCCTTTATTCTTACAACCAGATTCTATGATAAAATTAACTTAAAATAACAATGCCAGACTGTTCAAGCACTACTAAAATGAGCTTTCAAACAGGTTTCCATCTCATAAATCAGGGAAAGTTACATGCATAACACAGAAAATTCATTATCAATATGCAGAGATCATTTGGCAATAATATCACTACAAGTAAAGACTTATGCAGTGGCACTATGAATTCAAAGAATTGCACATGTGGGACAGAACAGATGTTTAAAGACAATGGATTAGCTGTAGGTTTGCAAAATAAGCAAAAGACAACCAGCTTCAGGTGGTCATCCACTTGCCCCTGAACCAACACACTGTAGGCACAAGGAAGAGAATAGAGCACTAATGGTGGGTATTAACTTTCTGCTTCTGCTAGGAATGTAATTTCTATAATTTTCAGAACATCTGCTAATGAACCAAAGGGTCTATCAAGTTCATAGACATCAAAAATAGAAGACATTAAGCTACTGAAAATTTTTCATGCACCATGTTCAAAGAGTGCTAAGAACAGGATTATAGTTTTCTATATTGTATATGTATTTTCCAGTGTTTATTATATTAATGCTTCATATTCTTTTGTAATAATCTACATTTTAACTACTTCTGATATTTTAATATTTAAAAAAACAATCTATTGTTCTGATCAACAGTTCTGGTATTTCTTTGTGATAGGCTCCTGTTATCAGTGGTCAATTGCTGAGGCTCTGAATACTAGTCTCCCAGAAGTAGAATAAAGATCAATGAACCATAATTTTGATGTGCATCTATATGTGGCTGTATTTCCCTCCTCTAACACCTCTGCTTGTCCTGAAGCTCATGTGGTCACAAACTGCTCTTAATCAATACTTTTCCTCTGAAAATTCATCCAAGAAATAGTTTATTATTACAAGAAATTCATCCTCAGGAGCTTAATCAGAAACCAAAGCAGGGGACAAGCTGTCTCCAAAGGAGTCTTTACAAGTATCATCTCCTGAAAGAATTTCTTATTACTTACAATCCTGCTGTTCCTAACACAAAAGTATAGCTTCACGATGTGGATGCCTGACACAATTAATGAGTTACAGTAAATACTTCCTTGTTCCACCAAGTTCAGAGGCTTTTCCACAGCTCCTAATTGCCATGTGAATTATTTCCTTCTCAAATAACAAAACATTAAGTACTTTAAAATAGAATATGAATAAGTTGAGTGAGAAGAACTTAGTTAAGTAGTTGTGAAATTACAAACTAAACCAAGTATTTTCACAGTAGCTACAGCTATTTGTTAATGTAAAACAGAACTTGGATCCCAGTAAGAAGACTTCAAGTGAGCGTTTTCTGTGAATAAACAAAAATGCGGTCACAAAGTAAATTCAGGATCAAGGACAGAAATGGGTAACCAACATTAACAGTGAGACTCCGAAGTGCGTAACAGGTAGCCAACTGTCTTTCAGGCTGTAAATGGCAGCCACAGTAGGAATCCTTGATTTCTCCGGGCTTCATACAAGTCAGTTACAGTAACAAGGCTTACATGGCTGATCCTGCATCTCCCATTTGGTCCATCCTTATTTTCACATATCTGCAGTAATCTCTTACAAGTATCACCCTGAATTTATACCCTAAGAACTCCAAAACACATAACTGAACCACTGCATTTCACTGAAACTTACAAACAAAATCCCTAGCTATTTTCTATGATATCAACCTGGTCCTGGCTTCCTCAGCCAGCATTCCAACATACCTGCTACACACCCCACACTGTTGCAAAGGTCTCAGGCAGGTGGTGCAGGAAGAGTTGATGGCTTTGTCGCCAACATCTCTAAGATCAGTCTCAAATACAACATTTAAAAGCTGCATTAGCTACAGATGCTCTGTTTATGTTGTCTGCATGTCAGGAGACAAATCAGTGGCAAAGAGTTTTTAGACAAAAGACATGGGGAAATTTTTCAACACTACCTATGTGATTTGGAAGGCTAAATCTCACTATGACTAAATCATTTAGATACACTTTTTAAAAAGCTATTCCTGGCCTTTTGCTGTTATTCTATTAGAAGTAACTACACACTATTACCCTAAAATCTATGCACAAATATGACTTGTCAATAGTACTTTAAAAAGAAAAAAGAAAAGAAGTGCCATTTTTACTAGTCGGACTGTTAGAGAATTTCCCATCACACTGTGGAACGCATGCAAAGCTTCTCAGCAGCTTGTTCCACGACAATGGATTTACAAAGCAAGAACTGGGGATTATTTGATTCAGCATCTACTCAAGTGGCCAATTCCTTCAACAATCAATACTAATCAACAAGCTAAAGCCTTGTAAGAAAAATCAGACAGCATTTGAATCCTTCCTGCTGCAGCAAGCCAGACTCTGAGGTTTTGTGGTCCAACACAGACCCCTCAGACACCACAATTTTGGAAAATCAGTTTTATCTGGGATTTAAAATGCACCCTATTCTTCTTTCCAAATGCCAAAACACAAAGTTCACCTTTGCAATGAAATTCTGGGAAGAAAAATACATACGTACAAACAACGTGGGTCTAATATGTAGTTGTTACTTCACACTTCAGCTGTGCATAAAATACCTTGACATGAATATGGGGGAGAGGGATTCAAATAAGAGCAATGCATTTTAAAGCAAAACACACACAATTTTTTGATTACTATTATGAAGGATTTTGTTTTTTCCTATTGTTCTTATCTTTCACAGTGAGTTCAGATATTCTTAAGATATATGAATTACAGAGCTATGACACTCTACATGGGGAAAGTGTAGTAACAAAACTTTAATAACTTAAAAAAAAAAAACCACCTTTGTTGTCCTTAGGGGGAAAACAAACAAACAAAACAAACAAACAAACAAAACAAAACAAAACAAACACCAAACCACACCACAAACCCAAACCAAACAAAACCCCAAACCAAAAAACCCAACACAACCAAAATCCCACAGAAAAAGTATTACTTAGCTTAGGTTTTTTTAACTGATCTTTTTGTTCAGCTAAAGCCCATGTCCATTCATGCAATTACATTCTTTGGCATTGCATTAAAACAGAGACCTCGAGACCATCAAGCAGAACAGGGGGCCCCTGGCATCTGTTAAAACCATACATTCAACCTGTGTTCTAACAACGCTGTGAGCCCTCACTCATCTGTCTTTAAGGAGGAGAAAGTAGACAAATTTGGTTTGTTCTCTATTAAAAATGTAACTCCAAATCCCGTTGCAATTACTAAGTAATTCTTGGCACAGCTGTGCAAGAATGACCAAACCCAAAGAGAATAAACTAGCAGCAAGCCATACTGACTAGGTGGAAGGGGAGAGCCAGGAAGACAGTGTTTCCAGGGGCGTCGCACACTTTGATGATAGGATAGAAAAGGGATGATGTAACAATTCAGTAGACCAGAAAGGTCTGTCAGTGTTTATCAGAGGACAGCTTGTTTGGATAACAGGAAGCATATGACTTCAGGCTGTAGGACTAGCCAGATACAGAAGGAAGAGCACTAGGGTTTGGGGTTCCCAGAAAATAATTGAAGGAAAAGGGTGATCTGCTGCAGTAGACTGCTCTGCAGCACTAGGTATGGCAAATGGGAACAGCTGGGCAAACTGAAAGAAATGCCAACTTTCACAGAAATTCACCTTCAGATCCAGCAAAGTTTGATACAGTCACAAAACTAGGATTTGTTTTCTTTTGTTTTAAATAAATCAGAGCAAGTCAGATATATATTTAAGTTACTGTGAAAAATAAATTGAGATGTTAAAACCTCTATGCTGAGCCACTGCTAAACTGCTAACATACCCAATGCTCATTTCTGTGCCTTACTCTTCATCCACCAAAGCATACAGAAACCATTCCCAGCAGACAAGTCACTCCTTTTTAAGCCTGAAGACAAGTGAATATAAATGCATATACATTTTAGATATAGCCATGCTTTTAAAAGTTTCATATATAGCTATACTTTGTACCTATTCACATGCATTTTCCATATACATTTACATATAGTCACACTTGTTTATGCAGAAATAAAGCTCAATATTTTAAAAACTACCAAGTTTACAGTTTTTGCACTAAGCAATGATGATTAAAACCTGAATATTTCATAGTGGTGAATCAGAGTGCCAAGTCTCTAGGGACCAGAGTAATTTGAATTGGCATAAACAAATCTTTCCCAATCTTCTGCTGCTTCTGTAATGAGTTATGTTCCAGGCTTGCCAATCATATCTCAGAAGGTAGAGCCACTCTCCAGCTTTCTAGCTGTATTCACCACTCAAGTGCTGGGAAGGCTGTGCTTGCTTCCACATGTGCAACTGCTGCCATCTCACAACAGCAGCCCACCTGCAGTTTGCACCTCTTGCCAAAGCCATCCACATACTTCCTCAGCATTTTCCTGACCCAGGTCCCTGTGGAGCCAAGGGAGAAGCCTCAACCGACAAAGCCCATTCTCCCGTCAGCTTTTATCTTTCCAAATGACCAAATAAAATATTTTCTAGATCAGCAAAGGTGGTAAAAGAATGCAAACAAAGCACTTTCAGTCTCTGTACCCACATTTAAACCATCTGTCCTCTAGACCCAGATTGCGTGCCTTTTCACGCCAGCAGCTCTGCTGAGCTAGTCTCTGGAAGCCTTCTGATCTCAAATGTTAACACATTCCCCTGCAAGTTGAACCTCAAGAGAATAGAAGAAACAAGCTGCTATGCACAGATTAGAGCTGATGAGCAGTAGGTAATGACTGGAGCTATGTCAAATTATGGTTACAACTTTTTTTTGAAGGTACATATGGATTCACACAGTGAAGTTTCCTTTTGTGCTTACTGTGCAAATACCTGAACTTCAACCAAAACTCTGTCAAAAAAAACACTTGCAAGGACTTGCCTGAATGGCAGTGGAACCTTCTGGCAAACATGGGCACAGTTTTGCTTAGGGGATTCAAGTAAGAACACTTGCAGATAACTAAAAGGAATAGGAATTTAAACTGTAGACTACTAAACTCACTTTTTATCCCCCCAAAAATGAGATGACATTGTCAACCTACTATGTTGATGTATTCTTTCTACAGTTAATGAAGACATTAGAAATTTTGTTTCTACATGAATCAGCAGAGCCAAGACAAATTTGACTGATACTTAGTTCTGAATTTTTATTTATTTATTTATTTAATCTCTCTAGTTCTAAGACTCTAGTTCTAGAAGAACATTTTTACTTCTATCTTACATGATCTTATGCAGAAGAGTATTAAAACTGCTGACAAGACACTACTTCTAGCTGGCATCCTCACTCCTGTTAACCATCAATCAATTTATATTACTAGATTGCCATTGTTGATTTTGTGTTTTAGCTTTGTATTTAGCCATTTCTTAAGGATCCTTGCACAAAATCCAAGGTTCAAACACTAGGTCAAAGATCAGTGATGAAAAGAACCAAAGTGCATTGATTTGGTAAGATGTGACAGGTGTCACAGCATTACGAATACAGTGATTCCGTGTGGATGCATATCTAAGTACTATGGTTCCGTCAGCCGCAATTAGAAAAAAAAAGGGCTTTTTTACTCATTCTAACACCACCAATGTCAGCCTGTATAATCATTATATTGACCAGAGGAGTTATCAGCAATTTACGTTTTGTTCATGTACACAGAAATAAAAGAAAGGGGAACTTGTAATGGAAATTGCTAGAGGTAATAACCTAGTAATAGAAAGTCAACAGTATTTTTCCATTGTGTCAGCTCCCAGCACCTCAAAAGCTAACAGCTGTCCATTAATCCATCAGTCCTGAGGCCTCACAAGCTATCTCTACTCTTTGCAACTCTGGTTGCACAGATGGAGCAGGCAATAGTACCTCTCTAAAGGATTCATGTCTCTAGAAGTGTTTTCAGTCCCCTAAGAGAAATGGTCTTGCTCCAGCTTTTTTAATTATTATTTTAAACCCAGATATAGGACCGTTTCCTTGACCAAAATTTCAGAAGATGGAACTTTAGCAACACCCAGTGAGAAAGACTGAAACGCCTAAATAAATCAAAACCACACAGAACTTGCATTAAAAAGAGCTCTGTTGTCTGTTTCCCAGCTTCTATCTGTCCAGCAAATTGCAACCAATTAAGTCATTTGCAAGGAAAGGTTTTGTTTACAGCAATGCTGAAGAAAAACAAAAGAAAAGCTAAGAGTCATTAGTCCAATGTATTAGAATAATTAGTTCATCCACAAACACCACTGGAAATCGCCTTGGGTTCCTCTAAAGGCCTTTAGTTTTGTTGTTAGATGTAATTAAAGTAATCAAGAGTTCCTAACCAGATTCTGCAAGCATTAGGTTGGTTAAAATAGAGAAGATTTAAGAAACAATATAGTTTCTCACAACTCTTAAGCCTTTCCTTCCTATTTCATACTTAAAGTACAAAAGCTGATTTTGCAGTCACACTTTTAAAATATTTCTTTTTTACATTGACCATTAGTAGATTGGGTGTTCATTGTAGGATGTTTCCAACCTAAAAGCCTCACATATGTCAAAGAAAATCCAAGCTCACAACTCTAACACAGCATCTTACTGCAAGAATGCTAAAGCCAAAGCACAGTGTCTATACAGAAGCTAAAATTCATAGCCACACATCCATAAAGGTGAGCAAAGTAAGCTTTGCTCAACAGACAGAAGGTAACTGGACTAGCAACCCTAAAAAAATAATTTCAGAATTCATAATTTTGAAAGTGTAAGCCTAATGATGACCTTGAAGCTTTTACCATGCTTTCCCAAGTTTAAGGGGTTGCGCTTTTAAATGATTAAGATTTTAAGCTCCTGAGAAAACCTTTAATCAAAAATATGAATTAACAACTGCAAACAAGCTTTACTGTCCCTGCAAGGAAACTCTGTCGACACTGTTGAATACACAGGCACTTAAATTAACGTATCACATCACAAGCAAAATCCCTGCTGTAATGGAGCAAATCACTTTTTTTGACACTGACTTCACTAGAACCCAGATTGCAAGTTTTGGCTGCAAGTTTTCAAGGCCTCTGTTTTTGGTTTGTTTTTTTCTTATACTACCCTTTTAAAGCACAAGTAAGATGACTTTAAGAGAAAACACAACCTGTTAATTCTAACAGTGAAAATGTTCATCTAATGGTCATATCAGAAAATACTTTCTGAAAAGTCTAATCGTGACCACATGTAATTCCAACTGATTAAAGTGGGTCAGCCCATAATTTTATCAAGGGCTTAATTCACAGTGTTCTACAATCCATCAAAGCAACTGCATCTTTCTTGAAGAGTTTTCATCTGAAAGGGAGGCACAGGAAAGATGCAGAGACCTAATCACCATGATTAGCAACAGCCACCCAAGAAGTAAGCGTGCAGAACCAGGCACACACCTTACCGTCCTGCCCACACTGCTTCCCTTCATATTGCACTCATCTGTGCAACGTTAATAGTATCATACATATTGATGGCTGTCAGAATCCAGCGCTATATTTTACACTTTCCTAGACAGAATGTAATAATCTCTTGGATATGAACACAGCACATTTCAGGTAACCTTTACTGCTTTTCAGATTTTCCCGAAAGCAGATACTCAGATAACCGTAACTGAAGCAAGAAGGGTGGCTCCAGGATAAATTTTGTACTACCTGTGTGCTCTCCACACACTTTTTAATACAGACATATGTCCCTACCCTGCACACAAGAAAGCTCTGCAGTATATTAAAAGAACATACTTTTCAGAAGACTTTTTAACCCTGCTCAGAAACTTCCACGAATGTTATCTTAGAGTGCTGTAGCACCAGTAAACAGGTTGAGGGTCCCAAAGAAAAGCTAGCTTATTTAAGTAGGACAACATACTGTTTCAGATGGCAGTGGATTTAAAAAAAAGAAAAAGTACTTTGCCACAATGGTATTCCCTGAAATTAAGGGATAGCTGCAGAATTCAACATTCACTGGAAAGCTCTGCTGTGTGGATCAATAGCTAAAGGATTATATATGATAAATCAAACAAACCCTAAACAAACATAAAACACCCCACCCCCGTCGATCTTTTTCACAAGTAGCACTTTTAAGTAGACCCACCTAACTCCAGTCCTTGACTTTCTGCCAGAGACCTTTTGCTGTGTATTTCTCTCCTAAAAGTTAGAACAAGCTTGACAATAATTGTCAGATGGTACTTATCTGCACAACAAACTCAGTTACGAACCATCAATATTTATTAGATATAAATCTCAAGCCCTCTTGCAAGTTACAAGTTACATAAATTAATCTTGTTCAAGATACTCATCAACATATTTTCTAACTTGAACATCATTAAAACAGCATTCACCAAGTACCCCTTGTCATACTGAGCAGCTGTTGGCACTTAGCTTTTTTGCACCTTAATCTTATATTTGGCTAAGCTAACAAAATTAATATTCTAGCTTCCCTTCTATTCTCATACTTAAGTTCCAAGACAAAACTGTGTCAAGCTAAAAAATGTAAATAACAATTTATTAATAACAGGTAGAACTTGAACAGATTAGAGGAAAATAAAGCATTTGCAGTGTACAACACACTGGAGCCTGTTTGGAAAAAAAAAAAAAATGGAAAGAGCTTTCAATTACGATTTAACCCTTAGGATCGTGTGGAGTCTCTCCCCCTGGAGATAGTCAAAACCCACCTGGATGCATTCCTGTGTGATCTGGTAGAGGTGATCCTGCTCTGGCAGGGGGTGGACTAGATGATCTTTCGAGGTCCCTTTCCAACCCCTAACATGCTGTGATTCTGTGATCTTCCAAAGAAGAGCTATTCAAATATCTGAGGAAAAGTATAGCAAGTGGCACCTTTAGAAAGAAAGAATAGTTTTGTATAGTGCTCTTTAAAACTGCAGTATTGAACTGTAGAGTGATCTGATATTTTCATCACTAATTAAGTCATTACATGAAGAATGCAGAGCTGCAAATCAAATTCCCTGACTTCCCTTAAGCCCAAAACAAGACAGCATGATATCACAGATTCACAGAATGGTTTGGGTTGGAACAGACCTGACAGATCGGTTAGTTCCAAGCCCTCTGCCATAATCAGGGGACACCTTCTACAGGACCTGATTGCTCAAGGCCCCATTCAACCTGGCCTTGAAAAATTCCAGGGAGCCTCCACAATGTCTCTGGGAAGCCTGTGCCAGTGCCTCATCACCCTCTTGGGGAAAATTTTCTTCCTAATGTCTAATCTAAATCTAACTTTTTCCCATTTCAAGTCAATATCCCTCATCCCGTACTTCCGTAAAAAGTCCCTCTCCAGCTATCCTGCAGCCCCCGCCAAGTACTGGAAGGCCACTGTAAGGTCTCCCTGGAGCCTTCTCTTCTCCAGGTTGAACCCCAATTCTCTCAACCAGTCTTCACAGTGGAAGTGCTCCAGCACCTCTAACCATTTTCATGGCCCTCTTCTGGACCTGCTCTAACAGTTCCATGTCCTTCTTGTACTGTGGGTTCCAGAGCCATACACAGTATTCAAGGTGGGGTCTCACAAGAGCAGAGCACAGAGGGAGAATCACATCTCTCAACCGGCTGGCCACACGTCTTTTGCAGCTCAAGATACAGTTGGCCTTCTGGGCTGCCAGTGTACATTGCTGGCTCATGTTGAGCTTTTGATTAACCAGCACACCCAAGTCCTTCTCCTCACGACTGCTCTCTATCCATTCTCCACCCAGCCTGTATTTGTGCTTGGGACAGTCCTGATCCAGGTGCAGGACCATGCACTTGGCTTTGTTGGATTTCATGAAGTTGGCACTGGCCCACCTCTCAAACCTATCAAGGTCCCTCTGGATGGCATCCCTTCCCTCCAGCAAGCTAACCACACCACACCACACAGACTGGTGTCATTGGCAAACTTGCTGAGGGTGCTTTTCTGATCTGCTTCTAAAATTCTTATGCCACTAAAGATATTTGTATACCAACCTCCTGTTAGGAGGTACAGAGACTGCAATAAAAGCAAGCCAGCAGAACATCTGAGGGATTTTGGAGTTTCATCCAGCAGCTGATGATATTGAAGCATTTGGTCAATGTAAGACCTTTTCTCAGTAAGGACAAAATTAGTATGTGCTTCATTGAACTTAAGCTCTAACAGACTTAAAACTTGACTCGAAACTGGCTGAGTTAATAGTCACACAAACTAGATTTTAATACACTCCAGTTCTTTCTACCTACTCAGTTTTTAGAGTAAGCAAAACAGTTTCTCCTGTCTTTTTATAGGTAACCGCCATCTACATTCAACAACTTCCCCTGCTGATTTAATGTAAAAATGTTTTTGAAGAGAAGCACACACCCCCAGACAATCCCATACTTGGGATTTATCTCCAAGCATATGGCTCAAAGGCAACAATACTCCCTTCATTCTTCCCACCCAGCACAAAGGCTGCAATCTGTGAGAAGTTTCTTCCACAGGAAACAAATTCAATCAACCAAGTAAATTATTCTAAGCAGTTTTAAGAGAATCTAGGTAAGCTTTACTGGTTTAACAATCACAGTAAACCTTATTGAAGAAATAAATGCTAAGTTTCACCCAATGTATCTTCTGATGCCTGTAACTGAAATACCCTTAATGCACTCCTCCAAAACATCTGGAAATACAGTTCAGACACATGCACATATAGGCTCTTTTAAAACACTCTATGGAGGTATGTGGTGGCTGGAGAGCAACAGCATCATTTTGCAGTTCCAGAAAGCTCAGTGAAACAATTTAGACACCAAAGTTTTATATTCTGCTTATCAAGAATGATAATTTAGCAGCATTTCTCATTGCTGAAACACACAGAGAAAACTAAAGCTAGGTTACAACAATGATTAAATGATGTATTTTCAAAAGAGAAGCAAGACAAAGGCAACTGATTCCAGCCATTTCTCAGAGAAAATGGAAGTTTTTAAAGCTATGTCTCTTTACTTTTTTACTACTTTGTCTTTCCATCTCAAAAAGATAAGAGAATAAGTTGCAATTCAAGGCTAATTCAGTCTCTGATTAATTTGGAAACTTAATGGCCTTGATCCTATGTGTTTAAACTAATTTTTATTGTGTCTGATACTTCATGGATGTGTCCTGTTCTTGCTAATCTGGGTCAGCACATCTAGAAAAATTTTATTACTAGTATGGGGGCAAGAAATTTCAAATATCAGATCATCTGGTGACAATGCACCCAAGAGCAAATAGATGCATATAAAACAGCTGAGTTTATTCAAGGGATAGAAGCATTCTTCCCAAAAGATAAGTCCTTTCAGAGTCCTGCACACAGGCTGGCTTTTAAGCTTAGAATAGGAGATAAATATGTATAAATACAAAACTGTTTAATAGTTTTTTCTTAAATGCTGCACTCAAGAACTACATAAACAGAACAGAGACCCTCTTCACTCTTATACCTGGTTTCTAATTAGTTGTGGTTTACAGAATAGCACAGGTAGAGTAAGAGAGCATCAGACAGGTGTCCTGTTGGAGTAAGTTTGGTTTTCTTGATATTTCAGCCATTGCAGCTATCTCGCTGGCAGAGAATGTATTCAAGCCAATGAGATGCAAAACTTTGTACTCCACATATACTCTCAGCTTCTCTCATCAGCAACTACATGAAAAGTAGCTTCAAATTTACTTTAGTCTAAGAAATTTGAATTGGATACATATTAAGATGCAAGGATGCTCTCAACTGATTGGTATTATCTCAGCATATCAATGGGTCAGTACAGAGGCAAATCACTTTGCCTCTGAAGAAAAGTTTCTTTCTAAGATGTGACTGGTGGAAGACAGCTGAACAGTCACATGTTCATCAGTCCCATTACAAAACCACCAAAAGGCTTGGCACCACCTGCAATATTTCCAGGAAGTATGCCAGACATATTAATATGGACAGAAGTAACCAGATGAAGGAACACAGGCCAAGGCAATAGAAATACATGTTCTACATCACCTCTCATTAGACTTGTCTCAAAGGGATGATGTTCATTCCTTCCTATCACACAATAAGAAACTAAAACTTGTATACAATCATTACAGCTGTTGAAACCTGGGCTCCTGTTTACTGCTTTGCCCCATCATGCCTTGAACCTTATGAAAATATTCAAGTACTGTACACTGAAATTATTGCACTGTGCTGAAGCGTAACTTCGCATGCTCTGGGTCTAGACCTCATACATACATATATACAAGGACCTGAATGGTTCCATGAAAGAAAAAGCAAGAGGACAGGTACATGCATTCAGTCTAAGCTGAATTTCTTATTATGAACTGGACTCCATGGTTTCTTTCACGTAAAACTTAGCCAGCTGTAGGGTTTTATAAAGTGCCAGAGGAATGCATTTCCTGTTGTCTGAAAAACATCACTTCTGGAGCACATGAATGACAGTTTGTGTCAAGTTTCTACAATAAACTAAGAGGGCTGTCGAGTTAGATGGCATATTAGTTTGTCACTGGTAACAGGCAAAGCTGTGTGAGCAGATTAGACAATGCTACATAATTTAATAATTGTATCATCTATTGTACTTGACATTACCAGCTCTTCCTAGTGATTTCATCTGCCTGTGAGACTATGTGCCAGATGCAGAGGCTTTTCAGTAAAATGAATATTGTCTACCCATACACAAATACCACTGTTTAACCCATAAAAGGCAAGTTTCACTTTCTACACCCCAAAAAAGAAACAAAAGCAAACAAACAAAACCAACAAACAAATAAGCAAAACCTCTAACTTTGGAAACTAGCATACACGGCTAGTTCAAACCAGCCTTCTAAAAGGTTAATGTGCAATGAGATCTATTTAGGCAATTCTACTCATATTAAAATATAAAACCTGTACTTACAGACCTTTAATCAAATTCACAGAAGCAAAGCCTTAAATGCTGACCCTCTGCAGGGAATGAAGTATAGACAGGAATTGAAAGGTCAGAGATAAAGGGGAAAGAATTTAAAATCACACCATACCAAAAAGCTCTGACAGCATCATTTCAAGAAACTCAAATACCGAGAGGGCATGAGAAGTACTAAATATATACACATACATCTATTTATGTGTCCAATTTTCCTAAATTAAGGGAAAAGATAGTTATCAAAGAGTAGAAAAGGGGAGTCACCTGCATTTAAAGCAGCAATGGCGTCTAAAAACCAAGTAGCATATCAGCCACACACATACATTTGCAAGAAAAGTTTGGTCCTGCGTTGCAGTTTGCTTTCTAAACATAACTTTCTGATTTAGGGCTTCAAGGAAAGCAAGAACAGATGAGAGGTGAATAGATGGATTCAGGATCACAGGAGTTAAAGACACAATGGAATTAAAATCTTCCCAGGAAATTTGCTCTGATTCTTGTGTACTTGGCCTGTAATCAAGGAAACAAACAACTTTATTTGCCAAGTATCACTGCTTTCGTAAAGTAGTTAGAGAAAAAAAAATAATTAGAAAAATCTTATGCATGGGAGCGGGAGGTCCTTCATGTTACACTGTTGTGGGGTGCTTAGCACTGCAAATTCCCAGGACACCTAAATTACATTTGAGTCATTCAACCCACAACACAGATATGCACCAACTCCGGTCATTGCTCAGAATCTAATCCTCTGTTCACCCTGCCCTAAACTGCTGTCATGCCCAAACATTCTTAAGTAGTCACAACCTACATGAACACAACTAAGCTACACTGAGCATCAGTGCATCAGCAGACGTGTTATGTTGCCTTCTCTGCAGGTGTTCAGAACCCAAAACTGCTTTTGTACAATTGCAAGCAATCCCAAGGGGGCACAATGGGCCAAAGATTTTTTCTCCAACTTTTCCCAGTTGATCACAGCTCAAAAATCATCATAGCTAAAATGACAGCAAATCCAGGAATGTGGATAAGGCATTAGGCAGCTCTGAACTACTGAAAGAGAGATGGGCTACACTGAACAAAAATTCCTCTTTAAGTCTAATATCCACCCATAGAGAATCAGCCTATCCATTTTTTAAAGGGTATTTCTTTTAACTAAACTCTTGTAATATATTTTTTGCAGGATTACATTACTAATAATTTCCATGGGGTTTCAGGCATGAGAAGTACTAGTTACATTCTCCCTGGAAGACTATGTGGAGGTAGGACAAACGAGAAATAATTAGGCTTTAGAGTTTTATGTATAAAACATCTGCATGCTCACTTTTTTTTCACATCAAGAAAAACATTTTCTCCCAAAGTCTGCCAAGATCAAAACCCAACATCTCTTTGCAAGAGGGCATGCACTCCCCTGCAACAGCACAGCTCAAAGTGCACACACTTGTCCTACACTGCTAGCAAGGCATTAAAATTGGGAAACCGCTCCAGTCAACTCTGGCCCAGAGCCATGAAAAGCTATTGCTAATGTGACAAAGTTACTAACTTATCCCTATAACGGGCAAGGGCTTCCTTTGTCTTTCTGGAGATCTCATTTTGCTGGAAGAGTGTAAAAGAGAGAAAAACTCACATTCCAACTTAATGACCATGCAAATCAGCGTGGACCATCACAAAAGCACAGTACATCCTCACAGCACAGAAGTGGATGGTGCTCAAATTCAAATGTCCTTATCAGTATTTACTCTTATCAAACTAGTTTGTTCATGTTTCCTTCCTGTTGCAGATATTTGTGCCACTTTCCAGCTGTTTATGTAATTCTGACCTAAATCAACTTTGTCAGGGATTTGCAACATACCCATTTGATATCTGAGTAACTGCTCTAGGTCTAGGAAGTCTTTCAAATGGGTTAATATAAAGATATGGACAAATCCTGATTTACTATGCAGTTTAAAATGCAAGTGTGAAAAACAGTCAGGAGGACTGCAAAAGCTAATGCCTTCCCAATACAGGTTTTTAATTAGGATATTCAACAACGGCCTTGCTGCTTTATTTGTGTGAGTTCCTTGATGTCTAATTCTGCTTCCAGTTTCCATCAGAATTATTATAACGGATAATAAATCACAAGCTGTATAACAGTCAATCACTGCATTACATTTCTGATGTGAAGCTACCAAACACAGAACAATGTATTTAAGAGTGAAATTAGCTCTTCTTTTAACCTCTGTGCCTATTAACTAAACATTAAAAAGGTGCAGTTCTCATTTCAGCCACCACCAAAAACTGCAAGGAAGACCACATATGTAGTGAGCGTAAGAGACAGCAGTGACAGAAATTGATAAAAACTTCATCACATGGCTGACACCCCATATATCAAAGCCCTAAATCTCATTCTCTGCTTGCCTCCAATTTCCATCAAAGCCTGCCAGCTGCACATTTATTGAGAAGTTTGTGATCTGACAGCCACTGTATTACCAACATTAATGATGCATCAGTCTCTAGAATTACCGGGGAAACAGTCCAATTGATTTTATTATTATACAGAGTTCCTCACATTTCATTTCAGGCAGCTTCCTATCACAAATTTTAGCAATAACTAAAACCAGTACACAGCTGACACACAAAATTCTAGGGCAAAATATGGTTACCACAGCTTCATGCCATTCCATTCTGCCTCCAGGAGAGCTCCTAATTACTCAGACACCACTGTGTAACCCATGAGTTATTGGTCCATAACTAAAAAAGGCTTATATATTATGGTGCAATGAACAGTGCACCACTAATATTCACTGTTTTGTCCAAGAAAACCACAAACAGACATGTGATGTCTTCAGCTCCCCCAAAAAAGCAGTTTTCCCAAGGTCTTATAAATCCCTGCTACTGACATCAGGTAAGAATCACCTGAGAAGAAGGGAGAGGGCAACTTTAAAATACATGGCCATACAGACTGAAATTTATTTCCACAAGTACCATAAAGTACACATTTTCTTTGCAGCAAATAGCCCACTTTCACAGAATGTTATGGGCTGGAAGGGACCTCAAGAGGAGTCCCTATACCTGACCACACAGGAACTCATCCAGGCGGGTCTTGAATATCTCCAGACAGGAAGACTCCACAACCCTCCTGGGCAGCCCATTCCAGTGTTCTGTCACCCTTACAGTGAAAAAATTCTTCCTCCTGTTTCCATGGAACTTCCCATGCCTCAACTTCTACCCATTGCCCCTTGTCCTGTCATTGGATATCACCAAGAAGAGCCTGGCTCCATCCTCTTGGTACTCACCTCTTACATATTTACTACAGGGTCACCCCTTAGTCTCCTCTTCTCCAAGCTGAAAAGCCTCAGCTTCCTCAGTCTCTCCTCATAAGGAAGACACTCCACTCCCTTAATAATTTTTGTGGCTCTGCACTGGGCTCTTTCAAACAGCTCCCTGTCCTTCTTGAACTGAGGGACCCAGAACTGGACACTATTCCAGATGTGGCCTTACCAGGGCAGTGTAGACAGGGAGGAGAACCTCTCTAGACCTACTGACTACATTCCTTCTAATACAACCCAGGATACCATTGGATTTCTTGGCCACAAGAGCACACTGCTGGCTCATGGTCAACCTTCCATCCACTAGGACTCCCAGCTCCTTTTCCCTGTCACTGCTCTCCAGCAAGTCAGTCCCCAACCTATACTGGTACATGGGGTTGCTCTTTCCCAGGTGCAAGACTCCACACTTGCCCTTGTTGAACTTCATTAAATTTTTCCCTGTCCAACTCTCCAGCCTGTACAAGTCCCACTGAACAGCAGCACAACCCTCTGGTGTGTCAGCCGCTCCACCCAGTTTTGGGTCATCATCAAATTTGCTGACAGTGCGCTCAATGCCCTCATCCACATCGTTGATGAATATATTGAACAGCATTGGTCCCAGTACTGACTCTTGAGGGACTCCACTAGATACAGGCCTCCAACTAGACTCTGTCCCATTGACCACAACTCTCTGACTTCTTCCCTTCAACCAGTTCTCAATCCACCTTTCAATCCACTTTAGTCTGTCCTTTTCATCCTAGGCTTTAAGAAAAACCAAATAAGCAAACTACTATCACAGCTACTAAAAAGATGTAAAAATGCAATACATCAAATCAAACTTTTTTGAATCATACATATGTATTTGAAATACTTGGTTAAGATGACATTTGTAGTATCAGCTGGGAAAAGATGTCCATGAAATATCCAGCAACTATTCCCAGAAGTCCCCAAAGTTACTACGTCTTTTTGTTTTTCCTTTCAGTGAGCCTGGTAATGACACCGAGCAGAGAATTATTTTTGGCAGTCTTTAGGTTTGAGAGCGGAACAAAGTAATGCTCCACATTTTCAGGTTCCCTATTTCCCCCACAAAAAAGCAGGAGAAAAATACAGTTCTTCTCTATGTTTCATCTCTTAACTTCAACTTTTCCAAAGGTTGTAAACAAAGTATTTTAAAGCACTTGTATTAACCGTGGTTTACTCAATTATTTTGACACACAAGGTCTGCAACATAGCAACAAGAGGAAAAACGGAAAAAATGAACTGACGCTTAAGCAGTGTGAAATAATTTCCCATTTACTTATTTTTTCACTTGACAACAGCAACTTAGTGATTTTGAGTTTTCTAAGAAATGAATTTGAGTTATTACACAGATTTTCAAACTGAACAGTATGACTGCTTTAAAGAATAAAGTCCTGTATCTGCTTCTATAGAAACTCCTCCCTAACTCCACAGCAAGATCTCAAATTACATGCACCAGAGAAAAAAGCTAATCACTAGCAAATGCACTGAGAGTAGCAAGCTGCTTCCAGATGTGCAATACAGCCCAGATCTTACACAAATAAGTGGCAGGAAATGCTGTTCTGTTTTCCTTTCTTGCTTTCCTGTAGTCCACTAATTCAGAGGCAACATATTCACCTTTGAGGAACATATATGAAGTGGGCTTTAAATGCAGGTATCCTACTCCCAAGCTCTGCTCTCCAAGCAAACAGCAAACATATCTGGACAGAAGAAGTACCTGTATTAATTACTGTACCATCTAAAATGGATCCCAGTCTGAATGTGCTCTGATTCACAAGTTCAGAGGTAAAATCCTGCTCCAGACTGCCCACCTGCCACATGCCTGAGGGACAATTTGGCTCATATTAATCCCTTACAGATCACAGCCTGCAAACACAAAGGGCAAACAAAATGGGTCCTGGTTCACTTCGGTACAGCAAACAGTTCAGCAGCTCTAGAACAGGAGCAGAAATGGAGGAAGGGGCAGTGCAGACCAGCCCTTCTGAGCAGGAAATTCAACAGACAAGCCCAAAGCGGGAGGTTTAGTGTGTTTTGGATTTTTGTTGCTGTTGTGGGGGTTTTGTTTTCAAACAGACCTAGTTATCCACTCAAACACGTATAGAACTTTCACCCATGCTTTTATCTGTCATCAAATGCAACAGCTACTTCATTAGCATTGCCTTTTGGGGTATCCAAAAGAACAAGCAAACCAAGAAGGAAAACAGAACAGTTTGAGGAAGCATATTTTTCCAATTATCTTTCTGATGGCAATGAGCTTAAATTTAATATCCTCAGACTGTTTAGAGAACAGTAACAACCACACCTTTTTCACTTTACTGGCATATTCATAACACACACATTAAAAAAAACCAAAACATCAAAATCATTATTTTGCAGTACACATAACAAACTGAATGCAGGCAACTCCAATAGGGAATTCATAAACTTGGGAACAATTGGTCCTGTAAACAGTTACCAGAAAATATTCAATATGCATTTACAGGTTTATTATTGAATCACCAAGTACAACTCTAGACTGAATACCTTGGTGGGGGGTGGGCAGAATGGAAGGGGGAAGGGAGTGGAAGGGGGAGAAGAATATCAAAAAAGCCAAATTATTTAAATTACCATCAGTTACTCCATTATTCCCTAGATCAAGAACCAAGCAACACTTACACTGCTTATTTCCACATACAACCGATGCTGTTTGTTAGAAAGCTGTTTTGAAACATGCAAATTGACAACTTCTGTAAGTTGAACACTAGCATAAGCAAGCTGATAAAAATCATGTTAAACTGGGACTTTTATCTCTCTGATACAGCTGGTATAGTTGCAGGCAGTCATACACCTATTAATGTTTTGGATTATTAAAAAGACTGCTTAAGTGGAAATTACTTAATATTCATTAAGTCCCTCCAGCATCTGATTAGGTTCTTCCCTTTCCTCTGCCTCATGCTTCATTTATTACATTTTCACCTGGGCCAAAAATGCAGCTATGAAGCCACCTTCATTTTGCCTTTAGCAGGCACTAAACATTGTTATGTAGAAAGGGATTTCTGTCCTTTTGGAAGCTGGAAAGGAATATTTATTTAGCAGAGATCATACCCAGCTTTCAACTTAAACCAACAAACACACTGACTTATTGTAAAAGCAAGTTACACTAACGTAATCTGGTCTGATAAGCCATTATTACATATTATTATATTAATAATTAGGCTCCTGGGAACAAGCAGGAAGTACATACTAATAGAAGATAGGCCCTGGGAGACCAAATGACCAAAAGCAGCCCTGGACCCCATGTCCTCAAAGCAAGGGTTCATGACTACCACATGCAGATTATGTGATGCCAAATAAATCATACCTTACATCAAATAAATCCTGGGGTAAGGGGGAGGGATGAGGACAGGAAAAACCTCACAATGAAGGCTGTGATTTGACCAGCATGTAACAGCACAGTGAACTTTATTACTGTAGTTCATATAGCTTTCTGAGTGCTTAGTAAAAGTATGAATGTCCTTAAAGTATTATCTTCATTTCCTAAAAAATCTTGTTCCATCAAAACTGCTCCCTAAATCATGCCTCAAGTAGGCCCCTGGACAAAAACCAACTCATCTGTGAAAGCAGCGAAGATGAGCTGCATCCCCCTTGGCAAATCCCTCTGAAGACCCTCCAGGCCTTGCCCCCACTGCAGCTTAAAAGTTTCAGCTCGGTCGATTCATCAGGTGGTGCAGGGGTCATTTGCACATGCAGGACTGAGGCACTCCAAGCCTCAAACACCCCACAAATGATCACCACAGCCAGCCCTGTGCATGAACAAGGCCTTGGCCAGGACAGTGTGAAAACCCTGCTGCTGGCAGGAGGGCAAGTGGGTACAGCCCTCCTGCTCTGTAATGTTCATGGGACTAATTTTGACCTCCACATACAGCACCTGATTCTTCCACATGACTTTTTAAATTACCTCCATAGCTGTCACTCTGAAGGTGGCCATGCAGAGCCTCATGCCCTCAGCACACAGGGTGGAGGGGTGGGAGGGGCCCTGAGGAGCCAGCAGCCATGCCACAGATACTGCCACCCGCCAAGAGATGGATTATCTTCATCATCTCTCTGTTAAAAATAAGCAAACCTTAAATTTGTTTTTAAAAAGAGATCTCAATTTTAAGAGTTACCAAAAGGAGAAAAAAAAAAAAAAAAAAAAAAGGAAAAAAAAAAAAAAGGTGAAGTAGCTGTAAGTTCATCTCCACAGTGGTAATAAATAAGGCCTTAGCATGGTGCAAAGTTAACCACAGTCCTGGGACTCAATCCAAGTCTCCCATGACAATAGGAAAGCATTAGAACTATAACATTCAAAATATTATTTAACTTTTAAAGTCTTAGCACAGTTCAAAGTCTCCTTTGTGTAACAGTGCTTTTGAAAATGTCGGTTGCCTTCCAGAGACCATTTCCTCCTAATCAGGCCCAGCATTATTTAAATAGCAAGGAATACCAGCAAGAATAGGAATCGCTTGCCTGAGCCAGGGAGGGTGAAAGTCCTTAAAATGACTGCCAAATTTTTTAATGCCAGTAAAAGGCCTAATCCTATATAATGATTTACAAAGTAACAGTGAAAACAGATTTACTGTGACAATCTAAGAGACAAACATAAATAAATTTACTGCTTATATAGTCACGGCCTCCCACTACCCTCTCAAGTGGCAAGACAGCACCCACAACAGGAACCCTCCACCAACCTTCCTGATAATTTTTTTCCACCTATTCAGGTCTCCCTCAAAGCCAACATTGAGGAAAACACAACCAAGCAAATTACTTGGTCCAAAGTCAGAAAGTTTGCCCAAGGCACCAGCTTATTGATTACAAACCAACAATTCACATATAACACCTCTTCATACAGTAACCTCAGAATTAAACAAACAAACAAACAAACCCCCAACCAAACGCAAAACCTTATACCAAACAGTTTTGAGCTTGGTTTTATTGAAGTTCCCGAATGCAGCACAACAGCTGCAGTACAGAGGCTGAACACCACGCCAAGTATTTGCAGACCAAACACGCCAAACATTTCTCTGGCCATTAAGTGCAATGTGGGTCAGGAAGGCCTGGTGCTACTTATTTATTGCTTTTTTGATACACAGAAGATGCATAGCTACATTTAACAGTTTCATCACTGCAGCAGCAGAGCAGCTGGCCTGTCTCTCCCCCTGCCCTCAGGACTCTGCTGAATGGTGGTCTGCAAAGAGCAGTTACATGGGTACTGGGGGTCAGCTCCAGTAAAACAAAGCCACTTAGCTTCCAGCTGTGCAGCAAAAAGCACCCAGAGCACACTGGCAAGGGACCAGCTGCTCTTCCCTACCTCCACAGCACCAGGCAGCTGTGTTGCCTCCACTACCATCCGCAGACGCACCTGAAATCAGTCCACATCATGCCCTCAACCCCCCACCCCTCCCCTCTAGTTTTTGCATTGTGTGAACTGAATGGGGAAGCTCCCCCTTGAAATGGAGGCACTCTCTTCCTCCCGGATGCAAGGTCCCTTTGCACCACTTAGCTTGCTGCCTCCTTGCAGCCAGTGTCAAGCATCTCTTTCCATGATGTGAAATTACTGAATAAACATGATGAATGCCCTCTCTCCACCAAAGCCATGCCAAAGACTGTAAGCAGGTCATTAACCACCAAGGTCATTTTGTTTGTGAAAAAGAAAGGAAAACATTACCATTAAGACTCATACAGTAAAACAGCAATGACGGCAACAGGGAAACACAATCTTGATGTTTCCTTTAGCCCCTGCTTAAAAATACATTCGAAATCAACTATACCACCTTGAAAATTAACATTCTTGATGAAGGTTTTGGGAAGATTCAGCCCAATTTCATACTTGTGCCACCTATGTAACCCAGCATTTTGTACAGGATCTGTTAAGCCTTGTCCCTAAGCAGAAAGCAACTAATTAATCTGGCATTTTGAAACTTCATCAGATGAGCCACCACTCCAACTGCCCATAAGCTTTTAGAGCACAATACTGCATCTCTGAATAGCCTTGTGGGATGCGTCTGGGTAAAGCAGCAACTCCTTTGCCTATCCCCAGCTGACTCTTAACCCCTCCCTTTCCAGCAGGGAGCATACAGATTTTCCTCCATCTGACTCTTAACTACTGTTTGTCCACAGACTTGTAAAATACACTACAAAATGCCTAATGAGACACTGATGTGGCATCCAAAAGTTCTCCCCCATCCATTTCCCCAGCAGGCAGTTGCCTGAGCAGCACACGTGTGGAGGCTGTAATTTGTTTCCCAGCTCTCCAAGGAAGGAAGGAAGGAACGTGGGAGGGTGGGTGAGAGCTGGAGTCGGTACATCATCAGCACATGGCTGGCTTGCACATTTCCAGTTGCTCACCACAAAGAAAATATATACATATAGATGCACACAATATACTCTGAAAGCCTGAACAAATACAGCAGGTTTCTAGGATAACATCACTTGCTTCACATCAGGAGCTAATAAGTGAAAAACTCAGCTCCCAAGACAAAGACTGATACATGCTGAGCTTTTGAGATCCTAAAAAATTGCATTTCTTCTGAATTGCAGGTAGCCTAACATCTGTACTCCCAGGGACCTAACAAATTACTTATCTAACAGTAGCACTGTGAAACTAGCTTCAGCACAAAAACTGAGGAAGTCCAGGGCAAGAGATGAAGACTGCATAATTAACCCCTCTTATTACTGGGATTCACAGGCACTCAGAATCTAAGCAATCTGGTCAGAGTTACTTGAGAAGTCTGAAGGGGAAGAATTAGCTGAATCAGACAACCGCAGCCCCGAGTTCAGTGACCCAAAACCAAGCCTCCTGCCCTCCAACTGAACACTTAACTCTTGCAGGGCAAAGCCTGAACACGTAGACAAAAGACTCCCATGAGTCACTAAGCCAGCTGTTACCTTGCCTGCTACTGCCAGGAAGAGGTACCCATGTGACCTATCTTGCATTCTCTGAATGTGTTTTGTTGTGGTTTGGGGCCTTGCAGTATTTTTGAAATTACTTCAAATATTTTTTAAACCTGAAACAGATTACACACAGCAAACATTTACACATGTGCTTCATCTCACGTGCAAGGTGTTCAACTAAGTTTAAAAAACTGTTTTTATGTCTAACCTTAACTATGTACATAAGATATTTACAGAATTGCAACTGACTTCCCTCCCTTGTGCTCAGTGCAAGGGTCAATAAAGTGGCTAGGGTCAATAAAGCAAACTGCTTTCCCCATTTCATGCATTATCCCTGTCCTGCATTGCCTGGCTTGCAAACAGAGGAGTAATGTGGAAAACAAAAACCTACAATCTCAAACAAACACAACTTGAAAACCCCACCAACCAAGAAACCAAAACCTAACCTAAAGCTTTTGAATAGTCTAATCTAAGTTTTATTCACAATGATTAAAACTTGGTAAGACACAAAAGAGTTCTGGGAGCATTAGGAGCATCATTCTCTTCCCAGATCCCAAGAATTAGGTACAGGACTTCTCCCAGGAAGTAGGGCTGAGCCTATTCTTTGCCTTCCCTACCAAAAGAATACAGAGCAGAAAAAGAAAAAGAAATTGCCATATGCAGCTCAATTTTCCAGTGTTGAAAAAAGGCTCGATCACCTTAAACACCACACTTTCTAGCTTCTTCGTTTTTCGGCATCGGCAATAACATTTAAAAATAGTAATGATGTTAATATGAACGTTACTTTCAGAGGTTTGTTCATGCATTTGATAGCACTTCTGCTTAGCTACTTTAACTATTTCCTCCCACAGATCAGTTCATCTGCCAGTTTCCTCTGTTTCTGTAGAGCCTTTGATAGTGAAATAGGACAGAAAAAAATACTTTAAAGTGAGTGTATTCTGACTTTAAGAACCACAAAGCGTGGCAGAGGGACTCACCAACAGTCAAAATCCCCTAAACATTTTTTCTTCTATATGTCTTCTATAACTTTTTATTGATTTAACACACTGAATTCTCTCCATTAATTTCTGAAATCTACACTTTTTGCAGCTACCAGAGTATCACATTCCATCAAATTCTAGCCCAAATTTCCTTAACATGACGTTAACAGACGCAAATAAGTCTCTTACCTTGGATAAGGCTGGAGAAGGAAAATCAAACGTCTGTATACAAACTGATTTCAGTAATGTTATGAGAGTTTAATATATTAATGAAGAGGATTTTAAGCAAGACAGTATAACTAAATTCAATCAGTGCTGCTCAACAGATACAGTTACAAAATATCACAATGAATAGAAGAGGCTTATGCTATGTTACTCTTAAGAGCTTGACACAAAACTTTCTGTACAATGATTTGTTCTAAGTAATTCTAAGTAGAAATCATATAAGGAAGAAAGGAAAGCTGCAAAAAGGTCTTTTAGAAATGGTCTATAAACCTGGAAAACTTCAGGGAATTTTCAGATATTTGAATGCCTCACTTCATATTATTTGAAAATTACAATTTTTCAGAAATAGCATGCATTACACTTAATAGAGTAGGGGCCTGTTTCAGGCATTCTCAAGGAATCAGTTGCTTTATAAAATGAACATTTTCAAGAATTCATTTTTTTTATCCAAAAAAAACCCATTTTGACATAAAATTACATGAGGATACTTTCTATTTTCAACTGTAACTCATTTTATTTTTTGCCAAGGACAGAGAAATATTTTTTGTTTCCAAAAATAAAGCAAAAACCTAATTTGAGCTATTAAATCTATCTTATAATAAAGGCTAGCACCCCAATAAAGGTTTAGCACAGCAATCTACACAAAGTCATTTCACAATAAAGGGATAAAGCCTAGACCCAGGTATGTACTTGTTTTCTGAGATTTCTTAAAGTGCCCAGAGTTAAATGCACACAAATACTGGCCACTGGGGACATTTTCTCCACAAGCCAAAGATCACTGTTTTACGCATTTCTTTCAACAGGTCTGCAACACCTCATTCATGTAAGGTATAAAGAGAGAGCACATCCTTCAATAACTAACATGTGCCAAAAAAAATCAGGGAATACACTTCATTCCATAGGACCATAAGGTGGCTCACAGATATAACCCGTCTACACCCACAAGCCAGCCAGAATGACTTACTCTACAATCCTCATGGCAATATGGCCACTCACAGGCTGATCTGTCAGCTTAAGCCCCCGCGCTCAGAGCAACCAAACAGCACTAAAAACAGAGAGCAAAAAAACACAACACACCACAGGTCTTTGGGTGCATAAGGAAAAATACTTCAAAACCACAACTGGCAGTTATACAACACACTTAATTTAATAAAAAGGGTTATTTGTACTATCATGGTGCCCACGAACTCCAGCCACCAACCAGGGCTCCTACTGTGGCAGGCACCACGTAACATGTGAAAAGCACCATTTCAGCACGGTTTCTTCTGTGGCACTTCAGTCCCAAAATGAGGCTCTAAAGTTGCAAAAACTGAGCAGGGAGCAGAAGAGGCACGGAGCCAGGGGCTGATGCCAGCTGGCCTCAGCAGAGGCCAAAGCTCCCGGAAAGGAGCCGCCTGCACTGCTCTACCTGCCCAGCACAGGCACCAAGAGGAGGTCACCTACCAGCCGCTGGCTCCCTGCAGGAAAGGTGGAAGAGCAGATGCTAGCAGGAATACTACTGCACTGCAAAACGGGAGCCTGGCTCCCCTTCCAGGATTTAGCCTTCGATCTTAACTGTACACTTGGTTACAATACATTGTGGCTTTTTTCCACCATGGATGGGTGTTCTAAACATATCCACACCAACCATACAGGAGGATGGTTTTCTAATTTAGTGCTATCTCCTACCAGATTGTACAGAGTAGAGTTCCCATGATCTGGTTTGACAGAAAAGGTAATAATTTTAGTTGAAATACAGCTTGTCCAAAAGCAAAATAAAACCAACCAAAAATCTACGCATCTTGTAACATCCACTGTGGGGCTTTCATCTGTGGAAAGGAGAGTCACCCTCTGCACACGTTTCTAAGAGCTGCATGGTGGATGGACTTTGTCTCAAGTGGAAGAATTAACCAGCAGGATACACCACAGGTGGTTTCACTGCCAGCTCACACATACTACCCACCTCAAAGAAGGGAGTTTTAAAAAGCTTAGGTTCTCCATTGGTCCCAAACTACCCATCCCAACCTCAGAAGAACACTGGGCAGCACTGAAACCAGGAAGCTCCCACACAGCCCAGATGGGCAGAGAGAGGCACAAGGATACTGGGAGAATGCTCTGTAGTAAATAGCACAGACCAACGATAAAGCTGAACAGTGAGTGGTTCCAGCATAACTTCTCCATGCTGTGTCACTGAAGATGGCAGAGGCCTCCAGTTTCCCAACCTCATACACTTGATAAAGGGCTTTTGGCAGGAACAGTCCTGCAGACCTAAGCGCTCCTTGTTTCCTTCTTATTTTTAGGGCTCCTGACCAGTTCCATGGGCTGTACAAACAGACAACAAGTGGTGTGCAAAGTTAGGAAAGTTACATGCAATTTATGTTTTAATTTAGTGAGATTCTGCCTGCCCCCGGCAACAGATGCTCTGGCGCTAACAAGAAAACAAGTTTCTGCACATCAAAACATTGTCCTTTTAATCACCTGATCCAACATATTTACAAGCTAGGTTTATTATTTTCTACTAATTGTGAGGCTGTGTTATCTGACTTTCCTAGGCATAAGGGCCAGTTAAAGCACTCCTTCCCACATCCATGCCTGCCACAAAGCTCAGCTTCCCAGTCCTCTGCTGCTGCCCATGTGGTGCTTGAAATACAATTTGTGCGGCCACACAAGGAAGCAGACGGGGAACTGATCCAGGGGGCTGGAGGCAAGAAGAACCTATACAGAAATACAAAAGAGGTTTTTGTTTTCATCTTTATCAGTTCACTAGTCTCATTCATTGTGCACCTGCACAAACATCAATGCTAACACAGCATACGGGTAGGAATAGCGGAACAGGGAACCAAAAGGCTGAAGTAGCCCTGACAGTGCAAAATCATAGCTTGAGGATGGAAACAGAGGTTGTCCACTCTTCTCACAGACTAGCATGTTTATACTTGGCATCCCACAACTCCCACAGTATTAATGGTATTGTTTATTCCTGGCCAGAGGAAGTGAAGAAGGAAAACCCACAGTCAAGCCACCCACCCAGGAATAGTGATGGCCCCTTCCAGCACCCATCAACCTTGTGCCAGCATCATAGCTAGCCAGCACCACCTCCAAGAAACAAATTCTCACCATCTTTCAAAAGAAGAAACAAGCAGCACAGATGGGACCCAGCACACCCATGCACCTTCCCTCTGCAGTTCCCGTTGGCAGAGGGGATGAGGTAAAGGCAGGACTCTGGCCATGCTAGGGACAACACAGCCAGAGCCTTGTGCTGCTATCAGCAAAGCTTGAGCAGATGCACATACTCCAGCTTGTTTTCTAAAAATCACCATGTCACCAGCTGATGAATGATATCCTTCAGCAATTTCAGTGCTAAACCAAGTGAGGCTGGAAAGAGGTATTCAGTTCAACTAGACTTAGACAGAAATGCACACGAACATGTGTTTCAACACCTTATTTATGTTACATAAATACCATAAAAATACAGAAAAATAACTTATCTCAGACACTTGTCAAGTCCAAAAGAACATTCCATAGAAGGAAAAAAAGTGTTCCCAGTAAACCAGGCTACTGTACAGTTCTGAGGTGGTGCAAACACTCACTGTTGTTTGTGGGAACTGCAAGGTGGCTGGAGACTCAGGGGAACATGTCACAGCCTGCAGCCTGTTGAACTGAGCCTTAAGGGAGGTCCTGGCCCTCCTGCCAGCCTGGCTGGTGTACTCCCAATGGTGTCTTTCATTGACAGAGAGACAGAACAGTCATGTAGGCAGTGATATCAATCATAGTTAATTCAGCTGAAAACTAATCTTAACAAGAGAAAACAAACATATTAAAAATCCACCCACACAAAAGAAATCTAGAAGTATCTCAAAAACCCTCAAATCCTTTACTTAATCAGTCACTTGATTCTGCTGCCCAGTGAAGTGAGAAGGGGTAAAGGTTTTGTCAGTTTGGATCCAGAATTATCCCACATTTAAAATCATTATTTTGACAGGACCATTTCTTAAGAATGTTACTTGAGTGATATAAGTAAACGGTTTAAAGTACCAGATAAAGACAAATGCAGCCTAACCATAAGCACAGTAAGCAAAACTGAAAGCATCCTCTAAACTCCTTGTAGATACTCAAGTACAGCTTTACAGCAGGGACAGGACAGCACTGCCAGGCATGCTTCACTGCCATTTTATCAGCAGTAGAATAGAATAGAATAGAATAGAATAGAATAGAATAGAATAGAATAGAATAGAATAGAATAGAATTAAATTAACCAGGTTGGAAAAGACCTTTGAGACCGTCAAGTCCAAGCTATCACAGTAGCAGAAGAAGAGACAGTGCTTGTTACAGCTCCTGGCGTATTCAGGACTGCTGCGTTTTGAACCCGTGTGCTCCTCAAGGCAGAGAGATAGGTGGAGCCTCACGCCTCAACCAGCCACCCAGCTGCTCACGGCTGGAGCTGCCCTGCCCACACTGCAATCGCAACTTCACAAGCGTTAGCAACTTTTCTCCTTTCACAGACAAACAGAAAGTGTGTGAAATCAAATAGGCAGTCTTCCAAGAATACATATAAAAGCTATGAATGTCTGCCAACTGCAGTACCTTTCTGGAGTCTGATACTGATCTCACACTCACTTGCCCAAGGAAAGTGGCAGTAATTTCTGGTCATCAAACTTCTAAACCTTTAATTTATAGAGATTAAGTCAATTAACCAGAAAAATAAATATATTCAGCTTGAATTATATATTAAAAGGACTTCAGCATTTTAAAACATACTCTGTGATGTTATACTTTTAGCTGTAATTACAATATGGGACATGTGTTTCACACTTATTTTCTAGTGTTCAAAAATATTTCAGTTGCTAGCTCTTTGCCATGTGTTTTCCATCATTATTTCATGAAAACAGTTCTCATTTCTTTCAGAGCAGAAAAGTAGGATTGTTTTCTGGGTGACTAGATTGTAATCTACTTCATTTGAACAACATCACTGCAGGTTTTTTAAAAAAACACTATTTTTCAACGAGGCATGTGCACCTCCTCCCAACTTCCCCAGCAGGGCTACCAAAGCAACTAGTTTAAAACCAGCCAACTATATCCCCTTCTCTCTACCCGTCAAGAACACTTCTCCAAAGTGTCTGAGGAAACTAAATAAAATAACATGTAAGCTCCAAAAAGCATAGGTATTTTCCTCCTAGGACAAGAAAAATTACATTCAGTACACCTTGGATGTAGCTTACACCATGCAAAAACACTTACCAATTTCAGATAAAATACTAGAGCTCAATGGCTTACACCACAGTGACTACCCATGCAGGGGCAAAGTCGCCCACATACAAGGAAAAGGTGGTTTCTGAGTGCTGATCAGGAGTGAGCACAATAATTCTTACCTTGAAAATGCTGTTTGCAGCTGCTCACTGATTTGTCAGCACACACGCTGCTCTTGCTTCATGATTTATGATGTTCTCTCCAGCACTGAGACTTCTATTACTGTCCTCGTTTATTGCCTGCAGCTGTCATTCTCACCAACAATTCTACAGTTGTTTGTAGGTGAGGTATCAAAGGTATTTAGTGTGCACCTAGAGATGTAATTTTAATCAAACCTACTCACAGGCAGTATTTAAATGTTAGAT
The DNA here is from genome assembly GCA_033816785.1 of Picus viridis. Classification (NCBI taxonomy): domain Eukaryota; kingdom Metazoa; phylum Chordata; class Aves; order Piciformes; family Picidae; genus Picus; species Picus viridis. Next base: position 27,062,505 of record CM066586.1, read on the forward strand.
CAACTGAACAGAATGCAGCAATTAATGTGGACTTGACCAACAAAAATTATGACAGCCAGAAACGTTTAAACGCCTCAAAAGGATGGATGTCCAACAAGCCTGTGAACACCTGCTGATTTGTAAATGAAGATAAAAATAGTACCCATAGATCACAAAGGCTTCTGACAGGTATTTGAATGCACAATAAATATATTAACACAAATTCATCAGTTTCACTTTCTATTGCCAAAATGTCAATAAGGTGGTAAATCCAGCAACACATCTCTCCACATTTTCCCAGCCAGCTATTTTTCCCTTACACCAGCCAGGTTTCCCAGCATCTCCTGAAAACCGGCTGAAGCTGCCCATTTTGGAGTAACAGCAGCGGGAGAGGAAGCAGATTTTACATCCCACAGTTTAAAAGATCTCAGTGTGTTTTCTAGGCATTAAAATTTTGAAAATCAAAATGTTCTGACCCACTGCAATCCTTGCTTAACTTTCTGGAGGCCACAAGATGCTCTAGATTTTGAAAAACAGGTGAGCAGTATTATTAGGCATAATTATCAAGTGCATCATCCTCTTTTCTGAGAGGGTAACAGCCAGCCTCTGGGTACAAATGGGACCTACCACTACTGAACACGATGTGCAAGTGCAACAGAAAGTAAAAAAAGGAGTCCAGGAACAAAGCTAATGCTACTTCCATGTGTATTCTAAAGCTCCAACTCCTTAAGTCAACTAATCATAACAGCATATCTGTTTATTTAATGAGCTTCTAGTGCTTGTAATTCAGGGTGACTGGAAAATATGAACCCTAAACAAACCCCAAAAGGCAGAATTTGAAAAACAATGTGAGTTTATATAGGCCTGGCTGCTGGTGGCTGAATATATTAAGGCTGGCAATCTCAAATTAGTCTAATCACTACTCTAAGCACTAAAATCCACTTTCTGTATTTTAAATTTGTCTTCAACGTCACCCACGCTGCACAGCTTGAAAACAGCACTTAAGGCAAAAATAAGAATTGTGTATTTACGATCAAAAGGTAGCCTGAAGGCCACCACTGTCATAGTCAAGCTTACATGTGAATAGTGTCAAAATACAAACTACAAATTAAACACATAATTCTCTAGGTAATAAAAAAAAAAAAAAAGATGCATTTTCTTTTATTGTGATAAAGTACCAAAGAACCTCTCATGTTTGGCAGCTGTTAATAACTGCAATATATACAGATATTGATCAATCCTATTATCTCTCCATATTCCAGTCCCTTCAACCAAGGTGATGGGAAGTGCAATGAGGAGTAGTCACTAATTGTGAACCCACATTAAAACATAAGTTGGTGTGCAACAACCTGCTTTCAGGTTAATAAAGAAAATCTGCTTTTAACTGCAAACATACTACTTGGAGCATATTTGCAGTAGAAGAACACATAACATTCAAACTATTCTGAGGATGCATTTCCGTCATTTAAATTCACGATATATCATTTGTCTGCCCCTAACATGCAGGTCTGAATTGGTCACAGACACTTCATTAGGAAAATAAATAAATAAAATTCCACCATTCAAAAGCTCAGCTCATCTATGTTTACATACTTTAAAGAAAAATATTTATTTCAGCTTTTACTCTACCCCCTGACTCCCCTCCTTTATTTAAGTGTAGAATGTGTATATGTACAATAATACAATACAATACACCAGGTTGAAAGAGACCTTCAAGATATGGGTAGAAACATCCAGAGAGTACATGCAGTATGTGCTTTACATATGTTACCTTTGATCACATAGACACATTTTCAATTTAACAAAGTCACTCCACTCCTCTGCCATGAAAAGTCCATCCAAAAGCAAAACTTGGATCCAGCTACATGTGCCTACCTGATGTGACTCTAATGCACAGATGTCTCTGGAAATCAGAGAGAGAGAACCCTTACTGAATTTCCTCACTCCAGTCACCCAGGAATTGGGGAATAAAAAAACCAAACCCAAACCACAACTACCAACCACCAAACAAAAAGCCGCACAGCCACCACATAACCAAAAACTTGAAACTTCCCCATCAATCACTATCTCATTTTTCTTAACAGTGGACAGAAAAAAAAAAAATTACTGGCAACAGAGTAGGGAAAAGCCTTTCTTTTTTTTTTTTTTTCCCCCTCCAAAACTAACACAGCTGAGAGGACGTTTACATTATAATTGCTCTTATATTCAAACATAGATGCACATCCTACCCTGAGATGATGTGTTTAGGATCTGATCAGTCATGTATATATGTGTGGTTCTTCACTGACAAACAACCTGACTCTTGTGCTTGTGCAACTTGCATTACTCATAGGAAATCCTTGGCAGACACAGGCCAACATATGTTAATTACTGGGTTGCATTATAATAGGTCTAACATCTTATTTCCCATCCAGAGTTTTAAAATAAATAGAAACAGCAGTCTCTTTGGATACAAAAGTATGTATTTTTGTATCTCAGGCTAAAAATATTCTATAGTAAAGACACTACCCAGAATTTCTGCTTCTGCAGCATTTCTTTCTTATTAAAAAAAAGTGGCCAGGCAATCCTTAAGAGGTTAGCATACGTGAATACATCTTTTATTTGCTACAATTTATCCTTAAGCAGGGTATAATAGTGAAAAGGGGAGCTTGGCTGCGCATTCTTTTGTTTCTTAACAATTTATCAGGTATAGTTTGCCACTGGTTTCTACAGCAAAATAAAGCGTTAAGTTCATGAACACAGCAAAGATATACATAAAAATAATTTTCATATGGCAGGAGATATGTACTATGTTTCTTCATTTTATGATTTAATATGCTGGGATATTGCTAGGGCAGGATGCTGGCAGCATTACAAGTATTTTTGATTTACATTTCTCTTTATTGAGAAAGAGGCATTGAGGGTCATAGCTGCAATTTCAGACAAAGGCCTAAGACTCTACACTGACATGCTGTTTCTTTTTGGGTGACCAAATTCAAAGTTTTTAATCTGAATTTCAAATCATATGATACCATAAACTGCCAGAACCATTACAATTTTAATTGGATATTTCAAAACACAAATATCCTAAAAACAGGCACTAGTACAAGACTTTCTCTCACAAAAGGTTTGTAAGTTCATGTGTTGTATAAATTATTCATACATGCATTTAGGATGCAAAGCCTTTAAGGATACAGTGAAAATGCTGCCTCAGATTTTTTGTTTTAAGTGATTAGATAAACCTAGTGACAGAACTACCATGCAGCTGTGACCAGAAACCTACTGGGCATCATCCTCTCACCCTTCTTGACTCAAGACTCCCTGTGATGGGTGCCGCGCAGAGGTGGTGCTGGTTCCCACTCCTGAAGGCTGAGCGCTAGTCAAGAGGCACCAGCCAGGAGCAGACAGATAGTGGCCAAGAATTAAACTATCTTGTTGTCTTAATCACCCTGGGAGAGCCTGGCACCACACAATAGTAGCCTGAGTATTGTCGACTTTACTCCTCATTTCTGCTTGTTAATAAGTTTACCTATGTAAGTCCAGTGCTCCCAGCTACAGGGCAAAGAGATGCAAGAGCTGTCTTAGGTGTACCAGTTCAGTGTCACTTGTGAGAACCTACTTCAGCTAAGATATCTGGACATTGCAAATATCCAACCAGTGCAGTAAACCAGCATACTAATCACTACTCAAAGTATTTATGTTCTGGGTTAGCTATGAGAAACACGCTGAACTCTTCAAAATGCATGTTCAATATATAAATTAGCTAACAAAAGAAACCTCAAAAAATTAATCCTAAATTTTGCATTTTTTTTCCAACCTTGATCTTTTGACTAAGACAAGCACAGTTCTGAATTTAAGGTGTCTGCTTCCCCACAGCCTAGTCCTCAAAGCCAGGCTGTGAATCCTTCCAGCAGCCACTCCTCCTCTGCAGACCTCACATATCCCAGGCACCTGTCAACCAGTTATTTTACAAGGAACAAACTGCCAGGAATATAGGTAGAATAAAAATGATTGCAAATATTTTCAGGGCCTGAACTGCTAATTATCCACAGCACCCCCCTTTGCAAAGCCTTTGCAGAAACAACCCCTATGACATCCAAACCTGCGCAGCCCTGAGAGCTATCTGGTCTGCGCTTCAGGGCAGGAGTCCTTTCTGCTCTTTGAACTTGCACTGCTCCAGTCAATGCCACGAGAAGCAGTGCCCATCACTCCCTACCACACAGACACTGGAGAACAGAGCAATTTCATGTGAACATTTTGAAACACTTAATCTTGTGTCCTGTTGCCAATTCCTTCTGAATTATAAACAAGGTCTGAATGGCCTTCCCTTTATTTACAATTCCTACCTGTGGATCACTCAGTACGCAAGGCTTGGTCTTCAAGGGAAGCAGTATACCACTCAGAAGTGGTATCTTCATGCATAAGCTGTATCTTTGTTAAACACCAGGATTAAGTATTTGTTATTAGCTAACATTTCAAAGGTTCCCCTGGATTTATTCTGCACTCTGCCTCTTGCTGGGCCCCAACAGCTGCAATCATAGTTTTACTTGTCCTTTGGTAAAGGATAACAAAGGCAACAGTGACCCCTAAGTTACACATAAACAAGCAGGTGCCTGCTGCCTAGGTGGGACTTTTTTTATCTGGGTTTTGAAGCCCTTCTGAATGTCCACCTTCCCACACAACTCCAGTTCCTACACTGTCACAGGAGCTGCTGCTGAGCCGAGCAGCTGGGTCAGAGCTCCCCCAGTTTCCCCTTCCAGTCCCCCCCACAAAGCAGCTGCAGGAGGGGAAAGCCAGTGCCGAGCCTTTCCTGCTGAGGGGTCCCCACAACAGTGTAAATTGCTGCAGCAGAAGCAGGTTCAGAGCCAGCGCCATAGCCTGAGCAAGATCAAGGGCAGTTGACTGCGAAAGGACACACCACTCACTGTTGAAAAGCTGCAGGAAAAGGACATGAGATCAAGTGTTTTTAGTTGCAAAGGCTGCTTTAACTGAGTCTTAGCAGGCTCCACTAGTGACCCAAAATAACTTCTCCTTACATAATAGTGTCATGATTTTAATGTGTGAGATGTCAAGAGTTTTACAGTGCCAAAAGCCAAAGCTATGCATTCAGTTGGAAAGCTAGTAGACTCCCATGTCTAATGGTATCAAACTCCAGATGGACTGACTTTTTTAAACAGTGATGTAAATTTTGGGAAAAATCTCATACTTGAGAGACAGGAAAAGACATATGTATAGTTCCTGAAACAAATTTCTTAAAGAACTGATAGTTCTTTAAGTCTTGCCAGGTGAGATATATGAGGAGACCTCCCAGAAGCAAGAAAGAACGAACTTATGAATGGAATTAAGTGGAACACTAGTTGGTAGAAAAATAGCCTTGTTACCATGATGTATGTTCACATTTTCAGCCACAGAACTGCTGCCTACATTTGGACATATGTGTCCAATGCAACTTGGTGTCTTGATTTTCTGTAAAATAGAGAGAATGTCTGTAGTGGTAAGGTGGGACTTCATGCTTTTGCAAAGCACCTAAGAGACAGTGAAACCAATATGCAGATAGTCACGATCCTAAGAGCATGTCCAAGACAACTGTTCACTGGCCTGGAGTCTTCAGGAAACAAGCATTCCAGTATTCTTTTAAAAATTGTTTAATCAAATGTAAAATGCATCAACCTGTGCTTAGTGGAGGAGGGATGAAAAGCTTCCTTTGAAAAGGCTTGGCTGGGCTGGCATAAGGGAGGCCATCATAAGCTGTATACCAGCTATAAGCAAATTAACTTCTGCGATCTCACTGCTGGGAAAAGGGTTATAAGAGCACTAAACAAGCACAAAATTTACAAGAAGGACACTAAGAGATTGGGTAGACTGCCTGACAACCTTATCACTCTTCTTCCACTCTGCAAACCTGCAGGATAATAAATCCTTCTCTCGTATACAGATAGGTAGGATAGATAAACGAACTGCTCTTCTGAGAATGCAATGTCAACAAAGTCTCTAAAAACATTTTTTAAAGCTTTTTGCTTGCCTTTTTTTGGGGGGTAAGGAGATAAGTAAATGGGTTTTTCCACTGACCTATGAATACATTATTGTTTTTAAATAAAAAACCTGACACTGCTTGTTGTCAAACTACTCAAGCTGCAGGAACTTAGGGGTTTTGCAGTATTTTAAGCAAAAACAGGAAGAAAATTTTCCTGTTTGTAAGACTTTTTTGTCATTTACAACAGCCAAAATCTTAGCGATATAATGCTAAGGAAGACTAAGGTTAATGTTAAAGCAATGACATGTAAGGTATTTCTTATTTTAAAACTATCTCTGGGGGCACTCCACCTTCTGGCTGCACAAACAGAAGTACTGCACAAACTGGGCATAAGGGCAGCAGGATGGCAAGTTTCTCTTGCTTCCTTGACAAGCGGCTGTAGCTGGATGGGTGAAGGTCCTTCAGCCAAATCATTAACCTTTCTTCACTGTCACTCAACTCTTTTGTGGTGCCTTGTTTTGTTTGGTTGTTTTTTTTTCTCTCCACACCTCTAATATAACCAAAAGCAGATGGTAAACTTTGAGCTGGAGGATACCCATATACCCGGTGGGTGTTGGACAACAACCATGCCCAGGAGGACAGCACAGGGGAACGGTCCAAACTTCAGTGATACACAAAAGTTGTAAAAATGCCTACAAGCTTAAGATGATTTCTACCTCTGATGAGGCAGAAATCGTGATCACACTAGAGAAGCTCCCCTTCTCAGCATCAGACCAGTCAATTTCCAGGGAAGTCCAATTTCAAACCTTTTCAGGAGAGGCTGCCCTGCACTAGGTCAGCCTTAGCTTTGCCTTGCGCTGTTCCTCTATCCCACAATGCCCTTATTTACACACTATGTCTGTATTTGATCAGTTAAGCTGGTTTTGAAATGAATGTTGAAAAACAAGAGAGGAAGAGAAACCTACACTTCAGAATTTACTGATGGAGATACAGGAGGTGTCTATTTCAGCCTAAAAGGCTCTGCTGTTCTCAGAGGAAATAAGAAATACAGCCAAGAAACAAGGAGATATTCATCAAAAGAACCGTTTTTGCTACTAAACGGCCAATTGAAGCTCCTACTACTCTGTCATGCATTTCTGTCACTGCAGCCCCAATAAATAAACCCTTCTGGTTAGTTATGAGACTATCCAGAAATCTCTGAGAAATGGGTATCATTTGCTTTGCCAGCCAGTCACTGCAGCTCTGAAGTATCAAAAGGAATTAAAAAACAAATAAAATCCAAAAGATAACACAAACTTATTGTCCCTATATTGCCTTTACTCTTACTTCCCAAATACGTATATTCTTACCTAATCAGTGAAGATAGCAAATGGTATTTCACAGGATACAAAGAGCTGCAATATGAATGGGGCAGAGTTTATCTGCATTTGTGCATTAGATCAACTAGTCCATATTCGCTAGTTGATGCTATCCTGACCAAGCTGATTACTAAAATAAGTCACCAGAAGAGTCTACCAGGCACCAGAGAACATCAGAACAAGAAAGATTGGAAATGATCAAATAAAGACAACAAACCTTGCCCATAGTGATTTTGCATGACATTATCAGATACACAAAATCTGTAGCTTTTATTCTCATGCTATATTTGATGACATATATGTATTATCTATAGGCTAGAGTTGTTTTCCTCTTGAAAGAGGAAACAGTGAGCACAGCAGTGCTCCTTTTCTCCAGAAAAACCCAAACACTTAAAGCACCCACAGCCCCTCTGTGCTCCCAGCCAATAGTGAGCATGAGCATATTTGGTTTATAAATCAACTCTCCACCATCCACAGACATACAAAGTCAGGGGGAAAAAAATAACAAACTCCTTATAAAGACAAACAATGAGCAGTAGAGGAAATCCAAATCCACAGTTCTATGAATTTCCACGGGTTTATAGCATCGTGCATACTACTGGGTTTTGAGTGACTTCTTTTCCTCGCTCCTGCCCTGTGTTGAGCCAATAGCCTTCCTGCTCCACTTTGGGAATCAATTCAAGGCTGCTTTGTAGAGTCAAAACAAATGCTGGATTAGCAACCAAGGGATACGCTTCCCACATTTACATAACAGAGTGTTAACATGATAGCTTGTATGTGACCACCTCAATATTAATACACTAGACAAAATACAAACCAGCTCCATTTACTGAATTATCTGTGGAAAGGGCAGAAGTGTCCTTTTGAGTTTAGGTATTTCATTGGATCCCAAATCTTATTTTAAAAAGCATCAACCATCACCCCTTTCCCATTGGAATGGATTGTGTTTAGCTGCTCCAGGCCTCAGTGCAGGAGTCCGAACTACTTCAACCCTCTGCTACAAGTCTAAAAAGTATATGCAACTGAAGCAAAGTATAGGTGGCCCGGATCACATGAACACCTATGTGGGCCTTCGGAAGGGTAGGTTCTTTTATTAATGATTCCTCTCCTGTGAATTAACTCAATTTGTGATGATGCTTGAAGGAGCAATTAGATGTGAAATGATTTTGCCTGCCTAAGAACTCTTTATCTTTCCTACCAGATGCATCATGCCCACACAGATTTGCCCTGCTGCATAATGGGAAGGGTAGTGGCACTGTACTGAAGCGGCACACATCACCTTTGCAGGAAATGTAAACTTCACTGTATCTTTTAAACTATTAAACCAAATATAACACATAATAAGTATAAGACCATCTCCTACTCTCATAATACACTACTGCCTCCAACAGTCAAGCTGTGGAGATCCATTACGACCCACAGCCTGGACATCTCTCTTGCAGTCTATAATCACCTTTAATATATTCTAACATCAACCAAGCCAAATGCTAATGATCACATGGAGCCCAATGGGGAAAAAAAAACACGGAGCTGTTATATAAGACGTTTTCACTTTTAGAAGAATGAGTGGATGGCAAAAAATCAATATGACAAAGCAATATTCCAATCTTTTTAAGCCAAACCCACCATTTTAAAGTAGAAATTATTTCTTAATACCACTGACAGCCTCAACTTACCAGGAGCTGGATAATGTACATACACCTAAATTCAGTGAAAACATACAGTATGTGAGTAGGGGGTGTATTGGTGCCCATCTGTGTGGTCTGTACTGATGCACTGTTTTATCATGCTTTCCCATAAAACACAATTAAATGGATATAGAGAGCTTGTGTTCCTTGTTCCACAACAGACAACTGACAAGAACAAGCATCGACCAACACCATATTCAGCAATATTTGTGCTCCTTTGCTGTAATACAGGAAAGGATTTCACAAAAAATGGTCTAACTAGGAGTGAACAAATCAGCCAACTGCATAGTGGTCACATTCGTTACCATGGGTAGTAACTGAAGTCCTACTTATTTATGAGAAACAGGTTTCCCAGGTAAAGCTAAAAAAAAAAAAAAAAAAAATCACAGCTTGTTCCCTCCACAACACTTGATCACCCACGTTATTACAGCAGCATGTCAGGCGCTATGAGCTCCTGGCCAGCCACTACACTCATTTCTCACAGTCACATTATCTTCTGTGTGACTGGAAAAATGCTGGATGCCCATTGTACTGAAGTATATCAACAACACTGTGGAAGGCAAAAGGAATTCCAACTTTGTTTCCTTTCCAGGGTCTATTTTTCTTCCTTTTCAGGAGAGAAACCAGACTTTCCAGGCTGCTACTACAAACATCAAGTTGCTAAAAAACAGCCAACACTGTCTTCTACTATAGTATCATTGCTGTAACTGTCATCCATGAGTAAAGTTTTGGCCTTTCTTCTGCCGAGTTTGTTGGGTTTGACACAAACCCTTTGGGGCCATCAGAAGTGGAAAGTGTTTGAGGTGAAGAGTGAGCAACTCCCAAGAAAACTTATGAATGGAAACATGTAACAATACCTTTCATTTCCACCACTTGTAACCACTGCTGGTTAAGACAAATCTTTCATATTCTGCAGAAACCTTTTGTGGGTTTCCTTAAACATTCTAAAAACAGAACTGCATGCCTCATTAAGATGGCAGTTGAATTTCATCTCAGACAGCACATAACACTCACTGTATATGTACAGTAACTCACTTTCCTGAAACAAAGTTTTCATTGATCTTTTGCCACAGACTCAATTATTGTTTCTAATCATTATCAGCATTTATTTAAGGTATTGTGGACCATAAACAATAGAAGCATCTATCTGTGTTGACATGAGTGTCATTAGCAGGTTAGATACCTATATGGACTAGCCTTGAGAGTGTTCTTTTAAACTTCTGAAAGCCCAAAGTAAATTTAAATTACAATTTACAGAATAATCTTCAAATCAGACACCATTCGAGGCAGCATTATCTTGAGCAGATAAGAAACGCAATCTGTCAATTAAATCCCAGGACATTTTTCCACTGTTTTAAGACAATCCTGAAGATTTTTTTTTAATGTCAGAGATTCTGCAAAATTCCTGGTCTTCCTTGCACCCATGAGGTAAAATAACAGTCGTCTTGTTTGGCAAGTACACATACACATGTGAAAAAAGCAGAAATCAAAACATTTTAATATGTCATTTAAAAAGTAAAAAATAAAAAGAAGAAAAGTTCTTGACTGTGGGATATTTAGAGGATTTCAAGTCGTATTTTCTATAGCTTCATTTTAAAAATCAGCAGCTTTATCTTTCTCCTCCCCCTGTCCCAAACTCCGAGAAAAACAGTCACCAAATGTACTCATCTAGCCTCAAAAGTCACAGGTGACCCACTGCAGACCTTGCTTTCAATGCGTCTTTTGTTTGATGACTGGTGTTTCAGCATCCTCAACTTGAACAGAAAAGGTCAGAGTGAGTCTTCTGGCATTCACAAACCTGCACCAGGCCCCACCAAGAGAAGGTTGATGCCACAGTACATTTCCCCCAGTCAAGAGAAGGAAGCGGAGGTTTGAATCCAAGACCAGCTGCTTGTTAGACGTATCCTTCTCCCACAGACCATCGGTGGTGTTTAGTTTTGCTATAGTCCTTTGTGAAACTTTTCTGCTGGTGTTGATAGTACTTTTGAATTAAGACTTCTGCCACCGCACTGCATTACCACCCCAGTATCATGACATTAACAGGTTTCCACCAGTAAGAGGTTTTAGCTGTACATCTCACCACAGAAGCTCTTTTTTCCTTTTTTTTTTTTTTTTTTTTTTTTTTTTTTTTCTTTCCTACTCTCCTGGTTTTGCTTCACCTCTCAGTTACCCCTGCTGCCTTTACACCTGCCACCCTTGCCTTTGCTTCCCTGCCTGGAGAGAAGAGGCTGCACCATTAACCTCCCAGTGCACAAGGCCAAGGTCCATATTGCAGCTAGACAGAAGCTGTTGCTAAAGATTCCTTAAAAGCTTTGGCACTTCAAGGCAGTTGGAACTACTCAGCCAGAGCTGGGAGCCAAAGCTTTGCCACAGCCTTAATGGGCTTTCGCCCTTTTAAATTTTATAAGCCTGTCGCCTTTCTGATGCACACAGTTTTATTCAGTCCTAAATGGCCATTTCATATTTAAAAGAAAGCTTGCATAGGTAGCACCCTAAAACTACCCCAGGTCATTCATCTCCCCCGGTCTCCTACTGTCTCTTAGGAAACCTTTGATAGAGCATTTGTTCAGGCTGCCAAGTTAAATCCTCTTCTCTCATGTCAATGCATTGAAAAAAAGCATCAGAACACTACCTTCACTCAGGCCTGCTGAAGTAAATGGAGAAAACCAACTCCTCTGGCACTACAGAGCCATTAAGCCATTTGCAGATGATTAACTGAAGCACAAAAATATACACCGTGCACAATCGGACGGCAATGCAAAGCTATTCCTTAAGTTAGCTTCAGTCTCAATGAACTGCCTGTATGGCTGCAATTTGTAATCATTTGTGCAGCTGCCGTAACTGTTAGCGGGACCCCGACAAACCCAGACAAAAGCCGTTTCGCAGCGATGGGGGTCACGCTTCCACCGCCGGGCACATTTCACCTTTAGTAAATAAGGTAATGGGGGCTGCGCTTGGAGGAGAAAACCAGAGACGCCTCCCCTCTCCGGTACCCCTCATGGCAGCCTCCAAGGGAGCACCGAAATTAAACTTTACACATGCAAAACAAAGTTTACAATCTAAAAATCCGATTATAGTAACAACTTCATCCCCCTGCCTTACTCCTTCCCTGCTAACGAGCCGGCCCGGAGAACTACCCTGCGCGGCACAGGGAATAAAAGCGCGGCTGGATGGCTCCTATTTTTATGTTTACATTCCTGAAGTGTCTTTTAACTGACTGCCATTCCCCCTCTCCCCGTAAGCAGCTCAACCAGCCGCCCCTGCAAGCGTTTCCCCGTACCCCTCGCACAAAGACAGGCAGGCGAGTGGCGAGCAGCGGCCGCCCCGGGCCCCCCCCAGCTCTCTGCCCCCGCGCACCCGCTCCTCCGCCTCGGCGGCTTCCTGGACAGATGCACCGGGCGGGGGGAGGGAGGGGGAGGGGAGGGGAGGGGAGAGGGTGCTGCTCCTTCCTCCTGCCTAGCGAGAGAGGCCCCGGTCCCAACTGGCTCTGGAAACCCAGACAAGGAATTTTCACCCAGGCAAGCTTCCCGTAACCCGCAGAACAGGCGCAAGCTCCCCCACGCGTCTCCCAAGCCCAACACGCACAGGCAGCCGGCCGGCCGGGCACGCACACCCCGAGCCGCAGCCCTGGCCCTGGCCCTGGCCCCGGCCCCGCAGTGGGGCTCCAGCCCGCCCGCGGGCAGCCGCCGCCTCGGTCCCCGTAGTCCCCTTTCGGGGCTTTGGCGAATTTTTTTGTTTGTTTTTTTCTTTGCGAAGGCTCCGACGCCCGCCCGCCTCGCGGCTCCTATGAGTTAGACCTGGGCCACGTACCCCCGCGGCCCCGGTACTGGACCAGGAAGGGCATTTCCCGAGCAGAGCTGCCTCCCCACCGCCGGGCCCAGCTCCGCGGCTCCCTGCCCGCCCTCGCTCCGCTCCTCCGGCGGGGACAGCACTGCCTCTTTAAGAAGTCTCCGCACAATCTCTCCACTCGCAGAATAAATATGTTTTGTTTTGTTTTGTTTTTCCCTGCACACCTATTTCCCCAGCGTGGCCGCTCCATTGTTTCTGCTCTGCCGAGACACAACCCCTGCCCGGCCGCGAACGGGGAGGTGCGAGCAGGGAGCGCAAATAGACGCGAAACTTACCTACAGATGGCAAAGCAGCCTTGCAGCAGCAAAATAAGGAAGAAGGCAGGCAAAATCCTCTCCTCAACTGATTTGCAGCTTTACTCGGGTATTTTTAAATATATATTTTTTGTTTATTTCTCGTCTTTCTTCCGTCTCCTTCTCGCTTTCTTTTCTTTCTCCCCCTCCACCCCTCCTTTTTTTTTCCTTGCCCACAGACAGTGAAAAGGAGCTCAATGTTAGTGGGTGAGTAAGTGAATCAACTAGCAGAGAGCACAGCAAGTTGAAGTGTCAAATTACATTGGCTATTCTATTACCAAAGGGCCATGCTTTGTGGCTGCTGGCAAAATCTGTCCCAGATTCCTATCTGAAAGGGAGCTGCCTCCTACAGGGATGTTCTTTCCTTCGCCCTCTCCCTTTCCCTCTGCCTCCGCAAAACCCCTTTCCCAAATCACACAAACTTAAACATCTTAGATATGAGTTAAAATACGAATATCGTCTTACAGTGTATTTTAAGGCGGGGATTCTCGGTTTAGTCTTCCCGAATACCAGGCACTCAGAAGCCCTTCCAGTCTGGAAACTGAAAGCAACAGAGGATCTGTCCTCCCGTCTGTATTTTTGTATTATTAAATAGAAGGGAACCACCCTGGACCAAATACACTCTGAAGCATGCAGTGCCTCCGACTGTATCGTCTTCACTGGAGAATTTTTACAGGGATGGGAAGAACTACCGGGGGAGCAGGGAGGTTACACAAGAACGTCGAGACATCCAGCTGGTCCCTATATTTCACTTTTTGCGTGCGTGTCGTCCGTTCTCCCTCCCCGTCCCCCCTTCCCCCATTTACTGCCGCCAGCACGCCCCTCGGGGCTGCTGTTATTTTCGGAAGCCGGAGCTCCCGCCACCCAGGTAGGCGCGGGGCTCTCCCGGGGTCCCCGCCCGCCAGTGGGGCTCTGCTGGGGAAGCCGAGCGGGCGGGCGGCGGTACCCGGCGGGGCGGTCCGCGGAGGCGGCCCCGCCGGCGGGGGCAGGGCCGGAGCGACAGAAGCCGCCCCCTCTTCCCCCTGGAGCACGGCCCGCGGCGCTAACAATAGGGCGTGTTGGTTTGGGGTTTCCCCCTTCCTCAGGAAATCCAGCCCGATTTCCAGGGAGAAAATAACAAGAAACCGTCCTTGTCTGACGAGCACCATTCTACTAAAAAACATCTCCCTCGACTTCTCTTCCCCTTGATAAAACACTTCCAGGACAATCAATATTTTATGATGAGTTGTTAATAAGCCTAATATATTCATCCCCGCTCCAATGGGGCTTGTTAGATTATGCAATTAAGATAAGCAATTTAAACACTGCAGATTCTCGCTGGTCACATTCGCCTTGTTGTTGGAGGAAGAGAACGATCTGGACGTGAAAGGGATGTCGATTACTCGGGCAAGATTTTGTTTGTTTGTTGTTTTTTAATGCGCGCAGATGGGATTGCGCGTTAACGCCGCTTTCCTTCCCGGTCACCCCGGGGCTGCTCCTGTTTCCGCCTTCTTGCTAGACCCCCCCCCACACACACACACACGCCGCCGCCGATTTACGTGCTGATTTGCATGAGGCGGTTCAGGCGCGAGGACGGCGCCGCGCGGGAGGCTCTAGCGCTCGCTAGTGCGCCCCCTACCCCGCGAGGGCAGCGCCTTCCTCCCCGCTCATTTACCCCTTCGTGGCTTCCCCAATGAAGGGGGGTGGGGTAGGAAAACAACACACACAAAAAAACCCCACACACAACCAAAACTACACAACCCCCTCCCCCCCCCGCCTCGTCCAGCCGCTCCGCCTTCTGCTGCTATGCTAGCCGCCCTCCGCTTGTCTCTGGAGGTGGAGGGGTGACCCTGCGTGCTGCGACCCGCACGCTGTCGTCCCAAGCGACGAGGCGAATCTCCCATCGCGCTCCCGCTTACAGGGGCAGCCTGGAGAACAACGGCCACCACATCCCACCCGGCGAGGGCGGCCAGCCGGTGGCGGCCGGCGGCTCCCGCCGCTCCTGCGCGGCTCCAGCTCCGCGTTTTGTGTGCGGCCGCGGCGTCAGCCGGGGAGCGCCGAATAACAAAGACAAGTTTGAGAGCAGCCGCCGCCGCACAGGCTGCCAGTGACGTCAGGGAACAATGCTGCTGCCAGCCAGCCCGCCCCGCGCTGCCCGCCGCCCCTTAAAGGCGCACGGCTGGCCCGCGGATCCCCTCTGCCCGGAAAGGGAGGGGTGCCGGCGTGCGGGGCACCTTCCCGGTCCCCTTCAGCGGCCAGTCACTGCGGCACACTGCTCGCCCCGACTGGGAGCGGCTCCGGTTCTCCGTGTCACGGCTCCCTCCTTCCCTCCCTCCCGCGTCGCGCCCTGAGCGGCCCGGCACGGCCTGGTCTCCGCCGACGCTGATCACTGCCCTCAGTTACCCGAAGGACATGGTGGCTACCTGAGGAGCCCTCGGCCTCCCCTCTGGGCCAAGTCCTCGCCCTCCTCCGCAAGGGTGGCGGGCCGCGGCTGTAAGGGGAGGGTAGGCCGGCAGCAGTCATTAGGGGCATGGGGAGCAAGACGGGGAGCAAGATGGGCAGCAGCTGTGACGACGCGGCATAGGGCCCAAGGGCAGGTGCGGGACCGGCAGGCTCTGCACGTACGAGCTGTTACCCGGTGAGGGAGTATTTTCTTAAAAGATCTAGGCCCTCAGGAGCTGCATAATTACCTAGCAGGCCTGCCCCAGGGGCGAGAACCTGAACACTTCTGCGAATTTGGCAAGGTGCTACCCTCAGTTACTCCGACAGTGACATCCCACCACCTCCTCTTCCTTTTTCCTGTGTGCTGCCTTTGAGAGTCATACAAACCTCAGTGATTTTAACCCGCAGTCCAGAGATTAAAACAGTGGATACTGTTTAGTCAATGCAGTCCATAAGTCATTCCACTCCTGTACAGCATTTTATGTTCATCATTAAAATAGGCGCTGAAAAAGCTTAGTCTTTTAAGAAATAACAGCATTGTGGCAATATAGTAATTTCCCAATAATCATACAGATGTCATTGCATCATACCTTAATAGTAAATTAATTTGCACATAGTATCTTTTATTAAAGGCATCAGCTTGGTAAGGTGTCTTGGACACAGGCAAAGGCAAGCAGTAGGTCTGATGTTTCATTGCTTCAAAGCATCTTACACTAACACAAAATTAGAAAATTAAACATATCTCTGTGCAGAAAAGCAATTACAAGGGCATAGCCTGTCCACTGTATTTAAGCATAACTTCCACTGATGTCATCCAGGCAGAAAACAGATTGGTAATAACACGTTTACTTTTTCAAGCTTTTTGTAGTTCTGCTGCAGAATACTTTCCACATCACCACATCCTGCAGGATTTACCAGCTGCATCAGCCTGCCATCTTTCAAAAACTGGGTTATTTCATCAGTACATGACTAGGGAAATAAAGGTCTCGCAGAAACTAAGTTTGGTGATATAGCAGGTCTCTACTGAGCCTTTCTCTACTAAATGGGCATTGCCATACACTGTTCAGGGCACCAAAGGGACTGAATGCAATAGCTGTCCACAGGAGATGCACAACTGCAACAGCCTTGGCCACTTGCAGTCATTAGAGATCAGACAGCACTTAGAGTGACAACAAAGTTTAGCTGGTGTACTGGTCAGATCCCTACTGTTATTATGGCCCTTCATGTTCTCAGTTGCAGGAGACATTACTTATTTCCTCCATAGGTTGCATGAGTCACCTACAAGGTTGTGGTCCCAAAGTGGTTGCAGCAGTCAGTTTACCTAGTATATGTATCCATTTATTTGCAAATTAAATTTCATGCCTTAAAAATTATGAGTGCCTTAGTGTTTTCTGACCTGTGCTGATATGATTCATAAAATTAGGAAGTTGCTTCTAACCCATATTTGGTGTGCTTTCAGCCGGGGACTTGGCTAATGCGCAACAAAGTAAAGCACTTGCATAGCAGCTCCAGTTCACTGCCAGTTGTCTGCTGGGGCATAAAGGGTGGACTGTCCACTTGGGCTGTAAAGAGGGGTTAGGAGTTTAGATGTATGGTAATGCTTACTTAGGTTATTCATTGGTGTCCCAAGAACACCTCTGCAAAGAAAGTACTCAGTTACAGGCTTGTCAGCCTAACTTTCCAACTCTGTTGCAATGCCAGAGCAAAGCAAAAAGCTCTATTTGCAATATGATCAAGGATTGGACCCTTTTTGTTTGTTTTAAGAGACCAGGCTGCTTTTTGCAAATGAACACCCCCCAGTTTTGAGATGGATAGTTGTAACTAGCCTTAAAACAGAAGCTGTACAAGCTTCAGCATGTGATCTCAGCTCCTTGCTTAGCAGCGCTCTAGTGTTGCAGTAGCAAAGCCATCAGTGAGCAGGCAGACAGACAGTTATCCACATTATTCCATGCTCTGTGGTGGGCCTGTCCGCAAGGGATTAGACCAAATCTGCTAACCTCATTTCTGTTATATAAGCTAAGACCGATCTGAACTCTTTTCTCCAGAGGATTGTATGTTAAACCGAAATATCACCTTCCCCTAACCCTCTTCAGCTGTAGTTCAAACTAGGTTTTGCTACTATCATAATTCATACTGGACTATAATGAAAATGGAATTGATTGAGACAGCATGTAGATACACTGTATATAAGTAACCTGAGTGTGTCTAGACAAGTTTTATCAGGTAATTGCTATCACTGCAGCTTTTTTGCCATGTAGGGTTTAACACAGATCATGAAGACCAAAAGGAGTAAGTGCTTAGATCCCAAGTCCACACTGAGCTATTGGCTGCTACAGCCATTAGTAACTAACTCAAGTAAGCTCAACATGGACTGCACAAAAGACTGTCTATGATCAGTGTCAGTTTACTAGTAGGGTCTGACATCAGTATTCCTTTTCTTCTAACTTTGCAATAGTCATGTAACAGTCATACACATGGCACCACCACACTTGGTGCTCCCCAGATACGCACATTTTAAAGTGTTCTGAGCCCTCATAGAACTGTTCATCCATCGACCCAGGTTTCTGATCTACTCATGTATCGTAACCCCTGATCTTATGTAAATGCTTACTCAGGTCAATAGTTATGCTGAGGTTTAGTTAATACTGCCTCAAAGTGAGCGAGAACAAGTATTTTTCTAACTTAGCCACAGGATAGGATGCCAGGAGTACTACTATCAGATGCAGTTAAATTACACCAGTATGAAAGTGAGATTAGGAGAGGTTGCAGTCAGACTGTGCACATTTCACTCTGCACAGTGAGAAACTGGTATGGTTTCCTGAGTACTATGTCCATTTTGTCTCTTCCTTAATAATATGGGAAAGAAAACAGGGTTTATTTGGATTCTTAAATTAGAGATGAAATTGCAATGTAAAGACATTAAGGAAATTTGCAGTTATGCAACTGGAGTCCTAGAGGAAAAAGTAAACAATTTTACTGAGACAGACAAATTGAAAACAATTATGAGGCATTAAGAAGGAAGTCACTGGAGATTTTAGCTTTTTCTCCTTTTTCCTTTTGAGGCCTGAAAACATTTGCATATTGTCTTAAATTTGATCCTTCTTCAGTCCTCCTCAATTTATACTGCCTTAGTCATTTGTGACTAAAGTGAGGGACTAGATCCCTCTGAAGGAGCTTCAGTGTGACAGGGAAGGAAAGGAGCACCACAGCATTTTTTAGTCACTAAGGCATCACATCTAGTCACATCTACTTGCACTGGCCTTCTGCACATTGTTCCACATACTCAGAAGTCTAAAATACAGAAACCCAGGATGTATGCCTTCAAGAGTGAAGGATACAGATTAAAAAACACAGACAAAGAGGTGAATGGATTGGAAGAGAAAACATGTCCATGTGCTTATACTGAAAAGGAATTTCATATATGCCAGCTGAGGAAATGCAGCATTGTAAATGTGTTATATATAGCACTAGAAGTATACTTTTATGAGGACTATAAACAATAGTAACCATATACAATCTTTCCTTTCAAAGACAATAAAGACTTTGTCCTGTCAGAGCCAAATCTAAGTCCAAATTCAGGAATGAAGCATGGCTCAACTTTGAGGAATCTCACATCAAAATGCAATCTGGGGTGAAGCCACTTGACTTGTGCAAACCTTGCCCATAAAGCAAATAACTTCCAAACATGGCAAGTGAGGTTTGTAAACAGGGACTTTAGTCACTTCTGTTCCTATTAAACTCTTTTCTAGCTACCATACAGTTTCAGGAGGAAAAAGTGAAAAAGAAAACAAAACCTCATCCAACTTTAAACTCAGGGGAATATATTCAGGCAGAATACAATTAGCAAAGCTGGAAGACGACCAGAGCATTATGTGCAACATCATGCTCTAAGAGAAAAGATATCCAAGGATTTTGAATGACTACAAATGTCAGGAACATATTTTAATCTGTTCAAAATAATGCAATTGGGTAATCTTGTGTAAAACCAGACATGCATGTAACTGCCTTGAAAGCGTTTCACTTGGGATGTTAGCAGAGATGTCTATGGTGTGGATTCCCATTTCATAGATGGTAGAGGAAATACTACTCCATCTATCCTTTGACTACCTACTGCCAGATATTGATAGTAAGCAGGGCTTCTTTTAGCCTCATTGAGTTTTAATGGAGAAAGATAATGAGATTTAAAGAACAACAAATGCAGCCATGTGTGGAGCATGAACGTTGAAGTCTGAGTCTGTTTCTCCCCTGTTTTCATCTCTTATCTGATGCAGTCAGTAGACAGAGAGGACAAATAACACCAGCATCAAGTGGAGAACTCTTAGACTGAACTCTGGTGTGAGTTTCTGTGACAGATTTTGGTCTAAAGTAGCCAGCCTGGCAATGTGAAAGGAGAGCAAACAACAGTAAGATGTTATTGTAAGGACAATGAGGGCTGCTTTGTATCAGACAAAGCTTGCCAGAACATTATAATGATTCGTAACACAGCTAATTGTGCTAAATAAATTGTAGCCTTAATCATGTGTAGGACTAGATTCTCAATTGGTCCTCCCATTTAGCACACAACATGATTTATTTGTTTTATTCTCTAACCTACTCTATTTCATGCCACACGGGATGGTTAATAAAATTTTTGAAAAAGAAAAACTAAATTCATAAAATATGAATAAATAACCATAAGTTATTTACACAAATAAACATTCTGGGACATGGGATTTGCCAGACATGGGTTGCCAGAGTGGTCATAAAACATGCCTAAGAGCCAAAGTATTCATTTATTGTATTTAGTAGCAACAATTAGACTAGTTTTAGTCTGCCTTAATGACCAGCATGGTTTCCTACTCTCCAAGAAAAGGTAAAAAAACAGCCCAAAATCCAGGCTCTTCCACGTGGCTGTATACTCCACAGGCATATGTGCAAGTGTCACAAAAGTCCATCAAGTCCATCAACTGTGGATCTGTGACATGTAGGAAACAAACCAAGCAAGCAAACAAAATCCAGGAGACAATTTTCCTTCATATTTTGGAGGACTATGCAGGGCAGAAGGAGCAGTGAAGGATTTCACAGTAAGGTGCTCTCACAATAGTACCATAGGCAACAAATTCCTTACAGCTGAATGGAGAATAAGTGCAAAACTGAATACAACAGGAATAGATGTGGTCCCTAATGCATCATTTGCTGTATTTTATTGCCTGTGAACCAAGAGAAGTAGAGGCCATTGAGATTCCAGAGAGCAGAAGAGCCCAGAGAACTTATGAATTAGCAGGCTTCCTAATGCTTGGGAATTTTATGTTAAATTCTCTCTATAAGAAAGGAAACATATTTTACAAGACAGAGTTTTCACAGACTGAAACTATGCACACACACACACCCCAGCCCCAGTCTTAATTCAAAGAGTAATTAATATAATTAAGTAATTTGAAAATACTGTGTTTTCCCCCAGTAGTAGACATTCAGCTAAACATGGCAGCCCAGGGGTTGCATAAACATTTGAAACTAGAGGAAGAGTTCAGATGTGACAGAAATTTGGGAATCCTATTCAAATGAACTACAGGTGTGATAGAGGATGAACTACATATGTGATAGCGGATGCACATACTGGTGCAGCACTGTTACCTCACAATATGGGTAATCAAGTACTGGCAGTATTGCACTAACTGCATAAGCTACTGCATCCTGGAAACATTGCTGGGAGTATGTGTCTTGTATTTTCCTCACACTAGAAGTCTAATTTGGATAGCTTATTGACCTACTTTTAGTATGTCACTGTTTTCAGCACATTAACCATCCCCCCTCCCCCCCACACACATTCACAGCTATTTGAAATAAGTGATAGAAGAAGACAGAACTACACATGATGCTTGTGCATATGATCAATGTATCCTTCCCCTGCTAAAGTTTAATAAGGATTGTTAATACATCATTGTAGCTGGTAATTGTGTAGGTACACATGGTAATTGCATGTATTTGCACTAATTATGTAAATGCACAATAATTAAAGCTCCAGGGTT
This sequence comes from Picus viridis, assembly GCA_033816785.1. Classification (NCBI taxonomy): domain Eukaryota; kingdom Metazoa; phylum Chordata; class Aves; order Piciformes; family Picidae; genus Picus; species Picus viridis. Next base: position 27,084,054 of record CM066586.1, read on the forward strand.
TTCATGGTAAATTTTTAAGACACTCATGGATTTGTCATGGCAAAAGTGTCATTCATGTAACTTAGTGGGGAAGGGGAGGAGGAGGAAGCTCAGGAAAACATGCTTCTTACATAAAATACAAAGATTTTTATGTGAGTGAGTGGATAGAGGACACTGCTTTATAATCAAACACAGCTCCCATGCCTGGACACATTTTCATTCAGATTCTCTTTTCAGAATTAAACCAAACAAAACTCTTTAAAAATGCCCCAAAACACAGTGAGTTTTTCATGGTGGGTTAAAACTAAAGATCAATATTCCCCCACTTTGTCTACTCAGTGTTCCAGCTTTCCTATTTAGCCAGTGAGAGGCAAGAGGAAAAACGAATTTGTGGTCTTTTTTGCCTTTGTGGTAATCACTTGCTAGTATTACCAGTTTGCTGCTTCTCCCAGAGGCCTTATCACACTCCACTGAATATGTCAGTGGAAATATCCTGGCACTGCTTGCATTTGCATAGATCTCCCAGCACCCTGTGCTGCCTTAGCACAGGATGTGTACACTGGAGTTTCAAGTTGATTTTATCTCAGGGATTATCCCCCTTTTCTCCTCTCCCCTAAAACTTCAGCCATTCTTCCTACCTTCAACTTTTCAGAGGAAAACTTGCAAGTTTCCTCTGGAGAGCACCCAGACCTTCCTTCAAGCACTTTTCCACCTCACCAGGCAGGATCCACCTATTCCTTCCCACCATCCAATGCTGCAGTCCCAGGCTGACTGTGCCACAGCACAGCTGCTCACTAGAACCTTTGCTGCTGTGCTCCACAGACCTTTAAGGTCTTGTGTAATTAACTATTCCTTAACAACTTCAGTCACACTAAGCTTTAGAAACAGAGTATTTATCCCCTCATATGAAAACAACAAATAGGAATAGGTACTGTCCAGCTGTTAGCTGTTTTTAATGACCTCCAACAGCATACCTCCATAGGTACAATCCCATTATCCTTATGCCAGGAGCACATGAGGCTGTTCAGGAAGCACAGCAACATAGCATAAAGTGCTATGAATTCAGAGCACTACTAAGTATCACACTTAAAAGCTTTCCATTTCAAAACATATTGTTTGAGGTCTTAATAACTTCAATGCTGTTTTTCAGTCACTGGATATTATCTGCATTCGTAAACCACTTCAAAACCACTATACTTAATGAAAAAATATTCTTTACACCATCACCCCAGCCTCCCATTTGATTCTGAGTATGCTTGTTGGTCCCCACAGAACAGCTGCAGTCTCACTTGTTTGTACACAGCTACCCATCTTCACTCATGGACATCTGAACAAATAGTCAATGAAAGAGTTTTAAGCTACCAAGACTTAATAGTTTAAGCCAAGACGCAAATGAGAGCTTCCTAAGGATTTGCCACAAAGCTTTGGGAAGGTTTATAGGACACCTAAAGGGTGCCTACAAGAAAGCTAGGGACTGTTTACAAAGGCCTGTAGTGATGGGACAAGGGACAATGGTTTGAAATTAGAGAAGAGTTAGATTGGATGTTAGGAATGAGTTCTTTACCACAAGGATGGTGGAACACTGGAACAGGTTGCCCAGGGAGGTAGTTGAGGCCCATCCCTGGAGATATTCAAGATCAGGCTTTGAGCAACCTGATCTAGTGGAGGATGTCCCTGAAGAGGTGTTGGACTTGATGACCTTTGGAGGTCCCTTCCAAACCAAACAATTTTATGATTCTATGAATTAGTTCTCTCTTTAGGACCTTCTGGGCTGGAGGAGTTGTCAGGAACTCAATGTCTTTGGTTGGTTGGTTAGTTTGTTTTTTTAAACTTAGTCTTGAATGTGTTGAGTGCCAATTGTTTTCTGTCTTCAAAACGGAGCAAAGTCATCCTAAATCAGACAACCCCTTCTGCCCACAAATGTCCAAACCCCTATGTTTCAGAATAGAACTCATAAGTGTTTGTTTCCTTAATTAAAACGTAAGGAAAAGAAAATACTAACACTACAGTTGAATTGAAATAGCATGCTCTAAACAATTTTCACATGATTCAGGTGCTTTGAAAAAAAACCACAACCAAACACAGTTTGGAAGATACTCTTTCAATTTTAAAGCTAAAATTAAAGAAAAATGTCACTGTGTGATAAAATGGATTAAATTTAGTTAAAAAATAATCCAAAAGAGGCTTTTAATTGGTGGGGTTCAATCAAACATGAGGTGCTGTCTGTAACAGAAGCTATTTTCTACTTTGTTTCTAACAAATCACATTTTGAACATTTTATTTCATGTGTCAATAAGAACACCTATACTCATGCTTGATAGGAATTAAAATGGTAAGGTGTCTTTTGTAATTTGCAGATTAATTGATAATCTTGTAGGTATACAGAGAATTTCATACAAATGCAGTCTGAGAAACCAGAAGAATACCAGAAGTATTGCTAAATCAGTGATCTGTTGTATTAATCTCCTTTAATTTTTCAGTAAATTAATCTGTTCTTTGACTAATGGACAGTGGATGTCTAAAACCATAGAGTATGGGGTGCGTAGGCATGAACAGAAAGCAGATGAGTTTCTTAGAGCTGGGGCACATATTCTGTTTCTCTGTAGAGAATTTTTTCAGCTTGTCTTTGTTGTACAGCAGCATTGTGAGCCCAAGTTAGACATTTAACTTGTATTAATGCAAGACCAAAGATCTTTCAGATGTTTATGTCTAGCAGCAACTTTTACGATAAACACTTGCTTCTATTGTCAGGGCTACCCAAACCCAATTAGCCTGCAATCCAGCAAAGTCCTTTGGTCCTGATGTGCCTCCACATGCTGCCCAAATATATTTGCACTGACAGGAAAATCTTAGTATTTCCATCTGAGAAAGATTTACAGGTAACAAGGAGACAAATTAATTTTTCTGAGCCCTGGGGATTTTTTAAAGGACTGGCAAATTGCAGGCATTTATGATACCAGCTAATATTATTCATATATGTCATTTTAGTATCTCATACTCCAGCCATGAGCTGCAATGCTAGTGATGCCAGCCTAGGTGCAAACACAGAACTGTTCTCTTCATATTGCCTTAATGTCACTGATGTTTTACCAGCAAGGTCAGTACCAACATCTCAGTTTCACAGGAAGGAAATGGTATGATCAAGATGTGAAATGACCACAGTCACCCTGAAGACCAACAAAAGGCAATGAAAATATTTTAGTACTAGTCCTGCTCACTCTTTACTGCTCTAGTGCAAGCATCTTGGTTTGTGGAGCATCTCGCTGGACAGTGTCTAATTTATGAAAACAATTTTCATTAATCAGATTAGCAAAAGCTGTTTTCTGGTTAACATTTACATTCCTTAGCAAGAAGAGTTGCACTGTTAACTTGCACAAAATTCATGTTCACCGTGTCTCAAATTGATAACCTTGGCATGTAAATATCTGCAGTTAGCAAACAGTTTATTTAGAAATTAAACATCTGTGCAATTTTTTTGGCCTGCATGAAAAGTATGAATAAATGCTGTTAAAAACAAGTAGATCTAAGTAAATACAAATATATACATATCAATGTGCATAACAGGTGGTGATTGTGAAATGAGCTGGTTGCTCAAAGAGATCCTCACACAAGAAATGCCGACACAGCAGGTTATTTGACAGGGTCTGTTGGAGTATATGAACTGTGTCTGTTTCAAGCCTGACCAGAGCGAAGGAGTCCTTTTCTGAATATGTGCAACCAAAACACTCAGCAACAGAAGAAATTCTTCTAAATCTAGGCACCATGATTTACTCAAAAATCAGTGGCAGATGCATGACCAGAACCTGTACTCCAACCTGTTCCTGACAGGGAAACTGCATTGTCAGGTGCTTTGTTCCAACAAGTCGGCAACAGTGTCTGCATATTTTAAATCCTTGTGTTGAGTCATCATCATTTAAGTGGAACTTAAACCACCTGAATGTGTCATCCTTACTGACCTGCTACAAATTGTCTATGGTGGTTTCCCTTTGCAGAGCAGGCACAGCCCCGTAAATCCATCCCTACTGTGCCACGAAAACAGGCAGTTATTTCCTACTTGCAGTGTCACAACATATGGCTACAAAGGGAAGCATACTAACAGTTGTTTGTTTGCTGTGCATGTTGTTTTAAAGAAGAATAATAATGCTAATGTTCTAAGTAGAATTACACTTGTTCCACTTTCCCTTGCCCTCAGAATTTTAAAAGCAGAAAAGTAATCATTTAACCCATTTCTTTAGCTGTGGGGTTTTATTTTATTTAATCTCTATATGTACACATTTTCCCAGTACACATGCTGAAACAGCAGCCCTTTGATTTCTTGTTATTGTTAATGATTCTACAGTTTTTGTGAGTGTTTTGTTTTAAATGATGGCTCATACAGCAAGTTTGACTTGAATTAACGGCTTCCTGACTTTCAATGAAATTCTTTTTACAAATGCTACTTTTCCGTATTTCCTTTCTGGCTTTTTTTCTTTTCTTTTGGCAGCTGGCATGCAGCAGTTAGACCCTATCTGATGGACAGGGGTCAAAATAGTCCCAATATGTAGAATTGGCTTTAATACCACTTATTACTATGTGTACTTCAACTTCTAAAGCTTGGAAAATCCCCAAATTCACCTGGAAGCACAAATAGCAAACCTATGCCTAATGACTGTTGGCTTTTGTTTAAATGTTGAATAAAACTTGCAGATGGAAACTAGCAACTAAAATTATTTCTGTTCAGAGTCCATACCTGCATAGTTGCCCAGAGAAGTTGTGGATGCCTCATCCCTGGAAGTGTTTAAGACTAGGCTGGATGAGGCTTTGAACAGCCTGGTCTAGTGGGAGGTATTCCTGCTTTAAGGTTCTTTCCAGCTCAAGCCATTCTAAGATTCTATGTGATGGGGAGTGCAGAGATTACCAGTGACATCTGGAACGTGATGTCTTACACTGTCTTTGTAGGACTCAAAGATTAGATAAGGTATCCTTATCAAAGTCCTGAAACTACAAGGCACATTTACTAAAACAAATTTTAGTCAGGAGAAAGTATGAATTCTTTTACTGCCTATAGTGTCCTATTGTTTTCACAGATGAGAAAAATCCCAGTTATGCTCAACCTGCACTAATACAGCCTATCCTCTTCTCAGTGCTGCCTTCTTGTATGGTAGTTTAGCATCAGTCCTTGGGGACTGAAGGGAGTCTTTGGCCTTAAAGAGCGGGGAAGACAAGTAGAAAAACCAGCCTCTCAAATGATGGAAGTGGAAAATAAGTAATAAAAAGATTCCCTTAGCCTGACATTAAATGTCTCTTTTGTCTTGTTTTAAATTGACGTGGAGGAAAGAGTAGAGAGAAGTGACTCTGATCTTTCCAAGTATATGTACCATCTTTTTGCTGTTTTATAGGTATGTGGAAGACACCTTGCCTGAGATGAATACATGTAATTCATGTAATATTTAGACACTTGTTGTGAGGTTATTTTTCCCATTTTAATTTGAAGAGCCTGCATTTCTCAGTCTTTTTGTGTTGAGACCACTGAAGAATTTATCTATTTCTCTGGGGAAAATGTATGCCAAAAAAAACCCGTTAGTCTGGCCCAACAGTACTTATATTCCAAGTGTTATAAAACATATGTAACAAGAAGACTGTTGCTTTCTTCTCAGGGATGCTGAACAATAAATCCCACAGGACATCAATGGGAACAGTTAAAACCTTCCTCCATTTCAGTGTTTTTTTTTCCTCTGCTTTTGTGACATAAAGTTAAGGCCTGAAATCAACAAACTGCTCAACAGGGAAACTTGTGCAGCTCAGTGGTTTCCCTGAAGCATCAATTCATATTTGTTTTGACCTCCCTGTATTTACTTCTTTGTGTTTGGGTTGTTTTTTTAATTGTTTTGACTAAAGTCTAGTAAAAATACTTGGTTCATTTTAAATCAATGTGTGCTCTGCTAATTGCTTGGTTGCCAAAGATGAGCCATGGAGAGCCTGTCTTCAGAGCAAGCAAGACTCAGTGACTGTGTTATATGAGATACCTAAGGACCTAGTTCTGCAAGACTGAATCAAGCCCTAAATAATCAGGCCAAGAGTACAGGAAAACCAAGAGACATTCACAGTGAAAACATGGCATCCAACTTCAGCCATCCTCCTTCTGCAGAGGTTGGAGTCTTTATGAATATAATTTAAAAGGAGTAAGATTTGCCCCTTTTAAATGGTCTATTGCTATCCAGAAGTGCTTGATAACACAGAGGGCATGCTTCTGCTCTCCTGGACCAATGTTGAAAGCTAAAGCTACTCCTCTGAAGTCAGCAGAGTTGCTGTCAGTCTGCCTGCCATGTGATGTATGTCTAGTTTGATGGTAAATTTCTACTTTAGAATTTGGTTTTGTTCAGAATCTGGAGGGGAAAAAAAGTTGGCATGTTGAAGATTTATTGTGAAAAACTTAAAAAACCCAAGCTTGCCATAAAAATATTAAACAGTAATATCAATGTTGTAATATTTAGTATACTGTAACATTGGAAACAAAAGCAATTGAAATGAGTCAGCATGAAAAGTTCTCTTATGAAAACAAATGAGAGTGTTGAAATACTGCATTTCTGCTCTCTGCCTTTGAAAGTGTCATTGAAATCAATGCATTCTCACGAAAGATTTGAATTTCACTTGAAGTGCATTTTCCAGCTGGAAAGTGCATGGTCTCCATCAACCTAAATGGCCACAGGAGGTAAAAGGAAATAATAATTTGGGCCCTCTGGATTTACATGGAAGTGAGAACAGAAAGCACTGTATGGTGTGTGTTAATGGGTATTAATTCGCATGTACCTAGTTATGGAGATCTGTGAGCAGCTCTGAGTACTGCACTATGACCCATTTTGTTTTCAGTGTAAGTAAAGAGCATGAATATTTCAAAAGACAAAGCCTGCTCTGGAGCAGAAAAGCCAGCCTTACTACAAAGAAATTCTTGTGCCTCCTTAATTACCCTTCTTCACCTATAGGTGGAATTTCCACTCCAGTAGCTTTAGCAAGGAGCCTGATAGCCTGGGAGAAGATTGCTGTTTGACTTTGCACAGCAAACACTGGCTCTGTTGTGTAGTGCCAGTTTCTGATTCTAATGATTTCCTGAATTCATTCTTTTTTTGTACCTCAGGGAAGGAAGAGGTGATCCTCTTGAAAAATCAGATAATTGCTTTTATTTGATTTTTATTAAACCTCATTCATGGCTTTTTTTATTACATTGTTCATCACTGTGGCATTTTAAAATTTGATTTGCTAAAAGAAACAGTTTACTAAGCCAAAGATTTAATTCCAGGATTTTTGCAGAAAGAAAACTGGAAATGTTTTTGACGTTGTTTTGATTTCAAAGACTTCTGTAATTTAATTGACATCTATCTGTTATTGTCTCCACTTTCTTTAATAGCCTAGGTTTCTTCTCCAGCCCCAGCAACCAAAGCTTGCTGCAATTTTTTGTGTGTGCAGCTGGAACTGGCAAGGCCAGCTTTGCCCTGACTATGCCTGGCTGCCTCTGAGACAAGGCAGTGCATGGGATGCTCCTTTACCCCCACCCTGGCTATCTCATCGTCTAGATGAATCTGATACCTGCTGTCATGCACAGATGACCAGGGGAAACAGCATGCTGCTGCTCTGTTAGGAGATAAGTGCAGGGCTAGGCATGGATGTTCCATGCGGTTTATCCACCATGGAGCTAGGGGGAAGCCACTCCCTCATTTTGTATGTGTCATGGGCTCTGGGTTATCAGTTCATCTTCCCATTGGAATCAGGAAAGTGTACTGAGGCCCAGATCGATCAGTCCATCCATGCATCCATCCTTCCCCCTCCCTCCATCCAAAACTCTTCTATTGCTAATATTACAGGTATTCCCATTGCACACATGGAGTGACTGATGTGGAGAAGGAAAATGCATAATCTACACTCAGCAGAAACAGAAGTAGCCAAGCAATTAAAATTCAGGACCAACTCCATTTTGCGAACATTAAAGAATACAGTAGGGGAAATCTAATCTATTTACCTCTCTGTTGTCAAGGTAATGTCATCTACTGTCCATTAATAAGCCACACACAAGGCTACTTGATATGTGGTTTTATGAGGGCTATTATTTGAAGAATTGGTCATTTAAAGGTAAGTAAGAGATTTTCATAATTCCCTTTTTCCATTTTATCACAGGAAATAGTGTCTCAAAACAGCGTGAAGACTTTGTAAAAGGCTCTTTTTCACATTAAGAAGTTTTTAACAAGAATCCAGTCATCTTAGTTAATCCCTTTAAACTATGTCAATATTTACTTCTAAGTGGAGTTTCAAATACTTTTTCTGTTGCCCTGCCAGTTTCATTGAGACAATTCTCATTGACTGAGAATCATGGCTGAATACTGCAGGGGTTTACTTTGAGTCCTTGCAGTTACAACATGTGATGATAGTAAGGGTGATGGGATGCCTGTCGTTAGTTTATGCATCTGTCCACAAAGTTTCCAAGAAGGCCTTTAGTCATTAAAATAATCACCGTGGGATTTATAAAATAGCATGTTCACCCTTGTGTGTTCATGCATAGCTTTTGGAAGAAACATGGCAATTTGACAACAGTATGTACCCTGCTGTGACAGAGAGGGCCAGTCACAAACCCTACCGCCCTGTAGAGGGTTATGTGCCATTAATGAGCAGCTTCACCACACAGCTGATCCCCCATTGCAGTACACAGCTTTGTTACTGTAGATACAAACAGGACTTCAACAGCTCTTACTGGATAATGGGCAGCTATAGTTGGTTGAACATAGGTGTCAAAGCTAAGACCTTTAGTAGGCACTGCAGACAATTCCCATGGTTATCTGCAACCTAAACTTTGTGGAAGAAGCATGTATTTAATGCTATTTGTATCTAGACCTTTGTTTTCTAATTTTGATAGAATAATGGCAACAGACCTTGCACTGCAAGACCGAAGACAGGCAGATGGAGCATCATTTCACTATATAGTTACCCTATTTCACCCTCTCTTCCTTGAGGCAAGAGACAGGCTACTTCATACCACATGGATAGCTTGCCCTTGCCCCTATTTTATATCATATGCTTGAATCAGAAGAGAAGTTGGTTGGTCCAAGGCGTGGCTAGCATTACGTTCTTTAAGGTATCTGACCAATATGCATCACATCCTCAGAATTAAACTGATCACCAGTTTTCTGTGCAATAAGAAATTTTTCTTCCATTTTAAAATGGCTGTTCCTTTGCTTTTTTCTATAACAAGGAATACATTTGCTGTGTATAAGTGCTGGGAAGTTTTATTTGGTAAGTCCTGCTGTGGTGATACAATGTATTCATGGGACTTCTGATATGCATCACAGACAAAATGCAGAATAAACTGGCTTTTTGTTTGATTAGGTTTGTTGGTTTTGGTTTGTTGGTTTTTGTTTTTGTTTGTTTGTTTTTTTTTTTTTTTTAAATAAAGGTCCTTGATAAAAATTAGAATCCATTTCAGTGTACCATGGATCCCTAGCCATGTTAACATTCAGAACATTAAGAAGGATTTCTTTGGCTGAGCATGTGGAGTCATCATTCTGAAGATATCATTGGATATCTCTCACATTATTGCAGTGATTACTTTGGATTACTTGGGTATCCCCTTCCAATCCTGTGTCCCCAGATAGGGGAGATGTTTCCTGTCTGGTAATGTGGTAACAGGGAAAGGCCTCAGCTCACTCTCAGTGTGGGGCACCATAAAGATATACAGAAAATAATGACCAAAAATAATTCAAATCTTCCCTGCTTCCTGAGGTAACTCCTGGCCTAGAACACCATGCTCCTTGTCATTTTCCTATGTCTCATTTGATTGCACACTGTTTGCATTTCATGTTACTGAAGTGAATGGAAAATTACAAAGCTATGGCAAAGATCAGAAGGCAGAAAAAGGTAAGTAAATATAAACAGTGAAGTGAAAAAATGTGACAAGAGAGCAATGAGTGCTAAATGGCATATTTCACAAGAACTTGAGCTTGCACTTCCCTAAGAACCACACAAATCTCTCATTTTAGGACACCTCACCTTTGGCTTCTGTTGAACTATTTATTTTTTTGAGAGACTGATTTTCACATCATATAAGAAATTGTAGGGATATATGGTGCATGCAGAGATCTGCTAGGTGCATTTTGACTGAAAAAACACTCTGGATCAATCTCTCTGCATAAACATATTTCTTTTTCTGGGGGAAAAAAAAAAGAAACAAACTAAAGAGGCAAAAAAGAACCGTAGATGAGTTTATTGGGTTTTTTCCTCACACCAATAACTTCACAGAAAAGAAAACCAAGCTGGTGACACCTCTCTTCATTTTGATTTTCCTTTCTGGTAGAAATTTGCTAAATTTAAACATTTTTAGTATTATTTTAAACTTAAATAACTTTAAAGTAGATCTAGATCTGTGATTTGACTGAATCAGAAGTGAAAAAAAAAAACAACAACAACAAACCTTTTCTCATTGCTTCCTCCTAATGCTGAAGAGTTTTTCACATTAGTGTGATGCGATATATTGAGTTTGTGAGGTCCCCTGTAAAGTGGTTCTGAAGCCTCATATCTGCTGTCACAGCTGTGACAGTTCCTGCAGTACTGACTACTCTCCCATGTTCTAACTGCTTTGCAGTATAAAATGTTTCTTGGCTTGGTCTCTCTGGAATAATTAAAAAATAAACCAGCACATATCAAATAAACTCTCTGATTCTTTGTCATCTGCAGCAGTTTCCTTAAGGCTCAAGAGTTATTTTCCTGAAGAGCGCACCCCACCAGACTCCTGAAAGCATGCGTGTCTTTTCCTCTCTCCTCCCAAAAACTTCCTTTTGAACATTATGAGTCAGTTATAGATTTCCTTATTATTGTCTAGTCTTATTTTTGGTCAGAAAATAGTGCCCTGTTAAGGTCTGTTGTCCCTTAACAGTCCTTGAAAAAATGACAATTCATTTTGGTGTACCATGGATCTGTAGCCATGTTAAGATTCAGAAGATTAGAGCAGTTTTGCATTTGTCTGTCACTATTTGGATTTGCTGTTTTGATGCATATAAATCATATTTCTTTTAGAGGAAACCAACCTAAAAGTTCTGCTTCAGGTAGCACACCAGTGGTAGAACCAAAAGAGATCTGTAGGATGCATTTAAACCACAAACCATCAAACTAAATATAAGCTAAAGTAAAATGCTAGACCACAGGTACTGTAGATGTAGAGCCTTTGCAGCCAGTTGCACTGTCCTACTGACCTTCTCTTATGGTGCCTAGTGGCTTGCTAATGTAGATGAAGTCAGTGGTGCATAAAAGGTACAGGAGTTTCATATCATCAGCTGCCTAAAATCAATGAGTTCACAAGTTTCTGAGATCATTTTAGCTCCTGACTGATGTCTCTAGGCAGCTAGCAATATACGGACGGCAGAGTCAACAGCATCTACAGAGCTGCATTTGGCAGATGCCTTAATTTGGTGTTAAAATAATTAATGGATTTGTACGTGATAAAAAGATGGGGTAATCAGAGAGATCAGGTATCAATATTTCACCTATTGGGAACTATGATTAAGCCCTTGAAGCTCTGAGATGTGGTCAGGCTGTAGAGCAGTTTAGGGAAACAAGTGAAGACTGTTGGGTTCAATCACTCTCAGAAGGAAATTAAGTAAGGCAGATTATAATTACATGAATTGGAATGTAGCCAGGGTGTTGCGGTGATCATTTGCTATATAGTCATTAGGGGCTGTGATAGAAAACTATGGATTTAGTGCCACAAGGTAAATATTCACTTTCACCAAAAAGTATGCTTGTTAAGAACAATGTAGATGCAGTCATAAAAGAATGTTAATTGGATCCGGTGTATAGGTGAGCATTCATCTTGTGGAACCAAGGATTAGCACTAGCATTACTCAGAATACATAGCAGTGCTGCTTAACATCTAATGGGGATAAGGAATCAAAGACGCTCTCAATCATTTTTGGGTTCTGATGACAAGGCAAAAAATGACATTTCCATAGCTAGTGCAGACTGGCCTCTCTTGTGTACTAAAGAACCAAAATATATGGGGATGCAAGCAAAACTGCTAAACAGTATGGATTTAAGGAAGGGTTTACCTGAAACTCTACATATGGAAAGGAGCTTTTGAGATTTCATGGAAGCCAAAGCATCAAACAGATCATGTACATTTTTGTCTTTTAGCCTTCTTCTGTTCAGAAAGTGATAGCAAGATTTTGTATGTCAGCAGTGTCTTTCATGCATTTAGATTACCCTTCACTTGAGCTTTGCAGTACTCCAAAACAGAAGGATAAACAATACGTTTGGCAATAAATACCTTTGGTAAGAGAGCTGCTCGGAACTGGCACCGGGACCGGCGTGCTCGAGCTGAGAGGTGCTCTCTTTTGGTTGCTTTTTGGGGCTTTTCAGGGTGGGAGGACTTCGGCAGACAGCGAGGACAGGCAGGGTCATCTTCTCACATGCCTGCTCAAGAGGGTGATATCCACTGCAGCAAATTTAAAATGTGGGAGAGCAAAGCCACACGACGCCATTTGGCAAGAGAGCCTCCTGGCTGGATTGTGGCTAGCAGCGTGTGCCGGGTCAGCCAACAGAGTGCAGAAGCCTCTGTGGTAGCTTGGGCAAAATATAGTAGTCAGGTGGAATATACATATTTAACAGCAAACAATAAACCCCCCTGGATAGGGGGGATAGGATAGTCTCTGTTACATTTGGAGGTAGGTGAGGCTTTCTTTCAAACTGAAGAGCTTTCAGAAAGGTTCACAAAAAATGTTGAAGACCTTTGTGAATGAGATCAGGAGAGAGAGAGAGAGAGAAATAGCAGTCTCTGCTTACTACTTTCCTGGAAGTTCCACAAGCCTGTTTGTGCTTCTGGAAGAGTGAGAGGTAAGAGACCTACTTGATTTGAATCAAAAGAATCTTGTTAAAAATATTCAAGTCTCTGAGAGAGCTGCTTACATTAGCATGATTATTTAGTCTGGAAAAAGGACTTCATTGCTGTCATCTTTGGGAGGCCCAGAGTGCCAGCTGCAACTCCTGAAAAAGGAAATTCCAGCCAGCACAGAGAACACTTCTGTTCCCATCTCCCAGAAGTCACCTGCACATGGCCAAGGCTTCTTGAGGCTTTGAGACCGTCTCACTGCCTTTTTTAGAGAGTAAGAAGGCAGCTGTCATAAACAAGTGTCCTTACTGAAAGAGAGGACCAGACCTGCCTTCTGAGGCACCATTGGCAACTTTAATAACCTATCAGTCAGAAGACAACCAGAAGAAATCAGATTTGCAACTGGCAAACAGCCCTATTTGAGTACACTGCATTTAATGAAGGAACAGGAACAATAATTCCCATCATGTCTTTAACAGTTCAATAATTTGCATGCTGAAAGGGGAGAAAGTCTGTGGTGTATTGCATCAAGTTTTATGTCATTCTCTTCTGAGCTTTTAAAGGCAGCTAAAAGCACTTAACCTAACACTGCTGCTATTGAGAAACAGGAAAACATTAATTGAACAGTATAACTCTGCGGAGAAAACTCTTAATTCATCAAACCATGTTCATCAAAGGAGGAACTCTTATAACATCACTATGTGAAGGGTAATTCTTTTTCCTTTTTAACTGAAACTGCGACAAGGCAATCCCTCAGGAACCATGTTTGGTGAAGGATTTTATTGACCACTAGCCATTTCATACTGCTGCTTGGAATGAAGAGGAATTTTGTTCTACCAGAAGCATACAGGATATAGTGAGCAAACATGGGAACAGGAACATACTGCCTTTTGCACACACACAAAAAATCTCTGTGAATCCACTGCAGTAAGGTAACTGCTCCATATGATATTTTGTGGCATCAGATGTTATGCATGCACAGCTGACAGGCAGACATGCTCCAGTATTATACAATACAATAGAATACAATAGAATAAAGCAGGTTGGAAGAGACCTTCAAGATCATCACGTCCAACCCATCAACCAATCCAACCCACCTAAACAACTAAACCATGGCAACATGCACCCCATCAAGCCTCCTCCTGAACACCTCCAATGAAGGTGACTCCACAGCCTCCACGGGCAGCCCGTTCCAATGGCCATTCACTCTCTCTGTATAGAACTTCTTCCTAACATCCAGCCTAAACCTCCCCTGGCGCAGCCTGAGACTGTGTCCTCTTGTTCTGGTACTGGCTGCCTGGGAGAAGAGACCAACCTCTGCCTGTCTACAACCTCCCTTCAGGTAGTTGTAGAGAGCAATAAGGTCACTCCTGAGTCTCCTCCTCTCCAGGCTAAGCAACTCCAGCTCCCTCAGCCTTTCCTCATAGGGCTTGTGTTCCAAACCCCTCACCAGCTTTGTTGCCCTTCTCTGGACACGTTCCAGCAACTCAACATCCTTCCTAAACTGAGGGGCCCAGAACTGGACACAGTACTCGAGGTGCGGCCTAACCAGTGCAGTGTACAGGGGCAGAATGACTTCCCTGCTCCTGCTGGCCACACTGTTCCTGATGCAGGTCAGGATGACATTGGCCCTCTTGGCTGCCTGGCCACACTGCAGGCTCATGTTCAGCCTACAATCAAACAGTACCCCCACGTCCCTCTCAGCCTGGCCGCTCTCCAGCCACTCTGACCCCAGCCTGTAGCACTGCCTGGGGTTGCTGTGGCCAATGTGCAGAACCCGGCACTTGGATGTGTTCAATCTCATGCCACTGGACTCTGCCCATCTGTCCAGCCTGTCGAGGTCCCTCTGCAAAGCCTCTCTGCCCTCCAGCAGATCAACTCCTGCCCCCAGCTTGGTGTCATCCGCAAATTTACTGATGATGGACTCAATGCCCTCATCCAGATCATCAATAAAGATGTTAAAGAGCATGGACTCCAGCACTGATCCCTGGGGAACACCACTAGTGACAGGCTGCCAGCTGGATGTGGCACCGTTCACCACCACTCTCTGGGCTCAGCCCTCCAGCCAATGCAGTGTGCTCCTGTCCAAGCCATGGGCTGATAGCTTGGCCAGGAGTTTGCTGTGGGGGACAGTGTCAAAGGCCTTGCAGAGGTCCAGGTAGACTACATCCACAGCATTCCCCACATCCACCAGGCAGGTAACCTGATTGTAGAAGGAGATCAGGTTTGTGAGGCAGGACCTGCCCTTCCTAAATCCATGCTGGCTGGGCCTGATGAGTTTATGAGAAGTAGATGATGAAGTAAGACCTGGGTAGGTGGGTTGGCTAGAGTGATGAATTTGGAATGTCATTGTAGTTCCCAGATTTCTTGGTCAGAGTAGCTGAAATGATTCAAAAGAGAGAAGGAAGCATCTGACTTTGTTTACAGGTATGAGCTTATAGAAATTTTTTCTTCCACATCTTTCTCCTCTGAGCTTCCAGAGGTGCTCTGTTTTACTTCTACTCATTTGCAGCTGAGTACTCGTACTGAGGCCTTGGAGCAAAGCCACAATCTAGCCTTTATTTCTGGCCTTAGTGTAGATCCATAAATAAAGCAAATCCCCTCATGGCAGAGTAATCTTCAAGAATGCCTCAGCTTGAATAAACTCTTATAGCAAATCTATAACACTTCATTGCAAATCAAACGAAGTTCATTTGATTTATATCTTTTGTCATTATCATTATGGACCACACTGAGACTGACCAGGTTCCCCTTATATCCTGGCAGATAAATCACCATGTGTGCAAGAGATAGAGGCAATTCAGTGGAAGTGACAATATGCTGGCCAAAGCCCTCCAGGCAAAGGCAAAAACTTTGACTGCCTGTTCAAGGTATGGTCATGGCAGCTTAGGATTTCTCTGTTGCCTCCTGAAGACCATGGCAAAACAAAGGGAAAATCAAACAGGAGGTAAAATTTAACTTTAGCTTTAAAATTAAGATGTAGATCTGCTACACAAATAACCTACAGCAGGCAAGTCCAAAAGGAGTGTGATTCATTTTAGATCAGCTTTATACGTCTTCATCTTCACTGACATTTGTGTTGTGCTGGTTAATTTACTTATATCTTGCTTTACCATGATCACACTAAGCATAAAGTTCTCCACAGAAAGATTTACACTAACATGGCAAATCATACACTCTAACAAAAGTGGTTCTGTATCAGACTTGCCCTGTGTCTCAGCAGCAACCACCAGGTCTTTGCTCTTGGTGGAATATTTGTCGTGTCATGGGCAGACTGTGAGGAAAGCAACAATAACCCTTTTGCCAAGGAGGATGCAGAGTGGACTTGAACAACTGAGGGGAGGGGTGGAGGCAGTAATTACCTTGCTGGTAATTTTTAGCTGTCATGGCTATCTGCTTTTCACCATAAACTATGTTTATAATATTCTCATGAATATGTGTATTAAAAATATAGAAGGATTTCAGTGCTCTTTGAAACTCTTTATGATTTTAGGTGTAGACAGATAAGATTACCATAGAAATTTAATCTAAAAAGTCTGGTTCTTGATTCTGCGCCCGCCCCCCCCCCCCAGATTATCCTTTCCTAATCAGGAAGAAGCAAAAATGAGTTTTGTAGGGTAGTTAGAGGAAGGTATCATTTCTCACTCTTCATTTAGCAGTCCTCCTACACCCCAAACAATGCCTTTACTTGGAGAGTTATATAGCTCATTTATCAAAACCCAGAAGATTTAGAGTCTCCATTTATGATACATTCTCTTACCCATAGTATCACAGTTCCTATCAGTTCTTATGACTGCTGCTGCCTTTCACAACAGATATATAGATAAAAATCAGCATGTTCTATTTTCCCTTTCTAAACCATCAAAAGTACATAAAACCAGGACAATAACATCAAACAGCTCAGCCATTTTTTCCCTCCCACTGTAATGATCAAGAGCCTGTTAGGAAGCAGCAATCACCAGCTCCTTATGTCAATGACTGAGCCTGGTCTCTAAAGGACAAGGGTTAGTATCCTGCCTTTAGGGACAGAGGAGTGGAAATGCAGAGGTCCTGCTCACTTATAGGCAGGAAGGAGGATAATTTTCCCTGCCCAAAGTTACTTGCCATTTCATTTTCTCTATGAATACTTTTAAGTACCTCTACTACAAAGCCTTTAGAGCCACTGTTACTTAGAAAGTAGGAAAGTGCAAACATTGCAGACTATAAGAGCTTATTTCTAAGAAGAAATCAAGAAGTCTACACCTTCCAGCATGTTACCAGGGTTAAAATTATGGTGATTACACTTGTAGGCCACCAAATGTTCATGTAGCATGCTACTTTATCTCTACAGTCATGGAGTCTGCAATGATTAATGGGTAGGTTCATTTTTCAGATTTCATTTCAAAGTTTGGGGGCTAGAGAGAACTTTTGAATGTCTGAAATTTTAACAATTTTCAGCTACCTAACAGGTACTGAAGCCTCTTTCATATAAATAAATAAAAAATGCCCTTTCTGGTTAGTCCTCTGCATATTATGCTATATGCCAAGCCATCCTGATATATAGTATCCCCCAGCACTATACCACATTCAGTTTTCCAACTTCAGTCCAGTCTTGACCAAAGAGAAGAAAGGAAATGTACACCAGAAAAAATACGCATCATCTTGGTCTTCTAGAAAATTTTCTCCTTTCTTGTCATAGTCATAAGTGTACACTGCCATTAATTTTCCTTTCTGCTGATTAGTGGATTGAGTTGCTGGTATTGTTCGTAATGACTTCTTTCAGCCTCCTTCCAAGAATTACAATGGTAAGTTTTCTGAAAATGTTTGCTATCAAAGTCCTTAATTTTTACTATTTAAAAGTAATTGGGTCAAATTTGGGAAGGAAACAAATAGATATCTGCCCTATTGTCTACAATTTAACCTCAAATCATACAGGAATAATATATATATATATATATATATATAAACATGAACATGTAAGTCTGAGAAGTGATGCTTGGCCACATTTGGATAAAATATTAATGAAATCAGTTGCAAACCAATGTAAGTTTTACTCCTCACATGAGTGCTAGAATTAAGCTAATGCCAAATACTTCTGAAAGTTGCACTTTGGTGTGGGGGAGAGCCACATAAAACCAAACTGTCCTGCACACATCTGTTGCTGAGGTTGCTGTACTCTCTGACAACAGCATCCTTTCTGCAGGCTAATTCTCATCCCTCTTTATGGTCATTTCTAGCAGTTCTTTTCCTTGTATTGCATGTACAACTGCAGTATAGCAGTTTCCTTTGCTCCACATCCCTGCTATCTTTCTGCCATTCCAAAAACTGTGTAAACTAGTGTGTTAAAAGGCTGCATCTCAGTGTGATCTTGTGGGACCCAGATCAGTACTCCCTTGCTGCTTGGAGCTAACACTGGCAGTCATGCAGCAGAACACACTCAGATCACGCTACATGCAGGAGCTAGAGTCTTAGCGGTCCAGCAGGGATGGAGGTGTGCCATAACATTAAAGTCCTACTGAAAACTGAAGGAATTATGGTTAAAAAGATTCAGCAGTTTGCTGTAAGCCATCCTCCTTTCCAAGTTTTCTGTGTTAAGCAGAGGGCAATGCATGCTTTTGTTTGTTGGTTTGTTTTTTCTGAACAGGCCATAGCATTCTCTGTTCAGTGGTATGGTCTGGAAAGTAGGTTTACAAACTTGGGCTGTCATCTTAGAAAAATACAAGAGTCTATTTACATTTCCTCAGTATGGGTTCTAACTTCGCACTTGGACAGGTAAGTTTTGGAAATTTTAAACAAAAAGGTCTGCTAGAATCCATTTTAACACCCAATGTGTTGAATTTCCAAGTCAGCGAGATTGTGCCAGTAAATCTTTTCAAAAGGTTGAACTATTTTTTATTATATTGAAGATTTTTTTCTTTATCAGAATGAAGAATTAAAGAGGTTTAATAAATGCTCTTCTCCCCAGAAAGCTTTTCCTTTGAAAGCTTTACCTCTACTATCATCTAAGGTTCCAATTCACAGGCCATGGACTTGCTAAAAGTGTTTTTAATACAAGGAGAGGTCTGACCCAGACCCAGGGGAGAAGACCCAAAACCGTCATTACATGCAATGCTCACCAGCCTTGTGTGTCATGTAGCAGACCGTTTTAACAGGTTTTGTGCATGGGTTTTTTTGTTCAGTGCTTCTGGGGTGAGTGACTGAATTTAATAGACCTGTGGTCAGACCGCTGTGGCTGCAGCATGTACAAGGGGAAAGGAGAAAGGGTCTGTTTGAAACATAATTTTCCTCACTATGTTTTCTGTCTATTGAACTGTTAACATTTTAATATCCATATCTATATTTAGAGGCAGAACTGCTGTCTCTTTGGCTGCAGTGCTTCACAGGGTACTGCCATACTGTGCCAGCTCTGGTGCACTGGTTTTGTCCTCTGCTTTTTTCCCCCTGAGATAACTTCTGCTTGTAAATATATTTTGAGGTAAAACTGAAGAACTGCAAGCTACTCAAAATGGGGGAAATAGGCTGCCAATAATAAGTGGATTTTACAGAAACATGATTTAAGGAGTCTTGACTGGAAATCAATTGAAGTCCATCATGACATATTTGAACTTCAAGACATTTTAGTGTGAAGCTGAGGCACAAGAAAACACCACCTTTACAAGGGAACGATCTAGTATTTTTACAAATAAATAAAAGCAGGCCTTCCTAGGCCGAAACCGCACTCCCTCAGACTTTTGCACAGGAGTCAGACTAAGCAACCTGAAGTTAATCAAGATTTTTCTTCTTTCTTTCATTAAAACCAGTAGTCATGCCCTGAAAGATCTGTGTGGTCTGTGTAAACAGCAAAATCAAACTCCTTTCTTACATTTCTAATAGCTTTAACCTCTGTTCTGCATATGTCCAAAGACTGGGGACATCAACAGTACTGTAATTCGCTTGTTCCATCTATGCTATCTTTCTGTATGCAACTGCACATGTGATGTTTGATGAAAATTCAGTCTGTTAATTACCTGAAAAGGCTTACCCTGAAGAATGTGTCATGTCAATCACGTCTTTGGCCTCCTGGCTCATCCTTATCCTGCCATTCACAGTATGAGGCTGTTCTGGAAGTATGGCCTGCTGTACATTTTAATACAGTCATCAAGTACAGTACATGAACATGATTAAGTGACAAAGAAACAGGGGCTGTGCTGTGAGTCACCACATGACTTTACAATGGTTATTAGAAGTCCTTTGTTGTATAATTGCTTGAAAGTCTTTTTGAGATTTTTGAAGCATTTCAGAAGTGAGGCTCAGTTTTAATCTAGAATTCTGGCTACCATGGTTAGGATGTGAAGGTTTTCCAAACAGAGACATGAACAAACATTTAGCAGAAGAAAAAACAGTGCAGAAATCATGGAGAAGTAGCAGTGTTTAGGGGAAAAACTTAATCCTCATTAAGTGGTGTAATCTTGAACATCATCTGTACTGCAGCTTTGATAGTTAATTTTACAGTTGTGCTCACATGCAGTTCACATTTTTATGTAAGAAATCTCAATAAAGGTAATATGCCTTGTGGTGTAGCTGTGGATGGGAAAATAACTGCACTAAACCATAGTTTCTTAATATGACACTTACACTTTGATAGTGTATTTGTCTTTTATTGATCTTTTGAACACTTGATACCAAAACCAGAAGCAAGCTGAATCACCCATTCCAGATCCTTAAGGCAGGATTGAACAGTCCAAAGTCTAAACTGAAATCTGAGTATTGAAAGATTGCCTTTAACCTACAAAACCTTAATTTTCTCCCCATCTTTGCAGTGGTCGAATCCTGTCTACACAGGCTGTGAAAGAGAACATCTCAATTGTGATGCCAAACACTGGCTATAAATTGCTGCCTCTTCTGGACAAGAGCTTTCTCTTCTATATATCACAAAACCTCTGCTTTTGCTGTAAAAATATGAAAATCATGCAGTAGAATTTAATAACACAGATACCCTATATCACGTCATCACCTGCATCAAGTGTGGTTCTGGTGACAGTGGCACTCAGGGTAACAAAAATGGCTTTGCTCTGAATGCAGCTGTTCAGCCATGGTAGACTTCTGATTTTTCAGCCTGGCTAAGATGTGCAATGTGATTAAATTAGATCGCTTACATTGTTCACTGACTTCTGGTAAATTACACCTTTGATTTCTGGTCCAATGAAAAGGTGCTAATTACCTTTTTAAGTGCTCATTTAGTGTTCTGCAGTGACATAAAGCAGGAGTGCAGCTGCCTGCATGCCCAAAACTTCCAGAGGCTTCTCCCTGGCTGCTCACTCTCATCAGTCTTTTTTCTGCTCCTTCCCTCTGTCCCTCTAAGGCACCTGCTGTGTGCCAGTTCTTCTACAGCATTGTTTCCCTCAGCTGGCTCAATTTCAACTGATTAAAAGTCAATAAATAAATCAACATCCTTTTGCAGTCTTTTTGCCCAGATTGCATTATTGTTCTTCCCTCAGAGTTTAGAATATCTCAGTTTGCAAATGGCTTTCCCTACTCTTCCCTTGAGAAAGAGGTTTATCTGAGGAAACATTTTATCTAGGCTTTATGCAGCCTGCACCTCCCAGTTTTGTAAATGTTCACTGCTGTAGCCCAGGCTTACATGGCTAGAGGCACTCCAGAGGTCTCCAGGTGCCCACACACACCCGCTAGAACTTGCAAACATGACTGGGAAGTGGCTGGAGTCAGGGGCTGTGCTCCTGTCACAAGCAATACACACCATGGGCTCCACATCTCCAAAGCAGTGAGGCCCTGGTGCAGCCCATATCTATCCCTAGCTCTTGGATGGCTTAGGATACAAGTCCTGCCCTCAGATTTCTTCTCATTTCAGTCCAGCTGCCCTAGATCTTGACCTCAGTATCTCAGATGAGCCACATCAATGCTGTGGCTTCCTCTCAGCCTTGTGCCAGCTCAGATGGGGACACTAGAATAGTCCTGCAGAGGGGTTTTGACAGCTGGTCTGTGACAGCCCTCATCTCCTCTTGAGGTGAAATTGAGCCTTAAAATGCAGTTGTAGGTTAAATGCATATAACTACATTCTGTAAAAAACCTGCCAGATTCTAAAAGCTTTTATTTGGGGAAGGAAGCCAAACACTACTTTTTCTGTTGCTAACTGCCAACCTTGACGACTCTGGGCACTTTCCTGTGACCAGATGTGGCCCTAAGTAGCTGCAGCACTGTACCTCACATGGCAGGTGCCCCCAGACCATTGCTCCCCTGAGCCCAGAGCCATAAGCTGGGCAGGGCCTGCTGAGGGTCAGGGTGGCCCTGTCCCTGGCAGGTCCCAGGATTGTGCAAAGCCAATAGCCATCATGATCTCAGTTTTCTTTAGCTCCATGAATGGGAAAAATCCATCATGGAATGGTGGTGGCACCCAGTGTCCTCTCACTGTGGTTCAGGCCTGCTGATGAACTCACACTTGTGCTAGGTGTGGACCAGGCCGAGGTTGTTTTACAGCAGATTCTTCCCTTCCCAGCTGCCCTTTCCAGGTTATCTTTGTTTGTTGCAAC
Organism: Picus viridis; assembly: GCA_033816785.1. NCBI lineage: Eukaryota > Metazoa > Chordata > Aves > Piciformes > Picidae > Picus > Picus viridis. Next base: position 27,106,380 of record CM066586.1, read on the forward strand.
CTGTCAGTTAATGATTTGTCATTAGGTTCTGTTGTCACAGGAGTTCTGTTCACAAGTGACTTGCACAGCCCTGCTCCCAGCAGCTCTCCCAGAACAAAAGCACATTCATGGGCCACAGCCATGGCTGGGGTTTGACAGGTCTCATCTACTTCTATCAGATTTCTCTTCAAAAGCACAGCAGCTTATTTTTTGTTGTGACTTCTAAAGATTAAATATACCCTAATTTTACCTTGAAGAATTACTTTGCTTTCACTTGAATATCTAGCCAAGCTTGTCTGAAACCCAGGCTTGTGAGGCTGTTGCATGAGAACTGGATTGCTCCTGCCTCCCTCCTGCAAAGTCCTACTGCCAGAGGATTTATTCCCTAATCATTACCAGGACAAATTTTTTTACAGTGAAGCTCAATTATGAAAAAAAAAAAAAAAAAAAAAAAAAAAAAAAAAAAAAAAAAGAAAGAAAGAAAGAAAGAAAAAGAAGCCACAAATCAGAGATTTCAAATGGCAATTAATTAACCATTGCTTAACCCATCTCCTTCATGGAGATTAAGTCCTTAGAGAGTGGACAAAATGCACCATTCCCAGGCACCACAGAGACAAAAGAATTTGGAGAATGGAATGGAATGGAATGGAATGGAATGGAATGGAATGGAATGGAATGGAATGGAATGGACCACCAGGTTGGAAAAGACCTACGAGATCATCAAGTCAATCAATCGCCCAACACTATCTAAACACCTAAACCACAGAACTAAGTGCCTCATCCAGTCTCTTCTTAGACACCTCCAGTGATGGTGACTCCATCCCCGCCCTAACCTGAAGCTGAGTAAAGAGTACCTCAGCAGGGTTTGTGCCCTCAAATGCCTCCAGTGGTCTCTACATGCCACACATCATACCTCAATGGAATGAAGCTCTTATTTGTCCCACATGGTCAAGTGCAGCTTCTCATTACTGTGGACACTTTGAACTGAAAGGTACTGTCTGTGTACTCACACTGAATTCACTGATGTCATCACTGGACAGCCCAATAAGGCCCACAACTATGTATTTTGGCATGGCCAGTCTGCTTCAAAGGACTGAAGCACAGAGCACTGTGGATACAATTCTGTGCAATCCTGCTGACCTGTGGACCTGGCTTCTCTCTCTGGTATGGTCATGTGGGCTGGGGCACGAGTCTTTTCCTGCTTATTGTGATTGTTTGTTCCAACTTAGACCTAGGTACGTCTGCATTGAACAGTAAACCAATGTTGACTCAGTCATGGTATCATTCAGGATTTATTCTATCAAAACTTTATTCAGTCCTTTATTGCTTGCATCGCTCCTTACATTTCTGAAGTCTACAAGACTGAGGATAAATAAGATTAGAAAGGAGTTATCAATAAGTCAAGAGTGGAGATCCATGATATTTATGAGCTATTTGTGTTCAACTTGTGAAGTGTTTTGTTTGTTTGTTGTTTTTAAAAGAAAGAAAATCTTAATGCATTAAAATGTAGGAGAGTAACTGAAATTGTCTTTCTCACTAAAAATGTATTCTATTATTTCTACTGGTGTCATTTGGTTTAAAGAAAGGTGAGTCATTCTTTCAGAATAGCAACTATTTTCATCCTGAGAAGCTGTAAGGGTTAAATTGTTATCATGCAAGTTTTTCAAAATATGCATGTGATATATTAATGACCCAATCCATTCCTCCAAGGAGCCATTTAGTTCTTAGCTTTTTAACTCATTTTTTTTTCTCTCTCTTTTTTTTTTTTTTTTAATATATTGAGGAAACAATCAGACTCTCATCTAGGACTTTTTAACTGACATCATACTGATTGCTTTGGGATTTTATAAAGGAGAATTAATTAAGAATGCTGAATCATAATTGAATCAGGATTCAGGTTTGGTGCCTAAAGAGTTTACTGTTGAGGTGATAACCGGAGCTCTTCCAAATCTAACAGGAGTCACGAATCAGAGACTCCTGCTGCAGCTCACAGCCAAGCATGTAACATAAATTGAAATCAGTGGCTGTTGGAGTTAATACACGATGCTGTGAACTGGGATAACCCAAGATCAGAGAAACTCTATCTTCGCTTGCCCCTGCTGCAGTAAGTTCTGCCAGAGGACCGGGATGGCCATCAGGAAGCAATAGCATTTCCAGTGGTCCAGAGCATGCAAATCTCTTCCCGTGTCTTACCATCTAGCTACAGTATGAAAAGTTAGATATTAAATACCAGACCAGCTCAGATTTTTGTTAGAATTCTGCATCTGCTAGGCTTGGCTAGCACAACTGGTCTGTTTGATTTCTGGAGGAATTTTGTGGAGGTTTATGGCTCTGCAAAGCAATAAGCTAAATCTGTATGATTTTCCTCTGAAATAAGCCAGGCAAAAGATATTCTTCCCATCTCACACCACCATTCCCTGCACAGTAAGTATTTTATGCATGATGTTAACTTAGAGGTGGGAAAAGAGCCAAGAATGAGTTCCCAAGGTATACAAAGCCTTACTAAATTGGAGTGTAATACTAGGAAAAAAAGTGCACATGCAGATGTGAATTCAACTGATCTTCAAGGGGATGTTTGCTTTTGCAATGCTATTCTCATTTCTACAGCTGCTGGTGATTAAAGCCTGGACCATTGTAGCTACTGCCAGTAAAAGAAAAGCCTAAATTCAAGTAGTGTCTCCAAGAGAGGAAAAACTGAAAACAAGGTGCTAGTATCTGGCTGTTAACACCTTTGATAAAGACCAGAAATACAGCTGGAGAGTTTTTTTCAAGTGAAGAAGCAACTTTCCTCATCGAGGAACATTTTTTTAAGGTGCAGTTCAATGTCAGTCAAAGTTATATGTGAATTTGTGCAAAGTTCAGTGAAGTAGGTTCTGCAAATTTGCTTGGAAGAAAACAATGTGGTTACATTCTTCAAATCTTTCTGGTTTTGTTTAAAACTCAAGTTAAATATCTTTATAATGAAGCAGAAAAGACCTCCAAAATAAAGTAGATGGTTAAGGTAATTTTGATGGAGAGCAGACAGAGATAGGGACCTTTTTTCAACTGCTTTTGGGTTTGGACCCCAACTTGTACACATATAAAGTACCAAATCACTGCAGTTTATGCTCCTTTGCCATTCTTCTCAAATTTTGAGAATTTCATATGATAAATACACACCTATTTAATATCCTAGCTGAATTTGACCCAGAAACCTCTACAGATTTCACCTGGTATCTGTAGGCTGCATTTAATCTCTTATCTGCCATGCAGTCATTACAGTAAGAATCTCAGAATCATTTTGGTTGGAAGAGACCTTTAAGATCGAGTCCAACTCATAACCCAGCACTACCAGGTTACCACCAAACCACATCCCTCAGCATCACATCTCCATGGCTTTAAAACCCCTCCAGGGATGGGGACTCCACCACTGCCCTGTGCAGCCTGAACCAGGCCTTGACAAGTCTCAGGGGCAAGAAATTGCTCCTCATGTCCAACCTAGACCTCCCCTAAGAATACGTGACAGCAAAATGCACAACATTCTTATAACTAGACATCATAAAGCATTTGCAAACGTTACCAGGTTGTAACTAAGGGACCATATTACAAAGAAGCAAAAGACTCACCCAGAGAAAGTCATCCTCCAGCCTTCTTCCCATCTCATGCTAATTTCTCTCAGGGATTCAGATCAGGTGTGGGGTTGATTTGCCATTATCTTATTATTAACTGCAGCCCACTTCTCATTTTCACCATAAGGAATGAAGTAGATGAGGCACAAGCTAGTTCTAATTCATGAATCACCAAACCACTGCAAGTCTCTGGTTTTGACAGCCTTCTTGGGACTGGGGTTAAGAACCATTCCCTGAGTAGTCTTGTATGACGCGTATGACTTGCAAAACTTAGTACTACTCAGGCCATGGGATTCATTTTAAGAAATCTTCTACTGTTTACAGAGGACTGCACCCACAGTGATCATGTTTATATCTGTAGTGAGTGATGATGCAATTCTTACTGCTTTCCTACCAAATGGGGAGAGGTACAAGGAGTGGCACTTCATTAGTTATTTTGACTATGACTCATCACCTCTTACCTTAAAACCTAAATGAGGTCTCCCCATTAAAAGAAAAAAAAAAAGAAGGAAAAAAAGTAGCCTTAATTGGGAAAGAAAAATAGTCAAGCCTGGAGAGCAGGTGAGAAGGCTCAGCTGATAAGTTATGAGAGGTTTAAGTAATTCCCATGTTAATGACCAGATGATTTTTCCCTTCTCTACAGCACGTGTGAAGCTGCTGAAAAAAGCAGGGATTTTAGTGGCTGAGAAAGGCCATCAGGACAAGGCAACACTCTGGGATCTCATAGGATCAGGAAACTTCTAAGTAGTAATTTTTTGCTAAAAAATCAAGACTTATATTTCTCTCCCTCAACACCTAAATTGCAGACCATTATAGCAGTTATTTCTACAGCTACAAATTCTCATGTTTCTGGAAATAAGCTACCACTATTCTGAAGTAGAAAATATACTTCTTTGCTAGACAAAAGCTCTGCAGAGCTGCAGACTAGAGCCACTAGACCAGCTCCTCCACAGTGCAAACCTACACTGATCTTGTGAGAAAGGCCGGAAGGAATGCTGATTTATACCATTTGATGAGCTGACCCAGAAGCTGGAGTAAATGGGCTTGATCTAGCAATTCCCAGTATCCTCACAGTCCAGCAGTATTAATGATCAATTAGGAGGCACTTTGTTTCCATACAGTAGCAATAGCTTTAGCCCTCCCCTGAAAGGGCACAAAAGGGCAGAGGGCAATGGCAGAGCAGGGAGATGACAAAATGAAGTGGGAAGAAACCAGGAAGTTTTAGGAACCTAACTGCAAGTCTTGTAACAAAATGCAATTGGACAGAAGGGACTTCGTTTCAGAAGTAAGCTAAATAGGTGAAAGAGTTCTCTTTAAGCTGTCATCATTAATTTAAGCCAAACTTAATTAAAAAAATAAACTGAAACAGCTGGGTGTAGGAAGTGGCTGGCTGACCTCAGTGCTGGGGCCGTTTTCCTTTTCTCCTTTTAAACCATTGTTCATCAACTTCCACTTAAAGCAAACCAGAACCATCAGACTAACCACAATCAAAACCATAAGGTTTGCTTGCATCTAATATTTCTCTCTGTGTTATGACATCCATTAATGGAAAGAAAGGAGCAGCACTGGAAAATCCCTCTTACACATTCATGTGGTGCCATGCTATGTTACCTGAATGAGAAGAGCAGTGAAATATTTAAAGCCTTGAAAGCATCTTCTATTCCAAAGGAATGTACTTATGTGTTCATGACATTTGGAACCTCTACTTTCTTCTCCTCCTTCTACATAAACTTCCAAATAAATAAATAAATAAACCCAACAAAAGATACTGCTTCATCTCTCCCTCTTACCCTAGCTCTCCTTTGTCAAGTTGACAATGGCAAGCATTTTGGGGGAGGAGTCATCTTATGTTGTGTGTTTTCAGAGCCTCTCCCCCTGTCTTTCTAGAACCATAAAAAAAAGCAGTGCAAATATGTGCTAACAACTGAAAGGCAGCCTACTTCACCTCCAGTACACAGTTCCTCTGGAGGGTAATTATAAAGCATCATAATTTATCTGATTTCTCTAATAGTGGGAATTTGATAAGCCTGCCATGGAAACTTCTTGGTTTTAATGTCACTCTGCTTAGAACATCCCACCAATGAGTTCATTCCTGTACAGCTATCATAGTGGAGCCCTCTCAGAGGGAAGATCTACTTATGACTCACCTACTATTGATTTTCTGCTGTAGGATGTCCAACAGAACATCTGTTTCTATTTGAAAATAGTAGTGTTATCGAAACTCATCAGTTCTGCAGTAGGAGATTGGTAGCATTAAGCTCACTCTCATACACTTCAAATACAGATCAAATGATAGTTTCTGAAGGAATTTATTCTACAAGCAATCAATTACTCTTGTGAAGGAAACAAGTTTCTCAGCTTTTTTCTTAGTTGATAGTCACATCAGTGCCCTAAAGCACATCCTTTTTAACTCAGTGGGACATAGTAATAAGTCTGAAGTTAATAATATACTGAATACCCATTTTTCTAGAGTCTGAAAGACTTACACAATGGAAATAATTATCTTACTCTTGCAGGGCTCAGCTTAGTTGGAGCAGGTATCAGTAAGTCAGTCAGGAGCAATTATGCTTTATCACACAGAGAGCACAACTTAAAAAACATAACTGCAGACAAAAAGCAGGTTGGACTAATGTAAATTTTTGTGGTAGACTGAAACCTTGGACTTATTTATCACCAACAAAATGGTGGTTACATCACAACTCTCCATGCAGAGAGGAACACAGACAACAAATTACAACATATTGCCACACTGGAAGTTTTGAAGACAATTTAAACCAATTGATCCCAATATGATAAGTTTTTATTTTATTTCATTTTTTTAAATATCAATATGCCTACATTCCTATGCATACTTTGCATGCCTACATTCCCAGTGCCACTGCAGCAAAGCAGGCATTTTTGGGTAAGTTCTCTATCTCTTTTTAATTAATCTAGCTGATGCATTTTTATGTCGGTGACACTTGTCCTCCCAGCCCACTTTCATAAGCTACCAGAGTTGTCTAATGGCTTTGAAAAATGTACTGTCATATCTGGATCATGTCACACATTTAAAAGGACCATCTATCAAATAATTGTTAAAAAATTCACATCAAACACAAACCCATAATTGTCCTATCTGTAGAAAGAAAATGGTGAACTGCCCATCCACAAGATTAGTTACCCTGCTTCTTTCTGTTCTGCGTGACTCCTAAAAGCAGCAATAATTGTGAATGTACTCAGAAATGTGTATGCCACCGCAGTGGTGGAAACTGGAGTTTGTGCTGTAAAGGGTAAGTGCTCCTCACCACAGTTCCTGGGAACATCTCACTAGGCTGAGGGAGGACTTACCTGGTGGAGGTGCTGGTTGGATCACAACTGGACAAGTCCTACAGCTTCTGTCCTCCAAATGACAGGAGGCAGGAGTGGGAATTTAAGCTACCTGAAAATGTTGCTCTTGCTCAGTCATTTCTGCAGGGGAGCCTAGGAACCATGAAATGAATGGTATGAGCTTGCCTTCTCGGGCTCTGCGCAGTGTAGTTGGAGCAGAAAAAAAAAGCCATGGGATTTTTCTCTAAGTCTCTTTCAAATCTACATCCCAGTACATTATCAGATTCTGAAGAATAAACAGATTGTCCTAGGAAGAAGTGATTAATTTGTTTTACTCTTTGACCTGTTAAAATGCAAAAATTGCTTTGGAATTTACTCTGTGCCAACACTTTCCAGCAATGGAGCTGTCTCCGTCAGGGCTAGTGTTTTTCTAATTACAGCTATAAATAAAAGTTAACCTCCATCCTGATTCAAAATGGATTCTAAGGACTGTCAGGTGCATAGGTGATGCAATGCAGAGAGATGAATGCAGCAGTATTTGCATCATCATATTGACTTACAACTTGGAGGTTAATGATTGCATTCTTTGGCCATGGATTGGGGCAGCCATTTTTAGTCATTTCCAAAATGCTAAAAGGAAACTTGATGGCTTCTCATTAGATTAGAATAGACAAGCTGCTTGGATCAACAATGAAAATTTATTAGGATGCTCAAGTATAAAAACAAGAGGGTTTTGTTTCAATATTGTATACTTTACACTGCATTGATTTGCATTTATTGGTTTTTAATAAAAAAAATGTAAGTGTTGTTCCAAATGATGTAAATTAATAGTTATTGAGCCACAGAAATCAGGAGACTGCACCACAGCAATTAACATTTCCTGGCAAGGAAGCTAAGCAAGCTTGCTGCTGAAATGGGTTTTAAAGCATATTTTGACAGTAGCACAAATACTAGCATATGTCTGTGAGGTGGTGATGTGGCAGGCATGGCAATCACTTTAACGACTCACATAGAAGCAGATACCCTCCTGAGTACACAGACCCCTATGTCTGTGAGCTCAGCTAGGGGATGAACAGGTACCAGCCCTCTTCAGATGATCTTTCCACAGCTGTCTGAGGGCAGCTGTGCAGATGAAAGATAGAGCATTCCATTCATGTACCACTTACTTTAGAGACTACTTTCATCAAATAGCAGAGGTACAGCCGCTATACCTTTCTGTTGCTTTCAGTTCTTGGCACCCACCCATTCTCTTTTGTCATGTCTGAGTTGGCTTCTTTAGGTAAAGGGGGCTTCTTGGAGGCTTGGTAAACACAGATGTCCTCATGCCTCGCTAGAGGTGCTATAATGGACTAAAGACTTCCCAAACCCAGGGGATATTAAAAAGCTTGTACAGCAGGTGTATCCAATGCTAGTGGAAACATGGAAACTAAAGAGAAGTGCTCCTCTTCTCTATGGGGCACCTTTAGAAGACTTAGGCAAACTTTGGTAGATATAAGTCGATACAGTCAACTCCTAAAAGATTACAGGTTAAGTAGGAAGGAAAAAACCCCAACAAACACAAATAAACCAAACCAAATCAAATGGCACCTTCTTTCTATGTGATCAGTAAAGAAACCCAAACAGATTAATTAGGAGCTGGGAGATGAATACTATCATCTTAGCTCCTGCAACTTAAACACAACACAATCCCTTCCTTTGAGACTAAGTTACATAGTAATTATAAGCTATGTGTTACAAGAAAAGAAGCTCTCCTTAAATAATTAAAAGAATATCAAGTGACAGTGATAAATCAATTAAAAGGGAAGCTCTATATACCTTTTTTCACATAACCAAGGTTTTGTCCTTTGTACTAAGTTAATAGAAAAGTATCATAATTATATCTTAGTAAAATGGATCCATACTAGAACATCAGTGAAAAAGCAGGAGCTGGTCTGCATATACCTTCAGAGAGAGTGTAAAAATTGCTGGTGAAGGCTAACCATGCAGCTGGAAGTAGCAGGGCACATCTTAATTCAATAGAGAATCTTTGCAGTGAGGCAGAGCCCAAAACAGCACTGACCATTGTAATCATTTAGACTCAGCTAAAGGAACGGCTAAAACCCACCCTCCAACTCAGGAGTCATCACCCTTTTGCATCTCAGGCAGCTGGTTTGTATTTCTTGTCATAATCTGTGTGAAGGGAGCTGAAACTATTATTAATTCCTTGTTTGCTAGTTATTGGATGAAGGTCCTGTGTCTAGGCAGAAGCTGGAAGACATTTTGTAATCAGGCAGATGATTGACATAATTGTGTTTTCTTTTCATTGGAAGTGATATAAAAGTGCAAATTGGTAGTGTTTCATGTTTTGTTCAGAGAGGCAGGATTAACATGAATAGCCAAACCTGATCTCTCACCTACTTGTCCAAAATGTGTCAATAAATCTCAGGTTACTTCTTTATACTCCACCCCACAGCTATCTTTCCCTCTTCCACTGATCTCCACGAGAGTCTTGCTGTGATATACAGATCAGACTGAAAAAGACTGAATTTAAGTTACTTATACTTTGCTACATTTAATCCAAGAAGTACCTACCTTTTAAACACTATCCAGAGCAGAATTCAGTTGTAGTTGTGGACAGATGTAGAGATAAAATAAAACTTCATTCCATCAAACTGGTCTCTATATTAATGAGATATAACTAAGAATCTATTCTTTATGAATACCATTTTCTGCTCTCAATTTACCAAAAGCCCTGGTACTGGGTGAATAACTCAGAAAGGTTTAACCTGAAAGGCATGGATATATTAGCAGCTGGTACAAATTAAAAGAGTTGTGCTATATTACATCAGCTGAGAATATGACATTCAGATTGTCTGCTTTCATATGGCTTTATTTGAGATCAGGCACCTAAACCTGAGACACCAGCAGGTAAACTTTACTGGTATCAGTGGAAAACTGAGATGGGCAGGACTGCCTTCAAGCAGGCTCGATAGAAGTCACAAGTCACGAAACTGACAAGAAGTATTAACAAGCATATGAGCAATGTGAGACCTATATGGCAAGAGCAAAGCAATGAGTGGTTCTGACTTCACTTGGTAGAGCACTGCATGATCACAACTCGCTCAAAAACTTTGGCAATTGTAACCCAATGGACTGGTACAGAACATAACTATACCGGTAAGTGGATTAAGACGTTGTGCTGTTAGTCATGCAGATAAGGCTTTGTTACCCTTATGGTGATCTGTAAGAGAAAGAATGTTACCCTGCAGAGGAGCTAAGACTGCTCTGCTCTGGTATTGCCATGATTCAGTGGTCAGGAGCTATTTGAACTACTGAGACGTTCAGGTCCAACAAAAATCCTCTGGCAGTCTTAGCTAGTGACTTCATGGTAGCTTCAGACAAAGCCTTTTGCTTGAGGTGGGATATGAACTGAAACAATCTGGTAAAGAAAAACATTGAGTCAGAACTCAGAAAAAGCGCACATTTAAAAGTCTTCCCCCCCCGAGCAGATGCAGTTTAATGAATGCATAGTTACAGGGTGACTATGTTATCTCACTTTTCTTGTGTCATTAACTGAGAGGAGAATTTTTGAAAAGTGTCCCCACAGAAATCTTATTCATATGTTTTATTATATTCTCCAGCACGGGCACCACTTTAGTTTAATGGTGTGTTGGATGACGGTACAAATTTATAGCCAAAGGTTTACATCACAGACAGCTGGAATGAATAACAATAAATTAATTTAAAGTGCTACAGAAGTGCTCCCCATAGTACGCAGTGCTTATGTGCTCAAGGCTAATAATTTATAAATGCACGTCTTTTATAATCCTCATCTAAAGTCCTGAAAGCAGCTAGTTAAAAACCAGTCACATGACATAAATTATTTTTATTAATATTTCAAATGCATGATTAGGGTGGGCACTATGGTCATTAGCATTAGATAGCTTTCATTTATGACTAAGTGCAATGAAGCAATAGCCAGAGACAGACAGCGTGCCAAGCAATGGCACAACAACCATTGGGAGACTGGGGTGGTCACATGCTGCTGCTTCTTCTGCATGATTTTTATGTGCTAGTAATCATCACAGTTATGACTGTTTCCTTTCCTTTCACTGCTCTGTTGTGTTTATCACATTATATACTCATAAGGCCTGAAGAATAAAAATACGTGCTACTGAGTGTAGTAAGAAGCAAATGTGCTCCTCTGTGCGGTTTTCATAGAATCATAGAATGGTTTGGGTTGGAAGGGATCTCCAAAGGTCATCTAGTCCAAACAGGGCCATCCTCAACTAGATCATGTGTCCCATAGCCCTGTCAAGACTCACCTTGAATACCCCCAGGGATTGGGCTTCAACTGTCTCCCCAGGCAACCTGTTCCAGTGTTCCACCACCCTCATGGCAAAGAACTTGTTCCTAGCATCTAATCTAAAACTACTCTTTTCTAGTTTGAAATCATTGCCCCATGTTCTATCACTGTAAACAGTTCCTTTCTAGCCTTCTTGTAGGCCCCCTTAAGGTACTGGAAGGCTGCTATTAGGTCTACCCAATATGAACAACCCCAGCTCCCTGAGCCTGTGTTTGTAGGAGAGGTGTTCCAACCCCTGACCATTTTTCATGGGCCTCGTCTGCACCCTCTCCATGAGGCCCATGTCCTTCCTTTATTCAGAACTGCAGAGCTGAATGCAGTACTGCAGATGATGTCTTACAGAGCACTGTAAAGTAGCAGAATCACTTCTCTCAATCTGCTGGCCACAATTCTTTTGATGCAGCCTTCCATCCCTAGACATTTCCTGCCCCTGTACACAGCACTGGTTAGGCCACACCTTGAGTCCTGTGTCCAGTTCTGGGCCCCTCAGTTTAGGAAGGATGTTGACTTGCTGGAACGTGTCCAGAGAAGGGCAATGAAGTTGGTGAGAGGTTTGGAACACAAGCCTTATGAGGAGAGGCTGAGGGAGCTGGGGTTGCTTAGCCTGGAGAAGAGGAGGCTCAGGGGTGACCTTATTGCTCTCTACAACTACCTGAAGGGTGGTTGTAGCCAGGTGGGGGCTGGTCTCATCTCCCAGACAGCCAGCACCAGAACAGGAGGAGACAGTCTCAGGCTGTGCCAGGGAGGTTTAGGCTGGAGATTAGGAAGAAATTCTACACAGAGAGAGTGATTGGCCATTGGAATGGGCTGCCCGGGGAGGTGGTGGAGTCACCATCATTGGAGGTGTTCAGGAGGAGACTTGATAGGGTGCTTGGTTGCATGGTTTAGTTGATTAGGTGGTGTTGGATGATCGGTTGCACGCGATGGTCTCAAAGGTCTCTTCCAACCTGGTTTATTCTATTTTATTCTATTATTCTGTTCTATTCAGACACTGAACAGCAGCAATGTGCAATGCAGTGATGGGACTGGTCAAAGGATTTCGTAACTTTCCTCGTTACAGCAACAGTGATAATTTGAGCACTGAGCTAATACTGAATTTTCATACAAACTCCCACCTGGATAGAGTAGGTTACTTTAAAGCATTTTACTTGGTTTTGGAGGACACCACTATTTTTGGCTGTGTCAGGGGATTAGAGAGAAGTCACACTTACAGGCAAATGAGTATTTGCAGAAAAGCATTGTGAAGACTAAGAATAAGGCCAGGCCATAAGCTTCATTTTTTGGGTGAGGGACTATTTTATTTTCTTTTTTTTTTTTTGTTGTCGAAACTGCAAATCCAGCTGCAGTCTCCTCTAGTGAAAAAGTATACTCACTATTACCAGTAAGGGTAAAAGAAGAACCAGCTCAAATAGCTTGGGTAACATTGCATCTTCTACCCTAATGCAGTTCTCCGCAATGCCTCCCTGCAGGGATGTCATTTGTCTTGATACCCACCTTGTTTTTTTAAGGCAAATTTGGCTGCTCTTCACTTTTCTTGATGAAAATAATTTACTTCTTAAATGCAGAATCATTAAGATGAGATTACAGAAGAAGTCTTTCATGCTGAAAGAAGGATCATGAATAATTCCTGTCTCTCTCATTCTGGGCCATTGCCATATATTAGACTACATATTTGGATCGTGGTGGATTGAAAAAAAAAACCGTTCACCACAAGCAATCCCTTTTACTTTAGTGGTTCCAGCAAAGTAAGTGGAGTGAGACAAAAAGTGGGCAGAGGTATCATCAGCTTGTCCCTCCACTCCTTCTTTAAGAAAAAAACCCCAACAAAACAGCTTTCTGCATTATTCAGAACGCAAACTTCTAAATAACTATTTGTGCCTCATTTTATTAATATCACAAATCTCTGCAAAAGAAAGAAAGGGAGAAAGGGAGAAAGAAAGAGAGGAGAAAGAAAGAGAGAAAGAGAGAAAGAGAGAGAGAGAAAGAGAGAAAGAGTGAAAGAGAGAGAGAGAAAGAGAGAAAGAAAGAAAGAGAAAGAGAGAGAGAAAGAGAGAAAGAAAGAAAGAAAGAGAGGGAGAGAGAGGAGGAGAGGAAGGAAGGAAGGAAGGAAGGAAGGAAGGAAGGAAGGAAGGAAGGAAGGAAGGAAGGAAGGAAGGAAGGAAGGAAGGAAGGAAGGAAGGAAGGAAGGAAGGAAGGAAGGAAGGAAGGAAGGGAGGAAGGAAGGAAGGAAGGAAGGAAGGAAGGAAGATGCTGGCATAAAGCAGTTTGGAATAAGCAGCTAATGCATTGATGTGCACCACTGAAGTGATAAGGGGCTTCAGGGGACTCCTACGTTGCACCGATGGACTGCAGTTTTCTCTGAGCGTATCACTCGTGTGCCAATATACTCCGAAGATGGATAAGCATTTCTGAGGGCTTTTTATACCATCAGTGATACCTCATGTTCTGAACAACCCAAATCCAAAATTAGGCAGGATCTAGAAAAATGGGGCAGTCCCAAAAGCATGGGTTTATCTGTGTGGAGGTCTTCTATTTTTAGCGCTAGTGATAGGTTTACAGTCAAATTGGCCTGCCTCAAGTGGGTTGGAAGTGTCTGGGAGAGAAAAAAGCATCACAACACAAGAAATTTTTTTTTTTTTTGCATTAATATCTTTGACAGACAGAGTTGCAAGTAATCATGAGTGCTTCCTCGGTAACCACCACATCAGAAGAATAACTCCTGATAAGCAGATGTTGCTTAGGCAGCAATTGGTGAGGCAGTGTGCGTGCCTGTGAGGGAGAGGGAGGCAGACAGAGTCAGCAGCGCATGCATGAAGGCACTGTGATGAGTGTGTGTGTGTGGCTGCAAGCGATGGCATGTGTGTGTGTGTGTGTGTAAGATGACACATGAGCAAAACCGAACTGCTCCAGTGAGGATTTTGTACATATTTTCAAAAGCAGGAAACAAGAGGCAGCTAGGGAAGAGAGGCTGAAAAGGGGAGGTAGGAATGACAAGGCAGCAGCATGGCTGGGCTAACAGCAGTGCAAGGTAAGAAATGAAGGCATCAGGGAAATGATTTAAAGCCATATTGATTCACTTTGGAGGTGAGAAAAAACAGACGCACTCAGCTAGCATGGAATGTCTCTGGCAGCAGCTACAGCCCTGATTTTATTTATTGATTTTTATTGTAATAAGCTTCATTCACAGAACGCCTGTGCTGTAAACCAGCCTTCAGCCCTCGCTGCACCCACTTCTCCCCTCAGCACCGGGAGCTGCAATTGAAGCCTGCCTACAGCAGAGCAGCACCTTCAGGCAGCCAACAGAACCCTCGGGCAACGCCGGGAAAAGGAGGGAGAAAGAGAAGGAGGAAGGGAGGGGATCAATGGCTGAAATTCATCGTCAGTGGCCATTTCCCTTGAGCCGGGAGCATTCGGGGGCGGCTGGGCAGAGCATCGGCACAGCCCATCCATCTCCAGCTGTACACAGCAGCCCTTCGTCGGGAACACCGCCTGGCCTCTGTCCTCTGCAGCACACAAAACAAAGGAGAGAAGCATCCAGCACTGCCTGGTGCCAGTCCTTGCATCTAGAAAATAGGAGGGGAATTAGACATGACATGGAAAAATAAGGGGTTTCATATTCTGCAGGAAATCCTGCAGTTTAAGGGAAATAATGTCACGGGTTGCTTGTGCTGCTTCCAGTGAGGAAAGTACTGCATCAGGCTGGGGGCTTACTCTTTAGATTTGTGCAGATACCTTAATTCAGCTGGCCCCTCATCTATTTATCTAATGATACAGAATGAATACAAAGAGACACTGTGGCAGAGATCTTCAAAGTACTGCATTCCTGGGAGTGAGAGACTTGTGAAGGCCTAGGTGACATCCTCAGTCATGGAGCCAGCTTGACCCTCAGCTGAGGCTTGAGAATCTTCCTTGGATTCAGATTTTTCACTTGCAGTCTGCTTATTCATTGTGAAATCCAGTTTCAGAGCTACAAAACTCAGTTCAAACGTCATGAATAGTTACAGCTACGTAGTTTAGCATTTTGTAACACTAAAAGCTTCCATTTTCCATTTAAACAGGAGTTAGACTTCCCAACAACCAAGGTAAGGGATGATCGTTATGGTTTGCTTAGGGGTGGAAAACAGTAAGATTTATTTAATCTGAAATGACATTTGGCATGGTTTTATTTTTCTGGAAACAAAACCTAGATGCACTACTGAATTAAACCCCAGTTACTCTCATAGCTTTCATACCACCTTAGCTACAGTCCCATCCTTCCTGTTTTCTACACCTCAGATGTAACCACATGGGGATGCATATATGCTTGCTCCCTGGATTGCTCTTCCCTGAATGTCTGCAGAGCAGCAGCTCATTTGTTTGAATCATGAATTTGGTTTAAAGCAGGTCAGGCAATCTCCACCAGAACAGTTTTCCTAAAGAAAATGGAATTCTTTGTGAAAACATTAAAATTTGATTTTTCCATAGAAAATGGGAATTCTGTTCAACATGTGATGTACATGTTACTGAAGATGCATGAAAAAGAGTAGACTTTTTTATTGCAAATCAAAAAAACTCCATCATGAGTTCTGTGATAATCAAGCAATGTCCTAACTGGCACTAATTCATGTTTTATGTTTGTTACACTTACGAGTGTAAATCCAGAGTAACTCCCTTGGCCTCAGTGAAGTTACTTTGATTTACACTGTTGTAAATAAGATTGAAATTGCAGTCTGTGGGGTTGGTTGTGGTGATTAATATCTTTGCCTTCTAGGTACATACACAGAGGAAGAAAACAGCTACGCACAACCAAAGCCCGTGAGGTTTGATGGATTCTGAGTTGAGACTGGTATGAAGAGTTCTAACTCCCCGTGGATTTGGTTTCAGCACTGCTGATCAGAACATCTCAAAAATGAGGGAATTTAAAATTGAAAGTAAGAACATACAGCAAGTGTTTTAAAATAATTTACAACTGTATCAGCTATGATTTGAAAAGGATCACTATTATATACAGAACCCTGGCTGAGTTTTAGAAGGTAGGTTAATTTCTTTCAGAAAATTAAACATATCCTAGAATATCTTTAGATCTGATGACAGATGAGTTTAGCAGCATCTTAGCAATATTGAAAAGTCTTTATCAGTCTTTAGATTTATTTGTAGACCACTGCATTTTCTCTTTCACTTCACAAAGAGCAACTCCTTTGTTGTAGATGAAGAAACAAAAACTGCCACAAGATAGGGTGTCTTGCCTTCAGAAACTCACCAGCCATTGCCGCAGAAGCCAAATGCAGGGTACAAAGTCTCCGTATTACCAGAATTGCTTCAGGATGTAGATTATGAATCAATGGCAATTTCACTTCATGGATTCAAGTGGATTAATTCAGCTAGTTTGCAGGCCAGGTGATTTCATCTAGAAGTATCAATGGAAATGATCATGACTGTTGCACTGGTTTAGATTGACAGGTATCAGCTTGAACAGGAACTCTGGCAATCAGCTTTTAATGCTTTTTCAAAGTGGTGCCAAATATTTAAACCTGATAAAGTAGTCGTGGGTAATTCTGAATTCCAAGACAAATAAATAAAGTGAAGAAAACAGGATGAGGGCAAAGTAATCTGTTGTAAACTCACTGACTTCAGTAGCATTACTCTAGAAATAGTTGCAGAGTAAGATTTCTTATGCAAAAATTAACACAAATTGTATTGAATAAGAAAGTACCTTAAATCATGCCTCGGGCAAAATAGCTGGGTTAATCCCAAAATGTTGTTGCAAGAAAATTCCTTCCTTTCCACAGTGTTCTGGGAGAGCTACAAGGCACGTTACATAGACAAGCTTTTACAAAGAATGTAAGGAATTTATTTTCTTGTTTCAGATCACACACTACTTCTTTGAAGTATTTTATTGCTTAATTTTCATATCTTCCCCCTCACAAACCCCACAACCACAAACCAAACAAACTTGCACCATTGCATAATGCAAGACTTCATGTTTTTGTCAGTTAGCTCTTGCATACGCTGCAGAAAATGTCAACTCTGCTTCCCTGCCTGTAAGCACCTAAAATAATCTGGCCTTCATGTAAATTCTGCTTGTATGAAGTCAGAGGATATTTTCCTAGAGATACCTAAGCACCAAGTAAGACAGCTGTCCAAGAATAATATTTTATTTTATTTTTAATTTCAGTATGCAATAGAGCTACAAGAAAATGAAGTGAAGACGCCCTGTGTAGCGACCAGTTAGCACTGTTTGCTTTGACTCAGTCAAAGGTTAGGCGCCAATTTAACTTTCACTTTTCTACTCTACACTTTCTAAAGTCATATGAGAGAAAGCCACTGAGATGCCAGTATTGAAATAAACCTCAAAACAGTTCAGGATAAAAAACAATCTATGCTGTGATTTTTCTTCCCTGTAATTGACATATGCAGTGGTAAATTTTTTTTTGACAAAATGTTTACAGGCAAAAAGTTTTGTGTGAAATAATTTTCAGCTAGCTTCCAAATGCAACACTGCTGTAAAACAAACAACAACAAAACACATAAGATTTTTATTTCATTTTGCTTTCTTTTAACACCCAGTGAGTCTGTTTCTTGTGACTATGCCCATCTGTGGCAAAACTTAGAGCCTCATAGTTTCAAGTTTGCCCCAGTGCTGAGTGATTGCTTTTTTTCCCAGCAATTGCTAATTTCTGAAGATGGCAGCTCTCATGTGAGGGAGCAGCTTGCTCCCTCTTCCCTTCACAGCACTTCCATGTACAAAACAACAATCACTAAGGTCCACTTTGCTAGCGATGTACCACACATCCAGACCCACACACAATGCCAGCAGTCTGAAATGTTGCTGAGTAGGGGCAGCAGAAGCTGGAAATGATTTGTCCCTTCCCAATCATTTGGGTTCATTGATTTCTCTAATTAGATATGCATTCCACTTCACCTCATTCCAAATGATCCCATTTAATCTCAACGATAGGACTACAGGTATTGGAATCTTTCCTTACAAACTGCTTTTGGCAAGCTCTTCTAATCTGCAAAGGCTCTTGAATACCTCCAAGTATTAGTCCACTGCTGTTTGGCTATATCCTCCTTTCCACATTGCCCTGTTTCCTCCTACATATTCAGGCTTCTTTTCCTTCTCCCTTTCATTTGGGCTTTCCAGCTTAGCTTCAGAGATCTGGAGCTGCAGTTCTGATTGACAGTCATGTATGTAAAGCTGATTTATTTGGCTGGCGTGGCATTGCGCCAGGGAAAAGGCCATCTGAATGGTGAAGCTGTTACGAAACTAATTGTGTGATGAGCTGCGGTTTCAGGAGAGTCTTTACTGTTTGCTTCATCTAATCACATTTGCGACCAAGGATTTTTCCTGTTTGCCCCTTTCCTATTGTTTGAATTGGAAAAATACCAGGTTTACACTAGGGATGGGCACTGCTGATTGGCTCCCAAACTTTTATCATTAGTTCCATTTGTTAAAAGGCTCAAATACTGCCACTGCCGTGAGTGTTTCATTGCTTTCTCATCTCGGACTGGGAAGTTTTGAACTTGCCAAGATCCAAGTTCAGCCCTCCATGTTTGTTCTGCCTGTGTTCATGAAGTCACTAATCCCTAAATGAAGGGCAGGGAGCTATTTGGGTTAGCAATTTCATCATCTTTAACAGAGAAAATAGAATCCCTCACAACACAGGTTAGTTAATGAAAAAAGTATTTCCCTCTGCCTTGCTTTCAAATATTGTTCTGAATAGTGGGTCTGAACTGAAACCTTGGGTTGCAAAATACCAATTTGTGGGAGGAACAAAATCAGAGAACTGTCCTTCCAGATTACATTTAATTAGGTCATTCTTGGTTCCTTTGCAAGCAAACACACCTTGTTAGTCATTTACCCAACAGAGCAGGAGCCATAACACCACTTGTTTGGGCTGTTTCTACCTGGGAAAGAAGAGTTGGTAAATGGTAGACCTAATGATAAGCTAAACAATTCCCATCCTCAAGCCACAGCTTCCATGGGACCAGTGCCAACCACTTTTCTCCACTCACAGGGACCCTGCAGAAGCACCAGAACTGTCATCTCAGATAGTTTGCCACTTTGCTTGTCAGGCAGTGCTGATGCTGTCTGCATGTGGTTGGTGACTTTGCTTACAGATATTAGATTCGGGTCAACATTGACTCATCCTAAACTACACAAGCTTGAGGTGAAATTATTGAGTTTCTCCTGAGTGCTGAGCAATGCTTTCTCCACAGTCACCACCTGCCTCCTGGGAAACACTAACTGAAGCCTAAGCCCAGGCTACTAACATGGGGGAATGACTGCAAATGGCATTGTGGATCTTTTGCAGAACCCTTCTAAGTAACAGTTTTAGAAGCCAATCTTATGTAAGTCACTTTCAGGTAACCTTTACTTGTTATGTTTCAAATTTGACATTTATAATTCAGCTTCTCAGCTGGTGTTACACTGTCTTTTCCTTTGGATATAAGAGAATTACACTGCTGGTGTTGGTTCTTATGCTGTTTCTTTCCTTTTTGTGCCAAAGGAAAATCTCCCATTGACTTTGCTGAGCAGTGAACCTACTAAACTTCAACTGTTAGGGCAATCTCCTCCCTTCTTCACAGCCTTATTCAGCAATGACTGACTTGGAGAAGTCTGCTTGAGCATTAGGAGTTACACCCTCCCAAAAGCCAAAGCTTCTAAACAGGAGTCATTGCCCAGCAGTAAAAGACTGCAAGCAAAGGAAAATGACAGCTAGAGCTCAATACAGAAAGTCAGTCTGACAGCTTTGCTACATCTTCCCAAAGAACTTGAAACAAAACTCTTGTCAGCCAAAATCTTATTTACAGCCTCTGGGTTTCTATTTCCTGCAAGGATAGAATAAGATAAACTGAAGCTTTCTCCATCTTCTAAGGTGGTCACTAGTAAGAGCTCTACAAACTAAGCAATTTCAGGTTGTTGCAAATCATTACCTTGTCTCTTAGTTCAAGAACTTCACCCCAAGCTTGAGGAAGTTTAGCAAATAGATCCTTGTAGATCTTTCCAATGCAATTCGTTGTGTAGGAAGCTGGCATATGTTTCCAAAACCCAGGCAACTACCCTTCCTCTGCAGGGTGGCACTCTTCTCAGCAGTAAGGTGCAGGATGACTCAGCCAACAGAAATTCCTACAAAACAAGCCACTGTTTCAGGTATTTTTCAGAACTTGCACCACTGAGTAGGAAAGGTTTGAGGAGCAAAGATTTTTGAGAAAAGTGGAAAAAAATGAAGCAATTTAAACAGGATCATGAGCTGACGCTTAATCTGAAATAGCAAATAATAAATTATAGTGGAGAGGCAGAGTTCGCTTGTCCTTGTGACACTACACATCAGTGATCTAGAACCACTTTGTGATATTCTGCATAAACCCCAGACCTTGTGTGGCTCTCCTTGTCCCAACCACGAATTTTTCAACTGAAAGAGAGATTAAAGATTGGATAAAGAGGAAAACTGTAATAACAAGTGAGATGAGGAAGGAAACCTACACACTGCCTGATGGGATTGTGGTAATGGTAAGTGCAGGCTCTGTAGAGCCTGAGAACAGTCAGCACATTGTAGAAACATCACAGAAATGAGCTGGTGGCCATGCTACTGCACTGGCGGCAGCTTTGAAGAAATCAGATCAATACGGTAGATTTCTTCTACGCTGACAGTAGCACCAGTGCAAAATGAATGAACATACAGAAATCCATTTTCCATCACTGGTTGTTGGTGTATCTCCCTCCAAGCCCTCACACACTGTTTGACCTGCACATCCTCCTCACATACCACACTCCCCTGAAAGATTAGCAGCTCTTATCTTGCCTGTGTGCAGCAGCGCATGTGCCCAACAGGCTTGGGCAGGGAGTTACTGTCCAGCCCCCAGTCATTTTTCTGGGTCCTCCTTAAAAGCAATTAGCAACTACTCCCTTTAACATCAG
This sequence comes from Picus viridis, assembly GCA_033816785.1. Classification (NCBI taxonomy): domain Eukaryota; kingdom Metazoa; phylum Chordata; class Aves; order Piciformes; family Picidae; genus Picus; species Picus viridis. The sequence goes on from CM066586.1 coordinate 27,127,519, forward strand.
ACAGCAAATTCAATCATGGAATAACTCTCTTGCAATCGGTGCAATTAGCAGGAATGCGTTTGACCCCGGCTTCACCTTCTCTGAAATGCAGCTCCTGGTACAAAGTGTTGCACTGCATTTGAGAGGGACATGAGTAACTGGCTGTCAGGATCATTGTGTGAAACCAACAAATCCCCAAATAACTGGGAAGTCTTGAACCAGAAATCGGCATAATAAAGGTAGAATAATTCCTATTTTCACACACTGTTCTTCTTTCTTGTGATACAAAACCAGTGCAGAGCACTGCAACCCTAACCACAAACAGAGGCCTTACCTATGTAACACCTTACAAATGCACAGCCAAAGTGGGGGTTTGATGGTCACTGTGATGTGGAAATGTAAATCTCTGCCCTGGTGTCATAACAAAAGTAAAAACCTGTTTCATACATATTTTTCTAATGAAGCAGGATATTTAAAGTTTTTCCTTTCTTTTAATGGAACAACAAAGATCTTCTGCCTAGGCTTGCACTGCTTCTCTCTTCATATGTAGATAAGAACCATCAATCTTAGAGTCTGGAGATTGGGATTCCTTACTAAAAAGAAAGCTCCTGGATGCCGAGCAGGTCTGCAGTGCTTGCATGTTGCACCCAGTGTTACCTGTGGTTTATTCTGGGAACAATATTCTTATTTCTTGAGAATGATATGATGATTTGTGAGGCACTTACTCTTTATTAGAAGGATAAGGGGAAAAAAACCTAACAGGGAGCCAACTCCTCATCTGTAGGGAAGTTGAGGTCAAGATGACAAAGTATCTATCTGAGATACCATTATTCAATCATTGCTCAAAGTATTTGCAAATATGGTGTGTTCCTTTAATGAGCGGCACAGCTATCTTTGGTCTGAAAAATGTAGGTTCTTTGCCATAGAATAAACTGTACTTCTTTACTCAGGAACACAGCCATTTCTTTATTTCTCTACTTATTTTTGCCCATAAGAAACCTTGTCTTCTAGCCACACTTGCACAATTGTAGTCCCTCTTCTCTGTTATTTCATTTCTGATTTTCTATCCTGTGTGATGCTACCCTGCTCTTTTCATGATGGATGCATGAACTCTCTTCTCCATGTCATACAGGATCTAATCATTTTCCTTGAGCATCATTTGCACAATAATCCTTTTCCTTCTGAGACACAAGCACAAAACTCTCTTTCCTCCACCTTCAGTTGCAGAACAGTCCCTTAATTCTAGTGGTATGTCAGCAGTAGCCCCTTCTCCTCTGTGCCGAACACAAAAAGATCACACCCTAGCTTTCCTTCAACATAAAGCTGACAAAGCAGCATTTGTATTAATTCTACAAAGATCACACCGCTGTCCTTTACACGCTGTCCTTGATACACCATGTCAAAACTCCCAAGGTATACAACCCCAAGTTTTTTCTATAACCCCAAAATTTTCAAATATTGAAAGAATGAGACAACCCCCAAGTATGTAGCTCTTCTAGCCCCTTTTGTTTTTCCTTTTGACCCTACCTTTTTCAGCTATAGAACCAGGGAGGTGAAGACAGAAGGAAGGACTACAAAACTGGAGGTGGTTCAGAAGTTGAACTCAGACTCAGCCTTTTAAATAACTCTGGTTTGGGTACTGTACAACTGAAACACTTTTTTTAAAAAAAGCTTAAAAAAAGAAGTTAAAAAATGTTTTGTTTTATCCTCCTCCTCCCTCCCCCACCCCCCTCCTGCCCATCTGCCTTGGCCCCCAACTGCTGCAGACCAATTACCACAGCAAATCAGATTGAGAAGGCAAGAGACTAGTGACCAGGACTGCTAAGTGTCATCAACTGAACCAGTCATTTAGCCTGCTTTGCTGTAAGCCTTATCCAAACTCAAACAGATACCTGTTTAAACAGGGTTTTACAGCCTCCTCCAGCCAGGAGAACTCGGTCTGTAGTTCATCCCCTGGACAACCACAGCAGGACAGGAAGCTGATGGAGTTTGCAAATGATTACCCTAATTTGATACCCCTTTACACAGCAGTGTTGCAGTTGGGCTTAAAATGGTCCCCCCTGCTTATTTCTTCCCTACTGCCACAGCATGCTTTCAAAACAGAGCTCAATTAATTAAATGCTCGGTCTGACCTGTTGCAGAAACCCTGCATTTAGACTCACTGATTCTAAATTGGTTTTGTCTGCTATCAGAGTGGCATACGTTTGCTAGGACTGGTTTTACACTTAATCTTTAGTCAGCTGTTACTTGTAACAGGAACACTAGCTAATACTTCTAGGTGCTCCCGTGTTTTTAATGTACTTTGACATCTTGTGTGGCTGGTGCATTTGAAGTACGAGATTTACTGTGTTTTCTTCCCAACTAGGGGCAGTACATGCCATTAGCTCCTGATTTGCACTAGCCACAATGGGTGTTTGAACTAAATTCAGGGTGGAAACCCAGCAGCACGTTTTTTGAACAAAGATAGTAATTATGGTAATTTTATCACTTCAGCATCACGAGTGATGTGAGCCAACGAGAACAACAGCTTTTCCCCTTCAAATTAATTCCTGCTTTGGGACAGTAGGATAGATATAGTAAGACTTCCATTTTGTTATGTTTTCTCCTGCATCTTTTCAGTGCTGCATTACACATCCACCACAATTCTTCCCCTCTACTGTCACTTTTATGGCAGTGTTTTCCTTTTCCTTCTCCTTCAGTCATGGTCAGACTAATCTTTTGTGTCACAAGAAGCACAGCCCCTCCTTTTTATGGGTCCTCTCCTCCCTGTGCATAGTCCTGGATTATGCAGTTAAAAGAAAAATTCATTTTATCTACAAAATGTAAAACAATGTTATTGTTACTGTCCCTATTTTTATTTGCATTAAAAACTAAAAGCAGTCTGGACTGAATAATTAAGCAGCTATTTGTGTCGTGGGTTTCAGTGCTGAGTGCAACCCATTAACCCCCTAGGAGCAAGGTCCTTGAATTCTGAATAATTCTGGGAGTAAACTGTGATGAATCAAGGCTGAGATAACAGCCAGGCATCTTTAAACAAATCTGGAGCATGTTCTTGGCACTCAAGGTTTGTTCTGTGTTGCAAGCAGTTTCTGCTCTTCTATTTCATTTTTTTTAATCTTCCTGCTTTCAACTGAATCCCATAGGAAATGCATAAAGACTCAGAAAAAGTGTTTGTTATAGTTCATTCTCTATTTTTTCCCCCACTGATAATATTTGCATGGAACGAGCACCTTACAATTCCTTGGGGCTCGTCTGTTCATACTGCTTGTGTTATACTTGAAACTGTCAAAATTTTACTCTGGTACTATTTTCCCCCTCAAATAGTCTTGTTATCTGTAAGAAGTTTTGGACATGCTCCTCTGACTTGCATACAGCTGATATAACATGGTTCAGTGAGCACAATTAGTTGCAATATTCCTGGCTCCAGTATAAGGGTCTGACCAAGTGGTGTGGCCAAACTGCTCTGTGGACAGCTGCTATTGGAAGCAAAGGACTGAATGTTTTTTGCACAAAACAATGCATTTGAAGATCTCTCCCTAAACAGGTCCTTTGGATGCAGAATGACAGTTTAGCCATAGATGCACAGCTCTGCAAAATAAATAAAAGTTACTACTCAGTTACAATCCACCAAGTATGCTTAAAGGCATACCTACCACACTCCTCATCTTAAAAATGGGAGGTTGAGAGACCAGCATTTAGTATGGTCCACTGCATAAAAAAAAAAGCCATGCGATCGTATTGCTACATAATTTCTCTATCAGCCCCAACCACTTTGACTGTCCCTTCCTGAGAGATGGCCAGCTCTGATTTAAGGACTCTGGCTGACAGAGAATTTTCCCACATCCCTTTGTGATCAATTGCAAAGTTTACTGAATAGCCTGCTCACTGTTCTCATGGCTACAAAACACGTATCAGCCACCCTGCGTATTGACATAAACCACATGTGCAGTCAGCAATGTGAACAGGGCTTCTTACATGAGTAATGGTGGTGAGAGCAAGCCCTGCACTGTGCCTGTTGGCTCAGGAAGTGCAGACTTCCAGGTTCAGAGAAGGAACTCAGCCTGGGAATGCTGCTGGTCAGAAGGACTGACATCACCACTTCATCCAGTGATCTTTAGTGTGGGAAACTTTTGTCTTTGCTGATTCATCTTCCCTTTCTCTGTTTGAGGCCACAAACTGTTTCTCAGATTTAAAACTGCTTACCTACTCTTGCTAGAGGGCAGATGAAAATACATATATAAAAATGGAAAGTGCATTGTGTGTCACATCCCCTTCTTTCAATGCTAGCTGTGTCACAAGACAGACTATCAGCCAAGGGTCAAAATTCTGAACTGTGGGGAAACAGATCTTGAAGAAGATGAATATTCTTTTATTTTAAGAAACTATGTACAAACTGATAAAAGTACCTTTAGCTTTAAAAGATAATGTTACATGAAAAACCATGAGCACATTCAGGTGTCTGAAAATATATCCTCAGTCTGAAAAACAGATTGAACAAATGTAACTAGACATTATCAGTTAAGATTAGTAGTGCTAGGTAAACTGACAGTATGCACCACCATTTAATGATTGGCTGTGAGATATATTCCAGATTATAGTACATTAGTATTACAGCATCTTTAACCGAAGGCAGCTCTGAGAAACTAATAACCTAACACTTCTCGGTACAGCATGGATGATGTGTGCAGGAATAAGGGGTGACTAAGGAAATGTATGAGCATTTGCAGGAGAGTGACCTCTGTTTCTTCAAGAAATTTTACATCATAGTAATGCAAAGGTAAGTTGCACATGATGCCAAACATGAAATTGATAAGCATGCTGGCAAATCTTGAAGCGAAGTTTAGGGAGCTTTGCAATACCTAGAAGCATACTTCTCCCCTTTGTCTTTCTCTCTCTCCTTCAATATCTCTTTTTCTCTCCCTGAGGAAGAAACAATAATTTAATTGTGACTAATACACAGAAAGTCTCCTATGACCAGAATGGTTATCTTATAGTGGGTTGTTTTATGAGCTACAGCCTTGGCTTGACTAAATGCCTTCTGTGCAGCTTTAGCTTTGCTTTATGGACCTCTGAGAACACACTTAAGGCCTCACCATTTCATCAGGAGCTGCACTTAGTGCTGGAGAGTGAGGCAGCCTCCTGAAATAAGCCTCTGACCTGCAAAAGACCATTGCCTTGGGGAAACAGCACTGGTGTGAAACCTAGAAGAAAACATAACCACAACAGAAACCAGCATGCACATCTGTGAGCTGCCTCCTGCTTCTCATAAACTAGAGCTATAAACTCCTTGCAAAAACGTGAAAAAGCCCTCAAATAATCTTCTAAAAAGACTACTGTAAACAGTTAAGTCAGTTTTTGTTTGACTTTTACAGGAAAGCCTGTTTCTACTTTCATCACAAAACCAGCAAGAATGGATAAGGTTGGATGCTAACAGGCCCCATGCTTGGTAGTCCCAGCCTGCCCTTTCACTAGGGAGGCTTTTGCTTGACTTCAGCCACTCTTGGAGTGGAAACAGAGTAACTGACTCAGAATGTTACAGAACTATACTGCTGATGTACCCAGCCCAAGCTGCTAAGGGGGCATGCACCTCTCCATGCAACAGGAGCAGTGACAGGCTGGGCTCCCATTGCACCACACCAGTGCCAAGGCTGGAAGGAGTGGGTGCTGCAGTGCTGTGAAGCTGCGCCAGTGAAGCACTTTCAGGTCAGGTCACTCTCAGTGGCTTGTGTGCTTGGGTGAGCTCCCACTGTCTTTCACTGCTTTAAGAGCCAGCTTGCTCTCAGCAGCCGTAGAGGCATGTGATGCCAGCCAAGAAGAACCCTGGCTCAACCTTGGGTCACACTTCCAACTTTGGTGCTGCACCAGATGTTACACCCAAGGTCCTGCTGCCAGTGGGTGTTTTCGTAAGTAGGGATGCTGCAGATACTTTTCAGGATTTAGAGTGAATAAGCTGTGCCTTCACATGTGGAAATGCAACACATGCTTCTGAAGGGCTGAGACTGCTAAAGAGAGCCCCTGTGTTGTGCACTTCCTAGCCAAAGAGACGTGTCTTTCTCGAGTTACGGGGAAGCACACTGTGGGCTCGGTGTTTACAGAAAAGAGTAAACAGAAGGCGGCTCTGGTGGTGGAGAGGAATCACAGCACAGTTGCACACGAGACATTCTGGTATCAGAGTATTAGAGAATAAATTGCACTACCTCCAACTTTAAGCACTGCAGATAATGCCCACCAATGAAGTTTTATCTGTGCTCAAGTACATATTTTTTATGCAGCTAAAGCTATGTCACAGATGTTCTTCACTAGAATAGATTGTGCCTTTGCTAATCCTGTATTAATCTCCTGGTAGAACTATATCTGCATTACTACCACTGGGCTCCTTGTGGAGAGGAGCCACTGCTGACTGGGGAGCAGTTCTGCTGCGCTCCCTTTGTAGAACTGCAGCTTGGAGTTCAGTCTGTTTTGTGCTGAGGGGAGCACCTCGCACAGCCCCCGTTTCTATTACCACTACGCTGCTCTGCCAGGAGAGGGAGCTAGGACCCTGAGATTCACTGGCCTTTGATGTTTCCATTCACAGAGCATGAAGGTGTTACAGCTGTCCAACACTAACATAGTCTTTCCTGTTCGGCTGGGGGGATATGCAGGGGACTCGTGATTTTCCATGGAGGCTGCATCCTGCAGAAGTGCTTCTGTTCCTGATGGATCCCAGAGGGCTCTGATGCTCCAAACCATGTTTTGAGGCTCTTGATCACTTTTTTCAATTGTTTCCCCAGGTGAACTCCAATGGAAGTTTGGATTTGGTGAAAGATATTGAAGCTTGCAGATACTGGCATCATGCTATAGGTCAAAAAAACATTTAAATGCAACCACTGCCAGTGTGGAGGTGGTAACCAATTGATGGACAGCAAGGCAAGGAACAGCTGGGAGGAGGAAAGAATTTTTGTTAAGGCTACTAGGTGGCCTTAGAAACACAACAGCCGCCTTCTCTCTGCAGTATATGTGTTTCATTTTGAGCAAGTAACTGCCAGCTAGAGAAAGTTATTAGAAAGTGCTAAGTCTATGTTCAAGCACTTGTAACAGCAGCAGAATTACCTATTTCCTATTCTGCCCAAGGTTTCTGTCTCCATTTTTAGATATTGTCATCTTTAAGTCAAGTTTGGCTTAAGTTATGTATCAGAAGAGGTAAAAGTGGAGTTCCAAGCTTATTTAAAGAGTAGAAAAGGGAGTTCAAAGAAAGCTAATAGCGATACCAAAACAACTATTATCTAGGCTCTGGATGTGGCTGGACCTGCTGGTAAGAAAACAGGAAATAGGTGAGAAAATTCTTACAACTGTGAAAACCAGCCAGTTTTACAGTGCTCCACTCTCTGCTCAAATGTCTGTGAATAGTGAAGAAAGAGCGCACGTGATGAGAAAGGGATGTGTCATTATCAAATGCCTTTCTGTCTTTGTTTCAGTTTTCTTCAAGTGCCAGAGTACAGCAAGGGAAGGAGAACAACCTCATTTCTTGACCAACCAATCTGCTACCTTTTCCTTCAAGGTGGTGGATAGATTTGAAAGTAACAACAGAGAAGTTCGGTGACAGTTTGGGAGGCTAGAAGAATAGCTCCTTAAAAGGTGCTGGGCAGCTAGCCAGGAGGTGCCTAGGAGCCAAGCTAGAAAAAGGATTATTGAATGATAATATGGTGTGGGCAACCACTAGAAATTGTAAGTAGTGAGGGAGGATCCTTCCTAAGAATTGCATTTTATTAGCTTTGTTATGAGCCAGGAAAATCCTGTGATTTTCTGATGCCCTCAGCTTATGTTACACCATGGTCCAAAGGGTGGGCTTTGCCTGCTGGCTTCTGGAAAGCACCAGCAGGTACTGAAGAATACTAGGACAGAAGCTGCTCCCAGATGCACAGCAAGTGGCCATCAGGGTGCAGGAAGCGTTTGGTAGCCAGGCCCCAAGGTTGATGGCTCTTGCCATTTCTAGCTTTGCAAAGGACTCTTACTGATATGGATGAATGGTGTGAAATTTTGCATGCAGGAGCTGTGTTTGTGACTTCCTATCTCTACACCAGCCAACAAGTTGTTATAAAAATAAATACATTGGTGGCAGCAGCAACATCCCCAAGGGGGCTTCTTCCACTGGCACAAAGTAATTCCTGCAGAGGAGCTCAAGCCAAATCCTGCAGAGACCAGTGGGAATCTCTTCAGGCTTTTGCAAAGGCAGCTTGCACACTGGAGAAAACATTGGTACTTGGTCATATTTATCACCATGTCGGCTAAAACATGTTGTCAGCTAACACCTTTTCGAACACAATATATATTTTCTAAAGCTGAAGGAAAGTGAGCCTTTTAACCTCCTTTTATTTCAGCTAGTTCTGACTTACTTCTGAAATTGTACAACACGCTATATGGTGCTTCATGGAGTGGCCAGGGATCAGTTATGACCTTTTCATGTGCAAACTGATCCTAAGGTATCTATCAATCTCTCATAGTCCTATCTCCTGAAGATAGGCCCAGTTTCAGAAAAAAAAAGAAAGCATACAAAGGAAGCTAAGGCAGGGCAACATTTGCTTTCCTTGACTTGCTCTCTAGAAGATGTCTGATGGGTGAGTTTATTATCCACGGGAAGAATGAACAAGCCAATATACCCTTTTCAAGGTTTGCAGGTGCCTTAATGTAACTTGCTCATTTAATTTGGATCTACACACCTCATGAGAAGGGCAGAAAATTTTCAATTTCAAGGCCTTATTTAACCATAAAATACGTATCATGGTAGCTAAGAGGAGGTCTATGAATTTCAGTTTATCTGGTGACAGGAGAAATAGTGATGTATATATCAGCCTCGCAGTAACTGCTATTAAAAGTTGCATGTTTCATGAAGAAACAGTGTATTCCATGTCACAACATCTTTCATGCAATAAATTCAGGGCATTTGTAGTATAGCTATATGAAAAGTATCAGTTCACTCATATCCTGAGTATGAGGAAAATACAAACTGTTTTTATGACTAGAGCTGGTTACACCTGGAAAATTAGGATTGATCTTACTGGCTAAAAGAAAGTTGTCAGGAGATCTTTCTATGGCCTCAATGGGTCAAAAATTCTCCTAGATTTCCTACTGTTACAGGTGTTGTACAATTTAGCCACCCAGGTCATTAAAATGCTATAATCCCTAGTGTGATACATGATGAGGTAAAAACAGCTACAATGGTGTTGCTTTCTAAACTGGTGTACCTACGACAGCAATTCTCAAAAAGAAGTACTGCAAATGTTTTTCCAGTACAGTTTCTCAATACTTTTGTCAGTGTTCACTACAGCCTGTGTCCAAATCTTGTTGCTGTCCTTCCAGTGGGCACTAAAGACCCTGAAGTAAGTAAAATTTATCTGGTGATTCTGACTGGCTGCTGAACTGCCATCTTTTGACCTGTATCCCTCATCTAATAATCTATAATGTTCATTCTTGTACTACACAGACTACTTGCTATTTGTTTATATTATTTCACTGACAGTTTGTCTAACTTAAAGGGAATTAAAAACAAACAAACAAACAAACAAAAAAAGGCCTCCTCTCACTAAACTTGGATGATTTGGGACTAACAAAACGAAATTTATCTCTGTTTTCAGTTCTTGGGAGATTTGCAGCTGGACCAAAGGGACTCACTGGGGCAGTACAGTAGAAGGGTAATGGGAGGCTGATGAGGTGGGGAGCTGGCTTGGGTGGGGCTCGGGTAACATTTTTTGAGGCTGGAGCACTAGAGCTAAATCTCAGGGCAGAGAGTCCACCTCTCCTGGCAGCATAATAGGACAGGGTCCTGAAAGCCTCTTAAAGCACCAAAGAAACATATTGAGTCATGAACCCGCCTTTTCCAGTTTTAAAATGGGGATGGACATACACATCTTTGAATAACGGCAAAAAAAGATTCAAGATTAAACAAACAACAGAGTCTCAGATAGGGTGAGAAGAGTGCTTGACTGCTAGTGGCTGATCCTCTCAACAGTGATGAAAGTCAACTAAAGGTAAATAAAATTAAATGGTTTCTTTTTTTATAAAAGATAAATGGAAAACCTGATTTTAGAGTTTGCTTACTTTTAACCTTGCACTTGCACTGTATTAATTGACAACTGGGGGGAAGCAGAGGTGCTCAAGGCTCTGGTATTTTGCTTTTCTTAAGTCTTGAAGTTGGCCTTGGATACTCTGTACCTGCATAATAAATGCATTTCCATCTTCTCTAAAGATGTTTAGCACCTGCATTTCTCTTTGCCCCACAAAGCCGCACCCTTTCCACTAAACTTTCAGATGTTATTTGAGCAAAGAAGTGATGTTCTTTAGGCAAGAAAGCCAGAAAAAAATACAGCGTATTTATTTGAGTTTGTCAGTCTTCTGACTAATGATGACAAGATTTCTGTTCCAGTTCAGTTGATAGCTTCTTCAGAGGAGGTACCAAATAAATATAGCAGTTTGGAAGACGATTATTTACATCTCTCTGGCAAACTGCAGCAACACAGTCAACTCATTTCCCACGTGCCTTTTTCAGATAGCCACCAGAGTAAAAACTAAATGGACAACACCTACTTCAATTAAATCCCAGATTAAAGATCAAATGGACAGTACTCACTTGGATTAGATTTGAAATGGTCACTGGCTTCACTGTGATTTTATATCTTCTCATCAGCCCCTGGAACTATCCAGTCATCAACATAGTGTTGCAAAAGGGAACTTGGTATCTTCTAATCTGAAAGGAAATCTGCAAATAATAACATTTCATTTAAATACATCCCCTGAAACCCTTGTGGTTCATCAAACAGATTACCAGGTTGGACTTTGAGAAATCACGCAAACTGGTGTTTCTTACTGATGTTCCCAAACAATTGAAAGCTCACAATGTTTATATCTCATGATTTGATATTCTTTTTAGTAAATAAATCCAGAAATTTCTGGTTTTGTGATAGAATTTTCTTGATGCTTAGTACATTAAGCGTATCAAGTATACAAACAGCAGTCCGTGTTTACAGCTTTTTTGAAAGTCTACGGTTAAAGAGCCATGGAGGCAAGTGGGTATAACACTAAGATGGGACTCAAAGTGGTATCACCGTGCTCTCGAATAAACAATAATGTCTGTGACAGATGAATTTCTTACACAGTTTTTGGATTTTTTGGTTTGTTCATTTTGTTTTGTTTGTCTCTTTGTTTGTTTTGACTGCACTCCAGTCTTCAAAAAAGGCAAAAAGGGGGACCCAGGCAACTACAGACCAGTCAGCCTCACCTCCATCCCTGGAAAGATGATGGAGGAGCTCAGTATGGAGGTCATCTCTAACCACATGGAAGACGAGAGGGTTATTAGGAGTAGCCAACGTGGATGTACCAAGGGCAGATCCTGCCTGACTAATCTGATAGCCTTCTATGAAACCATCACCAAATGGGTAGACAAGGGAAGAGCAGTGCATGCCATATACCTTGATTTCAGTAAGGCTTTTGATACTGCCTCCCATAATATCCTTTCTATAACAATGATTATACTAAAATTAGTACCTGATACATTAACTGATTTCTTCATAATAACTAAATGCATCAGTTCTATGAGAAGGGCAGAAAACTGCTCTAAGTAGTCCTGCTTTGCAGGGGGCTTGGACTTGATGATCTCTGGAAGCTCATTCCAACCCCTAGCATTCTGTTTCTATGATCCAATCTACTGGGATGGCAGGAACTCTGTCATAACTGACTATAAGGGAAATAAGGAAGTGAGAAAACTTATTGCTTCAAACACATTCTAAAAGGATCATTGTGAAGAGAAATTCTCTCAAAACTGAACTAAAAAAGTTTATAACAGGGAGAGGCAGTGCTTACTCTACAGTGACAGCTTCATGTTTATTTATTCTGGAAAAAGGGGGAAAAAAGGAGATACTGAAGTAAAAACAAGACAATTTTATTCCCAGATCAAATAAAGGAACACAGAGTGTGTTCTCATCAAAGTGATTACTTTAGGGGGAACTAATACAATGAATGTTATTAAATGAAACAACTTCTTTATAGGACATCTCACATTAAGGATTTTAGTGTAAGTAATACTTCTGTCAGTCAAAGTGATGCAAGACAAAACATCGTGTAGAATATACAAGAAAGGGATCTAAGAATGTGCTAACTAACAAGACACGAATATGAACCTTTGTGAGAACTCACATACGATGACATTTTCTCAGAGTGCATGCATTTATGCATCCTTACAAAGGTGCTCCTTAATAAACACATTCTTGTAAAGATGAATTCTATTTACTGTACTTTCTCTGCAGCAAATTATCCCTTAACAGCTCTGAGAAACAGGGATGTAGAAGCAAAAATTGCTGTTGCCCTTTCACTATTTGCTTGAAATCTTTTCTTTTAAACTGGCTTTTAAGTGCCGGCGTATGCAGAGCTAAAGTAAATGGCTGCTCAGCACAGATATATGGGGCTAATCCTCAGCTCTAGAGAAGCTGAAAGTAAATCCGAAAGACTTGCACTTTTCTTCTTCCATCATGCTGGAAACCTTGGGATTGCTGGGCACAAGGTATAGCCAAGAAGGTAAGTTTGTACAGATACCATGCTTTTTCAGTACATTTACACACATCAGCACTGGCAACTAGAGCTAAGAAATGTGGACCTATTGTATCTTTTTTTTATTCCGAAATGGACATCCATATACCAGCACACTTGAAGACCTACAGCTACATTTTATTATACTAGAATCTCAAGGGGTAATTATTCATAAAATGTCCAAAGCATCTTGCCTCAGGTGCAGAGTTCTGGAAAGCCATGTCTTCTCTAAGGGTCATAAGAGTCAGAGACGAAAAAGACTGACTGCATCATCTTACATTGTTCCCCCCAGTGCCTTTGATAGTAATTTATCACATCTGTATTTATCTTAGTATTTATATACAGCTCCCATTGCACCACTTTGCAATATTCAATTCTTTTATTCTCACAAGGGCCCTATCTGGTATATTCTGTATCACATCTGGTGCAGTCTGGAAGAGAAGGCTCATAGCAACAGAAAATGACAGGAATGTAGTTTCTTTTCCTTATTTGCTCCCTACCTCACTAAATCGGGGCTTGATTCTCATCCAATCAGGCTTCATTCTCTCACATGGAAAAAATTACATGAGTAGAAGAGAGGTGGTGATTGAGTTTGTTTTGAGACCTGAAGGGCTCAGAGTTGTTGGTTTTCTGCTATTTTCTTCCACAACATTCAGAACTTGGTGGCAGATAGAGAATTTACCGAACATCTCACTGTGATTATTTGGCCAAGTTCTGTGTGGTTTATTATTCAGGAGGTTTGACTGCAAAGTGAACATGTGATTTTGTGCTGGGATATTGTTTTGTTTTCATCAGGCACTTGCATATTTTAGCCTTTATTTCCCCCCCATTTTATTTAATTCCTTAAATGTCTCAATAAAAATCTACTAAAAAATGAAAACAGAACATCCCCAAATAAACAAACACTCTTCCCAACCTTTTAGTTTTTCTTTGCATTGAGCAGTTTTTCTAAATCTTCCAATCCTTTTTATAACTAAATATTACTAACCATAGTGCTGAAATGCCATCTTCAGTGGCCAGATGTAGAGTTACTAGAGATCTCTTCTCCAGCTCTGGAACAAGAGATGTTTTATCTGAGTGCTTCCCAAAGTATCAGATAACCCCAGTGTAAGGCAACAAGCAAATTGCTTGACAAGTCAGTGTCTGCCTTTGTACTTTGTGATTCTCCCAGTAAGGGAAAAACACATCTATTTATGCTCATTCAGGCTTGCAAATATCATAGACTGACATGGCCAACCAATGCACAGAAAAGTGGGATTTGAGAACTCTGCTGCCCTAGAAGAGTTTAAATGCTAAAAGCACTGTCCAAGAATAATGGAGGGTGTGTTTTTTATGGAAAATAGATTTCTTGTTGGCTCAGGCTCACTTAATTATTAAATTTAATAATTCCCCAGGCTTTTATTACCACAGTTGGCTGTCTTCAGTCACAGCCCTTACAGGTAACATCAGAACCTGCTGGCACAAACCACCAGATCTGGTGTGAGTGGCTTATCAGTTATTTGTACAAACTATCACTAAAAGTATAATGGAAGAGTAAAACAATATGAGAAAGTCTGTCAGGACTCTGTCAGTAATTTAGAAAGTTACCCACAAATGCAGAAAAGTATAGTGGTCAGTGAAAGTTTCTGTGTGACACACAAAGAACCGACCTGAAGAATTTATTATCATCTTAAGGGTACTTCTCTTCCAGCCTCGTTTTTAAAGTTAATGTCTTAATCTAGGCAAAGTAATCATGACAATGAGTGTAAAAATATATTTAAAGCTTGCAAAGTTTCTGTATCTAAAGTATGCAAGTAGTTTAACTTTGTCAATACTTCAAGCTGCTTGACAATTGAGCTATAAAGGAACCAGACGCTCAATTTGCAATGGAAATATATAAGATCATGAATTGGATTTAATGGGCTCCAGTAAACTGCAACATTAATACTATTTCATGATACTTCACCTTAGCACCAGATTAGAGAAAACCCATCTCAAGTTGAAAAACTTATGTTCTAAACTCTCCGTGTTTGAGAATAGAGCTGTGCAAAGCATTTACCATGAAATCTATAAGCACATTTTGCACATCTGACTTCTGGTTTCAGTAGAGACATCAAACTTGGATTAAATATTGTTTAATATTCTAGTCTTTAGAATTTAATATAGGAATTTTCAGGACTAATGGACCTTTATAGATTAGCACATTCATAGCAGTTTTAAAAAAGGATTGAAGAGAGTGCTTTTTTACATCAATGCACTGGAAAATACAAACACAACAGAGAAATATTTTTAAAACTTGTAAGTTGTGAATCTTGGATTATTAACATCCTAATTCAGTAACTTTATTAGCTACATCTATTTTAACCGGATTTTCTACATGGAACTCCTATCCCTTCTTTCAAATCACCTAGTATCAAAAAAGCTGAGTGTGATAAATCAGGACTTCATTTGTTTAATCCTACTGGAGAGTCTTCAGGGAGATCATTCTCTGTCCTGACTTTTACGGTTGTTGCTTGTTTTGCCTTTTTCTCTTTTTTTTTTCTTCTTTTTTTTTAATTTCCCCCATGACTACAAGTTAACTGTTTAAAATTGTGGTTACAGTTGAAGCTTCTGCCATGTGGAATGGAAAGCAACAAATATTTTAGTAGCTGACTAACTTTAGCCCAGATTATCTCCATTACTTAATGCTTGGTCAAAGTATAATTCTTAAAATTCATTGACATGAAAATGTCTTTTTGGGAGCTTCCATGTGTGAGCAAGGAAGGAGTTTCATGCAATTTTCCAATTGCACATGGTGGGACAAGAAAATTCTAGCATTCACTTATTCCTGGCATTGAATTTCATTTCAAAACCACACAAGATGTTATTTAAAATCAAATGCCGCACGTATAATTTAAACATAACTCTGGAAAAGACCATTATTTGTCAACCTGGGAATGTAGCAAAGAAAGAAAGATTTAAAAAAAATAATAAATTTAATGAGCCATAGAAAGGTCACAGAAGTGACCTAGTCGTACTAAATATAGAGACTGGAATGAGAGAATGAAGTAGAAAGGAAAGCCTCTAGGACCAGTCTGGAGTGAAACTGAAAACTTCATCAATCCTAAGGTTGCATTCAGAAAGACCAGGCATGTGCCCTGATGCCTCTGAGCCCCTTTGGAGTGTGCTCAAAAAGCAGGTATGTTTGGACACAGAGACGGTCTCCTCCCTCTACCCATGTGGCCTCCAGCTGTGTTTCTGGTCCATGGCCTCTTCCAGTGGCCACAGATCATTCCTTCCCTCACTAGAAACCTTAGTCACTTGTGAACAGTCATACAAAGATGTACACTTTCCCCCTTGTTACTAGTCCAGCATGTTGTTAGACACTATGCAACACACAGAGACAAATAACACATAAACCATGTAGAGAAGGTGTTCAGCTCCAAAGGAGAAACCTAAGCCTAAGGGTCTTAGAACACAGGCCTGCATATGCGCATGCTGTTTATCCGCAAACTCTCAACTGACAGCCATGTTCTGGGCTGAAGCAGGCATCTTTTGGGTTTGTAACTCCTCCAAGGGATGTTGACTACAAGGCTTTCTCTGCAACAGGGCAGCCTCTTTCCAGTGTTTTGAGTGACTGGATATGGCAAGGACAGCATCACTATTTAGTAAACTTTGTCTAAAGAAGGTTGTTAACCATAAAAGAGTGCTAAAGAATTCACTTTTCCTTATTTCTAGTAGAAATAGAGGAATTTCTTCAGAAAATTGTAATCTTCTCTGACAGAGAGTGGGGAAATAGGCAGCAAGGACAGAATCACAACAGCTGATTGTCTGTGCAATTTACAGCATGACTTTTCAGAGAGAAGTACCTGGTCTGTGCAGAGTAATGAAACTGCCTGCAGTAGAAAGAGACGTATTTTTTTACAGTTGGAGGTGCTGGTGATATTTCCCACTTGAACCTAGGGACAGATATGTGGAATGGAAAAAGAATGCTGCAAGTATTCCCTGATATGTTTAAATACAGTTTTAACAACACTAGGGCCTGGGTCATCTATGCCATCTACATTTTTACTGCAACTAAGCATTTGATTCTGAGAGCTCATATAGAGAATTTCCATACTTGCTAAACCCTATGCAAATGCTAGCCTGTTTTTCAATTCTCAATACATGTGAGTGGTGAATTGCACCAGAGACATACCAGGAAGTGGGAGAGTTTGGCAGTGCAGCATAGTGTTTAATGTGGTTCACTTACTAGCCCGACAACAGCCCTTAAGAACTGCTGTGGTTATTCTTTATGCTACTGTCTTGCTGGGTGTGACAGAAAAAGGCATTACTTAGGTTTTATCTCCAACATCTCAATAGTTCAAAGGAGTAAATAAAAAATAGTTACAAGAAACAAAGGGGAAATCTCAAATAAACATTGTAATTATTTCCTCCCATCCAAATAGCCTTGCTGACATTTGGAATTTACTTCTACTATCAGAATATCACCTGGATTTCCCTTCCAAGGAAGCCTTCTATAGTTTTTGTGCACCCAGAGAAGAAATATTTGGCTCCATTCCCTTGCAAATACTCTACAGTAATTAGAAATGAACTACTACTATATAGTGGAGTGTGGGCAATTTCCTAGTGATATCAGGGAATCACTGAGGAGTTTGCAGTGGGGACCCAGCTGGTGAATGCTGTGATCACATCAGGTTGACAGCACCTGCAAAGCATCAGTTGCAGGGTGAAGAGAAGCAAAAGAGGGGAAAATGTGGTTCTCGGCCTGCTCAGAAGCAGGAGATTGGGCCCTGCTGGAAATGAGGTGGATGTTGACCATATTCTCTCGTCACATACCACCAGCCACAGAGTCAAACTAAGCAAACCTAGGAGTGTGGTTAAGGTTTAATCAAGTCAGAGTAGTTCATATTATAGTGTTGTCCTTGAATTAGGAAGATGATAGATTTTGTCCAAGCCACTCAAACACTGAAATATGTGCTGGACTTTAATCTGGGACTGAATCCAACTAAAATACTGTTTAGGACACAGAATAGTGACCAGTTTATAGTAATAATACACATGGCTGTTAATAGGTGTTGGTAATGAGATCTGCCAGAACAGCAGGAATTGTGCCTGACCAGATCAGTTCATGTAGCTGGCTTATCAAGAAAGACCTAAATTTAGGCAGGGGCAAACACAAATATAGACAATATATAGCAAGATTTTCTAGCTTGTTTGCCTATATATGCCATGCTTTTGTCTCACATAGCATCCTGCTCCCATCCCAAGATGTCATTTTGGGAGGTGTTGATTTTTTTTTTTTTTTTGTTCTACACTGGAAGCACTTAATTTTCAGGAGGTGCTGAATGTAATTGATTGAAATTTATCTTGTGTCAGGAATCCATACAATGTGGCACTTCAGCTATGGAAATGGTGACCTTATTCTTATAACTTTCATTACACAGACCAGTTCAAATGCAAACCATAAGCAGGGGTTTTGCCATCAGAAGGTGCATGTGAACACCAGCATCCTACATTAAAAAATCCAGATTTAGTCTTCCAAAATGATAAATCTGGACTATAATGTTCTTTAAGAAACAGGTGTTTGTTCTATCACAACCCATGCAGAAACAGAGCTCTTAGTAAGAGAGGGAAGGCTTGACAAATTTAAAGAAAAGGAAAATCAAGGCCGAGCTAAAACTATCTTCATATCTGAAAAATGAGAGAAAGAGCTGGGAAGAACACCACTATCTATTTTGTAAATATCCTGGATTCTTTTCTGGAAGGTAAAAAAGGGAGGGGGAAAAAAAGAAAAGCCTCTTCTGTAGATACATGTAGGAAGAGAAAGGTTTTGCTTTGATCAGTTACAGGCATAAATGACAAGATTCTTCAACAAGTCAGATTATTAGTACCAAAATCCTGATATATAGGACTATTAAGATCCAAAGGCTTGCTGAAACCAAAGGAATTTAGGATTCACTCCTTAATTCAATTTAGATTTACAACACAGGACTCTGAAGAGTTGAGAAGTAATCCTGCAGGCAGGTAGTTCTGACACCGTTCCAGCTCTTGTGAAAACAGTGATGTCTTTTCTGAGAGGTCCATGCAATTTCTGGAAGTTCATCCTTTTGAAGATACCTCCTGTAGTCACAAATACACCTGCTTCTCAGACCTCACTAAAAGAACAGCACCTCTTAAAACATCTGCTGATAAAAATGCCTGTCTTAAATGCAGATTTAACTATGAATTACAGAAATGGTTTGAACAGTCACAGCTATTACTATCTCCTTCTACATACCCAGTACACACAGCTGCATGTACACGGTGCATTCTGTTTCTTAAAACTCACTATCTGTGCCCCTGCTTTCATTATGAAATGTAGTTTTATTTGGACCTGACGTAATGATGACCATAACTGGCCTGTCAGTATAGATCAGAGGAAATTGAATGGCTGGTAACTGTGACTAAACTCTGGTCCTGTTTCATAATAGGAGCAAGCATCTCAAGACCTGGCTTGGAAGGGTCCTTATAATCAGATTTCAGATTTTCAAAAGTATAGAAATTTTATCGATATAAGACATTAATAGGGAGACAAGAATCTTAAAAATCAAGGGAATTAATGTGATGTCTGTGATGCAGACTGTAGTTTAATCTTTGAGAAACACAGCTATCTGCAGCATTTTTACAGAGCCTTATGAGTGATTTTTTAAGGTAATCATCAAGAAAGCAAGGTCTTTTCAGAACCTCACCCTGTACCTTTAAAATGGCTGTTGGAACGAGCCAGATTTTTGAAGCTGCTCTCTGCCAAAATGCCTAATGTGTCCTACTATCTGCAGCAGTGTGTGCTATTCTTTCACAAATCAAAGCAGGTATTCAAAACTGGACACATATAAGTAAAAGGAAGAATTCTCATATGCAGTATTTTCTGCATGTGAGTGAAGCAGGACCCGAATGTGGCCCAGGAAAGACAGTCTGTGTTTTAGGAGCAGAGCATTTTATTTGCTTGGAAGCTGTTTATTGGTGCATGTTGTTTTGTCCAACACAATACTCTCAGGTATGGCTCAGAAGATAGCATTGTAACATGTAGGAGTGAATGGATCTATGTCTACATGAGTTCACTAGACATTGATCGTGTCTTCTGGGAATATGCAAAGAAAGAAAGAAAGGATTTTTCCCTTTTAAATCTGTGTTAAGGAAATATACAGTCCTTCAGTGGAGCCCCTAGCTGGCTGTATGCTTCTTTGTTTCCTGTAGGGAGAGGGATATAAAAAGTGCAGATAATGAAACCTAACTAGAAGGGTAGGTCTCTCAAAAGTACTCATTGTCTGGGGAAAGAGGGAGGAAGAAACTCACCTGACCTTGACCACCCAAGCTTTTAACACTCAAAAAGACTTTCAAAGCTTTCTGAGAGAGATTTACAGCTGTGAAAGGATGCTGGAATTACACTGCTGCAGAAGGAATAGAATTTGACTTTGCTTCCTCCCCTTTCCCCAAACACCCAAGTTGCTTCTGCTTTTTGAAAAATTTAAATACGTTATTTTGGGGACTGGTTGACAGAATCAAAGGGATTCCTGGCTTAACGTCCTCACACAAATTTCTAGTGCTACTCTTACACTGGCTGCCTTTGCTGTGAAAGCCATTCTTCAGATCCCATCTCTCTATGCTCCCGTAACAAACAAAACCATCACACAGGGGCTCTGGCTGGTGCAATTAGCACATATAACTCCTTTTCTTGCTGATAAAGGTAGCTGCCATGCACTGTGCACAGTTCTCCTTACGGATTCTTGTTACCAATAACAGTCCAGTCTGGGTGAATCCTTACTAACCTGTGGCAATATTATTGCTGGCTCTAACACTAGAAGGTCCAGGTAGGGTTACAGGTCCAGTGCATTGTGCTGCATGATTCACATCTAAACTTTGTGTAATATTATTATTGTTCTGACACATCCAAATAGCAACAACCAGGATTGATATCTTCTTCCAAAATCATTGAGAGAATTAGTCCAGTCACAGCAGATTTTCCTTGGAGCAAATTCAACCCTCTGTTCAAACCTCCGAGAGCAGCTGGTTTTGTCAAAGACTTGTTGAATAATGATGAATATACAAACAAGACTCCTTGAATTCTCGTAATCTAAGGATCTTGGTTCAGCCTTAATATACACAAACACAGGATTGTTCTTGTGGTTTTTTAACTTGTATCTGAACTATTGTAGGATTTTGGGGGGTTTAGTGCCTCAGGGTGCACCACAATGATTCAGCGCCTTGGAGAATGTATCTTTAACAGCCTCTTCTAGTCAGAGGTGCTACAAAACCAGAAGAAAGTTTTCTATTTCACACTTCCTTTCACACATCAAGGAAATTATTAGAGGCTGGGTCACCTGGCATATGCAACTCCCAAAGGCGCCCTGTGCTACTTATTTCTGTTGTAGTCCATGTATCAGATCGCTTGTTTAACTTCCTCATAAAGTCCCAGCCTGTCTTACCACACTTCTGCCCAAAGAAATCTTTTGGGGTGCCAGGACTGACTTTACTTTGAGGGTGACAGAGCACTGGAATAGGCTGTGCAACTTCATCTAGGAGAATCTGCTTTAACAGGGGTTGGACTAGATTTCCAGAGGTCCCTCCTTTACAGGTTAGTGGTTGCCCTACTGGAGAGCAGCTCCGCAGAAAAAAACCTTGGTGTGCTAGAGGATAGCAAGCTCTCCATGGGACAGCAATATGCCCTTGTGGCCAAAAGGGCCAGTGGTGTTCTGGGGTGCATCAAGAAAAGTATGTCCAGCAGGTCTAGGGAGGTTCTTCTCCCCTCTACTCTGCCCTGGTGATACCACACCTGGAATATTTTGTCCAGTATTGGGCTCCCCAATTCAAGAGAGATAAGGACATGCTAGAGAGCGTCCAATGGAGAGCCATAAGGATGATGAGGGGACTTGAGCATTTCCCCTATAAAGAGAGACTGAGTAATCTGGGGCTGAAGAGTCTTGAAGTCTTGAAGAGAAGACTCAGAGGGGATCTGATCAATGTGTATAAATATCTGAGGGGTGGGTGTCAAGTGTATGGGCCCAATCTCTTTTTGGTGGTGCACAGTAAGAAGACAAGGAACAACAGGTACAAGCTTGAACGTAGAAGATTTCACCTCAACATGAGGAGAAACTTCTTTACAGTGAGGACGATGGAGCACTGGAACAGGCTGCCCAGAGAGGTTGTGGAGTCTCCTTCTCCGGACACATTCAAAACCCATCTAGATGCATTCCTGTGTGGACTACTTTGGGTGATCCTGCTTTGGCAAAGGGGTTGAACAGAATAGAATAGAATAGAATAGAATAGAATAGAATAGAATAGAATAGAATAGAATAGAACAGAACAGAACAGAACAGAACAGGTTGGAAGAGACCTTCGAAATCATCATGTCCAACCCATCATCCAACACCATCTAATCAACTAAACCATGGCACCAAGCACCCCATCAAGTCTCCTCCTGAACACCTCCAGTGATGGTGACTCCACCACCTCCATGGGCAGCACATTCCAATGGGCAATCACTCTCTCTATGAAGAACTACTTCCTAACATCCAGCCTAAACTTCCCCTGGCACAGCTTGAGACTGCGTCCTCTTGTTCTGGTACTGGTTGTCTGGGAGAAGAGACCTCCTTTCAGGTAGTTGTAGAGAGCAATAAGGTCACCACCCTGTCTCCTCCAGGCTAAGCAATCCCAGCTCCCTCAGCCTCTCTTCATAGGGCTTGTGTTCCAAACCCCTCACCAGCTTTGTTGCCCTTCTCTGGACACGTTCCAGCAACTCAACATCCTTCCTAAACTAAGGGGCCCAGAACTGGACACAGTACTCGAGGTGCAGCCTAACCAGTGCTGAGTACAGGGGGAGAATGATCTCCCTGCTCCTGCTGGCCGCACTGTTCCTGATACAGTCCAGGATGCCATTGGCCTTCTTGGCCACCTGGGCACACTGCTGGCTCATGTTCACTCTACTGTCAATCAGCACCCCCAGGTCCCTCTCTGCCTGCCCGCTCTGCAGCCACTCTGACCCCAGCCTGTAGCACTGCATGGGGTTGTTGTGGCCAATGTGTAGAAACTGGCACTTAGATGTGTTAAATCTTATGCCATTGGACTCTGCCCATCTGTCCAGCCTGTCAAGGTCCCTCTACAGAGCCCTCCTACCCTCCAGCAGATCAACACCTGCCCCCAGCTTGGTGTCATCTCTGGAGGTCCCTTCCAACCTCTAACATTCTGTGATTCTGTGATTCCAACCCCTACTATTCTGTGAACATGGTTTGAAGATTTTTACTGAAGGTGTGAGAAATCAAGACAATCTACAGGTATGTGAACTCTGCCTTTCTGTCTCTCTCTACTATGATGTATTCTAATGAACATTCTGGGGTAGATCAGTGTCAAAACCCTGACTATAAGCCTACATGAATTACAGATATTTGGGATCTGAACACTTCAGCTGACTCCCATATTAAATATCTCAAAATGGCACATAGGACTATGTTCTCTAATTTTTGGAAAAACTTGTACATATTTGTTTGCAAATTTTACAGCTAGGATCTTCCTGAATTATTTTGTTCATTGTGTTTCTTCTTTGCAATCAGTATTCATTTCATTAGTCAATAACATATAAGATGTCTCAATATACTCAAGTGAAGATGACATGCTCATAACTCATGCAGCAGGTCTTTTCACACCTCAGACAGAATAACAGAATATAATGCTTCATCTCAATGTCCACTCATGGCTGTACCACATAAATAAAAAAACAGAGTGTGAGGAAAAAAGAAACAACAACTTAAAAGCCAGTTCAGCTTTCTAACTGCAAGTTGGTGCACTCTTTCTTAGAAGAGCTAGGAAACTGTTAAGCACAGTTGTGAGAAGTTAGTACTTGGAGATTAACAGTTTCTTATAGAACACTGCACTGCTGATTGTAATATGTGATTTGAAATGAAATGTGTAAGATGGCACATGTGAAAGAAAGCATCACAAGGGGGAACCAGAAGGAAGCAGTTGTAGATTTTGGTGCATTTGTCGAGCAATTTACTGAGGCTTGCTTGTGTGTTCAAAACATAGATGCAGTACTTTAGTGAACTCAAATGAGAACCACAACCCTCACAGCCTCTCTTTTCCCTATGCAAAGCAAACTCAGCCACTTCTGCCAAATACTAAAACCTCTCCTTTTATTTTTGTCTCTCCTTCCCTCCCTGGAGCATGCTTTCCTCCTCAGGCAATACTCAGAGATAGGAACCTTTGCTCATCTGGCAGCACCCAACCTTTCCCATGTTTGTATCCCAGCACAGCTGGGTACCACAAGCAGCTCTGTAGAGGCAGCAGCTCCACCATAAGCAGGTGAGCAGAGGAGATTGGGTCTCTAGGCCTCAGCACCCTCACAGATTCTGATTTCCAACAAGGTTCAAAATGTCTCTTCCTAGTATTGTCACTTGGTTATTCCAATTAAGGTTCCTCGTGCTGTGAGGTTGTGGGGGTAATCACTACAGATCAAATTCTGATTATTTTGTTCCAAGTTGATGAACTCTTCAAGACTTTTTGGTAAGAGGTTTCCAGTCTTACATTTTTGCCAAAAATGTTTGATTTTAAAAGATCATCTGAAGAAAGAAAGAACAATTCTGCCTTTAAAAATATCTGCCAATTCTGATTCATTAGAAGGGAAAGAATTAGCTACTGTTTATATTCAACCTGGGCAGGACCCAACCTATGTGTTCTTACAGCAATTATGTTAACAAATGCCCTGCTCCCAGAACACTGCTGGCCTTTGTAGATCATGTTCGTGAGCAAATAAAGTAGCAAACAGAAAGCATGGTAATGATCACACTCTAGCAGGAACAGCCAGAAGGGAATCAATATTTGCTAAGTAGATTGGGAGACAGCTGAAATTGTCCTTTTTCCAAACTTTTTTTTTGGCTCTAACAAAATAATGGAAGCAAAAATAACTACTAGTAAAATTAATCTATTTAACAGAAAAGAAACACTTTATGAAACTTCTTCCTGTTCCTTGTTCCTTGCTGCCTATTACAATCTATTGTGGGACTGTGACAGCATTTAGGAGTTTAATGCCCCTGGAATAGAAAGTTGTCACAGGTTGATGGGCTCCTGCTGCTAGATAGTGTCCACATCATTAATCACGGACACTTATCTCCTCCTTCTCACAGGAAAACCAGTAGCGACACTTGCTCACTGTACAATGGAGGACACCAAAAACTATAATCTACCAGTGGTAAATTTACCATGAGATTGTGACAAGGATCATAGGAAAACGCAGGCTGCCTTGCAGCTCAGGGGCACATTTATCACCCAGCAATAAAGACTTTGGCTGACTGCTGGCCTTCCCTGTACACGCCCACTCACAGAGACAGGAATCCACTGCGTAACTTATTCATCATACGGGAGACAATAATACCACCGGCATCCCTTCCTTCTCAGTTTTTTGGTGCTCATCCACAGAATTTTTTAAAAGCCAAAATTTTCTGGCAAATGTTATGTAAATTCTCCAAATGGGATAAATTATGCTGAAATCAGTTTCAGCAAATACAACATGGTTTAAAGAAAAAAACAAAGATAATTACCCACTGCTGTGTCTTATTGGAACGGCAGCATATTTTGTTTCTTAACGTATTGAAATCAAACTAGTTTTGCACAAAATATACCCAGAAATTTAAAACAACTAAATTTGAGTATTTGGGAAGAAATTTTCCACAGAAGATTTGGCTTGCTCTCATTCCTTAAAATTGTTTTAATCAGTTGAAAAAGACTGTTTCTAAATTCAAGTTGTAATGCTCTGCTGTACAAGTCAGTGCTTAATGAAAAACCCCCTACACCTTGAAACAATGAAAGTCAAACCCAATAAATGGTGGTGTTTGTGGTGTTTGATGGCTTTTTTCCTCCAGATTTTTTTTTTTTCTTCCTCAGGCTATACTTTCCTATAGATAGCTAATAATTTACCTTGGACTCTTCCCATTACAGGAACCATGATTCCAAGACCTGGAGAAGTACTAATAAAATATGACACGTTTATAGGTAAACAGCTCTCTTGACACTTACAGCTCATATCAAAGGCCTGGTCAGTGTTTTCTTTAGTTTCTTTGGAGCAGTTTTGTACCCAACAGGCAGAAACTGGTCATCTGAAATACCAAAGAATGTCGCAACTATTACATAAACTCAAAGGGAATTATATTTTCCTTTGGTATGATCTATAATGTGGCCTAGCCAATATTTACTGCTTTTAAAAACTCATATGTTAGATGACTGTTTAAACAAATGAAAGAAAAACACATTGATAA
The DNA here is from genome assembly GCA_033816785.1 of Picus viridis. Lineage (NCBI taxonomy): Eukaryota > Metazoa > Chordata > Aves > Piciformes > Picidae > Picus > Picus viridis. Next base: position 27,153,294 of record CM066586.1, read on the forward strand.
TGATGAAATACTTTGAAATTACTTTACTCAGAATGTGATTGTTGCACCCACTGTTCTGAAGTCAGCTGCTGGATGTGAGCAGATGCATGATTCCTTAGCTGACCACTTTCTTAGCATGCTGTGTAGAGCAAAACAATAACATTCTGTGTGCGCCAAGAACAGCATCCTCACGTTGACACCCTTTGACTGGAACATGCTGCAGAAGCCGCCTCCTTGACATACTGGCACCTCATACTGGGAAAAGATTTTAGTGTATATGTGTGGTTGGATTTTACCGGTTAAGGACTGATAACCAAGAGTATATAAACAGTGACTCCGAGCAATAGTTGTCTTTGGTTAGAAATTTGGCCTGGACTTCACACTTCAAATCTTCCTTTTGATATTTTCAGATAGGTTCCCTCAAAGATACATATACCAAAGGTATGTTGAAGGGGAGCAGCTGTTCTAGCCGAGATGCATGATTCATGCAATTAATATTTTTTCCCAATTTTGCCTTCATGAAATTCACATGGCTTGATCTTATTTTGAAAATGAAGTCAACTCAGTAATATCAGATCATGGAAATAACATACCCCATTTCTTTCTCTGCATAAAGCGCTTAATTCTTTGCCACGTAACATAAAAGAAAAGCATGCACAAAAGCAAAAAGATAAAGAGAAGGGGTTCTTCAGTGATTCAAACCTGATCAGCTATGATCACTTGGATACAACATATATCTTAATCTTTTCTGCTGTTGATAATCCATGTTATTGTATTACATAACAAGATGGAAAAAGAGTGACCAGAGAGAAGACTGCTTTATAGCAAAACCCGACATATTTAAGCACAAGACCACTGTCAACCTCTTACAAGCATTTGTGCTTGGTGATAATCTCATTTTGCGGTTACTAGAAAGATTCCAGTCATTTTCCTATTTTCCCAAGTTTTTCAATAACTGGAAGTTTTCAGACATTTGAGCCTGCTGCAGGTGTTTGTGACCTTCCTCTCTGCAAACAGCTAATGGAGACACTTGTTTCTTGCCAAAGAATTAATCTAAAATATATGCTTTGCATATATTAGTCTATTTTAATGACAGATGTATTGTAAACCTTTATCAGTGATTATGGGCCAAAGTAGTAACAAAACAGTTGAGACAGAAAACCTTTAATTTATTTCAGGTTTAGCAATTTTTCCCATGTTTAGGGCTTTGTCTTCATTTTGCAAACCCATGAATGAAGCCTAGAATTAGTGCACATGAATAATTTGGTTGTAACCACATACAGTGTGCAAAAGCCAAGCCTGGGAAGAAAGAATAACATGACATGAATACATCTGTCTGTCTTACTTCAAATGTCATGTTTTCACTGGTTTGATAAAATGTAATATTTGTATTGTAATGCTCTGGTAGTTATTTGCTTCTATATTATGCTATCCAATTTCTTTCTGCACAAAGAATGCACTAAATTCCTTTAAAGGATTTTTTTTTCTCACCTATTTTAAAGATTGAAATGTGTGATATCAATAAACTTTTACCATAATCTTGAATACAATTTTTTTCTTTCCTGTTTTCTGTGACACTCCTTTGCTCTTAGGTTTCAGAAAGTGGTGAAACTGGTGAAAAGCAGCAAAGCTGCATTTCTGGACCATTTCTCCTGGTCCCCTGCAGCTTTAAAGCTCTGTATATAATTAGTAATATCCTCTCTTTACTGAGTGCTCGGGCTTGGGACCATGGGGTTTAGAAGTTAGTTCAGCTAATATTTTGTTTTATGTATCATATCTGTGTCTGTTTAATCATACTGAGCTATGATCTTACATATTTCTTATAGCTAGACACTAATTTTATCAATCATGTGGATAATGAAGGCAATTCTCTGAATTCCAAACTCTCTGAATTCAAGAAAACCCTTAACAGACAGAAGTCTAGAATTGACCAGAATAAATCTTCCTCTACTACTGCAAAAACTCCACCTACTTTCACGTATCTTCTATCAAAATATTGGTGTACTCTGTATGGCAGCCTGCTGGGAATGCTGGTTCTGCATCTGCATTTGAAAAGGCATGCTGGAGATCATTGAAAACCACTGGAAAAGAGATACTAGAAAGACTGAATTATGCAAGTATGCATTACAGGCATAGAGAGAGGTAGCATTTAGGAACTGAAATCTGGCTAATTCTGACTAACAATCAGTAGAGCTTTTAAGTGTACAAGATAATTCACAGACAGATAGACTAACCTGGAAATATAGTAGATGTTCAAGTATTCAAATCCCATAAATCAATATTTGGTGTCTTGCTAAGAGAACTCTAACAGGACAGATGGAACTTAATGCACTAATGAGTGAGATTAACAAAAGGGACTCAAAACACAGCACTGTGATGTCCCTCTGGGCATGAATTTATGTGGTTCTTTAAGGCTGTGTCCATCTAATACCTACTGCAATACTCATACAAGAAGACAAACTGTTTGTGTATCATCAGGCTGGTGCTCAGCAGAAACAGTCCCCAACCCTCAGGCACGATTACAATACAACACAGGTGATCCTGGGTTTTGTTATCACAGGAAAATAGAATAGTCCCAGAAGAGTACCACTAATACTATGTGAAGCACAACATTCAGTGCAGAGGTAGAAATTGAATTTAATATGGTGTAATCAGCTACTTTTATTTGAATGCATCAGCTGCAGCATTCCCAGTAGCAATTCTCATGCTAGACTCTCAGGCAATAAGAATCCCAGAGAATTTAAAAGTTTAAAATCACCACCCTGTAGATGGGTTGCGGCAAAACATAACATGGAATGTTCAGGTTCATCCCAACACAAAGTAAAGTTGCTTAAATTACCTTTTCACAATGGGTGAAAAGCAAGTAACTTTTTAAACAGACACAGCTACTTGAAGAGTAAGTACGTGAACAAAGCCATGAAGTTTGAGTTTGGCACTTTTGAAGACCCTTGGGACAATTTAGCATCTTGATTTTTCATTGTTTCTGCTTACCCCTCTGTAAACCCCACCTGTGTACACTGAAAAACTCATCCCATATCTTTCTAAATGCTCACAATGATAGGAACAGTTTGTATTTTATATAATTGCTTTGTAATTCCACTAACGCTAGGTACAAGGAAGTCTGTCTGGCAGAGAAACCATATCATGTGGGATGTATGCTGCCTTCCTTAACAAGGGTTACACATTCCAACACAATTTTGACATCTTATCTATTGTGTGCTTGGGTTCACTTAAAATACTCAGATAAATATTTTGCTTATCTCAAGGAAGATTGTGCCTTAAGGAATAAAAATTAATGTGAGGCATCAATAATCCAAAGGTTATTTGTGAAACCCAGTCACAATTGCATTTTCCCTCTGTCAGCTGATATGGCGATGTTAAGTAGCATTTTAAGTTTGCAAATAATTGAAGGGAAATAACCACAGTAATGAAATCACTGCTGCATTACATTCTGATAGGTGACAAATCAATTCATTTATGATACCTCCTTTGTCATACTAAGCCATTTTACTGTGCAGAGGAAACCTCTCAAATTAATAAAACTATTAAATCCATAAAGTCACATGTACCAAATAGCACATCATAGAAAAAAGTATCAATCATTAGAAGAATAAAACTGATAAATGCTAGGAGGAGATCATCTGGGAAAAGAATCTTTCTTTAAAGAGGATTATGTTTGATATATGCTTCTGACATCAGTGAATATACATCTATAGATATAGATATACACACATGCAGATATGTACACACACTGATATTTTGAACATTATCTATTTGGCATTGCAGTAGTTCAGGTACCAATTGCATGGTATAGAGAAAGAGCATGGTGAATTCCAAACAGTTTCATCACAATGTTATCTAATAATGTTTTGCTTTAAAAAAAAAAAAAAAAGTATTAATACCAGCAAATAAAGCTTTTATTAGGCTCCTTCTAACATGATTTAGCTCACATGGGATTTTGAAAATTGATAAACTTGCGTAAAAGGGAAAGAGATTAGAGAGACTTAAAAATTATATAATAATGCATTAATTCATTCCCCTTGAGCCTGTGTACATTCACAAATGACTTATTCATGTTGCATGATACACTTTAAGAGGTCATAATGATGCCATGACACCAACCACCTTGTCACAGAAAACCCTGGCAAATGTAGAATACAAAAGCCTTTAAAGCAAAGACTATTATTCATGATCTTTCATCACTGATCACAGCAATAACATTCACAGAAGCACAGAATACTAGGGGTTGGAAGGGACCTTGAAAGATCATCTAGTCCCACCGCCCCGCCACCTATACCAGATCACACAGGAATGCATCCAGGTGGGTTTTGAATATCTCCAGAAAGGTAGAATCCATAACCCCCATGGGCAGGCTGTTCCAGTGTTCTGTCACCCTCACAGAGGACTCACATCTATGAACTGTCAACAGAATTGCGATTTATCCTGTTAGCTGCCTTCTAGCTTGTGTGCAAACCCTTATTATGCAGAGACAGAAATCTGGATGGCAGGAATTCATACAGCTGTTAGAGGCTTTTTGCAATGCCTTTTGGATCAGGCATCCTTATATTATTTGTCATGTCACAGGTTTACCTTTTAAGTACATTTTGAAACTGTCATGTCCCACTTGACACTGATGTAACCCCAAGTGTAAGACAAGCTGATAGCAAAAGCAGTATTTTTTACCATATTCATAAAAATCCCCAACACTGGCAAAAGAACAAAGATAACAAATGTATTAACACACTGAACAGTCATGAAATTTTTGTTTCCACGAATTGGGAACACTTGCTTAAGAATAAGTAGTTTCACAGTAAGTAAACAGCCAGCATTTTCAAGGAATCACATGATTAGAGCACCTATCCAGCAGCCCTAAAACATAAGACTTGTAGTGAGTCCTGTGCCCCCAAAACCAAATCTCACACAGAATAAACACTCACTAAATAAAGGAACAGCTGAAAGATGAGAAATTTCTGAGATACTTTTTTATTAAATTGAAATTCAGCTCACTGGACTTCACTGGGATTCCAGGTAGCAGTGCCAGCCTTGATTCGCACAGACAGCTTTATCAGTTGAGAAGCAGTATACATAATTAGTTATTAAATGTATTTTTATTTCCAAATGGCATCATAACAAAGGAAAAAAATTTAAGCCTTTTAAAAATAATATTTCGTATTTGACATGGTATCAGATTTCCCCCCCCCCCCCGTGTGTGTTTACTTCTAGTGAGACAATAGGGGCAATTGATCCAATTTACAAGAATCTATAGGCACATATCTTTCATAAAATCTTCTTGCAAAACCAGCAAGCACACAGAATTAAGAGTAGGGGAGGCTTTACCTGCATCACTTCTGGCAGTGATCTGAAGGGAGGTGACAAATAGGCATATAATGAGACACATGGCTTTATACCTGACAATCTCACACATAAAGAGAGTGTCAAGTGTATTTGACAGAATGAAATGAAACTAAAATATTAGCATTAATTGCTACTCAGTGCTGTATTACCAGCCCCACAATCCAAATCAATTATAAAGATTTGTACCAGTTGTGAGACAAAAAGATTTTGGAAGCCTGTCAGCTGTAGGGTGTCATTACCTAATGCTGATATGACTGCTCTGGGCTCTGCTCAGAATACGGAGAGTCACAACCACCTACATTCACAACTATGCCCAAAATGGCACAGTTGGAATATTTTAAAGGAAAGTTGATGGGTGTACGGTTAAACATCATGGGTTTGAACAAAAAGGTGTACTTGCACACAGAAAACTCAGATGCCTTACTGAACTATCCCCCATTCCCCTCCTATCTAAATTAAATGTTAATGACTTCCGTGCGCTGCTTCATCAGCCATTACATTTACTTGATTATGAAAATGAAACACAGTGATATCCTGAAAAAGTATATACTTATTTGTTCTTAATATTAGGTACATTTTGGTACCTTAAAGAAACAGTTATGTGAAAACTAAGCCAAGTTTGCTGCCTTGATGAATTAGTCAAGGGAGTAACTCATCAGTGCTGACAAAACTTCACAGCATGTTCCTATTAGGTGAACCCCAAGATGCTTTCATCACTGAGAAAAATATATCCATCTTAGGAGGCACAATGTGGAACTTTTGTTACTTCATTCCATCAGTGAGATCAAATAATGGTGATTTAGATAACAAGAGGAATGTTTATGCTAAGAAACAGTAGATGTGACTCTTTCCATGGGTCATCCCGCTGCACTCACATAAACATACATAGGACTATATTCAAAGGACTGCTTTTAGTTAAAACAAAAAGCTTCCTCCATTTCTAAGGAATTAATTGCTCTCACTTTGCAAAATAAAATGCAGAAGACTGTCTAGAAGCTGTTGACTCCACCATCCCTCGTGGGCAGCATCTATCCTAAATGTACATTGCATTGAATCTAATCTCTGTGCACAATGCATCTCTATTGTCATATTTCTTTTGTGAGAGAACATTCTTGTGTATTGAGGAGGAAATATTAACTAGAGCAAAATATTTTCTGCAAAGCAAATATGCAGAATGGAAGAAAGATAAGACCTGAGATACTCAGAGACTCAGCTACTTCTCACTTAGATTTTCCTTTCCAGCCCAGTTGAGCCATGGACAGTCGCTAATATAGTGTTGGCTATTGGCCTAATGAACCAAACATCATCTATTTTCAAATTGCAGCTTACTGCACAGAGTTAACACAAAAAAATAGATCTCACAGTCTTTGTGTCCTACTAAGAGTAACACGCCTACATCCACAGTAAGAGGGAAAGGAGAAGAGCCTGTCATTGAAGCATGAATTCCTAACTTCCTAGTGGTTTTCACTTCATGTTTTCACTCTTTTTTTTTTACCCCTTGTAAAGACAGACTGAAGTAGCTGAGCCTGTATATGCCCTATCTTGTGAAACACCTTCAAGCGTGCCCATCTGCCACTCATCCAGACTGTGTAAAACAAGAAAAAAGACTTTGCTAGAGAAGCAAAGTCTTCCATCATGTGGAAATATCCACTGGAGAGGGATTATCATTTTAGAAGCAAGTACCTTAAAAAAAGGGAACATTTAGCTTTTCTTCCAAGTCATCAAAGCATATATTATTCTTTAATAGAAACATGAGGAGAACTACTTTGTGTTATTCTGGACTGAGACTTTGTACCCAGAGTTTACCAAAGAAGGATATTATTTGGATGGTGCTGGAAATGAAAGCATTAATGTCAAAGCTGAATGGAGCACTGTTTTCCTGTATTGGATTCTTGCTATAGGAAACAGACTCTTGATTTGCAGCTTGGGACTAGCTCATCAGCACTTGTCCCACCCATCAATTATCAGCAAGTAATATTTTACAGATGTTGACACCATATACTGGAAAACAGCAACAGTTCAGGAAAGATCTCTAAGTGAAGTAACAGTATCCATCATGTTCCTCAGCACAGAAGTCTACTCTCCACTTCATCACCCTCCACTAGTGTATATAACTGAGGTCAACAAGATTTAGTATTTTAGGCAGCCAAAGAGACATTAGAAAAGTTAGGGAGAAAATTAAATCAAGAGCCATATAACTTATGCTTGGACCACGTTCAGTGGAAAAAAGGACATGAGCCCATCATATGGTATAGCTAGGATTTTTTTATACATTTTCAGTGGTTTTCTTTCCACATGTAGGCAGCATAAAGATCAGTCACACCAGAGTTGATGTCTGCCCCTCAAAGCCTCTAAACAGACAGATTGTTGAGCCCTTGTGATGGCTGTGCTGTGAGCATGGTACAAACCTTCAGCTCCACTGAAAACTGCATTTTTATTGAGCTATGTCAAAACATACTTCAGAAAAGTTGCCTAGTTCTCCTGACTCTCTTTCTTCTGAATGCAAGTTCACCATTAGGAAAACCCAGACAGTTTAAATAGGCTACATACAAATAATAATAAAACTGATAATAAAGAAAACAGAAAAAATAGCATGAAAGTAAGATGTAAATATGCAAAAGTAGAAGGCTTATATTTATGTTTTCCAGGTTGCATGCTACGAAATGTATGTGCCCAGTTCTGGGCCCCTAGTTTAAGAAGGATGTTGACTTGCTGGAACGTGTCCAGAGAAGGGCGACAAAGTTGGTGAGGGGTTTGGAACACAAGCCCTATGAAGAGAGGCTAAGGGAACTGGGGTTGCTTAGCCTGGAGAAGAGGAGACTGAGGGGTGACCTTATTGCTCTCTACAACTACCTGAAGGGAGGTTGTAGACAGGCGGAGGTTGGTCTCTTCTCCCAGGCAGCCAGCACCAGAACAAGAGGACACAGTCTCAAGCTGCGCCAGGGGAGGTTTAGACTGGATGTGAGGAAGAAGTTCTATACAGAGAGAGTGATTGCCCATTGGAATGGACTGCCCGTGGAGGTGGTGGAGTCACCATCATTGGAGGTGTTCAGGAGGAGACTTGATGGGGTGCTTGGTGCCATGCTCTAGTTGTTTAGGTGGGTTGGATTGGTTGATAGGTTGGACACGATGATCTTGAAGGTCTCTTCCAACCTGGTGTATTGTATTATTGTATTGTATTTGAGATCAGACCTGAAACCCTGACCTTATTAGTTCTACTAGTCAAGGATGTAAAACTATGTACCAACTAAACAGACTTTTGAATTCACTAAACTTCATAATGCCCATTCACACTTGTATTGCAGAATATTATTACAAAAATGATCAATGCTAACTGGCACTGGTTACCTTTGAAAGACAAACCAGCTGATTTTCCAGTAAAATTATCTCCCTGCTCCTCAACTCCTCCATCCGCAAATTATAATGACCTTTCTGAAATCAATATAAAAAAGGTGGCAGTGATCCTGTCAGAGATTTAAAATGGTTTCAACATAATAAAAATAAAAAAAAATATCTTGCATGCTTTCAGAGAATAGTAACAGGTACTTAAAAATAGACTCCAGGAGAAAGGTTTAAGTCATGGGTCTGACTAACATCCCTGTGATTATGAGGTATTCTGCTAATCAAGAACACATTCATTCAGAAGTCATATCTTGTATAGACTTCCTAAAAAATACCTTATTATGCAGGGTTAACTCTCCAGCTAATAAGCAACTATTTTGGTTTCTTCAGTAATTCCTTATGTCCTCGGAGCTTCTTTTTGATGGCACTTTCATGTTAAATCCAAAGCAAGCCAAGCAAGTACAGAGCTGTTTGCCGGAAGTAGTCACTTGGATTTGGTTACTTCTGCCTGCACTACCAGAGCAGACTCTGAGCAGGCTGAATTGTGCAAGTTACCTCAAAGGCTATGGCTTCTCAAAAACAGATGGTGCATTTTGAATAGTAAGATTCAGAAAGGAATCCAGTTCTGAGGAACTGAGCATCATAACTCTGGGTAAAACAACAGATTCTCAGAAGGATGAGTAAAACTCTGCCCTGGCCTTTATAAGGCCACAAAGGCTTAGGAAAACGTTGGCAGGTGAGCAACTGCAGTTATCTTTTCCATTATAGCATTTGTACCTTATGTATTAAATTATACTGATTCTTTGATCTCTGCTTGAAAACAATACTAATTCCTGATGTTAGTATCAATCATATTGATAGACAGCTTTCATGTGTCTAAAGAACTAAGAATTTTGCCTGCCTTCACACTCAGTATTACCAAATTCTTTACTGCAGTTTCTGTTTTTGTGGTTGATTCACAGGATCATAGTCCACTACCAAGGATTTTCCACTGTTCTTTTGGGCATCATTGACACCTAACAGTTGACAAAACTTGGTGAAGGTCTATTGCAGGGAGACACCAACCACTCTGAGTAAATCCCTGCAGTGGGATCCTAGTGCTCCTACATTCAGTCAAACCTCAGCAGGGCTGGGATTTGTCTCTGGAGGGACATGCCAAAAGGTGTCTGCAGCAGCACCTGCTGCTCTCTCCTGGAGCACTGCTCTGCCTTGTTGCTGCTTCAGATCATCAGCGAGCACATTATTCCTTCAAGTAGCTGGTGCTTAAGATATATTCCCTCTGAATTTCATGTCTTGTTTGAAAAGATTACTCCAAATCAATGTGGAAGGCAGGCTAGGAAAACAAATGTAGCCAAGTAATTTCTTAAGGATGGTTATCTTTACACTAAAGAGAACACTAGGGAGTTACTAATCTTTACAAACCAAAAAGGATCCATGAAATGTGCAGCTTCTCTCTGCAGCCCTTCAGCTGATATATGAGCCCAAAGCCTGGTCAACATTTAAATCCAGACAGACTCCCTCTTGAATTCTTCGCTTTGGCTGACTGTTTTGCTGGCAAGTTGCAGTGGGTCTGTATTCAGCCCAGACAGCGTCTTGCCTTAAATGCATTTTTTAATCTGTTTTGCCACATATTCAGCCTGCATAATTTGAATCCTGAGCCTGGGGAAGGAACCCAATAGAATAATTACCGAGTCTTTCATAAGTGATGCACTGGGCTAGCTTGCCTCAGTAAAATCAACATCTAGCATTAGCTCCCAGTCTCTGCCCCTCCTTCCCCTGGCCTGCAAATATAGCTAGTTTTTCAAATGGCTTTTCACAGACAATGAAAGAGAGACTAAAAGTCAGAATTTACAAACCTGGGATTCAGTTTGACACAATAAAAAATGAGTAGGGTGTATGAGCTTTGCTCAGCATACCTGCTGACTGCTTCCGGTCATTTAAAGCACCAGTTCCCAGGAGTATCGGTGCCTTTCCTCACCTGCCATATTTCAGTGCAGCTCATGAAATTCTCCCTTCCAAAGCTGTCTGTTCTCATTTCAGCTGGATACAGTATTTATTTACTTTAGGAAGTAAAATTCCTGCTCAAATTGACCGTGTCAACAGCATCTCTGTTTGATTCCGAGAGGAAGAAATACACATGAAGAAATTTTCTTTGCTTCAGAGAGAGTCTTTAAACTCTTCAGTGAAATACTGAAATAATTTTTTTCCATTAAAATGGAAAACACAAAGAGTTGATGAACAATGTTGATGTGCAATTTATGCAGTGATATTTTCCTATCTATTTTGAAATAATGACTTTGTGAATACCCATGACTTCACTGCTTCAGACAGTATTTCACGTGCCCTGTTATTTTAGGTACTGTTTAAACGCATGCAAAAACACAGCTACTGTCTCAAAAATCCTACAAATCAACATTTTTGGTTTTCCTCCAAATGAACCTACTTCTGATTTTTCATCAGTTCTGTTCTCAGTATTCAGCCAGATCCTGGGGCTAATTAACGTCCACGATTCCCATACATAAGAAGAAAAATGGTGAAATCCAAAGTGCTGCAATATCTCTACTGTCAGTTTCAAAATTTTTCTGTTTCAGGACAATGATTGTTAGAATAAGCTCAGAATGCAACATGATTTTAACTTACCCCATTAATTATATGCTTTAAAGCAACAAGAAAGTGCCTTGTCTTGCAACAACTGTAGTGTCTAATGTAACAAAAAAACTCAGCTTCCAGATTATCATCATTAAAAAACAAGCTCGAAATCCATTGGAAAACGCAAGTAATTTAAAGACCCTTTTGAAAAACAAGAGCTGCTCTGGGCAGAACACCATTGTATTTATTACTGTTTCCATGGAAACAATGTAAATTCCTATCTGTTAAGGTATTCCTTTGCTGCCTGCAAATGATGAATATACTGTACTCAATAGGTGAATGAAATAGTTACAGTTTCAGTAAGTAGCCAGATTTATGGATTTTGTTCTCTGTAAAACACAGAAGAGAGCTCCTGGATGCAATTTAAAACTCTGTGGATGTTTGGAATGAAACCACAAGCCCTGGGAAATTTGCCTGGTTCCAAAGTTTTGTGACAAACCAGAAACTTGGACTCCATCCTTACGAAGGTTCAGGCTAAGGTTTGAGAACCCGGGGGGAGAGAGGGGAGAGACAGGGAGAAGGGGACATAAAAAGGACACCAGCCAAAGTAATTTTTGTGCCACAACAAGGTATGTTCAGTCAATACGGTCTGGTCTGCTTGACTGAGTCCTCCTTTAAGGAGGATGCAATGTGTGACTAGAGCAGAAGTATTTGCTCCAGACTCTTCTCTGAACTTTCCAGGTGTTCAGAATCAGATCACAGTCTAAAACTTGAACTCCACAGCTTGATGTCTATGTAATGGGCTGAAATCATAGAATCAAAGACCTCAGAGATTATCAAGTCCAACCTATCACCCAACACCTCATGACTAACTATCCCCTCTTGAACACCTCCAGGGACAGTGACTCCACTACCTCCCTGGGCAGCACATTCCAATGGGCAATAACTCTTTCTGTGAAAAACTTTCTCCTCACCTCGAGCCTAAATCTACCCTGGCACAGCTTGAGACTGTGTCCCCTTGCTCTGGTGCTGGTTGCCTGGGAGAAGAGACCAACCCCCACCTGTCTACAACCTCCTTTCAGGCAGCTGTAGACAGCAATAAGGTCTTCCCTGAGCCTCCTCTTCTCCAGGCTAAACAATCCCAGCTCCCTCAGCCTCTCCTCATAGGGCTTGTGCTCAAGGCCTCTCACCAGCCTCGTTGCCCTTCTCTGGACACGTTCAAGCGTCTCAATATCCTTCTTAAACTGAGGGCCCCAGAACTGGAGGTAAATGATGGAGAGCAGCTTGGCCAGCTCATCTGCCAGCTCTCTCAGCACCCTAGGATGGATCCCATCTGGTCCCATGGACTTGCTGAGTCACTTGGTTACTCACAAGTCCCTAATTACTTCCTCATGGATTTCAGGGGGATTATACTGCTCCCCGACCACATCTACCAGTTCAGAAGGCCAGTTATCCTGAAATCCTCCTGCCTTACTGTTGAAAATGGAGGCAAAGAAGGTATTTAGTACCTCAGCCTTTTCCTCATCTTTATTTTCAATGTTCCCCTCCAGGTCCAATAAAGAGTGGAGGTTCTTCTTGCCCCTCTTTTCAGCATTAATATATTTGTAAAAATGCTTTTTATTGTCTTTCACAGAAGTGGCAGCTTAAGTTCTAACTGGGCTTTTGCCTCCCTAATTTTTCTCCTCCATGATCTAACAACATCCTTAAACATATCATGAGTTACCTCACCCCCTTTCCAAAGATGATACACCCTCTTTTCCCCCCTGAATTCGTTCAAGAGCTGCTTGCCCATCCAGGCTGGTCGCCTTCCCCACCAGCTCATCTTTCAGTACATGGGCACAGCTTGTTCCTGTGCCTTCAAGAGTTCCTGTTTGAAGTAGGTCCAACCATCCTGGACTCCTTTGTTCTTAAGGGCTGCTACCCAGGGTACTCTCCAAATTAGTTGTTTAAATAAGGTGAAGTTTGCCCTCCAGAAGTCCAAAGCAAGGGTTCTGTTATTGCTCCTCCTTATTTCCCTGCACATTGAAAACTCCATTACCTCATGGTCACTGCACCCTAGACAGCCTCCTACCATCACATCTCCCACCAGCCCTTCTCTATTTGAGAACAGCAGGTCAAGCAGGGCCTGACCCCTGGTAGGCTTACTTATAGGACCCTCTGTTCCCCTCAGTAGAGAGTCAACAACAACAATTACCCTCCTCATTTTCCTTATGGCACTAGTCCCGATGGTTGGTGGGGACTAATTTGCCCTAGGCATCCACTTAGATGGTTCTTCTTCTGTCTTCTCATCCACATTGCCCTCAACCTGCAGGGCCTCATACTTACAGTGCAAGGGCAACAGGGCAGGTGAAGAGGGCCAGGATGGATTCCCCATGCTTCTCCTAACAGGGACCTGTACCCATCCTCCTGTTTCCAGGGATGCCTCCCTCAACAGGGGAGGTCTGTAAAGCTTACTCCCACATATCTAACTCCCTTTTGTATTCCCTTATAGTCCTGTGTCTTGATACTTCATCCTTTAGCTCAGCCACCAGATTAAGAAGATAATTCACTTGGTCACACCTCACACAGGTGCTGTCTCCTTCACCCTGCATTCCAAGTGCCAGGCTCCAGCACTCTCTGCAGCTAGCAGCCTGGACACCTGCATGATCATGCACTGGCTCTGTCTGGGTACCTACTGTTTTTCTAGTAGCCTTTGGCTGAGTCATTACCATGGCTGGATCTCTTCAGGCAGGTGAAATTAAGTTCAGGTGGTTTTATTGTTTGTTGTTAAATATATATATTCCACCTGACTACTATGCTTTGCCCAAGCTACCACAGAGGCTTCTGCACTCTGTTGGCTGACCCGGCACATGCTGCTAGCCACAATCCAGCCAGGAGGCTCTCTTGCCAAATTGCTGCAGCTGACGTCACCCTCTCGAGCAGTCACGTAAGAAGATGACCCTGCCTGTCCTTGCTGTCTGCCAAGGTCCTCCTGCCCCAAAAAGCCCCAAAAGGCAACTAAAAGAGAGCACTTCTCAGCTCGAGCATGCTGGTCCCGGTCCTGAGCTGCTCTCTTGCCAAATGGCAAGAGATCACTCCAGAAGCACATTCAGTTTGTGGAATTCAGGCCTATTTCTGGTTCAAAACTGGACTAATAAATTCAGCTATGCACTTTTTAATGCTCTTTTGTGGGTAATCTTTGAAATATGAGGCACCTTCCAGACATTAAAAAGGCATAGACTTTGTCTGACAACGATTCATTGACTCCGATGTCCAAAGGAAGCCAGAAGTTAAAAGATAAGGAAGCTGACAGAAATAAAGAGAAAAGAAAAAAGAATGTTTATAAAAGTCACTAAATTCTACATAAGCATAAATGTTTCTTTGAAAGAGATTCCTGTCAACCTTTGGATTTTGCAAATAAAATTCATCTTACAATATAGGCACAATATGGGAAAAGGGAGGCATTTAGAAAGAAGCCCAGAACTGTTGTGCAACATCCTTCTCACTCTATCTACAGACTTATTTTTCCTACTATGGAATAGTAAGATGGGATGGGAATTTCTACCAGGCAGAGTATATATATATCTCTCTATATTTTTTTTAATGTTTAAAAAGGTTGCTATCAAAGTGATCAACAGTCTCAGCTCTGAAATATGGTGCTTGTTACTTCAGGGGGAAATCAATGCTACCAGCATTGACTCTGAAACAGTCAGGAGCTGAAAATGTTGTGACTGTTCAAAGAATGTATCGACTGGCAACTTCTTTCCCTTCTCTACATCACCAATGATACTTAGTATTAAAAAAGTACTTTACATGTACCATGAGATATTATACACTTGCATCTTATGGATTATTTGTTAAGAAAAGTACGTTGAATGCCAAAGACTATGAAACTGAAAAACAGTTGAAAAGTGGCAATGCGAAAATTACACATTTGTTACATGCAAGTCTGTCTTTTGGTGTTTTTCAATGAAATAGCCCAAAATTGAAGTCTTACGGTGAGAACTGATAGCCCCTTGTAAAACTTGCAACTATATACTTGCAACCTGGAATCGGTTCTGCTTTTCACATCAAAGGAATTATCAGTGGAGATTGGAACATAGAAAGAAAGCAGAATGTTTTCCAGAGACTTCATGGAGACTTGGGAGCCAGAATGTTGGGAAAAACCCCATAATGCTTGGATTTGGGGATAAAGTGTGGCATCTGAAAAGCCACTTGACTGTAAGTATGCATTTAAAAGAGTCTTCATACCTATTATTTTAAGGGCTGTTTGAGAATTTTTCCTGCTTGTTCTTTCTGTGGTTTTAGTCTCTGCATATATTCACACTTCAAAATCTAAAAATAGTTGGAGGAAATATATCCAACCATTGCATTTAGAGGGTCCTCTCTGAGCAGGTAACTTTGAGAGTCACTGGCATCGTAACAACCCAGAAAGTACACCAGGAACCTGTTTGCTTTGGCGACACATATGGTATTAGATTAGAAAATATTTGCCTCAAATCATTATTGTCAAACTTTTCATAAAATACCTCTTCAAAATTTGTTGATCATCTATTTGAAAATTCTCTGTGAAGGCACATTTGCATGTGTTAATGTGCATTTTAATGCAGAAATACACATTTGGGGAGCAGCAACAGATTTTGTGAGCATATTTAAGAATGTTAATTTGAAAATGTGTGCTATAAACTTTGATAATTTCAAAACAGACCCTACAGAACTCTTAAGTGGCAAACACAAAACACCTACTCCAAAAGGGAAGAAAAACAAAGAGCGCATCAACTCCATCATAGGAAAGCAAGATAAGCAGACTAGGAAAATTACTGGGGGCAGTTTTGTAACACTGAATACAAGAGTGCCTTGAAAGCCTTCACCTACTTACCAATCATATTGTCTGTGGAAGGACCTGCATAACTAATACAGAGAGGTCGTCTTTGCAGTGGTAACTGTTACAGTAAACATGGAACAGGTACAGGTCACTGTATATTTTTATTTTCAAGAAACAACCGATATTCAATTCTAAATAGAGATGGTTGGCTCTGGTACTGAGACATTAAGTAAGGTACAAAACTGTTGAGTAGGGAGCTGTAGTCAGCAGCACTTTTCTTAACAGAAATGTAAACAGAAACTAACATATGATTTAAGAAAGGCTTTTCTCTCTTTGGAATAAATACTAATGATTGAGCCAAAGAATGACTATGAGCTATGAACTACGAGCTAATGACAATTTTAATGTTACAAACAAAATAAACTGCATTCCAGAACATTATCCCCATGGTGCTGGTTGTACCAGGTGAGGAAACATTGGACTCTATATATTTTATGCACTGCTTTCATTGAAAAATACTAAAGTATTTTTAAAGTTGGACAAGCACAAAACTTATTCAGATGCAGAGATTGAAACAGGCAGTCTAGGTAAACAACAAAGCTGAAACTGAACTATGCAGAGGATTTTCTGATTAGTCCTATCTGTTCTTCTTAGAATCAATATATGTTATATCAATGTCCTGTGATAGGACAAGGGGCAATCGATGTAAACTACAGCACAGGAAGTTCCACCTCAATGAGGGAAAACTACTTTACTGTAAAGGTCACAGAGCACTGGAACAGGCTCCCCAGAGAGGTTTTGGAGTCTCCTTCTCTGAAGACTTTCAAGACCCATTTGGCTGCATTGCTGTGGAACCTGTGCTAGATTCTATGGTCCAGCTCTGGCAGAGGGGGTGGACTTGAAGATCTCCAGAGGTCCCTTCCAACCCTTAACATCCTGTGATCCTGTGAATATATCATTGCCATCTCCCTCTTACTGCAAGCTAGACACTAGATACAGGTTCATTTGTCACATCAGCAATGTAGACGTGGTAGCACTTTCAAACGGAATCCAAGACCTCCAAACCCCTTCTGCATGCCCTATCTCTAGAAATCTTTGAGTATATGAATATTAGATATAAGCAAGGCAATCTTTCTTCAAAGCAAGTAAAGAGGAAAAATAATTACTTTTCTGAGATCATGGAAGAGGGGATTACAGTAAGTCAAAGACTTTTATCTTGAATGCTCTGCTTACGTGGTTTAATATTTTTTTTCAATTTTATGAAACACAGCAGATGTGTCTTGAGTATCTGCTATTAGCAAAACAATTTAATTCTAAAATAAAAGGTATGTCTAAAAATAATATCTGCCTTATACTCACTCTTTAATAAATCACTAACACAAAATACCTTTCTTAGACTATTAGTTGCATTGTAACTTGTAATAAATCCCCCAGGGGTTCTTGCTCTCAGGGTCACTTTTTTCTGTGCATAGCTAGATTCTCTTAGTAAGTTGTTACCTCCTTTTTTCCTCTGTCAGGTGTGTTCCCTATCAGGTGTGACAGGCTGTTCTCTGCCTTTCAGGGGATTCTAAATGAATGCAAATATTTTATAAATGGCATTAACAGTACAATCAACTAATTTCTCTTCTGCTCCTTTATTTCAGAGAATCAGATTTGATTTGCTGTCTTGCAAAGAAGAGAAAGTACAAGGTCTTACACTGCAGCACGCAGGAGTTTGTCAGAGGTGAAGCACGTTCTCCAATGCTTCTGGAAGTCTCTCATTTTAGCATCTTAATGTAAAAGTCAACTCAGATTCAAATCTTAGGCACAGGGACTCTAAGAAGGCTACAAGAAAAAAAAGAATTTACCTGGGTTCTCTATGACCTGGGACAACTGGAATAGCCTTTGCTGACTTACTACATTTCTCTGCTGGGTTTGGCTCTGCAATAAAGGTGATAGGTAGGTAGTTGCCTCTGCTTTCAGTGCTTTCCTAATGATCTATTGCGTGTTCACTTTCCCTCATCAGCTGGCAGAGAAAGTAGAATTTTTGGATGATTCTGAGTAGGGTGTGTACACAACATGTATCCAGCTTGCACAATAATAGACACGTGCAAGCTAACATATCTTCACAGTGCAATAAACCACTGAAAAAAAACACGTCAATGTTCAGTTAGCTTACTGTCAAAATCAATAGCTGAATTGCTTCTTATTTTACAGCCAGTATAGCTTCTGCTTTGACTCTTTGTACTGGTTCCCTTTGCAAGATGCATACACATCCTCCTAGTAGGTTTATGTCTGTGAAATTCTTGCAAAAACTGTTATTGGTCATGATCACTGAAGGGACCTTTGCTAAAAGCAGAGCTAGAAGTTAGCTAAGGCCTTCAAGACCTGGGAAATAGGCTGAACTTTTATAAGATGCTGAAGATGTAACATAGGGCTAGAGTCTTTCAAAAGACAAATATAGACATCCAAGCAGTGGCTCTAGCATGTATATGAAATTGCATAAACTTACATATATACCACACATCTGGCATCTTCTTCACCCTGCTTCATGACCATAGCAAAATGTCAAACCATCTGTCTCTTCACAGAAACCAGATAGTCAAATGTTTATTTGGACCCTAAAGGGCAGAATCAACTGCATTTATTTAGCAGCTGAAGGACTTCAGCTCTTCATTATTCTAATTTAAAGAGTAGAACTTCAAATAACACACTGGGCAGTTTCATTTAACATGGTGCTAATAGAGGTTGGAGGCTAAAGGGAAAGGCATCAGAAAGGTATTTCTGGATAAACACAAATGTCCTGACAGCCTTTTAATTGCTACAGAAGACGCAG
Organism: Picus viridis; assembly: GCA_033816785.1. Taxonomy (NCBI): domain Eukaryota; kingdom Metazoa; phylum Chordata; class Aves; order Piciformes; family Picidae; genus Picus; species Picus viridis. The sequence goes on from CM066586.1 coordinate 27,172,178, forward strand.
AAGAAGTCTGGACAAAGCTGAGACCAAGGCAGCTGTATTAGTTTTAAAAGCCTAGTAAGAATAAATCACTTAGCTGGATTTGCTTGGCATGGTGGAAGAATGGAAGAATGGGAGGAGCCAATATGATACTACTATCCTGAGAGAAAGGGGCTTGTCAAGGGTGCTCTGTAGTGGCTCCTGATCTCTACCTAGTTTCTAGATGCAGAACAAGAGTCAGGAAAGATGGGGATCCACTGCTGGTTTTACTTATCCCATTTAGTGTACCGAAATAGCTTATAACCAGAATAAAGCCAGAAATCAGTATTTATTCTGAGTCACAAAGTTACAAGAGTGTCAGATTTTTCATTGTAAAGAGAAAGTTTAAGTGCTAAAAATGCCAGCTGGATATTTGCCAAGACACAATGAACTATGGAGGCCAGAACTGATGAGAAACATAGCTTGCTGAAGTGGGGGAACTCCAAAATAAAATGCCAAGAGTGGAGCTCTTGCACGTAGTCCAATAGGCCCAAATCAAGAGATTTACCTACCAGAAACTCATGCTTAGATACTGATATTGCCAGCAGACAACCATTCACAACTTCATGAGAGTCTTGAAAATTCGTATATGTAGAAAAGAATCACAACAGGAAGGAAAACTGAGGGATCTAATGCAGCAAAACTAAACTTTTGTTACAATCACAAAACTAGAAAACAGGTACCTTCTAACAAGCCTGTGAATGAATGACATCCCCTCATCCAAATTCCCCACACCTCAAGTCCCATCAAGACTGGTTTATTTCTGACAGTGTGAAGAAGATGAATTTATCAAAACGTGCTTTATTTCAAAATAAATAAAAAACGCAGGTGGTACAATAGTGTGTAGAACTACCAGGAAGAAACTTTAATTGTATATTGTATAATTAATACAATTAAGGTTATGGCCAGCCACAGTCAAATGAAACAACCAAATAGCTAGTCAAGATACTTTCTAGAACTATGTGTGAATAAATCTATCAACACAGTTATCTTGGCCTATCCCAGTTGTGAGATATTGATGATGCTAGACAGTGATGCCTTTGAGACTGACACCTGTATTGCAGTTGTTCAGTGGAGTTGAGTCAAGGGAAAAACAGTTACCAATTTCTTAATTGGTGTTAGGTGATAGGTTGGGCTTGATGATCCCTAAGGTCTTTTACAACCTGGCTGATTCTGTATGATCTTTACAGCTTTCAGGTGTGAATTACATAGAAATAAACTCCATAGCAATGGTTTACATCAGTGGTGAAGTTCCTGGATTCTTTTGGCTGTCTTTGCTCAATGTTTACTTCAGATTTTTGTCAGAGGCTAACACAACACTACCAAAACACTTGCTAAAGACTCTTTTAAAACAGTTAACCAATTTTTGCCCCGTGGCCCTGTAAGACTACCTCCACCTCAGACGCTACATCTGAGTTCTGCACTCTTACACCCATTCTGATTTCATGACCAGAATGAAAAAGACAAAATGGATGCAGCTGATAGGCTTCCTCCATCTCTGACTTTTCCATGAATAACCTTCACTTACAAAGGCATAATCACACCAACCCTTGTACAGAGAAATGAACAGCAAGCACTGCTACAGATGGCCTTGGAGGGGTTAGCTCCTTAAATTGCTGGTGCACAAGCTGACAAGTGATATGATTAATTTCTGAGTGCCTGGTTAAGGCAGGTCGCCTATTGACAGGAGACAGAAAAAGCAATCTCTTAACATCCTACCATGCAGAAATAGAAAAGAAAAAACATTTCTCTACCAAAATATTCTTCATCAAACACTTGTGGATGACGCTGTGCAAACGGTTAAAGGTGGCTACTGGAGTGATACATTTCAAAAGTGGATGTTTCATTTGAAAGATTCGGAAAATCTTTTTAGCAGATCTCACAGAAACAACACACTTTTAAAAAATACATGAGGATTTGGGTATTCCTCAGCTTCAGGGTTCCCATTTTAGCAAGTTTCTCAAGAAACTAATTTTTTTTTTAGAAGAACCATTTTCCCAGCACTTTCTGTAACACTGGGAGCAGAAAAAAGCTCCCTAAACCAGGCAGCTCCACAAATGTTGGTGTTTGGGGCAGTGCTTTCCAGGGAGTGAGGTTTGAAGCTCCCAGATCTTCCATCCAGAGCTGGGAGACAATGGCCTCAAGGCCAACAAAGATAGGAATTGCAAACAGGGTAAAAGCTGTGGTGCAGAGGCAGGGGAGGACTAAACCTGACTGGGTACCTTTGTAGAACTATTTATCTTTTCCATAAGGTTACGAATCACGGAGTGACACAGCTTCTGTCCTTGAAGCCGATGAAGATATTACCATTCATAAGAGGAGCTAGAACTGTAGTTCGGTTATTTAACTTCGAATACATAGTATCTTTTTTTTTTTTTCCACTTGCAGCATTTTACCATCTGACAGAACTCTGTTAAACATTTTTAATCAAAATACTAATTTACAACTCTAGAGTGAGAGAAATTAGCCTTAAAACAAGTAAAACCAGTTCCCACATACTGGTTTGCATTTTTTTAAAATTAACAATCTCCATAGCTATAAGAGAGAGAAATTAATTATGCCTCGCCCTACATCATGCTTAATGCGTACTGATGCAAATGCGCCCTATTTTAATTCCTCTGAATGTTAATAATAGAGTAAATGAGCACTAGATTATGTTATACAAAAGCAATGGAAGTAATTAAACTTCGTTTAATAAAATCATGAGGGATAAGAAAGCATTAATGACTAATGTTCTTCCTCTGCAGGGAGTGGAAGACGTGTTGGTACATAGGAGGCTGGGTACCACTGAGATGAGAGCAATGTAAATATATAAACAGGAATGCTAAGGTAAGTAGTGTATCATATAGAAAAAGTCTTAGAGTGAAAGCCCGAAGCTACAATAAATTATTTACTTTAAAGCACCAGGAAACAGTACCATCTCAGGCAAATGACAGCAAAAATATTCTTCATCCTCTGAGAGGCAAGTCAACAACACTGAATTACTTTTTAAGTGCAAAATCTGTTAAATCTTGTACTAACAGAGTCTGAGAAAAAATACTGAACTGTGACTGGTTGTTCACTTTGTATAGCCTTCTGTCTTTTTCTAAATTTATATTCACAAATAGCATTGTTTTTGCACAGCTCTTGACTGGAACTGCTGGTAACTCTGAATGCTCTCACTTAGCCACAAAACTATATAGTCAGTTTTTATGGCCACGAACACTGGCTGATCACCATTTATTCGTCATTTTCTCCCATCCACAGTCATCACTTTCAGCTAAGAAAATACAACAACTGAGTCACAGTCAAAGAGAACAAGAAGTACCATCCAACTTGGTTTTGCAATGGTGTACCAAAATTGATAAGCCATAAAACCTGCTAATCAGCAAGATAATGTAAAATCAAAAGGAGCTAGGTTGAGGGGGATGGGGGCGAAAAAAAAAAAGAAAGAAAAATTAAAAGCCCCTGCATTAACAAAAGGTGATCTTTTGTCTTCATCTTAGTAATGGAACCCACTGCTCTGCCACAAAAGCATTCCTACACAACTTTCTATGAATATTAAACCTCCAATGAGTGAAAGAATCTGCAGAAAACAGATTTTAGTAATAACTATTTATTTTTCTTCAGAGTGTGTGGTTTTATTATAAATGTCTTTACAGCCTACAAAAGATTAATGATAATTGATGACACTAATGATTGTATTTCTGTAGTTTTTCTATTCATAAAAACCATTCTATTTGGTTTCTACACACGTGAACAATTCATGGGGTAAAAAAGCCTAACTTGACAGCAGGCGTCAGCACAACACCTTAAAGGTTCTGCATAAATCTGCTTACAAATTCTGCAATACTTTTCAAGCCTTTCTCAGAAAGTGCACTCATAATACAACAGTTCAGTGGCACTTAGCTGCTGTGCAATTTCACTAAGAAAGAGCTGAACTTCCTAATTTTTCATAACTAAGGCAGCCACTAGTGACTGGTATCAGAACTTGCATTTTTGTATTTTAATTTTAGAGAAAACAGCTTTTAGTATTTTGTGCATCATCATCTGCCTGTAGATCATCACATTAATTGATAAGATTTCCTTAAGTCTTCTGTCATCCCAATATTTTCTCTCTCCAAATGTGCACACTTTTTGATGTTTATTTCAGCTCAAGTTTAATGCACTTTTTCACCTTGGGTTTATTATACAAACTAAACAAAGATTTAAAGGAAGGGCTGAAGGGATTTGTCCTGAGTTTAGCTATATTCATATCTAGCACTTTCTAAATAGAGTTGAAATGACACAAACTGAGCATAAAACATCTGTTGCACAGTAAGTGATAGCTGTGTTTTAAAAAAAAAAAAAAAAGCTTTAATGAAAATTAAATCTTGATATTGCTGTTCATAACGTGTTGCAGAAATATCAATACATTTGGCATAGATATAACCGTTAGGAAAATGTACTGAGACTGTGACATACATCAATGTTTGCATTATAAGCATCAATAATAACAAATAATAAACTTTCACTTATGCCAAATGGCTCAGCACTCTTTGCAGCACTGATGCATTAGATACACTGCTTCTCATGAGGCAAGAAGTAAAGCTTAGAGGTCAGTGGCTGGAGTCTGACCTCAGTTCCACAGACCAATGTTAGAAGCAGTCCCTTCAGCTCACAAGGAGTTACTTTTGGTTTGCATTGCTGCGTCCAAGATTAATATTTGTTCCCACAAGTACAGCAAAGGGTGATTTTTGTTTACTTAACATGCAGAGAAAAAAGAGCACAGGCTAAGAACACTGTTCTCTTGAAGGCAGAAAAAAAGTTCAATCAATCTTGCAGCATCAAGGTGGCACATCAATTTGTGCAGCCCTAGTTGTCACTGTTTAGAAGTTGGCAATGGTGTCATCGCTTATCCAAACAGATGTGACTTATTTTAAGAGCAACGAAACACCTTGCAGCACCTAGGAACCCCTTTCCACTATGAGAAAGCTGTATTATTATTTCTTTGACAAGAGAGATCTACTTCGGACAGGATTCCTTTCCCACTTATATTAAGGAATGAGTGAGGAGTTGTTGAAGACAAGGTGGTAAAGACAATTTCATCAGTATTGCTGAACTGTTGAGACAAATCTGGGTTCTTTTAGCTCCCTCTGACCAGGAATTAAACATCATCCATTTTGTCAAATATGTTGTGCAAAAAGCCACACTGGATGTGTCCCTAGATTTACATCAGTGTGATTGCAATCTGTATTATTAACAGGATAGCATTTTTAGATTGCTGTGCTTCTGTAATTTCCATTGAAGGGCATCTGTGTTTGAGTAGGTACAGTTAAGTAGTCCCTATTTTGAGAAACTCCTTATGTTTCTCTGCTTGAAATATTGATGACTGTTTTAAGCTGTTATAATAGCATACCATATATCATTAAAGTATTGTAAAGCTACTCACACAGACAACTACCTGAAGTAATCTTCAAGGTAAAGAGTACAGAGGCTTTTAATAATAGCAAGAATTTGAGAGAACCATTGCTAAGACTCATTTCAGAGCCTTCACGCTGAAGTTTTCCTCTAACATACACATGGTCCTTGACTGTAGTGCTGGTGCAGAACATTTGCTGCATAATGCTCAAGAAAGGAATGAAGGGTGTGATGTCAGAAAGAATGAGCAGATACTTGAGACTAAGTGTATAATTCTGCATTTCTGTAGTTTTAACACTAGCATCAGTTCTTCTACTTCATTTGTGTACTCATGAGACTGTATGTACTACTATATAATTCAAACATTTAAATGGTGGGTAATTTTACAGAGCATATGTGCTGTAATCTCCAGACACACTGCAGCATATTAAGGATGCAGAATGAGAAGTAGTCCTCTGATTGAGTTTTTGGTTCCTTTGTATTCATGGGTTTATAATAGATTGTCCACAAAGTTAACTGAATTTTGCTTTCACAGGGCTTTACACAGGCGGGCTAGTAAGAATTTTTGATGGATCTCCTCGAGAAAAACCCTCACTAAAAGGTGAGGTAGCCAGCAAGAAATTGTTCAGAAGTCAACCAGCATCAAGATTAATTAAATCAGAGGTTGTGAAGTCACTTTGCGAGTTTCAAAGTCATCATCCTCTTCCATGTTGGCATCATAATGCAGGATATTTAGCAGATACTATCAATTTCTATTTGCGCACTCTGGCATGCATGATTGGCTCATGAAGTGACAGGTGTTTCAGACTACAAAGTAGAAAGAAACCAGTATTACTGCAAAGCCTTAGCCAACTTTAGAAGCAACGTGTTGCCAAATCTCTCTTGAATTTTTGGTGAGAAACTCAGCTTTATTTTAAAGCATTAGCAATGTTAAGAACTTCACATATGTTTGAGAACTAGCTGATGTGTACAGGATTCTTTCCACAGATCCTAGCTCACTTATTTTCATATTTGGCTGCATGCAGTCATAAAGGATGACTTTTTTTTTTTTTTTTTTTTTTAAATAAGTACAGTAAAAGGCAAAATATGAAAATGTAAAAATACTAAACATTAGTTACAATTTTCCAAGACTCTTCTCCACCATCTTTTCATTACAGTAAGTATGCCAATGCCATGCAACTACAGCTCCAGTTTCTACCCCAGACTGGCCTTTAGGATGTTAATTGCCTGTTTTTGCCTTGATAGCCTTTACTCGGCCTTTGTTAAGTTAGCAGCCTCTCAAATTATTGAGACTATATTGTCTTTAAATGGTTATCGGTGCAGTGGGTTGAATGAGGAAATCACCTACAGGGATGTAACAAATCTGGAGCTCCTGACTTATGGAACATCACTGAAATTTTTGTTTCAATGACTGACAGCAAGGTCACAATGCTTGCTGGAAAAGATTAGGCTGGAAGCAGCAAGCCACACATGTTACAACCTGAACTGCAAGCCCCATGATACTTTGCTCCAACCGCCACATTCATTTTACAGGTGGCATAATGGCAGCATGGTGTTGAATACACATCAGCAGATTCAATTGGCTAAACCCATGAAAAATATCTACGCTGAAAGGCTTAAGACATCATTGGTATACTGGTGAGACAGGAGATGCAATCACATCATGCATCAAGTGTAGTTTATTAAATGTGCCCTCTACTAGAAACTCCTGCGCACTTTGTGTGTTTGTTAAAAATCCAAGCAACCCAACCAACCAAAACCTCAAATCACCCACACCTTCATGATCATTATGGTTAATTTATTAATTGCCCTGGACAGATGCAAACACAGTGAAACAGTGTACAGGAAAGCAACTCAATGTTTCATGGCTGCCACTGTAACACTATCAATGGCATTTCAACGGGTGTGATGGGAGTAGAAATTGAACTCAGCACCATTAAGGTATAAAAGTTCTGTCAGCTGAACTGCTGTTGTATACCAAACCAGACCACTTAATTCCTGCTAGATGATAACTACATGCAGGTATTCAAGACAGATATGATGCTATTCTTACAGTCTCCAAAAACTGCCACTAAATAAAGCTCTTAAGCAATGTTTTACCAGTAAAGACTGTATTCTGATGCTCCAACCCACCAAAATGTATTTATGCATAGACAGCATCTCTCTAGTTATTAGTGTGCACTGCAGAAAGAGGTGCTAAAAAGCTTATCAAATCTGCATATGGAAAGCAGTGATCTAACCAGCACCATTTCTATCCAGCTTAAGTATTTATAAGACATCTATCACCTTGATACACCAGCAGCACTTAGGCATTTGTGGACCAATGTTATTTACAGAAGCTGCAAAAGCTTTTTTGCTTTATCTTTAGGCAAGACACTTCATAGATATTCTGTATAAGTAAAAGTAACAATTTCCCTGGCCAAAACAGAACACTCAGAGGAAAATGCAAATTCACCTAGCAACATGAATTGGCACAGCTCCTTCCCTAATGCTGCCCCCAAAGAGATGAGGAAAGCTGTATAACTGGAGGAACTCCTCTGCCTCCATCTATACCGGCATCTATCTGAAGTTACAGGGTGCCTGTTAGCCTCAAACTGGCCAAAATTAGCCAGGCTTAACCTGACATTGGTGTTGCCCCATGGATCAGAATGATTTTCCTGCCTGCCTTGCCCCAAGAGAATCCTCACATACTGTTATGTTTGTAAATAAAAACTAGAAAATGTAGCTGCCTAAGATATGATGTTCTTGGCTTTTAATGCTTTTTCAGTTTGATATATGACAATTTAAGGGCAGGCTATTCCTCCTTCCTTCCCTCCCCATTAGACATACTCTTAAGCTACATGCTAGGTCTTAAATTAGTACAGCTTGTTTCTCTAGAGAAAAGTAAGTAAAACTAGATTATGAAACCAGAAGAGTTGAATAGTAAAAGCCCATATGGATACTTTTATTGTAAGCCAAATGCCTTAAGCATTGGTTTTGGCTAAAGTAAAATACACTACTTCTACAGTACAATCTAGGGGATTTACATCTGTTGAACCTATTACACAGAAAAATGTAAAATGCAGGAGATGAAGAAGCAGACAAGAGTTCTTAGTGAAGTTATTTTCATTATTTTTAGTGTTGGTTCAGGTGGTTTCTCACAGTGTAATTCTTGCCCCAGAGTACATGTGGAGGTAGAAACTTTTATTCTGGTGGTGGGAAACAAAAGGAAAGAAGTCAGCTGAAGAAGAGTCACAAGAGGAAAAAAAGAATGTCAGGAAAAAAGGTAAACAAAGGATTAAGTTGTGTAACTGCACCCAGTACATTTAAGCCTACGCTTGTTCAGCAACTTGTAGAAACAAGGAAGCTTTATTTACAGCATGAAAAGAAAAAAAAAGGCAATTGCAAGCCATGCCCATTGTAAACCAGGTCTACTTAATAAGCTTGTAGTTATTATTCAACTTTCCAAGTGCTCCAACAGTACATTCAGAAAATTTGCAAGGGAAAAGACCACTCCTTACAGACTTGTATCTTGTGGTTCAGCTGTGTGCTACAGAACCTTGTTGATCCAACACTTTGACAGACACAGCTGTGGTGCGTTTGAGGACTTGACCATGCCAAGCAGTGCTGGACCTCAGAAATAATATAAAAAAAAAAAAAGGATTGAAAAAATAGAGAAAAAGAAGGAAGAGGAAGGAAAATGGTAACAGTATCCTATACTTGCTTGCACATATGGATTTTATACAGTTCAGTAATTCTGTTATCTGTTAATTACAAAAAACACACCATAATAATAGCTACATTAAGAGATACTTAATCCAAGTTGAAGATACAACATTTTAGGAGGGCTTGGAAGCCCACAGTCAGGAAAGCTTACTGTAACACATAGTAATTCCCACTGATATTAATACAGACTCTGTCAATCCCTTCTGATCTAAGTACGTGTTTAGCTGACCTGGATGTGCGGAAAGACAAAACTTGCAAACAAGCTCAGGGAATATATCTATTAATGGTTAGCAAAGAAGAGCACAGAGAGATGGAATTAAAGACTATTAAAACTAAATAGCAATTTATTAAAAATCAAAACACAAGCTATGTCCTTAAAAAAAAAAAAAAAAGGGGGGGGGAGAGAGAGGGGAGTGGGGAGGGGTTGGAACTTAAAAAAAAAAAAAAAGCACAGCACAAATTTGAATTAGAACAATATCTTCAGACTTCCTTCCATAGGGGCAGGTTCCTTGCTGGTGCAAATTTCCATAATTCAAATGAGTAACAACTGCTTACTCCACCTAGACTCACTCCCATCTATCACCTCGATTATCTAGATAATGTGGAAAATAATCTGTTCAGAGTTTTCATTTCCAAAACAATGTCATGTTACAATCCTCATCAGAGTCAAAAGGCTCCCCAAAGCCATGTATAAAGAATAAACTGTAACCTTTTAAGATTTCCAAGCAGCATGATAAATAATACTGAACTAATAACAACTCAGAGAGAAAGAGAAGCACTGTTTATCTTATTTTTCTGCTCCAGGGGAATGAATCTAGGTAGCAGATTTTGTCATGATTTTATTGCTCATTTTCAGTTCTGTAGGTTTCTTTCTTTGTGCTCATAGATTGTAATGACTTTTACAACAGAAATAAATTGTATTTCCATGGGAGCACAGAGCCAGGGTGTTAGGCAAATTGCAAAAGATGATGATGAAATTTGGACTAAGCTCACAATATGCTCTAGGTCTTGATACTTTAAAAACATTCCTTTAGTAATGAAAATCAAGTCCTTAAGTGCAATCCTTGCAGCCTGTGCAAAACCAGAAACAGACACAGGACTATTCTGGTTTGATTTGCAGTGGCTTCTGCCTACTGGAAAACTTAGTGTGAGAAGCTTGCCAAGGCCAGTGCTTCTGCTTTTGGATTTCTTTATGAAAAGAAGAAAGCAAGCTGCATTTCCAAAATTTTTTAAAGGCCCTGGCACAATGCCAGTCACTAGGCATTCAAGAAGTGTTCTGTAATCCACTCAGCTGTAACAAAGTTTTGTTAAAGGTATGCTAGCATACTCTCTGCAGGCTGTGTTAATCAGCAATGTTCCATTAAATTGGCTGCTCTCATATTAAAGAGTGATCTGCACACTTTGTGCCTCCTTGTAACAACAATATTGACAATAACAGTGATACCAATGTGTAGGTGGTCCAGTTGGCAAGAACAGCACAATCTTCCTCTTTAATAGTGACTTGATCAAACATGTATAGGTGTTGAGGCTTGAAGGAGATTATGACAGAAAATTATCTAATCTTATTTTGGCTAACAAAATTTTTTTTCTTCTTTAGGAAAATACAACCTTCTCTGTGTGTGTGTGCACATGTACATATCCACACACAGCCACCTCCTAGAGAAAAATAACACTTATGCAGCCATACACTGAAAAAGCTGACATGCTGGAACAGTCTGTCAGAAGGAAAACAGAAAGCATGCCAGGTTTTGTCTGGTTGGAAGAGGCTTTAACAAACAAGGGCACTGCATTGAGGTTTCTGCCCTCAGCTGGAGAAATTGTGACTGATATGGCAGATGGTGTTCAAAGAAGCATTTCCTTTAACACTACAGGGTCAAACTTCCCACCAATGGACAGTCACATCTGCTCTGCACTACAATTTGCCATACAGAACACTGAAATAGTCACCATTTAAGACAACAAGGCTCTCTATCTCTGCTGTCCCGAGAAAACAGGAGTGAGCCACAAAAGCACTGAGAGCTCCCATGTGTGGGGCCATATTCATTACTGGGCCAGACTGCTCTACAGTGCAGTCTCACAGCCTGGGGTCATTTCCTACCAACAATTTATCTCTGAGTTTCAGATAATATTCTTGACAAATCAGTGTGTGATGAGGCCTTTCTGCATCCTTAGTCTGCTTTAGCACCACCACATACACACACACATACAGAGAAATATATTATGACGTAGATTTAACACAGATGCAGAGAAAGACAACTACTACATTCTCCAGTGCCCACCAGTTCATGTGCGGATGACGAAGCTCTTCAGTCCACCTATGGATTTCCTGACCTGATATGGTACATGGGCTTCAGAAGATCACAGCCTGAGGTAATACAGCCACAGGCATTTTTTTCCCCCCTCTGTGATTGTTCTGTTTCTCACCTCCACCATCACTTCACACTGTGAATACATTCCTTTGAGACAGTGAGATAAACTGACAAACCCTAGAAAGCACCTCTTAAGGTTTCTGCTCTGCTACTTTTCTGTTTTATCCCATGAGAGGTATACGGGGTATAGCTTCTTGCTCCTACCTCCCACACCCTCAAATCTCTGGGTAACTTCCAGCAACTATCCCATATGTCAGAATAGGAAAAAGCTTTTTCTGTATGACAGGATATGTCAAAATGAATTGACCATACCAAATAACCAAATGAAAGAAACTGAGACAGTAGTCACCAATGAAGGATAATGCAAGTTGGTCACTGGTTAAAATAGGCAAAGTTTTAGTTAGTCTTCAAGAACTACTAACTTCAGTTAGTCTTAAAAGAACCACTTTGGTAAACTAATTTTATATGGTCAGTAAGACTACTACATAAATTTGAGTTACAAATTCATATCCCTTTGTCATGGCTCAACCCCAGCCAGCAGGTAAGCACCACACAGCCACTCACTCACTCCTCCCTGCCACCAGGTGGGAAGAGGGAAGGATCAGAAAAAAGGTAAAACTCATGGGGTGAGATAAGAACAGTTTAATAAGCAAAATAGGCAATAAGAATAGTAAAAATAATGCTAATTAAAAGGAATATAACAAAAAGGATAAATAAGCCCCAAGAACAGCAAGTGATAACAATGCAATTGCTCACCAGCTACTGACTGATGCTCGAGCAGTGATCCCCCATCCTGGCCAGTTTCACCCAGTTTATATATTGAGCATGACACCATATGGTATTGAATATCTTTTTGGCCAGTTCAGGTCAGCTGTCCTGGTTCTGCTCCCTCCCACCTTCTTGTACACCTACTCTCTGGCAGGATACAGGAAACAAAAATCTTTAACTTAGGATAAGAACTACTCAACACACTGGTATTTCAGTCATTGCTATCAATCAGGACATGTGAACAGGACTACGATTAAAAGCACCTGAAGGCACATAACTAAATTTCAACAAGGTGATGTAATAATTGTGTGCTAATTTTGAGAAATACTTTGCTGACTTTTATTTATTTTTTTAACAACATAAAATGATTACTTTTTCTTTTAATTTCAGTGTTTTGATATTGTTTGTCAGGTCAGTAACTGCAGCTCATGTTTCTGCTCTACGTATCTATTAGGAAATATCATATAAGAGAAGCAAATGTTTATTTTTCATAGTTATAGCTAAAAAATAATGCAAGACAGATTTTGGCCACATCAAAGAAAGTAATTTGCCCTTTTACAAGATAAAACACATCAAAAAACCAATCCAATATTTTAAATCTGGAAGAAATATTTGGGAAGGAACCTGATCCAGAATAAACAGCAGTTCTAAATCTAGTTTGTTCATTCTTCATTAAATGTCGTATCTGCTTTATCAAGCTAAGTTTAAACATGCTGTTCACACCAATGAGATAGAATTTAAAGGGTTCATCACCCATCATCAAAATCTCTTCTTCCTTTTTTTATTAAGCATACTTCAAGAATAAAAGATTTTTGTCCTCCAAAGAGGCACTAACAGTGAACCTTAAAGAATAACCTGTTTTCACAGAGGAGCAGGTAGTTTGCTTTGGCCTATCTGACTGCTCAAGGCATAAGAAATCCTGCTTGGCTACAGGCTGCTTTCACTCGTCACAACACTGGCATCTTGTTTGCATGGGTGGTGAAGCTTCATGTGAGGGCTGAACAGTCAGCAGCTGAGGTGTCACCACAAGCATGAGAGCACCCTGCATGCGCCGGCCAAACTTGCCTTTTGTTGGAAAGTGTGAGCTGCTAGACAAGCGTGAGGCAAAGCTTCTTGTGAAGTTGAAACCGTTTCAAAAAACAAACCATTGCTAGAAACTGAAACCAGCACCCAATTTATCTGTTAGGTACCTTGAGACTGGGCGGAAGGCCAAAAGCGAGTGCCAAAGAGTCTGTTACTTATGAAGACCCATTCAAAGATAAACAAATGTTGATGTTAGCAACAGCATCAACATCTCAACATTTTTTTCTTATCCAGTAAATTAATTTACGTATGAAACACATCAAATATATTTTACTTCAATAATTACAAATTATCTTACTACCAAGTAAGTACAAATTGCAGAACTTCAACTTACGAAAGATAATGAATGGTGTATTTTATACATGTAAATGTTTGATTTTGTTTAAAACAGTCTGCGACCAGAGGGGGGGGAAGATATCTGTAATACTTTTTTTTTTGTATTGGAAGCTAAACATAAATGGTCCTATTGTACCCTCAATTTGTGTGTGTAATTTCCATTGGCAGAAATGGATGCTGTGTACATATCCAACTGAGCAAAGTATTGTGTTAGCAAGAATCTCACAATTACAGACAATTACCTTAGTTTTTTTGCACCTGGTGCTTACAAGGTTCCATTGTTAGCTGTATTTCTTGAGGAAGGAAAGTTTTCCTGTGTGTAAATCTCTTATCTCTCTTGAGATAAAAAAAAAAACCAAAACAACAAACTAAAGCAACAACAAAAACCGAGCAGAAGAATCACAAGAAACCACAAACAACTCTTAAAATGTCACTGCAACAAAATAAATCCTGTGGTAATTTAAACTGCATGAATGTGGAAGAGTTCTAGGTGTAGATAGCTTCTCTGCTCAGAAAGAAAAAAAAAATCCAAACCAATATTATTATTGTGAGTCTCAGGTTTATGCAAATGTACTGCAGGGAAATGGCTGAAAAAAATATCATTCTCCACCCACTTTTCTACACGTCCCCTGCAGCATTTTATAAGTTTCAGTGCTCAGGTAATGCAAGGGTTACTCTTATTCTTCAAAGCATGAAAGAGAAAGGCTTGTCAAGAGATAATGACCCTTATCCTTAGATGCTGTTACACAGAAAATGGTGGTAGTCCTGGTTGAATAGTAATCTCTGTTCTTAAAGAAATTTGAGGTGTTTTTTGAAGGTTGGAGCACTTCCATCACTTAAGGCAAAAATGCTAAAAATTGACAGTGACAAAATGCCTATATTTAGAGACATGGTCTTTGCTCAGCCTATATATTCCTCTTCTAGTCTGTATAAGTAACTTCTGAACTTTGTCACTTCTTTTTAAGCATTTGTAATACACTAGAATTTTGGGGCATTCAGCCGAAAGCCTAACAAACATTGTAACATTAGGCTCATTCCACTGCCACAGTAACACCAGTGCTACATGCTGAACTGGGAACACCTGGATGCTGATGCAGCAGAAAGGGGTAGGAAGGGGGGAAGAAGAAAAAGAAAAGTGATCCTGCCCCCAAAGCTCCTGCCAACCTGTGTCTGCTCTGACCCGTCTGATCCTGTGGGCTACAGTCCTACTACATTGTAAGTTCTCCCTCAACACAAAATGAAAAGCTTCCTTTGGTTTTCCTTGATGAGCATTCAACACTAGACACCCAATCCCAGAAATGAATGGTTCTGCTCAGAATCACAGTTCCTTCTGCTGCAAACCAATTCCAATTTAATTGAACTAATTGCAATTCAATAGAATATTCTTTCCTTGAAAGAGTATTAAATTACATACAGAAAAATATATTTAGAATAACCTAACATAAGTTTACACACTTGAAACCTATGAAGTGGCAGATCAATCTGGCACTTGACCTCAGCTCAGCCCCCTTGCATGTACAGGGTATGAAGCAGTCTTTAATTATATGGTTACATAATTATATTTCCACAGAAACACAGATTTCTTCAGTGGAGTGGGATATAGAATGAAAGCATATGGCTTTAAAAATGTATTTATGGTAATTTTAAGAGATTAAAAAACAACCAATACTGAAAAGATCATTTATCTCAGCAGTAGCAGATGGGGCTCCTGCTGAGATCAGGACTTCATTGTGCTCTGCTCTGTACATGCACATTAGATCAGACAGCAGTTGATCCAAAGACTTTACAATCTAAGTAGGGCAGTCAGGCAAAACTACGGGAAAAGGAATTATTTCTTTCATGCTGCTAACAGGGAGGTGGATGTACTGAAGCACAAATAAGTTAAAGAAAGGTCAAGCAACTGAATTTAGCTTTGCTACGGTGCAAGCTGAATTTTGAACCCACTATTACTGGCCTCTTGATCTTATACTAATTATAGCTAGTACTAGTATCTAGTAGCTAACCACCTAGATGTGTAGCTCCAGTTGTTGTGCACAGATTGAGGTTTGGAAGTATTATTACCATGAGCTAGGTTAGTTTCAGTACTATCCCAGTATCCCAGGTATGTTGCTGTACTTGTTTATCAATGTCACAATTGTAATAGCTCTGCTCTTCCCTTCACAGTCAGCTCACACCAAGCTGCTCAATTATCACTGTCCTAGCAGATTAATTTACTAACATAACATCTGAAGTCATCAACTAACATTTCCTCCCAAAAGAGAAAAGTTCAGAAATGGCTTCATAGAATAAGTTTAGCAACCTTAAAGTTAATACCTTGCCTGGTAAACATGTTGCACAAGTACGATGTTTTAATTGAATTATTTGTATAGAAGAGGCAAAGAACTGCCAACAGAGTGCTGCAGGTCAGGGCTAGGGATAATTTGCCTCCCCCAGAATCAATAGTGCATAATAAAAACATGTAGTAGTCTAGACCTGGTAACATAAAATTCAGGAATTTAAAGATCCAAAGTAAGTTTGACCACAAAGGACAGCTGAATTTTGCTTATCCAGGAAAATGTTTGTCAAAGAAGTGATTTCCTCTAAGCCTCTAAAACCCTTCAGTTCATAACTTCTAGACAGTCTGTCCAAAGGGTCTTTAGTTCTTTTTTGTTTGGTCTCTCTGAGGAATAGTTAGAGGAGATTCTGAACAGAAAACGAATTAATAATGCAATCTTACTGAAAAAAAAAAAAAATAGTAGCCATTATGCTTATTTACTGGTGTAGTCAACTGCCCTGCAAAACCCAAAGTATTTCTTCCACTTTGGGAAAGTTGGAGCTGAAGTATTTGTGTTCAGCTTACAGTGCGTGTTCCAAGTAATTAGACACAATCCATTATTTAACTCAATTAGTATGGTTAAAAAAAGAAGTTTTGAAATTCAGATCTCACATTTCCTTTACAGATATGAGCCTCCAAATAAAATTTTATATTAGAAATCAATATAGTCAACTACAGTGCTTTTCAGTCCTCAGTGGTATAGATAATATAGCCAACATAGAAAACTCCTTTGCTCGAGAAGAAAAATCAGTCTCTCATATTCCGTATACTTCTAAACACAAGTATGACATACCTGACAAAAAAAACTTGCCATTGTAATATGCTGTAATGCAGAAGCGCTACTATGTTTTTCAGAAGAGGAAACCTGGTTCAGTACATAAGGAAAGCCTTTAGACAAAACAGACTTATTCAGACCTTTTACAATAATTTCTATCAGACCTTGACTCAGAAATAGCTTTTGTAACACATGTATCTTAATGAAATTGTTAAAAGATTCAGGGTCAAGTCCCTGAATCTACAAAGAGAACCTTGAAGCCCAGCGCCATTTCTTTCTCATAACCCTTTGTTATAATTGAGAGAAATGGCAATCTTCCTTTACATTTACCCTGCACAGTTCTGAAAATGAGAGTAACTAGTTTAAACAGAATAGGAAAAGTAAACATTCACTATGTTGGCAGTATCACAGCATGTACAGAATGGGTATATACAATTGTTAATTTTGGTGCAAAGTGGTGCAACCAAAAGCAGATTTTGAGAGATATGACGGTGACAAAATAACTTCTGAAGTTCTGCAGTTGATACACCTCAGCAAGGCCTTTGACACCGTCCCCCACAGCAAACTCCTGGCCAAGCTGGCAGCCCATGGCTTGGACAGGAGCACACTGCGTTGGGTTAGGAACTGGCTGGAGGGCCGAGCCCAGAGAGTGGTGGTGAATGGTGCCACATCCAGCTGGCGGCCTGTCACTAGTGGTGTGCCCCAAGGACCAGTGCTGGGCCCCATGCTTTTCAACATCTTTATTGATGATCTGGATGAGGGCATTGAGTCCATCATCAGTAAATTTGCAGATGACACCAAGCTGGGGGCAGGAGTTGATCTGCTGGAGGGAAGAGAGGCTTTGCAGAGGGACCTCGACAGGCTGGACAGATGGGCAGAGTCCAATGGCATGAGATTTAACACATCCAAGTGCCGGGTTCTGCACATTGGCCACAACAACCCCAGGCAGCGCTACAGGCTGGGGTCAGAGTGGCTGGAGAGCGGCCAGGCAGAGAGGGACCTGGGGGTGCTGGTTGATGGGAAGCTGAACATGAGCCTGCAGTGTGCCCAGGCAGCCAAGAGGGCCAACCACATCCTGGCCTGCATTAGGAATAGTATGGCCAGCAGGAGCAGGGAGGTCATTGTGCCCCTGTACTCCGCTTTGGTTAGGCCGCACCTTGAGTACTGTGTCCAGTTCTGGGCCCCTCAGTTTAAGAAGGACATTGAGACACTTGAACGTGTCCAGAGAAGGGCAACGAGGCTGGTGAGAGGCCTTGAGCACAAGCCCTATGAGGAGAGGCTGAGGGAGCTGGGGCTGTTTAGCCTGGAGAAGAGGAGGCTCAGGGGCGACCTCATTCTCTCTACAGCTACCTGAAGGGTGGTTGTAGCCAGGAAGGGGTTGGCCTCTTCTCCCTAGCAACCAGCACCAGAACAAGGGGACACAGTCTCAAGCTGCACCAGGGGAAGTTTAGGCTGGAGGTGAGGAGAAAGTTCTTCACCGAGAGAGTGATTCGTCATTGGAATGGGCTTCCCGGGGAGGTGGTTGAGTCTCCGTCCCTGGAGGCGTTCAGGAGGGGACTGGATGTGGCACTTGGTGCCATGGTCTAGTTGTGAGGTTGTGGTTACAGGTTGGACTCGATGATCTTCAAGGTCTCTTCCAACCTTGGTAATTCTATTCTATTAAGCTTCTTTGCCTTTTCTGGTTCTGTGTTAGAGATGGCCCTGTGTTTCAAAAGATTTTCAAAATGGAGTCCTCCTCAAGCAGCATTAAACAAACAAAAAAAGCACCCCTTTGCTACCGTAACCCATAACAAAGTGGTGCCCTACAAGATATTCCTGAAAAAGAGTATTTGAGCCTCCCCCTCAAAGCTAAGTTAAGCTTGAAGTATGAGTCCTCAATGCAACTCTGAACAGTTCAGCAGCAAAAACATGAACAAAGCCTTTGTGAGAAAACCAGATACACTCTCTGCAAAAGTTGGTCACGTTGTTTTACACAGGCAGTTAACCTCTCATCGAGCACACAGAAAAGATAAGACATTCTACTTTGAAAGCAGCACAAGTATTGTCTATAAGTAATCTGGGGATAAATTTTGCTGCATATAGAGTATTTACTTATCACAGTGAAGCCAATATCAATATGGTCACTAGTTGGGCTTTCATTCTATATTTATTTTCTCATAATCTTCTGTCTTTCATATTAAAAAGAAAAAAAAAAAATACCCCAAATCTAGCTATCATTCACATGTATTTTACTCAGAAGTATAGAACTCCTTAGCAGGTAATTAGCTGTGAAACAATAAAGGCTGCTTATCTGGATGAAGTAAGGAAAATATCAGAAAAGATGATTATCTCCTTGAATACCAATAAAGAGTACAAGCTTTGAAAGCAGCTTTAAAAAAAGACGACAAGACAGAGCATCATCATAATGTATAGTTTAATCTCTATATTAAAGGAATAGCTATGTAATATATCATCTGTTAGACTGAAGATGGTTTAAAACAAATTTTTCTCTTTTATCCACAGTATAACTTTTGCTTATTAGATAACCCCCAGCACAGACTTTCTCCTTTGCAGTGTGAATATTTATTCCATAACTGTGTCACAAGCCTAGCCTTCCTATGAGACCAGTTTCAGATTTCCAGAGAAGCACATCTGCTCAACAGGAGAGACAAAGTCACACCTCATGATCTGACTAGGACGGTGGTGGTGTTGGAGCCTGATACACAAGTGGCAGCCAGGAACTTGCTACTATCAACTCTAAATTAGAGAGTATCAACGGAATCTTTTTTGTTTGTATTTTGTTTTGTTTTTGTTTTGAGGGCAGCAGAAGAATTGGGAGCCTGATGCCTCAATCCATATTAGCTATGCCATGAGCATAAAGGTAAACTGAGTGAGCCTTACTTTCTGGGTATCTTCTTCGATTGGTTTTCCTTCCTGCTCCATTTGTAGCATTGGTTTTTATTTAGTCAGTAGTGTTTTGATCATTGCACTGATTTATATAATTTCTGCCTTTAACTGTTCATTTCTGCCCTCTGTTATGCCTCTCTCATGTCAGCACAGTTACTTGTTCAGCTGATTATCACAGAATTGCCTGGTTGGAAGAAAAATAAGATCATTGAGTCCATTCCTCTGTTCACTTGAAAATGAAATCTAGCTGAAAGTTAGCAGGTGAAAATGGTTTGGGTTTATTCTCTTTCAGATGAAGGGGTTTCCTGAACTTTTTTATTTTGCATATCACAGAAACACAGAAAATTAGGGGTTGGAAGGGACCTGCCAGAGCAGGGTAAGCAAAGAAAAGAAACTGAAAATGCATAAATAGAATGTGTAATGCTACTGTGAATGCCTAAATTCTGCCTAACTGCAAATAAAAAGAAAAGCCTTTCTAGTATTCTTCCATCAGGAACACTTTGAAATCAAAATAGTAGCCAACTTGCAGTCACTGGCTCCTGAAACACTACTACCTTCAAAAGGCACCCAGGGCTTTCTGTTTTGGGAAAAAGCTCATCTGAAGGGGTAACGGTTATGAGATCGGTTACAAGCCGACTGGTGACTGAGTCCACCACATGCAGATCAGAGCTGGTGGTGTCATGACATGCAGAGTGTGATGGGACATCCCAGTTTGTGCTATTTCTGAATCTGGATCAATATAAAGAAAGGAAAATTTTTATCCTATATTGATTCTAACTTCCATCTACCTGCATGATATTTCTCAAGTTGAAGAAGGGGCAACTAAGCAGTGAAACACAATAAAATTATGACTTCAAATGCTAGTGTTGTTAGCTCATTAGGAGAGCATTAGCTAAAACAATATGCTACAGTTAGCTATGCATTCATCCTCATCTTTGGGAGACAGGATACAAGGGGGCTTCAAGAGCAGAATAAACCCTTTCTGCTCTTTGCCTTTTTTTCACCCCTTGACTCTACAAATCTAATTTATCCTGCTAATAGAACTTAAAAGCATGACTGTAACTAAAATTCCTTCAATTAAAAGTCACTTTAAAAACAATTCTTTGTATGTACAGGCTAGCTAGATTTATTTTTCTGTTGAAAATTAAAGTTCACTCTTGGCAGATGATGAGGGAGAAATGGGATAGTGGAAAGCAAAGACATATTCCTCCCTTGACTTGTTTTGTCCAGCCATCTTTACTCCATTTGCCAGAAATTACAAAGTGATTGAGTTCAAAGGCACCACTCATTGTGAGTCAGAGACTGGCTTTCCAGTGTATTTACCTTGGGTTTATATGTATGTGTATACTGATTGTAGCAAGTGCTGCAATCCCACACCAGTGACAGGCACGCTCACACTTCTGCTAGCAACCTTCCAGAACCTGATGAAACAGGAATTCCCTCCTGGGTAAGATTGCCTTAAACCCCTTGCATTAGGAAGAAAATGCTTTTCTATTGGCATAAAAGTACTGTGCATTGTTAAAACACAGCCACAAGACCTGGGGCCAGGCTCCAGGCTCGTGTGTGTATAAATCACCAGCATATCAGACAACAGTGCAGCTGCATCAGGTGCAGGCCCAAACTGCTGTGATTCTGCCAGCCATTCTGCCTTGGCTGGGCAAGGCAGATGCTGCATGGCCTTGGCTCCAGGGGTCACTGGAGCTCCTGCTGTACATGGCCTTGGGTAGTGGCAGGGCAGCATAGTGTGCCAACAAGCAATTAAGCCAGACTAATGATGTGCCTCACCCTGCTCCCCACCCTTGGCACATAGCTCTGTCATTTCAGCTTAAGCCAAACCTTGCACCTCTCTAACCCCACACTGAACTTGCTCAGAGAGTACAATGGCAGAAAACTCATCCTACAAAATGAACAAACAGAAACTTGATTAAGTTTTTTCCAAATTTACTCCCTTGACCACTTCAGTGCTATGTTGGTGCTGAGGCAGACAGCTAAGGGGCAAGGACACACTAATCATTAGTTCAGTCATTTTCATAACATTTGTCATTGGATCAGCTTGGTTGAAGTGTCAAACAGCATCATGTTGAGACTGACATTTTTCATAACCTGGCAAAGCCTTAATGAGGGGATGGACAAACATAGCCTTGACCAACATCAGGTGGTGCTCTTAAGCAAGGCTTCCAACAGAAAAAGCTGCCACAACTTACTTCACCTACAGAGAACACTAAAGTTGGCAGATAAGCTCTGTACTCCCTAAGCAGAAGAGAAAACCAAGACTCTTTAAGTAAGGGGGGTAGAAATAGGAGATGCTCATACAAGATGCTGTGGCAAGGGCATTTTGGAAAGCTTTCAAATGTGGAGGTTTTACAATTGTACTGGTGCTCCTGTGGGTGTTTGACAGAAACAAAAGAAAACACAGATGTGGAGAAAGCAATAGCCAAAAGTGTGACTCCAGGGAAGGGCAGGGAGAGAGAGTTCTGCAGCACAAAACTGGCTGAGAAAATGAACTTGAAAGCTAAAAGCACAAAAGTATCCATTTGGGGCCCAAGACACTGCTTTCAGTTTTGGTCAAAAACCAGAGCCACGTGAGGGATACATACCCAGTGTGCACACAGAATCCTCCCCTTCTCTGTTTAACAGGCATGCTTAGGTCAGGAGCTCTCTGTGGGCTAATTGCAATGCTGGTGTCAGGGAAACTGATCCCATTTCTTATAACCCTGCACATTCCCCAGGCTGTAAGTAGCAAAGGCTCCAGATGCAGAATCCAATCTTTCATGAAGAGGATGCCACACTACAGCAGAGGGCATCCAAAGTCACTGCTTTCTCCACTTGCCATCCAAGGAAAGTTAAGGCTCTCATTTCATTATTTTTGGAAGCAAGAAGCTCGTGCTAACCAGCTGCCATTATTTCAAGAGGAAAATGTGATCAGTGGGACTGGTTAGTAACTTGTGTTCTGTTTCTGACTGGTGTCTTGTTATCTTGTGCTAGTGCCACAAATGACATGGACACAAATACAGCTTTCACCAAACCACTGTATTAATCTTTGAACTCTAGCATGGAAGCAGTGCTAAAACCCAGAGCTTCTCTTTCTCTCCATGAAAGAACAAAAGTGGGGGAGGAGAAAGAAAAAAGAAACCAATAAGGGGAAA
Source organism: Picus viridis (assembly GCA_033816785.1). Lineage (NCBI taxonomy): Eukaryota > Metazoa > Chordata > Aves > Piciformes > Picidae > Picus > Picus viridis. The sequence continues at coordinate 27,194,954 of CM066586.1, forward strand.
ATCCTTTGCTGATGCAGTCTCTCTTTTCCACTCCGACAATTTTTCTGTGAACTACAGTAGCTTTTTGTATTCTTGAAAACTGGCCACTCCTAACTGATGAGCTCACTGCTGTTTGTGTCCTGAATAGACATTAAGGCAGAAATTCAGGAATAGCAAATCAACACAGCTTCAAAGTGAAGAGAGCAGTGGTGATTTATGCCAACTATGAGTCGAGATTCATCCTGTTTAAAGAGACAGCTTATTCCCATAAGGAACCTCCCTTACAGTCAAGGGATGAAGCAGCATTTAAGTGGGAGGAGGAGAGGGAAAACCACAAACATTTTCAAATGTACAGGGAACAAAACTAAGTCTCTGGAATTGAAAAATATGTTGCAAGAACTCACTGGTTAAACCAATACTCTAGTCTTAAGAATTTTTCAGAAGAAAAAGTCACACAGGCAAGTCTAGTATCTGATTCCTTCTTGGAAGGACTATCAAAATGCATGCCCAGGAACTGCAGCAAAGATATAGCTCCTCAGACAGCAAAATGCCTTCTAGAACTCATTTTTACTGGTAGAGTAAGCGGTGCAGGGTGGAGTAACAGCAGATTTCTACATCTATTGAAGAGGTGCAGTGCATTTTCCTCTACAAAGGAAAGGAATACATAGAAGTAGACCCTATTCTTGTCAGCTGTCTGCCACCCCTTCTCTTTGGGAGGCACAACTTATCAGCTCCACCTTCCCCATTCCCAAAATGCATATGCAGCACACTGTACATATGCCAAGCAGCACAGGACATAATCTCTTAGGGAAACAATATGCTTTAATTGTTCTGGTACTGTGTGTGCCATTACTTCAAGTATCTATAGGGCTTTAGCATACTCTACTATTCTTGCCTGTTTGTTCATTTTGTATGCATTTGGTTGGTGAAGCTTTTCCTACAGAATACAGAAGGCCACAGTTCCTATAGTTTTCCTCCATACACTTATATTTTGATTTCTAACTGGTTTAGGAGAGCAAAAGCTTGGGGTTTTTTGTTTGTTTGTGGGTTTTTGTTGTTGTTGTTAGTTTTTGTTTGTTTGTATTTGTTGTTTTGTTTGGGTTGGGCTTTTTGTTTGTTTTTCTCTACTCTCTCTTGTAAATTGTGGTCATTGTTTTAAATATTTTACAGCTCCCAGTTGACAGTTCACAATTTCTACAATATTGGAAAAGAAACCTATACATATGCCTTTCAAAGCACCTACTACATGCCATTCCTACTACTCAGTTATTAAGCACCAAAGCACATTAAGAAAATACAGAGAAACAGAGGGTGTCAGAAGAACATCAACTGCAAAACCACAGTATCACCAAGGTTGGAAGAGACCCCAAGGATCATCAAGTCCAACCTGTCCCAATAGACCTCACAACTAGACCATGGCACCAAGTGCCATGTCCAATCTCCCCTTGAACACCTCCAGGGACGGTGACTCCACCACCTCCCTGGGCAGCCCATTCCAATGACGAATGACTCACTCAGTGAAGAACTTTCTCCTCACCTCGAGTCTAAACCTCCCCTGGCACAGCTTGAGACTGTGTCCCCATGTCACTTAATTGCACTTCAGAAAAAAATAATCATATTCATACCTGGTCAACAGTGCATTTAATATTGCTGCAGTGTGCAAGGACTTTGTGGACCTACACCACAAGGTAACATGCCCTGGCCATGTTGTTGTGGTGAAAAGCTGTAACACTATCAGGTAGCCATGGTAAATGTCACACTCTGAAAAGTTAGTTTCTTTAAGAAGCATCTTCCCACTAAGTGATATTCTGTTTACCTGGATTTTAAAAGTCCAATTTGGCATTTGTCTTGTTAACAAAACGTTCTGTAGCAGAAAGAGTTACTATGTGTAGCTGTTCTTTAACTTAAATGAAAATATTTCCCCCCCCAGGAACAGTATTTATTCAAGGTGGGGCATGGTGATAAAAAACCCCCAACAATATACCATAGTCTTTGAAAGACACAGCTCATCATTCCAGACTAGAACAAAAGCACAACAAGGTTGTTTGAATTTTGTTTGTTTAAAAACCAAAAACCCCTGAGTTCTCAGGGTAATGATTTAATCATCTGACTGATAATTAGCTTTTAAGGCCCCTGCATTTTTACTCCATGACTGATCTGCAGAATGGCCTTGTGCAAGTCACTTATCCTCTTTATGCCTCAGAGCACATACAAGTGAGAGAGATCTACACCAGCTATAACCATATGTCATTATGCCAGTGCAATGCAGTGTGTCAGCCTCAGTATTATCCTATTCTACCTACATGGAGTACATCCATGCAGATTTTGCTTACCTAGACAAGTCTCCCATCTGCAATTTGTAATAAATGAGGTAAGGAACATTTACTGTAACTGATCAAAGTTTAGAGGAATAACTCCTCACTCCCTCCCACAAACAGCAATCATCTTTCCCTCTGTGCTTTCATCTCCTGTGACTGACTCTTGAAGCTCTGTGCACATGCTGCTAAAGTGAACAGGTAGCTGTTCTCCAATATTCAAGTACTGCTTTCAGCTGCATAGGATGCTGCAATTGCTGTTCCAAGACAGCAACAAAAATTCAATACCCTTTTTCATGCAACAGCAGAAACATGTGAGTGAAATGGCAAATATGCTCTGAAAATGACAACCACTTCATAGGAGAGCAGTGTGTGGCAGCCTTGGGTGGTAAGGGTATGAGCGGTAAAACCATGTAAATAACATTTTCAGGTGTATCATTTTTAGCTGCCTCTGAGATTATGAAGTTGCTACAGCTCTAGCTGCTGCAGCTAGAATACAGCCTCTAGTCACAGCGCTTCATTTCAGGGGAAGGGGAAGCTGCAGGCTTAGATGAGCTTTCCCGCTTGACTGAAGACCTTTCCTGCTAACAAAAGATCTACATATGTGTAATCAATTGCACCACCCTGGAAGCACTTCATCTATTAACAGCAGTGTGTTAGAGGATATTACTGTACACAATTGCAAAGTCAGAAAGATTATATTAAGCACACATTAGGACACCTGACATTAACTACAGCATGTCTATGCATTTTATCTTCCCACAGCTTGCCTGCTTTAAATGCCTTTGCTGAAGCGGCAGGTCTCCATTCCACAGCTACATGAGAGAGATGTAAGCAGGAAGAGACTCTTGAAGTTGTAGCTCTGTACTGGCCATATGTTACTTGCAGATGCAGAAGACCTACCTATTAAAATTCAGAGCAGCTGTGTTCAATGATAGAATGATAACTAGCACCATCTCTTTCTCCTGGGAGATGAGCCACCATCATCTATATAAGGGAAAAGAGTGAACTGAGTGGAAAGTCATAAGCAGCCAGAGGAAGGACACAGAATCCCCTCCTCCCCCCCCCAAAGAATTTTAGTGATTTCCTTAATTTTGCTACTTTTGGGCAGTGAGTTCAGAGTGGGGTAGCAAGAAGGCAGAATGAGTTCTTGTTATTCTCCCTGCTTTGGCCACAGCAGTCTACACCATCCCAACACACAGGTCATCTAGTTTTCTCCAAGATCTACACACTCTTGCTATGGGAAGCATCTGCTGCTCTTGCCTCACTGTGTATGAAATCCAGATCCAAAGATGCTCTCAGTCCATACTTGAAGAATATTAAGTCAAACTCAACAGGCTTTTTAATCAGTGTTTAATTAATGACTTGTTAACAAACAAATCTTGGAAATGAAAGATTTGCCCCACATGCTGTGTTTTTGCAGTCCCTTACACAAATATGAAAAGCTTCAAGAGTGCAGCTAGGGATGAATGGCTGCAATGGTCACAAGACCCATAGATACATTAGATGTGCAGGGCTATTGCTTTTTAAAAAAATATCTTCTCATGCCTGGCTATGAGACTCATAAGCCTTTCTTAATTTAAATATGCATTGTTTCCAATGGACTTCAAATAATAACTGAAGGTTTTTCCCTACTGATATTATCCATGCTGATCAAAATGCCTCTCTTTATATAATGTTTTGATTCATTAATTTCAGTTGAAAGCTGGTGTGGCCAGAAACCTTACTTCACTTGTTAGTCAGTGCCTATCAGTAATACAATAATAACTGGTGATTAGGAATAATAACAGTTTTCCTCAGGCATACAAAAGCCAACTGAGTCAAGGTCTGTGTAGTCACTGGAACTGCACCGTAACAGTGGCCACTGAAGGTCTATCAGAACAAATCATTGCCATCACAAGCAGGCACATGCTGGAAACTGTTAGAGCATCCTATAGGCAGAGTCAGAGGCTCTTAGCAGTTCTTATATTTGATGATAAAACTTGCATCACTAGGACGATTGATCTGTGCTAGGGTTTACTAACACTTTGTGGCTGTCAGTGAAGAGCAACAACCATTCCTCCAATTTATATCCTTAAGCTATTCTCCACTCCTACTACCTCTATCCTCGCCCCCAAGAGGAGTCAACTGTACTTCTTTTTCTGCTCTGATTTTCATTTGTCTAACTGCTCCCTATGAATTGTTCTGTCTCCTCAGATATTTCCAACCTATGGTACTATTTCACTTATTCCCTTTTCTCCCTTGTGAATCAGGAACATTTTCTAAATCGTGTCTGCCTCAGTCTGTCTTGTGCCAACACCTGACAATGAAACCTCCATAGCTTTTTTGTTTTCACAGCAAGCTTTATCACTTCAGTCTGCTCTTGCTGAACAGACAATCAATGTAAGAAAACCTTCATTTGTGCTTTCTGAACCAGGGTTTGGAATATGAGTCATGGCCCAGAGAAGCCATGAAAGAAAAGAGCAAGACATAAGAATTAAGGAGATTAAACTAGGTCTTTAAAACTAGGGAAGCAACAAAAAGGCCAGCTGAATGAACAGTTAGAACTAGTCAGGACAGACCCTGACTGATGTTTGTATTCTGCAAGTATTTCATTTAATTCTTTAGAAGAAAAATTATTAATTTCTGGTGGTCTGAGAAAACTCCACTAGCTGTGAAATATTATGTTCATAAGGTCTTTTGCCTTGCAGAGTTAGTAACATTCCCTCCCCTTTGCTGCACTGAAATGTAAAACCTGGATACCTTCAAAACCACAATGCATCTTATATGTGAACAAAGTTGTAATAGCTAGAACAAACAGAGTACAGTTTAGAGACTAACAGCTGCAAGAGTAGGTCATTTTTAGTATAGTAAATGGACGGGAATGTTTTTTTTTGTTTGTGTGTCTTCTTTATAAAAAAACATTTTCATTTTATTAAAAGCAGATTCAATACAAGAGAATTTCTACTTTTGACACAGCTAAGCTGAAAGAAATTTAGAGGCCACAGAATAAGGAGGAAGATGGGACACTAAACTTGCTCACAGATCATAGTTACACAGATGGAAGATTCTGTAATTATCTGCTTGCTTTCTCTTATTTCGTGCTCTTACTGAAGGACAATCATAGCAAAAAATGCTTGAGATGGATGCAGCTTTTTAATTGTAAATGTATGTTGCCACGAGGCAGCAATCTCACAGTTGCAGAACAATCACACAAAACAAGGAATATGTGAATCTAATAAATGATTATGCAGTAAGTGAAGATAAAAAAGATTACATTTTAAATGGGACAAAGGGTAAAAATCATGGATTATTAAAGCATTAATGTGCAGTAAGGCTGTAGTTAATTGCTAGTCAAAAGTTCAATTTATCCAATTGTCATTCTGGTTTTGGGTGTAAAGCAATGTTTTGTTTCAAGCAATGGCTCCTTGAAACAAAAAACCCCAACCCAAGACACAAACAACAAAAAAGCAAACCTCCAAACAAAACACAAACTCTGAAACCACCCTTTTACCTCCCACCCCCAAACCACCAATTATTTTAGCAGATCCTGTAAAATAAAGTTCTACAATTAGAAACATCCCTTGTTTTTGATTACTCTTTTTGTTTGTTTTATAAAGTACACAGAAGACACTGAAAGTCTTCAGAGAGGAGAAAAAAAAAAAAAAAGAAAGAATTGAGTGTTTTCATAATACGAGAGTTCAGGATATAGTCAAAGACCTGGCAATTCAGATGCAGAGGAGTTTGGAGGCAAATATTTTATTGCTGCTGAAGATAGTCTAGAAGTTTAGTGCTGGCACAGAAAGGATTCAAGTGATTTTCTCTTATCCACTACTACTGGGAAGCAGAACCACAAGGAAACCAAGTGTTCAGATCTGCCAGATCTCAGGAAAGTTCACCTCAGAACCTGAGCACCCAGAACTGCAAGATCTTGAAAAAGATCAACAGCTTCATGGCCTCAACTAGCCCTGCACTTTCATTTCCTCACTCGAGTAACAAGGACAATAATGGCACAGTGTTTTATTACCATGTAGGCTGAGAGGTGGAGGGTGAGGCTCCACTATAAAGTAGAGAAGACCAGTGTTATGAAATTGTGAAGCCACACACAGCAAGCACAGGATGCAGCATGACTGACAAATTTTTTTTTAAATAAAGAACCACATCCTTTTGTAAAGAATGTTTGCCAAATCTTCTATGTCTGGGTTTATGGATCTCAGATCTTACTCAGCCAGAAAACTCCCTTCTAGACATCTAGCATAAGCAGGGCGAGGGGGTGGGGGAAGGACTGAGACCTTGAAGTCAAAGACTAAAAGAATTATATGCCACCATGCTTCGGCATAGAAAGAAAAAACCCTCCCCATCACAGGTGAGCCTCAGCAACCTGCATTTTATCCCAGAGGCACTCTAGGTCCAAGTCCTGGCCAATTACCCTGTGATGAGAGCAGAGAAGCCTGTTAACTCAAAGCAGCTGATCCAAGCATCCTCACAGTTTGTCCTTGTGCTGCACACAGAGACCATGTTAGAACCAAAGCTACAGAATTGTATTGACTAGAAGAGAGAGATCAAGCCCAACTTTAAACTAGTACTGCCAAGTCACCACTAAACCATTCCCTAAGGACCACATGTACATTTTAAATGCCTCCAGGGATGGTGACTCCACCATTTCTCTAAGGTTCTTATTCTAGTTCTTTACAATCCTTTTGCCAAAGAAATTTGCAAACTGATGCAAGCTAAATCTCCTCTGGTGCAAACTGCAGCTGTTTCCTCTTGTTACATGGGAGAAGAGATCAACTCCCACCTCACTACAGCCTCCTTTTATGCAATTATAGAAAGCAATAGGGTCCCCCCTCAGCTTCTTCTCCAGACTGCATAACCCCAGTTATATCTGCTGCTCCTCATAGGAATTTTTCTCTAGACCCTTTACCAGCTTTGTTGCCCTTCTCTGGACACACTCCAACACCTCACTGCCTTTTTTTGTAGTGAGGGCCACAAAACTGAACACAGTATTTGAAGTGCAGCTTCACCAGTGCTAAGTACAGAGGGACAATAATTTCCTTGCTGCTGATGGCCAGACTATTTCTGATACAGGCCAGGATGCTGTTAGCTTTCTTGGTCACCTGGGAACACTGTTGGTTCATGTTCTACCAGCTGTCAGCCAACATCCCCAGGCCCTTTTCCACCAGGCAGCTTTCCAGCTACATGGTATTGTTGTGAGCAAAGTGCAGGACCCAGAACTTTATCTTGATGAAACTCTGTCAGGACCCAGCACCCTGAGCCAACCCCAGGTGACATAGGTAAATGGCAAATTTACAGGTGACATAAAAAACCTTAATCATTTGCTAGGGCAAGGTCTAGTGTCTCATCTTTCCTGCCACCTGCAAGAAGGGCAAGGAGAAGGGTCCTGCAAATCAGCAATTAAAACAATTACATGTACACAGCCAATAAGACAATAACCCAAAACTTAATTGTTGAACAAATGAGAAAGTTAAATATCACTATCACATTGAACAAATAATAAAGTTATATTTCACAATGAATAATGCAGTCTTAACTATCAAATGTTGATCTCCTTTTCCTGTAAGGAGAAGAATGAGAATTCAGCCCCTTTTTGGACCAGTTTTAAAAATTCAAGGAGTATGATTCTGTGTTTCTTGCCATGGGCATCAGTGGCTACCCAGGCATACATATTCAGGCAGTTTTCAATGTCAAGAGAACCTGGCTCACCATAGGAGATCTCCTTTGGAGTTTCCAGTGAGCCTTCTAAAATGAATCCACTGCCCACCCCTTGGGTCACTTAGTGGAGGTGGGACTTACACAAAGTTATCCGTGGTGCAAGATGTTAGCAATTATCTTTTCCCATTATCTGGTCACTTCCACATCTCTATTACCAGCTCCCCAAAACAAAGGGACAGGCCATCGATCACCTCTTTGGATAATATCACAGAATGTATAGAAAGCTCTGCTTTCCTAACTCAGAGCTCCAAGTCTGATGTTCCACAGTTTCCAACCCGTATATCAAGTATAAACACACTAGCTTTATGAATTTAGAAAGGATAACTGTAGTTATGAGGAAGTAAAGGGACAAATAACTGATTTCCTAAATGTACACAAGATTAGTTTTACTCTTGTATGCAGCACCAATATCTCTGTAAATTGCAGTTTCCATAAGTGAAATCTGTCTTGATTCATAGCATAGCTTTTTGAACTGGTGGGCAGAGTCTGCATTAACATACACACCAATGTGCTTAGGTGCAGGAGAACTGCTTCATGAGCACTGCAGAAGATAAATTTAATAATGAGTTCTTGCTCAGAAGAGCTATGTATCTGAATTACTGCAAGTGTAAGGCTGAAGAATCACAATGGAAAGCAAAAAAATGTATGCAAGAAAAGTCTATATATCAGACCTTTGCCTATAGCAGAAAGGGTTTACAACTATTCCAAACAATATGAATCCACCTCACAGGGCATAAACACCAAATGTTCAACAAGCAACTGCTCATGGCTAAGCAATAGTTTAAGACAGGAATTGAAGAGTCTGTGATTTTCTCCCACCTTTGAGTTTATGCAGCTTGATTTCTCTCTTTAGAAAAAAAGGAAAAAAATAACAAGGTATTCCACAATAAGTATCACAGCCATATGTATCACTGCTCCTACTGGAAAGGCACCAAATAAAACAACAACTGATACAAAGACTTTGCTAAAACTGTAAGTAATCCAATCTATCTTATCAGTCTTTCATCTTCTTCTGCAGCAGAGTAGTTTCCAGTTGAAGTTACATAAGTTAGTAAAGTTTGTTGCTTGTGTTAAATAAGACTAACGACAACAAAACAGCACAACTAACCAACCAAAAAAAGGCAAAGAATTCTCTTTAAGATTAATTCCTACCTTTAAGGGTGAGGTAACTAAAGAATTTAAACTCCCTACCTCACACTGCAGGGCTCTGAGGAACAAATGAACTGTGTTATCTCTTTCACATGCTAATTCACATTTGGCTAAGCAATGAGATATTCTCCCACCAGAACCTCATCGTGCAAAGCTCTTGTAATTACGCCAATCTGTTTTACCTCAGTACTGCTGTAGCTGAGCTTACACATTCTTGTTTGTACTCTTTGTGTGGGTATTAGTTGCATGGTGTAAACAGACATTTTAAAAATCAATCAGTACAGATATATTTTGAGAAGATAGCTATGGAAACTTGTGAAATCAGCAGAGAGGCTGAAAACTTAAAAGTACATATCAAGCTGTGTATTAGAAAGGTATCCTAAAGTTTGGTTGTAAAGCTGAGTACTTTAAAAGTTACAAAATAAGTTTGCCTGGTTTTGGGGGGGTCATCTTGTGGATATATGGTACGTTAAATTCTTTCATTACATGATCACATACAATTGTTTCTCCTGGGCTTTCACTGGATAAAATAGACAATGTTCACTTAAGAAGCTATTCAGGCATTTGATTTTTTAATATTACTCAGTATCTGGTCCATCCCTTGTACACAGCATAATAGAATAGCCCTGTTGCAAGGACAGAATTATTGACTGGTTTTCTCCTAGACTATTCTATCTTATTACACTGGCATCCAGGTGTCCCACTGGCAAACAGGATTTAAATTTTACAGCATGTTCCTGGCATGGGAATGACAAGTATAAAATACCTCATCCTTTTTGCTTTCTGGTTCAAGATGTGTGTATCTTATTTTATTGATTTTATTCCCTTTTCTTGGTGACTCTTTACAAAGATTAAAACAGAAGCCCCTTTAACCATGTGAATATCAAAAGTGAAGTTTCAAATGAGCCGAATGTGGTGGTTGCATTACTCGCATTTTGCAAAGAAAGTAAGTCATGTTAAATGCCAGTTGATATATACTACTACAAATTGCTTTGTAGACATCACTGCAGTGGTAAGGTGCCCTTCGGTAAATAAAGCCCATATAATGTTCTTTGCATTCATATCTCAGGTTTTATTTCAAACCACTGTAAGGAAAGTTCAAATTGCTGTAAGGATTTCCACAACCAAATCCCCTTTTAAAAAATGTTGCATAACTGAGCTAGATTGATATGACTCCCTGCATGCCCTGCAAGACTGTTCACTTTCAGGAGTTTCCACTTAGATCAGTTACCAGGTTCCCTTTCTGAAATCTACCTGAGCCTGCAGTTTCTTTATTCCCTTCTTAAACTCAGTTTCTGATATGAAACTGCTGCAAATATATCACAGTGTTGATGTTCCAAGTGCATATGAAGTAGATATCATTGGATGCTCCAGTCTCATGGTCAGCATTGAATTACACACCTGCAGACTAGTACATGTCAGTTCAGCCAGAGTGTTTAAGACTTGCATTTGACACAGCCCTTGACAAATGGGTGGCTGCCAGAACAGTACAGTAAAAATCAGAACACCAGCTGAACACAAAAAAATATGCTAGTAAAGTAGGAGATCACAGAGGTTTCTGGGGATATTTTCCAAATGAAATATTTTCATGCCCTCTATGAACCTGGCTCACCTCCCTGTTGCTGAACATGGAGACTGACTTTAGTGAAAAATGACTTATGTGATTTTGTGTTGATCCAAAAATCAGTGGCCTGGAGCTTTTCCTTAAAGATCACTTAAGTACCACAACAATGTTTTCATCTTTGCCATCAGTCTTGATTCTTCTCAGACAGATGGTAACATCTTTGAGGAAAATGTTCTTTGGGTAATAAGGAGAAGTGGAAATATCCTCTGTTATTAGTGACAGAATCACAGAATAATTTAGGCTGGAAAAGGACTTTAAGATCTTCAAGTACAAGTGTAAACCTAAGACTGCCAGGTATGCCTCTAAATCACATCCCTAAGAACCACATCTATGTCTTTGAAACACCCTCAGGAATGATAACTCCACTTCCCTGGGCAGCCACTCTCCCCTAAGCCTGTAATGTTGCGTGGGGTTGTTGTGACACAAGTGCAGAACCCGGCACTTAACCTTGTTAAATCTCATAGAGTTAGTACAGTTTCATTGTTAATGATAAATAGAGTATCTTATCCAATACTTTGGAACCAAAAGATGCTTTGTCTTTTGAGTTTGCATGCTTACCTAGGCACATCTTGATCGTGATACATTTATTTATTTTTCAATGAAGCAACAGAGCAATGAGAATAAGTATAATGCACAAGCATACTACTAAGGCAGAAGGAATGGTAGGTAGATGAAGCAAAGGACTAAGGGTTCAGGAAGCAAAACTTCTATCTTGCCACTCACTTCTCAGCTATGAGCAGATCACTTCTCTGTCTTTGCTGCTTCCTTTCACATCTCATTTGTCCCCAAGTCTGGATGTTCATTACAAAGTCAGCTGATGCTGGACTATGATGTAGTTGAAAACGTTTTGAATCCAGCACTTGTAGAGCAAATTGCATTTAGGCAAGGTATAATCAGGGATAACTCCATGTAAGCCCACAGTAATTACAGGTGAGCTTAACTCAGCCAGTTATTTTTAGTTTAATGAGTTATGGGCATAAAATGTGAAGTCATGCAATTTCCAGAGCACTGATTTATTAAAAAGAAAAAAAGTCAAAGTTCACTAAATGTCATAGCAGCTTATTGTTTTAATTATCAAGTGACAACACCCATCATTGATTCCATGCCTCTGTTCAAGTGCCCACATGGAAGTAACACAAAGCTTTGGAGTAGAATTGTAAGAAAACTATTTAAAGCTGCCAGACTTTGGGAGCTAAAGTAGCAAAGAAAATTCACTGCCTCTCAGCACAACTTGTTATACAATTAATTTGATCTAGAAACAGAGTATTTACAGGGTAATTTGCAATACATAAACTGTTAAGCACGAAATGGCACTCTAAGTCATTAAACACAATTCACCTTCATTACAGGCACAGTTGGGATCCAGAGATTTTGTGAGTGTGAGCAGAAAAAAGGTTGTTGTCAGGAAGATGACTTCTGTAGAATTTAATCAAGTCTAATACCAAGTGTAAGGAATCAAAATGATATTTGATCAACACCACTCACAAAATACTTCTCAACAAGACTCTGATATAAATGAAGCTTATCAATGCACTCAGGAATTCACCTTTAAAGTATAACTCTAGGAGCACAAAGCAGTTAATGTGATCACAGTCAAATAGCAATTAGGTTTCATCAGGACTGATATAATGGTATTTTCCTTCATGCAAGATAAACTGTTAGTTAAGGGACTATATCATTGTTTCACATGCTCTCTGGTTTTAATAAGCACACAGACTTGAAATAACCTGGTAGTGGCTGCTTTTTAGTGTGTTTTAATCAGCCTAAGTAGTAATTTCTAAACTGAAGTCTAAAGGCCACATACAGATTAAACTGTTTCAGTGAATGGTTTTAAAGATTCAAGTTCAGATATTCTTCCTCTGATTTATCCACCTATAAAAGCAAACAGCATTTTCCTGAGGATCTTGGACTCAATTAAATATAAATTGTCTTTCCTCTTGTGAAACCCAGGCTGAATTCTACCAACAGAAAGACTGGATGCAAGTATTAAACAGTACAGACTTTCCTATAATTTTGAGAAGACAAAGACCAATGGACAGGCTCATTCATTTGCACAGTTTCCAAGAACATTCACCCAAACTGGATAATTTCAACCCGTGTATGAGATTTCCCATCTGTATTCACTCTAAAGACCAAATTAAATGTCCTTACAATGCTGCTGTTTTGGACAAACAGAAACGACTCCAGTGCCAGTACTTATCCAGAAGGTAGCAGACCTGAGTGCTACTCATGTGGAAGACAAGAAGGAGCAGGGTAAGTGTTTCTGACTATAGGAAATCCTCAAAAACCAGGTCAAGTCAGCTTCCTTTAAGAACTCTAAAGACTTTCACTCTGAAGTGTAAAAGGTATAAGGAGAAAGTAGAGCTGTCTTTTCTTGATAGATCCCTCTTCTTATTTAGAGCAAATGTGATCTAGAGAACCTAGAGCAAACTTGAACTCAAGCATCATTACTGGACAAACATTATTTGCAAAAGGAGACAGACAACTACCAGCATTCTGAGGAAGTAAAAAGGAAGAGATAACTTATTATTTCCCAGCATCCAAATGAAATACAATTCTTATCTCCTGGACTTTAAGAAATAACAGTGAGTATTCAGATATCTTCCTTGTTTCCTTGGAATTGAAGTATAAAATACATCTTGAAAATACTGTTTCTTTTCATTTTATATCCTCTTTTACACAGTCATTCATGTCTAAGGTTTTCATTTATTGCATAATAAAATAATAGGATGATCCAAATTATTTTAGAATTCCATGTAAAGTAAAATCAAACACAGAGGACTAGAAGGGAGCTCAAGAGAGCACTTAGTCAAATGCTCTGCATGAAGGAAGAATCAAGAATACTTAAATCGCCGCTAATATATTTAAATTGTTCTTAAAATTGCTGCTTAAGGAGTTTACCAGAACGTTGCTATGTAAAACACTGCAATTTCTGAAGAGTCAGAATTCAGGTTGTGCAAATTTATTTTTGCCACCATCGCAGGGCAGTGAGCATAATTATTCCCCACATCAGTATATCTGCATAATGCTTGAAAGATCTGCATTTCTTCTAAGTCTTCTACTTTCTGTGATAATTAAGCAGTGTTCACTCAAGCTTTCTTCAGACGCTACACGTCCCAAACCTCTTATTGTTGCTGCTTCCTGTAAAAACATTATAAATGCATAGCATATATCCTTTGTAGAGTGTGGTGTCCCTAATTATATGGCAGCTAAAGCCACATCCATGCTCAGAGCAACATAGATGCCCCTTATTTCTGATCTGACACTTCTTCTAGTATACCCCAAAACAAAAGCTGCCTTTTTTTTCCACAACTACACTCTATTCCTTGCTTATAACTTAGAATATGATCCATTATAACTCCTATTATGTATTTGGAACTTTGTATGTGCTCTGGTTTTATCTGCACCTACTGATTTTAGACTCATTGACACCAAATAATTTCTCCAATTTATCAAAATGGGTTTGAATTGCACTTCAGTCTCTCAAAGTGCTTGCAGCCAAACCCTTGTGTTTTGGTGTCACCCACAAGTGTTGCAAATACAGTGCATATTTTGTTGCTCAAGATACTAGTGAAAACAATAAAAGAGCTAAGTGCAGAACAGGTCCCTGAGGAGATCCAGGAGAAATTCCCTAGTATTTGAAAGAATCTTTTAATGAGCTGCGCATTCCCATCACGGCCATCATATCAAGACTCTACCTTTCCAATACCCTTCAAGAAAGCAATACAAGGAAGTAACAGATTCTTTATGACAGATATATCCTATTGTGGTGGGTTGAAATTACCCCCAAAATAAAGTTGCCAGACTTGGTCAGATGAAGCAAATGAAGCTATATTTACAAGCACACTAAAATCTAGAAATATGGAATGCAACGAATATGTACAAAATATACCATATTTACATATACATACAATTTATAAACAACACGAGAACCCCCATGGACAAAACCAGGGACCTACCAACAGCCTCCCCCTCTCTGCTCCCTTCCCCTCAACCCAAAGAGAAAAGAGCAGAGAGTAGCTTGCCAGTACTTAGCTACAACAAGAAACAGCCAAATGCAACAGCTAAGCAAAAACACCAGCTAGTATCTGCTAAAGTGAAGAAACCAGAGAGACAGACATCTTCAGCAATGTGTCCCGAGTTTTAGTGCTTGGCCCACCACCAATGATTTTCAAATAACTGAATGATCGCTTAAGGAGCCATCTCACCATGCTGAGTATGTTGCATTTACATTTTAGTAACACAGAGTTACTGATTCATTTAACTGCGTCAGACAGTATCTGGATGTTTCAAGTTACATTTTTTGTGAAGATGACTATGCATTTCCATCTTAAATGCTATTTCTATCAAATAACTGCCAGCTTAAAGCCAGAAACACACCACAGTGAGAGATGAGTAATTTGCCATTGGAATGTGCTGCCCAGGGAGGTGGTGGAGTCACTGTCCCCTAGAGGTGTTCAAAAAAGGGTTAGACATGGCACTTGAAACCATGGTTTAGGTAGTCACGAGGTGTCGGGTATTTGGTAGTAGGTTGGACTTGATGATCTCTGAGGTCTTTTCCAACCTTGTTGATTCTATGATTCATACAACTATGTTAGCAATCAGATCAATGGGATTATTTAGACCTTATAATTATTTTCCCTTTTATATCCAATGGTAGTTTATTTATATACTACCAGTTCCCTACTCAGTCTATGGACAATTTTTCCAGGCATCTGCCTAAGACTACCACACCCATCTACAACTTTCCTTCAAATCACTTACCACAGTCCGACAAAGAAGAGAATTGGATTGGCTTAATGCAACTTCACATATCCACCTACATTTTAATCGCAGTACTGTCTGCCATGAAGTAAATAGTTCCTTGTTTAGAATATTTGTGGAGATTGAAGGGCCTGTTATTACTCATTCCTTCATTTTCCCACTTTTTAGTTTTGAAAGGGAGGTTCTGTTTTCATTCTTTACCAGTCTTCCACAAGTTTGAAACATTACTCAGAACGTACTAGAACTCAGTCTAGCTATTGCTGTAAAAGACAATAAAATGCTTCTATAAATACATTAGCAACCTAAGGAGGACTTTACTGGATGCAGGGGTGAAACAATGACTAAGGATAAGGAAAAGCCTGAGGTACTTAATGCTGCCTTTGTCACAGTCTTTAATAGCAGGACCAATCATGTGCTGCATAGCCTGCCCCTTAAACTGGAAGACAGGATGGAGGTCTGCATAGTTCAAGAGGAAGTGATGAGTGGCCTGCTGAACCACCTAGACGTACAGAACACATCTGGTTTATATGGCCATATGGGTTACAACTGCAAGTGCTGAAGAAGTTTGTGGATGTGCTTACTGAGCCACTTTTCATTATTTATCCACAGTTCTGGCTAACTGGGGAGGTGCCAGAGGGATGGAGATTGGTGAAAGTGATGCCCATCCACAAGAAGGCCCAGAGGAAGGATCCAAGGAACTACAGACATGTCAGTCTGACCTTAGTTCCAGGGAAGGTCATGGAACAAATCATCTTGAGTGTCATAACTCTGGGTAATCAGGCCTAGTCAGCATGGTCTCATGAAGGGCAGGTCCTTAATGAACCTGATCTCCTTCTATGACAAGGTCACCCTCACTTGGTGGATGAGGGAAAGCTGTGGATGTTTACCTAGATTTCAGTAAAGACTTTGATAATGTTCCCCACAGCAATCTCATGAAAGAGTTGGCTGCCCTAGTCCTGGACAGGAGGGCATTCAGCTGAACCAAACACTAGCTGGAGGGCCAGGTTCAGAGCATGGAGATGAATGGAGTTAAATCCAATTGATTCTCTATTTTAAAATATTTTTGTCCTCCACGCTTCCCCTCTCCCCGCTCTGGATGGCGGCGAGTATAGCAACCGACTGAACGTAGAGGTAAAAAGGGAGGGAAGTCTGTCATGCAACAATTGTAAAGAAAGTCTTTTGAAACAGCAAACTGGAAACTTCATTAAAACCTGAAAGAACAGGATTTCTTGCAGTATTCCCATGAAACTTTCCAGTCTTTCAGTTAAAGCAAAATTATTTTCATTTCTTCATGCTTTTTCTCCTGGACACATACCCTTCATAACTGAGAGTCTGGTCTGAATGTTAAAGTGTTTCTAAGTATCACAATGTCCTTTTATTTAAAAACAGCTGAAGTCTCAGAATTTGTCTGCCCAATAAATAGAGTACAAGTGTGAGTAAATAATGAGTGGACTATCTTGTACAAAGAGATTGCCATAAAGTGGAGGAGAAGGAAGAGGAAAGGTAGAGATGATGAGAGGATGGACTGATGCTCTCTGCCTTGTATGGAATGAAAAGAAAGAAAACCAACCACAAATGAAATTGATTCAACAATTTCTTCTTATACAGTAAAAAACATATGTTTAAATTCATGCCCATATGTAAAGCCTAGTGCTATCAATGAGCTCTTTTTTTCTGAAATGGTAGTCATATTACATACACAATATTTTTTCTAAAGGTTTTTAATTAGTGAAGCTTTTTCAAAGTAACCAGAAACTGTTAGCATTTGGTATTAACATTAACCATTATCATTTTCCACAGCCATGAATATGCAGAGTGTAAAGGTCTAATTCCTCACCTACTTAGATGGTAATTCCAGTCAAGTAACAGCTTGTTGTCCTAATCCAAATCAAGTCTGTGTAAGTATAAAGTGTGTCTGGCCACATATCCCCTGAAGTTATGAATGGCATGCCCCTGCTTCCAGCCCTGAGCTCCTGTGTGAGTTGCCATAAAATGACAATATGTCAAATTCCACAAACCTAGAAGGGGCTGTATTTCATAGAAAAAAGTAATACAAATATAATTCTCTAAGGAAAGTTGGGATCTTGAGAGTACAGACAGGCATCCAATGTCAGGAATTACTTCAAGGGCTAAAGTCATAGTATCACAGATATTGTAATCCTTTATAAGGTCTTCAGTGTCTACAACTTCAAAACCCCATAAATATTTCATGAAGTAAATTGTATAATCTGTCCAGCACTTACTAGAAATCAAATAAGTAACTAAGCTGCTCATTAATTCAGAGAGCAAAGACTGATAATAAAATCATTCTAAAAATAAGAGTCATTGTGAATGACTGCTTTTAACATTTTAATAAGCATCATTAACTTCATATGAAAGGTTTATAAACATTTACTTTGCAAGACTTCCCTGCTAGCAATAAGATAAATTTCATTACCTATTTGTATAGAGTTTTCTTTCTTAAATAGTGAACTAAGCTTAGGCCAAAATTCATTGTAAACTTTCAAGACTGCATGAAACACTGTAAATCTTCTCCTATTCCTAGGATCTAGTTCCAAAACATGCCATAAGATGGTCACTTACTTTTAGTGGAGCTCACTTTGCTTTGGATATTTTCCTTCGACTGCTGCATATCAGGCAAGACCTTCCTTCTCTCCTTATTTATTTGAATAAACCTATTAGCAGCCAATCATTAACTCCTAGGGGCTAAAATCAGTAAAGCAAAAATTACTACCATAGTTGTCAGCTGTGAGATCTCCTGATTGCTCTGCAGCTGAAGAGTCTGATCAAAATAGCTTATGGGAATTAATAAAAGGTATATGTTGCAGTTACATGGTACTTTCTTAGTTTATAATCTTTAAGTGTTAACTAATAAAACTTTTCAACACCCAGGTGAAGCAGGTAAAGACTATGAACACTTCATGAGAGGATAACTGAGGTATACTGAGTTGAAAAGTGCTTCCAAGGGAAAACTGTAAATTGTTGCCAGACCTGGGATTGAAGTTACTCAGGAAGTCATTTGGTCTGTCTACATAGCACTGCATTTCTGCAGCTAAACGTTTTAACCCTTTTTTTCCCTCTTTCTTTCCCCCCGCATGATGAACCTGAATTCCTCACTACTCTTTACTATTCTCCTCTTCTGCCCACATCCACCTCTGGGCAAATGCACTGTCCATGATAAGCAGAGGAATGTCATTGAGTATGCTTGGCATAGAAGTCTATATACCATATATCTAGTATTTCCTTATGAGTGTTATGGAAACAGGAGATTTCAAGGAACACTGAATGCATTGTGTTATGGACTGGACTGGAAATAATACAACTAAGTTTACTGTTACAGAATTTTTAATTAAGTAGTTGTATTTTTTTCTCTACAGTGTGATCTGTTGGTACTGGGAAAATATTTGTCCTCTAATCAAGATTAGACCAGGAGTGCATTTTTGTTGGTACTGAGGACATGATCCTTCAAGAGATTTTAGAAATACTGACAAAAGTCTTACAGCAGACAAATTAGTATTGAATTAAATTTACCTTTGTCAGTATCACTTATTTTGCTCACAACCCCCTGCATCAATTACACTGTCAAATCCACTTTTTAGAGTCAGGTTTCTAAGGAAAAAACAATGCAATTGTGCTACCAGCCTGTCTGCCAGTCCTGACCCTAATGGTCTTGAACCTGCCAGACAATTTTAACGACATCTGACAATGCCTTCAGGATAGAGGTCTCAAAAATCTTCCTCTCCAAGGAGTTTAATGAAAATTAGGAGCTGGTAGAAGAGAGAAAATGACCATATTAATTCTTTCTCTGAGGAAAAGACATGGAGAAAGGTGCCTTTCTTTATTCAGTTGGCAGCTGCTAGCTGGTGAGTTGCATGTGTGTGTGGACTGCCTCATCAGCAGAGCTTGCCAGTCAGCACAGGTATATGTACTTCAGACTTGTCACAGCAGAAAGCCAAAATGTAGAGAGAGCGCAGGGAAAGGGTGGGAGAGGTCACAGAACTGCAGGAAGCAAAGAAAGAATGTGTGATATTCCAATAGGGATGATTCTAGGAATATGAGATGGGGGAGTAAGGACAAGGATTAAGGAAATGAGGGGGAAAATCATAAGCATCTTGGGGAGAGGGGGAAGAAATGGGGTACTGGGTTTATGAGGGAGATCTACAGTTATTGTAGACAGAACCATTATGGGCTGGGTTACTGAGTAGAAGAGAGGTAGGTTAATTAATCCTGCTGCTTCTGGAATAATTTATTAAATTACAGGCAGCTTCTGTACTAGAAAGGTTGGCTGGCTAGTATATGCCTGGATAGCATATAGTGTAAGACAGGATTCACTCAGGAGTGGCTTTGAAATACGAGAAGCATTAAAGGACTTTTCTTATTTCTTCTTTTTTTTTTTTTTTCCCTGTGGTGGGCAAATAGGCAATGAGTCAGTTCAGCTAAGAGGAATGATTTAGTGATTGATCTAAGTGTCAGGTTTGAAATCACTGCTGTAGACTGCTTGAAACTACAAGGTCATTTCAGCCCTTCACTGTTCCAGGAAAGAAAAATTAAGTGCCATACAGGTACCATATCTGGTCCTTTGACTGAGAGCTTTAAAAATGAAGCCTTCTTTGTTCTACAAGGATTTCAAACAATTGGCGGTATCTGCTCGCATTTTCACACCCTTTAGCATTATCTAGCAATGCAGATGTGTATTTATCTACATCCAGCTGATAAAACACATTACAGACAGATAAAATTTATAGAGATACATACTACAGATCTATAATATATATAACAATATGTATGAGCACTTTTCACTGAAAAATGAGAGACACTGTTAATATCGGTGCTAAACACTAGTTCTGTACACTATGTGTGAATAGATATTTAGAGCACCGATAATTCTCCCCTGCCCCAATATATACATGAGCTTATCTTCTTCTCTTACCTCTTTACTAGTACTCAGAGTAACAGTACAATGTTCAAGTAAAATATTAGAATTAATTAATATGCACAGAGTTCTGTGTCACAATAACCATCTCAGAGATTCAGATGAAGTTGACATAATAACAGGGAGTTTTATGTGAAGTTCATCCAAACACACACATTTAAATTTTCATGAACTGCCATGCTCAGAGAGAATACCTTGACTGAAAACACCCAGACAGCATTTGTTCAACAGCTTTGTGCTGACTCTGCGTGTCAAGGTGAGCTTGCACACTGGCCGAACATGGAGTCTAAACAAGTCTCTTATTACTGAAGGTTATCTCATCACTGGCTCTTCCTTCTTCTTGTCTGTACGGTACAGGAAGCACAATGTGGTCCTCCCCTGTGTCTGCGGCTACAACGTACTGCAGAAAGTGTACCTGCACTATGGTACTAAAAATAACCACTGACCTCCAAAACTGTTTGTGCATCAACATTCCATCCCAGCAGTATGTGCACTGTTACCAGGTACTGATTTTCAGAGAGAGAGGAAAAAAATAATAATTCAAATTCAAGCATTTCACACTGGAAACTAATGAAAAAAGAAATAACTCAAAGTGAAAAACTTAATTTCATGCCACTTTTAAAATAAACTTAAGAGAGTAAAACAAGTAATAGCTACTTGTGTTTTTTCTGTACACTACCTTGACAAGACATCAAAGCAAGTCAGTGAAGCATGTTTCTCCAATATTGAGAATGTAGCTATAATAACTGTTACATTAGCCAACACAAATTGAGAAAGCCTCCAAATCTGTGACTTGTCTCCACATGTCAAAAGGGGCATCTGGCTGGGTGATTTGCTGAGAATGAAAAGTACAGATTAGTGTTGGGGAAGGGCTGCAAGTAAATCGTGAACAAATGACACAGATATCTGAGTGTAGAAGATGTCCAGTTTAAGTTCAGTCTAATCTTTCCTCTTGTGCCTTCTTTGTTAGAATGTGTCCCTGCAGATAGGGGTGGAGGAAAAAAGTATAAAAGAAAGGAACAATCAGGTACTTCTGAAAGTAATTTAAATTGCAATCTGCAGTGGGATTGCTTGCATCATTACAGCATCAGGCTTTCAATGGAGGTAAGGGCTGGCTTTTTTCTTGTAAGTTCTGTACACTGTATGAAGGCATTGCTTCTGACAGAGAGATAAACTGACAGAGACAGACCAGTTGAGCAAGGCACGAAGAAGACAGGGAATGTGCAAATTCCCCCCAAACAGCCCTACAGGAAACTTGCACTGCTCCAGCTCTTCTAACCCAAAGGTTTATTTAACTAGCCTGAGCTTCCCAGCTCTCCCTCCAATGGGATGGGTAATAAATACCTTGTGAGAACTTGCACATGAAGATTTAATCTTGAACAGCTTATATACTTCAAGGTAATGCCAGTTTATCCATAGTTTGCTTATATCCTACAACACATTAGAATTGTCTCTGATTTTCAAAACTCATAGTGAACTATGTCTACATCTCCCTTCCAACTTTTTGTCACTTCAAGACCACATGTTAATGTTGACCTACAATTTTTTTGCCTTTATAAGGCTCTTATGTTTACTGACTATTGCTTGCTTTCATCCTGTTTTTTCCACTTACCTGCCAAACACCTTCTCACCTTCCTAAACCAGGCCACTGGGCTAGTTCTTATGTAAAACTTTCCTGTTTGCTTCAATAATGACTAACTGACTGACACTATAAGCCTTTCCTTTTCCATTAGAATTATCTTGCAAAAATCATGCTTGCTTGCAGTTTTTAATCTTTGAAAAGGTAGTTTTCTTTGATTGTCCTCAGCTCAAGGATTCTTTTGATATGTTTCTCTACTTGCATGAAGTTATGCTTAGCTGCACCCAGCTCTACAGAAGTGGTTTATATGAATTCACTTACTCTATGAAGAAAACTCTGTCCCTTACAAACGGAGGGATAAAAGGCATAAAGCAAGGGAAACGTAGTAACATTCTGTATGGAATGTGAAATGTGAACACGCCTTGCAAAGAAAAGGAGTCTGGAGACTGCCAAGGAATAAGAACGTGTACAAAGGACAAAGAAGACAGATGCAGTTGGTTTCTTCAATAAAGAACACCTTCCATTTTACAAACATGGACTCTTCTATTTTGTAGGAGGGGGCAAAAAGGAAAATTGTGGAAAGGCTACCTTAAAGCATACAGCTCCCTGTCTCTGCATTCCCAGCATACACAATCTCTTCTGCTTTCATGTACTTTCATGTACCATCCTTGGAAGTTTATAAGGCCAGGCTAGATGTGGCTCTGGGCAACCTGATCTAGGGGAAATCATCCCTGTTCGTAGCAGGGGGTGGAACTAGATGATCCTTGAGGTTCCTTCCAACACGGACAATTCTGTGATTCTGTGTTCTTCACTCAAAACTGATATACAAATAAATATAAGCATTTCCTCATCTGGCTGGCTGTACCTTTTCACAGGCTTTTAGATATCAAACACCAAGACTTCAAAGTTTAGCTGTAGCCTAGCTTGTGCTATGTATTTATTCCCTGCAGCATGTGTAAGGGCAAATACTGAAATGCTTTTAAACTGAAAGAGACTTGGAAGAGATTAGAAACCCTTTGGTGATTTGTATGTATTCTTTCACTCCTTTGCTCCCACTCTAAGTGATCTTAAACATGCAACTAACTCTATTTAAAAGTGCTTCTATATTGTTCATCCCTGTTGTAATTCATTCTAGCTTTAAGCAAGAGTCTATTAAAAAAAACAACAACAAAAAGGAGGGTAAGGAATACACATCAAATCTTCAGCTGATATTTTGCTTAACTGAAGCTTTAGTTAGCCTGACAAGAGCCAGGGTAATTTACTACACAAGGAGATCTAGATAGAGAAGCTCACCATTCTCCATCTGAATGGTACTGAAATCCAGGTGTTTCTGGATGTGCTTTGATATGGGTAGGAAACTATTTTATATACATTGAAGATATATCATGACTTGAGCCAAAAGCATTCATAATGCTTTTGAGTTTAGATATGAAATCACTTTGTGGCCTCATTGAGTTAGATTTATTTCACTGCTGCCTCCCTTCCTGTATATTCAATCTCCTACTTTAAAATCAAGCCCATCTTACTGAAGGAGCAGATATATTCTGAAAATACCTAAAAAATATTTTAAAAAAAAGAGTAAAAAGGTCTCCCCTCCTCCTAAGGCAAGACAGTAAAACTTATTTTTCAGTCAGCTACGTTGGCTGTTTTTATAACATCCTGTGTGAATAATAAAGTCCATAACAACAGCAGCTTGTGTCTGTTTTAAGGAGAAAATGTAGCACAATTTAGCTACCAGTAGGTTAGTGGACATTTCTGTGCAGAGAAATAAGATAATGGAAAGTAGAAAAATTCAATGGAGTGATGCTTCTTTAATCATTTAGCTATGTACTGTTTCTCTATAGACTGATTGCCTTGATAATTTTCAACTTACATATATATATTATCTATATTATATATATATATAAAAAATAATTTGACATTTCTGAGACATTCATTATTTGACATGATCTTGTAAACCTACAGAATATGAGCTACTCCATCTTTCCTTAATCTGAAATACAGTGTTTCAAATGTTAAAGTGATCAAGTCAGAAGCTAAACACACAAAAATGTTTAAATTAGAAGACTAAAAAAGAGAAATATATAGATAGCTCAAAGGTACAAATAAATGTTTTCATCTGCTGAGTGAATATAAACAATAAACATATAGAATCTAGTATTCATTAAATGTGGGTTAATATAATAATTTGTAGAAAATACTTCAAAAAAAGGTAAAGAATGGTGACAATAAACATTTTCTTCATTAACTCACTTGATTAATTGAGAGCAAGTAATAACTCTTCAAATAAGCAAGCAAAAAGCAAATAGATTTAATACATTTAGTCACAGCAGCCACAATCTTGCCAGAGCAAGAAAATCAATGAAATGCCTGAATGTATGGAAGTCGTACAAAATGAGAAAAACCCCTATTTTTCTTTGATATTATAGCATAACTCACAAAGGTGAATATTCTGCTCAGAAAGTAGAATATTTTACAGGGTTTTTTTTTTAATTAATGAAGAACTTCCTGATCACAACAGGATCACATATTACAGTTTCCAGTTCACATTTTCCTGTTACCTCAGATCTGTTCCTGTATCCTTAATTTAAACAAGGAATATCATTAAGCTCTTCTTATACTATTACATTGTTCCAATTATTCTTTTAAAAATTAAATCCCACTAGAGCACATCTTAAAATAACCTCCTTAGTCAGCAGTACCCCAATATGATCTTGCAGGTTTCAATGGGCCTCCATAGGCTGGAAGTCACCATGGCATACCCTTGCTGTATCTTTTGAGGGGTCTGAGATACCTCAGTGCATCAGTAGAACCCTCCTTCTCTATTCCCTAGTCCTGGGGGAGTTTGAACACCATGTCTGGGCACAAGGAGCTGAACACATGGAGCAGGCAGGGGAGGCATAGCACTTCCCCAGTGTGTCTGTGGTCACAGATCCCAGCAGGGGTGAAGACTTGCCCCTGCCTTCCTACCTGCTCCCTTTTACTCTTGATGTGACCACTGCAGAACTTGTCCTTTCACTGCACCTACATTGTCCTGATCTTTTCTGGCAGATTTGTGTCCTTAGTTTTTAATCAGTGAATCAGCAAATTCAATATTCTCAGTGGAAGCACTAAACATTTAACACAGAGTAACCTTCACTGATCTTTGCTCAGTATAATTTTCAAATAGGTTTTAAGAAACTTTCATTATTCCAATCTTAAAATTGTGGGTTTATATTATTTATTTATTTATTTATTTATTTATATCTCAAAACTCCTTCTGTTCTCAAACTAGTTAATGTTAAAAATAGATGAATTAGGAAAAGCTCAGTGAGCTGTGCTCTGTAGCTTTCAGCTGCAAACCAATGAGGTTCCAACTGAGTTCAGGGGAAATTGCACTTGCCAGGCTACTTGTCCCCTGGTAGCCAGTTGCCTTCACAATATAGCTAAGAACAGACTGCTCTTTGGAGAAGTTTTAATTTTAGAACATGTCCAAGATTTTGAAATAATTTATGGTTTTCTTCTTATTAAATTTTTGTGCTTAAAAACTGCAGCCTTTTCCTTCCACCACAGGTTCAAAATTGCTGTATCCCTCACCATGCCTGCAAGATCCTAAAGGCTCCCTCCCTAGCATAGCTTGAGGCTCTTGCTGTCTATATAGTTGACTGAAGTCAACTTGAGGTTATATGATTCCCATTTTTTCAGTAACTGTATTTATCTGGAAAACAACAAAGATTTTTATTTTGTATCTTCTAGTCTCTGCTGCCATTGATTTGTCAGTAGAATAGAATGGAAAATGCTATCAGGCTCCAGCAGCTGAACTGCAGTGGTGATGAAAGGTTGCCCTGCTTTTACTCTTTATTGCACCACTCACCATCTTTTCAAATGATGATTTGTCTGTACTATCATTTTTACCAGCTGTGGTACCAAACACAAGAAAACTTTTCTCAGATCATAGCTCAAGTGGAGGAAAAAAGTAATCCTTTTGTTTCCATCAAGGAGTTTCCATACTAAAATTAACTGAGAAGGAAAATATTCCTAATCTTATTTCCATGGAATCTCTTGCCACAGAGTAGAATAGAATAGAATAGAATAGAATAGAATAGAATAGAATAGAATAGAATAGAATAGAATAGAATAAATTAACCAGGTTGGAAAAGACCTTTGAGATCATTGAGTCCAACATAATCAACTAAACCATGGCACCAAGCATCCTATCCATTCTCTTCCTAAACACCTCCAGTGATGACGACTCCACCACCTCCCTGGGCATATCACTCTTTCTGTGAAGAACTTCTTCCTAACATCCAGCCTGAAACTCCCCTGGCACAGCTTGAGACTGTGTCCTCTTGTTCTGGTGCTGGCTGCCTGGGAGAAGAGACCAATCCCCACCTGGCTACAACCTCCCTTCAGGTAGTTGTAGACAGCAATAAGGTCTCCCTGAGCCTCGTCTTCTCCAGGCTAAGCAGCCCCAGCTCCCTCAGCCTCGCCTTATAGGGCTTGTGCTCCAAACCCCTCACCAGCTTTGTTGCCCTTCTCTGGACACATTCCAGAAACTCAACATCTTTCCTAAACTGAGGGGCCCAGAACTGGACACAGTACTCAATGTGTGGCCTAACCAGTGCTGAGCACAGGGGCAGAATGACCTCCCTGTTGCTGCTGGCCACACTGCTCCTGATACAGGGCCAGGATGCCATTTGCCTTCTTGGCTTCCTGGACACACTGCTGTCTTATGTTCAGCCTACTATCAACCAGTACTCCCAGAACTTAAAATGTAAGTGATGGCCTAGGTTATGGTGGCTAAATTAAGAAAACTGAAAACAGGAAACAGAAAGTAACATTATAGAGAGAAACCTCCCACATATTTACCTTGCTTATATCAATATATTTTGTGCACAAACATTGGGACTACCCCTTAAAACTTGATCAATTTCAAAAATAAAAGAAGCTGACATGTTTTGAGGGGCTCAGTCATAGAACATATGTTTAACAGCAGCAAGAGAAAGAGTTGTAATATCATTCACAGTTGTTTTGTGTCCAGTTCTAGGCCCTTCAGTTTAAGAAGGACATCGAGACACTTGAACGTGTCCAGAGAAGGGCAACAAGGCTGGTGAGAGGCCTTGAGCACAAGCCCTGTGAGGAGAGGCTGAGGGAGCTGGGATTTTTTAGCCTGGAGAAGAGGAGGCTCAAGGGTGACCTCATTGTTCTCTATAACTACCTGAAAGGTGGTTGTAGCCAGGAAGAGGTTGGCCTCTTCTCTCTAGCAACCAGCACCAGAACAAGGGGACACAGTCTCAGGCTGCGCCAGGGGAAGTTTAGGCTTCAGGTGAGGAGAAAGTTCTTCACCAAGAGAGTGATTCGCCATTGGAATGGGCTGCCCGGGGAAGTGGTGGAGTCAGGTGGTGGTGCCATGGTCTAGTTGTGAGGTCTGTGGTGACAGGTTGGACTCGATGATCTTCAAGGTCTCTTCCAACCTTAGTGATACTGTGATACTGTGATACTGTGCAAGTAGTCCACATCCATAGGGATTGGTAATGGTCTCATTGCCTAGATCCCGAGCCAAAGTTGTTCTTTATGTCACTCTCCATCTCCTCCACATTGAAGCCTCTTACTGAGGAATCAAGGAATGTAATAAAGACATAAGCTTTGGATTCAATTTGTAGTCTAAAGTTGCTTCCAACTCTTAAAAAGTCTTTATTTCTTACTAGATTTATGGGCTTTTGGGGGAGGGTGGGAACATTGTGCTCAGTACAAAAAGGAGGAAAGATCATAGAATCATACAGGAGAAAACTATTTTTCAGTAGTGAAGTACTATGACAATAAGCTTGAAAGTGAAGTGTCCAAAGGAAAACAAAAAACAAAACAAACAAAAAAAAGAAGCATAAGGTTGGAAAAATAAATAAATCACTTCTTGAAGCTGCAGCAAAGCAAAAACAACATGAGCAACAGTTTGTCAAAGTAGCTTAAAGCAGGTTCAAAGTCCCCCAGTGAGTTTTCCCTTACAATGCTGATCCTTAAGAGCTTTCAGGCTGCAGCCAAAAGGAACAGGGGTTGTTACAATACAGAGAAATTTTTCACTCAGGCTACATAACAGGCTTGCTTTTCAGTTACAAGAGACTCACTTTTAACTAATAAAGATGGTAAAAAGTGCCACATACAGGTGTTAACAGAGCTCTCCATTTTGCTTCATTTGTTTGAAATTATAGGTCTGTTGCCTGAGGATTTACGTTGTAGAAATAAAAAGAGAGAGAAACGTGTGCTTAGGCTAACACAGACACAGGACTCAGTCTTGCCAGGATGAATTCATGGGAGTTTTTATTCAGGACAGCAGTCCCAGTGAATGCAATGGACTTGCTCACAGGAGGAAAGCTACTACAACACTGTCACTGTGATCAGACTCATAAAACAAGAGTCTCACATAAAATAGCTAATAGGATGTGTGTCAAGCAACAGATGATAATGGTTAATGAACACCATGTGAATTAGTAGGCCTGAGCAGAGGAAATGAGAGATTTCCCCCAGCTCTTCCATTGATGTCTAAGAGCAGTTCTGTGTAAAGAAATACTTCTTTAGGAAATACCTGACCGACTGGAATTCTTAAGAAAAAAGGGCAGATTTCCATTACTTTTTTTCTTGGACTAGAGGCAGTCTTGGTTTCTGCTGCCTTCACAGAATTCTTAAAATTGCTTTCCAGACATTCCCACGGTACTAACATCAGACCAATTTATTTATTTTTTGTTTCCTGAGCTGCTTGCAGTCTTATATTATATTTCAGTTCAGAGGGCACAGACCAATTAATCTAATTATCCTAGCCCAAACTCAGGACATACAGAAAAGCCTTCCTGTTTCAGACTAGGAGCAGACATAGGTCTTGTAGTAGATTCAGACAATATTTTCCAACTTCTAAAAAGTTTTCCTGATGCATTACAGATGTAAATGTTTAGGTTACAGACCTATACAATCCTATACATCCATTAGCCTATAGTGCAAATTCATGGGAAGTAGAGGTTTAGTTGTGCAGAAAATTCGATGTGACTATTTGTAATTAATTATCAAACAGAAGAATTGTCTATTGCCACAAGTGAAACTTCAAGTGTAATAATCATTATTTTCTTGTTTTATCAACATCACTGAGATGTGTCACTGCATGACCAGACATTTTGTGTAATTATGTAAGGGGAGAAAAAGCATGCTATTCCCAACTGCTTTGTATTGGATAAGAAAACTTATTTTGGTTGAGCAAGACTGCGCACAGTATTTATAACCTTAGCATACTTGTTAATAAAGAGATCCTGAGGGAATCCTAAGGCTTATGTAGCACATCTTGTATGTAAGTTCCATCTACCTTGGAATGCCATTACCTATATTAAGAGAAGTCTGAAATTTGTTGACTGTCTTCCATATTGATTCACAGTTTCACAGATTGCTTGGGGTTGGTAGGGACCCTCAAAGATCACCTTGTCCAACCCGCTGCAGTATGCATGGACACCTCCAACTAGATCAGGTCTCCCAGGGCTATACATATCATGTCTGAACTTAAACGTCTCCAAAGATGAGTTCTCAACCGTGTCCCTGGATACCAGATTAATCAAGCTCCATCGCTATTTCTAAGATGTCCAAGAAGTTCATACAGTATCCAAGCCTAAATCAGAAGTAATGTGGCTTTGCTCTTCAAAATGTTTTGATGGCCTTTTATACTTCACTAGATTAATACCTTGCAAATAATGTGAGACAATTTCTGTTAAAATATTCGTATCACAACTCTTCATAGAACTGAAATGATAAAGTCAACTGGTCTTTATGTTATTTTCAGAAGTTAGAGTAGATGTAAAATGTGTGTAGCAAAAATGACAGAATGCACTTTGTTTTAAAATCTGTCAAAAACCTAGTAACTGTCACAAAGAAAAGCTAAATCAAATATGGGGATCTTCAGTTCTCTGTTGCCAGCCTCTAGAAAACAGAAATGGAAAAGAATTGGAGTAATCCAATTGTAATTTTAGCCTGGAGAAGAAGAGGCTCAGGGGAGACCTTATTGCTCTCTACAACTACATGAAGGGAGGTTGTAGACAGGTGAGGGTTGGTCTCTTCTCCCAGGCAACCAGCACCAGAACAAGAGGACACAGTCTCAAGCTGCGTCAGGGGAGGTTTAGGCTGGAGGTGAGGAGAAAGTTATTCACAGAAAGAGTGATTGGCCATTGGAATGTGCTGCCCAGGGAGGTGGTAGAGTCACCATCTCTGGAGGTGTTCAAGAGGGGATTGAACATGAAACTTGAAGCCATGGCTCGCTTAGTCATGAGGTGTTGGGTGACAGGTTGGACTTGACGATCTCTGAGGTCTTTTCCAACCTTACTGATTCTACGATTCTATGATAATCCTGTAGAACAGTGACAATCAAACAAAACTATGTAGACCAGCAGTTGCATAACTGATTGTCAAAGCAGTTTTGAGGCTGCAACATTCAAGTACTTAACCCATGCTGGTTTCAGTCTATATTGTTATGCATAGTTCCTAATAGAGTTTGGCTTGTGTAATCCTGATGCTAGCCCAAGTACATGGTTGCTCAAATGTACTGCAGTTATTAATCTGATTTTTCTTCACTTTATTAAAAGGAGTTTCTGGCCCTTTCTTGATGTTTTCTACATTAGCTCCAGATATGGGCAGGGAAGATATCCAGCTGTCTTTGTAAAAGCAAACATTCAGAAGCATGCAAATTTGCTCTTTGCTGGATGAATCACTGCTTACTTATTCATTAGTTTCAAAAGAGAACATTTAATATGGAACAGGTTGTTGAAATACTTTTTCAAAGACAGTGTTTTATAAGAAAAGAAAGACTTTAATCTAAATGTATTTAATTTAGTGTGGATCCCTGCCCCAATTCTTGAACAGTAGTGGTCCCACTGCTCAGGAGGACCTCCTCATTTTTAGGATGTTGCTGCCAGATATAACCATCTGTTGTTGAACTGTTTGCCAACATAATTCCCAGGTGGATCTTAAAGGAATTTCTTCAGAAAGATTTATGCAATATGCTCCAAGGCTTTGGGAGCTGTTCCTTGATGTTGGCAAGGCTGGAATAAGCAAATCTTCAAATCTTCTTCTTGTAACTATTCTCATATTTCTACTAGATTCTAAAAACACAAAAATGATGCAATAGTGACATGACTGAACACAAAAGATTAGATCAAAATGTAGACACTTTCAATTGAAGGCTGAAACACTGCCTTTTTTTCATTTCCTTTTAAAAAACATTTTGCAATTCAGTTACAGCAACTGTTTTAATGTTTTGAAGATACTATGAAGATGACAAAACTTTGCTGTGGCCAAAATTGTGTGTTTTCTGTAAAATAAGGACTGCTGTTTTACTCTCATTTGCATATGATTTCCACTAAGTGGGAAGAAGAATCCTTTCAGAAATGTTTGTGGTTTGGAGTTTTTTTAATTGTTGCTATTTAGCAAAGATACTCAGTCTTGAATGTGAAAATATCTTTAGTGGAGAATGTTTAAAGTACTACAATTTATTTTCATGGACCACTATTGACACACAGGAATAAACCCAAATCTAACAAAAACTAAAACCTTTGTCTTTCCTTCAATTTCAACAGTACAAGGTTTGGGTCTCTGATGCACTGTGGGAGGTTTAGGCTGGATATTAGGAAGTATTTCTTCACTGAAAGGGTTAACAAACATTGAAATGGTCTGCCCAGGGCAGTAGTGAAAGTCAGCGTCCCTGAAGTGTGGACCTGGCACTTAGGGACATGGTTTAGTGTTGACACTTCAGTGCTAGATCGAGGGTTGAACTGGATGATCTTGAAGGTGTCTTCCAATAAGATATATTGTGTGATTCTGTGAAATGTCTCCAAATTTTTAAAA
Source organism: Picus viridis (assembly GCA_033816785.1). Classification (NCBI taxonomy): domain Eukaryota; kingdom Metazoa; phylum Chordata; class Aves; order Piciformes; family Picidae; genus Picus; species Picus viridis. The sequence continues at coordinate 27,226,855 of CM066586.1, forward strand.
GAAAAGGCAGACAGGAAGCATCTCTGCATCTTTACTATGCCAGAAAACCTATGCATTTTGAAACATAATTTTGTACTAGATTAAACCTGTTTGTCTGAAGTACCAAAATGCTCCTGGCTGCTACCCACATTGCCTTTCCGGAGCATGCTGGCTCAAAAACTAGGGGCTGGGCAGGGCGAGGGAAGAGGGGCTAGCAGGATTTACCACCATGTACTGCCTGGTGCTGTGCTGGTTCCCAGAGAGGCTGCAAGCCTAAATGTGGCATCTCACAGGGTGAGGCAGTGAGATCCAACATTAGGGTTACATGGGGCCAGGAAAATGGAAAGAATATTCATTTCCCCTCCCTGAAAGTGTTGAAGGCCAGACTGGGCAGGACCTTGAACTACTTGGTCGTGTGGAAGATGTTCTTGCCCATGGTGGGGGGGGAGGGGTTGGAACTAGAAGATTTTTAAGGTTCATTCCAACCCAAACCATTCTATGATTTCAGGAAGCTGGCAGTTTTGTATTTTATAATGCCCACATTAGGCTTCAAACAAATACTTGCATGTGTTCACAGAATCACAGAAATGTTCAGATTGGAAAAGACACTCAGGATCACCAGGTCCAACTGATAACCCTATTTTACAAGGTTCACCCTTAAAACATATCCCCAAGCACCACATCCAAATGACCTTTAAATACATCCAGGGTTGGTGACTCAACCACCTCCCTGGGCAGCCCATTCCAGTGCCTGACCACTCTTTCAGTGAAAATGTTTTTCCTAATGTCCAGTCTACAAGTTCTTAGAGTAGATGTAGTGCTTGGTCAAGGAGCAAGCATGAGCTTGTAGACTGTATTTCAGCAGTAGAAGCCTGATCAATTTATCCACTCACAGTGAAGAGAAAAAAATTCAGTCTATACCCACTTCTACTACAGCAACCAACTGAGAAAGAGCTGACTGAGTTGAGCAGACATTTTAGTAGATGGTTCACACTGTACAGAAGTTTTTCATGAAATGTCATTCAGCTGGGCTCACTCTGGGTATGGCTGCAATAGGAAAATGGGAAGCATACGTACTTCTGAAAGGCCAAGCAGCAAACTGTTGGCCTACCTCACCCAGCATTTTCCGCTGAAGCCCTGAACTTTCTAGTGAAGAGTTAAAATACAAGCACCTAATTTCTTCTGTTGAAAGTCAAGGGAAGTATCAGGTAGAAAGGTAGAGTATATAACTGAGGTCAATATTCCTCAAACTTAATTGGTAAGATCTCTGAAAACTTATTGCCAGAGCCAAGCCTAGTCAGAGAGCAGCAAATCACAGAACTACCTAAAATGCACCTGTAATTTTTACATTTACTCAACTGAAGGGACATCCCTATCTCTGGAAGGATTCAATGCTTGGAATTAAAACAGGAATGTGTCTGATTATACCTGTTTATAACAAGGAATATTATCACCATTATGAGTGGTTCAAGAGAGGCATATTAAAAAACAAATAAAAATTGTTGTCTTTTGCTGTCAGAAAAATTACATCCTCATATCATCTATCAGTCTTACAACAAACTGACATCCTTATACTGACCCTGAACTTCTCATATTCTCCCATACAAACAATAGAATGAACATAAATAATTTTGAAGAAAACCAAATACAGTAATTTCTAGGATTATACTTAGAGGACACAGTCAACATACTACAAATGTATACTTCTTTATTTTCTAATAACATCATATCCTGTATAGCAAGTACTGTTTCTTCTCCAAAGTCCGTATCTCCTATCAGGGGCAAGATAACTTTATGACCAGTTTTGCATGCAGTTTTCCCTCTGTGAGCTGAACTACTCTGAATTTATGTGGCTTTTATATGTTTTAAGCAAGCAGACCTTGCTTAAACATGAAATCTTTTACTTTGTTATAATTTTAAACTAATTAATTAGGCTTCTTAGATAAAAACACCTCACCAAAATATTTTCAATGGTGTTTCAGACAGAGGTGGTCTGTTCTTTAAAAGTGAGCCTAGAAAAGAACTAGATGTTACTTTTTTTGCAAGTAACTACTAAATATAGCAACCAACATCCTAGACCTTTGCATGTACAGATAGATGGAAAGTATTATTTGCTCTAACTGCTGCTTGCAGATAATTTCTTTAAGGCTTTACAACTCAATTATAAGGCAAATCTTTTTAATTAATTTTTAAATTATTTTTACAGCTGTTTAATTGGGATGGTCCCCACTCTGGTATTTATTTGTGATGTTTACACAGAAGGTTTTTAGGTTTGCAAAGGCAGACATTTGCTGGTTGCAGGGACCAGGTAGAGTGTTTGTGCAGCTGGTCATCAGGTAACCCTCTCAAACACTGCTGGAGATCACTGGAATTAAGTATGAGGATCAGAAATGGTGCTCTCCCTGGGACTATTTGCATTGCAGCACAAGCTCTGATGTTTGCTCTTTTTTTTTTTTTTTTTTTTTGATGTGAGGAGAATCATAACCCAACTTTGAAAAGATAAAAACTCTGAAGTGGCAATTAACTCTGTTCAATGAGTACACTTTAAGCAGAAGAAAAATAACTGTTTTATTGCTGAATGTAGCCAGTGAAAATCAGGATAGTTCATTAATAACATTTCAGCTTATGCTTGATCACATGCAGTCAAAAATACTAAGTTAGATGCCAAATATCTAGAGGCTTATAAAAGAAAAAAGAAAAGAATTAATTCTTAAGTAATGAATTTAAACCCTCTCTTTGCTACAATTTTGGAGACTTTAGGATTAAATTACATCATGCTCTGGTTAAGGCAGCTATGAACATAGGCTTAATTCTCAGCATAAAATTTGTCTTCTGTCCCCAGGAAGAGACACAGCATAAGTGGAATGAACAGTCAGCTCTGTCTGAAAAGTTGTACTATAAAACAAGGCTTGCTTGTGCTGGCAGAGATGGAAGCTGGCAGAGCCCTTCTGGAGGGCACTGCTCTAGTCCAAGTACCACTGGCTGTTGACAAAGGTCTCTAAAGCTGGCAGTTCTGCAAACCCATATGGAGCAATAACAAGAAGAGGTTTGAAGCTTATACCAAAGTGTTACAAAATATCTATTAAAAAAAACCCTATCAATTATTGAAGACATCTCAACAGGTCGAGCAGAGCTTATTCTGATAATGACCCATTACAGATCCAGGCGTTTGTGGATTTGAAACTGTAGTAAAACTCTTAAACCCATTTGTGTAAAATTTGACTCTCCCTTTCCCACTACCTATATTATGCACTTCCTGTGAGTATTTGCTTTAATTCTAGTCCATATGGATTGGAATTACTTCAAAAGCTAAGAAATACCTAATTTGAAAAGGACAAGTTCCACCAGTCCTGCCTTTAAAATTTACCAAATGTACCTTATATGTCATTTCAGAATTTCAGCTGAGGCTCTCTCTAAAGTTAATCAGCATTAGCAATTCTTCGTGAAAATCTGTGATGAAAGACTGTTGTGGTGGGTTTAGGACATGCCTTCAAAATTTAGTTACAGATTTCGAGCAGAAAAGTAGAAAAATATAAATAAATTTCTACTGGGTGTAAAAAGGAAAACAAAAGATTATTCTACACAAATTCATTGGGTAAATATCTGGAATAAGAGGAGCCATACCATAACAATTCTTCCCTTTTTCTCTTCTTCTGATCTCAGCTGGTTTTGCTTCACTTGGGAGAGATAACGTGCTTCTGGCTGACCTTGGCTAGGTCTAACTTCTCTGCTCCTTTCTCTTGTCCCTTTTGTACAGGGGTTAAGCGGGAGGCAGGGAGGGAGAAGCTAGTAGCTTCCCCTGGTCCTTGGCCAGGGGGATCCTTGTGCTGTCTGCTGATTGTAAATACCTGTATGATATTGTAAATATTGTATATTTTGTACATATTCATTACATTCCATTGTAGAGCGTAGTTCTTGCTTGCAAATACAGCTCCATTTGCTTCTAAGTGAGTTGGTCTGGTAAAGTGAATGTTGGGGGTGGAACTTCAACCCACCACAAATATCTAATAAAACAGGAAGACCAACTATACACATGCATTTGGAGGCAGAGGTATATAAGGCAAACAGATGCACACACATTTCACACTACACTATTTCTGGACATCCTTCTCTGAAATCTGAATTGCTACAATCACCCTGCAATGCTGCATTAAGTGCAAGACAGCAATTCTGCATAGGGAAATCTGGATTAGAACCGTTGTAGTTTGATAAGAAATATACTCTCTGGAACGTGTTTGTGCACATGTTTACACTCCCCCAAGTCAATGAAACAGCAGAGTGACCCTGTCTTAGAGAACTAAGTCAGTCACACCTCTCACCCTGAATAACCTAAGTGGTGAATGCTATTCGGTCTTAATTTCTGTCAGTCAGTCCCTTTTATTTTATAGTCACCTTCTGTGCCTTCATCCAGATACAGCTTCAAATAATGATTTCCACCAGGGATTTTTTTCCTTTCTCCTTTTCAATGCAGCTGGGCAAATCAATGGAGCTGGGGTTAGTGGCTGTTAAAAACAACCCCCCTTGTAGTATTCATACTAGTGGGTAATAGTAATTTACCAATTTGTTTTCATTGCCATAGAAACTATTTTAAGTACCACGGCAACAAACCTAAACAAACATAAATATTATCTTTCCTTCTAGTCCCAAAATTTTCACATTTAATGTTGTCCTAATAAACAGCTACAGTAGCAGCTCCCCAGCTATTGTTCACGAGGACATGCAACAGTAAATAGATTCTGTGTGCCTACTAGAATATGCAAGCAGTTGCAGTGCTTAATAAATAATATGTGATTATACATACATAATTGATTTTATTTAACAATATAGGTACATGTAACAGTAAGAAGCATATGTCAATGAAACACCATTTTAAGTGAGACAGATTTGGTGAACTTACTGGCACGGCTTATCAGTTTGTTTGACAGTCTGATAAACTAGACCTATTTTCTACATTCATAACACCTGTCAGAAGCATATTGTGTGATTAACTTATGATTGTAAGGAAATAGATGCCTTTTAAAATTATTATTCTAGTGGAAATTCATCTCAGAGCTCATGTAGGAACTCAGTTTTTTTCTTCTTGGTCTTTTTCACAATATTATATACTTAGTATTTAGCCACAGTTCAATTTTTGTTTGATAGTTTGATCATGTCAAATCCTAATTTTCTAATACAAATACATCCTATTTTAATCTGCAAACTGATCTTTCCAGTATATAAGTCCTAAAGACTTTGTGAGAAGATAGTGTCCTACCTCAGGAGGCTTTGCTTTACTATACAGTGACCGTCTGAGGACTGTCCACCCTGCATGACCAAGCCTTGGGCTACCCTTAGCAGCCAATCTGTTTCCAAGCAGCTCCAAGCGCCTGTGGGTGCTGCGTTGCCCTTCTCAGAAGACTTGGATCAGCACTGCCAACTTCTGGTAGTTGTCAGTGCATTAGGGATGTGGCTCATCACTCATGCATGTTTTGCTCAGGATTCTGACCAGACAACTTGCTTTTTAAATAAAGAAGAAGACTTCCCAAAATAATGATTATTTAGAAAAGCAGTTTGATGTAATAGTTCTCTCTCATGAATATTTTCCTTAGAGATCCAGTGAGTCTGTGTTCAAAAAGACAGGGATAGACCCTGTTTTATGAGGTTCCTGAAATATATCAACCATAAAACAGTAAAATTTGCCTCTAGAGTTGGGAGGATCTTGCCCTTTTGTAATGTTGCAGTCCACTATAATGCAGGATTGCTCAACACCTCAAAGCAAGCACAGACCTCAGTGTGCAACCTTGTTGATATGTGATGTCCTCCTATACAAATCTGTTGTCCAAGGTAAGAACTTTACTATTCTTTACCTTGATTTGATTTCAGGAGTAACCATAAACTTAATGCTATGAGTTTTCTTCCCTTGGCCTTTCGTATTCCATGACAGGTATAAAAATCATAGAATGAATTAAGTGTGCTCTCAGCAAGTTTGTGGATGACTTCAAGCTGTGTGGTCCAGCTGGCATGCTGGAAGGAAGGAATGTCATCCAGAGGGACTTGGACAGGCTTGAGAGGTGGGCCCAATCCAAATTCATGAAGTTCAACAAGGCCAAATGCAAGGTCCTGGTTGGGGTGATCCCAAGCACAAATATAGGCTTGGCAAGGAATAGCTCTGAGGAGACTTTGTAGCAGCCTTCAGCAGACCTGAAGGGGGCTACAAGAAAGTTCGGAAGGGACTTTTTACAAGGGCTTGTAGTGATAGGAGAAGAGGGAATGGATAGGACCTTAAAGAGAGTAGATTTGCATTAGGTATGAGGAAAAAATTCTCTACAGTAAGGGTGGTGAAAGACAGGCTACCCAGGAAGGTTGTGGATGCCCCCTCCCTGGAGGTGTTCAGGGCCAGGTTGAATGAGAGCAACCTGGTCTGATGGAAGGTGTCCCCCACAATGCGTTGGTGTCCCCCACAATGGCGTTGGAACTAGATGATCTTTAAGGTCCCTTCCAACTTAAACCAGTCTATGAATAGCTGAATATTTGGAACTGATCAGAACATATGGAGAGACCTTGTGGGCTCAGAACTATTTACTCTCACTGAGGAAAACAGTTCCTAACCTGCACAAAGGACAGAGCAGAAAAGGCTCACTGATGTATGTAAGCGAAGGCTCATGTCTGTAATGTTTCCAACAGGACAGCTGAAGCTACACAAACATATTTGCCCTTGACCCTAGGCTTGTTTGCAGGTCTAACACAAAAACTGTTCTTGGTTCTAGTCACCTGCTCCTTGGCTTTGGGCATGACCACAGCTTTGCATGACCTCATTTGATCTGGAACACGTTGAGTTGTAGACAAAAACAGTCTTAAAAAGAAAGGTTTTCTTCTTTATATTTAAATATCTTTTGCAATGTCTGGTTTGCCAAGTGTCAGCAGGGATACGCAGAAGAGCTGAACTTGTTGCCTCTCTTGCTTGAACCAGTTCAAAGCTTATGGAGGTGCAACGAAAAAAATTTTTCATGTGGCAAACTATTATTTTTGTGCAACATTAGCAAAAATTATTGTCTGATAGTCAATAGTAGGTGCTCTTAGACACAAAGAGAGGCAATGGCTATGAACTGAAACACATGAATTTGCTATCTAAATAAAAACCAAAACCAAACTCATAACCTGAAGAATAGGTTGACCAGAGAGGTTATAAAGTCTCCATCCTTGGAGATACTCAAAACCTGACTGGACACAGTCAAGGGCAACCTGCTTTATCTCAGTGACCCTGCTTGAACAGAGGAGTTTATTGAATGGTCTTGAAAGGTCCCTGTCAACCTCAGCCACTCTGGGATCCCAGTTGCAATGCTAGATACTGTGCAAAGGTAGATTAGGGAAGCAGTGATCAAGCTTGAGAGACCTTCTCTCTCTAATTTTCTGTGGTCAACAGCTAGCTAAAACCCCTGTTCTTTGGTGAGTCACAGTGTAGAAATTCTCAATCCTAGTCTCCATTTGTTGATAAAGCTAGGACTTCCAAGACATGTATTTGCACTGAAGAGTATATGAACACCTCAAAACAATTATTTTTCTTTCAAAAGGTGATTAACTTACCCTCCTGAAGACATGTAATGCCTCCTAAAGATATCTACTCTTTGCAGACATTTTCAGACTTAGAAGCTGGAAGTATGTCTGGAATGTTAAAATTTCTCAGCAGTGGATTCCATCCCAATAGGGATAGAATTGGAGGCTCTATTTTCTTTCCTTTGAAGCCTGAAGCACAGGCTATATGACTTGGATTGCATTTGGGAAACTTTCCCTTAGTTGGTCAGGATTTATTTTTTTTTTGGTTCATTATCATTTGACTTCATTGCTCTTTGTCAGCCAACACTTCAAGAAAGTTTTGACATCCAAGCCTGAAATAAAATTTAGCCTTTTCTCAAATCCAAGTTAATAGGTATGAAGACAAAACCCTAGATAGACCAAGAGACAGTGGATCTTCAAGTCACATACATTCATAACTTTTTTCTTTTTTTATATAGAAAAAAAAAAAAGAATTTTTAGGTGCCATAGCTAATGTTTCCAGACATTTGGTAGAAAAATGCATGTGTTTGGATTGTCTCTAATGAAAACAGTCCTATTTTTCTGAATTCTAGACTACACATGCTCGCTCAAGAGAGTGCTTTGAGGAGGATAGAGACAGAAAATAAACAACTTAACAAAATTCATTAAATTAAACCAGAAAATCTGACGTGTGCAGATGTTTGTTCTCAGATTTTGTTTTTCAGGCTCATAAAGAACAGAACTATTATTACAAAGGTGTTTAATTGTCCCTGTCTGCATCTTGGATGAAAGAAGAATCTGTTTTACAGAGTGGGACACTGCAAAGAATTAAAAATATTTGATTTGTTGTAGTAAATTAGAAGGAATCCACATTATACACAATTTAGCCATACAGGATTACTTTTTACTGGACTCTAATGTACAGTCACATCAGTTTAGTGCAGTTTCTTCTGGTGACTTTACTAGCACTAATTTGCTATTAAAACTACGAAACCAAAATTCCTGTCAGCTGATGCTAGCAGATAGCACTAAGTACAACACCTACTGTTTAATTTTGAAGATCCCTGATCAAATTCATGTTGTTTTGATTCAGTGAGAAGTGGAAAGTCCATTTCTTTGTGTGCAAGCACACAATGGATAGAAAACTGCCATTGGTAATCCTGCAACTCTTGGACAATCCCTCCAGATTCGCTTATTTTTCTTAATAGCCTGATAAACATATTAGAGCCAGCTTTGAGCAACATACCCCACCATTTAATACCTGTGTACTATCTTTTGCTCTTTCTAAATCTATCAGCCATTAATAATTTTACCTAAACACTGACAAATTATTAAACCTTCTCAAAAGTAAATGTGAAACTGAGATGAAATTTGCAAATTGTACTTCATAAATGCTAAGACACTTAAAAATTAATGTATTTTAAACAAAGAGAACCTGCAAATAAGTCAATTGAGATGCTTGAAATAAAATTGTGAGACCAATGCTCTAGTCTCCTTATAGACGTACAGGGAAATGAAAACATTCCCCTCAGTCACCACAGCAATTCCTAGGACTGAAATTTGCTCCAAACAGGAAATTTTTATGACAGTATTTGAAAGTATAATCTTTTGCTCTTGAAATTTTTAGCTTTAATATTTTTATTTTAGTCTCATATTTACTAAAGTTCACCAAAGGAGGGTAGCTTTTCCTTTATACCATTATTATCATTAGCCATGTATTTCTATCCATTACCAGGAAATCAGAACCCTGGGGAAACAAACGTGGATCCTGGAGAAAGAGAGAAGGAGCTGATTCCCAGCAGAAGGAGCTGCCTTCTGCCCTATGGCACTGGGGGTTCTGCTTTTCATGCTCCTCTCTTCTGGAGTCTCTTTTATTGCACAGTTTCTTTCTGTTGCTAGAGGAGGAATGGATACCATTGACAACATTCTTTCTTCCTTCATTCATCTGTTCCTTATGGCATCATTACAATATGATCTTTGTTCAAAATGTTTTGGTGGGGCTTTGCTGACACCAAGATACAATGCATTGTTTTGAATGGTGGCTTGTATTTTATGCACAAATATTAGTAGGAGAAGTTTTCCCTTTGTACCCACCACACTAATAAGAGATAAAAGAACCTTACTCTTGCTTACCCAGAACTGGATGTAAAAAAAGAACCCTGTTAGTTGGAACAGGATGCACTGAAGCATGTTTCTGCTGACAAGGTACAAGGTATTACAGTCTGACCCCTCATGGAAACATATTTCCACAGTAAATACACAAACTGTTTACAGTGGCAGTGATAAAGTGCTTCATGCTCTTGTCTCCTGCCTTCCAGCTTAGACCAGCAGCCAAGCAAAGAGCTGAGGCTCCTGGAAAATGTTATGGTCTGGAAAAGAATAATGACCATAGGCAACAAAGGTCCTCTTCAATAAAGTGAGTCAAAGGCTGTGTTGGAAAACGTTGTCCTTGTCAAGCTTGTATTTCTTGACAGTTAGGGAATCTGAGTTACTCGTATTTATTCCTGGTTATTACTGGATACATTCTAATGGGTGCTGCTAGAGAGAGACAGAGCGCATCAGCTACCTGAGGGCCAGATTCATTTTAAGAGGCATGATGACAGGCACAGAGCAAGAGCAAACTCTGCTTCAGAGATCTAGCCAGACAGGTCTGGAAATGAGAATGTTGAAGTAGAAAGAGTGAATTTTCTGAAGTGAACCAAACAGAGCCTTGCAAACAGTGACTCAGAAAATGGATAATGTATGCTCTGATAGCAGCTCTCTGCTGCTCTTCCAGCAGCCACAGATCTACATTTACATACCTGTTACTTGAATGAAGGCAAAAGTAATTTTCATAATTATGAGGCAAACCCTTCACTCAGCTAGCTGTCTCCTCTCATCTTGGCACAGTACCCCACTTATCACATGAACAAATATGAAAAAATGGAACAGTAGATATAGCTGAACATAGTTACACATATTGGAAACTTTCAGCTTTGCTTTTTTCTTGTATTTTGCATTGTTGCAACAATCCACATCCCTGCTGGGCTTTGATTGCAGCTTTAGCTAATTGCATTAGTGAAGACATTTTGTCGTACAGTGAATCAGAGTCTCAACCGATTGAAATGAATGCAGCTGCACTGACGTTAGTGGAGATTTGCCTGTTCTTATCAATTATTCACGATCTCCCTAAAAATGAAAATGCAAACTGCCATATCTGAAAACAAATCCATGGGCCCCCGATGGAATGTACCCACGAGTGCTGAAGTAGTTATTTTATTGCTAACTCAATCTCCATCATTTTTGAAAGGCCGTGGAGAACAGGGGAGGTGCCTGAGGACTGGAGGAGTGTCACTCCAACCTTAAAGGGCACAGAGGACAAGACAGGAAACTATAGGCCTGTCAGCTTCACCTCTGTCACTGGAAATGTGATGGAACAACTCATTCTGGAAGTAACTTCTAAGCACATGGGGGAAAAGATTGTCAGGAATTGCCAGCATAGATTCATGAAGAAAAAAATCACACTAGGCCAATCTGATAGCCTTCTATGATGGCATGACCAGCTGGGTAGATGAAGGGAGAGCAGTGGATGCTGTCTACCTTGACTTCAACAAGGCATTTGACACTGTCTCCCATAGCATCCTCATAGGTAAGATTAGGAAGTGTGGGTTAGATTAGTGGACAGTGAGGTGGACTGAGAACTGCAGACTTCCAAAACCTGCCTGGACGGGTTCTTATGCAACCTGATCTGGATGAACCTGCTTTAGCAGGGAGGTTGGACTAGATGATCTTGTAGAGGTCCCTTCCAACCCCTACCTTTCTGTGATTCTAAAGAAAAGGGATATGCCCTTTAGTAGCTCTTTCTGATTTATTTCCTTGAACACATTGAGAACTATGCACTCTAGAAAGCACAAAGAAAGGGTGCTGGCTAACAAAGAAATTAGCTGTGTCTTCAACACATTCTTTCCTCTGAAATGAATACACTCTTCTGCCACTGAGAAAAAACATATTTATGAGAGTGCTATTCTTTTTAATAGTGATTTTGCTGATTTTTCCAGCATAAATGTAGATGATTTTGAACAGTGCATTTGTCAATTACCTCACTGTGAAACTCTAACAGAATTATTAATGTAAGCACCAGCCATATTAGGCAACAATTGCAAAATCACTGCCTGAATATTGCCTTAGGTTCCAGCTCCAAATCTCATCCTTCGACTCTGTTAGAAGTTTCCATGCTGCATGCAGGTATGGCAAATATTCTCTTCAATAAGCACTGAAGATAAAGCATTTAAATTAGATTCTTCCAGCTTTCCAATGCACTTCTTAGCACGAACTCTAAAGACTGCTTGATGAAATTTCTGATGTTTTCTCACTTGGTTGTGTGGTTGGTTTTAATTTTTTTTTGTTTGTCTTTGTTTACTGAAAAGAACAGAAATGGCAAAGAAAAAAAAAATTCCTCCACAGGTTTTCCCAAAACAGTTTTGTTTTATAGCAAACAGAAATGGAAGTGCAGCTGCTCAAAATAGATTGAAAGAGAAAAAAAAAAGGCAAGTGGAGCATTGTTGCCTTTTCTTTCTCCCACTCAAACTTTCCTTTTAGCCACTGCTCTAACCATTTTACTGCTCTTCTAATAATTATATTGTTTCTACGTGGTCAAAAGGTGAAAAAAACATTCAGTGTTTGGAAGGTGTATTGCTCTGTAGTAGTAAAATCAGTAGTAAAATCAGAGACCATCTGGCCTATTTATCTGCTCATGGGGAAGCAACAGTCCCCAAGCCAGTTGGAGCTGTTTGCCAATGGTAGTCCCCAAAGCTGAAATTAATGACCAGACATTAGTGGAAGCTCTGCATCACCACTTCCATTTCACACACCCTACTACTTTTTGTCCCAGTTTCAGTTGCTTTTGGTCGCATAGAACATGGAAAAACTGACCATAGATATTCTTTGAGCCCTCTTTCTTAGAATAAGCTGATTTTGCACAGTAGTAGGGAGTTGATGGAGTGTGGCCACGCAACGTCTGTGACAGTAAGTCCAATCCAAATCTCATAAATATGCTTACTACTTTGAGAGACACATGTTTGAGAAGATGATCAAAACTTGAACACTGTATACTCTCAATTTCTATCTGTACTAACATTTTTTTCAGTTTTTCAGTACAGAATAAGTGCCCTAAATCTAGGGCCTCCTGTTTCTTTATACTTCTATGTATGGCTTGGTTTGGTTTGGTTTTGTTGTTGCCTTATTTATTCTGTCATCTTGTGCAGAGCTAGGAAAACCCAGAGCATTTCAGCATATGTAGTCACTACACGCTGGCTCAGTGACACATACTTGATAACATTGCCTCTTGAAGGAATATTACAACACTTTGTGCATGCACTTGGCATGCAGCACAAGCTGTTGAGATAGGGAAACTGAAGTGGTTCTTGAATGTACCTGATGCTAGACTCAAAATTCTCAAATCTGCCGGTCTTTGGGTAACAGGATGGTAATCATTGCCCAATCTACCAGAGGGCTGCAACTACCACATGTACAGTTATGGGAAATCTTCATGGCACAGACAGAACTGGAAGCTGAATGGTCTTGCCTTGCCCAGTGAGCCTCAACTACCACTTGACATCTAGGTAAATGCTGAAGAAAACTAGACTACTAGACAGGGACTACATATTTACACTACATATGTTTTCCATATTATTTTGTGTACAAATCATAGGCTCCAAATATCTGGTAATATTAAATTTGACTTCTGCGTACCTTTTTTCCCTTATATAATTGAGCTGGGATAAGAGACATTCACTTGTCTCCTAGTTCACAGAACCAATTATTTCATCCAGCTACCAGGTTGGCCAAGCACACTTTGCCTTTGGTAGATCTACTCTCTCTGTTCTAAATCATCATTTTGTCCTAGACCAAACTGAAAATGGAAAATACAAAGTAGTATATTGATGACAGATTACAGCCCACACAGATTTCTGAGGCCTGTACATAATTATTATGGTGACAAGAGTAAAGATGACAAATGCAAGATGTTAAATCACAACAGTCCTAGAATCCGTTGACTTCACCCAACATACTCAAATCCCAGGAAACTGTCAGTATGCATGGCCTTTCTGTACAAGTAGAATAATACAGATGACCACATATTTCCTATAGCAGCCACTGTTTGAGTAATACATTCCCAGTCTCAGAAATTCCATCCTAATATGAACCAGACCCTATCAGTAACTGCCAGTAGAAACCCCACCTCCTCTCCACTTCAATTACTTCTGAATGCCCACCAGTTTACCTGAAGGTACAAGAGGTACAACTCTCTCCCCCCACTTGGTAGTGCTTATGCAAGAAAAAACATGAGATGCTAGCAGTTACACGATTTTAACAGGGAAAATGCATTAGCAACTCTAAAGTAGCTTCTCTGTGTCCAAGTCTTGACTTTAGTCCTTTCTCACTGTTTATACTTTCCTTTGCTCAGGCATACTTTTTAGATTAGGAGAGAAATTTCAGAAGCTAGTCAGGAGTTCCACAAAATGGAGAAAAAAATATCTACATATCAAGTTGGAGCACCCTTTTAAAGAATGTATTATAGCTGGTACATTCTTAAAAACATTAAAGCTGGTGGTTGTGCTTACTTAAGGACTGATCTAAAGCTCTTTAGAAGCAATTGGAATAATTCCATCAACAGGCATTGGTCTAAGCCCTTCCAAATTCAAGCAGTGACTTCTATGTATCACAAGATTTAGACAAACCCCAGGATTTAGGTATACTCCAACTGCTATACTGAAGTTACAGAAATGTGTGCAAAACCTTCATCTGGCTAAAACATTCCCTGTGTAGAATGTAAGTCTACAATGTTGTAGGTGAATGGTTTTCCCCTCATCTTATCCCCTACTCCAGGAAAAAAGCTGTTCCCTGTGAAATGTGAGGTTTTTTCTGTACATGTTCAAAAGTTCTTGAAAGTATTTTCCTCTCTTATTGGAATGATTCCTCTCTATACTTGGTCAAAGGGGCTCTGTTCTAAAGAGACTTCAGTTCTGGGAAAAAAAAATCAGCATGTTGAGCTGGAAAAGTGGTGGGCAGCAAAATTTTTGGTGGGGGTGAGGGGAATAAAATCACAGTTAGCTATATAAGGGGAACTCGTCAAAAAGTGGTTTCCAAATCTCAGGACATATGCCTGTTCTAGCATTTGGGTTTTGAAAAATTTGAGTTGACAGCAAGATGTTTTCAAAGGTAGTTTCTGTAGAAAATAACTTCTTGGGACCCTGCAGCTGTGCTGACTGACTCAATTCCTCTAGGCTTTCGATTCTCATAACTGACAGACTAGACAGAGCCCATCCTCTGCCAGGTCAGCCTTGAAATCAAAGACAATGCACAACTCTTTCCACGTTTTCAAGTTTTCACCCATGCTATGCAGTGAGAAGCTGCACAGTGGTGGAGTCAGGGCTCTGGCTACCTACGTCAGCCACGAGACACTGTGCCATGCAGCTGAACCTGCTGGTGCTGCCATGGCAGCTTCCCACTTGGGACAGAACTCAGAGGTTCTGCCATAGCAACCTCAGAGACAAATGTTGCAGGCTTATACCCAGTTTCGAAGCAAGACTCCAAAAACTTAGGATAGCCAGTTTTCCAAAGGTAAGCACCAAGAGCTTTCAAGATTGTTGTAACTAAATTTTAAAGACATATACTAAAGCCACCACACTGGCTCTGGGGTAAATTGAATGGGATGTCACAGCTTCTGTGGTCCTAGCTTCAGGAAGGTCTCATCAGACTCACAAACAATAGGCAACCTTTGCAAATACGAGAAGTGTTTTGGTTTCCACAGTCTTTTCACATAGGCCCACCGCTCAAGCCTGTCCAAGTAACCTCTGGATGGCATTCCTTCCCTCCAGAGTGTCAACTGGACCACACAGCTTGATGTCATCCACAAACTTGCTGAGGGTGCATACAATCCCACTGTCCCTATCACTGACAAAGATGCTAAACAACACTAGCCGCAGTACTGACCCTTGAAGGACACCACGTGTCACTGGTCTCCATTTGGACATTGAGCACGACTCTGAGTGTGGCCATCCAGCCAATTCCTTATCCATCAAGTGTTCTACCCCTCAAGTCCATGCTCGTCCAGTTTGGTGACCAGGATGTCATTGTGGACAGTATCAATTGCTTTAGACAAGTCCAGGTACATGACATCAGTGGCTCTTCCCTTATCCACTGATGCCGTAACTCCATCACAGGAAGTCACCAAGTTCATCAGGCATCACCCTTGTCAGCTGATGGATCACTAGCAAAAACCACAAGCAATTTAAGGGCTTCTTCATCATTTTTACTACTACTTTATTCCAAAATGTTCTTAAAAATGTCTCTGAAAGCCAGTTAATAAATATGCCACTAGATCCTATCTCCACTTAACACAAACAAGTGTATGACAGTACACACGTGTATTAGTTGCAAAGCCACAGAGCAGGGCATAGGAAATTATACATTAATTAATTGCTTTTCCAGGGAAAGATTAGAAAATTAAGTCAGAAGGAAAGTTCTCAGTACTAAGAAAATATTTAGAGGGGGAAAAATATTAGATTGAAAATGTAATGATTTCTTCTGAGACATTCTTTGGTCCTGTGTAAAACTTTTGGTATATATTGTAAATAATTATTCAGAAGTATAGAAATGTGTTCAGTTTCTCAAAATTTAATCTCTGGTGCTTGTTCCTTATTTCCAGTTCACATCAAAAAGCATTACGAATTTCACAACAGGTGGATCCCTAAGTTCTGTCTCATGATGATATTCAATTCCTAGAATAAATCTAAGTATAAAATTTCTACAGATTATACAAGCTTTAATGAAGTTGTTGTAGTGCATTTTCAAACAAGTCTTTTCTGTTAATTACTATCTCTCTTTTTCAGAATTGCATAAAACAAACCCCATAATGTAGTCACAGCCATTCAGTCTCTACAGCTCTGGGAAGAGTGTAGAGAAGATACACTCTATACTCCAGCGCTGAAGCTGACCACATTCCCCACATATGGCATTATTCAGAGTAGTTTACAAGCTGAAGTCTTCCAAGAATCAGTGTTAAAGCAAACTACTGGATGCCTCCTAACAAGTATGCAGTTGAGGATTTATAGAAATGGATCTCTGATATGATTCAATCTTTTTTTGTGTGTTTGTTTTGTTTTTAGTATAAAGGACCTAGAGGATCTGATCAATTGTCTTTCCACTGCAAAGATAAAATTAATTGGCAGATATTCATCCAAAGCTAAACACTCAATAAGTTTACACTTTTGCTAATTCTGACCAGATATGTTAATATTCCCTTGTTATCACTGGTTTGAAACCTTTAGGAGGGATATATTTGTTCCATCTCTGTCTTTCATTAGCCATTGAACTATTCAAACTCAACTAGTGGTGCAAATGAATGATTTGACAAAGAGGTACACGGTGTATACAGCTGTCCACAGAAAGCTAGATTGAAATTCAGCTTTGTCATGCAGAATACCATGCACTCAGTCTCCAGCTACAAAAAAAATTAGAGAAGAGTCTGAATATAAGTCCTGATGTGCTTCAATTTAGGAACAGTATACTTCTATTGAATACATAGTATTTGTCCTGGCATCTGAAAACTGCAGCTTACTCTGATGTATGTACAATCTTAAAGGATGGCCAGTCTAGACTAGACAGGTCTGTTCATTTCTTTAAATAAACAAAGAAGGGGAAAAAATAGATTGGCTTCAGAGGAATGGAGCCATGATATACAGTCATCTACAGAAAGTTAGTGAACCTTGTAAATGCTTGTTCACTAAGAAGATGGACATTAAAAATGGAATCATATAGACAAAATGAAATAAAAAAGCTTTTACTTTTAATGGAATACCCTTTGGCCAATTATACAAGTGAGGTCAGTACGTAATGGGATAATACCCTAGGTACACAGGAAAGAATTTTTTTTTTTACCATCAGGAGCTACATACTTCAATTTAACACAATTGAATGAATGCTAAAAGTCTAATTCTGACCTTCTTAGGGTGGAGCCACTATTGACTTCATCCTACATATTTTGGCTTGTAGAATGTTTCTTTTTCTTTACAGAGACCTGGTTTTGCTGTGGTATTTATATATGCATTGCCTGAGCGACATACTGCAGGTGCTACTATAGTGTTAAACATGGATTATGGAACTACACTGGGATCCTCATTTCTGCTGCTGCAGGTTACTCAGACATTTTCCTCTTGCATATGCCAGTCTTTCTTTTTGTTGTTTTGGGTTGGGGTTTTTTTTGGTTGGTTGGTACCTCCCACCCCCCCGCCCTCTATTCACACAGCAACTAGTATTCAGTTCCAATATCTCATTCAGTGGTAAAACTTGGGAAGTCTCCTTCCACAAAGAAAAAATCTGGATATTCTCCAGGAAATACATTATCCTCTTTTCTGCTGATCAATAATTCTCATCAGTACTGGTACAACTCATTGTTGCACTGTTTAGCATCTCTGGAAAGATGTGTCTAAACCTTTCTGTTAATATGTCATAGGAAAGATCTGTATATATGATTTTTTGCTTTCTTCATTTTGTGAATTTAGAATGAATTGGTTTGAGGTTGAAATATTTCAGATCCACTGCAGTTCACATTTTTTTGACCTTAAAAAAATGAAATATTGTTTCCAGTTTACATCCCTTCGAAGAGTGAAAGGGGAACCTCATTAAGTTTACAAAGCTTAATGTCCTTGCTTTAAAGAACTGAAATAGTTCAGTGTGATTTCTGACAAGTACTTTACAAAGATGTGTTAATTACTTGATCTAAGTTTACCTTTGGTTTATCTTCATTTTATGCAGACTTTAGCACATTCATTTCATGCTGTCTCCTTAAAAATGGGTATTAGAGCACCAGTTGATGTTTGAACCAATTCAAGTCAACTAGATGGTGAGCACATACCTCAGTAACATAGCACTGTCCAGTATAATCTCTATGAAGGAAAGACAGACCCAGTGACAAAGGATGAGGAAGAAAGAAAACAACCTATCCAATGTTGGAGATCTCTTTTAGAGTAATTGTTAATATGAGTCTGCAATAATTGTCCAAGGAGAATTTTCTGCTGAGCATGAATCTTGTTGATTTTCAGTAAGATCTATTTGTACAGCTTCCTGGGATGTTTCAAAAATTATTCATCTCAATGAGAATAAAAAAATCTTTGTACATTTTCTGTTAATCCACACAGCAATCTATGAGTTTGCTTAAAAGGGTACTGGGCATAATGGAAATTTACAAAGATCATTCTTGTACTCCCAGTGTCCAGACGTTACAGTACCACAGAAGGCAAGTGGCCATGTCAGCAGGCTTTTGAGTATTAGTCTCCCTCAGAGAAAAATTATTGCACTGCAGGACACTAGAGACAGCTGTGAATGCTTTCCTTCATATGAGGTAAGGACAACTGAGGAAAATGGATGAGATTTTTCTTAATTTCTGTTGAAGCCCATACACAAAGAAAACATTTCATTTCTGAACAGGGTATGAAGCAACCTGTCTAAAATAAACAAATCTGGCTTAAAAAAAAAAAAAAATAGGTATGAGATGGCAGAATTGCTGCTAGCATCTATAAGAAATTATTCCATAGAGTAGGGTAAGGTACATTTGAAATGACAAGACAAGATAAATATAGCTGTGTGTTACCAACTTCCACTGACTCACAGAATATCAAATCTAAGAGCAATGTTTTCTTCTGCTGCAGTTGGTCTAAACCAAGCTTTTCTATGACTAAATATTTAGAGGAAAGGGATGGAAAAAGGTGTAATTCTATTCATGAATAACTCACTTGTTTTTCAACCTTGGTGATCTCAATTAAAATTCCTGCCTCCTGAATGAGTTAATTATTTTAACTTTCATGACCAGCAAACCCAACATGCGGCTTAACATTTCTATGGCACGGAACATGTTTTTCAGGGTTAATGGTAAATGCACACAAAAATAACTTTCCCTTGCACATCAGGAGGACAGCAGAGTCCCAAACAGGCCATCTCAGGATACTTGGTGCATCATAGCATATATGTGCTCAGTCATTACATCTGTTTTAGTTGTAGCTGGACTTCCCATTCTAACAATGCCAAACACCCTGCACATTTTCAACAGCAGTCCACATCCAAATGCTGACAGTTATGACCTGGGGCTTCATAAATAATAAAAACACACCCCTGTCCTCAGGCACAAAATCTGCTTTTGGGGTAGTGAATCACCTAGTCTAGGTGCTCACTGGTAGCACGGTGAAATTCACATTTTATCTGCCTGTGCCACACTCATGTAGGGCTTATGAATAGCAACGAACCTGATAATTAGCTATAGAATCATTAATAATATTGTCTTGCAAAAATTGTATTCTCTGCTTTATAGGCTATGCCAGAAATCTCTATGAAGATGTCCTAAAGCTTGAGCTCAGAAGCAGCTGAATATTCCAAAATGCTTGAAATTCAATGTTTAGGCATGGAGCTCAAAAAACCGAAAAAGTTACTAAATTGAGGTTTGAAAGTACCTACACAGGTAGGTAAGAGGTTCTCTGATGCAACACGACAAAAGCGTGATAAAATTCACTGCAAGATGTTCCGGGGGCAGAGTTTCATTTCCCACAAAGGTGGCAAAAATGAGGTTACTGAAAGAACTCATGAAAAGATTCTTCTAACAAACAGCAGCACCATCTTCAGACTAACAACTAAATGGAAAAGGACACTACAATTTAAGAGTCTTCTTTTCTAAAGAGTGATCTAAGAAATAGCTCAATCCCTGTTTATTCCAAGCTTAAGGATGATTGGTTTTGTTTAAGAGTTGCTCTGAGTTGGTGGAACATGTGAACAAGTTGTTTGAAACAGCACAATAATCAGAGGGGACAGGTCACATCTGGGGAAGAAATGACTAGGAATCTGCAGAGAACAAGTTATTCCATGAGCACTGGACCTAACTACATCTGTTTTCCACTGGACTCATCTTCCAGCTGATTGGCTTTTGATTGAATGTGTGAACTCATTCTAGTTAAACATCCAGTTAGTTGGAGAAAAATCTTTTTCTATTGCTCCTTTTCTGAAAACAGAAAATTCATACAGGAAAGAAGCTTTAGTTGATAAAGGAATTCTCTGATGTCTGAAACTGGCAAAACTCCAAAGGATATTTATCTCTTTTTTTTTTTTTTTTTCTTTTCCAAGCAGTTAAGCATTCATGAAGTGCTATCCTGTATAGTTTTACTTTAGTTAGAATTGGAGTGACACTTTCCCCCTCTCCCCCAGTGAATATGCTAATAGGATCCTTGCTTTCCAGAAGTTTTTTCATTACTTATTAGAAAATTAATATTATTAAGAACTCTATTCACAAATACATCTAGTTTTAAAAGGTAAGATAAGTAAAGATGCTTACATGAACCTTCTTGCCTTAGGAAACCAGATTCAGATGCACAGTGCGGAGTTAATAACCTGAGGGAGTGGGTAAATTTGGAATTCACAGTGGTTTCCCAGCTGATCAGTGAATCTGATTTCAACACTAAGCTGAGTTGCTGTTGTCTCAGGCAGCTTTGCTTCAAGTCTGAATGTTGAAAATAGTCCTCAAAATAAAAGGAGCATTTAAAAAAAAATAAATTAAAAATCAGAACCGGTACATGCCAGATTTCTATTAGAATCCACCTACCTATGACGCTACTAATTGATTAACACTTCCTTAGCACCACCATCAACAGTCACTTTACCAATGTTTTCTAAAAAAGAATAATATTCCCCCTCTGTAGATAATCACATACTGAAGTAAAAAAGTTAATTAGAAGGAAAAGAAATGAAGCAAAAGAGCCAAAATCTGTAGAAATAGCTCTAAACATGGACAAAGACAACAAACCTCTATATAAAAGAGATTGAGTACCACAAGATTAATAAAAATACTGCTGCATTGTCAAAAGTCAGCTGCATGACTTCAGAAAGTCTTCTGGAAAAGATTTACTATAAGTGACACCTCTGCTTTGTGTACAAGCTTCACAAATGAAGTATGGGATTTTAAGAGACATTTTCTCTTTCTTTTGTCAGGTCTGGAGTCATTAAACAGAGATTAGCTGGATAAATAGAGGAAGTGATTTTTAAACTGTTTGCAAACTTAATGTGAACAGCCCAGCCTTGCAAATTATCACGTCTAATCAGAGATGCATGCTTCACTGCTCCAGTAATTGTACTAGTATTAGTCAAATTCTTGTTGTCTCCTCATTAGCCATGAAGAGACTCAAGATGTACTTCATTAGAGTATCCTGAATATAAATTGTTAGTGTAAGGGGGAAGAGATGTATCACGTACTCTTCTGTATATAGACAGAAAAGTATTGAGAACATAAAACATCCCAAATCGTTCCAGTGTTACACTGAATATATGACTTTAGCAACTAAACTCCTCTTCTCCTTTTCATTTTTACTGTCTCAATCCCCTCTTTTATTTGCAGTGAGGCCATGGTGCTAGAAAATGTAATTTACAACCAATTAAAAAAAAAAAAAAGAAAAAGTGGTGTATTATGCAGCTCTTCCTGTTTCCATAGCTAGAGCACAGCTTAATCAAGAACTGCATGTTTAGTAGAGACATTTGGTAAATTCTTGACTACTGGATAACAGGTAAAGGTGATTTAAGTCACATTAAATGTAGATTAAATCAACAGTTTGTTCCTCTGATCAGCAAAGCATTTAGGTACATGCTCATGCCCTTCTATACTCAGCAATGTCCTTAAGTACATGCCTTTAAATCAAGAGAATTTAAACACATCTAGCCTATGAAGCGCTTAAGAGAACTGGGGTTCGAAAAATCCATCCTGAATAGGATTTCCAAACTGGTCCAAATCCAGCTCGAATAGGATTTCCAAGCAGATCTATTAGAAGGGTAAAAGTAAAAACATTTCCAAGAATTCCAGTAGAAGCAGAGGAAAAGCAAATTTTTAAGTTTGCTTTTGCATCGCTATTTTTGTTGGTGTGAATCCAAGTCCAAAAATATTTGTGTTATGCAACAACAGTAAAGGGAAGCTGCAAATGAACTAGGCAGATAACCAAAAATGCTACAAAGAAATGTCTTCTACCTGTCTAGTTTATCACAGCTTAAAATGAACCAAAAAGCAAATAATATGCAAAAACATACTTTTTCACCCCTTGAACTAACACACCAAATTATGATGAAATTAAATGTTTGAAAGCTAAAATCTAAGCATGCATTTCTGTGAAAGATTTGGCCTGAGGGCAGTAATTAAAAGGGAGAGTTAAGTCCATAAAGCATTGTCCAGTAATTTTGCTTACTGTAAGAAAATGATTGATTTCTAGGCCTGTAGTTTAATTCCCCATTCAGTTGTATCCTCTCAGAACACAGCAATATTGTCACCCAACTTCAACTCAGTAAAAGACTAGTGGCCAGCAGGAGCAGGGAAGTCATTCTGCCCCTCTACTCAGCACTGGTTAAGCCACACCTTGAGTACTGTGTCCAGTTCTCAGCCCCTCAATTTAAGAAGAATATTGAGACACTTGAACATGTCCAGAGAAGGGCAGTGAGGCTGGTGAGAGGTCTCGAGCACAAGCCCTATGAGGAGAGGCTGAGAGAGCTGGAGTTGTTTAGCCTGGAGAAGAGGAGGTTCAGAGGAGACCTTATTGCTCTCTACAACTACCTGAAGGGAGATTGTAGCCAGGAGGGGGTTGGTCTCTTCTCCCAGGCAACCAGCACCAGAACAAGAAGACACAATCTCAAGCTGCGCCAGGAGGTTTAGGCTGAATGTTAGGATGTTCATCACAGAAAGAGTGATTCAAGTCTGGAATTTCAAAGAAAGTTCAAGGATGTGTATTAAAAGATAACTTAGACAAATAAGAGAAACATACATGGAGCCAGGCTCTTCTCAGTTATGTCAAATTATAGGACAAGGGGAAACGGGCACAAGCTGGAGCATAGGAGATTCCGTATGAACATAAGGAGAAACCTTTTCACTGTGAGGGTGACAGAGCACTGGAACAGGCAACTCAGAGGTGGTGGACTATCCTTCACTGGAGACATTCAAAACCCACCTGGATGCATTCCTGTGTGACCCACTCTAGGTCATCCTGATCTGGCAGGCAGGATGGACTAGATGATCTTTTGAGGTCTCTTCTAACCTCTAACATTATGTGATATAGAAAGAATTTTGATTGCAATTCAGATGCAAGAGTATTGCTCTCTACCCAAGAAGTGATCAGGTAATTTAACAGTGGAAGATGACACTGTTTGAATTTGTTAGATTTTGGTAAATTATTCTTTATAGAGTGACCATGAAATGCTGAGAGTTGGCTTATGTGATCAGGAAGCATTATTCTATAATTTTATGGTGTTACAGGCCAGATCACACGTTGTTGAAGCCAATAGCTTTGGCCACTCTTTCACAATAGATACTGCAACTTAAATCACTGTCCCAAAGCCAGGGCAAAAAGGAAACTGTCCACCGATCAAAGTTGACTGGATAGAATAGTTTGGTTAGACATGATTTCAGGAAGAGTTACTGAGAAGAGGCATTTAAGTGTAACAAAACAAAAGCAAATTCAAGCCCAGTCAGGGTAATACTGGATCCTCATAAGAACTGTGATATAGGTTGTTTCTTTTTCTGTTCAGCACTACTTGAAAAATCCTATTATAAGAAGCAATAAAACTATTTCCCAATTTCTTTGGTTTCTCTGGAATTTAAAGTAATTAGAGAACTCCAGTATTTCTTTGTAATTAAAATATTTTGCATCAGAGAACTTAACCTGATCATCAACTCTACTAGACTCTCCTAAAGGGACTTCATAAAGAGACTTCTATGATTACATGAAAAATACAGCACAACAATTTCCAACAGATAGGCTTTAGAGCTTGTAAAAAAAAAAAAAAGAAAAAGAAATAAAAGAAGCAAAATAAAAGTGCTTGTCAAGTGGCATATCTTGTTGCCACAGATGGCAAAGTGATTAAGTTTAAGATGCTATCAGACACTGAATGTATAAAAATGTCCTCAGTTGAGTGATATTAATGGAAAAACGGTTTTGTCTTTCCACAGATTATTTGTTTTCATCACTGGACAATGCAAAATCTCTGTATTAAAAATTCAAAGGATGCATCTGGAGTCCTTTTATCTGTCTCTCTTCAGTATTTCTGAGGTGCCAATCACTATATTATCTAAGTGCATTAACAGAGTAGCTGGCATTTACTAAATATGAAAAGAGATTCCAAAAGAATTAAAGATAAAAACACCTTCTTACCTAGCTACAGAAAGACCTTTTCTTGCTGGGAAAGCCTTCTCATGACAGCTCTGAGGACTTCTATGGGGCAGTGTCTAGGTGCAAGCTACACTTGCACTCCATTTGCAGGACCCAGAAGCTGCTGGGAACATATTTCTTACAGGGCCTACAGCTCTGCATACATTCTGAAATTACTTAGCGTTTTTGTATTATGCTACAGCTGATGGAAACTTTGTGATAATGAAGTAAAAGAACATGCAAGCCTATGCTACAAGCAGGAATGAATTGAAGCATCTGTTTATAAACTTGGCTGAATTAAGCCCCTCATCACTTGGGCATATCTTCAGTATATTATATATCAGCATTACCTCAGCAGAGCTGCCTTTCCTTTAAATTGGTGTAAGTGAAAATCAAGAATTATGCTCAGTAAATTTTATGTGTATTGACAGGTCTTTCCCACCTTAAATGAAAAATACTGGGCATGGCTTTTACTCTTTGTCATTACTTTTCCATAACACTAGGTATTCCTTGTGAAAAATGGTTATTTAAAAATTTCTTCTAGCCTAATATTTAAAACTGTACTTTGCTCTTAAAAATTTATTAACTTAATTTACACAGAGACCCTACTTTGGATAAAGTCATGGATCCTTTGTCGAATCTCTTTCCTGCAATGATTTAATGATGGATAAAATAGACAAGAATGACCAGATCTTCTCCTGGAATAAATTGTTAGCTGCAGACCTTGCATCATAAATATCTTCCTCTTTTATATTACAGTTAATCCTAATTACCAGAGACCCTGTAAGAAATTACTTCTTAAAGAAATATCAGCCATGATCCTGCAGTTCCTCCCGCTCTAAGGTTCGTATTTAAAATGCGCATTCAGCTATTTAGTTAACGTACAAGCAATTCAGTTATTTTCTCCCCAAATTTTAACGTTTGCTTTTTGAATGCAGAAATTATTTTAAAATAATATATATCCATACCCAAATTTAAGAAACCTCCCCAAGCCTGCTGTTTAAAGTTGGAGCTTGACTGAATTCCACTTATGTTCTGTGTCAGTGGTAATTCACTGTGTGCTGGAAACAAAGAAAAAACTTACAGCTTGGAAAAAAATACATTTAAATATCAAATATATGAGAGAAGATTAAGTGTTCTCCTAGTCATACTGGAGAGCTCTTTCTCGTACTGCATTTCTCTGTCTTTCTCTCATCAGGACTGGAATTTAACCACCAGAACTGAAGAGGAACAAATTTCAATTAGTCTAACTCTCATTATGAGAGCTATCAGGGCTCTTGCATGAACTGCCACAACTCAGCACTGGCCTAATTCCAGCACTGCTTCTTGTGCTTTTTCTCTTGCTTGCTCTGCTCTTTCTCTTAATCCTATTCTCCATTTTTCCCTTTCTCTTTTTTGCAGCATTTTTCCCCTCACACTTTGCATCACTTTTGTATCATCCCTCTATCCTTTTCTAGCTTTAAAACCTCACTTTCCCACCTTCCCTTTCATGTTAATTTTCTGTTACAGCTCTGCCCTTTGATGGAGGCCCTTCTTGTTCTATCAATCAGCATTTAAAAAGAAGAAACTCCACCGAATTTCCTCTCTGTACTAAGCCTTTCTTTAGAGAGCCTGTTTTTTTTATTGCAACTAAAAATAAACCCCACTGATACCACAACTTCACTCGAGGCCATGAAAAGTAGCTTATATAGTTTACCAGCCTAGTGATTTTAAGTGCTTATTCTCAACATATGTGAGTCTGAATTAAAATTTCCTGTGCATCCCAGAAATCACAGGTATTGCTCCAAATAAATTACTCAAACAACTACATGACACTGTCATTCCAGGAAAGGCCTGTTTGTGGGTATTGTATCAAAGTCCAAATCAACATTTGAAACCCTACTCATCATGCTTTAGGTAAAATCACTCTGTAAAAGTACCTTTCACCCACAAGTGTTCTTTCTTTATATTTTTAAATTTTTTTTTAATGAGCTGTCTCTACGTAGATCCCTTTGGGGTGAAGGTGTTTGACTAAAGTATCCCAAGTAGAAATTTCAGTCAAGCATATGGGGTTAGATTCTTACAGAACAAATGATGTAGGATCTCTGCAATAAACTGGAAGCTTCTGATTTCAAGACTCAGTAGAAAAATACCACATTGCTTGCTTATAAAATTTACGATTGTATCATGTGGAAATAAATGAAAATAGAAGTATTTAGGATCTTTTAAAATGAAATATCCTTTGGAAGGCATTCTCAACAAATAGCTGTGATTCGAAACACAATTTTTTGGTGTGTGGAATTGCACACAGAGGAAAAAGTTAAGTCAATTGATCATATACAAAAACTGGGCCAGGTAACATTCATGCCACACTCTTTACATAAAATTCTTGTGTACATAAAAGAAACAAGAAACTTCCCAAAATTATTATGTCAAATTCTTGGCTAAGGTAAATAAGCACAGCTCTTCTGTGTGTTGAAAGTGGAAGAAGCTTATATGGCTAAACTGTTATGTAATTACTGATTAATAACAAGAATCACAGCTCAACAGAAGACATTATTCTCCCACCTAATTTGCCCCTGCAGTTTATAGGTCTGACTCCTGGAGTCACCAGCAGTTTTCTACAACTCCCACCATTCATCATCTGTCCTCAGAAGTGCCTGATTCTTGATCCATCATTGTAGCTGAAGACATTTCTTTCAGCTGGAAAAAAAGTACTTGGATATCTCCTACATCAATGAAACATTACCACAAGCTCCTTTACTCCATTTCCTATTGCACAGCAGTGGGGCAACTGTATTTTCTCTGTTCAGGCATCAGTTTCTCTTCTCTGACATCATTCGCCAGACCCTGCATTTGTAATACTCCTGTTTAGCTCCTCAGTGCAGCACAGTCCCTCAAGGAACAAGATTTATTGATATTTATTCAGAGAAGACACTTCCCAATACAGGACTGTGCCCCACACCTGGGCTGCTAGATAAGCTCACTAGGGAAACTGCGAGTTTAGTACAGGCAAGGGACTCCTGCCAATAAATCTCTACATGATTTTGTAAACACAGACTGCTCGTTGCTTTTAACCACCCTATGCTTTTCATTTACAAAACCGTTTGATTGTCTGCCTAAGCCTTTTTGATTATTACATATACTAATTCTTTACAGATTCACAGCTTGCACTGGGTTGGAAGGGACCCTTAAGGGTCATCTTGTTCAACTCCCTCTGCAGTGACCAGGGACACCTCCACATATACTGGGCTGCCCAGGGCATGAAATTACTACTATTTATACATTCCCAGTCACACCAAAAGGGAACTCAGAAGACTGTTAGCAAAAAATTATTAAAAGCTATAAATGGGTTGCTATCAGTGGCAGGGAGATGACGGAGAAGAGATTAGCAGGAGTTTGCCATGGCTCATCTTTTAATAACAAGCTAATTCAGAGAGTAAATACACTAAGATTAGCAATGAATCTGGAGCACCAAGGCATAACAAAGATTAAGGTAAGTCAGTTTGATGCTGTCAAGTCATATCTTTTAAGACAGCCATGATGGAATCAGGGGCTTCGAGCCACTTGCAGTTCATTCACACAATACACAAAAGTTTCTGGATGCTGAAGAGCTCTCTCCATGGTGGCACTTGTAGGTGGAAATCATAGACTGAAAGACTGGCTTCAGCTATATTCTAGTGAAGCAGATGTACCACCCACCTCTACTCCACAGTTAACGGGAAATGTACTGTGCCCGTATAACGTTACAAGGAGAATGTAAGTATCTGCCATCAGAAGAACATTGATAAAAAGGTTAGAGTTGATTCACTGGGAAAGCAAGCTGCCTATACCCTTCCTTTAGTCATCCACACTGCATTAAAGAATGGCTTACAGGCTTTTTCAAATTCATGGAGTTAAGCAAATTTTTCTACCCCATGGGAAACTTCAACACTATTGTCTTGAGAAGAAGACATCATATTCTGTGCTCATATGAGCTCATATGAGCTCATATGAGGTTACAGAATCTCATCAAACCTCTGTAAACTAATCTTAAGTTCAGATACAATTGTGCTTTTCACAATTAAAAGTACAAAACTCTCTTCCCAGATCTTCACCTGCCCAGCAAATCCCAGCTCTCCTTCTCATTGCTGCTATAGAGAAGCTATGCACTCACAACTTCAGGCATCTGAACAGTGTTTGTGAGGATAAAAACCTATTTTGTGCACTCACATCACTCTTGCTTTACAAGAGCATATCAAGTGTCTTTCTAAAATTTCTGTCAAGGCTAACGTGCAATTAGTTTACCATCAGTACTGCATTTGGTAGGAAAATAATACTTGGCTCAAACTCTTTGATGAATAGAAACAACAAAAATTTCCAGAGTGCTTCTAACCGATACACTGACACAGTCTAGCACAAACCCCATAACATTTTCCCCGATGAAAGCTTTTCTTCTCCAAAACATTAAATCTTAAGTTCCATTCAAAGTTCTTGCTTATGACCAAATATTTGTTGATACTGTTGCTTGTCTCTTGGAATGCATCAAACTATAGCAGCATCAGGTGTGATTATGCCATATAAAGAAGGAACTACAAAATCCAAGAAGAACCAGGACTTACTAAGAAAAGTATTCAATGATCAGTGCAAGCCAGCTGCTTGGGCAAAAATATGAAAGCTTTTTAGACTTTTAACCCATACTAAAAAAAACTCCAAAGGTTCAGAAAGAGTTTAGCTATTCTTCCTCTCTCATTATTTCAGGAGCTGCTACTTACAGGGAGTCGTGAGAAAAGGTATCTTCCCCTCTCACTGTTTTTGTCATCTCTTGCACTTGCTCAGAGCAGGTGTTGAGAGCTCCCATTTCAGCACAGGAAGTGCTGTAAGTATTCAGACATGACTTAAGCAAGAAGTTTGCCTAAAGGAAGGTTTGTTAGCTCCCTGAGAGCCCTAGATTTCTTCCTAAAGACAGTCTTTCTTTGGATTTAAGTAGTTGAGATGCACTTCAGAAATTTTCACTCAGCAGGTAAGTTGTCCAAACTATAACCCTAACTCTGAACTCCTGACACAAATAACTTAGAAGAAATTAAAAGACATTTCACATTTTCACAGAGGTACCAAAATTGTTGAGAGATTCCTTTTAATTTTTCAGAGAATTAATTCTGCAAGTGTTTCAAACAGACAGAGTGTAAACAGCCATTATCAAGCTATCTCCTGGGCTTTTAAGTACAGTTTTGCAGCCACTGTTGTGCTTTAGCAGGGTAATAGCAGTAGTTGAAGTTTTCTTATCCAAAGGTGGAGCAGGATGCCAGAGAAAGGACTAAAGCAACTGACTCGGTGAAACTCATGGTGCTGCTGATTCTCTTTCCCCTCTGCTGTTACCTGCCCTACCTGGCTTGGTGGCACCTGTAAAACTGCCCCATCTGCCATACTGCTCTTCCTTTACAAAGCCGCATGGTTCTCTTTCCACTTTGCAGGTAGCCTGAGCAACACTGTTGGAATAAAATCCTGTGTGTAATAAATCTAATCTGGCAGGTGACAAAGCTTAAAATAATTAAATCCCATGTTTAACCCTTCAATATCAGGTAATTTTGAACAGGGAAGGGAGGATAAGGAGAGGTTTCCTTTACTTCATTGCAGGGTTTCTATTCCCAACCACTGCTTTAAAAAAAGTCATATCCCACAATGCATGTGAGATAGAAAAAAATGTAAATAGCCACCCTACATTAAAATGATAGGCAGTGCCTTTCTTTTTAATCAGATAAATTATTCCCAGCTGACTGATGAATCCACTCTGGAGAGGGCAACGTGACACAGTTTACAACCTTAAGAATTACAGTAGTCCAGATGCTATCATCTTAATTGGAAAAACACAAAATTGCCAACTGTCCATGTGAGAAAATGGAAAGTTTATTCATACTATTTTTCCTTTGCCTCCACCCCTTTCTTTTCCTCCATATAACCAAGAACTATTAAATCCTTTGTGCAGTTTTCCTTACTATAGTCTTTTTGTCAGCTCATAAAGACAGCCTTTTTGAGTCAACACTAAGTCCTACTGCATGGAAACTCAGTGTTTTTATTTCCAGCATTCTCATTTTCCTATCAAAAAGTGGAGGATAACAGCAAAGCCTTTTCAAGCA
This sequence comes from Picus viridis, assembly GCA_033816785.1. Taxonomy (NCBI): domain Eukaryota; kingdom Metazoa; phylum Chordata; class Aves; order Piciformes; family Picidae; genus Picus; species Picus viridis. The sequence continues at coordinate 27,257,639 of CM066586.1, forward strand.
TTCAAGTTCAACCTAAGGTGCCCCTCAATCAATAAAAAGTAAATACATCACATGTGCTAGGTCACAAACTGTAATTACAGTGAGGGAGAAGAGGGGAAACGAAGTACCTAAGGTAATCATTCACGAGTCAGGAACTTTCCAGTCCGATCTCTCTTGTTCTCTTCGCTGCATGCTCATAATAACAGCCTAGAGCACTTCAAAACTTACCTCATGCTACTCTGAAAAAACCAGAATTTTCTATTTAAAGCACACAGAGACTTTCAGAAGCATGTGACAAGGCACTGAATTAAATCAGTGAGGCTCAAGCTTGTGCTCTAGACATTGTTCCTTTTTCCTGTCCTTGGGTGAACCACTTAAATCACACAGTGTCTCAGTTTCCCATCTGGAGTAAAACTTCTTCAATTGTAGGCTATACCTTACAAGGTTTGGTCCTTTTGTGGCGAAGGTACAGTAACAATGTTTAATTACATAATGTAAAATAATTGCAGTCTTCACCATCTGTGAAACAGATGGAGAAAACCTCTTCAGTTCTGTCCTTCCTCAGAGTATCCAGCATCAGGTTTCCCTTGTACCATGGCCAGTTTTGGAAAGAACAGGAAGGAGGAAAAGGGGGCTTGAGACAATCTTTTGATACAGGCAGTGATTTAAGGGAGTCTTTTCACATGATGTTCAAATTTGTTTCCCTCCTGCAAGACTGCTAAACTGAACAACATGCTCCCACTGCTGCAGTGTACTTATGGTCCTGCTTCAGAGTTCAGACAGCTAGGACAGGCTCCGAGGATGGGAGTTCCAGAAGCAACCAAGGGAGTTAAGGACAAATGTCTTTGATGTCTTAGTGGGATTTTTGCTCTCAAATTCCCTAGATACTTTGAAAAACCCCTTTGCATTATATTTTTAACTCCTTTTAGAATATGTGGAAGAAAGATTGCTTTTAAACCATCTTCTGTGAGATCAGATTATCTCACTGTATTTCCTAATGGGAGACTTGTCAGTTGCAACTGTCTAATTCCAACCAATGGAACTGAACAGGTTTCTTCATAGCAAAGACAGTAAAGGTAGATAAGAACAGTGAAATGCTCTGGGGGTCGTGGGGCCTTTATGGGCTGATGGAGTTTTTCCTACGTCTGACAGGGAGAAAGGAGACAAAGCTGTCAGTGCTGAAGGCTTTCTGGATCTCTGCCCATAGTACAACATATACAAGAAATATAAAAATTAGGCAATGGAGCAATTAGAATGGAATACGATCTATTAGAGAAGTAGAAAAAGACTTAGTTTAAACAGCAAAAAATGACATAAATAACACAACATACCACGAATAAACAAATTAACAAGACCAAGATGTAGTGGTCTGTGGGTTTGTTCTTGAAGTCATATCACTACCCATGCCCTCTGCAACTGTCCTACCTGATTTTCTATTATAGTTGCTATAGTTTTTATGTAACATGACTGTGGATGTAAAGTCACTAACTCACTCTTTCTAACCTTTCAAATTCTCATGTCCTCATCTCAAAACCAGGTACAGAATAGAACTGAAAAAGAGAGAAAGATGACCTAAGGCATGGAATGGGGTCTGTAGAAGTAATGACCACAGCTCTTCAACCTTTAAGAGAGACAGCTGAGTGGGCATGTGATAGAGATATTTGAAACATGATGGAATGCAGACTGTAAATGGAGAATCAATATTGATTATTTTTTCCAACCCAAGGATTACGGTGCATCAGATGAACCTAGGAGGTAGAATGTTTAGAAGAAACAACAGATACTACTTTGTCATGCAATATAGTTAAGTTGCAGAAGCCCTAAAACCAGGGCATTATATGTCCTAAAATTTGCATTTGATCAGCCAATGGAAAACTCATAGAAGAAAAATATATAGAGAGCTATTGAGAAGGAAAGCAATACTTTTAATCTCAGAAAGACTGAACTGCTGAAGTCTGGGAGAGGACATGGATTGTGTTTCCTTGTTCTGTTTTTATGAACCTCTGTAGATGCTAGCGGTGTTGTGGGTGACAACAGAACATTCTGTATAGTCTTGTACACTATCCTGGTTCAGCATAGCTCTTCTCAGGTTTCAGATGCTGAGGTTTCAAATTGTGGAGTTATTTGACTACTCTAGAGTCATGATGAATCATAATTTTTGCTAGCTTCAGAGGAAGCCTTTGGCACAAGTACCCTCCTGGCTTCACCTGCAATTTGATGCTGCAGTTGATCCTTCCAGTGGTCTCCATCTCACTTGTCTGGTATGATGTTGAGCTGCATCCAGCACATGAACCCATGAGGGGAGGGATGCTACAAACTGTTTGGCAAATGCTCTGAGATGTGAATGAGACACAAGAGGAACATGAGACCAGTGAAAAATGAAACTGAACGAGAAGCTCTGAGATTTTATGGAAAGGTACCCATGTGCAGAAGTGGGGTTGGGTCAGAAGGATGAGCAATGAAGCTGCAGACTCAAGTGTCTGTATAGAAAACATTTCATTACTATGAACAAAGGAAGATGGTTGTGATTATGTTCTGTCCCTCACCTTATTGAGTGACTTACAAGGGAGAAACTCATATATATTGCTCAATATTTCCATGTGTAAAAATGTAGCTAATGTTACTGAAACTTTTGTTATCCCTTTTAATTCTCCCCACCCCTTTGTATAAGGTCAAAAACTATATTATGTGTGTGCTAACTAACCTTTTGCTTAATCACTGAAAATATGTATAAAAATTTCACCCTTGTTGGCACTACAACATCAGACAGAAAAGTCACAGGGTGGCAATGATGAAAACAAGGAGTTAGTGTGAAATGGAATGGGAGACACAGCTTTCTCTGGGAGAAAGATGAACTTGGGACAAAATAATCAGTTTAGTGTGACTGTTTGGCTAGGAGGTACATTCAAATCAACTGTCTATCCTACAGCCAAACAAATTTCCCTTTTTTTCTGCATTGTGTTGCCAAGTAAATCATACTACAGCATGTTGGTTCTCTTCACAAGATGTCTGACATCTGTGTGTGCATTCAAGATGCCAGCTTGGTTTTCTGTGACTATGAAAAGCCACAATAAACCCAAGACTCCATACCTTCGCTTGTTGAATTATGCTGTTCTGTGTATCTACCAGGATTTCCTTCACTTTGTTAAAAAATATCCTAGATGAAACAAGGAAAGAAAAAGAAAAGAAGTGGAACTTCCTTGTACAGATGTAAAATAAACTTGCCAACTTTCATTTTTTATCTTTGAGTTAGGCAGATGATAAGAAGACCAATCGGAGATCATACACTCCATTTGTCATCAGCTGGAATTGTAAGTGTTCTAATTGAGACTTCCAGAAGAATGTCTTTTGTAATTTTCAAAGTTCGGCATACTTGGGACCTTGTGAAGTGCTTAACAGCAACAAAATTCTATGGAGAATTTTAAGTGAAAAAAGAAAAAAACATGCCATTTTAATTTTATGGTTTTTTTGGTAGCCTTGTTTGTAGCCTTTTCCCCCATTGGACAATCCTGCCTCTCAGAGCACTGTGAGTAATGCGATCTGCAAGTGGCCGCTTCTGCTACAGTCACATCTTTGCATGTTCACTGGACGGGTGTTTTGAAAATCCACTTGGCATTTGAAAATGATACAGAATCAAGAGACAATGAGGAAGAAATCACCCATCTCCATTGAAAGTGGAGAGTAACCAGTAGACATTTGCATTTTATTACAGCCAGTAAACACAAAACAGTAGCCTTTGACTTATCTTAACTGTTCTGTTAGGACATCCTCCACTTACTCAGATATTAATAGCTGAACATCCTACTACTGATTTGGCATAAACCATGAAACAACAACAACAGGAAAAAAAAAAAAAAAAAAAAAAGAAAAATGGAGACTGATAGAATCAAGACAGAGAAAAATTGCACTTAGAGAATGGGAAAGACATTAGACTATAAAGACTACTCAAAAGGAAGTATCTTCAAGGTTATTTTCTTGAGGCATCTATGCCTCCCAACTTTCCAACCACCTAAATAAGTTACCATATTCTTTTCTGTATTTTCCGTTTTCTTGTGTAGTCTCTTTCAAATATCATCCCTGCACCAGAACTGACTGCAAAAGGGAATCAACATAGATCAGGCTTTGCTCAGGCTTACTAGCTAAGGCTAGTCCAAATTAAAACTCCGCTACTTTTTGTAATAAGAATGAGACCTCTGACTAAATCCTTGTGGTTTAGTCATGATTTAGTGATTTTATTTTCTCTTACTGAGTACCTTTTGGCTTTCTTATACATCCCTATTTTCCCTTTTCTTCCTTCATGTTAACCCTGCAAACATAAAGCAGAAATATTAAAAACATAATCCAAAGTAAGCATCATTTAAAGGAATTTAAGAGCCAGCAGCACACAACCATGGCAGACACTAAAAACAACAGAAAACTGGTAACACTGTGATTCTTCTTAGTTATTAATTGCAATCCAGACAGCTCTGTCTAGAAGACAAAGAAAAATTTCAGCATATAAAGAGAATTTAGAGCCTTTTGACTTTTCTTACATCTAGGATCATGTCCCTAGATGCTGTAAACTGACCTGTTTTAGTGGACTACACAGAGTGTTCAGGAGGTGCATGGAAGAAGCAATCTTCTGTACATGGTGACATAAAACCTTATTACTTCTACAAGAAACAGGAATGATGACATATATTCTTCAATGCCGCCTTCTGGGACTTTATTTAATAGTCAATCCTTCACAAATATCCACATTTAACATTGATATAAACCCAGATGTCTTAAGATACCTATCATCTAGCTTTTCATGTTTGGGCATAGAGAAACATGAATATGGATTGCTTGTGACCGCTGCTCCACTTCTCCCTGTTACTTTACAAGGTATCAGAGGGATGCTACAGATGTTTTTCAGTGGCAGGAATGTCTGAGCTATATAAACACTCTATTCCATCTTCAGGGATCTAACTTTTTTCACCTTATTCACAAACCTTTAACGATAGCAAGCATTTCATACACTAACTGTTCAGTAAAAGTACTCTTTAACTGTTAAGCAAGGTGTCAGAGGTATGCAGATTTGCAGGAGATTTCTTAAATCTATTTGTATATTCAAGCAGTGAGATTACTAACAATTACAACTGTCTTTCAGTCAGTGTTGTGCACACAGCCATTAACTAAATCTTTTCCTTGTTCTTCCCTGCATCTGTAAGCACAGATGTGAACCATCTGATTATCATGATGAGCACTACTGAGGTGGCCTGACAGGCTTTCTATGCAGAGAGGAGTGAGTTGGTTGTGATGTTAAAAAGCAGAGATATATTTGTAACAGGACCAACAGCTGAAAAATACGTAAGACTTGTAAGAAGCTTAATGTGCAATAGAGCTTGATGCTAGGGGTGAAAGGGAGGGCACTGGGACAACCAGTGCTTCTGATCTCTGCCTAGTCTCCTTTTAATACAATGATAAATGATCCTCAATGAATTCTCCATTATGGACTCCTGATTACACTTAAATTATTTTGAAAGCTTACATTTATGTTAAATTAACACTATCTCATGATTTCTAGAATAAGGCTGCCCAGCACAGCCAGACTGTAAATGTGTGTTTGCAGCATTTGGGCTTAGCCTTTTCTGGTCTATATTCTGTAAGAAATGTATCAAGAAGACAAAGATTGTTTTCATACTACTTCCACTTGGGAGGAGCAGCATGGAAGTTACTTAATATTAGTGACACTTACTGTATTCGCCCTTTTGTGTATTAATTTAATTAATCCAGGACAGACACAGTTCAGAAGAACTTCTGATTATTAGTCAATTCAAATTGTTAACCTCATAATAAACCTCACGATATTTTCCAATTTACCGAAAGACTTCAAACACCATACAGCAAATTCTGCATTCAGTTACCATTATCCTTTTTAAGGAAGCTTTTTTTTTTTTTTTCTTGTTTAAAGTCAGCAGAGGAGGAATATGCAGCCCCAAGTCACAGGGAACACAAGAACATTAGAAGAGTTTGTGACTTGTAGCATGTCATTCCCCATGGTCTTGCACCCTTTGTAGTAATTTATATCAATAAATATATCCCAATGTTTGCAAGTGGCAGGCACAGACTTGAATGTATTCCCAGGAAACCCTGTGATACCAGACCCCATTCTTACAGATATTGCACAAAGAAATGGACAAAATTTTATCCCTATATACTCAGCTATGAGTTGTTCAGACTCACACAGCACTTACATGAAAGCTGCTCCATTTTAATAACAGTGCCTCTTACCCCTATTAATATATTAAAAAATTACTTGCATTTAAAAAATATAAATCTATTTGGTCTTTCTCTGCAATGACTTCCTTAATTAATTTTCAGGAAATGGGCCAGTTAAGAAGCCAGGGATGATCTCTAAGACAAACTGCAGTGGTAATCATTAAACTCCGAAGAGCACAGGCACTTGTTGGTTGGAAAGACTGAAGCTTGTACCCATCAATTTGCACCATGGAGAATACTGTCAGGCTTTGGTACACTTTTCGATGATACTAGTCAGAATTTTTTCCAGCCAGCACCTGACTCTAGCTGTCATATAAATATTAAGTAAAAAATGAGGATAGAACAGTCCTTTACCTGGCTATCTAATAAGCTCAGAGATAAAATCAAGCAATTGGAAAATCAACTTACTTATGATTCTCTACTTTAAAACATTTTGGCAATTATTTTCAGGCATGAAGCTTTCAAGAGGTAGCAGGAAAGGATGTATCCTGCCTTAAAGACAGTTAACAGAAATGAACCAAAGCTGTCAGGTTTACCAGCTGAACCACCAAGGGAAAGTAGCAGATGCAGCCACTGGTAGGAATAATCTATGATCTGGTACAATGTTGTACCTTCTGCAGTTTGGCACAACTCTATTTTGTGCTTTCAGATATTCCTTGTGATGGCAAACAAATAGTTCCACTAGAATTTAAAGCAGGTAAAATAAAGGGGAAGAGGAGGAAATACATAGCTAAAATGCATGCATCACATTTTGTTGCAGTACACTGGCATCATACACTATGGAGCAAAGCACTCCTTCACTGCAGTCAGGAAGGTAATAGGGACTACTTCCAAAAGTGCCCACTATGTGGATGAAGTCCTTTCTCACGAACATCAATCAAAATTTCCTGTAGGATGCAGCTTATATGGTTTCTAAAATGGAAGCTGCAATAATGGACTTTTAAAAGAAGAAGAAGGAAAAAAAAAAAAACACTTAGAAAACCAAACCAGAGAGAGGGCACAGTATGAAGGTTCCCAGGATTACTATCTGGTTTTCAAAGTCTGCTTTAATTTGTTCTAACAACACAAAAGTTAGCACAGGTGGATTAGAAATAGTACTGTAATACTGTGATATCACAATAACAATAGCTATCCCAGTAATAAGCACTGCATCTCTACAGCATCACAGAAGTGAAATATGAAAATAATTTTCAATATTTTCAAATTACTTAAGATATTGTTTGGCCTCATGACTATTAAAAAAAAAAAAAAAAAGGAAGGAAATCCCAACAGTAGGATTTACTAGCCTATAAAACAATCCCTTAAGAGAAGGGAATCCACCATGGTTTATATAGCACAGACAGGACAATGTGCTCTAAGATGTCCTGTAGCAAACAATCCTGTTTTGGCAGTGAGCTGCACAAGATGACCCATCATGTCTTTTCCATGAAAGACTGTGATTTAGCCAGATGCTGATAATTAAAACACTCATCTGGGGGTGACTTGACTACTAAGAAGAGCTGCAAGTCTTTGAGAAAACCTGTCTCACCATCAGTCCTATTTTTAAAAAGAAAAATAAAGCCCAGTTAGTGCAACACAGTGAAAAGTCAAATTAAAGTCACTGGAGACATTACAAGTCCAGTAAATAAATATAAAAATAATCACACATTAGGAGACCAGCTTTTTCCTTTGCTTGAAAATGCTTCAAGTTTCTTTTCAGTGTCCCACTTCAGGGAAGGCTTTTGGATTCTTTCTTGCGCCTGACCTATGTACTTGATGCTACACTTGAAAACTCACTGGAAATTTTTGCCCAGAGCAGAAAAAAAGCTTTCTGAGCTGTAGGGGGAGGTTTCAGTACCATTATAAAGAACTATAATTTTATACAATTATATAAGTTGGATCATACTGGCTACTTCAGAGTCAATACATCACAAAGTCCTGCTGGTGTTGCACGGACCTCTCTCTTAGACAATATATGTAGAATCTTTCACTAAGAGTAGGCACCATGCTTTCTATCACATGTACCAAAACTGTTATCAGGTGCACTACTGCATTGACACAAAGTTCTAGCAGAAGTATGTACCATCGCTCTAGTTGTGACAATACAACCTTCTTTGTATGTACCATTTCACAGGCTGAAATATTTTATGATGCTTTTAAATCTGAAACACAAAAGTTGGTTTGCTCAAAGCATTTGTTTCACTTTTTAGTCAGGCACACACACTCCTGTCACCCAGACAGCAAAGCCTGGATTTATTAATTTTCAAGCATTTTTGATCTCTCAACTCCATTTCTGCAAGCAAACAGCCTACATTTACAGCATTTGGGTGAAGTCACATGTTCAAAGCAAAGGCTAGAAGTGCCTTTTGTGCTAAGTCTTTATTCTTTTCCATTGTTTAATATGCTCCTCTTATTCAGGGCTACTTCCATAGATTACCCCCAAGTGCATTCTTCGGACAGCAAACACAATATATAAAGCAGCTGCAACAATTGTAGCCATGTTATGCCACTGGGACATGACTTGCACCTGTATGTGCAGTTGCAGTATGATGTCCAAGCACCTCATGGACACCAGCAAAGGTGTTGGCTGCTTCTGAATCAGCCTGCCTAACTGGGGCAAACTGCAAGAGAAGGGCTGTGGTTCTTAGAGGACAATGCTCAGCAAGACAAGTGAAGCATTATTCAAGCTGCTAAGGGAGGTATCACTAGAAATATTTTGATGAAATTGACAAAGGGGAAATTTCAGTCAAATATTGTGACACTCTCATCAGTGTCACCAGGACTGGTGAGACTTGTTCAACTGTGTAACAAGCGTCCAGGAAAACCAATGAAGATTTGTCACATGAAAAATGGAAGAATACTTTGACACATCATTTAGATGTGTATTTTCTAAAACGGTTCTGCACCAGTGGGTGGATAAAACAAGCCATCTCTTTTCCAGATTTGGAGCCAGCTCCTTATCAGCTTTGTATCAGCATCTTTTCTCTGAAATCTCTGAAACTTTAACACTGAATTTGCGTGAGGGTTGTGTAAAGCACCTCCTATGAAATCTCACAGTGATTTTGACTCTGTAATTGTGTGACATGAAGATTTTCAAAACAGTAGTAGAAAACTAATGATGGTGCAAGAGACCTGATGCCTGTGCAAATTCCACATCAGCAATCTAGTCCTTAATGAAATTACGAGGAAGAGGGGTGTTTTAAATAATGTTGAAACATGCTGCTTCTTAAATGCAAAGCAGATTCCAGAAAAGAAAAAGTTGTTTCTCATTTCAAAGCATTTTACCTGTGAGCTGAATTCTTCTCCCTTTAAAAGACAGCTCTGTGTAAAATTAGTTGATATAAGGACACTCATTACAAGGCAATTACATTCTATAGAAAAAGCAGTTCTGGAACTTCCATGAAAATCTTCTGCCACTTTTCCACTGGTCATAGATCACATTTTCCAGGCTCAGACATCAGAAGCCTGATAAGTGAGTAATCCTTAAAGAGTTTGCCTTCATCTTTTACAACCTGCAGGGAAAGGGCTTCTCTGAGATCCAAAAGCTCACTGATGGTAAATGGTTCAGGTGAGACCATTTTCTCCAGTAGTTTTATCCTTACTGAAGTTAAACCCACTGCACTGAGCACTCAGTTACTGTTTGAAGGGGAAGGGAAGAAAGAAAAAGAATAAAAACCAATCTTTCTCCAGCTCAATCCAAACGCCTTTTCTGTAGACCACAGAAACTGATTGCAATTTCAGTCAAAAGAGCTTATCTGGTGGGAGCTACTTTTTGCTCACAAAGCACCCTGGACCCAGGGATTGTGTACAAAATGCACCCCAGGAGGATCAAATCCAAGTGGGAGACTCACTTCTCTCTGTCATTTGTTTGCTCCAGAATTGGAAGGAGTGATATGTTGCAGTTTGTTATCTGCAAGGGCAGGAACCACCATCTGAAAACCTCGCTTCACCTGCCTGTGAGAACTGAGAAATGAGACTGGAGCTCTCACCATTTCACTGCTTGGGCACATGCTTGACAGCTCAGCCATGCACGTCACCCATGGCATTTCATCAAAGCTGCCATGTCCCCCACAACTCCACATGCACACAAACACCCACAGAATTTAGATAATAACAGCAGCTTTTTAACAAAGATTCATTCCAAAGCCTGCTGTCATAGCACCAAAGCCCTTTCTAAATCCACATAAATGTTTTTCCATTAGCAAGGTCTAACTAATGATGCTAACTTATAGAAGGTAAAATTGACAGTAAAGGAAGGCAAGGTAAAAAGAAGAAATTATGCTTAAACCATATGATATTGCAGAAGGAGGAATAGATCACCCTGTACTTGGGAATAAATATATATTAATGTGTTAGGGTAAATTATTTTTCCACTGCCATATTTCCACCCAAATGTGGAGAAAGGAGATTGACATCTGTGGTCTTTGCATTGTACTTTTCTAACAGTAGGGCATGTGCAATGAGATGTTTATTTTACTTGCCACTCATTTATCATGCCAACTAGAAATATTCTTGCAGCATAGCACTTGCATTGTAGCAACTGATTAAAGTTTTGCATCAGAAAAGACATGAATCTTAACTGAGCTCTGTGGAGCCACTGTCAGTTATGGCCTGTGCCTGTGTGGAAGTGAGGAATACCTTAATCAGAGCTGTGGGAGGACTTTTCACCCTGCTGCACATGAGAGGCAAAGCGGGGAGCTGGAACACATGTCCTAGCTGAAGGACCAAATATGTGAATTTCAATTGCTTCCTTTCCTAGAGCCCTTGAGACAGATCTTAAGGGACAGCTTGGGATAAAACTAAACAGCTCTTTTATAAATCCAGACAAAATGAGATGAAAACAAGGTAAGACTGGTCCTTATAGGATACAAGATAGTTGTCTGGACAATGGGTCTGAGGCTGTGTTGCTATTCCTTTACAATGTACTTCTGTCAGGGATTTTGTTCCAAGACCAAATACAGGGGTTTTGTCATTCATTAACTCTCCAATATTTCTGTAATTTAATTTTTTCCACTTTCAATCATGAAAGCCTTTGAGATTTGAGTTGTTAGTCAGGCATGGGGGTGCTTCATTTAGGGTTTTTTTGCAATGGTTTAATTAGCAATCAGAGACTGAGCTGCTTTGCTCAGAGACACTGTCAGAAGAAATATTGATCCTTTGATATTAAGTTTGGAGAAGCAGATTTCTTCTGATGTTTTATGAGCTAGGATGGTTCTGATTTTTATTTCTTTTTTTTTTTTTTTTTCCTTCTTCTTGCCCCCTGCCCTTATCAACATCTCTCATAAATATTTCTGTTTTCTAGTTCTCCTCCAAACAGGTATTCCTTCTCTCCAACCTTGGATAAGCAGAACCTGAAATTTCCCGTACTGAAATAACAATACTCGTTAATTCTTGAGGTCAAAGATGACCATTTGGTCACGTAATACAACATTGTAGGAGGCATTCACAGTCCAGTCTGTATACAAAAGTCACACTGTAAACTTACATTGCAATAACCAGAATCACATTTTATAACTTGAAGGCACCAGGGTGTGCTTAGATGCTTATGATGGCTACACATGCCAATCAACTGCACATGCTTTTTTTTTTTGACTAGATTTCCAAACACATTGTGAAAGATGTATGCACCTTGTGCACTTCAAAGCACTTTTTCCTGTGCTATTTTCATTATGTTAAAATGTTTTTATTTCAAATCCTTTATTTTAACACATAGAGCCCTTCCCAATGGGAGGATAGGGATCAAAGTTCATGGTATATCTACAGACTGGATGAATTTGCTTTATTTCAATGCATATCGTGTCACTCTGTCAGTGATGACCGCATCCTTATCAACTCAATATTGTACATTTTAATACAGACTATACATGTATTCTGAATTTTAAACAAGGATGTGCATACTATGGAAAGATATTTCATCAAACTAGTTAATTAATGTTTAGAGATAGGTGAAAAATAAATGCTGGCTTACTTGCTGCAGTAATATTGGCACTCAGAATTATACCTTCTAATGCAAAGGTATAATCTGAAAGGCTGCTAAGAAATATTTTAGCAAAACTCCAGAAATCTCTGAAGGGCAGATTTTTAAGTACTTCATTGCAGTATTTATTTTTAATATTTTCATTAGAATTATGATTGAATTATTTCCTAAAACTTCCTTATTTGCTGCTGGGAAAACTTTCTGCCTCAATTATTTTAAACTGGCATACTTCTGATTCTTTAAAGATTAGATATGCTGCAGATACTGTGAAGTATATAGCACTTATAAAAAGTATAATCTACATCATATGGCTTTTTTTCATGAACCACTAAAGCTCTTAAAAGCTGCTTTACTTTACTGAAAGTGAAGCCTCTGGGATGTCATGCCTTCTGTCCCCAAGTGGCCCAGAGGGAATTGTCACTAAGATTTCAGATGAAGTTAAGATAGTTTAAGGCCATTACAGGTCACTTTTCTGGACAGGTCAGAATACATTCAGTATCTCAAGCATCATAGGGTATCAGGTTTGAGCTAACCCTTCCCTTTGATGCTTTGGCCAGATGGCTGAAGAAGAGATGAGAGAAAAATGAGCTGCTGTGCTGGCTCTCTACCTTACATGTCCTTAGCTGAGGAGGAGACTCTAACTGGTATGTCAACTACTTTCCTAAGGACAATTTGCTGAAGAGGGAGGTAAATAAAGTGGGGAAAATCTATAAGATGGCCGGATTCTCCACTGCAGGACATCAGTGTGCTCCCACTGAAATCTGAATTATTCTGCATTATACCAGCTAAGCATCTGGGTTCTTTAGGTCTGATCAGATTTAGGAAGTTAAATTGATAGATTTAAAACACATTAACAGAGCAAAAGTAGGAGACAGTGGCAGTGATTAAAACCACAATGATCCACAATGTGTCATTTATATCTTAAATAGGATGAACTAGTTTATAAAGTTTAAGCACTCTTGGTTTGTAAAACAGAAAAAAGCTACTAAGGCCTTAAGGCTATAAGAAAGACCCTCACATACTTAGAAGAAACACAACTAACCTAAAAGGCACTGGCTTCGATTATATACATTACTGCAATTCAGTCTTTTGGCTCCCTGCTAGGAATGAGCGAAAGAGTGGCAGCAATGGTCAGTTGCTCATTTATATACTAGAGACAAGTTGTCAGAGGTAAAGAAAGTATATTCTGCCCCTTGTATAAGGCCCCAGAATGGAATCAAAGTATTTAAAATAAAAATTATGCTGACAGGATTGCAGAAGAGGTTAATATCAATAGTACATCCAATGCAGGCAAAGTGAGTATCTGGGCATCTGAGCTACATCGTTGCTGGCTAGTGTGTGTGCATGTGTGAATGTGCTTGTGTGTGACAAAAAATGACTGATTTCCCCTGCAGAATGCACCACTGGGATAGAACGATACAGCGAATGGCTTATGGTCTGTGTGTCTGATGGTAAAAATCAATGACTTGCCTTATTGAAAGGTGCCCTCAGGGGCAAAAAGCAGTGAATAGCTTATTAGTTTGTATGTGCATGCTAGCAGATGATAAAGCAGCATTGAAATCAGTCATAGACCATAATCAATTACCCATCCCCACCTTAAAGCAAGTGTGTACTTCTGTCTCAGGGGAATATGCCTCCATTAACCCAAACTGTGCAGTAACTCATCTTTAACCACAGTATATAAATACACAGTAGAAGAGGGACCAATAATGATTTCTTATGGTTACCGATGCAAAAACATACAGCAGATAAATTGCTGGTGTGCAGGACAAGATTCTTTTTGGTGTAATATTCCATAGTGCTATTTTAGTACTATCTGAAATGCTGTGGAGTGGACTCCACTTGGGGATCTGGTCTGATACCAGAAATATTTTACTAATTTCCAGAACAAAAAGGAAACCTTGGAGTGATGCAACAAATTAAAGATGCAAGAGACAGTATATTCTGACTTTTCCCCCTCATCAGTGAACTCTGTTTCAGAGTATATTCAGGTCATCCATTCAGACACATAAGACCCATATACATCTCCATTGTCATTGAAGCATTTATTGACCCAAACATGTTGTCATGCTAGGCATTACATGTCATGCCTTGGAATTCTTTGCTTTGATGGCATACATCTGATTAATGCCAATAATGCCTTCAGCAAACATAACAGCCATTTAATGTGAAGCTTTTCCATCACTAGGGTACGTCCAGCCTAAGAAGTAGAGGTCATGATTTCTCTTGGTTGCAAGGTGAAAGTACCAATTTCAGTAAGTATTCTCACACTCAATTTTCTAAGAGATGCAGACAGCATCTATGCTTGTATCCATGGATATCCAAAACTAGTACAAAGTGTACCTTTTTAAAAGGACTTGACACTTCAAATATGTAGTATTTAATGTTGAAATATGTCAAGTGATGGCCATATGTTGTGTAATAATGTTCTTAGCTGAAGTAACTGGTGTGTAGCATTTATTAAACAGATGGATAGATACCTGTATGCTCCCACACATATGTGGTGACATCATGTAAGTTGTGACACTTCCTGAAGGACGAGCCTCTAGAAATCACAGCCAGAAATTCTTTCGTCCTTGTTATGTAGAAAGTGCTGATGGCTTCCATAATGGACATTCTAAGAAATGCTATACAAAAAGAGCTAAGCATGTGGTACAGCAGCTGCATCCAGAAAGTCAGTAGGGTTGTCGCACCACTTAGGCACTTGTTATTGTCTCCGAATTTTTTAAACTTTCCATTGCAGCAACTACTGAAGAAAGAGTGGTCATACTATCTTTACAACCCTGCATGTCCCAAAGGAGCCTTGCAGCAAGAGTTTCCCAGGTGTAAACTCAAGAGAAGCAAGAGAGAATGTCTGTTGAAGCAGATGAATTTGATAAGTAAGTGTGTGTCCTGGAAAGAAGTGGCAGAAGTACTGGTGGGTAGAATACAGATACCCCAGCTGAGAAATCCACGGCTGGCATTTCTTGTCCCCTTTTCTTAAAAAGGAGAGCCTTATGAGATACAGGTGAAAAAATGTATGCCTCTTACATTTAGAACATTCCTTCACACATTCAGGATAACTCATCACAATGTAAAAGACTCTTTCTTTTCTACTGTGACAGATGTCTAGGGCTTTACTTATGGTACAGGATGGTTCAAAAGAAGAACAAGAAACAGCAACAAAAATCCCCATCAAAATTATCGTTGTCAAATGAAACTTGTAAAAAACAAATGGCCATTGCTCTTCAATAGCTACTCATAAACTTGAATTTAAGAGAAAATTGAAGCAACCTGAAAAACATTTGCAAAATACAGCAACCATTGTGAAAGATACATCAGACGGGAGTGGTTGAAATTTTCAATTCTGCTTTGCAGAATAGTAGTTGTACACCCTGATGCACATTTGTTTGTTTCACAGGTATGTATGCAACACTCTGCAAAGTACTACTAAAGAAAGAGAGTACTTGATGTCTTCTCGTACTTTGTCATCTTCTTCACAAGTCCTATATGATATTAAGCTGTAAACATTTTCAGTTATTCTTTACTTCATGTCAGTGCATAAGGGAGTTCTTTTGGGGTGGTCTAAATATGTGAACTTGGAGAAGCCACTCATCGTCCAATCAACTATGTATGGGTAAAAGCATTTAAATCATTAACATTTTGTGAGGACTGATGATGAAGAAAGATTAGAAAATGGCTAGTACCTCTAGAAATATGCAGCACATATGTATCTATGACAGATTATTGATCATGTGCTTTATGTGATGTATTATATGAAACAAGTTTGAAATTTGTCAACATTGGCCTGCTCATTATGAATCCCTCTTTTCCTTATCATTGCATTTTGGACTTTCAGCACAATCATGAAACGATTTCAAATAACTCTAGGAGAATATACAGGTGAACAGAAATGAAGGAATGGTTATTGTACTTGGAAAAGGAAGTTTCTGGTTTTTATCTCCTCTCAGCTGACAATATGCTGAGGAGTGCAGGCTATTCCTCAGCTAAAGATGCAGCGGGGACTGATAGATAGGCAAAAATGAATCCATTATTACTACTAACTTTAGAGGGGAAACAGAACCTTCCTTGTACTGGTCCTTTAGTTCTTTAAAAGATACATAGTGTTTATGGACTTGTTGCACCACAGATTGAGAGAGAGAATTAAAATTACTATATTGCCAGTACAAGTAATATTTCAAGGGATTTCCCCCTAACCAAGAGTAATGTGCAATCAAGGAGCTCTTCATTATAATGCTTCCTCCACAGAAAATTCAATCCAGTAGCCACACCTGCACAGTGCCTCAGTCTCTGCTAACTTAATTCTCTTGAAAGAAAAAGGAAAACTGATGGCTTCATCTTAGTCTTTCATACTGATCCAAAGCCTGCTGAATTTAATATATACGTTTAGGTTAGCATCTCAGATGAGATAAAGCTTGTCCTTTTAAAACAAGTCTTTCAGTTTCCCCTGTTTACTGTTGCTTTGATTGGCTCTTGGAAAGCACTGGACCCCATTCAAATGAAACTAAATGGGAAATGCATTCCAGGAGCATAGTTATGAATGCCAGTTCATGACAGGAGGTCAGTCCATAAAACCAGACTGGAGCTAATTTAAAGTAATCCTTCTTTCCCAAACACACACACTGTAGGCACTAGCTCCTTAGTAGCCACCATTTGAAGCTACAGATACATGACTGTTGTCCTGCCTTTTCTGTTGAATGCAGATAGAGCCAAGAAGTGTCTCTTCTAGACACCTGACCCCTGTACAGACCGGTAAAATTGAAGAGAATTCTGCACAAAGGAAGGGGAAGATAGGGTAGCATTATAAGTCACGACATCGATTTCCAGCTAAAATGGGAAAATACATTTTGCTTTTCTCTAGTTGGATCTTTCCTCAGGAGCTGGAATTTCACACACAGCGCAAGAAAATAAATGCAAAAATTACTGTGGACTTCCCCCCCGCCTTAGAAACCTTATAATAAGACTATCTTGATTCCCTAAGGACGTAAATTTGATATTTCTCCAGTGTGAATTCAGACTCCTTCTGGATATTAATCCACTTCACAAAGTCATTACGAATAATTTAGCATAAAAGCAGCCTTTTTCCTCACAAGACAAAGCGCTGAGGCTGAAGCATTTGTAGAGCAGTGTGAAAAACATACTGTAGCTGCCTTGGCTCCATTTGGATGGAGTATAAATAAGGAATTTTGGCAGCAAATCCTGTCAGTCTCTTCGTCTTATTTAGCACAAATATTCAGGAAAAACAATGATAATATCATTTGGCTTTTTTTTTCCCCTCCCTTTGTTCCTTTTTTTTTTGTTGTAGTTTTTTTTTTTTTTTTTTAAGAGTGCTAAGTCAATACCTGATTACTGGAAAGCATTTCTAACTGAATTTTAGATGTGAATTTTTACAAATATAATATTGGAAACAATCTTTATCAAACATTCATGTGTAGTGTGAGAGATAAAAAACAGGAATCCATAATTCATACAGCAGAGTGTATTACCAAGTGTGAATAAGAGGCTGAATTTAAATGAAGGGGTCTGAACAGTATTTTCTGTGAGGCATCTGCTTTAATCATTTACATTATTCACTAGGTTTTCCAGAACTGTAAATCTTAAATATATGTTTGTGTTTGTGAGAATGTGTATGTAAATACACACATATATGCACACATACACAAAGCATTACAGACATCTACGCATCAGTGCGTATTCACAGATGGAGAAATGTGTTTGTATACAGAGACATAACAGCTAAGGGCCCGATTCTGAAATCATTCTGCAGGAATGGGAAAATTTGTCTTGACAATGATGGATCTGGGGATCAAGACCCTAGTGCCTTGTTCTTTTGCCTCTCACCCTGAGTTTGCACTGCTATGACTTAGATCAAAGTAAAAGGAAAGGCAAGTCTTAGTTTGACCTAAAATAATCAAAACATGTACTTAGTTGACAATACACATTACCTAAAAGCAAAAAAACCCCCAAATCCAACGTAGATGGATTTTGAAATGTAATTGCACTGAAATGTAATCCTAAAGACCTTTCTGAAACTATAAAGACCCTTCTGTCAACTGCTCTACCTCACTGATTTTCTACCTAAATTGTGTTTTCAGGACTGGTTCTGGTTCCCTGTGCTTCAGGATGCAACAACAAGACAGACTCTTCAGTGGGCAGCTGTGTGAGGCTTGATCACAGTCTGCATGAGCCCTCATCCAGATCCAAGGCTTCCCTTAGCCCACTGGTCCACCTTAATTCAGACAAGAAGGAATTTTAGCTCTTCTCCCAGTGGCTGTCTCTGCCTAGTTTGACTCTGCCTATACCACTTAGATGTTAACTCTTGCTAAGGTAGCCAAAGATGCCTTGGCTTCACTAAGCCCTATCCAGATTTTTCATCCTTCATGATTAAGCAGGCCCTCTTCGTGTTGGGTTTTCAAATCCCAGAGTGGTTTTTGTGTGATTGTTTTGGGTTTTTTGTTTGTTTTATTTTGGGATTTTGTTGGTTTAGTTTGGTTTGGGTTTTTTTATACAACATAATAATGTTTACATTTCCCATTAACTTCTCTACATGCTCCATTTTTTACTTGTAGGAAGGCAAGTGAATGGCTGATAATGATTTTGAGGGCTTGCTGTTCCCCAGCTCTGTTTTGGAGGGATAGCAATACAATCTTTCTGTTTTTTTTTTTTTTCCAGTTGTGGTTACTGTGTACCATCTCCCTTCTGAGAATCCCTTTTCAGAGACATACTTAGGACAATGCAGTATCTGGGGAAGACTCATGATGGCAAGTAACAAAAGACAAAGGCCAGCACTAACCCTGGTTCGGGGTCTGATGTTCACATATTGATTCTGACATTGTGTCCTACACGAGGAGAATTGTTGTTCAGCTTCAGTGTGACTACGCCATCTGCATAACTAAACCTTTTACTTCCATGTCCCAGTTCAGTGGCTGGTAAAGCAGTCACAAAGCAGTAGCTGTCACTGTTTCAGGAGCAGGTGAGAGGACTAGAAGTTGGTGAGCTCTATTGGAGGGACAAAGTCCACCTCCTCTGACAGGTCTCAGAGATAGCCTGTTTAAAGACATCTGTCTCTGCTCCTTAGTGTTTATTTATTATAAACAATCCACTTTTATTTTTTTCAGTAAAACTCTAGGTGTTAGTTTTTGATCCCTTCCACTTCTCATCCTCTTTTTATTTCATAAGAACAAGTTTCTTTATTCTAGCAGATCTGTTTGCCAGGTCAAGACCAGCTAGTATTGCTGCACAGGAGGTTTTTTTACTCTGGTATATATGTGTTTACTTCAGTAATTGCTGCTTTCTTGGAGGGTAACAGTGAAAAAATAAAAACAATAGGAACAAAAGACATAGCAAATCTTTCTCAATACAGCATTCACTGAATTATATAAGGCATATTAAAAAAAAAAAAAAAGTTTTTAATTATGTACAGCAGACAAGTTGATGAGGAATAATGCATGAAATCCATGCACTCTGAAGACCAATGAAAAGGAATTTCACCTCATTTTATGAAGCTGAGCCCAAGTGATTAAAATGATTGTGCCCTATCATTTTAATTCTCTTTCCTCTAAGCTTTCTTTAATGGTGCCCTCTTCCATGCTTAAGCAAAATGATGAATTAATTCAGTTACTCCCCTGTGGGGCAGAAGAAAAGCAAGATTCAACACATCCCATTCTGCCAATATTTCATTCACAAGGCACATTAAATTTACCCGTTTTTTTCCCTCCTTGATTCTTTTATATTGTTATCCTGAGGAATGTACACAAATCAAAATTTGTGAGTGTGAGACATTCTGATAGGACAAGAAATCAGATGTACCACAAAACTGTGCAATATAATTTGAAACAAAGTACTGCCGAGAGAATGGTGGAGAACGGCAGGCAACGATTTGCTAGAAGAAGACAATGGGGCTGAGCTTCTACCCCATTACTGCTATCCTGTCCAGGCTATATAATATAGTGAAGGAGTTGTCTAGCTCTTATATCTTATGTTATCCTGGTCACAGCGGCATGCAGTGATCTTCTTTGTGATCTTTAGCTAGTCACTTGGGAGTACTGACACTTGTAGCTTTAGCCCTTTAGCTGAGGTAGAAATCTAAGCACTGGCTGTGTCCCAACTGCCCCTCAATATCCTCTGTGATGGTATCACAGAACCTTAGAATGCATTGGCTTGGAAAGGACCCTCAAACATCATTTTATCCAGATCCCCTGCAGTGAGCAGGGACATCCTTAGATAGGCTGCTCAGGGCCCCATCAAGTTTGACCTTGAATGTCTCCAGGGATGGAGCCTCCACCACATCTCTGGGCAACCTATTACAGTATTTTACTACTCTTACTGTCAAGAACTTCCTTCTTACATCTAACCTAAACCTAACCTTCTCTACTTTGAAATCATTGCCCCTCATCCTATCAAAGCCCTTCTAAACAGTTCCTCCCCAGTGTTCCTGTAGGTCTCCTTCAGACATTCAAATGCCACTATAAGGTCTCTCCACAGCCTTCCCCAGGCTGAACAACACCAGCTCCCTCAGCCTGTCTTCATAGGAGAGGTGCTTCAACCCCCAGTCATCTTGAAACATCTGGCATACTAATGTGGCTGTGGACCTCGTCCAACCATCAGCCTAAAAAAAGGTTTTGATAGCCTGGCCCATGCCAGATTGTTACATCTTTTCAGTATATGCATTTATGAAGGAACAGATTTAGATGAGATATTCTGCTACAACTTGAACAAAGGCAAGGTTGAAAAGTAGTTTTCTAATAAAGATTCCATCCACATAAATAATGGCTTACTGCAGCCTAATAAAACTATCCCTCCTACATAATTACGTAGGATGTGCAATATTGTGCTGCCCTGGTCCAACATTCTCCTCCTTGTCACACACTCAAACACACAAAGAATCCATTTGTAATTAACAGGAAAATTCTCTGTATTAGTTTTCTTTGCACTTATATAGAATAACAGAGATTAATTAAGAGGTCTGTATTTCTATTTCAAGGTTCAAGTACTTTCACTGAGCACATTGTGCTTGCAGAATCTGTAGTGTCAGCAGAATTCCTTACTTCAAAACACAGACATTTCTCTTCCTTAAGTTTTCCTTTTATACATGCAATTACTAAATGACTGTGAGCAGTTAGGAGGCCCAGACCACATCATCACCTGTTATAAATCTAAGTCCTGAGTGTGCTGTGCTGTGAATGTGTTCAAAGGAGGCTGCATAAACATTGTAAGACCAGATGCTGGTGACTGAAGAGGCCTTCAGATCCTAGCTATTGCTCTCTAAGCTGTCCTGGAAAATATGAGCTTGGTAAAATCACATATATCATCACTGAAACCAATGGAAAATCCCTACACCAGCTCACAAGCCTGTGCTTCCCATAGATGGTAGAGCCTTCAGGCATACTTCTATAATTTAGTCGTGCACTGTATCAGAGACATTACTCCCTCTGCAGCCCTTGATGTTAGCCATCTTTGCACACTGCGCTTGTAGACACAGATTTGGATAATGCAATGAAACCTCCTGCAGTCACCTAAAACCTGCCACCTTTTTGTTCTAATTTTTATAAATTTAAACAAATTTTTCTATTCAATATTGAGCTTCACCCACACATCTAAAATGTTAACAGATTTTGCTCTAATGACTCAGATCAATTACTTTGTTAACTTCTGAAACTGCTTTAAAACACTCCTATATATATGGTTAAAATGTGCTTAGCATATATGCATACATTAAGAAAAGTATCTTGTACCGAACCAAAGCACGCTGCTGTCTTTAAACACAAGCTGTCATAAGCACATGTATGGAAAACCACTCTTTTTCCTCCAGTTATCTTCCAAGACACCTTTTGCTATTTTCATCCACTGGTTGAACTGTTCTATTGAGAGGACTATTTATGTAGGCCCTAATCACAAAAGAGACTTACTTTTGTGCCTTATTTCTGTGTAGGATAGAGCCACCAGGTGTGAGAGTAAACTGAACAAGGGCTTTGATACAAAACATTTAGCCCTGTTCAGCAGAAATATTTGAGTTTTGCTTTACATCTTTAAGGCAAGACAGAGATTTAAATGACCACCCCGAAGAGGAGCCTTAGTGTCTGCAAATTAATATAGAAAAAACAAACCAGAATTTTACTCTCTTCCACTTGTGCCCAGAAAAATATTTCCCTGCTGTTGTGCCATAACTGCAGTTCTGTGAAAGGGGAAGTAATCTCTGTGGTATGAGAGAAATGTTATCTCTTGACAGAACTGGATGGAGAACATGAGCCTGACTTCTGCTTGTTTAGTTTCTAAGTAGCTAAGTATTTACAGTTACTCCCATGGAGATACGTAGGCATCAAGAACACTCACTTATTAACAAAGGCACTGGTAGTTGGGTGTTAAGGGACAATGGTATTCAGTGGACCCTTGTAACCAGGAATTTAAACTCAAACAGTTAAAATTAAGAGAGGAAGGCAACAATTTTCCAGCAAGGCAAAGGTCAAGGAGTTGACCTTCAAAGTTATAGCAGTTCATTCATGAAGACTGTTGTAGACACCATCAACACAGGGAGTTCTCAGTAGTGAGAAAAACACTACGCTTATAAGAAAAGGAGTGCCAGAGGCAGCTGATTATTCTGGGATAAGCTTGCAAGGGCACTGTTTTTGTCCATCAAGAGTAGCCATAGGCTTATTTTATATGCTTTTGCATGATGTGTAATACATAGTTTTTACAAACCAAAGACTAAGCAGCATGTAATAATTCACAGGCCTAGATCCAAGCATTAACTTTTCAGACTGTCTGTGGTAGTTATGATCCCCCCACTTCTGGGCTCTCAACACAGCATGTGACCCCTTTTCCTGAACCACACAGCAAACCACTGGAAAAGTACAAATTGCAAAGGCAGTACCAGAGAGTTATGGCACACTCTTAACATACCTGTCTCCAGATTCCTCTCTTCTCTAGGGACAGTTACCTTGTGCAGTAGACCAGAGTTTGAGGTGGCCCCTTGGTGCACCTGGTTCCTACTTCCTTCCTTATTGCCTCAGGAGCCTCAAGTCTGAGACTTTGAGCAGATCAGAATGTTGCAACTCAAGCTAGGCCCAAATGGAATAGTACCTGACAAAAGTCACTTATCTTGGTACTTGGAAATAGCAATCCAAAATAAGACCCTTTGAGCTCTCCTGGATTGCATGAAGCATCTTCCCTGAATTGGGATGCTCCTCAGGATCATCTGCTGACAAAGCCCACATGAGGCCTGGGTGAGACCACCTCCTTGGGATAACTGCTGCCTGTTGAGAAACGCTGATGCACCATGATTATTTACTTAACCCTAAAGGGGGAAATTTTGAGTATAGGGTAGCCTCTTTTACATACTTCTCTATCTGTCCAGGTGTTTGGTTTTATGCATTTGATTTTATAAGTGTGGGCATCTACATATTTCAGTAGACAAGGTTTTCTGTTTACTTTGCATTTATGCTTATGCATATCCTTCCTTGGAGATACCTTGTAATAAGTTAGAGTGTGTTTTTTCCTCCTCAACCCCACAGTAATGTCACTGTTTTTGCTAAATCACTTGTTACATTAAGTATTCCTACAGTCTTTCATTTATCTCATTTTATTAATAAATTTTTATTTTCTGATAAATCACAATGTCAAACATATTGGTCTGTGACAGTGCCATGTAAAAGTACTTTAGAAATAAGGAATATTTATATTTTAAAAACAGATTGCAGTGAAGTTCAATAAAGTCAATGTAAAATGTGAAGAAAGATGTAGCTTATATGCAATAAAGAAAAGCCATCTGGGATCAAATTCCAAGACAAGCTCAGGAACTAGCCACCTTTCATTTCATGGCCATGTATGGCATTGCTTAAAAGCAATTTTAGCAAATATGTTCTAAAAATGTTTCATAGGCCAAAGGCAATTGGGTGAATGATAAAATATTTACTAACTGCTCCACGCTAAGCGATGTGAGTATATTGGAATACAATGAGTATCAGATTAACACCATAGCTTTAGACAAAGCCTGGATGGTAAAGATAATCCAACAGCCTAGCTCTCAATCAAGAAAATGCAGTAGATTCTTTTCCCCAATAATCTGGAAAGCAGCTGGACCATTTTTTACAGTTCTGCACATCAGCAAATTAATAGACAAGCACTAAATCAAAGCAAACTTCAGAATCACAGAAATGAATGCAAAAGAGAAGTCTTGCTTCTGTGACAGAACCTGCTGTGATGTTGACAAGCTTCTCTCTTGCTCAGACTCTATGCTACATTCCCATAGTCAGTCTTGGACTGACTTGAGCACTCATAGATCATGTATTTCAGAGAATCAAACCCAGAGAGAAAAATAAATAAGCTAGAATGCTAGAAATATTAAAATACACCTTTTTTTTTTTTTTTTTTCAGTAATGGATAGAATTTTGTTTCAGGGACATTTGCTCTTAAATATTGTCCAATCCAAAATACGTTTTGAAACAAAAATTTTTAACCGCCCTTATTTGATATAAACTGGAAATGCTCAATTAATGCACTTAGAAGAATTCTGTCTAAAGTTTACTTGGTCTGTTTGAGAAAGATTCCAATGAGATAAGGTTCTTCAGGTATTTTTCTAATTTTCAGTTGTCTTCTCAAAGAGCAGAGAACCACGTGGCAGTTCTTGCCCTCATTACAGAGAGAGAAAGGTAAAAAGCACTGTTATGAAATTTGTTTGCTACTACTCATAATATTCCTGTTGTTTATTAGACTGACTTTAAATAAATGTATATTAGAATAAGATTTTATGCCTGCACAAAAAACCCTGTTATAATACATATCATTTACAGCAAAGAAGTCATAATAATTTAATTAGTTCTTTGTTTCCCTTTGATTCACCACTGAACTATGAGGCACTTTGTCAAGGATCTGCAGAGAATGAAAAAAGTCCAGAGATGTAGTAAATGTAGATGTATTTTGGAAAGTAATGAAAATTTTGTAGTTTCTAAGCAGGCTTTAAAAGTCTGTCATCCAAAGTAAAATCTCCAAGGGTCTTCTGATCCCAAACAGTATTTTGGGAAAATCCTGTTCTCTCTTACCACTACAGCCTTCTGTAATTGAGACAAAACTGTATTCGGTTACTCTTTGGGTCCACTTAAAGCATTTATAATGCTTCTAAGTCTGCCTTTCAAGGTGCCTACGTAAAGCTCACTGTATTTTGAAGAGTAGATTTACTGAAGGTTTCTTTATGCAAACAAAATCTCCCTTAAAAAGTAAAAATAAAGCAGAAACCAGAACTATTTATTGCAAGTAAGGGAAGCACCATCTGCCTTTAATCAACACATGGACAACAAAGAGGTAGTGCAGATTTTCAGTCACATGCTTTTGCTCAGATGTGTAAACCAGAGATTGTGAGCATGTAAGGCACAGGCACATATGTATCCCTGCGCATAAGTTTATCCCCACTCACCTCATAAATGACACATACACAGAATTCTTCCTCACCAGTTTGTCTCTGTAGGTTCACATAGCCATTAGAATTTTATGTTTAAGCCAGGGTTTTTCTGGGATATCTCATTAAAACCCTGTTGTTTCATGCTCTTTTTAGGATGACTGAGAGAAAAAAAAAATGATCTTTTAAAAAATTGGTGTGGCAGTGACAACAGTTAGGAGTTTAACTTATTGCTAACATGGCCTCAGACTGAGGAAAAATTTCTTCACCAGCTCAGACAGTAGTAAACAAAAATCATTATCTGATGGATGCTCAGAAATCTAGGAGGTAATGAATGGAGTATCTCAACCCATTTCTTAGTGGATAAATATGGATTCACAGCATGCAAATAATTCTCACACTGTCAAAAGTCACTAAATTAGCCATGATAAAGGGTTGATTAGGAATCATAAAAGGTAATCATCTTTTTCTTCATCTAAAAAACTAGTCTCTACAGTGCAGGGCAGCAGTTAGAGGATGTTAGTTTCTTTAAATATTCTGTAGAGTTCAAAATAACACTCTTGGCCTAAACCTAAGGCTGTTTTATCTGGCATCTTTCTCACAACTGCACTTGTAGTTCACTAAATCTTTGTAAATTAAAGTGTCTTAAACCATAGCTGGTTAGAGCTACTGTTTAACTAAACCTTGATCTTGAATCATATTTAGTGTAAGAAAAGAAAGCAGGCCTAACTTACAACGATATGAAACCCACCCTGTTCCTCAGAATTTCCTTTATATTGGCAAGGTTTATTTTCAGAATGTGTATTACATGTTATATTGAGCATATTTTTTTTTTCAATGAGGAGTGAGGAATGAGAGATCCATTGTTTTAAAATGTTTTTGTTTACATTTATGTTAAAACTTTAGTGTTTCAGGAGGTAGGTTTATTTTCTTGGTGGGGCAGGGAAGGGCAACAGCTCATTCCTCAGCTATCACCTGCCTGTATCCTTGGGCTGTCCAGTGTTTCTGCACATTACTCAATAATCACACTTCACGTTTTACAAGGTATAAAGTTGCACCTCATGACATTGCACAGCCCTAAACCCGGTGGGACATGACCAAACTTGTCACAATAGTGGGCCTTCAGAAAACAATGCCAAATTCATTGCTTTTTTTTTGCTGTAAACCTGATTCAAACTCAAGTCTCAAGCTGAGAGGCTGGTGTATTAACCTAATGTGCCCACTTGACTCTTTTGTAAGTATCATGATAGATTTCTTTTAATCTGCTGCAGAAAATAAATTGCTGGTGAAGAAAAAGAAATATTTGTACTCTTTAAAGACTAATCACTTTCAGACACTGTATGGCAAACAGTGAGATTCAGAATGAATCCTTTTACCGCATTACTCATGACAGCTTACAACCCAGACTATTAAACATTCATCAATAAAAATTTAACATCCCATCTTCCCTTTGATTTTCTCAACTGCTCCCTACATAAGACAACAAGAAGGCTTTCCACAGCTCAGTGTGATGGCAGGACATCAAAGCCGCCTCCACAGCTAGCCTGCTTCGAACAGTTTCTTGTATTTAGAAAGCAGAGTTGTCACATGGGAGGGGAAGAAGCAATACAGGAGATTCTCTCTGGTTTGAATATATATAAACCCTCCCAAGGGGTGAAGTATGCCCTTGTTGTGGCTGAGTGGAAAGTTGCAATTCACTTTTCTTCAGATTAGTATCTGACAGACCACAGAGAAGCAGGAAAGAAGAGCTTTGTTAAACAATGAGCATTGCATGCCAGGACTTTAACTAATGTACAAAAGGAAATGCTTTTACTTAAAAAAACTAGCATTTTTTCTTTATATGCTGGATTGAGCAATTTTTTGTAGCTACTGTTTGCTGGAGAAGTTAGGCTTGTAGACAAACAAATCTATATGCCTTCCAGCTGCCCTAAGAAGATGTGTGCACGACTTTGAGAAGGCAGGCAGGAAAATTTCAATGGGTAAGACCAGCTCAGATCAGCAACTTCTGTTTTCAGCTACTTAACTGAAAAGAGATGGAAAATTAGAGCTTGATGTTAAATCTCAGAGACAGGTTCACAAGAGAAGATTTGGGACAGTTTCAGCACCTCCAACCATGTTCAAATATTGTTCCCTGGTGATTCTTAATTTCTCTCATGCCTACTCTGGCCTAAAGCAAAAGGACAGCTCTGCATGAATTTGAGAAAAAAAAAATACTCAATTTTTTTGAAGTTCAATCTAGGCTGAAGGTTCAGCTCAATAATGTGATTCTCACATTTACTTACTTGAAATATAGGTAACAGATTTCATCCATGCTCTGTCCCAGTCTGGAATACCAAAAGGCAAATTTACCTAGTTTGTATGTAACATTATACCTACCATGAATCAGATGGAAATAAAGATAATGTTAAAAATCATTATTTCTTGTTTCATCCATTTGTAATGTTTGTCATACACATTCATAGAGGAAAAAGATGGAATTTATGGAATGGCTGCTTGAAAACATACAACTCTCAGGCATGGAATCACTTTTAGAAATTAATAATAACTTCCTTAGAAATATTTTCCCTCTGGTTGCCTTTCTCTCTGCAAATTCTTTCAATGTCCCTCTTTCTTGATGCAGGTTCCCTTTAATCAGTTTATTTCCCTGGAACCAGAGAGTCATTTGGTCTTGTTTAAAAAGCACCTCCTTTGGCCAAGCTGGGGCTGAGTGCAGCTTGTCTCTCACCCTGAAATAAGGTCCATTCTTCTCACAACTAAATTCATCATTACTGGACAGACTGTACATCTGCAGTTATACCAGAGCACCTGGTTACAACTCCCAACAGCTGCTGGGCCTTAGCTAAACTTACTGTTCTGAACATGAATCAAATCTCATTGCAATTGGAAGAGACTTCTTTGATGCAGGTGGATTTTGTATCAGATGCTAAACTGATGTGTTCTTACTCAGTTTTGCCCCATCTGCCTTTCTCAGCTCCTACATCCTGGCACTGGTCATTTTGACTGCCTGCTGCCCACCTGTGGTAGCCCAGGGCTTCAGGACCAATGCTTCTGTAAAAGTCTGCCTGTTCCAGGAGGAACAAAGGGTCAGAAGCTGGGGAGAAAAAGACCAACAGTGTACATTTCTTCAAACAGGCATAATTTTTGCAGTCAGAGCTGCAATAGGATGAGGGAGACAGCACGAAGAGGAAAACAGTAAAAGAGAAAATCTATTCCAGTGGTGGCAGAAATTCTATTTTTGAAGAATCCTAGATTGTTTTTAATTGTTTTAAATCAGCTAACTGATAACTTCCAGAAGCTGTCACCCAGCATAGCTTTTGATATCATGTTATGGTATCAGTTTGCTAAATAAAGTGAATTTTATCAACAAAACAGCAGCGTGCATGGAAAGAAGAGGAAGTATTGCCCACAATTATGTAAGTAATTGACCTGATTATGAGGCACAGTGCTGCTAAAAACCTCAGAAAGAACAAGTTCCCTGTCAGCCTCTCTGTCTCCTCTGCTATTGAGAACCAAAGTTGTGCAGATTCCATAAGAACCAGAAGGACCCCAGCTACAAGTGTGTTGCTGTGGCCTTTTACACAGCTTTAGTTTTTCTCACCAGCAATCCTTTGCACTCTGCTCAATTCTAGCACTGAAGTATTTGCAGAACTAAGTTAAAAAAAATGCAATAAAGTCTATAAATAGTAATTTTTTCCCCTGTGTTTATATATTAAATCAATTCCAAGTATTTACAATTTTTTTCCAGCAATAGCAGCAGCAATCAATATCTGAGGTGTTAAAGTGTCTGGCAAAAAGTCACAAATATGTTTCAGAACAATTAAGGGGTGAAAAATCATGGAAATTGAGACATTTTCCTAATTTGCTTCTCTCCTTTAAGAAGCAGATATTTTTGTGGCTGTTGTTTGCAGGTTTGGTTTTGGTTTGTTTATTCCATTTAAAAAACAATTCTGTATTTAACTACACAAGATCTTTCTGCAATTCACTTAAGGGCTTTCCACTGACTTTCAGGAACTAGCAGTGAAATAAGATGGGGTGAGAGAATGAAATTATCTAGGTGGGACAAGAGATTTCATTTGATTTTGAGAGTCAAGAAGGAACAAACTAGAAAAATCACATCTCTCTATGCTGCTTTAGAGATGTAAAAGCATGTCAATCCTATTAGAGGAGGCACAGTGCTGAAATCCCATGGCTGGTAGCACAATCAGCAGTGGAACCAGTGAAAGAGATGCAGCTTTGAAAACGAGCACACAGTGCCTTGTACATCTCATGCTACACTGTAATTTTTGTTTCAATGCCTGTTCACTCCATGCTAGGTTTGCCTCTGCAACAAACAAAGACTATTCAGAATGAAACTTATTTTATGAAAATGTCAATAATTTCCTAGTATCAGTTTTGTTTTCAAAAAATTTATATTGCTAAGCATACATTCCCTCCTGAGATCCATTTCAAGAGCAATTTAAAGAAGAAGGACACACAACTGCAATTTTGCCAAGGTAGTGAGACTAGCACCTTTTATTTCTCTCAAGTTCCACGGGAATTTTAAAGGCAGCTACACATCAGCATCTGTCAAAACACAGCCATCCTTTTGAGTGGTTTCTCCCTCTCCTGTGCTTTCACCCAGTTTCTATTACATTCCCGAGCAAATACAGTGCAAATACTCATCAGGGTTTTTGCTTCTTCGAACATGCTAATACTTAAGGGGTGTGGTATGTGGGTTCAAGTCATGTGGATTTGATTAGTGAAAATTAATTGACTGAAAATTGTATGATAAACAGTCCTATTAACAATGACTTTTACTTCTTTGCTACCAAGACCGGTGCAGCAGGCATTTCTATTTTTAAGCAGGATATATTCCTAATGTAACAATCACATGTTATGCAGAATAAGGCTTTGCTGCAGGGCAGAGCTGAAACAGTTATCTCAAATACATAAGCTGTGACTATCATTTTAAAAGTAAAATTATCTCCATGTCCTAGCTGTGAATACATTTTCTGTCTCTTGAAGTAGATTCCAGATGACTGTGTATCCTAACTGCAAAGGATTTTGGGCAAACTGGTCACAATTCACACCTGTGCAGAGACACTGCACAGACCAATGAGTCATTCAAGTACAATTCAGGTTCTGTGAATCCTGCCTCTACTCAGTTCATACAAGATGGTGAAAGGGAACATGCTTAGCATGTCAGAAAAACTTCTCTTTTCTGGTTTTTTTTTTGTGGTGGAATTTTCCTGTTTTGTGGCTAAACTAGGTGCTTTGTACAGTGATGAAAGTATTTTCCTGTTTTAAACATAAAACTTCAAATTTGGGAAAATTTTGTAAAACTACCCAGGTACAAGTCTAGTTAGTTATAACTTCCTTGAAGCAATTTTACCTCTGAAATTGCAGGATGTTTTCAAATTCACACAATCATCTCAAATTTGCACTCAGATTTAAGTACCTGAGTGCAAGGTGCTCGTGATAACAAACAAGGAAGATCTGGTCAAGGATGTGAAAGCTGGGGGCAGCCTTGGCTGCAGTAACCATGAAATGGTAGAGTTCAGGATCATGAAAAGAAGTAGCAGGGTAGTATGTAGGGTTGCAGCCCTGGTCTTGAGAAGAGCCAGCTCTGACAGCTTCAGAGACTTACTTGGAGGAAACCAATGGGTAAAGGCTCTAGGCAGTAAAGGGCTGAAGAGAGATGGTTAATATTCAAGCTCCACCTCTTCCAAGCTCAATATCAGTGTATCCCCATGAGTAAGAAATCAAGCAGGAGAGGCAAAAAACCTGCACAGATGAGCAAGGAGCATAGAACAAATAGCATGTTAAAATTCTGTACTCTTGCATGCTACAAATCTGAAATAAGAACAAAATGCAAAGAGTTAAGTATAAAAATTTTCAACCCATTTGATTTCTAACTACTTTCAACAGCTGACAGTCAAAAGCACATTAGCTACTGTCATCACTACAATTTTTAGAATGTTGCTATCTGTATAGCAGAAATTCAATCAACATATCAACTCAGTTCACATGTGTAAACACACAGAAGCTGTTTCAGTCATGATAACCTGCTATACCAGAGATTTTAAAATAACTTCATTTTCACTCTTTCAGCTACTTCTGAAATACATTATGAATGAGAGAATTTAAAATAACTGGAATAGTATCCTCAATCTATAAACAGTGAAGTAAAAGAACAATCTGTGGGATTAAACAAGTACCACACTGAGAAAACAACTACTGTCTAATTTATTGTGTCTGCCCCAGCAAGAAAGGAGAGCAGAGAATACAGTCCCAAAGACAGCACATCCCAGAGAAGTCAGCACTGGTCAACAGCACTGATGAAATGCAGTTCCCCAAAAGAATGCCTCCCTCACATAACTCTGAAATGAAAACAAATAGCACACTCCACTGCATAAGACAGGTTTTGTTTAATTACAGCAGTGGTCCCATGGGGCCATGATTGCAGGCACAGTTGGTTTGAAACTGGTCTTCCTGGGAGTGGCCACTGGAGTGACAGAACAATCATTAAGTTGTCCTGAATCACTGCTAAACACCAGTGTAATGCCAGCACTACCAGTTCAGAGTCCTGAGCCAACTCCGCATTCCTTAAATGTTTAAGTATTTCTGTGCGTTCATTTTGAACAGAGACAAACAGCTTGAGATTCAAATGTCTCTGTTAAGGAGTTACAGCACAGTTGCTTAACCCTGTATTGAACTCACCACTCGTTCACAAGCTTCTCCTCCCAGGATGAATTTGGCACACAACATGCTGGTGCAACGATTTCTCACCACTCCCTCTGCTCACATACAAGCATTTCATACTAAAACACTTGGCTGGTGTTGAGCTCTCTAAACTGCCACAAATACCACTGCACTTGCTGGGCTGCAATCACACCACTAAGGAAGAAATTCTAAAGACTAGAAATGAAGAGATACCAGGTATTTAACAGAAACTATCTGACCAGCATATGTTTATATATAAGGAGTTGTGAGTAACACAAGTAAAATGATGGGCAATATATTGAATAGCTCATGTTAGTACATTTCAGACGTTTTGAAGAAATAATGGTGCAGCTGGTGGTTAACTACTGCTCTCGACATTTTACAGATATAACCATGGGATTGTAATAACACCATGAAGCTTCCTGCTATGAATGTTCATTATTTGTTGAAGCATCTCTTGCCATACAGCTGGAAGAGGAGAAGACAGAGAGTACACAAATGATGTTAAGACAAAAAAATCACAAATACTCACAGCTCTATTATCTAGAGTGTAATAGTGGGCTTCAAGACACACACTGTAAGACAGTCCACAACCCAGAGCTCAAAATCAGAACCTGAAGTTCAAGTTAATCACACGTCACATTAAGAATTAATTTTAAATGGTTTATAGAGAGTTAATAGGTGGTTAATAGATGCTTTTAATGCCTATTGCAAGAACTCGTAGCTTTTGAGGTGATTACATATCATGGAATCACAGAATCGTTTTGGCTGGAAGAGACTGTAAAGATCATCTAGTTCCAACTCTGTGCCATGGGCAAGAACAATTTCTACTAGATAAAGTTGCTCAAAGCCCCATCCAACCCATCCATGAACACTTTCAGGTACATCTTGTGGGTACATCCACAACTGTTCTGAGCAACTGGCTTCAATGTCTCACAACTCTCATAGTATAGAATTTCTTCCCAATATCTAATATAAAAGTCCTATCCGACCTGACTTTGAACACTTCCAGGGATGGGGCATCCCCAACTTCTTTGGGGAATCTGTTACCTTCCCAGTAAAGATTTTCTTTCTAATAACAAACTTGAATCTACTTTCTTTCAAGCTATTACCCCTTGTCCTGTCACTACACTCTCTGAGAAAGAGTCTGTCCTCATCTCTCCTGTAGGTCCTCTTTAAGCTCTAAAATGCTGCTCCAACCAGGTCTCCCTGGAGCTTTCTCTTCTCCATACTGACAACCCCAACTCTCTCAGTCTGTCCTCATAAGACATGCTTCAGCCCTCCTCCGGACCCTTTCTAGCAGGGCCCTGACTTTCATATGCTGTGGGCCCCATAGTTACAGATGTTGCCATGTACATAAGTAGTAAGTGATACAGATGATTAGAAGACGTATTTGACCATTCCTTACATAAACTATACTTTTTCATTAAAACATCCACTAATCATGTACTAGTTTTTCATATACTATAAATGCAGTTCTTGCTTCTGCTGCTGACTCATTCTCATTACTAAGAACATTCACATTCCACAATTCTAAAACAAAATTGGAAGTTATGGATCTTAGGAAAATATTACCTAAAGTTCAGGTTCTGTGTCAGGTGTTACACAACTCAAATAACACAGGTCAGTCACTGCAACAATTCCTTCTACTCTTATAAAAATCATACACTCTTATCTGTCAGAGAAGAGTTCCATGATACTTAGTTTTTGTGAAATAAATTCACAATGTTGATGTGTCACTGTCATATTTGGTTATTAAGTATGCACACAACTTGAATTATGCATTAAAAAAAGACAAGTACCAGCCCAGAAACAGAAAATATTATCTCTCCATTTATGTATATGGCTCTCAGACGCACAAAGATAAAGGACTAGGTTTTTCTGGTTTGATTTTTAAAAGCTGAGCAGCAGAATAAAATTCAGTGCTCCAGTTTCCCAGTGCTATGGGACACAGTCTTGCTTTTACAACAGGATCATTCTGTCACTCCTTGTGAATATCAGAGCACTATTTAGTCATTGACCATCCAGGGCTGAGGACACCTGGGATATATTTAATCCCATCTTCTTTGTAGATTTCTCTTCCTACCTCTGCCAATACCAAATATTAAAAATAATAAAAATGTGAGTGATGCATCAAAATGGAGAGGGTTTTCTTCAGCAACTATTTTCGAGTAATTTTTTAGAAGTGATTTTCTTATCAGTGGATTTTCCAAGCTTTCCAATCACATCTTGCAAGCGTAGAAGTTAGAATCTTGTGTTGCAAGAAGTTGGAATCTTGTGTTGGAAGTTTTCAAATGAAAGATAAGTAACTTCTGAAAAAACAGCAGCTGCCTCAAGACATGCTACAAAATGAAAGGAAGTGTATGTACTGTATTTTTTACCATTTCTGAACATATAATTTTCCTCCCAATCAAAACAGACATGCTATGTAGCAGAGTTATACCTGACTCCATGGGAATTCAAGGACCACACATTCCAGACCTTCTCGAGTCAAAAAAGTTAATGCAATTTCTACTGATTTCTGTATGCTATCAACGATCCAAGAAGTATACAAAAAGAAAGAGGAAAGAACACAAGCTGAACTCTTTTAACTCAAAAAGGCTTGACTAAATTTGATTGAAGGACTGGGAAACGTTCCAGTGGTGAACCGTGTGTTTTATAATATCCAGACTGCTTTGTCCTTTCCTTCACATAATGCTAATGACCAGCAGAGCAACTTGAAAATCTGAGCACTGAGGTGTGCACACATTTGGGTTAGTCTACTCCAGTCTTAAGAAGGATTATGAATTGGAAACTACAGCTCTGCTGAGGAATGGAGCCACATTAACGGTTTTATATGTAACACTAAATCACTAGACCTGTTCCTGGGATTCTTAAGTATCTGAGTACACTTGATTCCCCTCTCAAACAATTAGACAGCATCTACAGTTCATCAGAACTCAAAAGAGCAAAGATGACTGATCAGGTGTTAACTCAGTAAATGCCTGTATATTCTGTCTACACTATGTAAAGAGCTTGACTTTTGCATACTGCCCAAGAAGGAAATCAATGCTGGGCACAATCTTAGTATCCCTTATGAGGTAAACAATATTTTTATCTCTTCTCTTCTGAGGAAAGTGGCTAATATATTTGTTCTGGAATAACTTCCCATGGAGACATTATTAAAAATTATAACATGTTGGAGTAATTATCACAAGATGACAATGATTTCTACTTTGAAATAGGAAGGCCACATAGTTAACTCTTCCACAACAATTTATTTTGCAGCAGCTATTTTGGTACTTTTACTCATGTAAATATGGCCATCGATGGATTCGATGATTAAATCTTATTTATACTTCTCTTAGCCAATGGAATATTTTCATTCTAAACTAAAATTGACCCCAGTCTGTGCTTCTGTCAAAAGGGACAGTCCTCTCTTGTCCTTCAGTTGCATACATCTGCTAGGTTTCTTCTCTAAGTGTTTGTATTTTCACAGTTCCCCAGGGATCCAAAAGAACGAATAAAAATTAATCCAAGAAATGAAACAGGATAGCTTTCATTAGGATTGGTACCTGATTTGGCTGTCCACAAAGCTCTGTAAGATGAGTGCTGAATGAAGAAAATGCATTGCATGTATAATGAGAGGCGGGTAGTGCATTTAGTATTTGTGTGGATTTATGTTGGTTGAAACTAATCATGAAAGTGCACCCTGGCCTAATTTTCCTTTCCTTCTCCCCTCGAGATCTGCTTTTCTTTAAATATTATAACGTAAAACCTGAGGAATTCATTATTATAAAACAAGCAAATGATATAGGAACATAGAATTAATCTGATTTTTCTCTCTTTTCCCTGTGGGTAATAACTTTTTGCTACCAAGATGAACTCTGATGAAATGCAAACACTTGATTTATACATTGGTTTCAAATTATAGATTATCTAATGTTTGCAAGCCAATGATGACAGCTGGATTACATAGTGCTAATATTTTGTTTCAAATTACCAGTGAACACCTACTGAGTGGCTGGCTGTTGTCAGGTCTTTTTAGTCAGTTATTTTAATACAACTTGAAAGGACATTGCTGTAGAATTGTGGCAGACAGGAAGCATTCACAGAACTTCACTTTACACTCCTAGGTTAGGTGACGAAGTGAGAAATTATTTCTGGATCCCTGTAGAGTCAGTAGAGAGAAGGAAGCTTCTCTAGAGTTCAAGTCAAAGCAGGTGCTTGATGAGTGCACAATCTCACTTTTTCTTGTGACTCCGCAGAGAAAGATTTGACTGAAATAAAAATTAAAGCTTGACTTGTCCTGTTAATAAAAATAATGAACAATGTGTCTTAGACATCAGTGGAATGAGTTGCATAGTCCTAGCTTTCCCACTTGACTTGTTTGAAGAGATTGTGTGGAAATGCAGTAAGCTTGAGTTATACTAATAAATCATAGGAATTAAGGACAAGGAGAATAAGCTGTGCTTTTCAGTTCAACAAGATATATAAAGGAAAATGGATTTTCCAGAAATTCAAGACCAAATTGCCTTGAACTAAGTAATCATTTTATTGAGAACGATTCTTCCCTAGGCTTTGACCAGTGTATCTCTCTACTGAAAGAAGACCACTAGCTAAGAACATTGTACCAGCACTTTCTGACTTCTCGAGTATTTTTCTAGGTCATCAGAAATCCTGAGATTACTATCTTGCAAGTTGGTCAGTACTTGTATCTTTCTTCTTTCTTCTATTTTTGTCTTTTATTTATTTATTATTTTATTAGCTGAGAGATAGATGAAGCTTTTACCCTTTGATTGTAGACTATTGGTGCATTGTATGTGCATATGTCTAAATGACCCTGTAACATCTACACAAGGAAGATGGCAGGAAACAGTTTAAGACCTCTTGAAATAATATCATAAAAATACTCAGTAAAATGAGTCCTCTATTCTGGGTTTAATATTTCTAAAAAAAATATAAAGCTCTCAACTGTCATACTTCTACTAATCAGAGGGTTCTTTTAAGACTCTCAATGTAGCATCTCTATCGATGGGAAAATGAAGGAAATCATTAGGCATCACGTATAAATGTAAGCATGGAAGTTTTCTATTTGGCTCTGGTCCTGTGGCTCAAAATTAAGACAGTAGTTTGATGCCAGCAGAAAAATACTCACCCATCCTCAACTTACATTTGGCTGACCAAGTTTAAATTATTTCTTTAGGATTTCCAACTGTGTGAACAGCCATGCCCTCAAGTAGCTTTTCGTAGTTTATAAGACTCATTGGTACTAATCCGATATTGAATTTTAAACTAGTATTAAGACCAGCTCCTTGATTTTTCCCAATATCTGATTTTTATTGTCTTAGAAAATGTTGATTTTGTTGTTCTGATTGGCAGCTTAGCACTTGTGACAGCATTTTCTTAATGTTTATTTTTAAAATATTTTTGATAAAATGCACAAAAGGGAGGTTATGTTCCTTTCCATCAGTAACACATTCCAGAGATCTTTCAGACTCCAGCTAGATATGAACAGGTTGGCCTGAAAGCCACAACCAAGTGTGGACTCTTCCGCAGAATTAATATCCACTCTATCATGCTGATTACATATTTGGGACAGGCCTTGCAGCTAATGCTTAAACATGACAAACAGAAATTCAGATTCAGACTTGCTTCCCTGCTCTGCCAAAAATGTACAGGAAACTTTATTTTCTCTTGAATTACACTGGCCCTAGACCAAGTCTTACCTCATATACAGCAGATATAAATACATATTTGACCTATGTGTAGCTAAAAAGTTAAGCCATGGGTACCAGCAGTGTTTGTTGTTTTGCATACAACCAGTTGCCTCAGGCCACTAGAGGCTACTGCAGGCTAGTAGTAATGCTCACTCTCCAGACTGTTCTGCCATTTATTGTTCAAGAGAGGACATGGAAATAGGCATTAATGCATCTGATATGTTGAAATAACTTCCAAAGACCTACAGTTAAGGAGTTCCTGTCATCTCCAAGAGATTTCTGTCAAGATTCTGAACAGCAGCATTAATTAATAACATAAACGGTTTTTCACTATATAGATTAATCAAACTTTAAATCACCTTGTGCTCAGAGACTTAGAGTGAAATTTAGAATTTCTTTCTCCTAACCCTCAAAAGCTCACAAAATACTTTGTTTCCAAACAAGTTCCTAAACAAATATAGTAGAAACAACCTAATGTTGCCTTGGGCTTGGATGAATCCTTTAAATCAAAGCAAATGATACTAGACTAGAACTGAAACTTCTCACATCTGTTTGATATTCTCTCTCATTTCCATAAATCTCATAGAGACTCAGGCCTATCTGTCCTTTGTATGCTTCAGAATTGTATACTTTTTCAATCTCAGATGTTTCTGCAGTAACATAACTTGTTATTTCCAATGTGCATCTACACGACATAAATGTATCCAGACCTAAAGAAGTTGAGCTTAATTCTAATGTACACTGGTACTAATACTTCTCACTTTTGAGAGCCGGACACTAGTTTATAACAAGCGAGAAGTGAGAAAATAGAGCATTACACTTTGGATGGTTGATATCCTTAGCTAGGCTATAATTTCTGGCCTTTGACAAGTGAATAATAAGCATAATATAAATGTAATAATTAGCAGCATTATGCAGAACTGTTAATTGATTCACAAACATATTTAACACTAGCTCTTAAAGAAGACTTCTAAAATGAGAGATGAGCTGCTACAAAGGGAAATCAGAGGACGTGTGGTTGAAAACGATCAGGGACTCTAATGCTAAAGAATTAACATCAAATTGTTGCTGCAAATTCACAAGTTACTCAATACTTAAAGACTTTGCAACTGATTTACTTAGTAAAATAGTTTTAGAAAGTTAACCATATTCTGTATGGAAAATGTTGATATTAGTGGTCACTCCAAAACCAGATTTTCTCCCTGCACTGTGTTTGTACAGTAGCCAGCATGATACAGATACAATCATGAGCTGAGCTTTCAAACATTACTGTCATGCAAGTGAGTAATTCATGGAAGATGATGGTGCAAGTGCAGAAGTACACTGGAAGCTGAGTCAGGCTGTGCAAATTTTAGGTCATTTGTCCAACTGACGGTAATTATCAGGCTTTACTTACAATATTTTTTAAAAGTACTAACTCTGTGTTAGTTCAGCTAGCTGCTGTTTGAGATGCTTTCAGTTCCACTCAATGAAGCAAGTGGGTTTTTTTTTCCCCCCTGAGATGGTTTTACCTTATCTTGTTTTACTCCCCATTTTCCAATTAAGTTGTTGTATTGGCAAAATAGCCATATTAGTATATGTTAAGATACAGAGGTAATCAACATGATAATACAGATCAGGTGAGAAACTGGACCACAGTTTGCAAAGGGATTTATCATGAGCTGTAACTGTTAGCAATGCATGGCTTCAGAAGAGCCACATCTTTCTCCTGGTTAGCTCCTGCTGGCACAGGTCAATGCAAAACTCAGCCAGGCTCACAGACCATACCCTGCTCTGCACTAGCAACCTCTGCTTTAGTATTGTGTCTGCTTTGGTCTGCAGGATCAGACAGGTGCAGAGAGGTGCACATCACATGCCATTGGCAGTATTAGTCTGGAGAAGATCCAGAGACAGCTAATGGCTGATCTGTTCAGGATCCAAATGGAAAAATCCTACTTAGAAAAACCAGATGTTAGTGGTGCAAGAGGTTCAAAAGAAAGGCTATGTCTGAATGTAAGTCAAGTTTTGAATTACATGACCTTGGATTAGGACAATAATGAATTGTGAGTCTCAAAGGCAGAAAAGTAATCCTGTTTTTTTTTAATCAAAATACTTTTTCTGATATCCACGAACTGTCATTTAAGAATGTTTCAAGAACACTATGGACCATAACCTCTGTTCCTATGAATGAAAAACCATCAAAGGAAAAAGAGTTGCATAACATTTTAATAAGTTCACCTTTTAAAAGATTTTAATATAAATTACTGACACAAGTTTCATAAGGGCTTTCTAAGCCTTGATGCTACTGAAGAGCAAAGAAATTAACATAATCTTAGTATGTCTCATTCTCAGAGTATAAAAGTAGTAGTTTGATACTCTCATGAGATCTCCTGAAACCTTTGACTGGGCTGGGCAGATAATGTCATACTGCAATTGAAATGTACATTTTGGAAATGTATTACAAAGTAAGCTGCAACTATATTACACTGGTGTCTTCCAGAGAAGGTACAAAAGAGGACTAGTGGAATCAGTAGGTTGTTTTAAACTGAGCTCATCAAAAGAAAAAGAAACAAAGACACTCAGACAATGAGACAGAATGACATGATTCTGTCAGCAACTCTGTAGAAGGCCAGGGACAGAACTCGAACTACTCAAATATCTGTCCCTGTGCTCAAAACAAGGCATGCTGATGGAAGAATGTTCTCAAAATTTTCCACTTGCCTGCCTTTGAGTTAGCAAAGCTATCCATTTAAGTCACTCTTACACAGCAACATCCAGTCACAGAACAGAGAAGAATGGATTTTTCAGTTTGAGTTTGCAACTGAATTTGAAATTCACATTTTTTTTGCCTTTTCAAGTTGTATGAAATTCTGTTCTGCTCTGTGAAGATTTTCACAGGTCATTCATTACAATTAACCTGGGAAAAAGGGACATAAACCATAACCTGCACTTGTTTGTTTCAGACAAAAACATAATTGATATCAAAAACTGTATTTCTAATGTAAAATGTGTGCTTCTACAACTCTGTTGCAACAGAGATGAGAAGTTCTTCCACAAGAAAAAGAGGAGCTCACCCAGTAGATAAAAAGAACAAGACATTATCTTAAAACAAGAAGAGTAAGTATGTAAAAAGATTAAATCATGCACAGAAACTCTCCAGGTTGTCTTTTTTAAACTTATTTTGTTAAATTTAAAAACAGAACGTATGTTATCTCAGTTCTTGTTGTTGTTGTTGTTGTTTTAAATACTTCAAAGTTTTAAACTCCAAAGAACACTAAAAAAAAGCATGTATTTCTATTTCAGTTACTGAACATAAACTGTAGATGGAAATTAGCAAGCAGACTAGGCTGAAGGAAAATGTAATTTCAAAGATCTAGTATACTCTAGCATGAAAATAAAGGGCTCCTGTTTTGATTTGCATGGCTTACTGAGGATAGGTTTGTACTCTGTGGTTTCCATTTCCTTTACATGGAACTTGCACAAGCTGGAAATGCATTTTTCAACCCAGGGGAACCAACAGAGGCATTTCATTCTATTTCATTCACTTAAGAAGTTCGCCTCTATACTGCAAGGTACTCAGGTACAAACATCAATTTCACATATAGCTGTTAGCACATAACTCATCTCTCACTGTCTTCACTGAGCCTTAAGCACGTGCTGAAACACTCTGCTGAAGAGGGACACATTTAAGCATGCACCTAACCAATCTTTCAAGTTGGAATAGATTAAAATATAATGTTATCCTTCCCTAAAGGCAAATTTGTAGCAAATTTGAGAGATAACAGTCACATTACAAATAGAAAACAGATCTAATGTAAAATTCACTGATAGTTTAATCTTTGTGGTGGTGTGTCAAGACAAGAGTAATTATTACAGGTGAAACTGGAGAACTGCTAATCAAATTATTTTTTACTTATTGTTGAACTTTAATCTTAAAGTATGATACCCTAGTTCATGCTATAATACATGTCTGTGAGACAAAACTTTCCAGTGTTGGCACTGAAGGATGATAGTAATAGTTCTGATTTTGAGCATCTTAATACCCAAAGCTCACAGACTGTTATAATAATTGGTTCTAGGGTCTCAATAAGGTGGAAGAAGATCAAAATGCAACACCTTAGTCATAAGTCATTCAAACGGCAAAAAAGTAATTCAAAACCTTATATATACTTATTTATGGTGTTATATGAAGAGTTCTCTAATCTGGAGAGGTTTCTGGTAAAGCAGCTATAATAGTTGTATAACTCATGGACATATTAATATTTGTAATTATATAGTCAGCTAGTATTATAAGAGATGACAAATGGTTTTGAGCGGTTTAATATTCACAGAGCGGATATTTCTCAAAACCTCTGATAAGTTTTAAAAGCACAGATGGATAATTATAGTGCATTTATAGTCATGCTATATAGCTAACATTCATACCATGCTAATGTAGACAAGGTTATCGAAACCAGTATGTAAACTGACTTTTAGTGAGAGTTGGTTAAGGGCTATATATTTACATTTTAAGAAGTCTTATTTGTGATTTACAGAGCTCGCCACATCCTTCAGTAACTCTTTGATCCCTGAATGAGTCAGGGAGAAAAGTTTTTCTGCATAATACAACAAAAGAAAACCAAGATTTTGTAAAATTCTTCCACATTCTAAAGACATGGAAGAAAAGTTCCTGCTGAGATGATGGTTGCTAATTCACACTGGTTTTCCAGTGTCATTCCCCAGCCTCTATCCCAACTCAAGTGGCTTTCAGACTTTACCACTGCTAACTTATTAGTCCTGTCAGTGATTTTTACATTGCAGCTACACTGGAGATGAAAATAATGGCAATATCCAACTGTAGGGAAGGTCTTCACATGCCATCAATGTTTATTACCTTTGTAAGTCAGTACTTCTTACCATGCCAATCTTAACTATATATCCCTACAGTGAACACTTAGGATTTGAAAGGAAAGAAAAAAAAAAAATTGGGGTTGCAGAACAACCAGTATGTTAGAACATTCACTGACTAATTCCAATGTTTTTATTAACAATAAAGGATGAAAACTCTACCATTGGCGAGGATAGCATTAGAGAGCAGAAGGTCAGTGGCATGTATTAGTCATTGAGGTTAGCTTTCTGGCTTTCATTAAAATCAGAGGAATTAGAAAAATTAAACTATTTTTTTCAATACAATCCCCTAGTTAAGTAAAAATTCACTAAGAGGTAAAGAATTTAAAATAATGTACTGTTGTAGCAGGAAACAAAATACAGTGATGAAGTAAACCAACCCTTTGTTAACAGTGATCCTTATTTACATATTTGGAGCAACATAAAGAAATCATTAGTACTTTGTATGAATGTATAACTCTGTATCATTAGGTTTCAGAGATAGTTTCCAAACCAGAAAGAGTAAAACTGTAATCACAGTCAGCTGAGCTCAGCCTAATACAAGAGGAAAATTTCATGAATAATTCTGTTGGCGCAGGCCCAAGTGCCTGGGAAACAGATTAAACAGGTCTGCTAAAATATCTTTTGTCCATATTAATGCTGGTCTCATATTGCATATTCTCCAATCACCTGTATTTTCCATAGTTGAAATTAGATGAATAAACACTTATGTGCCTTCAAAAATCTTACTTTCAAAGTTCTTAATTCCACTTTTTACTTCTTCTCCCTCCTATTGCTGAGAGATCCACAATATCCAAAATGTCTCATACTCTAAACCATTTGTTCTATTTAGTCAGTTTTCATAAATGTATTTAAATACTTCCTGAT
Organism: Picus viridis; assembly: GCA_033816785.1. Lineage (NCBI taxonomy): Eukaryota > Metazoa > Chordata > Aves > Piciformes > Picidae > Picus > Picus viridis. Next base: position 27,301,341 of record CM066586.1, read on the forward strand.
TTCAAATCACATCATGAAGAGCAAATGCCCATATTGCTTTTTGAAATGTCATTATTGTTTATTTAAATTTTTTTAAATTTTTCTTTTTTTTTGGAGAGTACGGCACTTTCTACTCCATTTGTATTGCCCCATTTTCCATCATTTGTGCCCAATAATCATATTGCTCACCTCTCATTAACTTGATTCATGGCTTTTAACATAGTTTAATTGTTTATAATTTATTTTCATGTCTAATTAACCATGAAAGTTATCTCCTATATGTTGATCTGAGACCTCCATTCTTCACTAGTTTACTGCCTTAGTTCAAGAATTTGAACACCTTATAAAAGGTGCCAGTGTTTTCTCTGGGTCTGATGGCCCTCATTTTTTTATTATTTTTTTTCTTTAGATCAGAAATGCCTTGATCATTTTACAGATGCTTTGTGTTTTGTTGTGTTTAGTCTTTTGGAGAGTCTTCCAGAATGTGGGAAGTCTGTGGCTTGAACAGATGGCCTGGAAAATATAACGTGGCAGAAAAGTTATGACGACCCTTGGAGTCTGAAATTAAGCCTTATGGCAATTCATGAGCTAGAGCAGTTCTGATGATCATACAAAGTACTTTAGGGTGCAAAGTGGCCCTAGAAGAGTTTAAACAACAAAAATTACTTGAATAATTGACAGGTGTATTCACCCTCTGCCTCCAGCTGTGCCAAGTACAGCTGATGCTCTTTTCTAAGGAATGTGAATGATAGATTTCTCTAAGGTGAAGAGGACATCCCTCTGTTGTTTGTAGATACAAGATATTTTTCAGAAGTTATTATTTAAGAACATTCAATGAATACTTAAATGTAAATATCATTTGATTGCAAACTCTTCACAGATTCTGTATGAGATTCAGAACTGGGACACATTCTGTGTTCATAGATTGAATGACCTCTTTCTGCTTTCACTCAGAACTTGTTCCATTTGTTACAAATAAACTTTTTTCCTACTAAAGCTAATTTTATGTGTTGGCCTGATACAGTTACTCATGAAATCTGTCTTTTACAAAGTCCACAGATGACATAGGCTCAAAGGAGTCCATAGTTGAATTCATGAAGGACAAATTAACAAATATTTTCCCTTTCTGTTTTTCCACCTCTTCATCATAAGCCCTTTTCCTGAATAATCAAGAAGAGCATGTTTGTGTTGAGCACTGAGGAGTTAATAGAGAACTACTTTGCTTTTTTCTCCCAAACACCATAGCACTCTATTGCCTCTTATACTTGGATTTCTTTTTCAAAACTTCTATTAAAAATAATCCAGGACTGTGACAAGAAGTACTTTTAAAGAGGGATAGTTGTTGTACACCCATATCAGTTGCAAGCACAAACATTCAAACACACTGTGGATTGATTTATACACCTTTCCTCAGGGACCCTACACATTGCATGGCAAATAAGGAAGGCTTCTAGTGTTTTAATTCCACTTATAATGATAATCATGAGGCAGAGAGCAAGTACTAACGAATCACAAGCAACGTGGCTGCTGAACAATTATTGAGTTTCTAATAAACAGAATTCAGATTTGTTTGCTTGAAAAAAAAAGTATGATTTAAATACACAAACTTAATAAAACATTAGTAAGAGCTATAGAAGGAGCACATTCTCTCAGCCTTATACTAGATTTATAACTTTCATTAGTGAAATCAATGTAACAATTCTTTTATTCTCTAATTTTATAGTTTTGACTAGTAAACATTAAGTAAAGACATGGAAATATCAAGAGGTCTGGTTTTGCTATTGAAACTGAAACAGGCTACAATCACAGATACTACATTGAATAGACTAGAATTAACCAGGTTGAAAAAGACCTTCGAGATCATGAAGTCCAACCTATCACCCAACACCATCTAATCAACTAAACCATGGCACTGAGTGCCCTATCCAGTCTCTTCTTAAACCCTTCCAGTGATGGTGACTTGACCAACTCCCTGGGCAGCCCATTCCAATGACCAATCACTCTTTCTGTGCACATTGTCCACACTATAGACCCTGAAAACCGGAACACGTCACTTGTTCACTGGAAAAAATCCTGCCTGTCAACAGAAGGGCTGTCCAAAGAAGAGCATAAGAATGTGCTAGTATAGCAGAGACAGATAACTGAGAGCCAGCAGGGCCCACCCAAAGAGAGATTTTGCAAGTGGGAGAATGAATCACAGAGTAGTTACACAACAAGAATTTGCATGCTTGCCAAAAAGGAAGAGTAAGGGAGAGAGACTTGAAAACAGCTGTGACAGTTTCAGGCTAGGCCTTTAAAATTAGCTGCAGTTTTTCAAGCAGGAGAGTGAAGAAGTATAAACAGATCCACAGCTGGGTGTAAAAAGGAAAACAAGAGATTATTCTAAACAAATTTCATTGGCCAGATGTGAGAAAGAGGACTCTTAGCAGTCTTGTTTCCCACATTCTATTTCATTCCGTTCTCTCTGCTGGCATGCTACTGCTGCCTCGCTGGAGGACCCTTCTCAGCTAACTTTGAGATAAGCATGCTGGCTTTCTAACACAGCTTTGAACTAACAGCTGTCTCTAACATTCTCTTTTCTTCTAATTAACCAGAAGAAAAAGCGGAAGGAGAGGTTAGGGAGGGAAGCGAGGCAGTGTCCTCCTGGACAGGAGGATTTCCATGCTGTTTTCTCTTTGTAAATACCTGTATAATATTGGAAATCCTGTATATTTGTACATATTCATTGCATTCCACTGTAGAGTGTAGTTATTGCTCGTATAATACAGCTTTCATTTGCTTCCCCAGCTGAGTTTAGCCAAGTTTTTGTTAATGCGAGTGGGTTAAACCATCACATTAGCTTACAAACACAGAAGCAAACTCACTGAAGCTAGAAATTGACAAAAACTTTTATTGCATACTATTGGAGTTCAAAGATAATACAAAATTTCAAGGTTGCATGGGGACTAGTCATTTAGTGGTAATAAAGAGAGAATATTAGGGGGTAGCAGTTCAGGAGGATAAACCAGTGGTAGCTATGTGGGCTCAAGTAAAACCACCTCCAAGATTACTGTCTAGCAGCAGCTTACTACATCCTTGGAGAATACACTTGGCAATAGGTCACTGTTTGACACTACAGCCTGTCAGATATAAGGAAGTGGTGTGTCTCCCTTTCTCCCCAGGCTTTTCTGGGACTCCGACATAGCTGTTCACTCTGGCCCAGAGCAGCTCAATGGGATATTAAGTGATTGGTGTATGGTTTCAGTCCTGTGCCTCACTATCCTCTTTGGACATGCATATATGTGAGCAACTACAGTTGTATATATGTCAGGTTCAAGTGGATGAAAAAAACCAACAAACTTTTTTTTAAAAAAAGCAATACCAGAAGGAATTTCTAATTTGTGTAGAAAAGCTGTTCTCCTGAATATATATTTTTAACCACAACTCCACAATCACAAACGAGTCAGATTTACAAGATTGCAGATTTACACCAAAGAATTCTGTTAGCTGATCATATTGTACCCAAATATCTACCATTAACTACCATTTTCAGCTGCTCCTCAGCCCACCATTAAGCACTTTTTTGAACCTTTGCAAAGACATTCTAAAGGCTCATTGACTATGGATATCTTATTTTGTACTTTAATCAATTTGTAACACAAATAATGAGGCCACCAAACTATATGCTAAAAGAATGACACTAAGTAAGCATGTATCCACACGACAAAAAGAAAAGACATTACAAAACAGTATTCAGGAGGACAATGATGGCAGTATGTGCATGAATGATACTAGGCTTGGAGGTGCACAAAGAGCTCACCAGCCCTACTCTCACTGCATGAAACTATGACTGGAATTGACCCTGATCCAAGATTAGCAGCGAGGCATGTCATCAGGAACTTTTACACAACTGCATGACAGATGTCAAAGAGCATACATGGGATGAATAGATCCTATAACTCAGGATAAGCTGCAGTTGTAACTCATGTGCAGTCCTTACACTTCCCAGGATTCAGTAAGATGAGTTGCAGGATGTGCTCAGCCACTGCAGCATACATTCAAACAGGCACTCTGATCTTTATTCTCCCTTCATGCAATTTAACACTGGAGCTCTTACCATGGAGGAAAACTCTCCTCCATTACAGATTTTCAGATCTTTTTCTTTTATTATTAATTCACTTCAATTGTTTTTACCCCCAAAGAGCAATGCAATAGGAATCAGTCACGTGCAACAAAATATTGCCATCTCCAGGCAGCAGTTACTCTGCACCTGCAAAGCCACCCATTAGCAGTCTAAAAATAATAATTACAAAAACCCCAAAAACTGATAAACCTTGGACTAATAGAAAGCAATGATACAGACAAGATTCTAGATATTGTGTCCTGCGTTATGAGAAAATCTTGAGAATATTTTACAAATTAGGATTGCATAGTCATTTCCTAAACTTACCCAAAATGTAAGATTTGTGGAGTTTCCCATTGACATTGACTCAATTTCAAGATGAATTTTAAATTAAGTCTTGCTTGTATCTCCTGTCCATAGCAAATTGATAAAGGCACAAAATTAACTTCAAAATTAATTGCCCAGCCTTTTTCATTGGCCAGTGATTTAATCTGCACATCCAGAACTCTTGGTGGAGCAAATTCTTCCCATTTATAATAGGAACGAATAAGAAGAGACAGCGTGACAATAAATCAGCAAAGGACTGGCTGCTTGCAGTAGCAGTGCAGAAGGTGTGAGTACAATAAAAAGTTTAAAACTTGGCTTGTTGCAATATTTTACTATTTCATGTCATGTCAGCCTGGTGGTTGGTTGGTTGGTTGGTTTTTTTCCTTTCATGCCACAAAGAATTGCAGACTTTTCTGCTTTGCAGGAAAAGTTAGCCTTGATTTACTTATGCCATTTAAGCATAAATCCATCCATCTACTTGAGAAATGAGATCATAATCACATAAAGTCCATAAACACAGTTCTGTGATAAACCCTCAGCATAATAGTAGTAATTCCTTAACTAGGAAAGAAAAAAATTTAAAATGCTTTGGCTATTCCTTTGGGTACAGGAGATGTGATAGGAAGACTTAATACAAGAAAGAGCTAAGCATATTTGTAGGATGAAGGATTTCCACCAGGACAGGCCCTGCTGAATCAGTCATATTAAATCAGGGGACAGAAAACTTGAGTGCTGATAACAATTGGAACTTTGTCTAGCTAAGGAAGGAGAGTGGCTCTCTTATGAATTCTCTCAATAAAGAATTGTGTGAATAAAAAAAACTCCACACTTCAGAAGCAGTATCAACTTTTCCATCCACACATCATCAGTAGTCAATAAACAGATGATGTCTCTGTAAGAAACACCACTGAATGAGTAAGTGAACAACCATATTCTATAGTACATACATTAGCATGTTTGATAGCACTTCCTGAACCCTTAGACAAATTTAGGGTCCATGATTGAGAACTTCAGTTACAAGGAGGACAAAATAGAAACAGAATGGGAGGTACATAGTTAAACTGTTTAGTATAATGTAACATTACAGAGCATAAAAGCCTTTAATATCTTTAACTTAGAACTTAATTTTCAACTAAGAAAATGCTTTAAAGTTGTCAACAATGTTTGTCATTAGAGATTGATGAAAATTTCAGTATTTCTAAGCCTTGAACACTGGACCTGGAAACTTGAATTTAGTCATGGAATCTGTCCCATGATAACTGTTTTCTAAAACTATGAAAGACTCAGAAACATGTAAACTCTTGGAAAAGAACAGGGAAAATGTCAGAAACCCTCATACAAGTGATAGATGAATTTCACTGTGTGCAAATCTAAGTCTTACGAAAAGAGAAATACAGAGTTAGGCAAAATAAATGCTGCCATCCTTGCTATATTCCTTTGAGATCTCTCTCTTTCAGTTTGAAAATTAGTCAAAAACCAGAAAATCAGGTAGGATTGTAGGAAATGAACCTTTCTTTCTTAGACTAAAAGTTTTGAGTTTAGCATGAGCTGAAATACCAGGCTTTATTGAATTCTAGTCAAGTCTCCTGATTGCAGTTCTCTGCTTACACTCCTGTTATGGTCAGTGGTGGTTACTAAGTACCTACTGCAGGTAACAGGACTAAATTAATCATCAAGAACCTCTGAATTTTCATCATCCCTCTGTCAACTGTAAGAAACTGAGCTGGTTCTAGGTTTGTTCAAGGCTAAAACTAAACTGACTATATTATTTGCATACTTTTTCCCCCGATGTGCCTAATCAGGAAGCCTTAAATTAGCCTTTTAGTCCTCCCATCCAATTCATACATATGCTGAGCAGTGTGTAGCCTTCTCATTACCATTGCCCCACACATTCATTACATGTTTTCTGTCACACAGCAGGAGACAGATCGAATTGTCGCATAGTTCCTCAGAACCACTGTTTTTTTCAGGAAGTCCTATATATGGCAGATGGTGTTTATTAGGCTTGTGCGTTGTAACAACATCTGAAGCTTTCACTGCCCTTGAGAAGCACGGATGAGAAAGTGTTTTCTAGTGAAACTATTATTACATGAAAATAAGCAAGAGTAGCCAGATCAAAATCCAAAGGAGTTCTGCTATCTGCTCCAGCAAAGCTGGAATTTCAGCAATGGCCTATAAATGTAATCATATCACCTGTTATCCCCAGGTTGTACACTCTCCCTCTGCGCAGACACTTGTGGGGATGAAACAATGCTAATCTACTAATCTACTTAAGGCTTTTCCTTCTTTAGCAAACATATCCACATCCCTCCCTGTGAGCTTTCTCCAACAAGGTAGGGAAAAATAAATGCTGTGGACATGGCTTTATATGTGTAACTCCTCAGTGCTTTGATGATCAAACACACATCAAGGTCTGACCCTCCTGGCCCACTATCCTCACCTTCACTTGATGTCAGTATTCTTGTGGCATAACAAACTTTGTGCCTCCACAGACATCTGTCTTGTAATACACAAATCCATGAAAAGCTATAAACAGATGAAATGAGTTTCTTTTGGACTTTACCTTAAAAAAACCTTGTCATTCGTCAGAGTGTGAGGCTATCAAGACGTCATTGCATTATAACTTCACTTTGCCTCTCAAAGGAGACAATACGTGCCTTATAAGGAACATCTCTATGATCTTGAGGGAGAAAGAAGGGTTCCAATGTTCTAATTGCAATGCCAAAAACCAGGGGGGTAGATTTGTCTCCTTATCTGTGAAGACAAAGATAGGATGAGATGGACTTGCTTTGACACCTTTTATATTTAAAAGTACTTACCCCTCCACACTTCATCTGGATTACTATTCCCAACGGAATACTGTGAAACTACTCAGATAAAATATTTAGAAGTGTAGACCTGGCAAGTTTGTATTGGGAGTTACAAAACTGTTATTTAGGTTCTCTTACTGTCCCTAATGACATTTTAGTGCATCAAAATCAAACCAAAGCTTTTTACTGCGTGCTTTGCTACTTCTCATAACTTGGTAGTGCTAATATTTAAATTCTCAGTCCTCTTGCTCTTGATTATACCTCTAAAGACTACAGCAGAATTTCTGCTTCAGTGCTAGACAAGAAGAAAACCAGCACAGTTTGTACCAAAGAGATCACTTGAAGAATGTACGTAAGGTTACTGCATTTATGAATAAAGCAGAGCATTATCATTTTTAATAGGAATTAAACAGCTAGAGGGAGAAGTAGGGCAATGCTGTGATCAGTACAAAGGAAAACAATCTAACCATTTTAATTAACTGTATTTTAATAGCTTTAGTTATAATTGAATAATTTAAATACCAAGGGAAACAGTTAAATATCCTAAAAGCCTTCTTTTTATTTACATTTTAAATACAGTTCATGGAGAAGGGATGGCACTGTGAAGGCTTAAAATACATGGGTGGGGAAACCTTACTAATTTCTGCAGCTGCTGGATCAACAGGAAATATTTATGGGATCTTAGTCATTGCTCTCTTCAGGAGCTTCAGTCTAAACCCTAGCATATTTTCTACTTTTTTCCCCATTTCCTCAAAATATTGAACAATATCTGGTGCTATTGCCCTTGACTGTTACAGCCATAAAATGCACAGAAAGATAAATGTGAAGCAAGGATCATCTAATCCAATTTTTTTACATATGCACATATGCACCAGTGAACAGGATCACTGCAGAAAATAAAACTATTAGTCAGTGCAGAGTTTCATTTAGACAGATTATAATAAACTGATGCACACACATTTATCTTATATATGTGAACCTAAACACTACTCACAAACAGCCCTTCCTCACTGTACTTTTCATGTCACATCACCTGTAATGATGGAAATCATTAACTTACATGGACAACATCATGCAGATCTACTGTTTTGCAGAGATAATCTGCTGTGAGGCTCATGCTTCCTTTAAAACAGACATTACCTCTTCATGGTTTCACTTACTCAGTTGCATTACGCTAGTTTAAATGAGAGGGGCAGGAGTCCATGTCTCTCCTTCACTCCATCCACTGAGCCCACTGTCCTGCCAACCATAGTGGCCCAAGGCAAAAATGCCATTCCAGGCATCGTACAGTGATACCTCTGTGATACAATCTTTTGGCATTCAGTAATTTTTGCAGTTTCAAGAATTTATGAGCTAGAGGAAATATTTCTGTTTAAATAATGCAAAACAGAGTTTTCTTCCGGTACTGTGTCTCCATACTTTTGTGAATGATATAAACCTTCAATGTCCAAAGTGTCCTACTGTGAGTCCTCTACATTGTAAATCATCTTTTGCTGTTTTGGCCCTGCCATTACTTGAGGCCAGGTAACTGTTGCATTAGAAGGGACAGGACAGGATAATTTTCAAGTCAATTCTCCATGCTGGTTGGGATTTAATAGACCTCTGTTATATTCCCCTCACTGATTTCTTTTCCAAATTGAAGAATTCTGCTCTGTTTATTTTGCTGTTTTTTCTTTTGAGAGCTCTTCAAAAGTTTTGATCATACTTTCACACACCTCTACTTCTCTAGTTTTCTTCAAACCTTTTCCAAATCAGAGAAATTGTAACTGCAGACAGTATTCTGTTCAGACATTTTTACCTCAGCAGAAAAATGCATGTTTTCCCTTCTCGACTTTTTTTTTTTTTTTAAGGTTGCATTTGAAGTATTGAATGTATTATGGATGTACTATATTCAGCAAGGACAGAAGCAAAAGGAGTCAGCAACACTAATACCTGGAAATAATTAAAATACATGTATACATTAAAATATCTAGATATTTTTCATCAAAATATGTAAACCCAAACACCATCAACTTAGGAACAGATCTTACCAGGTGTTATTCATGACAATACTGACCAAATGTGTTTTCAGTCAGAACAGAGTGTTATTTAATGGCATTATTTATAGAAGTATTCAAAAATCCTTATCCAAACATCACCCTGTAAATTTTGATAGGCTTACATTCTTAATTTGGCCTCATGTGTTTCTGGAAATATAAAGAGAAGTGTATTGAATCTCAGCGCTATTGTTTTTACTGGGTGCCTGAAATGCATTAGGTGCCTCACAGGCAAGTAAAGAGATTGTAGTCTGTCTCAAAATGCTTCCAGTTTAAACACGCAAAATTGATTAAGAGGTTAGAGGGTGGGTTCAATGTAAAAGCAAGATGATCAGTCTGGTGTGGTTGACATTTTTCATTACAGGATATTTGGCAACACTGTAACTTTAAAAAAACTTCTAAACATTCTCACATATTTGACTCCCAAAGACTTTATCCTCCATAATTATCAAGATTAACACTATCTTAAATTTAAGTTTTCTTTACCTCATTGCTGGAAAAATCATGATGCACCACTTTGCTGTAGCTGTTTTAATTTGAGCAAAGCCAGGACATAGGATGCTTTTGTTGCCATGGATGACAAACCGAACAATCCCACAACTGGGAACTCTGGCATGATTCCTGAGGACATCTGACTGTCCCACTGTACAAAATGGTCTGAACATCTAATCTGATTTGTATCTTGTGCCTTGCTATTACTGAAATACAGAGTAATAAAAACCATAATATGTTTCCAAAGGTACAGTCCTGGCTTGAATTTCTCACTGGTTTCACTGGAAGCTTTACTAATTTTATGAAACACAGGAAAATTTAATAATACAGATGAGCTTTTGAGCAACCACTTACAACTACTGACTCAGCTGTTGGGTAAATACATCTACTGACTCAAACTCAAGTAGATTAAGTTTGCACATATTCAGCATAGAATATAATGAGAATTATTACTGTGTTCTCATTAGATTCCTGAAATTCACAATTCATAGTAAAACCCAGATTAATGAAAAAACCCAACAAGACAAACTTAAACAAACAAAAAACATCACCACAAAACACAATTATAAATTAATTCAGGATATATATATATATATACACACACATACATATACAAATATATGTCTTTTAATTCTAAGTCAGGCTGTGTTTCTGCAAAGCAAAGAGCGAACAGTGGAGAATTATTCTGAATTTACAATACCATTTGTGAGATAAAAGACATCTTTGGTCTAGTCCCATTACTGGACAGCACTAGGATGAACAAGGATGTTTAGGCTATCACTGGATGAGAAATTCTCACACATATAAAAGAAGGGGGAAAACAATTTTAAAGGATAATATCACCATTTAAAAGGATAATATCACTTTGGAATTATTGCAGTGAGAAGATGAGACTATGAAGAATGGCAGCAGGAAGAAATGCCATATTGTGGAAGTGAGAAAGCAGAGAGAAAGAAATCTTGAGTTCCTCAAAATTTGTCCAAACTATATTAAAAATGATGAGTAATTTAAGGCAAGAGAAACAATAATGACACTTTCGTTTTAGTGTATGCCAACACATGTTAACATCATTTTGATAGAAAACTTGTGCATATCCCAGCCATGCATTTAAACTGAAGACAAAGCTGCTTTTAGAGCTTTAGGAAAAAATATGTTTATGCTGCTGAAGAATATGCAAATGACAAGTCAGCAGTAATCCTGGAGGTCAAGTATTTCTAAGGATATGAAAACACGTAGCTCACATCTCTCACTACATTCTACCAATTACGTTATGCATATAGACAAACAGTTAAAAAGCAAAGAGGAAGATCCAGTTCAACTAAATAGCTACTGTTAATTTCACAAATCGGAGCACAAACTAGCCTGATATTTTAATACAGATGCTACAGGTCTATGATTTTATTCAGTTGAAGTTCTACAATATTCTTCTTTCTTCCCTACTTCAGATGGCTTTGGACATCAAACAATACATTTGTTAGGGACTGGGTCTGATCCCCAATGACACATCTGGTAAGTGTGGGTGGCACTCATTAGAATATGCTCTCCAATAAATGATATTCAAGGGTTCTGACAAAACAAATGCTTATTTTCATTATCAGTCACTTACTCCCTGCCATTTTAAATGCACATCTTCCAGTGCATGGCTTCAATCCAATCTGACATCTGAATTACAGTCAAGACAGATTTGAGTTGTTAACATGAAAGTGCACATGTAGAAGTGGAAAACAGAAGCAGCTATTTGTACTATAGAAACAGCATCAAAGGTGAGGGCAAGCAAAAGAAAGGAAGCGCGTAATTAGTTTTATAAGATAGGATAGGATAGGATAGGATAGGATAGGATAGGATAGGATAGGATAGGATAGGATAGGATAGGATAGGATAGGATAGGACTCGATAGGACTCAAGGTGTGGCCTAACCAGTGCTAAGCACAGGGGCAAAATGACTTCCGGGCTCCTGCTGGCCACACTGTTCCTGATACAGGCCAGGATGCCATTGGCCTTCTTGGCCACCTGGGCACACTGCTGGCTCATGTTCAGCAGTACCCCTGGGTCCCTTTTTGTCTGGCTGCTGTCCAGGCACTCTGACCCCAGCCTGTAGCACTGCATGGGGTTGTTGTGGCCAGTGTGTAGAACCTGGCACTTACATGTGTTAAATCTCATACCGTTGGATTCTGCCCATCTGTCCAGCCTGTCAAGGTCCCTCTGAAGAGCTCTCCTACCCAACACCTGTCCCCAGCTTGGTGTCATCTGCAAATTTACTGATGATGGACTCAATCCCCTCGTCCAGATTGTCAATAAAGATATTGAAAACATATAAACAGATATAAACACAGGGTTTGCAGTAAAAAGTCCAGAAGAGAAAAAGAAGTTATAATAAACAGCATCAGCAGTTTGAAAATCCTAGCTAGGGAGAGTTTAAGAGAGCCTCATCTATCACAGCGATCAAATAATAGAAACAGAGTGATAAGACTTAACTGGCTTTATTATCAGATTGTTCAGCAATCTGTTAGCATATGTACAGCTGATTTCATGCAAAGTGTACATCTGTCTTTCTAAAACTTGTCAGAAACCAGGACAAGGGAGGAGTGCTTGTAGATCAGTAGTTACCATTATTAGCAGGATCTGGACATGCCAAAAATATGACTCTTTTTAACATGAGACTTAAGATAATGAAAGAATGTTTGCAGTATGACTCTTTCTCATACAAAGGGAAAAGACACATATCATCTAACTTTTAAGATAGATATCAAGAATCTTGATGTGTGGATTAGTAAGACGTTTTTAATTACATGCTTGCAGCAGCTGGAAACAACTTGTCAGTTTAATACCAATTCTTTTTACTGCAGCTGAGTCCAAGGAAATAGAAGTTCTGCCTTAGAAAATACAGAAGAGAGAGATTTGCCTTACCACAAGCAAACAAATTGCTATTAACATGAGAGTAAAATTTACACAGTGAACATTTTCCTTATCATCTTAAGAGTTCAGGGTGCAGTAGCAGCACATGTAAAACTGTATCGGTCAAATGCTTTGGAGCACAGCATTTCGCTCTTGAGAGATAGCCATGCAGTGCATCCATGCTTCGAAATTCGCATTGAGCAGATAGGTAATACTAGATCCTACAGTTTAGAAAGAAAGGCACAGGGATTCTAAAGAACTTGTAGAGGTCATACATGAATTTAACCAAGTCTCCTGAGTCTCATTCAATGCCCTAACAACAAAAGCTTTCATTTCCCTTTGTACTGAAACATGAGATTTACTTGGTTTTGACTGAGTAAAGAAACCACATAGAGTTTCCTGTAAGCCAAAAACATGGGAGAAAAGAATGTAGAGCAGAAGGTGGTTTGTACTGTACTCCTTCATGAAGCAGAGTGCAATGTTCAAAAGGAACGCCTAAGGCACTTAAAGGAACAAAATTAAGCAGGACTATAGCAACCTCCAAAGAGCATTCACCACAGGGTATAATTGGACCATCTGAGTCCAGATACAGCATGAAAACTGAGATTTTTCTTCACATTTTAACTGTTCCTTCTTTGATAAGAACTTAGATTATCTACCACAGTAAACTGACAAAACTTCGAATTTCTTAATGCTGCTTATATTTTTCCACTACTGCAGCTGCAGTTGTTCTTTTACTCAATTTCCTTCTCTACTTGATAGCTTAGTGTTGCAACACAATCTTAAGCAGATGGCTGCACTTCAGACAGGTGACTTCCCTGGAAAGGTCATCAGTATACACAATTCTTGGAGGTGGAAACAATTATTTAAACATATTATTTTCTTTAAAAGAAAACAGCATGATTTCTGCAAACCCTTTTGCAGCAGTTTTATTCTGAAGACTCTCCTCACCTGATGTTTCAGAAGCTTTGCTTTCCTTTAGAAGGCAAAGTTTTCATTGTTTTCTCAACAGATATTTTTTTTCAGTAGATGCTGGAGCATTCAGTACAGATGAAGGCTCTCTTAGGTTGATCCCTGCATATGCCTTTCTGAATGAAAGACAAGTAAGAAGTAAATAAATCTTGAGAGTTAAAGGGCTTGTTCAAGGTAATGTAAGAAATCAGCAGTGGAAGAAATAGGACCTGAAATATCTCAATTTATGTAATGAGTTACAGATACAGAAGTTAGAAATATATAGTTAGTATATCTGTGTTGGAGACCTGAAAACAAGTGAGGAATGCAATTACTTTACAAATTAATATCTTCAGGGTTGTGGGGGTTTTGGTTGGGGTTTGGGTTTTTTTTGGTTGTTTGTTTTTTAAGAAAAAGACTGTTTTAGCTTGGGGAAAGTAAATAAAAAGCTCTCTGCTTGGATCTGAAGTTTAATGGGGAACCTCTGTACCACAAATGAATTTCAGATCAGAGGTATAATCTATTATGTACCACAGAAAGTTCATTACTCTGATGTGTAAAACAGAGATTACGATGTGACAGGAAGCAACTACAAAGTACTTAATTAGCTGAGTCAAACTGGACTAAATGTTAGCATAAACAGTATAAAAATAAATCTGAAAATAAAAGCCTACTTTCTTCCTTAGCTTTCAGATTTATTTTAGTTTGTTGTCATTTCTGTGTAGTGAACATTTCTTCAGGGGTAAAATTCATTCCCTAATAAGTTTACATAATGTACATTTGCAATCAGAGAATGGTAATAAAGAATGACTTTTACTATTTAAGAAATGGAGTCCTTCTAGCTGGCTATCGTTTCAGATGTAAAATTTTCTTGACCTCAGGCAAAATACCTAATTTATAGACTGCAGTAAGTGGAATATGAGTCCTGTGTTCATAGCATAAGATTTAAGTTATGGAGCTCAAAGTCTTACTCCAAGCTATATCATACTATTCACATGTGAGAATAAACAAGTCACAAACTTATATGTTTAGGGACTAATATTAATTACCATTGTAAACTGAAGTTTTCTGTACTGGAACATGAAGAGTAGATATCATATATTTCAAATAGGTCTCACAGTAACTGGGAACAACATAATGCTACATTTTTATTGAAAAATATGTCTGGGATATGTTAGTCTTGGTGTTTCCAGCAGAAGTGGGGAAGTATAAATTGCACCGTGAAAAGTATACAGCATATATACAACTCACTCTGCATTGCCCATGTTCAACAAAAGACAATACTTGTGCAAAAAGTGTGCAAAAAGGTTTTAGCATGACTATACAATACCTTGAAAGATTCTTTTTTCCAAGGAAGTTGAAGACAGCTCAGGGTTTTTTCTGTGTTTTTTTGTTTGTTTGTTTTTTAATTCACAGCTATGATTGTGGTCTACAAACATATCAAAAGGGTCAAACAGAGAGCAGAGCTTATAAGGCTTAAGTACAAAGCTGGTATAAGCAGTAGTAAACTGGATAGAAGAGTTTGGCAGAACGTTAGATATTTCAGTCACTAGAGAAAGTAATTTTTCTGATGTAGCAAAACAGTTGGTTTAAAGATGGAGTTTAGTAAGTCTGCAAGCAGGGTTTTGCACTGATGCTGCTGTAATAGCAGCAGAGTGGACTCTGATGACCCAGAAGTTCTCTTCCTGCCAATGCTGTAAAATCACTATAAATCATCTCAAGTTCTATGAAATCACAATAATGTTCTGCTTTTCCTCTTTGAGTAAAACAGTCATCAGCATCAGAGAAGTGTTCAGATCCTGTAGCATTGAATACCATACTAAAGGTTGTACATAATGATACCCTACCTCATTAAACCATAAATCAGATCTGCAATAACTCAGCAATATTAAGGTACACGAATGTTTTAGACTATCTATTAGGCATTTTATTTAATTCAGAGATATTTTCTAGTTCTGAATCATTTAACAACACACAGAAATGCACTAAATTCATCATGGCAGAGTAAGTATTTTCCTAAATTATTATTTAACAAGGTGATGTAATATGAAGCTGCATGTTCATCTTTATATGAAATAAAACTTCTAGGACACTCATTCTTATTATTCCATAAAAAAACTAAACTTAAAAAATAGCTGAAATGTTACTTTCAAATAGGTTTTTAAAGATTATATCTAACATAAAAATGACTGAAGTGAATGGGAAGAGTCACAAAGTTCAGAACAATTGGCACAATATAAGAAAGAGCATGTATTATTTTTCCTTTTTTACCACATGTAGAGGAAAAGAGCCATTAACACAAGCTTCATTATGTTGGCTGATATATTGAGGCAAGAAATAGTGATATGCAGTTTTGAGTGTGATGATTATTTGATGGGATTGTTCTACATTGTTTATGCTAAGCTTTCAGTTGAAGCTTGTAGATTTAATTTATGGAAAATGCCTAGAGTGTTTGACAGATGCTATAAAATCAGAATTAAATAATTAACTTGAGATGAGAATAATAGGTCTAAGGACAAAGACATGAAAAGAACAACCAAAGGGGTCAAGGTAGAGAAGCAGGGAAAAGCAAAAGCAATGATCTCTGTCTAATTAGAGTTTTCAAAAGATAACTGAGGAGCAGACTCATTGCAAAGGCTTCTTGAAGGCAAAGGCTCTAGAGAGATAGAAGACAGAGTTGCCAATGTTAAGTTTGCTAAAAGCCAAAAACACTTGCCCACCAGTGAAAATTCAGCATTGGAACAAACCGTCATGGCCAAAAAAGACACACTGGCTACGTTCAAATTGACTGGAAACCTTTCCTGAAGACATACTGCTCAAACACAAGTCAATTGCTCAACTGACTACACTTGACCATTTAAACCACAATGGTCTGGAAATACAAGAGGTGAGATTATAATGTAATACTGGAAGGGAGCAGTGCAATCATTCCTTATGTAAAATAGGAACTGACAGTCCTTCAGATTCAGGTGCTAATGAATTAGTCTATGATCTGCTCAATTTACATGCCTCTTGAAATGTAGGACTGCCCTTCTAGTAGGATATGGTCATTAAATTCCACAACTATATAATCTTTTCCCCTCCTGCATGGCAAACAATAGTCCCCTGTTATTTTGATGGCAGCAGCAAACTGAAATAGGAGGTGAACTGTTGATTCAGTCAGTATGGCAGATTCTTTACGATAACCCCAAGGCAGAGCTTGAAGACGATGTAGTGGAATTTGTTAAATAATATAAAATGACAGGGAGGCTACCATCACACAGCAATTGCACCCTACGGTTCTTACAAGGCATGAGGCAGAACCAAATGCCTCTCTGATCCCTATGGGCATGATTATTTCATAATAACTATGCCCACACCCTGCAGCTGCTGTTTGCCATATAAAATATACTTCATTGTCCTGTGGTGAAGAAAAGAACTGTCATTCTTCACTCATTAAAAATACAAAAGGTGGGAGTTTAAGCTGGTAAGTTACAGCTATAGTAGACTTAACATTTAACATTAGTAGTCCAGTAAAACCTATTGGCCATTCTGCCCCATATGGTTCTGAGACACTGGTGCTTGTGACAACTTACAGTCTTGTAACATGAGAGATAGTCTCAGTCAGGCCTTCTAGAACTAGATCCTGTGGCTATGTGGGGTGCTGTGAGGTTCTTTCCAATAAAGACCTCTTCATACTTTTTAAAGAAATTTGGGGGAAAAAACGCTAAAGGCCTCCTTTATTATATCCTTTAAGCAATGAAGGATACATCTTTACAGCGCGGAAAAGAGTCTTTTTGAATCATTAGAAGCAAGAGAGACAAAATGCTGTCAAGTGCTGCTTGACAATCATGAGTAGATTCTGTCCTCTGGAAGTATTACCATACTATTGCTGTTTTATCAAATCAATAAAGGGTCATTGATATGAACAAGGACGAGCTGGCAAGCTGCAGGCAACTGTGAAGGTTGCAGGGGGAGTATCAAGGAGGAACCACTTTCCATACCTCAGCGGCTTAGTAACTTCTGTGGCTTGCATAACTTCCCACATCTCTTTAGGCTGCTTATCCAAGACATTCGTACAAAATATTGTCAGATGCTGTACTCCTCCCAGTCATACCACACCGTCAATGTAGACTTCTGGTATCAAACATTTATGCAGTAAAAGAAAGAGAGACTATAGTTGCAGGATTACAATGTCTGTGCTACACAAGATAAAGCAGCAAATACACTGAATTAAATTTTAAAAAAATCCACGTTCATCTAGACACATATCATAGCAAAGGGAATATAGACAAAAAAAGCAGTAAGATATCAGGTTATACAAAATGCGGAGGCGGCCTTTTTGCTCCGAAGTGAAAGTCCTGTCTCGAAACAAGCATAAAAGATGCATTTATTGTGCAAAAAACCAACCCACCCCAAGAGCCCTGCCAGAACCACAGTTTGGGGAAAAAAACAGATTTGTGTAAACAGAGTTGCTTGAGGGTATCCTTACTATTCCTAACATATGGTTGCCCACTATTTCTTATAAAATAATTCAGCCCACATAGTTGAGCTCCCCAGAACTTGAGAGCTGCTTTTATTTCATCTGACAGATGTAATCTTTCAAAGGACTAAGAAGTTCTCCTCATCATCAGCCTTTTTTCTAGCTTCTTAGATAACTTGCTACCTCTAATGGAAAACTGAGTAATAGAGCAGCAGCTTTCTAATCAAGTTTTTAAAAATTATGCCTGACACCATTTAGACTTAAGGGAGAAGAATAACTGTACTTGATTGAAAGAGCACTCAGTTTTATACCACAGTACCATGAAGTTCCATGATAAGTCATGGTTATCAAAGGTAAACCTCTCTAACTTTTAAGAAGCCACTTGGCTGCCAACCCTTTACCTCCTAATAGAAGTAAGACCCAAGATAAAAAGCTCTTTAATTAATGTGGCTAACAGGCTAACTCAAACATACCTGCCCACATATAGAAGCTTAAAAGGAAAATTTGAAAGAACTTTGTGCAAGGTTTGAATCTAATACAGGGAGAAAAAAAGACAAGAAAAGGAGGGTGTTTTACTTTCGAGCTCATGTTTTTCCCTGCTGTCTTTTACAAAGCACCTAACCCATAATCAGAGCCAAACCAACCCCTCTGAGCACCTCCTTTTACAGAGTGCTGAGGAACTTCTTAATTCTTGACAGCTGGGTCAGCCCAGAGGCTGGAAATCCCACTGCTTAGGGAATGCAGCTGTGGACTTCCCTTCAGTCAGAAAAAAACATTAACTCTTTCCAGGCCTGTCTCCAGACAGAATCCACACAAGGTCATTAAATAAAATCTGCACAGTGCACACGTCTCAGTGCTGGAATTCTCTGCAAATTCTCTGCTAGGAATGTGTTTCTTCAATCTATGTCACTGGAAATCTCCCTCACAGTTCTGTCTGATTTTATCCCCTGCAAAATAAACAAATTTTCTGAGACTGGTTTAATTTTTTTGTGTGTGTGTCTGCTGATATTAATGGAAACCCAGCTATGCTGATTAATAAATTAGCCAAATATGTAATACTGAAGTGTCTGTACTACTCACATTTGGAGAAGAAAAGAAGATATTTAAATCCATAAAACTCAGAAGAGTTAATGGCAAAGTGATATTGAATCCAATTAGCAACCTAGGGGCTAAATTTACCTACATCCATTGCTCCATTAAACTTTTTAACTGTGTGGGGTTACATGCCAGTTAAGCAGTCCATCTTATGTAGTATTATGAAAAGCAAAATTGGATTAGGAAGCTAGCAGCTGAGATGAGATGTATGATGCAGAGTCCTTCGATTTACTCATTTGGTCATCGCACAAAAGCAGCAGAAGGGATGCCTCACCCTCCTACAATCTTTGTATTTGCCTAGGTGGGGTCCAACCACCTCAAGACCATTTTTCCACCATGCATTGCAGACTGCATATACTTTCCATAAAGCTCATCCAGGTGAAGCTCTGTATATGTTCATTATGATGGGCTCTCTAGATCATTAGGAGGCTGGATAACCAGCCAGAGATGCACAGACATAGTGGCCATTACCCGTTACACGCATCTCATTACCCATGCTGCACGAATCTGCGGGGTCGCTTGGCCTGCTCCTCCCATTGTCTCTCCTCTTCCTTGACTGCCACAGTTACAGAAACTGTGAAGCTGTGGGTTTAGATTTTGCCATTTACAGCATCCAAGCAAAATTTCTCTGCCTGTATGCAGTGAAATATGAGACTAGGATATAATGGTATAGGTATGCAATGGGTTTTTTTTTTAATAGATCTATATTTCACATATAATTTATATACCGTGCATGACAACTCAGCACCTACTAATCAAATTATAGATATTTTAACTGCCTCTATAACCAACAATGATTGCAATCTATGCTGCCTGAGTATCACTTCAATACCATATATGCTGGGCATGAAGCACACGAAAATGGCTTCCTGGGCCATCAAAATCCTGTTTCTCTGGAATACTAGCACCCATTTCATATTACACTTTTCACAAAGGTATTAACCTCTGACACAGTTTATTAGACATCTAATCAGTTTTATTCCATCTACAAAGCTATTCCAAGACCTTTCTCTCATGTAGTAAAAGCCTCTTCAAAAGTCCAACCTATTTTAATTCATGGCAAGCTTAATTTAGTTAGCTCTTTTGTCTCCATGATGTTTACTCCTATGAAGTATTTATATAGTGCAATCATGTCACCCCCAAGGGGTCTGAATGGACTAAACCCAAGACTTTCAAAAAGTGTTCAAAGCTATATATATTCACTGTGTTAACTCTTGGCCTTGAATAAAACACACACAAACAGTTCCCACAGTTTTAAAGGCTAATACAGCTCAGCCTCATGGGCTACCAGCTGTAGCTTCTTGTCTGTGTAGAAACTATGTGAAATTTGAAGTTGCCAAGACCTTCATGGTAAAAATAATTCCATGTGTATAGGTACTTTCTGGAAAAATTGCTCTTAACATTGGTAAAGGCAGCAGTGAGACTCTGTTCAGGAAAGATCCAATTAATCAAATCTTTCATAAAGAAAAAGGCAAATCAGCTCTCAACCACAATGAAAAAACTTTGTTATTTAGAAATGTGCAGTGGTATTTCACTAACAGCAGAAACACTGCTATGCAATACCTGCTTTAGAGCTAGGGAATCTGACACTAGTTCATTAGTGCCTTTCCTTGCTGATTAAGAGAGGCAAATTGATGCAGATCTAATCAGAATAGCCAAAATGTCTCAAACTGTTCTAAAATATACTAAAGATTAGCCCTTTCCGAAAGGACCTCTAGTTCCATTGGTGTGTAAGCTTAAGAACAGAAAAGCTCTTATGATTGCCATACTCACCAGCAGACAAAGCACAGATTAAGAAGCTTTTATTTAGGTGTAAAAAGAAGGTTGTATTACCGAACGGCCAGCCATTTGCATGATGATGGAGAAAATGAAAGAGACCAGTGGAAAACAATTCAACAGCTTGCACTAGAAAGGTGTCTGATATGTGTGCCTAAGCTTCAGTTGCAGATTTATGCTTTGGTTGGATTGTATCATATCTCTGAATCTCCTTCTCTTGGGAGGAGGTAAAAATGGAATTGGATTTATATCCCTGTGTTTTCTGAACCAGACACTGCCTAATAATATAGGAGTCTAGGTACAGAATGACATTAAAGGCTGTGAGTATTTGATGTTAATCAATGGATGGCTGTCTCAGTGGGAGTTTGCTCATTTCTGCCTTTGAAGAGGTAAATTGCTACATCTAGCTATGCTGGGCAGTATTGAAACAAGAAGTCAATACTTTCTTCCAGAATCAATATATAAAAAAGTAACTCAATGGAAGTGACCTCAGAAATATGCCAGGAGGAGGAAAGGGAGAAGCAGCCTGTCTCATGTATTATACCTCATGGTGTTTAACCAGACAAAAACATATCTACACCTGTAAGAGAGACAGCATTTCAAAGACAGGTTGCTTGGCCCAGAATTGTCTATGAAAACTGAACAGTAAGACTGAAGATTAAAAGCAGAGTATGCAAATATTCCCCCTTCCATTGACATCTGATACAGAAAAGTAATCTTTTGCTTAAGTCTACCCCAATTCAGCCAAGCTGTTAAGCATATGTTTGAGTGCTAGAAAGTCAATAGGATGTAAGCATGTGTTTAACTGCCTTGCTGAAAGGGGCAGTTTGCTGCTCAGGATGTGAAAGATGGGTCATGAGCTGGTCTTTTCCTAATGCCAAATCCAGCTTTCATTGTTGGCAGGAAGGGGGAGTGGGGAGGGGAGGAGCTGGAAGTTGGGGGAGGAGCTGGATCCCTTTCCATCCCTTGAAAGAAGGGAATATTAAAGATATTAGGAGTTGTCTCCCCTGAGACCTACTGAGCTCTAGGAGTCTTTCTGACCTCTCTCCAAAGGGATAAGATCTCCACAGGGAGGAGGCAGAATGGAAAATCCCTAAGAAATACTAACAGCCATATTTCTGACCAAAGATGGAAGATTTCCTTGAGTCTGCTTATCTTTGGTGACCCTCACTATTAACTCAGTAATGAGGCACCATTAAGGAAGGAACTTACTACCGTTTTGATGGGAGAATAAGTAAAAGTCTTCCTGGAACAATATAATGCATTTCCATGAAGCAGCTGTAGTACAAGCAAGAGCTCCACACTTCGACAGACTGAGTATGAAAAGACAGGGATAATGTGCAGTGACATGGTAACTTTGAAAATGTACAGTATGGGTGTGCATCTGTGTGTTTATGTGCAGGAGAGCTTGAACCTGTGCCTCAGTTTCAACATCTGTTTTATGAATGTGTCATACTTGGTCTTTCCAAAACAAATTTTGTTATGTGATTTGAAAAATCTGAGTCCAAAGTGGCTTTAGTAGGAGAGTATAGATGTACCACACTAATTTCCTGATCCAAAAGTAAACATGGATGAAAAAAAAAAAAAAAAAAAAAAAAAAAAAAAAGGGGGGGGAAGTATTATACTTTGGAAGTGACATTGTCTTCTTACAAATGCCTAAAGGAAATTCCATTAGTTTCTCACAGTCTTGAAAGAATCAATTACATTTGCTGCATTGTAGGTTCTTATCAGGTTGGACTCGATGATCTTTGAGGTCTTTTCCAACCTTATTGATTCTATGATTCTATGATTATAAAGTAGGAAGGAAATGGAGAATTGTCAAGATGTGGTTTTAACATCATATGCACTAACTTTCAGCAAAAGCTCTCTTTATATGGAGAGGCAACACCTAGGGTTGCTCTGAGAGACAGCATCCCAGAAATGTTGCTTCAGTCCTTAAGTCATCTTGTATTGTTGTAATATTTGTCAAAGATCTTAAGTGTCAGCCAGAATATGGGTCAGTTGTGCTCTTAAACTGAATTTTCCGTATTTCTTCTATGTTTGTTTGATTTTATTTTTTCATTTTGATTTTTTTTAATGACAGTAGCCAAAATAATGGTTTGCTGGAATAAAACTTAACCATAAAACATATCCAAAACTTACCCATAAAGCTTATCCATCAAGAAAAGTGAGTGCATGGAGTAGATGCACTTTGGTTATTGCTGTTTTTCTGGAAGTGATGAATCACTGTTGGATAGTATATGCAAGCAACTCTTCACCTGAACCAGCAACCCAAAAATAAGCTTAGGAATCTCAGAAACAGGAATATGTATTCTCAAATCCTTCAAGGACTATTTGGGGTGCTAATATTCTCTGGCAGCACATTTTAGGAAAAAAATATTCTCTGGGCATAAACCATTACAATTCTGACAAGAAGCAGTGACAAAAAGAGCCTCAAAAGTTGCCCATAGCAGTTGAAAAGAAGTGAGTATTACTGGATATGACAAAAAGTGAAGAGGAGCTGGTTGTTAACCAGGTATATAGGCTGGAAATAGATGATTAAAAATGCGTGAGCCCGAAGTATTGGATCAAAGGAATAGCTGCTATTTAGGTAAATGAGACACAGTTTTTTCCAACATGACAAAAATAAAGACAAATTTGAGTGTGTTAAGATCTAGCATTAGCAGAACTCTCTGTTTAGGACTGTAAGAAAATTACAACATTATTTTCTGGATCCAGATCAGCAGCTGTATAGACATCCCCAGTTGATGCCCTCCGCTATGAAAAATCTAGCTCAGCTGACGCAGTTTGCTGTTTTCCTGTAGAAGATGCCTGTCAGTCACTTGGGATAAAGGTTAAAAGCAACCAGAATAAATCATGCTCTGACTGGGACGAGCAATCTACCAGTTCTGGAGAACCTTTTTTTGTGTGTGTGTCTCTTTCTTCTGGTCTTTGTTACATGAGTCTTGTGCAGCCTTTCAATTATTGTTCAACTCAGCATAGTATTTATAGAACTGGATCAACCACAGAATCATACTTAAAGAGCAATAAAGTAAGGAATATGTTTAAGAGTTGTTTTTTCATCATCTGTTGAACTGTTTGACTCCAGAAACATCTATAGTAATAAACTTATCATTTATCAAAAGATCTGTAAGAATTTTGCTAGGACTTTAGAAACCATTTATAAACAAGAATTTAATATGAAGTTAGGAAAAAACTGACAATTTTAACAACATGGCCAACATAGTTAACAGTAAACATTCAGCAAAACATGCTCTTTTTTAATGCTTTGTATGTCTATTCACAAACATACTCAAAAGAAGAATACATGGCATTTCTGAAGCAATGTTAAATCTGTTTCCCAGACTTTTATGGTAATTCTGTAGCTGTGTATTTAACCTTTTATTTCATGTATAGCATTTATTGAAAATGGCAATCATCTCCAGTAAAAATATCAATTGTAAATAAAAAACTTATAGCAAAAATGTATCTTCACTAACTTTATAACTGTTTTCTACTCACAGTTACTCTTCTTCTTTCCCACTTTACAGTAGTCTGGCCCTTATTCTCTTACATGGTGACAAAGGGGACACAGAAAATACCTACCTATTATGATTACTGAAGTGCTTTTAATAATCTAAAGGTTGGACCCTAAATTACCTGTGAAATACCTTCTAAATGACAACTCACAGCATCTGAATAAGACATTTAAAACATGAAATGGTAGGTAGTCCCAAAAGTTTCAGATATAATTCAAAAAGTTCAGTGAAATGTTATCTTATTTTGCTATCCAAGCTTGCATATGGCTTTTTCATGTAGAGAGTAAGTTTTCATAGATTCATAGAACAGTTTAGGTTGGAGGGGACCTTGAAGATCATGTAGTTCTAACCCCCTGCCTTGGGTAGGGACACAGGGAGAGGCTGAGGGAGCTGGGATTGTTTAGCCTGGAGAGGAGGAGGCTCAGGGGAGACCTCATTGCTCTCTACAACTACCTGAAAGGTGGTTGTAGCCAGGAAGGGGTTGGTCTCTTCTCTCTAGCAACCAGCACCAGAACAAGAGGACACAGTCTCAAGCTGCACCAGGGGAAGTTTAGGCTGGAGGTGAGGAGAAAGTTCTACACCGAGAGAGTCGTTCACCATTGGAATGTGCTGCCCAGGGAGGTGGTGGAGTTACTGTCCCTGGAGGTGTTCAAGAGGGGATTGGACGTGGCACTTAGTGCCATGGTCTAGTCATGAGGTCTGTGGTGACAGGTTGGGCTCGATGATCTTTAAGGTCTCTTCCTACCTTGGTGATACTGTGATACACCAAGTTGCTCAAGGCCTCATCCAACCTGGGCTTGAACACCTTCAGGGAAGGGGCATCCATGACCTCCCGGAGCAACATGTTCCAGTGTCTCACCACCCTCACTGTAAAGAATTTCTCCCTAATATCCAGTCTAAGTCTACTCTCCTCAAGTACAAATCCATTCCCTCTTGTGCTATGAACAGAAACCCTTGTAAAAAGTCTCTTCCTGGCTTTCTTGTGGGTCCCCTTCAGGTACTGGAAGGCTACCCTGATAATGAACAATTTTTTAAAATTTATTTATTCTGGGAAGAAAACACTAGTAATGAATAAAACCCCATAAAGAAATCTGGACAGAAGTCAAAAGCTTTTAACAAGAGAAGAGTTACATGCTTATGTAATGATTTGGGGGAATATTAGGGAATACGAATGGTGCAAAAAGACACACAGCCCAACTTTCTACACATGCTTCTCTAAACTGAGCTGTTTTCAGGAACAATGCTACATGGGTTCAATTTTACTTTCAGTATACAAAGCTGAGAACCCAGGATTTGACACAAACCTACTTTCCACTGTTAAGTTCTTGTAGCACTTTAAATCGCATCTGATTGTTACTCTTGTATCCTGAAAATGTGACCAGTAATACTTCTTTGGTAGCTCTAGAGGCCTCTGCAAAGAATCTTTTTTTTAAAAAATCCTCAGCTACCTGAGAAACGAGTCTTTGCCATATGCCTCAGGGCATACAATTGATAATACTTACCCCAAATGGCACTTATTGCAGAAAAATGTAATCAGCTGCACGGCGATGAAAAATCATGATAGGACTTTCTTTTATGTACCAGTGAAGCCAGAAACATAAGCCAGAAGGTCCCACTGGCCATTAAAAACTGTTCTGACTGTAGTGAGGTCATGTTAGGTCAGCACAGATGCATATATTACTAACTTCTGTATTATGAGTAGACATTAACTTAAAATCAGATGTCTATAACCCATTGGAGATTTGAACAAGTGTCTGTGCTTCGTACAGCTGGAAAGGAGAATGCAAGGATGTGTTGCACAGAACTATAGTTCCTCATCCAAGAGGAACACATAGAACATAGGTCAGAAACCAAGAAATACTAAAAGCAATGCCAAAATTGAGACACAAAATGTTTTCTTTCTGGAAAGACATTGGGAGAGACAAATAAAGCCAGACGCTAAATTTAATGGCATTTTTCTTCTTTGACTGAGCATCACACAATCACTACCAAAACATCAGATCCAGTAATTTCTCAAAATTCAGAATGATATCCTGGAGCCATGGGGAAAGATTCAATTAATTCAAGTGAAAATATACCCAAAGTGAGAAAATCTTCATGCGAAATGATTTTTTTCAGTCACAGTGTCATTAGATTAACTACTGGTTAATAGAATTAAATTAATCATGGGTAACTGATTACAATATGTGTATAAATTTTTGCAGAACTATATCTTCATTTGAAAAGGAACTTTGTGTATGTATGTATGAGTGGGAAATGGGGAAGAGTTAGGACAGGAAGGGGAAACTTAAGGAGTGTGATGCAGTTAAAGAATCCAGTAAAGACCGAGAAGTAAATGCCACTGAAATTTGTAGAACGCTGTACCAAGTAAATCCAAGAGGGCATTCCCAGCCTCTGGGTAAGAATCATATTATTTTGGAACCAGCTAGTGTAAACACAGGCTATTTTGCAAGCTATGTCTCATTTTGTTTGCAGTGCATCTGTTATTACAGATTGTTTGGAGTAGCTAATCTTTGAGCATTTAATAGTAATGGGAAACTTTCAAGAAGTCAAATCTAATAATGCCTTGAATTTTAGTGTTTTGCAACACAGCACTCAGTTTCATTTTCTTGAAAAAGAAACAGATTTAATATCCTAATTCAGCTAAAAATAAATGCAACCATTTAATTAATCACAGTTCATGTCACTCAGAGTGAGTTTAAAAATCAGCAGACCATTTTTATTGGCTTATAAAGCTACCAGAAACATTTACTGTAGGCTGATTTTTTTTTTCCCATTTTCTTTTAAACCATAGCCCTATAATATCCATTTTGGTGTTAAAAAAGGAAAAGAAAAAATCATCTCAGCAAAACTTTTCAAAAGTTAGGTTTTGAAATGAGAAAGTTATGAAACTGGCTTAGAAATACTAATAGTACACCAGTGCTGCACAATCTCCAAGAAATAAATATATCTCACTCTGCAATTGGGCAAGTGACCCCTTGCACATTTCTTTCACTTACAGCATTCATCCATCTGAAGTTTCTTCTTTCTGAGCAGAAAACATGTTGTCTACATAATGGAAGCACAGAAAACAGCAGTGGAAAGAACCTTGGGAAAAAGAGACCGACTTCTTACAAGGCATCAGTCTCATTCATTGATTCACAGAAGTAGTACAGCCATATGCATATACGTAGCACAGTTTATGCATTGTCACACAATCACAGAATGCCAGGTTGGAACGGACCCCAAGGATCATCTTGTCCAAAGGGTTCGATGTGGAGGAGTCCACTACTTCCCTTGCAAGATTATTTGAATGTCTAACTGTTCTCATGGTGAAAAATTTTCTTCTAGAGTACAGTCAGAATACTCTCAGGAGTAATTCATACCCATTACTCTTGCCTTTTCCATGTGACTCCTTGTGAAAAAAGGAGTCTCCATCCTCCTGGTAGCCACCATTTCAGTCCTCAGACCATTTTTGGTGATCAGAATCCATTTGGAGAAAGGTAATATGAAAGATCTCCTACAAGTGCATATCAAATGTGCACCAACACCTATGGGGAAAATGTGCCTTTGAACCATATGATTCATTCTTCATGCACATTCAAATTTTGTGGGTAGTCAGGATGTCTATTTCTGGGAACCAGACTGTATTTATTCTAGAAGAAAACACCAAAGTACCTTATTGTGGAGATAAAGGCCTCACTACCAACTTATTAGACATACTGGCAAGCTCTTATTGTACTTAATTACCTGCTAACATAGTTACCGATTAAACCCCTTTTGCTTTCATTAGAATTGTTAGGGTTGAAAAGGACTTCAAGGATCATTTAGTTCCAACCCCGCTGACACTGGCAGGCACACCTAACACTAGAACAGGTTGCTAGAACACTAGAACACTAGAACGGAGCCACATCCAGCCTGGCCTTAAAAAAACCTCCAGGGATGGGGCTTCTACCACCTCCCTGGGCAACCTGTTCCAGTGTCTCACTACCCTCATGGTGAAGAACTTCTTCCTAATATCCAATCTGAATCTACACATTTCTAGGTTTTTTTCCATTCCCCCTAGTCCTATCACTACCCAACACCCAAAGAAGTCCCTCCCCAGCTTTCTTGTAGGCCCCCTTCAGATACTGGAAAGCCACAATTAGGTCTCCTCAGAGCCTTGGACAGCAGCACTCTGTGCTGGGTTAGGAACTGGCTGGAGGGCCAAACCCAGAGAGTGGAGGTGAATGGTGCCACATCCAGCTGGCAGCCAGTCACTAGTGGTGTCCCCCAGGGATCAGTGCTGGGCCCCATCCTGTCTTTTTACTGATGAACTGGACGAGGGGATTGAGTCCATCATCAGCAAATTTGCAGATGACATCAAGCTGGGGGCACGTGTTAATCTGTTAGAGAGTAGGAGAGCTCTGCAGAGGACATGGAAGAGATGAGAAATTGTACTTTTTTCCCATATTTCTTTATCTTAGGAGATGTTGAGAATATATTTTGTCATTCTGATTACTTACAGTTCAGAAATCTCAACAAATGCTTTAACGGTAGCACATGAATGTTTCTCCAAGACCTACAAATGCTCTCTATGTGAAGCAGAAAGGTGGAGGCACTGGAATGGTCTCTGCATGTTATTCAGCTCTAAAAGCAATGACAGCTCCAGGGTACAAATTTTGAATCTTGGTGATAGATAAATTCTGATCTGGGGTTGTAAGATGACCCCATCTCTGTTACTCATGTTTTATAACTCCATCTGGTAACAGAATATTAAGAAATTGTGAGCAGAATTCTTTCATCTTGTATCCTCACAGCATGACACAAACATTGCAGATTTAATAATTGTAAACAACTAGGTAAGCTCCCTTCTGTTTCATACATGAATGAAAATAAACCAGGATGACCCACTTTATTATGATAGCTACTCTGATATTTTAACCTATACCCTTTTAAAGCAATTATTAAAATGGTATGTTAATTAATTAATATTTACACACAGCTAGCACAAGGTTAGGTAGTATCATCCATAGTTGCTGGACTTTGTACTTGAGGCAGATGAGAAGTGTTCATACACTCATTCTAAAGTATTGAGCCAGAAAACACACAAATGAAGCATAACTGAATGACTTTCCATGCCTATCTCTTTCACACTCTCAGTCATACGTGATAACTGAATATCTAGAATGATCTCTTCTTTTAATCTCTCTATCCTCTTACATTTCCATTTTGTCTAAGCACTTCTCAAAAATCATACCAAGCCCTAGGCCATGGATCTCACCTGAGATTTGCTTGCATTAAACTGTGCACTGCTTGCTGTATCTTCCTACTGTCTATCTTACAAGATCTGTCTTTCTGCTTCTCTATATACAGTGCCTACCACCATCAGGCCCCACTCTCTACCAGCAATCATGGAAATCTTTTAATGAATCTATAGCTCCAGTACAATTTTTGGAAGGCAAAGCTGATGTGTTTTAAGAGAAGAAATATAGCAAAGTGCACTACTTTGGTATTCACGGTCTTCTGTTCTTTAGTTAGTTTACTGTGTACTAAGACAGACTAGAGGTCCGCTGCTCAGTTATGTTAATAATGCTTTGACAGCATGAATGCTCTTAAAGGAGATTTAAACCACTCCCTCAAAATACACCTTTTATGGTGAGCCCTTGTACTGAAGCCCCAGCAGAACATCAAAAAGACTAAGACGTTTTACGGAAGCATTGCTTCCAGAGCCCAAATATGAACAAAACTGGGGACTCAAGCAGTTATAACCTGTGTGCTACATATTATTTCAGGAAATCTTCTATAAGCATGTTAATAAAATGTGTTTTGATATGCTTCAGTCATTAGCACATAGATCATACCTCCACTGGGAAAGTTCGCAATATTAGTCAACATGGAAGCAAATTCATGTACAGAAAGCACAAGACTCCATCTGTGCCAGAAAATAGGTTTTTTAAAGTTCTGTCTGTTCTTTTCCCAATCTTTTAGCTGTATTAACTGAGACTCAGGTGCAGGAGTATGAACAAAAAATCTGGATTGTGCTAATGCATTCTAATGAAATAATAACAACAATAACAGCAACACAAGCCAACTCCAAAAAATAGGTGATTAAAAATCTCTGCTTAGAAATGTCCATTTGAAAGGTGATTACCAAATTTGTATTTTTTCTCTGACAGCTGAATGCAGCAGTTTATGGGATATATATTCTTTTTTTATTTCAAATTCCTCTCAGTAAGTAGAGGAGGTCACCTGCATTTATTGCTAGAATTTGATCTACAGCAATTCACTGTCCATTAGCAGCATGGAAAGCCTCTAATCAATTGGTAGAGGGGACCCCAGCTGGAAAATGCAGTATACAGCAGTAGCAATGGTGCCTGTTCAGAATGAAAATGTACTGCTATACTTCCTTAAAGATCCAGGTAGCAAATCACCATTCCTTGCAGGTTACTTAGTTTGGATTTGATCTGTAGAAATTAGGTTTCTGAGAATTTCCGGTTCTTGGAAGATACCAGTGTTTGCAAGAAGTCAACTAAATGACCAGGGATTTGCATGGAACCATTCTTTTTATTTTTTCCCCCTCTACTCTTTTGAATAATTCATGAAAAGAAAAAAAATCTACACTTCTGAATGGCACTCTGAGACAGAAATGAGCAGAACACGTAAACCATGCAAACATTTGCGTGTCTATAATTTTAGCATAACAGTCTCCCCCAAATATCTCTTCTCAGGCAGAAATTAGACACTAGAAAATATTAGACACTGGGAAATACACCGACAGGATTGTTTACCAGCAAGGACAGGACCCAAGACAATACCTCTCTAACTATAGTGTATGATGATACTGTTGCCTGAAGATGTCTTCATAAATGCACTTAGCAGATCTATCAGATAGAATACTTCATACACTAACTCCTCAAGGCATTGTACAGAGGAATTAATCAACTGTATGCAGAAGGAAGATGCAGAGAGCAACTATAAAAAGAAGGCACATGCATGCAATCCTTACATTTTTATGGCTTTTAGGAACTCCAATGAATGCTGCCAGGCAGCCTCTGTTAGGCTGCCTCAATAAATGCACCCAGGAAAGTATCCAAGGTGAGTGAAAACATGTGTAAGACAATACAGCAGCCAGCAGGGAACAGCCTGCAGGCAGAAGATGAGAA
The DNA here is from genome assembly GCA_033816785.1 of Picus viridis. Classification (NCBI taxonomy): domain Eukaryota; kingdom Metazoa; phylum Chordata; class Aves; order Piciformes; family Picidae; genus Picus; species Picus viridis. The sequence goes on from CM066586.1 coordinate 27,332,908, forward strand.
TTTGCACTACTATGGTTGATAAAGTTAAAACAAAAGACAGAAAAAAAAAGAAAAGAAAAAAACCCCAAACAACAACAACAACGACAAACCACCCCACCAAAACTCATCAGCTGTGATTAGCTGCCATCACCACGACCACGCTGATGAAAAAGCAAAAGAGAAAGGAGACAAAGACCAAATCAATGACCTTCAGATGTGAGATGGTCCTTTGGGAAACTGTGGGGCAAGTCCCAACCTTCTGGCCCCACTCAAGTGCAAGTCAATGAGGAACTGATGATACACAAAGGGGAAAGCTAGCTGCTCACACTGAGTGCTAAACCTACTCCACATAAATACTGAAATCTGATTATTCCTGCCTATGAAAGTAGAGTGCAAATTCTCCTAAAGGCTTGAACTAGTATAGGAGTATTCCACCCCATTAACAGCTTTCCCATTGTTTCCCTCACGACGTCAGGTATTTTCTAGATTTTCTTTGATGTTATTGTATGTGACAGAAAGGAGGTTTTACCAGTAGGCTTCATTGCTTTTAACTCTTTACAGAAAGGAAAATGTTAGTAAGGTAAACTGAGGTACACAAGATAGATATATTTTGTTCTTTTTTCATGATTTCACTTTCTATGACTTCTGTGAATTAGTAAGACAATCTTGTCACAAACTGTATAAGCAGGGGTGTTAGTGAAAATTTGCTGGATTTAAAAGCAGAGTAGGCAAATACCTAGGAGGGTTCTCCCCCCTTTTTTTTTTTCCTTTCCTTTTTTAATAAATTCTTGTTTGTCTTTAGAATTCTTGTTTGTCTTTACAATACAGGTAAATCCTAAGAAAGAATAGCGTACCATATATTTTAAATAACTACTATCATAATCAGTTTCATGGGTTCTCCAAGTCTGAAAGCAAATTAACCGATCAACTTCCACTTTAATCAACTCTTAGGTGATTAGGGCAAGTGATTTGCAAGGCAGCCCAAACAATACACATCAGCTTGCTGAGTTTCTGCTGATTCAAGTAGTCGTCTGTGTTTGCATAATGGATATAATAAAGATTGAGAACTACAGCTGTGGAAGGCTGGCTGATATGAAATATTCTGTGAAGGATGTTATGATGATAATCTTCATGCTGCTGCTGTACAAATAACTCAAGCTAGATATATGTTTTGTTTACACACATGCCCAATTACTGGCTAGTACCTCCCAGAGTGCAGCTTTTCAGAACAGTAATAAAAACCATAGGCTGCCTCTATTTAACAGTAAATACCCAATATGACTAATCAAGAAGTTCTGTTCAATGCCATTGTGCTGCTTCCTCAGGTAAAGCTCTTCTAATTATCTTAAATGTCTCCTGAGTCAAAACAAAATCACTTCTGAATGTGAAGGATTCCTCAGGTTCCATCCTAACCTGATGACATAGAGAGATGAAAGATACCTGATGATGCTGTAACCAGTAGATGATATAAATACATGCAGCTTATTTTCCTGGGAACTGAAGTGCCAACATATCCCCTGTTATAAAATTGTTCTCTCCAAATGTGAGATGGGTTTATAGACAGACATTAAACTGTTTAAAAGGATTCTAGAAAGGAAAGCTCTCTCCATGCATAAAATATACACATATATGCCTTTGCAAGAATAAAGTCTGACATACAAAACAGAAGCACAAACTACAATGACAAAAAAACCACTTGAGTGAATTCTACTCAACAAAGGATGCCAAAAGGGGTTGGAATAAGTCAGAATCTGAGACAAGGAAATATTATTACAGTATAAAGAAATAATAATAATTATAATAATAAATATTGTAATTGTTCACTTCATGTTGTAGTCTTTCACCTCAGGGCTTATTTTTTCATGTATGAGTCTATCACTGTGCACAACATATGTGTGCAACTGCATGCAACGTAAGTATCAGCACAGTAATACCTGTAAATATGCAATACATTTCACCTACTCCCAGTTAAATGGGACACACACAAAAAGTACATTAGTACATTTGACTTCTGATATCTATTGCCTTTTTTTTATTCTTTCAGATCTTTCACACAAAAATTAAAAAATAGGCACAAATACTATTTTTTTAAAGAACAAAGAATGGGAGACATACGAAAAACTTTAGTCAGTAGTGTTTTCCTCAAATGTTTCCATGTATGATTATTGCAGATGCCATTACAAGTCTTCATTTAATATGAAAAACCAAAACTGACCAACTCCAAGAACATATTAAAATAGGCTAGATTTTAAGCATTTTTCCCTGAATGTACATAGAATTAATGTGTATACTTTATAATAGTTTTCTAACTGAACTGTATTCCTAGAAAGAGAAAAAAATATCCTTCAAAAAACCTTTAGAATAGAATGGAATAGAATTAACCAGGTTAGAAAAGTCCTTAAAGATCATCACGTCCAACCCATCACCCAGCACCATCTCATCAACTAAACCATGGCACCAAGTGCCTCATCCAGTCTCTTCCTAAACACCTCCAGTGATGGTGACTCCACCACCTCGCTGGGCAGACCATTCCAATGGCAAATCACTCTTTCTATGTAGAACTTCTTCCTAACATCCAGCCTAAGTTTCCCCTGATGCAGCTTGAGACTGTGTCCTCTTGTTCTGTTGGTGGTTGCCTGGGAGAAGAGACCAACCCCCACCTGGCTACAACCTCCCTTCAGGTAGTTGTAGAGAACAATAAGGTCTTCTCTGAGCTTCCCCTTCTCCAGGCTAAGCAACCCCAGCTCCCTCAGTCTCTCCTCATAGGGCTTGTGCTCCAAACCCCTCACGAGTTTTGTTGCCCTTCTCTGGACACTTCCCAGCAAGTCAACATCTTTCCTAAACTGAGAGGCCCAGAACTGGACACAGTACTCCAGGTGCGGCCTAACCAGTGCTGAGTACAAGGGCAGAATGACTTCCCTGCTCCTCCTGGCCACACTATTCCTGATACAGACCAGGATACCATTATAATAATACAAAACAATAATGCAATACACCAGGTTGAAAGAGACCTTCAAGATCATCGCGTCCAACCCATTAACCAATCCAACCCACCTAAACAACTAAACCATGCAACCAAGCACCCCATTAAGTCTCCTCCTGAACACCTCCAATGAAGGTGACTCCACCAGCTCCACGGGTAGCCGATTCCAATTGGCCTTCTTGGCTTCCTGGGCACACTGCAGGCTCATGTTCAGCCTACTATCAACCAGTACTCCTGGTTCCCTTTCTGCCTGGCCACTCTCCAGCCACTCTGACCCTAGTCTGTAGTGCTGCATGGGGTTTTTGTGGCCAGTGTGTAGAACCCAGCACCTAGATGTGTTAAATCTCATGCCATTGGACTCTGCCCATCTGTCTAGCCTGTCAAGGTCCCTCTGCAGAGCTCTCCTACCCTCTAACAGATCAACACCTGTCCCCAGCTTGGTGTCATCTGCAAATTTACTGATGATGGACTCAACCCCCTCATCCAGATCATCAATAAAGATATTAAAGAGCATGGGGAAAGCTGTAGTGGCATACTGGACAGCCTAACAGATGACTTAGACAAAGTACTTAGTAGTGTTGTGTCTGCTTCCTAAACCAAAACAAGATGGAAGTTTTCATAGTGACTTATTCTAAAATGAAACAAAACAAAACACATTAACACACAGGATAACAGAGGTATGGTCCAACTTACACTTCAGCTGGGCTGCTGGTTTCATCCCTGACCCCAGGTTATCACCCTCAGACTCCTGTCTGGGGGGACTAGTTTCAGCCCTTTCTCCCTTCAAATCTAGTTTAAAGCCCTGACATTGAGACCTGCCAACTCCCTTCCTAGAACCCTTTTCCCTCTGTGGGATAGGCTGTCCTCATGTGCTAGGATTTTTCTTCCCCTCTGGGACAGATGTAGTCCATCTGTTGCTAGTGGACCTGTGCCACAGAAAGTTCCCCAAGATCAAAACTCCAAAATTCTGTCGGTGGCACCAGCCTCTGAGCCACTTGTTTATTACACCTGCTTTCCTGTTCCCTTCAGTATTCCTTCCTGCAACTAAGGGTATGGATGAAAAAATTACCTGTGCCCCTGACCCCTCAAGCAGTTTTCCCAGAGCCTTGAAGTCCTTTATGACTGCCTTTGGACCTCTGGTTTCAACCTCATGGCTCCCCACCTGCATAACTATCAAGGGATAGCAATCAGAGGACTGTACCAGACTAGGCAGCCTTCTGGTAACATCTCTGACCCAGGCTCCAGAGAGGCAGAAGACTTCCCTGTGGGAAGGATCCATCCGACATATGGGGCCCTCTGCTCCCCTCAGGAGGGAATCACTGATAACAATTACCCTCCTTTTTTTTTTAAGGGAACAAGTCCTGATGCGGGGGGCAGGCTGTTTTGCATTGGGCAACACCTCAGATGGTGTGTCTTCTGTCTTCTCATTCACTTCACCCTCAAATTCCAGTGCCCCATATTTGTTTTGCAAAGGCAGCTGGGAAGGTGAGGGGAGCCGTGAGGGTTTTACTTTGCGTTTCCTAACAGGGACCTGTATCCATTCACAAAGAATGCAACTATCTTATCATAGCTTTGCCAAGTATGTTGATAGGTACGATACGATAGTCTGCAGAATGCATTACAACCATGCAATTCATGCACAGGATAGGAACACACACACATGCATACACACATAACACAGCTGATCTTCAAATCTGGTGACTTCGAAACTTCTCAGGATAAATATCATCTCATAAAAAAATCAAAATACAAATAAAGCTGTACAAAACTATCAACTGAAAAGCATCTCTGCCTTTTCACAAAGGAAACCAATGGCAGACATTCCTCTGGAAGTAATTCTTTTTTCACATGTACTGATTTACATATATTAAAGTTCAGAATGATGGTTCTCAGGCTTAATCAGATGAATGTCCTTGTAAATGTGTATTTTCTTCATAAACCTGTGTGGGCTAATAATCTTCACAGCCCTAATAAAAAGAACTGTGTGGTAATTAGCGCTAACCCACCCATATATATATAAGTAGTATTACATACTGGAAGCAAATTATCGGGGCAAATCATTAGAGTTACAATAACAAGATCTGGCATGTATTGAATATCTGGTTACGTTAACACGCAATCCGGCATACTTTAGGAAATTAAAGGAAACATTATCCAAAGAAAAATAATCACTGTTTATTTCCATTATAATACCTTCATTTTAAAAATCCTTTCTCATTTTGTCACATAAGATATTTCAAAATCAAGCTGCGAAGGAAGTAATACTAAGTGGAAAATGTCTCAATCAACTTTATTTTCAAGCACCCAAAAAACAAGTCACTTGTGATGTTTCTCCAAATTTTGTGGGAAACTCTAACTTTTAATTAGTGTTTTGAAAGAGAAAAAAGACACTGGTGCCAGAGTCAGCCTACAAGTAGCTGGTGCAGTAAAAAAGCATCTGTTCATATAATTCCTCAGACCCTCAACACTACCTATGTGAATAAGCTGTTGTGGTTTCTGTACTCTCTTCAAAGCAGGCTGCTACTTGTCATGAGAACAGAACCAGGAGATCTATTTTCCATCTGTTCTCCAAAATTTCATGGACACAGGTAGGGAGGCCATGGTGGGAGGATCTGTGGCCAGTGTGGCCAGGCTTGGCCACATCACCTCTGGCTTCCATCCCTACTGCCCTCTCAAAGAGCAAGTCCACAATCAGAGTGGACAATGTCAGCCACTAGCAGCACAAAAGAAAAAAAAGGAAAAAAGGCGGGGAAAGTGTCTTTAGGCTGTAGGAAGTACATCACAGGAACAATGTTTGGGGCACTTGGGCCTGTGACAGAGGAAAGGAAGGGCCTACCTAACAGCGATGGAAATTACTCATCAACACAGCAATCACACACAGGTCTCTCAGGGTAAATCAGTTAATACTCTACGTAAATCAAACATGAATCTGTCACCTGTTCGATGTCACTGTAGTCTTGAGCAGTCTGTCTGTTACTGGATTAGTTTAACATTATAATCCTTGTGACCCTGTAAAGGCACTGCACTGTTGTACAGTTTCAAACCACACCTGAGCTCAAGAGCACTGAAGAAGCATGAAGCAATGGACCTTTCAGGATCCCTGTCTCACTAACCTTCCAACATACAATCTTCATACGCACTCAGAACTGCTCATTCATTACAGCTTAGAGTGGCATATATTAAAGCACCAGATTTCAACACAAGTAGCCTGCCAGCGTTTTTAAAAACACATTTCAAAGCACGAGTTGGTAAATTAGCTAGCACGATAATTTACTCTGTATGCAAACTTGCCATCGACTCCGAATTATTTTCTTTAGAAACTACATTAACAATGCACTCCCCAGGGCTCCACACCTAATTGGAAGTTTGGCCTTTGCTCCCAGAAGAGGACCTTTTTTGTTGTGCATGAACAGATCTCAAGATTCTGCCCCAAAGAAATGTATTCATCTGAGGTGTTTGATATTTCTGTTTGTTTTCAATGTTCTCTCACACATGTAAAACTAAGCACGTTCCTAAGTCTTCAAGGCTTGAAACCTATATTAACTGCCCCAAGAGAACAATATTCATTAGATAAATTATTTTATGTAAAATGTTTTAATTACATAAGTCTTTAAAAAAGATACCATGTGAAAACTATCCAGAAGTCTTTTTTTGAGACTGACAAAATTGACATCAATTTTTCTCTTTAACTCCAGCCTTCAATGCAGACATTAAAACATGACCAAGAAGCTACACGGGTGGCACCTTTGTTCTTACTGTATTAATCTATTCATATCCAATATGAGGCCTGAGTTAAGGAATCGGTGATACTGGATATCATCCTCAGGGAAGCCTTGACTTCATTGTATGGTGTTTTATATTGATGGTATGGTGCTTCAGAACTAAAACAGACACCTACCCTGGTCAAAGGCATGTCTCACATTTCAACCAATAAAGTCACAAGGATAAGAATTTATTACTGAATTTTATGCACATTAAAGTCACACACACTCTATATAGTTTAAGACTGATCTGAATCTTAAGATGCTACAGTCTATTGTCTTGCAGCATTGTGTCAAATAATCTGTGGGTGGATTAGCCTGGGTAGTAGAAAGAGTACAGCCCGATCTAACTTTTTTCTAAGCTAATATATCAGCTGAAATAATTTTGATAAAAAATTACTCTGATCAAATTACTACTGCATCTATTAGCTAGGTTAAACCCAGTCATTTTTACTTTGCAAGTGCGTGGGTACCCCTTCTGAGTCTTTGAAAGAAAATGCAATATGAAAAATAACATCAATGCAGCCTTTTTTTAAACAGCAATGACTCTGGTCCCTGTAGCAGCGTGTACCCAGCATTCAGTGATTGGTAAGATCAGGCACCAATACCTGACACCCTTACAAAACTGTTATTTCTTGCCTGGGTCACACAGATTTCTCTGAACTGTCCAGCAAAATGGATTAAATAGGTTATTTCTCCAGCCTCTTCCTTTCATAAATTTTCTGCCTTTTCAGTCCTCTTGCACTCAGCCAAGGTATTCATTAAGACAGTGATTTTATTTTTGTTCTCCTCCTGAGACCTGGACTTCAGGGGGTTACATGCTTTGTCATACACAGCAGGGCTGCTTTTGGTTCAAACACACACGGCTCTCTCTATATGCAGTAAGGGAGTGTGCCCTGCTTCTCCCTTACAGATAACCTGCTGCTACTGACTGGACCACTGCCAGAAGGATCACCCTGCTGCTTAGATTCAAAACAGCAAGTGAATCTGAAGAAAAGGGTCCATCTGTTATCCTCATGGACAACAGGAAAGGGTTTAATCCGTGGGACTCCGCCATTCTCTCCCTGTTCTCATGGCCAATCTCTTTCATATTCTTCACAACAGAATACAGAGGAGATTTCTAGATACTTTTATCAATACAAATACATTTTATTAGAATTCCCCGGCTTATTTGCTTGATGGCATTGTGAGGCCAAAGAGGGAAAGAAAAAGCATCAGGAAGATATGCTGGTTTAGCGTAGAGCAAGCATCAAATAAAATTCCTTATAAACCTGCTGCTGTAACAGCTTCAGATCAGTGCCCATTGAAATTATTGCTTCCTGGACCACTTCTTCTTGGTCAAAGACATTCAAGGTTCTTATCAATTCTTAATACTCTGAGATCTCACAAACCATTATTATAGCCACTGAATAAGGACAGATGATTATCTACTTTTTGCACTATTCTTTTATATGTTTGCTCTAATGTTTGTTTTAACATCTCATGACCATTTTCAGTCTTCATCACATTCTATAAATGGAAAATTAAAGAGAAATGCATACATTTCCTCACTGAAATTAACTGGAAAACAAAAATCTCCATGATGCAAGAATTATTGCCTGGTGCTGAACAAATACAGTTATTAAACAAGTCAGGCTAGTCAGGCTAATCAGGGTTATCAGGCCTCCATCACTAGACAAGACTGAAGGCATCAGCATGTCAGCTCCAGAGAATGACAGCCTGGAGAGGACCTGGCAAGAGCTAGAAGCTGTAAGTACAAGAAACAGACCACTATTCAGAACAATAGGCACCCTTTTATTAATTCTACTACCTCTCTACTACATTTATTACATGAAAACAATTCTCACTTTCTTTTACTTATCGAATACTTTTCCTGATTTGTTTGTTTGTTTGTTTTGTTCTGTGTACATACATGATGTTTTCACTGGCATTCTACATCATGTAATAACAACAAAACAAAACAATAAAACCACAAACAAACAAACAAAAATCCAAACAAATGCCAAAGCCAACACCACACAGAAAGAATAAATACAACAAATTTAGCACACTAAGTAAAATTTTATTCGAAATGATTTCTCAGGATCGAACCTTCAGTTCTTATCTGATTCTCCCTTGCTTTCTTAGCAATCTGACAGAGCATATGCGAGAACTGCTGTTTGAACCATATCATAACAGTAGCTGTAAGTTATGTCTCTATCTTAACTCCCATCAAACTGAAGTCCTCTCTACTGAAAGAAACTCTAACTACACAGAAATTAAAAGTTTTAGTTTGTTAACTGTCCTGATGACTTCATACAATTAGTCTTTGTGTCAGTAGGATGACACTATGGTACTAATCTTAGACAGGAAGATGCTTCAAAGATGAGTATATAAGCCACTACAAGGCAACCTGGACATCAAACCTCATTTAAAAGCCACTAGAGTTTCTTAATCCCTTCACGAATCTGCAACAACTGCTTCAGAACAGTCCATCTAATTTCTAAAACATATGATGCCCAATTGTATTTGTATCAGTGTTATCTTTAAAGGCAAGTAGTCATTTTTATTTTCTTGCCCTTTATTGTAGCACAAGGAGGAATCATTTTATTAGGTTAAACAAATCAAGTTCTTTACCTTTTTTATGGAGTAGGATATACATTTCCCTGTTCACCCCAGTAAAACTTTTCTGTCACAACTTCAGATCATCTTTTTTGTTTAAGAGACCAAGGTACTCACCATTCTGAAAGAAAACTTACCTGAATTTACTGCAATGCTATCAGTGTCTGCACCCATATGATTTATTTCACAAGACACACCCCCAGATCACACATTTTCCACAGCTGTATTATACTGGTGACTCATTGTTCTACTGTGATCAATTAAAAGGCTCACAATTTTTCCTTCTCTCATTGTTTCTATTTGTACAGGTTCTTGATTATAGTAAGAATTCTTGTTTTACAATTTGATCATTAAATTACATCCCACCCCTATTAATATAGGCCAGTATCCCGCTCTATTGTGACACTCTTATCCTCCTGTTTGTAGGCAATGCCACCCTTATCCAGACTTCATCAACTGTCAATAGCTCATGTCTATTTTCTCTGCCCGAGTCATTAATGAAAATACTAAGATTAATCCTAAGAGTGGTCCTTGAGGACCTACCTGCCTGTGGCCTGCCTTCCCCTTCCAGCACAATACTTGGTCAGTTCTTTTTAGCCAGTGCCTTATCCACTTCACAGTTCTTGCACTAATCCCCATCTTGCCTTCACCAATAATTTCCCATGTGGCACCATATCAAATGCTGTACTGAAGGCCAGAAAGATTAGAACTACCACATTTCCCTTGTCTTCAAACAAGCTATTAGAGAAATATGGGAACAGAATGTTGAGTATAGATAAAAATCACAGTAAGAAAGAGGTAATGTACTGGAGGAAATAACATGAAAGCTAGCATTCATGTTACAGAGTGAAAAGGTAGGCATCAGGATGCCTTGGGTATCTGAACTAAAATAGGCAGCATTTAGAATTTCTATGAATGACTAAGAAGAAGAAGAGTGCAATAAAAACATTGACTTTTTAAATATTAAATTTATTTTAGGACAGGACAAGTGAAAAAGATTTTGAGAAAACCAGAAATAAGCTGAGAAAGAAACTTCCCATGAACAGTCCTAGGCAATTACACTGCAGCATCTGATGATAAGTGAGAGCTGACCCGCTTGTGTTTCAGGCAGATAGCCCTGGCCTTTTCTGATGCATGGATCACCAAGAGTGATGAAATAATTATTCACATGTTTGATGTGATTATACTGCTAAATTAAGCTAATTGAAGTGTCGTCTCTCTCCTTTGCTCCAAGTCTTCCAAGCATATTCAGCAATTCTTCTGACTAAAACAGATACTTTTACTGCCTCCCATGCTGCACTGTGCACGTGCACATTGCTTGCCTACAGTGGAAGGAAAGGTCTAGATCAGATAACTCATACAATCTACCAACTTTATTTTCCCTGTTGTTCATATAGATGAAGAAATTCCCCTTGGTTTTCAGAGTGGACTTGTTGATGTGATATATTTTAGATTAAAAGTCACTCAAATTAGCAAATACTTGCAATTGTATATTCCATTACGTAACTGGTAACTTCTCTGTTGAATATGATATCATGTTTCAACCACTACTTTACAGGGTTTTGGTACATCACATTTTTTCAAATGGATTTTTGAAAATAAAGAAACAAGCAAACAAACCAAACCCCAATATTTGACTTGAAATATATACTTTTGGTCCATATGATTTTCAGTGAACATTTTCAATCGAAATAAAATTTTTTAAAAATCAAAATTCCCTTTAAAAAGTGACAAGTAATTTGAAGTGGATGCACTCCATCTAATTCTTGCCCTTTTTGGCAAAAAAAAACCAAACCCTGACTCTCTGCTACATCCTTGAGCTTTAAAAATAAATGTGCATTTGCTTTCAGTTGTTAGGAGTGGTGGGTTTTTTTAAAGGTAGTTTCAGAGTGTTCACATAAAAACAAAGGTCTTTACTATTAGCTTGTGCAGACAACAGAGCAGCCTAAGATATTATGATCTGCCAAACTATGTAAATTCAAACTTTCTGCATGCTGCATGCTGAAACTTCATTTCAGACCTGAGTAAATTGGCAGAGCAGCGGCAATAGGGAGGAAACTCTGGGAAGAAATCCTAGATATCAGCCCAGAAGCAGAGTGGCCCCAACCTTTTTTTCCACCCTCAGGAATGAAATAACAGATGTCGAGACCCTTTGTTACAGCCCTATAGACTATAGACTGAGATGTTTGAATTTCATCTCTCTGCCTTCACTAAGAGTTTATCTGAAAGCCTGATGACATTGGCTTTGTAGGGGTGAGGTGGATTTCCTCTATAGTGCATGTAACACAGTAACACTTGAAATGCAAAACACAAACATTTTCTTAACAGTGCTAAATGTCCTCTTTATTCAAAGGCAAGGAAACATGCTAGGAATTCTGCTAGGATTACCAGTGAACCATTCAAGCCAGCTGTACAAAAGTAGATATTATAACATGTGAGAAGGTACAGAGAAAAGTGAGGACTCAGTTGACTGTAGGAACAAAAGCAGTGACAGTATAGATTGTTTATAGTACTTAATCCCTATAATCTGAAAGGTGAGGAAGGATCAAGAGGACTGTATTAACTGAAATATATCTGATTTTAGGATTATGGTTGCTGCTGAGAGATAATCAAGCACACATTTTATAACAGTGGGTAAAATGGAAAGGAATAATTTAATACCTGACACTGGAATTACTTATCCCAGAAGGAATAATGTCTCAGATACTGCCTGACCAAGAACTGGTGCAGAAGTAGGTAACTCAGGATTCTTTTGTGTCCTTCAAAATACAATCAGTACCATTTTAAAGAAAATAGTATTCAAGGAAATGAGCATCAATGGGCTGAAGAGCCTTTTTTAAACTACATTTCTGATGTTCTTCATAATGTGTCTTTTTTAAAACATTACACTTCATGATTACCTTATAACTTGTTGTCCATGCCATATGGATTATGTCAGATTTGATGTAAATTCATATTTCCTGGCACAGAATGAATCAAAGGGTGATTCAGAACCTGATGTAATTACAACAGGGGGAAATTAATAACATTGACTTTTTTAATCCTGGTTGGTTTGTATGGTAGTCCTGTTAAATTCCCTTTGGGCTGCTGTGGAAGTGTCATAGCAAGGAAGATCCTAAACTAGTGTAAATGAGCACAGCTTGGGAGAAATCAATGGAGCTAGCCCAGATTACATCATCAGTAGTTGCGGCTCTAACAAATTTCTCCTGATTCAGATTTCATCCTTCATGGGGCCTTCATTGCAGCTCTCTTACTGAATTGAAATTTGAGTGGAAAATAATACAGATGAAGCCAAGTAAGCAATATGCTATGATCTGAATTTTTCACCTGTTGAAATAAACCACGTTTAACCAAAATAACAGGAAGAGGCTGCAGAAAATTAGGGCATTGAAATATACAACAAGTGGGCAAGGGAATATTTCTCTAACTCTATGTCTCTGTTTATTTCTCTAACCATGTTTATAAGAGATAACAAATAAAACATGTTAGGAAATAGTCTAGATTTTAAGTGATTTGCGATGATCTTGGAAGAGTTAAAAAATAGTCATCTAACGAGTTAAGTGTATCAAACTTTTTTAAAGTCCACCTAGAATAAAACAAGTTATTTTGGAAACTGGTCTTTGGCAGGAAATACATTTGATCAACAAACATCCAGACATTTACTATATCATCCATATTTTAATATCCCCAACATACTGTTAGTCTTGATATTAAGGTGATTGGTAGGAATTTTCAGTAAATATAAGATGAGACAAAACAAACTAAGCATAATAAGATGTTACATATGCATTTCACAGCTAATGTGCTATTTTCAGTTTAGAGAGGAGCAAGGTAACCTATCCTAACTCTCCAACTTGCCAAATCTGTAGTTAGTCGGGGTTGTGGTGACAAAGAGGAGATGCCGGAGAAGCAAAAGCAGGGAATGTTCACAGGAGCATAAAAGGCAGGAATAGACAAAGACAAACCCAAGGAGGCCAGAAAAGATATAAACAGGACAGCATGACCAGTGTCACAGGTGGCTGGCATGTCAAATCAACAGTTCTTAAAGCCTACAAGCTTTCAGTGTTCATTTGTCCCAGTTCAGGGGAATGTGGGCTAATGCAAAGCTTTGCATTTAAACAAATTTAACACTGAGCTTTCACAATTTATTTGTCCTTCAGTACAAGAAGATAAAACATTAATTGCAAGGTAACACTGAAGAGAATTTTGGCCAAAAAGTCTCTAACCCCACACTAGAAGTTGACCTACAGAGATCCCTACGTGTCTGGAGAATGAGAGTCTAGTAAGACTCTTCAAACTTGTTTTGTCCTGACTTCAATTAAATATTTTCATTCCAACTATAAGCATCTAAAAAATAAATGGTTCTTGTTTTAACTACTCTGATTTAACAGCATCCCAGATAGATTCAGTGATTCAACAACATTATTTTATCTTAACAAAAATGTGCCATAATCAGTGCAATTTACAGGAAAAGACCTTTCTGAAATACACCAAGCACACCAATACATGATCTTCAGTAACCTTGTCTTGTATTTGCTGTGCCAAACCACTCTAAGAACTTCTGAGGCTGCATAAATACGAGGGAAGATGGGTTATAAGGCCATGAAGCACCTGTGGTTGGCATCCTGCTACTGACTGCACTGTCAGGGATATCTATGAGTAGCTCACGATCTTTAATGTAGGTGTAAAATGCAGAAGTGCCAATATTTCTACTTCACAGAACAAAGGTGAGAGTCAAGAAAGAGGACATTATTTTCTTGAGACAACTGGAAAAACAAAAACAGTGACATTAAAATTAAGGCTACTGAATTCAGCATCATCAAACTTCCTCCTCTACAACATAGGTTAAATAAACTTCTACTTCCAGTTTTAACTGGAATAATGATATGAAGAGCCAAACTGAACAGATATTAAGTGACATACAATTTTTTAAAGTGACTTTAAAAGAACTGGTACTGGTGTTCTTTGTCCTTAGTATTTCTGACTTCTACGTGGTTGGTATTTCCTCACTGCTTGTAAAGGGAATCATTAACATTATCCCTGCTTTGCTGCTTCTTTGTCTACCCCTCCCCTTCTTTTATCTCTTTATATAGAGGCAAGTGCTGTACTTCCTACTGAAAACTGAAGCACAACCATCTAATTGTTAATCAGTCAGTAGAGAGCAGTTGATAAAGTACAATGCCAGGATAACTTCCAGTCGAGATTGTAAAAAACAAGGCAAAATTGATCTTTGGTGTACTTTTACCACAGCCTTTCTTTTGGGTAATTATATCCTTAAAACCATATTCTCAAAATCAAAGATCCTTCATTTTCAATGAACATTGTTATTACAAATTGGAAGTCAATTGATGGTATACATTGCCTTTAACAGAATCAACAGTTAAATGAGTTGTCAAAGGTCGTATGGGAAGTCTGTATGACAAAAAGGAAGATGTTATTAGTTGTGTAGGTTAACATTTTTTTATCTCTAGCTGTGACAGCTCTAAAATTTACTGCCAGTTCCTAAGTACTGCTCTGCATTGTTATGCTGAAATAATCTGAGCAAAATTAGTTGCTTTCAGGGTGCTTTCTAAACGTTCTAAAAAAGAGGGAATCTGACTTTATTTCCTGAAACTTGGAAATAAAGTCAAATTGCTACTAAAACAAAATTCAAGTGTAATTATGGTTCTGTCTAAATATTTGTCAGTAAAGCTTTTCATTCCCGCCTCCCCCTTCAAAGTCTGCTACATTCAAAATAGTTAGTCATACCACAGAGCACAGAGATTCCTTTCTGAACATTAGCCATCCAATCCGTCTTTTTTTAGAAGCCACCAAGAAAACGGTGACCCCTTCCACACATATATAATACAGATAGTCACTCATGCATTAACAGCCATAAACCCCCAAAGGTCGTTTCCATGACAACCCCAGGGTCCTTAATGACCCTGACAGTTCAATGATTTTGTTTTGTTTGAGAGTGAAGGAATAATAAGTCTTCTCCCATCTCCACCTACCCCCTCCACTGCACTGATACGCTGTTCATTATCTGATCCTAGGCTCAGCCCTGGAGACAGAGCGGCAGCCAGCTCTGAAAGACGAGAGCCTCGCTGCAGACAAAGAGCAGCCAAGGAGCTGAGCGTGCTCAGCATACTGCAGCAGCACCGGCCTCATTAATTCCATCACTAGCCCAATGAGTTTAAGTGAGTGCCAGGGGTATTACAATAGTTTGTAGCAATATGTTGCATAAGTGAGCCCCAAATCACTGTACAGTTATTTAGAAAGTACATTTTGCATACCACTAGCAGGAGAGATTTTATTAATGATATGTACCAGAAACACAATAAGACATTGCAGCTAGTCTGCAACAAGACCTATAATTTTAATGATGTGATGAATAAGGCAATTAATGTACTTCAATCTGTTTCCCATATGTAACATATTTAACTTCAGAAAACTAAAGAGATATCCAAAAGGAAGAGCATAATAATGCATCACTAAATGAGTAGGCTATTCCGAATTCTTTGAATGCACATTTCTTAGTTCTGCTCTTCAGCTGAACCTCCTATTCTTTAATTAGAAATTATCTACAGGAATATATAGACTTCCATTGCCAGTATTAAATACAGTGTTTTCGTTAAATGGCCTGGAAACTGGCGCATTGTTGGTCGGACAAAGTTCTGTATGAAATTCCACAGAACCACTGTCATTGTTTGCATGAAATTATATACATTCATTTGATCACATTCCAGCATTATCTCATTGTGACCCTGCTCTTACTAGTGTCATATTAAACCAGCTCTTTGGTGACCTGTGTTATGGATGGATGCATCTAAATTGCCTTTGTTTTCCTTCACTTCATAGATTAACTGTGCATTAAACATAAATGGTATAAATTACAGCTTTCAAAAGGTTTCCCTATCTAGTATCAACAGTCATTGGCTCTACAGCTTTCAGAGTGGCTGCAAGTCAGTTTTGTGGAGAAGCCGCAACTGTGTCTTCCTCTTCCTACTTGTAGAGACCTGGGGCAGTATACTGGGACTAAAACACTCAGTATATCTCAAAGGATAGCTTTGTACCTGTGATGTAAGAGGTGTTCCAGAGAAAGAAGTCATTAAATGTCCTTTAGATTAAGTTATATTAATTTCTCTGTATTCGACTGTATTGTATAACATTCAACCCACTGATATATTGAATTCTGTAACTCCTTGTAGCTTCAGAAGAAATACAGTATGGCACAATACAATATTACTGAGAATATAGCTCCAGTAATGTAACCATCCATAAGAACTGCCTAACTAACACTAGTTCAGAACTCTGCCTTTTATACAGAAAGATATTTTGAACAAATGAGTATTCATTCCCAAAGAAGTCATCTCCTGTACATGAAGTCACTGCCCTGCTTGAATTTTTGCTGTGCTTCATATGCTTACATTCATTCCTTATCTGGGAAAAGTTACTCTGTACTTTGTGGGACAGAAAATTAAAAAAAAAAATAAAATTACATTTTTTTGCTTTGTTCTGAAGAGTAGATGCTAATGTGAATGAAAGTAATCAAAGAGAAAGTCAGAATTAGGACTGGAGTACAGGCACTAGACCCTTCTGTACTTTCATAGCACTCTGTTTCCACTTCCTCAAATGTAATTATGTGCCTTTTAATCATTCCTTCAATCAGTTTATTCCTCTTCTCTACAACCTAATGCAAGGTCACCAGAAAGTCAGAGCAAGAGGCAGCACAGCAACCTCCAAGCCTCGTGCAGGAAGGAAAAGGGATTTAAAGAAAAAAAGTTAGCATCTTGCTTCTACAGCTAATCGTTCTCAGCAGCATGTCTTGATTGTATACTACAAAAGAAATCCAAACTATCACTTACAGGCATACTGTAGCAAATGCACTTCTCAAATATGACATTTTCTCCTGCCTGCCATCTATGTTTCTCTCTGTGTTGGCAGAGCTTTCCAAGTTTTGCAGAGCTTCCCCACAGAGCAACATACACTCCTTCCTAGACAAGCCCTTAGCCTCTCGATTTTATTAACATGTTGTATGCATACCTTATGTTATGCACAAGAAGTCTTGGTCTGATAGCAATTAAATATGCCCAGAGGCATGGATTCTCTCCCCAAAGTGTGCATGCAGTTCTCATTAATGCTAATGTCAGCTATGTGCCTTATCATAAGGAGGAGCAGCGAGATTACTGGAAGTACCTAACCTGGGGAAAAGCTAGCTGGGGCTCACAATGATGTTGTGTGCATGTACACAGGACACAGCCCTCATATTCCACCTAGTCTTCATAAATAATGTAAAGTCTTAGGTTACAATGGAAAGAAACTAAGCACCAAATATGTCAGGATTCTCATAAAGCCTCCAAATGTTTCTTGCCTTCTAACAGTATAACACAGTCAGCTATGAAACACAATGTGTAGCCCTGCAGAAGTTTGAAAAGTTTTTATCATTTTTGTCACAATGAGAAATACTCAGAGAAACTGGGTGAGATTAGGACCCTACTGAAGAGTCTTTCCTCAGAAAAAGTGTAGTGTAAATATCTCTTCCCCAGTAAGCTTAGACACAAAACAGGCAAGATGACAAAAGAAATGCTTATTTCTATTTTATGTACTGGCATCAGAAGCATGTACAGATAAAGCCACTTGCTCAAGTTTACAGTAACAGGAAACAGGAATAGACAGCAAATTTCCTGAAATCTATCTCAGCTCTTTCAATATGTGTACATCCTTCCCTCAGTCTGAAAGCTTCCATCTCTCATTCACTTATGCAGTTCATGAAACAAAAACTCAACCAAAAGGGGGTTTAATGGGATTCCCCCTTATATTTTATCTTACAAGTCATACAGCACCTAGTAACAAAAAATAGTTCCAATTCCTTTTCCAGCAGGGAACAGAAGACTCCCACCAGATCAGGTTCTACGACCCTTTAGGAGGGGTACCCTACCTAGAAAATGAAAGATTGAAGCAATATATAAGACCTCTCCCTGAAGCTTTAACTTCTGTTTATAATCCCAATTTGCCAGAGACAATTCTAAAAGTTGTTATTGTACACAATTATGCACAGAACAAGAATGGGGCAGAAAGAAGAAAAATGTGGTTCGAGGACCACGTGGGATGTGCTACATCTGAATATGTATGAGACAAGCCCTTCCCAAGAGAATGTTAGTAATGAGGGCAAAAGGCTCAACAATACAGTGTCTGCAAACCATGATTCATCTCTTCCAAAACCACTATTAAATATAATTTTATTCATTTATTTGGAACACTTAGGATTTCAAGTTTTCACATACATACTGTCACATGAAATAGAACTGCCACCAAGTAAAAAGATTTTAATGGCTAGAACAGAGATTGAGTTGAGGACTGGAGGGCTCTGTTTTGCTACTGACCTATAAGAATATACAGAAATCACTTTACCTGAGCTTATGTAAAAGTGTGTCCTAATGACTCAGATGGTGTGAAATGTACTTAGGGTAATTTGTTTGCTCTGCTTCTTTTGTGACTGATGAAAGCAATATTGGTAATCCCACATGTCAATAAATATAAATAAATATTAGGTATAAAAATATTTAAGTGCCACAAAATCAAGAGATGACTTTCAAAAAGCAAGAGATTTTTGTTTTCCATTTTCAGAGCTTGCTACATGGAGAAAGTTTGAACATAACAACTTTTTTAATTTTGTACATAGATCTGAGACAGTTCCTGTGACAGCATAGCACTGGAAAGGAAGGAGGCAGCTGGCAAGAAGAGAGAGCACTAACAGATTTGACTTATGCATGGAATCTTATTTATTGATTTTTTTTTTTTCTACTTTCCTCTCACTCTAGTGCTCTGCAACACAGCTGAATCTTTTTATCCCTTTCATATTGTATTTCCCAGATACATATGCTATAACATCTTTCAGATTTTAACACAGGTCATTCAGTGTTTCATTTAATATGAATTTCAATAATCAATCTCTTCAGATGTTTTTTTAAAAGGCATAAAAATGTACTTTCTAGTGTAGATGTATC
Source organism: Picus viridis (assembly GCA_033816785.1). NCBI lineage: Eukaryota > Metazoa > Chordata > Aves > Piciformes > Picidae > Picus > Picus viridis. The sequence continues at coordinate 27,352,221 of CM066586.1, forward strand.
TGTGTCAGTATGTACTTCAATAGCTATCCATTCAGATGTGTTTGCATAGGAACATATATCTTAGGAGAAAACATTTTGGTTAAAAGATTCTCAGGCTACTCACCTATTCTGTCATGCCCAGGACTAAATGTACTGTTTCCATTACCCTGTGAACATGCTGCTACCAATTGCCATCATGAACGTATTTTGTAAGCAAGGCTACGCTACACTTGTGGGCCAAATGGTGTATGCCAAACGATTGCAGGCCTTGAGGCATTCTGAGTGTATAAATGTTTACTGTACAACAGATCTTTGGCCAAATAGCCAAGTAATTGATTACAGGGCAATGAATGTCACTGGATTTTATTTGCAAAAATCCCATAACACTGGCTCTACTTCATGCAGAACTAGCACTGGCAGCTTTTAAAAGTAGGATGAATTCAGGAGGAAGCAATCTAGCAGGAAATCATGTAGAACAAACAGGAGATGGTCGTACCCCAGATACCTGAATTCACGATATCTAACAATTAGGCAAATGTATTATAAAGAAATTCTGCCTTGCTATAGCATAAATGAATGCAAAATGGACTTCTCCATAGAGCCTATTACAGGAAAGCACAACAACATTGGACTAGGGGGATGATTAGGGGACTAGAACATCTGGTGAAAAAAGGCTGAGGTACTTGAGTCCTTTTAGCCTACAGAAGGAAAGACTGAGGGCTTTAAACTAGATTTGAAGCGGGGAGGGGTTGGTGGTCTCCTGCTGGCCTGTGACAAGCAGAGGGGCAGCTCACCTGAGGTGGAGGGATGGAGAGCCAGTAGGGGCTCTCAGCTTGCTGCCCTGAGGCAAGACACAAATGACACACCAGGACACCCTGTGGAAACCAAGGGGAGTTGGCACAGGAGGACGACAGGGCCAGCCCAGCTGAAGTGCTTCTATGCAAATGCACGCAGCTTGGGCAACAAACAGGATGAGTTAAGGGCCACCGTGATGCTGGGACGCCATGACATAGTGGGCATCACCGAAACTTGGTGGGACGACTCCCACGACTGGAACGTAGGGATAGACGGGTATAAGCTTTTAGGAAGGATAGGCAGGGAAGGAGAGGAGGAGGTGTTGCCCTCTATGTCAACAACCAGCTGGAATCAGCAGAACTCCACCTGGGGAGGCATGATGAGTTGGTTGAGAGTTTATGGGTTAGAATTAAAGGCAAGACAGGGGAAGGAGATATTACTGTGGGGGTCTCCTACAGGCCACCTGACCAGCAGAACCAAGCAGATGAGGCCCTCCACAGGCAAATAGAAGCGGCTTCCAGGTCACAAGCCCTGGTCCTCATGGGGGATTTCAACCACCCTGACATCTGTTGGAGGGACAACACAGCAAGGCATCAGCAATCCAGGATGTTCCTGGACTGCATAGAAGACAACTTCCTCCTCCAAATGGTAGAGGAACCAACAAGAAAAGGTGCTACGCTGGACCTTGTTCTCACCAACAGGGAAGGGCTGGTAACAAATGTGAGGCTCAGAGACGGCCTTGGCTGCAGTGACCATGAAGCAGTTGAATTTAATCTCCTCAGGGCAATCAGGAGGACATATTCTAAGCTTACGACCCTAGACTTTAGGCGTGCAGACTTCGATCGCTGCAGGCATCTGCTAGCCAAAGTGTCGTGGGATGAAGCCCTGGAGGGAAGAGGGACCCAGGACAGCTGGTCAGTATTCAAGGACCACCTCCTCTGTGTCCAGGAGCTATGTATACCTACAAGGAGAAAAGCAGGAAGGAATGCTAGGAGGCCTGCCTGGATGAACAAGGAGCTGCTGGACACACTATCACTTAAAAAGAAACTCTACAGGAAGTGGAGGGAAGGACAGATAGAACAGGGGGTATATAAGGAAGCTGCCCGAGCAGCAAGAGGCCTGGTTAGGAAAGCCAAAGCAGAGTTTGAACTGAATCTAGCCAGGGGGGTTAAAGGGAACACTAAGAATTTCTATAGGTATGTTAATGGCAAAAAGAAGACTAGGGAAGGTGTGGGCCCCCTCAGAAAGGAAAGTGGTGAATTAATCACTAGTGATGTGGAAAAGGCTGAGGTACTCAATCACTTCTTTACCTCAGTCTTCACTGCAAGGGCCTCCAGCCACACTCCTGGTGTCATGGCAGACGATGCCAGGGACGGGGAGGAAGAACTGCCCATCATAAGTGAAGCACAGGTTCGTGATCACCTGAAGAACCTGAAAGTGTTCAAGTCCATGGGACCCGACGGGATACACCCACGGGTGCTGAGAGAACTGGCAGATGAGGTTGCCAAGCCCCTCTCTATTATATTCCAGAAGTCATGGCAGACTGGGGAAGTCCCCACAGACTGGAAAAGGGGAAACATTGCTCCCATTTTCAAAAAGGGCAAGAAGGAGGAACCGGGGAAGTACAGGCCAGTCAGTCTCACCTCTGTGCCCGGAAAGATCATGGAGCAGATCCTCCTGGAGGCACTAATGACTCAGAAGAACAGTGAAGAGGTGATTGGGAGTAGTCAGCCTGGCTTTGCCAAGGGCAAATCCTGCCTGACAAACCTGGTGGCCTTCTATGATCAGGTGACAGCATTAATAGATGAGGGGCGAGCAACTGATGTCGTTTACCTGGACTTGAGCAAAGCCTTTGACACTGTCCCGCACCACCTCCTGGTCTCCAAGCTGGCGACACATGGGTTTGATGGATGGACCACTAGATGGATAAAGAATTGGCTTGATGGCCGCACCCAAAGAGTGGCTGTCAACGGGTCCATGTCCCAGTGGAGGCCAGTGACAAGCGGAGTCCCTCAGGGATCAGTCCTGGGACCTGTCTTGTTCAACATCTTTGTGGGTGACATGGACAGTGGCATCGAGTGCACCCTCAGCAAGTTTGCTGATGACACCAAGCTGTGTGGTGCAGTGGACACCCTGGAGGGAAGGGATGCCATCCAGAGGGACCTGGACAGGCTGGAGAGGTGGGCACAAGCCAACCTCATGAGCTTCAACAAGACCAAGTGCAGGGTCCTGCATCTGGGTCGAGGCAATCCCAGGCACAAATACAGGCTGGGCAGTGACTGGCTGGAGAGCAGCCCTGAGGAGAGAGACTTGGGGGTGCTGGTGGACGAGAAGCTCAACAGGAGCTCTCAATGTGCGCTTGCAGCCCAGAAAGCCAATCAGATCCTGGGCTGCATCAGGAGAAGTGTGACCAGCAGGTCAAGGGAAGTGCTTCTTCCCCTCTACTCAGCTCTGGTGAGACCCCACCTGGAGTACTGCGTCCCTATTACAGGAGGGATGTGGACGTGCTGGAGCGTGTCCAGAGAAGGGCCACGAGGATGGTCAGAGGGCTGGAGCACCTCTCCTATGAGGACAGACTGAAGGAGTTGGGGCTGTTCAGTCTGGAGAAGAGAAGGCTCCGAGGTGACCTCATTGTGGCCTTCCAATATCTGAAGGGGGCCTACAGGAAGGCTGGGGAGGGACTTCTCAGGATCTCAGGTAGTGATAGGACTAGGGGGAACGGAATGAAGCTGGAAATGGGGAGATTCAGGCTAGATGTGAGGAAGAAGTTCTTCACCATGAGAGTGGTGAAGGCCTGGAATGGGTTATCCAGGGAGGTGGTTGAGGCCCCGTCCCTGGAGGTGTTTAAGACCAGGCTGGACGAGGCTCTGGCCAGCGTGATCTAGTGTAGGGTGTCCCTGCCCATGGCAGGGGTTGGAACTAGATGATCCTTGTGGTCCCTTCCAACCCTGACTGATTCTATGATTCTATGATTCTATGATTCAAGTGCCGGGTTCTGCACATTGGCCACAACAACCCCAGGCAGTGCTACAGGCTGGGGTCAGAGTGGCTGGAGAGCGGCCAGGCAGAGAGGGACCTGGGGGTACTGGTCGATGGGAGGCTGAACATGTGCCCAGGCAGCCAGGAGGGCCAATGGCATCCTGGCCTGCATCAGGAACAGTGCGGCCAGCAGGGGCAGGGAGGTCATTCTGCCCCTGAACGCTGCACTGGTTAGGCCACACCTCGAGTACTGTGTCCAGTTCTGGGCCCCTCAGTTTAGGAAGGATGTTGACTTGCTGGAATGTGTCCAGAGAAGGGCAACAAAGTTCGTGAGGGTTTGGAACACAAGCCCTATGAGGAGAGGCTGAGGGAGCTGGGGTTTCTCAGCCTGGAGAAGAGGAGACTGAGGGATGACCTTCTTGCTCTCTACAACTACATGAAGGGAGGTTGTAGACAGGTGGAGGTTGGTCTCTTCTCCCAGGCAACCAGCACCAGAACAAGAGGACACAGTCTCAAGCTGCACCAGGGGAGGTTTAGGCTGGAAGTTAGGAAGAAATTCTACAGAGAGAGACTGATTGCCCATTGGAATGGGCTGCCCGGGAAGTGGTGGTGTCACCATCATTGGAGGTGTTCACGAGGAGACTTGATAGGATGCTTGATTGCATGGTTTAGTTGATTAGGTGGATTGGATGACAGGTTGGACGCGATGATCTCTAGGGTCTCTTCCAACTTGGTTTATTCTATTCGATCATTTCCAGAACAGTTAATACCCTCAAGAAGAACAAGACCAAGTGCAGGGTCCTGCATCTGGGTCGAGGCAATCCCAGGCACAAATACAGGCTGGGCAGTGACTGGCTGGAGAGCAGCCCTGAGGAGAGATACTTGGGGGTGCTGGTCGACGAGAAGCTCAACAGGAGCTCTCAGTGTGCACTTGCAGCCCGGAAAGCCAATCAGACCCTGGGCTGCATCAAGAGGAGTGTGGCCAGCAGGTCAAGGGAGGTGCTTCTCCCCCTCTACTCAGCTCTGGTGAGAGCCCACCTGGAGTACTGCGTCCAGTTCTGGAGCCCCTATTACAGGAGGGATGTGGACGTGCTGGAGCGTGTCCAGAGAAGGGCCACGAGGATGATCAGAGGGCTGGAGCACCTCTCCTATGAGGACAGACTGAAAGAGTTGGGGCTGTTCAGTCTGGAGAAGAGAAGGCTCCGAGGTGACCTCATTGTGGCCTTCCAGTATCTGAAGGGGGCCTACAGGAAGGCTGGGGAGGGACTTCTCAGGATCTCAGGTAGTGATAGGACTAGGGGGAACAGAATGAAGCTGGAAATGGGGAGATTCAGGCTAGATGTGAGGAAGAAGTTCTTCACCATGAGCGTGGTGAAGGCCTGGAATGGGTTATCCAGGGAGGTGGTTGAGGCCCAGTCCCTGGAGGTGTTTAAGACCAGGCTGGACGAGGCTCTGGCCAGCGTGATCTAGTGTAGGGTGTCCCTGCCCATGGCAGGGGGGTTGGAACTAGATGATCCTTGTGGTCCCTTCCAACCCTGACTGATTCTATGATTCTATGATTCTATGATTCTATGAATCTTATCAATGATTAGAAATTCTTAAAGGGTGGGTGTCAGGAGGATGAGGCCAGTCATTTTCAGTGGTGCCCAGCAAAAGGAAAAGAGGTAACAGGCACAAACTCAAACACAGGAAGTTCCAGCTAAACATGAGGAGGAACTTCTTTACCTTGAGGGTGGTAGGCCATTGGAAGAAGCTGCCCAAAGAGGTGGTGCAGTCTCCATTTCTGGAGTCATTCAAACTCCATGTGGACACCAATCTGTGCAATCTGCTCTAGGTGAACCTGCTCTAGCAGAGAGGTTGGACTAGAAGATCTCCCTCACAACCCTGATTTTATGAAATAATTTAAGAGGGAAAAGATAAAACATATCCAAAATATTTTAAAATAAACCCAGCTGACTGTTAGCTTTTAATACAGATACTGAATATGAAATGTTAGATACTGGAAAAGAGATGTATAATTATAGGAAATATTTTTTCAGTACTGTTTTTCCCATAAAATCTTAGTTAACTGTTTTGAAAGATAATGAAAAACTTCAGCAGAAGAATGTAATTGACATGAAGTGATAGTCAGCTGTATAACTTGCATTAAAAGTTAGAGGCACCATTTTTATCTTTAGAGACAGCACTTTAAGACACACATCTGGCAATAAATAGCCCTGCAGAAGCATGTTGGCCTTTAGTTTTACATCTGCAGAACAAAAAGTCCCTGACCCATAAAGTCATAGACTGTTAACTTTGTACAGTGTGTTAAGCCTATTGACATTGCACCTCATTTTAAAATGCACATAAGGGCACATTCAAGTGTCCCCTGGAGCTGAATTTTCTGTCCTGATTTCCTCTCAGTTTGTCAGGACTTTTTACCTTTCTCTTGCTACTTAGGTAGAAGAAAATGTGCGAGTGCTCTCTAATCTGCTTCAATGCGTCAGATGCAAAGGGTATACTCACCTCAAATGACTGATAAAGGAAAGCACACTATAGGTTGGAAACAATTACTTTAACCATTCCAATTGTTTGTAAAATGACTGCCTAAAACCTGTGCCTCTGCAGAGCTGGTAGAGAATGTGCTGCACACTCCACAGTACTTGTTACAAATCTGCTCATTTGGCTTCTCTCAGACGTACCAACTCACGCACTCTAAAAGTGGTCTCCAGACACTCTTCCCTACAGGCTACATGATTCCAGATCCTCCTTCTTCCTACTTTATTTGAATCTCCGCATTGAAGGTCTGGTTTCCTCTTAAGCATTGTCTCAGCCAGAGACACACATTTCTGCAAGCAGGCAGAAGAAACTGTGAGCTTCACCATAGGATAGCAGTGGGGCACGATGCTCTTTCTAGAGTTCTGTGTTCACCAGGTGACATCACCCTACTGGAGTGCCTAAATGCAGGTAACACTCTGAGAGAAAACGATGCAGTGCTCAGAGTAAGAAAACACTAATGAAAGGCAGATTGGTACAGTTGTTATTATTTGTAAATGGTTAGCAGTACATACAGTGGAAAACTGAATAGATTCTGTTTCTCAGTTTAGACTATCCTGGTAGAATTCTGAACAAAACTAACCAGGAAGGGTAGGATTCTGGGTTTCATATCCAAACACAGATACTAAATGTAGCAACAATATTAAATATTGCAATTCAAAATGTAACACATTAATTCAACTTGGCCATGATATAAAAAGAAAATAATTTAGAAAGATCTGTGGTATGTGCTATTTACAATGCAATAGCATGCAGAATTAGAGTAAACACTGCTCAAGTACACTCAGACTGTCAGGAGCAGTGCCAAGCTACTGCATGGCAACTCGATGGACCTAAAGAACACAATGGTGGTTTTGGGTTTGCTTTACTTCCCTTGAGCTCCTGCCCTGAACAAAGGTTAGCCACACTACATTGAAGCTCTAAGAACAGCTAATATGTTTTCCTTTGTGCAGGATCTGTAATTGGAAAACTTTTGGGGCAGCGGGAGGGCAACCATGCAGTTCTGAGAGACTAGCTGGTGCATTTCATCTGTCAGCAAACAAGAAACAGATCACTTCCAGTGGTAAGAAGTCAACAGCAGCATCTCTAGAATAGATATGGAACAGAACCAATGCTGTTATAAGTGATAAAGACTGATTGATCTGCTAGTCCAGCCACTTTGAAATTTAAGACTGCACTCTACAGGGTGTGTGCTATTGTTTTGTGGTGGTTTCCTCGTGTGTCCCCGCCCCCCCCCCCCCCGACTGGTTTCAAAAGACTGTGTATTGATAGTCCCACTGCTACACTTGGAATTTAATTCAAATTTTCATGTATCTCCCTATCAAAGCATGTGTGTGTGTGGACACTGCTTGATATCCAGCTAAACTTTTGCATTCCTTAGTTTGTTTCTGGATGCTTCTTAAAGGAATTTCTTGCTTTCTTGATGTTCACCTCCTCCTAGAAAAAGGTTTCCTTTTTACCCAACTTTGATATTGCCTCAGAAATCAGCCCTCCCCTGAATGGTCATTTTGGTCAAATGACCAGCACTAGTCATTTTCTGGTTGCCCTTTCAAGCTTGTTAGGCTCTTTTGTTCAAAGCTCGGTGGACGGCACAATTTTAGCAATCAACTGTCCAGGATGACAGACACAGAGAAAAAGATAAATGCAAGGGGGAAGGACCTAATTAAAAGAAAACTAGTAGAAGCATTTAAATGCTGGGTGTTGGCACTTAAAACGAAAATTGGGGAAAACATACTGGTTTTCTGTTTTTAGAACCTTTGTAGTAGTTTCATGTCAGAAGTGCCCAAGGCTAACCAGCCTTTAGAGGACTGATAAAGGACCAATGTGTTGGGTCTTATTTAGTGGAAGAACCCAATTAATTATTATACAAAATTAGATGCCATTTAGCATTGCTTATATTACTGATGACTCACTAATTTGGCTGGCTCTGATATAATTAATTTACCTCCTTAATCCTAATGATGTAACCTGGCTTTGATTTAATCAGGAGATGTGGAGGTATCACAATTAAAACAGTATATAGGAGCTCCCTGATAAAAAGAGATAATTACACATTACAAAATATATCCTTCCCACCATTCACATGTCTTGAAACACTGAATTTGAACAGTGAAAATTCTCAGTCCGAAAACCGCAATGGCAAAGCCTGGTTAAAGTACAGAGAAGAGCAGAGGACACTGCTAAAGAGTTTCCTTTCCCTTCCCTGAGAACATGCAAGAATCATTCTAATTATTCACCTGCAGTCTACAGATCTCTGGATAAGCCCAAAGAACAAGTAAATTTTCATGCCACCCTGTCAAGACAGCAGTGTCAGGCAGTAAAGCTAAACTTCCTGTAACATCTGGAAGAACATATCCGTGCAAATTAAAACAATACCAACAGAGGGCCCAATTCAGGTTTACCTTGGTGAAAAGACAAAACAGAAGCAACTAATGATCCTCTTCTTTTGAGGATGCTGGTCTTTTGCATTCCTTATGCATCCCTAAATTCCAGTCCACCTTTGGCCCTTTACCACTGTTGCAGCTACAAGATAGCTGTCAGCCCTCTGTCTCAACCCCATGAAGATTGGCTTTTCAAGGAATCCTAAAGGAGGGGAGAGACAAAAGGATCTCTCTGAGCCATTTCTACTCTTGTTAGAGGGGTCCCTTGCTATAGGTTTGCTCTCTGGTGCAAGGCAGACAAGCAGTTTTAAGGAATCAGTCTTATTCTTCAGATGAAGAGAAACTACAGGTAAGGTAAGGCTGGATCCTTCCCTCCTTACCTTGCTTCCTGGTTTCACATTGGCCTATAGATTTGCCCCCAAATGCTTATGATATCATGTGATCTCTGTCATATTTTCTCCTATTATTACTGTCTTTTTATACTCCTGTTCTGCATGGCTCTGAGAAGTTTCCATCTTGTTACATTTCTACACTGCTGAACTATTAATCCTTAGGTCATTAAGTTAATTTAAGCAATTCTTGGAGAGGTATTTTGGTTACGTTTTCATTCTTTAGCTTATAACTTAGATGCACTCCCCTATGAAAAGCTTCTCTGCTGCTGCTCAATTGAAAGACACAGAAAGTCTCTCACTCTCTCCCCCCAAACTTGGAGGACTACCTGACATAAAAGCAAGTGACTTCAACTGAACACAGACTACCAGAGCAAAATGCACATGGAGGCAATGCAAAACTGCTTATTCCCTTGCAAATAGTGCATCTTATTTCAGCCCAGAATAGCATACGGCAGCGAGATAACTGGAAATTAGGACAGTTTATAGGCTGGAATGCCAGAAAGTGCTCAGTTTCCACTGCAGGGAATTTAATTTTGGTTACCTTGGTCATGCTGCTTTGCAACCACCAAGCTGCTCTTATAACCATGCTGCTGTAAACTGGAGTACAGCTACAAACCCCAAAGCTTATCTTTACTGATGGCAACCATAGAAATAACAAAACTTATTATCTTGTGTTCTGTTAAATAAAAGCAGGACACTTTTATGAGAAAGGACATTAGTTTTCACTCATGCTTGTCTGCTATAGCACCTTCTGCATGCAGGGCAAAGTTTGTAAGCCTGTGTGAAAGTTTATCTTTAAAGGACCCGCATATTCCCATCTCTCCTTTTGTTAATTTATAGTGTATAACCTTCATTCAGATGTAATGGAAACATTGCATTCCCCTCATTTTTTCTCCCCTTGTCTCATTATATTCAGGCTTCTGCATACTCATCCCAGTTCAGTACAGCACTTAATCTTATCAATTATATGCTTATGTCCCACTAAAGTCACACAGAATTAAGCATACACTTGCATGTTTTCCTGAAAAGAGGTTCCTGAAGCAGAGTGTCAGAGCTCAGCCTGCCTCCCCTTTTACATACAGATCAGGTACAAGCAAGCAAGTTCATTATCAATCTCTAAGAAAAGCCTGACTTTATCAAGTTGTCCCATTCTGCATGGAGGAGAAAGAAGAAAGGGTAGCTTTGAGAACGGAGTACTGTCCCTTCCATACATGTGAAAACATCTTCCCAAGAGCTGAAAGAACTGCAGATGTGTTGTCTTGAGATGCCTGCTCTCTCTCGAACAGGCATGCTCCGGAGGAGACATGGCTGCCATTCCACTGAGAGCACTATTATATTGTGGCAGTTCAGGCTAGGTGCCTCCTGCTGCTGCCACTCAAGATACACCTCCAGTGTCCTGAGTGTCCAGTCCAGTGGGTGGACACAGGAAATGACATATTTCATACCCATAATATCCTGTGACCGATAAATCTATCAGCAAAGCCATTCACTTGCTTTCTTCCCTCTCTACTCCTGTGAGAGATGCTCCCTATTGGGTAATGCTGGAGGAGTATCTCAAGGCCTCTTAGGCCTGGCTAGGCCTAATCCCAGGAGGAGAAGGGGGAGGGGCAGTCTCTGACCTGGCCAGTCTTGAGACCAGCCTAGCGGGGGCGGGCAGGGGAAAGAAAGAGCCCTGGCAGTTTTGGTTATACCCTCAGGTGGGGAGATGGGAAGTGTTGGGAGGCTTTTGGGTATGCTGTAAGGGGACTATGTATACTTTGGGATTCTTTTGTCACTGTGCCTATAGTTTTCTGTAAAGCACTAATTGCTTTTCCATCACTTCTGCAATCCATTTATATGAGTGTGATTCTTTTGCCCCTCTCAGGGGGCAAGAGAGGATCTGCCTGGCCTCAAACTGGGACATATATGATCCTCTTTCAGTTATTTGAAATATGGACTTCACTCAGAGGATTCTAGGAATAGCTGTTCCAGCTGTTCTGGAGGGATAGAAAGCTGTCACAGGAAATGTCACTAGACTCTGGTAAAATCAGTGGCTGCACTAAAGATCTCACATAAACTCTTTAACGGTTTGTACCATTTGCTCAGGAGTCAAGGAGAAGTGAAATGTGGTCTATGACTATAAGGCAGTTTGTATTCCACACATCAAGGTTGTGTTTGAATTTGGCAGACAGGATAGGAAAGACCCTAAGCAGATCAAGTGTCTGAGCACTTACTTGATCTAAGAGGTTTTTATACCTGCAACCAGCAATGTAAACATCTGAGACAAATTACAAGGCAGCAGTAGTGTTACAGTGAAGGATGAAAGTGCACACAGAAAGGCAAACAAGCAAAGCATTACAGCAGCCACTTAATGGCAAGCACATTTATTAACATCAAGTGAGATATTTGTAGGTTTTCCCCACCACAACCAGATGCAGATGCCAGCTACTTAAAAAGATGAAACAGTGCAGTGAATAAAATGGATTTATTTTTTTCCCCCCATCATAGCCTGCCTGCATTCTTGGCACTGGAAGCAGGCTCCTAGCTCTGTCTTCGAAGGAACAAAAGCCATGATGGCACAGAGCAAGCAACTTGATTTCACAAGGCCTCCTAGGAAGACTATACAGGAGCACAGTTCTGTGTCTGGCAGCTGCATCCTTGAATAAAAAGAGGAGGAGTAAAAGGGCAGGAAGGAAAGAGCACATAAGGTCTCCATACCATACATGCGAAGTTTTTTACACACAATCAGACATCCTTGCCCCAAAGTGTTCAATAAAAGAAGTGTTCAAGGTGAACCACTATACTCACTGCACACCACAGCAGCACATTTCACAGGCTACTGTTCTTTTACTAGAAATGCTTCCTGAGGGTTTTATTGCCACCCATGTGAACACTAAGTGTTCAGCTTTTTTAAGCAAGGGGAAAATAGCATAGTAGAACTAAATAAAAAATTAAAAATTCTAGATAGTTTATGAAGCAAAATTAGCATTCTTTCCTTTTACTTTTTGCTTTTACTCAGGAGAAATATGCAGTACAAACACCAGTGGGGAATGGTCTTATTTCACTGGAGTACATGAGTTTATTTTAGTTGAAGGGATTGTCTCAGAATAGGTATTTTATCATGCCAGTGGTATGCCATGGACCAAAACCAGCTACAGAAATGAATGCATAACTCAATGGAAATTCAGAGATAAAGATATACATATTAGCACTCGATTAACTCTGACATCTTAAAGTACAAGGCAAAACTTTCATATCTATGGTACCGTATTGCATCAAGACCTTGAGTAAGGAAGACATAAAAGCTCAGTCACTTCAGAAACTTTAAAATATTATGAAGTTCAGTGGTGACAGGACACTTTTCTTAAAAGGAAAAGTCAAGGAATTTCTGTGTTTCAAAGTCCTAAAAGAGTTCTGGACACATTCAAAAAAGAAGACAGGAAAATTGCTGTTACTGTGATAATATTGGTGTCTCAGCAGATTTCCAGGGTTGGGCTTTTTATTTATGACTAAGTATTAAGACTCATGCAGAAAACTAAATTAATCATTATTCAATGGAAATCAGGGCACATTTTCTTGAGGGTGTATTGTCATTTTATCTCCTCTTGTTCATTCACATAGATGTAAACAGGGGCTGCAAAAGAAGGAGACTCTTCTCTTGCCTATTTTGCATTCGTAAATCACACTAGGGCTTAATCTGACACCCCTGTTACCACAGCAGGGAACAATAAGTAAGGGTATGCTCTCCCTCTCTCCCTGAAAGTAAACCTCTGGCAGTGTAGCCACAGGAAAAGCAGTGCTCAGTTCTCTAAACAAGATGGTGACTTTAATAATAATAAGCATCTGGTTATCTGAAACCACTGTCAGAGAAAGAGTTTATTTTAACTACTTGCAATACCTGGAGGGTCAGATTAATTTTTTTTCTACTCTGAACATTTTTTAAAACTGGAAATAGTTCTACTGACTTCAGAAGAACTCCTAGACTGAGAACGATTTTGGTGGGTGCAAATTTTAGAGAACAGAGACTCTAAAATAAACAAACAAAAGACCAATATAAAAACAGCTCTCACCCATGACCTGTTGGTTTTCTGCTAAATGCTTGCTAGATAGGAATTGTTTTCTGTGTCAAACAGAATTTGCTGCTGGTTCAATATTGAAAACATTGCTGTGAGTTTATGATAGTTATGTGACCCAAATGAAACCAACTGTGTTGGACTGTGTACAATGGTCACTTCATTTATTTGCTGGATGATTACCTTCAGTATGTCAAGTAGCTTAATCTCAGCAGAATCAATCCGATGTGATCATTTACTTGACATTTTAGTAGTGTTTTCTTATTCATCTTTAGTCCAGTTGATTTAAATAGTGGGGAACTTGAGCCTCTTAACCTCTTTTAAAGATATTTTTCTTAGAGTTTATGTTCAGTATCTTATTGCAGCTTCTGTGTCAATAACGGTCCACTTTTTTGCCCCTCTTGACAAACCATACACAACATAGTCTGAAGTTCTGAAGACAGTCAGAACATAGGCTCCATAGCAACTGACGTATTTATTTTTAGTCAACTTTTAAAATGGCATTGCTCAGAGGTGCTTAACCACAACACTTAATTTTCAGTCTGTATTGCTATTGATTTCTAATATTCTCTCCATATATAGAACATAACTCAATAAAGTATATTGTTTACATAATATATCTGCCAGCCAAAAATCTGGGAGATTCCCATAAATTTAGGATTACAGTTTTTTCATCAATGGGTTGATATGGCTCTTTACTGACATAATATGTAGGTATACATATGGTATTTTTCAAGAAATCTCTGAAATAGAAATGGACATAACCTACTAGGAAAAATAACTCTGGTTAAAAAAAACAAACAGACAAAAAACCTGCAGAAAAATAAACCATTGAAATGGTTTGTCTTTAAGGCAGACAATAGCTCTCTGTCTGTGATAATTTCTATTCAGCTTTCTAGGGCTCATTTTCTGGAGTGAAGAATGCTAGTTTTTGATGACTTGCTAACTGAAATAATCAGAAGATACATCTAGGAAACTGAGGAAATGGGTAATGTTATCATTCAATTTATTAGTTATGGGATGGAAAGAAATGTGGATTTATCCAGTGAGAAAAGAAGAAACTGGAAAGAATGCAAAATGCTTTTTGATGTTTATCAGTTGAAACCCTGATAAAGGCGTGAAAAGAGGTTTCTGTGCAAAGTTTTCTGTGCAAAGTTTTGTGCCTCCTCTCTCTGAGATGTGTTTGAAGTGGACCCCACAAGCAGTACACAGCATTTTCAGCTCCAGCAATTCCCAACATCTGATACTAAGCCCTTACATGGGAACCTCATTTTCCACTGAAATATGAGGACATTTCTGTCTTTCTTTTCAAGGAAAGACATCAAGAATGGAAATTGAGTAGTCAAACCTGAGATGTCAAAATAGGAAATCAAATAAAGTAATACTTACAATACAATACAATACACCAGGTTGGAAGAGACCTTCAAGATCATCGCGTCCAACCCATCAAACAATCCAACCCACCCAACAACTAGACCATACAGCCAAGCACCCCATCAAGTCTTCTCCTGAACACCTCCAGTGAAGGTGACTCCACCACCTCCATGGGCAGCCGATTCCAATGGCCAATCACTCTCTCCGTGTAGAACTTCTTCCTAACATCCAGCCTAAACCTGCCCTGGCGCAGCCTGAGACTGTGTCCTCTTGTTCTGGTGCTGGCTGCCTGGCTTATGATGATTATACTCTAAAAGAAGGTATACAAATTTTGATACAGAAGATTCATCATTTTTGAAGACCTGACTTTGCCATAACTGAACTTCTTTAAGTGAACTCTAAAAAAATAACTTGGTTACTTATTACAACAATCAGAAGGCCTGCTTGCTTTTAAATAAAATTTTCATTTTCCAAAAAGTAGCTCAGTTCAATTAATTTATAACATTTGTGAATTCATTACCCACAAGTCCTTGAGAAAACAAGAATTTGTTAAAAACCAACCAACCAACCAACCAAAACCATTCACACAGTAAATATTTAAATAGCTATTTTGTACACACATTTGACCCATTTTGACTTCAGTGTTTGGTGCATTTCCACATTCCTGTTTCAGACAAATGGAAACTATTATTTTGAACAAAGAGTGTCCAAAACAGAAAAGTCAGTTACTAACACTACAGTTCATCAACTGAAAAATGCAGCATAGCATACAAACCTCTTAAAAAAGATACACCAAACCCCGCTTGTTCGCATAAGTGAAAAGATGAGTTGACCAAAGAAAAAAACCCCTTACCTATAGGGACTAAGCTGTTTCTAAGCATGTTTGCATTTGAATTAACTTTTGTGAGAACCTAAGCCAAGTTCCTTCAGTTTAAGGGGGAAGGAAATCATAAATGAAGTTAAAAATATTTTCACAGAAAACTGAATTTCAATGAGCACCAGTGAGGAAACCTGGTCCTACAAACAACTATATTCAATCAGAGGATTGTGCACGCAGTCAAAACAAGCCAAATTGCAAATATAAACAATGAACAGCAAATACTAAAAGGACTATTGACAGAAAACAGTTTGTCAGCAATTTTCTGCCTGAAATACATTAACAACAAACATCTGCTGAGTAATTGCAACCAACAAATTTGTTGAAACACATCCGGTTGACAGATGACTTATCAACAGCAAAAAAATATGGTAAACATAGAAGGGAAGCATCTGTATATTTCTTTCATTAAGCTTTGTGGCCCAACATCACAGACCTGAGATTCAGAGTTACCACTGGCCCTCGTGCCTTCATTATGTTCACACTAATTCTAACGTCATGTACAATATTGCTAGCCAAATTATTTCTGTACAGCTACATAATTTGTGTCTTCAGATTAAACTTTGTACTGCAAGATTATCACAGACACTACTTGTTTTATTTCTTTATAGCTATATATATAAGGTCCTTCAAAAAGACATATATAATTGGCCCTTTACATGTCTTTAAAAATACATATAAGTCAGATGAAACACTGGAGAGGGAGAATGCTGTCTTCCTGGGAAAAAACACCAGTCTGCTCAAGCTTGGAATGCTGAAACAGCCTGTGAGAGGTGGCAGGGGAAGAGAACAAGAGGATCATTACAAGGAACAGAGGTTCTGATATAATGTTTACTGAGAGTCCCAGGGAGCAGATAATAATGCGTTAGAGGACAGCAATTTTCAAAGGGGATTGGACAGACAGCAATTCAGAAAATCACCACAGTGTATCTACAGAAATATTTTGCTCAAAAGTGCATTATTTTAAAAGCACATTTCCTTCTTTTCCACATGTAGTGTGCATTGATTCACATCATGGAACTGATTTGGAACAAGTCAGTTGGATTTTTTTAAGGTGAAATTAAACTGGAAAATGTTTCCCAGGAGCACCCTTAATGTGCTCTGGCAGCTAATAGGCATTTAGTCAATAGGACCAGACTAGACTTAGCTCAAAATACCTCTCTGAAACATGTATGGGTGAATGTCACTGCCTCAGCATCAGACAATTTGCTCTTCAAAAACACTTCTATGTCCTACAGTAGCTGTTAACAGGTACGTAGCTCGAGGTGATTGAAACCAAGCCTAGAAGTAAAGATACCTATAAATACACAGTAGGCAGGATGAAATTGGTTTATAAAGACTCTATTTTGTTTCACTTATCCATTTCAAGGTTTTTGTAGTCTTAAGTATCACCTTTTAAGTACAGTAAAAGCTGGAAGTTTTGAATTTAAAAGCCTTTTTATCTATTTGGTCATCTGAATGGCATTCTTTCAATGCAGTTACTAACTCCTGGATGTGCTGTTTTACACAAACATAAGTAACAATAAATGGTACTAATGTTAGGATAAATCCAGCATTCTAACTATTTTTTCATGCCAAGTAGTCCTGCTCGTATGTATCCACTGGTAGATGACAAGCAGGATTATCTGGCCCATCATTGCCAAAGTGTTACTGGAGTTCCATCCATGCTATAACAAGAGAAAAGGGGATTAAAATCTTACCTATTAAAGAATGAACTACATACCTGTAGACTTAATAAACATATTGCTGTACACAAAGTGGTATTCATTTACTACTGAAATGGTGAATACTTATGTAGAAGAGAATAGGTATGTTTGGGAACAAATAAGGAGTATAAATAAAACTCAAGAAATCAGAGAAGACTTGGCATAAATAAGCCAATTACACAGGCTCTTGAATTGAAATCTTTAATAATGCATAAAGTAAAACACAGACATGCAGCAGAGCTAATGCTTGCAAATGAGCAAGTCTGTGATGTATAAACATTTTCTCAATGCGAGGAAAACATCAAGAATATGGTATCTAAAAAAGTCCCCTCAAAACCCATCCCAAACCACATGAGGAACTGGAAAATAAAAATAATGTAATAAAATGAAATAGGATTACGAAAAAGTCTATTCAAATTGCATTTGCAAAAATTTCAACTGAGAAAAGAAGTCAAAACACAGTGGAGACCAATATATCATAGCAAACCCACTGTAAATAAATTAGCATATTTTGTCACAGTCCATGTCATTAGCTCAAGCTCTTTGCAATCCATCCTCTCTACTGTCATCCAACTAATTTTACTCAGTCACAATTTGTTCAGTTCACAAGGGTTCCGAGGGACAGCTACCCTATTTTCCATTTCCTGCCAAACCTGAACTGTTGTAAGGGCTAGAACTAGAGCCCTAAGGACTAGAAATCACTTAAAATTCTAGAAGAGCTGAAACAGGGCAAGTTCCTTCACACTGATACAGGAAGTAGGATGAGGAGACTTCAATTACATGGCAAAGAGCAGCTGGATCTCTATCAATTATATCCCAGTGTCCCTTCTAAGGCTACAAAGAGGCACGTGATTTACATATGGATTGCACGTGGACAGATGAGGAGACACTGCAGAGATATGCCACCAGTTCCAAACAGCTGCTTTGCACGGCCCAGTAGAGGGCATAATGTACATGGCTGTAGAAATTAGAACTGAGTCATGTCACAATTTCTTGTGATTTTTAACACAGAGGTCCTTGAAGTAAATATTCTTTCCTGTTGTTTTATATCTCTTAGCCTTTACAGTGCTGACCTGAATACCTAAGCAAGAGCTGAGAGAAAAAGTCAATATTCCTAGCATAGAGAGTGAGTTCCATGATAACATTTTTTAAACATGAGCTTAACTTTTCAGTGATGTTAGAAATCTATTACATTTAATTTGTTGCCCCATTAAATGTTTTAAAGTTAATTTTGTATTTATTTAAATGCCTTGAAAGAGTATTGTAAAATATTACTTAGTCTGTTTGGGCAGAAAACATAGCTCCATCAAACTGTTGTCAAACTAAAGTCCTATCCTACAATTCTGTCTTTTTGTTGGTTTTTTTCCACACAATATGCTGCATTTGGGGGGAGGGGGGGGGAATTAGGAAATAAGGACAAGTGTGGATCAATCAAAATGCTTATTTTATCTCAAGATCTTTAACTGTGCTTTGGAAAATTTCTCAAACTTTTTAGAATGAAAATTTGATCTAAAGTCCCATTTACTTGCCTGCAATTTTGTCCTAGGCAAAATATTGCTTTCCATATAAACACATATTTGATTAGAAAAATGTGTCAAACTAAACAGAACATTCTATATTCTGTTAAGTCAAGATGTAATTATTCTCTCACTATTTTTGTAGCTTGCTTCAGGATGCAAAGGAGGTCTTCCTTTCACAAATCATGTCTCCTGCTTTATTCAAGAATATAGAGGGAGATATTGTAGGGTGTGACCTGTTAGTCACACTTTCAAGAGCAATAGAAAACAACTACAGCAAACTTGTGTCACTCTAAGCAGAAAAAAATTCTGTTGCTCCATCTACAGATTGGGCAGTAATAATCTTTCTTTTTAAATGTAGTCAGAAAAACTTTCTACCTTAGCTAAATAAAAATTAGTTTAAAATCTGAATGCTTCTTATTATGCCAGATTTTCACTGTTTGGGGAATATTCCACAAATTATGTTATGCTTCCCAGATGTATTTTAATCTGTAATGCTGTCATGTGAATTATTTTAACCTGATGCTTGCTTGCAAAACATACAGGAGAGATTAGTATTTTAAAATATGCCTCATACTGCTTATTTAATGACATAAAGCACTCGTAAGGTTTTGGCTCATTGACAAAAATCATTAATGTCACTGCCTGAGACAGTACCAATTTCAGTGTGCAAGTTTTAAAAAAATCAGCAAAAAACTGAGCTGCAAGGGTGATTATATATTACAGGCTATGAAGTCATGCATGGATTTTCAAGTTTCTTGTGTTTTTTGCACTATTACTATACAGAAATGTAGAAATTATGCATATTTACTGGTTTCATTACAAGTAAAAAGAATAAGGAATATAAAATAATCTATTTGGATGTAAGATAATGACGATGCCTCTTCAGAGATCCACTAAGCATCTCAGCTAAATTAATTAGCCAATAACTGGAATGAAATTCAATCAAATACCAGTACCATTAAAATAATTAGCCCACAGAAGGTAAGCCAAATGGCCAGCTACCTGTGAGGTTCATCACCTATGAAGCATCCTTCAGTCCTTTTTTAGAGCTGCAACAGACTGATGTATGACCAGAGACTGAAAATTCATCCCACTTGGTACCTGCCTTAACTGAGGCAGCTACAGAGGCTCAGATCCCTCAGGAAAAATGTCCTTAGAGCTAGCGCCCCTTATACCTCCTCATAACTAAGATGATCCCACTCAGACATCCATAGTGATTGCAGCTACGACTGCAAGACACTGGAAGAACAATAATTCCTTCTGTAAGAAAAATGTCAGTCTCCTAGAGCTTTTAATATCATAATCAAATCTCCCTTCACAAGTTTAAAAATGGTCAGTTTTTAAATTACTTTTATGCCTATCAATACTTGAAAGAGATCCAAAATTCCAAAGTTCAACACGCCCTAATGTCTTCTGCTAGAGTTTTTGTCGTGCCAAAAGAAGCACCATGAAAGTATTGAGATGAGTGGCAGGAACAGTGATGGCAAGGCTAAAAGCTGAAGCAGTAACTCCACACACCAAATCCACTGTCTGAGCCCTTGTTGTTGTATGAGTCTTAACTAACAACCTGATCAGCTCCTTAAGTGGAACAAATAAAAATATATACTCACTCAGCCACTGTATTCTGTTTGAGATTTCTGAAACCACTTCCTCCAGCCTCTCCTCATTACCTCAGTCTTCCCTAGTAAGTTCCCATTAATGAACATCCTATTCTCACAGCATGAATACATGGTGCTGACTACAGCACATACCCAGTTTTGTGGGTAGGTTTTGTTTAGGGACCCAAAATCAAGATGTCCATAAATTTTAAATAAGCTTCATTGAAATATGTGGTCTAGCTGTAGTTATCACCCTCACAAATCCCAACTCTTTTCATCCACTAAAGTAAATTCTCTTTGCTTGGTAGGGACTGCCGGCACAATTCCTTAGAACATACAGACTGTACCATTAAGTCTGCTGAGAAGCTTTGGAAAACTCAACCTTGCTGCACGTCAGTTTACCTATTTGTTAAATGACAGAAATTAAAGTGATATTTACACAGATGTCCAAGTCTCAGACTAAAAGTGCACTATAACATTGTCTGCTTTCTTTTTATTTCCTGTAAACATGTATTTCTTATTCCTAACCTCATATTCAAACCATTTTCACATTAAAATGCCAAAAAAGCATCCAGGTTAGATACAGCATGTATTATCTCAAAAAAAACAGATCAACAGGAATGTTTTTGGGGTTTTTTTTAGGTGGGGATGAGAAGTGGATAAGGATGAGATTTTTGCCACCATCTCTCACTATTCACAGATAAATAATTGCATAATTTCATCAATAAAAAGCTAAAATATGATATAATAATTAGAAAAGTCTCTGGGGAAGAAAAAAAAAAAAAAAGTGTGGATAAAAATCTATTCCAGACTCTAAAATATATAAAATTCACAACAAAGGGGGGACGTTTAGAAAGAATGGAGGTTTGGGGGTGGGAGGGTAAAGAGAATAAAAAGATGTGGTGGGAAAGGAGAGAATGCAAGAGAAGACACTAAGTGAAATGGCAGAAAGAATTGAAGAATTGTGCAGAGTATGAAAATCCACTGTCAAGCCAAGACACATAGCAGATATGTAACTGTTCTTATCTTCTTAAGGGCATGAAATAATTCCTTTTTTAATTTTGCCTTTTTAATCTTGTCAATTGGAGTTGTCACTATGGATGTAATAGCAAGTATCCCAATCACAATATCAAAGACTCTTCACTGATACTCCTTGAAATAACATTAATATCTGCTCGCTAAGGGTAGCACATTTAAATGTTCTTGTGCAGTGTTGTAGCCCCCTTTAGCCAGGTATCAAGCTGCTATTTCATGCTCTGCTTGTAAAATTATTAACAGCTGGCCTAACATTAGACCAACAGGGGTATGGTTTGCTAGAACAAGACAGTGCTTAATAGGACTATTTCCTACTCTGTCAAGTTATTACTGCATTAGTGTTTCCAAGTATCACAAATAGCTGGGAAAAAAAGCAGGATCTAACTTTTTTAGAGCAACAGGCTTGAACCACAATGTCAGACTTTGATTTTGGGAAAAGGTGAATTTAAAATCCAAGCTTGGATCCGCAAATGTTCTCTCCGCAGATTCACCAGCAGCCATTAGAGGGGCAAAATCTTTTCTGCCTGCAGCAGCAGGAGCAGAAGCGAGTTCCACAGCAACCGCTGGGTCCCAAAGTCCACCTGCCGATGCTGTTTCCTTGCTAACCCCTTCTGCTTCTGCAAAGTCTGCTGTAAATTTGAACGCAGCTCCAGTTAAACAAATTGCAACTTTGGACAAAAGGGGTAGATGCAAGGCAGATTCAGAGGCAGAACACCACCAACAACAGCAAGATCCCTCTGCTGGTCAGGGACTTTCTGTTAAAAAGGATCCTTCTGAAGATGGAAAGTCTGCCTTAAAGATACAGCTGAATTACTGAGCCCATCAGTGGATAGTGGAGATGCAGGAGAGGATATAGGTTCTGGTAAGTCAGGAGCCAATGGAGGTGCTTCTGAACTTAGAGAGGTCCTATAGAGAGTATCATCAAGATTATGGGGACAGCCACTTCAAGAGGATGAGACTGATGAAAATGAAGATGACAGACATACAGCTAACATGCCCAGGCAGGAAATTAGGCATATAAGAAAGGATTACATTAGAGGAGCGAATGAGCCAATTCTGATACAGCTAGGCAGGTGCTACAATCCAGGGGCTCCTGCTTTAGTAGTGGGGGACAAGTCAGCATCTCAGCTTGGAACCCTCTCGAAAGATAGAGGAATAGATAGGTGTCTAGGCAGGTGTCTTGGTAAGGTTTCTCTGTGGACATGCCTTCTACTGGCAGCTCTTATGAGGTACCCATCCAGAGATGACCTTCCGTGGAACCCTAAGCCTTGGAACACCATGGGTGAGGGAACTAAGCGTTTGAGAGAGTTTGCTGTGAGAGAAGTGATGTAGGGAGAATCCTGATGAAATTCCTGTGGGAACAGGTCTTGCTAAAAAGCTCATCAAATTGGCTCCTCCTAATTATGCTACTATTCTGGCAAGCAGAATTGTGGCAAGAAATTATGGGGGAATGCCTCCTACTGTTCACCATTTCACTGACCAAATGAGACAAGTGGAGGATAGTCTCACAAGTCTTTCTTTGGTTTCAGCCATTGAAACTCTGTCTGGTGAGATAATTGCATGAAAGAGCTGAAGGAGGAATTTAAAACCTCCATAACCAAATTGGCACAGGGAGATAATTCCAATTCTTCTTCCAGATGGAAGATGACAAGGCAGGAAAAAAATCCCAAGCTTCACCAACTACGTATAACTGGGTTCTAAAGCCAAATCTTACTTTTCAGTACTTTGAACTATGTGTAGCTCATTGTGATGTGACTTTCAGTGACAGTTCAGCCCTTTAGCCACTGCTATGTGAAGAGTTATGTTTGTTCAAAGCTAAATGGCATGAAAGAAAGGCAGGCCTTAGAATTCACTGCATGCAGTCAAAATCTACCTCCATTTAAAACCACATTCAGAGCACCATTTCATTCTAATGGTGCTTAAGTATTTCGGTGTGCTTATGTCTTCTGGAACAACAATGAGAAACATATTTTATTTTCACTGAAAAATAAACATTTGATGGAGAAGTGTTTGACAAACTGAACGTAGTCTCCTAATGTATACAACATGCTGCAGTCAGCTCATCAAGAAAAAAAGGATGAAGAAAATATTAGAAATTAGTCAGGAACATGCTTATATTAGAAATCTATCTTGCTAGGATAAATGTGGAATTAGTATCTACCACAAATAAATTGTTCTCTTATGTTTAGAGCTCAGAGTCTGTGAAGTCTTTTAGGGACTGGAAAGTATCTTAATTCTGTGAATGATTGTTTCCTCTATTCTTCTGTTTCCTCTATTCTTCTGTTTCCTTGAAATGACCTGTGTGGAAATTACAGAAATATCACCAGAAAATCCTTTTGATAGGAAGGCAGGAGAAGCAAGCATAGAGAAGATCTCTGTGAGGGTTATAACTCACATATGGATTTTTTTGCGATGCAAATACAATTTGCATTGATTTCTTATGGGTTGTAGACAATGGATAACTGATGAGGCGCACGCAAGTCTTCTAAGCTGAAAATGCTTTTTCTGCAAACATTTCCTGCTAGTCGAGTGTTTAAAGCCCCTGAACATTGTCATGAAACACAAAGTCTAAAACAGCTGCAAGATCTGGCTTGCAGCCAATCCATATTGGCCGGCTGCACCGTGAGTTGGTAGTTCACAGCTCAAGTAGGGGTGGGCAGTGCTGACCAATAGGCAGCAGTTTGTGGGCTGCCACAAGAGTTAGCTTGTGATTTCTTTCTTCTGATCGACTGATTAGGTCCCATGTTTGTGCTGGTGAAGGGCAAGAAGGACTTGGGCTAGAGTAAGAGAGGAAAATGAGAGAAAAATGAACACACAAAGACTGTCAGAAAAAATTGGGGCCAGGAAGAAACAATCGAAGGACAGAAGGGGAATAAGGACATAGTGAGATGTATCTGACCAGTAAAGAGGGAAAATTCAAATATGAATTATGAGAATACTTTCGTAATACTAAATAATGTCACAGAATAGAGATCTGATTTTTCTGTTGATTTTTCTGTCTTACAATGCATGATGCAATTTAAACCTACATTATTGGTACAGATTTTCTGGTAACTACTTCATTAAGAAACCAAATAAGGGCCTTCTATAACAAGAATTCATTTATATAGACACATTCAGTGCTAAGTTGTAAGCCTGTAGTAATTACCACACAAAGCTTCCAAAAACATTTCTCAAACATTTTAAAATTCTCATGGCTCTGACATGATTCATCTCGTATTGACAGTTGATTGTGTGAAATTCTCACCATCCTAAGTAGATACAACCAAGAGTTAACATCTTGGTTAATGCTGTTACATTACCACCCTCACATCTTTTTTCTCCCTCCCACCTCATTGTATAAAAGGCACAGGGGGTGTGAAAGTTTAAAAACTACAAAATCTCATATAGCAGTTCACTAATTAGTAAGTTCATTGACAATCATGTTAAAAAAAAAAAAAACACAAAAGGAGAAAGAATTTACTGCTTAAATGAAATATTTGTCTAGGTAAATGATAAAGAGAGATATAACAGGGTACTCAGGAGCAAGTTAAGGAAGTATGCAGAAGAGACAAAATCTATACTAAATTGATTTGGGAAATAGTGTTACACAGTCATATCATTATTATTTCTGTTGTTGTGATTTCATTAAGAATTTAATAAAACTTCATTAAAATATGGTGTGTGCTGAAAGCTTTTCTGTAGGAGCCTAAATGGATGAAGTTCTTGTGACCTTCAGTCTAGATAAGCACTTTACGCTTGGCAAGTATAAAGCTGAATGTATGCTTATATGCCCAGAGGGATTAGAGTGATCTCTTTTGTGGTCAAGTACTGTTTTACAGTAGGTGCTTACATCGCAATCTTTTGGAAAATGCACAGAATTCAAAATTTTCTTTGATGCATATCAAGGTACAGAACTATGAGAACCACTAATAATAAAATCAAGGAATAAATTGTAAGAGATGCAACTACCATGAATTACTGCAACTGGGGAGGTGCACAAGTTAATCTAACAAGAAACATCACCTGGCATTTATCCTGTGGAGGATAGAAATCATTACTATATCAATATTTAAAGTTGCTTTAGAAGACTGGAAATAATGCTAGTTTGCAGGGAAGTACTATGCTGTAAGATGTGAAGTGTGTGCTGTCTCTTGTTTTTCATATTTGCAGCTTCACCCAGGCAAGGAATGATGTAGGGTCTGATGACCGGACATCAATATAATCTACCTGTGCCCCATAAACCAGGAATTAGACTTCTGAAGGAGCCATGTAGTATTGCAGAGGGTGACACTCAATCATTCTCTGGATATGAGAGAACATCTTCTAACTTTGTGACAGATAACAATGCAAATAATGCACTGCTAGCGGGTAGTCAGTGCAACTACAAGGACAGGTAAGTGCCATAAATACCACAGGATGGTTCAAATTTTTATCCAAGTAGTTCACTAGAAAGTTGAACAAACCCACAGAGTGGGTGTTAGAGTGATGTTGTCACCTCACCATGGCTAAAACATAAATATCTCTCACACTCAGAAGCTACTTGCTCCTATTGACTTTAACAGCCAGAGTGGAAGTCTCTCATTAAAACTGATTAAACAATACAAAAAATTTCTAGAAGATGAAGACATCCATCAACAGCATTGTGCCAGTGTTGCCCCTGCTTTCTGTGGAAACAAAAACAACTTTTCTACAATGTCTGTTTAGAGACACTGGAAAACATTCCTGTGTTGTTTCACTCTTTTACAAGTTAAAGCATTCATTCTGCTAAGGAAGTGAATCCATACAAACATAGTTATTGAATAAGGGGGCAGTATTAACTGTCAGTCTATCCCATACATAAACAGTATGAGTTATCATAACACATGTAAGAGGCATGAGTTAGGACATGTGGCCAGTCCAAGACAAAGACTGAAGCAAACTCACTCCAATAATAATATGATTATGCCATCAAAGAAAGTTAAATACTATGCTTAGTTTTGATATTTTATATATTTCAGTGCTTTGGCTATCAGGTGATTCTGCAGTTTTCAAGATGAAAATATTGAAGGAATCTTTCCAGTTAAGTTATCCTAGTCGCATGTGTGAGGAATGGTTTTGCATCCCATAAATCCAAGAGCACAAAACAGATTGAGAATACCAATATTAGAAAAGATTCAGGCACTAATAAAGTTAATTGACTCAGAGGGATTTGCTTGATGTTCAACTTTGTAGTTTATTGTGAATCTATCATTAAAGAAAGTATTTTTATGTGCTTCTGGCTTAGAGCAATGATTTGATTATACAGTATAATATTGTCACCATTTTTATCTTTCTGACAGCAAAATCTGAATTCATTTAAACAGAAATCTGAAATTATAAAATCAGATCTGTCTTAGAGGGAGCAAGCAGAGTTTTGCAAGGCAACAGATTTAACAAGAATCTGAATTAAAAAAAGCACATGAAACTAAAATTTAAATTGCTGGTTTAAAATGTTACTTGTGCTTCCCATATCCCTGTCACATAAAGCCCATGTCAGAAAACATTAATAAAGGTTATATTTGGCTCTTAAAGCTATTTGTTTGTAGGAAGACACATTTTAATGTAAAATCAGCTTTCACAAAATATTTTCAGCTGCTCACATTCAAAATTTTTATGTTTTAGTTTTCTGAATGTTTTCTATATGTGTATGGAAGCAAGAGGCCCCATTAGCAGCACTTCAGTTTTTCCAGTCTTGGCCAAAATGTTGAAAATAAAATTATTATCTTCTTACATATTCAAAATTTCTTTTTTTGAGATTGTATACCTGTGTCATTGTCCCAAGCAGCAAACAGGGTTCACACTGATTAGAAAGATGTTTTGTGATATAATGGATGTATTTTCATACATGTTCAACTATAATAAGTTCATTAACATACGAAAGATGACAGGGTAAGGAATAGCTAGTAGACAATCTGTATCAGCAGAAGATCCGTCCCAGTTTAATTTTTTTCATAGCTGTAAAGATTTGCTCCCATGCTGAATACAGCAAAGAACACTACAAAGCTCAGGATCCCTTTATTCTTTAGGACTAAATTAACAACACTAGGATTCAGTGATGTTTCTTCTTCTTACATTGACTGCATCTATAGAATATGGTTTCTACATATTTCCAAAGAGATCCCCAGAAGACTGGCACTTGAAGCTTATGGCAAAAGACTGAACAATGAAACAGGTCAGCTTGTCCTAAGAAATCAGGTCATTTAGATGTATTTCATGTTATCATTTTGACAACAGGGAATGGGGGAACAGAGGCAGTGGTAAGCCAGCTCTTTAGATGAGCCACTTACAGAACAGTGAAATAGCAACACTTCAGCTGCAAAAAATACACAGTCCAATTATTATGGGTGCTGGCCTCCCCATTTTTTTCTCAGTTTTTCTCTATTTATGAGGAACAGAACACTTAAAAGTATTTTTTTTTCTAAAGGGAAAGCAATAATATTCAAATACTCAATATGTAGACATACTATTGTTGTGGGTTTTTGCAAGAACAAATTGAACAATTACATGTTGAACAGTCACAACATTAATCAGATAATTTCAGTTTGTGGCAAGATGCCCATAGCTTGAAATGAGAATTGTTCAATATCTATACACCTGGGGGTGGAAATAATCCATATAGTGACCGAATTCCCTTTGCTTAACAATAAACTACAGATGGCATAACAAGGTATTCTCTGCATACAGTCACAAATAATTCTGACTTTCACCATAAAGTCAGTGAGGCTATCCTGAGATAGCCAAATATGATATATTTTCTAAGTCTTCACCCACAGGTAGCGTAAAGTGAAGCAAGTGGAGCTGTTGCGTCACCTCAAACTACACCACTGCATACATGGTAGCACGTAGAGAACAAATCAGAACAGAATTGCAGGGATGGCTGATTGCTGCAATGTCTTTTGTGGATTCTGGAAGGTCAAGAGGCTTGGAAATGGTTTTGTGATCTGCTGACAAATCGAAACAGACAGAAATTGGAGAGCTCTTCAAAAGTTTTGAGAGTTTAATTAAAGCTGGGCATTTTCAAAGCTATATCCAGCTCTGTTGCAAAAGGCTGTACCTGGGTCTAGGTCCACCAACAGAACTGTTCATAGCATTTTTGTAAGAATTGCCAACTGTGTCAAGGCATTAAATGTGTTTCCAAATACTGTGTCTCTAAAGCTGTTGCAGACATATAGAGCAAGCCACCGCAGAAAGAAAATAGCAACTTTTACTTAGTACGTATAGGGGTTTAGTGAAACACGCATTGTTAGTGAATCCTAGAGCTAACCATCCACAAAAGTCAAATATAGGTAATAAACAATGAAAAAATTGTTTTAAATGAAACATCATTACTTGTTGAAACCTCTACTGTAGCTCCTATTGACAGGGAACTTGTGCACATACATATATTATAGACACACACTATTTTTCCAATGCTTTTCTAGGATGTGCTCCCTTTCTCTTGAAATAGCTGCTCAAGAGAATTTTGTGTTCAAAAAAAGGGAAGAGAAACAGTTCATGTAATTGTAAATGAGAGAGAAGTTAGGTCTGTTTGACGCATTCTTTATGAAAATGCAGTTGATACTCTCAAAGTGTTTCCAACCCTCTAACTGAAATAATATAGCAGAGCACAGTCATATGCTACTTCCAACACATCAATTGATTCCAATTCTTTCCTTATACCTACATGACTGTAAACATGTGCAAGTAAGAAATAAGAAGATATGAAATTGCTGTCCTGGCCATATGTTGGCCTGGAAGTCGCGTATTTTGTCAGAGGGATGAAAATAAGAGTAGGATCGAGCATGGTTTGAAGAATACCACCTACCTGGTACTCAGCTCAAAGAGAAAATGGTAAATCAGGAAATTCTAGGCAGGACAAGAGGAAGAAACACATGCCATGATTACCAAGGCTCATCAGATAACATAAACTGATTAGGTGGCCAGCTAGCCTTACACAACAGTAGAGAGTTGGGCTGTGTATTGCACATTAAAAGAGGAATTGTCAAACCTATTTGCTTTCTATTCTCTGGATAGTCAGGCACTACTGTACTGCTCTGTGACCAGAAACATAGAGTACTTAACTGCAACTGTGCTCACAAAACTACAAATAAATACACCGAAACTAAACATTTGGGTATTAAGTCAGGTGTCTTCTTTATGGGTGACATATTTTTGGCCATTCCTGGAAGAACAAGCCATAATTTAAAACATTACTTTTAAGAATTAATGTTCACATATATCAAAAGAAGTGTTCCACTTCAGTTTAAATAAGTAAATTAATATTACCATTAATATGAAACAGCTTGTAGAACTCTCAACTGAGATACTGAACTAAATCTTTCACTAGAACAACTTAAATGCTTATCCAAAAGTTAACCTACTTTGGTATTTTCCTGTCTTTTAATTGTGCCAAAGTTCCATGCAGGAACTTAAATATCAGGCTGCACTTAGACAATAATAATGAAAAAAACCCATTCCTTGTGCATGTTCCCAGATGAACTAGAAATTGGATGGAGTAAGCCAAAGCCAAATTCCATTTTGAAGTGAATTTGAAGTCTCCTTTAGTAGTTAGCCTTTGACTATAAGGTCAGGCCCTAAGATTGAGTGTAATCGTTAAAGTGCCACCAAAAATCAATGGAGCTATGGTTAGTTACACTGATGGAAAATAATTTTTTCTATTTGCTTTCCAAAGATACAAATCAATCAAACATACACATTTAATCTACATCTGGAGCACTGTGATACACCATTTCTTTTGATGGGAACTTGGTCTATATTGCATCAATCATCAGGCATTCAAAACCCGTGTTATTCAAGAGATAGTATGCTAAAGAGGATAAGAAGCACTTGTACCATGACAACTCTGCTGGCAGTCAGCAGCAGCCACTGCATTCATTTCAACAAGCTTGTCTTCTTAAAGTCTATTCTCCCTTCATTGCCGTGGGGAATTCCATATGACTATAGCTATATGCAGAAAGAATACAAAATACTCTTCAACATAGCTGTGAAATTCTAACCCCAACTCATAATAAAAAAGGTGTAGAAAAGCCATCTGTGAAGCTCCATGATAAAGTCGTCTTAATATTGCAAACACTCTTTCCAGAACATTTGGAAGATGCATTATCTAGATAAGCATTAACAGAAAGTCCAATCAGAGAAATTTCACCAAATCTACTGCCTTTTGTTAAACCCAAGGGAGATTTCAAAAATCACCCCATTATTCTGATGGCTTTAGGGAGCCTGTTTTCTCTGGCTAAAACATGCTTGAATTTTGACATGAAAGAGCTCTGTCTTAACCCAAGCATTAAAATATGTGAAGAACTGCCTTAATGACAAAGCCAGATTGAAAGAAATATTTTCATCTTGGCAGACTTCACAAAATCAAGAGTAGCATCTCTTGATCAATATCAGCCTAAATGCTTGGCTAGCGTTTGAGGATTGAGTCCCATATTAGACATACTTTAACCTTACCAAGACTATCACTTATTTAAAATCCAGGGATACCTAATGGAATTTTGGAAGTCTGATATCTGGAACATCTGGACTGTGAATGGTTAAAAAAATGGTCATAGGCAGGCAAAACAGTTTGCAAGAGGAGAGAGAGAAAATAAAACTCTCAAAAAAGATATTCCTTCTGCATCTAAGAGACAATGACCACTGTTTCAGTGCAAAAGAAAAACACAAAAAATATTAACAATATAAGAATGTGAGATAACACTGACATAGTTTTTTTGAAGTGAGGAAAACATGATGTTCACAACCGTAGTCATAAAGTACTCCAGCCCAATTTTAAAACATATTTTCTGTTGAAATCACAAAAGCAGATTTGACACGTTTTCAGTCACTGCTTGCACTCAGTAGGAATATTTACACCTTTAAGACGAGTAAACTGATTTTGCAATTTGAGTAGAAAGGTATCTGTTATCATAATTTAAGTGATTGCACACACAGATAATAAGGTTTTATATATTTTATTTTTTAAAATACATATATGTGTGTGTATATATATGTGTATGAAAATCAGCTCTCTTACACAGGAATGTTTGGAAAGGATACTACATAATTTGTTTTGAAGAAAAACACTCTTAAGTAACACAAAAAATCAGAACTGCATTAATAGCAGAAGTGCACGACCTGATCACATAGATTAAACTGTGTGCCTATCAAAATCTCTTTCTTCTACATCATCCTAAATTCTTTGGAATGACCTCTCATCACACCTGTCGATCAAAATTAATTAGATCTATTACATATAGGGTGGAATGAAATCATATTACATGTGGTACAAAAGAATTAACACAATGTGTTAATTTTTACCTATTGTCCCCACTGTCTTAATAAGGGCTGACATCCAAATCTATCTATGGAAGAAATTTTGCTCACTGAATTATCTGAGATCAATTAACAAAGACATGAAAATATTAAGAACCTGTTGAGTTATGTGCCTTACAGTTGCAGAGAATTCCCAAAACATGAAGAGTCCCTCAGCTATCTAGAGACTTTTCATTTCCAACAACATTCTCCTTGAAGGCAAGGCCAGGATGTGCTAAAAAAGCCCTGTACGAGTAATCTGCACTTTGGCAGCACCTATCCTAAATATTATTTTCTGGGGACACTTTAATGTGTTTTATTACAGAGCAGGCCTGGGATTCATCTATCATACACTTTAGGTTTAAAGAAAGAGGGAACCAAAATTTACAGCATACCACCCACGCAGCAGACACACACAATCCACCTTGGACAAGCACAACTGAGGAACTGCACAGAATCCAAGCCAGTCTGCATTTTAGTATGGTAACATGTTGAAGATGGAAGGGATAAAGAGCTTTTTTATGATAGGACTGAATAACTATACATTAATAAACCATCCTTCACTTTACTATTGAAAATTACCTGGTCCAGACTACAATGGTTAGCATCATGAACTTGAAATACATCTTTGTCTGATGTAATAAGAATTCCTTTTGAACGGGAAGTTACTTTAATCAGGGGTAAGTCAGTTTAACACGGACTGATTTCCTGATACTGGACTTAGTAGCCGAGTATTCATTTATTCCTCCTTCATGACTGTTTGCTGAAGAAAGAAGGAAAATTAACACCTAGTTCAGTGTAATATTGCATGTGACCTTCAGGTCCTTTTTTATCTTAAAATTCCAGTCAGCACAGCTTGAGTTGGTTGCAGGATTAATCACAATGCAGGAAGGAGGGACATTCTTCCTAGCCCTATTTGTTCTCCATCATTTGCTTAGATTTTGGACCTACAGGCACAGGTGTTAGAGACAACACATACTCTATTTCCCTCTTCATTAGGAGTGCTGAGAATGCAAAGGGTGGGAATTTGTCTTTCCAATGACAACACACTTGCTCTAATTATATTTTTATAGAAATAAGAAACTAGGTTGTGCTGAAATTGTAGATTATAAACTTTTTGGTTTGGTTTGGTGTTGCATTCTACATTGTGCTTTTAAGCAGATGGCTCAGTTTATTTAGCAGATGTCCTAGTAGTGTTTCCTATTCTAGTGTTGGAGTACAAATAAACTGATTACTTGACCAACTCTTAAGGAATTAATGAAACCTGCTAATGGTCAGAACAGTTCTCAACAGGAATATTTAGGTATTACTACTTTTAATGTATATATATTATTGCCTCCATTCGTGCTCTCATAGGCTATTAGACTTATACTAGCTTTCCTCGCCCAGAACACAGTGCCATCTCTGCAAATCTCAGCTGTAAAAGTAGGAGTGAAAATAATGATACAATTTTTTATGATCATATACTATTTGGTAAAAAGTTCAAAGTTCTGAGTCATGTAGGATTCAGTGGAATGTATTTATTAGTTAAAAAATATTTCAAAATATTTATGAACAATTTTAGCTTTTCTTAGAAATGTGCTACACTAACAGAAAGAAACTTGAAAGGAACCTTCCAGGTCTGTATACTTATATTACTTTTACTTTGGTAGAAAACACACGATGAATATTTTCATTTTACAGCTGAGCTAAGAGCTACATAAACCAGACAGTGACAGCAGTTAGAAGCCAAGTCTACAAACAGAAGGGGAAATGTAATTTCAGAATCAAGTCAGCAGAGTTCTACTGAATGTAAATTTTCTACCAAATAAAGATATGGCAAATTTTTGGAAAATTTCTTCCAGTGGCAGAAATAGCATCACAAGAAGGAACTCTTTAGTTCAACAGTTAGGATAACTAATAGTTGTACTTTTATCATAAGGATTTCTTTTATTCAAATAATCTCAAGTTAGGGAACCTGTGGTACTGTGAATTTTTTTAAGCATACATCCAATTTTATCAACATCCTTTCATTGTTTTATTTCAGAGTTTGATGTAAACAGAAAATTTTCAGTTCAGCCTCTGATGTAACAACCATGGCTTGCAAATTACTTAATTCTAGAATTTTTATAAATCACAGCATTGGATGTAGTTAGAGTATAAATGAAGATAGTTTAGTGAATCTGTCTTTTTTTTTGCTTCTGAAAATATTTTTTCAGCTACTGCATTAGCTATCTTTATATAAACCTGTGATAATCAAGGGATTAAATACAGTAATGTACAATAGAGTGATGCAGTCCTTTAAAATACCCTTGTGACTCACATTTCCATACAAATGTGTGGTGGTTTTAGGCTATGCCTTTAAAAATTCATTTACAGATTTCAAGCAGAAAACTAGAAAAATATAAATAAATGACTATTGGGTGTAAAAAGGAAAACAAAAGATTATTCTAAACAAATTCATTGGGTAATAATGGAATAAGAAGAGCCGTACCATAACAATTCTTCCCTTTTCCTCTTCTCCTCTGATCTCAGCTGGCTTTGCTTCACTCGGGAGAGATAATCTGTGTGCTTTGGCTGGCCTTGGCTAAATCTAACCCACTGCTTCTCTCTCCACTCCTGTCTCTCTTGGTACAGAGTGGTGGAGGGGGGCAGTGGAACGGCTTCCCTGGTCTCTTGACCAGGGGCTTTTCATGTTGTTTGCTAATTGTAAATATCTCCATAATATTGTAAACACTGTATATTTTGTATATATTCATTGCATTCCATTGTAGAGTGTGGGTTTTTGCTTGTAAATGCAGCTTCATTTGCTTCTAACTGAGCTGGTCTGGCAAGTTAATGTTGGGGGAGAAACTTCAACCCACCACAAAATGCTATAAACTTTAAGGCTAATCCTGTTCCCGTTGTGCATATGCTTTCATTCTCACACTGCTGCTTTTAATATCGCCACGAATGAAAAATGACATTTTGGAAAAAAACTCTGACTTCAGTACACCTGTATCCTTTGTCTGCATTTGCTAAATACTGTATAAAATGTGAAGTTCTATTATTGGTACCCTTTTAATGACATATCTAGGGAACTATTCACATGTTTAAAATTAATCACATTCTTAAGTTTGTCAATGAACTGATGCTTATACCTGTGATTTGCTTGCAGAGGAATCAGAGCTTGGGGACTACAAAATGGGAATCACTGCATTATAAACCATTACTTTTGATATAACATTATATGTTATTGCAGTTTGTGGCTCACCCATCCCCAGAGAAATTTGAAAACAGAATTGAGCTAATAGATATAATGGCCACACCTGCAGAAGTGGTACAGATTTACAAGCACCCCATACAAAGCCTACAAATTTCCCCCCTGAGAATGAATACCAGTCATAATACAGTACAGGTGCAAAAATCTGTGCACGCTGAATAACACTCAAAAGTCAAGACAGTTTACTTCAATGAAACATTAAAACAAACGTCAACATATAAATGGGCAAAAAAGATGAGCATGTTCTTTGCATGTAGAGATTGTTTTAACTGGCAAAACCAGAACCAATCCATCTTTATTAATCTTTTTCACTTTGCAGCAGAATCATCCATGTTTATCCTTGATAGACTAGGTAAACTGCATTACATCCTTTAATGTATTACTTTACTTCACTCTTACTTTACTGAGTTGATCAGAAGTCCAGCTACACCTAACCAAAAGATGCTATTCATTCCTATTCTTCCTTTGGAATAGACACAGGATCAGTTCACTATTTCTATTTTAAATTTCTATTTTAACTGAATTCTATGTATTTCCTGTTTCTACAGTTTTTGTTCATCATCCTACTCAACTCATGCTTTCTTTGGGAAGAGCATTTGGATGCTTTAGGACAGCATTCAAATTGTGTTATTTGGATGCTTCCAATTGCTCTCGTGCATCTCAGCCATCACAGTCAGGAACAGCTGAGACTTTTGTATGCTGCACACAAAATACAAGATTATTACTATTATTACTATTTATTTTTCTTGGGTCTTTTTTTTTAGATATCACAGATATTTATACCTTGAGAAGGCAGCCAAGAGGACCAATGCCATGATCTAGTTGTTTAGGTGGGTTGGATTGGTTGATAGGTTGGATGCAATGATCTTGAAGGTCTCTTCCAACCTGGTTTATTGTATTGTATTGTATTGTATTGTATTGTATTGTATTGTATTGTATTGTATTTCAGACTGAACATTTTCTATAACTTGCTAAAGACAGCACACATGCAACATACTTCAAGGAAACTTCAACCTCACCTATAACTTTGCTTAATAATCATAGAATCATAGAATCAATAAGGTTGGAAAAGACGTCAGAGATCATCAAGTCCAACCTGTCACCCAACACCTCATGACTAACTAAGCCATGGCTTCAAGTGCCACGTCCAATCCCCTCTTGAACACCTCCAGGGATAGAGGATAAAATAAGCCTAACTTGATGAAAAGGTCCATTTTTACTTCATAATTACACAAGGAATCAGAAGAGCTCTTGTGTTTCAGAGACAGGTTCCAGTTCTCAACACCTAGTCAAACAGAACAGTCATAGAAGTGCTGATGGACTCAGCACAGCAGAAGCAGCCCAGTCTAATATATGCCACCAGTTTATTTAAGTGAAAGTGGAGATAAAAGAGGTGCCCACTAGGAAACAAGTCTTTGCTACCAAGCACCTTTCACATGTACAGCAGCCCTTCCTTAACACTCCTGATCTCATTCTACTCAAAGAAGACAGCTAAACTCATGTCTTTGGACAAATGGCTGTGTGTTAGCACATTTCAGGATTATGCTAATGCAGTCAGATTGCTTCTGCACTTATTTACCTGCAAGACTTTTTACCATTACTGCAAATGGACTTGGGGCTCTGCATAGCAATGCACTGCACCATGAACACATACTAAAGCAGTTTTACAGCCAGGAAAACTAGGTGCCTCTGGATTAACAGGCACCTAAGCAATGAGAGACAGGTCATATGCAAATTGTTCTTGCAGCTCAGGTAGAACTAAAGTATGTGATTTTCAAACCTGGCTCTCTGTGTCTTCTGCTTTTTGAATTTGCCTGAACTGCACAGCAAACACACAAATTAGTGCCACAAAAAGGACAGGAGAAAACTATTTTCCAGTAGTGAAGTACTATGACAACAAGCTTGAAAGTGAAGTGTCCAAAGGAAAACAAAAAACAAAACAAAACAAAACAAAGAAGCATAAGGTTGGAAAAATAAATAAATCACTTCTTGAAGCTGCAAAAACAACATGAGCAAGTTTGTCAAAGTAGCTTAAAGCAGGTTCAAAGTCCCTCAGTGAGTTTTCCCTTACAATGCTGATCCTTAAGAGCTTTCAGGCTGCAGCCAAAAGGAAGAGGGGTTGTTACAATACAGACAAATTTTTCACTCAGGCTACATAACAGGCTTGCTTTTCAGTTACAAGAGACTCACTTCTAACTACTAAAGAAGTAATTTTTATAGAGCTTGCTAGTTTAACTTGTGATCAGCTTTTTAGCCATGAGCTACTGTCTCCCTGCTCCATCATTGCCTTCTTGGTTTAAATTAACACCTTAATTCCCACTGTAGCCTCAATTTATCATTCCAAAGAGACAAACATGGCAGGTTTGGGAAATATACCACCATAAGTACATTTCTATACAGCCTTCAAATTTCAGAGCAGACCATTGTGAGTCCTCCTGCTTGCCATGGCACAGACTGTAGAAGTATGCACTGTATCTAGTCTTTGAGAACTGCTCAGAGGATGTCACTATTAAGGCCTGAGTTAAAGTACACCCAGCAGACAAGTAAAACAAAAAAGGAAAACAACTAATGACCTTCACCTCCACATCCATCATTTTTGTGTGATTTGGTTGGTATTTGAACACTTCTCTGTTCTATCTGATCTCTCAATCAAGCTATGAAATTCAGCTTTGCAGGCATTCTCACTTCACCAGTACCATACCACAGGCAGCCCTGTGGGAGTTCTTGCTTTCACTGGGATAACATAAGGGCTCTGTGGGTTCTTCTCAAGGTCACTGAGGTTTCTGAGAGGATAGAAAGGAATCCAGAGGGATTTACCAGCAGCCTGACAGCCACTGATTTTGGTGCAAGTCAGATTTTTAGATGGTTCTGAGCCTGTTTGAGCCTGTTTCCAGCTGTAGGCACCTAAATCTCTTTAAAATAGGATTGTGTAAGAATGCACAATAAGGTCATTTAAGGAGATCAAATAAGCTTTAAGTGGCATATGGCTATAAACATAACAAAAGCAGCTGTTTGGACAGCTTTTGAACATAAACTACAATAGCCAGAATGCTTTTTAACACACCATTTAGATAAGATAGATATGAATATAACAGTAATAAAAGCATCCTGAAGTCCTGTTCTAAGTAGAAATTTATAACCAGAAATTTAAAAGTCAAAACAATGAACTTTTTCTGTTATCTTCATAGCTATTCAGTCTGTGTTAATTTCCTGTTATTCAGCTGCCAGTAAAAAAATGAATTTTTTGGATACAACTTTTAAGTAAGTGTCAACAGTTTGCTTACCTAGAGAAACTCTCCACTGAAAAGGTTTTAACCCATGTTCAGGAAAAAAAAAACAACAATTGTGGTTATTCAATAGTTCTCATAGACAGTTGAGAGTGTTTGGATACTACAAGCATGGTTCAGTGAAGTTTGGTCAAACACTGCTGTATGGAGAACTTCTCACCACCTCTAGGAAGAAGCCCAGCCTTTCCTCTTTAACTGATGACATCTACTGTTGTTCAAGAAGTTCCTTCCTTACCTTCTTCACTGCAGTAACCTTTTGTCTCCTCAAGCTTTGAGTTTCAGAGTAAGCAGACTGATAGAATAGCTAAAACAGACCTGGCTCTCATGCAGAGGAGTGAATTGGAGGAATTGCTAGGTCAACCTTCTAGCTTCAAGGGAAAAGGGATGCTTAAGTGAGGGCAGAGGGATACTTTCCTGCCCATCAACAGCTGTTACTACGTGTAACTTGGCTTCTCAGTGAGGAAAGGGAGCACATCAGCAATCTTAGCTCAGTACTACTTGAACACAATTTTAAAGCAAAGACAAGTTTGGCAATCTAGGCTCTAGGCAAGTGGCTTTTTTTATATTCTTGAAAGTATCCCTGAGATAAAGAGTCACTTGAGGAATATAGTACAGGCAATAACCCCCAAAACAGTGAAAGTGAAATAGAGTATTTTTACAACTGATTACAGCATGGTCAGCAACAACCAATCACACTATTAAGTCACTGCATACATAGAATTATGTCTGGTAATCATATTCTCATCATCTTCCTATTTACTTAAAATTGTTCTGTCAGGGAGAATTGTAGCTGCTGCAAAGACAGAGAGAAGGCAAGTGACTTACCCAGGATCACAAAGGACAGCTGCAGCTAAGGCAGAAGTGGAACCTATGGCATTCCAGGACCTGAGAAAACAAAGCAAGTTATGTAAAACTCATCAACAAAAGTGATCTAGTCATGCTTTGCTTACAGATTTCATTAATAGATCTACTCATTAACCTTTCGTGAGTTGAACTCAGCCTTCTACCAAAGCTAGAAACTCAGGTTCAATAAACCCTTCCACACCAATTGGATTATTTTCTGTCAGAATATGACAAGAAGTTGCATCAAGTAAAGGTGCATCTACTCTTAAATACCAACAATGATACAAACTCAGATAACATAAACCACTCTAATAAAAACAACCACAACCACCCTTGCATTTCAGTTTTCGTGGCCATTAAGAATTTTATGAAGGAGCATCTGTTAAGTGCATTTAATAAACAATACAATTGTGGGATTAATGACTAATTAATATTTCTACTATTTTTTTTTCTGAAGGGCTTGTATCTCACCACTATCATATAGCTTTAGGGTTGTGTTTGACATAATGATTTTCGAATGTCAATATTTTTTGTTCTAACAATTACTGAAGTTTTGTAGTTTCAAAAATCTAGGGAATTTTTCCCAGCAAACATAGTTTAGAAATTTTAAACTTCTAGGGTATGTCCTAACAAACATTATAGTTTTGAAGGTTTAAACATTCAGGTGAATACAAATGAGTCCAAATTCAGAAAGATAATTTAGGAAAGTATTTTTTAATGTCCCAGACTTATATAAGCATCTTTTAGTAGAGATTTCACATAATCCAAGAGTACTCAAAATCCATCTGTTTCCTTCATTTCTGTACCAGGAGCTGCTTTCAGCTGCTTCCACTGACCTCATTGCTACATTTATGTACATCTAATCTTTCATTGTGTTTACATGAAATGTTTAAATTCCATTCCTAGTCAATGTGAAAATTCTCAGATTTTGACAATGCAACAAACCTGGAGGAGAAAGCCCCCAAAATGTAAAGAAAAAAATGTGATTTGTGATCCTACCAACTCCAGTTAATGAGCCCTGCATATTGTTCTGGGCCTCCACTGTTCTACCAATACTGCTGTGCATAAGGCTGCATTGAAGGGTGGAAGCTATCTTTACTTAAGATCAAACTCTTTCTTTTTTTAGAGGGTTGGGATTTTTGCTTAGTTGTTTTTCTAAAAACAGGAACCTTGGAGCCTACTGGTTTGCAGTTTATTCTCAAAAGATGTGGTACAAATGCAACTGAAAAGACAATGAACTGAAACATCAAAATTTGTGTCTGGGAGAAGCAAGAGGTGGGAATGTCTAATCTGTCTTCCTTGCCAGGACGGACATGACACATATATGTGTTTTCAATCAAGCAAAATACTGAGCCTCTAGGTAAATATTTCTACTTATTTTGGGTAAAAGGGTAATTTCTAATCAGGCTAAGCATCTACTAAAGTATGCAATAATTAAGAGAGGACTTCAAAAGAATGAAAAGAGGCACTTTTCTGTCCATAATATACTGCTTTCACTGGACATCTACTTGATTTGAAACAATAAACTTTGAGGATCACAACAATAATGACATAAATTTATCAAAGAGGTTTCAAATTCCAGTTTTTCATGGGACATTGATAACTGGAGCATGTGTCAGAATTCTAGATCTACATCATTCTCAATTTTCTGGTGAATATCTAAGAGTTAATTTTTAAACATTTCAAC
This sequence comes from Picus viridis, assembly GCA_033816785.1. Lineage (NCBI taxonomy): Eukaryota > Metazoa > Chordata > Aves > Piciformes > Picidae > Picus > Picus viridis. The sequence continues at coordinate 27,392,792 of CM066586.1, forward strand.
AACAACAAAAAATGTGGGTTCAGAAGCTGTTTCTGAACAAACATTTGATTTTGTTTTGAGATGCTGTTCAGCTACACCATGCGCATCACATGCCTAACACAAAAATATAGCCACAGGTGAATAGTAAGGACTATTATTCTTATTGAAAAGTATACAAATTGTAGACCTCTAATATGGAGACAGATTAGGATAACTTTATTTATAGAAGTTTCAATTTAGTCTTCTACTAAAAACTCTGAAATCAAATACAGGGCAAATAAACACTGACAGATGCATTTAGCATTTCTCATCAAACAATTGAAAACAAATGTATCCACAACTATAGAAATCCGAATAAAGATGCCATCATTTTGCTCAGACTAATTTATAATTTTGATTTTACAAACATACACACGATTATATTTTCACATTAATTAACTACTTCTAGTACAAGCGTAGAACAAAACATCAAATACCATAATTACCACCACTCCAGATGGAGCCTTTAGTGTTTCAGTCACATCTTGACACAACTATCCAAAGCAGAATCTTGTCAAAATGCATAAATCCAGGGTTTCTGCTACCTCCTCTAAACAGTCTACCAGGTATCTTTTAATTTCTTCATTTGGAATGAAGAACTTTATGCTATACCAAACACATTGAAATGCTGCAATCCATTGGGCCTGCTATAAAGTGGAAGGCAATTAGCAATTCTTGTAGTTATTTTCTTGTATAAACATTCCGTTCACTTGTCAGTTATATAACAACAACCTGTACTATGCCATTTCCTTCTATTTATACTTTTACAGCTTCACTAATTTGAATCTGCCAGGACCAAACAAACTTGGTTTCTAAACAGGCCTACTTCTCCCTTAGTTGTGCCTGCTATCGACTTTAGAATAGAATAGAATAGAATAGAATAGAATAGAATAGAATAGAATAGAATAGACCAGACCAGACCAGACCAGACCAGGTTGGAAGAGACCTTCAAGATCATTGCATCCAACCTATCATCCAACCCACCTAATCAACTAACCCATGCAACCAAGCACCCTATCAAGACTTTAGGAAAATTAATACTTGAACTAAAAATTAAGAAATTTTAAAATAATTTTAACTGCCTTAAATGATACCTTTGTACCTCTGATTTACCAAAATTATTACTTTTATACTGATATGTTTAAAGATCAATTACTTTCATCAAAAAATTCATCACTGAGTTTGTATGAAAACCATCTCCATGGAAACAAGTGATAACTGGGCACCTCTAATAATCACTTCCAGTCTAGTCTAACTCAGTTACAATTTTCAGTTCGGTCCACTTTCTTTCATGATCAAGCATTTCCATTTTATGCATAATTAAATCAGATCAATAATGTTTGCCTTATCAGAAATTATACAATCAAATATATTAGTCAGAAAAGTACATTGTCCCTTCATCCAATGTCATATCAAACATTAAAATTGTAGATCAGTTTCCAGAAATGTGCAGCATTTTCTCAGAGTGAATGAAGCCTCTTGCTCATATTTGAAAATAAACTTTTATAAGCCCTTCAACAACTGATGCATATGAAAAAAAACAACCAATCAACCAACCAAAAAAACCACAAACAAACAACAAAACCAAAACCCAGACACTTAGAAAGATGATGCTAAGTTCTCCTCTGAGCTGGAATTTCTAAACCAGGTTCACAGAACCACATAACCTTCCCGAAAATTTATTTTAGATACTAAAGGAATGACTGTTTGAGCATTTAAGCTAATGAAACACGCTGCAGTGCTCAGAGCAACATGTTGGCAGACTTGTAGACTTGCTTCAGCTTATAGATTCTCTCTGCTTTCTCTGGGTCTCCAGTTTCAGAACTTCCAGGATGGCATTTATATTAGAAATTCTTATTCCTCTTTCAGATTGGATTTGGAAGTAGACAAGGGGGTTAAAAATTAATGACGGATCACGGGCAGCCAGACATAGTCCATAAGGATAAATAAAGCTTGTTCCTAGAGAAAACCAAACTAAAATCTACATAATGCAGGCTTATTGATGATTTGAATCAGGATCTCTTATACATCTATCTGTGTATCTCCTATCACTGGCCAAATTTGGTATGAGTTTCATGCTAATCTACCTCTATTACCTTCCCTGGAAATAGCTGTGGAATACATTGTGAGAAAAAGGTACTTACTGTATCAGTGAGAATTTGTTTGGATCATAACAATTAAAGAACTTGTATTCTGATCTAGGTGACCACATCTAAATGACCAAATCTCTTTAAATGGATTTCATCCCTTACCTAATTCCATAAAATGCAGAAAAGGGGAAAGGGGTGTGGAGGGGAGGACACGGGGGCAGGGGCGGAAACAATGGTAGAGATGCCATAACTAAGACTTCTCAGCCTCAAAACTAGATAAAGGGAGTGAAGGCAACACATTCATATGCCGTCAGCCAAATAGTTATGCATCTTCCACCTAAGGTGTTGAATCCATAACCTTGAAGTGTAGCATAGTGTAACCATATTGTATTTCCACACAACAAAATCTTTGAACTTGGGCTGAACCCTCTTCAGGAGCTTTCTACTGAGAAAAGAAACTACATTTACATTGATTCTCCTAGCAGCTATTCTCTTCAGAGCAACGGATTGTGCATTCTTGATGGTAGGTCTAGAGAGCTTTCCTTGCGTACTATTTACATGCACAATAGAAGCTGGAAATTTCAAGGCTGCAGATGATTTCTTAATTACTTTCCTTTCAAAATACAGGTTTCCAAAGTTAATAAATTCATGTCAATTAGTCCAGATCTGCTGTGCTAGCAAAATATTTTATACTGAAATATGACAAGTGATTTCCCCTACCTATGTAATATTGGATACATAATATTGAGAGTCTTCCTATGTGAAACCAAACCAGCCCTTGACTTACATTTTTACAGCAGTGACTGAAATTGAATCAACATAAATTACTGGATTTTAACAGTAATTACATGAATAGCAAAACTTTTTATCAGAGTAACCAATTTTAATTTGATTAATTGAATCTGCTTAAGATAAACAAAGCACTTGAAATTTTTTTTGAATAAAATTGTCTTAAATATGCCTGTTCTGGAAACCTGAAATATTAGTAAACTATTTTTCAGCACACACGCAATTGCAAAGATAATTTAAGTAACAGAAGCATTTTTATGCACTTAGTGATTTAAACATTTTTTCCCCCATTCTTCCAGGGCATTTGAAACAGTATATGTTATCTCCTTACATCTAGTTCCTACACAGATTGGGAAAAGCAAAAGGGCATTATTGTTTCTCTTTTCCCAGATGGATTTTACATTTTCAATTAATTAATTATAAACTACCCGAAAAACAAAACAAAGCAAAGCAAACCCCAGAAAACTAAACTATTCAAACACAGAGGGAAAGCACCATCTCAACTGACAGCTAGTTTAATACTTCAGCTAGTTGATACTAGTTCCAGGAAAACTTTGGCAGAACATCTATGCTGCTCTTATAACTATTTTCAAAGCAAATGATCTTAATAGTTTATTTTAATTATAGTGAATTATTTCTATGAGTATATGTACACCCTTTTTAGCTACTAATATAGGTTTAGAAAATAAATGAAGTTGAACACAGAGTTTATTTTTATACCTTTAAAAAAATGATTAAAAAAATCTGACCGATGCACCCGTAAATCTGTGGGGGAAATCCAGAAGAAGTGGTTACATAATGAACTGTGACAAACTCCTTTGTCAGGAATGATGTGCATTTCCCAAAATGAAAGACATGAAATTCATCAATTAATTTTGTGAATTTACAAAGATAGTCTTTCATCTCAAAGAATTCTAAATCATTTTTCACATATATCTGAAATGTACCTTCACAAAGTTTTACATATCAGCTCAAGGAAATTCTCTAAAATTAACCACTTATCCAGCATCTCTTTTTCACAGAGTAACCATTAGGTACTTATCCAACAATTCTGGCAAGCAAAATTCAAAACTTTTCTTCTGCTAGTACCACAGGAAATTAAAAGCACCAGTCCCTGATATAACTTCAAAGTTCCTCTGGGGCCACCTGACATATACTTCTTTGATCTCCCCTTCCCCTTGTAAACCACATAGCCCTGACCCTCCAAATTAAAAACATGCAGCTTTCTCATCTCCAGTCTCCACAATAGTAGTGTATACGCTTAACAGTGTCCTATAGTACCACCAGCCTTATGCTGCACCCATTACACAACAATTTGACAAAATAGTTCGTTGAAAAGACCATTTTCTGTTGACACATAATATTCATTCACATGTGGTGACTCCATTGAACTTCTGGCTTGAAAACTTCTGACTGGCTGGTGGAGATCTTTATTTAGCTGCCTACCCTATATCTGCTTCTTTAAGAATTGAATGTAAGACAGAGATTTGTGATATTTATAATCCTCCATGTTATCAGGAAATAAAGGGATTCTTCCTCTTACACAGGCGTTGATTACACTGTACACATAAAGCAGATGTCACAATATCCTATTTTTCATCTAACGAGTCCAGAAACTTGTCTTCTGCAGTGGCCAAATACCACATCATGCATCAAACATTTCAGATTATTTACAAAGCAAGCAAAATTTCCTTTCTAACCTCTGTAGCCACTGAAGTTTGCTTACATTTGTCTAATTCTCTTGACAGTGTAACTTTTGATCAGGACGTTTCTCAATTTATGACAACCTATGTAATAAATTTAGGCTCCATGATGTCTTGCTCTTCTCTAGTAAAGAAATGGGGGAAAGAGTAGCAAGACACGTCTACTCTTGCATTTTCAGTGAAGAAACAAGCACCTTTGCAGTCCTTACGCATTGCTAGGTGCATGCTTTGCTATGCTTACTCAGGACTTTGTAATTCCCTGCAGTCTACAGAACACATGCCTTCAGGGAAAGGAAAAAAAGGAGAGACGTCAAGGATTTTTAAATTCCTCTGAAAACCTTAATGACATTAGGCTCTTACAAAGGAAAGATTCAAGTATTTGAAAGAATTCTAGCAGAATTTACAAAATCAACCCAACTGTAAAACTACTCATTAAATTTTCTGCAGCTCTGCCTAATACTCAGCATAATCCCACATCTCTCCAGATCCCCCTGGGCTCACAACAGTTGCTGATATCTTTTTTGAGACTTGCTGCAAAGAACAGAATGTTATTTTGCTTCTTAGTATTTGACTCTCCATCTCAGGTCAGTGCTCCAACATCAGTCAGACTCAAGAGAGTAACTAGAAGTGACATAATTTGCAAAATATACCCTGCAGCACGATGAAAAATGATGTAGTTAACTAAAACAAAGTGTGCTGGGTAATTGGGAGCTGAACTTATTTATTACAAATTGAATGACTCCACAGGTCTACTTAAGTTCAGCCTCTGAACATAGCTAGTAAATTGAAAAGCATCATTGCTGTCTGTAATGTTCTACATGCTAATTTCTCTACTTAAGATAAAATGGGATCATCAAAAGACTAAGAAAGAATCTTTGAACTTTGTTTCCCACCTTGATCTTGGTAACCCCAGGTGATCTGAGCAGACCCCATCATAAAGGCAGCATTAACAGGGCTAGCTTTGGTGCTGGCCTTAAAGGGTTGTTCCAGCAGCTGAAGCTTACTCAGCTGTCAGAAAAAAAAAACTTAGTCTGCTACCTTCTTTTTGGTCTGTTCATGAAAAATTAGAGAAGTGGGGCTGTTCTGGCACTAAGTAAACTGAATATGCTTCTATGCCCAGGGCATCCTTCACTGGTCTGGTAAACTGACTACAAGGAAATCATTCCCCACCTGGATGTGTTCCTGTGTGATCTGGTATAGGTGATCCTGCTCTGGCAGGAGGGTTGGACTAGATGATCTCTCGAGGTGCCTTCCAGCCCCCAACATTTTGTGATACTGTGATTCCAATATCCAGCTCTAAAAACTAGTTGCACATTCCAACCCAGTCCTAATTCAGATAGTTCTTATAGTAACATACTATTGAGATTACAGTGTCTTTATTTTATAACACCAACAAAACAGTCTTCATTTACATCTCTGTTTGGCATGAATTGTCACTTTAAAAACTTCTGACAGTTTCAAACAAGAAAAGGGAATTTACAAAAAATGACAGACACTCCCACAGAAAATGTACAAAGCACACTGTGTCACAGTGAGACAGTTAGATCTTAATGAAAAGGTAACAAAAAACCAAACCAAAAGAATCCCAAATTTGATGACACACAATTTAACACCACCGTAGAAGTCATGTTACCAAAGAACAATTGCTGACATTACAGTGATAGAATAAAGAAGAGGCCACCATTATAAAATTAAACTATTAGCAAGAATATGACAGCTCTGTGCCATGGAATATTTTAATATAAAGACTTACCTACTTATAAAAAGCTAGCTACAATGAACTAATGATACAATGGGAAGATAATGTAATTCTGAAATATTAAATGACCATTTAGGAACAGGTTCCCAGTATTGTCCTGAGTTTTCATTTGCAAAGATCATTTTTCCTTAGAGCTCTTTGACCTGTGTGTCAGTGATATCTCTTTCCTCCCTTGCTATGCTCCTACTTTCTAATTATTTCTGTTCTGCCCTAGCATGTTTTTTTACATACTTCTCACATATTTTACCAGGTTGGCCATCATCCTTCAACATTTCACTCCATTAAAACAAAGACATCTCAAAATACCTTGTTTTGGATCATCAAGAAATTATTGTGAAAGCTAAGTTCTGATGAGATTTTTCCAATACATTAAGACAGATCACTGGGTTCCCCATGAGAGGCATGGTCTGTAACCGAAAAATGATACTATTTACACCTATCAGTCAACCAAATTTCATACAACTTAACTGTCTTTATGCAGGTGTTTTAAATACCTGTTACTTTTCACACCAACTCTTCATATGTAAAAATATGGGTAGGAAGTATAATCCCTAACCAAAATGCATCTGTTACTTTTTCTCAGTACCTTTGGCAGCTGTTACTTTTTCTCAAGAGCACATGCTAGTCCTGATATTTAAAAACTCTTTTGAAGTTAATATAGTTAGTTCTGATTTAATACAGAAATGCTGTTAAGATCTAGCCTCAAAACCAATAATATTCTAGTCCCATTCAAAATGCATACCCCAGGAAAGACAATCTGTCAAGAAATGAATGAGATTAGAGTACAGGAAAAACACTGTGCTGCAGTTGCTAAATGCTTTCCAATAGAAATCTGCTGTGGTAACCTTATTGTCATGGTTGAAGAGATTTTATCCAAAATTTTACTTGCTCCTGTTGCTACACTACTAGCTTTGAAAGCACCTAGAAGCTGAATCTTAGTGTCAATAAGCTATAATGTGTAGCATTGCATTTTTTATTTTTTTTTAATTCTAACAGAAAAGACAAGTTAATCTGTCCTTTCCCTTTTAGATCAAATTCAAACATGGTGTATGAAGGTTGCCAAAGCCTTTTTTAACAGCTTTGGTAAGAGGATCCTAATCCCATTTCTCTCTAAAGCAAAAAAATCCCATTGATCCCAAGGCTGACAGAATGTCACATACAGCATTTAGATGCCAAGAAATGTAGTTATTTGCTAACATGAATGGGTATGAGTATTCTCAGTTACCATTCATTTTCATCAGAATCACGTGTTCATTGGCCCTCTTAAAATCAGGCAAAATATCCTTTAAATTATTTCTGTTTTCAGAATTAGAACAATGTTTGACACTGAAAGCATCTGAAGCTAAGTGGAAAAACTGGAGTTGTTTCCAAAAGAACAGTCATCATTAAGAAAAGGAAGATTAATAAATGGCTTCAAATCTTTCTGTTTGTGAAAATCTTTTACTAAGTGACATTCCCTTCTTTGTAGTAATTTATGTGAAGTACTTAATTGTCAATCATTTGGGATCATATAGCACTGTATGATCCCTCTGTAGGAATGAGGTACCACACAAGGATGCTGTGTGTCTCTAAGGAACATTATTGTTACATAATGTTACATTTTGGTAGCTTGTCAGAGTGAGGTCCTATGGTACCTCTACCATATGTGAGCAGCAACATCAGGTGGAGTTGACCTATATCTTTTGAGAACAAGCCAGTTTTGCTTCCTACTTGTAACTGAGTTTAGAAAAAGACCATCCTGCAAAAAAATATTCACATAGAGCAGATGATGATGGAGAGGAAACAGAAAGCTGTTGGATTAAATCCACTGGCAGATGTAGAACCTTTTGATCGGCAGCTTTCTTTGCTGATGAAAAAGAAGTCTAAGAACAGCTTAAACTTTTTTACTACTTTCCAGTTATTCAGTGTCCTGATGGGTCAAACCCCAAAACTTCCTAGCCCAGACAATAGGCTAAGCACCTGTAAATGAGCTAACCTGGTCAGCTCCTGCAGTCCAGATGGTCCAGGCAAATGTGTAACATGTGTAAGCACCCATGAATGTGCAAACCTGGACACTTCCTGGGGTCCAGATAAACATGTATCATGTGTCATTAACTTTGTGACACAGCTGTGAACTGTGTATGCCCCTGGCCATGTTTGGATATGCCCCATCCTATAGGTCCAGTTATCAGGGTTCTGTGTTACGAAAGGGTATTAATAGTCTTGGGACAGTATTTAAACCAGATGAGAATGTAGGCAACTGGCCTTGTTCTCACCTAGCAAGCAACAAGAGCCAAATGCTGCCAGAATTGCAGCTGAAGAACTTGTCCTAACAGGCTATGACTACACCCAGGCCTTGCACCTGGACCAAGGCAGAAAGGGGAAAGCTCCAGTAGAACTGAATCCCAGAAGAGCCACGGAAAGACTACAGCCTGGTGATGGAGCACACGAGAGAGACAGGGGCCCCTAGGCCTCTCAAGCCAAGGGCAGCTTGAATTAGAGTCACAGCGTCTGGGAAGATACCGAACAGAGGAGCAAGTCATGAGTCCGCAGCTAATCTGCCACAGAATCCTGTTTGTGGGAAACCACAGATCATAGAACCTTTGTTTCCAATTTGAATCACTGTATTGGAAATTCTTAGATGTGTGTTTAAATGATTTAACAGTCTTTATATGTGGACTGTAATACCCACAACCGAATAATAGAATCTGTAAATATACTTTGTAAATAAGTTACGAGGGGGTCTGAAGATACCACTGCTCAAGATATTACGCAGTAAAATATATACAAATATATATTTTATTACAATCAGTTACATGATTTGCCTCAGTGCAAGTATGCTGCAGAGAATGACAATAGTTATAGATGAAAGACGGCAAGACCATGCAAGAAGAATCATTTTAATCAGACAATTATTTTGGATTCATTGTTTACTTGCCTTGCATATACTAATCTCTGCATGAACAATATGTGATTTGAGTGATGGCAAGGGGCAAAGCTCACACCTGTCTTTATCCCTTGAGGAGAGTGAACTCAGTTGTGGTGCCAGCAGCTGGCAACTTCCCCAAACTCCTAAAAGTTATGTAAGTCTGTCACATTTATTTCCAGAGGAAAAATAAAGGAAGAATCCATTCCTAAGTTCACACTGTGTCAGAAGCATAGTAAATTGAACATATTTCCCCCAATCTTTATTATCCATACCTAATTAGACATCACACAAAAATATTGCCATGGTACCATATAGTGATAGCAATAATAAATAACAAAGACATAGGAAGAACATCATTTATGTATGGTCCAGAGGCTTTTACTCACTTGAAACATTGCAGAGTGATTCTGAACAACAAAATGTTTAAAATTTGCACATGTGCAAGTAGCAGAAGAGAGAGAAAGAACTCAGGGATCTTTTCAAAGAATTCTCTTCCTATTTTTTTCCCATTTTTTTGTAACCTCCTTTATCTCATTGTCCCCTGCTGCAGCGTGAAGAAACCTTCCATATCTGCCACACAGTATGTAACTCAAGAGTGTTCAGGATGCTTTCCAAAAACCTGGAAATTCAGTTAATTGTGAAGCTATAAAATCTAGGTAAGAAAATTATGCCTGAAGACAGCAACATAGTAACTCCAATATTTTTATGAGAAAAACAGATCTGCTCAAGAGCTGATATGCTAGAATGCAGGGAAAATGATATTGTGTTTTATTAGTCTTGTAACCTAAATATAACTCAGACAGCCAATCTGTGACAAGCCATGATGGCTGCTTGGAAGAAGATTACATTCACTGTTGCTATTTGAGAAGACTAACTGGTTGTTTGCTCTTAATGAAGATCTTCAGAAATCAGACTGGTCTCCATGGTTGTAAAAATAAGACAACACAAGAAAAAGGGAAAAAAATATCAAAGATCTGCTTCATAGATTTATCATCTAATACTATCTCCAAATAGGGTATAGATGTACAGAGGTGACACAGACATTGACACCATCCGGTTAGCAAGAGATAACAAAATTGGACATTCAAGTGTCTCAGTAGAGATTTCAGCACAGCAAAGCACTGTTTCCATTAGAAATGTAATACTCTGCACACCTGATATCTCATGGCACAGACTGTGAAATGACTGCAGGCCCTGCAAGGGTCAGTTTGGCTCAGAAGCCTTTACAGGGATATTAATTGCAGTCGTGGTCTCTATGTAAGTCACTGCTACAGGGTTTAAATGGTGAATAAAAATAAAGTAATGCCACAAGGATTTCTGTAACTAGCAGGCTGAAACTATTTCTGTTGCAATTCCCTTAATTTTTAACAACTCCAACACTTTCAAAATATAAACCACTCTGTTTTAACCATGGAAGAACAACACAATAAAATCCTTCCTATTAGTCTTGGATTCTACCATCCATACAGAAGAAACACCTGACACCAAAGCCAAGTGTTATTACACAGGAATATTCAGAAGACATTCAGTACTTGAACATGAATCTTTCCCTCTCTCACTTGCTCCCTCTCTGGGGAATAGTTATTTCTCAGAGGGTGAAATTATGATGTTTGACTTGGCAGCGCATGGAAGCATCACATGGTTTAAAATAAAGTCCCAGAGTGCCCAGAGTATTATTGTTAGCTGGTTATGTCACCACAACATTCTCATATGTCTAGAGCAGGTGTCCCCATTGCTAAATTGTAAATAACATAAGTTTCGGTGACAATTTAGATTTAAAATCAAAGTAGCAGCAAGAAATCAACTACTGTACCCCTGAATAACAGCACTTAAGCAAAGAAAGAAAATATGCAATCTGAGATCATATTTAGCCATGAAAAAAAAAGTAGGTGAAAGAGGTTTTAGAAAACAGAACATCTAGCAGTAAGCACATAGTAAGGGAATGAGCATTTCAAGACACCATGCAAAAATTTTAGGGATTGAAGAAAATGGTAATTGAAAACCATTTCACACATAGTTACATTAAATGTGTATTTGAAGAAAATCAAAACCAACTCAGAATCTATTCTCAGATATTAAACCAAAGCTAATTAAGCTTTTCTGCAACTTGGGAAACTTCTGTTTGTATTTCCATTCCTCTGGGCATTTCTTGGTTCAAAACACTGAAGATTTAATATGCAAAGAGGAACAACTCTTTTAAGGTTTTACTGGATAATTTGAGTTGTCTATTCATGCAACCAAGTTGATCTGGAAATCAAAGGTCTCAGGTAGTCTCCAGTTCCATATAATATTCCACTAACTTAAGCGTGATTAACAGTTATGAGAACTGATTAGTAATTTTTCCAATCCAAAGATTATGAAGTTGGTTTCTTGGGTTCAGGTTGGAATTTCTCACAAGTCATGGGAGAATGACATCTTGGGGTGCTAGTGGGGCACTCACTGGTGATGTGGGAGGCTGCTTACTTAAACAAACAGAGGACAGCAATGTAATGAACACAGGTTTCCTAGATCTCATATCTTTAGTAAGAGTGCAATCCTCAGTGCCTCAGAGCCGTTTTTCTTCAGTTTCACCTTGAGAAATTTCTAAAGTTCTTAATTTCATGGAAATGGAAAAGGAAAAAAAAAATATCAAAGTTATCACTATTCTTTTATAGAATTCCACAAAAACTTCTTGCCCAAACTCTAAAGAGTGAAATTTTGGTCGTGTTCATCTGCTGCTCAATGCATCACATTTCCAATGAATTCTGGAAACATGAAATTTTATATATTTCTAAATAAAGAAATAGATAAGTACATAGATACACACATAGATAAATAAATAAATTTTCATTAGCTTGGAAGTAGGTGTCGCTTCCATAAACCTTTAAATAGAACCAAGTAAAACAGACTACTCTCTTCCTCAGAGAGAGACAGGATGCACTCTGCATGTCCATATGCAGCTTTAGATAACAGAGTGCAAAAGGAACAGTTATTCTCTCTGAAACACAGCTGCTACACCAGGAACAGATAGCATTCAGTAATATTCACCAAATTCTAAACAAGCCAAGTGTCAGAAACAAAACTGAGATAGTATAATGCTGACTGCTCAGGTTTCTGCCGAATCCCTAGGGGATGGTTCTCCATCGTGTCTAATGGGATGCTGCATGCTGTGTACCTATTTGCAAAGTAATTTTGTGTGGAGCATCCCTGACCATCAGTCTTCTCTATGGACAAGAGAGAGGGGAAGCCAACTTTGCATACCAGAAAAGTAGCAGTTGGAATGAGAAAGGAATGGTGCACATGAGAAAAGTGAGAGCAAGCACTGAAGTAAGAACAAAGGATTATTTGAATCCCCTCAGCATAAAATTGCAAGTAATACAAGGCGACTGAATTCCAGATTCTTGAAAATCAGATGCAGAGTCTAAAACACAAGCCCAGATGGCTGACTGATATAAATAAATGCAACTTCACTGGCTTGAAGGGAACAGTATCAATGCATACCAGCTGAGGTTTTGGCAAGACCTCCTCCCAAGTTTTAATTGACACTCACATGTTTTCAGGTTAGTGGGCACATTGGGGTTCATTCCCAATGTACTTTGATGAAAAATAGATATAATTACCATTTGTGAGGCAATGAGGAGATCATTGTTCACAGCAAGAAATTTTCACTTCATTTTCCATGCCAAAAAACTTGACCAAACCGACATTTTGGCAGATTCTAAGGGTTTCCACTGAACCTTGCCTGCCAGCTTCTTTCTTTTACTTACTGTAAGAAGTGTTATACATGGTAATGTAGAGGGAAATTCTGATAATTATCTGCATCAAAGAAATAGAATCGATTTGAATTAATTTAAGAATGAGAGTATGATTTGCATCAACATTCCATCAAATAGACATCTTTTCAGTGCAATAGTACCAGAGAGATTTATCTTTTATGACTCAGCTGTAGGACTAACCTTAGCTTGGGATAACAATTTCTAGCAGAAATAAAGGATTTCAGGCTCACACATTTATTTCATCCTTGGACTGTGCTCTGAGAATGAAAATTAGGCTACTGTTAGAGTGAATGACATCTGTGCAACAGGTACAAATGCACATGTAACTGAAAATACATAATTCACTTCTGTTGAGTCAGCAATAATTCATTATGACCAACAAGTAGCACTTGAATCCTCAACTAAGACACAGAAAGCATCATGTCCTATAGCTCTGTCATCTAGGACTTACAGTCTGTATTCTGTCTCAGAGAAGACTAACAACTTTGTTAAGGATGCAATGAATGGCTCACTATTATGAGAGTCAACCCCCTCTGTTAGTTCCCACCAGAACATGGGATCATTCTCCAGAAAGTAAATCACTCTGCACAATGTATTTCTCTGGATACCATGGGGCTTAGTTCTTTGCCTTCAGAACTGAAGACAGAGTGAAATTTATTTCCTGAAGTTGTGAGGAACATATAAGGAATATACCAATTGGGTGCAAGTGTTCTCCACAAACTGACAATAAATCCAGGTAAATTAATTATGACATTACTATTAACTCAAAGGGTAGGTCACAAAGGCAAGCATTTTAAAGACCTGCTTTTCAGGTCCTGATGTTTCAGGCTGATGGTCCTCCCTACCAATTTATTCCTTATAAATGAGTCGAAGCATTACTTTGATATCCTATGCTTTTTTCTGAGTCAACAGACTTTTCCAGTTTAAAAAAAAAAAAAAAAAAAAAAAAGTGTTAGGCAGCCATAAGAAGAGCTAAGTACAATCTACTAAGCTGTATAGCAAAACTCTATTCCTGAAATCCTAACTGTATCCTGCAAGTACCAGAGCCTCCAGATCTCCACAGGCTTGTGCACACACAAACTGTAGTAAGAAAATTTTGCACAAATCCACTGTTATTTCAGCAAAACTCTTTGGCCAAGTATTGAACTAATCTGCAATTCCTGGAGGCCTACCTAGCCTCCAAAACCCCCCAATTATTTAGAACTCAGATCGTAACCTTCCATGGTGGCCTCTTTCAGCCAGGGAAAACAACATGCAGCTGCAAGTTTAATGCCAGTCACAGCGACTGAATTGCAGACCTATTGCCCCAAGCTATTTAGGAGAAAGTTAAGTGGGCAGGCTATCATTTATCTATTGCCTCTACCAGCATTCTCCTCCCCTGTGTGGTACTGCCTATCTCAGTTTCAGCAAAGGTGGCCACTCATGCACAGAAGAATGAGGTAAAGGATATCAGTTGACAGAAAGGTCTGAAACTACAGACAAACGTGCTTTTCTAAAAGGCCTTCACTTTTCTGCTGTTAATAGTACAAATAAAAAATACCAAATTTGCACATGGCATCTGATATGCGAAAAGAACTGTACTTTCTATTTCCTCCCTAGGGACCATACCTCTTTTTCCTAAGGACTTCAGAAATGCACACACTTTCTCCTAAGCTCCTGGAGGCAGCCTGCAGCCTAGTGAAGCTGTATCAAATATATTCTAAAATAACATTAACAAACTTTTAAAGTGAGCTCTTGAAATTCAAGAGCCAAAAGAAAAAAAAAAAGAGGAAAAAAACTGCATAGCTTGCCAGGCATTTGATTCTAAGATGTCAGAGTTTCACTACATGATAGCACTTTCTTACTAATGCTTTACTATTGGGGAGAAAAAAATCCCACATACTTAATTCTATTTTCACATGGGATTTATTAAAAATTAGCACTAAAGTACAAACAAAGGAGATAGGACCTATAGTTTCACCAAAACTATGCAAAAAGTTAACCTTTTTGATTGAACCACAGTAGACATCACAAGGAATTTATTTGGTCTCTCCCTGTATACTCTTCCAGAGTAAGCTCCTTGACTTTGTTATTTCATAAAGAAACACAAATGAAAACCTTATACAACCAAGAAAGTATTCAAATATCATAAATACAGCTTCCTGAGAAGGTGAAATTGTTCTCAAAAGTGGATCTCTCAACAGTGGGGTTGTGGGTTTTTTTTGTTTGGTGGGTTTGGTTGGTTGGTTGGTTGGTTTTGTGGTGTGTTTCTTTTTAATATATAATGTTCTCCATTTTGTCTTTATTTAATACACCCAGATAAATAAAAAGAGCAGATGTTAGCATACTTCAGCCAAAACCAAAGTAAGCCTTTATGGTCAGAGCTAGCAACCCAGCAAAGATATTACTACAGTGCAAGCAATTCCAAAATCAATAAATGAACACAAGAACGCACAACACTACAAAAGGTGTATGGGACGATCTGTTTGACAGTGTGCATAGCTGGCTCTCATGTACATTTGCAAAGTATGCTATCAAATACTTTTCATTTCTATGTTAAGAATGAACACAGCAATTTCTCCCTCTCTAGGCAGTCTGCAGGCCCAGCGTCACTCTGAATTATATCAATCCATACTTACAGGATGTCTAGTAATAAGTGGCATTGGCATTTGTCCTTTCATAACAAAATGATGATAGATCTCTAAAGGAATGAGGTTTGCCCTATGACACTGAATTTGTAATAGTCTTCTGTGGTGGTTTTAGGCTATACCTTTAAAATTTAGTTACAGATTTTGGGCAGAAAAGTAGAAAAATATAAATAAATCACTATTGGGTGTTGTGGTGGGTTGAGTTTCCCATCACATTAACTTAGCATGACTAACTCAGTTGGAAGCAAATGAAAGCTGCATTTACAAGCAAAAACTACACTCTACAATGGATGCAATGAATATGGACAAAATATACAGTATTTACAGTATTATACAGATATTTACAATTAGCAAATAACATGGAAATCCCCCTGGCACCCCTCTGGTTCTCCCAGAGAGCAGGGAAGATGCTCCACTTCCCCCCCAAGCCCAAAACCTCCTCCCGCCCTGTACCAGAAGAAAAGAGGAGTTGAGAGGAAGGAATGTTAGTTCTTATCTTCAAGGTAAGCCAGAAGCTTTATTTATCTCCCCAGCAAAAGCAGAACAGCCAACACCACAGGATAAAAGAAAAGGAATGAGATGGAAGCGAAATGTGAAAGACTTTTATGTTACAGCTGTGTCTATCCCAGACATTCTGTCCAATGAATTTGTTTAGAATAATCTTTTGTTCTCCTTTTTACACCCAATAGTCATCTATTTGTGTTTTTCTACTTTTCTGCTCGAAATCTGCAGCTAAATTTTAAAGGCATAGCCTACAACTGCCACAAGTGTAAAAAGGAAAACAAAAGATTGTCCTAAACAAATTCATTGGATAAATATATATAATAAGATGAGTTGTACCAAAACAATTCTTTCACTTCTTTCCTGATCTCTGCTATTTTGCTTCGCTCAGGAGAGGTTAACCTGCTTGTCGTCTGGCCTTGGCTGAGCTGTTTAGTTAGTTAAGTTAGTTTTTAGTTAGTTAAGTTTAGTTAGTTTAGTTAGTCAAGTCTAACCCACTGCTTCCCCTCTGCTCCTTTTTTTCTCTTTGGACAGGGGGGTGCGAGGGGAGGAGTGGAATGGCCTCCCTGGTCTCTGACCAGGGGGCTTTTCATGTTGTCTTCTAAGTGTAAATATCTGTATAATATTGTACAATATTCCATTGTATAGTGCAGATTTTGCTTGTAAATACAGCTTTATTTGCTTCTGGCAAAGTTAATGCTGGGGGAAACTTCAACCCACCACATCTTCATAGTGCAGCTCTGCTTCTTTGAAAGTGACCGCACAAATCTCACCTGGTCTATTCTAGATCAATATGCCCAGTGTACAAAAACTCTTCCAGTCACACAGTAACTATACCACAATGTCCAGAGATCTGCAACTTAGAAAGGTACTGTGTTCATATGCCCTGCTCTCACATATCTTCTGGCTATAAAAGATTCTCCAATATCAAATCAGGACAGCAAAACACAGCTATTTCAGCAGCTGTTCTTTATTACCACACATACTGCTACAGACTGCTGAGAATGTCAGGAAATTTCTGTCACTGTAGGCAGGGTAAAGCAATTCTGTGCAATATGTGTAAATGATGCTGTGATATGCATTATGTCCCCCATTTTGACAGATAGATTGTGCCTAACAGCTACTAAATGGAGTTTAGTTACATATAATGTACTTGGTATATAATAATACATAGACTGCCACAGCATAGTAGGAGACACTTGGGCAGTCTTAATACCCAAAGTGAGTATGCTTATTCAAACTGCCCCTCAAAACTTTCAGGAGGTTCATTTCTGATTTATAAGGACTGGATTTTGAGGGGGAAAATGCTTCTAGAAACTCTACAGTCATAATAGCATCTTCATATTTATTATATGTCTAATGCAAAGTCAATATTTTCACATGAACAGAAAATGTGGAGAGAAATAAAGCTGCAACATGTCATTAAAAAACCAGCAAAAGAAAGGAAGTGTGCTCTGGATGATCAGGTAGTGAGGTGGATTATGAGCTGGTTAAAGGAAAGAAGTCAGAGAGTTGTGGTCAATGGAACAGAGTCTGGTTGGAGGCCTGTATCTAATGGAGTCCCTCAGGGGTCAGTGCTGGGACCAGCTCTATTTAATATATTCATCAATAACCTGGATGAGGGCACTGAGTGCACTGTCAGCAAGTTTGATGATAACTCAAAACTGTGTGGAGTAGCTGACACACTGAAGGGTTGTGTTGCCATTCAGCAAGACTCAGTATTGAGAGTTGGGCAGGAAGAAATTTAATGAAGTTCAACAATAGCAAGCATAGAGTCTTGCACTTCAGAAAGAACAACCCCAGGTATCAGTATAGGTTGGGGACTGACCTGCTGGAGAGCAGTGAAGGGGAAAAGGACCTGGGGGTCCTAGTGGATGGAAGGTTAAGAGTGAGGAGAGACTGAGGGACATGGGGTTCTTAAGCTCAGAGAAGAGGAGACTAAGGAGTGACCTCATTCATGTTTATAAATATGTAAAGGGTGAGTGCCAGGAGATGGAGTTAGGCTCTTCTCAGTGATGCCCAATGATAGAACAAGGGGCAATGGGTGGAAGCTGAGGCATAGGAAGTTCCATGGAAACAGGAGGGAAAAAAATGTCACTGTGAGGGTGACAGAACAGTCAAACAAGCTGCCCAGGAGGGGGTTGTGGAATCTCCCTCTCTGGAGATATTCAAAACCCTCCTGGATGCTTTCCTCTGTGATCTGGTATAGGTGATCTTGCTCTGGCAGGGGGTTGGACTGAATGATCTTTTGAGGTCCCTTCCAACCCCTAACATTCTGTGATTCTGTGAAAATCCTTTTGATGTTGGGGGTTGTTACCTCTTTCTTTGGTTTGAATTTTGTTTGTTTGTTTGGGTTTGGGATTTTTTGTATGATTTGTTTCTTTTTGTTTTTCAGGCTAAACCTGACTGATTTCACATGAAAAAAGTCAACAGATCATAGTAATCTGGTTATTTAGGACAGGGCAAAGCACACTTCATTTCAGCAATATTATTTTTGTAACTGGATAGTAAAAAAATAAGCTTTCACTAAAAGGAAAAGAAAATTTTAAAAGCCTCTCCTTTTTTTCTAAATGATAGCATTTAAAGGTCTATAGAATATCAGTGAAGTCTGGCTGTTTGTTACAAACTGCTTCTAGGCACTGTAATCCAGGAAATGTTTTTTCTCTACTAACCCTGCAGTGAAAGGTTAAAAACAACTTTTATTATTGGAAGAAAGTAACTTTTATCAGAAGCAGCTCAACTAGCCCCTGAAAGTTCTTTATTTACAGGATAATTGAAGGCCAGTCAGTTACACATGTCTAGACCAGCTTTATGCAGGAAGAGATCTAGGATTATCAATGATCTAAACTGTACAAAGATGCATATTATTTCAATATGCATCCAAGCCCTACCCAAGTATGCCAAGTGAGTGCTATTTCATTTGGGGGCAGGGGGGAAAGTTGTGAAGCCAAGCAGGAGGCCACTGTTAGATGGTATTTTCTGAATCAATAAAGCAAAAATTGCTGTAGGAAGGAGATGCATGATCCAGGCATGGATATGAAGTCATAAACCCTTTCATCTATAAGGCACCAGTTTAAATTTGTTTCGATTGAACTGTGAAATAGCTAGTGCTAACTGGTTTCTTTTTGGTGGCCCACATGAAATGAGTGCATAGTCTCAGCCAGCAGAGTGCTGCCCATGTCAGTAGATAAAGTCAGCAAAATCCACATACTGGATGAAAATGCAGACTGAATTGAGATGATCAGTTCAAAAGGATACCTGTGTATTGATGGAAGAATTAAAATTAAATTTGTACTTTCATGTATTTTGATCTGTAGATTATTAAATTAATTGTCTGGAATTATCACACATAATATCACAAACACATACTTGATTAAAAAAATATACTAATTAAATAGTAATTTTCAACTGACACATCAGTTGATAAAGAAGTATTAGCAGATTGACTTATATAGAGAGAAACCAAGGCTAATGCCACAGACAAAAAAAAGCACAAACAGGGTTAACGCTGTCCATTAGGAAATTCATAAAATAGTACACAGAGAGAGAAGCAAGGCCTCTAGTTGCAGAAATATTTATAAAAATGCCATGGGCTCTGTTTCCATACTACTGTCTCTTAGAAAGATTTAGAAAACATCATAGATGTTATCTGACAAAGTATGTGGGAGCTGGATACACCACATGGCAACAAATTTCTTGAAAAGTCAGAGGCAGAGGGTTACCACAGGGTATCTACAGTTTCAAAATATGGATAACGCAGAAAATACTGGCAAAAGCTGTGATTCTGGAAATGGCAGGAGAGACAGCCGGTCAAAATTTTTAACAACAGTTCATAGTTGAATTCTGATCTTGACCTTTTACTGGTATCAAGAGATTTGCCTTTTATTCATGTTGCCTCTGTATTTATCCCTCTTCTCTTCCTCTTCTCTCCTCTCCCTCTCCTTCTCCCTCTCCTCTCCTCTCCTCTCCTCTCCTCTCCTCTCCTCTCCTCTCCTCTCCTCTCCTCTCCTCTCCTCTCCTCTCCTCTCCTCTCCTCTCCTCTCCTCTCCTCTCCTCTCCTCTCCTCTCCTCTCTCCTCTCCTCTCCTCTCCTCTCCTCTCCTCTCCTCTCCTCTCCTCTCCTCTCCTCTCCTCTCCTCTCCCCTCCCCCCCTCCCTTCCCTTCCTTTCCTTTCCTTTCCCTTCCTTTCCTTTCCCTTCCTTTCCCTTCCTTTCCCTTCCTTTCCCTTCCTTTCCCTTCCTTTCCCTTCCCTTCCCTTCCCTTCCCTTCCCTTCCCTTCCCTTCCCTTCCCTTCCCTTCCCTTCCCTTCCCTTCCCTTCCCTTCCCTTCCCTTCCCTTCCCTTCCCTTCCCTTCCCTTCCCTTCCCTTCCCCTTCCTCAGACTCTTCATTTGCTGATATGTGTTTGCAAATGATATTTTTATTGTAGTGGCTGTACTTTTATTTGTCTGGTCTGACAAAATTCTAAGAGACTTATGGCACAAAATAAGTAGATGTAATTGCCTATTAACTGTAATACACAACCCTTCTTCACCAAAAGGCCTGACTTCATCAGTCCATCAGTATGACCAATTCTATATTTTAGCTTCCACAAAAAGATCTGAAATCAATTCTGTGTAAGATGGTAAACGAGACTTAAATGTTGATGTAATAAGTGAATTAACTACTGGTCTTGTGCAAAATTGTCCTGCTGGTACTAACTAACACATTTTCAAGATTTTGAATCTTTTTATTGTCAGCTATCTCTCAATCCAAATACAGCATCTAGCCAGCAATTTGGTTATTCAGAAGAAATGCAGTCCTTCTGACTTGCCAGGTTGAACACAGATTTGTACCTATGACTAATTCAGCAGCACACAGTCTACTATCAAAGAAGATGGAACCAGTCCCAAGCTCCAAAATGAAAAGGCAAGAGACTGGAGACACCTCTAAAGTCTAGGCATGGCCCTCTGAATTAGAAACATTTCTGAAGAGATTTTAAAATATATGGTAAGATCCAGGAAGGAAAGCCGTGAGTTTCATGGAAGTTCTATGAGATGGAGACTGAAATCTCCTTGACAGCAATTTACAGCATCTATCAAGAATAAAATAATTATACAAAAAAGAACTTGTCAGAGTTGTCTTTCAAGTGTACATCCACAATTCTGCTCTAAGAGTACAGAAATTGTAACCTTTAAGCTGTTCTTGCAGATGTAGATGTACCTAATGTGCTGGAATCTGGCATGTCTGCCACATACTGACCTCTGTAGCATACAAGCTCACTTTCTTGCGTTTTCCAAACTACTAATACACCAAAGACAATTAGACTAAAGCACATTAAAAACAAAAAACAGGCCCATCAATAAAACAGCTACACACACCACTGATATGCAGACCTTCTAACAGCCCCTCTTCTAAATCCAGACCTATTTGATTTATCATTCTGCATCCTGCTGTGCTGTAACTCATGTGCATGTATAAAATACACACATACGTAAAAATGTATAGAAAGCTTTTTTTAAAGAAAGAGCAATCTCCCTAAAGGCAGCATCCTGTAGACTCTAAATCAATTTATTTTAATCTAATCTAATCTAATCTAATCTAATCTAATCTAATCTAATCTAATCTAATCTAATCTAATCTAATCTTAATATGTAATGGTTTTCTTGGCTTCAGACATGAAGGAAACATCTTTGCAGGTGGGAAAGAATGAAATCATGTACCTTTGGTTCTGATGCCTCCTATGCATGATGTAATTTTGACTTTCCAGTATAGAAATGCCTGCAAAACCTGTGAAATGTGACCGAGTCTAGAACTGGCCTCTGACGCAAACTTACATCTGCACATCTGAGAACTCTCCAAAATATAAACATTAAGATATCTTTAAAGACCACTGAAGCAAAGTCACAAAGTAAGCTTTTCTGCCTAAAGACAAAGCTGAAGTGTAATTTTTCCAAATAACAATTCCTGCAAATTTTCTATATTCTAAGGCTTTTCCTTTTATCCTCAGAACACAAGTTTCAAGTCATCCAGAGTGGTTTTCTACTATGAATTACTTAGGTCACAACTCCCTAGGTATCTCCCTATACTGTCAGATTTCCATGCCCTGTTGCCAAACTCAGTGCCTTACTAATTGCCTGAGGGTATAATGCCTTGCTTATAGAAACAAATTATTTTCTTGATGGGATAGCAGGATTTGCATCTGCAGAGACTCAGTTTGTGAAGCCTGGCAAGCAGTCAAGTGGGCAGCAGGGGAGCCTAGCTGCCTATGAACCTATGTGACAGGACTCTGGAAAGTTAGGAAGCCTGTCAGGTTGAGCATCAGCTAGTAGGCAGCTAGCTGGCAAGGTGGCTGTCTGAAAACCAAAAAATCATGAGAGGTTAGTCCACGCATCTCCCAGCCTGATGAATAACTGATAGAAAATTTTAGTTCAGGCATCATTACTGAATAACAAATTAAGTATTAAAAAAAAAAAAAAAAAAAAGAAATAATAACAATGATAAAAAGAAGCTACCACAATTTTCACACTTTAGAAAATAACTGAAAGCAGAGCAAGAAGAAATCCCCAGCAGTACTCTGGTTGTGTGCAATATGATGTCTGCACCACACTGGTCAACATTGCTCTGAGACTTGTTCTTTGAAAGTCCACGGCAGTAATTCACGTTTGTAGGCTCACCTCATAAAACCACAGACCTGAGTTACTTAACAATGTTAACCACTTTTTCTTTTGATCACTGAAAGAATAAGAAATCACTTTCATTTTAATTTATTAACTGAAACAAGGTCAGCAGTCAGAGTAGTCCTGTCTGGGAGTCACTGAGGAACCTCAGGTACTAACAAAGTCTTCTTATGGACAGATGAACTAGAACAGAGTCCAAACTCTGCTTGTTGCTTGAAGTGGTACTTGTCAGAGCCTTAGGCAGCTTTCTATCAGAGGGTCAACTCCGGCTAAACAGGAGCATGTATATGACTACATGAGAAAAAGGTTTCATCTCATCTGTTACTTCAGTAGGTTTGCACCTGGCCCAGCTTGCTTTTTTGCCAAGCTGATCTGACTTCTTAGCTGCTAGTAGGAGAGAAACTGCTTATGTTTTCACTGAGGTTTTTGGTTGGCTGCTTCTCTCAATTTAAACTGGTATAACATATTCTAACTTGAAGAAGCAGCTACTCGACTTAGAACACACTCTCATGTTTCTTACATGAACATTGTTAGGTGAAATCTCTCTCAGAATTAAACTGTGAAGAAAGAAAAGATGCACGACAAAAATAAACCAGGCAAAAATTAAATACATATATTATGGTTCAGTTTTAATGTTTGAAAGTGCTTTTAATAAACATAGGAATTAGTAGTCTTCCAAAACCTCTTACTAGAAAAACAAAGCAAACTCACACCGTGCTCTAAGCGTTTCACTCAGCCACCACAAAATCATTTAGATTTAACCTGTAATGGTAATGACTGCCAAATTATTAAAACAAGCAAAAAGTTAGGAAAAACACATCAATAAATAGAATTTAAAATAACTGAATAGAGCAGCTTTCCCAACCTCCTTCCCTCACCCAAGTTAGGTCATCAAAATAACATGCCATGACAATGTGCTGCATTCACACCAAGAAATCAAATTTATCATCAACCATTTTGATCACAGTCATATCACAAAGTACTCCCCCAGACCTCCAAAAATACAATCTCATGACTCCCAAGATAATTTCCCTTTTCTTCTAGTACGTTACATAAGGAAACAAAATTGGTAGAGAACCAACCTTCAATTCATCAGAATTTAAAAATCACTCTAAGATGGACATAGATTTTGGTCACATTGATGGATATATTCGCTTCACTCAAAAGATAACAAAAGATAAAGGAAAATACGACAGCATCACCTCCTTTCGGGTGTTCTGCTAGAGAACAGCTGTACAACCTACTCTACAGAACACATCAGCTTGAAACACAAACTGTTTTCTTCTATATGTTGTACTTGAACCATGGTGTTATTAGAATCCAAAGGCATAACGATAATGGAAAGTAACTGTTACTCATCATCTATTGGTTATGATTCAGAATGAATGAAAAGAGAAGACTAAGAGGGGATCTTATTAATGTTTGTAAGTATCTGAAGGATGGGTGTCAAGAAGAGGCCAGTCTCTTTCAGTGGTGTACTGTGATAGGACAAAGGGCAACAGATATAAACTGGAACACAGGAAGTTCTACCACAACATCAGGAAAAACTTTTTACACTGAGGGTGATGGAGCGCTGGAACAGGCTGCCCAGAGAGGCTCTGAAAAACTCCTTCTCTATAGACCTTCTAAACCTTAGACATGTTCCTCTGTGGCCTGCCCTAGGTGGTTCTGCTTTGGCAGTGGGTTTTAACTAGATTATCTCCAGAGGTCCCTTTCAACTGCTACCATTCCATGTTTCTATGAAGAGAAGCAAGGTAATTTTAAGGAATGTGTTGGGTTTAAGTATAAATAAAACAGGTGAAGCAACAGTGAAAAGAAAAGCATCTGGGATGATTCTAGGATTTATAAACCTTCCAGAACACTGTAATTTTCACCCTTTGCCATCTCTGTTGACTTCCTTGCTCTAATACACATTCTGATTAGAAAGACAGAATGGGAAAATGCAGGATATTTTCACTTCCCAATCCCAGTTCACGGGTAGTGTTCAATATGAAACTTAAGTGGTTCACTGTGTCTTCTATGAAATATGTAAGGTCTTTGAAATAACCAAAAGAGGAAAAAACCCATACTGTTAAGATTTACTATTAAGAAATCAATAAGAACTCAGATACTTGAAAGCAAATATTTTATATGCAAGATCTTTTGAAATCTCTAAAAACTTTTCCCTCTGGAAAAAGGAGGCAAGACACCTTCACAAAAGCCAGTTTCCACTTCTGTTCCTGATACAGCTCAGTTAAGAGATTATGGGCAAGAAGGTCACCTTTCCATATCTCAATCTCCTTTTACATGGAACAGAAAGATGATTGTAACCCACTTTGACAAGGTCATACCTTTTCATTATTATTTTAAATACTCTACCTGCCAAGCAACCAGCTCCTGATCCTCTCTGGTCTTTTTCACTGCCTCAGGTGACACACAAAATTCAGTCTATTTTTCTGTGTGATTTTTAAATCTCAAAATTTAAAGTTTTGCAGAGCAAAACACATCCAAGTGATGAACAGTGCATTCACCCATAATGTGACAACAACAAGAACAAAGCCAAAACAAACAAGACCAACAAAACACCACCAAACTTCACTAGTATTTAACGTCATAATATTGAGTTTGGACTCCTTAACATGCTTTCTTCTTTCTGTTCCCCTTCCGACAACTATCCACTCATTTGAAATTTATCGTTGGCAAACCCACCTACATTTCAGTTAAGGAAAGGAAACAAGAAATAATCCTAATTTTACTAAAATTACCTGACTGATACCTACTTTTTAAATACATTTTCCCCATCGATCTTTTAACAAGTGAAGAATGTGTTGGAAAAGCTGTAGTGACCTGACCTCAAGAATTTAAATTTAAAGCCATTGCTTGTAAATTTATCATGCTAACCTGTCTTAATTCTTAGGCACTGCTATCATATATTGAGCATAGTAAAAGTTACCATAATTTCAAAACAGTAAGAGGTCTTAAAATACTACAAATTTGCAAGGCTTTTTATTCTCTTTTCCCCTCAAGCTAGTAACTTTTAAATGTGAAGAATGTAAAAGGACCTTCAAGATCTTGTCTCATTATTCCCTAAATCTAGAGAGATTCTAAGAATTACTAAATATTTTAGTTCCCCAGTGACCTCCAAACTGCCTATAGGACAGTTGTTTCAGATCATAAGCTATACAAACAATATCTCTTTCAACAGTATTGCTTAGTCTTTCACTACAAAGCAAATCTTTGTATAGCAAAGTGCAGTTCATCTACTGATGACCTTTTCTGAGGGTCCTAGATACTTGAAATGGTAGGTACCCAATGTTTCAGGTTCCTTAGAAGCCTCTACAGTCATTTGTCAAGAAACAAGAAGTAAAAATATCTCAGTCTGCTTTGCTTTACAAATAGTTGGTGTAATATAACAGGGTGTTTGCATGCACTCTCACAGAAGGCTGGAACTGCCCTACTAAGCCTCCCTGGTACAGAAGGTTGGATAATTTCAAGCATAACTGTATTAGACAAGGAGCCCCTGAACAGATGAATCCACTGAGACAATGAAACAATAAGCAACTACCATTCTTTTAATTCCTCTAAATTACATTTTCTCTTGTAACATATCTATGACAAAAATGCGAAGTTTTCAGCATTTAAACTTTCCCAGATATGTTGGTGTTTTTAAGAACGTGTCAGAATCAACACCCATTTGGAGATCAGCCAACATCATCTTCGAGAAAGCAAGAAGTAGTTTATTTTTCTAGTAATTAATTTCATAGTAAACTAGCTGTATTCACTAGTCCATGAATGTCACATATATTTACCCTCCAGTTTCATGCTGCAGTACATCAGCCTGACACTGTCTCTCAAGAGGAGTGTTCTCTACACAGTTCAGATGGATTTTCACATGAAAGATAAGGGCAATATACTTTTATTTTGGGACACTTGTGTTCAAACCCTTAATTAGGTCACAAGTTAAAATTAGTTCGGTGATCTCATCCTTTTTCACATTTGTGCACTTGAGTTGAATCTGCTGACAATATTCAATACCATGCTGCCTTTATGCAAGCTTCAAAAATGAAAGTGCTGGGTGGAGCCTCTGTTTCAGGGACCTTGGATTTCAGATCGTATCATGAGAGACTCTGTTCTGGGTTTGCAGTGTTGGGCTTTTCTGTTGGGCTGGCTGATGTGTGCTTGGGTGGGGGAGTGGTTGAGTGGGGGAAATGGTTTTATTGTGCATTGTACTATCTCAGGAAAACTTTATTTCAAGCCAGAGTTTGGGGGAGTGTGTGGGGGGTGGGTGTTACTTTCCCTCCTTTCTGTGCAGAGAGAGAGTGGAGCTTTCAAGAGCAGGCTGTGTTAACCCAGGACAGCACCTCACAAAACGGCTACTCAATCAGATGCTGTTTGATGTGACTGCTCAAAGACATTCTGCCCAAGGCTAGAAAGGAGAATACCATCAGTCAGGGATTCAGGTGTGTTTACATGAATATAGAGGGGGAAAAAGGGACTGTGAAAGTGGAGAATTAAAATAGGGAAGAACTCAAAGTTCTCATTGTTTTCTGGCAACGTTACAAGCCAACCTCTTTGTTATTGAGATCCTTTTTTTCAAAAGGGCCAAGAGGCTTCTTGATGTTGAGCTGCATTTCTGATATTTAACAGACAGTGAGGGGTCTTCTTTTGAGCCTTGGTTATCTACAAACCATATCATAACCTCTCCAGCTTGTAAGTGTCTAGTCCCAGAATTAAGTGTATAGGCAAAAATCATACTTTAAACATTCTTGTGATCATGATTAAAGAACCATCTTTTTTTCAAACCTATATACAGAGTTCTTTGACATTCAGAACTTCCTGACAAAGAATTGCCACCTGTCTGGGGGGGGGGGGGAAACAAACAACAAAACACAAAAAAAACCCCAAACCCCTTAATGTGTTGGTAGTAGGCTTACAGTTGTGCAACAGAAACTCAGACTATTTAACTCAGGCTCTCTTTAGTTTCCATCTTTGAAGATATTTAGTCATTTAGCAGGATGGACAGTCTAAAATCTGGTTATTTCTGCTCAGAGCTGTCAATCCACACTAACAATGAAAGACTTCCCATACTTTGTAGAACATAGAAGCAAATCAGTACCATCTGCACAGAACACAGCAGTACCATCTGCATTATAAAGGTCTCAGTGAAGTACATTATTGCATTATACCAAAGCAATAGCAGGAAATTGTCAGAAACTCTGCTGCACACCTAAGTGCATGCTAATTTTAAGCTTATCCTACTTTTTGCTGTACTAAAACTATCTTGGCTGTCCATATGAATATATTTATATATTTTAAAAGTCATTAAATTATGAGTGAAGTGTGTTTTACACTCAAATCTACATAAGATACTTATCTTAACAGTATCTCCAAAGTAAAGAATTTGACTGCAATATAAACTGTAATGTGTTTATTCACAGCCATATTCCTGAGAGACAAGGCAGTGTGTTATCCCCACTTTACAGATGGAAATTGAAGTGCAAGGCAGAATAACTAGCCCAAACCTGCATAATTGCAGTTCTGAGAGAAAGCAGAAATTTGAACCAGCCAAATTCTAGACTGGTCTCTCTCTTTAGTGTTTCTGAGCTAAGCTCCTATTAGACAATATAAATTTTCTCAAATATTAAATAATAAACAGGTGAGAATACATTAACAACTGAATTATTTAAAATAGTAAATCAATAGCATGTGAAAAATAAGTAATCTAATAACTACCATGAAGAAAAAGACAATTTCCAAAGAAACAATCTTTACAAATACCTATGCTTTTCTCTGTTTGGGATATGATTTTGGGGAAGTTATAGCAAGAAAATGGAACAGATATGACTTTTCTCCCAAACTTTCTTCCTTATACAACTGGATTTTATTTAGTTTGTAGTCCTACTTGACTTGTAGATTTTTATGCATCACTTCCTGTACAGAACTCAGTAAAGGAAAGGATGTTTGACGTATTAACTGATGCTCAACTTTGCTAATGCGTCCATATCTAGCCAGCTGATGATTGGATGCTTAGATATTAATTGTAGGTTTGTGCATGCCACCAAAAAAACATTGATTTTTTTTTTATTTTTACTTTTTAAATATGTAATCTGCAATTAATTACATGAACCACTGCATATGCTACTTACAGTAATTAAACTTCAATAGGCACTGTTTTGCAGTGCATGGAGAGTTAACATCTAACACATTTTCTTAAGTGAGGCACTTCATTACAGAATATTGCTAAGATCATTGAAGTGTTTCACGTTCAGTAGCAGATGTAGCTCACAGCAGAAGGAACATCCTGAGTTAACAGTGTGAGTTAACAGTGATAGTACTCAAGTTGTATTTGGTTGACTACCATCGTTGCATAGACCTTGCTGGTTAAGCATAATCAGACAGATAAAAAAATTATTTCAGGCATTTGAATAGAACTTGCAGAAATTTTTTTCATACACTGTCACTTACAACAAACTTGGGAATCAAGAGTCACCTCTCACGAGCTCTTGTAAGACCAAGTTAGATTTTTCTGAAACGTTGTTCTGATCCTTCTTTGAGACTGTGCTCCTGCATTTTGATGTCTCATTTTTCTTTATTAAGAACATTTGGGGACAAATTTTCCAAAAGTGTTTAGGCACCTAGTGATGCGAACAGGCAGTTTGTGTTACTTTTGAAAATCACTTAGGCAGGTTAGACAGCAAAATCCCACTGAAATTAGTGAGTTAGGCATCCAACTTCTTAGGCACTAAGAAAAATTTAGCCAATGCCTATTTGCATTTTCAGGCTTCTAATAGTCTTTGAACATCTGTGTGTAATTTTTTATTTATTTAGGCTGCCTCTCAGTGCATTACTTTCTACCACATCACTTAAAGAGCATATTTCATTAATCAAGTTGCAGATTTTTCTTGCAGACCATGTTAAGAATACTTACATGTGAAACAGATGACAAGTTTTTCTTCTACTTTTTGGTTTTCCTTTAAATAGGCAAAGACAAAGTATGGGCCAGTGGATAACAGAAAGGGACTGGTTAATGCTAAAATATGCTTGTTGTCTGAATGAGATTTTTTATAGAGATTAACTTGTCTTAATACAAAAGAAATAATTTATTTTTGGAAGCTGACAAAATATAAACCAGTGTATAATTAAATCAAATTATTTAAAATTATATATAAAAATAAATGTAAAACAAATATTTTTTAATGGAAATAATCAAATAAATCTTAAGAATTGATTATTCCATAATTACATGGAAAAACAGTTAAATTTTAATTAAATTTGAGAAGCACACTACAAATCCCTCAATTTAGTGCAAAATATTTGTCCCTCCAGATCTTTGGTTTATATCTTTTTTATTGAATGAGGAACACTGAATTATTAAACATTTCAACAAGAGTAAAATTTTTATGAAATTTAAGTTTATCAGTGTTAACCATGAAATGTATTCATAGTCTTATTTTCCTAAACTAGAAAAGAACAAAATCTTTTGGCTTAATTTTAAGATGATGTTCTATGGAACACTCCAGTGGGTCCATCAGTTTAATAGCTTTTGAACCCACTAGCAATTTTCCATGGTACCTGATTTAAAGCAAGAGAGTTCGTAAAAAGGAGTAGTTTCTGTACGTGCCATGAAAACTGACCGTTGAAACACAGGAGAGACAGCCTAACAGTTGATGCCACTAACAGAAAGACTAAAGGTGAGTACTATAATTATCTGCTTTCCCTTTGATCTGCAGATATGGGTGGCTAATGCTCCAGTCAGTGGATGATTGGGTGGGTTTAAGTGCATTGGTGAAGGTTGCTGTCTGGAAACGGTATGGGGGGGCAGAAGTACTGTGAGGCAGCCAAGGTGGGAGAAAGGTAAAAAAGCAAACACATTGGAAACCAGCCTTCAACAGTACAAAATATAATTTTCATCAAATGACACAAAATTTTCTTGAGAGACTACTTTTGGGACAATTCTGACTTTTTAAATTTCATCTTCAATCAAAAATACTTTCCAATATTTTTTTAAATACCCAAGACACTCTCTTGGGATTTTTTTCCTAACCACTGTTTTGCCTTTTTTCAGAAGGATTTTTTTCCAGCACACAGTTCTTTTCATTAGAAGGAATAAAATGAAATAATTGGTTGCCTCTGAAGATTCGTAATTGTACATTTTGTGGCTTCAATGACAGGATTTTTTAATTTTGCAACAGGCATTAATTTATTGAAGCAACACAAGTCTAAAGCTGTCTTTATACATATGTATGGTGCAGTATATCTCAAGGTACAAATTTAATCGTTTCCCATTTTATGTTTCCATAAAGGAAACAGCAAGGTCCAAATGGAAGACGTAATATATTGTAATATAATAATCACTCCAATAGGTGGGTGCTGAAGGGTGCTGAATTTGATTGCTGACTCAAAGCTTGTAGAATAAAGGTACTAAGAGAAGGCTAGAAGCAAGGAAAGATACATAGAATACATTACATTTACCACTCCAGACTACCCTGACAACCTAAGCTTTCTACCGGGAAACCAGAGCTCAGATTAGTATTTTTTGCTATGTAATTTCAGGTGCAAAGAAGTCACATTATTAAAGAAGCTATTTCTCACCCTGTGATTGCATGGCTAGAGCAGCAAAAGGCAGGCATGCTGTCTACCCTGAGTTTATTGTAAAAGAACTTATTTTAGACTGCTTGAAAGCCTCTCATTCCATTTGCCCATAGCTGTACAGTCTGCTCTCAAGAACCATCATTAATTGAATCATATCTCTGACAGGGATAGGAAAAAACTGACTGAAACATTGTTTTCTCTGTTTCCAGCAAAAGGGTTTAATATGCTTGAGCCAACCAGCTACTTGAGTTGAAGACAAGTTTCTAAAACTATTTATTTAAACTATGAGATAATCCTCCTTTCTTCAAGAAACATTCAACAAGGTGGCTGGCTATGTCTGTTGAAAAAATAAATAAATTAATGGACTGCAACTACCACCTAGGGGTCTAAATAGAAGTATTAAAGTAATTT
Source organism: Picus viridis (assembly GCA_033816785.1). NCBI lineage: Eukaryota > Metazoa > Chordata > Aves > Piciformes > Picidae > Picus > Picus viridis. The sequence goes on from CM066586.1 coordinate 27,424,580, forward strand.
TTGTTTCCAGACAGAGGAAGGTCGCATATTTCCTCCCCCCAAATGTCCACCAAACATAAAATGTTTTCTCTGGAGTCACATTTCTGATGGTCAGACTCGATCTTAGACATATTTTCCAACTAAATTGATTCTGTGATTCTGTAGACAATGATAAAGTGCTGTATGATGTTGGAAATTAACAAAACCCGGGTGATGAAAAAGCATGATCTGGCTGAGGTTTTCTTTAAAGTTATGTATGTGAGCGTGACATTCACCACAGACAGTAAAGATGGGATAGAAACAAGTATTCCTAGAGATCCACATTAAATGATGTATTCCTTGATTCCATGTCAGCTCTGACCACCTGGGTAATCTGGCATAATAAAGAATCTTCCTCTATGCAAGTGAAGCATCAAGCCTTTTCCAGACCAATAAAATACTTCAAGCAAAAGTTAATTTTAACTCATTATTGACTACCTTAACTGGAAACACATTGAACCCCCTACATCTCAATTAACAAGATCTTTGATATGGGGCTTAATTTTTTATTAACTTTTGATTAAGCACAGTTCTGTAATATTGCTTTAAGAATCAGGGTGATATAACAACTATATATACCACTCGGTAAAAAATATATGGGTTTTGATACTTTTTTTGTTAAGTATCTTGACAAAAATAATACATCATTTCATCAACAAATTCCAAGAATTTATAAACTAAGAAGTCCTTAAAATTCCTTCTATGAAGACAATGTAATTGTATCAGTCAGAGCCACACCACCTTCACAGCAGCACTGAGTTTGGAAAACAACGTGTAAAGCATGATTTTCTATGCCCTCTTGAACCTGCTTCATTTTTCACTTCATATTCTTCTTTGCCTCTACTCAGACTCAATTTATAACTAACCACACTCAAAAAAATCCTGTTTGACTAGTCAAGGTTCTTTCCCTCTCCTGGTCCTGAATCCAGGTTTTATTAAAGAGAACACATTGCTCATGCAACCTCACTTTCAGCTCTTGGCATAAATAATTTAACCACAAGCTGACTTGGTCGGCTGTGCTTACAGCATTGAAAGCTGTCCCACATGGTTTATTATGGATGGGAACTCCAGAGACGGAATAATAGAGCAGATTCAGTTTGCGGTAAGATTGTCCAAGACACTCCATCCTTAGTTTTCTTTATAGAGTCTCTGTGGGTCTAATGCAGAGGAGTGACAGCATCTCATCAGTGCAGTTTCCACTGCTTTTTGCTGTGTTCTGACTGCTGCTATGTCTGAGTTTCTGCCATGAAAGATAATTTCATTTCCTAGACAATAAGAGCTCAAAAAGTTCTTGAAGACAGGCTTGAATATTCTTTGTTTGGACCTAATTTCACATTCATATCAACATTAACTTCTTTCTGCACAGCACCATTTCCAGTCTAATTACTTCTGCTGTGTTCCACAGACTTGCTGTGCAGCTACATGCATTTGTAACAACTGTAACTGAGCCAGAATAGTTTTTTGACAGACTAATTACTATTTTGTCTATATAGTCCTTGAAGTACAGAGAACAGGGATGAATATTTTCCTTTTAAATGCAAGTTTTGCACAGACCCGAAAGGTTCTTTCTGCTTTTCAGCATATATCAATGTTCCAGTATCTAGGTGCTGCTTTTTATATTTATGCATGTATACTCTGAGGAACTGACCTCTCAGCACAAGCTCTTTTAAAACAAGCAAAGGAACAAACCCTGACCAGTGTATCATTCGTCATTAGTCGACGTATGCAAGCATACATATATGCATATTTACAGATGTTGATGAACACACAGGCACACATATGCCTGTGCACATACAAAAGACTGTCCTAGATAATTACTACATAAACCCCTGTACAAACTATTAAAAGGTTGGTACTGTAAGTTGATACCCATCATGAAGCATGGTACAGCTGCAAATCAGCATGGTAACCTGTTTTTACAAAGGACAGATAAATGCTGCTGTCTCTCACAGGGGATATGACAAGTTTAGATTTCTCCAGAGAAGAGCCCTAAGGTCAGCTCACATAAAATCCATTAATAAAAGGTTGTTACTTCTGGACCTCGTGGTAAAATGCTCTCTAGATTTCTAATAACCACATTTTAAGCTTTGAGTTAAAAGTATGTTGTATTGCTCTTGAAAATTCTGGATCTCAAAACAGCAAGCCAAACTGTCCCTCTAGTTCTGTATCTATCAAACACAGATGAGAAACCCTCACCATATGTCATAGATGTTGACAAGACCAATTCACCTCAGTGTATGAGGCACTAGGGTACCACAACAAAAGAAATGAAAAAGAAACACAGTGTCAGGAACGACACCTGCCTGATGAGAAGATTCTGACAGTTCTTTTCAGTGATGAAGATTTATTCTGAACCTCCTCATTTCTGAATAAATATAGGATCAAACACAACATAAAAGCTAGAGGTAAGGAAGCTACGGTGAGGATGAGAATTTGATGGTACTCTGATATTCTGCTATTTACTCAGAGTGAACCTAGGAAGCAAAGAGGCTGACAGCTTAAGCAAGGAGGACTTACTAAAGACAAATTGCATTTCCTGTTGAGATTGCTGATTATTATAAATTTAGTAGAAGATTCTGGTGAAAAAATAATTTGGCATTTATTTACTGCCACCTGTTCCAGAGTTTGCTGATCAAAATCAGATAAACATAGTATAAAACAAGTAATTACCTTAGCCCATTTGCAGAAAAAACGCATTACAAAGCAGCAGCAAGCAGAAGCAAGCGAGATAAAAGCCCAAGCCAGGAAACTAGTCCCCCATCCCTCCTTGTCCCACCACCATCCCAGCAGAAAAGACAACACCCAAAACCCAGAAACCAGAATCAGCAACCAGAACATGAAGTCTCCCATGTTACAATCTGAACTTCAAGCCCCGCAATACTTTACTCCAGCCAGCACTTTCATTTTTGAAGCTAGCATGACTGCAGCATGGTATGAGTAACAGCAGCAGATTCCACTCAATCTGTAATATTCACCCATTTCTTTATGCAACACTTCTACAAGAATAAAGAAGGAAGCACTTAGTGTGTCACCACTATCTAAAGTTTTAATAAAAGACCTCTAAAAGGGCACAGTCAAAGACAGGAATATTAAGTTTAATAAATGCATCTGGTAAATCTCACATCCTTCATGCCAAACACAACATGCTGACTGATATATTGGGTGATTTCATCCCTCCAACTAAAGAGTGTCTTGACTGTTAAAGGACTACTTTTGTCCTTCAATTTTATAGTAAGTTCAAAATACAGCTTTACAGACAGCGCTCACTAATGTGCTGTCACTTAGGACTTGACCAATTGCACTCTTAACACACTGTTTCAGTACAAAGGTTATATAGTTAGATACATCTTAGAAGTTAAACTTCCATTCTCATTTTTCTTTTTTCACATACAAATGCTTCTGTTTATTCTCAAATCAGCAGCCAAGCTATTGATTAAGCCCACCCTGCAATTTCCACCTCAGTCCTTACACTGTTTTCCAATAGCTTGCTTTATTGACTTACAGTTCTTGTTTTTTGTTCTAGGATTGTGCTTTTAGCTTCAGCCCTGTACTGTCTTCTCTGCTCAAGTTTTATTTTATTGTTGCCTTAAACTGTCCAACAAAATAGCAGACAAATGTAAAGACGCATCTGACAGGCTAAAAGGAAGAAACTAAATTAAGCATCCATAAAGATGAATACAAGATCTGTCACATACTACTTTCAGTTTATTTTTCAATCTCAGTGCATATTATGCCATATCAAAAGCAATCTTCAAAATAACAACTTGTACCACTTCCTCTGCTCTACTACAACTCCATAAGGATTCACTGACCCTCTCCACATAGCTCATTTGGTGATGTTTAGCTAATTAGGTATCTTTCAGACTTCTGAAATGTTTCCGATTTATAGGGGTGATTTAAAGAGAGCAGGCCTGATTTTCCACCATTTTACATATTTGTTTGTTGAATTACAGTTGTGCTGAGCAAACTGTAAAATCTCATTATTCTTCTTGGTAACATTTTTATTCACCTTTTTCCTGTGGAGAATCAGGCATGCAAATCAGACTTGAGCTGGGGGAGCCCCACCTGTGAATCTGAGGGTAGAACCGGGCTTTTACAATAGGCATGGTTACGACACATGAATTTGCAGTTTTCAAAACTCCAGTGGTGGTTACATTTGCAGTTCTGTACTATGCTTTTGCAGCTGAAGTTAGCATTCTGTCAACATACTTAGTTTGTTCTATTTGTTTTAGTGAAAAATCGTGAGAGATTTGTGTGTGAATAGTTCTAAATACATATATTTTCAGTGAATTAAAATATTGTTTGGGTTGGTCAGTAAAAGCTTTCAAGAAAAGTATGCTTCTGCATGTGTTTATTTCTGAAAAAAAATAAATAATCTATTATTTGTGTGGTTGACAGTCAGCTTTGTTGTAGTTCCAGATGAAAAAGGGAATATGTTGATTAGAGAAAATACAGCTATGTTCCATCTTCCTCCCCTGCTTCAATAACAGCATTTACATATTAATTCCAAGGCTGAGCAGCTGCATTCCCTAGAAAGCCCCATTCACTGATGCAGTGAGCCCCTGAAAGTGAAGGGAGAAGAGAAGAGAAGAGAAGAGAAGAGAAGAGAAGAGAAGAGAAGAGAAGAGAAGAGAAGAGAAGAGAAGAGAAGAGAAGAGAAGAGAAGAGAAGAGAAGAGAAGAGAAGAGAAGAGAAGAGAAGAGAAGAGAAGAGAAGAGAAGAGAAGAGAAGAGAAGAGAAGAGAAGAGAAGAGAAGAGGAGAGGAGAGGAAAAAAAAGGAGCTGGCATAAAACTTAAGGTGAGTAGAGGCACTCATTTTGCAGTTCTTCATACTCTTTCATTTTAAGGAGTGCACACAGACAAGTCCATACAGCCTATCATAGGAGCATTCCGATTATCCAACGGGTAAAAGCAATATTACTATTTCCATTCCAAACCAAGGGAATTAGTTACCAGTTTTAGAAAACTATTTATGTACTAATTTAACTCTCTATGTAGAAAATTAGGTGATTTGTCCTGGATTGCATAAGAGATCCATGGTGCAGTTAAAAACAATTTCTATCTGGTTCCCATTTCCATGCCTTAGTCTTTATATAAAGATCTGTGCTTTCATCTTGTCTACCATTTCATTCTATAGCTTTCAAATAATCATAGAATCTTAGAGTGGCTTAGGTTGGAAGGGAGCTTAGAGCTCATTTACTCTAACCTCCCACCATGGGCAGGGATGCCTCTCAACTAGACTCAGTTGCTCAAGGCCTCACCCAACCTGACCTTCAACAACCCCAGGGAGGAGGCATCCACAACCTATTCCAAAGTCTCACCCCCTTGTACTGAAGAAATTCTACCTAAGATCCAGTCTAAACCTACTCTCCCTCAGCTTAAAACCATTCCCCCTTGTCCTATTGCTAGACACCCCTAGGAAAAGTCCCTCTCCAGGCTTCCTGTTGGTTCCCTTCAGGTATTGGAAGGCAGTTATAAGGTCCCCCTGGAAACTTCTCTTCTCTAGGCTGAACAACCCCAGCTCCCTCAGCCTATCCTCATGGCACAGGTGTTCCAGCCCTTGGATCATCTTTATGGCCCTCCTCTGACTCAGTCCAACAGAGATATGTAGTTGCTTTGTCAAGAACTACAACGAAGGCTTAGGTGTGTTTTGAGTATCAGTGGAAATCTGTGAAGGTGGAAGGCAAAGTCTGTATCTGTGAGGCACTGAGCATTAGCAGTACCATAAATTACTATTTTTGGAACACAGACTAGTATTAAGAATAACACTAAAAATTATAAATTCTTGTCTTACTTGAATTTGCCAGTTATGTTTCCAAAATTTGTGAATTATTTCTGCCATGGTGATTTACCCTGTGATCAAGAGATGTGAATGAAAATAGATTGCCTCCCACCACAGCCTCAGATGGAAGAAAATGGTCTTAAGGAAAATCTCTCTTTATTCTCAGGACATTTTACAGATTTACAGATTCACAGATTGCATCAGGTTGGAAAGGACCCTCAAAGATCATCTTGTCCAACCATGCCCAGAATAAGCATCGACACTTCCAACTAGATCAGGCTGCCCAGGGCCCTCATCAAGTCTGATTTTGAATGTCTCCAGGGACAGGGCCTCAACCACATCCCTGGGCAACCTATTCCAGCATTTTATTTTATCCAGTATTTTATTTTTCTAGTAATTTCATTTTTCATACTTAATCTTCCTGCCATTAGAAGTGTTAAACATGATCAAGTTAAACCAGAAATGTTAAATTAGAACTGACTGGCAGGACTTTTCCTGATGAGTGTCTAAAAGAATTGTAGCAGTTGTCAAAGGAAAAGACACAAAAATATACAAGTGAAGGTCCAATTCTATAAAAACTAATTTTTCCTGCCAGCATCAGTATGACTAAGCAAATGCACAGGACCTGCTTTTATAAGCAATAAGGGTTTTAAAGTTTCATAGTATATTAATCTAGTTTAAGAAGCTCTCCTGCTTCCCAAGACACCTCATCACTTTGGGCACTTACTTGCACAAGTACAACTGCTTTGGGGCCATGTGGCAAATTCAATTAGTGCAGTTACATAGGTTGAAAGTAAATCTCTGAAACACTGTTGTTTTTTATTCAGCCTGCTTGAATTAAGTCGTTGGAGTTCTGCTTCATATTCATTAGCACTGCAAGCAACAGAAGCAGAATGCTTCAAGACAGTTTTTTAAGGGAATGCCTTTTATCAATGTTTTAGGGAGAAAAAGCAGTGTTATTAGCCTTATTAAATATCATTAATACCTACTGGACTTGAAGTTAAGAACTTGAGAGCCAGCTATTATCCGGAAGAAGTAACTGACAGTCTCTATCAGGTTACACTGCCTCCTCCTCAAATTCAGAGCCACCAAGACCAGTTTCCCAGACATGGAGGACTTTGCATGCTCCACAGCCTGCAGTGTTTGGTAGAATAATGTGTTTTCTACAATTCACAGAACACTATGCACAACACCCAATTATTTATGGTTTCTGCAAAAACGTACACAACATGTTAGTCATACAAATTAGGAGCTTGTTCAGCTGCCTTCTGGAGTTTCCAACAGTGTTTTTATAAAGACTTTTGCTTATTTCTCCTTCCCTGCATGTTTTTCTTCTTCAAAATGAGAACTTAATGGAAATTTTGAAAGATATAATCTGAAGTCAAAGGCAAGGTAACATTTTGAAAGTTTATCCAGCTGCGGCCATGAGATCACAGAGTAAACTACCAGGAACAGAAATCATGCAGAGGAGAAATGTCAGTTCTAACAGAAAATGTGTTTGAAAGAAGAGCAGACAAAAAGAGGGAAAAGTAAACAGAAAAAAGATTCTCGCATTTCCAGAAATTCTATCACCTTTGTGTTAGCCTCCTGAAGAACACAGATGAGAACCTTTGCAACAACAGATTATGTGATTCTTAAAGTAAACATACTTTGTCTTACCTTCTTTTCCTTCCTCTTGTTTTGTGACAAGAGGTCCTGCTCAGACTGGCAATTAGCAACAATATTAACAGTATGTCATACTGTGTAAAGGAAAGAAAACTGGCTGTGTAAGAGAACGTATAGAGAACAATCATAGATTCTGCTGAGTTCTTTCAGAAATTATTTCCATATTTGCTGCTTTCCACAATACAATGTTCCATCATCTGAAGCATTTTATTGTTAGAAAGGATCGTTCATTTCTTCCTCCCTGTTAACAAAGTGACAGGAGTCAGCAGGCCTGGGAGTCCTGGTGGATAACAAGTTATCCACAGGACAGCAATGTGCCCTTGTGGCCAAGAGGGCCAGTGGTATCCTGGGGTTCATAAAGAGGAGTGTGTCCAGCAGATTGAGAGGGGCTCTCCTCCCCCTCTACTCTGCCCTGGTGAAACCTCACCTGGAATACTGCATCCAGTTTTGGGCTCCCCAGTTCAAGAGGGACAGGGATCTACTTGAGAGAGTCCAACAGAGGACTACAAGGATGATTAAGGGACTGGAGCACATGCTCTTTGAGGAGAGGAAGAGAGACCTGGGGCTTTTTAGTCTAAAGAGAAGAAGACTGAGAGGGGATTTAATAAATGTTTACAAATATCTGAGGGCTGGGACAGGCTCTTCTCAGTCGCACCCTGTGATACGACAAGGGGCAATGGACATAAACTACAGCACAGGAGGTTCCACCTCAACATGAACTTCTTCACTGTGAGCATCACAGAGCAGTGGAACAGGCTGCCCAGAGAGGTTGTGGAGTCTCCTTCTCTCAAGACTTTCAAGACTCATCTGAATGCATTCCTGTGCAACCTGTGCTATGGTCCTGCTCTGGCAGAGAGGGTGAAATCGATGATATCTGGAGGTCCCTTCCAACCCCTAACATCCTGTCATCCCATGACCCTGTGATAAAAGAATTTTTTTAAGCCTCTACATTTTAAAATCATTTTGTACATGCCATCAGTCTTAATTTCCAGAAGTGTTAATTCTGCTTCAGAAGTTAAGAGGCAAGGGAACATTTTTGTTTTCAGTAATTTCTTTAATTTTGTTTGTTTTATTTCTCTCAGGAAAAGAGCGTGCCGATTGTTCCCAAGTTTTCTGCCACCATGCAGTTATACTCTACTCCTAAAACACAATACCAAGATTTTATGCTTTTAAATATTTTATGGTTTCCCGTTTTTCTTTTCTGCGCAATTCATGTCTTCCAGGAGAGTGGTATATAGTTTGAGGGTAGTTTGGAATGGACATATCACATTCTTTTGTTTTGCTGAAGACAAGTTCAAGCAAGTTACTTGCTATAAAGGTTCTTTGTATTGATATGTTTTTCTCTTATAGACCATAAACGCATTACATCAGACTATTTATTGTTTACTACTGAGACCAGGCCTGTGGAGATTGTTTGGGGGTACTTGTGAATGAAAAGATGGCCATGAGCCTGTGATGTGTGCTTGCAGTCCATAAAGCCAATTAGCCAATTGCATCCTGTGCTGCACCAAAAGCAGTAGGTAAAGGGAGGTGATTCTGCCAATGTCCTTCACTTTGATGAGACCAAACTTGGAGTACTGTGCCCAGCTCTGGAGTCCTCAGCACAAGAAAGACATGGATCTTTTGGAGCAGGTCATAGGTCTAGAGCAAGTACGTGAGGAAAAGCTGAGAGTTGAAGTTGTTCAGCCTGGAGAAGAGTATTCTCTTGGGAGTCCTTATTGTGACCTTACCTTTAAAGGTGGCCTACAAAAAGTACAGAGGGACTCTTTATCAAGGAGTGTAGTGATAGGATGAAGACGGTGCTGTGGGTATCTGCATGTTTACCCATGTTCAGCAGTGACATAGATAGAGCTAATTACTGCGAAAGTCAGCTGTAAATCTTAGAAGCATCTGCCTAGAGTCTTTCTCCTCCCTTTTCCTTGCTCTTAGTAAGACTGAGCTTTTTTGAATTATTTGATCCCATAATTAGATGAAAATGAGTAAGACATGAGGAAAAAAAATATTTAAAATTATTCACAAAGATAAAGAGGAACCCAGGAAAATAAAGAGTTGGACTAGATACAAGAGCAGTTCACATATGCTGTGCTAAACTGTTACAAGCAAAAGGGAATCATGTAGTAAATGACCAGTAGATGTAAAATTACAGTATTTTTCTTCTATTAAATTTTCAAGGAATAAATGTGGTCTCATGAAAATAGATTGAAGGTGATCCGTACAAAAAACAAAGTTTTGTTCCCTACCTCTTCAGACAGAGCTTCACCTGTGACAGTTGCCTCTAGTATATATTCTTATCATGCAGCACTGCCATTCTCCTTTTTCTCCACACACCCACCATATATTTTCATCTTTGTTTTCCTATGCTCTCTCTAATCATGGTTCCTCACACTCACACATCACATAATTTTTCTATTTCCCTTTTACTCATTTAGTAGTTTTACAGTTTTACTGGCCTTCCACCCCATTTTGTGCCATCATAAGATAAATTGCCAAGAGTGAAGAGTTGAAACAATTGAGATACTTTAACAAGCTTAACTGGTTGAACACTTAAGGTTGTTGTCAAAAAGAAACCCATCAAATTTTAACATATTGCTTTTGTTTAAAATTTCAGTGTTTTTAAGACTTCACTAAACCCAAAGGTTTTGAAATAGCTGTTTTGGTAAATTCCACTTATCTGAACAGAAAACTATGGGAAAAGGTTTTGCATAGTTATTTGGAAGTTTCTTTTTTATAAACTCCTCAAACTGAAAGATTACCTTCAATGCATAAAATAATTCCTTTGAATTATTTTCTTTCACACCAATCTTCCCAAATTCTCCTCCCAGTATAAACTCCATTTAGGGATTTTTTCCTACTTTATCTTATCTGCCCTGCACTCTTTACAAAACTCTAATGCTACTCAGACTCATGAGATCAAGGTGCTTTCCCACCACAACTGCATCAAAGTCCATGGATTTATGCTTGTTAGCACTAAAGCAAACATCAGTCTGACTTCCCTCCAGATGGCAAGCTGGCAATCCTGTGTATTCAATCAAAGCATCCCTTCTTTCATCTTGAAGCAGCTTCAAGTTATAGGCATTCACCAAACAGGGTGCATTTATTTGCTTAAGCAATTTCTCTGAATATTAAGGATTTACAGGGGTTAGATTATTGGGTGCTTCCATTGAGTGTTTAACCAAGCTTCATGGTACCCGGTCTGTATTGTTTGGTAAATGACTGAGCAATAACTGGGCGGGTGGTCAGGTGCAGATCAAACATGTCCCCAGCTGACTTTATCCACTTCACATCTGAGCTGTTTGGTCTGTTCTGCACAACTGATTTACTCAATATGAAATTAATAGCAAATAACATCTTTCTCACCACAGTTCTTCTACCATACACAAATAACTATGGTATCCACAGATTAAACAGAATTTATTCCTGTATGATGAGGGAAGACTTGTATAAAGCAAAGACTACATCATATAAGGATTACTGTCATATTAAGTTATATAAAAACTATAAAATCCTGGTACAAATCAATGCATTTGTGCCACTATCAGCAAATCAAGGTTATGGAGACCTCTGAAGTCCAAACATCTGGAACAAATGAAGAACAAAATGTGAAATTATACTGGAAATAAAGACAGGTCTTAAGCTTTGTTCCTCATATGACAAACAGGTTCTGAAGTGCCATAGAGGTACAAGAGCAATTACAATGTAGTTACACCTAAACTGTATGCCCTGAAAAGAAAAAAAAATCTCTGGATTCACTGAAGTAGAAAAATTGTTAGATTAGAGTTTGTGTTAATAGTGTAATTAAGATTTCTTAGTACTTTAGAAGTAATCAGACACAGCAGCAGAATTCTGCCTTAAAGTAGTGAAGTAACTTCTGACTGAGCAGCAAAATGCAAAACATAATATTCTGGGGCACTGTAGATAAGTTACTTCCCAGTGTTCGCACACTGGTAAACACTGTGCATATTTTCTGGAAACTCAACATATTTTGGTCCCCTCCAACCAATTCATTAGAGTCTTAGATCACTCGGGGGAAAAAAATTCTATAGTCCCTCTCCACCCTAAATATGTTTTACAAGGGCAAGAACAACTATTTGTAATTAGAAATTTTCACAGGTTACTCATATATACCTATATATGAATACTTCAAAATGAGTATGCTGTATTGTGGCCACCACCACAGTCCTCAGAATATCCCTATGTTCTTCTTTTCAACAAATTTCTGTTTGCTGGAAAAGTCAGCTCAAACTTGCAATCGAGCAAACTGCCTGACTTCTGTGTGTAAGTTATAAAACTGCAAAAAAATCTACAGGTGAGTAAATATTCTTCCCTATTATTCCATAGAGATGTATTTAGAATGGATTTAACTTTATTTGAAACTTTACACGTAACTCAAATTTTGTTTTTGAACAGTAACCCTACAGCCCTTCCTAAAGCACGATTAGCTTTTAAGACTCAGTTATAGAGAAGAGAAGAGAAGAGAAGAGAAGAGAAGAGAAGAGAAGAGAAGAGAAGAGAAGAGAAGAGAAGAGAAGAGAAGAGAAGAGAAGAGAAGAGAAGAGAAGAGAAGAGAAGAGAAAAGAGAAGAGAAGAGAAGAGAAGAGAAGAGAAGAGAAGAGAAGAGAAAGAGAAGAGAAGAGAAGAGAAGAGAAGAGAAGAGAAGAGAAGAGAAGAGAAGAGAAGAGAAGAGAAGAGAAGAGAAGAGAAGAGAAGAGAATTATCAAGGTTGGAAGAGACCTTGAAGATCATCGAGTCCAACCTGTAACCACAAACCTCACAACTAGACCATGGCACCAAGTGCCACATCCAGTCCCCTCTTGAACGCCTCCAGGGACGGCGACTCAACCACCTCCCCGGGCAGCCCATTCCAGTGACGAATCACTCTCTCGGTGAAGAACTTTCTCCTCACCTCCAGCCTAAACTTCCCCTGGTGCAGCTTGAGACTGTGTCCCCTTGTCTGGTGCTGGTTGCTAGGGAAAAGAGGCAATATATGCTTCACATCACCAAAAGGTCTCAAAGATTCCTTCTTAAGCACATGATAATATTTTCACACTGAACTACAGCATCATTTAAAGTGAAAATTAAAAGACTTTAATACAAAACAAGATGAAGATGTTATATGAATTAACTGGGATATATCTTGAGAGAAGAATGTTCTCATCTTTTTTGTTTTGTTTATTTTGTGTTGTTGTGTGTGTTTTTTTTTTAATAAAAGCACAAGAAGTTTGCAACCTGCTCCTTGGGAGTCAATTCCTCAAGAACACCTTATCTATCATTGCACTCATGTCCAGCTACTGAAATCAATTAAATCTTTCTACTGCTATGCTAAATCAACCCAGTGCTGCTCCTCCTTCTTACTTCTCCTAACATATTTTTTCTATTTCAGATAGAGACAATCTAAAGGTAATAGTTTCTTTTCAATAAGTCCTGCTATTTGTGCCATTAGGATGTAAGAAAAGGAACAAGGAGAGAAGAAAATGTGATAGCACGTATTTCTTCCCCACCATGAAGCAAGAAGCACTAGAAATTAGATGTGTTTATTTTCCAGGCACACCATGCTGATCTTGCCTACTCAGCTACTTGCCATTTCCTTCTGCCCTTGGAAGCTGTAGGCAAGCCTGTAAGCTGGCCTTGATCACAGTTTAAATTCAGCATCTCTTTTTTCCAAACAGATTTTGCAAGTGCAAAATGTTTTGTAGTTACTATTTTCTCAGAACATACAACATATGATAAAGATTTTTATGATCTTTTTACCCACTTGGACCCAGGAGTGGTTGCTTTCCAATACAATAGAAGAATACAGCCACAATATAGTAAGAAGGTTCAAGTGAAACACAGAAGACATCAACACATATGAATATCATTGCAAGTAAATATTTGCATTCTTGTACTAGGCAAAACTTAATTCCAGAATTATCAGTCACATAGTATAGAAAGTTCAGTGATATTAAAGGAAGTCTCTTAAACTGAAGGGCTATTTGTACTTTCTGAGCACTCAAATCCAGCCTGAAAGAAGAGACAGATCTAATTCACTTAATTCTTTCTGGCCTTATAAAGAATGAAAATATTATATAAAAAGAAGTAAACAGTACTCTTGCGCTCTGAATTAAATCTCAGGGAGCAAACCTGAGGGTATCTTACCACAGTTGTCAGTGACAGGGCAGAGAGAAAGCCACTGCAAAATATCAGCAATTCTAAATGTCTGAATTAATGCCATTTATATTTTAGTACTGCATATACTACTCCCCTAAAACCATTTTAAAATAAGTCTTTTATCTTTATTTGTTCCATCTGTAATCTGAAACAGTGTTGTATGAATAATAAAAGTGGTAAATAGAAAGTCACATTAAAAAAAATTTCTTCCATCCCTAAATTCTGTTTCATTTGCAATTCTATCTTTACCTTCAGTCAGGGTCCAGTGATAAAATGAGCAAAGAGAAAGTTGCCTGAAAATATCTGTTGACTAAAGTGACAAAACATATACACTTCCAAGTGCATTAATGCTTCCCTTTAAGCTTGTTGTCTGGGATCCAGAAGAACTTAGATCTGTGCTCTCTAACGCAATATAATAGCAAAATTACATTCATTACAGTTTCAAGATAGAGTGGCCTGCCTCATGAATAAAACTTATAACTTTCCTTCTGTCCCTCAACATATTTGTTTGTGTTCATATTGGATCCCCTAGGCCCATCTACAATGTCTCTACTACATTCTAGTGTAATTACTAGTGGTTTTGGTGTCATCCTAAAAACTACTGCAGGGCAGGGTGGGGGAGGGGGCAAAAGACAAAATCATCTTAGAAACCTACATCAAAGACATAAGATGTTCAGTTCTACTGCTACGTACCTGAACAATGCTTCCCTCCAAACATTTTCTCTGCACTGCTTCACTCAGAGTTACTTCTGGAGCGGCAGAAAAAAAGACATAATGGCAATCTTCAGTGTTGCTCAGGATTTGGGTTCAATCTTCAGACAACTATTTTATGCAAGTCCAGGGGGAACTTTATCTTCATCCCCACAGCCTGTTGCTAGGCCATTACCCACTACAGTGAGGTCAGTTAACAGGTAATGGAGGCCGCTGCAGCCCGTCTCTCCAGTCCCACGCTGCAGCAGTACTAGTGTTGCCTCCCTGAGTCCCCTTACATTTTAAGTCAGGAGTTTCAAAATATAGAATATGCAGAATGACATAATGCAGATTTCTGCTATGGGCTGTAACTATTTTTGAGCTGCACCATTACTTTACTGAACAAACACATGGAGCTATAACACTGCATCATCATCTCTCACTACTTCTCAGGAAAGCTTTTCTCTCTTAACCAATTACTCAAGCTCAAACTTCTTACATTCCTTATTATTTTTTGTATCTTTGGTAAAAAGCACTCAGCTGGCCTTGATCTAATTTCTAAATGTAGCCTTTCATACCTGCTTCATGGTATAAATGGCTGCCAGTGGGATGCTGGGGTTAAGGTAGTCTGGCCTGTTACAGCCAGCTGGGCCTGCAAAGTTTAAAAGACCAGAAGCAAGTATTTCCTTCTTCTGCCCCAGAGCAGGGGGGGGGGGGGGAGGAGAGGAGGAAGAAGAAAAAATAAATGGGGGAAAAAAGCCTCAAAGGTGCTTAAACCTCCCAAACCACACCACACTCTTACTGTTTAGACAGGTCTCTTTGCAAGAATAAATAAACACCAAAAGTCCAGAATGACTGAGGATAGAAAAGCAGGCCATGCTGACACTGCGATAAAGAAAACACAGGTATGCCTCTTTGGCAGCGGATTTCAGTGTGCTACAAACACTACAGTCCTATGGACTGGAAAATACAATGACAAGAACATACCAACTTACTGGGGTTTTGCCTTAAAACACCAGAAAAGAGATAGGCCTCTTTCAGACTGTAAAAAGGGGGGAAGGACAAAGTAAGGACTCAGTCTATCCAACACTTACATGGATGAAGAAAATTCCAACTGGAAAAGCCAGTTAACTTTACCTCTTCCTATTAATGATCTAACCTAAGACAGATTATCTGTTTTGACAGCAAGAATTTTAATATATTGACTTTGAAGTATACCTCTAACAGAGCTGGTACTCTCCAAGCAGTTAATTTTCTTATGGTCCAAATCAATAGAGTGTTTGTTGTTTGTTTTAAACTGTAAAGCATGCAAAAGATAATCTTTTAAGAATCATCAAGATACCTAGATCAAGTTACAGTGGTCAGTCACTGGTAAATCCTCTCCTTATAGATGACAGCTACTATAAAAACACCTCACAGGTACTGAAGGACAAACAACAGTGCAAATAAACTGCCATTCCAGGCAACTGAAGTCTTTGAGACACATTCTGAAGAGAACCATCTGTATGACATCAAAGAAGTGCATTTTGTTGTCAGTCTTTTGTATCATTCACAACACAAAAGCAGTGAAACTATCCACCTCTGAGAGGACTTTTTATATTTTGTGACTACCAGACCTTGTCCCACATACTGTAGCATTTGAGGTAAGCCGCATACAGTGCTTAATGTATTTTCATGTCACTCATTCTCTCATCCACACATATTTTGGCCCATCTACCAGAGCCGTGGTTGCAGTCTTCTGAAATCAGAAGTAGCTACCTCTTCTGTCTCCTCTTTTCTTTTGGGATAGACCTTCACTTTTCAGGTCCTTTCAGAAAGTACAATTTCAGATTAAATAATGTACGAATCTGCAATCCCAGGTTTCAGAATATCAGACATTTTGATAAGCTTTACATTGCTGTTGCTGTAAAGCAATAGCAATGTGTGTACCATAGTGGATCACAGACAACAAATAAAATACAGGGCACAAAATATATGCTTAAAATGGAGTAAGACAGCAGTGTCTGTAATGCTCATTGTTTTTATAATCACTTATCCCTGTTAGTTGTTCAAGATAGACCAAGATTCAATGGCACAAGATCCTTGAAACTGCTTAAATTGCAATTAATGTGTAGATACTGATAACAGTTTCACTAAAGTTGTGCTTGAAGCCAGCAAAGAATCAAATTCTGTCTTCACTTCCAACACACTGAAGTAAACAGCCTAACTTCAAAAACTGGGATGGCAATTTATTCTTGTAAATGCAATGCTTATCACTACATGGAAATTGTTTGTTTATTCTCTCACATTTATTATTTATCTTATCATAATATTACACAGTAATCATCTGCCAAGATGCCATAAAAAATACCACAGAGAAGTCCAGTAATTCCTGATTAAGGAAAAAAATATTAAAAATAAAAATAATATAAACCCAACCCATAACCAAACCAAACAACAAAATCCACAAACACCACAACAAACCAAAAGAATATTTCTCTTTGGGAAAAAGTAGTGTCTTGGAGGAACTGGACCTTGATCCAAGCCAGTAGGGTAATTTCAGCCACTAATGGGGACACAATCATTATTTGTTTCTCTCCATTCACGCATCAGCAAAGCTAGCTTTTCTGTTTAACTTCAGGTGAGAAACCAGTCTTACTCTGATTTTAAATATCCAACAGCATATATAACTTCTTTTAACTTGCGGGATTTAGGTTAAGTGCCAACTAGCATCCAAAATTTCTCTTTTCCCTTTCATCTCACTTACCTAGGAAATGGCAAAGGACTACAAAATAAAATTGTTTGACCAGAAAAACAGTATTTTTGTAGTTTGCTAAATAGGAGTAAAAGTAGATATAATTTCCACGGGATAATGTGGAAAGCATCTGACTCAGCACACTGAGAGACTGAATTAATCCTCAGTTTTCATAAATTTGGTTTAATACGAAAGGAGAGCAAGATGCCCTTGTCTTCAAAACATTATTTCTTTAAGTTTCTGATCTTTCTCTAACCTTACATTTACGTTTTAACAAGTATTTATTAGCTTTTATTACTTGGATCAAGTAGAACCTAAATTTAAAAAAAGCCAGGTCCTACCTGGAGAAGGATCAAGAAGTGACAGAAATCTGGCCCTATATATCTGTCAAATATAACTTCTGCAAAACCCATGGTGGTACTGCTCTCATATGGGAGTCCTATTGTCTTATGCCCTTGTAACATAAAATGGTCTCAGCAGCCAGTAAAATTTCACTAGGAGGAGCAAAGAAGAAAAATATGATTAATTTTCCCGTCTGTCCTAAGATTTACTGCAGTGTTTTAATATAGTAAAGATTGTTTATTTTCAGTGCTATGACCCACACTTCATATAACTCACTGTTGTAAAGCAAGGCTTATGTACAAGTACCTGCTCAAATAATCCACATTCAAAGATTATGCAGGACTGAAAACATGAAGATACAGCATTGTGTTGACATGCAAGATACTGGCCTGATATGACCTTTCTTCCCCATTTCCAGTGTTGCTAACACTTGTCAGACTTACTGCTCATTTACAACATCCCTTGTGAAAGTGAGTAGTGAGTATGAATGCTCAAAAGATGGTAGGGGAAGAGGGAGAGATTCTGCTGCAAAATAGGGGAAAGATCTGTGAAATTAACAGATGACAAAAAGGAATAAAAGTAGAGCTCCAGAGAGTCCTGTGAAGCTAAGCTTGCTCAAAAATTCCTTTTTCTTTCTGAGATGTTTAAGAATCTTGCAGATTGATCTACAAGATGTACTTCCTCTCTGTTACCCACACATATCTGATATTTGTGCTGTAGCTCAGCAGCAGCATCTTCAGGATAAAACCTAGAAGTTATTGGAATGAAAGTACATCACATCTTAGTGCTTAATTAAAGAAACTAGCAGAAGCTTTTTGCCTCTCGTGTCACATGAGGGAAAAAAGACAACCAAAAACTCCAACTTCTGGGCAATTTTACTACTCTTTTACTACTACCTCATGAAATAAGTTTAATAAAATACAATCTCTGAATAGTTATATTAAGGGTTATTTTGTTTGTAAAGAGGCATCATCTTACTGTCACATCAGTACCCAAAAGATGAAAGCAAGGAATTTGCTCTGATGGAAGAGGAGTGGGGGAAAAAATATCTCCAGAACAAGAGCCCAAGTAGCTTGTTAGGTTTTTCCCTTCTGATTAACGTAAGGAGAGTGAATTAAGCATCAGCAGTAAGCCTTGTAACTGAATTTAATGGAATAGCTATGTAGTAAAGAAACAATTCATTCTGTCAGCAAAAGACTTTAGCAAATTATTATTTTTTTTAAAAAAAGGTTTACATTCAAACCATTTTCCCTTTGGATAACAGTCCAGTATACATCTTGCAAGCTCTTGGGATTTATAGAATCATGGAACTGAAATAAATTAAAAGTTTTAAGTCTTGATAAGATAAATCCAAAACTAAACCCATTTTTTGTGTTCCATTCTTTCTTCCTATCATAATCTGAGGGGCTTTCTCTTCTGAGCATTTGGGAGCCACCATGTCAAGGTCCGGATATTAAATCTGCATAAAGTTCTCTGCAGGCCTAATGCCTTACAATGGAGTCACATTCTCTACTGCCCAAATGTGATTTGAACAATTCCTTTCAAAAAGAATTGTGACACACCTGTGTATAACACTTATGACAGTAAAAAAATCTATTTTGTTATTTCTCATCTACAGCAGAAAGATCCAAAATGGCAATGAAGTGGGATTCCCCTAGTCACTTTTAGTGACATTTTCATATTTACTGTTACAATTAAATTTTTCTGACCAAGTTTCATATAGTTTCATAGTAAGAACATATGATTTGATATGTGAAATATGTTCTGAGATTTTGGAAAGGATCCAGATTGCTTCAAAGTTGTACTTTTAAGACTTGACATAACAGGTTTCTCTAAATCAGCTATAAACGATGCATTGCTTTTAAAAGAAATTTTTTTCAGTGCTGCAATAACAAAATTAAGATCTTCCCTCATATTTCAGAGAAAGGAAAAAAAAAAGAAAACATCTTTAAATATTGTTAGAGGAAATAAAACATTTCACATATGGATAAATGCTAGTTTGCTCGCATGGCAGGAAGACAAGCTGAACAGGATCACTTCTGCCAAAACCATTAGCAAATTGCCTTACGGTGATTGGCTTGGCTGCAAGTCCCAGATTCTTAGGTTTTATGGTTTGGGATTTTACTTTTTCTTAAACTCCTCTGCTTTGTTTTGATTTGGGGTTTCTTTGAGGGGAGGAGAGAGAGATTGGGTAGGGGGAGGATCAGGGAGTTACATTAATCCACACATAGCTTGCACATTAAGTCATTTCTTCTGGATATTTTGCTACTTAAGTACATCTGGCTTTATTTAAAGCCATTTTTTTAACTGAATCACATTTTTGTTGCAGTAATCTACAATACTCTAATGAAAAGCTTGAAGGAAGCAGAGGCTAAACACATTTCATCCATTTTTGCCTGTTCCATACTGCTGCCACCGCTGCTGATTCTGTTAAAAGTATTATTGCCTCTTACCACTTTGCTGGAAAAGGGGAAGCCAGACAAATTATAAACATGTGTGCATGCATGCATACACACACACATATATACAAAATATATAATCACAAGATCTATCTCTCTCTGTATTTCATGAACTCCACTATATTATTATTTTTTCTGCTTAAAGAATTTTTCTGCATTCTCCAGTACATAACATAATTTGCCATTATGTATATCCCCTGCTGGTAAGCAGCCAGCAGATTGTTCTGAACCCCCTTTCTCCATCTCACAACAAACTCAGTTTCAAGCCCTTCCTCGAAGCACTTAATCCTTCTCCTATTGTGAGCCAAACATTAGGGAGGAAGCTGCAGCCATGACAACAGCTTGCTTCCTGAAGACTCTGCCCTGGGCCACTCTGGAGGCATCCCCATTGCTCAGGCCAAACAGTTCAATGCATTCAATAATGCAGCTTCTCATCTCTAGTGGGGCACTGGCTGTAATCTCATTCATATAATGAGGGAATCTCAAAGTGTCTGAAATTTGGGTTCAGCTCAGCTAAATGCGTGAATGCTTGGAAGTTTCTTTCAAGTTTGTCAACGCTTCTAAAAGATTCATCTACATTCTAAATTTGAGCAAGAGAAATTGGTATTTCTGACATTTTAAATTTTGGAACATGAAGACAATGTGGAATTGTCTTATTTACAGCATTTATATTTGTCTGTTTTGTCAATTTTCAAACAGGTTGAATTCTCGATAGTAAGATTTAAATAGAACAACACTAGTCCACAAAATGGAGGCAACCAACAGCTAAACCCCAAACCAAATAAAATTGGCAAAACCCAATAACTTGGAATCCAAGTATTACCACAGGTGCTAACTTCAGTTGCAATGCTTTGTACAATGACAATAGTGCAAAACACTGCACATTCATAGATGACAGGGAATTCTTGGATACACAGCATGCAAATTTAACCCACAGAATTTACCAACATGTGGTTTCATCAAGTAATATTTCCCTCCTGAAAGTATCACCCAAGTACAAATCCAGAGTAGTGACTGAGTTCAGAATATGCCAGCTTACATGCCTGCAACATCATAAACACAGATTTTATTTTTCTTCTTCTAAAAGCAGCCTTTGTCTGTTTGAATACTTGGTCTTTGACTATTTAGGACAGTAGACGTTTGACTTCCCATTTCTTTCCCACTAGCTAGAATAAAGCACTAAGAGGTCAAGAGGTTGTTTTTTGAAGAAACTTGTATTTCCAGACTGGTTAAACTCAGAATACAGACTCTCATTTAGAAACAGAGGGTCAGCAACTATAGGGTCCTAAACCTAAATATGCTATTTGAGCTACTGAGTTAACAAGACAACATTCAGAGCCCCTATCAGTCAGTATGAAAATTCCTTTGTAAAGTCATGAAAAAACAAACAGTCCAGCAGCAGACTGGTGAAAGGCTTGGTATCCCAAGCCCAATGACTTGCCATTTGAAAACAAACAGAAGAGGAAAGGCAGTTCACTTTTTCAGAGCCTGACTACTGGCAGTATGAAGGTTAGGCGTGCACAGGCTATTCCGCAAACTCCCTTGGCTGATTGGATTGTTTGTTCTCTCTGTGTGAGCAGCACTGAAACGAATACTCAGGAAACATAAGGCACAGGGAATTGGGCCAGGAGAGAGCAAAATCAGGATGTGTAAGCAAACTAATGAGATTAGTGCAAACAGCAATAGCACACTGTTTTACAAGCAGCTTGTAACCTACTTTCTAAATTCCAGCTGCCCTTATAACATCACCAGCCTCCTTCTCCACATTGCAGTTTCTGGCTCCTAAGCCGCACAAGTGGATGAAATACTTTGATTATAGAAATCGCCTCCATAAATACTGCAAGTTAAATATCCCAATATTACAAGTTGCATGTTATGTTATATGATTGCAAGTGCATTCTGCAAATTTGGCAGTGGTTAGCAAGCGAATATTATGACATATTTTATTTGTGCATACAAAAAATACAGCATTCTTTCACATTCCTGATTCTTTTCCCAAAACTGGGCTGAAGATGATAGGGATTTGGATTGAGTATGTTTCATTACTTCCTCTTGTGGTGATTTCAGGCTATGCCTTTAAAATTTAGTTAAAGGTTTCAAGCAGAAAAGTAGAAAAATATAAATAAGCCACTATTGGGTGTAAAAAGGAAAATAAAAGAAACAGAAAATATTATTCTAAACAAATTCATTGGATAAATATCTAGAATAAGATGAGTTGTACCAAAACAATTCTTTCTCTTCTTTCCTGATCTCTGCTGTTTTGCTTCGCTTGGGAGAGATTAACCTGTTCATCAGCTGGCCTTGGCTGAGCTGTTTAGTTAAGTATAACCCACTGCTTTCTCTCCACTCCGTTCCCCTTTGGATGGGGTGGGGGAGGAAGAGGGGAGGGAGGGAAGGCAGTGGAACGGCTTCCCTGGTCTCTGACCAGGGGGGTTTCGTGTTGTTTGCTAATTGTAAATATCTGTATAATATTGTAAATACTGTATATTTTGTACATATTCATTGCATTCCATTGTAGAGTGTAGCTCTTGCTTGTAAAGACAGCTTCATTTGCTTCTGAGTTGGTCTGGCACAGTTAATGCTGGGGGAGGGGGAAACATCAACCCATTACACCTCTCTTCTCCCAGATAATAAAGATTTTACAAAATACTTTATCAAGACCAGAATATTGGAGAAAACTTGCTAAAATTCAGCCTGCATACAGAAGGAAAAACATAATTATTTTAAAAAATTTATTTTCAGAATTGTTCATGCTTGCATCCTGCTTACTCATGGAAACCCATTTCCATTTACAATCTTCTGTGAATTTTGAATTTTAGTCTAAATTAAGCCCCACATACAGACACACTAATTTTTACTCACAAAACAATAAATAAATATCTACTCCATCTATTAAAAAATACTAGTTAATATCAAAGTCCCAGTTGATTATTCAATCTATTGTCCTGGTTCTGGCTGAAGTCAACTTGTTCATGGAAAGAAATGTGCCTGCCTTTCTTCCTCATTTTTTTATTAATAAAATAATGTGGCTAAGTTGTCAGTTTTAAGTGACCTGAACTTATTTACATACACACAGCAGAGAGAAGGGTGTTTATAATGGTTCAATACAGGCAGCCCCACGAAGCAAGCCAAGCACTCCTGCTGGTCTTACATATAATCAATGAGCCTGCAGTCCATTCACTGATGAATTGGACAATGAGACTGAAGGTCTGAATCATATTCAATCAACTCTATTTCCAACAGCCTGTCAGGCATGATGGCAGATCTATTTTGCAGTGCTATACACACATCAGCCCATTTGAGAAAGCATATTTTTAAGTGTGTGTGTGTGTGTGTGTGTGTAAATGGAAGTGTATACATATGATATTAAAACTATATATATACATATATATATACAGCAACTGCAGTACCTGCATTATTGGCCATGTGGAAGCTTTTTTTCCTGACAATAAGAAAACCAAGTACAAAGAAGCATATTCATAAAACTGTGGTTGTTCAGACTGAGGACAAAACCATTACAAGAAGATGGTAGAGACTCAGCTAGAGAGATACGTCTCAGTGACAGACCTCTAAATGGTCTATTAGGGTGAGATACTAAATCTAATTTGTCAAAACGCAGAGGTGCTCCTCAAGGTTTCATGCTCATGTCAATACTCTAGTTTGCAGTCTTGATAGAGTTTACCTAGTAATGAGAATAAAAACTTGGGAGGAGTTTGGGTATTCTGTAGCCAGTGACCCTTTGTCTCATTGGTGAACTAGTACTCCAGAATGTGCTACGTGCACTATCTGAACAAACTGCCCCTCAGGTGGCAGAGCTGAGTAAGTGCAAATATAGAACTGTTCCAAGAAATGCTCACTTCCTAAATCTGCTGTGCTGGGGGGAATGGAACAAAAGTAATGAAATTTAAACCACTCTTTGGCTTTCAAGGTTCCAAAGAGAGTTTCATTTGGGAAATGAATAGTGACTTGGAAGCAAGTAGGCTGTAATGCAAGAAACAAGCATTCAGACAAGTTGTACTGAGGATTTAATTTTATTCCTAATATTCCTTAAACTTAAGTTTTCATTCCTTAAGCTCCAGCCATCACCAAATCCAGGTGTCTCCTTATCACACTTCAGGATTCTGATTTCACAATGTTTAAGGCAGCATCCATATCAACAGAATACTTGGAGAAATATTTAAGACAAATGTAAACAATCATTTCTAGCAGAATAAAAACACAAGCAAAACAAAAGAATAAATAAATATAAGGAGTTCACAGGATACAGGAGCGAGATATGCGACACCCACTAGCCCTGCATCTTGTTTCTTAAGGAATCTGAAGGAGATTTGCTCATTTCCTTTTTGGAAATGTAAGCATGTGCATTTGTAGTGCAGGTTAACAGCACACCAGTGCCAAAGTGGGCGATAAACTCTTTGGAGCACATTCTCACTGTTCTGATGCGCATGGTATTTCCCTGCTAACTTATATAGCCCATTAATCCAGCAATTAACTAACCCAAGGCAAAAAGAGTAGGTACCACTGCCAAAGGAGGAGCGTGGCCAAAATCATAGGAAGTACATAGTCAGGCGGTAACTTGCAGGTGTATTGCAGAAAAGTGACTTGTAAATTTGTTGCCACTCAAAAGAAATCAGGCTTGGAGCAGAGGTGGCCCAGTGACTTACAACTGCAAATGTCCAGTCCTCAATAGTAAATTATCAGGAAGTAAGGTATCGGGTATTAAGGAAGAACTGAGGACCAGAATACTGCGACATTATACATTAAATGTCCAAAGTGCTTCCAATAGCTACTGCAAATAGCTAACTTTGGCTGACTGTTAAAGAACTACAATACTGAAAATGCATATCCTTGGGCAAACCTATATGGAGTATCATACTAGCTTTTTATGAACATGTTGAATATCTGATATTACCTGAAAATTAACTTGAAATTAAATAATGTCTGGTGTAGACAAAATCCTTGAGGCTTTGTACTTTTTATAGCAAGCCTTTTTTTTTTTTCCCAGTAATGATAGCTATCAACTTGATAAAATTTAAAAAACAAAACAAAACAAAACAAAAACAACAAAAAAAAAAAACCAGCAGTGACAACATGAACACATTGAAATAGTTAGTGTTAAATAAGAATCACCTGTGCTTCACACATACCAAAAGGAAGAAAACATTTTCCCTTTACCTCTGACACTTCTGCAGGACTGAGTCTGCAAATACTAAATCCTGTTCAAGCTGGGAACAGCCTTGTGTGCTTCACCAGCATGCTGTGCTAAAAGATCAGAAAGATGGCCATTTCAACAGTGATCTGCTGAACTCATTTTGAAACAAGCAGCTCACTTACCTGTATCCTCCTAATTACATATCAATCACACAAAATCCTTTCACTTGAAAGATTTTGAAGCTAGCACAGATTTTTCAGGTTCCACTGGAGTAGACTGAGAGCTTATTACTGTATCAGAAAACCTAGGTTCTGCATGCTGAACAAGATGCAAGAACAAGGTAGCACATAATGAACAAAACAGCATTTCTAAGCATGAAATAATAACATTAAAAAGAAGGCAGCTTCTGTTCACTTCTGTCTTATACTGAAATCAGCTGGAGTTTTAATGATCTTGCATTTTGTTGGTATTACCAAATCAAATATTATTCTATAAAAATAGTATCATTTTTAATTTATTCTTATATCCAAATATAGTATAGCATATCTTCTTTCTGGGAAATTTGCAAGGAAGCCCTTGACTATTAACCAAATTACTGTTCTTGCAGTTAGGCATACCTCAGCAACAAAGTGGATAGAGATTTTCCTATGAGATATCAGAACACCAGGGAGAGAATGGATAATACTTTTGATATTTCAAAGTGACTAAGCAAGAAGCATGAGCCACAGAAGGGCAATTAAATAAGTAGGTAGCTAACATACATTTCTGGCCGAACCACAAAGAGAAGAGAGTTAGGTCAGACAAACTGTATAAAGGTGGCAGCAAGAAACTATTTAGAAGTTACTCATTCCTGCAAATGAGGTAGAGATTTGAGCTTGAAAGGTATATCTTCAAACAAAACTTTAGGGTATGTGCAATAAGCATGAGGTTCTAATGTTGAAATCTATTCGAAGGGCGTTTGAAAACATCTGATGTTCATATTTCAGTTGTCGACAAGGCACTGAAGCTTTGATCCTGCACTTTTATCTCAACCTGCTCTTCACAGAGTTTCTAAGAGCACTCATTTTGCTAGTATACAGTTCCCTGCTGCCTTTCTTTCACTGAGTGGATGACACATGCCCTTGGATTGAACCATTTTCTATTATTGGCTGGATAGGGTTTGGGGGGGTTTTATTTTTTTTTATTTGGACACAAAGCGCTGGCTCTTGTGCGTGTTCATTGGTATGCAGACTACCCAAGCCTTGCATATCCTCCATTATCTTTTTCCCCTCCTTTTCTTTCTCCCTATTTTGAATTGTGTCACAGTTCAGCTAACACAGGTGTTGCAAACTTGTTTTGTGATCATTAATATGTGAAGTCAAATTATCCCTGATACAGCACCGCTGGAACCCATGTACAAATAACTGAAACAGTACATAACTAGCCGTGAATTCCCAGTGTTCTTCAATACCTGGAACATTATTTATTAATTTGTTAATTAAATTCTCTAGTCCCTGTACTCCTGACTTGTGAGGCAATCACTAGTTGCACACTAGCTAAACACAAAAATCTACCATCATTTCCATTATATTTAGAATACTATATTTTAAGCGATACATCAGAACTAAAATCTGCCTCATGAAGTTTCATTTCAGGGCATTTCCTTTTCCACCTTCTCCCCTTCCCCAAGTACAGCTAAGGAAAGAGATACTTCCCACATACACACACACACATTTTAGAACATCTGGAAAATTGGAGTCAACTGAATGCTTCAGATTCAGGAGAAAAATCCTTAATATTCTTCTGAGCACTTTGTTCACTTTATACATGCGGGTTTCTTTCCCAGTTCTATTTAAGCAAGAAGACTTTTTGGGATACCTAACATATTTGTAATACTGCATTACACTAAGCTTCTTTAACATATAAAACAGATGCCTATTTCAATATTTTAACTCTGCTCTAGGCCAAATTATTTATTTTCTCACTCCACTCAGCAAGAGGAATGCCAAAGCCAACCTCATGAGGTTCAACAAGACCAAGGGCAGGGTCCTGCATCTGGGTCGAGGCAATCCCAGGCACAAATACAAGCTGGGCAGTGACTGACTAGAGAGCAGCCCTGAGGAGAGAGACTTGGGGGTGCTGGTGGACGAGAAGCTCAACAGGAGCTCTCAGTGTGCACTTGCAGCCCAGAAAGTCAATCAGATCCTGGGCTGCATCAAGAGAAGTGTGACCAGCAGGTCAAGGGAGGTGATTCTCCCCCTCTACTCAGCTCTGGTGAGACCCCACCTGGAGTACTGCGTCCAGTCCTGGAGCCCCTATTACAGGAGGGATATGTACATGCCGGAAGGTGTCCAGAGAAGGGCCACGAGGATGATCAGAGGGCTGGAGCACCTCTCCTATGAGGACAGACTGAAGGAGTTGGGGCTGTTCAGTCTGGAGAAGAGAAGGCTCCAAGGTGACCTTATTGTGGCCTTCCAGTATCTGAAGGGGGCCTACAAGAAGGCTGGGGAGGGACTTCTCAGGATCTCAGGTAGTGATAGGACTAGGGGGAACGGAATGAAGCTGGAAATAGGGAGATTCAGGCTAGATGTGAGGAAGAAGTTCTTCACCATGAGAGTGGTGAAGCCATGGAATGGGTTATCCAGGGAGGTGGTTGAGGCCCAGTCCCTGGAGGTGTTCAAGACCAGGCTGGACGAGGCACTGGCCAGCGTGATCTAGTGTAGGGTGTCCCTGCCCATGGCAGGGGGGTTGGAACTAGATGATCCTCGTGGTCCCTTCCAACCCTGACTGATACTATGACACAATCTTATAAAACGACAGAGCATTAATGGATGGTTTCCAAACATTAAGATTTTTTTCACAAATTTTTCAAACAACTACTCTTAGCAGGCCACATCTGGCTTGTTTAAGTCTAGAAACTGCAGCAACCACCTTTGTAAGAAGAGAATACTGGGCTAATTTTAACAAGTCTACAACAGACTTGATGCTAAAATGTGTTTGGATTGTTTACATTAACCTTTCCAAAAAACGTACTACAAGACTCTACAGCCTTCCTCCTCAGCTCTTTCACAAAAGTGCAGAAATCTCACTTCTACTAAAAGAGACAAGAAATGGTGCATTTTGTCCCTGAGAGAAGAATTATGGGTGCAGCAATGAATAATTGTGGCACCATGAAGACCAGCTGTAGAAAGAGAAAACCCAGGCACTCTGAAAGTTACTGCCACAAAGACGACCACCAAGGAAGTCTAAGTTGAGAGAAATGAAATGGGTTTCACAGCTGTGTAATCTCTACCACGTTAGTAGTTCCAACTTCAGTAAATGCTAACTTGCTGCATATGTTCACCAAGGTGGTGTGGTTTGGCATGCAATCATCTATCCATTCCGTATGACGCTGTGAAAGAACAAGAGAGTCATCACGTGTCTCCTAATGACAGGGCAAAAATCTGCAGAAAGACTAAAATATTTCTCTCCCCCAATAAAAGAGATCTCCTGATCAGTAGTCTGCAGTTGGCATTGTGAATAGTTTATTTCTACATTTTTTCAGAAAGTCACAAGACAGGGAAACAAGTTCCCCAAAAGAGATGCAAGAGATGTTATTAAAAATCCTGTCAGGCAAGTCTGATGTCCAAGAGGGGGAAAAAAAAAAAATTAAAAGATGACTTTGTTGAAAGATGTGCAACTAATCATGTTTATCACTACAGCAAAAGCAGACAGCCTTCACCAATTACAGGAATGACTCTGCAATCATCATACTAGAAGGCATTCAAGAGTTCAATGGTGTCAAGAAGCTACATTGACTGTCATGAGAAACTGACTCAGTAGAAAATGATAGACATTTGATTTAACTACTCCATCTACTGGCAAATAATTACAGCTAGTGTGTAAAGATATGGGAGTTGCCTTATATCAAGCTTAGTCTACAGAAAGGACTGAAAAAGCAGTAAATGCAATGTCATAAGTGTCATTCCTTTACACAGTTTCCATACACTGTGGTTTATATTAGCAACATATTCCACTTAAATGGCAGAAGCTGGGTTTTACCTGAAGGGTATGAGGAATTTTTTTTCAGTGCAGTTCATAAACACATGAGTTATTTGACCTGTATCATGGTCTATTTAACTTTTATTTGTAGTTCATCCTGTTGATTATCACTTTGAATGCCTGGGAGTATGTCAAGCCTTATGGCAGATTGCACAACACTTTGCCTAAACACTTTTCTTCACAGGCATGCACAAGTGTATTTAGTCACAATGGCTTTGCAAAGGACAAATTTTAACTTCTCTTATAGGCAGCACATAGTAGCAGAGCTCTGAAAGATCATGTACCAAAGACCTGAAAGCTACAAGACACAATCTGAACACAACAATTGGAAACATGACAGTCTGCTTTTCCTTCTTTATTTCAGCACAGTGCTTACTATAAAACCAGTCTACAATGTCACAGAAAACTAGTTAAAAGGATCTATTTAATATTTTCTGCTTTTAATCTCTAAGAGTCCTTCATGATATTATTTTGTAAGTTTTCTAATATGCATTCAATACAACAAAACAAGCAATTTCCTTCATCCCCATGGAGGAGGAATAAAATTCAAGAACTAAACCAAACCCTCTTCCACACATCTGTCTAGCCTCTCAGGACAGTGTTGGCTAGGTTGTCTGTGCATAGGTCACATAACATGCTGCCATGCTCCTCGCAGCAGGTCCAGTAAAGGTTTGTTAGAGCCAGGGGAAAGGTTGTGGGAAGAGGGGAAATGATAGCTGAAACACCCTAGGTTGGGTAGGTCACTGGTTGTGAAGTAACACTCCAAGATGACTTTGGGAAATATGGAAGAGCTAGTACAATGGCCTTGTTTCTACTGCTTCTGGGAAAGTTTCAGCCCTCTGAGAAATGTGGCATCCAAGTATGAACAAGAATAACAAAATCAGCCTTTATCTTCTGTATCTCTGGAGGCAATACTGCAAGTCATGGGGATGCAGCTTAGAAGACAGAATTAGAATTTACAAACACAAAATACTCTTCCATATCCACACAGCGCTATCCACACCCTTTCTTGTAGATTTGTTCCATTGAATCAAAGTTTCTAGACAAGGCATATTTTATTTTTTTCCAAAATCTCACTCACTGCCCACTCAGAACTGCAGTCTTTCTAAATGGCATTTATTATGGATAAATACATCTTTGTAAAGATCATTGCTGTTTGGAACACATCATTCTTACCTCCAAGGGGGCAGTGGTGATAGGTTAGAGTAAAAAAATATCAAAGCAGTTATGTATTTTCATTTCACAACTATCCTTAACACAGATGAAAGACATTGGTATATAAAATTCAGCCAGTACAAAGAGCAGCAACACTACCCTATCTGATTTCCTAAATCCTTCCAATTTAAGTAAAGGTGATGGCTTTCATGAGCACTGTTTGATACAAGGCAACTTCAACAATGATCAACCCACATACTTCAGATAGCCTTAGTAATTATTCATTCATCACTCTTTATAAGCTTCCAGTTTAACATCTTCTGTGTGATAATTCTAGAGGGCTCAGTATGCATGTCAAATCCCTGGTTTTACCAGGTGCAAAATGTGAGATGTTTTTGGCTGCAGTGGTGCATTCTGCATAATGAAAGGTTGCACAATAAAAATCGGAAATTTTGTCAGACAAAAGGTTTTTTTTAAAGTAAAAAAGTTCTCTGAAACTCAGCTGGATGTTGCCACCAGGGAAAAGGTTTTTAAAATAAAACCAAAACCTTTTCATTTTGGTGGTTTTGCATAGCATTGAGATACAGACAGTGCAGGTGGTAAAGCTGTCCCTCTCCTGCCCTCGCAGTGAATACAGCAGGAAGGTGTAAGTTTCCATGGAAGCTACAGCCCTGCACCTGGACACTGCTGAGAGCATCACACTCGTGCTAAGTTCAGTGTTTAAACAAAACACTTGAATTTGTCCCTTTCGCAAAAGCTATCCAAGACAGTAAGAATAAAACATGCCATTTTTCAGTGAAGGTTAAAGTGGCAGCGTATGTTCTCACTGTTTACTCTTCTAGAGAAAATTTACATGCTTGAACACAGGTAGCCCTGACTGACCTCAGGAGCATCTCTCTTGATTTCAGAAGAGATCTATGAACTTTCTGTGTTTAAATGACTAAGAAGTCTATCTGTCAGCTGGGCTGTTTCCCACTGCAATGACAAGTTAAAGCCAGTTTCACTCAAATCAACAGCATTTACATGAGTAGGATAAGGATATCACCAAGTTTTAATGAATTGTGCCTACTATCTGCAAGCTTAGTACTTACAATGATTAACACTGACTTGGGGGTGCTGGTGGACGAGAAGCTCAACAGGAGCTCTCAGTGTGCACTTGCAGCCCGGAAAGCCAATCAGATCCTGGGCTGCATCAGGAGAAGTGTGACCAGCAGGTCAAGGGAGGTGCTTCTTCCCCTCTACTCAGCTCTGGTGAGACCCCACCTGGAGTACTGCATCCAGTTCTGGAGCCCCTATTACAGGAGGGATGTGGACGTGCTGGAGCGTGTCCAGAGAAGGGCCACGAGGATGATCAGAGGGCTGGAGCACCTCTCCCATGAGGACAGACTGAAGGAGTTGGGGCTGTTCAGTCGGGAGAAGAGAAGGCTCCCAGGTGACCTCATTGTGGCCTTCCAGTATCTGAAGGGGGCCTACAGGAAGGCTGGGGAGGGACTTCTCAGGATCTCAGGTAGTGATAGGACTAGGGGGAACGGAATGAAGCTGGAAATGGGGAGATTCAGGCTAGATGTGAGGAAGAAGTTCTTCACCATGAGAGTGGTGAAGGCCTGGAATGGGTTATCCAGGGAGGTGGTTGAGGCCCCGTCCCTGGAGGTGTTTAAGACCAGGCTGGACGAGGCTCTGGCCAGCGTGATCTAGTGTAGGGTGTCCCTGCCCATGGCAGGGGGTTGGAACTAGATGATCCTTGTGGTCCCTTCCAACCCTGACTGATTCTATGATTCTATGATTCTATGATTATGCTTATTTTTCTAGCTGGATGTTAAATTCCCTGTAGGATTGTATTTCCACACTCTCCACTCCATTCTCCAGGAGACACATAGATGGGTCCTGAACAAACAGCTGAACATAAACTGCCACCAATGGCATCCAAACTCATTTCTTTAGTCTGAGTCTAAAAGAGAACATGTCCTTAAATGAAAATGTTAAGGGCAGTGAAGTCTGTGTATTTTAATTATTCAGACACCTTTAGAATATTTAATTGATGACATTTCTAATGAAATAAGAGATTGAAGATAGACTGCACTTAAATATGCTCCCCCTCCATCTTGCACAATGGGTGGGAATGTTGTTTCTTATGGCAACTTAAAATTAACTATCACCTAAAAATTAGAAAGTGTCTGGACAAACAGTTCTGGATTTCTCATAAGGCAGTTCAAAGCCATCAGGATTTGAAATATCATTATATTCCAGATTGAATTCCTGAAATGATTCCATGATACTGAAAATATACTCTAAAAAAATCAAACAACAAAATTATTTACAAATGATGCTTTAATCTTATACTGTGAATTATTGAAATATATCCCAACATGTGTCATGTTCTTTTCCACATTTAATCCCAGAAGGTAGATAAGAGTGGAGAGAAAGCTAAGATAGAATTCAAAAGGAGTTGTTTGGGTCCTTGGCCTTTGTTGGCTCATGGAAGTATTTCAGAGGTGCCTCATTACCATGTGTCATTTTCCCATTGGTGATAGTAATGCTTCAAAAAGCAGAGCTTTCCAAACAGACAGGGGTGGGGGGAAGAGAAAGAAAAAGAAAACTCAGCAATTGTTTTTCCTTGAATATAGAATTTTTTCTTCCTGCTTCTCAGGCAAACCTAAACACATCTCCTCCTTTTCCAAGAAAACAGCTTTATCTATGACTTGCATCATTCAAACACTGATTCTTCTTTTTCCCCTGGGTGCATCCCCAGACAAGCAGGAACAATAAAGCCTTCAAAGGGAATGTTTGTGTTTTAAGCTCAACTGTACACTACAGTCTTTTTAGGTCAGATCACTTAGGAGAGGGTGTGAGTGTGGAAGGGGGAACAACAAACATTTTTTACTGTCAGATAGAACTGAACAAAACAGCATGAAAAGAGGCAGCTTAGCTATTGGTTTTGAAGTGATGGCATTTGTCTAGGAGTGCATAGTCTACGAAAGGCGACAGGTTCTAAAATAATGGTACCATAGCAGGCACTGAAATGTAAAACATATGTCACACTTTTCCCTGCTCACAGTAAGGTCTAAAATATTTATAATGCTGCACCTTTCCCTGAAAGCTTTGTGTAGCTTTCCTGGGTTCATGTGTAGGTGAAGCATCTCCCTAGAAGTGCACTGCAATGCTTACACAGATTCATTCCTCTGCATTGAAAAAGGCAGCAAAATTTAGGGTGCAAAGGCATGGCTAAGGAGCAGCCTCCAAACAGCTATTTTGTCATGCATTCATCCTGACAAAATGTTTTCCTGTATAACTGGATTATTATTTTTTAAACTACGGTTTCATTTACAGCACAAGCTGAGGAACGGGTATTATTACCTCCCTGTGCGAGAGCACCACAAGTTTGTCGGGCAAATATGATCTAGGGCTTTGATTTTGGTAAAAGGAATGCAGTGTGCCTTTCTGTGTGTTTCTGTATGTGTGGGAAGGACAAGGACAAAGAGTTTCATGATATCCTTTGTTTTGTTTTGTTGGTGGTCTCCTGCTGGCCTGTGACAAGCAGGGGGGCAGCTCACCTGAGGTGGAGGGATGGAGAGCCAGTAGGGGCTCTCAGCTTGCTGCCCTGAGGCAAGACACAAATGACACACCAGGACACCCTGTGGAAACCAAGGGGAGTTGGCACAGGAGAACGACAGGGCCAGCCCAGCTGAAGTGCTTCTATGCAAATGCACGCAGCTTGGGCAACAAACAGGATGAGTTAAGGGCCACCGTGATGCTGGGACGCCATGACATAGTGGGCATCACCGAAACTTGGTGGGACGACTCCCACGACTGGAACGTAGAGATAGACGGGTATAAGCTTTTAGGAAGGATAGGCAGGGAAGGAGAGGAGGAGGTGTTGCCCTCTATGTCAACAACCAGCTGGAATCAGCAGAACTCCACCTGGGGAGGCATGATGAGTCGGTTGAAAGTTTATGGGTTAGAATTAAAGGCAAGACAGGGGAAGGAGATATTACTGTGGGGGTCTCCTACAGGCCACCTGACCAGCAGAACCAAGCAGATGAGGCTCTGCACAGGCAAATAGAAGCGGCTTCCAGGTCACAAGCCCTGGTCCTCATGGGGGATTTCAACCACCCTGACATCTGTTGGAGGGACAACACAGCAAGGCATCAGCAATCCAGGATGTTCCTGGACTGCATAGAAGACAACTTCCTCCTCCAAATGGTAGAGGAACCAACAAGAAAAGGTGCTACGCTGGACCTTGTTCTCACCAACAGGGAAGGGCTGGTAACAAATGTGAGGCTCAGAGACGGCCTTGGCTGCAGTGACCATGAAGCAGTTGAATTTAATATCCTCAGGGCAATCAGGAGGACATATTCTAAGCTTACGACCCTAGACTTTAGGCGTGCAGACTTCGATCGCTGCAGGGATCTGCTAGCCAAAGTGTCGTGGGATGAAGCCCTGGAGGGAAGAGGGACCCAGGACAGCTGGTCAGTATTCAAGGACCACCTCCTCTGTGTCCAGGAGCTATGTATACCTACAAGGAGAAAAGCAGGAAGGAATGCTAGGAGGCCTGCCTGGATGAACAAGGAGCTGCTGGACACACTATCACTTAAAAAAGAAACTCTACAGGAAGTGGAAGGAAGGACAGATAGAACAGGGGTATATAAGGAAGCTGCCCGAGCAGCAAGAGGCCTGGTTAGGAAAGCCAAAGCAGAGTTTGAACTGAATCTAGCCAGGGGGGTTAAAGGGAACACTAAGAATTTCTATAGGTATGTTAATGGCAAGAAGAAGACTAGGGAAGGTGTGGGCCCCCTCAGAAAGGAAAGTGGTGAATTAGTCACTAGTGATGTGGAAAAGGCTGAGGTACTCAATCACTTCTTTACCTCAGTCTTCATTGCAAGGGCCTCCAGCCACACTCCTGGTGTCATGGCAGACGATGCCAGGGACGGGGAGGCAGAACTGCCCATCGTAAGTGAAGCTCAGGTTCGTGATCACCTGAAGAACCTGAAATTGAAATGGGAGTAATGTTCTCTTTCCGTGGGACGTCTGCCATGACTTCTGGAATATAATAGAGAGGGGCTTGGCACCCATCTGCCAGTTCTCCAGCACCCGTGGGTGTATCCTAAGTGCCGGGTCCCATGGACTTGAACACTTTCAGGTCCCTCTCAGGTGATCACGAACCTGTGCCACTTACGATGGGTAGCTCATTCCCTCGTCCCTGCCTGCCATGACCAGGGAGGCTGAGGCTCCTTGCAATGACTGAGGTAAGAAAGTAATTCCTCAGCCTCTCCACATCACTAGTGACTCAATTCACCACTCTCTCCTCTGAGGGGCCCACACCTCCCTAGTCTTCCCTCTGCCACAACATACCTATAGAAATTCTAGTGTTCCTTTACCCCCTGGCTAGATCTCAGTTCAAACTTCTGCTTTGGCTTTCTTAACCAGGCTTCTCGCTCGGGGCAGCTCCTTGATATACCCCCCTGTTTCCATCTGCCTCCACCTCCTGTGGAGCTTCTGCTGAGGTCCAGCAGCTCCTTGTTCATCCAGGCTCTCCAGCATTTCTTCCTGCTTTTCTCCTATGCAGGTATACATACCCTGGATCACTAGAGGAGGTGGTCCTGAGTCACTGACCAGCTGCCTTGGGACCCTCTCCTCCAGCTGCTTTGTTGGCAGCACATCTCGCAGTTTCGACACAGCCTGCACGTCCTCAAAAGCCTAGGCGTCGCGTGTGTCCTGGATTGCCCTGAGGAGATTAAATTCAACTGCTTCATCGGTCGCTGCCAAGGTCGCTCTCTGAGCCTCACATTTGTTGCCAGCCTCCTCAGCCATTGGTGAGAATAAATCTGCAGCGTATACCTTTCTGTTGGTTCCTCTCACCATTTGGAGGAGGAAGCATCTTTTTTTTTTTTTTTTCTATGTAGTCTCAGGAACATCCTGATTGCTGATCGCCGTGCTGTTGCGTCCCTCCAACAGATGCCAGCGAGCAGGAAACTCCCATGAGACCAGGGCTTGTGACCTGAAGCCGCCTCTAGCTCTGCTCCAGTGCAGAGCCCACCCCGCTTGATCCCTGCTGGTCGTGCGGCCTGTAGAGACCACATCTCTTCCCTGTCTCTGCCCAATTCTAACTCCATAAACTTTGAATCACCATCATGCCAGGTCTCTGAAAGACCTGACATAGTACCTCCTCTCCTTCCTGCCTACCCTTCCAAAAAGAGTACTGCCTATCTCACCCACGGGAAATGTCCACGCTTCGGGTGACGCCCAATTATACATGCCCCAGGACACGGCGGCCCTTAATCATCCCGCGCAGATAGAAGCACCAGCTGGGCTGCCCTACCAAAACGCTCTGTGCCAATCCCCACAGGCAGTTCCTGGTGTCATCTGTAAATCTTACCCAGGGAAGCAAGCTGAGAGCTTCCCAATGTACTCTCCATCCCCTCAGTTTACATCACAGGCCAGCAGGACCACCAACAACAAAAACAAAGATATCATGTCCTTCCACACTTAACACATGCAGTAAGCACACTCCTATCTACCAAATCAGCCTCTGTCTGACAGCTTGTGGTGCCTGCTAATAGACAATACCTCGTTCTCTCAGCCTGCGCTGTAAATGAAACTGCAGTTTTAAAAATAATAACTAGTTATACTAGTGAAAATATCAGATGCACGCATGACAAAATAGCTGCCTAGTGTTCCTTAGCCATGCCTTTGCACCCTAAATTTGCCGCTGCCTGTCGCAGAGGAATGAATCTATTTTCAGTGCATCTCTCTAGGGAGATGCCACCTACACAGGAGCGCACAAAGCTTTCAGGGAAGGTGAACATTATAATATAATTTTGTGACCTTACTGCGAGCTAGGAAAGTGTGACATATGTCCTACATTTTCAGCGCCTGCTGGCGTGGCTACCATCATTTTAGGAACTCCATCGCCTTCTCGTAGACTATGGCACTCTCGACAACGGCCATCACTTCAAAACCACCAGCTTGCTTCGCCCTTTTTCATGCCAGTCTTGTTCAGTTCTATCTTCGACAGTAAAAATGTTTGTTCCCCTTCAATACCCGCCACCCTCTCCTAAAGTGATCTGACCCGTGCATCAGGTGTACAGTTGAGCTTAAAACACAAACACTCCTTTGAGCGTTTTATTTGTTCCCGCTTGCCTGGGGATGGCTCCAGGGGAAAAAAGAAGAATCAGTGCCTGAATGATGCAAGTCATAGATAAAAGCTGTTTTCTTGGGAAAAGGAGGAGATGTGTTTAGGTTTGCCTGAGAAGTAGTGAAGATGAAAATTCATATATTCAAGGAAAAATGCTGCCGAGTTTCTCTCCCTCACCCCCGTCTGTTTGGAAAGCTCTTGCTATTACTGATCACCAATGGGGAAAAGCCGTACATGGTAACCGAGGCACTCCACCCGGAAAGACATTTCCATGAGCCAATCAGTGGCCAAGGACCCAAACAAATCTCCTTGAATTCCGATCTTAGTCTTCTCTCCACTTCTACCTATTCTCTCTGGGATTAAATGTGGAAAGAACATGACACATGCTGGGATATATTTCAGCACTACAGTATAGCTTGGATTAAAGCATCATTTGTAGACAATTTTTGCTGTTTGATTTTTTTTAGAGTACTGTGTATCATGAATCATTTCAGGAATTCCAATCTGAATATAATGACACAATTCGACGGCTTGAACTCGCCTTGTGCGAGTTCCGAACTGTACGCTCCGTCTACCTTAGGCGATAGTTAGTTTAAAGCTGCTATAAGAAACAATACCTTTCCCAACTCATTGCGCAAGATGGATGGGGGAGCATATTTAAGTGCAGTCTCATTCAATCTTGACTTCACTAGAAATGTCACTCATTTAAATATTTGAATACAAAGGTGACATCTGCTCAAAAACACTGCCCTTACCACATTCTCATTTAAGGACATGTTCTCTTTAGACTTCAGACTAAAAGAAATGAGCTTCGGATGTCGTTGCAGTTTGTGTTCAGCTGTTTGTTCAGGACCACTGCACCCCGTGAGACTCCCGGCATGAGGGAGAGTGCGGAAATACTAAGATTCACAGGGAATTTAACATCCAGCCAGAAAATAAGCATAATCATAGAATCATAGAATCATAGAATCAGTCAGGCTGGAAGGGACCACAAGGATCATCTAGTTCCCAACTCCCCGCCATGGGCAGGACACTGCATGGCCAGAGGCCTTGCCCAGCCCGGCCCTAAACACCCAGGGGACGGGGCCTCAAAACTTCACCTCCCTGGATAACTCCATCTTCCAGGCCTTCACCACTTCATGGTGAAGAACTTCTTCCTCACATCTAAGCCTGAATCTCCCCATTTCCAGCTTCTCACCCCCACTCTAACCTAGCTCCCACTCACCTGAGTCACTTTCGGCGAAGTTCCTCCTCCCAGCCTTCCTGTAGCCTCCTTCAGCCAGCAATGGAGGGCCATACGCGGTCATTCGTGAGCCTTCTCTCCTCGATCGCTGAATATTCCAGCTCCTGCCAGTCTGTCCTCATAGCTGTGTCATTCTGACACCCATTCGTCGCCTCTCTGGACACGCCTAGCATCGTCTGACATCCCTGGCCAGGGGCCTCCGTGAACTGGACGCGGTACTCCAGGTGGGGCCTCACTCAGAAGCTGAGGCAGAGGGGAAGAGCTACCTTCCTTGACCTGCTGGTCACACTCTCTGATGTGGCCCGTGATACAGCTCGAGCCGGCTGCAAGTGCACACGAGAGCTCTCCTGTTGAGCTCGGTCAGCACCTCGCAGTCAGTGTTAATCATTGCAGCACCCAAGCTTGCAGATAGTAGGCACAACTCATTAAAAACTTTGGGTGATATTTCCTTATCCTACTACATGCTGTCGACGTGAGGAAACTGGCTTTAATCCTGTCATTGCAGTGGGGAGTCAGCCTCAGCTGACAGATAGACTTTTGTCATTTAAACACAGAAAAGCTCATAGATCTCTCTGAAACAAGAGAGATGCTCCTGAGGCCAGTCAGGCTACCTGTGTTCGCTATTTGCCAACTCTGTGAAAAGAGTAAACAGCAGGGCATCAGACGCCACTTTAATCCCACTGAAAAATGGCATGTTTTATTCCCACTGTTCTTGGATACTTTGTGAAAAGGGACAAATTCAAGTGTTTTGTTTAAACACTCGAACCCTGCGACCGCAGCGTGATGCTCCGCAAACTGTGTGCAGGGCTGTAGCTCCATGGAAATCTCATCTTCCTTACCACTGCGAGGGCAGCCTGCACTGGACAGCTTTAAAACCACCAGTGCACTGTTTTTTCTGGCGGCAACATAGTCTCTTTACGTTCGATAAATTTCCGATTTTTATTAGTAACAAAACCACACAAACCAGGTGCAAAATGTGAGATGTTTTTGGCTGCAGTGGTGCATTCTGCATAATGAAAGGTTGCACAATAAAAATCGGAAATTTTGTCAGACAAAAGGTTTTTTTTAAAGTAAAAGTTCTCTGAAACTCAGCTGGATGTTGCCACCAGGGAAAAGGTTTTTAAAATAAAACCAAAACCTTTTCATTTTGGTGGTTTTGCATAGCATTGAGATACAGACAGTGCAGGTGGTAAAGCTGTCCCTCTCCTGCCCTCGCAGTGAATACAGCAGGAAGGTGTAAGTTTCCATGGAAGCTACAGCCCTGCACCTGGACACTGCTGAGAGCATCACACTCGTGCTAAGTTCAGTGTTTAAACAAAACACTTGAATTTGT
Source organism: Picus viridis (assembly GCA_033816785.1). Taxonomy (NCBI): domain Eukaryota; kingdom Metazoa; phylum Chordata; class Aves; order Piciformes; family Picidae; genus Picus; species Picus viridis. Next base: position 27,464,452 of record CM066586.1, read on the forward strand.
CCCTTTCGCAAAAGCTATCCAAGACAGTAAGAATAAAACATGCCATTTTTCAGTGAAGGTTAAAGTGGCAGCGTATGTTCTCACTGTTTACTCTTCTAGAGAAAATTTACATGCTTGAACACAGGTAGCCCTGACTGACCTCAGGAGCATCTCTCTTGATTTCAGAAGAGATCTATGAACTTTCTGTGTTTAAATGACTAAGAAGTCTATCTGTCAGCTGGGCTGTTTCCCACTGCAATGACAAGTTAAAGCCAGTTTCACTCAAATCAACAGCATTTACATGAGTAGGATAAGGATATCACCAAGTTTTAATGAATTGTGCCTACTATCTGCAAGCTTAGTACTTACAATGATTAACACTGACTTGGGGGTGCTGGTGGACGAGAAGCTCAACAGGAGCTCTCAGTGTGCACTTGCAGCCCGGAAAGCCAATCAGATCCTGGGCTGCATCAGGAGAAGTGTGACCAGCAGGTCAAGGGAGGTGCTTCTTCCCCCTCTACTCAGCTCTGGTGAGACCCCACCTGGAGTACTGCATCCAGTTCTGGAGCCCCTATTACAGGAGGGATGTGGACGTGCTGGAGCGTGTCCAGAGAAGGGCCACGAGGATGATCAGAGGGCTGGAGCACCTCTCCCATGAGGACAGACTGAAGGAGTTGGGGCTGTTCAGTCGGGAGAAGAGAAGGCTCCCAGGTGACCTCATTGTGGCCTTCCAGTATCTGAAGGGGGCCTACAGGAAGGCTGGGGAGGGACTTCTCAGGATCTCAGGTAGTGATAGGACTAGGGGGAACGGAATGAAGCTGGAAATGGGGAGATTCAGGCTAGATGTGAGGAAGAAGTTCTTCACCATGAGAGTGGTGAAGGCCTGGAATGGGTTATCCAGGAGGTGGTTGAGGCCCCGTCCCTGGAGGTGTTTAAGACCAGGCTGGACGAGGCTCTGGCCAGCGTGATCTAGTGTAGGGTGTCCCTGCCCATGGCAGGGGTTGGAACTAGATGATCCTTGTGGTCCCTTCCAACCCTGACTGATTCTATGATTCTATGATTCTATGATTATGCTTATTTTTCTAGCTGGATGTTAAATTCCCTGTAGGATTGTATTTCCACACTCCCTCCATTCTCCAGGAGACACATAGATGGGTCCTGAACAAACAGCTGAACATAAACTGCCACCAATGGCATCCAAACTCATTTCTTTAGTCTGAGTCTAAAAGAGAACATGTCCTTAAATGAAAATGTTAAGGGCAGTGAAGTCTGTGTATTTTAATTATTCAGACACCTTTAGAATATTTAATTGATGACATTTCTAATGAAATAAGAGATTGAAGATAGACTGCACTTAAATATGCTCCCCCCTCCATCTTGCACAATGGGTGGGAATGTTGTTTCTTATGGCAACTTAAAATTAACTATCACCTAAAAATTAGAAAGTGTCTGGACAAACAGTTCTGGATTTCTCATAAGGCAGTTCAAAGCCATCAGGATTTGAAATATCATTATATTCCAGATTGAATTCTGAAATGATTCCATGATACTGAAAATATACTCTAAAAAAATCAAACAACAAAATTATTTACAAATGATGCTTTAATCTTATACTGTGAATTATTGAAATATATCCCAACATGTGTCATGTTCTTTTCCACATTTAATCCCAGAAGGTAGATAAGAGTGGAGAGAAAGCTAAGATAGAATTCAAAAGGAGTTGTTTGGGTCCTTGGCCTTTGTTGGCTCATGGAAGTATTTCAGAGGTGCCTCATTACCATGTGTCATTTTCCCATTGGTGATAGTAATGCTTCAAAAAGCAGAGCTTTCAAACAGACAGGGGTGGGGGAAGAGAAAGAAAAAGAAAACTCAGCAATTGTTTTTCCTTGAATATAGAATTTTTTCTTCCTGCTTCTCAGGCAAACCTAAACACATCTCCTCCTTTTCCAAGAAAACAGCTTTATCTATGACTTGCATCATTCAAACACTGATTCTTCTTTTTTCCCCTGGGTGCATCCCCAGACAAGCAGGAACAATAAAGCCTTCAAAGGGAATGTTTGTGTTTTAAGCTCAACTGTACACTACAGTCTTTTTAGGTCAGATCACTTAGGAGAGGGTGTGAGTGTGGAAGGGGGAACAACAAACATTTTTTACTGTCAGATAGAACTGAACAAAACAGCATGAAAAGAGGCAGCTTAGCTATTGGTTTTGAAGTGATGGCATTTGTCTAGGAGTGCATAGTCTACGAAAGGCGACAGGTTCTAAAATAATGGTACCATAGCAGGCACTGAAATGTAAAACATATGTCACACTTTTCCCTGCTCACAGTAAGGTCTAAAATATTTATAATGCTGCACCTTTCCCTGAAAGCTTTGTGCAGCTTTCCTGGGTTCATGTGTAGGTGAAGCATCTCCCTAGAAGTGCACTGCAATGCTTACACAGATTCATTCCTCTGCATTGAAAAAGGCAGCAAAATTTAGGTGCAAAGGCATGGCTAAGGAGCAGCCTCCAAACAGCTATTTTGTCATGCATTCATCCTGACAAAATGTTTTCCTGTATAACTGGATTATTATTTTTTTAAACTACGGTTTCATTTACAGCACAAGCTGAGGAACGGGTATTATTACCTCCCTGTGCGAGAGCACCACAAGTTTGTCGGGCAAATATGATCTAGGGCTTTGATTTTGGTAAAAGGAATGCAGTGTGCCTTTCTGTGTGTTTCTGTATGTGTGGGAAGGACAAGGACAAAGAGTTTCATGATATCCTTTGTTTTGTTTTGTTGGTGGTCTCCTGCTGGCCTGTGACAAGCAGGGGGGCAGCTCACCTGAGGTGGAGGGATGGAGAGCCAGTAGGGGCTCTCAGCTTGCTGCCCTGAGGCAAGACACAAATGACACACCAGGACACCCTGTGGAAACCAAGGGGAGTTGGCACAGGAGAACGACAGGGCCAGCCCAGCTGAAGTGCTTCTATGCAAATGCACGCAGCTTGGGCAACAAACAGGATGAGTTAAGGGCCACCGTGATGCTGGGACGCCATGACATAGTGGGCATCACCGAAACTTGGTGGGACGACTCCCACGACTGGAACGTAGAGATAGACGGGTATAAGCTTTTAGGAAGGATAGGCAGGGAAGGAGAGGAGGAGGTGTTGCCCTCTATGTCAACAACCAGCTGGAATCAGCAGAACTCCACCTGGGGAGGCATGATGAGTCGGTTGAAAGTTTATGGGTTAGAATTAAAGGCAAGACAGGGGAAGGAGATATTACTGTGGGGGTCTCCTACAGGCCACCTGACCAGCAGAACCAAGCAGATGAGGCTCTGCACAGGCAAATAGAAGCGGCTTCCAGGTCACAAGCCCTGGTCCTCATGGGGGATTTCAACCACCCTGACATCTGTTGGAGGGACAACACAGCAAGGCATCAGCAATCCAGGATGTTCCTGGACTGCATAGAAGACAACTTCCTCCTCCAAATGGTAGAGGAACCAACAAGAAAAGGTGCTACGCTGGACCTTGTTCTCACCAACAGGGAAGGGCTGGTAACAAATGTGAGGCTCAGAGACGGCCTTGGCTGCAGTGACCATGAAGCAGTTGAATTTAATATCCTCAGGGCAATCAGGAGGACATATTCTAAGCTTACGACCCTAGACTTTAGGCGTGCAGACTTCGATCGCTGCAGGGATCTGCTAGCCAAAGTGTCGTGGGATGAAGCCCTGGAGGGAAGAGGGACCCAGGACAGCTGGTCAGTATTCAAGGACCACCTCCTCTGTGTCCAGGAGCTATGTATACCTACAAGGAGAAAAGCAGGAAGGAATGCTAGGAGGCCTGCCTGGATGAACAAGGAGCTGCTGGACACACTATCACTTAAAAAGAAACTCTACAGGAAGTGGAAGGAAGGACAGATAGAACAGGGGGTATATAAGGAAGCTGCCCGAGCAGCAAGAGGCCTGGTTAGGAAAGCCAAAGCAGAGTTTGAACTGAATCTAGCCAGGGGGTTAAAGGGAACACTAAGAATTTCTATAGGTATGTTAATGGCAAGAAGAAGACTAGGGAAGGTGTGGGCCCCCTCAGAAAGGAAAGTGGTGAATTAGTCACTAGTGATGTGGAAAAGGCTGAGGTACTCAATCACTTCTTTACCTCAGTCTTCACTGCAAGGGCCTCCAGCCACACTCCTGGTGTCATGGCAGATGATGCCAGGGACGGGGAGGCAGAACTGCCCATCGTAAGTGAAGCTCAGGTTCGTGATCACCTGAAGAACCTGAAAGTGTTCAAGTCCATGGGACCCGACGGGATACACCCACGGGTGCTGAGAGAACTGGCAGATGAGGTTGCCAAGCCCCTCTCTATTATATTCCAGAAGTCATGGCAGACTGGGGAAGTCCCCACAGACTGGAAAAGGGGAAACATTACTCCCATTTTCAAAAAGGGCAAGAAGGAGGAACCGGGGAACTACAGGCCAGTCAGTCTCACCTCTGTGCCCGGAAAGATCATGGAGCAGATCCTCCTGGAGGCACTAATGACTCAGAAGAATAGTGAAGAGGTGATTGGGAATTGTCAGCATGGCTTTGCCAAGGGCAAATCCTGCCTGACAAACCTGGTGGCCTTCTATGAGCAGGTGACAGCATTAATAGATGAGGGCGAGCAACTGATGTCGTTTACCTGGACTTGAGCAAAGCCTTTGACACTGTCCCGCACCACCTCCTGGTCTCCAAGCTGGCGACACATGGGTTTGATGGATGGACCACTAGATGGATAAAGAATTGGCTTGATGGCCGCACCCAAAGAGTGGCTGTCAACGGGTCCATGTCCCAGTGGAGGCCAGTGACAAGCGGAGTCCCTCAGGGATCAGTCCTGGGACCTGTCTTGTTCAACATCTTTGTGGGTGACATGGACAGTGGCATCGAGTGCACCCTCAGCAAGTTTGCTGATGACACCAAGCTGTGTGGTGCAGTGGACACCCTGGAGGGAAGGGATGCCATCCAGAGGGACCTGGACAGGCTGGAGAGGTGGGCACAAGCCAACCTCATGAGCTTCAACAAGACCAAGTGCAGGGTCCTGCATCTGGGTCGAGGCAATCCCAGGCACAAATACAGGCTGGGCAGTGACTGGCTGGAGAGCAGCCCTGAGGAGAGAGACTTGGGGGTGCTGGTGGACGAGAAGCTCAACAGGAGCTCTCAATGTGCGCTTGCAGCCCGGAAAGCCAATCAGATCCTGGGCTGCATCAGGAGAAGTGTGACCAGCAGGTCAAGGGAGGTGATTCTCCCCCTCTACTCAGCTCTGGTGAGACCCCACCTGGAGTACTGTGTCCAGTTCTGGAGCCCATATTACAGGAGAGATGTGGACGTGCTGGAGCGTGTCCAGAGAAGGGCCATGAGAATGATCAGAGGGCTGGAGCACCTCTCCTATGAGGACAGACTGAAGGAGTTGCGGCTGTTCAGTCTGGAGAAGAGAAGGCTCCCAGGTGACCTCATTGTGGCTTTCCAGTATCTGAAGGGGGCCTACAGGAAGGCTGGGGAGGGACTTCTCAGGATCTCAGGTAGTGATAGGACTAGGGGGAATGGAATGAAGCTGGAAATGGGGAGATTCAGGCTAGATGTGAGGAAGAAGTTCTTTACCATGAGAGTGGTGAAGCCCTGGAATGGGTTGTCCAGGGAGGTGGTTGAGGCCCCATCCCTGGAGGTGTTTAAGACCAGGCTGGACGAGGCTCTGGCCAGCGTGATCTAGTGTAGGGTGTCCCTGCCCATGGCAGGGGTTGGAACTAGATGATCCTTGTGGTCCCTTCCAACCCTGACTGATTCTATGATTCTATGATTCTATGATTGTTTCTTCTTTAATGTTCTTTAGTCTGCATTTCACAGAATCACAGAAACACTCTGGTTGGAAAAGACCCTTGGGATCACCAAGTCCAACTAATAACCCTACACTACAATGTTCACCCCTAAAACATATCCCTAAGCACCACAATCAAATGACCTTTAAACATATCCAGGGTTGGTGACTCAACCACCTCCCTAGGCAGCCCATTCAAATGCCTGACCACTCTCTGTGAACAAATTTTTTCCTCATGTCCAGTCTAAACCTATCCAGTCACAGCTTGAGGCCATTCCCACTTGTTCTATCACCTGTGAAAAGAGACCAGCACCAACCTCCCCACAACATCCTTTCAGGTAGTTGCTCAGTGCAAGGAGGTCTCCCCTCAGCCTCACCTTCAATCGCTCTTCATAAGATTTATTCTCCAGGCCCTTCACCAGCTTTGTTGCTCTCCTCTGCACTCACTCCAGCACCTCAACATCTCTCTTGTATTGAGGTGATCAAAACTGAACACAATACTTGAGGTGTGGCCTCACCAGAGCTGAGTACAAGGGTCACCTCCCTACTCCTGCTAGACATAGCATTTCTAATACAAGCCAGGATGCCATTGGCTTTCTTAGTCACCTGGGCTCACTGCCTGCTCATAGTCAGTTGCCCGTCAATTAGAACCTCCAGGTCCCTTTAGACAGCTTTTCAGCCACACTTGCCCAGGCCTGTAGCATTGCTTGGAGTTGTTGTGACCCAAGTGCAGGATCTGGCATTTGGCCTTGTTGAAGCTCATCCAGTTAACACTGGCCCATTGATCCAAGCCATCCAAGTCCCTCTGTAGAGCCTTCCTACCCTCACAAAGATGAACACTCCCACCTAACTTGTGTAATCTGCAAATTTACTGATGACACACTCTGAGTCTTCATCAAAATCATCAATAAAGGTGTTAAATAGAAGTGGTCCCAGCACTGAGCCCTGAGGAGCACCACTTGTGACCAGCCGTGAGCTGGATTTAAGTCCACTGACCACCACTCTTTGGGCCTGTTTGCCCAGCCAGTACTTTTTCCAGCAGAATGTGTGCTCATCCAAGCCATGAGCAGCCAGTTTGTCCAGGAGAATTCTGTGGGAAACATGGCCAAAGGCTTTTCAGAAGCCTAGGTAGACAATATTCACTTTCTCTCATCCAACAGTCAGGTCATCCTGCAATAGAAGGAGATCAGATTGGTCAGGCAGGACCTGCCCTTCTTAAACCTGTGCTGACTGGGCCTGATCCTCTGGTTGTTCTCTATATGGCATGTAATAGTGCTTGAGATGATCTGTTTCATGACCTTCCTCGGTAACTGATAGGTCTGTAGTTTCCCAGATCCTCCTTTCTTCCTTTCTTGTAGATAGGTGTTACATTTGCTACCCTCCAGTCCATTGGGACCTCCCCAGGTAGCAAGGACTTCAGGTAAATAATGGAAAGTGGCTTTGCAAGCATAACTGCCAACTCCTTCAACACTCTTGGGTGGAGCCCATCCAGCCCCATAGACTTATGTGTGTCTAAGCAGCATTGCAGGTCACTGACCAATTCCTCATTTGTTGTGATGACCTCATTCTGATTCCCCTCCCTGACTTCTAGTTCATGAGGCTAGGTGTCCAGGGAACTGCTGGTTCCAGTGCTAAAGACTGAGGCAAAGTAGACATTGAACACCTCAGCCTTCCCCTCATTCTTAGTCACTATGTTTCCTTCTGCATCCAACAATGGATGGAGATTTTCCCCAGTCCTCCTTTTGTTGTTAATGAATTTATAGAAACATTTTTATTATCCTTAACAGCTGTAGCTAGGTTCAGCTCTAGCTGTGCTTTGGCTCTCCTAGTTTTCTCCCTGCAGAGCTTCACTACATCTTTATAGTCCTGATGAGAGACCTGTCCCCTCTTCCAAAGGCCATAGACTCTTGTTCTTGAGGTCCAGCCAAAGGTCCCTATTCAGCCGGGCTGGACTCCTTCCCCAACGACTCCTTATTTGGCACATAGGGACAGCCTGCACCTGTGCCTTTAAGACTTCCCTCCTGAAGTATGCCCAGCCTTTCTGGACTCCTATATCCTTCAGGGTGGCCTCCCAAGGGACTTTGTCTATCAGTCTCCTGAATAGGCCAAAATTTGCCCTTCAGAAGTTCAAGGTGGCAGACTTACTAACCCTTCTCCTTGCTTCCTCAAGGATAGAGAACTCAATCATCTTGTGATCACTGGGCCCTAGATAATCTCCAGCCTTTACTTCCCCCACAAGTTCTTCTCTGTTCACAAGAAACAGGGCCAGGAGGGCACCTTCCCTGGTTGGCTCCCTCACCAGTTGTGTCAGGAAGTTATCCTCCACACTCCAGGAACCTCCAGAACTCTTCTCTCCCTGCTGTATTGTATTTCCAGCAGACATTTGATTAATGTTGGAGAGAAAATGATATATTGAGAGCAATAACGAAAATTAGAGGATCTTAAGAACCACCTGCTTACATGAGATTTGAACTGTGGACAAGCATATCTCCCTAACCTCAAGCTCCAAGAAATTAAAGGGTAGGCCTCTGTTAACCACATGTGCAGATTTCCAGGTTAAAACATCATTCAGCAGCTGATGTGATAGAATTTAGGTTTCCAAAATAACAGGAAGTCAGTGAAACAGAGGCAGGCAGTCACACTAATCTGGTAAAATGTGCATGTCTCAGCACCGTGCCTCCCAGTCACTGAAGGTGCATTCTCATTCCTTAGGTCCTCCCCATCACATGAGAGGACATCTGCCTGCAAGGGACAGTTAAACAGTCCACGCACACCAGGTGTTATCCCTCATCACCTGGCCAGGTGTGTCTCCTCCCTGGACCAGCTTTGCCTCTCTCCTCATTCTAACAAGATACAATGCTATATACAAGCCAGAGAGCCCAAATGAAAATACTCTAATCTGTAATGTTATTTTGTAATGCCTAAACACAATGGCAAGCTCTATACAAAGTGCTGCTTATTACTAACATAACCCATCACACCTGGACTATTACTGTGAATCCAGTGCTAAGAATATAACATTAGATCAAGGATTGCCAAAATCATGAGCTTACTCAGAATCTGACAGATAGTATTTTGCCTACCACTTGTTGTCTGGGATAGATGAGGGATGACAAGGCAGAAAGCACTGATAGAATAGTCCAACACACTCTGCTGTTCCTGTACATGACTCAGTAACACTATTACAGACAGCTAAAAGCATGAGTTCCATACAGCCAAAAATTATGCCATGTTTTGAAAATTAGATTTTTTTTTTAACTTTCATTGGCCATCTCAATAGAGTTCACCTATGCAGTTCCTACTTTTTTGTTTGCTTGATCATTTGTATTATTGAAAAGTGCAGACTGGACCCTAAGACAGACTTTTAGCTAACCTACAGAAACTAAATTTTAGTGTAAGGTACAAAACCTTGGTCGTTATTAGTAATACGGAGAATGCATGTGTTTCACTGAGAATAACGCATGGGGCAACGTTCCTGTGATTCCTAATTCTGCTTTGCCTTCTCTTAGTAGCAAGGGAATTAGTAAACAATGTACAGGTAGCTTCAGAGGGGCACTAAGCACCTGTAGATGTTATTACAGTTAATGAGAACTGTGGTATTATAAGTATGATCAGATTTATGACTGAGATTAAACTTTGAATTAATTTAAAAGACAGTTTAGCTGACTAAATTGCATCACATTTTATATGATTTTGCAATGCGGTAGATGGCACAGTACGTCCTCAACAGGCTAGAGAACACAGCTGACATACAGCTTTCTGCTGCTGTGATGCTCCAGGAACAGACCTGGCCATGTCACCCATTCTCACGAAGTGAGGTGATACCGCTTCAGTTCCTAGTCACTGAACCTCAGCAATAGCCAGATTTTTCCCTTCACTGCCTGCAATCTGAGGCTTTTATGCTCTGGAATGTCAAGCAAACAGTCAAAACAGGAATAAGAAAGAAGATTTTTAAAGTGTCCCAGCATCTGGACTTAGAAATGTTGTACTAAACAGAGCAGGAGAAAAGCTCTAGAAAGCTCTAAGTGAAGACTGGTTTGGACTATACACATTAGACTCAGAGATAAATGACTGACACTAACACAGGTATTAAAATTAAGTTGTATCGTTCTGTCTGAAAGACATTGGAAAAGGGCCCTGAGCAATTCATCTTTAATTGTGTTGCCAGCCAGTGTTAAGGGGGTTTGCTCACCCAGTTTCAAAGGCAACACATGCAATGAAAACTGCATGCAAAATGTAATCATTTCCAAAAGGAAATTCACAGCAAGGCAGAAAATCATGAGACTAGTGTCTTGGTGTAGGTTTCTCTGTATGACAAAAAAACCACAACACAATAATTATGAAAGACAGAGGCATAGTGTTATTGCTGTTTCTTCCCTACACAAAAGGGGAAAAGAAGGAAGTTACATAAATTTAGAATATATTTTAAGTTTATTCATTGTATGAACATAATTCGGTGCTGTTCTTGTCTGTAAATCTTCAGCATATACAAGTTTGGGGCCATGAAATGAAGTTGCACATTGCATATGCTTTTGTGCAAAATTCTGCCATTGAGACAGGTATGTGAGTTTGAGAATCAAGGATATATAAAAACACCTGACATGCATTTAAACATGCAAGAAATAATCACTGAATTTGCTTCAGCTTGAGCCTAAATTCTATCAGGCTGGAAGTTAGACAAAGAATTCCAATAGAAATATTAAATCCTACAGATTCCAATGTTAAGACTCTTCCCAAAAGTCCTCATAATAATTCTGATTATTTAATCATAACATGTTGTTATGCAGCACTTCTTGTGCTTAGACATTAGCAAATTTACTGAAATAGCACCAGAAAAGTGTATTCAAAAATTCGTTAGGACATACTCGGTTGACTATTCCTCATAGTCACGATGTCACACAATTTTCATCCCAGTGCAACTCACTTAAGTTTAATACAAACTTAGCCAAGCATTTAAATTTTCATGTACTAGAACCAAGTTCATAGAAATCTGCTGTCTTATGATGCTAATCATCTTCAGAGAGCAATAGCCAACTCCATACTCAGACACGGGCTATCATCAGCCTCCAGTTTTCTACTAAATGAGAAAATAAACACTTTCCCCTGTTTTCTCATCACAATAAGCACCTCACTTTATGTTGTCCCACACATCACTTGTACAGACACTCATTTCCTTGTTTAAAGTTATACCTTATTTCAGCTATGAATCACGTACCTGAGGATCTTTTCAAGTGTCTGGTTCCCTAATCCCTATTTCCTTCTCTCTGCAATTAATTACTTCTGGTGCACGATAGCAATTTGGACAGCAGACTATACAGACAAATTTTTTGGTAGATAACTAGCTGAGTGGATAATCAGGACAAGTGGATCATACCATACATGCTCACAGATGGTTCAATAGAATGAATTCCAGTACAAACACTTCTCTAAATGCATAACATTTTGCATTGGGGAAAACAAAGTGGGAAAACCCCAATATTTTTAAAGCTTTAGGTAAGGTTATTTAATATATGCTTTTAGTTTAAGTAGATAATAGGTAGAAAAGCATTCCACACGTGCAGTGAATGCACTACATTGTGTATCAGTAGACAAAAAAAGCATGCTTTTAGAAACACACACCAAGCAGGAGACAGCAAAATAAGATTTATGCTGCCTTCAAGTTGTCAGTGAGGTATGACCAAAATTGTCATTTATCTACATTCATACATACTATAGCTACAAATACTACTTTCTTCATGAGTGCATCATGTTTGGTCTCATACCCGTGCAGTACAGCCTTGGCTCTGGAGATTGAAAAGCAGCTGGCACATCCAGTGCCATGTCCTGCTGCAGCCAGATTGCATCACCAGTTCACAGTATCACAGTATCACCAAGGTTGGAAGAGACCTCAAAGATCATCAAGTCCATCCCGTCACCACAGACCTCATGACTAGACCATGGCACCGAGTGCCACATCCAATCCTCTCTTGAACACATCCAGGGATGGTGACTCCACCACCTCCCTGGGCAGCCCATTCCAATGGCGAACGACTCTCTCAGTGAAGAATTTCCTCCTCACCTCAAGCCTAAACTTCCCCTGGCTCACTACAGATTAATTATAAACTTGAAAAGCAGGCTCTCTGGTTTTCTACGATAGTTCCACATGTGGGTAAAACATGCTGCAGAAGAAACACACTAGGAGCCAAGACAGAAATAACCAAGTTGCTAAATCCTCCAAGAATTATTTCCAGTCTTCCCAACCACCACTGGAAAGTCAAGGACGTTACAATCTCATTAGTAACTTGGTACATTTTTCCACAGTAGTGATGATATCAGTGGCATTAAAAGACAGAGAAATCTTTCTGTGGCATTTGTCGTGAAAACATAGTAAACTTTTCTCTCAGCAACAAGAAGCTGACAAAAAATTATCAGACAATGAATAAGACTTACTTCCAGATCACAAGTGCTACCCATATTCTTCAGCACAACCATGCCCTCAGAGTATTTTACTGGTCACTGATACTGTTCATTCTGTGGTTTTCCTGTTTCAGTGCTCAGAGTGCTTTGAAGACTGCTGCAGAGCAGATGCTGTAGACAGAAATTGATTGTATTAGTGAGTTTTTTTCTAATGTCAATGCAAACCAAGACATTCAACTGAATAAATTTCCTATCATAAAGCAAATATGACAAATAAAATGTTAGGGGTTTAGCTATTAAATCGCTTTTTGCTCTAAAAGACACACCTTTAACAGTAGCTTGTTACAAAGAAAGGAAGGTTGGGACAATTTACTTGCTTTAAACTTGTGTACATACCCTAATACAATGGGATTCTCTTGCCAGATAATGCCTCTAAATGTTTTCATGTAATTATCAAACAAGTACTCCAAATAGGTGTAGGTATACAAAATGCTGAATAGAATTTACTTAGACTACACTATCACTTACAGAATATCACACGAGTACTGAACAAGTTCATTGTTACGAGATTTTGTCCAATATGAATGCAAAAGGCATTTCGACTATTCAGGTAAATAATAAATAATTTAGCTATCTGTACTAACTTCCACCAATCCTTGATCGTTATGCTTAGTTATTTGTTCACCCCACATTTCCAGGGTAAAAGGTGTTGTTACATGGTAGCTACTTTTGCACCCCATACAGAATTTTAGTCCAGAGAATCTCTTACCAGATGGACTTTCTGTAGTACAGCAATACATGGTTCTTAGGTACATGCAGTGTCAAGAATTAGTGTGTAAGATGCGTCTGAGCACTCCCCAGCCAGACATTTCTTGTTTAACATTTCGCTGCTCTCACACCAAACCCCAATCATAAATCCACCCTTTCTGATACAAGTTTTAAAAGACAGAACATTAAAACGCATGGGGAGGGTGGAGGGAGAAAGTATGCCTTCCAGATAAGCAGTTTCCATTCCAGGACAGTAAGACCGAGCTTCAGAGCTGCATACAAAGTGAAATATTCTAAAATCTATAAACCGGTGATTTAACAATCCACTAACTAAAAGGAGGTGTCTGATTATATAAAACTGCCAAGCAGATGCCAAGAATGCTGTTACAGTTTCCAATCATTTACTGCCTATACTTCACCCCAGAGGCTGTTGTTTTTTCTTTACACTCTCCTACAAGCTCCAAGATCTAGCCAGTGTAGAGGCTGAGAAAAAAATCTGAGGGAGGGGAAGAAGGAGAGGGGGAAAGATCAAAACACACCCAACTCATCGTTTCCTTCCAGTATTCTCCATTTTTACAGATGAAAAAGCAAGATATTTTAGCAACTTGAAGAACCAGCATCTAAATCAGAAAGGATCGGTTCAGGAAGGTGGGAATTAATCAAACTTAATTTGTCAGTTAAGTTTAAAAAAGGGTAGGCAAGGAATTAATAAAAAGGTAACAGGCTTAGAAACCTTGAAGTGTTTGGCTATTGAACTTATTAATAATGCTTAAAATTCACCAGTCACTCATTTACACAAATGTTAGCAGAACATGGATAAGAATCTAAGATTTAAATAAACCAGCTTGCAGTGAAACATCAATCCATAATCACTTATAATTGCTTCAAATATTGCACTCTAAATTGTTTTAGACATGGCTAAGATGCAATAAGGCTGGCAGTTTGCAAAACAAATTATCAGTGTATTCAGTAGGCCTGGAAGTTGTGATTTGCCATATAAAATATACATGAAAGCAGGAAGAGTTCATTCATACATCATTGCATAATTCATGGCAGTTTTCTGCATTTTGTGTCACGTTGTGTCCTGTATAAGAACCTTGCATAATATAACATTATAACGTTACTATTCAGAATTGTATGTTGGTGCACTATTTGTCTGTACTTGATAAATAGAAACACCTACAGCAAGCCACAATTAGTACCAAAAAATTAATCATACCCAATTGCCCCACATGTTCCGTACTAATGCCCAGGCAACTCCCTGAAGCTCAAAGAGACCAACCCCAAATAGTAAGATTCAGTTATTGACAGTTTGAAGGAGGAACTTTAGCCTATATCCTGACTGCAAAGACTGAAAGTAAAATAAATTACCACTGCAATAGGAAAATAATGATAAAGTCTATATAATTAATTGGATTGCTAATGAGAATATAGAGCAGAGGCATAAACAGTTCTTTCTCTCTTTTTCTTTTTCTGTCACTTCTACTTGCCACTTTCCCTTCTCTCTCTACAGTGGCCTTGCCAGGGTATCTTTGTTTTGACTATTGTGTGAGCTATTGCAGAGGAGGGAGGGAGTGGGAGAGAAGGTGAACAGGACCCCTGGGGCCATCTGGCGGGCCTGAGGAGTTTCTGTGTTGTTTATAAATTGTATGTGTGTGTATATATATATATATAGTACATGTATTGTATATTGTACATATTCATTGCATTTCATACTTCCAGATTTTTAGTTTGCTTGTAAATACAACTTCATTTGCTTCCAAAACCTTCTGAGCTAGTCTGGCAATTTTATTTTGGGGGCAATTCTCTCAAATTAGTTGGAGCAGAATTTCAACCCACCACAGTTATATTTCACAAAGAAGCTGGGAACACAGTTCTTCACTTGCCATTGTCCTCTGTTGAACTTACTGACTTACTACCTTACCACCTAATCTTCATTTTAAGCCATGGAGTAGTTTCCTCCTGCCTTTTGCATTTCAGAAACTCCTCAGCAGGGCAATGGTGGTATAACTTTCTCATGGCACATTTATTCAAAACCAGGACTTTGCTTCCCGCATTTTGTCAAACACTATTTCAAACATGATATCCAAGGGTGCACAGAGTATGTCACACCCCATGGAGAAGTAACTGTATGCACCCATGTTCACAGCATTTATTTCAAAGAGGCTCTGTAAACGTATGGTGAAGTATTCTGCTTTTTCATGTGTAGATTTCACAACCCTGCGTCCGTCCTACATGGAATGCTCACGTTGCAAGGAACAGCAGTACTTAGGGTACACAGTCTGCTTGCTGCTGCTGCTCAAGGAAGGTGCCATTCAGTGCACACAACCGCATACGTGCTTGTTTATTTTACGCTTGCCTGTTCTTTCAATTCTGTTTCTGTGGTCTGTTGCTGAGTGATATAGATCTTTCTATCCTGACTACCTGGAGTGAATTCCATTGCAAATAACCTGTTCTCCTGTTGCTTAATGCAAAGTCAACGAAAATGCCAGCACTTGATTCCCTACTGTTCTCAACTGCTGTTCTGGGGACCAATATGAGTAAACCAGCCCACTTCCCAAAGATGCATACACCATTCACCAGATTTTTCAGAGGCTTTATGAATCCACTGAGGTAAAGAGAGATGGGGAAGGAGGAAGAGTATGGGAAAAGAAGAATAATGGAATAATATATATTTTACAGCTTTGTATCTTTTAAGAGTGTTAGAAAGCATCATCTTTTGAACTGACCCATTACATGAAAGGCCATTATATTTCATCCAGTCATCCCTGCTACATGCTTGGTTATGGTTTGTTAAACATTATCTTCCAATTTTGACACAAGGATCAATCAGTTCTCACGGTATTCTCTTCAAAGGGCTAGTAACATTATCTGAATGATAGATCTCAATAGCCAACGTACACAAACCAGCTCTAATACAGATCCGGTAGCCCAAAACTCAATATATATTAGCCACTACTTCTGTGGCATCTTGAATAGGTTTCACAATCCCTAATGAACTACAGGTTGCCTCAGCAGTCTATTAACTGCCAGTTATAGCACAGATGTAGCGAGGCACATATGCAGAGACACAGAGGAAGAATTGCTTAATGCTAAACTAGAAACACCAAAAAATAAATGTCACCTGCCACCCACCACGACCACAGTGATAGCAATCTTTCAGTAATTTCTCTCCCTGGTGTTCACACATTAGCTATCTCAGGAACTGTCCGCTACTCTCAATCCAAATTTGCTGCACAAAGATGTTTAATGTGAATTTGTTTACAATTAACTAATTGATGCCTGTAATTACATTTCAAAGTCTTACTTAAATACATTAATTTATATGCAAAACTATTATAGACAGGTGACTTGGAAAAAAACCCAAAATTTTAAATTAATGAAAATGTCTGCATAAAGCTTGCCTTCACACATAGGGATGACTCATACAGAAGATAGGTGCAAATGAATCCATATAAATGTACATGAACAGTTACAGAATGTATGTACATGAACAGTTACAGAATGAATCAATGCTTCTTGTTTCTCAGAGACTGCAACAAGAGGTTTTTCCCTCAGAGTAGTACAGTTTGCACCGCATTTGTAGAGTTCACTCCTTCCAGAACTACATACTGCCAGGTACCCAGCAGACACGCAACCCAGCATCTTCATGCAGCATTAAAGATGATAGAGGTCTTACTATACAGTTTTTCTCCATATTTCTTTGTGAGGGGTGTAAGTATTTTAACAGAAACTGGGACAATGGTAAACAGCAGCAAATTAACATTTAGGTCAATGTTAACTAACACTTAGGAGTACTGCTGACTTAAGAGCTTTTGGTAGAATTTATTATTCTGAAAAATGCAAATAGCTTCACTATTTAACCCAACATTTGTTACAGCATCACAGTATTGCTAAGGTTGGAAGAGACCTCGAAGATCATCGAGTCCAACCTGTCACCACAGACCCCATGACTAGACCATGGCACCAAGTGCCACGTCCAATCCCCTCTTGAACACCTCCAGGGACGGTGACTCCACCACCTCCCCGGGCAGCCCATTCCAATGACGAATCACTCTCTCGGTGAAGAACTTTCTCCTCACCTCGAGCCTAAACTTCCCCTCATAAGAGAACACAGAATGCCAGGTTGGAAAGGACCCCAAGGATCATCTGGTCCAACCTTTCTAGGTTATGGCCCAGCACCCTGTCAGTCTGAGTCTTAAAACTGACCAGTGTAGGAGAATCCACTACTTCTCTTGGGTGATGATTCCAGTGTTCAGTTGTTCTCATGGTGAAACATTTTCTTTTGGATTCCAACCAGAGATCAATCCTAACAGGAAAAGATGATTTTGAAACTGCAGCAAGTCAGATTCTAAATGTAAAATCATGAAGTCTAACATTAATCCATTACTATCCTTAGGATATTAAACAAGAACAGTAGAAGCTGTTCTGATTGTGTTTTCCCCTTTTCCAAACACCAGCACAAAATTCAGAAGATAAAAACTCCTGGAGAGTGTAAATCAAGAGTGATTTAAACACAAGAGTAATTTGATAGTATTGCATCTCTTGATACCTGCATTCACACCACCACTTGACAGAATCATCCTCTCAACTTCTAGACAATTCATTTGTCATGAAAAAATATGTAATTTTTATTTTATATAAACCAACCTTCACATACAATGCTTGAAACAGCCTTAGTGATCCACATAGCTTTCAGAGAGAAACAAAGCAGAAAGGTTTTTTTTTGTTGAATTCCTGTTTACTTTCCACCATGCCATAGTTCACTTTTGGATATATACACTTGAATTCTCCTTTAAGCATAAGCTTCTCTTTAAGGCATACTGCATGACCAAACTGTCAGAAAAGCTTAATGATAACTAGCAATCATTGTGTGCTATCATTTTGCCCATAAAAATAAGTAATAGCAAAGGTTGTTTCTTGTATTTCAAGCTGATAACATCTCATGAACAAACTCAGCAACAGGCACTCATAACCACAATCTTTGCTACAGAATAAAATTCTACATCAAGAGGGCTCAAGGCAAGCACAAAACTTCTTTCTCCATGAAGCAGTATGTGCTAGATTAAACTAAAAGGCATTTAAAACCTTTGCTTTCAGATGCTGCGTTTTCACAGAATCACCAAGGTTGGAAGAGACCTCAAAGATCATCAAGTCCAACCTGTCACCACAGACCCCATGACTAAACCACGGCACCAAGTACCACATCCAATCCCCTCTTGAACACCTCCAGGGATGGTGACTCCACTACCTCCCCGGGCAGGCCATTCCAATGGCGAATGACTCTCTCAGTGAAGAACTTTCTCCTCACCTCAATCCTAAAATCCCTGGTGCAGCTTCAGACTGTGTCCCCTTGTTCTGGTGCTGGTTGCTAGGGAGAAGAGGCCAACCCCTTCCTGGCTACAACCACCTTTCAGGTAGTTGTAGAGAGCAATGAGGTTGCCCCTGAGCCTCCGCTTCTCCAGGCTAAACAACCCCAGCTCCCTCAGCCTCTCCTCATAGGGCTTGTGCTCAAGGCCTCTCACCAGCTTTGTTGCCCTTCTCTGGACACGTTCAAGTGTCTCGATGTCCTTCTTAAACTGAGGGGCCCAGAACTGGACACAGTACTCAAGGTGTGGCCTAACCAAAGCAGAGTACAGGGGCACAATGACCTCCCTGCTCCTGCTGGCCATACTATTCCTAATGCAGGCCAGGATGCCATTGGCCCTCTTGGCTGCCTGGGGACACTGCTGGCTCATGTTTAGGCAGCTGTCGATCAGCACCTCCAGGTCCCTCTCTGTTTGGGAGCTCTCCAGCCACTCCAACCCCAGCCTGTAGCTCTGCATGGGGTTGTTGTGGCCAACAGTGTTGATTTGTTTAATGATATTAAAGCATAAGTGTTTATCAAAAAAGGTCTGAGAGACAAAAGCCGCTAAGGATTGTTTATTAATGGTTAAAAAACCCAAATCACTGTGCATATACTTCAGCCCTATTCAGAGCCTCCATCTGACTGCTGTGCCGAATTTACCTCAATATAATATCTGATCAAAAACTCACTTTGTAACAATGTAACTGCATTTAGGTTTCAAAGGGAAAAAAAGTTTTCTTTTTATTATTTTTTTCTGTTAAAAGCAAAACCAAAAAGTCCAAAAGACAGATTTTGTTATAGTCAGGAAGGACAACTACAGGATCTTTGATTGTTATAAAAACAACTCCACAGCCCTGCAATGACTTTGAATTAACAGCAACAGTTTAAACCACTAGCAACCCAGAGACACTGGACCATTAAAATTCATTGACAATAATCTGATTTCAGCTAAGCAAACAAAGTAGAAAGGTTTTTATGCATAAAATCAGATTTGTCATTGGATCTTTTCTTAAAAAGTTTATACTAATAATGAAGAATGTAAGCACACACCTTTTATAAGCACTGTCCTTAAGGAATATGGAGTTCAAGCAGAAGCAGCAATGGAAATGGAGGAAAGAAATTTCCATTTCTTTCAAAAACATAGGAAATTAATGAGAAAAGTCTGGATACTAGTGTAGCCAGCAATTAAAGACACAGCAGTTATGAATTATTTTTCATCTATGCAGCTGTGGAGGAGCTGGGCAGAGCTATGCTGTAAGACCTTAGATTTTAAAAAATATATATGCCCAAGACAGGTTTGCAAACAGCTTGCTAACATTACTTCATTTTATTCCAAGTGATTACTGAAGTCTTTCCCCATCTCATCCTATTAATTTTTTCGTATCCCTGGGATTAAAAGCATCCAGAGAAAAATGTGCCATCATGTAATAGAAGTATGAAAGGTGACTGAATTCAGATCTGTCTAGATTGATCCATCAAGTAGCAGAACTGTGAAAAACCATACAAAGTCTCTTTTACTTTCTGAGCAGCTTCCAGTTCTAAGATGAAAGATTTTTATTGCAACAGTAAGTTTAGTTTCAAAAATCCTAAAATGAATGCTGCAAACAGCATGATGTGACTGTCTTCAAAGTCATCACTTGCTACTGCGTCCCTTGGCCGGACACAAAATCCAGCAAAATTCTGGAGGAATCTGTTGCTGTTCTCTCAATTTTTCTGCCCTTCTAATCACACATAGCTTGCATTCCAACTTTTGCATGCTCCAGTGACAACTGGAAATTCAAGCACTGGCAAAAGGAATTCCAAGCCTTCTGTCCATTGGAAAGACAACCCTAAAGGAATAATCCAAAGTAGTTTTCAAATTCAAATGGGAAGGAGCTCACCCTCTTTCCTCTCCCTGTACAATCTTTTCCCTCTCAACCAACAGCACATGAAGAAATAGTGTCTTTTTTAATATTAACAAAGATAGAATTGCTGCACCATCTTCTGAAAAAAAAATCATAAATCAATGCATATATGTGCAAATGTATAAAACCGTCTCTCTAAATTTGCAGGGTTTCATTCCTTTATCTCTAACCTTTTCTAGTTTTCAACATCTCCACATACTTCCATTCATTCATTCCACCAGGTCAGTTCATTTGAATGACAACAGAGGCTTGGATAACTAAAAAGCACAACTCAGTAGTTTTCACACCCCTTGGGGATAGCTTAGGGCATAATTTGCATGAAAGCTCTGATGGTATGTCAGTTAATCTCCGACAGCCTCAGACCTGGGTTTCCAGTCATTTTTATAAACAAGGAAACATGATGGCTGGAAGACAGCAAAAACAGCTTTACAATTATATCTGCATGCACACACATACAAAACACTAGTCATAAATCCAAAGCAGAGTTGAAAAGTGAGAACTAAGGTAAACAGATACCCTGTGTGGTGGTTTTAGGCTATGCCTTTAAAATTTAGCTGCAGATTTTGAGCAGAAAAGTAGAAAAATGTAAATAAATCACTATTGGGTGTAAAAAGGAAAACACAATATTATTCTAAACAAATTCGTTGGGTAAATATCTGGAATAAGAGGAGCTCTACCATAACAATTCTTCCCTTTTTCTCTTCTCTTCTGATCTCTGGCTGTTTCGCTTTGCTCAGGAGAGATAACACGCTTCTGGCTGGCCTTGGATAAGTCTAACCCACTGCTTCTCTCTTCACGCCTCTCTCTTTTGGGACAGGGAGGGGGGGGGGGGGCAGTGGAACAGCTTCTCTGGTCTTTTTGACCAGGGGCTTTTCATGTTGTTTGCTAATTGTAAATATCTGTATAATATTGTAAATACTGTATATTTTGTATATATTCATTGCATTCCATTGTAGAGAGTAGGTTTTGCTTGTAAATACAGCTTCATTTGCTTCTAACTGAGTTGGTCTGGCAAAAAGTTAATGCTGGGGGAAACTTCAACCCACCACACCCTGCATCAGTTGGAGCTGCTGCAGCACACAGCACAATACAACAAGAATCACATTAGCAAAAGACTGCAGGCTGGATGGCATCAAAAGTGCATCTGCAACCATACTTCCCCTTTGCTGTTACTAATGGCAAAGAATTCAGGATTACATTTCCTGGTACTAGCCTGCAAAGGCTTTACAATCACTTTTCCAAAGCAAAAATGCTGTTAAATCCTGAGGACAGGAACAGCTACAGCAGAGCAGTGAATTGTTTCAATCACCTATTTTTTCAATCCATGCGTAGAGAACGTGGGTACAATCATACACAAAATGAGAAATTATACCAACTGCTATCGAACCCGATAGGCGACTGCTCAAAAAACTGACAAAGTTACCTTGGGCAAATTGCCTTATACGTCTTGCACATCCTTGGGCTACAGTTGGAGCCAACCAAAGCTCACGTATAGGAATTAACGGAAGTTTCTGTTGGATACAGCCAGATGGCAGAGGATGGAAGGCCAAGATAATCTGGCTAGAAATGAAACCTCTCACATTCATTTTGAAGGATCATTCAATATTTTCTGTATGCCCTGACAAACTGAATGACAAGCTCTGCAGCAGAATGTGATGTACCCCGAGTGCCACAGCTTCACAAGGAGAGTACCAGCACTCATGCAGTTGAAAGGTCAGATATAAGGCTGCCTGGGGAGATGGTGCAGTCACCATCATTAGAGGTGTTTAGGAGGAGACTGGATGGGATGCTTGGTTGCATGGTTTAGTTGATTAGGTGGTGTTGGATGATAAGTTGGAAGCGATGATCTTGAAGGTCTCTTCCAACCTGGTCTATTCCATTCCATTCCATTCCATTCCATTCCATTCCATTCCATTCCATTCCATTCCATTCCATTCCATTCCATTCCACTCCATTCCATTCCACTCCATTCCATTCCACTCCATTCCATTCCACTCCATTCCATTCCATTCCATTCTCCACCTATAATCAGCCCATGGAACACAAGAGACGAAACCACCGGTACCTAAAAGGATCATTATACCAGAGTGAAGATGAGAGCAACACCACTTCTCACAGGGGATCCAGGGATTCATTTTCTCAGAATCTGTGTAATATACAGCATGCTGCCAATCTCCAAGCTTTCAAAGTAAACTCTAAATTAAATAACTACACAACTACACATGTGTGTTGATTACACAGCACACATGGTGATTTGGATGAGGCTGTATACCAAGAGGTCAGTTGATGAAAACAGTCCAAATGTTATAAAATGAAATCTCATTTTGATCTGTTACACCCATGCAAGACCTCCTAGAAATTTTATACCATGTGTGAACTGTGTGCTGCCCAACATGCTTTCCTCGAGTATTTTAAGTTTTGCCTGAAAGGCAACATTCCTGGATGTGGAAACTAATGCTAAAAGAACAGAGGCCTGCAGATCAAGACATGCTGGTTTTAGCATTGCCTTAGCGTACAAGACTCAGGAGAATCAGTACACAATGAGGGTTCACAGTTTTCTGTATACAAAGTGTGAGCCCTGAAAAGCAATAAAGTTGAGCAGCTCACAACATCTGGAGTTCACCTAAAACTGCACTGGCCAAGTCATTGGCTTTGGCCATGAATCTGAACACCATCTGGATGTTAGACATGAGATTGAGCCACGAAGTAGCCTTACTCCCTCCTAGTTCCCAGCCTGGTTGTGTCAGAAAAATCTAATTTATTTACATGTAAACCAAATCACACCATAAAAACCAAAGCACTGATTTTATTCTTTTCACCAGGTCCTTCCTTTTAAGGCACACTAACAGTTATAAATCTCTTCTACTGAGATTGGTAATTAAATCATACCAAAATTACCATTTGGGCTTGGATTTTCTTTCTTATGGGCATTTTTTGTTTGTTTTATTTTGTTGGTGTTGGTTGGTGGTTGTTTGTTGTTGTTGTTAGACTGGTTTTGTCTTTGGCCTAGCACTCATGGAAACGCATTAATTTTAGTATTCTCTCAAGCAGCTCTAAAATGGCACAGACATTAAAATGTTAAGTAAAGATAGGTGGTTATACCCATTTCAATTAACCTGTGTTGATGTGGACAAGCAGAGACTGACTCTGTATATCCAAAAATACACATCAAACATAGGATTTTTCCCAATCTCCAATTTAATTGCTCTTTTATTTGTGTATGTTTGTGGTTCTTTTTGTTGGAAGTGCAATATTTGCCAACACTTAAAACATTAAAGTTACAATGATGAAGCATTCTAGTATCAGGAATGAAACCCAGCAGTATTGTAAATCTATTTTGTAATTTAAGCTTAACAATGGAAGTTACAAGACCACACTCTTCTTTGCTCTGCCTTTTGGGAAATCACTGGTTTATATTACCTTACTGGGAACTTCATACTTATTATCCCAGTTAAACAAGAGGCAGGCACCACAAAGTGTTAAATACAAAAGCACACATATTATTTTTTAATTCTCTTTGTAGGGATCACAGTTCAATCTCTCTTGACTGTTATTGTGCTTCCTGTGCCAAGCAGCATTCCTGATCTGAGGGAGACTTTCCAAATTAAAGAAAACAAAAATCCCTTGCATGCCTGGAAGAATACGTAGTCTAGATGAAAGTCAGGGGAAGGGAAACCATCTACAATTCAGAAGAAATTTATTTACTGGAGGCAATAACAGATCTGAGACTTTCCTCTCTAATCCATTTTGCATATCTAAAATCTGTTCGGAAGATGACCTGATGTGCCATCGACTACTCTATTGTCCCCTCTACCTTGCTGCTCCCTGCATAAAGCCACCAGTGCTGTGCTGCACGCTGTGCACTCCTAGCCCTATGGACCTGCCTGGAAATGCTGCTCTTGCTTTAAGATGGCACCCAAAGCCCTTCTTCTGCTCCCATTGGCTTCTCAGAAAATAAACTCTGTTATTCAGCAGGATGGGCAAAATCAAATCGTTTTCAGCAGGAACTACTATTTTCCTTTATTTGAAAAAAAATACTGTTAAACATTACACTCTGCAAGTGTTTTCCAGTGAAATGGCAGCTTTTCCTGATAGTTTGGGATGAAGGGGTAGGAGGCAGGATGCCTGACTGGAAAAGGTTAAAACAAAACAAAACAAACTAACAAAAAAAAGGCAAAGACTTATGCTTTGGATATTTGCAACAACAACCCTGCATGAATCTGCCTCATGCTGTCAACACTGAGTCTCAGAGAAGGCTCGTGCTGGACTACATTTCCATTGCTTGCTTTTTCAGCTGATTTTTAATTATTTATTTCCCCCCCCCCTTTCTGGAGGTTACTAACATTTGAAAGGATTATAATAATGATGCAAAATATCACACACTTTACCTAAACACAGTACATATGGAGCTTTATTTATCTTCACCCTCCTGTTATACATGCCCAATTAGTTACACCAGGCACTCCAGTACAACAGGAATGTTTCCTATGCTAAATATCTTTGTGACAGTTTCTTGGCAAGAACTGCAGCAGAGAGGTTAACATATGTTAAGAATACATACAGCAGGCATTCCTAGTTAAAATGCAAGTAAAGAGGAAACGGAGCAGCAGTTGCATTTCCCATGCTCACCATCCAAGCGATTTTGCTTCAGAAGTTTAAGTCAGATTTCAGCAGCAGACATGAATCTTTGTCCACTAGTTTAAGAGGTTTGCTCATCAATGTTTATAATCCTTCACCTACCTGTTTGGCCTCCTATTCTGGAGACACTGGTCTGAAAAGTACAGGTTGGGAGAGGTAAAAATGAACTCTGCTTAGACTACAGGAGTAAAATTTTTAATTAAAAAAAAAAACCCACTGCTTTTAAACATAAGATCTAGAACTGCACAAGGTATGCAGAAGTATATGCCCTTTGTTTAGAAATTGCTAGATTCTAAGTTTTTTTCTGCTGTTCGTATCATGTCCATGTCCATGTCCTTTCTCTGCACATCAGAAAATGTGTAAGTTGTCTCCACTAATAGGGCAATAGCTAACAGGCATCAGAAAAGGGAAAAGGCTTACAGAAGTCGGAGGATTCTGGAAAGAAAAGTTTCTCCATCCCCTGACAGCTGCCTGGAAGAAAGCAGGGTAGGTGAAAGGTATGGAGAAGGGAGTCCTCGACTTCATATGCAGTCCTCAGAACCATCTGTTCATTCTTCCCATTCTAAACCTCCTGAAACCATTATAACCGTCCACACAATCTTATACAGACAAACCCAGACAGCCTTTTCTTTATTGGCACTGTGCAAACTACTCCAGCTCCTCCAAAATCCCCTTTCTTCTTGGCTTCCACAGCAAGAGACCATCTCCTTTCCACATCTCTGTACCTGTTTCCCAAACCCCTATGGACTCTCTCCTAATTGATTTACCCTAACCCCAGCCAGCATTTGCTCTGACCATCAGTTTCATTCAGACAACTAATGTGAATTTTACCAGTCTAGGAGCAGTAAGCCTTAATCTGTCTAAAGGTACCAGGTTAAGTCTTTTGAGACAAGATTCTGCAGGTGAGACCCACTCAGAAGATGACAGCTGTAAGTGAGCATATTTTAAAACAACACGAAAATAAAAGTTAGAAATGTATATTTCAAGTCTGCTACCCTGCTCTCTTGAAATACTTACAGCTGATCTGTGACCCAACTGTGCTGAATATTGTGTTGCAATAAAAAAATAAATTAGTACTGCCAGCATAGCAGAAATAGTAGAAACAGATCATCTCAGTGCATTACAGGAAAAAAGAGGGGGGAAAAAAGAAAAGAACTCAGCAACCTGATAGAAGGATTTGAAAGAGGTAAGAAGATAGTGGGAAAGAACTAGAAGGTGTTTATCAGAAAATATAATAAGCAGGTGATAAACAAGGACATAAGAGGCCCATTAGACTCAAGATTTAAAAATCTCAACAGCCTGCGAGAATGATAGGTAAAGCAGGGACTGAACATGAAAGGTCTTTGAAATGAAGACAAGCACCTTTTGTTGAGTACAATCATTTTTCCAAGGCTGGCATTCTTGTATATTTTACGAAATCTGGAATTTGCACTTTAGCAACAAAGTTAGCTTGTAAGAAACTTAAGTGCTTGGCAGCCATGAGCAAGCAGAGTATATGAATGGTGCCCAAGTTGCACAGGTTTCCTGGACCGAACATCCATTCAGCACAGTGCATTCAGCAATTTTTCTATGCAGCTTTTTATTTGTTCGAGCTTATATCCAGTTAACATACAATTAAATGCTAAAACCAAATGACCACATGGAACATTTAAAGCTGAGATGGAGAGATAGAATCTGAAAACATTCTGAGAAGTATGTTACGGGTTAACATTTCCAAGGATCATGTGTAAAAAACAGACACACAGTGTTTCATTAAAAAAAAAAGAAACAAAAACAAAACCCAAAAAACCAAGACCTTTAACTAAAAGATTGCATGAATGTGTGCTCCTTAATATTTACAGCCTTCTGCTTTAATCTAGATTTCACACTGGAAGTGTAGTCTAGATATATCAGATGGATTTCTTGCCACTATCCATGCCAGTATATTTAAATAATAAATGAATAAGTGGATCTCTTGAAAAGGCTCTGGGTCAGGCTTGCATTTTCACTCTGGAAGAAAAAATGTGTCCTTTGCAAAAACATCAGGAAATGAGCAGAAAATTAATTATGACACAGAACTGCTCTTAATTTTTTCCAGAATTTTTAAGTTTTGTGATGGCATAACCCTGGCATTTAAAATGGAAATTGCTATTTCCACATCTTTTCTCCAAAATTCAACTTCTTACTCCAGAAAAAAAACAACCAACCAATAAAAAAACCAAGCAAACAAAAACAACACATAAAACCGAACCCAAAAAAACCACACCACAACACCCAAGCAAAGAAACAGCCCCAACAATACCCAGTCCAGAACTTTCAAAAAAACCCACCACATCAATCCTGTATATATCAGTTTCCATCTGTACCCATTATATTAGGAACACTGTCATTCACCCCACTACTCATCCCCACCCTTTCAAAGCTGTGCTTGTGCAGCTACACGCACTTTTGGGAAGGAAAGGTGGGAAGATGATTTTTGTTTAGCTATCATTCCCTGCATATCCTCACACCTAAAGCCTTCTTACCCAGCATGCTCAGACATTGCAGGGGTAGAGGAAAGGATAGGAAGAGAAGCTGCTTTTTTCTTACAATACATTTGATCAGACTTTTGGAGCTTTGGGGGATGTAGATAATGTAGTAGTGACTGCATAAACCTCACCACCACCAAAAGATCAGCAGCATAAGCAGCTGCTATTTCAGAAGAAGTATCTCACCTTGCTGCTTAAAAGCTATTTTAGTTATGACTACAGTTTACTTTTTATGATGCAGTTATATTAGCATTACACATTGGTTCACACAATAATAGCTCCCAAACAGCTATGTCTTTACTTATGTAGCTCTAATGTCCAGTCTCCTTTCTTTACTCCTGTTACTCAATTCCAATACCTTCCTCCACTTCTCTAACACAATTAATAATTTCAGTTTTCTCCCTCTTTCTGGATACTAAATTTTCTTTGTGGATTTTTGTTGGTTTGTTTTTTGTTTGGGCTATTCTTCTTTGATTGTTTTTTTGGTGGTAGTAGGGGTTTTTTGTCGTTGCTGTTGTGGGTTTTTTTTCTTGGTGTGTTTTCAAACTGGGGCTGGGGCATTGTGGAGTTTTAGTTGGCACATACACTCTCTGCATTTAACTTGTTCATTGCTCACTACTCCCCCAATCCAGCTCCTCTCTACAAACCTGTCTCTTGCTGTTTTTTTCACCAGCTACCACACAATCAAGTGATCTGCAAACGGAATGTTCCATAGTATTTTCCTGGAAGTATTATATCATCTGCTCTCCATGTTGAGAGCTGATGCCAAAAATGAAATAGTTCTGCCAGACTGGACAAAATACATTCGTCTGAGAAATCCAGGCTTAGATCAGGCCCACTGTTTGATGAAAAGTAAGGACTTGATGTTCAGCAGACTCTCCTTAAGAAACATGTAATAAACATTGTTTATTCTCCCCTTGATAGTGACAGGATGTAAAATACATGAGTACAAACAAAATTAAGAACGTTCAGGTCACTGAATGTTGTCTTATGTTTCCTGTGGTAATACAGAGGATAATCTCACTGTAATTCTTAATTGATTCTACTAATATTACAGTAAAATATGTAAAAATGTTATTAACTACACTTCTCCAAAAGCCAATTAATAAATACAACAAGATGTTTTTCTGTACTTTGCAGTATGCTAAGCAAACTGTTAACCACACATAGGCAACTCCGCAGCACTACCCAGAAAACACTATCAATTTCATAGTCTTCCATGCTGTGTCGAAGCTCTGTTAATTAATGTGAGATCCATTAATAAAAATGAACATAGCAACACACCACAACATAAAGGTAAATAAAGCAAACACCAACACTGCACTTGCAACTCATGATGACAGCATTGCTGTGCATGCACTGAGTGATGTCACAAACCTGACATCATGCTGGAACACTGAACAGTTCAATTGTGTGCTGGTTTGAGCTGAGGCAGAGTTAATTTTCTTCCCAGTAGCTGGTCTGGGGCTATGCTTTGGATCTGTGCTAGAAAAAGTGTTGATAACACAGGAATTTTTTTTGTTATTGCTGAGCAATGATTATACAGATCAAGGCCTTTACTGCACCTCACACCACCCCACCAGTAAGCAAGCTGAGGATGCATGAGAAGGTGGGAGGGGACACAGCTGGACAGCTGGTAACAACTGACCAAAGTGATATCCCATACCATATGACATTATGCTTAGCATACAAAGACGGGGGAATAATGGAAGTGGGGGACATTCAGAACTATGCTGTCTTGTCTTCCCTGCTAACGTGATGGAGCCCTGCTTTCCCAGAGACAGCAGAATACATGCCTGTAAATGGTGAATGAATTCCTTGCTTTCCTTTGCTCACATGTGTGGATTTTGCTTTGCCTATTAAACTGTCTATCTCCATTTTCTCACTTTTATCCTTCTGATTCCCCTCACCCTATCCCCATCCCACCAGGAAGAGTAAGCAAGCACCTGTGTGGGGCTTAGCTGCCAGCTGTGGTTAAACTATGACAGGTTGGGATCACTGCTCTCCTCCCTACCATTTCCAGCTGCTCTAGACGACTATATCAATGTTGTGCCGTAATCTCACCTTGGAAAAAAAGTGTTTGTTCCAGCTCTCCCATGGACTCCTTAAACAGAAGGCCAGATTTCTACTCACAGATCTTGATTGAACAAATTGAGCAGAACAGCCACACAAGCAATTTTTAGGATTTTTGTCACCTCCTCCAACATTACTCCTTATGCTTGTTTATTCCCTAAGACACTCTTCTTTCAGAAGTCTTCCACCTCCTACTAAAGGCAGAGTGCACCAGTGACAAAACTGGGAAGCAAGAAGAACTGAAGACCATGCACTGACCTTCCATGTTCTTAAAGAACTGGGGCATCATCTTGCCTTTTCTGTTCATACCACATTTAACATTTACATGTCTTGGAACAGAAAAAAAAAAAATAATCTTACAGCCGTCTCCCAGGCACATGCTGTATGTCACCATCTCTTTTTCCTGTTCAAGTTCAGTGACCCAGTTTTTCCAAAACCTGTATAAGTCTTCAGAAAAATCCCCTAGTACAAAATAAGCAAGATGTGCTTCAACTACAATAGAAAGAAAAAATATTTGCTGATCAGATCATCTAGTGGTCACTATCTTGTCCCATTCTAGTCTAGCAGGCTACTAAAAAGACAGCAGGTTTATTTAATTCATTTCAAGCCTTAAGTGCTTGCTTCATCTACATTTTTATTTATTTTGCTCTCCTTTTGTTCTTGTTTCAGGTTGAACTACATGCATCTCATCTACCTGTGAGTAAACGGAACAGCTTACCCATAAGCTGTGTTTCCACAGATCTCCCTGGAGAACTGGTACGTGGACATCTTAGAACAGATAGGGCCGATAGTGCCATTGAGTGTATAGCAGGATGTTTGAGTACTCATCTACACCATCTGCACCACTATTCCCATACTCTCATTTTCTAGCAAAGCATAACCTCCTGTCAGAGTGACTTGAGCTCAAACCTAGGACCACTTCAATTCATGTTATATACCTGATTTGTTGCTTTGCCATTTTAGGAGATACCTTTAACAATCAAGCCAGGCATTTTAGAGAATACAGAAGTAGGGTGTGCAGCCAGAATATTTGTTGGAAAGAATTCTGAACTAATCATGTAACTTAGTAATTAATTAATACAGCAATCTAATTAAATATAACTATGAATATTACTACATTAGCTAATACTCTATATGGTATTATATTTATAATTATATTTTTTATATATATAAAACTATAGATATTATCTAGATAATAGATAAGAAGCAACAGTATTTTATGTGTATTAGCACCTGTGAGTCAAAGTTAATGTCTGACAGAAATGCTAAGCTATGTAGCCTCTTTGGGGTTACATGAAATGCATTTGGGCTACAAAAGCCAGATGCCTTCGGTCTACCTATGTAAAACTATTTCAGGTTACACAGGGAATTGTACTAACTTCTAGTATAACTTGTGGTTTTACCCTAAACTCTGATCCAGACATAAGCCAGTTTTCATGAATTTCAGGAAACAAAACTCCTGACGAATGCCAAGGACTTCCTCTCCCTAGAGACTAAGTGAAGGAAAATAGCTGAACCTGAATGTTGATTCATTTAGACAGGACAGCTGGCCTCATTACTTTAAACTCAGAAGCAAGAAAAGAGAGACAGAAGGGCCTCTCTCTCCAGCCTCTCACTCTCTACAAGCCAGCACATGGAGCTCTGGGAGGCAAGAGCTTGTGCTTCACTGGGACAAAGTCTGCTGCCGAGATTTTTAATACTGTTAACTTTATCAGCAGATACATATGCACTGAGGATCTGGACTTCATTAAATTTGTTTTGAAATATAGCCTGTAAATAAAACTGGAATGCCAGAGGCTCTTTCAGTTGGACTCCTGGTGAACACTTCTTTCAAGCTGCACTGGCCTCAAGGTCTTTTACAGTCCTTTCTTTAAAAAAAAAGAAAATAAATTAAATTATTCTCCCAGATGGGGAGCCCAGCAACTCAGACACTAATCCCCAAAGCTCACATCAGCCCATTCACAACACATCAAAGCACAGATCTTTTTTCACTCCCTATACAACATTCAAGCAAGTGAACAGCTAATACATGCTGCTTTTTTCCTCCTGTCAGTCAAAGTGTAAAACATTAAAAGAGATGTTTGAAGAGTGGCAAAAAAACAGTCTGCTTCTTCAGCTGATAACAACTGAAGAGACAAAACCAACCCCAATTTCTGAAACTACTTCAAACTACAACTTTAGTTAAAATACTACTGTAATATATCACAAGTATTTGGAATCACATGGAATTTCCATATATACTCTGCTATAAAAATCCAAAGCACAAATATTACACAAGCTGTTTTTCCAGTAGCTTTCCTCAAGTGTCTAATGCACAGAAGCTAAAGGTTAACCAGGCCTGCAAGGAGACTCAGGGCAGAAAGTGCATTCTGCAGCTGACAGGAGGACAAATAGTCAAACCATCAACGAGATTGTTACAGCTAACTGGATTTCATTTAAAAGTGTGGTTTGGCTTCCTTTCCTCTCAAGTGCCCTTTAGCAACTTGGAAGCCAGGCTGTTCTTTTTATTGCTATGTGCTACAAAGAACACTTAGAGCTAAAACGAACACACAAAGCAGGGCTCCTTATTGAATATTTATTGCTATTGAGAAAGAAGATTTTGTCACACTACAGATCTCTAAATAGCTTTGCTAGAAAAAGAGATGTGAAGAGTTTTATACATAAGCAAACACAACTGGTAAGAACTTATCTAACTGCAACCATAATAGATTGGAGAGACTAGTTCAACATCCAGAATCCAGGACTGAAATTTCATTGCCCTTCTGTTACATAGCAGGACTCAGACAAAGAATTAAACAGCAGCTTACAGAATACCTTATTTAGCTACAGCAAGTTGCCTTAGTTTCCTAAGAAATTTATTAAGTCCTGAAATCACAAATATATTAGAGGAAGAGACCTATCACACATTTTTTAAAATAAACTAAAAATAGTGCTATTGACAGTTAAATCCTCTCTATGCAGACAAAAAAAAATCCAACAGAAAGATTATGGCTATTGAACACTACTAATACAGGAACAAAACAATGCAATTTAAGTAGCTATGATTATCAAGGGTGATAGAGTGTTTTTTTAATTAATAACTTTCATCTCAAGGTCACCTGGAGATGGAATGAAATGGTTCTTCGTTTGTAAGAGCATAGGTATGAAGGCTCTCAGCAGCTTCATGTGTATTCATGGAAAGCAAGTAGAAAATATTTGTCACAAACTCACAGAGGAGACTTAAGTATCCCTAAGTTTGCAAAGGTAAAGATTATCAGAAGTAGTCAGTGTGAATTCACTGAGGGAAAATCATGCTTGGCCAAGCTTATAGCCTTCTGTGATAGTGTGATCAGCTGGCTACATGAGGGGAGATCAGCGGATGTTGTCTACCTCAACTTCAGCAAGGCTTTTGATGCTGTTTCTCACAACATCCTCATAGGTAAGCTTAGGAAGTGTGGGTTAAATGAGTGAATGGCAAGGTGGATTGAGAACTTGCTGAACACCAAAGGTTGTGATCAATGCTGCAGGGTCTAGTTGGAGGCCTGTAGCTAGCACTGTTCCCCAGTGGTCAGTACAGGGTCCAGTCTTGTTCAATATCTTCATCAATGACCTGAATGAAGGAACAGAGCACACTCTTGGCAGGCTTGATGATGATACTGTAGTGGGTTGAGGGTGCCCCCTCCCCACCACAGGCAAAATAACGACTCTGACAAACGCATTGCAAAAAGTGATGGAAAAGTTTAAATAGAAAAGGGTGAATGTGCACAATGAACCAGAAACAGTGACAGAAGAAACCCCAAAACAGACCCGGATACATCCCATCCCCACCTGAGGGTGGGCCCAAGACCCCCAGGGCTCGTTCTTCCCCCCACTGCTAGGCTAGTCTCGGCTGGCCAGGCCTGAGACCGCCCATCCCCCTGGCCTTGGGCCTAGCCAGGCCCAAGGCCGGGAGACGTCTCCCCCAGTTACCGGGTGCTGGCGAGGGAAGAAAGAGAAAGAGGCGGACCCCACGCTAGATTTTATAGCGGTGCAGGGGCTTGTGGTAGGAGATACCTGGTTTCCTGTGTCCACCCACTGGGCTGGACTTCTGGACACAGGAAGTACACCATGCAGCAGAGGGCACCCAGCCCAAACCACTGGGAGGAGTGGCTGACAGACTAGAAGGCTGAACCACAATTAATTGAGATCTGAACAGGCTGGAGGACTGGGCAGAGGTGAAACTCATGAAGTTCAACAAGGGCAAGTGCACCTGGGGAGGAGTAACCCCATGCACCAGTACAGGTTAGACAGGAACCAACTCTGTGGAGAAAGAGGAGTGCTTGTGGACAAGTAGTTCACCATAAGCCAGCAATGTGACCTCATGGCCAAGGCAGCCAACAGTATTCTGGGGTGCACTAAGAAGAGTGCGGCCAGCAGGTTGAGTGAGGCTCTCTTCTCCCTCTGCTCTGCCCTGGAGACCACACCTGGACAGTTGCACCCAGTTCTATCACTGCTACAGCATACATAATGCAACACATTTCTGAATAACAACAGCATGGCTGGTGTTATTGATGCAGTTAATTAAGCTTTTAATGTCTCAAAGCACTTCACAATAACTGACCTGTACTAACTGAGACGCTCCAAAGCCACCATCCTGCAATGCTTTTAAGCATATTGCATTATTCTTGGAAAAGTAGTACCATCTACTTAGGCTAAAAATCATACTTAAGGATCCTATTGACAGCACGGTTTGGTTAACTCTTTGTCATGACTGCCATGAGCTTTGTGTAAAGGAAACTGCCAATATCTTCACTCCTCCCCATTCTCACTCCTCCCCACTATCACATGCTTCAAACACGCACATCCATGCCTTTAGACCTCAGAAATTAAATGCTTCCAATACTTGTTTAATTCCTTCTGTATGTCCCAATTACCTGTTAGACTCATCAAGCCCTTGCTTCTGTTTTACAGTGAACAGAATTTAAAAGGTACAGGCCATTCAGCCCTATTTTGAAAATACACTCCAGACTGGAAACATGAAATTTTTGCAGACACTCGTGCAGTTCACCAGGAAAATGAAAATCAATGTTCTATTCATGAAGATTTTTCTCAATTTTTGTTTTAACTTCCAGTACATAGTAGAACACTTTGAAAAAAATCAGAATGAAGATGTCAGCTAAAAGATACTTCAGCAGAAATCAGGAGGTCCTTTGCCAATGCAGCCAGCAAGTCTACAGGACTTTTTGAGTCTGCACTATGAAAGCAAAACCTGTTCGTTCAGGACAGTTCATACTTCACAAACATCCAACAGTCTGTACAGAGGAATTCAAGTAGGGAAAATGAAGTGTGCATGCAGAAAGTATGTTTTCTGCTTCCCTCTTACTTAAATAGACATCTGTGGTTTCATACTCATCATTGAATAATTTGCACAAACCTAAGCTTTTGCTGCCTCATTTTCTTTGAGACAGTCTTCTTTCCTAAACAGCTGTGCTTTTTGTTTTGCTTTCAAGTTAAAGGCAACAGTGAAGTCACTACAGAAAAAATAATTCAATTTACTAGTGACTAATTAAAAAGTAAATAAATAAAAATACTTACAGAATAAGGACTTAATCAGCATAAAACCAGATATTCAGGTGTTGGTTGGTGCTTTAACACCCACACACAGAAACATCCGTTAGTTTGAAAAACACACCCAAAAAACCCCAATGTAGCATAAAAGTCCAAATACACTACAGTACACTACTCTATAACTGCTTTGAGAATGTATTCCTGCTGACTATAGGTATACATATGGAAATCCTCCTTGTAGTAACAAGGTGACGAGAAACTGACATGCACTCAGGACCTCCAACAGCAGAAGCTGACTGTGGGGCCATGCAATGAAGTTTATGTACACAGGTACTTTTCTTGTGACACAGCCACTTGGATAAGCTGCCATCACTCAGGCTGTTCACTTTCACTCCCCAAATAGCAGTTTGCTGTGTCTATAAAAATTGTTAGTGAGATAGCCTTGTAAATGCAATTGACAGAGTAACAGGCTAAATAAACCATCCAAAAAAGACCAAACCAACTGAACTTCTACCTTATCCTTGCCTGCTGAGCTCTACCCCAATGTAGCAGGAGACAGCAAAAAGAGCAACTTGATAAGATTCACATACAACTCTGTCTCCATGACAAGAAAAAAACAAACAAAATTATAAAAATCAAAGCATCAAAAAAAGCAAAACACCAAAAAAAACCACAAAACCCCACCAAACAAACAAAACCTAACACATCCAAACCGGCTTGAAAAGTGTACCTCAACAGATCACCTCTATTGTTGTACTCTTCACAAGTTTGAAAGACTGAAATTGGAGCAAAAGAAATGGGCTAAACTGAAGTGTATATTCAAAGAAGACAGAAAAAAATCTGTATTTGGAGCAAAGTAGATAGTGGACAGTGTGGTTGAATGTAACAATACTAAGAGGTTTTCAAAGGGTATAAGGGTGAAAGATTATAAGTGTATGTTACGCTTCTTGAGCTATTGGCAGCACAAATTCCTGCCAAGTATCAAACCTCTAGTCACACTGCTGCAAGATTTGCCAATGCAGTATTACCACCATCAGTAACACAACTCAAAACTAGTAAAATTATAGTACCACCTATTCTTTTGAAGAGCAAAACAAGTTCAATATATTTTGTCTGAACTTTTTCAGTTCACCTTAGTCCCATCAGGACTCGGAGACAGTTGGAATTTTTCAGTTCCTTCGCTTTTTATTTTTTATTGTCTGTTAATGAAGTTTTGAAGTATTACTCAAATATGCAGCACACATGCTCATTTGAAAAAAACAAACAAACAAACAAATACACATAAAATAGGATGCAATGTCAATGTTTAGAAGCAATAGACTAGACTGCAGTATCTACAGGGAAAGAAATTAGTATTTTTTTTCTTTAAAACACCCAACTATTAAGAGCTGAAAATATTAACATTTATGAACAATCATTAAATAATAAAATAGAATCAGCTTACTCTCTTAGGTAGCAAATAAAATGCAAAATACTTGGAAGACTAAAGTGGAAGCACAAGCTTTGATTATAACCCGAAGTTAGAGTCTAGTGTAGTTCAGAAAACAGCAGGAACTGTTGTTTTCTGGAGCTACCATGGTAGTAGTTTGTACAATATCCTACTGATATGTTGGTCTAAAGAGAGAAATCAAGGATAATAAGTGTTCAGGAGTGAATTTCTTCTCTTTAGAACTGAGTCCTGTGTCCTATCAAGCCTCAGAGCTTGGATTGGTGGGACACTTGGAAGAAAAAGGTAGTACTGCGGTAGAACTTTAAGAGAAAGGAATGATTAAATTATATAAAACGACAGGTAAAAGTCAGAGCTGGAGGTTTCATCCACACATACTGCAAGAGGATCTGCACAAATAAAAGGACTGCAGGGAATTTCTACCTGCTCACCAACAAGGCATCACAACAGTGAGATCATTCTGCAGTTAACCCCCCAGAAGAGAAATAGTTTCTCACAGCCAATTTTTTTTTTAGTCACTATTGATTGTTTCTGTGTTGCTAAAGTCAGAGGTGAAAGCAAAAAGTGCCTCAGAGGCAAAGCTTCTCAAATGGAAGAGCTCAGTTATTTAATAATCTCTTTATGAGTGACTCCAAAAGTATGGGGATTCTGCCAAGCCAGAATTACAGAGTGGGCACTGCACCTTGTTGTTGTAATAACAGATTAAAACTTCCACTTGTTATTTTTGCACTTTGAGAGGGAAAAATAAAATAAAAAAATCTGTCAGTGTGTCCCACCCAGATAGCAGAAGTAAAACAGAGGGCCAGGGCTGATGAGGATTCCAGTTTCACAGGATTATCCAGGCAAAGGAAAAAGGGAAAAAAGCACACAGGTTGGAAACAAAAACAAATCCATATGCTGCCTAAGGGAGGAGTGCTAAGCAAAGAAACAGCAATATATTAAGATCTTTTCCTCTCCTCACAGCCCAAAACTCACCCAACTAGGAAACACTGCTGTGTTAGCCAAGACCTGGACTATTCTTCTGATTATTTAAAAACCATGAAAGTTTTACAAAGCCTCTAAAAGTTAACAGCTATTACTTCAAAACTATTTTCTAAGACTTCTAATGTTTTTGTTATTGGCAGAGAGGGTAATATTTTTGCATCTCAGGGCTCCTCACTGAACACAGTCTCAAGAGCCCTGAGAAGAGGAGCAGTTTTTCTCTCAAATGGTTGCTGAAGTTTGGATGCTCATACAACACCGAATGCCTTTTCCTAAACAAACACTGCTGCCTAGGCTTTCAGCCTTTGTTCATAGACAAATTCTGTTGATAAAATCTGCCATTCACCGGTAGCATTAAGGAAAAGGAAACCTTCTCTCCCACATTGAGGAAACAAATAATGGAATCATTTAGGAAAAGACCTTTAAGATCATCAGTTTCAACCATTAACCTAACATTATCAAGTCCACTGCTAAACCATGTTTGTAAGTACCACATTTACACATCTTTTAAATACCTTCAAAGATGATGAATGAATCACAGGATCACAAGATCACAGGATGTCAGGGGTTGGAAGGGACCTCCAGAGGTAATCTAGTCCAACCCCCCTGACAGACCAGGACTGTAGAATCTAGCACAGGTCACACAGGAACGTATTCAGACAGTTCTTGAGAGTCTCCAGAGAAGGAGACTCCACAACCTATCTGGGGAGCCCATTTCAGTGCTCTGTGATGCTCACAGTGAAAAAGTTCCTCCTCACGTTGAGGTGGAACCTCCTGTGCTGTAGTTTTATATCCATTGCCCCTTGTCCTATCACAGGGTGCAATAGAGAAGAGCCTGTCCCCTCCCTCTTGACACCCAGCCCGCAGATATCTATAAACATTTATTAAATCCCCTCTCAGTCTTCTCCAAACTAAAAAGCCTCAGGTCTCTCAGCCTCTCCTCAAAGAGCATGTGCTCCAGTCCCTTAATCATCCTTGTAGTCCTCTGTTGGACTCTCTCAAGTAGATCCCTGTCCCTCTTGAACTGGGGAGCCCAAAACTGGATGCAATATTCCAGGTGAGGTCTCACCAGGGCAGAGTAGAGGGGGAGGAGAACCCCTCTCAATCTGCTGGACACACTCCTCTTAATGCATCCCAGGATACCATTGGCCCTCTTGGCCACAAGGGCACATTTCTGTCCCATGGATAACTTGTTATCCACCAGGACTCCCAGGTCCTTCTCCATGGGGCTGCCCTCTAGCAAATTGCCTCCCAACCTGTACTGGGTGCAGTTTGTTATTCCTTCCCAGATGCAGGCCTTTGCATTTATCCTTGTTGAAGCTCATTAGATTCCTCTCTGCCCAGCTCTCCAGTCTGTCCAGGTCTTGCTGAATGGCCGCACACCCTTCAGGTGTATCAGCCAAGCCTCCCAGTTTGATATCATCATCAAACTTGCTGAGTAGACACTCTGTCCCCTCATCAATGTAATTGATGAAGACGTTGAACAGGACCAGAACCAGCACTGATCCCTGGGGGACTCCACCAGTTACAGGTCTCCAACTGGACTTGGGACCATTGACCACCACTCTTTGGACTCTACTTTGTAATCAGTTCCTAATCCATCTCACACTTCTTGAGCTCACTCACAAGGAGACCGTGTTAAAAGCCTTGATAAGGTCAAGGTAGACTACATCCCTGCATCTACCCCTTCAGTTACAGCATCATAGAATGCTATCAGATTAGTCAAGCATGATTTCCGCATGGTAAATCTATGCTGACCACTCCTTATCACCATCTTCTCTTCCAAGTGCCTAGAGATGACCTCCAGAATTAACTACTCCATCATTTTCCAAAGACAGAGGTGAGGCTCACTGGTCTATAGTTTCTTGGAACCTCTTTCTTGCCCTTTTTGAAGGCTGGAGTGACATTGGCTTTCCTCCAGTCCTCAGGCACCTCACCTGTCTGCCACAACTTTGCAAAAATGGAGAGTGGTAGAGTGACACTTCTATGGACAACCTCTTCCAGTACTTGACAAAATCTGAAGCCATTTCTGCTCTTTCCATCACTTGCTATTTGGGAGAAGAGACCAATACCCACCTTTCTACAACATCCTTTAGGATAGTTGTGGAGAGCAATAGTACCTATGAACCTGCTACAAAGACAAATACACAGCATTAACATCTCCTGAGAGAGGCAAGGCCATGCCACAGCAAGTCTGAGGCAACAGAGCTAGATTTGCTCTGTTCAGACAGCACAGCTCCCTAGATCTCCATTGATGGAATTACAGCTTCATCTCAAGAACCAACAAACTCTCCTCCAAGGTATTATATTATATATAAATTGAAATCTGATGCTTATTAAAGCACAATTGAGGATGTCCATTGCTTATTACTGGAGACCCACACTCATCACCCCCAGATCAGCCAGTATGTTAACCACCCTTAGGTATCATAAGATATCAAATAAATTACTTGGTAAGACAATTTCCATACCTATTCAGTTCACATTTAATGAATGTCCTTGCTGTGAGGTAGGGGCACGGGGAGGGAAGAGAAATAGAGATGGGGAGGGAAGAGAAATAGAGATGGGGAGGGAAGAGAAATAGAGATGGGGAGGGAAGAGAAATAGAGATGGGGAGGGAAGAGAAATAGAGATGGGGAGGGAAGAGAAATAGAGATGGGGAGGGAAGAGAAATAGAGATGGGGAGGGAAGAGAAATAGAGATGGGGAGGGAAGAGAAATAGAGATGGGGAGGGAAGAGAAATAGAGATGGGGAGGGAAGAGAAATAGAGATGGGGAGGGAAGAGAAATAGAGATGGGGAGGGAAGAGAAATAGAGATGGGGAGGGAAGAGAAATAGAGATGGGGAGCTTTCTTGTGAGCACTGTGCACTTGAGTGTCATATCCAAGCACCCTTTCCAGCAAGGCAGTGTTACCTCCATACTAACAGGCATGAAGGGAGTTTCACCAGGAGTAGGAAATTTGTGCTAAGTCTACTGCTTTGCCTCTTTCATCCTCCTCACTGTCAAACTGCTGTTTGAAATATTGGTTTCATGATTTTCCACTTCTGATACTTGGATTTGTAGAGAATGAGCTCTTTTCAGGTTGTAGTAACCAGGACACATGCAGCTGACGCTGCAGGCCAGAAATGACAGTGCAATCAACTGTTATACTACTAACCTTTTACAGAGATTCCAGTTCCCTCATTTCTTAGCTTTCTCCCACTCAGTGGAATAATTTTTCTGTATAAAGAATTTTAATTTTGTGATGCACAAAAGCTGATTAGAAGCCATGCCATTTTGTAAGCTACACTGTCCCCAAAAAAGTAACTGCAATATCTCACTTTTACAAAATGAATTCTGTAGCCTGTGTCTCTGAATTTCCCTTCAGCTATGCATAATTTATTACACTTGGTATGCTGATTTCCCACGTACATAACAACATTCTGTAGTGTACTCCACTACAATTTCAGAGATGTTGGAACAAATTTGATATTTAAAGAACAAGTCTACTTGAAAAAGAAACCACATTATAATGCAGCTTTCTATTCAAATAGTCTTCTCTGAATGTAATTTTAAGTGCATAAATCATAGAATCATTTTGAATGAAAAGACCTTTAAGATCATGGAGTCCAACCATTTTCCAGCTTCACAAAGTCTGGTGTTAAACCACGTCCCTTAGAACCACATCTCCATGTCTTTTAAATACCTCCAAGGACAGGAATTCAACCAGTTCTCATTCCAGTGAGAACCCTTTCAGTGAAGAATTTTCTTCTAATATCCAATCTAAACATCCCCTGGTGCAACTTGAGGCCATTTCCTCTCCTCCTATCACTTGTTACTAGGGAAAAGAGACCAATACCCTGTTGCACCAGGCAGGAACTTGTTGCAATTGACCATTATCCTCTAAGTCACCATGTTGAGTCAGGTGGAGAGAAGCCATGGAGTCTTCTGTATCATGAGCTCCATCTGCAAGTTGGGTATGTTTCAGGAAAGGCAGAGTGTGACTCCAAGAGTTTCTTTCTCACACACATTCCTTGATGGTCCTCAACCTACTTACCTCCTCCCAGAGCTCCATGACTATGCAGTGGAGTTACTCTACCTGGGACACCTCAAACAGCCAGGATCAACATGATCAATCAATAACCTTGGGAGACAGCCTTTAAGAACAAAGGGGTCCAGGAGGGCTGGACCTGCTTCAAGAAAGAATTCTTGAAGGCGCAGGAACAGGCTGTGCCAATGTGCCAGAAGATGAGCCACTGGGGTAGACAGCCAGCCTGGTTGGGCACTGAACTTCTGGGTGAATTAAAGGAAAAAAAGAGTGTATTATCTTTGGAAGAAAGGTGAGGCAACCCATGAAATGTTTGAGGATGTTGCTAGGTCATGCAGGAAAAAAATTAGAGAGGCAAAAGCCCATTCAGAGCTTAGACTGGCCACTGCTGTGAAGGACAACAAAAAAATCTTTCTACAAATATATTAATAGCAAGAGGAGGGGCAAGGACAGCCTCCACTTCTTGGTGGACACAGAGTGGAACATAGTAACAAAAGATGAGGAAAAGGCAGAGGTACTTAACACCTTCTTTGCCTCAATTTTTAATAGCAGGATAGGTTGTCTTCTGGACAACTGGCCTCCTGAGCTGGCAGATGGAGTCAGGGAACAGTATAGTTCCCCTGTGATCCAGGAGGAATTAGTTAGAGACCTGCTTAGCCACTTGGATCCTTACAAGTCCATGGGACCAGATGGGATCCATCCTAGGGTGCTGAGAGAGCTGGAAGATGAGCTCACCAAGCCTCTCTCCATCATTTTTCAACAGTCCTGGCTCACTGGAGAGGTCCCAGATGACTGGTAGCCAGCCAACGTGGTGCCCATCCACAAGAAGGGCCGGTTGGATGAGCCAGGGAATTACAGACCTGTCAGCCTGACCTCAGTGCCAGGCGAGATTATGGAACAAGTCATCTTGAGTGCAATCACACAGCACTTTCCTGATGGCAAGGGATCAGGTCCAGCCAGCATGGGTTTAGGAAGGGCAGGTCCTGCCTCACCAACCTGATCTCCTTCTATGATCAGGTGACCTGCCTGGTGGTTGTGAGGACACCTGGGGATATCGACTACCTGGACTTCAGTAAGGCCTTTGACACTCAATGATCTCAAAGGTCTTTTCCAACCTAGTTAATTCTATTCTAACACTGACACTGGCATATGAGTGGTGCACATCCTGCACCTTAATTGACAATAGATTTCCACTGTGCTTTCCTGCTTCACATACTGCAGAACTGTCTTGGTATCACATAGGATAAAGTTTGTTTTCTTCCTAGTAGCTGGTCTGGGGCTATGTTTTGGATCTGTGCTGAAAATACTGTTGGTAATACAGGGATGTTTTTGTTATCACTGAGCAGTGCTTCCACAGAGTCAAAGCCTTTTATGCATCTCACCCCACCCCACCACGTGGGGTGCGCAAAAGTTTGTGAGGAAGCACAGCTGGGACAGCTGACCCTAACTGACCAAAGGGATATCCCACACCATATGACATCATGCTCAGCATATGAAGCTGGAGGGAAAAAGAAGGAAAGGGGATACATTCTAATCCTTTGAGTGTGTTTTAGCAAAGGGCAGGGGGAGAACACAAGACCTGAAACAGCAAGAAGAGACAAATATAAAGTTCATAGCCTTCCAACATTTTGCAAGTCTGGCCTTTACATAGTCTTTTTTCAAGATGCAAAAAGTTCTTCATAGACTGTTAGGTAAACATGCATGCATTTGCTCTGTGACAACCCCTTCAAAATTAAAACTAGAAAGAGTGCCCAAAAGCTCATAAAAAATGGAACACCACAATGCAGTTTCAAGTTTCATTGCTTTGTACACATGCACAGTATTTTTGGACAAAAATTATTTCAGACTAATCTCATGTGTCTAAAGAGGAATGACCCTAATGTTCCTTCGCTGCAAAAGAAATTACTCTCTTTAAGACTGTCTGACTGCCTTAACAGAAGCATCAAATATGTGCAAAGTACACAAACAGATATGCACTGGCATTTTCCACAGATGTATGCCATGGAACTATGCAACCAGAGGTTTCTTATCTGCCCTATTTCATATACAAAACAATAAATCCTTCAGAGTACCACTAGAGGAAGTAATTCTAAAAAATAACTACTTAACACTGTACATGTCAGAATTACAAGATGATTTTCCTGTAGCAGGAAGTATTTGTTATAGATTGGTGCAACAAAACTTGAAGGTTTGTTTTCGAGACTACTGTTGATTACCACACCCTAGTTCCATTGTATGAACATTACAGAATGTGTTAAATAGCTCTTGCACACTCG
The DNA here is from genome assembly GCA_033816785.1 of Picus viridis. Lineage (NCBI taxonomy): Eukaryota > Metazoa > Chordata > Aves > Piciformes > Picidae > Picus > Picus viridis. The sequence continues at coordinate 27,508,147 of CM066586.1, forward strand.
ATAGAGAATACAGAAAGATTTGGTTGCTTTCTTTTTTTTTTGCTCAAATTACACAAAGAATTAGATTTTAAGCTGCTCTCTAGGAACATAACTCAGAGTTTAGCAAGTAATATTTTTCTCCTTTCCATTTTAACCACAATTAATCCTTTCTATTTTTTTGCTGAGTCACTGACAGTGACTCATCTGCTACAACATCTCCATGCATTGCCCTTTATTTTCTTTTTTCCCAGTCTAGGCTTTTTTCTTTTCTTTGTTTTCCTCTTTATCTCCCTCCTCCCCCCATCTACAAGTTCTCCTTAAGGTCATGGGTGCAGCTATGAAAATTCACACCCCTAATTCTATAGAATAGAATAGAATAGAATAGAATAGAATAGAATAGACCAGACCAGGTTGGAAGAGACCTTCAAGATCATCACATCCAACCCATCACCCAACACCATCTAATCAACTAAACCGTAGCACCAAGCACCCCATCAAGTCTCCTCCTAAACACCCTCAATGATGGCGACTCCACTACCTCGCCGGGCAGCACAATCCAATGGGCAATCACTCTCTCTATGAAGAATTTCTTCGTAACATCCAGTCTAAACCTCCCCTGGCACAGCTTGAGACTGTGTCCTCTTGTTCTGGTGCTGGTTGCCTGGGAGAAGAGACCAGCCCCCGCCAGTCTACAACCTCCCTTCAGGTAGCTGTAGACAGCAATAAGGTCACCCCCTGAGCCTCCTCCTCTCCAGGCTAAGCAACCCCAGTTCCCTCATCATACCATGTACTCTGAAGGTGAAAAGCAACAATTATGTTTCAGATTATAAATCTTACATATTTTTCAACTGAGTATATTAAAGAATGCAAGTTTAAATACATAAAAAATGAGTAATAAAAACATTGGTAATGCCCAAAAAGAAGAGGAGCAGCTATTAAAGGTGGCATCACCCATCACAAAGTCAGTAACCAGAGGAATTAAATTTATATTTGGTTTTATTAAATTAATTTTAGTTTATCTTTTAAAATAGAGTTCCTGAGTTTCCATAGAAAGCTTTAGTTTCTAATGATGTGCTGGTCTATTTGACTGTAGACTCCAGACAGTGGACAAAGGATACAAAGTCATGACATCACACAGGGAGATTTCATGACCCACCTGCAACATCACTGTTCAGTGCTGTTAAAACAATCATCTGGTGCAGAGGGAGAGTGTGTCCCCGGCACAACAGGGAAATCCCCACTGGGATAAAGCATACCATCTCCATTTTACTGCCTGAAGGTAACACATCTGCCAGGTGCAAATTAAATCAGGGAAGCCAGAGAAGATAAAATAGTTTGCTTCCACTTTACAGATTCATTTGTACAACTCACACAGTTAAGATCTCTGATTAGCCATTTAAGACACTGTTTCAACAGCTCAGTATGTGATTTTATTTAATGCAGAATTGCCCTGCACAGCTCAACAGAATTTCTCTGTCTCCCCCAGGATATTCTTCATAAACTAGACCATTTAAACTATGATCATTTAGCTATCGTATTTTCCTCAGCAATGATTTTGACATCTATGTAAGGAGAGCATAACAGACATTGAAAGAAATTTTCAATGGCCTTTCAAAAAACAGTCTTTTAAAAGCAAGAAAGACTGTTAGGATTCATCCCTAAATGGAAAACCAGGAGTCTGGGTGACAGTTTCTAGGAGAGGACCAGTTATTAAATGCCATCTCTGAGCTAAGCCAGTAAAGTTCCTTGTATACCCAGCATGTACAAGATTAATGGATTTAAAACAAACACAACAACAAAACCAAATAGAAAACAACAATTACTCAAACCCAGAGTAACAAAAAAGTCCCACGCTCCCTTTCTGTCATTTCTTCTAACCTTATTTTTCCATTTCCTTTTTTCTATTTCTCTGATGAAACATTCTTCCCTTCCCTGCACCTACTTTCCAGAAATGTTTCTTTTCCTTACTGTGCTTTTACTTATTAACTTTTTTTTTCAGTAGTCCATCTTCTTAATTACATTTTAAATTGTCCATATAACATTGCAGGGAACTCTCTAAAGAGCAGTCTCTGCAAATGCGATAGGAATCTCTGCATGAAGAGTGTCACATAAAAATGTGCATTATCACTGCTTACCTCTCAGTGAAACTACCTCATGCTTGTCCACACTCACCACACTAGTCATCATTTTACCACTGATTCGGCTGACTAATAGTCCCACAGAATGCAATCTCAGACAAGAATAGAGCAGAAGGCTGTATGACTAATGCCTCTGACCACTTTAATCTCCTTGTCTTTTTTCCTGTTCCATCTTTGTTGCAGCCTGGTGGCATAATAGTTTTGTTGACAGAGGAATCTGCTAACCATTTTTCTTAAGTGATACTGAGAAAGAGGAGGAGGCTGCAAAAATATCTTAACTGTACAAGCTTTCATCTTTAAAGGTTACAGTGCTCCTTTTCCCAGCAAATGGCTGCATGAAATTGAGTAATCTTAAAGCCAGAGACTATATATAAACAAATAAACTGGATTTAAGTGAAATTATTTCTTTGTTTAACTATACATTTTTTTGTTAACTAAGCTAAAGTAGCCATGCTATTTACAGGGAAAACAACAGCTACTTGTATCTCACTGTAACTCAGTTTATAACAATTATCTACTGACTATACACAATTCCAGTATTTTCCCCTTTTCATATGATTCCCTGACCAGACACTCCAAATATTTCCTGGGAGAAAAGGAATCATACAAGGTAGGCAAACCAATGATATTTTTCAGCAGATTATGAAAACACTTGGGAGTCACAGGTTCCTTCTTACAGTTTTACCATCTAGTTCAGATACCTTTTCAGAATGACCCTGGTAGCAGCCTAAGCAATCAGATTTCTTGGTGAAGTTCTTTAAGTTATGGAAAAAGGCCTGAGACACAGAAAGAAGTTCAAACCTTCTGCTTCTTACACAGAATCATTCCGTGTGAACAGGAACCATTAAGACAGGAAGAATTACATCCTTCACAAACACTTTCAAACTATGTAAGAGTGGAAACAGTTCAACAAGAGCTGTAAAGATCAATGTGAAAGGTCAAGGGCAAGAAAGTAATTTCAGATTTCAGAAGTTAGTGCTCGCTCCAGTCATAGTCAACATCATCCAGACATCTTGGGTTTGGGTTTGTTGGGGTTTTTTCACATGGAAACATCGATATTTTGTGAAGATCTAAAAGCAACGATGTGCCTAAGGATCATCCAGCAATTAGCAATAATGTAAACTAATTGGAGAGGTCTGATGAATTATAAAGACTGTGACCATTTCTAGCTCAGTAGTTTTACATCAAGAGATACAAGCAAACCTGGATGAGCAATAGCATCGTTTCAGTCTCATACTGTATGAAGTGCTACAAAATCAGTACTTTTTCCAAGTACTGGCAAATTGCTGATGTGCAGAGAGACAATTTCTCACACAGTAATCACAGAATGGTACGGGCTAGAAGGCACCTCCAGAGATCATCCAGTCTAACCTATCTGCTAATAAAAGTTCTTCTACATCAGGTTGCATAGGAATGTATCCAGGAGGGATTGCAAAGTCTGCAGAGAAGATCACAATCTTTCTGTGAAACCTGTTCCAGTGCTCCACCATCCTCAAAGTAAAGAAGTTTCTCCTTATCTTTAAATGAAACCTGTGTTCTAGTTTGTGTCCCTTGTTGTATCACTGGGCACCACTGAAAAGTGCCCCATACTCTTAACTCACATCCTTTAGATATGTGTAAGCATTGATAAGATCTTCTGTCAGTCTTCTCTTCTCCAAGCTAAAGAACCCCAGGTCTTTCAGCCTCTCAAGAGAGATGCTCCAGTCCTCCCATTATCTTTGTGGCCCTCCACTGGACTACTCTGCAAGCAGCTCTCCGAAGAGGACAAAGTCAGCTCTCCATAAATCTAGGGTTGCAACCCTGCTACTTCCTTACGTGATCCTGAACTCCACCATCTTAAGATCACTGCAGCAAAGACTGCTCCATTCTTCACATCCCCAATCAGACCTTAAAACTGAAGGACGTGAGGGGTGGGGTGTTCACTAGCACAAGGTCCGGCAGTGCATCTCTCCTTGTAAGATCCTCTACCACCTGTGTCAAAAAGTTAACATCAGTGCACTGCAGGGACCTCCTGGACTATTTGTGCCTTGACTTTCCAGCAAATACCAAGGTGGTTGTAGTCCCCTATGATAATTAGGGCATATGATCATGAAGCTACTTTCAGCTGTCAGTAGAAGGCCTCATTGGCTTCATCTTCCTGTTTAGGTGGCCAGTAGTTAGCAGCCACTGCAACACCAACCATATTAGCCTGTCCCTTAATTCTCACCCATTCACTTTCAAAGTGTTCTTCTTTGTGAGTTCATCACATTCCAGTTGCTTTCTCACATAAAGAGTGACAACAGCAGCTTGACTTGCTGGCCTGTCTCTCTTAAGAAGTATATAGCTGCCCATGACAGCATTCCAGTCATGCAAGCCATCCTACCATGTCACTGCAACTGCAATGAGATCATGACCCTGTGATCACATCCACACCTCTAGTTGTTCCTGTTTATTCCCCATGCTGCATGCACTAACATACCAGCATTTTAAAGGGGTAGTCAGGTAAGGTGGTTTCCTTGTAGGGATGCAAGAAGATCCAACATAGTTGTACACATCCTTGAGGCAGCTGGCTTTCTGGCTCTCCTCTTGCAAGGCAGCTATAGGACATTTGCCACCGCTCTGGTTGGCCTGGCATGAGGGCTTCAATCTTCGAATCCTACCCATTAAGTTCTTCAGTTTAAAGCCAGCCTCATCAAGCTGGTCAGCCTGCCAGCCTGTCAAAGATTCACTTACCTCTTTGAGCAGGTGTATTCCATCCCTCACTAACAGATTGTAGTCATCAAAGTACATCCCATTGTCATAAAAACCAAAACCCTTGTGACAGCATCAGGCATTATTCATCTTTCTGACTGCCACCTTTACTCTAACTGGTAAAGTGGATAACTTGGGTGCCAATATTTCTTGCACCCTCAAGGATGAAGAGGAGAAGCAGTCTCCAGACTGCTAATACAAGAAGAGCTGCCCATTGATTGTCTGAGAAGCATGAGGCCTCCAAGCGGTTCACAAAAATCTAGTAAGAATAGCATAGCTGTGGTCCATGCTGCCTGGAGCACCAAAACGCATGGGATGGCTTTGGTGGCCCTTTCCTATTTTACATTTAGCCACAATGAAAAGATCATGCTGAAGTTAGGGAACTGATCTTAAGAAGTCTTCTGCCATGTTCCCCAATTCCCCAATCCCACTATCAGTTGTTCTGCATTGCACCACAATGGCTAACAGTGGAAGTTCCCCTTCCAAGTGGCACTTTACTTTCAAATGTTCTCACAGATGCTCAAATACATCCATTGTGTCACCGAACATCAAGAATGGGCACACAAAGTACTAAGGCCTCCAAAATAACAGGTCACAGCTTCAGGCTGTTAGGTTTTGCCAGCTTGATAGCTGCCACCCTATAATTGAAAATTATACCATATATCAGTAACCAACCTTCAGCCTTTGGGATCATTAAAGTTATAGCAAAATTACCACATATTAACTTCACAGACATATACTTCAGCAGCCCTGCCTAGCTAAAAGGCAGGTCTATTGAACAATGCTGTGTACACCTAAAAGCATAAAGTGTTCAGTGGTCTTTTATTCTCAGTCTGACATTAATTTTGCCCAAATAATACTCTATTTGCCAAACTCTTGTGGTACACAGCAAACTCTAAGTCCAACTTATTAAACAACAGGTTGGGGTTTTTTAATCTTGTATAATTTGTATATAGATTTTACAAAGGTGTTTTCAAACTAAGAGGTCAGGATCAGTTCCCTTTTTACCATGTGCCCTACTTTCAGAAACAGTTTCCTCTAGGAGATGATGATCTGCCACTCTGCCGTCAGAGCTGGGTTGTAAGATGACCAACAGCCTGAGACCTGCACTTCCGTGTTAGTCCTACATATATAGACCCTAAATGAAAACCAAGTATGATAAAACTCTGTTCCTAAGGCTTATTCATGAGGTACTGATGAAAAGTACATTATAAACATCCCTGAATACAATTTAATAGTAGCAAGCCAACAATAATCAGCCAGCAATGTCAGGTGGGAGCAGCAAGATAATAAAACAAGCTGCATCACAGTTATATTACAACTGCAAAATTCCTGGATAAAACATGCAAAGTTACCATCGTAAGTATGTAATTCCTGGATGTATACTAAAAAGTCATGGCGATGGCTCATCCTGGAGTTCTCACAAAAGGATAATGGAAATTTAGATTGCTGGGTGATGTGATGCATGCATCTGAGGTCAAAATACTCAAAGACATTGCTAAGTGGCACAGTGACTGGTAGTTTGGAGTTGGGATTTATTTCTTTGGGGTTTTCCCCTCTCTAGTGTTAGTGGCACTATTGGAGCACAACACTGAATTAGAGTAACCACAAAGTTTCAATATTTTTGCACAGATCACCCTGAATTGCTCTAACAACTTAAAACTTAGACACTTGGCATGTATGGGAGGATACTTGTGAGAAGTACAGCTATATTTCCTCTCTCTCCCTCTCTGGAAAACATGTATGTTCATTTCTGTGTAAGGAGGACCCACTTCCAACTCATTAGAGTAGACATTCCCTTATATTTTGGTAGAAAGGAATCCTAGCAGATTTTGTGGTATTAATACTGCCATATAGGAGCTAACAAATCATTCAAACAGCCTATTCCTGGCTTCAGAGTACGGGGATATTGTTTTCACTCAGACATTGATTTTCCTTCCCTTTTGTTTTTGCCTTTTTTTTTTCCCCTCTGCTTGTTTGCTTTTTTAATAACACCCAGTCAGGTGCTGCTGTCGTTTTTCATAACCATGAACAAGGAGATTTTGAGTACAAAAAGGAAAACAACAGTAAAACATGCAGGAACTGAGAAACTCAGTCTATTCATATGAAATTTATTTTCTAGGCTGCTCCCTCAAAAAGTGACAGAAAATTACTTAACTATACTTTGCTCCAGTACATTTCAGTCTACACCAACCATATAGAAATATGGCACTTACTGGGAGCCATGCATCCTTACTTGGCCTAAGGCAACTACAACTATTTGTCTTTAATCTAAGACTCTGCATCATCTATCTCTGCCCTACTTAATTTTTTTTCATTCAATAATATCAACTTAAAAACTTCTGTCCAGGCTATAATGGCAGTGTGTGGTTTTTCACATTTTATAGCAGTCACCATTGTATTTTCTCCTGTACTAGGCTGTGAACATCTGTTTCAAACACTTGTTTAAAAATCTATCCATATACAAAGAAAAAAAAACCCACTAAGATGGAGGTAGACTACAATAACTCTAAATAAGCTAGAAAATGCTTTCCATCCTGCTACGTTTGGTTTCCATATCACCTACTTCAACCAGGAACTCTTGAAGGCACAGGAACAGGCTGTGCCCATGTGCTGAAAGATGAGCCAGCAGGGAAGGCAACTGGCCTGGATGGGCAAGCAGCTCTTGAATGAGTTCAGGGGGGAAAAAAGAGGATGTATCACCTTTGGAAAGGGGGGAAGGCAACTTGCGATGCATTTAAGGATGTTGTTAGATCATGCAGGAGAAAAATTAGAGAGGCAAAAGCCCAGTTAGAACTCAAGCTGGCCACTTCTGTGAAAGACAATAAAAAGCATTTTTATAAGTACATTAATGCTGAAGAGAGGGGCAAGAAGAACCTCCACTCTTTATTGGACCTGGAAGGGAATATTGTAACTAAAGATGAGGAAAAGGCTGAGGTATTAAATATCTTCTTTGCCTCCATTTTCAACAGTAAGGCAGGAGAACTTCAGGATAACTGGCCTCCTGAACTGGTAGATGGGGTCAGGGAGCAGTATAATTCCCCTGAAATCTATGAGGAAGTAGTTAGGGACTTGCTGAACCACTTGGATACTCACAAGTCCATGGGACCAGATGGGATCCATCCTAGGGTGCTGAGAGAGCTGGCAGATGAGCTCACCAAGCCTCTCTCCATCATTTACCACCGGTCCTGGCTCACCGGAGAGGTCCCAGACAACTGGAAACTGGCCAGTGTGATGCCCATCCACAAGAAGGGCTGGATGGATGAACTTGCAAACTACAGGCCTGTCAGCCTGACCTCAGTGCCAGGGAAAATTATGGAGCAGATCATCTTGGGGGCAATCACAGCACACCTGTAGGATGGCCAAAGGATCAGGCCTAGCCAACATGGATTTAGGAAGGGCAGGTCCTGCCTCACCAACCTGATCTCCTTCTATGATCAGGTGACCCACCTGGTGGATGTGGGGCAGGCTGTGGATGTAGTCTACCTGGACTTCAGCAAGGCCTTTGACACCATCCTCCACAGCAAACTCCTGGCCAAGCTATCAGCCTGTAGCTTGGACAGCAGCACCCTGTGCTGGGTTAGGACCTGGCTAGAGGGCCAAGCCCAGAGAGTGGTGGTGAATGGTGCCACATCCAGCTGGCAATCAGTCACTAGTGGTGTCCCCCAGGAATCAGTGTTGAGCCCCATCTTGTTCAGTATCTTTATTGATGATCTAGATGAGGGGATTGAGTCCACCATTAGTAAGTTTGCAGACAACACCAAGTTGGGAGCAGGTGTTGGTCTGCTAGAGGGTAGAAGGGCTCTCAAGAGGGACCATGACAGGCTGGACAGATGGGCAGAGTCCAACATGATGGCATTTAACAAGTCCTAGTGCCAGGTGCTGCACTTTGGTCACAACAACCCCATGCAGTGCTACAGGCTGGGGTCAGAGTGGCTGGAAAGCAGCCAGGCAGAAAGGGACCTGGGGGTAGTGGTTGACGGTAGGCTGAACATGAGCCAGCAGTGTACCCAGGTGGCCAAGAAGGCCAATGGCATCCTAGCCTGCATCAGAAATAGTGTGGCCAGCAGGAGCAGGGAAGTCATTGCACCCCTGTACTCAGCACTGGTTAGGCCACACTTTGAGTACTGTGTCCAGTTCTGGGCCACTTAATTTACGAAGGATATTGAGACACTTGACCGTGTCCAGAGAAGGGCAACGAGGCTGGTGAGAGGCCTCGAGCACAAGCACTATGAGGAGAGACTGAGGGTACTGGGGTTGTTTAGCCTGGAGGCTAAACAACAAGAAGCAGGCTCAGGGGAGACCGTATAACTCTCTACAACTACCTGAAGGGAGGTTGTAGACAGGTGGGGGTTGGTCTCTTCTTCCAGGCAACCAGCACCTGAACAAGAGGACACAGTCTCAAGCTGCACCAGAGGAAGTTTAGGCTCAAGATGAGGAGAAAGTTCTCCACAGAAAGAGTTATTGGCCATTGGAATGTGCTGCCCAGGGAGGTGGCAGAATCACAATCCCTGGAGGTGTTCAAAAAACGATTGGACATGGCACTTGAAGCCATGGTTGAGTTAGTCATGAGGTGTTAGGTACTAGGTTGGACTTGATGATCTCTGAGATCTTTCCAACCTTATTGATTCTATGAATTATCTCTTGGCCTCCCTTTGAACTGTATGGTCTTCACAGAAGTCAGTTTTCAAATATACACATGTATATGAGTGTATATATACAAACACAAAGATTTTCAGAAGCTATTAAACCTTTTAGGCTTGTTCATTAAATTAGGAATTTTATGAATGCTCCAGCTGATGACAGTGGATCTCAGTTTAGACCCCACAGTTTTTTTTTCCCCAAAGACAAATTCATTTTACTTTGAAATAGGAAATCTCATTTAGTGTGTATAAAGGACACACATTGTAAACCAGAGAAGATACTTCCCACTTCACAAATGTAGAGCCAGCTGTGGTGTGGGAGATGGCAAAAGCACAGGGTTTTTAGTTTTGTTGCTCCTTTTCTCCAGAAGTGTGCTGCAAGGGCTGTACTCACTGTAAAAAGATGCTTGATGTTAATGGAGCTATCACAATGCCTACTCCAGGTGTAACTTTTCTTCACACATCTCTGTTCCCAGCAATTTCTCTGAAATCCCTTACTGCAGCCTAGAGTATAAGCAAAGCTGCTGCAAGTAAGAAAATTCTTTCCTACTAATACTTTTTCTACAGTAACAGGATAAGCAGTCTTCTTACTATTTGCTAAGCAGGAATTAAAAAGGAAAGAAGAATGGAAATGCTTAATTTCAGAGTAATTTTCAAAATAGAAAAAGCACTCAGAGTGAATGAGTGTAAATGAAAAAGTATTACCTGAGATGTAACTGAAACAATGGCAACATTAAGTTGATAAAAACTGCACTACTATCACCTTTTGAAGGAGTTCCATTGTTCACCATTTGGGTTTTCACATATGCTCAAAATTGTCATGTGGCAAAAGAAGTTAACAGCAATCTAGACATACTACCATTAAAGACCAAGAGGAACTTTGATTTAAATCATCTGAATAGCATTCTTCATAACCACAGTGGAGGTCAAACCCTGCAATGATTTTAAGCTTCAAAGGTTTTAAATTTTTTAAATATAATTCAGAACAGAATTTCAGTGCTGGAAGTACTGTGAACGAAGCAATGAGAAATTATCATCACAGATGGAGTAATTGTATGGGCATAATATTAAACTAAAATAGGTGTGACTCTTCTCTGCAGGACATACATCACAAACCTCCCAACACACCAGGATAATTGACATTAGCTTGTTTTCCTGACAGCAGCACAACATTACATTCAGGATTGTGCATTATCTCTAGCTAGCTGTATCCAAAAACCAACAGTTGAACAGTCAGAGGTATGCTGTGTCTGTGCAGTAGAGATATAGATAATTATATTTTGTAGTTCCAATGCATTCTATGTTTTATGTGGGATATTATCAGCAACAGTCTTACTGACTTTAACAGGATCCATGTAGCTGAAATTCTCTGGCTGTCACTTTGAAAAATTAAGTAAAATTTTTCCTAGGTAAGTGTTTTAGTAATATCTACACAAACACAGCAGGGCTAGACCCTTGGTGCATGCAAATTGGACCACTGAGTTACGTTTGAGAAGTCAGTTGCATTTTTTGGCAGAGGCTCAAATGTATTATTTTTTTTGGCACAGGAAGCACTACTTAATAGACATACCGTCTTACAGAATACTTCACCCTCTGTTCACAGATGCATGTCTCACTTTCTGATGATGAGTAAACAGTATTACTGATACAGCTGCAAGAAGAGCTTTCATGGAAATAAAATATTTTTCATATAGCTTGTAGAAAATACAAGGTGAAGCAACAAAATAGGGAGTACGAGTCCCCGTAAGCAAAGAGCAAGCCACCAAAGTATCACAGACCTGAACTGGTGAATACTGGCCTTATATCAGTTCTCAAAAATGCTAATGATCATAAAATGGGCAGGCAACAATCCTAATTATGATGCAACACATGTTTTCCTCAGAACTTGTTCTGCCAGCACAGGGATGATGGAAGTTTCAGAAAAACAGGCACTGTCCACTCTGGAAAAGATAGTTCACCAAGAGCCAACCAGAGGAACCATCGCAACAGGCTAAAATTCTTGATTTGGCATCTTTCCCAGCCCCATAGAGGTTCCTTCTTTTTGCAATGTATTCAAGAGTTTCCAACAGCTATGCAGAACTCATGAAGGTTCATCATCATGTGAGGGAAACCCAACAGGAAAACAGCTGCCAGTGCCAAGGGCTTTGTTTTAAAGTGTAATATGCGGTGGGATTTTATTTCTTGTATTTGAGGGTTTTTTAAAGAGTAATAAAAGTCTCAGACATACCCTACTTTATGTCAATAGGTAGAAGAGAATTGAAAAGCCAGGTGCAGATGATGTATGCTACTATAGATTGCAGACACTGACCATTACCATGTTTCACCTCACTGATGATTATCACTTCATTTATCCGCAGCTGCTGTTACAAGCTAGTGACTTTAGTTTCACTGCCTTAATGGATGCTGTGCTATGAATTTGGGCTTATGGGTGTGTGCTGCAACAAGGCCACCAGCAGCACCTGTATTTGCAATGCTGAACTGTTGCAGGTATAAAACTGGTCACAAATATAATTGGGAACTAGCAATTATTAATTGCTTTAGACAGATCCATTGTGCAAATCTCATCTTAGCAAATAAGACTGCATTAAACTTCTCTGTGTGGTGCACTATGGCATCAGAATCAGATTTTTTTTTTCCCATCTGCCAATTGCCTAATGACTGCTGGTGTGCAACTTCATCTTGCTGTGCCTTAATGAAAGAAGGTAGCTGAAAGCCTGTTTCTTTGCAGTGTACCAAACCTGTAAGTGTTGGACAGTGTGGCTAACATGCAAAACCAGCAACAAAAGTCTTTAAAAGCCTGGCGAATAGATCCTAAATATTTAGCATAACTTGCAGACACACAGTTGAGATGACAGTTAAGAACATAGGCCACTACTGTTTTGGAAACACAGAAATTCCAGAGTTAGTGTGCCACAAGAATAATGTGTCGCTAAAGGAATGAAAGGAATGCAGCTCTTCACTTGGTATATAATATGGAATAGCATATTGTTTTCATTAGAGGAAAATAAGCATTTATATTTGCCATACATCTGTTTCTTCATATTGCATTACAAAGTTTTCAGTATTTTAAATTTGTAACCATATAAATTATGGCACCTACTTATTCCCCTGTTCAGAGATGAACAAATGTACAGGAAGAATTTATGCTGATCCAAAACAAAAGAGGGAAGGAATCCTTCAGTCACTTCAAACTGCAACCAAGATTTGCTTTGCTTTGGAAGTAAGACCAGTGAGATTCAGGACAGGGCACAGGAACATTTACTTAATTATTTCTGTTTGCATGGTCTCTGTTTGCTTTCCTGTCCTCCTGTCCTGATTTTCCTTGAGATAAAGCACATTTATGTGTGAGAATTGCAGCAACACCCGTTAAAGTTAAAAGGGTTGTAAACATGATAATGCAGATGGATCAAAAACTATAAACAGAAAAACTTTGTTATGTGATTTTTTTCCATTCAAGCCTGTAGGGGTTGATTGGCAAAGAGAGTCATTATTAGTCCCTTTCTGATAACAGATGCCCAAAAATGGCATCATGCTACTTGCAGGCGACATAGTAGGGTCGTAGAAACAGAATTGACCCTTTAAGTTGACATTTCAAGTGCTGTCCTCACTATCAGGTGTGAACAGTATAAAGAAGCCATACACAAACTGTAAGTAATTTTGTGCTTTTACATTCTCAGGTAAACTTTTTTTAAAATCTCACACAGAAACTTACAGGCAAAAATAGGTGACACATTATTTCAGGCACAGACTCAAATTACTAATTAAAACAAATATTACATACAAATTTCACTGTATAAGTATTAAGGGAAAACAATTAACATAACTAATGATAATATTTGTTCTAATAGATGCACATGTATTGGATACATATTTCTTTGGTATAAATGAGTATAACTTTTCTGATTACAATATATATAAAAGTAGCTAACTGCTTGAGAGGTAAAGCACAATCATACTGCAAGTCACTGATCCATTAAATCCACCACTCGGTTGTGAACACACATGCAGTCCCAAAACCTGCATGATCTCTGTCCTCTGTGCATCTTATTGCCTTCCCAAAGGTCAGTACCTCAGAGATTTCCTAAACTAGGTAAATCCATCCAGACTTCTGTAAAAGAAAAGTAGCTTTGAAGCTTTCTTCTAAATTCTTTAGTTACTGATGTCACCATCCCTGGAGGTGATCAAGAGGGGATTGGACGTGGCACTTGGTGCCATGGCTTAGTCATAGGGTCTGTGGTGACAGGTTGGACTTGATGATCTTTGAGGTCTCTTCCAACCTTGGTGATTCTGTGATCATCACATGCATTCAGTTACACAGCATAATTCTTATATCCAATATGAAACAAAAACAAAAACATACACACACAAAAAAAAAACAACCCACAACAAACAAAACACAGACCACACTTACTTTGGTCACACTAAGCCTCACAGCCTTCGGTTCTTACACAGAGAGAAACAGGGCATAATTATTCTCTAACCAGCTCTTCAGGGTTAGACTGAACACTCATATAGTCTCCATTCAGTCATTTCTTTTCAAGCTAAAACAAAATGGAGAGTTGTTCTATTTTTCTACCTCAGGCTTTTTAGTTTTTCCTCTGTAGAGCCTTTCATCCCCTGCTTTATTCGTTCTTTGATAGGATGACCAAAACAAAGAAACTTCCGAAAGTGCACGCACTTTATAATGATAGAATGTACTTTTTTTTTTTCCTGTAGCACTTAACTAAATGACATTGACATTGTAATCATTCTCTTGGGCCTTTGATAACTTTGGAGCAGTGAGCTGATGTTTTCAAAAAAACATTCATAACAGGCAAGTCTAAAGTTGGAGCAAAAGCCACAATTCCTAGCAATTCCTCAGCACCACTGCATCTCCACTACATAGGCAAACAATACCTAGATATACACCTTTGCCTCGCCAAACGAACGTGCTTAAGCAGGAAAGCAGAGAAACTGTGCTCCATTAAGGGCAAGGCGGGGGGGAGGGGAGGCGAGCATTAGGGTCCAGATGTGTGTGGACCAGATGATCTTTCAAGGTAAGTTCTAACCCCTAACATTCTGTGATTCTGTGACTCCATTGGTGTGAATAGTGGATGTAGAACCACTGCATCACTGCATGCTCTCTCTCTCCCTCTCTGTCTCTAGATATATATATACACGCACACACAGAGGACATTACTGTTTCACCTGAATGTTTATTTGCACTTAGTGAAACTAATTTCTTCCTTTGCTTTATGGCTCAAAGTATTATGATCTTTCAGGTCTGGCTCAACATGTATTCTCATTCTAATGCACAATATTATTTGAGGTGTGAATTCCATAATTTTGGACACAACAATCCTCTCATAACTGTGAAGGAAACCAAGGCAATGATCCAGCAAACAGAATGAAGGCAATTAACTCAGTATGAAGACAAAGATATGCCTATGCTGATCCAATTTTAGCATCTAGTATTAAGAACTGCCTCCCTGATAACACAACAGATTACTTCTTTAATATTATATATCCATTTAGGTATTTGCATTTGTATGAAAGAATGAAGCTACAGTTTCAGGCACTTATACTCGAGAGTACTGGCATTAGGTAAAATTAAAATAAGTGTCCATTAGGGAACCTGAAGTAATCAACCAAAAGAAATATGACTTAGAGAATCTTATCCCAAAGCACTCACAGCTTTTCATCTTATGGTGTGACTTACTATACACAGACCATAATTTCTAATCTAGACAGCTCTGCATCAACCTCTGTGCTAAGTATATCTACTACAAACACATCCACTGTTGATTGGAAGATGGCAAGTGACAGAAAATCCACTACACCTGTAGGTACACTGTTCTACTGATTAATTGCGCTCACTTTTAAAATCTTACATCTATCCTTAGACTTGATTATCTTGCTTCAGCTTCTAGCTACTAGTAATGGATTAAATAATGAGTTAGGAGGAGAAGAGAATACACAGAGAGATTCTAAGAGAGCTGTCAGAACCAAAAACCAGCAAAGCACACCCTAACAACTAGGCATACTACTCACTTCACTTTGCAGTTTTTGCTTCCAGGCTTTCCTCCAAAGCCCCTGCAAAGAACACCACCCACACTCTGCTACTTCTACACAGGTTTCCTGTCTCAGTCCCAAGACCTACTGGCAGAACTTCTGAATTTTACTTTCCTGCTGTATTTCTACTCGTGTCCAATACACTGTTTCCTCACTCTTTGAAAGAGTAATTGCAAGTAAGAGTAGCTAAATTATTTCAGTAAGGCAAATGGAGTGACCTAATACAGACCGAAATGTGGAGCACATGCTGTCATCTTGTTTCCCTGAGAAGTCTTTACTTGAGGATCAGCAAGTGATGTCTACCATTCAGGTTGAGTACACTTACGTGCTCTGAAAATCTCCCACAACAAACTTGTCATTACACACAACTTGATCAATAATGCCAGAGTTAGAGACATATCAAAATTGTGAGAAAGAAAACAACCACAAATCTGCCAGCTTGTCAAAATAAAGTGTTGCAGTGATAGTGTAACATAGCCTGAGCTCATATACAAATGTGTCTTTTGCTATTTTTGGTACTTCAGAGATTCATGAATTACTGGAATCTTGCTTACATTACCAAGTTTGATTTGTTTGCTGCCTGACAGGTTAGAAATGGCAGTTCACTGGTACGAACCAAGCACTTTAGATCTGCACTAGGAAGTGAAATGACAAAGCACTAGCTATAGTCATGCAAGGAGGGGACTGGAGGAGACTACCCCAGTGACAAATCAAAGCAGCAGTCATGAAAGAAGCACAGTGGAGGCTGCAGAAGGTAACGGTTCACTTGTCACATCTGTACTAAATAACATGACCTTTACAACCCCACGTGTGTTCTCTTTAGAAAGCAGAAAGAGCTGAAACAGCTGAGGGACTCTGCAGGGCTCTGCAGGCGGATTTCTGCCAATTTCAGATGCCAGAAGAAAGTCGCACCCAGAAGGAATTTGGTAAACAATGCGTAACTTAGATCTATACGATACCATGCAATATTCCAAGCTGCCAATGAAAGACAGAGTTTGGGTGTCAGGAACTGGATTTGTGCAGCACAGTGGCTCAGCCAAATTAACTACACTTAACAGTGATGGAGTACTGCACCAAACAAAAAAAAAAGCTACACTAGTACTCCAGAGCTAGCGCAGGTATCATGAGACATCGCAGTATTTTATAGCACAGCAATATACCCATAGAACTCACAGTACACAGACACACAGGCACACACACAAAAAGTCAAATTCATAAAATTAAATACTGAAATAACAAGATAACCTAAGAAAATTCCTTGCTCTGTTATACCAAGGACCAGAGAATCAATTCTGCAGGCACTGAACAGCTCTGGACTCAGAAATAGTGCCTCAGTACATTTTCTGACAGGAATGAATCACAGTACAGCATTCAACTGCAGTAACCAAGTGCACATTGTTTCTAAAATTCATTAAGAAATGTCTGAGGTATTAACAATCTCCATGGCAGCTTCTGAACAGGTTGCAAATTAACATGCTCATACTACTGAGCTTCTTACCGCTTTGGATTCTTCATTGACTAGTTGAATTGTTAAGAGCTAGAGTTATATCCTGTCTTCATCTTCCAATATCTCTCTCTCTTCTCTTACTCCTCTGACGTTAATGAAATAGTATTGCTATACTTGGCACTCTCCAGAGAACCTAATTAAGTGCATAAATGCATGTACTGTGACTATATGTACATATGTACTTTTAAAATACATGTGTGTGTTAGCAGCATGTTATCAAGATTTCCCAGAAGCATCTGAAAGTCAAGAACTAATAGCATGGTTATTGAGAGAATGCAGAAATCTGTAATGGAGTGAAAATTCAGGATGAGAGGATAGGGTGGCAAAAGGCACACCCCACACTACATTTTTGCCTAGATGGGGCAGAGAAATCTTGTTTACAAGATCCACCAAGTGCTTGAGCTAGAAAATAAACACATTTTTAAACCCACATGCAAATTCTCAGAAATAGTTGCACAGCTCTGAGATATTCCAAAAGGACACACCACAAGGCAGAGACTCTGAACAGAAAGTATGAGTCAAAACAGTTAATATTTTGTAAAGCTGTAAGCACCTGAAGACAAAAGCCTGTAAAGGGAAGTGTCAAACACTTTAATAGGCAGCAATATAAACACAACCTATAATAAATGAGGGAGGGATGGAAAAACGAGAGTATACACAAATCAGCTATAGTCTAGAAACCTCAAACAAGTGCCTCACTTTGCTGAAAATAAGATTTTTCTTACTAACAAGAAAAAAGGATTTTACATGACATTGAGAGGTACATTTCTTTTCAATGCTGGTCCATCTTGGAGGTATCAGAAGTATAGAAGCATGTAATGTGGCTGTTGCTATGGAAACAACTCCTTTTCTAAGGAAAATCAAAAGGTATAAGTCAAGTAAAATTCCAAATAATTTCTCGTGACATAGGTTGGACACGTTGTTAAACTGCACCCTTAACTTATTGCATCCCCATTTCTGTCAATTCTTCCCTAGCTCTGCATGTTTCACATAAAAACCAGCAATACTAATTTTTCTCCACATTAATTGAAGTAATCTATCCAGGGTATGCAGTACAAATTTCTTCAGCTCAGAGGTAAATGCAGAACAGACTAAGATGGGCTCTGAAAACATCTCTGCTAAAAGACATGCCTTCTTCATACCAGTCTGTTTCATCAGCTAAGATCTGGTGAGGTGGTACACAGCTTCCTGAAGGCATAACTTGCCACCTTTCATGCTATGTCAAGTATAAGGCAATTTATTTGTTTTTTGTATGTAAAAACAATTCTATACAGACAACTCAGGACTAATTCTATACAGACACAACTAATACTATACAGATGCCTTTCTCTTTCAAGAGAAAGATATAGGCAATATACTGCTAAGATTTGCTGTTACAAATTCCTCTCCCAAATGTTAAAGTATATGACCTTTTATTAATCCCTGCACTCTTAGTTTGCCCCCTTCTTAGAACTATGTCTCCAACGTCCACAAAGTCTCTCCAAAGAAAACCCAGTGGTTAACTGTGAACAAAAGCTATAATGTTTAACCTCTGTTTCAGCACTGTTCTGTGAGCCTGGTCTACAGATTATCAAATATTCCTCCTTTACTCAGTTTACCAACTGATTTTATCAACTCCCCAATTCCAAAACCAGGTTTTTCCTCACTATGATTGGTGATATCACAGAGCGCAGTGCAGATCTGCTCCTCGTTGCATATATTCAGTTGAAAAATAGGCTCTGGCTATCTTGCCATCACACTCACTGCAAAGAATTTTGGTTTTATAAATCCTAACAATATTATTTCTCATTATAACTTTAGCACATAATGGCTTAGCACCATAAAAGATGATTTGGGGTGAGATGCTTAACACATATGAGAAAAACTAATTCCAGAAAAATAAAAACAAACCACGCCTTTTACATAGTCCCAACACAGAAGCAATTGAAAGCAGTATATAGGAGTCTGACAGGCCCCTTTCCTAGCACGTCCAAAAAGGTGCAGGTATGAATATGCCAGGAGAAACTGAAATGTAAACTGTACCCATAGCAAATAAATCCTACATTAGCCTTTCACCTAGTAAGAATGACATCTCATACAATGCCTCTGTGACCCAGAAGGGAAAAAGATTAAGGCATTTCAAACCCATTATTGTCTGTCTACACGAAAAGCAAAGTATGAGCACTGCCTCTTTTCTGAGTACTTTTCCTCAGTGCAAAGGGTATGTTCAGCCAACTGGGAGACACAAACTCTCCCTCATGGCTCTGGGTAGCAGTCGCAGCACTGAAAGTCTGTTCCTGCTCAGTACCTGGAAAGCTGCTTGCATCATCTTAAGGAGAAAATACGAAACAAAACAAAATGACAGAGTAAACTTGAATAATGCATAAGTTAAAAGAAACTGTCATCTACTAGAAACTTCTGCACAAACAGAAAAATGGGTTTCAGTAATTCATCAAATAAGCTATTCACCATAAATTATTCACTAAGTTTTACTAAGGGTTCCACATGCTTCAAGTAATGTAAACCTGATCAGGTGATATAAACCTGGAATCAGAGTTGTGAAGGTCTTGCCTACTCTCATATTTTTTAAGAGACAAAAGGCAGTCAGAATAACTATACTTCTCTGTTTTTATCTTGGCTACTAATCTCTTTGCTGAAGTACTGAGGGATAGAGTATCTCTACTTTGCCCAGTTTCTCCAGAAAGTGAGGACGGTTTCCTTTCAGCTGTACATTTCCCCTTTGTTAATAGAGTCTCTAGTGGACCAAAAAGTCTACTACTGAGTGCTTGTGGATCAGAAGACTTGTTTTCAGGATGGTATGCATACTCATGAAAGCAAGCAGTCCAAGGAGAAACAGCTTCAAGAGGACTTTGATAATAATATAATGAGGGAGGAAAAAGAGTAAGGAAAGAAGCAAAAACCACCTTAGGAATAGAATGAAATAGTGATTAAGATGCAAGCAGCTAGAATAGAATAGAACAGAACACAACACAACAAACCAGGTTGGAAGAGACCTTCGAGGTCAAAATGTAGATTCCTCTGTCCCTAAGTTATCATTTTAAACAGAAAGGAGCAGAAGTTCCAAAGTGCACGAAGATCAGAGATAGCCTCAAAACATGTTAGTCTGATTAAAATACTATGATGTCTTCATAGGTCTGTAAACAGTCCAAGCCCAGTATTTCTGTGAAAAAGAAGGTCCTTCCTTTCTTCATATAAGCCTCCTCCTCCTTCCTGCAGGAGACTGCAGAAGGCAGCCTGTTTACATGCAGAGGTGCAGGTAAATATCTCTCTCATGACTGACAACCACCTAGTGACAAATAGACTTTACTTCATTTACTGAAGCATCATTTCCATTTGCTGGAGCTCCAGAAAGCAAACTCACTGAAACATGTTGTAGGTGTCAAACCAATCTCAAGCAATCAGCCAATCCCCCTAACACCTAATTGGATTTTCCCAACTTGCGTACTATAGTTGTGCACTGCCAAGAAGTCTCCAAAGAGGCCCAAAACTTGAACAGAAATGGATTCTGACCTAAGCAGTTTATCACAAGTGAAGAGTTTTAATAGAGTATTTTGGAGAAGCTGGTGGAAATCTGTCCAATTTGATGTGGTTTTCCATACTGCATTTTGTTTCCTGTTTTTTAATACTGCAGAGTACAGTATAAGCTAGTAAACATGTATGCAGGATTTTCATTACTTAATAGCTGCAAGGTTAATAGTCATGGGTAATTCCTGTATTTAATGTGTGGATGAGGCTGTGAAGTGCCAGGCTGAGTAGGTTTAACATATATTAAGGCTACCTGTGAATCTATGTAACAAAATTCACCAGAATAATATTCAACACAAGATCAGTATTGATTTTGGTCCTTGGAAAAATGCGATAAACATCTAGAGAATACTTGCCAATACTGATATACAGAAAGAGATGAATCTGGAACTCTGAATTAAGAGCAGGATCATCACTATCTATGGTTGACTTCTTTGATACCTATGCACAAATAAGCAAGCATATATACTAATATACCATGAAACACTGGATTCTGCATACTGTTCTCACATTTCATAGAAGAAAGAGTGCTTGAATTAATTACAGATGTACCAGGAGATCAGACTAGCATTTATTTGGTCTCATCTGTTTTTCCATGTGTTCTGTTGACAGTATTTTTTAGATTCAAGGTTTGCAGGTGGTGGACTTTCTGCTGATAAAAAAACTTGAGATACAATAGTGGAAGTATCACTGTATCCTTTTGTCCAGAGGTATTTGCTTAAGCTAGAAGCGAGGAAGTAGGAAGGAGAGAGCGTTGGAGTCACCCCAGATGGACTGGAAAGAGAGAAATAACAGTAAGTAAATGTAAATAACTGACATAACATTTTTGTTTGTTTTGTTTCTTTTCAATTTATGTTTCAGCTGGAACTAGTAGTGATGAGTAGCTTAACCCCGAAACATGGTTTTGTAATTTCTTTCCACTAGTTGTAGAGTAACTCTAACGTGGAGAATGCCCCTTGTATTTCAGGAAAAGCACACATGCACTTGCAAAGATACTGAGTGTAGATTTGCATGCACATATGCACATAAGTCCTCATTAAAGTAATATAAATACCTGAGCAAGTCATACATCACAATTTACAATTGCTAAGATTATTTACTTCTCGCATTTTTGTTAACGTTAGATGATGCCTACTCTGCTTACCACACAACTTAAACTGCTACAAGAAGCTATTAAAATATGTAAGAACATATTTAATTCTCTTAAGACCATTAAATAGTATTTTAAAGCATAATAAAATTATATCTATTAGCTAAGCCTATTTTTCTTTTATATTTAGAAATATTGTGCAAGGTTAGAAATGAATAAGCTGTTTCAGACAACCGAAACTCCTATTGTCAGTAAATTTTTATGTGCTCCAAGATTCACACCAATGCCCATGTTCAAAACCCCTAGTTCTGCCGTCAAAAAAGGCCTGTTGAGAATAAGGGTTCTTAGGTACTTCTCGCCTATATATTTTTTTTCGTATCTGTCTCATGTTCTTCCAGGTTTCTAGCATGCTTAATTCTTTCTCATTCTGTCCTGCCTTCATATTTCCCAGAAAATTTTGCAGCACCAAGTGCACTGCTGAAAATACAGAAAATGTTTTCCAGCATTTGCTAGTCAAAGTGAAAACAAAAGTGGATAAAACTAGAAGTGTTTCCAGCAAGCAGATACCGCAGTGCTTATGTTTTTATCAGAAAATAACATTAGAGAGAACTAGAAATACATCATCTTCTTTTTTTTTTTTTTTTTTTTAATCAGGCTTAAAAAGACAACTTTGGCATGACTTCACTGATCAGAGAAGACTCTGCAGAACATTGTCTCACAAGATCTCGGGCAGCCTGATGCTATCTAAAATGAAGGTTATGAACCGCTGCTATAGTGGGATTATTTATAGGACCTGTTGTTCTTTGTGCCAGACTTGGCACTTAGTGCCAGAGCCTGGCATATTTTCAGCACTTGTTTCAAGAGGAGTGTCTCAAGTCATAGAAGATCTTGCTTTTCTTAACAGTCATTAGTGGAAATTACTATTCTAGAACACAGCTTCCACCTCAAAGTATCTTTATTTAAAGGACTTTCTTCCCCCACAACAGTCTTAGATTACTTAAAAGAGCTATAATTTAAAAAAAAAAAAAAAATATACCAGAGAGAAAAGCCTGAAAGATTATTTGCATGCAGCACTAGGCTGACAGCCACTTGGCCTTGAGGGTGGTGGTGTGTAAATGAGTACAGTTTTGCTTTATATAATAAAGACTTGTAGTAATGTCCTTTTCACTTTTCCTCACAGACACTGTAAGTAAACATCATTCTCTTATAAGTGCCACAGTCCACCAGTTGAGAAACACTATTCTGCTTTTAGAAACAATTGTTCATCACCAGATGGTAGGAAAGCACACTTTCTTCTGTACCCACCCTGTGGTGCTCGGGTCTGCTGCTCAGTCCTGCCCTGAAGGATGCAGTGCCTATGGCAAAGGATACCATCACTGCTGTGACAGAATTTGGGCCACAGTTTGCATCATCAATAAATAATATCAGTGAAGTGGCAGGTTATCCATATGACATAAGTATGAGGTCACTGTTACTATTAGCTTTTTCATAAGGATTACATATTTAGATATTCATAAGGATTTATACAATATAAATTTGTATATCCACAGATTTAAAAAAAAAAAAAAAACAAATGCTAGGGGGAGTTTTGCAAGCTGCCACTCACTCCAACATCCTGCCATGCAGCCACGTCTGGTGTATGGGGTTTAAGGAGGCTTGGCAGTGAATGAGCTTTCAGTCCATCTGCTCACAGCAATATCAACAATGCACCAGGTTTCTAACTGTATTCTTTAGCAATACTGCAGTGTTTATTATTCAAGTAGATTGTTTTGCTACTACTTAATGCTGATTTGTAAGCACTGTCTCTTTTTAGCACTGCTTTCATGAAAATTAAAGGAAACACAACACATGACTCTTACAGCACAGCATTTCCTTCCCTGTACCACAGTGTAGGGGAGGGAAGGGAAAAGCCCATTATTGTTGGCTACAGCTAATTCACTGAATAAGAGAAGGTTCTACACCTAGCTTTGAATATGTAAATAATCTAGTTAGCAAGAAAAACACATATCTCCCCACCCTGTATTTAATTTCCACTTGCTATGCTCCCCATGTTGCTTTGCATCTCTGTAAGTCTTCAATTATCATTGAATCAGTCACACAAGTGTACACCCTGTCATATGGATCTGCATCAGTGACAGGAATACTCTCATGCCTATAGTTCAACTAGACTGTTTCTATGGTTATGACAGATATATTATTGCTTTTCCTTAATTATAAACCTTGCTCTTGAACACTCTTTTTGATCCAGTTCCTAGATTAGACTCTTTGCAATAGGATCTGCTGACGTTAATGTAAGTATTAATACAGACCTTTTTTTCTGAGCTGAAGAACACTGAAGGCTTAAAGAAACTGCACAATAAATGTCAGTGTTTGGAGACAGCTAACAGACAATGGTTTAAAGACTAACAGAATAATATGAGCCCTAAATTACTCTGTGTGCAAGATTTTGTGAGATAAAAGTATTCTGATGACTGTGGTTCTGTTTTCAAGCTACTTAATCACCATATGAATCTTTCTATTGATTTTGCTACATTTTACATCACACTGTACCATAATCATACACATAGCAGAGCAGTAGCAGTCTTCTCTCAGACACCTGGCATTTTATGCAAAATGTACTTGCTTCATCAAAAACATGGACCTGTTGGGAGGGATAAAAAAATAAAATCCTTCCCATGTCCCAAAGGTTTATGCTGCTCAAAGCCTAGCTAGCCTCATTATCTTATTGTAGACTCTGGTATGACTCATACAGGTTATATCAAGTAACCAGTCAAACTTGTACATGATAGCCAAACTCTCAGGATTTCTCCATATGTTCATCCCTATGCATCTAGTTCAATCTTTATGCCGTTTCAACACAGTTAATTTATACCAGGAGTCATCAGTATCTATTCATTGTGTCACAACACATTTCAGAAGAGAAATTTCTGTTAAGAAACAGTTGAAAGCACAGGGAAAGAAGCACCTCCACACTATTTCATTTGTCATGACTCTCACTCATCAGCATGGCAGACACCTTTCATTCTGAAAGGCCAATGCACTAAAAAAAAAACAGAGAATCCTGTTTCTCATCTTCATCAGTGTACTTCTGCCTCCAAAACATTTTGGAGCAGGTTGTTAGAACCAGCTGTTGGTTGCTACCAAGACACAGATATCATCACAGCATCCATTCCTAACCAAGACGTAATACAGAGCAGTACTGGAAAGAACAAGACCATAAGTGACATACAACCCCTTGTGCAACATAGGCACTGTGGAGGTCTGAGGTATTTCAATCTCCTCATCCATATGCAGTGGTATCACTCACCCTGGATTGTACACACACATGAACAAACACAGGTGGATCTTACCTTATGCCTACTGGATGTCCACATAGAGCCCCAAGAGTTTGGCCTACCTTTTGAGACATACACAGTAGGGCAAGATATCATTCACATGTAATCATGAAGGGGACATGACATACATGCGTATCAATCATTTGTAAGTAGATCAAGTCCCATATGTACAGGGAGAGCTTCACTAGAAATAGATTATATTAAAGCACAAAATTAAAACCAGGGGTAATATGGGAGGGAAAGAAGTAATACAATAATACAATACACCAGGTTGAAAGAGACCTTCAAGATCCTCGTGTCCAAGTATGGGGGATCAATATCCGTGACAGGAAAAGTAAAAGAAAGAAAGAGAAACATGCATTGCATGAAAGACTGAAAGCACTGCAGAAGTGTCTGGTAGGACAAACAGGGCACTAAACCAATTGTCATGACTGTGAGAAGCAGCGAATGAAAACAATCTGTAAGTCAGTAGAAGTAAACCATAAAGGAGGTATGGCTTACATGTTAAAATAATGATTAATAGTACCTTAAATTCTCCCTTTGTCCCAAAGCACATCAGATAAGAAAATATAGCAGGGAAGTCACAGGCCAAAGCACAGGGACTAACTACTTAGCAATGCACAGAACAGCAGAGGGCAGGGAGAGAGGGACCATCACATTCAATTGAAAGGGCAAGAAGAGTTTAGAAAGACAGAATGTAATTACTTGGACTGGAGTCTTGCCAGGATACTAGAGATACCTTGCTGTAAAGACTGTTAAGAGCTAAAACATCAGGCACAAAAGACGACTAGGAAGATTATACATCGAAGTTCTGAGAGCACAAAAAGAAAATGCACTGCAGAGGAAGAAAGCAAAGCTACACAAGAGGTTAAGCTAAATAACAAAAATTTTTCAAGTGAACGAAGAACATGAGGTCAGTGGAGGAGACAGTATGACAGTCCTCTAAGAAGATGGAACTATAATTTATTCACAAGAGGGGGAAGAAAGGCAGTAACTCAAAGTGTCCTAGAGCCAAGAATCCAAGTGTAAAGTTCAAAAATGGCACATTCTGTCAAAGAAGTTTGAAAGAAACATACTACATCGGGTCAAAACATTAACATGTAGGAAATTACTTGGAAAAATCCACTAGATCATAATCTTAACAGGCAGATGTGAAGCAAATGATGATGGAGATGAGGCTGCAAAGCTGTAACTACCTAACAAGGAAAAAAAGAGAAAAATAATCATGATTTAAAAACAAGCCATAACAAAACAAAAATCAACCCCAAATTAACAAATTAAGCACTGTAATGGAGGATTAGGCAGACTAAAAGAAGGAATCAGAATGCCAAATCTCTAGTCTTAAGAATGGCAGAAAAAATTAGCTTTCCACTAACTACTGCTGTTATACTAATAGTGAAGAGAGAGATGCAGTGGCATAACATTAAAAATATTAACAGTGAAAGTGAGAAAGGGGAAGAGCTTGAATATCTAGTACAGTACTTCGTAGTATACACAAAGTTAATACAGTTTGATCCCTCCCATAATCTTATATTGACACAAACATATATATTGTAGGAAGATATCTGGGGGAACCAAAAATGCCAGTATGAAGTTATGAACTGAAGTCCTTGTGGTTTCACTCATAATTTAATTGAAGAGAAGAAAAAAAAAAAAAATTTAAAAAGGCCCCAACCAACAGCCCCAAAACACCCAACAAAAACAACAAAGCAAGCAAACCAAACATGCATAGGAAACTTCAGACAGATTGGAGGAGCAGGGGGAGGAGGGGGAAGGAAAGAAATTAATTGCTAGGAGATAGAGGCACAGAGGAGAAACCAACTGTGATCATATTGATGTAAGGAATTGTCCCATTTGTGGGGAAAAAAAAATAAATCCTTTTTCCACCTTTCCTGTATTTTGAAGCATAAAAAGCATGTAAAGAAAATATGTATTTGCACCTATGAATAGAAAACAGAAGGGGCTCACAGAAGAGGCTCTTTTAGATAACCTAAGTGGTATAATAATTCTGAGTGCTTCCTCACTAAAGAATCCTTTTGCTTATCTCCTCAAAGACAGTTTAAGTGTCCTTCAAGCAAGAGAAATCAAAATAATAATAAATAGGGTTTTTAAATCTCTGGTTTCCAAATAGCTGTATGTTCACAGCTCAAAAAGACTCTGTTATTGAAGACCTTACAATATACAAGCACAGAGATCCACCCACAGGGACTCACCCATAAAGGAACCTATCAACTTCCTCGTTTAGAAGCCAACTTGCCATACATAGCATAAAATAAATTACTTAGAAATACAGATGGTGAATCATTCAATTAGTTTTAGCTTTGCACTGCAGCAGCTAAGGGAAATTCTGATCAATATAGAGAACATTCAGCTTTGTAAACACAAAGCACATTTCGTACAAAGCTGAGCATTTTTCTCCTTGTCACACAGAATTATCTTAATTATTGTTTCAAGGAACAGCTTTACATAGAATTATCTAGTAGTCCAAAATGCTGCTCAGAAACTCATCACTGGAATAATTTATGATTTTTTTCTTCCTAACATCTTGGGCTTGTTTGATATGCTTGCCATTTCTCGCTGACAGGGAGGTCGATTAAATCACATTTATATTGTAAACGTATGCATTGCTTTTTACCCTAGGCAGTGGATGAAGAGATACAGAGCCCCATGGGAAAAGCAAGCCAATCCACTTTCATATTGCAAATTTCTGCTGTTCGGAAGAAATGAATGGTTGCCAGGGAGAGCTGGGAATTACTCGAGGATGCAAAATGTTATTTTAGAATTCTTTTGAGGGAGGTTTTTCTCTCCCTCACCTCGCCATTTTCACATCTTCTGCTAACACAGCTCACATCAGTTTCTATGAAAACACTGAAGGAATGCACTTCACCAGCATTCTTCAGAGGATCTGTATAAATTGGGCTTTTACTCTGCCTGCATAAAGCAGGCAATTTCTTCACTTTCAAAGCAAGAGGGGAGAAGGGATTTGTAACATTTTCCAAAGCATTATGTGTCCCAAAGATCATTCCAGATGAGGAAGGTCACCACATGTTTTTGAACTAAAAGAAAGTGTTAAAAATGTGGAGGGTAAAGGTCATTGCTCAGGGCCACGGAAAAATGAGGCTGTGGTATCATTATCCTAACAGAACTAATTAGGAAACATTCAGCTTTTATAAATTATGCAAAGCACTCAATTTACACTTTTTCAGATTTCTACCATAACAGAGATAATTAGGAAACATTTACAGCAACAGCATAACCTAATAAAGCAACCCTTTCGTATCAGGATACCTCCCCACTAACACTTGCATACCTACAATAGTGAGAAACAAGTATTATTACCTGAAAAAGCTTTGTGGAAACTCTTTCATCTGTGACCTAAGACCAACAAGACCATGTTTGTATTTCCCTTTCACTTAATACAACAGCAAAGAGTCAGTCAACCAACTAGGTAAATAACTGACTCTCTCCAACCCTGAGGGCTTCTCACCAGTTTAGCTACAGCACAAAACTAGTTTATCTGATTTAACCTTAAGAATGCATACCTTGCAATTCAAGGATTGTGTAAACTCAGAGTCAAGTCCTTCTAGGGAGTCCATTCCCACTTAGTACCCCTGGAAAACTGAAGCACTTGGACATTTTAGGGTTAATTTTGTCATTGTAAAGTGTTCTGAAATGTCAGCTCGGTTCTCTGCTTTATTTTTAGTGGGCTTACATTGACAAAATGCTTTTTGAAAGATGTTCTAAAGAAAAAAAAATCCCTAACTGGGGAACCCTTGACATCTTTATAGCATACAAAGTATCCAAGTTGTTTAGTTCTACACATTCTGCATCTCTTTTTGAAACAGTTTATAAAGCTAACCAGATCCTTTTCCTCATCCCTTCAAACAGAAAAAGAAAAATAATATATAAAACAGTGTAAAAGAATGGAGGCTGATATCAAAGAGAGGACAGGGATTAGACAAGAGGAGAGGGGGAAATAAGGATAAAAGTCTCATGAAAGTCAAAAGGTATAAAAATTCAAATTCCTCTAGTCTTTCAGGGGTTAAGGAGATATGGAAATACACTTCTGCCTCCAGATCTTCTATTTGTAATGCTTTAAAGAGTGAGTTACAGTGAGATTCAGAGCCCACTGAAGTCTGTGGAAAGATTTTCTCCACTGATCTTTAGATGTTCTGTAGGAAATACACCCTGATATGGCTACAAGCTTTTTGATGGCAGTGCAAAGGACTTTACGCAAAATCACTGAGATTCAGCTTGTGACCTGTGGAAGATAAAGCCCAAGAATGAATTCTAGCATACTAGAGTTGCAGAAGAAGTGCAGAACATAACTTAGTAGAGAGTTTTCTGGTACATCATCCATCATTTTTCCTCCCACGAGCTGTAAAGCCTGAAATACGCGCTGTATAGCTGAGAACCACAAAAGCCGGTATGTCTAAGTTCCTGATATCCTCTTCACAAAAAGCAAAGCATTCACAAAAATGTTTGCAAGGCTCTTATATATTTCTGATAGGAGTTTTGCAAATGTTCGGACATAACTCAAATGCCCATGTAACTCTAGTGAAAATTCACTCTCAGAAACTTCTCATGTTATTGTTGTGTAAAGCTTCTGTCATAAATCAGGATTAAAATATATATGGCTTTTTTCCATCATGCATATCTTTCTGGTTATACCAAAGGTCTAACATGCCATTGTTAACAGTCTCCAAGCAAAGGATCAGCCATCCAGGTAACAACACTACAGACAACACAGGGCCTTCAAACGTAAAGTTTCATGGTGTTGTTTCTATATTTCTGTTAACCTGACTGAAAGATGCTTACTAGCATGGCAGCATAGCACCAGTATTGCCTAGTAAGTCATGAGAATACTGCACAGACTGGCAGATAAAGTGGACATCATGCTTTGTAGTAACGAAGCTCTGATGCAAGTTACCTAAACTCACCACAATTACTGTTTAAAAGATAGTCAAGGTGCTGAAACAAATCAGAGAACAGAGAACCAAAAGAAGCCATGCAAAGGGTTTTATTACCTTAATTAATTTGATTAGTCTTTGATTAACATTAAAGAAAATACACATTCCACGGGTGTTCCTGAGTATCAGTGGATGACAGAAAGAAATGCCACCTCCATTTCACAAATGATTCCAGTAAAGCTTCTAAAGCAGCTGAGTGAAATAACAGAGCTTCATTACCTTGCAGCTATCAAAAAGGCTAAATACACAAACTAAGCCATCTTTCAGAGATACTTTCCATAAATTACAAGGAGGCAGAAGAACAAAAAAGTCCTTCTATAGGACAAAAAGTCCTTCTATAAATATATTAATAGCAAGAGGAAGGGCAAGGAGAAGCTCCACTCCTTGGTGGGCATGGAGGGGAATATTGTAACAAAGGATGAGGAAAAGGCAGAGGTACTTAACACCTTCTTCACCTCAATTTTTACTAGCAGGACAGAATGGCTTCCAGACAGCTGGCCTGCAGAGCTGGCAGAAGGAGCCAGGGAGCAGCATAGTTTTCCCCTGTTCCAGGATGGGATAGTTAGAGATCTTCTCAGCCGCTTGGACCCCCACAAGTCCATGGGACCGGATGGGATCCATCCTAGGGTGCTGAGGGAGCTGGCAGATGAACTGTCCAAGCCACTCTCCATCATTTTTCAGCAGTCCTGGCTCACTGGAGAGGTCCCAGAAGACTGGAAGCTGGCCAACGTGGTGCCCATCCATAAGAAGGGCCAGTTGGAAGAGCCGGGGAATTCTAGGCCTGTCAGCCTGACCTCAGTGCCAGGCAAGATTATGGAACGGGTCATCTCGAGTGCGATCACACAGCACTTACAGGATGGCCAGGGGCTCAGGCCTAGCCAGCATGGATTTAGGAGGGGCAGGTCCTGCCTGACCAACCTGATCTCCTTCTATGATCAGGTGACCCGCCTGGTGGATGTGGGGAGGCCTGTGGATGTGGTCTACCTGGACCTCAGCAGGGCCTTTGACACAGTCCCCCACAGCAAACTCCTGGCCAAGCTGGCAGCCCATGGCTTGGACAGGAGCACACTGTGTTGAGTTAGGAACTGGCTGGAGGGCCGAGCCCAGAGAGTGGTGGTGAATGGCGCCACATCCAGCTGGCGGCCTGTCACTAGTGGTGTGCCCCAAGGATCAGTGCTGGGCCCCATGCTTTTCAACATCTTTATTGATGATCTGGATGAGGGCATTGAGTCCATCATCAGTAAATTTGCGGATGACACCAAGCTGGGGGCAGGAGTTGATCTGCTGGAGGGCAGAGAGGCTTTGCAGAGGGACCTCGACAGGCTGGACAGATGGGCAGAGTCCAATGGCATGAGATTTAACACATCCAAGTGCCGGGTTCTGCACATTGGCCACAGCAACCCCAGGCAGTGCTACAGGCTGGGGTCAGAGTGGCTGGAGAACGGCCAGGCTGAGAGGGACCTGGGGGTGCTGGTTGATGGGAAGCTGAACATGAGCCAGCAGTGTGCCCAGGCAGCCAAGAGGGCCAATGGCATCCTGGCCTGCATTAGGAATAGTATGGCCAGCAGGAGCAGGGAGGTCATTGTGCCCCTGTACTCTGCTTTGGTTAGGCCGCACCTTGAGTACTGTGTCCAGTTCTGGGCCCCTCAGTTTAAGAAGGACATTGAGACACTTGAACGTGTCCAGAGAAGGGCAACAAGGCTGGTGAGAGGCCTTGAGCACAAGCCCTATGAGGAGAGGCTGAGGGAGCTGGGGCTGTTTAGCCTGGAGAAGAGGAGGTTCAGGGGCGACCTCATTGCTCTCTACAACTACCTGAAGGGTGGTTGTAGCCAGGAAGGGGTTGACCTCTTCTCCCTAGCAACCAGCACCAGAACAAGGGGACACAGTCTCAAGCTGCACCAGGGGAAGTTTAGGCTCGAGGTGAGGAGAAAGTTCTTCACCGAGAGAGTGATTCGTCACTGGAATGGGCTGCCCGGGGAGGTGGTTGAGTCTCCGTCCCTGGAGGCGTTCAAGAGGGGACTGGATGTGGCACTTGGTGCCATGGTCTAGTTGTGGGGTTGTGGTTACAGGTTGGACTCGATGATCTTCAAGGTCTCTTCCAACCTTGGTTATTCTACTCTACTCTACTCTACTCTACTCTACTCTACTCTACTCTACTCTACTCTACTCTACTCTACTCTACTCTACTCTACTCTAAAATAATACTGAAGTTTAAGAGACATAAAACCTTGAAAGCTCATCGCCAGCAGCCCTATTCCTATCCATAGCCCCCATGGAGAGACCTATCTACAGGTTTTTTTTGCTTCTTTAGCCATCTCAGATTGCCCAAGAGCACTGCTGTGGCTATGGCAAAAATGCTTAATTCATATGAAATAACCTAATCTTCTCACTACAACACAGAAGTGTTTTAGTCCCGGTATGATGAACACTATCACTTTTGTTTATTCTACCCTAGCACTTTGTATCCCTTTAAGAGTAAGCAGTTGAGGTAATTTGCCTGGAGTAGCTGTAGGGTTTTTTTGTTCTAGTAACCTACTATTGTCCCATTCCGGCAGCGACACATAATCCAATCCTGCCATCCCACAGACATCCAGTAATGGAGCAATTCCTTCAGCAAAGGCTTCATAATATCTAGAACACTGAAGCTTTACAGATGCCTTTCCCAAATCTTCCACCAACATCAGTAGTCTTGGAATAATCTTCATTAAATTGTACATGAATTTTGTGGCCAGGACATGGATCTTCTGAACCTAAGGTCATTATCCTAATCATAGACATCCTAATTTTTTAATAATGCAAGATCACCAAACTTCTTTTAATCTTAAAAAGTTTAAGACTCAAAATGGTCTTCAAACAATGTCCCCATTTAGAAGTGAATCTAACTATGCTTTTTTTCTTGAATACTTCCCAGTGTAAGTACAACCACATGAATGAGAAACATTTGTTCACCAAAATAAAAGCTGCTTCATCTGGGCCCTCATTAGTACAAATTCCCCTGCCCTTTGTTTTCAGTTTCTGGGTGAGAGGAACGGATACAAGTTGTATTCATTACAGTCCTCGTTATGACTCTTGCTACAAGAACAAGATATCCTAATTGTAAGACAGATGAGAAAGACAGTGGCATCCTGTAGTATCGTGACCTTTCCAGCATTTCGTATTTTGACTTACTGACCATTCCATCTGCTTGTTGCACACTGCAGGGAAGAACAGAATAGTCATGCATGACAGTAACTAGGAGGAAAGTTAACCCATTACTGTAAACCCATGTAACCTCATTAAAAGCCTCAGGTCCTGCCTTGGCTCCTGGTAAACTGCTACAGCTTAGCCTTCTTTTATATTAATAGTGGCAGCAGGCATTTTTAT
This sequence comes from Picus viridis, assembly GCA_033816785.1. Lineage (NCBI taxonomy): Eukaryota > Metazoa > Chordata > Aves > Piciformes > Picidae > Picus > Picus viridis. The sequence goes on from CM066586.1 coordinate 27,541,478, forward strand.
GAAGACAGCAATATCTCTGAAATCTGATTTGATAGGGGCTGAATTAACAAGGTGGGAATTATAAAAATATAGTTATAGTTATATAAATATTTTTTCCTGAAAAACCTGCCCCAAAATTAGGTATAAAAACTTACTAAATTATTTACAGGTTCTGTTCGGTCGTGAATTCTACCAGGATGCTTATGGGCAACTATAGTACAATTCTGAGAATTCAAGAAATGGAAAAGGCTAAGCCACAAAAATAGCTTCACCCCACTTATAATCAGAGGCAAGCCAGGAACCCTAGAGAAAGCCGATGAGAACGTCAGGTTGTACTCACAAAGATGAAGCAGGAATTTGGCATCGGTCCCTAGGTCTTTCGTCGGTGGCAAGCACCAGGAACTGCAGGTTTTATAATCCAATTTGTGGATAATGCAGCATGATCCAAAGGAAAAGGACCCGCCAGAAATCAAAGCGTCCGTAGACACTACTGCTACAAGGGGAAACTTGTGAGCAGCAGCACTGCAAGAAAGCTGCAGGTTTCATGGCAGGCAGGGTCCAGGGGGAAGCCAGGTCCGAGTGAGCAAGATGAAGGTCAGAGCAAGAGCACGAGCAGGAGCAAGAAGATAGCGAGAGCCCTGATCGCTTTCAGGTCACTCTATTTAAGGTATTTCTAGACAATGTGTCCAAGGCCACTGTATAATGGGTGCGAAGCACCCCACTTAATCATAGCTCCCAAACATAGCTGACTTCCCCCTCAGGGGAGGAACCTCTGCCCTGGCGGGAAGAATGGGCGCTAATTACCTGTCCCCAGGCAATTTCGTACCTTGGAAGGCAATTTTGTGCCTTTGTTTTTCCCCATTCAAACCTCCGCTGAGGAGAAGGGGGTTTGGAGCACACCATAACAAGATCTCATTCACAGATGAAGCTTCTTTTGTGAAAAAGCAATGATGGATTACTATTCTAGGCAACACTTTGCAACAAGTGACAAATTGTGTTGAATTCCTTGGACATTCATTACTGTAACACTAATTCACCTGGCAATAAGGAAGGAATAACATGGAAGTTTCTATTCTTTCTTTTATAATTTAACACAAACTTTTAATAGCTTTTGAGATCTTTATATCAGAGATTACCAGATACTTTTGCATCACTGAAAATACTATAACATCCTCACAGAAAAGCTCAAGAAATGCAGCATAGATGGATGATTGGTCTGTGAGGCAGATTGAAAACTGTCTTGCCAACTGAGTTCGGAGGGTTGTCGTCAGTGGCAGAGTCAACTTGTTGGCCTGTGATCAGTGGTGCTCCCCAGGGCACTCCCCTGGGTCCAGTTTTGTTCAACAACCTGGATGAGGGGATTGAGAGTACCCTCAGCAATTCATTGATGATACAAAACTGGGGGGGTGGCTGACACCCCATCAGGCTGTGCAGCCATCCAATGAGATCTGGACAGGCTGGAGAGCCGGGCGCAGGCACACCTCATGAAGTTCAATAAAGACAAGTGCAGGGTCCTGCCTCTGGAGAGGAATAACGACAGACACTGCTACAGGTTAGGGGCTGCCCTGCTGGAAAGCAGCTCCACAGGTAAAGACCTTGGAGTGCTGGTAGACAGTAGGTTCTCCACAGAACAACAATACCCTCGTGGCCACGAGAGCCAATGGTATCCTAGGGTGCATCAAGAAAAGTGTGTCCAACATGTCTAGGGAAGTTCTTCTACCTCTCTGCTCTGCCCTGGTGAGACCACACTTAGAATATTATGTCCAGTTTTGTTCTCCCCAGCTCAAGAAAGACAGAACTCCTAGAGAAAACCCATCAGAGAGCCACAAGGATGATTAGGGGACTTGAGCATCTCCCCTATGAAGAGAGACTGAGATCCCTGGGGCTATTGAGTCTTGAGAAGACTGAGAGGGGATTTCATCAATGTGTATAAATATCTCAGGGGTGGGTGTCAAGTGGAGGGGGCCAATCTCTTTTTGGTGGTGCACAGTAATAAGACAAGGAACACAGGTTCAAACTTGAACATAGAAGATTTCACTTCAACATGAGGAGAAACTTCTTTACAGTGAGGGTGATGGAGCACTGGAACAGGCTGCCCACGGCAGCTGTGGAGTATCTTTCTCTGGAGACTCAAAACCCACTCAGATGCATTCCAGTGTGGACTACCCTAGGTGATCCTGCTTTACTAGGGGGGTTGGACCTGATGATCTCTTGAGGTCCCTTCCAACTTCTAATGTACTGTGATACTGTGATAACTCGAGTCATGAGGAATTAATAATTCATAACCAATGAAGTTAAAATTAATTCCCCCGTGTCTAATTTTCCTCTTTTAAAAAAAATACATAATACACAGTGGAAATGAAAATGGCTCAAGCTGTTTTACACTAGTTAAATGTATTCATGTTTTCTTTAGTGTACTTTCTCTCTTTGTATGAAAACTGTTAAGACTTATTAATATTATTTAACAAGATCAGTAAAAATTAAAATCTGCCATTAAAAAAACGAGAAATATGTTTCCCTTTGTTTACAGGTAATTAGGTAATTTTGAATCAGCACAGAGAGAATTAAATTAATTGGAGGGGAGATGGACAGAATAGAGATAAACTGATTGGTACTGCATGAGAAACAATTACAAGGCAGACTGTGTTTCTTTTTTTATTTTAGTTAACTAATTGTATGTAAAGTACAAAGAATTTAAAATGTTCCGAATCTTGCAAGGCATTAAGTTGCTTTCCTGTAAGTAAACCATTCAGATCTCATTTTTCAAATGAGGAAATAGATAGTAAGATCTTCCCAGAGACATTTCAGCTATGTTTATAAAACACAGTGTAGGCAATCTATGATACAGCCAAGGCTGGAATGCAGAAACTCCTGGTATTGAAGCAAGGTGAAGTGTAGCATCTGCAATTATCTAAGGAAATAGTTCTCATATGGCACAATAGGTTTCTCTAAAATGCCTTTGATATGCGACCAGTGTTAGAGTATGTGCTTACTGATCTTTCCACATAGCAAATTAAACATACAAGTAACTGCTGAGGGCCTGATTCTGGTATCACATAAATCACTTAAGTAGGATTCAACACCAGATTTTTTTCTTAACCACAGCTTACAAAGGAGGATCCAAATGAAATAAATTAGTGACTCCAGTCCATGCTAAGGAATAAACACACTGAGGACAGCAGAACAAATTGGAAGAACCAGTTGCAAGTGACATGCACTTATGCCAGGAGGATTTCTGCAAGGACGTGGACAAACCACTGAGTTGAGAAAACAGAGTGGACAAAGAACATTCCTATGCCATTCTGAGATAAAGGACTAAAATTATTCATTACTAATCAACCAACCATTTACATACTCAAGAGCAGAGAGGATCAATTCAGATCACACTTAACCATGTGCTTAACCATAAGTGCATACCCATGCCAATTTTTACTCATGAAAAATGTACATGTACACTTGAAAGTAGCATAGATTTGAATACTTTTGTATTCAAACAGGGTGAGTGGCCAGTCTAGACCTGATCTCTCCATTGCAGCATGTTGCAACACTGCAGTTGTGAGGGGAAGGGCCTCTCCTGCACTGGAGTGGCTGTGCAATTGCTTCTCAAATCTTCCCATTTCTCACCCTGTCTATAATACTGATGAACTGTCCCTGAATAGTCCTTTCACGGATGTGCTTTCTAGGTCAGAGTTCCAGCAAATATTCTCAGTTGTCCATCACTTATTTCCTTTACAGGAAATCCTGTTCATTCACTGAAGCTGCCCTAGGATCTGAGGTAGAGGGATAGATGCTTCACCTGTCAAGAATGTACAGTGTGTTTGATTTACATGCTGACTCTAGTGCGCAATGTTAGCAGTTCTTGAGTGGTTAAAGGTAACTCCTGAAGCTTGAATCATCACTCCCTGTTTATTGTGTTACGTGCTTTTTGTTCGCTGTTGTAGGGGTTTTAAGTTGGGGTTTTTTATTTTCCTTTTGGGAGGGGGATTAATCACAAGAAAACAGAAAAATATCTCAGCATTTAAACCTGGCCCAAATATATAAATACCACCAGATACTTATTAAGTTGCTCTGTCAACTGAATATCTACAAGCAACCAATATTAAAAGCTGGCACCAACATGTCTGAACACCACCAAATGCCAATATTTCCACTGCACACAGGTACTTAAAGCATGAGAAGGTGATAAGTTATGTGAAAGCACTCTTTTAAAAAGCATTCAAAAACGTGCATGTATTATTTCACAACCCTACAGAACACCCAGATGTAGATACAGATAAAACTAATGACATAAACTCATTAGGTTGTCAGAGAAAGTCTGTTATAGTAACAGATCAGAATACAAAACCATGAGAGTGCCCAAATGATATGAAAGACATGAGTGCACAGAGTGTAAACCACGTAGCTTGACAGTATTTAAAACATACCATTGTTGCAATCTCAGCTTAAGGAATGACAACGAGGTGAAGCAAAAAAATCTTAAGAAATAAAATGGACAAGCCTCATATCTTCACATTGCATGTCATGCAACACCTTCCATCTAACATTTTGCTATTTACCATTACTAACATGCCTTTTTGCTGGATCATTCTCAGTCAAGTCAGTAAATGTCAGGTTTTCCCTGAAAGACCTTTACATACCTCTATGATACACCAGACACTTGGTCACATTGATTTAAAGGAACACAGGAATAGTCACATTGTTTTGAAAATTCATTTTTAGTATTTTTACCTCTATTACCCCATTTCAGCTCTATTAATTACAGTATTTTTTCATTAGTAACTTTGTTATTGCAGAATTAGAAATGCCATTTTCAAAATAAGTCAAACAGTACAAAATCACAAATCCACTTTCGGTTATCAGAGAAACACAAACACTGCAGGTTTGCAGCTTTGGTTTTTAAAAAGGATTTTGCTCCACCAGTACTAGCTATGAACTTAGCAGTTCCTGCCAAAAAGACTCAAATTACAAACATCCACAGGGCTGTATGTAATTTCTAAGATAGCACTTGCTAGCTCCCTAATCTAGAAGTCAGATTTTGGAATTCTGATACAATATTTTAGTTTAGGCATGACCATCTTCTTCAAGGCAACCATGAAAGAGCTTTATTTACTTAATACCTTCAGTGCTTGACAGACTGCTCATCTATCTCCTGACTACGTAGTTCCCAAGAGAGACTACATTCAAAGGAATTGTCATCTGAGGATTCTTACCATTCTTACCATGGCTCTATTTCCTAGGTGTACCTGGTAGAAGTCTATCTGCATTAGAGAAGTTAATTAGTCAACTGAGAGCTGGAATCTCACCAGGCTAATTTTTGCTGTCAGGGATAATGATAGATTTTTCAAGCCTTAAACTAACAATTGGTGCAAAAGATCAGCTCACTAATGATTGTCAATTAGTCGTGTGACTGTTGACTTCATTTTTCTGCTTTTGAAAAACATGTCATACCCATTCAACAACAGCCCACACCACCTGTATTTTGCAGCTGTGAAAATACAGATATTCCAAATATATCCCCAGAGACACCACAGCTAAATGTTTTTGGTAAATAGTAAATGCCTTATTGTTGTAATGTTATTAACTCTGTTCATCTGTGTAGAAAAACCACAGTGCAGTGTTCGTCACTGCAGGATAATCTAAATATTTCTGACTAGAAGTTAAATCATTTATTGTAATAGCTTATAGCTATTTTCACACAGGAATAATAAAAAACCAACAACAACAAAAAACCCCACCAAACAAACTTTCAATTAGGAAAATCAAGGGTACCGCTTAGAACAATTACATATTGCAAGACATCTCAAATCAACAGAAGGATATCAAACTTCAGAGTATGTATGTTCACATATATATATAATTGTAGCAGAAGCAGAGGTGGCTCAGAGGATTTGTTAAGGATGGTAACACTTTCCAGAAAGCCAGAAAATAAAATCAGCTAAAAGAAATTTACCTTCATCCTAATTCAATGCTGTCTTTAGTTCAGCAAATGTTCTCTTTCATAGGGAAGAGCATGGTTCAGTGGAACAGTTCAAAGCATCATATGACTATATGATCTCAGCAACCACACCCCAGGAAGCAATGGGAACTTCTGAAAGTCTTCATAATAAATGTATGTTCAGTCTAAGTAAATATAAACTTCCATTCCCACAACAAATTCTCAAAATGGTACAGTTTCCCTTGCTGAGGTGAGCCTCAAACCCAGTTCCCCACTAAAGAACTGGTTTTTTTCACTCTCTCTCCACTGCCACCGTACTAGCAAAGGCACCAGTAAGTGCTAATAATGGCAACATCTTTAGCCAAGGCCCTGCTACTAGAAATGTAATGAGAATCAGATTGGGCTTTCACTCTTCCTCTGTGTTTAGAGATGCAGGTTATTAGTAATACAGACATGGAAATAATACTGAAGCATATGACTGAAATTGCTGAGCATTGTCCTGTTTATGTAGAATAGAATAGAATAGAATAGAATAGAATAGAATAGAATAGAATAGAATAGAATAGAATTACCAAGGTTGGAAGAGACCTTGAAGATCATCGAGTCCAACCTGTAACCACAACATCACAACTAGACCATGGCACCAAGTGCCACATCCAGTCCCCTCTTGAACGCCTCCAGGGACGGAGACTCAACCACCTCCCGGGAAGCCCATTCCAATGACGAATCACTCTCTCGGTGAAGAACTTTCTCCTCACCTCGAGCCTAAACTTCCCCTGGTGCAGCTTGAGACTGTGTCCCCTTGTTCTGGTGCTGGTTGCTAGGGAGAAGAGGTCAACCCCTTCCTGGCTACAACCACCCTTCAGGTAGTTGTAGAGAGCAATGAGGTCACCCCTGAGCCTCCTCTTCTCCAGGCTAAACAGCCCCAGCTCCCTCAGCCTCTCCTCATAGGTCATGTGCTCAAGGCCTCTCACCAGCCTTGTTGCCCTTCTCTGGACACGTTCAAGTGTCTCAATGTCCTTCTTAAACTGAGGGGCCCAGAACTGGACACAGTACTCAAGGTGCGGCCTAACCAAAGCAGAGTACAGGGGCACAATGACCTCCCTGCTCCTGCTGGCCATACTATTCCTAATGCAGGCCAGGATGCGGTTGGCCCTCTTGGCTGCCTGGGCACACTGCTGGCTCATGTTCAGCTTCCCATCAACCAGCACCCCCAGGTCCCTCTCAGCCTGGCCGCTCTCCAGCCACTCTGACCCCAGCCTGTAGCGCTGCCTGGGGTTGTTGTGGCCAATGTGCAGAACCCGGCACTTGGATGTGTTAAATCTCATGCCATTGGACTCTGCCCATCTGTCCAGCCTGTCGAGGTCTCTCTGCAAAGCCTCTCTGCCCTCCAGCAGATCAACTCCTGCCCCCAGCTTGGTGTCATCCGCAAATTTACTGATGATGGACTCAATGCCCTCATCCAGATCATCAATAAAGATGTTGAAAAGCATGGGGCCCAGCACTGATCCTTGGGGCACACCACTAGTGACAGGCCGCCAGCTGGATGTGGCGCCATTCACCACCACTCTCTGGGCTCGACCCTCCAGCCAGTTCCTAACCCAACGCAGTGTGCTCCTGTCCAAGCCATGGGCTGCCAGCTTGACCAGGAGTTTGCTGTGGGGACGGTGTCAAAGGCCTTGCTGAGGTCCAGGTAGACCACATCCACAGGCCTCCCCACATCCACCAGGCGGGTCACCTGATCATAGAGGGGGATCAGGTTGGTCAGGCAGGACCTGCCCCTCCTAAATCCATGCTGGCTAGGCCTGAGCCCCTGGCCATCCTGTAAGTGCTGTGTGATCGCACTCGAGATGACCCGTTCCATAATCTTGCCTGGCACTGAGGTCAGGCTGACAGGCCTAGAATTCCCGGCTCATCCAACTGTCCCTTCTTATGGATGGGCACCACGTTGGCCAGCTTCCAGTCATCTGGGACCTCTCCAGTGAGCCAGGACTGCTGAAAAATGATGGAGAGCGGCCTGGACAGCTCATCCGCCAGCTCCCTCAGCACCCTAGGATGGATCCCATCCGGTCCCATGGACTTGTGGGGGTCCAAGCGGCTGAGAAGGTCTCTAACTATCCCATCCTGGAACAGGGGAAAACTATGCTGCTCCCTGGCTCCTTCTGCCAGCTCTGCAGGCCAGCTGTCTGGAAGCCGTTCTGTCCTGCTAGTAAAAATTGAGGTAAAGAAGGTGTTAAGCACCTCTGCCTTTTCCTCATCCTTTGTTACAATATTCCCCTCCATGCCCACCAAGGAGTGGAGCTTCTCCTTGCCCTTCCTCTTGCTATTAATATATTTATAGAAGGACTTTTTGTTGTCCTTCACAGCAGAGGCCAGTCTGAGCTCCAAATGTGCTTTTGCCTCCCTAATTTTCTTCCTACAAGACCTAGCAACATCCCTAAACATTCCATGGGTTGCCTCCCTTTTTTCCAAAGATAATACACCCTCTTTTTTTCCCTTAGTTCCACATCCTTAGGATGTGCCCGAGCACACCCTACATATCCAGGTTCACACAAGGAAGAGCACAAATGCTTCTTGGTTCCTAATACTTTCTGTCCGTTCTATCATCCTACCTCTGAAAAAACAAACAAAACACCTCTGATTAGCTCAGCAGCCTTTAACAAGTTTCTTAGCCTTACATGGGACATGCAGACATTCCACATGAAAAGGTCTATGTTCTCCTCCATCTCTCTCCAGCTCTGACTGATGGATATACAAGGTCATGCTGTGTCCTAAATGTCTCCTTCACTGACTTCCATGGCCATGACCACTCTGCTTTAGCCTTTTTTACTTGGCAAAGTAACAGGAAACCCAAGCCTGAAGATACAGCATGAGGCTGACAGATCCATTTTCCTGATCTTACAGATAGGAAAAACTTCCCAAATGACTGCAACATGACCAGCATATCAGGTAGTGATAGAACTAGGGGGAATGGAATGAAGCTGGAGGTGGGAAGATTCAGGCTGGTCGTGAGGAGGAAGTTCTTCACCATGAGAGTGGTGAAGCACTAGAATAGGTTGTCCAGGGAGGTGGTTGAGGCCCCCGTCCCTGGAGGTGTTTAAGCCCAGGCTGGATGAGGCTCTGGCCAGCCTGATCTAGCGTGGGGTGTCCATGCCCATGGCAGGGGGGTTGGAACTAGGTGATCCTTGTGGTCCCTTCCAACCTTGACTGATACTATGATGCTATTCTACTACTCCGTGCTTCTTCTAATAGGTTTCTCTAAACACCTCTACTTAGCACTGTCCATCCTACATCTCACAGTGCTCCTCATCAATGCTTCTCTCATTCCCCTGTCCTTATGCCTTCATCTGTTCTGTCAACTAGTGGTCTTCAACAACCTTTGTTCCCTGTATTTCAAGCCCCAGGCTCCAGGGCATGCAAGTGCTAAAGATTTGATGAATGAAAAGCTAAGGGCTGTTCTGATGTCATTCTGAGTAGAAGATGGAATTTAGAATTAAAAACAGAGAAAAAAGGTCATAATCTCAAGACAGATAAGCTGGCATGAAAAAATTCAGTCTGAAAAGCTGAATTCTGTGGACACTACATGCAATGTATAACTGGATCTAGGCAATCTTAAATAAAATTATAACACTTGGTTCTACTTTTCCTAAAAGCAACCCGGTAATAGGTACCCATTCAGTTCAGCAACCTAGACATGCAACATTCACAAGGATATACCATTTTCAAATTATAAACTTCAGAGCCTTTGTACTTGACCAGCGTTCCTGAACTTCACCAAATCACAAACTTCTCGTGAGAAATGGTTAGGCTTATTGATTTATTTAATCATAGCAGCCGGATGGATGGTGCAATTTCCTCATCCTGGCAGCTGGCACAGAGAAAACTACCAAAACTCATGACAGTTCTAATAAAAATGTCAAGAATTGATACTGCCCCCTCTTACAAAAGGCCTTTTAGGGCAAATTTTCCAAAGATGTGGGAAAGACAATGCTCAGTCAAAAGAGGAGTTGTCAGTGTTTACCAATACCAAAAGAAAAGAAAATAAAAGAACCCCATCCAACTTGCTAAATCATGGTCCAGCAATTAATAGACTGAGTTTCATCCAGAAAGAAGACATGATGGTACAATAGTAAAATGGTGGGAATCTTCTATATGCTACTAAATTCTATTTACCAGTATTCCCATGTTGATTTGTTACACTAACTTTTTTTTTTTTTTTCCTATAAAGCATGCTCCTGGAAGCAGAAATTGCATTTTGGTTTATGTCTGCATGAAAAAAAATGTAATTCCATCTTTATCAGGGACTGCAATCATAACTGGAACCCTTATTAAGCAACCTTTGTCTTTTTTGTGGTTTTAAAAGCAGGAAAACACAGTAACCTGTCCAATAGACGTAACAGTGCCAGTGGCATCCTTCCATTTGCAGTTTCCAGAGAAACGTGTACGTTTCAGTAATAGGGCATGCTGTAACTGGGCTGCCTTTTTTCCACACACACCCCCTTTAAATTCACATGAAAACTGGAGCTAGGCTAGACAGCACATCATATGGAAAGAGGGAAAAGAAAACTTCACATCACTGGAATTCTGTCTCACTGGGGACTGAGAGCTTGGACGTTCTTAGGTTATTGCTATGCTGAGTTCTAAGATGGCTGTTAAATATTTTATCAGCCAAGACTAAAACCCAAGCAATGCATGGAAAACAAGGGTTGAATGATGCCTTTCCTGAATCTCACATTGTGTGGATACACAAGTAGATTTTTTTTTTTTGTCTCCTGCTTCTTCTATTTATGTTTCTCTCAAATACCTCCCCAAAGCAGCTACTCTGAGAGTTTTCTTTTCCACAGCAGCAGCTGTGCTACAGTACACTTTATAAGGGCTGACAGTTAACCGAAGTAAACATAAGGACACAGCAGCATTAGGGATGTCAGTCTGCAAATAGAATTTCGTTGTAATTCTCTGCGTGAGGTCTGGGAGCAGCCGATGGCTGAATTAAGAGCAGTGCTTTTGCAGATTTTATGAGGCTGGTGCGTGTGACTGTCTTCCCTCCGTCATACTAGGGGCTTGGATGATGGAAAATCATGTGATTATCTGTGCACGCACAGCAAAACAGCTCTCTCTTTTCAGGTCCTTGCTTTTCCTTTCTCCTGTCAGCTTTTTTTCAGTGACTTCCTAACACCCACCACACTGATTTACTTGTAGTGGAAGGGCACAAGAACTAAGGAATGCTCCTTTCCCACCTCCCAGCTCTCTTTCCCTCCCCTCCACACACAATAAAGCCCTGCTTAAAATCCTTTTTCTGCTGTAAACAACAACTTTCAGCCATGAATTTATCTGTGCTTTCCGCTGTCATCTGCTAATAACAGAGTTTTTACCACCATCTGCAGCACTGAGCTCTTCCTGTGGTTCCTCCCTGCCATTTCAAAGAATTTGACAAATAAATCACAACTGATCAGTGGATCAAACATGAAATATGTGGGCACTGTGTTCTGGCTTAGTCTTTGTTTCAGAGAGCTTAAATGACAGATTATTTTCTCCTCACACATACCTGCCCGTGAGGAAACAGTGAGAGCTCTGGTTCAGTTTTAAAAGCATTACTGGGAGAGAACCGGGAGCCCAGATTACACCAAAACCGGAGAGGTTTGGCTCTGACAGAGCCCTGCCTGATAAGAGAAACAGAGAAAAGGCTGGACTGTGTCTGGAAAGGGTCCATCTTTTGTTTCATAGGGTGGAGCCATTTCGTTAAAAGTTGATCGGTTTTGATAAGCAAAGATGAGGCACGCCAGAGTGCCGTGTTTAGGTCCTCTTTTCATTTATCAGAAGTCCCGGGCTGGAAAATGTCTGCAGCCGGGGCCATGTTATACTTCATCTGAAATCAGAAGGTATTGATTTTTGCTAGCGATACTCTTCACACACACAACCCCCCCTCCGTTTCCTGCATCTTGCGCCGTGGCAGAGCAGCTGCAGCCCACGGAACTGTGGGAACGGCTTTCACATCTGAGCCCATTAGTCACCAGATGTCACCTTCTGCTGCCAGCGCCTCAAACAGCCCAGCAGACAATGTCCCATGCATGCTGAACATCTGAACGCCGACTCGTTCAATAACGTGGACAGCTCAATGGTTGCAATGACATCCCCGGCACCTGACCCCAAAGCCATGTGCGCAGTGACACCTACAGCCGACACACGAACTCCGGCACACGGCCCCGGCTAGGGCTCCGCTTGGGGGCCGAGGGGAAGGGGCAGCGGGGGCTGTTCTCTCTCCTTTTCTCCTATTTTCTTCTGTGTATTAAGGAAACACCTCTTCCGAAGATGTAATTGATTTTACTCACCAGAGGAAATACCAGCTTCTCTATCGATTTCTACATTTGCTGAATTTATTTTGTTCTCTCCTCTGTGTGATACCATAAGACGTTATTAAAAAGGTGGTGTAGATCAAACAAAATTATTTGGTTTCCCAAGAAAGACTATTAAAAAAAAAAAAAAAAACAACTACCATATTTTTAACATTTCAGCTCAACAGCAGGGAAAGAAATTATTAAGCATCCACAGCCATTATCTGGTGCTCGTTAGCAAGTTGTTTATGGGGCACCGGGTTGCAGAACACCGGGTAGAAGGGGCTGCAGAACACCGGGTAGAAGGGGCTGCAGAACACCGGGTAGAAGGGGCTGCAGAACACCGGGTAGAAGGGGCTGCAGAACACCGGGTAGAAGGGGCTGCAGAACACCGGGTAGAAGGGGCTGCAGAACAGCCCGTCGCCACCTCCTGCTCCGCAACAGCCCTTTCTTTTACAGCCTCACTAAGCTCCCCGTCAATAGATTAGCTATTAGATTAAGATTTTCCGTGGTATTTGAAACAGTAAATAAAATATCATAGAGAAACATTTATGAAAACCAATATTGCTGTAAAAAAAGAACTTTGGTAAAGCTCTGTCGAGTCCTCTGGGGGAGTGCTTGCACAGGGTTGGGGGAGCTTGTTATCCCCTACCATCAAAAACGATTTGAAAATTTACTTACAGTGCAACAGACAGTAGCATCACTGAACTTGAGTAATTGTTAATAATTTCTAAGGTGATACCAACAACGAAAAAATCAAACAAGCCAGGTTTCAATTGAATTTTTAGGTGTTTCCAATTATACCCAGTAGAAACAGTGCTGCATTAGCAGCTAATATTCATATTTCAGATAAAATTTAGAGGAGAGGTGTGCAAATAACAATTTCCAAGTGAATGAAAAAAAAAAATTTTAGAAACATATTCTAACATAACTGAAATGCTACTGAATTATTTTCAGAAACACCAGCACAAGACATTTAAAATTCCTTAGAATGTATGCCTTGACACTGGAACAGCCCAATGTATTTTATGTGGATTTCTGTAGATTAATTTCCTCTGGTCTCCTTCCTTTACATTTTGGGATTGTGGTGGTGGTAGTATTTTTAATCTGATACAAAATTTTCATGTTTAGTTATGAAAATACAGAAAATAAAAGAATAGTTTGCTACTGTATGCAATGGGCTAAGTCTCTACTCAGCTTTTAATAAAATATAGGAAGTTGCGCAAAACTTTATTCTGCAATAAAGGAAAACAGAGTCCTTTAAAACAACAGACAAATAGCCATTATAAGTAATACCTTTTAGTAATGATGTTTTTGGAAGATGCTGATTCTTGAGAATGCCTGTCTTGTATTTTGACTATGTGTGTATGTGCATACACACACCACATACACATTAAAAATAAAATTTAAAGAAACCACAGTTTACCTGTGTGTGATGTTTTACAGTAAGGTCTAAGTAACAGTTTTTAGGCTTAGGCTTTCTGTGAGGTCCCTGCTGTGCATATTGCTGCACTGGGGCACAAAAGATGAGAGTTTCCTTTTCAGGTGCCTTAAAAATGGGACCATTCTTATTAAAACCTTGTGCTTGAGATAATATCCTTGGCCAGAATCATTTCCTTTAGCTTGTATACTTCATAATCAGATCTGCAAATATCAGGGAGTTTAATTATAGAACCCTGTTTTACCAAGGAAGCTTAGCATCTAAATCATCATAGAAATGGAGCATTGCATTTAAGTTTATACACGACACATACTAACATGGAGGGAAGAGTATTCAGCCTATGCATTTCAGGAGGCTGTCAGTGTTTGTTTCTGATACATGTTATCCCAGACCAATGCAACAATGCAGCATCACTTCTGTCTGCTCAGCCTTACATTTTATAAAATGTAAACAGTGATAGTAATGAGCCATTACACGACATTCCTAGCATTCAGCTCAAAAGGAGAAATCTGTATGCACTATGTCAGAAAAATTAGTCCTTTGTGTTCTGTGGCAAAACACCTAACACTACTGAAATCTTTCTACAATTTAGTTTAGTATTCCCAAAATCCCACAAAATTCAAGATTTCTTTGTAAAAGCAATAATTAGCACAAGCGTTTATGGATACAGCTCCTTAACCAGAACATACCTAGAGGTGCAGGACAGGTACAAACCCAGCATATTTAATACTGTGTTGAAATAAAACATTATTAAATTCAAACACAGTATCCAAAGTTTTCAGAAAATACTTTCCAATCATTATGAACTAACATTTGTAAGGCTTGAAGTGCTCCATGTAAAAATCCATTACGCTTCTGTTATCAACACACTTCAGGACTTAATAGACCAGGCATTTCAATACAATACAATAGAATACAATACACCACACCAGGTTGAAAGAGACCTTCAAGATCATCATGTCCAACCCATCAACCAATCCAACCCACCTAAACAACTAAACCATGCAGCCAAGCATCCCATCAAGTCTCCTCCTGAACACCTCCAATGAAGGTGACTCCACCACCTCCACAGGCAGCCGATTCCAATGGGCAATCACTCTCTCTGTATAGAACTTCTTCCTAACATCCACCCTAAACCTGCCCTGGTGCAGCCTGAGACTGTGTTCTCTTGTTCTGGTACTGGCTGCCTGGGAGAAGAGACCAACCTCTGCCTGTCTACAACCTCAAGGTAGTTGTAGAGAGCAATAAGGTGACCCCTGAGTCTCCTCTTCTCCAGGCTAAGCAACCCCAGCTCCCTCAGCCTCTCTTCATAGGGCTTGTGTTCCAAACCCCTCACCAACTTCGTTGCCCTTCTCTGAACACATTCCAGCAAGACAACATCCTTCCTAAACTGAGGGGCCCAGAACTGGACACAGTACTCAAGGTGCGGCCTAACCAGTGCAGTGTACAGGGGCAGAATGACCTCCCTGCTCCTGCTGGCCAAATGACAGCATGCTGAAATTTGGCATCTTCAATTTTGTTTACACGTTTCTGAACAGTGGGCAATGTAAAGAAGAAAAAGAGAAAAATCTACCAGGAAGGTCATTTTCAAAATTAAGAGTCTGCATTGTTGATGTTGCTGGTCAAAAGGTGCCTCAAACCATGTAAAATTGATTTTGTTTTTAAGCACTAATGATCAAAGTCTAAGGCACTGGCTCTGAATTAATGACTGGTTGGGTGGAGCTGATTCTATTAATCTCAGGTGCTCATTAATCCCTAGGACTACCTTCTATCAAGGTCATCAGTCTTATTAAAAGCTAAATATTTATCATACAGTTGGGGTTTTGTGCTTTATGAAAGACGCTTGGTGCCATGGTTTAGTTGACTAGATAGTGTTGGGTGATAGGTTGGACTTGATCTCAAAGGTCTTTTCCAACTTGGTTAATTCTATTCTATACTTTCAGCAGAAATGCTTCTATTTCAGTTGTCTAAATGCACTTGTCTGGGTCCCAGTTACACTATATGCAAGTTGGAAAACCTCACAGCCAAAGTATCACCACTTTTCTTACTTCACTGTGATTCAAGCTAAGTTTAGTAGATTGAGTTCCAATATAACTAAATGTAAACAAAATATGTGCTTAGCCTGTACTACTTTTTGTTTATAGTAACACGCATAGGAAGCGGAGATGGCAAAGACTCATTCAAAGCCACTCTCAGCTGAGAGGTAGCATTTAAATCCACTTCCAGCTGAGACTGGAGCCCAGTGCACAAGTTTTCTTTCTTTGATGTTTATTTCAGGAAGGTGGCAGGCAGTGGTTTCAGCATGTAATGAGCACCTTTCACTCCCACCTCTCAAGAACTGAGGTGAGCACTTATGTAGTGGGAGCTGCAAATCCCATTTGAAAGGCAGCAACTAGACAGTGGTCAGATTGGTTAACTGCTCAGCTGTACTGCATGACCGCTCATCTGCCTAAGTGTGGCTTCATGCTAATACCAGAAGGGCCTCTGCAGCCTCACTGGGTCACATAAGTTCAAAGCCAATCTAACAGTGAGCCCTGAAGAAGAAGTGTAGATGCTTGTTACTTTGGAAACTCACCCTACCCTAAACACTCCATTACTACACTGAACGGCATAGACTTTGTATCAGATAAAGTAACAGAATTAATATTTAAATTAGATCCATGAACTACTTTTAATTAGTGATATCATATAAATTAACCTAATGGGGGGTCTGCAGCTTTCTTGTTAGCTCTTGTAAACCAAAGTACAACTGAATTATCCATTTGCAGTAATGCAGTACTAGTTTGGATGCAGAGCGGCATAAGCTGGCAATGAAATAATCAAATACTACTCTGATCCCTAAGACCAGTCTGGTATCCCTGTGGTACATCACAAACCTGTTAAATTTTGCTACATCTCCTACAAAAGTAAAACTACAAAAGGCTGGAGAAAAAGAATGGCAAGGCATCATTACTCCTTTTAATATATCATCTGAGATATTATTACATAATCTAAATAACCTCTTTTTCCCCCACCCCACGTTTTGATCCCTACAGTTTGGAGATGCTTACTGCTAAATTTTCTTAACTATGTTTTGGCCACATTAAAATGTACTGACTTCATCTTTGCAATTTTTGCTAAAAAATCTGTTCAGTTCAAAGACTCATTCTTGCCTATATCCAGCTCATTTCTATAGATTGAATCTAGCTATACAGTCATGCCAACAACTTAGTATTGATATACATGATTGTATGAGAGCATATAGGAAGTGAGCCTGAAATGGACTTCCTTATTCACCAATTCCAGTCTCATGCTATCAACCTCACCTTATCACATAACGTCCTTAGTAATTTCTTGCCCCTGATACTCTAATTAAAAGGCTATTCCGAAGTCTGACTTTTTCAACAGCAAATAACCTTCTTATAATCTTCAACCTCAAATTTATTCATGACCAGTTTATACCCATTTGTTCTTGTGCCTGTCCTTTAGGTTAAGTAGCTCACCTCTTTTCCCTATATTTTATTTACTTCTACATTTTTGACGTATTCATCAAAATGGCACTCGGATCCCACTCTGCTTCATTTTCCTAAGTTAAACGAGCAATCTCTTTTCAGTCTCTTCCCATAAAACAGGCTTTTCATTAACCTCACAGCAATTCTGTGTACCTGTTTTAGTTTGAGTTCATCCTTCTTGAACACAGCTGAACAAACATGTACCCTGTGTTTGAGATGAAGTCTGACCATCATGTTGCACTACTGAACTAGCACTATTCAGTGTCAAGTGGATATACTTCATTTGCCAAAATTCATGACCATGTACTTGTTCCCCTCCCCAGCTATATTCTGAAATGACTGACATGCAAGCCTTTCTCTTCCTCTGCCATTTCCAGCTCAACCTCAGCAAAATGCTCTCTTTTCTGTTTATAGAAATTTGTCCAAAATCTGTGTTTTTAGCCCTTCACTATGTTCTCTTAGAAACCAGTAGGAAAAATCACATTAAAAAAAAAAATAAAAAAAAAAGAAAGAAAGAAGCATATGCAATGCTAATAGTTAAACTGCTGGTGTGTTCATTGCCTGAGATTCACTATTCCATACATACATAATAGTAAATTAATCTGTATATTCATATTTCCAGTATCAGAACACAAAGACTCTAAGGCTTAGAAGTTTTTATTTTGCAGCTAACTTGGGTCCTTCAATGTCTCTGACAGAAAGGAAAAACAAATCCAGCAAACTGATCTCTTGGTTCTGTAAACCGAAACATTTTCTTCTGCATTTAACTATCAACCAAGTAATAAAAAGGGCTTTCCCATTTCACTGCCTGCAATGACCCAACAGATTCTTTAATTAGGAGAACTTGATTTTCTGAAAGTTTGTTTCCGGCAATATTACAACTCCGAAAGAGAAGTAGGTTTCACTTGTATCTATTTCCATCACTTCCACAAGCTACTTGCCTAAATACAGCTATTAGGTTAGCAGCACAGGCATGGACATTTTTTCAAGCGAAACAGCCCATAAGTGTTAGTGCTCTTCCCAAAGCAGGTTTGTTTCTCAAACACCTTGGGATATATTTGTCATTATTTGTAGTCTTCAGCTTGGCTATATGACCTGCAATCAACTAAGGCTTAATTTCTGTACTCAGGCTACCTGTATCACTAACAATAAGAGTGGGAAAAGAAACAACCTGGAAATTGTTACACTGCTCCCTCTGGAGGCATGTGGGGCATGGACAATTAGGAGGGGAAAATAAGAGTTTGTTGGGTCCTTTGCAAGCTAAATCAAGCACCATAAATGACACACAAAGAGAAGCAACTTCAGCATAGCAGAAGAAGTGTTGTAGGTTTCTTTCATCTTAGAGCAATGAATGAGACATGCAGCAAATTGTACCCACAACTCCAATCTGTCAGTCACCATTGATTTCCTGTACTTACTGGGCAGCAGCACCACTGTGGCCAGGGTGAGATCGCACAGTAAAAACCTGACCTCTTTATGTTGAATAAGAAAGAGCTGGTGAGCTATTCTGAAGTTCACACCAAGTGAAACTTCTTATTACCTCTCTGCACTCATATTGTTCATTTCTGGCTTACCCAGACATCTGTTTGTACACCCAGAGAAGACATGGAAAGGGTGATTTGTTAAAAACACCCAAGAAAAAAAACTTTTCCTTTTATCAATGATTCACAGATCCCACAACAATAAAACCTGTGTGCTATTTAGTAGTTATATAACTGGCAAATAATTGCTAATGTTTCATAGATGCTGCAAAACCTTCAGTCTTGCTTCTTTATAAACAAATTAAGGATGAACAACCTGACTAAGAAAAGGAATACAAACATTCGTTCTCGAAAGGAAAAGCAAATAAGGTCTGTCCATGAACGTGGTATCTTTGCTGTGAGAACTCCATCTGTCCAGAGAGAAGTCAGCAAAAAAGTAAGCTCTTCTGACAACTGTTCAAGCATAGATTATGCTTTTGTTTATAATAATGGTGTTATCAGACAAAATAAGCCTGCTATTACACAAAGTGCTGTCCAGTTAAAAAGCTTTCCAATATCAATTTTGTATTGCTGACTTATCAAAATATTTCTGTTATTATTCCAAAACTGGACTCAGGAAAACGAGGGGGAAAACAAATTGAATGAGAAAAAAAATATATTCTAACCAAACACACAGTCAGCAATAGACATATTTGTAGTCATCTCACTTAGGAGTAAAAAGTCAAGCATGAACTTCTACAAATTTCTGCACAAAAATCAGTTAAAAACACACCACTGTTTCACTGATTTTTAATTTTCTGAAGATGTCTTCCTCCACTCCCATGATCTTTTTGGCCAGACAGCACAAGCTATTTAGAGTATGAGGTTAAGGATATGCCAGAATGACAAGCAGTTCTACTACCAGAGTAACTTAACTGCAACACAGTAGATGATCTGATGCCACTCCACAACCTTTCACTCAACTGCATTTCATAGAAGTATTATCAACTGACAGGTATTATTGATGTCTTTGTGTTATTTCTTCATTCTCTTACAACAGTACGTGGAGGCCACAACTAGTTTGTAGTACCCACATACATAAGAAAGCTAGTGTCTTTAATAACTTACAATTTAAATGAGCTAGACAAGCCAGGGTTAGAAAATAAATCTCTCCAACAGCACAGTAAGGATTATGGAGATTTCTTGAATATCTGTACTAGAACAGGTGAAATTTGGAAGAAAACTTCCATTTAGCCAATGAGAACACAAAGCAATGTGAACAGAGTATCTGCCAGACAGTACCTCGGTATATTCAAGTGACTCAGTACAAAGAACAAACCAAAAACAAAACACCCACCTAACAAAAAAAAAAACAACCCAGAAATTTGGATCAACCTTCTCTTTTTGCTATGACAGTGTCTCTTACCAGTGGGCTTTCCATTGCAGTTTCAGCAGATACCCCACAAGTTTTCAGGTGAAGGTACAACACAGGGCAAGCAGGAAACAAATTTTTACTTATAAAACCCTGCTCCCTGAGGCACTCCTGAGCAGAAAACAACTGTATTTATGATATCGTAGCACTCCCTGAGCTCACCAGTTACATCCTATTCCCAGTGGAAATTTAATCACTGATCTTATGAAGTATAGGATCAGCCAAAGAGCATCTCATCTCTGTGTAATCTAAAAAGAAGTCCTGTAGACAGGTTTTCAAACAAACAGCTTTTATGTCCTTGTCAGTAAAAGCCTTATCATTCCAGTAATGACTTACTTCATGCATCCCTCCAACAGCAGAGACTTCAGGTACTGGTGTGGTAAAAACAGTTTCATTCACTTTCAGGAAAAGCTCAATATTATGGAATTACAGAATAGCAGAGGCTGGAGGTGACCCTTTCTAGTTCAAGCATACCATCACCTTTCAAAGACAGTCAAGAATGTCTTTACAATTACATCAGTGAGCCTTCTCAGCAATTGTGGCTGTATCACGTCAAATCCATTTTAAGAGATCAACAACATGATCACCTGTGATACTATAATCATCCTCTACTAAGGACTACTCCAGGCTTTCCCACTGGTTTCAGGGATCTGGGATTCCTGAACATTTGCCTTACCAGTAAAGAATAGGGCACAGAAGGCACTGAGTACCACGAGGCACATGAGTCTCTTGCATGCACTTTGGTATAATAGATATAATGCAATCCAAGCAGTGTGCTTTTGTGACCAAGAAGGCCAATGCCATTCTGGGGTGTATTAGATGGGCTGTGGTTAGCAGGTCAAGAGCGGTTCTCCCCTTCTCTGGTGAGGCCACATATGGAATGTTGTGTCCAGTTCTGAGCCCCTCAGTTCAAGAAGGACGGGAAACTGGTTGAAAGAGTCCAGGACAAAGCCACAAAAATTACAGGCATGGAATATCTTCCTTGTGAGGAGAGACTGAGGCTGGGGCTCTTTATCTTGGAGAGGAGGAAACTAAGGGGTGGCCTCATTATAGTTTATAAATATGTAAAGGGTGAGTGCCAAGATGGATGGAGCCAGGCTCTTCTCAGTGATGCCCAACAACAGGACAAGGGTCAACGGGTGGAAGTTGAGGCATAGGAAGTTCCATGGAAACATGAAAAAAAAATTCATTGTGAGGGTGATGGAGCACTGGAACAGGCTGCCCAGGGGGGCTGTGGAGTCTCCTTCCCTGGAGATATTCAAAACCTGCTTGGATGCATGCCTGTGTGATCTGGTATAGGTGATCTTGCTTTGGCAGGGGGGTTGGACTGGATGATCTTTCAAGGTCCCTTCCAACCCCTGACACTGTGTGATTCTTTCTCTTTAGAAATTTTCTTTACTAGGGCAGGTCATTCTAGAAAAAGAGTCAAACTATTCAGCAAGGCCTGGAAGAATTTGCACAGAACAACACAAGCTCTGTCTTTACTTTTAAATGGAACTCAATGTGGAGTACTTAGCTGCTCCATCACTTTCTGTTGCAACATCTTTCCACACTAAATCCTCTGGTCTTTCCAGCTGCTTTGTCCTGTCCTCTCAGTGGAGTCTACTGTTACTCATGTCCTTGACCTGGCCTGATCCTCCTAGCTTGTAGGGTATTGTCAGTGAGTAATGACTACAGCAGTGCAGTAAGAAAACCACAGGGAGGGGAGACACAATTAAACCACTAGTCAGTCCTCCACTAGACAAAAAGAGAACATCAGCTCCTCTGATCCTTTCTCCCTACTAAAAAGCTGCACCTCTTCAGTATTAGGGACCCTAAAGTTTCCACTGCTCTTAAACTTCCCATCCACCTTTCCCTCATGTTCTATGCATGTGCATTTTGTTGCATGTGAATCCTATGCTAATCATCTCACCTATGGCCTAAGAGAATACAATCCCTTAGTTTGGAATCATGGTATTTTTACATACATATGACAAAACATACACATAGATAGGTGTATAAACACACATGCATGTATATAGTAAACATCAGAACCACATTTCCTCTATCCTAACTCACCAGTATGCTTACCGGGAGCACTTTTGATAGCTAGAGGTGCTTTAGACTTACTTGTTGTCACTAAAATTAGAATTTTCTAGTTGATACTTGTCAAAAGTAATACCAAAAGCTTAAGAGAATTCTAGAGATTTCATTAAAGGAGCCTCCATTCCCAAAAATGAATGTGGCAAAGCAACAGGCCTTTGCTTCCACCGACCTGCACTATCATTCAAGAAATAAAGTCAAATGGAAAGAGAGGTGGGCTATTGGCACTCCTTAAGTCAACTGCATGGCTGGGCACACTGAGGTGTTCCTGGGTTTTGTAGTCAGTTTTTTAAAAAATGGGTCATAAGAGGGCTAGATCAGTTCAAGCCTTTTTTTTGTTTTTGTTTTTGTTTTTGAGTGATCAGAAATATTTTATCAACCACAAGTAGATGTCAATTTTTATGCGCAGTTCTGTCCTTTTATTTCACCTTTTATTCTTCTGATCTGAAGTAGTTTTTAAGGAAAAAAAAAACTTCAAACATAAAAACAAAACGAGAAATCAAAGTCATATTGACCATTAACTACAAAACACAGCCATATGAACATGCCACACTGCAGCACAGACAGTTTAGGCAGGTCCCTGATGCAACTGCACTCAAATCTGTTTCTTCTGCATCTCACACCCATTCCCTAATCGACTACATTTACAAAGCTCGTTTTCTTCATTTACTAAAGTTAGAGGCATTCCTCAGATCTGACCACGGAACCAAGCCTTCAGCTCCACTAAAACACAACTTCCACAGAGATGCAGTGTCCTTTGTTTTCTGACCTCTGTTCTTTTGATTTGCACTAAACACAGCATTTTTGCACACGATAGCACTCTAGAACAATTTTCCCACCACCTCCCACCATCTTTTATTTTAACAACATTTGTTAGCCTCTTTTCCCTGTCATAACCTATGGGCTGTACATGTTCTACAGGAAATCTTTCATTTCCACAATTTATTTATCTAGATCCTTTCATAAGTCCATGTTCTATGTTTTTCCCATTTTAGCCCCTTTTTGTAACAGACTTAACAAGGCTTCCACGGTAATTAATTCTTCTTAATTACAGTGTCACAGATGCAGAGAGGGGGAGCTGCAGACAATCATAGAAACAATCATCACTTTCAAGGGTTCACTGATGTAAATATTTATCTTTCTTTCCTACAAAACCATTTTGACCACAGTTTTGAAACTACGCCTGTGGTTTCATCCTCAGCAATGACCACTAGACTCATTGGGCATTTTACAGTCCCTTTTTCTTACAATTTTGAACTAATTCCAGTTTTGAAATTTCAACTCTTAGGAATCTTACAAGCTAAGAAAAGGTGGCACCCATGAGCGTACTCATTATCTGATCTCCCATAAATCAACCCCAATAAATATTTCCTTAGAAATGTGCCAAATTTAATCAGTTTCACAAATCAGACTGATGCACTCAATTGATCTTATCTTCCAATATTTTCCCTGTCATCACCCTATATTTTTCTTCTGCCCTTTTGTCTCATCCTACAACGTATTTTCTGTACAAGAAAAGAGTTCTGTTCTGTATCTCTGAATTTAAAATGGTTTCTAAGAAAAGGAGAAAGCAGACCTTGAATATAGCACATATTGACAGTGAAGTGCAGCTAAGCCATGTATCACATGCTGCTAGTTTTCTATAAGGCGTCAGACATTAAAGTTGAACTTTTGCCTGGATCCTGTCATTTGAGCTAATCTATTTCTGCTAGGAAACATGTTGGCAGAGGCAGCTGAGGGTCTTTACAGCCTAACTGAAATAACAATATCCTCAGCAAGGCTTTAAAGAAAAACCTAGTATTGACCATAAGAAAAAGGGGAGAAATAGTGGATTGCTAGAACTGACACAAAACCAAATTTCCCTTACCACTTAGTTCTACATATTAAAAGGTCAGAGCTACACTGCAGAACTGTTCCAAGCCTTTCATATGAAATAAATACATAAAACAAACTGCTCTGATTCCTCCAAGCCCCCACAAGCATTCCAGCTCATTGTTGTAGGTAGATGAGAAATTTACTTGCATTTTTATTAGGAGACTCCTTCTGTTATACCTAAATTGTCTTTGACAGGGCCACCCATTATGGGATAGCCTTATGTGGTTGATAACAAAAGGGGACACGTATGAAGTAACTGGACCAAATCCTAATGTAACTTCTTTCCAAAGAGATCCTTTGTTCTGGCTCATTTGAGCATCACCCAAGCCTATAACATGACAAGAGGCCCTTACTTTTCCCCTATGATGAGGAGTGCCTTACTTATTTTAAGTGAAGCTTAGCCTAGGTAGTGTTTGTCCATTGCTCCAGAAATACGTAATAAGCGATAACTATTAATAAAATTCTATCTATTAACTAGGGATTATTCCCTGAAGAAGAACAATTTCCTCTTTTCACTCTAAGTTCTGTTATACACCTATCTTGAGTATAATTAAACAAGTCTGTTCATATAAATGGGGTAGATATTGCTCAGTCTGCAGTCTGTAAATAAAGTAACTACAAACCTGTCAGTAAGAGTTATGGAAAAGAGTAAAGAATTACCCAAAACTTCCTTGTAAAGCTAAGAAAAGAAAAATTCCTTCAATTCAGGTTTCCCCTCTCTTTGGTTTGCATTTATTTTTTTCTTGGCTGGGCATGTGGAAGGCTTGTGCTTTAAATGCAATACATCATCTCCCTTCTGATTTTTTTTTTCCATATCAAATTGGCTTTTGTTGAAATGTGCAGATATCAATTCACCAATCAATTAGATATGTATACATAAACTAGTTATATCAGACATATGACACATATTTGTCTCTTTGTGTGGCAAACACACAGCTATTCAATTTGATGCATTTTTGTTGTTGCTGTTGTTATGCAATCCAGAGGGAGTGAAACAGCAGCAATCACTAGCCATATTCAGAATAGCACATTTCAGTGCAAGCCCATTAGCCATCATTCCCTGGCTGGAGGAGCGTATTTAGCAGAGCCTCTGTGGTCCTCGCAACATTTCTCCAGGCTTCTCAGAACCATTACTTAAAAGATTCCTACTAGAAAAGACAGCCTCTGTACTTCCCTGTTCTAGATATTTCAGATCCTGTTGAAATTAAATATAGCAATGAAGAGTTCCCTTCACAGGCCTGGTTCATAATTCCATTATTTACAAGTACCTGTGCAGAAAGAACCGTTACCATCAGGAAGAACCTAAGTTTACTGCAACTCACTAATCTTCTTTGCTGGTGTCATTCCATGGCTACCACAAGTTTTCATTGACACTGGTTTGTTTGTTTGTTTTTTAAATACAGGGTAGCACACAAATAACAGAGTAAGACAAATGTCCTTTATTAGCACTGTTATGTGAAGATTCTTTTACTGACAGAAAGTCATTTAAGTTTAGGCTGTTCTCCCTAGTCATAGCCTTTTATATTGTAAAGAATAAATGAAATCAAGCCTAATGATCTTTGTATCTCTCAAAGGCCTCTAATTTTAAAAAGTCTCAATTTACACACAGTCAAAAACTTTTTTTTTTCCCCCTTCAGGCTAAAAGTGATTTGTTTTCATATTTTAATTGCATCCAAAGCATTAAAAAAAAAAACAAAACTGAAATTACATTATACTTAAGAGCATACTGAGATATCTTTATCTATATAGGTGAGATACCACCTCAAGTTTCCAGCTGTTTGAAATTCATAAAACTTCAGTAATTTAATCCAAGTGCTAAAACTGGTGGAGTAGGATCTAAATTTCAAAATCAGTTTCTCCTCCTCCTCTGTTTAATTTCACACATGAAGCAGGTTTTCCACTGTGGGCACTGGGAATATAATTCAAGTAATTTACATAATTCATATGCACCACAGGATAATCTTGTAAAAACACATGCACTGCAGCAATGAAGACAGAGAGTAGATTTTCAAATCTAGGTCTTTCCCACAGCTCTAGTTTATATTTTGCCTAGACAGTTCAACAAATACAAGCAAAAGAAGAAAAGTATACACAGCATAATTACAAGCCTGCCCAGAGATTCTCTACTACTGCTATACAGGTACTGCTAAAGAAAGCCAAATGCACAGCACAACAGCACAGTGATTATTTAGAGCAGCTTCTCCCTTTATATACCTTCTTTTCAAAAATGTCCCCCTGGAAAATTTCTTATTATGGAAGCTTATTTTCAGCTAATCAAGCACATGTGGCTTAGGGTGTAACTGAACATTAAGTGCATGCTCCAGTGAGATCCTCTGTTTGTGGGAGTCCAAATCACAGCTACAGGACAAGACTCTCTTGCTGTTATATGACAATGGCTATTATGTAGGAAAGGAAGCTGTGTTTTTGGGGGTTTCTGCCTGCCAGGAAAGATGGGTTTGATATAAATACTACCTACCTTGCTGACAAAATTGTTTTCTTATGAAACCTTCTTCACCTACTAGCTTGCTTCAAAAACATCTAATCCCACTACCCAGACATAGGTAGAATGTTTATTTCCTCCTGTATATTTTTTTACCTATTTAGACCTGAAATAGCTAACTAGGAGTTTGTTTTGTCACTCATTTTGTTGTTTATGCTGTACATTGCCCATAACTGCTTAAAGCAAACATTAATTCATGTTTTCCTTTCTCTTTGTAGAGAATGAAAATGATGTTAATTTCCACTGGAATCTCTGAATTATAACCTATTTGGGAATGCTTCATCTCTTTTCACTCAATTTTGCAGGAATCCATTTGC
This sequence comes from Picus viridis, assembly GCA_033816785.1. Taxonomy (NCBI): domain Eukaryota; kingdom Metazoa; phylum Chordata; class Aves; order Piciformes; family Picidae; genus Picus; species Picus viridis. Next base: position 27,568,322 of record CM066586.1, read on the forward strand.
CATTTAAAAGTTAGTTAATCATGAATATTTGACTATTGAAAACACTGCCCATTTTTGCAGGCTTCCTGCATGCACTGACACACAGCATTTGAAACGGTATCCCAAGGCTGCATTAATTATGCATTGCAACAGCTGCCACAGATCCAGTAGTGCCAGCTCTTTAGGATAGGCTTTGCTATTTGAATCATGAATGCAAGAGTGACATCCTGACAGTGCCATGTCTCCAGTCCAAGCTGAGCAAAGCATTAGTTTCAATTCCAGAATGCTCTTAAATCTAGATTTAGTCATGATGGCACTCCCTCAATGATAAGAACTTTGTGTTATGTTTTATCCTAAATCTTACCAGAACATTGTACTGTTTCTGTTTCTCTGTTTGGGAATTTTCAGGGATGCTACCCCGAAATAGAATATTAGAGGTCACAAAATCCTTGACCTTGGCAGGGTACTGTGTCATGTGGGAGTACAAGAGGAAAGCAGCAACCCTACAGGAGAGCTTCATAATAAAGCTGCTTGTGGATAAGGCAAAAATGAAAGGACAAGGACAGGAACAGAGCTGGCAGACCAACACAATTACCTAAGAGACTCTTATGTAGTTGGAAGACATTTCAGATTTTAACCAAAGTGTTAACTTCTAATAACACAGAGAGAACAGGAGATGAATGCTATATACACTGTTTTGCAGGCAAAGCAGCTACTTTTAATGAATTACATACAAAATGCTTGAGGTCAAACACACCTTGGAGACAGACAGCTGTATTTATCATGTGTGTCTTCCTTACACTTCAATTCTCTTGCAAAGTCCTGTAATCTACAGTGACAACCACCGTGGTAGAGGTCCCTGTACATACCAACCAGAAGGTTTCTAAAAACAAATTTCATGAATTCCCAAACACTTTAGACTACACATTAAAGTCTTATGTTCACAGAAAAGGAGAAGTTTAGGAGAAGGACAGAAATCCCAGGAATAACACCTGTAAGAATACAAAAGAAATCCCAAATTCGTCAGCTAATTTCTGTAATCCACATAACATTCTGTCCTCAGATACCATCTACCCGCGATGATCTTGAAGGTCTCTTCCAACCTGGTTTATTGTATTGTATTGTACCCTTTTCAGCATGCTCCCTTTCAGCCCCTTTCCAGAGTAAGATACTCACCCCTACCTCTGATAGTATCATACCCACAGTATTGCTTTCAAGAAAGTGGTGGAGGAACTGTTTTTTCAGTTTAACATTTCCAAGAGTTTCTAGAATAGCTATTCCTGAGCAAGTTCCAAGTGTTTTCTTTCAGAAAATGTAAGCTCTTAAAAGAAAGGCTTGCTGACTCTCTACAGCAACAAGGCATCAGATATAAAGGAATTGCATGAAACCAGCCACTCTACAATAACTTGTATTTACTTAAAGTTTGTGTTCATAAGCTCATCTGCACTTCCTCTGTGAAGTACTTCATCTCTCACCAGTACCTGTCTCACAGAGCCAACTTCTCAGCCTCTCAGCCCTCTATCGTGTATTTCTTGATGTAAGACATCTGTGCTTAGGCAAGTGGAGAGCAGTGACCTCCTCATTAGTCACATATTCAGGTTGCGGTATTTATTTTAATGAGTAAGAGAGTCTAAGAGCCAGAAGCTAAACAGCATTTTCTTTGAAGAGATAAAGTATTTAGGCCTGACTGCAAAAAAAATACTTAAGGAGATATACATATACCTCAATTATATTGACATCAATGGGATTATATTTAACCGTTTTGCTGGATTTGGGTGTTCATGGACTAAATTAATACATAGTGTTGAATTGATCTGATCTGTGTGTTAATTACCGAGACAGACATTTCAGCATTTAAATATTCAGGTTAGGACTTGCCAGCATGATAATTTTTGCTGAACTGTTTAAGTCAGACAATTATTCTGCAACAGACTTGCTGATAGCAGATGAGCAGAAAAGAGCTGACAAATGTTTAGCATGCATTTAGAGTCTGAAATACACAGTCCTCGCAACACAGACCTTTCCCTCAGGTGCTTAAAAAAAATACATTACACTGATTGTGGAAAAACTCCATGTTTCCCTGGGAAAGCATACTACACACCCACCCAGCAGACTGGAAACAGGCTCTCTCACTAATTTTACATTTAGAAGTTCACAGTGAGCTAGGACTGCAAGGGCAAATTTAGAAACCAAAGGATGCATGAAGCAAAAAAAGCATCTTTTAAAATATTTATAATTTTTGCTTCTTAGAAGAGTACTTTTTGTAAAAGAAGGCGAGCTAATTGAAATGATAAATCAATACCCACAGATTAAAGGACAGAGAGAAGAATAAAACAGCCTTATTTTTGGATTTATTAGGCGTCTGGATATTTACAGCAGACACTATTTTACAAAGGACCACACAACAAGCAGATACATCCCTGAAAACTTCATTTGAGCCACTACAGACATGGAAGTGTGGTACAGTGTCACTGCATTCCCTCCTGTTTCAGATGACCTGAAAAAAACAGCAACTGAAAACCTTCAAGATGCAGCACAGCTGCCATTATTTATGTCTACTCTTCATACTCTGAAAGAATTTCACATTTATCGTTTGATTGTATCTCAGTGCTTCAATATCCCTGTCAGACTTATGCTCAAAAATTAGCTCTATTCTGCTTATTAATTAAAGGTCTGAACAAAATTCTAGAAAAGATTCAATACTTTTCCCTTCTCTCTAGAATTAAACCAGTTCAAAAAATCTATGAAAAAATGGGTGAGAGTTGATTAAATGATTACTGCAGGTTTTCCTCTCTAAAAGACCATTACAAGGTTACACTAACAAAAGGAATGTTAGATTTGTTGATTTTGTGGTTCTAGTTGGGGGCAGGGGGTGTTTTGTTTGTTTTTATAGATGTCACACTGAAGAAATAAAGCACAAATGGACTAATACTTGCAGTAAGAAGCACTGCTGAAAGTGTTAGGAGGAATGACCAGCTGGTATTATGAGAATTCTCATCTTCTGTACAGCTCCTGCTGGGAAACAATTTTTGGGATATGAGCTGTGGTTACCAAGGAGGAGTGTTCTTTCCCTTACCCAGACAAAGTCCTTAAAATTGCTTATGCTCTTTACACTACTAAGATCTTCCTTAGAAGCATCATCTATAATGAAAGCTGGTGAGGGACTTTGTAGGGTGTCAGGTAATGATGGGATTAGGGGGAATGGAGCAAAAATAGAAATGGGTAGATTCAGATCGGATGTTAGGAAGAAATTCTTCACCATGAGGGTGGTGAGACACTGGAACGGGTTGCCCAGGGAGGTGGTAGAAGCCCCATCCCTGGAGGTTTTTTAAGCCAGGCTGGATGTGGCTCTGAGAAACCTGATTTAATGTGAGGTGTCTCTGCCCATGGCAAGGGGTTGGAACGAGATGATCCTTGAGGTCCCTTCCAACCCTAACAATTCTATGATTCTATGATCTATTGGCTTCTACTAATAGACGGAGCAATGGCTAGTAGTCTGGTGCAACAGTTGCTATTGAAAGACCACTGAGAGCCATTGCTGATGTAATATTAAATTCATAAAGCTACAATTCCACAAGTAGTTATAAGTAATGAAACAAACAGTGTTCTAGCACCAAAATTAAGCTTATTCAGGTACCCACTTTGGCTTATACTATGTATTTTATTATATAAATAGCTGCATATTATATTAAACCAGATTTTTTAAAAAGAAAATGCTCTATATTTCCTAAAAATATGAGCCTGATTTTACTTTTATAATGAGTACATGAAGTATTTACTTGGAATTAACAAGGGATTAATCGGTTGCTGACTTGCATTAACCTTCTTCAGATTTTCAGAGACTACTAATGTAAGAGCCCTTAAAAAGGGCATCATCCACAGATTTTGCTGACTGGTCTATGCTCTACAGATTTGCTTTAAGGACTCCTTTCATATAGCACTCATAACCTACAGTGCAAATAATACTCTATGATTCATCTAAACAGCTTCACTCAGCCTCTGAAGAAGTAGCACACAGACAAACCTACACTCACTACAGACCTGTCACTTCAAATCCAGTCCTGTAGATATGGACAGTTAATGCACTACTAGTATTCTCTGCTGATAACACATGTTAATTCACACAGTCTGGCTTTACACTAGTTAGGTCATGTACAGCCAAAAGCAGTAAAAATAGCATAAATGCAAATACAAAGTACAAAAAGTATGTGAAAACAATAGAAAACCAGTAAATTTCTATTTGGAAGACATAACGATACAAGTTCTTCTGCACACTGTAAATCAACACCATTACTACCTCATTTCAGTCAACTTCAATAGGAAAACAGAATAAAAATATTTCCAGTTACGAGCTTTCTAAACCATCAGTGCCACACGCACATCTTTCTATAATGTATCCTGCAGAGATTAACCTGCACCATGATCAGAATGGTCTTGATCTCAGTTAAACGCATTCTTAAAGTATTTAAAACATACTGCTTCATCACTGATATTTTTACAGGGTTGTCAAAGGGAAAGAGCATTTTTTATCCTGCTTTATTTCACTTTATTTCAAGATATAGTAATTAACAAGAGTCTTCAGATGCTGGTAAAACTGCCCCTTTTGAAGTTTCTACATAGCTGCCACCCTGGAGATAAAGGCAGATTATTCAATCTTGACATTATAATTGTGAATACAAGATAAAAGACTGGATTAGCAACCTCACAACTTTACTAGAAGACGGGAAGAAAAAGGGAAGCAGAAAAATAGGAAAAAAAGTGATCGCCATGAGGTAATCTTACTTCCAGTTTTGAGGGTTTAAAGAGTTCCTTAAGGATGAAGGGAGGAGACTATCATGTCTTGAAAGGGTATGAAATGAATTATATATCCTTTTGAGCAGTCCAGTATGAATGTTCAATCTTTACACCTCTCCATGCACTTGCACTTAGAAGTTCATAATATTGTGTCAAGAATCAAACAGTCTGACTGTAAACTCTGCTGCTTCTTTTTTGAGGAGCATAAAACAGTAAGAAATTAAAACAACCACCCTCTTCAACTGCCTCCTCACCCACCTGTTTGGCTAGTATTGATTTGATAAGAGAAGAATATTACAAACATGGAGTAACACATCAAGGAGTGGCAGCGAACTACAAAAACTTTTGCCCAACTAATAAATATCATCATACATGGAGAATTAAAAAAGTAATAATTCTATAGAACTCAGCAGAATTATTCACATTTTCTTGAACAACAGCATGCTGCTATGCTAATCAGTATTTTTCCTCATTTACTGTACCGTGTATTTCTGTAGTCTTTCCTGTTATTGGGTGCTAAGACAGTGTTTACTATAGTAGAACAAAACCAGACCAAATTGAGAAACAAAATGCAAATACCATAAAAATAGTTCTTTTATTATTCAGTATCTTTAAGTCAAGCCATATTGTATTTATAGGGCACATATTATTGCATTGCTATTTTAGAATAAAGGTCTATTGTGTCTTACTTGGGATAGGAGGCAGAACTGCCTCTGGCCTTAGTCTGCCAAGGACAGCAGGTTCTGCTCCATCTTTGTCATTACATAATTTCATTGTATCCTTCCTTATCCATCTGACCACCACATCATACACAAGATACTGGAAGACTTTTACCAGGGGACGCTTTGTTTTCACAACTGTGGTGGTTTGGGCTGGGTGCCCTCTGCTGCATGGCACACTTCCTGTGTCCAGGAGTCCAGCCCAGTGGGTGGACACAGGAAAACCGTGTATCTCCTACCACAATCCCCTGCACCGCTATAAGACCTTGCGTGGGGTCCGCCTCTTTCTCTTTCTTCCCTCGCCGCCGCCCGGTAACTGGGGGAGACGTCTCCCGGCCTTGGGCCTGGCTAGGCCCAAGGCCAGGGGGATGGGCGGTCTCAGGCCTGGCCAGCTGAGACTAGCCTAGCAGTGGGGGGGGAAGAACGAGCCCTGGGGGTCTTGGGCCCACCCTCAGGTGGGGATGGGGTTCATCCGGGTGTGTGTTGCGGTTACTTCTCTCACTGTTTCTGGTTTCTTTTGTGCACCTTCACTTCTTCTATTTAAACTTTTCCATCACTTTTGCAATCCGTTTGTTGGAGTCGTCATTTTGCCCGTGGTGGGGAGGGTGGCTATCTCAACCCACTACAACAACAAACCTCTTTATTGTGGTTGTCCTCTAATCTGTAACTCCATCAATGAAGATAGCTTTGCTTTATGATTCTCTCTGCAATGAGATATGTTAACCTCTAGTCTAGGGTATATAATGATAATAAAGTGATGATAAAATGGTAGTAAGACAACCACAGACAAGAGACACAGAGAAAGGGACTGAACCAAGTAGTTATTAGAACCCATGCAATAAAGCAACAACTTTTGCGGTTCTGATTATCCCTCTTTAAAGTCAGCCTGAATCTGGCCCTTTCAGATAACAGTATTGTTCCTCTAAAAATTACTATGCTTTTTAAGTAAACTTAAGTTGCAATTATTAAAATCACCTCATTTAAATTGTGATTTGGATAGCTGGAGATTGAACACTTCTGCAAGTCCACCACAGTTCAAAGACTGAGAAACATTCAACTTTCACAAGCTTCCTGATTTTTTTTTTCCTCATTTCAAGAACCATATTTAGGCTCTACCACCATCCTCCTGTTTGTAGAAAAAGTAACTATGTACTTGGGTACTGTAATAGGATTTAAAAACAAACAAACCAACCACAACAACAACAAACAAACTCCCACTCATCCTCATCACCTGCCACTCATTGCCATCCATAATCAGTTCTACATGTTAAAAACAGAGAACTGCAAGACTCAGATGTTTTATACCCTTCACACATACATCACCATGTAACAACTTAAGGAGCACTGAAGTTGATAACTCAGTTGATTCCACAGCATAAATGTATGGATCAGATACTCAAATATACTTTCTTAAAGTGAATTTTAGCTGTTTGAATGATCCCACAGTTCTGCATCATGCATAGGGTAGTTTTTAAATCTCAGTGGTCTGACATCTGTAATGATTAACACATACTAACCATTATTTAGCTACAAAAAAAGAGCTCTAGGATTGCCTACTTCAGGAAACAAAGACTGAAGACCTCTGTAGGCTGCTGGTATAGGACTTTAGCAGACAGGAGCATAAGCCACCCTGCATACAAAATACTCAAATCTGCTGTGAGATGATTTCTCTACTGTCATCTGAACCAAAAACCTGAAGCAGGACTGATGCACAGCTACTTCCTTTTCCCTCCACAGGTCAGTCCAAGACACATTTTCCAGGGTAAAGAGGGCATTCTGTAGCTCTGGTGCATCTGGTTTGTCTGTTCTGTCATTCACTGCCATTGCTTAGTTTACATTGCTGTGAATCTTAAACATTTCATTTGTGCTAATACCCTTCCCAAAATCCTGAAAGGGAAGTTCACCCTCGTGGCACAAAGACTAACATATGAACTATTTTTACAGTACCCTTAAAAGGAAAAGGAAGAAAGGAACACCAGAAACAACATTTATGAAGTGGGTATTCTGATTCTCTAGTATTCTTTGATTTGGAATATTAATGAGTGTTACTAGCAGGCAGTGCTGTATCTACTACCACATGGTACCACCCAATAAAAAGGAATGAGATAGCTTAACATTGTTTTTAAATGTTTTAAATATCTTCTTAAGAAGCAGGTGTCTAATTATAAATATCAATCAGAAAAATTATGTGTTTTCCCTGAAAATTTGTTAATATAAAAGCAAACACTTACCAGGGCCTAATATGATTTCTGGGGCTTGGTTTTATGTTTGTTTGGCGTGGGGTGTTTTGTTTTGTTTAAAAAAAAAAAAAAAGTTATTGCAGAAATGAAAAGATCAGTGCTTCCAAATATGGAAGTACTTAGCATTTTAAAGTGCTATACAGCATGTGAAGAACCTCTCATCTCTAAGTGTATCATTCTTATCCACTAAGTTAATTCAAGCTGCTGCTAGGCTGGCAGTAAGCCTACAATATCAGGGTAAGTACTACTGCTCCAGTTAAGGATTCACGCTGAGGTTGCTGGTATTTCTAAAGAATGTTTGGGGGGGGGGATTGTTGGTTTGGGGTTTTTGCTTGTTTGTACGTTTGAGGTTTTGCATTGGGGTTTTTTTTGGTGGTGGTGGGGTTTGGGGTGGAGTTTTTTGGTTGTGGGTTTTTTTTTGTTATTGTTTGGGGTTTGGTTTTTTTTTGTTGTTGTTGGTTGGGGGGGGTTGTATTTAATATGTGGGAAGTAGGCTCAGGAGAAACTCATGAGGTTCAGTACGGCAAACTGAAAAGCCCTGGACCTGGCTTGGGGCAATCCTCCTTATCAGTACAGGCTGGTGGATGATGATGAGATTGAGAGCGGCCCTGTAGAAAAAGACTTGGGGCTACTGGTGGATGAGAAGCTGGGCATAAGACAACAGTATGCATTTACAGGCCAGAGAGAGCAAATTGTATCCTGGGATGCATCAAAACAAGCATCGCCAGCAGGTCGAGAGAAGTTATTTTGCCACTCTACTTTGCTTTGGTGAGACCTCACCTGGAGTACTGGGTCCAGCTCTGGAGTCCTCAATACAGGAGGGACAGAGATTGGTTGAAGTGGGTCCAGAGGAGGGCTGCCACAACCATAATCAGAGGGCTGGAGCACCTCTCCTACAAAGACCAGGTAGGAGAGTTGGGGTTCTTCAGCCTGGAGAAGAGAAGGCTGCAGGGAGATCTTACAGCAGCATTTCAATATCTGAAGGAGATCTGCCGGAAGCCTGGGGAGGGACTGTTTAGAGGGCATATAGAAATAGGACAAGTGACAATGTTTTTAAATGCAGAGCAGGGTAGATTTAGGTATGACATTAGGAGGAAGTTCTTTGGAATGATGGTAAAAAATACTGCAACAGATTGTCCAGAGATGTGATGGAGACCCCATCCCTAGAGACATTCAAGGTCAGACTTGATAGAACCCTGAGCAACCTCATCTAGTTAAAGATGTCCCTGCCCACTTCAGGGAGGTTGAACATGACCTTCAGGGTTCTATTCTAACCCAATGCATTTTATGATTCTATAACCCTCCACAGATAAATCTTTGAGTGCTGAACAGATTATTTGAGAAGATATTCTTCCTGGGAAAGTTTACCCCTAAAGGCAAAGTTTCCAATTATTTCCATGAATTCAACAGTACATTCTTAATCTTAAACTCAGTCATCTCTAAAAATGTTTTTCCTTCTAAATAAGATTAAAGATATTGGAGCAAGAGAAGAGTGAAATGGACTCAGCAACGTAACAATGGTATAGATAAACAAAGTTCCTTACTGCATTCTATTTCTAAAACAAGCTGGCAGCCATTATTAACAGCCAGTGAAACAAATTCTGTCCTTACTCTGATGCTCATAGGAGCTTCATGCCTGAGGAAAAGGCTCATGACCACACAGTTTGCAGCAAATCTGAAACTCCTGCTAGATGAAGGATCTTTATGGCATGTATGATGTAATCCATCAGAAGATGTAGGAGAGAGCAGTTACAGAAGGTAAGGCCACAGACCATACTCCTAGCAAAGGAATTATCTCTCAGGTGTGAATGCAGCCCAAGCAGTGGCTGTGTAGCTGGACATGAGGAGCTGGGGTTTCACATGGCACTCAAATGCGAACAAATAATGACAGCCACCTATTTTCTCCTCACCACTGGCAAGTCCTGCTATCCTGAGGCTTTAGCTCTACTGCCACAATTTAGCTCCCAGAACAGCTGATTTCAGAAGTTCAAACAGCCTCTGTAGTTCCCCATGAAAACTGAAATAATTGGCAAAGCCAGTTCCCTTTAGCCAGAAGGGTTTTTTTTAACATGTTTAAGGAAGGGGAGAGGAGAATTTTCCAATACTGTCAAAATATTTTGACATTTTCCAGATCAAAATAGGTCAAATTTTCAGTTAGCAGCAACTTTCTTTTTTCAGTTGCAGAATTTGCCTTCCAATGCTTCTTTAAACAGAAGTGCTCTCCACTATGCAGCTCTGTCCTTCTGCAGCTTATGGGATGACATTGGACTCACCCTGTTTGTTGTGGCCTCCAGCAGCCCCTATGCCAGCCAAGAAACAGCTGCAAGCTGTCATTTCCCACAACACTCACACAAATGTCCACAAAATACAGAAGCTGATCTAGAAAGAGATTACTCTGACTACAAGTTATATGGCAGAGCTTCTGTCCAGGGCAATCACTATCAGTGGAGAAGCAGGGTGCTTATTCTCTATTCTGCCATAACAATGTACTATCCCAACATCATAACAATGAGCTATCCCAACACAGCACCAAGCAGTCATCAGCAGTGTCCTATAAAGGCCTTTTAGAGATTCCCAGGAGTTACTTGGTAAAATTCTGCCACCAAACAAAATGGAATTCCAGATATGTTAATTACTGTTGGCAAGGCTCTGACAAAGTAGTAGGAATGTCTTTTCTGACATCTCTATAGTGCTAAAAAGCATCCTTGTTGAAGATCACTTACTTTTGAGGTGTATAAAATTACATCCAAGAACTCCTTCTCTTTGGGGGGGTGAGGCTGCCCAGAGAAATGGGAGAAAAACTGCTTCCATCAAACACCTGTTGTACATAAGATAATTCCCAAGGAGGGAACTCCTCATCTTTCAACTAGTAATTACATAAATTCAATATTATGCTGTGCTGTTAGTGTACTAAACATAGCTCCCAACAACAAAATGTAAATAAATCGCTCTGAGAATGTCCTTTACAGGAAGACTCTGCAAGTTGCTTTGTTTTACTGAAAAAGCTGAAGGAACAGAAAATCCACTTCAGTTTAACATTTAGTTAAATTACTAGATACTTCTATTTCATCCATCTCATGTGTAAGCATAACCCTTCAGATACATTTTTTTGATGCTTAAGAGAGAAATATATGGTCATCTGTTGTTAATATTAGTGGCATATCCATGAAATGCTGATTATTTTGTTCCTCAGTTTTCAATTAATTTTTTGTTTCTGGGTGAGTTCAATCACTTATTCAACTTCTGGTTGGTTTGCTTGTTTTTCATTGTTTGTTTGGGGTTTTTCTTTGTTTTGGCTTGGGTTAAATTAAAACCATTTGACACACAAATACTGACATACTGGAAAGAATGTCACTTTTCCTCTGGCAGCTATACCACTACAGTATATTTTTACTCCATGATGCTCAAATACTTTTAAAGTACAGGCAATGTCTAATGTAACAAAACTACTCTGAGGAAGACCTCAACCAGCTTATTACATATAATTTGCTTATTACCATCAGCAAAGAACTAAGTGTTTAAAGTTTAAATCCAACATAGCCAGGTAACATCTGGAAGGCCATATAGAATCACAGAAGTGTTAGGGTTGGAAGGGACCTCAAGGATCATCTAGTTCCAATCCCCCTGCAATGGGCAGGGACCCCTCACACTAGATCAGCTTGCTCAGAGCCTCATCCAGCCTGGCCTTAAAAACCTCCAGGGATGGGGCTTCTACCACCTCCCTGGGCAACCTGTTCCAGTGTCTCACCACCCTCATGGTGAAGAATTTCTTCCTAACATCCAGTCTGAATCTACCCATTTCTATTTTTGCTCCATTCCCCTAATCCTATCATTACCTGACACCCTAAAAAGTCCCTCACCAGCTTTCTTGTAGGCCCCCTTCAGACACTGGAAGGCCACAATAAGGTCTCCTCGGAGTCTTCTCTTCTCCAGACTGAACAGCCCCAACTCCCTCAGTTTGTCCTCACAGGAGAGGTGCTCCAGCCCTCTAATCATCCTCATGGCCCTTCTCTGGACACGCTCCAGAGAATATGCAAAAGACATGCAAAAGAGGTATAAGGACTAGACAAATAATGTAATCCAGCACATTAAAATGAGATGCCAATAGAAAGAGGAACCTTATAAAAGGCTAACATTAACCTTGAAGTCAGCCCAACAGTGTGTGACTTGTCCTACATGCTCAATAGGCAGAAGGAGGAGGCAGGCTTTCTCTCTCATCTTCCCCCAGCAGAGAAACTAATCAAAACTGCTGTCCTCACACTTCATGGGGTGACTTGCTTCACAGCCTGCACCAGAAAGCACAACAGAGACATACACTGAAAAACCCCTTGTAGCTCTTGGAATTATTGCTAGGATTTATTAGTATACCATGCTCTGGAAACAGACAAAAAGTGTACCACTACCTGTGGGAAGCAAGGGCTACATTAAGGAAGACGAGAAAATGGTTCCACTCCACAGAACAAAAATAATGAATTCAAGAAACCAGCCCACACTTTTCAAATGGATTACACCATGAGAGCCCAGCCTGATGTACCTCAAACAACACATGAAGACACAATTCTGTTTTGCTGCACTCTTTTGAGACATCATATTGTCCATATATTTAGTCTTAATGAAAATCATTGTCCAAAGGCTGCTTGAGGCTAGAGCTTGCAACATGCAGCTTGGCCGACCACAAACAGAGGGGTCATACCCCTCTTCCTGCTGCAGACACAGCTACAGCCCAAAAGGCTGCTTGGATTCACCCCTCCAGGAGCACACTTTCAAAGTACTGGGCCGCTCCTGAGCCTCCCGTTCTGAGGATACTCGTCTACAGCTCCAGTTTAGCCCACCATAGATATGCTAATGTTGCTAAACCTGAGTGCTCCCAAATGAAACTTTTCCACTCACAAGCGTATTGTGTGCTTAAATGCCATGAAAAAATATAAATTGTTCTCCTCAAACCCCAGCAGGTTCTTTAATGACTAGGCTCCACTAATTAGTAACAGCTGTTAATGAAGTGAGCAGGTACAAACCTAGCCTCTTCAATTAATGCATGAGATTTTTAGACTGAACTAATATTCAAAGGGAAGCTGTTACAGGGAAAAAAAAATAAAAACAACATTCAGAGGTTATTTCCTCTAACCCCAGAGCTATTAGTCTCTATCAAACATAGAATATATTTGTACTAAAAACTTAAAAGTTTTTGTTCAGCTTATGCAAATTGATAGCCTGCCACGACTTTCACAAAATGAATACATCCTTTCTTGACAAATGAACAAAGCAAAAAATACAACAATCCAAATCTGGAACAACCTTATTAATGTTTGACTGTATACATCTGGAAAAATTATAGTTTATGCCAAAAAAAAAAAGAAAAAAGGGGGGAAATTCCTGCTCATTTATTACAGAAGCTGAAAATTTGAAGAGGTCACTTTTCAATCAAATCTGGTAGTATTCAAGATACTGTAGTCATCTCAAATATACCTGATTTCTTTTTCTATAGTGTTGGTGAAAACCTAAAGTTTCATGACAATTTACAAAGAATCACAGCACAAACAGATCTATAGGTATCTTGGAATACCCTTCCCAAGGCTGAAATTAAATGATCCTTCCCACTCTTCTACTAATCAGGCACCACTGTGAGTCTCCTGGTTCCCAGGTTCCCAGTGGTGAAAGAAAAGTAAATCAAAGTCTACCACTAATGTCACCATACGTAGCAGACTTTCCACCTGAAGTGCTAATTGCCAATTAAGAGAAAAATGTTCAAATGAATACTGAATAAAAACAGTCTGCCTTCTAACTATATTTTAAAACCGATCCACAGAAATACAAAGCAAAATATTCTCAAATATAAAATGTTATGGAAATCAGCCTGTTATTACAAAAGCCATAAGGGGGAGGTGGGGGTGCAGTGGTGAAAGAGAATAAGAGAAGAGGAATACATTCACTAAGTTACTTCCAAAATGTTGGCCTAACCCAAATTATCACTCTTCATACTGCAGGTACAGTTGCACAGATATCCAGTTAGAGCTCATTGAGATCCTTTTGGGACTTCTCAGTTATGAAGTGTCAGGTAGGGAAATACAGCTAGGGACTGAGTTATATACTTACATATTGGCCTTAAGGATCCTCACTATTCCATATAGGTATTAGCTTTAAGTCATAATCAGTTATTTCAGATAATTAAAATTATAAAATAATTACTGACTTATTTAGGTAACAGTATCAGAACAGAAGCCTAGGATTTCCCAGTAGGGGGATTTTTGCTCTTATATGGTATGCTCTAGAAACATGGAAATATAGAAGAAAATGCAAACAGACAGAATCTTCTATATATAATGATTTACAATGCTGAGGCAGCTCTGGGGAGAATGTACAGCTTCAAAGATCATCACAAGAGTGAAAAATAAAACAAAGAAAATCAAGCAGATGTTTTTTCATCTTTCTTTAGAAATACCATTTTTATGCTTGGTCTTTGCATTTTCATACATGTACATATGCCCAGAGTTTTTCAAACATTTGTAAGTCAAAACACCCATACAAACTAACTGAAAAAACCCATTCATATGACTTTTAGATCACTTCATTGACTGCAGGGTATCTTATTCTCCCTTCCATTGCAGAATCCATCCCCTCCTCCCCGAGTATTCTCTTTATCAAATGCTCCATAGTCAGAATGAGGAGTCTCTTACTTTTAACTGACAACATTTTTTGTACAAATGAAACAGACATACTGAATATTGCAGGCAGAAATCCCATACAGTCATGTAAGACTGCAAAGAAATTCTGATTTCAGAGAACATGTTGTGCAGGAGCTAGGTAGTGGCAGGGTAAGAGAATTTCTGGGATTTCTGGATACCAGCTGTTGCAGACCAAGAAGCTGTCAAGCACCTGCTGAACAGAGCATACTAGAAGTGAGTGTAAGCAGGTTCTGAACCTAGCATTCTAACGAAACAGATATGTTAAAAAGATCAATTTTTTTTTTTTTTTTTTAAAGTAGTGTCATCTGTGTTGTTTCAGAAAGTGGCAGTTTATTTCTACATTGAAGTCAGTATAAATGTGAGCTCCACTGTTCATTTTAAACAAGACATAGCAAGAAGGGTTTTTTTAACAAAAGTCACTATTTTCCCTTTATTTTTAACCTTTCCTGTTCCATGCAAATTTCCTTCCAGTTCTTCTCTTCAGTGTCCAAGGACATTTCTGAGGGCACAAATTTCAAATATAAAAAGATCACTGAAATGCTATTTCAGAAAGTATTTAGAGAAAAGAAAATTCTCCTTCAATATGTGGGTGGTCATCGAGAAGTTCTGACTAGAAAAGTATTTTGGTTTTTTACTGAAACTCAACTTTACCTTGAAACCAGCAAATATTCTCTGAAAAGAGAAAAAAAAAAAAAAAAAAAAAAAAACCAACAAAACCAAACCTAAAATACTTCCTGGAATTTACCAAGAGCTGCATTTCTGCTCCTCAAACATAATTCCAAACATTTCACTGCTGTGCTGTCCACTCTTAGGTTGGATCATACATTCAAGACTCTTCCAGGCATGTTCCAGCCAACCTCCCTGAAGTGGTTTACTACTGCCCTCAACTGTCCCTCTGCAAGAGGTTACTGACCCCACAGAGATGTTCTGTGCAATACAACCAACCACAAGCCAAGTGGTGGTGGTTCTGAAAAAAACGTTAGAACACAATATTTTGATGCTGGGGACAGGAAATTTAGTACAAATTAAAGCGTTTTCTTAGCTTTCACACATGTTCTTTTAGCAACATAAACATACTCACAGCTTCCCTATTTCTAAGTCACTCCACTTGGAGAATGGAAAAAACTACAGGCAAGATCAGACATGAGGTAGACTGCCAGAAGTACCCCATCTATAGGAAGCTAACATGTTGTGTAACTGATCAGAAGCACCACCACTGTTAATTAACACAGTTGGGGGCTAGGAATGATTGAGAGATCCTGATGCCCTTAGAGAAAGGGGGAGGAAGGAAAAAACTACCACAAAACAAGCAAACTAAAACCTTAACTGGAATGTAAAAATACAAACCTGTAAGTGCTCACATATAGCAAAAAGGAAAAATTCATGTTCTTTTTCATGGCATTGCATCAAACCAGCCAAATCCAACTTTCATTATTAAGTAAAAATACAGAAGCATATATTTAACTTGAGTGGAATTTGGGCATGAGAACACAAAACCTCTGGGGATTTATTGCTTCACTGCAGGGAACTGATACTTCTTAATTTGCTTAGCACCTGGACTTTAAGTCAGCCCCCACACATTACTAATAAATGTTGGTGCATAGCGGTACTTGGTAACAAAACTGACAGCTGGAAGTGAGCACTTCCACCACACTAACATTGCAGACTTGCTTAAGGGGAGTTGCTCAATACAAATTATTACCTTCAAGTTACAAGAATGTAAAGGTAGAGGTGCAGATCACAAGAAAGTCAAGAACGAATCAATGCAACAACACAACAGCTCTGGAGACACTACTGAAAGGGTCTTTTCAGGCATGCACAATTTTGCTTTTAGCATGTATGGTAGGTCTTCAGATAGCATGACTTTTCCAGAACACTGACTAAGTAAAAGACATTCCTATGAGGAAAAAGGGGTGAGGAACAGCAAATTTATATCTACTTCCAGCCTAATTTTGCCAGTATGCTACGTAGTAGCAAATGGACAAAGGTTTTTTGTTTATTCAATCATCTTGATTAGGTTCTGTTAAAACATCACACATATTGATAATTACCAAGTATAAAGTGGAGTTATAATCAGAAAATTATAACCCTTTCCTAATATAATTTGTATTCCTTGTTTAAGCATAAGATCTCGAATCATTAAATCAAGGAAGTTGCCTGTGGAAGGCAGTGGTAAAACGTCTGAAGCTCTACTGCTTATCACTCAGTTACTCAAGTAACTATAACAAACCAGCGCACTCCAATGGATACAAAACTCTTATGGTAACTTTCTGAATCATGTTCAATACCTACAAGGCTCTATTTATAGGCACCCTAGACCTCCACAATGCACACATCTCAGATGCTCTTCTCTAGAAACACTCTGGGCAGTATTTTCCAAGAGGAAACTCCAGCACTATTACTAAGATTATTTTCTTCGTGGTCTGCTTTCCAGTACAGATGTAAAAGACCACTGTGCCCAGTTTGGCTCCCTCTGAACTTGATAGTCAAACTGAGATGGACATTTTCTGTCACAATGCAAACAAACAAAAATTGTTAAAAGATTAAGTGTAAAAAAACATAAAATACAGAGACATCCACTGACCTGGTGATTTATTCTGCAAGTGGGAAGAAATATATCTGAGTCATAAAAAGTCCAGTGTCTGGTGGGTTTATGAAGACTAGGAGCTTCTAGGGCAAGTCATTTGCATTGCCTCTATTGAGTAAACTGCTTGCCTGAAAACACAGGTTAATAAAACTTGTATTTGTAAAGTTTCTTCATTGAGAAAGTACCAATGACATTATATAGAAATATGATCCAAGGACAACATTTTAATTTGTTTCCATGTTCTTTGGGTTGGGTGCAAAATTTTTGAATACATGGATGGCACATGCTGGGAGTGAGATCTCAAAATGAGCACAGGTGGACTTAGAAATGTGCCAAGTTTTACACTTCAGCTACTACGGACAAACTTAATCGTTTCCCACTCATGCCTTTCACTCAAAGGATCTTAACTACTGGCCGTTAAATCAATCTTTTTCCTCACTAATGATCATCAGAATAGCCAAATTTTACCTTAGATTCCGAGGTAAAAAGGAGACAAAGGAAAACATATGTACTTTTTGGAAGCTTTAAAACATTGAAAGCACCAAAAACATCAAGTGTGAATGTCACTGAAAAGAATTAAAAACATCTACATAAATATTTTAGCACAATCTTTTACCTATGTATTTATTTAAGCTTTGTACAGGTGTCAATGGGAAAATGGCTCAAAGTGGCCTTGGGGTTTTCTTCCACCTTATGCAACAAAAAACTTTAACCAGGAAGAAATGTCCATGTTTTTGCTAGCTTAAGACATATGAGTGCTTTCTGCAAGGCAAAAAGTAAGGCATGCAATACACATATCAGTGCTATAATTTTTAGTCTGTTCATTCCACTGACACCACGCCCCTTTTCCCCCTGCTCCCCCCTTTTTTTTTTTAATTCTCCCCTTTTTCTGTTTTACACCTCTACATTATTTCTGTTGTCAAACATTTTGGAGATTACCAGCAAAAACTGCAATTGTCTAAAGTTCATTCTTTGCTGTTTACAATGCAAACTGCACAGAAGCAAATCTTAAATAGTATCTGTAAAGTCACCACAGCATCAGAAACACCCTATGTGAATATTTCTGTTGACAGCAGTGACTCCAGTGACCCACTCTAAAGTGGGTCCAGTGGTCAGACAAATTAATAGATTTTAGTGCTCTAATGTATCAACTACAAGAAAGATAAAGGTGACAAGAATTCAGTTTTCTGTCCATGTTGCATACATATATAAACACAATCCATTTTTATATATGCCTGTGCGTATGTATAATCCATAAGTCATTTTACATATACATGTGAAATAAAATATTGACACCAAATTGGGTTTTGTTGTTTGGGTTTTTTGTTTGTTTGTTTTTTTCTTTTTAATTTACTTCTGCACTGAGTTTGAGGAGATAACAAGACTCAATCACATTCAGAAATTCAGCATTAAAAAATAAGAAAAAAAAAGAATAATTTAAATCTCTCTCGAGTCAGATCATTTAATGAATCTTCTAGATGTTAAGAGGCTTTATACACTTTAGGGGGGAAAAAAAAAAAGTAATAATTTCCCAAATGCAATGCCATGATATTGCCTCTGAGAGCAAAGAGATAAAGTGATACACATATGCTGAACACATGGGTATGAAGGAAGTGGTTACCTTGGCAACAACAACCATGTAAAAGCTTCCTTCTACTAAATTAGAATAGTGACTATTGGTGAAAATGTTGTGTTTTTTTTCCCCTCAACCAGATGTTGAAAATAAGTTATTATATTTGGTTTGTAGATTTTCAGAGCTTTAGACTTTCTGCAGCTAAACATTTGCTTTAACCCATGTATTTCCAACTTCTAATGCACAGCACTTTTGTGCTATTTTTTTTTTCCCTACTGTTTTCCAAAATCAATACTTTTTTTCTTTATTATTACCCAAACAAAGCTTCAGACATATTTGAACAGACTGAGTTTTCCACCATGGTCTTCAATTGCAGATATTCTGTATTTTGCAAACATATGTAAAGCAAACAATATTACATTTTACACCCTTCCAGGTGCCACAGAAAATAAATGCTTTCTGAATATTATTCCAAAATGCTAATGATTATAAATCATTAATCAGGTCAAAATTATAGCTACAAAATTAGCAAACCTCAGATATGTGAATTTCCATATGTCCTACCATAACCAAAGAGAAGGCTCTCATGCACAGCATGCTCAGTTATGGCGTCCCACAAATTCACACCAGATAAGGAATTTGGCTAGTGAAGACAAGTGGCAAATGGAAACAAAAATCTCTGCCTGTTCCACCTTTAGTTCCTCATACAGCTGCAACCCAGGAGCAGCAATAGGCAGGACTAGATATCTTTCTGTAGTTTACAGATATATATGGCAGTTGCTTGGACCAAAAAGTACAGCACCCATAACTGTGCAAGAAATGTGCTTGAGCCATATTCCATTCCCCTCCATGGGAGAGAAACTCCTGTTGGATTATATCAATGGAGAGAAGGCATACGTATCTCAGACTGCAATATGTAGAGCCAGTACTGTCTACAATATGCATTATTATTCAAATAATAACGGGTGCTGGGGATCTGGGTGAGGGAAAAGCCACAGCAGCAACAGTACTAACAGTATGGTATCAGTCCAATCAGTGTCACTCCTACCGATTTCTCATCAGTAAGCTTAGAAACACTTAAATAAGAACTAAATGTCTAAATTCATGAGATCATCTGACTCTCTGTACTTCATCTGACCTTTTGTGTATAAAACAAATCCATTTTAAGGATGCAACACATGAAAACAAAAAATCTGTCTTCTGTAAATACTTTCATCTTGCCTATTTAGAGAAATTCTTGAATTTATCTTATGCCCTTTGTGTCACTTCTCAATAAGCCTAAAGCTTGCTTTCCTTATGTCAAGTCATCCCTACTGCTTATTGAGAAGTCCCACTAGCAACACGACACAAATTGTTAAGAGAATGAACACGCTAATTTATGACTTGCTTACTTCCATTTCCTGATTATTTGAAAACTAATTGTAAATCTTGTTATGCCATTATCATTTATTTGATCAGAAATGTCATGATAACATCATTTAGCCCAACACCTCTCCCACAGAGTTAACTGTGACCACAGTAGTCAATTACTGCAATTTCTTTCCAGCAGTGATTTGCTGCCGCTTCTAGACTGCATAAAACGCAGAAACTTTTCACCTGGAACATAGAGGCCCAAGGAGAGATAAACTGCACAGGATACAAAGACCATATGCTAGTGAAGGGCAGATGTACTAAGTGTCTAGATTGGGGAAAAACAGCTCAAATCA
The DNA here is from genome assembly GCA_033816785.1 of Picus viridis. NCBI lineage: Eukaryota > Metazoa > Chordata > Aves > Piciformes > Picidae > Picus > Picus viridis. The sequence goes on from CM066586.1 coordinate 27,588,603, forward strand.
AGATTTAAATTACCGCTATAGGTTAAAACAATATTCTCCATGATATTACAGATGTTTCTTAAAATAATCCAGTGCAACCAAACTAAAACAGAGTTTCATGGCATAGTAACAATAATTAACTCCAGCCTCCTGATACAATTATAAAGAGCAACAGCTGCTACACTACTCTAAGCCTTTCAAAGAACTTCTTTTGCTCTAACTGCCTAGAAACTGGATGTGCTAAGGCCTTCCAGCCTCAAATACACTGCACAACTTAAGTTCTGACAGCTATAAGCATTTAGTCTCATCATACAGCACTCATATGGCTGATGGTTTGTGGGAAATAGTCACAAAATACTGGAGCTAAGCAAAGAAGTTTTATGTATCTATATTCTGATACAGAGTCAACTCAAAAAATATTGGGCCATCTAATTCCAGATGCTAAATGCTTTTGTAACTGCTTATTATTGACTAAAATCTATTCCCATTCACATGACTTTGAAGTAAAAGCCAGGGAAATACACAGCCATGAATATTGTTCAAATTCAGGATTAAAACAGTATAAAAAAACAGTTAAAAAAACTCTACCTCAGAGCTATATAGTTCAGAAATTACCATGCATTCCATGTAGTTTTATGATTATTTCTCTCCCCAGATGATGGACTGCTTCAATACAATTTCATAGGAAGGTACTTTGTGTGCTGCATTTCTACAGATGTGAGTGGAGATGTCATTCAACACGTAAATCTTTGACTAACCCAATATTCTGGTGTAAAGGAGTTCCAATAAACTTTGGTGGAAGAGTTTTCTAATGAAGAATTCAATTAAAGGTGCAGAGGTGAACTCATATGCTTCCTGTCACTTTCCAGATGTCAAGATTTGGATTTGGACATCCAAATCAGGTGCCTATGCTGGGATTTGTACCATGTGTCTTACCTCCAAACATGCTTCTCAGTGAAAGCATAGAAGGCATTTGAAGATTGCTAGGTCTACAAGGCTATTTTTTCATAAAAGACGTCTAAGACAAAAACAACATATAAAGTAACACAGTTCAGGAAACAACCTGGATGTTGCAACTTACACCAAACGAAATAGATGTTGAAATTAATACAATGCAGGAAACAGAAAAAAAGAGGTACAAGATAAAGCAATTTATATCGCCCTTTAGCAAGTACATGTAGCTCCTTGCTGCCAGAGATCTGCTTTTCAAAAGAAAAAAATAAAATTATACTTTTGGTGATAATTATATGCAAATTAAAATTGGGTGCACATTAATGCAAAGACTTGAATATCCATTTAATCAGATCCTCCCTGCAGCGTCCAATGATAAAAATGACAGAAGACTTGCATTACTAATTCTGAACTTCTCACATCTTCCACGTACTTACCTTGTAAATGAACTGCTGCCGTGACACCTGCCTGCTGGGCTGAAGGTTTATGTTGATTAGGTCTATAGGAGCTAGTGGTAATCCTCCTGAAGGGAAAGTTCAGTTCCCTGTGCCAGGAAACCTAAAGAGCAAATCCCTGTAGTAGCTGGAATCATTTAGCAGCTAAAAATCAACAACAACAAGCCCCTAACGTTAAAGATCATTTGATAAGGGTTTAGACTGTAGCCTATTCTAATACGCTCCATAGTGAGGCCACAGATCTACTGTTTAGATCTAGTTTCCCTCTCTTATATCAGCAGGGAAGAGAAGTGTTTCTAAACTATCTGATTATATGTATAATCTCCCTTGAGTATTCTTTCCTGAAAAAGAGCTGCTGAATATCTACCCTTTTCTCAGGCTCCTTTTTTTATTATTTTTTTTTTAGCTTTCATCGTCACTTCTAATTCTAGCATTAAGAGAAACTTCCCAAGGAATAAAAGGGCAAAAGGCCTCCTTGATGTCGATTCCCTGTATTAATAACAGTGACAAGAGGGCCCTTAACCCTGTTTAATAGCTAAAAAGACAAGTGGCAGGGGAAGAAAACAGAAATTTATATGAACGAGACGATATTCTATTATGCTGCCTCACATGGTGACAGCATAGACTCATGAATTTTCATCTGACATGACAGTTGAGATCATTCCCAGGGTCCTACTGCACAGAATGCAGATTTGCCTTTCTCCTCGCATCACAGGGCTGTTCAAATTGGCACCAGCTGGACTGGTTTCCCATGAAGTTATCCTTATAAGGAAGAAAGATGCAAATATTTCATTTTCCCCACTACAGGAATTATTACAGGAAAAAGTACACTTCTTGTTGGGATGGTAAATCCTACCAATGTGGAAAGAGGTTCCTTATTGTCAAGCTGCATGGTTTTGCTCAAAAATCCCTGAGTAGTCCCGCTTAGTGGTTAACACAGGGATAAGGCTGACTCAGGAAAAGGCCATTTGAACTGCGTAGAGTTTAAGAGTTCAATATGAGTCACGGATCCACTTCCTTTCAGCCAACAAAAACTGAACAGAAATAAGCAAAGAAGATGCAAAAATTCTTAATGACAGCAGTAAGACCTGCTGCAAACCCTCTCTTGGGTACTAGTAGAGGCAACTTCTTCCAGAGTGAATTGCTGCAGAAAAAGAACACAACTTGTCAAGCCATTTTCCAACACTTACCAGCAGTTCTGGTTAATATGGGAGATACTGGAAGGCTGGAGGCTTGCAAATATGACTCCCATCTACAAGGAAGGGCCAGAAGGAAGATCTGGGGAACTACAGGCCTGTCAGCGTGACCTCAGTACCAGGGAAGACTATGGAACAGTTCATCTAGGGTGCACGCACAGAACAAGTACAGGACAACCAGGGAATCAGACCCAGACAACATGGGTTCATAAGGGCAGGTCCTGTTTGACCAACCTGATCTCCATCTATGATCAGGTAATCTGCATAGTGGATGAGGGAAAGGCTGTGGATGTTGCAGACCCAGAGTTTAGTTAAGCAGCTGACAGCCTCCCACAGCATTTTGCTGGGTTGAAAACTGGCTGGATGACCAAGTCCAGCAAGTTGTGCTAAGTAGTCAGGCACAAGTGGTGTTCCCCAGGGCTCAGTAGTGGGGCTGGTCCTGTTTAACATCTTTATTAAGGATTTAGATGAGAGGAATGAGCACACCCATAGTAAGTTTGCAGACAACATGAAATTAAGGGCAATTTTTTATCTGCTTGAGGATAGGAAGGCTCTACAGAGAGATCTGGAGAGTCTGGATCAATGGACTAAAGTCAATTGGATGATGTTTAACAAGGCCAATCGGCAGGTCCTGCACTTCAGTCACAACGACCTCATGCAGCACTACAGACTTAGGGATGACTGGCTGGAAAGGTCCAGCTGGATGGGGCTTTAAGCAATCTGATGCACTGGAAAGTGTCCTGACACATGTCAGGGGAGTTGGAAATACATGATCTTAAGCTCCAACCCAACCCAAACAATTCTATGTGATTCTGTGGCTTCACAGAGTGTGTTCTTTACTCACTAAGCCACAGTCACAATATTTTCTGCATGTATTTAACCAGGCTGTCCATGATGACTTCTTAGATGCACCTGTGTCACTTGCAAACAGGAATCTTTTATTTCTCATATAGCACAATGTCTGCTTCAAAGCTTTTTTGTAGAATGTCAATTTAGCCACTGCCATGAGAATCAAAGCTGTACAAAAGCTGTTTTATTGAAGGAACCTTTGTTTCTCTTTGCTTTGTCTTTCTGAAAATAATAGTTTTCTTGGTGTCCCTGATTTTACTTTTCTCGAATAACAAAGGTTAGTTTTTTGGTTTGGGTTTCCACACACACACACCCCAAAATTATATTTATTCATAGCATTTCTTCACTGGGCTATATTCATAATTATCAAGTCCAATTTTAAGTTGGAAATGGAGAGCGGATGTTCTTTTCCAATCCATGAATAGAAAAGATGCAGAAAACTATGACATGTACAAACTCTAAAATTCTGAAAGCCATTCAAAGTAGTCTGGACATCTAAAGGTTCATGTGAACACCCAGTTCTGGATTAAACTGAATAGACAATGCTTAACTAAACTGAATTTTGTAATTATTTAGGTTAGAAGTCACTTCTGCTCAGTGACTGTACTAAAGAAAAGTCAAACTTTTAAAGAATATAGGGTTTTTAATTATGTGTCCAGCTCATTACAGGCTTTTAATTGCCTGGAATAACTTAATGAATCATTTAATTTTCATTTCAGGAAGCAAGGCATGTTTCTTGAAAAATGGCTGGATAAGTAAGTATCCTCAAAGTAAACAATAAACATCACTCATTGTTCTCCAATATAATACAACTCCAAAATTAATAATATAAAGGTATGCTAAGTGATATAATTGCTCACATATATATTTTAATATACCCTCCTTGTTACCAATTATTACCATAAGATTATATCTGGTCGCAGTTCAGTGTGTTTTAATTGTTTTTTAACAACCAATAGTATTTAAACTTTCTCTAGGAAAATAATTAAGTATGGATTAAATTTAATTATTTAAATACAGGTTTCCTGCCTGATGATTTAAATAATTATTACAATTGGTGATTTAAATCAAGCCACCCTGCTGTGACCTACTAAAAAAGTTTTCTGAATTGTAATCAAGTAATATGCAGTATTTAGCATTAATTGGAGCTTTTTATGGTTGGGCCTTGTTTCTAGAATGAGACATACAAGTGCTTCCATGGGACTGAATTCCTAATTTCTCATTTCTCCTTTCATTACTTATGTCAGGTACAGAGTTTTATTGCATAACTTGTATAGTCTTATTCGTACAGAAGACTGTACGAGATTGCAGTGCATTAAACTGTATTGCAAGCAACAGCATTTCTAGAAGAAGTGAGATCTATCAAATGAGTAATGAGCTGACCAAGATGCAGTCATAATGTATCTGCATCAAAATATCTAAAATAGTGTGCACTGGTCTAATTTCTTCATATCATTGTAAATCTGTGACCTATTCTTACAACCAGGTAACCCAGATTAGTTTCTAATTGCTATGAAAATAATCTTCTGACAACACCCACATATGTCTCATCTGACATTTATAGTTCCTCTTAATGTTTCTGTATTTGCCATCAACTGAACATCGAATCCCATGCACTGTACAAATGCAGTTTCTCAGAGCTCTAAATATGTTTTCACATATTGTCTTTGTGTAAATCACAGTAAGAAGGACACTGAAATTGCAGTGCTGCCCAGCAGCAGCTCCTCTTTGGATCTCAAAACCCCCAAAACTTTCTCACAGTCTGCACATATGTAAGGTTCAATCTTACCATGTGTGAGCTTACATTTAGGTATCTATCATTTTGAACACAAAAATCAAAGACTGAAAGAGGGGTTATTCGGAAAAATAGCAATCAGCATAGAGAGACAGTCTCTACCAAGAAAATATTTCCTCCTTCCCTAAAAATCCTCAGCTTTCTTTATCAAAAAGTCAAGAAGTTTTTTTTCACATCCCACATACCTCTTTATGACTAAATAGTTCTGGTAATCTACAACCAGCTGATATCTTTAGATCTCTTCTACAAAAATAAAGGTAGGGAAAACTAGTAGAGCAAGAAATATAATTGTATCACATAACTGACATCAACTGAATACATTTTATACAAATGATCACACATGAAAAATTATAGATTTATCATCGTAAAAAAAAAAGAAATGTTGCATTGACCTTTCGGTCTTTAGTACTGCATAGAAAACAGGGACAGAGTTGTTTCTTAAATGTCAGCTAAGTTCTATTTTAACAACAACAAGAACAAAAAAACCCCAGAAATAAACCCATAAAACAAAATGAAAAGACCCAACATGTAAACAGTTATCATTCCACACCTCATGCTATTTCAAACTCCCAAAGCCCTGGGAGAGGGATTTAGTTACAATTCTGCCATGTCTCCACATTCTTCAGGATTTTTCATGGGGCAGCAAAGCAGGGAAAAACAGAAACACACACAAAAAAGTATTTGCATGCTATACCTCTCTCCATTTAAAGCTACAGCAGATACCACAAGCTAGCAAATGAACATATACTTGCATGACATTGTTTAACCTTCATCTTTAATTATTTTGCTATTGCTCTAGGGAAAAAAAAAAATACAGTAAAGCTTCTCAATTCACAATCACAGTGTCTGCTGGAGGCCAACTGACAAGCTAATATGATAGTCAGTGGTGTGTCTCTTTGAAGTTAATCAAGCCAATACCTACACCCCAGAATTCGTGGACTGGACTTCAAAAGATTGGGGGAAAAAAACCAAACAAAAAAAAAAAAAAAAAAAAAAAAAAAAAAAAACCACCACACAACACAACAAAACCCACACAAGAGGTCCTGAGGGGAAAGGTTTGATACATGGCAAAAAGCTGCCCGTTTAGATAATTATGTAAATGGTCACAAAACTGTGTATGTGAAACTGTATGACAGTAAAGGGAGAGGCATTCGTAGGAATGAATTGACTTGATCTGAAATACAAGAAATGATAAAATTTGCTCAGACATCACATCTTTCATAATTGAATCTAAAACTCCCTTTCTCAACATAACAGTTTTCAAACTTAGCAGGAACACCCAACTTCAAGTTACCATTTGTTTGTTTTTTTTCACCTCTGCTTGCATACTGGATAAAGACTCTTTTATTATGACCAAACCTTGATGCTCCAGACATCACTGGCTATCCATCATAAATCTCACTAGATAAAATACATAACACCCCGCTCAGAGAAATAACAAAAAAAACCCAAACACGAAACAAAACAAAATCCCCCCACCAAATATGAGGGACAAAAGAGTTAGAAAGCTGTAATCTGCACAATTTCCTCCCTTGGTTTTTCTGAGTAAGAAAATCAAACAGTACTCCAGAGCTACATTTTCAGGGTTCCTGAGGAACCTGAAGAGTTTAAGGGCAGCCCAATATGCATTTGCATTGACTATGACCAAGACAGATCTGATGTTAAAGATACATGATGTTCTTCTACATGAGTCCTCACCTCTACTTCCCATGGGAGACAGCAACAAAAAGATACTACTGTTGCTTCAGTTTTCAGCTTCCATTGCAATGAGACTGGTTTTGTTCTTACTACTTGTTACCCTCCAGGCAACAAGCATTCTCTAACCATTGCCACTATCACTTCCATATCAACTTGTTTTTTTCTTTCAGCTCTTACACTCACCTATGGTTTCAATGTATAAACAGATACTGGAGTTATTTTATTAAGGATGTACAGGGCCTGGTACAACAGGGCTCCATTACTTGAACAGAAGTTCCAAGTTGTTACAAGGCAAATAAAAGTTAGAGTTAGCATTATTAATCTTCTCAGGCCCAAATGATTGTAATGCACAACTTGTTCTGCAGTGTGAAACTATGTGGGACAATTGTTAGAATAGAACCAAATAGAACCGAACAGAACCGAATTAACCAGGTTGGAAAAGACTTCCGAGATCATTGAGTCCAACCCATCACCCAACACTATATAATCAAATAAACCGTGGCACCAAGTGCCTCATCCAGTCTCTTCTCAAACACCTCCAGGGATGGTGACTCCACCACCTCCCTGGGCAGCCCATTCCAATGGCTAACAACTCTCTCTGTGAAGAACTTCTTCCTAACATCCAGCCTAAACCTCTCCTGGTGCAGCTTGAGACTGTGTCCTCTTGTTCTGGTGCTGGTTGCCTGGGAGAAGAGACCAACCCCCACCTGGCTACAACCTCCCTTCAAGTAGTTGTAGACAGCAATAAGGTGTCCTCTGAGCCACCTCTTCTCTAGGTTAAGCAACTCCAGCTCCCTCAGCCTCTCCTTGTAGGGCTTGTGCTTGAGACCTCTCACCAGCCTTGTTACCCTTCTCTGGACACGTTCAAGTGTCTCAATATCCTTCTTAAATTGAGGGGCCCAGAACTGGACACAGTACTCAAGGTGTGGCCTAACCAGTGCTGAGTACAGAGGCACAATGACTTCCCTGCTCCTGCTGGCCACACTATTCCTGATACAAGCCAGGATGCCATTGGCTTTCTTGGCCACCTGGGCACACTGCTGGCTCATGTTCAGCCTACCGTCAACCATAGCCCTAGGTCCCTTTCTGCCTAGCTGCTCTCCAGCCACTCTGACCCCAGCCTGTAGCACTGCCTGGGGTTGTTGTGGCCAATGTGTAGAACCCGGCACTTGGATGTGTTAAATCTCATGCCATTTGACTCTGCCCACCTGTCCAGCCTGTCAAGGTCCCTCTGCAGAGCTCTCCTGCCCTCTAATAGATCAACACCTGCTCTCAACTTGGTGTCATCTGCAAACTTCCTAATGGTGGACTCAATCCCCTCATCCAGACCATCAATAAAGATATTGAACAGGATGGGGCCCAGCACTGATCTCTGGGGGACACCACTAGTGACTGGCTGCCACCTGGATGTGGCACCATTCACCACCACTCTCTGGGCTCAGTCCTCCATCCACTTCCTAACCCAGTCAGAGTGCTGCTGTCCAAGCCACAGGCTGACGGCTTGGCCAGGAGTGGGGGACAATGTCAAAGGCCTTTTTGAGTTACAAGAATACGGTGCTACACCTTACTAGCAGCCTTCCCCAAATGCCTCACACAAAACAAGAAAACCTTGAAACAAAGCTTATTTGCCAGAGCAGGGTCAGTCAGAGAACAAATCACAACTCAGTGACTAATCTGTCCTTCTTCTGTGAGCTGTAAATCTGTAAGAAAGATGAGGAAGTTCACAAGTTGGTCATGGCACAAATGGTAAATCTCAGTTTGTCACCAGCTAATAGGAAAGAAAATATTAAAACACAAATATATCATATTATTGAAAGATAATTTTATGTTTAAAATTAATATTATTATAAATTATTATAAATTATAAATTATTTTTAAATGGATCTTGGTCTACAACCTTTCTTTTTGCAAATAAAGAAATTGATTGAAAATAAGAGTTCACACTTCAGAACCTATTCACTGCTTGTGCAGTTTGGAAAATACTAGTGCTTTTTGAAGCTAAGACATCTGTCATCAGCCCAGCCCAACACTTCTCTTACAGGGTTCAGGATCAGGCCAGTTAAATCTCACCCATTTAATTCTTCCATCTCCTTTTGTCAGTAGAACATACAGGTACAGATCTATCTACCCAGCAATTTCAGGGATGTTGTATCCATTGATATCAGCATACACTAGAGACAAATAACACACCTACATTCAATAGAGTAAAAGAATTATATGAATACTTTCCCCACAAACATGCCCGGGGCAGTTTCATCAGCCCAGTCCTGGGAGGGAAGTAGATTGTGTCACCATTTCACAAGGTGCCTCTTACTACCTTCGGTTTCCTCAGGCGTCTCTTTCCCATTTTCCATCCTCTTTTGTTACTCTGTTTTACCAACATGGTCAAAGAACAGGAGCACAGACTGCCTTATGCCTCAGCCTTATAAGGGGATCTTCCTTCCTTCTGACATCGTTGCATTGGACCATGACACTAATTTTATTAAGTAATACATAGATAAATCTTCACAAAGTCTCGACCAAAACATCAATGAGAATGATTTACTAGTGTGTTCAGAGTAAGGAAAATCAAGGTCAGAAAACTCTGTCTCTTCACACTAATACTGAAAAATTAGGTGTTTTACTGACAGACACTTAGCTGGTTATTTGCTTGTGTATGTGCTTACAGGGTCTGCAATACAGAAATAACTTCCATCTTCATGCAAAGTGATTAAAAAGTTCAGTAACTGAAAACATACCAGATACCGCCACAGCAACTTCTGCTGAAGTATTGTTGATCCAAATACCAAGAATAGTATTCGAAGGAATACACATTTTTGTGCAACCACCTAGTTTAGTCATCACCTTGCAATAGAATCACCTCACTCACAGTACTCCTTTCTCTTATGCCACTGTTGCCTTTACAATTTTTACCTACAAGCAACAATGAGCTGCATGATTTTGTGAAGTGATATAAGTTCTTCAGATTCTGTGAGACAGACAGACACCAGCCTATGGGAAAAGACCATAGAATCCAGAGTGCTTTGCTTAGGGCTTTCCCTGTTAATATCACCTGGCATTTTATAACTACGTCTTCTGTCTCAAACTACAACTACTGTTTACTTCAGCCCCACTGAACAGCATCATGAAGTAAGGTGTCCCCAGAGATCCTACATTTGTTAGATTTTCTTCAAGAAACCTTTGTGGCTTCTTCTCAGTGTTGTTTTCTTTGCAATTCAGTACTATAAGTCAGTTTCCTGTGTTCCATTTAGTCCTTATTATTTGCTCTTTGGTTTTGAATTTCACTGGATAGAACCTTCCTAATCAGTCTACAAGTGTAACTAGGTTAGTGCATCACAAAAGACATAAGAAAAACTTGAAGTACAGAGAGTGGAAAGCAGGAAAGAAATATTTTTGGGTAGTAGGATGCAAGCAAGGTACTGGATAAAAATGCATCACTTTCAGAGACTAACAGACCAAAAGTAAGAATGAATGGCAGCATCAAAATATACAGCTCCCAGGAGGCTGAAACTCAAACTTAGTTCAAAAAACAGAGAAGGTCACTCTAGTAAGTTTAGTGCATGAGAAAAAACAGCTGCCAAATGCACAAATCACATACATCATAAAAGAAGCAGCTACTCATGTCCATACAGTTTTCTAACATTTTTCTTTTAAACTCAGGCAAGATTAACATGTAGGGTTTGGTAGCTTTTTAATCTCTTTCTGTGGTTTAGACAGCAAACAGAGAACAAACCATGTTATTTCAGAAGGATACAAAGAACTTGGTAAGGAAAATTTGTTTCACTGTTTTTTCCTTGTTCTACTGATAAACACAGACCACCACCTTTGGTGGGATGCTGAATTTATAAGGGTCAGCAGATTTGTACTAGTAAGGCCATCGCATAACACATACAAAATTCAGAGATTTAATCAAGCCATAAACAATAGCACAACCTGCTTCCACTGTGCATTTGGCAAACTCACACAGGAGAATAGGGGTTGGCCTGACATTACACTTCTACAGTACACAAAATCTGCTTGAAACTGTTTATTCTGTGTTGGTTCACAGAATAAAAACCAATCACCACCATTGCTGGTGAAGTCAGAACAGAATATGAGACACCTCTAACTAGCTTCATGAGACATCAGATACTAAATGTCTAGGCAGAAAATATCCCTTTGGAAAGATATGTCAGGAAGCAAAGCATGCGTATTTATCTTACCAGGATTTCAAGAGATGCTTTAAAGAGAGTGTTCAAGGAAAAAAATACCACCAAATGACTGCAAAGTCTTACTGAAACACAGTGGGAATTTGGTATCAAAATTCCTTAGGTTCCTTTTAAAGATGTCAGTCAAACTATAATTACACAAGTCTGCTGTGAATGTAGATCAGTGACAGTGACACCACAATGTTTCCAAGGGAAACATCCATTCAATAGACAACCTCAAAGTATCACTGCTCCCTCGCTTATTCTACCAACTGTGGACGTTTGGAGTTTTAACTCATTCTAATCTTCCATCTTCACTTTATTATTTTGTTAGAGTGATTAATTAAAAGCCAGAGTAGCAATACAAATTATAATGAAGTGAAGTATCTTCTATTGACTTTGTTCAAAATATGTTTCTCTTCTCCCTTAATACTTTTGCTTCATTGTTATGGACACTTTTCAGTTCTATTAAGGATCATATTTTTCAATATGAGGACAGGAAAAAAGAATGGGACCAAGGATATAAAATGACTGAATTAGTACTAATTAACATTTTCACAGGAACCCAGAATCAGATTGTAGAGAGCCATTCATAAGCTTTAAAACTTAATGGATGTTTAGCAAGTTTTAAAGGCACATGCAGATACACAGTTCCAAAAATTCCCCATGGCACCTATTCATACTCAGCTTGTCAAGTATTTCCAAAAATCTGGCTTTAATCGATTAAGATGAAAAACAGAACATGTTTACATGTAACTAGAGTTCTGACTTCATTTTTAACACTAATAAGGAACTCACTGCTCTCAATTAGAAAGGAGTGCAGATACATTCAGACAATAAAATAGTGCCTTGGTAGTCTAAAAGTGAGCTTCTTACTTTTAAAGTATTTGTTTGGGTTTTTTGGAGGGAGAAGAGGGGATCTAAACAGCTTCACATTCCCGTATAAGGCCAGAACAACTCCTGTTTTGGAGGATCTAGTCTGGCTAAGGTCATACTTCAGATCCTAGGCAGGTTAAAGACACTGGATGAATCAAGAAAGTAGTAATAGAGGGGCCCTCAGTGGCCTCTAAAGTGTCAGTGCAAATGAAGCAGAGAAAGTCAGAATGGGGTTCAGCTTAGTCCCCCAAGGTACTACTTAAAACTACATAAACCCACAATGACAAAACTTAAAGAAGAAATTAAGACTTCCATTCACTGAGTACTTTGTATCATCTCCCTGGTTGATGTTTTTCAGCATACTTCATTCCTTTCTCAGATACTTTGCTTACAGTAGATGTGTAAAGCAACGTAGGGTTACTGCTTACAGATCAGGAAGAGCTTCTCTGAAGATCTGAGTAAATGCTCTGACACATACAACTGCTTTCCAGACAATGGTTTGACATCTGCTCCATCATGTTAAAGCAACATTTTACAAAGCCCAACTTAAATTAATTTTAAAGCCTTGTTTTGAAGATCGCATTTAGACCCTTTTGCTGTAGATTTCACTTCCCCAGCTGCTTAAGATGCACGTTGGAGCCTCCAACACTGAGCCATATAGATTTGTCTTTGTCTTTTGTGTTAATTATTAGCTGCTGCAGAGCTGTCTCTGTGGGTGAATGCACACAGAAACAAAGGCGGCAAGGTTGTAAAACCTTTTATCTTTATCAGGGCACATTATTTGATAAGGTGCTAAGCTAATAGCAATGCATGTCAAATTGTGTTTAGACAGATCAGTGTGCTGGGAATTGGAGGTTATATTTGTCTCTGGAAACCAACACCTGTAGAAGCAAAGAGAAATTCATAGCAATATTCACAACACTATGTAAACTGTAAACCATCTCAAAGCAGTTACTTTACAAATGGCTCTAAGATAATGAACCTCTGTCATTTCATTTGTCTGGTGCATATCCTTACGAACTTTAATCATTCATATTATCATAAAAGCAGTGAAAATGGGTAACAGAAAGTAGGACAGTGAGCAATGAAGTATTACATTATGCAGTCCTAAGCTTTTAAAAGTATCTGAGTGCCCAGCTGGAAAGACTAACTTCATAGTAAGACCTAAACACCTCTCCCTGAGAAACAGGCAAGGGCGTGAATCAAGACATCCAAAGCTGATAACAAATTTGGGGGGATCTTAAAAAAAAAATATCAAAACTCTTCTGCCCATTAGAACAAAAGATACGGTGTGAATTCATTTTTTTAATATATATGTGTATATATAAATATATTAATAAAACTTCCAAAGTTTGGCCTTTGGGTATTGAGTTTTCTCCTCCCTCCCCCTTTCCTCACAGGTGTTTCTTCTCGTTTTCAGCCCTTTAACTGCACTAAATGCAAAGCAGCACCTGAACAGGGCTACTTAATGGAAAAGCAACAAAAACATCATGTCTCCATGAATGTGAAAAGCTGATAATGGTACCCATTCAGCATACAAAACACACCATGGTCCTTTCTCCAGAGACCCTTACCAGGGTCTTTTCAGATACCTTTGTCAATTTACACGTTTGAAACCAGCCCTGCTAATCAGTGCTGTACATGCTCGTTGTCAGAGTCTCTTTCAACATCTTAAACACCTTGACTAAGACCAGAGATACCGCAAGGAATTATCCCAAATGCTAGGTGTCTAATTTGCATGAAGCTTACAACCTTGATTATCTCAAAGTCACTGGGATCAAGGAACACATTTAGATAATCAGGATTTCAGGTACTCAAGGAAGGTTTCTGCCAGTAAATAGATGGATGTTTTGTAAACAAAGTTTTAAATAATTAAGGTTCAAGTAATCAGAATTATTGTTCACACAAAGTTTAGATTATTTCTCCTTCTTTCACTACAGCCCCCGTGGTAATCCTTAAATAAAATCCAATGCTTTCAACATTTCCATACTAAAAAAGCTGCACTTACAAAAATATAATCAATTCACTTCATACAATCATGACAGACTTCGTATGTAAGAAGGACGTATGCATTTTACTTCTTGCACTGGTTAATAGGCAAACTGGGCTCCAAAATGCCACACAAAATAAAAAGCTAATAAAACAGATGTTTTTTTCTCCTGAGTCCTCTTTAAGGACAAGAACTGTTTATGAAATAACTTCATGAGAAACATGACCGCAGGTCAAAGGAAGCAATTCTCCCCCTCCCCCTACTCTGCCCTGGAGAGACCTCACCTGGAGTATTATGTCAGCTCTGGTGTCCTTAGCACGACAGACATGGACTCTTTGAGAGGGTTCAGAGAAAGGACACAAAAATGATCAGAAGGATGGAAAACCTCTCTTCTGATGAAAACCTGAGAGTTGGAGTTGTTCAGCCTGGAGAAAAGAAAGTTCTCAGGAGATCTTATTGTAGCCTTTCAGCACTTAAAGGGGGCCTACATGAAAGAAGGCAACAATTTTTTTCAGCAGGCCTGTTGTGATAGGACAAAGGAACTAAAAGAATTTAGATGTAGACTGGACGTAAGGAAGACATTTTTTACAATGATAGTGGTGAAAAACTGGAACAGATTGCCCTGAGAGGCAGTGGATATCTCATCCCTGTAAACATTCCAGGTCAGGCTGGACAGAGCTCTGAGCAACCTGCTAGTTAAACATGTCCCTGCTCACTGCAGGGGGTTTGGACTAGATGACCTTTAGAGGTCCCATCCAACACAAAGCATTCTATGATTCAATGTAAGTAGCATTTTCCAACATTCCCCATAAACACTTAATTGTTATTCTTAGTTCCATAGATAGGGCTTCCAGGGGAGGGGGAGGAAGAAAAAGCTTTTACCGTTGTCTACAATTATTATTTATTCAATACTATATTTACTGGAGAACCTATTGGTCCTCCAATACTGCAAGTTGCCTACAGCCTGTTTAGCTTGTGATACAACTGATGAAGAACCTAACACATAAAATTGCAGGTATGATTTTATCTTAGCTGCTGTCTCAAGTGTTATGATACAGGACCAACATTCACAGAGATGCAACATACCATATAATTTATATGTCTCTCTATATTCTAATTTGAGCTCTATCAGAGCTAAAAAGTAAAGTAGCAACAGACTTCTCGGTGCCCTATGGAGTGAATTTCGGAGGTTAATGTAAATATCAAGGGATTGTGAATTGCTGCATTCACTCACCCATCAGAGCTAACAGACTGAGCAAATACTAGGTAAAGATAAGCTTTTTGTGCATATGTATATATATATGTATGTATGTGTACGGGGGATGGGTTATATTACCTACAACAACTGTATAGAAGACATCTGATGGTGATGAGATAGGACTGGAAACACTTAATAGTTCAGTATTATGGTCAGTTATATTAAGGTTACTGGGCTCAAACATCATTAATATGAGAATTCTTATTGGGGGGAGGGGAAGCACAGTCATAGGGACCATAACCTCAGATACCCAAAGAAAAAACTGACACCATCTCACCTGAGCAGCAAACCCATTTTTTTAGCTGGTAAGAACACCCATCAAGCTGTCAGGCAATCAAACTGATGGGGGAGTGGATCACTAAGGTGGTGAGGGAACAGCTGTATTTGCAAATAAGAGGCAAGTTCTCCTTTTCTGACCTTTTTGGGAGCTGCAGATTCCCATATACATGAAGACATTTTCCTCTCAACTTTCTCTCTACTATATGACTGTGTAAGTAGAGTCCTTCCCTGAACTCTCCTGTCTTCAGATCATCAGTAAATACGTAGTCCTCAGAGAAACTGCTTTCTTTTACACAATATTGATTTACCTAATCACCAATTAATTGGCCTCATCCAAGCTCTCAATTTTGAACACAATTAAGGGGGGAAATAAATAAAATCAGGGTGTAGCATGGCTCCTTCCATTTGAATAATCAGACCAGTGAACAGGCAGATGGCAGAAGCAAAACACATGAGAATTAATAAGTAATTGCACGATGCATTTCATCCAAACATGTGTAAGTAGTTACACAAGAAGTTCATAATCACTACCTTCATTTTAAAGGTTAAGGCAATCAATACATACAAAAATGGGGGGAGGGGGAAAGAAAAGTGTCCCAAGAGGCCAGTGGCAGAACTGCAAATAATGGTGGCATGAAAATACAAATCTTGAGTCCTCCTTCCCTGTTTTCCTCAGAAATGTACTGCTCACCCCTAGAAATAACCACCGAAGTACTCGCTTAATTCCTGCTCCTCCAAATTATAAAACCACGTTAAATGTATCCTTCTCACTCTAACTCTGGTATTAGTCCAAGGTTGATAAACAGAAAGTACAAATATTGAATCAAAACATCAAGGATTATTTCTTCCCAGAACTGATTATAACAACATCACTAGCTTGTATGCTATATTGCTTAAATATATTTTCCAGTCATGGAGAAATATTCTTGGACAGGGTTTCTAAACCACAAAAACACATCTGTAATTCAAAAGAGCATAGCACACAGCAAGAGGATGCAAATGAGACCAAACAGAGCAACCCTGACAGAGAAACCTCATCCACCCACAAAGATGGGTTATGCATGTCACATTTTCCAGCCTATTTCTCTTAAACATGCTTTCCACTTTCTACTGCTAAAAATAACTCTTACATTAGAAAAAGAGCAGTGGCAGAAACCAGCACATGCTGTTAAACTGTTTTCTCTCCCACCACCACCCCCCTTTTTCTTTTTTAAAGAAACAATTAATCTGTAGCATTTCAATGTTTTAGTTAAATACAACTGTTAAACAGCCATACTAAAAATTAAAGATAGGAACGGTATTTATATTTTTCACATATAAATCAGTTCTTGTTGTATTGACACCATGATAGTCAAGTGGCTCAGAGAAATCTCCCCATTACAAAAATGGTGTGAGAGTGGACTGTGACTTTAAAAATGTTTACATATTTGCTTGCTCCTAGACACATTTATTCATCAGTGTGCTTAACAGAACAAACATTTATTGTGCAGTTTACTATGCTGGAAAAACAACGCAACAACAGATCTCCCTTCCATCATAAACAGAGCTATAATCTAAGCAACACCAGGCTGTGTTTTGCCTCTCAAGCCATGATGACAAAAGTAAAGAGGACATTAAAAAAAAAAATAAAGCTGCACACTTTAAAAAAAAAAAAAAAAAGTATTTTAATATTTTTTTTAGAGACCTCTGAACTCTTTAAAAATATTTAACCCTCATTATGTAGAATTTAAACACTATTACTCTCCCAGGATGTCTCAAAGGAGCTGATCATACCTAGGCCAAGCATCACTCCAAAAATTAGTAAGATAGGTTTTCATTATTTACAATACAATGCAGAACAGTCTTTAGCATGTTTGATATGCTTAGAAAAGTATACAAGAGTTGTTACTATTCATTAGACAAAAGGACACATATATACACTTCTTCAGACTGTGTACCTTATTTAGTGTCTCCATGAACAGCCAATAGAAAAATGATCATGTATTGTGGCATATTGAAGGCACAGAACCCAGTATCTGTGCTACACTAATAAAAAGTTCTAAGCAAAAGTCTTCAAATAGTGCCACCTGCTGTAACCTGTCTAATACTGCCAGACAGCCACCAGTCCCTCAGGTCCATTAGCTAAAATTCACAGAATAAAACATTACACAGACAAACCGCTTAATTCACTGAGAGACTAAAGAGGAAGAAAGGGACAAAGAAACAAACAAACAACATTTAACAGAGCTCTGCTGGAATCAGAGGGATATAAATAGTCTATTGTTGCAGTGTTTATCTGCTTTTGTAGTGCCTCCTGGATCACTGAATAGGCAGCAATCTGCATAAGCAAAGCCTCATAGGAACACTGATATATACACTCCTATGTAACTGCCTTTAGGAGTGTAATTTATTAACAGGTCATTAATAAGGGTGATACGTTACTAATGAGCTTCTGACAAGAAATTCCTACAGGTTGCATTTTAAAGGTTGTGCAGTTGAAAAAATTAAACAAATTGCACAGCCACAACCTGTGTATGACAGAAATGAACAGCAATACTCCCAAAATGCTTCTACAGGACTTAAAAACAACTACAATAAAACACCACCATAACCTCTAAAGTAGTCAGGGTCAGAGGAAGCCTTCATTTGAGTATTAACATTTTGTGGAGATGAGAACAAGCCAAATAATTAGCTGAAGCATTTTAAGGTATCTGCATAACACAGCTACGGTGTGCCCAAAAGACAATACAATTCATTATGAAGTAGTTCAGAAAGGAGACAGAATGATATTTTCAAAGCAACTGATTTGAAAAAGTCTTCATAGTATTTTCAAAAGACCCTGAGCAACAGGCACAACAGTCCATTTGCCGAAACATGAGCCAGTGTAGTGGAAGTCGCACGCTGAATTAGACAGTTTCTTCACACCCATACCAATACAATCTGTTTCACCATGACATAATTGAAATGAGCTAAATTTATTGAAATTACACATTTATCCCACACCTGGATAGGACTGGCTTCCTACTCTTTCATAAATTACTTGGACTTTAATAGATGAGGCAGCCATCCCATCTGAAACAGAGTCCTCAGCAGCTTCTTTTGACTAAGGCCAAATGCTGCATTTTCACAAAGCCTTGCAATGTGTTGCACAATATCTGACCACCACCTATATACCTCGGAGAAGACTGAAATTCCTCAATACAAGGAAGTCAGTCTGGCAGTCTGGTCAAAGCACCTCTTGAATAAAATGAGTGGAAATGAATTTAAAAAGCCATATAAATATAAATTATTGTCATTAGCAGAAATGTTATTTCTGTGATACTTTCTACTGCTAGTTTTCTACATGACTTCTAATTTTGTAAAAATAGATTACATGCTGATTGATATGTATTTTCTAAATTATGAAATTACAGTTTAAAAGTGTCATGTCATAGGTAAAACTGTTAAAAGCCACAGCAGCAATGACAGTAATGAAAAAGTATCCATATTAATTACTTCTACATTTATCATGTAGCATTCCCACACACGCTTCTTTTTATTTAAAGATTGCATTTCCATATTGTGGACTGCCTTCACAGATGGATCACCTGAAAGGACTGGAGGACCAGATTCTCGCATATCCATAAGGAGCCCCAGCTGTGCAAAGGAACTTTTAATCAGGTAGATAGTGAAGGCTGTTACAATATCCTCTGCCCAGTTATTCATGTTCTGAATTACTAACTTCATATCTTTTCACTAGGCAATATCTGAGCCTTCAGGCTTTCCATGTGTTCACACTCTTTCAAGCCTTTCTCCTGTGACTGAGTATAATCATACTCTCACAACAGTTTGTATTTGCACAGAAATTAGCCTTTCTACTAACATTCAAGAATTCCAGCATGCTGCAATTCCACATAAACTATTTCCTTGGAAACTCATGATGGAAAGGCTGAGCATGCTTGCAGTTTAGTACTAGACATTTCCAGAGCGTTCATGCTTATTAACACATGGCACTGATAAGCTCCTTGCATTTAGACATTGTACCTAATGTCTATTTTGCAGACATTAATGAATGAAAACCGACAACGTGCTTGTTAAATCAGAAAGTTTTAGTATCGTATTACTGATGGGTAAACTGAAGCACTGAAATGTTAGTGGCAGCATTCTTAACCTTTCTTGAGTAATATGAATTGTATAAATCCAGATTCATGTATTTGAGGGAAAAGCTGCCTTTAAAGATAGACTAAGGATATGGCTTTACAGTTCAGGAACTAATGAAAGTTCCTAAATCCAGTGCTGTTAGGAATCTCCAATTACAAAATAACATTTGAACATGCTGTCTGAAGCATCAAGGAAATGGAAGAAAACAAACATCCAAAACATGCAGAGATCCAAAATTCAAGCTTTCAAATTATCTTGAAAAGGCAAACATCACGTTTTGGTTTTGACTGCACCAGTGACCTGTGAATCACACACTGCTGTAGCCAAAGAGCTTGACAATTATCACAGCCTATCACATTCTGAGGAGTGCTAAAGGGTAATATAATGCAATTAATAAAAATTCCCAGGATAGACCCGGGATAGTTGTACATGATCATATAACATGACCGTGAGCACCTATACACGTGTGCGTGTATACCAACAGCAGAGAAAGTAGCTGCATAGTCCTACTCAGTGTGCATGCCAGCAGGGCTGAAACGGGTATGGGTGCTTAATTCCTGCCTTGCCCATACTTCATAGAACAAATACTGAATTGTTTAATACCTTTGCTCAGTTTCTCACCCCTGGGTTAAATCCTTCTTGGTACCTTCATTGTCACAGTGAAGTAACCTCCACTCACTCACCTAGAAAATAATGATATCAAAAAAATTGAAGAGATTAAAAAAAAAAACCCAAACAACTGCTTTCTGTGGTATGTACAAGAGTGAAATTGTATGGGTGTGATGAAAACAGCATTACTTAGGTGAAAAATCTGAGGGGACAAAATCTGGAGTTGCACTAAAGATAAATTAATTCTTACTACGCTGGGCAAATGCATTTCAGGGAAGCAGTTCCAAGTCACGGTAACATTTGCAATGTCCATTTGAACAAACGTTCTCTTTGCAAAATGAAATCTCTCTTATCCATTACATGCCCCCAAAATCCAAAGAAAAGTTGACAGATTGAGTTTTTATAGAAGTATGCCAGATACATTCAAGATGGAGAATAAGAAAAATATCACTGCGGAAATTTCCGAATATTTTCATTAATCCACCATCCATCATGGCATAAACCACATTCCTGTCCTTAAATCCTTTATCAGCAGAGAGAGTGGAGACCTAAAAATTATACAGCTATGTGTAACCCATATTGCCAACATCTATGTACCACTTTCAAGAATACCCATTCACATTCAACAATTAAACACAACAAGCTATTAGATGCCACCTGAGAAATATTTCAGTATTGACTCTATCTCATATTTATCTGCAACCTAGGAATAAAGTTGGCTCTGAGATACACAGGCTAATACTCTGCCTTTAGGATCTGGCAAATAAGCACTACCTCACATATCTTCAGAAAGATGTCAGAATACTATATACCGTTTTCATCATATGTATGCAAGAACAATGAATTCAAATGTGAACAAATGCAAGGAGGGAAATGAAGTGTTTGCCCAGAGGTTAAAAGAGGACAGCTTTATTTTACTAGCAAAATAAGTGCTCAGAAAGAATACCTGACTTCAGAGGTATGTTTAGAAATAAGTATCAAGGTGGGGTAAAAACTGCTAAAGATAAATTAAGGATCAAATAACTTTAGTTATACTTTAGTCATGAACATTATTCCAAGTAGTCCTACAAGAGGGCAGTTTCAGAGTCCAGGAAATCCAATGTTACTTTGAAGTTGGAGCTCAATAAATTTATGAAAGAGACCACATAGTAGTGCAAGAAAACTTCACAGACAAACTTAATCTTGATATTTTATTTCACATATATCTGATGTGGCCTCTGATAAAGACAGCCTAAAGTGAAACTAGATCACTGTTTCTTTTCCGTATAATTGCACTTACGAATCCTGTATATCAGAACATAACTGGCTACCTGTGGAAGCCTGGAGAGGATACACTTTTACCATTCAATACATAGTTTCAATTCTCTATAAAAGATGACAAAAAAGATAGCATCCTTCTCTAAATAAATGGAAATTACATGCAGCTCGAGGGAAAAAAAAAAAATGTGTGCCAGTGATTTTAACAACAATAACATGCTGCAGATGTGTATTCCTCCGTCTTACAGCTACAATTTAACTCATTACCAGGTTTCTGGCTGAAACACTCTGCAGACGGCTACAGAGCTGGTTTGTGAGTTAGGTTTTGGATGATGCTGTTTGGGGTTTATTCAGAGGCAGGTGGGATTTGTTGTTGGCTGTTTGATTTTGGTGTTTTGGGGTTTTTTTGCGTGTTTTCACTTTTGTAGTGCTACCATTCAGAGAATCATCTAGTAAGTTCATTAACACATCCACTGCGAGTACCGGCCCACTAGCCTGTTGCCTTTCTATGTCTTGTACACACAGATACATATTTAAAATCAAAATCTTTAGTAATGTGTCATGTAGAAGCTGATTTTACAAGCATGTATGCATACATATATACACACATATGTACACAGAAGATATTCTTAATTGTCCACAGTATAATTGCCTGGAATTACTAGGCAATCAGAAATTCCACCCCAACACCATGGAATTACTCATTCAATAGTCTGCTTATGAGAAGAGAGTGGTCATGAAGAATGCTCTTTTTCTGAGCACTAAGTTCTACAAGGTGTCTATTGTCTAATATGGAAATCACCTTGCAGGTAATAAAGGCAACTAAAATAAATAGAGCTTTCACTTAGTGGGCAGCTTGCAGATTTCTCATGGCAGAAAACATGGTCTTTGTCCCAAGACTTGCCTGCTTGATTTGTTTGTGACTGAGCTTCCTTCTCTCAGGAATGAGGTGCTATGTGAAAAATAAATTTTAAATCCTGTAAATTTACTGTTGGGTAATTGGCAGCAAAGGTGCACCATCAACTGCAGTAAATTAGCCATTTAAGTCATAAATCACATTTATGATTTCCACTGTAAATGTAATTGTTAAAAATGTCCATCCTAACAGTAAATAGCAGTTCAAAGAAATCAATTTAATAATGACAGATTGTTTCCATCTAGAAATGCAGTGTTTGAATAGTTGATTTTAATCACATGCTCATATTCATTTGCCACACATTAATACCTCAGAATATGGTCTTAGAACCACAAATGAATGGCTTATTTTTACTTTTCTCTTACAACGGTAACACTTACTGAACATCGACGAATGCTTTTATGTGTGAAAGGAGCCCATTTTAAATAACACAAGTAACTAACTTGAGTCCTGACCCTTTACAAAGCAGCTTCAGAAGACACTCAAACAGCTGCTTTCAGGAAAAAAGGCAAGAGTGGGGGGAAAAAAGAGAATGACACAGGAACTCAGTTCTCTTCTTAAAAAAAAAAATAATTTACAAATATGATCATTTATGTTTAGTTGCCATGGCTCTATGCTTCTTTAAACTACATTTGGTAAACAATTTATAAAATAACGAGCTGGAAAAATAACATTCCATCAAATGTGAGTTTCAGAGCCTATTCTGCTTCATGTGGTTTTTTGAAGTTGCATATGGGGCAATCAGTTCCTGTACCAAAGAAGTAGAAGGCTCAACTCTTTAAATATTAGAACCAAATTCACATCACCACACTGCTTCCCTGCTCTCTGTACAAGGCTGTGAATAGCAGTAGGCACTAACATGATATTTTTGTCTTTTTGGTGTTCACTCTTTGCCATATCTTTTCTCCTCTATTCTCCTTGTCCTTTTGGTACTCCCACCTCAATTTTCTTCCTCTTCCCATTTAAATCTATTTTCTCACCCTTGACCCTTCCCTATTTACTCCAGTCCTCCTCTCCATTATCTCAATTCCTTTTTCCTTCATATTTTCATGTTTTCCATGCAACAACATTTATGTATCCTTTGAAAGTAGTGATCCATGTAAAGATCATACTGCTCTGCTCAGCAGATAGCCCCTGAAAATAGAGAGGTGTCATGTGCCTCAAATCCAATACATTAGCAAATGACTGGAGCCCCTCACTATCACATCATCTATGAACACACACAAACACACTCCTTAAGAAAAAATGTCAGCTCATCCTCAAGCTAAAAGGGTACAGACACACATATTAGAAATTATGACCATAATACATCTGTTACCTTTGAATTACTAACCATATCCTTCGGTATTCTCCCTCTCTGCCCAATAGTTAGAAAGCAGGACAATCACATCAGCCTTGTATTCAATATGGAACAGGATGTGAAAATGAGCATAGTACTATGTTTTCTGTGTTTGGATAAATATATTCTATAAATCAGTCTAAAAATTCTAACTGCCATAGGACCCACCAGAAACTGCAAGACTTGACAACACGGACATAGCCATCCGTTTCTAGCCAAACAGAGAAGCTATTGAGGCTTTTGGTGAGAGCACTGCACCTGCCACATCTGCTCTAGTGCACTAAGGAGGATCTGGCAGAAGTGGCAAGGTGCCATCTCAGGAAAAGTCATCCATCAGCCAGGCTGCTTCAGACCAGCTTGCAGCCTGTGCTCCTGCACACACAAAATTAAATCCCACTAGACTGCAGTGCCCAAATTCACAGCCAAACTTACTATAAAGTTTAACCTCTTGTTGTCAAGGGAAGAATACCTGCATCGTTGAGCTGAATAATTCTTTTGTGATAAAACTACATCTCAGCTGTGAAATCTTTACTTCCCATTTCATAAGCCAAGAGCAGTTTCAGAAGAACATTTTCACCAGAAATTCAAAATGTAACTGGGGGGAGAGTGGGGGCAGGAAGTGATTGGGGTGGAGAGCAGCAGATCCGATTACGTATTTCCCATAGTATTTACCCTTACAGAAATCAAAACCAAAACATGCAAGCATATTCTCTCCCTAGAGAGCATTTTTTTAAGCTGATGTTTTATATATTACAGGTCTGTTCTCATTCCAAAAGGATATTCAAAGTGCCAGGTGTGATCTATGAAGCTTAGGCATATTTTAGCACAAGTTCGATGCTAATATTCTTCAGGGTCCTCTTTATTAGAGTAATACTAATTACTGTCAATTTGAGGTATAGGAGGTTGACTAAAGCAGCGGCACCTTTTGGCAAGACTGTTGTACATTGCAGATATAAAATTATGTTTTCATTTGTCTCAGGTTTTCTTTGGTTTATAACATCTTCTAAGAAGAAACAGAAAGGTTTATCCTCTAGCATGAAATTACATCCCCCCTTCAAACTACTGACATTTTTCATATAATGTTAATACAAGTAAAATCAGGGGAGAAAAAGTTACCTGCATTTTCAGAATTGCTTGTGTTTATACAAACCAGCACATAAGCAAACTCTGAGAAAACTGTTTAGTACAGGCAAATTATTTGAGTTTATAGGACACGAGGTGTTGGCAATTGTGAAATACACTGCCTCTTTTCTCCATAGACATTTGGTACATCATCGTTTTATGTTATTTATATGGCACTCAGGATTCACTTATTTTTTGCTTAACATCACTTTAGCCATACAAGTAAGGCACTGCTATAATTGTAAGCAGAGGACAAAAACATTAACAGCCAGAAGTTCAGTGGCTCAAAAGACATCCTTAACAGCTTTGCTACAGGAAAGATACGACAGTACTGGGATTTGCATCTAATTGTCATTGTAGTAGATCCATGTCCCAAAAACTAAATCACTTCTTGTGCTGTCTTGCCCTGATGTCTTCCCTGCATACCTGAATTCCTGCACAAAAGAATTCACATCTAAGGCCAAGGAATTGGAATCCAAAACACCTGTTGAATGAGGTCACAGGACTTGGGTACCATGGTGACAGACTGCTGCCAAAAAACAAGTCCTGCAATGAGATCCTTTTCATTTCAGTATTCACTAGAAAGTGCTGACTTAGCTGATCTGTAACATTCCTGCACTTCTCCTCAACTAGCATCCTACAGGTCACACTGCAAGTACATGAGCTATTTGTGCCACACAGCAAGGAGAAAGGGGCCGACTTAAAAACTCAAAACATGATTGTACATTTCTTTAGCTGTAGTACCAGTTCCTTTTAACACAGGTTCTAATATAGGCTTGTCCAGAGTGTAGCAAAGTCAGGTTCCACCTACTATGCAAATAATAAATAATTTTTCCTGGGATGAAACATATCTGGACATAAATGGATAAATAAGCCTTAAAATGAGCAAATACACACCATAACACAAAACAAACAAAAAAAGTATTTTTAAAACCCACTAACTTTAATTCTGAATTAGGCCCTCTAACATCCACACAATTAACATGGCTTATGAAGTAAGCCTCATACATATTCCCATTTTATTTATTATTTGTATCCTTTCAGCCACTAGGAACTCGAGCCATGTAGCAGAATTTACAGATTTTATTCTCTCATGTCTCACCAGAAAAAAAAAATATTTAAAATTGCAGGACTAATTTTAACTGTGCAATTATGTTATCGAAGTGATGGAGTAGACCACGTTGTCTCTGCCATTTATCATATGGGTTCATATAAGCATGTGTTCTGTAGGAATTAGTACTTGTGGTGGGTTGAAGTTTCCCCCAGTATTAACTTTGCCAGACCAACTCAGAAGCTAATGAAGCTGTATTTACAAGCAAAAACTACACTCTACAATGGAATGCTAGGAATATCTGTATAATATTGTAAATACTGTATATTTTGTACATATTTACAATTCACAAACAACACGAAAACTCCCCTGGTCAGAGACCAGGGAAGCCATTCCACTGTTCCCCCTACCCCCCCATTCCCCTGTTCCACAAGAAAAGAGAAGCAGAGAGAAAACAAGGGTTAGACTTAACTAAACAACTCAGCCAACAAGCAGGTTAATCTCTCCTGAGCAAAGCAAACAGCAGAGATCAGAAAAGAAGAAAGAATTGTTTGGGTACAGCCTGTTTTATGGCAGATATTTATCCAATGAATTTGTTTAGAATAATCTTTTTGTTTTCCTTTGTACACTCAATAGTGTTTTGTTTATATTTTTCTACTTTTCTGCTCAAAATCTGTAACTAAGTTTTAAAGGCATAGCCTAAAACCACCACAGTACTAAACCCCAGAATTCGTAGAATACATGTTATTACAGTTGCTATTACAATAGTTGACAATTTTTATTATGAAAAGCATAAAGCACAGGTGAACAAAATATGTGAAAACATACATACTCCAACTGTTTCCAGTATATATTCACATAAAAACAAATTAGTAAGCACTGATGGAAAGGATTTACCACACAGCTCTGGTACACTAATTTGCAATTTGAGTATACACTTAGCTACAGCTAGCCCAGGCACATGAGTATGGTGTCAGCTTTCTGGTGAAAGCTTGTAGCAATAATGTGAAAACTAAACCAGAATGTCTGCATGTTAAAATTGCACTACAGTGTTGATCTAAAGGTCTTTTAAGCTAGAGCAAAATATCCTTGTGGGCTGTTTTCTTTTTTTTTTTTTCCCCACTCCAAAAAAAACCCTTCCTGATTCTATCTCAGTTCTGCTAAAAAAATGCTTATTACTCCATCACATATTTTCAAAAGATTAGAAAGAGACAACTGATTCTGGTTATAGACAGAACTTTTTCCTTCCCTGCCAAAGAACAAATTCATTTTTCTCTAGTTCTCTGATTTGAAGCAGGAGAGACAATGTATTTATCTGAGCACTAGGAAAGGATTACACATGTAGATGGATTCACAAAATGTCACCCACAGCAGGCCTCTGAAATTAAAAGAGCCTAATGCATGGGGAGTGATATACTTTACAATAAGGAAAATGTCAAGCTGTGGAAAAACTATTCCAGAAGGTAGCTGTGAGTTAAGTACAGAGTTCACTTTTCTTGTCACTTCACCCTCTCCTTAGAATTAAGACCTGAACTTCCCATTTTGAAACATGTGGAGTATCAGCTATAAAAATCCACCACTAGAGCGTTCGTGTTAGGAGATTTTTATGCCTTTACAAAGGGGAAAGGGATTGTCAGAGGTCAGAGAGAATTGAACAACCCTGCTGAGTCACTTCTATCAAAGATACACTGCAAAATGCTGTAGGTGTACTTCCTCCTTATGGCTACTGAGACAGGACCAAAAAAAAAAAAAAAAGATAGCTTTGCTCAATATTGACTGATTAGGCCTTGATAACAGAGACCAATACCAACTTTTTAACAGATAAACAAGGATTTTCTGCTTAAGGAGGAAATCAAAGATTTTTCCAATATTACTAGTATAGTGAATTATGCCATTCAGAACAAAGCAAGTGTGGCAGATTGCTCATTGTTAGGTTTGTCATACAGAGGGCACAAGATTTTTTTTTTTCTCTTTTTGTGAAACCAAGAACAAATACTTGCAGACCTCCAAATATTTTTTACTGAAAATCAGAACTACTTGACAGACACAGAATGACACACACCAACTTCCCACTCCCCAGACACCTATTATTGCTTCTCTGTCACCATAGGTGAGATCTGCATTCCCCAGGAAGCAGCCAACACACTTATTTCCGGGTAGGGGGCAGTCTAATGAATTCAAGTGGGAGTGAAGCTCCCATTTAAATGCAAAACTGGACTGAATACCTTCCCAAGCTACTGGAAGTGAAGTGGTTTTGTTTAGGAGACTAACAGAACTTATTTTATACCAAGTTCTAAATTCAATAACTGCTAATGCATGCAAAAATACTTTACATTCAGAATACATTAAGAAATGACCTATCAGTAAAACAACATCAAGACCCTAATATAAAGCCATGTTTTAATTAATCTGTATTGTAAAGAAGTTGTGGGGTGGAGGGGAAGGCCCCTCTTACCTCCCTGCGGTGCATTTGTAACAGGGTTTGGTGTTAGAAGTAAAAGAACCATTGAATTACATTCAGATACTCTTCCTTACTGCAGTCTCCTGCATTTGAAAGACAGCTCCCTTCCTTAACAAGAACCATTAAATTACATTCATTCTGACATACCACATCTTTAGATGTTCAGAAAGCAGAAGTGTATGAGAAAGTTCATCTCTATTCAGGAAACAGGTTAAGCACATAAGTACTAATTCTCCGAGTAATATAATCTTCAGTGATTCTCACCACAGTAGATTACTGTTACCTAACACTTGCCTGTGAATTTTTGGCTATGACTTTTACTTTCAGCATCTGTCAGTTGTAGCAGTCATAGAAGTTTGGGCTGTATAGTTCACTTTTAAACAGACTTCATAATGAACTATAATCACAAACATACATAAGATTCTGTGAAAACAGTCCACTTATGGTTGGGCTGCAAGAAAATTCATGCGATGTTTTTCTGCAGATATTCTTAGGAAAAAAATAGCTTCTCTAACTGCTAATTAAAAGCCTAATCAGAAGTAAATCAGGTAAATAACAAATACTTTCCCATAGCATTCAATTACTGCTTGCAACAAATTAACATAATGCTGCCTCACAACACTATCATTAATAGAAAATCATGCAAGTTCACTGGATAATTGCACCTCCTAGATTTCACAAAAGAGTCCAAGCAAAGGTGGCTCTCTGAAGATCAGGTCAAGTGTGGGCAGACCCCAGGAGAAGCCATCCAAAATGTCTGTGCTGTTAAACTGGAAGGTCCCATCACCTCCTTTGGTGAAACAGCCAATTGAATTGTAGAGAACTAATAAAAGCAAATTCATAGCCTCGCCAGCGTTGTTGCTGGTACAGGGAAGGATGCAAGAAACTTGTCCCTGGTGGAAAGGTGGCAATTCCACCTGTTTGGGACCAGGCTAACCAAGTTTTTCTGTATACCTGTGGGGGCACTGCTTGTGTCATGCACCAACCTGTCTTTTGACAGTTCCCACTATATTAGAAAATCCAAGGAAGAATTATTGTACTGCTAAATCTTAACCTCTCCACTCCTGAGCAGACTAGCTGAGGAATACTGCAAAAAAAATAGAAAGGTTTAATCATCTAGAGGGGAATATGTATTTTGCCACTAGTTCAAGTTAATGACCATAAATTTAGTAGACAAAGATCCATAAGGGTCTTCCATAAAGCCACAGAAAAGTTACTAGCAAGGATTTCAATATATCCACTTCAAAACAGTGTAGAGTGATTTGAATGAGACAGGAATAAAGCAGAAATGGGATGAGTGGGAGTTCTGTTAGTGGAAATGCAGTATTATTAGCAGTATCTAATGCACTAGTAGTCTCCAGGAATGACTGTTTTCAGATTTCAGAGATCATAATTGCCTTTAATAGCAAATTATATTCTTATGTTTTTAGAAGATAGCATACTAATGCCCTGTAAAGCCTAGAACCACCCTTTAAGTCTATTTATATGTAGAAATCTGCATTTTCAGCATGAACTAAAAACCAATGTTCACACCTTCAGGAGGTAATCAGCTTATGAGAGTATACCATGATGTTGTGTTGCTTCTAAGGGACTGTTCAAGCATGCCATTTCTCTACTCTTAGTGCAGAGGTCTGGGGCTAGAGTTCACTCTGAGGTTACAGGGTTTTTCAGCCTAGCTAGAGATACCTGATTACACGGGCTGCAAGTACATGCCTGCTATGACCATGAGTGACATCTCATTTTTCTACTGCTGCCCTGCACACACATTCTATGGGCAGAATTTAGACTACACACTATAGAGATGCAAGTACACAGGACAGTACTTTTTTTTTTTTTTTTTAATTGATTTTTTTTTTTTTTTTTTTTTTTTTTTTTTTTTTAAACATCCAGTTCTGGGCCCCTCAGTTTAGGAAGGATGTTGTCTTGCTGGAGCGTGTCCAGAGGAGGGCAACAAAGCTGGTGAGGGATTTGGAACACAAGCCCTATGAGGAAAGGCTGAGGGAGCTGGGGTTGCTTAGCCTGGAGAGGAGGAGACTCAGGAGTGACCTTATTGCTCTCTACAACTACCTGAAGGGAGGTTGTAGCCAGGCAGAGGTTGGCCTCTTCTCCCAGGCAGCCAGCACCAGAACAAGAGGACACAGTCTCAGGCTGCGCCAGGGCAGGTTTAGGCTGGATGTTAGGAGGAAGTTCTACATGGAGAGAGTGATTGCCCATTGGAATCGGCTACCCGTGGAGGTGGTGGAGTCACCTTCATTGGAGGTGTTCAGGAGAAGACTTGATGGGGTGCTTGGCTGTATGGTCTAGTTGTTGGGTGGGTTGGATTGGCTGATGGGTTGGACGCGATGATCTCGAAGGTCTCTTCCAACCTGGTGTATTGTATTGTATTACAAAGGAAAATGACAAACACTAAAGCAATTCACACGCTCTCTGCTCTGAGTGATCCCACAACAGTAACACAAAGTGATTATATGTTTAAAGCTGGAGCTGCAATTAAGTAACTGCTGCCTGGTGAAGCTGTAAATTAGAACACAACAAACCAATCAACCAATCCTTCAAAACCACAACAACCAAGCAAAACACAAGCGGGGGGGGGGGGGAGAAAAAAAGCCCCCAGACCCAAGATCCACACTAAACTGAAATGTTTTTAGTAATTCTGTCTTTAAGCAAGCTTTTAAAATTAATTTACAACATGTCGTTATTCCAAGACCTTATGGAGTGTATACTTTACTGCCTACAGAGACAGCTTCAATCATACTCAGCATTAAGTTGAATTAGTGTCCCAAAGTACCTACTCTTCTCCTTTTAGCTGCATGCTACCTGCAAGTCCCTCATCTGCCTATTAAGAGAGGGATCTTGATTTTTATGGCTGCATGGCTTATGTCAGCCAACCATTATTAATTTCATTTATTAGGGGTTATGGTGAATAATATGATTGAAATAACATATAGCTAAGCTGCTCTGACAACATCTATCTCCTTATTACAGGCAAACCTGTTCTAGTCAGAACCTCTATACTGGAAGCCAATCTTTCCCTTTGGGATCACTTAAGATGGGTTGTTGTTTTTTTTATTTCTTATTTCCTTGTGATCAAAACTTGCCATTCTTCACTCATAGAAAATCTCCCTCTGTATTCTGTTCCAAGATGTCTCCCCTCTACCAGGCCTTTTCTTTTCCTCTCTGCATACTTGGGGGAATTTTGTACTTTCTCCAGCCGTTAGAAGTTTAATTCATTTGCTTGCATGAGAACCAGGAAAAAGTCAAGAGCTTTAAAAAGAATGCAACCCTAACTCAAGACATGGAAGTAGAATTTGTGTCTTTCCCAACTCTAGGGACCACAGTATTATTCCAGCTGCTTTCCTATCTAAGTCATGCATCTAAATCTGATATTTCTTACCAATAAATTCAGCTTCATGAAAATAGTATTTCTGGAGGTCTTCATGATGGTTCATCAAGTAGGACAACAAATACACATTTTGCAGTTATCTTTAACTTACTCTTTAAACAGTAAGTCAGTGAACATTATCAGGGAATGAACAGTTAAGTCTACTCATTACAAATAATTACCAAGTCTTAAAAATAATTATTGTGCTAATTATGTATTTCCACTTTAAGGGACCAAAAATAACAGACCATTCCAAATGATGCAGAGTAACATGCACAGTAACCATTTTAACTTTCACAGTAATTCCTATGTGACACTGGAACTTTTGGATAGATCTAAGAAAGGTGATAGTTTAAAAAATGTGCCAATATCTTATGTGTTCATATTGATCCCTGTAGCAGCAGAAGCATTGCAGTGCAATGTGTCTTATCTTAAAATCTTCAACATGAGTCAGACTGCAAGGTATGAGTATAAAATAGCCATATATTTTAAGTATATTCAATCAGGTAAGAGCAAAGCAAGGTGCATCTCTTTAACTGTCCACTAATACTCTTGTAGCACACTCAAAATCTCCATCTCTTGTGTTAATCAAATGAGAAAATACTCCACAACATACACAGCACTCTGGCATTGTTATGGTTTGGTGATGGTTTCTCAAACTTTAGGGTCATTTTTCCCCAAACTCAGAATCTTTTGATACCTTTATTTCTAAGATCTGGTTTAAGTTTCTGAACTGCTAAAATACTAATGCTTAGATATCATTAACAGTTGAATTCCTCAAAAGAGGAAGATTTATAGCTAAACCCTGAATCATTTTTTATTATTTTTTCTTTAAATTATGAGAAGACCTTGAAATAATTTCTACCCATCTGTCATTAAAGATTATTCTCATCTCTATCCTAAACTTTTATTCTTAGAAATAAATTGTAGAACAGAAACCATTTTAAAATAATTTATTTTTTACACTACATTCTGCTTTTTAAAACTGTAGAATTTTATTGCAAAATAAGATGAGAGGTGGAAGGAAAAAGATCCTTATTTTTCCTCTGATTATTAGTTTGCTAAGACTGCCATTGAAAGGTTTGATTTAATCACCCACACAAAATGTGTTATGTTCACTCTCTTGTCAGTATATCCCAACAGCTAGGGAACTTGGATGTCAGTCAGCAACTACAGATGTGGTTAGATCAGTCAGACTTCACCCTGACAATCTCTCCTAGGTATCCTTTGCCAGCCAGGCTCCTGGGATTCACTCTGAAGCAGCAATAGCACTGTTATCTGAGTTTGAGGGATGAGATAGTCATTTTTGAATACAGACAACCCGTTAAATAATCACGTCAAGATTGACGTACTAGTAAATTTTATTATTGCTCATTAGGAATTGGATTGAGAAAGTATACAAAAATAAATATTCTAAGCAATGTAAAATATATAGCTACGAAAGAGAATATTGGCAATTAGCATATTATTTTAGGAACTGCATTTCTTTATTAGCAACATACTGAAACTTTTGACACTTAACTGCATAGAGTGAGCAACAAACTGCTACACAGAAAATAATGTGTGTCCAAGGCTATTTAACAGTTATTTACAACTTTGCAATCACCCAGCATCACAGATTTACTGATTAAAATAGCAGAGACTATAGGGTTTTTTTTCCATACACTCTCGCTTTGAGGATGCTTCTCTCTTATTACCACTAAATCATAAGAGAATCCCTCATGGTGTTCAGATGCAGAGGCCCATAGTTCTCTTAAAATACATACTGATGAAGTGAATAGCTGGGACAGTAAAGTACAGTCTGGAAAAGCTCTTCCTAAGACCTCTTTTGTAATTAAGCATCTCTTCCAAAGTCTTGTGTTAACAAAGAGTGGTGCTCATGCAAGAAAGTTTCCAAGAACTAGTATATCATAATGAAAGTTTCTTTACTCATCTATGTTGCAGCCCAAAGTTAAGAACACTCAATCAACAACAAAAATAACCACCTCACATTGATTACACTTTCTCACTAATCTCATTTTGATTACACAAATGTGAGGCACAAGTGTTGGGGACTGCCTTTGGTTGCAGGACATACATGGCACAGCCAGGGCCTAGCTGCTATACTTTTTGTAGAAACTACTCTGTGGATGGATAATGAATTTATTTCTCCAATTCACTTATGAGCTTCCTGCGACTCCTGACTTGAGTCACATTCAGTGGCAAAGAAAAGCATTAATGTTACGGTGTTGCCCTGGTTTAAGTTGCCTCAATACTTAGAATAGACAGACATTGGGGCACAGGAGAACCTCCAAGCGTCACAGAATTCTACTGATGCAAAGCATGAGAGGCAGTAGCTTTCCGTATGTACTCTTAGAAACATTATACCAGCACAAATTCACAGGCAGACTAAAACCCTCATACAGGCAACACTTGAGGAACTCCTGTGGACTTTTCCCCCTCATTTGGATTTTCATCGAAGTTACTCTTTCATGTCTGGCAAATCCTGGAGTCCTTATCTGTTACTTCATAATACTTATTAGCAAATGATCAAAAGGCATAAAATAAATCCTTAAATGAGGCCATGGCAAATCCATTAGACCATGGCACACAAATTAAGTCAATTAAATCAGGGAGGGAAGAATCAGCTTTGTCAGCAAATTGTCTTGGACAATAATTTTGACAATTAATACAAGCCATTCAAACTGAAAACCGCAACACTATCACAGGCACATTTAATATGTGTGTTATGCACCATTCTCAGCTTTACCGTCTATAACTACTAGCCTAAAAAAAAACCCAAACATTGTTGTTAAAACCACTTTTTATGGTGTGCCATGACAGCTGTTTAATAACTATAGTTGCAGGAGCTGAAATCTTAGTAACCAAAGACAGAAAATTTCATCTCATTCAAGTACCAAAAAGGAGGGGAGAAACCCAATCAACAGAACTATTAAACTCACTGAAATCGTTTGCTCAGGAAGATTCCTTCTATATTCTAATTTTTCCATGGACAATCATTTCAAAGCTATTTTCAAATATGAAGGCATTTTATAAATTAGCTGTGATTCTCCAGTTGGTAGTGACAGAAGGTGTTAATGTACTCCTTGTAAGTGAACAATGAGAACAAATATAACTCAAATGTAAACACAGATACAGTGTTTCTCAAAGGTGCAAAGTGCATTGCAAATCATTACAATGGTGACTTACAGTTTATTACACTGCTGAAAATCTTAAAATATTTTAAATAACAGAGAGCATATTTTGAAGAGCCAACGCTTCTATATAAACAAAGAGAAACTACAAAGAAGAAATTCAAAAGATTCAAGATCTGCTCCTCTGACTTCACAAGACAGTTATGGTTATTGCTGAGAACATAGGAGAAGAGTTAGAGAGCTGAGCTAAATATGTATTTCTACAGTAGAAGTATTTAAGTTTTATTCATCCTTTTACCTTGCATTCATTCATGTCCCTTACCACCTTCTTATAGCTTTTGGTAGCATATATTATTTGTTCAGTTCCTCTGGTGTAGTCTTCTCATACAAATAATTTTCAAGTAAATAGTCCCTGTTAACACTGAAGATTAATCTTTTGTAAGCAACCAGCAAATATGGCCAAAACCCCCAATTTTCCAATCAAAAGTCTTGCAACTGGCCTACTCTGCACATATGCCTGAGAAATTATTACCACAACACAGCCTCAAAGAGTCATTCCAACCAGGACTCCCAATTTGCCAGTGATTCAGGCCTGCTACTCAGACAGATGCTGCAATGACCAGTCTATTACAGTCTCTTCATCTGAAGAAACACATAAACAACCATAATCTTGATCAGAAGATGTTTGAAAACTACAGCGATCTTCCAGTTGGGAGTCTACAAACAGAGGCACTTTAGGAAGCAGATACCAAGCGCAAAAAAAGAAGTGACCTTCTTGTACACATGTGCCACACTGAGGGTCCCCTAAATACCGTCACCTCTGGAGCAAAGCTAGCAACAAACATCTGAACAGTTGCAACCGCACATTAGATGGCCACACTGCAGAGGGCAATCCCGTGCGTATCCTAAACATACACAGATTGTGTTTACTTTGCACATTTGAACACCTTGAAAGGCTATTACTTTGTTTGCAATAACCTTGCTGTTGTGAATACTCAGCTGGGATCAATTTCAGTGGACAGAAGTGTAAACACATTCCTCTAACCTTTTCTTCAAATCAGTTCCCACAACTCAATCCAGCTTCAGTTTTCAGGAGGCTCTCTCACATTCAGTGCAATTTCATGCCGAGTACAAGCTTCTGGCAAAAAATAATCTACAGGTAAAGAATAGTCTGTATCAGGTGTAAACATCAGTGTGCTAACTTAAAAACTTTAAGTGAAGACCGTTTTGCCCAAGACAGTCTTGTAGAAAAACCCAACATAAAGTTGAGAAAGGTAGGTGAAATGTAAATCTCACCATGAACAGTAATACACATGAAAAAAAGCTTTTAACTGTTCACTTTTATTTCAATTAAATCAGCACAGGTCAGGAGTGATGTAACTATAATTTGTACAAGTATAACCCAATAAAATCTAGGTCTGGGCGTACGTATTTATATAAACAACAGCCACAAATTGTACCCCACAAAGTATATGCTGGAAAGCAAGAGAAAGCTTCAGTTTGGCTACAATTTCACACACACAATTCTCTGTCCACCTTTCTCTAAAGACATACTTTCCCACACTATCTGCCATCCAGCTAAAGTGTTTTCTTTCAAAATGTCTCTGCCATACTAATTTACAATCTGTCTTCCAAATATCAATTGAAAACAGATTGTCTCCTCTTTCCTTGAAAGTCTTAGTTTCTCTCTCCTTGCTGCCATTGAACTTTATATCTGTATTATCTAACCACATAAAGACTTTGAGATATAATTTCCAGAAAAAATGCTATAAAAATAAAGCGGTAATACACTCTATCATACTATATCACTGTCAGGGCTCTTATCTGAAGTTCACACTATTCTGCAGTGAACTATTTGTTCCCCAAGACAAACAATAAAACAACTCTGGAGTATTCTTTGTTTCCAGTCCAGCCTGGTTTGTCTTTGCCCCAAAAAAGCCCATCTTATTGCTCTACTGTTATCTACACCACGCAAGATGAATTTTTATACGGTCATGTGATGAAGGCACTGGAGTGACACACAACAAAAGCAGCATTTGCGCTCATTCTCTATATTCCATTGAGGGTTATTTACTTCTGTTTCATGGTATGTTTACCACCTACTGTAAAGAGCCCAAGACTTAGACAACATTTCTATCCATCATTAAGATAGAAAAGCTAACATATTTTCTTTAAAGTAAGAACACTAAAAGTAATTGCTATTAGACTGGTAAAAAGAAACCCTGAAAAAGATGTTTACTGTAAAGATTGATAGCAGTTTTTATGAATGTACCACACACTTCAGGCAATGCTTCTTAATACAACCTTAAGCTATTCCTGTTTTAATATATTACCTCGTATTACTTCCTTAATGCTTTCTAAGATCTTCTCCCACTGTTCTGGGTATTCATTTTTATGCATCTGAAACTCTGCACCTACTACACTATACACACTCTTACCTCCAACCCTCAGCCAAAGACATTATAGTGTGTACCACTGAACAATCCTTGTTTGCTACATGAGGAACTCCACAAAGGCACTGGAGAAATGTTTACAGCTTCTCAAAGGTGCAAGCATTAGAAAGCACACGCTGTCAATGGCAGACAGAAATCTGTCAGAACCCGTACAAGGAGTCACCTTCACTGGAATTAAGCTGCCTGTTTTACTCTATCTTTGCCTGGCCTGCACAGGGCATCCCAACTGACAGGATTTAGGAAGAGTACCGTGGAGTCTTTTCAATTCTTTGCTTTCCTAGTAGAAGCAGACCACATCATTTTAGTCAATTCTTCAAGAACACCCACGATTATTCCTGTTCCTAACAGTAAAGGGATTCATTTTTAGCTGACACAAACCAAACTACATGATTAACTTCACTTGCTTTCCATTTCATCTTTGGTTATATTTTTTGTACATGCACTTCATTTCCATTGGACAAGATTTGGCTTTGTTTTGCAAACTTCTCATGTCACGTAGTATTAAGAACACAAAGATTCTTTTGTATACTGCACTATTTTTACTCCCTCCTACACTCCTAGCAATCAGAATGTATGCAATTGAAACTTACTTTGCCACTGAAAATGTTTCAGTCACTTTTTGAATTTTTGCTCGTTGCCTGTCAACTGGAGTAGCAGGGAAGGTAATTTTACCATGCTAGCTAGGTAAATAGGAATTTATCTAATCATATTCATTTCAGTAACCACTATCTTTGTAAAACATAGGGAGGTAAGATAGAAACAGATGCAGCTTTAAATTGTGCAACAAGAACATATTGCAATATTAGGACAGTCATGCTCAAAAACTCTAACAAAAAGTGAGTAAGCGCAGAATGGATCCCTGAAAGATGAGAGTTTTATTCAGAATATTTGGGTAGCCTTAACATAAGATTTTTCTAACTGTACACTGAATTTCCCTTTATGTGCAATGTAGGTACAAAGGGTGTTAAGTCTACATACACTGACAAGTCAAAACCATCAATTGCTCCTCATCAGCCATCAGCATATCTACTGATAACAATTCATCTACAGCATGTGCCAGCAACACCACAAGGTGCCCTAAAATGATTCCCTTAACCTGCAAAATCAGGGGGAATAAAATTGTAAAATAAAATAAAATAAAAAAATAATATGGCCTTATTGGGTTCATGATCATGATTGGGAAAATTCATGATCATGATTGGGAAAGTTTAGGCTCAAGGTGAGGAGAAAGTTCTTCACTGAGAGAGTCGTTCGCTATTGGAATGGGCTGCCCAGGGAGGTGGTGGAGTCACTGTCCATGGAGGTGCTCAAGAGGGGATTGGACGTGGCACTTGGTGCCATGGTTTAGTCATGAGGTCTGTGGTGACAGGTTGGACTTGATGATCCTTGAGGTCTTTTCCAACCCTGGGTGATTCTGTGATCATCTGATGAGGTCTGATCAGGTCTGCAGGACCCGATGAGTCGCATCCCAGAGTCCTGAGAGAACTGGCTGGTGTAGTTGCCAAGGCACTCCCCATAATATTTTAACATTTGAACAGTCCTGGCAGTCAGGTGATATCCCTAGCAACTGGAAGAAGTTGATGAGCATTACTCTCATTTTTAAAAAGGGCAGAAAGGAGGACTCTAGAAAATACTGACCTGTCAGCCTAACCTTTGTGCCTAGGAAGCTCATGGAGCAGATTCTCCTAGAAGCTCTACTAAGGCACATGATAGACAGGGAGGTCATAAAAGACAGCCAACTAACAGCAAATCCTGCCTGATGAACCTAGTGACCTTCTATCATGAAGTGACTAAATCAGTGGAAAAAGGATGACCCATGGATGTCATCTATCCACACTTCTGCAAGATGGAGATCAGTGAGAAGTGGTGTCCCTCAGGCATCTGTACTGGGACCTACTGTAATTAACATTTTTATCAATGGTATTACACTGGGATAAAGCTCACCATCAGCAAGTTTGCAGATGATGGCCAGCTGAGTGGTGCTGTCAATATTGCTAAAGCAATAGGATGTCATCCAGAAGGACCTGGACAAGCTGAAGAGGTAGGCACAGGTGAATCTCAAAGTTCAACAAGACCAAGTCCAGGGTCCTGCACCTGAGTTGGACCAATCCTCATTAGCAATACCAGCTGGAGGGATGAGATGATAGAAAGAAGCCCTGTGGAAAAGGACTTGCAAGTTCTGGTGAATGAGAAGCCAGACATGAGCCAACAGTGTGCACTTAAAGCTCAGAAAGAAAATTACATCCTGGGCTGTATCAAAAAGAAGCAAAGGAAGAACATGGACCTCATGGAGCAGGTAACCAGCAACAGAACAAGAGGACACAGTCTCAAGCTGCACAGGGGGAAGTTTAGGCTTGACCTTAGAAAGAAGTTCTTCATAGAGAGACTGCCCATTGGAATGGTCTGCCCAGGGAGGTGGTGGGGCTGACATCCCTCAAGGTGTTTAAGAAAAGACTGGATGAGGCATTTAGACCATGGTCTGATTAGTTAAGGTTGGATGATTGGTTGGACTTAATGATCTTGGATGTCTCTTCCAACCAGATTGATTCTCTGAGGTCCAGAGGAGGGCCAGGAAGATGACTGAGAAGCTGGAAAACCTCTCCTACAGAAACATGCTGAGGGAGCTGGGGTTGTTCAGCCTGGAGAAGACTCCAGGTAGACATAATAGCAACCTTCCAGTATCTGAAGGGGATTTACAAGAAGATTGGAGAGAGACTGTTTACAAAGATCTCCAGTGATAGGACAAGGGGCAATGGTTTTAAATTAGAGAAGAGTAGGTTTAGATGGGATGTTAGGAACAAGTTCTTTACCATGAGGCTGGTGGAACACTGGAACATGCTGCCCAGGGAGGTAGTTGAGACCCCATCCCTGAAGATATTCAAGGTCAGGCTCAACAAGACTCTGAGCAACCTGATCTAGTGGAGGACATCACTGCTCACTGCAGGAGGGTTTGACTAAATGACCTTTGGAGGTCCCTTCCAACCCAAACCATTCTATGAGTCTATGAACTTGGGGAGTTTAAAAAATAGAAAATGTAATATTGTCATTGCTGAAAGATGAAGAAAAAGGATAGTAGAAAAAGGATAGCAGGTAAATCCAAGAGCAGGACTTGCCACAGCCTTGCAAAACACCAGCACTGTAAACAGGTTCTGTGTGCATGTGTATTCCCTTATTTTGTGTGTGTAACTGCTTATTATATTTCTTCTGTTGCTAGAAACTTGCCTGATGGTTCTGTATTTCTCTGTTCAAGTCATTGTATAAGCTGAGCAGATCACAAGAGGCAATGAACCAGTTTTCAAGTCTGTAGTATTTGTAACTTCTTTTCCAGTTTGGTATGTATCAAATGGCTTTTGGGGTTTTTGTTTGTTTGGTTTAGGTTTTTTGGTTGTTTGTGGGGTTTTTGTTTTGTTCTTTTTACTTGAAATTTTATTTTTTTTTTTTAAATTGGAACATACATTTAAGAAGTCTTCCAGGAAAAATAATATAGAGATCAAATTTAGCTTTTGAATGGTTTGTCCAGCCCAGGTCTAGGGATACAAACCCTTTTAGAGATTGCTGGTTACTGCTGAGATTCATGTGGTCCTCAGTTTAATCTAAAGTTCTCTTTTTTAGGGCATTCTGGTCCAATGATAGAGTTGAGGTGGGCAGAGTTCTATCTAGCTTAGGATCTGATTTAGTACAGGTAGCTGCTTCTGGGATAGAGTTATCTCAGGTTGTGGAGATTCCCGAGATGACCCAAGAAGATGGGAGGTACCAAATGAGTGGAATAAAGATGACACATGGTTGGCATAGATGACAGCTAGTTCATGTGACTTGCATATCTGTGCTACATGGGAAGAATGAATACAGAAACCATGTTGACAGACAAGGTTGGTGATGCTAATGAAAAGTAGCAGTTGCACATCTCCAGTGCAAAGTACATTACTGAATAATCCAGTCCCTTGTACTGTACACTTCAATTCTCTTGGAAAGAGATTTTTTAGTTGGCAGAGTAATTCCACTACTGTCCTCCTCACAGCTTGGCTGTAGAACTGCATTAAGGTGTGCTTGGGAGCATGAAAGATTTATAGGAGACAAAAACTACTCTGTGCTCCATCTATTGCAGATTCTATGATAGATCCTAGGAGCTATTTTAGCTTACAGCTGAGAAAGAAAAATGGCAAGAATGCTTTTTAAAATGAGCACTTCACATAGCAGTACCTCTTAATGTATGTAACTCAGAACTTGATTCTGTGAGCTCCAGAGGAGGGCTATGAAGACAATCGAGAAGTAGGAACACCCCTCCTATGGGAACAGGCTGAAGGAGTTGGGGTTGTTCAGCCTGGATAAGACTCCAGGTACACCTAATAGCAGTCTTCCAGTATCTGAAGGGGGGTTACAAGTAGACTGGGGAGAGACTTGGAAACTATGTTCTTGCAAGGAGAAGTTTAGACTGGATTATCCTCTATCTTCAGGAGCTTTTCTTAGAATTATGTATTGTCATGAGCTCAAAATTGCATGCAGCCAACTCTTCCAGTAAACTTCAGATTTTACAGTTAGTTTGGGCTAATTAACATGAGAACCCAGATGTCTGAATGAAGAAAAAACAATGCATAGTAGTATATCTATTATAGAATAATATACACACATACTTCTCTAATACAGCATTGAAGTCTTGCTTGCTAAATGCAGAACAGAAGTGGATTTGTACCTAGGCAACAATAGCTTGTAGGCTTTGATGGCCTGGCCGGTAACTCACCATGTGCTCCTACTGAAATGCTATTCTAACTGGTTTAGTAGGGCAACTGGAGGGGAGTGGTTTTTTTTGTTAATATAAATAGGCTGTTACATGTAAGATGTAGCCTTGTGTTCTGCTAATGGCAGCACTTTCTGTACAAGCATATAAACGTCTTCATACTTTCATGGATTAACAATGTCAGTGACAAGATCACCTCTAGCATGTTTTCCTATTCCTGCCTTTTCAGTTGGATCCATACATCCAACTTTGGGATGCCATTCTCTGACTTCGTCCAGTAACCAAGGGTGGAGGTCAAACTGAGTTACTCTGGGGCTCCATTCAGCCATCTGTTCACCAAGTGAATCTGTGGCTGAGTTGCTCTCTCATTATGCAGGGGTTTGGGTTTTGGTTCTGTTTATTGGTGATGGGCAGTAGGGAAGGAGGGGTTGCTTGTATTTTTTTTTTTTTTTTTTTTAGGGGCGGGGAGGGGTTTGCTTTGGGTTTTTGTTTTAATTTGGGTTGGGGGATATGGGTGGTTTTGTGTTGTTGGTTTTGTTGTGTGGGGTTTTTTTTTAATTTCAGATAAACTTTTTGGGGCCTCACAACAGGGAACTTTTTACACCAGGCTTTTTAATATCTTTCCATATTGTTATAGAACTCAGAAGAAAGTGCGTGGTAACAAATAAAAAGGAGTTGCGGCAGCACACGAAATTGATTTAAGAACTTAAGAGATAGTGAAGCATGGGGAAAAGTGAACAGGATTTCTCTACAGGTAGATAGAAAATGACTAGGGACTGGGGAGGAGGGTTATATTCCTCAGCTGGACTCCTTAGAGCCAAGATCAGGGTAGTGCCTCTTATGCAGGAAAAAACTTTGTCTCTTTATATTCAATTGCTCCTGGCTGCAGAAGAGAGCAGAGGTAACCTGCTAGCTTTGGAAGAAAGAGCTCAGGTATTAAAAGCTATTGATGCACAGGAGCACAGAGCATCATCTGACCTGCTGAGAGCAACTTTGTGTCTAGCACTAAATTGGATCATAGTTTCATAAATGCAAACTTGTGCTTCCCCACTCTAGGGCACTTGGTAGTTAATCCTCAAACACGTGCTTAAGCACTTATTTACATGAGGGCCAAGCAGCATGATAAACAGCAAAACAAAAAGGACAACTCTAGAGCAGCTGACACCATGTGGTGACCCATGTCTGTTCAAATAACAGTGCTTTTTTACACTGCTGGTGAGGTCAGACATGGTTACTGAACTGGGAGCTGTATCCTGTACAGCAATGATTCTGTGGTCTCTGTAATAGATTAGTGACTTGACAGGAGCTCCAAGCATGCTGCCATGGGACAATGTCCAACACGAACCTTGAGCAGGTGGAGAGAGGAGAACAGCAAGTAAGGATGACATTACGCCTTTGTGTATGGTTTGGTACAAAATTCCAGGCCAGTACTGACATGATTTCTGCTTAGTCCACATTTTCAATAGGACTCTGAGGGAA
The DNA here is from genome assembly GCA_033816785.1 of Picus viridis. Taxonomy (NCBI): domain Eukaryota; kingdom Metazoa; phylum Chordata; class Aves; order Piciformes; family Picidae; genus Picus; species Picus viridis. Next base: position 27,632,173 of record CM066586.1, read on the forward strand.
AGTAAAATGAAGAAAAAAATAGAATATATATTGAAAATCTGTTCTTCAGTAGTGGATTTAAGGAGCACAATACATTTGGGTAGTCAAGAGGTTTAAGCAATGACTTGCTAGCTATGTTGTTGTACCTTCATTTGGAGGAAATTACAGAATAATAGCTTTTTATCTAACAGGAGAAACATAATAAGCATAGGTGTGTGAAAGCTGAATGCAGAGTATTTCAAATCAAATGTGAAACAAATTTTTGCTGGATGAAGTTGATTAACTGTTGGATCAGTGTCAGAACAATTCTGGAGTCTGTTTCCCTTAATTCCCTAGGATTAAGACTAGAAAGTATAATTTGATCAAGCACATTCCTGACTTAAACATGTAGCTAATTGGTTAAAATTTTAAGTGCCATCTCAAGCAGGAAATTATATTACTCTGTAATGGCATTCTTGGGTTTTAATATGTCTGATCAGTTGGGAGGGGGAAAAAACAAAACAAAACAAAACAACAACCCAGAGCTTTTTTTTTCCTGTCACTGAAAATTACATTTCATTCGAGTTTGATCTGGAAAACAAAACCACTTTGGGGTTTTATTTTGCTTTTTACTGTTAAACAAAACCCAATTTTTTTTAAATGCAAAGATATTACTATTTCATGAAAACGTAATGCCAAGAGGAAGTGTTTTGTGTGTGCACATACACTGTTTATTTTATTTTGAAAACACATTTCAAGAAGCTATGTTGTAGCAGAGGTTTGTCGCGTATCTGATAGCTCAAGATCAGGAAGAGAACTGAAGCTCCTTAGAGAGAGGTGTATGCTCTTTGTTTACCACCTACTGCTGTTCTTTTGAAACACATCTGTGAGCAGAATATTCTCAAGGGATGCTTATAAAACAAGCCAGGAGCCTGTCAGCCACTCAGCCTTTTCTCTGTGCTCTGGTGAATAAGTTACATTTCCTCTGTGATTTTCTATCCCTCTTGTAAGATAAAAATAATCTGAAGTCCACAGCAATGCAGTCAATTATCTGGAATTTGGGAACCTGGCAGCCCAAGGATCTTTTTGTGAAGTGAATTGGCCCTGGCAAAAATTCTCATATGGTAAGGAACGATATGCATTCTTGCTGAAGTACAAGGAGCTTCATACAATTCCTAGATAACATTTTCGCATTATTAGAAAGCAAATAAGAGCTCCATTCTTAAGTCATCAGCTTTGTGCAGTTTTATAAAATATTTGGCCATGCTGGCCTTAGAGGGTTTTATTAACCCTGACCTTATGGAAGCATGCAATGAGTAAACTACTGCTTACAAATTATTCATTCTTTGCCAGTACTTCTTTTGGGAGCTTTTCCATTGCTGTCCAAGAATAGTACACATTTCTAAAACCAGCAATGGCATTTGTTTATCAGAAGGGAGAAAACCATCTCTTAAAAAGTAATAACCACCCAATAAGCCACACACACAACAAAAACCAACCCACAAAACAACAAACTTTAAAAATCAACGATCTGATACCAATACTCAACTTTCATAGCACTTTCTGCTGTATTAAATAACATTAATATGTGCAGCACATTAGAGCTTTGAAACATTAGTCTGGAGATCCTCTTTCAACTCTAGGTTTAGGTACTCATAGGTTTTATACTGGATCGAATTTGAATTTCATTTTTGTCAGTAAACTTCCAGTAGAAAATACTCAGTTGAAAAGGTCCCTGTATAAAACTTAGCTCTGAACTTCTGAACAACTCAGTTTAAAACATAGTTTGACTACTTTACTGTAACCTCTATTATTGAAAGGTAACAGCAAAGGACAAGTTTCATTTATGCTATGTAAAATGTTAAAACAACACAACGCACAGCCCCAAAAACCACACGAACAAAAAAGCACCGAAAATCCAACTCCCTCCTCAAAAAAAAACAAAAAACAAAACACACCAAAAACCACCAAAAACCACTAACACCAGCCACACGATAGCAATCAACCTCCTCAAACCCAATCTGAGTTAGAAACACTAGAACTTGCATGAACTGGTGGCAGTAGAGCCTAAGAACCCCAAATTAAAGAGTAGTTCACTTTCAGCTCCTGGATGTCTAAGTCAGTACCCCACCCCCCCCCGCCCCCAAGCAAGCAAGCAGACAAGAAACAAACCCCGAAGCATGCAAACCCCCGCCACAAGATAACCCTCTCCTGACTGCCAGAGGTGTACCTGGGAGATTTGACTCCAGCGCGAAGCCGAGCCCGGGCCGCCTCAGCTGCTCACTTCACACATTGGGGCTACCAACCGCCCTGGGCCGCCTCTCAGAGCCGTGTCACGGCCGAGCAGGCCGGAGCCCAGGCCCTCAGTTAGGAGGATCAGAAGGAAACAGTACCAGAGACGAGCTGTGGAGGACGTGTGAACGGGTCTCTCCAGAGGAGGGTGCGGGCTGCCCTAGAGGCTGGGCTGGAGGCAGGCCATCGTACCTCCGGTGCCGCTTTTGGTTGGGTGAAGGCCAGAAGTCAGCCCTGGCGAGAGGCTGCTCAGGGCAGATTAAGGCTGTGGATGTGCTGGGAGCCCAGGTGGTTGATTTCAGAGCTGCGTAAAAGCTATGCTGATCCCGGTTAGCTGTGCTGCTCTGGAAGAGGCAGAAGGAGAGGAGAAAGTGTCGTATCCCCATGAGCCAACCAGAGGGCAGGGGTCAAGGGTCAAGTTTTACCTGACTGGGACTGCTTTGCATTGTGCCAGAGCTGTGCTCGGCTTCACCTGTGCCCTGCTGAAACAGGCTAGATTGGTTTCTGCTGACTTCTGTGGCATGAACCATATTCAGCTGATAGGCAGACCAAGCAGACTCTTCAACTGTGTAAGTTGGACCATACCTCTGTTATGCTGTCCCTTGATGTGTTGTGCTGTGTTTTGTTTTGTTTTGGAATAAGTAACTGTGAAAACTTCCATCTTGTTTTGGTTTAGGAAGCAGATACAACACAATAAGTAGTTTGCTTAAATCATCTGTTAGACTGTCCAATATGCCACTACAGCTTTCCCCATGCTCTTTAATATCTTTATTGATGATCTGGATGAGGGGATTGAGTGCTATCATCAGTAAGCTTGCAGAAAACACCAAGCTAGGGGCAGATGTTGATCTGTTAGGGGGTAGGAGAGCTCTGCAGAGGGACCTTGACAGGCTGGACAGATGGGCAGAGTCCAATGGCATAAGATTTAACACATCTAAGTGCCAGGTTTTACACTTTGGCCACAACAACCCCATGCAGTGCTACAGGCTGGGGTCAGAATGGCTGGAGAGCGGCCAGGCAGAAAAGGAACCTGGGGGTAGTGGTTGATAGTAGGTTGAACATAAGGCAGCAGTGTGCCCAGGTGGCCAAGAAGGCCAATGGCATCCTGGCCTGTATCAGGAACAGTGTGGCCAGCAGGAGCCGGGAAGTTATTCTGCCCTTGTACTCGGCACTGGTTAGGCCACACCTTGTGTTGAGTTGCTGGAACGTGTCCAGAGAAGGGCAACAAAGCTGGTGAGGGGTTTGGAGCACAAGCCCTACGAGGAGAAGCTGAGGGAGTTGGGGTTGCTTAGCCTGGGGAAGAGGAGGCTCAGAGGAGACCTTATTGCTGTCTATAACTACCTGAAAGGAGGTTGTAGCCAGGTGGGAGTTGGTCTCTTCTCCCAGGCAACCAGCACCAGAACAAGAGGACACAGTCTCCAGCGGCACTAGGGGAGGCTTAGGCTGGATGTTAGGAAGAAGTTCTTCATAGAAAGAGTGAATTGCCATTGGAATGGGCTGCCCAGGGAGGTGGTGGAATCGCCATCACTGGAGGTGTTTAGGAAGAGACTGGATGGGGCGCTTGGTGTCGTGGTTTAGTTGATTAGATAGTGTTGGATGATAGGTTGGACTCAATGATCTTAAAGGTCTTTTCTAACCTGGTTAATTCTATTCCATTCTATTTTATTCTGTTCTGTTCTATTCTAATCTGCTGGGCAAATTATGAGTGTGAATGCTGCAGGCTGAAGTCACAGAATCGTTTAGGATGGAAAAAACCTTTGAAGTTGTGGAGTCCAACTGTAAAACTAGCAAGCCCTTCCTGTGTGTAATGAAAACGTGTCATTGTTTGCTTGACCTTGTTAGCACAGAAGCAGTTCATGAAGTGTACACAAAGAATGAGGTTTCAGCCCTTTCAGATCTAAAGCTAGTCTTTGCAGTCTGAAAATCAAAGCAAATAGGAGTCTTATGGGATTGTCGATGGTTCAGTGCTTTGAATTCTGAGCATTTCTGCAAGGGTATTTCTTCAAGGATGGTGTGATGCCACATGCATTGCAGCAGCTGTTGTTTCAAGCTTCATTCTACACTTGCCCATGTGAATTTGTGTGATATTTAATGCTACAAATGCTGCCTTAGTACCTACTGTGCAATCAGCAGTACTTACCACTTACAATGCCACACTTCATGAAGCAGCTTCGATGCCATACTTTTTCACTACGTTTGTTTTGTGATAATGCATTAGCAGCAATAACTCACATGGAGTATTTGAAATGTCAAGCTTTGCAAAAGTTCTGGGGCAAAACCACAGTAATATGTCATCTTTATCCTGTCACAAAAAAGTCATGCAGAATATTATGCATTTGGCATACTACAGGACAGAATATGAGAGATGTGACTTGAAGGGTCATGAAGAAAGTATTTTAGTTGCTTTGCAATAGGTATTTGGTGTAGTAACCTTGGGCTTTACTGCATCTCAGTTTTCTCTCATTTAGTCATGCAACTAAACAATTCCAGAGCTGTATTAAGGTGATGTATCTAAACTATGTACTGAACATGACCTAAGTTTTTTGCAGACCTAGTAATATGTGCTGAGAAGAGGTATATAATTTTACCAAGATTCACTTGAATGAAAGCAGTGCATTCTGCTTTCATTCTGCATTAGTCCCAGGGTTGCTGAATTAGCCAGGCTCTGATGCCACTTTGCAGATAGGTGTCACATCAACATAGGTAGGGTGGATAACTGCACAATACAGGTTTTCTCATTGGAGTGTGAGAAATGTTGTTTCTGGGACCTTAAAAAGGTTTGGGCAAAATGTACTTGTATTCCAATCTTGGAAGAATGAGACTCTGATTTGTGATTCATATGTGTACCTGCTTCCAGATCCAAGCCCCAGAGTAATTGTGTAGGCGTGTACAGATGGTGGTTTGTGACAGTCACAGACAGGCTTTCCAGGAGAAAATTTTGGTGCTTACATTGCTGAATTAAATAATAATTTGGTATTAAGAGCTTTCTTGTGCACAATTGAAAGAAATATTTGGCATTCAGTGTAGGCAAAAAAGCATATTGTATTTTTTCTGTTTGAAGATACTACCTGAACAGATGAATCAAATCAGAGTTTCGTAGTCTCTTCATCATGCTTGGAACTACAAAGTGCTGTGCAGTCTGAAAATATTCTGGTGTCTCTTTTCCTGTGAATCAATAACAGTTACACTATGTAATAGTAGCCTATTGTGATGCTTCAGTTTAAGAACGCTTTATGTGATGTCATACATTTTAAGAGGCAGGAGATAGTAAATAATTTGTTTTGCTCTGCTTTGAAAAGTTTGTAAAAAGACTTGGTTTTGTGGGGGTTTGTTTGTGACACGGTATAGGAAGCCCTGTTTCACTCTATGGGACAAATTATATCGAATGAGCAAGAATGACAAGAAGGCAAGTTCTTTCAGGAGTTAATTTTCTTTCTCTTCTTTTCTTTCCTGTACCTTGACTGTAATATCTCTAAAATATTGGCAGCTACATATCGTGATCTTCATAAATCCTAAGGCTGATCTTTCTTTTTCTGTAATTCATCTATCCACCTAAAACACAGTAGTACTGGAAAAGGCTACTCCTCAACTGCAGTTCCTATGAAAGAAAGGTGTGTTTTCTTGGTTGGTTTTTTTTCCTAAGGCAGGTGCAACTGGTTTTCTGACTTGGGCGATAATGTAATAGTGCCTGCACTGAAGGACAGAATTAGCCTGGCATACCTAGGAAGTGGTTGTGAGAGAATCCACAGCAGCTAAACTTCCCAGTACTTAGAAGTCCTGCAATTTCAAAGCAAGTGCAGCGGCAGTCTGGATCTGAAGGTTTTAACAGAAAGGAAAAATGTTTCTGTCTTCTCCAAGTTGATGTCCACCACCTTCCTAGGGTTCACTACCATTAAGTGCACCATATTCACACCTCCTCATTCCCAATCCCAAAAGGACATCAACAGCACATTCCTATCATTTTGTTCCTACTGCATTTAGTCTATAGTTTTCATTCATTTCATCATTCCCCATTCACATATAAGGCCATTCAAGGTATATTATTTTGACTTTTGTTCCTGAAGTATTTTAATCCAAACACCTGGTGATAAATTATAATTTCTGGCTGTTGCTGGAGTCACAGGAAGGCTTAAAGGTTCTGCATTTAGAACTAAATGTTAACATGGTAACTACTAAGTGTTTTAAAGCTTCCTTTGATCAGAGAGGGAGTACTTTGAACTGGCAGAATTTAATCTTGCCTATGGGCCCTGTATCCTTAACAACACTCCTGGCTACAGCGCAGGCCACCAACTTTGAGGTTATCAGATTGTGCTGTTGACGGGCAGAGAGCAACATTTGAGCCCAGTGTACAAAATGGCTTTAATAAACCAGAGAGTAGATTTTTCTTGCATATAAATGTTGCTCCTGCACACAGTGGCAATCCCCAGGGTTTGTAGATGCGCTGCTACCACTGTTGTTCATAGGCTTGGTCTTTGCCAGCAATGAGTCAGTTCTGGAGCTGGGTAGCAATTGGGTTTTTTGGACATGGGAAGCTTCTAGTAACTTCTCACAGAAGCCAGCCCTGTAACCTTCCTGCTACCAAAATCTTGCTCTGCAAACCAAATACATACATTCACAGAACAGACTCCTAGGTGCCAAAACCAGAAATTGCATAGTGACTTTCAGTGGATGAAGCTTGTCATTACATAAAATACCTCAAAACTCATGTGGGTTCAGAAAAGATACCTAGTTCTACTCTATAAAGGCACTGGCCACTTTTAACTTTAAAATATTTTTTAATAGTTTATTTCTACAGAGGTCTGTTGTTTATTCCTACCATATGAGATGTAGATATTTTGATCCCATGAAGCTGCTGTAGTGGGTGGTTCCTGTTACCAAGTCCTGTGTTTCAAATCTCTTAGCAGCAGTAGCGTTGCTGTGACTGCTTTGGGAATGTACATTCGCTTCAACTCTCAAGTTAATGTGGTTATGTATGAGAGGAGAGCAATGAGACTGGTGAGGGGGCTGGAGGGAAAGTTGAATGAGGAAAGGCTGAGGGAGCTGGGGTTCTTCAGCCTGGAGGAGACTTAGAGGGAAGCTTATCACTTTCTACAACTACTTAAAAGGAAGTTGTAGTCAGGTGGGGATCAGGCTCTTCTCCCAAGATACTAGTGACAGGACAAGAGGGCATGGTATGAAGCTGCTCTAGGGGAGGTTTAGGTTAGATATTAGGAAACACTTCCTCGCAGAAAGGGTGATTAGGCACTGGAATGGACTGCCCAGGGAGGTGGTGGACTCACTGTCACTGGAGGTCTTTAAGAAAAGATTGGATGTGGCACTTGCTGGCATATTTAGCTGGTGTCGTGGTATTAAGTCATAGGCTGGACTTGATCTCAGAGGTCTTTTCCAGCTTCAATAATTCTGTGATTCTATCTGTAAGGGCTACATGTCACTAGCTGAGAAGGAAAAGACTGTAGTGTAGGTAAAGAATACAGTTAAAATATTGTTTTATTATGTTACTCTTATTTCTCACTCCTGATTTTTTTTCACGTTCAACTCAAACCATTTTTCTTGGGTGAAAGGAGAGAAATGAAGATAAAAGACAGAAAGGAGCCTTCTTTCAGGGGGAAAAAAAAATGTGAATTCACAGTGTATGTATTTAATCCCAAATAATGTGAGAAAAATCTGAGCAAAATAAGATGAGATGGTGGAAATTAAGTCATCATGTTCTCCCGCTCAGTTTTTGTACATAAGTGTATCTTGACAACGTCACTACTGCTTCAGTTCACTGTTTATTCTACAGAATGTATTGTCCGTGTGTAGCTTGACAACAGGTCACTACTGCTTCAGTTTACTGTTTGTTCTACAGAATGTACTGAAGGTGTACCTCACTCGGGATAGATCTATGGGATAATCTGGTGCTAGCACTTTTACTGGGGTGCCAGGACAATAAATAAATAAAAATCATATGTAAACTTATGAATTAGTATTGTCGTTTAACTGGTTACTATGTTGCAACTTACACACATACAAAAAATCCATAAAATTACTTCGTGTGGCAGCTAAACAGGGGGAAAAAAATCACACATAAATGCCTGCTTAACGTAATAGAAAGTTATATATTTGATCAGTAATCAGTTTAAACCTGACTAACCTTTTCTTTATATTCTGTCCTTCAAGGCTATTAGAGAGGTTTTTCATCTGGTGGAAAGATCACTTTCTGTATGAAATAGTGCCACAGCACTATAAAGACAGTAGTATCTTGGTGATTAAACTGTGTTTGTTTCTCCAACCCCCACTTCACAGCACTCTTTATCCAATGTGTTGCACAATGCTGTTGCTCAGCCAGAGGTTAAGAGAGGGAATGTAGGTGCATTGCATAACTGCAGTGAGACTAAAATGTTCCATCTTGAAAACAGCATCTGTATTATAAAGACAATATCCTATATCTTCTGGCCCTGATGTCCTTGTTATTTGCATCAAGGCACCAGCATGAATCAGTTCACTGCGGCAGCAGTCCAGCTGATGTGACTTGCATTATTATCAGGTACCTGATTGCAGTCTCCAGATGGATGTGACTAGCATATCAATGTGTGTGGTGGTGCTACTGCTGTGTGATAGTAATCTGTGATGAGGAGAGAAGCCCACTCAGCCCAGCAGTCAAGTTCTTAAGGACACAATAAAACTATGTATTACGGATTTGTGATGATCGCTGATTTTTGTACTCTTTGACATATTGCCAGCTTGTCTAGAAGATACTTTGAAAAACACGTTTAGGCTGTGTGGAACTAAGATGGTACAGGGCTTCAGTTCTGAAAGTGCAAGTGTTTTCTTCTGACAGAGAATGAATGTGGAATTTGAGACAAATCTGTGTGGTTCCAAGAATGTACTAGTCCAAGTGTCAGATTTCAACCTGGCATATTGTGGATTTTTCTCCTCAAAGCTTTTTAGATTGCCTGTTAATTTGGTTGTCATTTAATACCATTTTTGGACAATGCTCATGACTTTTTATGTTGTGATAAATTATTCAAACACAGGGTCTTGATTTCTGTTTATTGATCCCAAATCTCCATGATCTTTCTTTCAATGGAGCAATTTTTTACCTGTACTGATTGCAGATTGTACAATGTGATATTAAAAAAAAAAAAAAAAGCCTTTCTAAACTGAATGTGGTTAACAAAGCAGCTTCTTTAACTTTTAATTAGTAATTTTTTCATTATTGGTTTGTTGACTTTTTCTCACCTACATTTCTGTGAGGGGTTAGTACAATAAAAAGCCTCACATAAGGTCTTTCTTTTTGGAAATTAAGACAGCTAGATAATAAAAAGAAACTAACAATATTCTGCTCTGAATATAAAGACCATAAGAAGATCTTCACTGTAGTGGAATGCTGCCCTTACTCTGTTGGCTCTGGGAAGCCAGACAGTGGAAGGGTGTTTCTAACTTCTGCATCAATCCTTCAGTCACCTATTTAAATAAGAAATAGCTTACTGAGTAGAGGGAGGCCAATCAAAACAATCCAAAACAGCCCACAACCAAACAAAACAACAAAAAAACCCTTGTGTTTAGTAACCACTTGAAAACTTTCTGTGTGCTACTCACTTTGCATTGCAAAAAAACCCCTTCTATGTTTTGTATGAGCAGATCTAAGAGATTCTATTATATATTTTACACGTCAAACAGTCATCTGGTAGAAGGAAATAAACTTCTGTGTTTTATTTTACTATTACAGACTTCTGCATATTATTGAAATGTATATTTTATAATGATAAAGTCTAAGGCTGTTTGTATTGGTCTTAGAGTACAACAAAAGGCTTAATCCTCTTTGTAACTTGTAATTTCTTAAAAATATGTTTTTAACTGCTGTCTGGGTCAATGTACCCAAGAGCAGTGTCTCACCTGCTAGCCTGAAGATAAGGAAAAATTTAATTGCTCATAAGGAGAATACACAACATGTGTCGTGTTAAAATATAGTAGGTAGTTGTCTAATAGAAAATAAATGTTGCAAATGATGTTTTAATGAATAAGATTCAGTCATAGCCCATTGTATCAAGGTGAAAAGCTTGGAGTAGGAAGTTATTGTAGCAGTCATGCTAATGGTGTTTCTTGTCGGGCCAATAACAAATTTCTTACTGTTGTAAAGAAAAAATTATTTTTTATTTCCTCTGTTGATTCTGGTTTGCCCTCAAGTGTATTCAGTTCTGACGTTTCCGTGAAGGCTTAGTAGTTGTCACTTGATGAACATGGCAGTGTTTGGCCTGTATTACAGTAGAAAAAGGAGGAAGCAGTGATTTGAAGTTGTTTCTAGAGTTTTTAGTGAGGTCAGAGAAGTCTATTGTAATACCTAAATGACCATGATTTGTTCTACAGTCTTTGAAGCTGGGTATTTCAGGTGTGTGTTTTTTCTCCAGACAACTGTTTTTTTTTACTTTGAGAGATGAAGCAGAAAAGAGCATATCCAAAGGCATTAGGGAAGAGGCTGTCCTTTAAGACTTGAAGCATGTTTTTGCAGAATTCCAGAGGCTGTAGATCTGAGCCTGAACAAAACCTCACTTGATTTTTGAGCCATTCATTTTTAGATCTGTCTTTGAGTGCAAGTTCTGTGAGATCATGATGGGCCATGTTTTGGAACTCTTCAAATTGTTATTTGTACTGTATTTTCAATAGTTTGGAGAAAGCAAAAGCATTCTTTTGAACAGAAGCAGAACCACTGCACCTTTTCCACTGATAAAAATATACTGTATTGCAGTGAGCTTCCAGCATCATCCATTCTGTGAACTATACCTTGTTAGCTGCTTTCTCATCCTTTGCTGAATTATTTATATCTTTATTTCAGCATTTCCCTTAGATGAGGCACTGGAAACTCGAGGACTTCTGCTATCATATTCACAGTAATAAAGTGCAGGATAAAGCAAAGTGAAGCTTTCATAGTAAAATACTAATTTATATTCCAGAAGGGAAAAGACAAATGTATTATCTGTAAGAGATATGCAGAAGAAAATCACGTTCAGCTGGAAAATGGTTTTAATTTCAGTGTGTTGGACAGACCTTATTGTATCTGTAAAAATTATCTAGTTTCTGAAGATAAGGAAGGTCTTTCAGCAGCATGTCTTCTTCAAAAGTAAGCTTGGGCATTCAAGTACCCAAAACTTTCTAGTGCTAGCTCTTTACTTTCTGATTTTTTAAATTGGCAAGCTATTTGTGATAGCTCTCAATGCTTTCCTCTAGGTTGATATGGCAGTGGTCTTTGGTTAGTTTGGTTTTTTTGTTTGTTTTAAATAAGCAGTAAAATAATAAAAAAAATCTGCCTTCAAGTGGGATGAAAATATGACCAGGCCCTGTGAAGTCTTTGAAATAAATGGTCCCAAGCTTAGGCATGCACTTAAGCTTGGATCTAAATTAAACTAGTTATTGGGGGCTAACATAGACAAAACAGATTACTGGAGTCCAACAGTGAAGAATACTAAATTGCATTCAAGCATCTGAGAGAGTCTATAGTTTTACTAAGCCATGATAGAAACAAACTTGCCTCAGAAAGTTGAAAATCAATTGCTAGTCAAGTTTAAAGGCAGTAAAAATGTATTAGTATTTAGAAACATAATGCTGAAAAGCCTGAAATTTGTTAGAGAGGAAGTAGTAGAAATAATGTGAGGTGTGGAAAACTCTAACAGTGAGTAATGACAGGACTTCCAAACAGCTTAGTAGCTGGAAGACTTAATCAGAAAAGATGGGATACTGAAGTTGCAGAAAAATGCATAACTAGGAGCAAAGTACTGAAAGCCCCTGAAGCTGAAAGCATTAAGTAGAAATAAAATTTTTAACCATAGGGTATAAACAATTGGAGCAGATTTTTATGGGTGTGGTAGACTTTCATATTGCTTAGAGTAAGTATATAATCAAAATAGTATTCCATGTTGGAAGAGACAATCCTACTGACATACATTAGGTAGAAATTACCTCAGAAAATCATTATGAAGTGGGGGTTAGTAGTTGGCTCTTATCACCTTTATTTCAGCCATTTAGGAGTAAACTGGATATTTACGCTGGCAACTAATTCATGCAAAATTCTCAAGTCACATAAGGTATCTCTGTATATACTCAAAAATATATTCACTATAAAGTATAAAAATCACAGAATGGTTTGGGTTGAAAGGGACCTCCAAAGAACATCTAGTCCAACCCCCCTGCAGTGAGCAGAGACATCCTCCACTGGATCAGGCTGCTCAGAGCCTTGTCAAGCCTGATCTTGAATACCTCCAAGGATGAGGCCTCAACCACCTCCCTGGGCAGCCTGTTCCAGTGTTCCACCAGCCTCGTGGTAAAGAACTTGTTCCTAACATCCCATCTAAATCTACTCTTCTCTAATTTAAAACCATTGCTCCTTGTCCTATCACTGCAGGCCTTTGTAAACTGTCCCTCTCCAGCCTTCTTGTAGGCTGCAGTTGCACATTGGTCGCTCACATCCAGCTTTTCATAAACCAGAACTCCTGAGTCCTTTTCCACAGGGCTGCTTTCTGTCACCTCAGCCCCCAGCCTGTATTGAGGATTGTTCCGACACAGGTGCAGGACCCTGCACTTGGTCTTGTTGAACCTTATGAGATTCACCTGTGCCTACCTCTTCAGCTTGTCCAGATCCTTCTGGATGACATCCCATTGCTTTAGCATATTGACAGCACCACTCAGCTGGGCATCATCTGCAAATCTGCTGATGGTGCACTCTATCCTTCTGTCTATATAACTGATAAAAATATTAAACACTACTGGTCCCAGAACAGAGCCCTGAGGTACACCACTTGTCACTGATCTCCATCTGGACACTAAGCCATTGACCACAACCCTCTGGATGTGACCATCCAGCCAATCCCTTACCCACTGAACAGTCTACCCATCATATCTGTATTTCTTCAACTTGGCAAGTAGGATGTTATGGGGGACTGTGTCAAAGGTCTTGCAGAAGTCCAGATAGATCACATCCATAGGTCATCATTTGTCCACTGATGTAGTCACTCTGTCATAGAAGGCCACTAGTTTTGTCAGGCAGGATTTGCCTTTAGTGAAGCCATGTTGGCATATCACCTCCCTGGCCTCTGTGTGCCCTTATTAGAGCTTCTAGGAGAACCTGCTCCATGGTCTTCCTAGGCACCAAGATCAATAAACTTCCATTCATTTGTAACTAAATATGTCCCATTAGGAGCAGTAGTTTTGACATTGTTGGCTAGAAATAGAAAGCTGTTGTTCATTTAGTTCCAGTATGGCAGACTAAGAGTGATGAAAAGAACAGTATGCATGGCTGAGTTAGAAGAGAAATTGCATCTTTATTACAGTTGTCTATTAGAAAACACATGCCCTCTCTTACATAGAGGATTTCAAGACAGTCTTTCTTGTCATTTAAACAAATATGACTATACTAGACTTATTCTATAAATCAGGCAGCCTTGATGTCAGGTATTTGTTACTTTTTGGCTTGATAGACCAGCACAACTTACAACGCTATCGTTGCCTAACTTTTCTTACTACAAGGCTGATCTCCTGTATGTGCATAATGTTTTTGAAGAGTTGCTCTTACATGGGTGAAGAAAAGAGTGAAAACTATTTTATTTGATTCTAAAAACAAACAAACAAACAAAACCTCTGGAAAGTAAGAGGTTTGAAACTTTCTTTTCTTGAGGGAGGGGATGGACAGATCCTGAACAGTTCTGAGATTTGGCAGAGCTGTTTTGTCTAGTGCTTTCCACTAACTTTGGTACCATCGTAACTGACTCAGCTGCACTGCCCAAATGAATCTGGTTAACTCATCCTGACAGGCCAGCTGAAGCAAAGGAACTTTAGAAGGGAAATTCACACCATCTGTGGTCTGCCCCATTAAGGTGAGTCTTGGCAGTTTAGGGCACAATCTCTCTCAGGACATTCTCAGCTACTAACTGAGTGTGCACAGAATGAGCACAGGCAATATAATTACATAAAACTGCAATGAAACAGTAAGAATTTCAGTCCAATTAACCCACAGACATCAGTATTCACAAGGAAGGAGTAAACTCCAGTGTTCGTCACCAAGGGCATACAAAGGAAATTATATATATATATAAGTTTTCGGTTTGTCATAGAACAAAAAAGAGGAGTCAGCTGCAGTGTAGATCGAGCAGTTTCAGACAGCCAGAAACCCCACCAACACTCTCTTCCAGACCCCAATCTCTCCTACTCCTCCCCTGATGTTTCATATCCCCAATTGCCAATGAACCTCATTAGCCTTCCTGCATGAAGCACCTGCTAATCCACACATTCTTGTTAGCACACTGAAAAGCATCTGGTGGTCTAGAGAGAGGAAGTTAAATCCTTTAACTCTATCCCTGCCAGACCTATTCATCACCGTGCATTCAGGTTATATACTTTATAAATTGAAGGGAACTTCTCAGAATATGCTGTCCCAAGTGTCATCTCAAAATCATATATATGTATGTTCTGTGGTATATGAACCCAGAACAGTCTGCAACCAACAGCCAAACAACTCTCATAAGATCCTCAAGAGGCAGAAACAATTGTACTATAAAGTGAGAAAATGCAGCGTGACTGAAGTCTTTTTCTCTACCTGAACATTTGGTTTTCCCAGTATGAGTTCTATGAACAGATCAACTTATTCACATTCCCTTCAACCTATTCACACACTCCTGGAGTCTGCTAGCACTTCGAGAAAGCAGAAAGGATTCCACATTTCTTCGGTTTATCTAAAGAGCTCAGCTAATCAACTCTTTGCAACAAGACACCATTGTGACAAATGTATTCATATCTAATTTCTTCGAACTGCAGTATACAAAGCTGTAAGGGGAATAGAAACCACCATGATTTTGAAGAGTTCTTATAAAACTAGATGAGTGAATGTTGCAGTTTCATGATATGATGTTTTTGTAAAAAAAGCTGTTTTACATAATTTCATACAAGGTGCAGGTGGAATGGGAAATCCATTGAATTAGGGGAAAAGTGACTATTCAAGCTGCACTCTTCCTTCAACAGACAGAAGCCGGACAGAAGGAAAAGTATAGTCATATTTTCACCACTAGAAAATTGAGAGGATTATACTGAGCAACTGACCCAGGGACGTGCAGGAACTTTATGGTGCAGTTATGAGGTAAACAAGATGACAAGGCCCAGTCTAGACCTTTTATTACAAGGTTCAACTGTGATCATAGAATTATTTGATAAAACCATTTTATCAGGACAGCTTGAAAATAATTTGATGCTTTGTTGCTTCAGTCTTGATTTACTGCACATAACTTGTATGGGTGATCTACAGCAGCTAGTACAGATTTTCATATTTACCTGTTGTAATAAATAGATTTCTAATTCAGGTTTTCTAGTGGCTTCAGCATAACCTCATGACAGCACATCAGGCAACATACATCTAGTTCAAAGCAATTTCAACCCCTTGTATGAAAAGCAGGTACTTTATTCGTGTGGTAAATAGGTTTGCTTCTATTGTGTTCAATAGATGATTGCAGCTACTGTTTATTTTCATTGTCTCACATTACTGTTTGGCTGCTCCTTCCCACTGGCAAGATACTGTGTCCTATTGACTCCCACTTTTTTGCAAGTTCAGGTTTCCAGACAACAGTTTCTACTGCCTGAGGATCTGATGCAGTCTAGGGGTGAAGGAGAAGCAGCAGGGTTTGTTTTGCTGTGAGCTGGTATTGCTTTCTCAGTAATAAAGCTAGCAAAATGACCTTGGTACAGTGCATTCTCACTCACCCAACTTAGAGTAGCAATTCAAACATTCTCAAAAGATTGACAGGTAGATGTGTTGTCATCTACAGACAAACACCAGCACAAATAAATCTGTTTTCTGTACCTCATTCTCAGATTGTTCCCACTGCTTCACAGCACATGCTTGCCTTCGTTCATACTCTGTGGATGTGTTTCTTTTCATATCTAAATTCTGTTAAGGATCTCACATGTGCTCCAGGACTGTTGTAGGTAAATAGACATAGCTGGTAGCTCAATTATTTGCATTTTAATGTTATATGTATGTGCTTACAATGTGTCTTTCAACTGGTCTCACCTTTTGCACCCCATAAAAGAACAGTCGAGGTGCAAATGGGAAGAAGTCCCTGCTTCTCCTCACCTGAGACTTTAGGGCATAGCTTTAACACAGCAAGATGTAAACTCATTTTTAGATAACTATATCTGCAGCTAGTTTTGTCTATAGATTATTTCAGAGCTTTCAATATGTGTAAAATGGTCTCCAGTTTGAATTGGCCACCATTTTGTCAAACCAAGACTAGGTAGAAACAAACTTTTTTGACATATATGCAACAGCTTTCCTTAACAGCACAATCACAAGAGTTCATTCTATTGCCTGGGAAGTTAATCCCTCTCTGCCTTTTGGCAGGCTTCTTAGTCTTTTGAAGCATCTGCCATTAACAAAAATTTTCCAAGTTACTGATTCCAGCTGGATCCAGAACACATTTCTATGACTGCCATATGTGGCAGTGGATGATACAGAAGGATGAGATACTGCAAAGAGAAAGACCGCATTTGAAGAGCAGAGAAGATACCTTGCACAGAATATACGCTGAGTAACCAGCAAGACTCGAATGCCATCTTACTGCTTACTGGTTACAGCCAGCTGGTTCATTCACCTAAACCTGGTTCAGAGGCACAATTCAGACTGTAAAATCATTTTGGAAGAAATAGTGCATCAAAACAAGTGCCTTCCAAAGTATTTTGGCATAAGACTTTGACTTCCAGTTACTATGTGAATACAGGTGCTGTAGGTTATATAGGAAGTTTGTCTCTGGACAGTCATAAATCCTGCTCTTTAGCCTGTCAACTAAGAAAAGCTCTTTTTTCTTAAAATTGCCTTAATTATCTGGAAACTTAGTGGACACATCACTCAGGGCAATACTGTCTGCACACTTGCTAACAGTCTTCATGGGTGAGGTTTTTTTGTTTGTCTGGTATTTATTGTTTGTTTGGGGGAGTGGTATGGTTAGGTTTCTGGGCAGCTTGGTTTCTTTCTTTTTTTGAAGAACATTACTTCTTCATAGGGTATGAAAAATAAGTTAATCAATAGTGGTTCTTGGAGGAGATCACAAAGCATTATCCTCTTGACCACACTATACATGGCCAAGTTACCTCAAACTATACTTAACGTCTCATCTCAGGGTCACACAAACACTGTAGGCTTTTAAACAGCAAGGCAGCTGATACTACTTTGATAAGAAAGTAATAAGAAATGCATGAAGAAGCATTTGCATGCATACAGCTACTTAGTGGCTCTTCCAATTGGAATGGAAAGAAAAAATGTTTTATACAAAACAACCATTGCAAAAAAAAAAAAAAAAAACAAAAAAAAAAAAAAAAAAAAAAAAACAAAACAAAACCCCAACCAACCACACCAAAAATCCCAACCAACCAACAAAAAACAACCCACAGTTGTTATTTGAGGGGCAAAAACATTTCTCAAAACCAGGCATTTCCATGGAAAGTCTCAACATAAGGGAGAAAAAATCCAACATCTTTTTTGAAGAGAAGTGTGAAGTCTGAGTGAATTCTAAACCATACCTCTGTGCTTTTTGCTATGGAGCAGAGGGAGCACAAGTTGTTAAAGTTTCCCCTGCTTTCCTGTTTGCTTTATTTGAATCAAATTAGTACCAACACTAAAGATTACTTGAATATTCCTGAGATTCAGGATGGCAACAATTATTTTTTTTGCCCTCTCCGACAGTTTGGAAAGTTTGCAAATAGTCATCTAGAAATGAAAACTGTATTTCCCCTGGAAATTCTTGCTAAAATATTTAGACAGCTCTCTGAAAAACTGTGAACTACTACAGATTCTAGTGCTTCAGAGTATAAAATGTTTACATTTTGGATATATACTTGACTTGTAACAACAATTGCATGCAATAAGGGCTAACAGAGTTGAAATCTCTGATCAAATATACATAATACTCAACAGACCTTCACTGACACTACAAAGCATCCATCTGACTAGTCATGTTTATAACAGTTTTAATATTTGTTCATAGCTATGTGTGAGCCAGAAGCAGGGTTTAGAGAAGCACTACTGAGAAAAATCTTAATTATATCAGCATTATTAGGAAAAAATGTAATTTCATCACTGGTTAAACAAGTCTCCAACTGGTTTAGTTCATGTTGTGAACTAATTATCTGTTTATAGAGTTCAAAAATAACTTGACTAACATAGCAAAATACATTTTATCAGTTGATAATGCTTCTGTATGTCTAAAAATATAGGACAGAGGCTTTTGACAATAGAATATATTTGCCTTCATCACAATAACCAATACAGAAAGCCAGCAGCTTTCTCCTTCTAACATCAAAAGATCTACTGAACTCAAAATTACAGTAGTAACTTCCATTTACCAAACATCTATCTATGGAGTATGTCTGGTAACATTATAATACAGCTCGATTGCACATTTCATCTAGCAAAATTCACTTGATAATCAGCCAGCCGTAAGAAATTTAACCCAGTTTACATACATTTGCAGTCATGCTTGAATAGTTACTGCATTAGCATGAAATTCAGCCCTATATCCAAGCAAGCTAACCACCCCCTAGTTATCAATTCACACTTATCTCCTTCTCTTCTGCCATGTAGGGTACAAGTACCATGAGGCCTCACTAGCCATAGAATAAAACCACATCATACTAAAAATTACCAGTAAGATGCAGGTATAGTATTTTACAATCTGTTGCCCATATATGTTCCTCAGAATCAGTCCCAAACCTAGGTGATAGTTTCCAAAAGCAGACAGGTGGTAGGAGTCAGGATCCACGGGCTCTCAATTGCGTACAGAGCCTCAAGGTCATTCTTTAATAACCAATTTTATCAACTTTTCCTCACCTTATTTCAAAGTTAAAGCAATCAAGAAGAATCACTGTCTTGATGCACACAAGCTTGTTTTGAAGTGTGTGCCATGCAAGTCTACTGCATCCACCTGTGTGTGTCCAGAGAAGGGCAACAAGATTGGTGAGGGGCTTGGAACACAAGCCCTATGAGGAGAGACTGAGGGAGCTGGGGTTGCTTAGCCTGGAGAGGAGGAGACTCAGCGTGACCTTATTGCTCTCTACAACTACCTTAAGGGAGGTTGTAGACAGGCAGAGGTTAGTCTCTTCTCCCAGGCAGCCAGCACCAGAACAAGAGGGCACAGTCTCAAGCTGCACCAGGGGAGGTTTAGGCTGGAGGTTAGGAGGAAGTTTTACACAGAGAGAGTGATTTGCCATTGGAATGGGCTGCCCAGGGAGGTGGTGGAGTCGCCGTCACTGGAGGTTCTCAGGAGGAGACTTGATAGGGTGCTTGGTTACATGGTTTAGTTGATTAGGTGGTGTTGGATGATAGGTTGGACACGATGATCTTGAAGGTCTCTTCCAACCTGGTTTATTCCATTCCATTCCATTCCATTCCATTCCATTCCATTCCATTCCATTCCATTCCATTCCATTCCATTCCATTCCATTCCATTCTACCAAACACGTGTTGCTGCACTGTGTGCACAAGTTCAGATACACCTCAGATAGAGCCTCCCTGGAGCCAAGCAGTAGATTGAGACTGGATCAGTGTTTTACTTATCATTGCTCCTGTAATAGGGTACATGTTGCAGTTTCTGAATATGAACACACTCCGCATTAACTGAACACACATATACTTTAAAATACTTCAGAAGACTGTTCCCAGAGATAAAGTCTAAGACACTGTGGCACAGATGTCATGAAACTAGAAGTTTTCACTGAAATTAAAGAGGACAAACTGATCTTTTTAATTAACTTCCTTGAACACCTAAGAGAAAGTAATTCAAGACCTCTCCTTACATTGTAACACTGGTGTTTAATGACATCTTCAGAAAATAAGCAGACTAAAATTGTAACAGAGATTTTTTTAAAAACACAAAACAGACACCAGAAAAGTTTTAAAGCTGTAGTTGCAATGTGGTATTAAATGTGTATGAAATGAAAATAAGCGCTTGTAGCACAGTGTAAATTCAGTGCAGCTGCACCCTGTGGATGCCTCGTTTCCATGGCTGAAGGAAAATAGCAAGTTAAAACTGACATCAGCAATAAAAACAAAGTACCATATTAATGTGCTGTGTGTTCTCTATGGTTGCCAGTGAAAACTCAAGACACTAGTCTTCAACTATTTTTATTTTATGCATTCACGCATTCAGACCCCAGAACTACAGCCTGCCTTTACCATTGAAATAATGCATACTTCACTTATTTCAGCAATTATATCACATGACATGTGTTGACAAAGGAAAACACATTTCCGTGTAAATATTCCAGCTGGAGGAAAATGTTCAATGGCCTAAGAAAGTTAGGAGCAACAAGTTTTCCACTCAAGAGACTCTGGTTTCACATTCTTTGTAGTTTTCTTTCAGGAAGAAGTCATACACAAGGAGACTTAAGGAAAAAAATGAAGCCAGTAATGTCACTGAGTACTATTGCTAAGAATTATGAACATCATCAGTAGTGTGGAACAATTTACCAGTACCCCATGTCCCATTGGACAGAAACAATCTGTTTCAGTAGCAGAAGTAAAGTCTGTAGTACCACAACAGTAAAAGAACAAAAGCACAGGGCACTGCAAAATGCTTTTTATCTCTGCAAGAGAAGGAAGCAGTTTCAAACAGCTTAAAGAACATCCATCAATGATAAATAAATCTTCTAAAGGTAATTTTTCTTCTGAAATAAGTCCTTCCTGACCCAACCTGGACAGGCAGTTTATCTGAATACATAAACCAGGCAGAAGGGCTAGGTAACTCAGATAATTCAATACTGCTAGAATTAGCAGATTGCATCATCCTTCTGTAGTTGCAGCCAATTACAAGCTTCAGGAACAGGAGCAAGACCAGTGGTAGCTAAATTGCATAAGAAACAATACTTTTCTGAACCACAAAACCATGTTCATGGAACACAAATATAAGATCAAACTAAATCTTCTTCAAACCTGCTTACACAGGAGTGCAAAGAACAAAGGAGCATGATTGCTTTACAAAGCTGTTGTCTATCTCCCAAGATTGACCTATGGGAAAGATTTAATTGCCAACATGGGGGAGATCTGGCCATGTGCCCTAACAAGAGCCCACAGGCCACCCTGATAAGTGGAAATTTTCTTTATCCTAAAAACACAAATTGTTAGCCAAAGTGATAACTCTCATATGGCATGAAAATAAATTGATAATATCTGTAAGAAAACTGCTAATAGAGTGAGAAAAGTGTGTGTGTGTATATTAATAGCCTTGCTTCTTTGCAAAGCCAGTTCTTCAGAGATACATTCAATGATAGCTGACAACAACTTCAGGTTATATGTCTGAATACCAAATGAGAGGTAGTTAACAGGAAACCATATTGATAAAAAACCACATAAAAACCAAACCAAAACACAAAACAAAGAAAAATTGCTAAAGGTCACAATTTTTTGGCCATACAGTATGAGAAGTATCTCATTTTGAGGAGTTTTATGTTAAGTTTTAAGTAACATAGCTTTTCTGTAAAGACAAAGCCAATTAATTTCAAGGGGAAAAAAATAGTTTAAAGATATAGAAGTACAATATTTCAAAACCGAATAGTTTTATTTTGTTCTATTTATCTTCCAGTGAAACAGATATCTATTTTGCCTACACAGTATTTAATTCCCTAAAACCAAAAAAATGTGATCAGTAGTTTTCCAAAATGAACCATGTTTATTTGTGTTGGCAGCAGGGAGAGCTTTTTTTCTGAGTCACATTCATGCCCTGCCACCTGTGGTAAGAAGCTTGTTTTGCAACAGAACAGTGCTAAATTGTGGATGAGCACTACAAAATTTAATTAAAGCTCACTTCAAAACCAACACATCCTGTAAGCATCTCAGGAAATCTATAGGTTCATCATTAAATTCATTAGCAAGTGTATAAAATAAAATAAATAAATAAAATCTGTTCAAATATGCATGAACACACACACACAAAAAGCAAACACCTCCAGTAATGCAAATTCTCTTGGACCTGGTGCATTGTGGCAAGGCCCCCGGAGTAAGGCAAACGTGAACGACCATCTGTTATTTTTGTCTGCAAAGCAGCGACTTCCCCCTGATGAATCTTTGATAGCAGCCAAGCAATGGCAACAACTGCTGTGGCAGGAACTGACAGCTAGCAGCCGCAGCCTCCATTTCTCTTCTCACTCATCCTGCATGTTAAATGGCTGCTTCAAACCCAGGAGTAGCTCTTTACATATTAAAACCAAATATGCCTTTTCTGTACTTTCATTTAAATTACAGCAAATGAAGGGAAGTGTCAGGGAGCAAGTGAAGGGAAAAAAGAAAGAGAAAGAGTCAGAGAATGAAGAACCCCTCGGGGAGCATTCACGGTGCCAAAGAGATACTCATTTTCGAGCACCATCTGTCAAGAGCTACTTGGAGCTTTTTCTTTCTTTCTCTGTCTTAATACCCTCCCCCAGGTTTTACCGTCTCACTTGCTATATCAAGTGGCAAAAACCTCTAGAGCTCATAGGAAAACCGCTTGGCCTTCAGTTGCTTGAGTGGCAAAAATGTAACTTCAGGACAGATTGAACTATGGTGAAAATCAACAGTAGGTACCAATTAGGTGTGGCTTGGAGACAGAGGACATTTTGTCTGTATTCTACTTGTAGCTTCTTGTACCACTGCTGGAGTAAAAGTTTCAAGACAGCAAAGAATTCTTCGATTTTCCCCAAAAGCGTAGATTAGTCTGGCAGCTCAGGGATGGTCCCTGGCCCATTTGGCCACTGGGCAGTAGTGCTGAAACAACCTCTGCAGTACTACAGCTGCAAAATGGGGGAAATGAAAGTTAGCTTCTTCTACTGCATGGTAACATTTTGACGCCTTTCCCCTCTGTATTTAAATCTCTATATTATCCAACTTTTCACTCACAACAGTTTAGCAGGGGCCTGTTTTGTTACTTATAGGCCAGCAATATTGCCTTTACAACTTCACAATAGAAGTGTGTGTAGTGAAATGAAAATATTTAGATAAATTACTCTCTGATAACTCTATGAAGAATGTAATAATTATGAGAGATCTCAAGTTGTTGATTCTAAGGAATAACATATTTATCAGCATGGGGACAGCAAGTCCAGCATGGTCCTAAACCAGGATATCCATAATTGCAAGAAGGGCTAGCTATGAAAACAATGTCTTTTGTCAAAAATTCTGAGACTTTTTCACTTTTTTTCACTCTTCAGTCAATTCCAGGACCTTTTGAAACATTTATAGAAGCAGAACAGAGTTGGGGCAGACAGAACCAAGTGTGGATGACCAGTAGATAAGGAATTAGAGGGTTTTTCACAAAGGTCTAGTATACATTCTGGAGTCAATTTCACACTCGTATGCCAGGTAGACTACAGTCAGTGGGATTTTGTTTGCTGATAAAGATTCTTGAATTATTTAACAGCACTGGGATTAACAAAAGAGGTCCTCAGAAAGACACTAATTCGAGTGAAAGACAAAGCAGAGCTTGAACCTCCAATCTAGAGAAGATCCCCAAGCAGGTATGTGTATGGAGAGCGGGACAAGAGAGGCCATCCTCAGTTACTTTCTCATTCGGATTCTACTGAGAAACATTAGAACAATGCATCAGAACCAGTACATTTCACTGGCAAGGTTCTGCTTTGTTAAGTGAGCCACAGGTGGGTAAAAGCTTTCCCTGTCACGGGATTCCCCAGTTCATAAATCCAGATGAAAATTAAAAATTTCCAAAACCCATTTTAAAAACATTTTGGCTCAATTTGTCAGCTTACATTTCAGCTTTTAAGATGCATGGGGTTTTTTGCACTTTTATTATGAAATATTAAAAGTAGAAACCAGATGTTTACTTGAAGAGTTAGTACTTCCAGCTTTTTTAAATCAAATCTGAAGAAAAATATCCAAGCATAGATCTTATCACAAGATAAAGCCAGAACAGTTGGTAGAAACAAGAATCAAATCTGACCTTTCAGAAGCAAGAGTGAACTTCAACTACCAATTATTTTGTCAATTCTCATTTAACCAATTCATTTTCTTGGGTATTACAGACTTCTGGCCCTTCAGCAATGTCACTATCCTTTTCATAAAGCGTTTATTCCTCCTGTAGCATTGCTGTATGCCACAACCACTTGAAGACATAAGACAACTATCTACTTTGCCCTGTTACTCACCTTATCATTTTCTTTGTTCAGTGACCCAGAACAACCTGTGGGAATATACCAGGATGGCAGGTCAGCAAGATGATGAACAAGGTACTAAAACAAAGAGTTTTAAGCATCAGAACAATCTTGCCAACTTCAGTGACATTGTTCAAGTCTATGGAGGTGTGCATGCACTCTGCTGGTATGCTGGGGCCCAACAAAGCACTGCTAGATTCATAAGGAATATTCGCCTAGAGCTAGTCATGGGAAGTGGAGAGCATTACCATTTCCAAAGCTAATGTTTCTAGGCAATTCTGAAGGTAAGGACATGGTACACACTTACACCTACTGGGAAATAGAAGTCTTCAGCAGTCTTCTTGCCCAGTCAGGAGCTCTGCTGGAAATTAAAGACAACATTCACCATTTCTATTTTTGCCCTCCTCCCATCAATGAATACATATGCATTTTTTAATTTGAAAATAGAAAATCAATCTAATCATCGCTAAGTTTTTTTATTCACACAACCTCTGCCCTTCTTAAATAAGTTTGCTTATTTATAACTACCTTTCCTCATTTTCTCTTCCTCACCAGTTATCTTATCCTTTCACTGACACAATTTTTCTGTGCTTCCTGTAGTCTCTATGTTGGGCAGTATTTTTGATGCTGTTGTCAGTTCCTCTCCCTCCATCTCATTGTCTTATTTCAGCATTAGCTTTACCTTACTCTGGGCAAAACCTGACCCAGCTTTTGTCTCAGCTCACTTTAGCTTGACAGAGCTTCTTTCCCTACAAGGCTTCTGACAAACTAGAGCATGGCCAGCTCTGTTCTGCAGTCTTTAGACTGCTTCTTAAACAGAAAACCTGCTTAGTGCAACCTGGCAGAGAATGAAAAGAAGCAACCCAGATCAGAGGATTATTTTTCAAGTAGAAACAGATGAGCAACAAACACTAGAGATCTAGTTGTTCTTCCACTCAACCACTGCTTTCACTAAATGTAATTTCACATGAAAGCCTTTAAAATTACTGCTGATGTACTCCTATTTAAAATGGTAACATCTACTCTAACATATTCCTTCCCCCAGTGACACAGACAAGGAATCTAAATTCAGTTCCTGTTCAGGAAGAGAGTAACAGACAGGAGAAGCTATATAACATAGGAATTCAGAGAAAGAGTTCAATCATTATCAATGTTTCACATCCAGTATTTCTTAATCCTGACCCCATCCTGGGCAAAATCTTAGCAAAGGTTTTAATTTACTTTTTAAGAGTATTTGCCATCGCTAATAGCTCAAATGAATTCATACAAATATATATGCAGACATTATGTCTGCCTGTTTATATTTGAATATATAATACACATTATGTAGAGACACATCTTTCATACAAAATTGCAAGCTAGACGATAAATTACATACTCTTAACTAACTCAAAGTGCTTTACAGATAGCATCTCATTGTACTTCTTGATAGTAAAACTTTTTCAGGTATTCAACTAAGTTTCGTTTTTCCCACTTAAGAAGAGCATGGATAAGGCAAAAGTTTCATCATCACCACCACCAGACACTGCACCCACAGCTTCTGGGGTTTAGTAGAGACCATACACAATCTATGCCTGTTTTTGTATTTGTGGAAGGAAAATAAGCTTGAAAGATTTGGAAACTATTAGGTTAAGAACCGAGCTGCAGAACACAACCAGACCTGTAACCATGCCTAATCACTACAACAGGGTCTTCTTCCAATGTAGTTATTTTGCCACAGAGAATCCTAATTTTTAGAGCATATTAATTTTGGTTTCATCGTGTCATACTAAAATACATCTTACATAACTGCTATTTACAATAAATGTTGAAGTTAAGGTTTAGCTCTCTGGATATTTCACCTTAGTGCTGAGATCAAGATTAGAGGCTAGACATGCTGCGTCTCTGCACACAAATGCTTAGTTGTTGCGTCTGCTTCCATCCGTCTTGCCTCCTATTAGCAAGTCTAATGTATTTGTATAGACAGTAGCCCAGGAGTGTCATATAGTTGGCTGAGAGTCCAAATACTGCCCATTAGTGGGAAAATATTAATTACCTAAAGGTAAATAGGTAGCAGATTGATCAAGTACTTAAAATAATCATCAAGAATGTAATAAACTTGTTACTAGTTATTCAGCTGAATTCAATCCTGACAATGGTAATTGGAAAAGGCAGTGAAGAGAAATAAAATCCAAGATGACCGAGGGCCTTGTACTTGAATGATACTGAAGGTAGTGACAGATATGACTTGAAAAACTGACATACTCACTCAGAAGATTAATTTATTTCCCAAAGGGAAGGTCAGAGAAAAATTACAGGAAAGACTAATGACAGTATGAAGAAGGGAGGAAACTTCAGGATGTCAAATAGAACATAAAGAAGGTAGCCAGCTGACAGTGGCAAAGGCTAGAAGACAAAAGGGCTTAGTCAAGTTCAGAAAAGTGAAGAATAGAATACCTAAATATCTATGAGTATTTGGATCTCTTCTGATCTTTTTTTTTTTAAATGCGTGGCAAAATGCATACGTAGGAAGCATGTGTAAAAATGGATGAGGAAGGTGGTGTTCCTAACATAAGAAAAATAAAGGGGGAAAAGAAAAGGGGAAGAAAAGTTTCTTTTTTAAAATTACAGTACAGGGTTTTCACATCCCTCCCATAGCAAACTCAAACATTTCAGGTATGTTTAACATAGATTACAATAGCATGTAATCTTCTCAGGTTTCATGTACTAAAGAATCATAACTTGCAAAGTAAGTTCTGCTGCTTCACACTTGTGCCAGAGCTGCCAAGTCTTACTAGCTTCATGAAGTCAATAAGGCAGTAAGTGTCTCTAACAAGTAATGCCAGAGAGAAGGAAGTTTAACACTTGTGTGTCCTGACAAGTCTAGACAACAGAAAGATTAATGACAGGACAAGGTATGCCTAAACAGTATCTCCTAGGTGAGCTTTCAGTTTTGAGACTTCACATAAATTGGTTTAGTGAAACGGCCCTTTCCAGATCTTATTTGGGATTAAAGTCACAGTTTGTCATATTTAATGTTAAGTTCCTAAACAGACTGCTCACATTTTAATTCCACACCACAAAAGCTGAAGAGTGGCAAGACAGGAGCACATTTTTCACATTATTTCGGTAGGCGGTACTTTCGCTTAGCCAGAAATGAAAAATAAAGTTAGTTCCAAATTATACAAATTCCTTGGCAAACTTATCTGTTTAGGTATTGCCCTGTAATTAAACCCCAATCACCACAGATAGAGCTTTGACCAGTTGTTTCAATAAAGCCCTTGAATAAAGAGAGTTTGCGTGCAGCTTTTCACAATGCAGTTCATGCACTGACTGAAGGTAAGTTCCATGCAACTTCTTGCTGTCAGCATACCTGCAAGAATTCAAAGATGTTTATAGCTCTTAGCTTTTGCCAGGAAATTTAGTTAACTCCTTGCATATGGACCACCCATACCTTGGAATAAAGGCAATCAAACACCAGTTTGCTGCTTGGTTTAGGTACAGATTTATGCCTCATAATCCAAACCAGGATTTTTGTCTTTGAGTGTGTGTTTTCCTAGATTAGGTCACATAAAGCTTTTTTGATTCTGAATGTGTTTTAATTCCCTTCCCCATACTAAAAGAATCCAAAATAATCAATTAAAACCTCACGAGTTATTCTAGCAGTAGTTCATTAAATGGTCTAGTTCTGAATTCTTGCAGTTCCATTCTATCCCTCTCCAGCCTTGCTTGCCAACACAAAAGTTTTATTACCAAGGTCTTTAGTGCACTACGCTAAATACTGTCCCTGTTAATATGAATCTGACTCAGTTAAGCAAAGACGTAACTTTTACTGGACACAACTATAGTGGACTTAAATCATGTCTCATCCTGGTACCAACTGGTTGGCCTCTGTCATCTTCCCTCAGAGAGCGGGGTTAAGGCATTTTATCTCAGCAATACAAGTTAATCTTCTGCTGCATGATTTCATTTAGTTGCAGCCTGAAGCAGTTTTTTTCCTTTTTTTTACATTAACAAAAGCCATTAATATTTTTAGTGTTCTTATAGCAAGAACAGGAAAATAGGTACTCTGGTTGAGTATTTAATTTTCATTTTAAGTTTCTGTGGCTTAGCTAAGGCAATGCAAAGGTACAGCTATTGAACTTGGAAAATGAAAAGAAGTAGAACTGGATAAGAGATCTGAAAGAAAAGTATGTGATGCAGATATTGTCTCAATCTATAGTCATATATACTGATACACATAGAAATGGAATATGGACAGGTACCCCATTTAACATATGCTATCCTGCTTCAGCACAGTTAAATATCACAGTTCCATTCTAAATTCCTTCACAACGCTGCCATTAAGAAAAATATTATTTCAAATGATTATATCACTTGTCAGTTAAATACAAGATGGTCTGTAACTTTGTGATGACCATAATGCCAAGGAAAAATGTTTCAAGAACCCAAAACACATCTTGCAAAACATGTCAAGAGTAAAGAACTTGTCCTTTATTTCAGACATTATTATGTAGTCCTCATTTATGGCTGCAAAAGTAATTTCTATTGTGACTTGCCTAAAGATTCAACAGTCTTTGGGAAAAGCTATAAATTTATAACATAATAGCTGATTCCTAACCACAATCTGGGTTGTTTTAAAAAAAATGAATCTGTCTCCATTTCTGCCACCTTCACATAAACCAGATTGAAGGAATCATTTATAATGAAACTGACAGCTTCTCTGTGAAAGGACACTGTCTTTATTGACAGAATTCTCACTTGAATATTCAAAACCAGTGAAGCACTGTCTTGACCACGGGCATCATAGCACACTGCTAATATCACCTGGTTTCATCCAAATACATTCACAAAGCAGAAAATCCCCGTAAGCAATGCACATGTAAAACTCAAAGGTGAACTCCTAGATGCAAGTGTATGAGTGACCAATGACCTCAAAAAGAAATCATTGCCAATGAAGTCTTCACTGTTTTTCTTCTTACTGAAAGGAAGCTTTGAAGCTCCCATCAAGTCCTTCACCATATTTTTTGCCTTTTATTGGACTTTCTTGGTGGATATCTAGTAAAAAATTGCTTGGGAAAAAAAAATACAGGTAAATGAAATTCCAATCCAGTTTATCCTTGTGAGGCCAGCAGCAAAATTTCTAGTGACTCCAGTGTAGTAGGTGCTACCTCTTCTGAACTTGCAATCGAGTCCCCATGATCCTGCGTTTTACCATAAGAAGCATCATTAAATCTGTACATGAGTTAGTGTGTATTTTATGCTGCACTTGATTTTGTGGTTTGGCTTCCATTGCCACAGCACAGTTTGGATATCATGACCAGAAGTGTCTAGACATCGGTATAACCATTTCACAGTATGTAGGAATAAATAGAATGATTCAATTGTCAAGAAGGGTCATTATTTGTTTAAAAGTGCCTTCCTGTTAACAGAATCGCTGCAACAGAAATTAGCCAGGTTACCACAGTGGGTTATCACTAAAGACTGTGGCAGCAAGAAATTACTACCAATGAAAAGAGATGAGCCAAAATTAAGAGAATCAGGTAGTCCTGCAGCCACTACATGAGCTTCTGCATCTCTCTCTTAGTATTAATTGTCATGCAATTCCCCACAGCATTCCAAAACGTAGATGATCAGATAATAAGAGGTTGAGTGGTATGCATAACATCAAGCTGATTAAATTTGTTTACTGATAATTCTTTCAGGTTCCCATGAATATCATGTAATTTTCAAGGTTTATTTCAAACAGATTTTATGTAATGTATTATTGACAACATCCTCATGGACCATTTCTACAATGTCATTCAGGATAATTATTTCACAACAGATTTTCAGAGTCCTTGATTCCTGTTGGGATTCACTTTTGCATAAATTATGGAGTAGAATATTTAATCAGTGTCCTCATTAGAACTCTATGTCTTACTTTTAGGAATAAGGAATGAGAGAACAGAGAAATTTCAGGAGAGGCAAGGGGAAGGAAAGGAATATTTGTACAATTGCAGCACAAGTATTTTCCTCAGTAATGTTTTCTAAAGCATAGAAAAGCTACATGCTGTCCTGCAGCATCTTTGCCTTTTTCAGAAATAAACACTGGCATTTGTCTTATGATATCATTAAATTAAATATTAATGTTAACAAAACACACAATGTAGAGTTAAAAACTATTAACATTTAAACCACATTCTCCTTAAGTTGTTAAAAAAAATAATTAGTTGGGCCTTCTTTAATAATGCTAAAACAATAATAAATACAAGAATTGCAACTACAGAAATTTCATATATATTTTAGATATATACACACACACAGAGAACAAGACTGGACAGTCACTTGTCTCCTAAACATGACCAAATCCTTATGCTTCAATGCAGTAATTTTTACTTGGGTAATACACTCTCTAGCTGAGCATCAGAACAGCATACAGTGCCGAATGAAGCAGAAATAGTCCTGTGATTTGGCAATACATCAAGAATGAAAAAACATATTAATTCCTTTTTCTAACACATTGCAAGCTGCTCACCAATGTCTATACACAACAGAGGGTTTAAAAAAGTTAAAGGAAAAACCTACATCTTTCTGACTGGTGGGAATCTGAGCTTCCCTGAACTAGGATCAAACGAAGCATCTATCATATTCTGTATGTGAGCATACAGTTATTTTTCAGAGCAAGGCAGAGTTTCAGGCCACCAGAACATACCAAGTTGGAGGGAAAGCAGTAATGCTGCCATGGCCTGGTATGAACCAATATCGCCATCCTTGTATTTTAAACCTCAGTCAGAGAGGTAGGTGTTGCTGCTGCAGGGAAAAGAGCCCAAATACATCATAAACCTAAAAATAAGGAAACAGCTTGAGGAGCAGATGGAGTTGTGATTCTGTCCACATAGGCTCTCACAAAGAAAGCATGACTAGCATTGGGAAACACAACAGGCAGCACAGGAAAGACTGTATCTCACTTTTCAAGCTCATACTGCACTCAAGCTTCACCAACAATTACAATGTGCAAGGAATCATATTTTTGACAGGTAGGGCTTAAACAGTCAGTGATTTAAGGAACCAGTGAAAGCTGAATGCCATGTTATCTTTGTAATCTTTTTCAGATGACAGTTCAAGCAAGGACTCAAGAGTGGTACAGTACTCCTGTGCTGCATATGCAACTTCTTAGGGGTCCCATGTAGTAACCAATGAACAAGACAAAGTTTTGTACATTACCCAGATGTACTGCCATTTGTGGAAATTATGTCTAGAGCATAAGGTTCATAGTTGTGTGAAACTGCATCCTTCATTTCCTTCCCCATCAGTATAACTCATGCATATTCATAACACCAATACTGTACAGTGAAGACTGAGACCTGATTTTACTCCATATATTTAAAGACTCACAGAAATCTAGAAGCTACTGACTGTTAATGCTACTGAAAACCACCAGCTTAAAGTGTGGTTTTCAGTGGACAGGCAGTGGACACTTCACTGCCTATGTTTGTGGTCTCTCTACAAACATTCTTCTTCTATAATATGTAATTTCTCCTGAGCTGCTTGGATCACAGAGTTGGTATGGCTAAGGTTTGCCATAGCATGTGACCTTCAGCACAAAGGTAAATACTGTGCTAGAAGCCCACTGTCAAATTAGAGGTGCTAACTGGTGGCTATCAGTTTGGCTTTCACAAGGGGCTGTGAAAAAAACCCAACATCTGTACCTGGCTTTTAATTGGAAAAATGCTTTCACTGCTTTGCCACTGTGCCCCGCCAGCACCTTCCTATTAAAAAAAAAAAGGTCAAAAATTAATTCTTTCTTTCCTCAAACACACATGTACCAAATCAAATGTACTTATAAATGCACAATTACAAGATATTTGATCCTGAGGCTGTTATGTGCAGCTATGAATGCTGCATGTTCCCCCTTTTAAAAAACAGATATAAGTTGACAGTGGCTATATACCCAACTCTCCATAGATGAAAAAATAACCTACTAATCTAAGGTAGCCATATCAATTATACTTTTACTTTACATGCAGTATAGGAATTAAACACAAACAAGCAAGCAATGTAACCTGTCAGCATCTAATTTTTAATTTTTTTTTTTTTAGTTTAAAAAGTTCTTATACAGGGTCTTGTGGTAGAAATTCTAGTACACTCATCAGTATATACAAGTTTGTTATTTGTTTCTTTTTTTTTTTTTTTTTAAGCAGAAGTTTTTAAGTAATCCTACAGCAATATACTGGTTTCTTCACTGTATGCAAACTGAAAACAGCAAACCCAAGTCATTAATTAACATTAAATATCAAGTTCCATTACCATTCATCAAAGCTGCAGGAATTAATTCTCTTTGATGCTTATTTATTTTTCTTAAACGAGCCTTCGGGTTTTTCTTTAGAATAGAAGTCACCTAGACAATTAGGAAAAGTGTAAAGGATCACAGAATTGCTTTAGTTGGAAGAGACCCTGAAGATCATCTGTTCTAACCACTAATCCAGCACTGCTGGGTCTCCAGTATACCATCTCCCTAAACATAACATCTACATGTCTTTTAAATACCTCCAAGAATAGTGACTCCGTAACTTCCCTGGGCAGGCTGATCTAATGTTTGACAGCACTTTTAGTAATGAAATTTTCCCTAATACCCAACTTAAACTTTCTCTGGCATAAATTGAGGCCATTTCATCTTGTCCTATCACTTTTTACTTGGGAGAAGAGACTGACAACTTGCTACAACCTCCTCTTAGGTAGTCATAGAGAGTGATAAGGTTTCCCCTCAGCCTCCGTTCCTCCAAGCTAAACAACCACAGCTCCCTCAGCCACTACTCATAGGACTTGTGCTCTAGAAGCTATACCTTCCTATGATATATGTGAAATGTGAAATACTGGAAGACACTTGTTACAGCAGATAGTTGAGTGTCTGTGGAACAGAAAGAGTGATGCTTCATAGTGGTCTCACAAAGATAATTTCTAAGAATTAATACTTTAAATACATTGCAGGATTTTAAATGTAAATGTATACATTTACACAAATGTATACAGGTCACGTAAGGACCAAAAAAAGACCAAACAACTCGATGCATACATAATTTTACCATTATATCCTAAAAAGGACCACAGCATGAGGCTAAGAAAAAAACAGTAACCCTGCAATTCTAACTGATCTGCTTTAAACACCCCATCTGTCTCCAGTTTTATCACTCTTCTTGATACAGATCCAGATTTGAAACAAATCAGAAACTGTTCTTCCAGTGTGTTGAACAACTTTTAAATCTGCCCTCTGAGCTGTGTACCTTCACCATTCTAGACATTCTTTGTATGAGACTGGAGACCAGTCTGTGCGGTGTTCAGAGTCAGTACTACTAGGTCATGAAACTACAGCAGTTTGCACCACTAAGTATTTAGGCAAACAAGGTCAAAGCTTTAGGTTTTTCTGTGTTAGATAAAACGATCAGCTCTCTGAAGTGCTGATCCAAAGCCTAATTAAGACAGTGGAGTTCTCTCCACTTAAAAAGCTGATTATTGTTTTATTCAGCCCCATTAAAGAGCTTTAAGGCCAGCCCAGGCTTTCAAAATGGCACTCCCTTGCCCAAGAGCTGCCTGTGCCACACCAGAGTGAAAGCCTCTGAAGTCTAAACCTGGCAAAAATCAAGTTACTTCCCCAATGGAGAATCCTGACAATCCCCAGCTGCGGGCAGGGACACACCTTCCACCAGACCAGGCTGCTCAAGTCCACTTCCAGCCTGGCCTTGAACACCTCCAGGGAGGGTGCACCATGACTTTCCTGGGCAACCTCTTCTGGTGTCTCACCACTTTGTATTTATTCAAATACAATGTAACTGCAAGACCCAATTACGTTATAAAGTCCACAATATTCACAATTACACTTGGATACTTGCAATTTCATCCCATTTTTATTTTAAAACAGTGCACAATTACACTTGGATACTTGCAATTTCATCCCATTTTTATTTTAAAACAGTGAAGATCCTTTATTGGGTATTAAAAAAAAAATTATCAAGAATTGTAAGAACAAATTAAAAGCATTAGTGTTGATGATGACACCCTTATGAAAGACAATTATTACCAGAATCTTTTCCTCTCCCCCCAAAAAATATAATGCCATGAAACAAAATTGTATTAAGCAAATCTCCAGCTCCTGAATGCCACTGTTTGAATAGAGGCAATACATGCAGACTCTCTGAAGATAACAAATCAAAACCTGATTAAAACTAATTCATTGGCAAAGGGTACCTTGTTGTCATGGTAGGCCCAAACAAGCGCCATCACAAACCAAGATGGATCCTGATGTGTCTAGACATGGTCCGCCTCTTCCCCCTTCCTTCCTGCAGAAAGTCAGGGTAAAGCAGGAAAAGGAACAAAGGGGATGTCTGGTAAACAACTCTCCTTCTGGGGTAAGAGCATGTGTATAAAAATAAAGTACCATTTGAAACCATCAGAGTTTGAGTGAGATGAAAGTAACCTTTTCTGTCACATATATGAAACTTGAAAGGCAATTTCAACTCCTAGTAGCAGATCCTTTCATATACCTTTGCAAACTGTTCCCTACCTCCTGCCAAAGCACCTGTTATATATGTCCCTGTTTCTGTAATTTCAAAAAGTTTTTAGAGTTAACTTAGTAAGAGCCTTTTAGCTTAATTGCATATATGAGTGCACACTGGAATTATTTCAGTTTAAAACCTTGCAACCTTGCAATCCTACATCTTTATTCCAGTCTTTGTTAAGATGTTGGTCCTGCGCAGAAGCCAGAAACCAGCTAGTTCTTCTCCACTTCCTTGAAATGCAGCACCAACATGACTTTTTGACACATAGCCTAGCACAAACTGCAGCTGGGAATCAGTAACTGATAAGCCATGACTATACCATAATTCCTGCCTACTTTTCACTGCCACATAGCAGCCTGCAAGGTTACAACCTGCTTTGTGATTAAACTTGTCCAAGGGACAGACAGTTGCTCAAGGACCTGACATTTAGGGGCCTGGAAGAAGGGACTGGAAGGATGCACAGGCTAGGAGACAGAGCAGGGCTTACCGGGAGAGGAACTTGTGTTCTGCTCACTTCTGACATAGAATTACCTGCAGAAAGCCATTTTTACGTTTTTGGTTTTGCTTACCTGCATTTCTGCCTCACATTGATTGATAAACACAAGAATTAGAAGGTTAGACAGGGATAATTTGCATGTCATCTCAGGTCATTCAGCAGGTTTTGGCCTTTCAGTATCACCCCTCTCAGAGGGAATATGATAGATAAATCCAGTAATGTGAGATAGCAAAGGGATGCTGGCTTTCCAACCTGTAGCTAAACAAGAACAGTGAAAAACCAGGGCTGAATACCAAGTTCCTTTACTGTAGCTCTTCATTGTGAAACCTCAGTTCTCAGTGATACATGTTATTCATTTTCTTTTCCTGACTGGGATTTTCCAGAGAAAACTCCAAAAATAATTTCTTGCCAGGCTCCTTCTGACACCTGGTTTGTGGTCTGGGTTTGTTTGGTTTTTTTTTTAGCTTTATTTACTTTGTTTGTTTGTTTGTTTGTTTTTGTTTTAAACACATGTAAATTCTAAAGAGTTGATCATAGCAAGCTCACAATTAATAACTTGGAGGCAGGGCAGAAGGTGTTGAATGGAAACAGACCTTGAAGCAGAGAGGAAAGGAGCTAAATTAAAACACTGGATCAGGTACCAGCTTTCTGTCCCTGCTCCCTATCAGCAAGATCATTAGCTGAATAAATGATAGTTAAAAACCCATTAACAAAAGTCAGATTTACTAGGTTTGATCAATTAGGTTTTCCAAGTGTGAAAAGATCCTAACTCAGAAGCCTTAAGGAAGAAGTTCGTTCTGAAAAAAAGTTAAGTAACTTATGATCACTGCCTCCCTTTTCCAATCCCTTCTAAATTGCTTCCTTTAATGGAGAGGTTTGGGGAGGTAGAGGGAATAGGTTATGCTTTCTGACATTCACAGCAAAGGTTGTCTTTTCAATTTTAATTAATGTGATTTATTTCATTTTTTCTTTCATGATCTGAAACTCTGAGCAGGAAATGAAAAGCAAGATGGATCTTGCTAGATAAACACAACTGGATTTCATCTTGCTGATGTGGTTCTTTCTCCCAGGGTTCATACCAGGGCTGCAGTGGTACTGCTGGCTGTAACCATTCAAGCTCAACACCCCACTGGGACCAATTACTGCATTTACAGTAAAACATGCAAGGAAATGTATCTCACTATCTCCACATAGGCAAGTTTACTGAAGGATAACCTACTATATTACACAGATTAATACTCCAGTGAGTAAATTAATCCTTACAATTTCACTCACTACTTGTGGCTTATAAATTTTAATTGGCTTTAAACTGCCACATGAATTTATGTGTATGTATGTTGATGAAGTAGAAGAGATCAGAAATTATGCTATTAATACTCAGAGCTCAGATATAAGGAAACAGGGTATGCTGGGACCAATTTATAAACATATATAAATGTTTGCAAAGCAGGATTCAAACTTCTTTCAGAGGTGCATCATCATAGTTTACACAGAGCTCCACTGAGGAGGAAAGTAACAGCATTAGATGACAATAAAAGGCCCTTTCAGAAAGTGAAATATTTCCGTTTTGCAAAAAGACAAATCCAGAGCTGAAGGGTAAGCAGTGCTTGTGCTGTTTTTGATTGTATTGTTATTGATTACATTTGAGCAAAGCTACCACTACAGCAATCAGAACAGATATGTTAACACTCTGGGACACAATACAAGTGGATATTTCTGCAACAAAGAATTATGGCACCAGACATGCAAAGATATTAGAAGTTTTTAATGATACAGACTCACACCTTTAGGAAATCAGACACCTTCGGAAAGTTGCCACGAGGACAAAACTTTCCTTCTCATGTGAAATTGTTTACTAACATTCAGTTCAATGTTGAACCTTCCAACACTAAATCAGGATAGAATTTGGGGTGTTGTTTTTTTCTGCTGGGTGGACTCCTATGTGCTTGGGTGGAAAAACTGTTTTATCACTGTCTTCTGCTGCTGCTTCTGCTTTTTGCTGTGCTTTTCTGCAAATAGGCTATGGTAATTGTGCATTGCATCATTTCCAGTAAAACTCTTTATCTCAACCCAGAGGGTTTTTTTGTGTTACTTTCTGCCCTATCTGTGTGGGGAGAGAGGGGGCCTTGTGAGAGTAGGCTGTGTTAACCCAGGACAATCCATATTAGACCTTCTCTTGCAGGGAGCGGGGCTTGTGAGAGCAGGCTGTGTTAACTCGGGACACCTTAGGATTCACAGCACTCCTTGTAACACTGCAAAATACAAAGGAAAAGGTGGTGAAACCAGTTAAGTTTATAATCACATATGCACCAAGTTATATAGCCCTGCATGTCTTCATTTTATGCCCTACAGATGTGCATGGTGTCGCCAAGTTAAAGCACAACTTGAAATAAACAGAGACTGAGTAAACAGGAAGAGATTTTCCTTGAATATTCCAGGTTTTGTTTCTAGGCTATCTGGAAATACTGACTGAAGTAGAGAACATCTTTCTATAAAGCTACTCCTTGGGTCAAAACCAAAGGGGCTAATAAGTGAAAGCAGTTATAAGAAGAGACATTATTTCTAGGTACTTCTTCCTAATGTATTTCTCTATCCATTTAACAGCATGCTCTTTTGACTTTGCTATATTGTCTTTTGTTCGGAATTAAAAAGACAGTTAGGCATTATTTCACTCACAGATTTAATATATTGCTGTTTCTTTTAAGCATCTCCAATTGATGAATAAAAGTAGTGAAGTTCCAGCAGTCTTAAAGAGAGATTCCAGAGTTTTTCTACCTTTATCTGAGTTCATGACTTCTTAAGGCTGCTTTCCTTGAATTGTAGGTTAAGCTGATGATCCCCAGAGCATTCAAACGCATCTCAGTTAAGCAGTTGCTCTTCCAGTTTCTTATCCGGAGGAAATGAACTACTGAATCTTTTAGCTATTGCTCCTGATCTCCGTTTTCTCTGGGCTTTCAGACTCTGAGCAGCCATCAGGGTAGGAAATCCAGGCCCCAAAGCTAGCAGTAGAAAACCTTTCTGCCTCACCTGGCTCTGACAAAAAGAAGCTTGTTACACTACTGCCCTGGTAACCCCGCTGCACAGAAAATGAACTTCTGCTGCGTCTTTTACAGTATCAGTACCGCAGCTGGGATTAGATACAACCCTTCTTCTCAGGGTTGATGCTGATCAACCTGTAAGGCTGCTCTGGGATTACTCCTCTAGGAGTGTTTTGGTACATCACCTACCTTTTTTCTCTTACACAGAAAAATAGGGAGGGAAAAAAATATATTTATTCTACTTTTTGAGAAACAGTCTGAGCTACTTCAGTTGTATTTTACACTGTTTTTTCTGTTGTTTCCATTCACAGTGTACCTGTATGTTTTGATAGGATCTCTTCTTGGTAAGATCTCATCACTTTCAAATAGTTTAATAAGTAATAAACTGACATCTCTTATGCATTTCTACTT
Organism: Picus viridis; assembly: GCA_033816785.1. Classification (NCBI taxonomy): domain Eukaryota; kingdom Metazoa; phylum Chordata; class Aves; order Piciformes; family Picidae; genus Picus; species Picus viridis. Next base: position 27,671,028 of record CM066586.1, read on the forward strand.
TTAATCCATTTGGAGAGAGAAGAGCATTTTATGATCCTGTGCTGTCCTCCATTGGACCTCGTTTCAGTTTCTCTCTTAAGTGCTATTCATCCATCCCAGATAGAAGGGATTCACAGTTTTTTCACTTGGCAGTGTAGTAGGGCAAAACTATAACATTTTCTAGGATGCTGTATTGCTTTGACAGGCTGTAGGAAAACAGATGATTAGCCCATTCTTTCTCTTCCAAAATGTGCTGAGCCAAAACATCAAAGACATAAACCATAAAGTTTTTCAAACCAGTCTTGGCTAGACACATTGCACAATTAGACCTAGCACATTACATCTAGGACAATAAACTTAGTACATACTAGAAGACCTGTTTGTTCATTAGACTGATTGAGCTAATGCTGTCTGGACATTAAAATATGAGGCATGAAAGTTATATGCAAAAAACCCCAGCTGTAATAAATTTCTGATAAATATTTTCAGGCTGAATAAAGATAGAGGATATTACTCAAGGGTAGCAGAAATATATCCTTTGCACAGCAGCAAAAGCTATCTATCCACATGAAAGTTAAATGCATGATTGAGAACTGCAGCATACTACATTCACTGCAGATACAGAGGTAATGTTACAGCTGTTTCTGTTAGAAGACAGCAACCCTGAATTCATGTCTGGTCTTTAGGAAGATATTTTCTACTTTTTTTTTTTTTTTAATAAATGGACAAAAGGTGCTTGAATGAAAGCAAGAATGACAGAAAGAAGCAGTTACTAGAGTTCAGAGTGTTACTTACTTGCTACTTTCTCAACAAAATGCAATTTAAAAAAAAAGAGAGAGAGAAAAAATAGAGGTTCCCGGTCCTGTATTCCTAAAAGATCAATGTAACCTTGTTTTTCAAATCTGAGGTTTTAAAATCATTATCATATTCCGGTTTGGGTTGGAAAGGACCTTAAAAAACGTAGTTCCAACCCCTGCTGCCATGCGCAGAAAAACTTTCCACTAGATCAGGTTGCTCATAGCCACATTTGAACAGCAGGAGCACAGGCATGCCCTTGTACGTGTCTATATGCGTATGTGCGTATTGCTACACAATAAGCACACAAATCATACTATGTGTCAGAAGAATCAAGGTCCACAAACAGTTTTTCACACATCACATCACATCACTGTTTGATAAAGCAAAGTGGAAGGTGGCTATAGTTACCTTGACTGGGTGCACATTCTTCATACACGCAGGCAAGTGAGAGGTAAACATCTTCCCACTTAGTCAAGTCCATTCCTGCTAGTGACACTCCTTTTCTTCACCACTTTCTATGTGGCATGAAATGGAAGTATAGCCTGACAAAAGCCTTAGGGAAGAAAGAAAGAACCTAGAAGAAGGGAATATTATGTACAGAAATGAGAAGTATCAAAAAATAGGGTAGAATGGGAGAGGAAAGCCTGAGGACAATGCATTGATGGGTGTGTATTCTGGAGACAGTTTGGCAAGGGAGGAAGATTCTTGAAAACTGAAACTCTCACTGCTCTTCTCCAGCCTAATCAAAGGAATGCAGTTTGAAATTTACAGAGTCTTTCTGGTATCCTGGTCCTGTATGTGGAGACTGTGTGACCACCATATTAAGATTTTGCTTAGCTCCCCTAAATTAACAAGAATTCAAGTTCTGCCTGGAATAACTCAGATGGAATCCATATAATATCACAGTGTTTCTTCCTTTGGATAGTTAGAGAAAACAGTATTTACATCAACATCTTCAAACATCTCAGTGACTGTGCTGAAGGGAACAATACTGAGATTTTCAAGGGGACTGTCCTGAAGCTGTGCCTTTCTTATTGTGCTGCTTACTTGTACTCTTCCACATGCACCCAAGTGATAGAAATCCCATCACTTATCCTTACCTGTGAGATATCCTCTAATTTGATATGAGCATGTAAAAATGTTTTGAGAAATAGTTCTCGGCAGAATTTACTGCAGATGCCCTACAAACCTCTTTCAGTGGAATGATTTATCAAATATGTGAGAACATGTCGGAGTGAGGATTTCTGAGCCTTGTCCTAAATTGCATTTTATATATGGATTAATGAATGAAGTAATAAATCAAGAAAGACTGCTGTGCTCCCATTACTCTCAGTTCCTCATATACAACTTATTAAGGCAATGGGGAAGCAAGGGAGAGGGATAATACAGAGAGATAGGACTGCAGAGAATCAGCTTTGCTCTTTGTAGTCAATCTACCTAACACTGCTTAGCCTTTTTTGGTTGTATTTGCACTGTGTTGCCAAAAAGCTGTGTGGAAAAAAGAATTCTTCCCTCACAAAAACCACCTGTGTGTATTCTGGGAATGGGTTTCTTCATACATAGCATAATTATCGGCAGCCTTCTAGAAAAAAGTATAATGTACAGCATAATGGTTCGTTATGTACAGTGAAGTGTGGAAGTACATCCCACAAACTCAGGCATTATTATTCTTTTTATTCCCCCAAAGTATTCAACTGTAGCCTTATTAGTAGCACCAGTAGTTAAATATATAGTCCTAAAGGTCTCAGTTATAACAGAAATCAGCACTGATTTCACTGTCCAATCAAACTAAGGTAACTTGTTAGAAGATAACTGAGACCATGTGAGAACATTTACATGAAGGAGTTACACCAATTATCCATTTTTTTAAAATTATGTGAATGCACTGTACCTACAAACCCAGAATGGCACAGAAATGCATTCACTTTCATAGTCTACACTCAGACAGCTCCTGGCAGGTAGTATGAAAGCAGGGCCATGAGTCTTTTTTAAGACTTTAATAAAGCAAATTTTCCTGTTGCAGCTAGTGGAATCTGTCTAGATTTATTTTCTTTCAGGCATTATAATGTCTTCAGGAAGGAGTGTAAATGAGGTAGAGACATTTCTGGCTCCCAACAGTGGAGTCTTGTATGACTTGTAATCACAAGCACTCTGACAATGTTTGCTATATTGTCGCTGGAAAATCCCCCTTGCCTATCCTGGAGCTTTTGTTTTCTCCTTATCCCTCATTTGCATTCTTTCATCCAAACAACAACACAAGTTTAGCATTTGACAGGTTGTCACCAGCATCATTCCTGTCCTGAGGGCTAGATCCATGATGCACGATTGTTTTCTACGGTCTCTTTCATCATCTTTCCTATATAGTGCAAAGGAGGAGGCAAAACCATTGCGATGTTTTAGCATGCACGCTACTGTAGAAAGGGTGGATAACACATTCTAGCATTCAAAAGGGTGGATGGCAGATTAATATGACAAATCTGGAAGAAGCTGGATAGATAGGCAGGAAGAGATGACATAAGGTGCAGGAGAATGGGTTTTTAAATTGGTGCTGAAATAAGCCATGTTGGCACTGATGTCACAAATTCATAGAATGTTTGCATACCACAACAAGTGTTTGTTTTCTCCTTAGGGACAGTTTGTGTTTGTTATAGCTGACAAGTAAAAAGCTGAGGAAGAAAGAGCTAGTGTGTTTTAAAGCATGATAGGGGGAAAAATATTCATGCTTTCCTGGTTGGAGAAGAGTTTGCTCTCTGCAATTTAAACAGATTGTAATTGGTGAAAGGTAGAAGTCCTTCAAAAGGAGGGATGTTCAGGAAACAAAATGGAAATTGTGGGCCAAATTCTGAATCCTGAACTGGCTACGGTGCTGTCCGACAGAGAACTCTAGAAACTTGAATAGGCATTGTTGACTTGGGTCAACATTTGCGAGTCACCTACACTTGCGTCATCCTATCAACATAACATAAAATTGCTGTCTGTATTTATTCCATAAGTAAAAGGAGCAGATTGCCTGCAAATTCAGCACACTCACATATACTCACTTCCAGTGCCAGTCTGACTCCAAAAATATCCCAACGTGTGGTTTTTTATTCTTCCCCCCACTCACTCCTGTACACATGGAGTTTAGAAGACAGTAGCTGATAGCGGCCAATGAGCAGAAATGGCTAACAAGGGACAGCTCCTTTCCCTTTGTTGTCTGGGAATGCTAATATCAGAAAGAATTGTTTAACTACAATGACTAGAAGTACTCACTGAATATACACAGGGGATTACATAATTAAGCAGTTTAACTTAGAGCTATATTTTAAAAATTATAATCCTAAATATTTCTCAATCGTATCAAATATTTAGCAGAACAAAATTATTTTCCTATATATTGCAAATTTTAGGAGCTCAGAATTGAGATGCAAAATGAAATCAGTATTTCAGGGCAGAACTTTCACTGCTTATTGGACAGTGGCCATAACAGTGCAATTGCCTGTTGAAGTATGAGAAGAAATTAGGAGTATTGTTAACTTCATTATAATTTCTTATATTTGTAGAGATTTCATTTTTCTAATTTGAGATCTCTAACTCCTACTCAAAGGAGACACATCAATAATGAATTTATGTCCTCATACCTACCTAGAACAGGTTAACCACCTCCAGGTGACACCTCATTGGGTGGGCAATTTCTTGTTCTGTTCTTGCACTAATGGATGCTTAACAACTGAGCTCAGTAGAGACGGTGGAATTAGATAGGCCAAGCAAACTCTAGAGAAGAACTTGGCCTTCATTTAGATTTACAGCATCAGGGAGAATTTTCCGTATTTTATCCATGTATCAGTTATTCTCTGAAGAGAGCTTCACTATGTATCTACAATATTGCACTTGTGCAGTAAAAACAAGCATCTGAAGAACCCTCATGAAAATACATAAAAACCAATTACTGTGATTTGTGTTTACATTCCAGCTGTCTTCTAATAAGATTTTTTTCCCCATGCCATTAACAAATATTAAAAAAGGAGGAGAATGCTGTCAATTTCTGGACTCAGAGAAAAAGTTCATGAAAACATTTAAGTATGTAGTTCAGGTTTTGCCTTGTTAGAAGACTTCCTGAAAAGATACACAGTTAAACTTACAGAGGAGTGACTTCCTGAATTAAAAACTTGATTTAACAGATGCAAGCAAATGCACAATGAGACTGAATTCAACCACCTATTTGTAGCTATGGGTTCCTTCCCAACTCAAAGTAATCTGTCACAGTGCAGTTACTGACATTTGATGACACCTGGTATATTTCAGGTCTGAGCAGTCTAGATCATTCAATAGGGTAATCAATAGGACAAATTTGGCTTCCAGAAGATTTCTTCCAGACTACTAATGTTTCTATTTGACTTTGAGCCGGATACAGATGATAAAAGTTAAAATCTTGTTACTGGCAATACGTGAATCCCAGCTTTTATGGAGTGCCTCTAGCCTATCTGCCCCACATGTAGGTACAAAAATCTAGAAGCTATCTGTAGCCCCACACAGATGCAAGTGTCTCCAGCAAGCAGTCACTGCTACCTCTGCACAGGCATCTGGCCCACACATACTGGAAAAGCTCAATTAACTCCACCTATAGGAAATGAGAAGAGTGAATATACCACTGTAATGTACACAAACTGCAACTGCAGTAATAGCACAGTGAATGTTGCTGTTTCTTAAAGGGTGCCATGCATATCAAAGCTTTCTCAGTCTTAATTACAAAACAAAAAATAGTACGAGTCTCTTACTGTATGTCTTTATTTACTCTCTCATCTGCTCTGGCATTTTAATACCCAAATTTTCGTTTGAAACAGATGCCTTAGCTTTAGCACTCTCTTGTAATGTCTTAATATTCTAGGTGAGACTGAAGACAGACGAAAAAAGAAAGATGCTTCACTGAGCACAACTTTTGGAGCAAATGGGCTTGAATATTCATTAAACAACATTTAATTTAAACACCCAAACTCTAAAAGCAGCAACATATGGGCCTGTTTTATTTTCCATAAACTGAATAGGAGGTTGTGCCATTAGTTTCTGCAGACATAATGTTCATTACAAATGAAGTATGTTTTCCTTTAGGGAACATGCCACGATTTCTGGAGTGCTGTCGTTTCCCCAAAAGGTTCAGTATACTTGCCATAGGAAGTACCCTTCTTGGCTATGTGCTTCAAACCAAACAAAATTCCCATAGATCTTCACTGGCAAGGGGAACCTGGGGCAATTAAATTCTTTAATGAGATACAAAGGCAGGCACCCTCCCTTTTCACTATTTTACCATGTTTATGAGCCTGTCTTGACTGTATAGTTTACTGTGTGGATTTTCCCCTTACTCTTCATGATTGAAGATTTTTGCACCAATGACTGCCTGGATACATGGTTCTACAGTCCTCTGCTGGCTAAAGGCTGACTTTGCACCTCCTGGAGAATCTAAGCGGTTCTCTCGTCTATACCTTTACTGAAAAGCAAGATACTTGCTTTTGAAGCTTGTGTAGATACAGAATGTCTAAATAAAAAAACATTTTGAGTACTCATCCAGCCCCACAAAAAGTATTTCACACATGCTTCTGCAGCTCTTTAGAGAGCAAAATTAATTGGGGGGAGGGGGAGAAAAAGAAGAGGAGGAAAAAAGGCACTAGGGGTGATAACAATTTTAACCCACCTCTTTAGAATCAGTAGTAATAAAATATTTACTTGAAGTTCTCTATGTTATAGAGTAATGAACTTTGCTAATGAACAGAGCGACATAAATTCTAAATGAGTTGCAATCTGCAGAGGAGTACCCTAGTTAAGCAGTCAGTTGTGGGCACAGCTGAGTTCAGAGAATAGGGAGGTAGAATGTTGGTTTATGATCACTGACAAAAGTAAAAGTTAATCCCCACATGAAGCATTGGAAATGTATTTCTGAGGCAGAGAAATCTGTTTAAGACATCTGATACACAGTTTTTCTGCAGCAGAAATGTTTTAAATACTGCAAACTAAAAACTCTCCGCAGAGGTAATGGGGCTGAAGAATAAAGTCACCTCATGAGCTATCTGAACCCATCAGAAAGAGTTACGTGCTAGTAGGTAGGATCACTGCATCCAGCTGATAGTACTGGCTGAAACATCAGACATGAAGAAGTTGCTGGGTTGAAGTGTAAGGGTTGCACAGCTATTGAATAAGACTGTTATAGGAAAATCACCAGAAGCAAAGCTGTTTGAGAATTAGTTGCATTAGGAAGCATTTTGTTACCAAGAAGGCGGGCAAAAACTGGAACAGGCATCCTAGAGATAGTCTATAGACCATCTGTCAGTGTTTAAGAAGCCTTTGGACAGTGCCCATGATAACATGCTGTAGCTTAGTCCAGTGGTTGGACTAGACAATTGTTGATGAGCCCTTCCAACTTAAACAGTTGTAATATGGGTGTAGGTGTTCAATCACCCTGAGCACAGCTTTCAGGCCAAGATGTTTGCAAGTGAAGATGTTTATTACATTACACAAAGTTATACACTCTATCAGAAGACATGTTGGTGGTCTCCTGCTGGCCTGTGACAAGCAGAGGGGCAGCTCACCTGAGGTGGAGGGATGGAGAGCCAGTAGGGGCTCTCAGCTTGCTGCCCTGAGGCAAGACACAAATGACACACCAGGACACCCTGTGGAAACCAAGGGGAGTTGGCACAGGAGAACGACAGGGCCAGCCCAGCTGAAGTGCTTCTATGCAAATGCACGCAGCTTGGGCAACAAACAGGATGAGTTAAGGGCCACCGTGATGCTGGGACGCCATGACATAGTGGGCATCACCGAAACTTGGTGGGACGACTCCCGTGACTGGAACGTAGAGATAGACGGGTATAAGCTTTTCAGGAAGGATAGGCAGGGAAGGAGAGGAGGAGGTGTTGCCCTCTATGTCAACAACCAGCTGGAATCAGCAGAACTCCACCTGGGGAGGCATGATGAGTTGGTTGAGAGTTTATGGGTTAGAATTAAAGGCAAGACAGGGGAAGGAGATATTACTGTGGGGGTCTCCTACAGGCCACCTGACCAGCAGAACCAAGCAGATGAGGCTCTGCACAGGCAAATAGAAGCAGCTTCCAGGTCACAAGCCCTGGTCCTCATGGGGGATTTCAACCACCCTGACATCTGTTGGAGGGACAACACAGCAAGGCATCAGCAATCTCGGATGTTCCTGGACTGCATAGAAGATAACTTCCTCCTCCAAATGGTAGAGGAACCAACAAGAAAAGGTGCTACGCTGGACCTTGTTCTCACCAACAGGGAAGGGCTGGTAACAAATGTGAGGCTCAGAGACGGCCTTGGCTGCAGTGACCATGAAGCAGTTGAATTTAATATCCTCAGGGCAATCAGGAGGACATATTCTAAGCTTAGGACCCTAGACTTTAGGCGTGCAGACTTCGATCGCTGCAGGGATCTGCTAGCCAAAGTGTCGTGGGATGAAGCCCTGGAGGGAAGAGGGACCCAGGACAGCTGGTCAGTATTCAAGGACCACCTCCTCTGTGTCCAGGAGCTATGTATACCTACAAGGAGAAAAGCAGGAAGGAATGCTAGGAGGCCTGCCTGGATGAACAAGTAGCTGCTGGACACACTATCACTTAAAAAGAAACTCTACAGGAAGTGGAGGGAAGGACAGATAGAACAGGGGGTATATAAGGAAGCTGCCCGAGCAGCAAGAGGCCTGGTTAGGAAAGCCAAAGCAGAGTTTGAACTGAATCTAGCCAGGGGGTTAAAGGGAACACTAAGAATTTCTATAGGTATGTTAATGGCAAGAAGAAGACTAGGGAAGGTGTGGGCCCCCTCAGAAAGGAAAGTGGAGAATTAATCACAAGTGATGTGGAAAAGGCTGAGGTACTCAATCACTTCTTTACCTCAGTCTTCACTGCAAGGGCCTCCAGCCACACTCCTGGTGTCATGGCAGACGATGCCAGGGACGGGGAGGAAGAACTGCCCATCATAAGTGAAGCACAGGTTCGTGATCACCTGAAGAACCTGAATGTGTTCAAGTCCATGGGACCCGACGGGATACACCCACGGGTGCTGAGAGAACTGGCAGATGAGGTTGCCAAGCCCCTCTCTATTATATTCCAGAAGTCATGGCAGACTGGGGAAGTCACCACAGACTGGAAAAGGGGAAACATTGCTCCCATTTTCAAAAAGGGCAAGAAGGAGGAACCGGGGAACTACAGGCCAGTCAGTCTCACCTCTGTGCCCGGAAAGATCACGGAGCAGATCCTCCTGGAGGCACTAATGGCTCAGAAGAACAGTGAAGAGGTGATTGGGAATTGTCAGCATGGCTTTGCCAAGGGCAAATCCTGCCTGACAAACCTGGTGGCCTTCTATGAGCAGGTGACAGCATTAATAGATGAGGGGCAAGCAACTGATGTCGTTTACCTGGACTTGAGCAAAGCCTTCGACACTGTCCCGCACCACCTCCTGGTCTCCAAACTGGCAACACATGGGTTTGATGGATGGACCACTAGATGGATAAAGAACTGGCTTGATGGCCACACCCAAAGAGTGGCTGTCAACGGGTCCATGTCCCAATGGAGGCCAGTGACAAGCGGAGTCCCTCAGGGATCAGTCCTGGGACCTGTCTTGTTCAACATCTTTGTGGGTGACATGGACAGTGGCATCGAGTGCACCCTCAGCAAGTTTGCTGATGACACCAAGCTGTGTGGTGCAGTGGACACCCTGGAGGGAAGGGATGCCATCCAGAGGGACCTGGACAGGCTGGAGAGGTGGGCACAAGCCAACCTCATGAGCTTCAACAAGACCAAGTGCAGGGTCCTGCATCTGGGTCGAGGCAATCCCAGGCACAAATACAGGCTGGGCAGTGACTGGCTGGAGAGCAGTCCTGAGGAGAGAGACTTGGGGGTGCTGGTGGACGAGAAGCTCAACATGAGCTCTCAATGTGCGCTTGCAGCCCGGAAAGCCAATCAGATCCTGGGCTGCATCAGGAGAAGTGTGACCAGCAGGTCAAGGGAGGTGATTCTCCCCCTCTACTCAGCTCTGGTGAGACCCCACCTGGAGTACTGCATCCAGTTCTGGAGCCCCTATTACAGGAGGGATGTGGACGTGCTGGAGCGTGTCTAGAGAAGGGCCACGAGGATGATCAGAGGGCTGGAGCACCTCTCCTATGAGGACAGACTGAAGGAGTTGGGGCTGTTCAGTCTGGAGAAGAGAAGGCTCCGAGGTGACCTCATTGTGGCCTTCCAGTATCTGAAGGGGGCCTACAGGAAGGCTGGTGAGGGACTTCTCAGGATCTCAGGTAGTGATAGGACTAGGGGGAACGGATTGAAGCTGGAAATGGGGAGATTCAGGCTGGATGTGAGGAAGAAGTTCTTCACCATGAGAGTGGTGAAGCCCTGGAATGGGTTATCCAGGGAGGTGGTTGAGGCCCAGTCCCTGGAGGTGTTTAAGACCAGGCTGGACAAGGCTCTGGCCAGCGTGATCTAGTGTAGGGTGTCCCTGCCCATGGCAGGGGTTGGAACTCGATGATCCTTGTGGTCCCTTCCAACCCTGACTGATTCTATGATTCTATGATCTTAACTGGTTATTTCCTCCTGGCATGTGTGTAATTAAGGCATAGAATAGGCCAAAATAACAAAATAATATTTGAACACATCCAACCAAATTCTGGCTGGTTTCTCCCTTCAGTTACAAGGTGTTTACATTCTTTCCTAAGTCAGAGACCAAAACATAGCCTTTCCAAAACTATCTGAAAACAACCCTTCTCCTACATAGGTGCATACATTTGTACTTACTGTTTTAAAACACTCAGGTACATAAAAACCCTTCTGCATTTCATCTGTGAAGCAGGCATACAAATCTCTAGGAGGCTGGAACTTTCCAGTAAGGTTTTCTGGTAACATCCTGCCAGGACTATACAAGTGCCTGCACCTGTCTTCAACACTGCCACAAGTTTTTCTAAGGAGACTCTTCAAGGTTTGGTGTGGGCAGCACCATGTTAAAGCCTCTGTAAAAGTATCTTAGCCCTACACTGAGACTTTCACCCAGGTAAGCTTACATGCCACACCGATGAAGTATTGCCAGGAGCCAAAAGACTGCTAAACAAAAGGTGTTTTAAGGCACTTGTGTAGCACACTGAAAGGAGATGGTTTATTATTTTCTAAAGCACACAAAGGCAACTCACAGACATTTATGCCCATCAAGTTTTTCACATATAATAAAAATGTGAGGAAAATGTTGATGTGCATTTTACTTTGTGTAATGCCACACGTTTACATGCCGTTTCTTTGAGTCTAGACAATTTAGTTTCACCGTGTTTTCTGTTTTATGTATTCATACAGCACTTCGGGTTTTTTTTTTAAAACACTATCATGTTCAGTGCTAAGCAAAATATGTTAGTTTTAATTCCTCAAAACCATAAGGGTTTAACATTTGTGTGTGAATATGAAGCAATTTCCCAATCCTACATCCTTACCTTAGTCTTTACTATTGTAAAGCCCTGAAGAAGGCCTAAATCCACCTGATTTTCTTCTGTAACCGGAACCGATCAATTAAAATGAATACTTAAAACATGACTTTTGACAGCTCTTGAATTCTACAATACCCTTCTACTTTAAAATCAGATAATACCCTTTTAATTCATAAGTATTGAGCCATTTGTACATTAGCTGTTGAACGAAAAAATATTGAAAATGTTAAAGTGTCAGTCCCATTCCTACATACAGTCATCACTGTGCAGGAGATGTGGACCTAAGGTAATTTGTTATAGAAAACTTGTATTAGTGACTGAAAACTGTTACCAAATCAACACAAATGATGCCTGGCTTAAACAGACTAGCAAAAATTGACAGAAAATGACAGCAGGGTAGCAACTCCAGTACAATCAAATTAGATCATCATGAAAGGCAATGAAGCATGCTTCCCCTAATGCAGGTCAGTTTGCATTCATTAGATAACAAGCTCTTTTTAACCCAGTGCACACAAGTACAAACCATTACTATCTACCTCAGTGTAGCACTGCACTTGCAGTTTTTGCTGTTGCAAACATCCACCACCTTAAGAGAGCCACACATGCTCTGGCTGTCCTGTCTCAGCACACTACTTGACCTTATTTATGGTTATGAACTGCAGTCACTGGAAAGGAAGATGGAGCTTTTTTTATTAGTAGCACGGGCTGTCAATGGCTAGCTTTCAAAAAAAAAGCAACCACACTATTATCTTCTAGCACTCAAGAGGTCTTGCAACCGCTCTTATGAGTTGTTCCATTAGCCACAGCCTTTACACAGAGCAAAGACTGCAAGCATGAGGAAACTTAACTGAATTCCAGATGAGAATAAAATTCCACAGGGGATTTTAAGACATAAGAGTTCACTAATGTTAGCTACAAACATAAGACTGAGTTTTGATTTAATCCCTTGATAGCAAAGGTGTCCAAAAGCATTAACATACTAGGATGTGTCTATTTTCCCAACACTGACTTGTCAAAGCTTACTTAAACCTTTTCATGGTACACCTTAGAAGTATTGTAACAAATATGTTCATGGGAAGTAACTTGATCATATTGCTATTGTGTTAAGAACGTGATGAGCAAAAGAAAGTTGCAGCCTCTGTTGGAAAGTTCTTGTGCTCAGATGAAACTTTGCCAGCATTCATAGGAAAGACAGAAAACAAAACACTGCTCATGTGGTCACTCAGGACTACCAAAATACCTGTCCAAAAAAAAAAAAAAAAGGCTCATGTAGTTTCACTCAGAAAGAAGCATGAGCAGGAAGGATTCACAATTAAAACCTCAAACTTACCATTCAAATCTAGGATCAACAGCTAGTATTGGACAGTGACCTATTTCTTGTGTAGAAAACTTAAGATAATTTTGTACAGGAACTAACCAGCATAATATGGACAAGTTAATTTCTTCTGACTGAGGTAACTGAAGGAGGGAGGGAGGATGTGAACAGGTGCCCTGCATCTGTCCAGTGGGCTCTGAGGAGTCGGTGTTGTTTATAAATATATATGTAGTACATATACTGTATATTTTGTACATATTCATTCCATTTCATATTTCTAGATTGCAGTTTGCTTGTAGACACAGCTTCATTTGCTTCCCAAACCTTCTGAGATCATCTGACAATTTTTATTTTGGGGTTAATTTCAACCCACCACACAACTCAAGTCCCAGCCAGTAAAAATATTGAAGAATTAATGAAAGGCTTTTCACATATTTCAATTTAGGATTATTCATCAATGGTTTAATTTACAAGTTCAGTCTAATTTGGACTCCAGATTGGTCACCAAATAAAATATTTGAGATGGTGAAATACAAAGACCAGGCCAAAGTCTAGCAGCTGGCAACAATGACAAAAGCTAGTATCTATAGATGATGGGGTATCCCAAGATCAGCAGGAAATGAAAGGGTACCTTCAGTTCATGGTAGGGAAAAAAGTGAAGATTCTTGTTCATCAATTCTTTCCACTTAATTGTTTTACCTCCCACAGGAAAGAGGATTAACCTAAAGTCTTCACAGCATGATGTACGTATTAAACTTTCGAATTACAGAACATCTGCTACACATTGCTTACACTGTAGAAGGCAAAATGCTGGCAGAACAGAAATTCACGTGATGAGCTGCTTACATCTCCAGACTGTTGAGGCACCAAGACTTCACATGACAGCTCTTCAGATGCTTTCAATTTTCCAGGTAGAATGACAGGATAAAGGAAGACACATCAACACAGAATGTTGCAGAATAGTGAAAAACACACAAAGGAGTTGACTTGTTTGACAGGGGACAATTCAGCTTCTTTTCAGCCTATTGTATGACAAATCACCGTCTGTCTCTTATTGCTTGTTGCATTGCTGTGTTCACACCACCCCCTAGTGATTGTTCAATTGCATTCAACAGCTCAACACATCTCCTTTGATGTTTAACATTAGAGTTTAGTATAGATATTACCTTTAGAACAACATTAGGTTCTATGTTTGCTCCACAGCCCTTACAGTCTCTTTGCCAAAAACATATTGTCACTTACTCAAAACATCTGCAGACTCAAGATACACTAAGAGTTCAGTGCACCTAAGTGCACAAATCCCACTTTTAATACACTCCCACCAATTCTCCAGACTTGAATGCATGTATACATTAAGGAAGAACATCTTACAGGTACCTCTTTGAAAGGTCTGTCTGCCAAGAAAAAAGCCTTTTAACTTCCACAGGACTTCACAATCAGAATTATTACTTTATATGTAATGGCTGTTTCACCATCCACTCATCCAGCCACCAATAGAGTCTTAAATGAGTCCCTCGAAGTACCAGATGAAAAATAAGGTGTGTACTGCAGTTTAATGAGCACAGACTCCTGCACCTGCCCTGACAACTCAGGAATAAAGGCAAGTTATGCCCGATTCCTTCGATAGCAAAGGTTGTAACTGCAGAATTATGCAGCTCTGAGTATCTTTGTCTACATGTTTTGTTTTCTATTCAGCTATACTGCAAGTGGCATATAGAAGCAGTCAAACAAGTAGACCTTAGAAGGACTTCCCATATTAGATTGAACACCAGATGACGAAAGCCATACCCACCTCTATGAACTAACACTGCCCGCTTGGCATCAAGTTGCACTATTATCTGTAGATTCACTTTGAACTAATACTCCAACCAATGGTTGCTTGGCTATGAAAATACAGTGCAAACAGCACTCTAGTGTAAATTTCTCCAATGTCACAAAACAGTAGTTTTCAAATAAAAACTGAAGAGCAAACCAACATTTTATTGACATGGTTTATTTGATGTTAAAGCCAGATGACACACTTCTTCCCAGAAGAACTCTACACTTCTTCATAGAATTGTGTAACCTGTAAAGGAAAAGATAGATCAGTGCTACACAATTAAAACAGTTTGTACACTCGTACCTTTAGAGATGCTGAAAAAGTGGTTCTCAAACCAGGTGAACCACACTGCCTGTCTTAAAACAGTGTTCAGAATTTCATGGTATTGTCATAAATAGTAACAAAAGCCTGGATTATGGCATTTCTGTAGAAGAGTTCAAGAAACTACAACTGCTTTGCCAGCTGTTTAAGGCATTATACTCACTATATCAGCTTGCAGACAGACAACTTGAGTTCCTTTTCAAATAATTTCTAATAAAATCTAGAGTTTTGTCTGTAGCAGTTACTGCCCACAGCACATGCAACTCATTTCTGCACCAAAGATACTTAAAAACCAGTTTAAGATTTGTCTAAAAGAGTATCAGGTTTGTGTGTAAGGAATTTACTTAAATGTCTGTAAGAAAACAGAAGTTTGCTCTCAAAACAGAAAATACAGCACTTCAACTTAACAACAAAAACTAAGGTGAACTATCCTGTCCTTGGCATACAACAGGAAAACATAAGCATTGTTTACAACAACACTAAAGAATCAGTTTAGCAACAGTAATTCTGAACAGATTAGTTTAAGTCTTTTGCCTCATCAAGTATTTTATTAATTAGAAGTCACATCAATTATCAGTTCAGTAGTAAGCACAACAGTAACTTATAAACATTGAAGCCCTTCATGGACTTCAGCTCTTGCACTGGGTTCTATATCAGCAAAAATACCATAAATATTAAATAAAGTGACATTACATCTATTAGCAACTACTGAATGTCTACCCCTTCAAAGCATTCGGAAATCATACCTGTTATCCATTTTCCATCTGAAGTATGTTCATTTACTGGAAAAGACAAAGCATTAATCAGTAAGAGTACAATTTTACTGAAGTTCTACTACTGCTGAAAATAGACCATTGAGGCTTTTTACTGACACAATATGCTTTTTCTCACTACCATAATGAAATGTGATAGGAAAAACCTTAGTTTTGACTCCTCTAGAGGCTGAAAACTTAAGACTTCACACATTCTCTCAAACTGAAAGTGGGACCAAACAGCTGTTCAGAGCTTAAACCATTGTCAGAAAGCAACTATGTGTTCAACTATATCTGAAGGCTACAATGGCTTGAAGTTCCTACCTGTTCACTCCTCTGCTTGAAAAAGTCTTTCTAAATAAAACCATTTGTTTGAAAGGCTCATATGTCAAAGGATGTGAAAACTGAAGTTGTGACATTAAGAGAAGAGTAGGGTTTTTTAATTAATTTTCTTGCATTATAGTATCCCAGAGTGTACAGGCCACTGCTCTGAATGCAAACACCAGGTGAGACATCCACGTCTACTTGTTGAAACTCTTATGAGCTCAACAATAGTTTAGATACAGAATATATTGTCATGATTTAGCTGCAGACTATATTAAATAACACAAACTACTTTCAAGTACTTGCTTTGAAACTGCAGGCAAAACAGAACAGGAATTCTGAAGGAATGAGAAGTGAAAGGAAGTGCAGGAGAAAAATGGAAGTCTGACATCAGCATAATTAACTTCTGTCTTTAAAGGTAAAAAAACACCACACATTCAAGAATGAATCACCATTTCAAGAGTGGTATGACTATGTGGTACATAACTCTCAACAATACAGACTTGCCTGAAGATACCTCAGAATCAAGTGCCTACACATTTCAGAGATAAACAGCTTTCACAGGTTGCATAGGAAGAATCCAAAACATATTCCAGGACCCATATTAAAAACTCCTCCACATAGCTGTGATAAAGGATGATTAAACCATGCTACTCCATTATGTCTAAACATGCATTTTTCAAGAGAAAGCTTTCAGAAACAAGTGTATTGTTCTCCAGCAAACAAATTGTCTTTAAGTTTAATGCAAGGACACAAAGATTAATCAAACTTGTAAACAATTGGGATCCAACCCATGCATACTGATCAACTAGAAGATGATCGTCTTAAAAAACATGAAAAAACCTCTAATAACAAAAACCACAGTTCTACTAATGAGATTGCATGCTAGTTTGAGAAGTGCTTCGTATAGAAGTCACATCTGCTCTGTAGTTGTCACAGCATACAATCCTGGTCGTCAATTCCCAAACTACTTATAGGCTTTAAGCTAATTTCTATGATCTGGACAGCTTTACTAATTGAACTGACTTAGACATTTTGCACTAACACTCAACAGCAGCTACCTTCAAATGAATATTCTTGAAAAGAAAAATGTCATCCATACTACTGGTATCACTGTAACACTAAAAGATTCCCCTGACATTGACAAGAGTGTATTTTGGTGTTACTACTACACCAAATGCTAATTTGTGCTGTTATATTGTAAACAACTGATGGAGTTCATTAAACAAGTGTTAAAGCAGAAAGGAAAAATAATCCAAATTATCTACAGGTTATCTCATCTAGTAGTTGGCAGCATATTCATCCAGTCCATTGAGTGGTAAGACTAATTTCATAAAGGTTTATTTCATTGTAGTTTGTGTGTTAACTTAGAATATTATAGTAGTTTAAATAGTTGCATGCTGACAACTCTTGTCATTTCCAACCAGGCTCAAATACACTAAGTTGTGACATGACTTTTTCCACAAACACACACAGCTACTTTCACACAAAGATCAAGTTGCTGATGCAATTGCACTGTACTACTTTGAATGAGAACCTGGGGCTTTCTAACCCAAGGCCTTAAATCAACAGCATTGAGTTTCTTTGATTTCTTCTCACTGGGAATTCCTTATTTAATGTTGCTTCACTAGTCTCAAAAGTCTGTCTTGCTGTTAGCCAAATTTATTTTCTAAGTCACACAAAGTTTATGATGTAATTAAGCAAGTTTAAAGCAATCATGCACATATGCAAGGCAGTACAGTGCTCCAGGTAAAAGAATTCACACACATTTCAGTGATGTGTAATTCAGTCACCACATCCATGCTCATTTTCAGTACCTGCAAGATACTTCATTTCTGATGGAGAATTCCAAGAAAGTGGAAAAAAAAAGCAAAAGTGAAGATTACTGAAGGTCAAGATGACAAGGCACTTTAGCACCTACAGAACTAAGTGTCAATAGCCATTGCCCTCTTCCTATTAACACACTTCAAAAAACCCACTTAACTGCACAGATTACTTAGTATTTTCCAGAGAACAAAAAGCTGCTATGAAGATGACTGTCTTCATACCCAGGCTATTCCTCAGTTTTAGGCAGTTCAATAATAGAGGAGCTCTGCCTCCCTCCAAGCTGCCACAGGTTTTGGCCACAGCAAGGAAGCTCACATCAGGGCAAGACATCTTGGGAATTATTCACTTTAACCCACAGTAAAGCAAGCATTCCAAATTATTTCTGTTCACACACTGCCTTCATTGCCTGCAATGCCACCCATCCTTAACAAAATCTCTTTCATAATAAACACCATAAACAACAGTAACATGGAAGAAACATCAAATACTTAGGTAGTTCCAGTAACAAGTGTTAAAATAATCTAATTTGTACATTGCAAGACTAAGTTATGCAATTAGAGCAATACTGTTAGATTTATGAAAGGTCAACTGTAGCTCGTGTGACATAGGAAACAAGCGTTTAGGAAGCATTGTTTCATGTGGTATCAGCTAAGCTTGCAGCAGTGAGGAGCAAAACTAAGCTACTGAGCTGATAACAAGCTATAACAACACCACACAGATTACCTTCTGTTATCCAGTAGAACAGGTGAAAGAAATGGAAGAAAAACAGTGTTATTCTGTTGAAGAATTTCTCAACATTTCAAAGGCAACATGCTCATTCTGGCTTACAGATATTCTCATCCTACCTTTTGCCAGCACCAACATTTGCCTTGGCTGTGCCCCTAACTTTCTTCATTCTGTTTTTACGCTCCTTTCGCTGCTTTCTAGAAGTCTTCTTCTTTTCATACAAACCATGCTATGAAAAACAGTTAAAGATGCATTTAGTAATGTTTCACTGATAGCGATTCTGAATTTAAGTGTCACTATTTCTGGACTGTTCAAATACTGTTTACACTTGAAATATTAGCTAAACAGTGAGACAAGTTCACTAATGAATGATTCAACACAGAACAGAAGCACTAAGGCAGCTGGATCAGCCTCATCTCTAATGCTTCCTCAAGACTTTTAATAGTGACTAGTTTTTTTATTGCTGCCATCATCTTCACCTTCCAAGTTTCCCTTAACATACAGTAACCTATTTGGCAAACGCAGAAGCTAACCTGTGCTCTTTAACAGTGGTACTTTGATAAAATTTTAGCTATTACATATAAATGGTGAAGGAAAAACACTTCAAACCCATCCTAATTGTTTCCAAGTTGCTGGGAAACAACTTACCCTGGCAAGCCTGTGCTTTGGTTCATTTTTCTTTGCATAGTCCAGAGAATCATAAATCATGCCAAAACCTGTTGTCTTGCCACCACCAAAGTGAGTTCTGAAGCCAAAGACGAATATTACATCAGGCGTTGTCTTGTACATTTTTGCCAGTTTTTCCCTGATTTCTGTTTTGGGGACTGTGGCCTTCCCAGGATGAAGAACATCTATCACCTAAGAAAGAATTTTTACATGCTGTATAAAAAGGTCAATATCCAATACAACAGCCACATGCTACAGTCCCACCATGAGCTTAAGGCTTAACCCACCTCAGTAGTAGAAAGTGTTATTCATGTGATACAGAAGTGTTCCTAAGTCTACAAATTCATAGAATCTTTCAGACATGTAAGATTGAGTCCAACCACAAACCTAACACAGCCAGTCCCACAAAACCATGTCCCTAAGCACAACATCCACATGTCTTTTAAATACCTTCAGCACAAAGCTAAGCATCCAAACCTGTAAACTCTCACAATAGGAACCTGGAGGTTTAAGAGCCTCTTAGAGTGGCTAAACATTTGCAAACCAAAAGCGGTAAGTAATTAAAGGCAATTCTGTGTATTCCTTTACCATCTGCTTGCGCTGAAGAAGTCTGTTTGTCATGAACTTCCTGGTTCTGATGGTTACCGTGTCATTCTGCAAGAGAAAACACAAAATAAAATACAACAGCTACACATACAATTCAAACTAAGTAAATACATAAATAATACACAACACAGCAAGTCAGTAGTCTCCTAGGTGTGTTTACAATGAACTTATAACCTAATGGGTCCGGTCGTGGGCTACAAAAATCATGACTAAAAAGTAAGCTGAAAAACTGACAGCCTCATCCCCAGTTTCCAAACAATAGAGCAACAGACGGATCTCTATCAGTCTGAAAAGCTGAAGCAAATTCTAAAGAATCACATGAGTTACAAGCCCAAGTGCTGCAATAACCCATGAGAAGTTTCTTTAAACCTGTATGTTACTGCCTCCTTCACATGGAAATTTCCTTTAAAATCCTATGTTACCATACCCTTAACGCTTTCAGGTAAAAATAGCCATACGCCTAATATACGGAAAACTTCATATTAGCTTTACAGCATTTGAAGACAGCCTCCTAAATAGCTGGAGAACTTTTTACAAAGGTACGTAGTACACCGAGAAAGTAATGGCTTCAATCTGAAAGAACCTACACCTAGATAACACATTACTAAGAAATTCTTCCCCATGAGGGTCGTGAGGCACCAGAACAGTCTACCCGAAACTGTGGAGGCTCAAAGCCAGCTTGGATAGAACCTTGAGCAACTTGGTGCAGTACAAGCTGTCCCTACCCATACTAAAACTAGATAATCTTTAACCGTTCGGTTATTCTACGATAGGAGTATATTCTACACTGTCCCTTTAAACCTTAAAAAAAAAGTTGAATGCCACGGTAGCATCAAAGCCTTGGACAGCTCTCACAAACAGCACTGAAAACATGAGACGAAGCGTATCTCCCGGCCCGCAGCTCGTCCCTACACCCGGCAGCGCCGCGCCAGGCCGCAGGAGCCCCCACTCCGAACACGAGAATAAGCACCCCCTCAGTTTCCCCCCATAGCCCTTCAACCCGTTAAGTGCAGCTCAGCCCATCATAACCCAGCAGCTGGAGAGCCCCGCGGTGGCGGGATGGCAGCAGGGCGGGATGGATTGTCCCGTATCAAGCCGGCAGACTCACCATCTTGGCGACTGCCTCTTCGCCAACGAGCGAGAAAAAGAAAGAGAACCTCCTCGCAGCCAATCATAAGGCGGCGCAGGGGTCCTTCTTACGAGAGGCGGAGTCGTGCGTAGAGGGTGTTGTCCCTAGTGCCGAACGCGGAAGGAGGCGGCAGAGGTGCCTCAAGTGTGCCTGATAGGCTTCGAATGCCGTGTGCGCTGGCCGAGTGGGCTCAGGCATACTGCCAGTTGTGCGGCGGGGCACGCTTTCCTGCTATATATGGATGCCAGTGAAGGCTTGGTTTTGCCATCGTGCTCTACCCCGCCGCTGATGCCTTGGGCCTGAACCAGGGCTACTGTGGGGAAACCTCATGTAAAGCTATGAAGTGGGCTTGGCGGCATGGCTCCTGGCACCTGGGGGGCGGCGGGGGTTGGCTTGTAACAATCTACGATCACAACCAGAGCGCCTGTGGGCCCCGAAAGGGTTGTCAATGTGAGAGGCGCCCCCGAGGAAAGACCGAACGGAGGCAGGGCTGCTAGCCGAAGTCCCTCGGCGCAGGGTCGGGAGGACCCCATCTTTGCCCCAATAGGGGGCGCTGCAGAGTGAGACAGCTCTGCGCAGTGGTGGCCCTGTGCCGCCGTGTGCAGCTGGGTCGGCCGCTGGCTGCCTGCCGCCGCTGCCACCATGGTGAAGGAGCAGTTCAGGGAGACGGATGTGGCCAAAAAAATGTGAGTGGGGCAGCCCGTGCGGTGGGAGACTCCTGGGGCCCGCCACGCAGCCCACCGCACCGCAGGGGCTGTGCGGCCCTCCGCGCTGAGGGCCCGATACCTGTGGTGGCGAGCAGCTGAAGGATCAGGGTAGGGCACAACACCTATGAAAGGAGCCGGGAAGAAGTTTCGTGAGCAGGGCGGCAGAGAGAGTCCGGTATTATGCCTAGTCCACTTTTAAAAGCGCTGATCTGAGCTATGTTTTCCCGGGCTGGGCTTGGCTTGGCTCGGCTCAGACTTCTGGAGAGGCTCAGGGGTGCGCAGCTACACGTGGGCAGCTGTGAAGTTGCCCAAGAACATAAATAATTCCCCCAGATATAAGCCACTAAGTCGCTGCAAAGGAGCTCTTTTTTTTAAACGGTTGTCCAAAAAGAAGCTGCTCCCGATACATCGTGAATAAACGTGGCCACCTTTGCGTTCCTTTTAAATGCATGTGTATGCATGTCTGTGAATATAAGGGTTTCTGAATATATATATGCACACACATGCATGTGAAATTTCCATTCCAGAAGCCACATCTGTTTTGGCATGAAATCTCCGGAGGAGATGCGTCAGCAGGCTCACATACAAGTGGTCAGCAAAAACTTGTACAGTCAGGACAACCACCATTCTCCTCTACAGTATGGAGTACTTGACCATCGCATGGTGAGAACCAGGAGTTTTCTTCCTGAGTCTTTCTGTAGAATGAAGTGGTTAAAATTAAGTTGACTGAAATTTACTGCTAACCGAAAATACATGTAAATATGTCTATTCTCAAATTGCATGGGCTGTCAGTGGCAGAGACAGGTACTTTGTGCTTTCAGATTGTTCAGGAAAATGTTCTTGTGTGGCAGGGGATAAGTTCTTTCTGCCAAGATGTCCCTGGGAGACCGAGAGACATCTACAAAATGCCGTATTGTAGATCAGTGGGCTGTAGATCAGTTGCAATAGCTGTATGACTTTATGTCACTGGTAATAGGGGCTGTGTGTGAAAGACGCTTTTCTTAAGGACTGGAGTGAATGTAATGCTACTGACATGCTTTTGATGCTGGGAAAAGCAGTGGCTCTGCAGTCAGGATGGCTAACTACCACAAGAACTGTTACATTTTCTATGTGTTCAGTTGATGACAGCTGTAATTTTTTTTTCCTGTGTCTGTGTTTTCCTACTCCTAAAGGGAACCAGTGAAAAAGACCGACCCTGTGAAACATGTGGAAAAAATCTAGCTGATTGTTTAGGACATTATGGGTACATTGACTTAGAACTACCATGTTTTCATGTTGGATACTTTAAAGCTGTTATAGGCATCTTACAGGTAAACACTATTACGATTTGTTGACATTTTCTGGTCTACAAAAAGGAAATTATCAGGGAATATGATGCTTGAAATAGCAATTGAAATGACCAAAATATGGTTGTTTTAGAAATTGTGCGTCTGTGTTTTGTGAAATGAATTTATTTAAATACCAGTCTTAATAGTATGAATACGTCTTTTCTGGTTTCCGTAATATTGAACTGAATAGTTTAATCCCATTGAATAAAAGCTCTGTTTGCTTTATAAGGATTTGTAAGATTCTGCAGAGCTTAGAAAAGGATTTGCCATATTGACTGAATCTTTCTTTTTGCCATGTACTTCTTTTGTGTATTGCAGTCTATGAATTTGCCTTTCAACCAGGGCAATACTATTTTATTCAAAAAACTGCACTCTCTTGAGAAACTTCAGTTGCAGTAGAGCATGCAATGTTTCTGAATGTCTGACAACTGTGCTTGTATGTATTTACATTAAAGATGATCTGCAAAACCTGTTGCCATATCATGCTGTCAGTGGAAGAAAAAAACAGTTTTTTGATTACTTAAAGCGACCTGGCCTTACATATCTTCAGAAGAGAGGGCTAAAAAAGAAAGTATCTGAAAAGTGCCGAAAGAAGAACACTTGTCCTTACTGTGGTGCCTTTAATGGTGAGTGCTGACATTATCAGTTAGTAAAGTTGTCCACTGTGATGTTTTTTTGCCTTGACAGCTGTGATAACCTCAAAATATTGAATATGCTTGTTCATTCCACAGCTAATGGATATTCCCTCTGGCCTTCATTAAGAAATAGGTAATTGCACTCTTAATGCCAGACACGTGCTTGTTAACATCCCATTTATGCAGATATAGACATCATTGTAGTTGCTGAGTTTGTTTTATGTGCTATTTTCATTCTGTAACCAATATTTGATACTAGAATAATGGCAAAAACATCCCTGTTTATTTATTTTTTTAAATTTTGGGAGCGGTTGCCAGTGATCAATACCTTAACACAGAAACATTTGTTGGCTTTATAATTTTGATTGAACTTCACTTTTCATCATTGTATTGTCTTTGTAAAGACTAAATGTGCTTGTCGTCCTTTAGGAGGGTATGCTCTGCGGTTTGGAGCTGTGATCATGTCGGCTTACACTGGAGTTTGTTCTTCAGGGCAGAGTGTATTAAGATCTCACATTTATTTTTCAAAGTACTTTTTTTTCTTTCTTTACACTGATCAGATGATACTGCTGTGAAAAGATTGCAGTGTTACAGATTCATAGTGAATAGTTAATTCATACTTAGAACTTTATGGGTTTGACTCATTAAAATTGTGGGTTGCTTGTTGTAATGATCAACATTCTGAATGAACAGGGAGTGAGCGCCACGCAAGGGAGCACAAACAATAGGCATTTACAGAATTAAATGGTAGGTCAACATACTTGAGTAAAAAGAATTGAATTTGGAAAGCATTTCTACTAGTCTGTGAAAGTTTTATAGATAATGTTACCTGCATTACATGAAAATTTCTCTCACAGTTCACTTCCAAAATTACTTTAGAAGATAGTGGGATGATACATAAATAGCACATCCTAGTGTCTTGGTTTTGTTTGGAATCTTCTGCTATAAAAAAAATACCTGCTGTGATTGAGGTGAAGCTGCATTTTCGTATGAGCTATACCACCTGCTTTCAGCTTCAGAAGCTGCATCATGATCTAGGTGCACCAAGCCAGCCATACAAGGAGACATGACTTTGATTTGTGTTTTTTTTTGTCTTGTCTTTTTTCTTACCCCCAATGTTTTTGTCATTTTAAAAAGCAGACACACCCAAATAAAAGGAAAAAGGGAAAAAAAAACCACACCCATGTTTATTTGCTTTCAGGAACTGTGAAGAAGTGTGGTTTGTTGAAAATAATACATGAAAAGTACAAGACTAATAAGAAAGTTGTGGATCCAGTAGTATCTACTTTTCTCCAGTCCTTTGAAACAGCCATAGAACACAACAAAGAAGTAGAACCCTTACTGGGAAGAGCTCAGGTGAATTTGATTATGACTTAAACTTTTTTTCTGCATGTAATAAAACTCCTCAAAGGTTTTAATGTAGCACCTTAAACCTTGCAGTGGTTTCATATCACAACAGACACTTGAACATTTGTATTTCTTGCAACAATGCTAACTCTTCTAAAATGAGAAGCTTAATTTATTGATATGTCATTGTCTGATACGTAGCTTTCTGTGGGAAAAGAAAGGCAATGTTCTTGTTGTATTATACATTCCATAAGCTAGAAAACAAAGAAATATAGGCCCATATAAACTCTGCATTTACATGTAGATTTACTGTAACACCAAAATGATTAAAATACACAGGGAGAAAAAGTATTCAGAAGAACCACATGTTGAAAATGAGAGAGAAGACTTAGTTATCCAACCTTTTTGTTTTGTTCAGCTTTGCATTGTGTGCACTTTAGTTTCCTTACAGTCTTTGCAAGCTGGAAAGATATTGGTACCTATTTGGGCACAAAATAGTGAATATCTGAATTTTCTTGTACTAAGAAGAGTACTGTACTGTGAAGTTTTGAAAAATAGTCTAGAAAGTACTCTGATTTGTGTGAATTTCTACTAATTAAAAGAATACAATGAACTGTAAGTTGTAAGAGTTTTATTGAGTTTCTCTGGCGAATAGCATTGAAATACTCTTGGTTAATTGTTTAGAGAAGAGAGTAACACGTTAAGGAAGAAAGGAAGGAGAGAATGTAACAGGTTAATATCTGAGGCTCAAAAAGCATTGGTTCAGAATAAATAGACCAAAACGTAGTTTTGTTTGCATGGGAAGTTTTTCTTTTTTTTTGGTCGTCTTAAAATACCCCCTTTTGAACAACCATTAAATGAGAGGAGCCCTGAAACTGTTATATGATGGCTTGTTCTCTTCATTCTCCAATGGATTTTGTAGGAAAACTTGAATCCTTTGGTAGTATTGAACCTCTTTAAAAGAATCCCGGCAGAAGACATCCCTCTGCTTCTGATGAACCCAGACGCAGGTAAACCTTCAGATTTGATCCTCACACGCCTTTTAGTGCCTCCTCTGTGCATCAGACCCTCTGTCGTGAGTGACTTGAAGTCTGGCACTAATGAAGATGACTTGACGATGAAACTGACAGAGATAATTTTCCTCAATGATGTTATTAAAAAGGTGAGTCATCCTTTAGCTCTCAGAGACCTTTGCCTTCCAAAAGATTTGGCTAGAATTGAGCATAGAAAATGGTTTTACTTAACTTACTGCTTACAATCTGTGTGTACTACTGTGTCTTTTGGCATTTCATTTAAAGCAATAGAGAACTTACAGTGGCATTCCAGTACCTGGAAGGGGCCTACAAGAAAGCCATGAAGGGACTTTTTACAAGGGCTTGTAGTGACAGAATGAGAGGGAACTGCTTTGAGCTTGAGGAGGGTAGATTAAGACTAGATATAAGCAAGAGATTCTTTACAGTGAGGGTGGTGAGACAGTAGAACAGGTTGCCCAGGGAAGTCATGAATGCTCCCTCCCTGGCAGTGTTCAAGGCCAGGTTGGATAAGGCCTTGAGCAACCTGGTCTAGTGGAAGATGTCCCTGCCCATGGCAAGTGGCTGGAACTAGATGATCTTCAAAGTCCCTTCCAACCTAAATCATTCTACAAATCTATGAAATGTAGCTGATTGACTGGCTGCCTGCAATATAGGACCTGCTAGAGCTCTGCTCATGGATTGTAGGAAATGTTTTTTTCATTTGAGTGCTGATCCATAAACTCAGCTCTTCCTTGTTGTGTTTTTGTGTTTGTGGGGGTTTTTGTTGTGGGTTTTTTTATCTCTTCTTTTTCCTCTATGTCTCTCTTCTCACCCTCTACCCTCTCATGACTATGAGACTTTTTGAGGGGTCACAACAAAAACATTCTACCTGTTAATTGCTTTTTATTCATGTATACTTTCCTCCTTTTTTACTGTATCAGCGTTTTTTCTTTATTCCATCATCTGTTCTTAAGAAAGCAGGTTTCAGTTAGCGTGGTTATCAAATCCAGACTAGAAGTAAGTTTCAAAATGTATCATTTGTTTAGAAGAATTCTAGCGAACTAATGCTTTTCAGGCTTTTCAAAACTGGGCTTTTGCTGGGCAAGCAAGATCAAGTGAGCACGAAGTTTCCTGTAATGGAAAAACAATTACTGGTGATTTTTCTGTCTGTGAATTTATATTGGGAAAAATAAGATTTCACCTAATACTTAGTTTTGTGAGCGTTTGTCCAAAGCCAGTGCAAGTCAAAAGAATTTTTTTACTGGGTTCTGGGTTGTGAATGGCCTTGTAATCTGGCAATGTGCATCTTGTTAAGAAGTCGTCTTGCCTTTTTATTCCAAGGTATGAAGGTGTTGTAACATTATTTTCAAAACCAAAGCTGTACTCATATCAGAAAAATTCTTTGCTAGTAAAATATGCCTTATCTTTTATATTTATATATGCATTTTTATATATTGTTTTCTGGTTGATTTGTTTTGATTTAGCATAGGATATCAGGAGCCAAAACACAGATGATCATGGAAGACTGGGACTTTCTTCAACTGCAGTGTGCTTTATACATTAATAGTGAGCTCTCAGGAATTCCTCTCAACATGGCACCTAAAAAATGGACCA
Organism: Picus viridis; assembly: GCA_033816785.1. Lineage (NCBI taxonomy): Eukaryota > Metazoa > Chordata > Aves > Piciformes > Picidae > Picus > Picus viridis. The sequence goes on from CM066586.1 coordinate 27,698,375, forward strand.
GAGGTTTCGTTCAGAGACTTAAGGGAAAGCAAGGTTTGTCTAGGAAGTCATTTAAATTTTTATTTATTTTTTTTTTTTCAATTCAGCCACATGCAGTTGCTATTCTTCACCACTGCTGGTTTGTGCTTCGGTGGTGTATGTTGAAGACATTCTGATGTGCTGCGTTAGCAGATACTTTTTTGAGAACAATATGGTATGAAAGCTTTGACTTGCTTGTTTTCTTAGGTCGGTTTAGAGGCAATCTCTCTGGAAAGCGAGTGGATTTCTCTGGCAGAACAGTCATTTCACCTGATCCTAACTTAAGAATAGATGAAGTAGCAGTGCCTGTTCACGTTGCTAAAATACTGACCTTTCCTGAAAAGGTGAGTAGTGCAGAACTGAAACTATTCCTATGCCTTTCTTTTTTTTTTTCTTTGTCTTTTTTTTCTTCTTTTCTGTTTTTTTTTTTTTTTTTTAACAGGACCTCAGTGTTGTCTTCTTTATAGTCTTGCCATACAAGAGAGTTAATGTCATGCTTTGTGTTTTAGATGTCATTCAGTGACACTTTGCCAGTTCTTTTGCTGCTGGTAAATGAAGTCCGTAGCATTGGATACATGCAAGTACTGTGTAGGCACATGGTGTAAGCAGCAACCTGTCAAGAGAAGAGGTGTTTTTTGAACTCATGGGTAGCTTCATATATTTGTTGGTGTACCTGTGTGAGGAGTGGTTGGATATTTTTGTTTCTGAATTTGCATCACAGATTTTTAATTCAATTTCACTCTAATATTCTGCTTTGAGATTGGCTTACGTTTTCCTCCTCTCTTCATTCCTGCCTGTTCTCTTCAGCAGTTGGAGGCTGAGGGGGATTGTTAGTTGAGCATAACATCTGAAAACACAAAAGCCACCAGCAAGAACAAGAAGTCCTGAAACATGTTTCATTTGTTACTGACTGAACTCTTTATGCAACAGGTGAACAAAGCAAATATTAATTTTATGAGGAAACTTGTCCGTAATGGTCCCGATGTTCATCCTGGAGCTAACTTCATACAGCAAAGGCACACACAGATGAAACGGTATTGTGCTTACCTATAGTGATTCACTTTTTACTTCTCCCTGTCAACTTATCCTTACTTCTGTGTGAAAACAGTTTTATCTACACAGACTAATTTATTTTTGTAATCTTTCATAAAGGACAGTAACAAAAAAATTGTCAGTTTCTCCTCAGCTGTAGTGTACAATTTCTTTTTAGATAATCTATGGACTTTAAGCTCAAGTGCACACACTAATGATAGTGAACTGCAATTAGAGTTTTATTGTTTGGGGTTTTTTAATGACTGAGTCTTGTTTGAAGTGGAGGATGTAGTGCAGTGGTGAATGAAAAGAAGCAGTTTTGGGTATGTTTGCTGGGAAAGTTCATCTTGATAGTGTATGAGTGAAACTCCCTACACTCTGTGATACAATTGACACAAATTCTTTGTTTTTATAAGCAGTCATTTTGTTTACATGGTGACTAATACCTATAGATTAATGTTACAGACACATTCATCATTTAAAATAGCAGTGGGGATGATGTCTAATGATGCAATCCACACTAGTTTTTTCTTCCAGTTATTGTAGAACAGATACTTCAAGATTTAATGGAAGAACTTGCATTTAAAAGCATAACTGATTTTCAGTGGTGTTTACATTTTCCTGGCTTTATTTCTTCTGAGTCCATTGTCATCTGTTACTCTTAAGGTTCTTGAAATACGGAAACCGAGAAAAGATGGCCCAGGAGCTGAAGTTTGGTGACATTGTGGAGCGACATCTTATAGACGGTGATATAGTCCTGTTCAACCGACAACCCTCTCTTCATAAGCTGAGTATCATGGCTCACATTGTAAGTGCACACTCCTCCTAACTTACAGGTAGTGCATCCCTGAATATGCTCGGCTGCATGTGCATCGATTGGTTTTTTTGTTTTGGTTTTTCCCCCAGGCAAGAGTAAAGCCTCATAGAACATTCAGATTTAATGAATGTGTCTGTACACCATACAATGCAGACTTCGATGGAGATGAGATGAACCTTCACCTTCCTCAGACAGAAGAAGCAAAAGCAGAAGCACTCGTTTTGATGGGGGTAGGCAGATAATGTTGAGGTTGGAACCTCAGATGGGCTGAGCTCTGTATTTCTTAATTTGAATGTGAAATCTGAAACCTGGGTACAAGTAGTGTACAACTGTGAAGCTGCCTGAAAACTCTGCAAAAGGGTATTTAGAATGAATTAGGATTGTTACAAAATGGTAACCTAGTAGACTTAAGATCCATGGAAAACTCAGTTGTTTTAAGTAAGTAAATGTCATTAATATGTATCTGCCTGACTTTCCTTGGTGATTGCTATCGAAATAGGTGACTCTGTCACCAAACAGGTACATGCTTTGCTTCCTGGTCTAACACCCCTACAATTGTGGACTGTCAGACCAACTGGAAATGAGGCAGCAATATTGTTCTTGCACTGCAGATGGCAGTTTACTAGAGAAGGCAGAAGACGGTATGCTCTTAGGGCAGAGAAAAGAGGGAGAAGAAAGGGTAAATAAAAGCAGAAAAGAGGGAGAAGAAAGGGTAAATAAAAAGCAGTCCAGTGGTTCCAGGCATTGATCTGGGGCGTGAAAGTGGTTAGGAGCATGACTTTGAGGATTTTCTAGTACTTTGCTCCTTCGGGGTGACTAAATGCCACAGCTGCTTTGGATCTCATAGCATAATAGAATAGTTGGGGTTGCAAGGGACCTTTAAAGGACACCTAGTCCAACCCTTAACAGTGAGCAGCGACATCTTTAACTAGATGTCGCTCAGAGCCCTGTCCAGCGTGTTTCTAGGGATGGGGCTTCAACCACCTCTCTAGTGGTTCACCATCCTCATTGTAAAAACATTTTTCCTTGTATCTAATACAAAAATCCCCTCTTTTAGTTCAGTTACCCCTTGTCCCATCACAAAAAGCTCTGCTAAAAAGATTGTTCCCATCTTATAGGCCCCTGTAGTGGTTTGAACCGCATAATATGTATAATAAATATTTGTGTACTCCCCACTATCAAAATAATGAATTATGACTGCTCTATTTATGGCTGTGCTGTATTACAATCCTGGAAAGGGGGCACTGGGCACTGTGTGGGTGGGGGTGAGTAACAAGCAGTATTACGAATAAGACATCAGCAAATGGGGCTAGAGCAAGTGGCTAGCTGTATTATGTATCATGAGGGAGAGTAGCTCCCTGTAGTGGGTATGTAAGCCCTTTTGTCCCCTCACAGGTTCTCAAAACTAGCTTGTCTTCCCTTCCTTGTCCTGTTTGAACAGTAACCTACCAAACACATTGAGTGGATTGCAACTTGGGCTTTGGAAACAGAATGTGTAATTTCCAGTAACTGTTCTCAAATTTGCATGGACTGTAGTGAACTGAAAGACCAAATTTACTTTTTCTATTTATTCTGAAGACAGCTGTACCTTGATTTAGAATAAAATTCTAACTCTTTTGCAAAAATAACTTAAATGGTAAGTTTCCTTCTGAAAAAAACCCCCACACAACAGTATCGGTCTCTTCAAATATGTAACTTTTTCGTTTCTTGTATCATACAGACAAAAGCAAACTTGGTAACACCAAGAAACGGAGAACCTCTCATCGCTGCTATTCAAGATTTCCTCACAGGTGTGTGCATCTAAACTTACTTTAGAACTGTGTGATTTAACAGTTGTTTCTGCAGAATGACTTGCTTATTTTCCAGAGCTTTTCTGTATTACTGAAAAAATTTCTCCTTTCACATGTCAAAGTGACACGAAAGTAAGACCGCTAAGTCTGAAATACAACGTCTTCAGAATCTCTTCTGATGCTCTCTGCCTTTGTATCTGCAGTTGTTATTACTACCTTTTGCAGTGTTTCTCTGATTGAGAAAATGAATGGTTGAGACCTTCATATGTGTTAAAGTAGCCAATGTAAACTGCTTATGATCATGGTACATGGTACATGTACATGGTACATGATCCAAAATCAGTTATAACCTACAGTAAGTGTCTTCAAGTTTCCTTAGTCCTTTGGCAAATGCCCAAGAAATGTAAGAAAGTAATTGTTCAAAAAGTAATGCCAAGGCATTATTTATACCTATGGGATGGAGTTTGTGAGAGAGAGTAGATTATAGAAGTGCATTGGTTCTAATTTTGAGAAACTTAAGTATTGAGGAATTAAGATTCTGGAAAGGATTTGTAACTGGAGCTGTCTAAATGACTGTCATATTGCATAGTAAGTAGCTAACTAGTATTAGAATTAAATCATTGATGTTGAATATGCAATAGGTTTTAAATTTTATCTCATTTTGATCTGTCACAATTTTTTTTCATTCTAGGTGCCTATCTTCTCACATTAAAAGATACCTTTTTTGATCGTGCTAAAGCCTGTCAGATTATTGCTTCTATCCTGGTTGGCAAGGATGAAAAGATTAAAGTTCGTCTTCCACCTCCAGCAATTCTGAAGGTGTGTCAAATTATCTTTTAATGTTATTAAGCCTTCCTCTGCTGTGTTCTTGACCCAATGATGTTCTCGGTGGAGACAGTTCTTGTTTTTTCTGACGTTAGTTTTTGTATGAGATGTTGTATTCATAAACTACAAAGTGCAGGGATCAGAATTCAGCATCGAAGCTATGCAGAAGCTGTTTGATAGTTTGTGATGCTGAACAGAGTTCAGGTACAAGGGTTCCTTTAGGGTTCAAACATAGCTTTGCTGCTACTCTGCTGCTATGTGACAGACTACTTTTGTCTCTTAGTGGTCAGTAGAAGATTGATCCTTCTTAGCAACCACCCTGTTACTTGCTGTGCAGGCTGATACGGGGCTAAGTAGAGAAACTGTGTTATTGCCTGTGTGCCCTCAACTAATTTACAGAAATGCTGAACAGTTCTAGGTTTCAGTGGAGATATTAAACCTGGGAAATAGTTTTAGTTGTTAACCCTGCAGTGTGTTAGAGTGTTTTGTTTCCGTTGTTTCCTTTATTACATCGCATACACAAAATATTTACTGTGAAGGGCAGAATGTTTGTCTATTTGCCACAAACTTGAGGAGAGCTATGGTATCATTTGTTGGATTGTGGTCTGTTAAGCCTTTATTCCCAGGCATTTAAGGGTGTCTGATTGATTTTGTATTTGTGGGAAACAGTATTGCTTGGAGACAGTTTGGTATGTTTGCAAATTTAAGTACTGTTTTGCTGTTACATATTGGCGTACACAGTTTGGTGTATACAGTTTTTAAACACACTATTTGATTTCAAAATAGTAAGTGAAATATTAGGGAAATTCAGGGAGTTAAATTGAAATGCTAGTGAAAAAAATAATTTAAAGCAAGGTCAGAGCATTTATGGGCAATATCTTATGTGAGTTTTATAACTTGCTAATAGCCAAGAGCAGTGATTCTTCACTCCAAATTAATAATTTTAGCACTATCTGTGACAGTTACTTACATTTAAGTACAGCTGAGGGAAGTACATGATTACATGAATCTTTAAACTTCTAAAAATTTAAACCAAGGGCATTAAATAAAGAAGGAATTATAAATGTTACAATCTCTTCAAGAAATAAAATGACAGCAGCATAATCTTTCCCCCCCCCCTTTTTTTTTTTCTTGTGTCAGAAGGGGGAACAGGACAGTAAGAGGAAGCAGTATGGGAAGGGGCATATTTCTCTAAATGCATGCACATACCTGTTGTAAAGGATAACCATTCAGCAGTCAGTGGTTTTATATCTGTAAGAGTGCATAATATTTAGCTATTCAAAGGAATACTGCTAGGCACTTCTAAGAGTAAAGTTCAGTATAGAAAGGTGCTCTATAGAATATAAACAATTTTACAATCAAGTTCTTGCTTGCTGTTTTTCTGTAGTTGTAGCATAGGCTCTGTAATTCTAATTTTTTGTCCATTTGTTTCTCTAAGCCTGTAACACTCTGGACAGGAAAACAGGTTTTCAGTCTAATTCTCAAACCCAGTGATGACTGTCCTGTGAAAGCAAATCTACGAACCAAGGGCAAGCAGTATTGTGGTAAAGGAGAAGACCTATGTTACAATGACTCTTGTGAGTGACACTTCAAAAGCTGTGTTTTGGAAGTCTTCAAAGAAATTGTAGCTAATTTTTGTTGATTTTGTTGCTGATAAGCTCACTGTATGAATTAAAGCAGTACTTCACATAAGTGTTCTTGAAATGAAAAACAAAATTATGCCATTTTTTTCTCAAAAGTGGTATTCATGCTGAACACCAAAGAGAATACTTTCATATTTTCTTGTAAAAAAATTCCTTGTATATGATTTTAGGCTTTCTGTGGTACTGTTTGAAGATGAGAAAGATAAAAATTAGGAAGCTTGGGAAGTGGTTGTGCAGAGGGCAATTCAGTGTCTTAAGTGGGGGTACTGATAGAGGGATTAGAAGTTAAATAGTGAAAGGAGTTAGGATATGTAGGGAAGAGAGGAATCCCTAGAATATCAAACCATCTGTATTCTACCAGTTAGAAAACAGTGGCAACTTGAATATAAAGCATCAGTGTTGAGAGGTTGTAGGAGATAAGCAAGGCTTTGCCTTTTGAACATTCATGTGGTAGCGACTGGATGATAACCTGAGAAGGAAGGATTAGCTCAGTTCCTTGCCACTCAGAAGTGGGAATCAAGGAACCTAGGAGCCACTGATGTACAGTAATTCTGTCACACAATGTTGGTGTGAGAATTTGCCAGTTAGGACTCAAATCTACGCTACAGTAGACTCATCAATTTCTTTAGAACACAGGACCACTCTGTAGTAGCGAAGTTGGTCATAAACATGGTAGCACAATAGCATTTAGCCTGTCCGTAAGCATGAACATAGGCATGTAGGAGTTCAGCAGTAGCAGGTGTTGCAGAAAACTTTTTAATTTCATTGGTGGCTCTGTTTAGTTCTCTGAAGAAACTTAATTTCTGAAGCAACAGTAGTTTGCTTCAGAAAGTTTTCTGCAAATTCTTCATAGTCTCAGGAAATCCTGGTATCGTATTTTGATTGTGTATAATAAATGACAAAGCAGTGACTTCTGGTTCAAAAAGATTGAGATCCACTTAAATTTCCTCCATCTACATAAACCAGTTCTTTGAAACATGCGTAATGCAGTTGAGGATGAAGATACATTGTACTTTTCTCTTAGAAAATACACCTAATGTTCATGTACAGAAGATACTTTAAAATTGGTTAAAGGCAATAACTTACAAAGAAGAGTCAGTGCTTGAAATTGCAAGTTCCTGATGAAACAAAAGGAAGTAATCTAAAAGTGGTAGTCTGTACAGACCTACAGGCAAGATGGATGTTAGTATGGGAATGTTACTTGTAATTAAAATGGACATCTGAGTCCAGCACATAAGATTGATTGACGACTTTATTCTGATGGATGAAGCTGAGTTTATTGTAATTTTTTTAACCAAAATAATCATTCACAATGTTCCTCACAAGTATTGAATTGGATGCAGTTCACTTTCAAAGGAGGAAGGGAAATACGTTTTAGCTTCAGTTGTTAATCTCAGGTTGTAAACTGTTCCATTTACATAGTTTCTCATGCACTTACACCGATACATTAAACATGTATTTGGGGTTTATTCTTTTCATGAACAGAACTCTGAATTGAAAATTTAGTTCATCACAGATTATTGGAGTTTAGATAATGTTTTAGAAAACCAATGAATTTTTTTTGCCTCTTTATTTCTAGATGTCACAATTCAAAACAGTGAGTTAATGAGTGGCAGCATGGACAAAGGAACCTTAGGTTCAGGATCCAAGAACAATATCTTCTACATCTTGCTGAGAGACTGGGGACAGGTAGAAGCTGCAGATGCCATGTCACGACTAGCTAGACTTGCTCCTGTCTATCTTTGTAAGTCCCTTTCCTTAAAGATTTTTGCTTCAGATATGGACTCTGCTTAAAAAACAAAAAAAGCTAGTTGTGAGCTGACATAAGTGGGGAAACAGCTGATTGTGCTTATCATAATCACATAATGGGAGGAAATAACAAAGTTTGCAATGATAACATTTCCTAGGTTTAATTTGTTTTACCTATATGAGATTGAGCTATCAATATTTTATTTCTTTTTTTTTAAATAATAGCTAATCGTGGGTTTTCAATTGGAATTGGTGATGTAACACCTGGGCAGGGTCTGCTAAAAGCTAAGTATGAGCTCCTGAATGCTGGCTATAAGAAATGTGATGAGTATATAGAAGCTCTGAACACTGGCAAGCTACAGCAGCAGCCTGGTTGTACTGCAGAGGAGACACTAGAGGTAAAATTTGTAATCTTTATCAGTATATCTTTGGAGTATATTCATGAAAATTGTGAAGTTCAAAGTTGTCTTCTGAAACCTAAAAATATGAGCAAATAGAATAAATAGGGCCCATAGATACACAATTTGAACTGATTCTGTTTAGGCTTAATATCTAGCTGCTCATATGCGTCTAAAATGTTAGCTACATAGTAAACTGAGGTCCTCCCTTCCTTCAGGCTGAATGTATTGGGGTGACATATACAAGAATAAAATGATGCAGGTAAATGAGATTAATTATATTTATCAGTATTTGCTTAGCTAATAAATAATGGTAACAGTGAAGAACCTAATCCAAGAAGCGAAGCATTACTTTAGATCAGTTCATATGCAAGTGCTTGCTTGCCCTTTATTGGGAGGAAAATGGTAAGCAGACTTTGGTTATGCTGGGTAAAAAACCTTTTTCCTGTAGGAGTTGCCACGAGGAGTAGTGAGTGTTGCCCAAAAGCCGATTAGAGACCTAATGAAGCCAGCTGAAAAATACTCTTCATTGTCTTCAGTGGTTTCATTTGTCTTCTTGGCTGGACAACATCTAGTTTTTACCTTTAAAATAAGTAGAAAGAAAAAAAAATCCAACTAGAACCAACCAGAAAATCCCACCTTATGGTGAAGTACTGGCATGGTTTTCCAGTTTGAAGTGACAGTCTGACTGCTCACAGAAGAGGTTATCATGTCACTGGCTATCCCTGTCTTACCGCAACAAAGACTTCCTGTGCAGCCAGCGTTTTAGGTTAAAGTTATGTTTTGCCCAAAGCGATGTCTTGTTTTCTTTATGATACGTTAAATTCTTTTGGCTACTGAAGTGGTAGAGTACTGTTTGTGCATTGTGTTTTTCATGAGTGCTGAATCTCTGAAATCTTGGATTTCAGGCCTTAATCCTTAAAGAACTCTCTGTTATCAGAGATCACGCTGGCAGTGCCTGTCTCAGAGAACTGGACAAGAGCAACAGTCCCCTTATCATGGCTCTTTGTGGTTCTAAAGGTAGGGATAGCTAAGCTTCAAAGTAGAAAGCTTACTCCACCACTGTTCTCAAAATTACTATTCTATCTTTATCGCTTATTCTACTCTTCTCACTAAGTAGGGGTTGGGTATACTTAATTAGAATCAATGTGATATGCCAGTTTTTATATCTTCACATTTTTAGTACATATTGAGAAAACATCCTATTGGAACTTCAGCTGTTCTTAAAACTTTTATTCATTCCTCAGTAAAAAGTATCACATACAAAAATCAACTGTGAATGATAAATTAAGAATTGAAACTAATATGTTTAAAGCCATCTTCGCTGCTTTGTTTCCGAAGAATCACCAGTGTAGTAAATATTTGGGTTATATTCAAATTCTTATCCTTTAAGAGTCTGAAGTAATCATTTAACTCTGTCTTTATTTGTCTGTCTCTAATGAAGTGTGAAAAGCCTTGGCGTGGCATACTCTACTCCTAAACAAATACTGAAATCTTAAGTGCATAATTTTGGGGGGGGAGGTAGTGTTTGCGAACATGTTCATCAAATAAAACTTCTGAATTAGTGATTTAATTCTCCGAGACTTAATTTCTTTTAGGAATATTCATAGACACTGAACCCTTCATTAGAAATGTGGTTAAAAATACGTTTATTGAAGAAATTGTGAAAGATGATACAAGGAATAGTCAAATAGTGGTGTCATGAATGTTTATGGCCAAAAAAATAATAATTCTGTAAACTAGTTTTTAGCTGTATCATAGACTGACTTAGTTGTCACTCTCCATAAATGCTGAAATGTACAAAAGTAGCAGAAAAGCTTTAACTGCTGAAGTTCTAAATGCAATTTTGATGAAGCCAAATAATAGATCTTCATAGAAGTGAAGCCAGCTCATCCAAGGATATTCCGCATTTGTGAGTGACCATTTTGTTTGTTTTCATTCTTTTCAGGCTCCTTTATTAATATATCCCAGATGATTGCTTGTGTAGGTCAGCAGGCTATCAGTGGGTCCCGAGTTCCTGATGGATTTGAGAACAGATCCTTGCCTCACTTTGAGAAGCATTCCAAGGTAATTCTCTATGTTTATAATACTGCAAAGAAATTTACTGTAAAGAAATCACTTTTGAATGTCATTTGTGTAGTGTTGTGAATTGCCACAGAATGTCTAGTTAGCTTGAATTTTTACATCTAAGCCTTGTTCAGCCTTTTCTCATTTAGTAAAATTGAAATAGGTCTGATTCTACATTTTTAATTCTCTTAAGTGTTCCAAAAAAAATTTCTTAGTTTCTATTGCATTCTGTTTCACTGCACTAAGACTCTTCAGGACAACTGCTGGATGTGTATTCAGAGAGCTGAAACATGCCAGATAAACCATTCTCAAGCCTGTCTGTTAGATTTTTTTTTTTTCCCCACTAGAATAGATCGACATCATGGGTTACCTTGAACGTTCCGTGTTTGAATTCTGTTTTACATAAAGCAATTAGGAGTCTCAATCACTTGTTAATGTAATTCAGTGAGATTAGTTAATTTTTTAAACTGTGATCTGAAATGTAATGATGGGAAGAGAAGATTCTAGGCACCAGCCATCAATCTTCTTAGTGTGTTAGCTTGTGTCAGATGGTAGCCATGACACTTGCATTTGTCATTTGTCACTAGATGTCAATTAATGTCACTAAATTTCAATTTCTGTGTTATGTAATGTAAAATCTTTTCTGTTCTGAAGAAATTAAAGGATTAAAAATACTTCATAGGTTAGGTGAGAAAGGAAAATACAAATTTTAACTAGAGCTTTTGTGCTGATTTAGTTAAATAACAGTACAATGTAGTCTAAGATGAATCTCTTCGTAGGCTATATGTTATTCTATGTGATCATGGAGGCAGGTTTGTGTTATGTGACTTAAAGGAATGTCTGCATAAGTTCGTTTGGCAAGAGCTCTTCTCAGGTGAGACCAAACAGTTAAAAATAATTAGTTTGGTATCATATTTTTTTCTGGATTCTTTAGTTTTCAGCACTGCAAATACCTTTGTTATACTATTGCAAAATGAACATTCTTATCACCTTTTCAATTTCTGCAACTTTAAGGAAGGCTGAAGTGTTAGCAGTTGGTGTAGTGTTTGCAAGGAATGACTAGAAGCATGACAAGGCTTGCAGGAGGATTAGTTCAGAAGAGCAAAGCAAGGGGTTTGAAATCTTTGTTCAGATCTACATTACAAACATTGAACTTCAAAGCTAAATGCAGCTGAAATGGTTGTTCTATGTTTGGGTATGTATTTGTTAAGAATCTGAAAGAATTTACATGACATACAATCCTTTTTTAGGTAACATGTATATTAAATGTACATTGAATGTACCTTGTTTTTCCCTGCTCTTCTCCACAGCTCCCAGCTGCAAAGGGGTTTGTTGCTAATAGCTTCTATTCTGGATTGACTCCCACTGAATTTTTTTTTCATACAATGGCTGGTCGAGAAGGTCTGGTTGACACAGCTGTAAAAACAGCTGAAACTGGATATATGCAGGTAAGTGTCAGTGGAGTTGGGTTTTACCAGCCTTATAAAAGGAGTATGTTTCTTTATGTGCACGTGGAGGTGAGAGGTGGGGGAGAAGTGCATACATGGTGTGTGTTTTTGTGTAACAGAGTAATTTATTCTGTGAAATATGTGACTGTCTTCCATGAGACATGAAGTTTGAAAACCAGACCTCAGGCAGTGGTACAGTAACATGCTTGTTACTGTCTATGTGGTGTGTGCTCTAAGCACCCATGTGAATGATGGAAGTTTTGTCCATACATTATAACAAAGAGTTGTGAGTGCTTTTTCAAATACAGTATTTCAGCAACGAGAAACAGAAAACACAAGTCCTTGCTTTGGATTATTTGAAAGAGATTGTCTGGGTTACAGAAATGTGACTGAAGTTCCATTTTACTATTTGTCCTCTGGGTAACAGGCCCCTTGACGATATAGACTTGGTCTTCAAGTAATGAAAGTTCTTAGTGTCTTTGGCTGTATCGTCTGTGTATCCCTCCAACAACACTTCTTACTACTATGAGCAGTCTCTTCCCAGTTGTAAAAGGCAGGACAAAAGCCAAGATCATTTGGGGCTGGGGGCATGCTCAGAGATATGCAAATAACTTTACAAAGATTGAAATGTCTGTTGGTCTGGGTGACTAATTAGACCATTTGTCTCTCAAACTAACTGATATTTTTGTGTGTGTGTAACTATATATAGGAATATGCAAATAATGTATTTATGAAAAATACTTTTCTTCAGCTTGCAGCCTACATGAATAAATTATAGCACACAGACTTTGGAATTAAAAAATAAGGGAAGGAAAAAAAAAAAGCAAACAACTGTTATTGCATCTTACCTTTTTCCTCCTTAATGAATGCCCATTTATATTCTTTATTTTTTAAGCACTGGTACTTCATAGCATGCCTTCTTTTTCGGGAGATGGGGGAAGGAAGATGGTATCAAAGGGATTTCCAAATAAAATTATATAATGTAAGAGAAGTAGCTAACACTGGTAGAAAAACAGGGGGACAGAGTATCTGCTCAGCAAGTTTGCTGACAATACCAAACTGGAAGGCTTTGCTGATACGCCTGAAGGCTGTGCAGCCATTCAGCGAGACTTGGACAGACTGGAGCGCTGGGCAGTGAGGAACCTAATGAGGTTCAACAAGGATAAGTGCAGAGGATAAGAGGCTGAGAGACCTGGGGCTTTTCAGTCTGGAGAAGAGAAGACTGGGGGGTTTCATAAATGTTCATAAATATCTGAGGGCTGGGTGTCAAGAGGGAGGGGACAGGCTCTTCTCTATTGCACCCTGTGATAGGACAAGTGGTAATGAATATAAATTGCAGCACAGGAGGTTCCACCTCAACATGAGGAGGAACTTATTCACTGTGAGGGTCACAGAGCACTGGAACAGAGTCCTCAGGGAGGTTGTGGAGTCTCCTTCTCTGGAGACTTTCAAGACCCATCTGGATGCATTACTGTGTGACCTGTGCTAAATTCTATGGTCCTGCTCTGGCAGGGGGTTGGACTCGATGGTCTTTGGAGGTCTCTTCCAACCCCTAACATCCTATGATCCTGTGAACAGCACCTTGTGGTTCTGACAGCTGAACTTTTGGGGCTTTGTCAGAATAATCATTGGCTACTTTTGCTTCCATATGCATAAATAAATGCAGTTGGGAGATAATGAATATTATGTGACAAAGTCCACACCTCTTCATCAGCCTATAATAGATTCTTGCAGCTTGTGTTATGTTTCCTATATGATGGAATTTCTCAATGTGGAGAGTTGTGTTGTTGCTTTATTTTATTATTGTTGGCTTTCATGTTCTGGGGAATGTACAGTAAAGCCCTAGGGATAACGTGTGACTTAAAATCACTCTGTCAGATTTATTTCCAGAGTCTAGTTTCTTTACTTTTTGTAAACAATAGCTATTTTTATTTGAAAAGATCCCATTTACTTTCCTTTCACACTTCATTATTTTATATGTATTTGTCTTTCCTTCAGAGACGACTAGTAAAATCACTTGAAGATCTTTGTTCACAGTATGATTTGACAGTCAGAAGTTCTACTGGTGACATTATACAGTTTATTTATGGAGGAGATGGCTTGGATCCTGCAGCCATGGAAGGAAAGGATGAACCACTGGAATTCAAGAGAGTTCTAGACAATATCAGAGTAAGGATCACTGAAATCTTTGTTGAATGTGAAAAGATTGTTAATAAGCGTGTTGGAGGAAGTAATAAATTATGGGGAGAATTGTTGCAATTGAAGAATTGATTTTGAAATTATCCTTTTGAGTGATCATGCTTTACAGATTTTTTTTTTTTTTACATTAGAACAGAGCAACTGGGACCAAACTGTAAGCTGTGAAAAACAGAATTTTATTCTGTGCTTAGACACAGAAGGGCCCTAATAGCCAACTCACTAGAGAAATTACTGCTGGCTTGGTTGGGCAATAGATTGGACTTGGATTACATTAATTCCTTATTAAGACAAAACATGCATATTTTTGGTGTTGAACTGCTTCCTAGGCCAGAGGACTGATGCATAATTCTGAATATGCTGTGAAGTTTGAAGAATAGAGTTGTTTGGCTTTTGCAGTTTGCTTGTTCATTGATCTCCCCCTGTCCTGAAAGCTAAAAACCTTTTGCTGAGATGACTGTTCAGATTCTGCTATTTAAATGTAACAAATTGCTAGAATTAGAAAAGTGTGTGCATGCAACTTCAGATTTACATTAGCAGAACCGTGTGTGGACCGTCTATTCACAATAGCCTGGTAGTATATATTAAATAAAACAAATCACAGAAAACACAAGCATCCAAAACCCCCACCAAAACCGAAGAATATTGTTAATCAATTACATGTATCTATTTTCTTTGTCATTATAATAGAGTTTATGTCCTTACGTTTTATGTGAAGGGCAACCAGGTAGGTGATCAGGCCCAGTCAGCATGGGTTCATGAAGGACACATCCTGCATGACAAATCTGATCTCCTTCTACAGTGAAGTGACCCATTTAGTGGGTGAGGGAAAGGATGTGGATGTTGTTTACCTGGACATTAGTAAAGCCTTTGACACTGTTTCCCACAGCATCCTCCTGGAGAAACTGGCTGCTCATGGTTTGGATAGGTTCACAGGGTTAAAAACTGGATAAATGTCTAGGTCCAAAGAGTGGTGGTGAATGGAGATAAATTCAGTCAGCAGCTAGTCACCAGTGGTGTTCCCCAGGGCTCCGTATTGAGGCCAGTTCTCTTTAATGTCTTTATCAATGATCTGAATGAGGGAACTGAGTGCACCCTCAGTAAGTTTGCAGATGACACTAAATTGGGTAGCAGTGTTGATCTGTTTGGGGGTAGGAAGGCTTTGCAAAGGGATCTAGACAGGCTGGATTGATGGGCCAAGGTCAGTTGTATGGATTGGTTGATGGGTTGGACGCGATGATCTTGAAGGTCTCTTCCAACCTGGTGTATTGTATTGTATTGTATTGTATTATTGTATTGTATAATTTCTTTTCTCTTAAGGCTGTGTATCCATGCCGAAGTGAACCAGCCCTTAGTAAAAATGAATTGGTGTTAACATCCGAGTCTATCATGAAGAAGAATGAATTTCTTTGCTGCCAAGACAGTTTTCTGCAGGTAATTATCTCAGTTCCTCATCACAGCATGATTAACTTTTCCTTATCAATCAAGGAAACTAAAATAAGCGGTCTTAGAATCTGTAGGAACAGTGGCTGAATTTTATGCATGAGTGGCAGTAGTAGTTTATTCAGTAATACATTCCCGAACAGTTTGTTGGTGCTCACCACAGGAACTTCAGAAATGAGGAAAAAAATCTAATTATTTTTGAGTAGAAGGTGCCACTGGTCTGAGAGATCTTGCTAGAATTTCCCTCTGTAGCAAGATGGTACAGTAATTATATGCTTCCTTTGGGACTTCAGAAATTAAGTGATACTCACTGACTCTGTGTAAGAAGACACTAGGACTGTGTCTTATATTCCATTATGCATATGTCTTGATGTCATCACCTGTCTGAATAACTGTGTTCACTCATTTGCTTATTTTCCTGTAATAGAAACACAAGCCATAGGCTTTACACCTACTTACCCTGCTTTCTTATGTTATTAATCCAGCAAAAAAAATTCTGTCATAGGAAGTGCTTTGCTGGACAGGGCTTATCTTCTGGGGAGTACTTGCCTGTTTGAAGGATCAGTGAACATTTACATGATTGCTTGCAGTTTGAATTGTAAAAGTCAGTTTGTTTGAAAGAGTATTAATCCATTTTAATATTCATAAGGGCAGGTACACCTAAGGCTGCTTTGGGAGGCAATGATAAAAACTGCAGAATTAACCAGCCTCTGGACACAAAGTTGTTACCTTGATGAACTTCTTGATTACTGTCAGTGATGAGAACAACCTGAATTTAGTGAACTGCATTTGAAGGGCTGCTTTTAAATAGATCAGAGTGCTTCAGAGCAGTAGGTAACAAAACTAGTAGCAGGAGCTTATACACCTGATTTGCAACTCCATTGCTAGAATGGAGCTGTAAAAAAACAATCATACCCATTCTTGAAATGTGTTACAAATCTTAACTGCATCTCTGAAGGAAAAAAATATGCAATACACTAATACTACAGTTTAGAGATGAAGCATCGAGTTCTTTGAGGTGTACGTCTTTTTAATCGTATCAGGAAAATCTGAATGATTGCTACTAATTATGGAAGCACATCACTTCAATGGTAATTAGTTTAAGATTTTAAAGTTCAGATGCTGTTACATTTTCCTCTTTCCTTTTCTCTTTTTTCTGTTCATCCTTGAAGACATTAACTGAGACAGGTTATGAAAAATATAATGAGGTAATTGTAGCATGTGTTTGCACTGTGTGAGCATTAATGTTAGTGCTTTCTAGCTAAAGATGTGTGTACAGTGCTAAAGCAACTGACTAGCATATATACATTACTGCTTGTTAAATTATAATACAGGTGTGTAAATGGTGCACTAGCTTCAGTGTCGGGAAACATGATGCAAATGCCTGCATGGCCAGGCTTTGTGCACTGAACTGCTATTCTGACTGAACATGGACTCTGTAGGAGCTAACAAGGCCCATGGTGAGCCAGAGCTTACTGAGTTGGTTTGGTGCCTTTTCGTTTAACAGGTCAAGACTAAAAGATTTCATAGATTTAGACTATGTGAGTAAACTAATGGCTTCTTGAGCTCACTCTGGAAGTTACATAGCCGTGCTCTTAGAAGACAATGTTATGTGGATGATGATAGCTCCATAGAGATAGGCTCAGCAAAAAGTGAGCTACATTTTCTTTCTATTGGTAACATAAATTAATTCATAGTTTGGCTAAACTGCCAACAGATCATTGAAAACTGAGAGGGATAGGTCATTCCCTCTCTTATTAGTTCTTGTGCATGAATAAAACTTTTGATGATGAAAATAAATCTCTTCAGAGGTACACCTTTTAATTCTCACCTTTCTTCCTTGGTTCCACTGCATGGAAATAATGTAGGATTTTAGTAGCTTATTTTTAAAATTCAGAATGATATATAATGACTGGAGAATTTAAAATGGGTTTGAATATTTTTGTACTCTGGGACAACGAAAGAGGAGAAGTTGACTAAGAAGTACTTTGCCGTAATGCTATTTGCCATCCTATGCTGTTTTGGTCTTAAGTCTGCCCTTTCTTCATGTCATGAGGAGGTGGTACTGGTCATGTGGTTTGGTATTACTGTCCCCTGGTATTTTTGTGAGTAGGTCAGCTTCTTCTAAGAACTTAGTCTTCAGTGTAGTGGAGGAAGTTAGTGCCTTCTTCCTCTTTGGTTCCACCTTTCCTACCTCTCCACAAAAGAAACAACTTTCAAGATGGAATTACTTTTTAAGATCTCTCCTTCATAGTTTTTCTTCTCCAGATCAGATGTTCTGGGTGCTCTTCTGCAAGTCCTGAAAATACTCCTTCTTTTTTTAATGTATCTGTACTAAGAAGATTAATTTTTGCAATACCACATTATTACTCAACACTTATTTTAGGAAATAAATAGAATTATGAATTTTATGCAAAGACTTCAGAGTGAAAAAAACTTTTAAAATGACAAAACATTTAATTAATGGCAAAAGGGGCAGAAATACATGAATGCATCTAAGCAGGGAAACAACTTGAAGCGTCTCTTACAGAAGCACACTTCTGTTGTCAGTTCTTGGACTTGAACTTTGTTCTAATATTCACAGAAAATAAATGGGAAAAAATTGTTCAAAACAAATTTTAAAATAGCAAGTAATTTTCAGTGTCTGGCTATGGTAGTGGTTGGAAGGAGTCCAGTGCAGTCCTTAAGAACAGGTGATACTGTATAATCATCATCCTGGTTGTCAGGCAGGGCTAATGGGACAGAAAGGGTATAAAAGAATGCTAAAAATCAAACTATTTACTCCTTTCCTTAGCCATTGTTGAAGTAGATTGGAAGGATTTCCTCTTGCTTTTTGTTTATGTTTTGGTTTTGATAAGCCTGTGTTATGGTCATGACTAGGGTAGGGTAGGGTAGGTAGGGTAGGGTAGGGTAGGGTAGGGTAGGGTAGGGTAGGGTAGGGTAGGGTAGGGTAGGGTAGGGTAGGATTAACCAGGTTAGAAAAGACCTTCAAGATCATCAAGTCTGACCTATGACCTGCACTGAGTCCCCTTTCATGGATAAGTTTAATCATAGACCTTCTGTTTCATGACTTCTAGTGTGCATATCTGTATCCAAAGCACAGTGCCCGAATGATGTTTCAAAGAAATGTTAAATACTTTCCTGGAAGTATTGTTTCAATTTATTCTCCAGTAAAGAATGCTAAAACTACTTTGGGTAAACCTGTTAAGAGAGTGAAAGGCTTAGATACTACTACATTTTACATGCAATTACCTGCAAGACCTGTCCACAGCAGAGAGGTTGCTTAACTGTTAGGTAGCACCTGACTTGTATATATCAATTTTGAGTCTGTTTGGTTCTTTTACCTCTTCCAATAAAGCACATCATAAATCTCTGAAATCTATCCAGCAGGTGTCCTTTATATACTTCTTCTTATGCCACAATTCTCTGACTAGTGAGTTATTTTGACTACTGAGAAATGAATAAGTATGTGTTTGTGTCAGTATACAGAGATTGGGTTTAGTCAGTTTCACCAAGTGATGGGAGGGAAAGAAGGATCAACCAAAGTCAAGTCATTGGTTTTCAGAGTGTGCTCAGGGAAGATGCTTTTATTCAGTGTGGACTGTATTCCTCAGGTACTGCTGCTAATTTGTAGTTACATTAGAGTCAGTCTGGTTTGCTAAATTCTAGTGTACCTATGTGTCTTAAGTTCTGATGTTCCCCTCTCCATGTTGTGCATTGTTGATTTAGTACTGTAAACATTCTGTTTGAAGCTCTGAGCAACTAACTGTTGAAGACTTCAGTATGAAGACCATGTCTTTACTTACTGTTGTTTTAATGTAATTTCAGGAAATTAAAAAGTTCATCAAAGGTGTTTCTGAGAAGATAAAAAAAACTAGGGACAAGTATGGTATTAATGACAATGGCACAACAGAGGTAAATAATTTCAAGGGGTAATTATGTAGTTACTTTAAGTCTTCATAAGCTGTTGCCTTTCTAACTCTTTTTTCTCTTTTCAGCCACGAGTTTTGTATCAGTTGGATAGGATTACTCCAACACAACTAGAGAAGTTTCTAGAGACTTGTAGGGACAAATATATGAGGTGAATATTTAACCTGTTTTTTCTCTCAATTTATCCCTGCTCCTGCCTCTTGCTTTGTTTGCAGTCAAGGAGCCTATTTTGCTATTTTTTTCCTGTGTGAACATTGGTTCTGTTCTGAATGCAGTACAAATAAAGAATAAGAAATAGTTGGCCCAAATTATGTAAATGTTGCAAGACAAAGGTAGAATGCAAAAATTTAAAAAAAAATCATAACCCATAAAGACATTGTCATCTGCAGGTGGGCTTGTTAAAGACAGCCATGTTCCCTTCCTCCCCATATTGCAGCAGAGTGTTCCAAACCTCCAAGGAGTCCATGCAAAATAATGTTTTTATAGATCACTTTGAAATCCATGTGAATCTTGTCAATTATTCTTGATGTACACAGTCTGAAGACTTACGTTGCACTTCATGCTAACATGTCCTTGAATCTATTATGTACTTGTAGATGTCTTTTGTTTGACTGGGGCTTTGTCACTCTCTAGCAAGATAGTGATGGTGTGGACATTTTCATTTCTTACTGTCTGTTGAAAATTTAAAGCAGCGTGGTGCTCTTCATTTTTTGTGCTGTAAGGACAACCAGTCTTCAAAGTACAGAAAGTTTAGAAATGGGCAAATGTGTGAATGAGCCCATGACAGGCAGAACTTGAAGGGAAAGTAGGTCATCAGCACAGGACCTGTGAATAAGTTGAAATCAAGTTTTGAGTAAGTTGAAAACCAGGATTTTGTTCTGAATACAAAACTAATCTGCATAGTAATTTCTTAAAGAAGACTTAATAAAGCTCTCTCATGCTAAAACATACAAGGGTAGTTTTGGAAATACTAGTACGTGGAATTCTCCTGAATAGGGAATCTCGAACCTGCAGCTTAATGCTTAGGAAGAAAAGAAGTGTGTTGTTTTCTGTTAAGGATGTTACACTGGATCTGTGGAATGCCTGCATGATGGGTTATCTTCTTCCCTTGCATAAGACCAGTGTCTTCAGTATTGGTGACCTTTTAATGTCTCCTCTATATGTTTATTTAAAAAATATTTAAAAACTTCTGATATCTACAAGAGCAGTTTCTTTCTTTGCTTGCTTAGCAGTTTATACTTTTTTGAGTTATGTGTCTCTTTCTGTATTTTTTTTTTTTAAATGAAATTTCTCTATCAGGGCACAGATGGAGCCTGGTTCTGCAGTAGGAGCTCTGTGTGCACAGAGTATTGGTGAGCCTGGCACACAGATGACTCTGAAGACTTTCCATTTTGCTGGTGTTGCTTCAATGAACATTACTTTAGGTGTGCCAAGAATCAAAGAAATCATTAATGCTTCAAAGGCCATTAGGTACTTATGTTGGTTTTTTTCCCCCCTTTGCTTAAGTGAAACTTGATGGATAAATTTGCAGTCTGTGATAGCATTTCCCTGTTCTCAGTAATATACTACATAACATTGAATTAGTGGAATACAGAAACAGAAGAAATCTAATGTCTGTCCAACCATGATACTTGAAGCTAGAGAAGGGATATTTTTATTTTTCTGGAAATCAAATTAATTGGTTACTGACTAAGTTTATATTGCAAAACTCTCTAGTGTTTAGTGGTAGTTGAAGCATGCCTACTACTAAGTATCCATGAAGCCATACT
This sequence comes from Picus viridis, assembly GCA_033816785.1. Lineage (NCBI taxonomy): Eukaryota > Metazoa > Chordata > Aves > Piciformes > Picidae > Picus > Picus viridis. The sequence goes on from CM066586.1 coordinate 27,719,500, forward strand.
TAAAATAATGCTAGACTAGTGTATGAAAATAGTCTGTAGTTTATTCTCTTACAATCTTGTGTATATATGGTTTTTTTACATAAACAATTTTTTTAACGTACCTGAGGAAGCTGAAGGTCTCTTTAGCATATTAAATGGTCTCTAGAAAATTCCATAGGCAAGCTGTAAGCTATCTGAGGATTTCCTCTGAGTGTGTGTTTATTCTTTGTAGCACCCCTATTATAACAGCACAGTTGGACAAAGATGATGATCCTGATTTTGCCCGTCTGGTTAAAGGAAGAATTGAGAAAACTTTATTAGGAGAGGTAGGGAAAAACTGTATTATTGAAAGTGTTTAAAATGTAAACATTAGCTAATTGCTGATGGGGCATTTTAACAATTCTCACTAGGTGTTTTGTCCTTGTCTCTTAAAGATTTCAGAATACATTGAGGAAGTGTTTCTTCCAGATGATTGTTTCATCCTAGTGAAGCTGTCTTTAGAGCGCATTAGACTACTGAGATTAGAGGTGAGATGCTCAATTCCTATGCAAAATCTGCTTTGGGTGAGTTCCAAAGTGTCTCTTAATCCTGACTCAGAAACAGAAATCAGACCAGGAAAAGTTAGAAAAAAGTGGATGAAGGATGTTCTTTGACTACATGACATATGGATTTCCTTTTTCCCCATTTTTCCTTGTAAAGTGAATAGTTTTTCCTTTATTTGGGAATGAGAGAACAGACGTTCATTTCCTGCAGTCTTGATAAGTACAAGGATTCCATTTCTGTCCATTAGGTAAAATACAGACTGATAGCCTCAGCATAATATTTCATACAGCATTTGAGAGTAATAATTTTTGTTTGTTTTTCTAAATTATACCTCTTTATATTCTGTTGAAAGACTGCTGCATGTACTTGAGCAATTTTATATAAGCTGAGAGAGGTTCCCTGATGTTTGCTGGCTGACTTCTGCCACAGGTGAATGCAGAGACTGTGCGCTACTCTATTTGCATATCTAAACTCAGAGTAAAGCCTGGGGATGTTGCTGTCCATGGAGAAGCAGTTGTATGTGTGACCCCTCGGGAAAACAGCAAGAGTTCAATGTACTATGTATTGCAGTCCCTGAAGGAAGAGCTACCAAAGGTAAAAAACAGTTGTCTCATGTTTTGTGGGAGGTAATCAGTAATAGTAACATGGGATTCTATGGTGGAGGATAAAATAATTCCTGCCAGTGTTGAGATTGAGGATAGTCTGAATCCATAATTCTTAGACTGTAATGCTATTGCTTTACAGCTGAAACTAAACCTCCATTACTAATCTCTGTAAATGAAGTTGAAGCCTTAATGCTTGCCCTTGAACATCTAGTGGAACATTCTGAGTGCAGCAGTTGTTGTGTCTTTTTCCAGCTGCATCTAGAATTAGGCTACACAAATGTATTTGGCATTTTTGCAGCTTTCTGGGTAAACTCTGTCTACTTTGGATTTTAAAAGTAGTGATAAATGAACCCTATTAATTCTTTTTCATTGTACAGATCTGTGAGCATTCTGAGACCCAGGTCTGAGTATGATGATATCTAGCATAAAATGGAAAATGTAGGTAGTGAATAAAGTTTATAGTACAGTGTGAATGTTGCATTGGCAGCAGTGTATTTAGGAGCAGGAAATCTTAGTTCATATCTATTTTAACTGAGCATATACTCCAAAAACTGCAGCTTCTAAATAGGTTTGAATGCTGATAAAGACTACTGACTATTCTTCAATGTGTACAGTAATGTGGTATAAAAGTTACTACTTCTTTTATTTTGTGAAGGTTGTAGTGCAAGGTATACCAGAGGTTTCAGAGCTGTCATTCATATTGATGAACAAAGTGGAAAGGAAAAATATAAGCTTCTAGTTGAAGGTGATAATCTGCGAGCCGTTATGGCTACTCATGGAGTGAAAGGAACAAAAACCTCCTCCAACAACACTTATGAGGTAATGTTTAAACAGGGTTGAGGGTTTTTTTCCCCCCATAGCATCTTTATTACAAGTGCATTGTTTGTGTTCAGATACAGCAGCTGATACCTAAACAAGCCTGATTTCACTAATAGTTGTCAGAATGCATTAACAGGAGAGAATAATTCAACTGGCAGCACTGTTCACTTATAGAAGCTTTTTCTATAAACTTCTAAAACAGAGAAATGCAAAATGGTAGCAGTGGAAATGAAGTATGTGCTGATCTCAGATGATGCATGCTCCAAGCATATACTTGCTTCAGGCATTTGGCTTGTCATTAGTCTAACATAATCTGTTGTGTAGGTGGAGAAGACACTGGGAATTGAAGCTGCTCGGACGACCATTATCAATGAGATTCAGTATACAATGGTGAACCACGGTATGAGCATTGACAGGAGACATGTGATGTTGCTGTCTGACCTGATGACTTACAAGGTTTGTACCCTGCTCTTTCTAAACGGTGCATTGGCCTGTTTACACCAATTACTATTACCATATTTGAGAAGCATGGGTGAGCTAAGGAGATGGAAATCAGTTACAGGTTAAAAAAATTATAGATGGTGCTGACAAAGTACTGTTGTATATCAGGCAAAATGCTTGATTAATCAAGTGGTTGAGGACAGAGGACAAGCTGTATTTTGACCGAAAACAAGTTGACATAATATGTAGGGAATTGTAATTTCATATTGGAAACAGGAATCCTAAAAATTTTGGTATGAAATAAATTGTTTGAGTAACCATGCATGCAATTTAAGGCTTGCTGGGCAGAAAACCACATGGGGTGTGGTTCATAGCAGCTGCACTTTTTAAAAGAGTTAGAGGACACAGACATTACAAATAGAATCAGATTACATATAGAGTTATGAGCAGTCTTCCAGAGCTTGTTAGTATATCATCCCTGTTCATTATTTATTGACTGTCTTTCCTTCTGTCTGATGTGGTTTTTAGATTTGAGTATGCTCAGTGAAGTAAGATTTTCCACTTGGCCTGCTAGAGTGCAAGGGTTTAATTTGAGTTAGGTGGATGAAGGAGTTCTGACTTCTCCCAAAACTGTAGGGCTTTGTGGTACTGAGCTGCAGCAGTCCCCAGGGCTGGCTGTGTGTGACTGCAACACAGTAGTGGAAAAAGGCATTAGAGTGAAGTGCTTTACACTTGTTGTCACCCTCACATGCATTCTTTTGTCTGTACTTGTGCTTCTGTGCACAGTCCGTTATGATCACGATGTTAGAAAAAGAGGCAGAAACAAGCCAAATTAATTAAAAAAGTTAATTACTGTTTTTCTGGAGAGTGAAAAAAATGAAGATTTAACATCTGGAATCTTCTGGCAGCCAAAGTTAGATTTTTCAGTAGACAATAAGCAGTAGCTTCAGTGTAGTGCTCTCCAACCACTTGGAAGCTGATTTATAATTCTGTGGGATTTTTTTTTCTCATGGACATGCTTCTTTCAGTCTTTACAATGTTCCTGCTTAAAGAAGTCTATTAACCATTTCTAACAGCTTCTGTTGTGTAGGAATAATCACTTCTGTTTTATTTAGATGTTGGTTACTATGAAGCTTTTAACCTTCAGGATGTTTGTCAAGCAGCATATTATGGCAGTGCTGTATTATAGCTAGTAACCTTTTTACTTGTTTCTTCTGTGTATTAGAATAAAACCTACATTTATGTTTTCACTTGATCTGCTTCTTTAGCAAGCAGATCTGACCTCCAGCCACTACAATGATAGTCTTTCTTTGCATTTTTCCATCAATCAAGGGTGAAGTGCTGGGCATTACTAGGTTTGGACTGGCAAAAATGAAGGAAAGTGTGTTGATGCTGGCTTCTTTTGAAAAGACTGCAGACCATCTCTTTGATGCTGCCTACTTTGGGCAGAAGGATTCTGTTTGTGGTAGGTATTGCAAATGCGATTGCTAAGCTTTCTGTTCAGCTTAAATGTCAAAAACTTCAGGTCCTAAGCTAATCCGTACTTGACCCTAGAAGTTTGGTGAATGTTTCTCTACTTCTAGTCTCAGTTGGAGATTTTGAAGTCAATTGGACATTAGTTGGATGTTTCTTAAGGTAGACTTTTATTACTTGAGTTTTACTGCTCACCACACAGAATCATAGAATCAGTCAGGGCTGGAAGGGACCACAAGGATCATCTAGTTCCAACCCCCCTGCCATGGGCAGGGACACCTCACGCTAGATCAGGCTGGCCAGGTCAGTGCAATTCCAGAAAATTTGCCCTGATACCAGTAGTTCAGTTTTTATAATTTTGAAATCACCTAGGGCTGATTAAGGAATCTAGTGCCCCATTCAGTATGTAGGTTTCATTTTCATTCCTACTAAGAAATAGGAAGATATACATGTCTCAGCATCTATGAATAACATACTGTGCATAATGATTGCTTATGTAATTTGTCAGTTGTGAATAGTAATAAACACAAGGGCAAAGTTCTTAGCCTCTTCAGTTAGTTCTCATGTAAACAACTGAAAGTTGTGTTTGTTTTTTTTTAATTAGAAGCCTTGTTTATCCTGCTCCGTTACCAACAGAGGAGATCCATATCTTGAGAAATCTAAGTTCATTAGCATCTACTGAATCATCTTGTCACTGAATTCATGAAGGAATCTGATAGAAGTTAAAAAATCAGTGTGTGCATGCACACATTCCATACAGCCAAACAGAAAATTCTAGTAGTTTTGCCATTCTGTTAGCCTCTTAATTTTGCATTTCTGCTATGTACTCTAATATTGGGAATTGAAATTTTAGTTTTTAGAAAAACTCCTTTACCTCTATTCCTGCCAGATTTCATTCTCCTTTAAGTTAAATACATTTTGGAATGATTCGTTAACAAGCCTCTATCTTGTAGGTTAAACAGAGAAAAGGTGAGGTCAAGTAGGTTTCAACCTCTTCTTCTGTTTATGTGAGGCTACATCCTGGAGCTGTAACTGCTTGTTTGGAGTTTCTGGGTGCTAGTGAAGTATAAAGATACGAGTGTATTATGTCGAGGGTACTAGATTGTATTTGCAGGTGGTCTTAGTGTAGTCAATGTTAAACAGTGCTTTGTGGACAGTTTATTTCCTGAATTGCTGAAATCTGTTAAGAGTACTCTGCCCACTTTCTAGCTGTCCAGCATTCCACATGGGTGGGTTTTTTTTTTTTTTTTTAATAAATTTTTATGTGCCAATGATTAAAGCAAAAATTTTATGGGAGACTGATTCCATCTTAGACAGTAAGGAAAAGAACACATTTTCTCAGAGTTCTCTCTGAGCTGATAAAACCTTGTTTTGAATAATGTGGAGACGAAAGATCTTTTCATGTTGTCTTCTATAAAAATGTTTTCATTCAAATAAGGAAAAGGAATGGACAGAACAGAAAATTGTTGTCTGTCTTCCTAAACTGAAGAGGTGATACTCATATTAAAAAGTGCTGTGCAGCTGCCTTACCTGAGCATCACTACTTATCTCTTTGAGCTGCTATGAAAAGTGACTCTTACACTCATGGTTTTGCATCTCTAGAACAGGAAAAAAAACCTAGATGTTGCCAAGGAAAATTAGTGTGTACTCAAAGTCAACTGTAGGTGCTAGGAGTTAGGTATTTCCTTTATTGATTGTAACTTGCATGCTTTAGGGGCCTAAATAAATAGTGACTCCTAAGAATTGTATTTTGCACAAGATTTTAGAGTCCATAATGTTGGAAAATGTGTAGTAGAAGTCTAAGAGCAAAGGTACAGCATCTTCATTCATATGCATTTCAATTACCAATGAAATCTCTCCTGAATTTTAAGCAAATAGATTTTCATTCTTTATCTGTTCAAAGGGTCAGCTATTTATTACTATTTTCTTAAATCTGTAATTGAAGGAATGTTCTTACACTCCTGAGAATATGTGTCATTTGGATCATAACAGCATGCCAAGAAAATAAATCAATGGTGTCTGGTAGATTGCTTTTAATGTGGAATGTTCTTTGGAAAAATTGAATACATCAGTAGATCTGGAGTATAAATGTGCCAGTGCATTGCTGTGAAAATGTTACAGCCATCAGAGCAGACTAAATCTTAAAATTGAAACCAAGCACTTCTTGAATTGTGAAAATGCAAAGTAGTGGTATGTCTCTTCCACTGGGAAGTTGCTGGGGTGTCAAGGAACTTGGGCCAGATTTGACTGAAGTCTTAGCACTGAGTTGGAGAATGGTCATACAGTTGCTTTGCCTTGCACCTTCTGGTATTGGCACTAATTGGAATGTGTCGTATCCAAAAGCATTTTCCTCACTAGAGAAGGTGTTTGGGTTAGGTTGAGTTTTTCCAATCTAGAGTTTAAATAACACAAATTCAATAACATACTGATCTGATTACCATAAAATTTACTTCAGCTAGTTACAAGACTTTGATTTTTATTTGTGGGGTACAAGAAGACTTGATAGGCAGGGCATACCAAGTGGGCAAATGAAAATAATTTTGTAAATCCTTACTCTTCAGATCTTCAACATGTCTTTTTTTTTTCCCCTAGGTGTTTCTGAGTGCATCATCATGGGAATTCCAATGAATATTGGAACAGGGCTTTTTAAACTGTTGCACAAAGCAGACAAAGAATCAACCCCTCCTAGGAGGCCTCTGATATTTGATAATAGTGAATTTCATATTCCCATTGTTACATAGCAGTTGGCCATAGTACAAGATAGGAAAAGAAGAAATAGCTAGAAAGCATAATTTACATTAAGAAATGTTTATTATTAGTTGTGTGTCTCAGTTACGGTGAATGGGTAAGTGAAATGCCATCAAAAGAATTGTCCAATTGTTTACCACCTGTTGCTACTACAGGCCCTGAAAGGAGAGGCTTCTCTGCACCAGAAAATGAAAGCAAATTTAAAGTCATTTCAGATGATAAAATTTTCGTCTTTCATGTGCTAAAACAGGATTTTTGTGTTAATGGGTGGAAGTTGTTATTATTAACTCAGTATTAGACATGCCTCTTCAGATGTGATAAATAAAACCAAAACTGTAAGACAGTTCTGTGTTCTTGCACAAAGTGTTTTTGAAAATGGCCTTTAAAGTGGAGCCACAGAAGTCAATCTGGCTGTTAACAGGGCCATGAGAAAGCTACAACTGTGTCTCTTATTCATTCATACTGAGGTAAACTTCAGGAGTGCTGTTGAAAGAGTTTGAAATACTTGCTGTTTGCTACTGTTTTGTTGGGTTTTTATCCTAAACTATTGTCTGGTAAATGTTTCCCCCCCCCCCCGGATTCTGCTTTGTGATGTATTTGCGAAAAGCTACAGGTCATAAAGCTGTTACTAAATTCTGAGAAGACCGTTATAAAAACTTTACAAGTAATAAGTAGCTTTTCATAGTATAGCAACTCTTACAAGATTGGAATCTGTAATTCACAGCCAGCTTAGTTTGGGGAAAGTTTCATACATGTGCAGGATCATCTGAACAACCTAGTTTTACTTTAATATATGAGCTTGAAAGGGGAGCTGTTTTCACGCATTGCCATGAAATAATTTGGAAGCACTGTAATCTTTAGCCCACAAGAGCAGTCTTCAGAATGAGTATAGATTTTTAATTATTTCAGGAATAGTACCTTAATTTTTTTTTCCTGAGCAGTATTCAGATATTCAGTGTGATCATAACATGGGTCAGGGTTGGAGAGAAGCAAAACAGTGGGAGAAGCTAATGTTGTGCAGTCATGAGGTAAAAGCATGCTGCTGAATGATCTTGCATTTGAAAATGAATGAAATTGTGCTACAGTTTGTCTTCATGTATCAGCCAAAAGGAAAATGTAAAGTTAAATTCAGAGAATATAAATCAGTTAAGTCCTAAGGTGCCATTCTGTTTATTTTTTAAATTGTCCTCCCTGCAGAGAAGATCTGAAGTGAAACTCAGCATAGCTATTCTCAAATTATTTTGTATTTCCTGTGTGATACTAAGATGGAATTCTGCCTAGATTTTGGCAGGGTGAATATGGAGACTGTAATGCATTATCTGCTCTAAAAGCCATATGTATTTTGCTATCTTCCTTTAAACAACAGAAATGTCAGAATAAATTATATTTTCTTTGTGATCTCAGTGAGATTGCTAGTGACTGATGTATCTCCACAGAAGTCTAGCCCTATTTCTTTTTAAAGATTTTGAGTGTAAGACATGTGGGGGCCAAATGGAGAGAAAGCCCATAACTTTTCCTGTGGATGAGCACTTCATTTTATTTGGGGAAATTCTAATGAAAGTGCTTGGTATTTTTGTGAATAAACATTCTTCGGAAGGTGTAAGTGAGTGGAGTTGGTCTCAGAATGAGTAGCCACCCTTTTTTTTCTTACTTTCTTTTTCCTTGTAAATAGCTGCATTTCACGGTATTTAAGTGATGGGTTTACTTTTTTATATGTTATTCAGTAAATTACATCTGTTATCATTGTCTTTAATGTGACAATAAAAAGAGGCAGAAATAAAGAAAATGTAAACCTTTGTGTTTACTTCTTGCTGCAAATTTATGGTGACCCAACCTCCATCTCACTCATTTGCATAGCATCCTAGGTTAACACAGCCCTCCTCTCTTCCCCACACAGATGGGAGGGAAAGTAACCCAAAGAAAACCTCTGGGCTGAGATGAAGTTGAGATAAAGAGTTTTACTGGAAGTGATGCAATATACAATTACCTTAGCCTGTTTGCAGAAAAGTACAGCAAAATGCAGAAGCAGCAGCAGAAGCCGGTGACATCCCCCCCCAACCCGACCTGCAGCCTGCCCATCAGACAAGACCAACAACCCAAAACCAAAAGCAGCAACTGGAACAGGATGCTTCTCATGTTACAATCTGAACTTCAAGCCTCATGATACTTTGTTCCAGCGAGCACTTTAATTTTGAAGCTGGCATGGCAGCAGCGTGGTATTGAGTACCATCAGCACATTCAACTCAACCCATGACAATAGGAGAGCAGAAGTCTCAGGGACTTCCCAGCCCAAAGGCATATGTAATATAAGACCTGTCTTGTTTAAATATAAACACTTTGCCCTCTGAGCAAAGAGTAAAAAAATACTTTCTTATGGTTATCAGGAAGCTACTTTACATGTGTCTCTCTGATGAGATGAAAAAATGGAAGCACATGCTTTATCGATCTCCTGTTGTGAATGTGAGAAGCTGGGAATACAACTAGAATTGGGCTGCTTTTGGTCCATAACTTGAACAACTTAGTATGGAGGGGTATTCCCTTTTTGCCTTTTTTAAAAATTATTTTTTAAATAAAAAAGGGGGAAGCTGTTGTAGTTTGAGCCTTAACTGGAATTTAAGAGCTCAGATGGTGGCAAGACTGAGAACCCCTCCCCTGCTCCTTCCCTCTTTTCCCGTTAAGGGAAAAAAGGAATGGGAAAGAATAGTTTAAAAAAAAAAGGAAGAGAAGGGGGAAAATAGGGGGGAGGGGGGACAAGGAAAAAGGGGAGGAGGTAAATCTACCAAAAAATAATTGGGAGGTGATTTGGAAGTAGAGAAGTAAATTTTTTTAAAACAGTATATATGTATATATATGTGTAACAATAACAGGAAGGGTTCACAAGGGTAAGGAACAAGAATGAATAAGAAGATACACTAAACCAAGTTTGGATGGCCTTGTATTTCCCCCGATCTATGTGGATTGCAGTTCTTTGGAGAAAGGTGGATGAGGCAAGAAGACCAGGCCTGACCACATGGCAGAACCAGGAAGGCAGCATCGGCTCTTGGTCCTTTCACACAGGCAAGGCAGGAGCAAAAGGGAGGAAATGGTTGCTGCACTCTCCCATTTATAGTCTTGCTGGACAGGAAGGGGAGGGGAACAGACTAACTCAGACCCAGGGGAACTCCTCCTTGGGGGGAGGATCCAAGTTCACCTGGATCAGGTTTCCTTAATCCCCAGGGAGAGCAGGGCTCTTGCAACCCTTTCCCTCCCAAGATGGGTGCAACTCAGCACAGAAGAAAATGAAGGGCTATAAATTAACTACAAGTAGGATAAGATTTGGTGCCATGAGGACAAACATTCATTGGTGTTTGACCACTTGTCACAAATTTGGTACAACCTGAAGGAACCACTGCAACAGGTAATTCATCAATTTCATATCACTGTGCTTCAACAGGAATCTCTTTGGGAACCTACAACAAATGGTAAATATTTTTATAGTATCTGCCTATTTGCCTAAAATCTTGTGAATGTAGCATAGGAATATTTTATCTTCAAAATAGTTAGCTAAAGCTATATATTCAGACATTAAAATGTCTTGAGAGTCATTAAATGTATGGGAAAAAAAGTAAGAAAATAGGAATCATTGGCCTGTGTTTTCTTACGTTGTCTAAGATCAGACAAAACTAAAAGGGATCAAATTAGAAAATGTGCTAACATTTTAATGCACAAATACCTGACAGATTACTTGGATGTGATTACTGTTTTGACATAAATGCATAGCAAATTTATCTTGAGGAATAAATACCCAAATCTCATCTGAAGGACTGAAATAAAACAAACCAGCCCTACTATTCTTGTATGCCAGCACTTGTGAAAATGAATTAAGGTTTCCTTTAGCTGATAAAAATTTTAAAACATTCCTTCTAATGAAATTAGATACTGTCAACGTCTTCCACTAGAGAGCAGTGTTTTGTTTTGGGAAATACTGTGTTTGGGTAGTAATTATTTGTTTTTCTATCTTGGATGTTTTTTGCATTATCAGGGATGAAATACAATGAGAAGGAAGGTTGCCTGTTGAAATCACATACAGGAGGAAGGAGATTAAGGGGATTTCCTGAAAAGGAGAAAAAATCCAGATACATGTCTTAATGCAATAATAAGGACTGTTCATCTTTTGTCCCATCTGGCTTAAAACAAACAACAAAAAAGTAGCACTTAAGCAGAAGGCTGAAGTCATTCTCAAAGGAACGTAGCAAGTTGTGCCTGTCAAGTGGGAGAACATAGTATCTGTACTGTGACAGGAGTCTTTTGTCACAGCGTTTTCCATGCAGCAGTGATTGCTACAACCTGCATTCATTCCTATAGTGAGTACTTAAATATAGTTCCCAGAGCTTCTCTGAAGCATGACATTCTGGTAGTACACTGGGTAGCATCTCACATTCTTCATCTGCTGCAGAAAGCAAGGCTGTATTAAAAACACTTGAAGGTGATGCTGAGATGCAAGAGACCAATGTTTAGGACTGAAAAGAATATGAAACACATATGAAATATGTGTCCTCTGTGTACAGACAGCTGAAAACAGCAAGGTTTATGAAATATGACTCCTTTAATATCTGAAGGCTACAGGGATGCCTTTAGCTTTGTTAGTTTGTTAGTTGCTATCATATGTGTAACTCAAAGCACCATAGTCTTTTAAGTGAGAACATCATATTGGCTGGCTGTGTTTAGGGATTCTCTTGGCCATAAGGTTTTTATACAGTGCTCACCACCACAGTTTCTTCTAGTTAGCTGTAAAGCCACTGTGTGCATCAGTTGGTAAAAGGTGTTTCTTAATAATTGCATGTTCCTTTTTGAAGCAATGATGATAGGCTGCACAGGAGGTTGCACAGGAATATGATGGTTTCTGCAGGTGCTGAGGATGGAGCACCTGCAGCACAGAAAGATGAAAAGAATGCAAAGATGAGCAAGAGGATCTGGAAGCAGATCTGGAAGCAGATCCTCTTGAGTGGAAATTCATATCTGCTTAGGGGAAAACAGAAATGTACCTGTTGGGTAAGTGACACACAAATACCTGGAATCTCTACAAGGAGTCCCAGTGCAAGCAATGGAAATACGGATTGCTGAGGACTGGGATTTTTTCATTTGTACTGGAGATTATTATCATTGACTGTTACAACTGATAATTAAATAATCATTGATTCATTAGGTGGTTATTACTAATAACTCTGAATTACTGCCTTCAGTAGTTACATCTGTTTGACTTTTTCAACCAACTGTACACAATTAAATGTAAAAACTGCTCTGCTTGCTGGGTTCTGGTACAGGCACATGGAAAGTATATAATTGGAGGGCACATAAGAATCTGTCATTTAGTGTTGACAATTGCAGTAAAATCAGAAGCATTCCTGGAATATCCCTATTTGAGAAGTCTTTAATAATACACAAGTCTTGCTCTTGGGGCAAGATACAGAAATTACATCAACTAAATTCCTAGTTTTGTGTCTCCTGCTAAGAGAGAGACTACAACATCTATGAAGATCAGTCAGATAATCTCTGAAGTTTGAAAAGGAAAGCTGTTCCATATATATCATTGCTGCCATTGCTAAAAAACCCCAAGCAAACACTATTTGCCTGCCATCTATCTTGTTGATTTCAAAGCGGACCTGCAGGTGCTTCTATGACTGTGGCTTTCATGATCCACAGAAAGCTGAGGTAGCACACAGAATTTCAGAGCATTTTCCTTTCTCCTCCATGATGGCTATGTTTTGTCACTTGGAGACACTGTTGACCACAAATGAAGCTGTTACAAAAGTGGTAGCTACCTGGATTATTAACCACAGGCATATTTTCTCTCTTTTTGGTGAAAGTGGTTGTTGGCTAGCAACTCTTTCAGAACATATGGCAATTTTATCTGCATTCACCCCTTTTAAATGTTAAATTGTGCAGTTTTTAAAAAGAAAAATACAGAAAATTAATTGTATGGAAATGCAAAAGCAATAGTGAGACTGGGTTGGTTAGCTATAGGAGTCCCAGAGAATTCCAGAATTAGCTGTGAGACTTAAAAATTATTTCACTTGTTATTCAGAATTTTGCTGGTTTCTGAGAAGAAATGGTGAGCACTGTGATTCATTCCTGTTTGTAATCTTGTTATATAATTTTGACTTCTGATACTTCATACAGGAGTTGCTTCACGAATTTCTGCAGAATTAAGTCATTCAGCCTGAGCAAGGGATTCTTTGACTCGTGCCGGTTCACTGCTTCTCTACTGTAAACTGATGATTGTCTCTGGAGTGAGTGACCACATCATGGTGTGGTGATATTGGGTGACTGGGTGCACCAGAAGTGATACTGGGCAAATTTGTGCTGAAGGGTGGAGGATCTCTTTCATGCACACACTGGAATAATGGACACACTTCATACCCTGCCCCCTGCACTGTTCAATGATGCTAAAATGTTGCCTCAACAGTCCCACAGAGCTCATGCAGGTATTTTCCAGTTAAATCAGAAGCCTCCTTGTAAACTTCCATTTTCAAGAAGATACTTAGTTCTTCTGACTTATGCCACTGCTGTGCATTTTCTAGTTCCCCTTTACATTTATTTATTTCTCCTTGTCCTTGTTTCTCTCTCCCCTTCTGGGCCCATAGTGACTGTCACTGCTGGTGACACTGCTTCCCTGCAGCAGTGCTATGTCAACTGTACTGTGCCACTGGTTGGCTGCAGCTCAGCCATGCAAGGCTACTATGAACCTTTGCCTGGAGTATAATTAAACCACTCAAGGAAAAAAATATCTCCTCATCACATCTGGATGTGGAAATTTACTGCCATCAAAATTACAATTATGGTCAAACAACTTCTGCAAAAACCATTACTGTGTTATACAAGGGAATGTATTTGTATTCTAAACCAAAATGTAAGAACCCCTGCTTCATGTGGCTTTTTGTCAGCACTGAAAGCAGTATTCAAGCTGTTCAGTTCTCCACTTTTCTCTTTTCACTGTTTCTAGTTCTTCCCACTTATGTGACACCAATGTTGTTTGCCTTGCCTGTGTTTGTATGTGTTCTGCTGAGAATAAAAATAAGGAGAAGCAATCATCAGCTTGCTAGGTAACTGGCATATGTAGAATTGTTGCTGTTACACACTTGTACAACCTTGAGAAATCTTCAGGCTCTTTGTACTTTGGATTCAATGTATCGAAGACTATTAAATTATAATAGTCTCTCCTTAGCAACATGATTGTGAAAGGATCGTCATCGAGATGAGTGAAGGATTTGTGCTTGTGAAAACTTACATGTCATACAGAAGACAAGGTAAATGGCATGTACTTGTCTTCCTAGGTTTTAATTGCCAGGATGTGGTGATTAAACAATTTGATTAGCACTTGCCATGTATAGTTCTTTTTATTCTTTAATCTTCCACAGAAAGTGGAAAAAGACTAGACATTACTGCTCTTGAAGCCAGCTGCAAGACAGACACTAACTTCAGCAGGAAAAGGAGAGTGCAAAGCACTGAAGCTCTTTGCTGCCATTAATATTCTTGGAGGGTGAGGGTGGCAAATCTGGAGATGAGTTAAGGGGAAAAAATTCTAACAGTACAAATAGACCATGGTAAAAAGGATAATACTTGGCTTGCCTTGCTGATGAAGTGTATTTATCCTCATGGAATATCCCTAGTAGGCTTGAAGACTTTTTATTGAAGTTACATTTTTTGCACAGTATTTTTATTACCAAATTGGGGCTTAATCCAAGTCCCCTGGAAACCAATTAGAGAACTCTAACTTGGCAGAACTGGATAAGCAAGCTTTGATATATGCATTATATTAAATATTTATGTCCATCAAACTCCTACCAGTGAATGCATCTTTGTAAGTTTCAGACAATTGCACAACACTTCTCTAAAGAGCATTGCTGCAGAGTTCATCCAGAAAGAACAAAATTTTAACCTAAATCCTTCTTAAGGCTTCCATGCTGCTCAGGACTTTGTCTCAGATGTTTCTGCTTATCCTGGGCCATGCTATATATATTCTTTTCCTGTTAGTATCAAGGTGGGTATTTTCTGTTTGTTTTGGGAGTTGTTGGTTTTTTTGTTGCTGCTTAATTCTGACAATTCTCATAATTCGTAGTCATGTAAGTTCTTAATTACTATTATGGTATTTTTCTTTTAAAAATGCTAGTTGACTTGAACTGTTACATGTTTAATTTTTACATTGTGATATGAGGCGGAAAAATACAGATGTGTTGGAGATTTGAAGCTCAGTTTAAACTGGATGACCAAACCTTGTGGAAGCTGATACTATGCCAAGCTGAGACATTTGTTTCACTCTGGAAGTTTCTGATGGCTTTCCTATCCCTGCCAAGGCATGTAGGCTGGTGCAGAGACTGTATTTCTTTTGCCTTCCACATCAGAGCGTAACTTAGCAGTTACTTTATTTCATATTAGGGTTCTCAGATCTGATTCTAGATAAGTGCAGTATTTTTGTCCTATTAAACACTCCTCAGTCTTTAGCTGCATCTTGGCCCATAGTCTGCTTTGCCTGAGCAAACTGCACATAGCAAGTTGTAAAATGGTTTCTCCCTGACATTATTCTCGCTGCAATTCCTGTCATGTGTTCACCTTTCCCCTCCTGCCCAAGAAATGTCCTGCAATATTAAAAGTAACATTGTTCTCAAAGGAGAAGTATATGGAATTTCTACAGTATTTATATACACATAAGTCAATGTATCTGTCAAATAGCAGAACAAAAACCCTACTGATAGGTTTTAAGGTTACAGACAAAGCCTTAGCTATGGGTGCAACACACAGAATCTGCTTAAAGACCATCGTATTTTTCAGCCTCCTGACTATCCACATTCCTGTGGTTTTCACAGAGACTTGTAAAACTGTGCACAATTCATGAGAGTATACTAGAAATGCTTCTCCTATATCATAAACCAGATTAATTCGGAATGCTAGAGCATTTAATTATGAAGCAATAATAATCCCCTCCAGATGGATGCACCCTGCAATCCTGCTTATCTGCTTCTATGCATAAGCTTTTGAAATACAACCAAATCTGAGTATTGGTCTGTTATTATATGCAGGGTACAGGTTGTTGGTTTTTTTTCAGGAGCTGAGCTGCCACTTCTGTTACCTCCTTAGCTTAAGGTTTGCAAAAAGGACAAGCTGTAGGACTAGTTCTTCAGGCTTGCATGAAAAAACAAGTCTTGCACGTTATCTAGAGAAACACAGAGAACCACAGTTGTACGCACACCTGTCTCCATTTCCTCAGGGAGCTCTTTAGGCTTGGACTAGAGATATCTGGTCTGCCCTGGAGCTTTCATGGATTATTGGCTTCAGAAGCCTTTTTCACCAGCCTTATCTGTCCCACTATTAAAGCACTGTCCCATACTCGCCATCTCTAAAAGTATGATTTTTAGTGTGTGTCAGGCATTATTTCCTGTGGCTCTGCAAGCATTCTGCCTCTAAGTCTTTCTAGAGCTCTGCTTTGCAATTTCTGCCACTAGGCATGATGAGATATATATTTTTTTCTCTTTCTATACCCATCAGGCTCATGTCTGACAGGAATGATACTCTATCAAAACAACTTCTCTTTCTCTCTGGTGGCATTTCTTTTAACATACTACATTTTCTAACGGTAGAATAAAATGTGTATATTTTGGTAGGTAATGATCAAGACATCTGAATTGAAGGCTTTTAAAATCCATAGGAGGACAACTGTTTTTTTCAGAGTCTTGAATTAACCCCTAGGTAATTTTGTTGATCTGAAGAGGCTCAAAAACATAACTTTTAACTGATATGTATTCAGCTCTTAAACCCTGTCAGTGAGGAGGAGGAACTACTTGCTATTAAAAGTACTTACGTGGTTTTTAGCAGATCTGAGGCTTCAAACGTGAAATAGAACATAAGAAAATATCTTTCCTTCTTCAAGAGCTTTTAGATTCAAATCCAATTTGAAAATACTCACTGCTGACAGAAAATGAAGATCGTAAAGATAGTGAAACTATGCCAAGGTTTACTCCAGAGTCCTTCCTATTACATCCATTTACCTCCTTCAACTGCAGTTTGGGTTTTCTTACGAATTCCCTGCTTGTGCATGGTTTGTTTATAGAAGTTATACCCAAGGATGTTTAGGGCACCCATTTGTTTTTATGTCCCCATTAGTGCTAGAAGAAGTAAAAGCAAATGGTTGTTATAAATAGCCTTTCTTGGCTTGACTTGAAGACTGACCTATAAACTAAACAAATAACAAACTGCAAGCAACAGCTCTTAAAGATGCTGTTCAACATCTGCTTACTTCTCAAAGGTAACCACATCACAAGTCAGTCCAGTTTCATAAAGAAAATTAAATTCCTCGCCTGTTCAGTTCTAAGGAGATGGGTACTTGGGGTTGTGCTTGCAGGGTACCCTCCCTGTGGAAGCTGAAATGCTTACAGCCCTGTAGGATCACCACTAATGTGTCTCCGTGGCACTGCTGGTTTTCTTTTGCAGCCTGTTTTTGGAAGCAGTTGTCTGAGAAACAGAAGAGACCATGTGCATTCACAGCTCCAGGAGGAGCCCATATGTCTACCCTTTTCTTCTCCTCACCAACCAACCACCCAACCACCCTTCCTGCCAGGTATTCTGCCCCAGAGGAAGGCCTTTTCTTCCTCTTGTAACAGGTAAATATTTAGTTGTTTAAGTAAATTTTTGTGTTATTATTTTATTTGCTTTTTCAACAGGCCCTGGATGGGGTGTTTTCTCTTGTTGAAGCTGATGGAATTAACTGTCTGATCTTCTTCTTAATTTGAATTACCCGTTCAGCCCCTGCCCAGAGGAGGAATGGGCCAAAATAATTATTCTCTGAAAACTGCCTAGTACAGAGCAAGATGAAACAGCTGATAGGTTTGAAGGATACAGAAAGAAGAAAAACAAACAACAGCAACAACAAACACAACACAAAAAACACCCAAAAAAGTAATATAATCCTCTAGTCTGCTTTCCTTCATACCATATGTCATAGGAGCTCACTTTAAAAAGAGATGAACCATTTCCTTGAGTTCACAGTTAAATGTTTTCAGGAGGATGATGATCCTTATGCTTTTGTGAGGGTCTGATATTAGCTTTCTCGGTCCTTAGTATCTGCAGGATTGGTGAGGACCTCAAGATTTATAAGCATAGCCCATTTCTGGAGGTGATACTGTCAGATGAAATGTTTTACCAGGGTAGTGCAGATACTGCTTAGGTGTGTGGGGTTTTGTTTTGTTTTGTTTTTCTTTTTACAGGTAAATGAGATCTTTTGATCTGCTGGCCCATTAGACTAGCCTATGGTGAAAATGCTACTTGATTGCCTATCAGTTACATCAATCTCACAAAATAAACTTTTGTTGAGAACTGCTTAGCTGCTAGTGTTTCATATAACACCTATTACAAAATCTCTGTGATGTTTACTTTGTATCTATGTTGGGGAATGACTTAAATCTAAGGGACATGATTCTGTGGAACAGCTACCTGAGCAGAATGTGTAGGCCATACTCCATTTTGTTTACTGCCCATAGTTAGCTGGCATGCTGAGGCAGTGAGGTCACTGTGGCCTTGTAGCTGTTCTTGCAGCTGTGTGTTTGTAAGATAACTGGATGGGAAAGGAAGAGCTAGTGAGAAGGGAGTTTTCTGAGATTGTACACAGAGCCTTTGATGTTGTACACAGACCTAATTGCAAGTGGGCTGGATATTATAATGTTGCCTTCAGTCAGAGACCAATAGAATAGTGACGCTTGTGCATATTTAGCTGAGATGCTATATAAGCTGTGTATCCGGGCAATAAAGTTGAAGCGTGCTTATCAATCATATTGATTGCTGCCGTCTTCCCTCACCGCTCCCCAATATACCTAGACAGTTCTAATCTCAATTTGAGGATCACCTGTATTTTTTATATAGATGTATTAGAGACTGTATACTCTCCCTTCCCAGGATGCACACAGCACTGTCATTAATTTACTGTAAATGCCTCCATATTTTTCTCTAAAGCCTTCATTGCTTAAATCATGAGATTATATGAAAAGCTTAGCTTTACAGTTTCCATCACACAGGGCTGCCAATCTGAAGGGGTCCAAAATTAAAACGCAACTAAAGTATCTCACATGTATTTAAAAATAGTAGGGAAAAACATCTAATACTGAAGAAAGCCCTCTGCTTCTGGCTGTTAGAATTTCTGACTGGTTCAAATTAATACTGAGGAAGGGATTTACCAGTAAAACCACAGCAGCAGAGCTACTGCTATGTCTCAGGGAGCAGTAAGCAGGCAGGTGCAGAGGAGGAGGACTTTGAGGAATGACAGGTATTTTTTGTGCAGAAGACTATTGTCCTATCAAAGGTCCTATTAAAGTGAGTATAAGAAATCTGTTTTAAAGCCCAGATTTTTCTAAAGGTTGTCTTGTCAGAAAATGCCTAGCTCAAGTAATACAAAGCATTGCTCAATATATGGATGACTAATGTAGGATATCAATTTTATCACCTAACAGCTTTTGGAAGCAAAGATTTTGCAAGACAGAACAGTTACTGAGTGCAAACCCTGCCATTCCAGATGTAGCATCCTACACTATCTTTTATTTTCTCTCTTCCTCTACTTTCTTTTTCCCTTCTTTCTCTTTGCTCTCCTCTTTCTCTTTCCCGATTAATTGTCATGATGCTCAGAGTCTTCTTCGTTCCAGCCTAAAGTTCTCTGATCTTTATGGAAGACAGACTTTTGCAGCGAGAACTATGTGCTAGATTATGTCAATATGAATCTCTTTTTAGTTTCAGGAAATATGCTGAGTTAATATACACACGCATGATGATCATTGCATAACAAAAAAAGATATATTGGCAACTACAGGAACATAATCTTATATTAAAGGCTGAATCATGTTATTGATTTTGATCTTAATATTTTCAAAGTTTGCATGTTTGCTTTTTGTTTGTTTGTTTGTTTGTTTGTTTTAATACTATACTTAATACTGTAGGATTTGCTGGGACTTCATATACTGCACAGACTTAAAAAGAAAAGTCTTGAGCTGCTGGACTGTGGCTTGCTGAAACCTAATGCTTGTGCTGAGGATGATCCTGTTCTGTAAACAGAAAATTCTGCAAGACAAGGACATAAAAATACTTTGTTGCCTCAGTCTTAACTACATGGAGAGATGTTTTTCAGAGGCCGATACACCAACCAGACACTCAATTTTTCAAATTCCAGTTTCTGCTTTTGAAAACAGTTCACAGGGTTTGATACCTTCCTAAGCCTTGCATGTTTTATCTGTATCTGAAATACTGGTTACCTCAGTGTTTCTCCTGTTCTTTTTAAGATACAAATTTGGATAAAAATAAATCCCAGTTTCTGTCCTCATGTCCCCATCCTGTTCCTTGATTTTTTCTCAGACTTCAAAGGCACACTTTGACAGTAGAATTGTAGATTCTGGAGTACTGTGATGATCTGAATTTTGATCACTTTATAAAGTTTTGGTGTAATAAATTTACATGCTTCCTAGTATAAGTCTTCAAGCATAACATATGTACCTAAGTCTTTTGAAAATTTTCTTTACACTTGCTAGGGAAGGTCCATCCTGAGTCAAACAACTGAAGTAACAGCAAACTCCCTTTCTTACACAGGCAATTGCCTGCCTGCTGGACCCATGACAGAAATTTATTCATGCAATGAGGAATTCATCTGAATTTGTCTGAGAGCAAAGACAATCTGCCATTTGCAAGAAAAACAGAGTGTAAGAGACTTTGATACCACAAAAAGACATAAAATGCATTGTAGAAAGAAAGAAACCTTCTATGATGGGAATTTACCTGCTCTTCCTGACACTAAACAATGGCAATGGGACATGTCAATCTGCAAGCAAGGCAGGCATTACAGGAAGAATGATATTTATTTAAAAGAGAAGGCAAAGGACTAAGCCACACATTGGCAACAAGCAAGAGTAAATTGAGTCCAGAGCAAACACTTGCCAAGGCACAATTCCCTCTAGATTTTGGAATGGGACTCAAAATGCCTGAGTCATTGTGCCCCTCTACTCAGCACTGGTTATCCCACACCTTGAGTACTGTGTCCAGTTCTGGGCCCCTTAATTTAAGAAGGATATTGAGACTCTTGAACGTGTCCAGAGAAGGGCAATGAGGCTGGTGAGAGGCCTCGAGCACAAGCCCTACGAGGAGAGGCTGAGGGGGCTGGGACTGTTTAGCCTAGAGAAGAGGAGGCTCAGGGGAGACCTTATTGCTGTCTACAGCTACCTGAAGGGTGGTTGTAGCCAGGAAGGGGTTGGTCTCTTCTCCCAGGCAACCGGCACCAGAACAAGAGGACAGTTTCAAGCTGTGTCAGGGGAAGTTTGGGCTCAAGGTGAGGAGAAAGTTCTTCCCAGAGAGAGTTGTTAGCCATTGGAATGTGCTGCCCAGGGAGGTGGTAGAGTCACCATCCCTGGAAGTGTTCAAGAGGGGATTGGATGTGGCACTTGGTGCTATGGTTTAGTAGTCATGAGGTCTTAGGTGATAGGTTGGACTTGATGATCTTTGAGGTCTTTTCCAGCCTTATTGATTCCACAATTACAGCCACCGTTATTTGTGCAGGGTATCAGGAGCAAACCTACAAGTCTTTCATATAAAATGTGAATTTAATTGCTTGTGCTCATCCCACAGCCTGTTCCTCTAGCTGTTTGCCATTTAAGGCACCACCAGCGTTGGCAGACTATTTGCCTTCAGACTGAAAAGCTGTTCTCTTTTCTTTGCAAAATAATTACACCCTTCTGCTGCTGTGGGGTATATCGGTACTCTATTGGTAAGTTACCTGGTGTCTGGCTATTCACAAAATGGTGATGAAAATACATTTGAGGGGATAGATGAATCAACAGGTATTATTAATGGTTAGATTTTTTGTTTGTAAACTTAAGTTTTTGTAAATTTTAATGGGCAAAGCTCCATACGGTTTGCTATTATTTTGATGTTTTACCTTTTCCAGCTTCAGATGCAATAAATCTCTCTGGCTGAAGCCCCCGCCCTGGTCCAGCAGCTGTACAGCCGGCACAAGCGACAGGCTCCCGCCCGCCAGGAGAGGGCAGTGGCAGCCCCGCGCCGACACGGCGGCTCTGGGCCCGGGTGGCCGGCGGTCCTGCTCCCCGTCGTGCCCACCTGGCCCCGAAGCCTTTGTCTGACCGCCGAGACACCCGAGACTAGTCTCTCCGGCTCCAGTTCCTCCGGCCCCGGAAAAGCCTCACTTCCCCGGAAGGAGGAGTGAGGAAATCTCCCGCAGGTCGCACTGCACCTCAAGGGGGATGGGATAACTCGAGAAAGCGACGGGGATGCGAGGGCTTCGACACTCGCCCCACCCGCGTGCCGGCGCTCAAGGACCGGCGAGGACCTCCTGACTGACGGCCAGAAGGCGGGCGGCAGACTGGACAGAAGGGGGAGAGGCTGCGGCGTGTCGGCGGGAGACGAGACGCGGGGCGGGCGCGCGGGCGGGCAGGCAGGCAATGCGCTACGGCAGCTCTGTCTCGGCGCAGGCGGCAGCCTTGTGCAACCAATATGGCTGCGCGCGCCCGCGAATGAAAGGAGGCGCTTGGAGCTGAAGCCGTCTCCCCCCACCCCTTTCTTCGCCCCGCGGCCGTGTGGCCTGTAGCGAACGGAGAAGTTGTCTGGGTTGCCCCTCAGGGGGTGGGGTGGGGGGTGCCCAGGAGGAGACTGCGGCCCTTTCCGCAGCTTCTGCTGCCGGCGGCAGCACTGGGGAGGAGAAGTTTCGCTGCTCGGGGTTGGGGAGGGAAGCAGAAAGGAGTCGAGAGGGTCGGCGGCTGGAGGAAGAAGAGGAGCAGCAGCCACTAGACGGCTGTTCGCCCCCATCTGAAGAGGAGCGCGGCGGCGGCTCCCGGCCCGCAGGAGGAGGAAGAAGCAAAGCTGTCCTTGGCCCAGGTCCTGGCTGAGCTCCGCGCTTCTACCGTGGGACGAAGTTTCGCCGGGGGCCGCTGCGGGGGCGCCGGCTGCCGGAGGAGGGCGGCCGGTAGCGCTCCGCCTCGGCCCGCGCCTCCCCGGAGGTGGTGGTGAAGGAGCGGCGGGGCCGGGGGCGGCGGTGGTGCTCGGCCGCGGCAGGCGAAGTTTGGCTGGCGGCGGCCTGTCGCGGCCATGGAGCCGAAGCACAAGGAGCTGCTCGCTCAGTGTCGCCAGAGCCTGGCGCAGGCCATGACCGAAGTGGATAAGGTGGTGGAGCTGCTGGAGGCCGCCGGCGCTCTCGGCCCCCGCGACCTGCGCGACCTGGAGGCGGCCGGCGGCGGGAAGGCCGAGCTGCTTATCGCCTTGCTGCTGGCCAAAGACCGGGACCACTTCCAGGATCTGCGAGTGGCTTTGGAGAAGACGCAGCCTCACCTGCTCTCCATCCTCTACCTGAACGGCGTGGCGGGGGCGCCGGTGGCGGCCGAGACTGCCGGTGAGTGGGGCCGGGGGCATGGGGTAAGTGTGAGGTTGGAAGAGGACAGCGGCTGCCCCTGCCCATCCCCGCTGAGGCAGGGGGCCTCCTCTCCTGATGTTTGGAAAGTAGCGGGACAGTTGTGAGTGGGGTCCTCCTTTTGCGCTGGTTGGGGGGAACTTTAATGTGTTTGTGCTTGAGCTCTCGATTCTTGTTTTGTGCTCCCGGCCGTTTCCTTTTCTGGCGAGCGCACTGGTACTGGTTCCCGAGAGGTGTTGGGGATGTTGTACTGTGCCCTTCGGAGAAGCCTTGTTAGCCTGGTTCCTGCTGCCGTCCCACCCCCCCGATGCCTGGGGCTAAGGAAGTCTAACCCGAAGGAGTTTTCCTCTCCTGAGCTCCTCTGGGGCCACCGGTGGTGTTAAACAGTCGTTTCTTGACACGGCAGAACTGTGAAACCCCCCTGCAGCCAGTCTGCTGGAATAGGCTGGCTGGCAGGAGTCCAGCAGATGTGCGTTTGAATAAATACTATAACTCTTTTTCCCCGGACAAACATATGTTTTATTCTGTGTTGTTGTAACTGTTGGTGGTGGTTAGAACAGGAATACAGTTGATTTATCTGCAGATCCAGACGAGAAGAAGTTGAGTGTAAACCTTCTTAACGAAGTTGGGCTTTTCACTCACGGGTCTGTTTATTCCCCTCCAAACCAAGCCACAGTTTATGTGGACATTGCCAGCCTTTATTATAATAATAATATAAAAAAAAAAATAGTGATACACAAGGCCTTGTAAGTGCAGCTCTGTTACTGGATAAGAAATACTTTGAGTAAATGGTAATTTTAAGTGATGTGTAGGTATTTTCCTCCAGTGTGTGTCCAAGTTGACAGAGAAATGTGAGGTCTTTGTTTTGTTCATAATTCCAGATTTGGGAATTTCAGGTTGACTACCTGTTTATGTAAGGAGCTGTATTGGGAGGGCCTCTTGGCTCTTACAAACCATACTATTTCCTTAAGAAAATAAAACCCTTTGAGAGCTGCTTCTGTTTGGAAAACTGTTTGCACGTGCAGTTGTGTACTCTGCCCTTATTTTAATTATGCTGTTGATGCTATGAGTTTGATAAACACAAAAAAGTGTGAGGGTCTTATGTTTTGCTTTTCTATCAGTGTAGTACAGTGTATGGCCTTTTGTAATGAATACATGGCAGGACCTCACAGGATGGGAAAAAATGGACTGAACAATAGACCTCAACATTTGTAACATTATGTGGTCTGACATTAATGGGAGATGAGTGCACTCATTGCCTTTCAGAATGGGATGCATGATGTTTTTGTATGATTACATTAATGCTCAGTCTTATCTTGTTGAGAAGATGCAATAATGGTACTGGTATACTAACATTTCCCAGCCCTAAAAACAAAGATATAAAATGTGAATGGCAGGAAAAAAAAAGTAGATGTTGGCTTTATTAATTCTGTCTTCTTTTTTTTTTTTTTAAAATACGAGTTGGAGTTGCAAAATGTCTCACAAAACTGAGCTCTCAGGGGAAAAGTACTTTGTTTGCTGAAATGAACTATATTCTCCTTGACCAAACATGTCCATAAGGCTGATTTGAGTGTAACACCTGTGTGGGGAAAGACATTTCCTTGACATGATGGGTTTTAAAATGTTATTGCTTTCATTTATCAGTAGTAATACAGCTAACTTTGAGATTTATGGCTTGTTTCCTTTGCAGTAAACATGTTTACAAAGTAGTACACAGGAGATTGCTAACAGTGAGTTTAAGAATAAACTGTCATGCACTTAGGAAGGTGAGCCTTGAAACACTGTTGTATATACTCCAACTTTATCCCCTTAATGAAATCTCATGCTAACAAGTCTTGAGGATGCTTATGTGGCCACTGAATGCCTCTGAAAAATCCTATGTGTGACTTTGTCCTGAGTGTTGTGCAAAGAGTTAATGTTTGAGGGTAACTAGGGTGGAAAGGTTCTTGTTTGAACATGTGTTCAGGTGTAATTGAGTTTTACTCTACTATCTCCATGTAGGAACTCTGAACACTTGTCTTCTCTTGCCATTTTGGAATTCTGCTCCTTTTCACGGGTGATGTTGAAGGCAGATGAGTCAAGTTCCTTTTTGTGTAGTAGCAAACTGTAAACAGGTAGCAAGGACAACTCTTGGTTTCTGTATTTCTAAGTTCCTACGTGAAACAGTTATCAGCATGTACTACTTAAAATGCTTGTACTCTTAAAAGGCAAAAAAATACGCATCTTAAACACATCTTTAATTGAACATATCCGGATGAATTAATTTTTACAATTACCACTAGTATATGGAAAAAATTACAGTTTATGGAGGTACACTTAATTTGAGTATTGTTTGGAAGAAGAGGCTGGTATAAAGTACATTCCCTTGTTAGAGGAGGAATTGTTTATAACCAGTAACTTCTTGGAGTACTGTTTGCTCATTTCTTTTTCTGGTGTGTTGCTGTTGTGAAGGAAATGGGAAGGTAATCAGCAACGTAAGTTTGTTCAAAGTTGCAGAAGTTCAGTATGTGGTCTGCTCATTACATCAACTTGAGTGATTTTCCTTCTGTTTTAATGTATGTAATGTGTACCATTACTTTCTGTTTTGTTTTCTTCCTTCTCATTTTAAGTACTACCTCCTATTGTACTCTAAAGGTGATAGGTAAACTCAGATGGACGCTCAGGCTGTTATTTATACCAGCAGTTCTTGTGCTGAACAGTGTAGAGCTGACACTGTATTTGTCTACACAGCATAGAGGGAAGTAAGCAGCAGGTCTGACTGCTAAAGGGAAAGAACTGGAGTCCCTAGTAACTGCCAAAACACTTCCAGTCTAGGTAACTCTACCATTACAAGGAGCTTTCTTTATAGAAATCTTTAGAGAATTTCCCCTGTTCAGTTCCCTCTTGAATATATTTGTTCTCTCTAGAAGTTTGCAATTGCTTGTTTTAAACCTAAACTTTTGTAGCGGTTTGTGGATCACAGTTTCTCCAATAAAATGTATATCCTTAAGCTTCTTTTGTTTCTAATTTGAGAATTGTGTCTAGCAGTGTCAGTAAACAGAGTGAAAAATCTAACAGGAAACTACTTGCTGTCAAAGCAGAAGCTGAATAAAGTGTAATTTGCTCTGTTTCACTCAGTCATGGTTAGAGACACTAGTCCTTTGAGTACTATGTTACGTTTTTGTGTGAATGTTTCTGTGAGAAATTGGCTTTGACTGTGTGAAAGTGACTGGCAAATTAAAAATCTCCCAGTACTTTGCACAAGGACTAATTCTTTAAGTAGTGTGCAAAGTGCTTTTATTTCTTTATTTTGGGGTGAACTGGTGGATTATTATTAAATACTTTGTTTGGCAAATGACCTCCATCATGCATGTGTGAAATACTGTATAGTGATAGAATAGCGTCTCTCTTCTAATGTGGAAATAAATTACTTCTGAACATTCAGTTATCTCTTGGGTATCTTTCTAAACAGATAATTCTTACAGTTGATACAATTTCAATTTTGTGACATAAAGTTTGCCCAAGACAAGAATACAGTGGAGGATACTTTATATGGGCAAGCACTATTAGAGATGCATTTTATCTTTTAGTTTAAGGGCTAAGCCAGTGTAGGCTTTAGACTGCTGCAGATAGTGTAGAGCTTTTTGTTTACATTTTGATGGTATTTAAAAATTGCGAAAAAGGCAAGTTTGGTTGGCAAGCTTGGAATTTGTTTCAAAGATGAACTTTCAGGGCTATGGTGGTGCTCCTAGTGCTTTATCCTCAACCTTTGCTTTGATTCTGGAACTACACAACTTCCAGTTGTATACTAGCAGTTGGTCTCCTATTTATTTTTTTTTTTTTTAACCCATACAGCTGCCATCAGCATGTATGTCTAAGTTTAATGTGGTGGGGTTTTTTTACTGTAAAGATATAGCACCATTTTGGATTTTAAAAGCAGAGTGTGTTAGGTTTCAGAGGGGTTTTATTTCACAGTTTTAAGACTTCAGAATTCAAATTTACAAATGGACTTTGTTGTTTTTTTGTAATAAGATGTTTAAGGGGAAAGAAAGATGATGGTTGTAGATTGACTTAGAAAGTTTTCCTTTTATTTAGTAAGACATATTTTTCTGACTTTGGTTAGAGTTGTTAATTTCCAGTCCAAAAACTAAATGTGGGCATTTATAGGAGTAGGAGAAAGTTAGAATATTCAAGTTTCATAGCTTTTTAGGAGGATTATATCAGCTTCCCCTTCATACCTTGTAAAAAGGGAGCGTGTTGCTTCAGACTATCTCATCTGGTCACAAACTCATCTTTTAAATATTTTGAAGTCTTTCAGTGTATTAAAAAGAAACAAACCCCCAAACCACAACAACAGAACAAAACTCAAAAATATCGAGCTGTAATATGTTGTGAATTTAGGAGACAGAGATCTGGGAACCACTTCTGTTGCTGACAGCACTGATGTAATCCTCAAGAAACACAGTAGTTTTGGTGTTGTCTCTGAGGAGCTGAGAGTGTGACTTGCTAGGGCCTCTGTGTTGTACCCCCTCTTCCCTGTCACCCAAAAAATGCTGATCAGTCTCCTCAAAACATTGTCTGGTACCCAGTGAAAGGAGCTCATAAGCAGGAGTGAGAACTTGAGCTAGCAAGGAGCTGAGAGACTATGGAGGAAGGATAGGAGATGTGGAGGTGGGATGTGGTGTTCTGTAGGAGGAAGTGAGAAGAAAGGGGAGCTTGGGAGGCTGTGTAGTGAGGTAAGGGAAGATCACAGTAGAAGCACTCGGAGATGAGTAATAATGCTGGAAGTGGGCATTCCCTGGGAAAGGAGAGAAGAAGAAATGAGTAGAATTTGTAAAAGCATAATTTACTGACTCAAGGACTGAAAGGATAATTTTGCAATTAAGTACCATTTACAATTCTTTCTGTTGCTGAAAATTCAAGAGTGGGAGAAGTAGAGCAGTGTGTCTGGGTTTTTCTAGACCTGTTATTAGTTCCCTGGGTAGCTTCACAAGTCTTGTTATGGGATTTTTTAAATTGTGCAGATGAAAAAATCAGGCAGCATTCAGAAGTCACATTAGGAGAAGTACAGATCTTAGGCAGTGCTGAGCAGTAATTAAACTTGAGAAAATACCCAGTGCTAATTTTGCAGTGCCCATGTCTTCTGGTGATCTCATATTTGTGTTAGCTCTTGGAATTGCCAGGCTAAAAAAATGCAGGACATTTCAGGCAAGTGTCTAGAGGGGTATTCCCAATGAAATGGTGTCCTGGTTTGAGGCCAGTCAGATCTTCTCTTGCCTTTGAAAGGGGCAAAAGAATGACACACACAAATGGATTGCGGAAGTGATGGAAAGTTTAAATGGAAAAGCAATTGGTGTTTTACAGAAAGCTACAAGCACAGTGAGGGTATACACAAAACCCCCCAGGGCTCTTTCTTCCCCCCTACTGCTAGGCTGGTCTCAAGACTGGCCAGGTCTGAGACTGCCCCTCCCCCTTCTCCTTCTGGCATTAGGCCTAGCCAGGCCTAAGAGGCCTTGAGATAACTCCCCCACCATTATCTGATAGGGAGCATCTCTCACGAGAACAGAGGGGGAAGAAAGAGGAAGTGAATGACTTTGCAGATAGTGTATTTCATACCCATAATGTCCTGAACCCTATAAATCTATTTCCTGTGTCCACCTACTGGACTGGACCGTCGGGAGTCTGGAGGTATCGCTTGTGTGGCAGGAACGGGAGGCACCCACCTAAACTGCCACAAATGGGTAATAATAAGTGAAAGAAAGCAGGCTCAGTCCTGAAGAAGGAAATTATGGTAGTTCTCAATTGCATTTTTGCTGTGCTCAGGGAGGGGATGGAAAAAAAGCTGGCCACAGCAAACTCATAGGGACATTGTTTTCATCAGAGTAAAATGAATAGTAATAATTTTTTGTGGTATAAGTGCACAGAGCTATCAAGTTGCTTTGGGCACACGCAGGACTTTGTTATCTTACAAAATTACAGAAAGTGAGAGACATTCATTTTGGAAAGGTTCTTCTAGCTTGTTACTACTGTGAGTACTCTGAAATAGAAGCATAAGTTTCAGATATGATCGGTAAGAGAAGCCAACAACTTTCTGTAACTTGCTCTTTATTAATTTGTCAAAGCCAAAGATTGCCTGCCTTCAAGGTTTCAAATCTTTAGCTTGATTTAACTACCATTCTCAGTCCTGCCGGGTGCTGGCAGCTCTTTGAGCAAGGCTGAGGTGCCAGATGTGGGTGTTGCTACAAGCGACTGTGGGCAATTTAAATGTGCCTAGGGAGTGCCATGACTGGGGGAGGCAGACCAGGTGTGGCTGGCAGTTTGAGTGGTGGTAGTGGTGAGATGAGGCGATCTAGGCAAGCAGTCAGACTTGATGATCTCAGAGGTCTTGTCCAACCTCAACAGTCGTATGATTCTGTGATTTGGAAGCTTTGCAACTGGCCTCTAACTAGAGAAAGCAAGCAGGAATGTAAAGCCACTAAGTGTTTCAGCTGGGCAGTAGGGAGTTGGGGTGAAGGGGAGCAATCTAAAGGTTGGGTTTTGGCTGATACTTTACATAGTTGACAATTTATTGTTTGATGGATAAATGAAGATACTCTCTTCCTCCCCACCCTAAACCCTCCAAGCCAGCGTTCTTTAAACTTCCTACTTAGCTTTCTTATAATCCAGTTGGGAACATTTACTCTTAGCTGTTACACTGTATTAGTAATTCTTTCTTGCCCCCTCTCTTTACTTTGCCTTTTTATTTTACCTGGTGATTCATGAATATGCTTATTGTTCATGTACTTAACCTTCCAGCATGTGAGTAATCCCCCTTTATATGCATCAGGTTAGGCATGTGCAATTGTTGTCAGGATCCACGCCTCGCATGTGAAGCTATTTGTATTAGACAGTGTCCTTAGTAAAGTATTGCCTGTATGTTTGAGCCTCAGAGAGTCAGGCTAATGGTTGTTTGCTTCTTAGTAGTGCTCAAAATGGAGTTTGGGAAAATGTTCTGTAGGAAGAGGTATTATCCTAGGGGATTGATGTAAAATGTAATTGAAATTCTGGACTTAGTTGGTGTAGATGAGCAATGTCCTGCTGAGGTTAGTATACCACAATCCTTGCTTTTCAAGTGTATTCTTACTTTGAGACAGACAAGTCAGCAAGCATGTATGGTTTTCTAGAAAAGCATCAGAACTTTTGAATTGGGGAAATAAAGCTGGTGTAGTACATATGCTCATCAAAATTACAAAATACATTTGCTCAACTTCCACATAGATGTTCACATATTATTTTACTAAGTGTAAAACTGTAAGCATCTCCTTGTTTTGTTGTTGTTTCTTATTTGTTTTTCTGTATAACTTTTTCCTGTTGTATACTTTAATAGAAAAATAACTCTAGGTAAAGAGATTTGGGTAACCATGTGAATTTGCTCTTTTGGAGCATAATTTCAGGTTGCCTTCCACATTTTGTGGAAAAAGGAATTGACTGAGTTGTTGGGAGCTGTTCACCTAGAAGTTGAGAAGAGATTGACAGATGTGGTTTTAGTGACTTCTTTCTTTACAGAAAGCTTCTTGTGGTGCAGTTTTAAAGTTCTTTTAAACACCTCATACATGATCTTGTGAACATTCACAATGATTTTTAAGGAGGTCTATTCTACATTTAGGTTGTGATGATATTCTGTTTTTCAGGATGTACTGTACTTCTAACAGATTTGCTCCTTCAGTTTGTTTAAGGCCATTTGATGTAAGTAGGTGAGTAGGTGTAGTTAAAAATAATACAAAATTTAAGTCTTGAACAGCAACCCCCCCCCCCCGCCAGCCCCAAACCACAACCCCCCTGAAACACAAAACAAAACCCCTGAACAAATCTTAAACAACAGTAAGCTTTCCCTTGTTGTCAGCTGCTCCATCATGTATTTCTTCTGTTGGTCTTGTCTTGGAATAAGCTATGTAGGTAGAACCTGAATTTTAGGAATGATAAAATCACAAAAAGCGGTACTAAAGGCCCTAAGAATCACAACAGAGATCTCCTCAAGAAGGAATTAACTTATGATACTTTCACTTTACACTGCTGGTAATTTTTTATCCCCCCTCCCCCTTAACAGAAAGGTTAACTCTTATTCAGCCATTTTTCTGCTTTCTGTGGTAATGATCCTTGGGCTGCTCATGCTGCTTGTTTGCTTCCTGTCTATTTAGATACAGTGCAACAGTTTTCCTTTAATTTTTTTTTTTTCCTGGAGAAATGTAATTTTCAAGGCTTATAATTGCCATTAGGGCATCTTAGGAAAGGATAATGTCATGCTTTGTGTAAGATGCGTGGACAGCTACTTCAGGTTAAGGGTCTGCTTAGTCTGCCTTGGGCTGAAGACTGGCCCCCCCTCCCACTTTTGCCGTTGAGTGACACCAGGCTAAGGTATTGACTGCAAACATGAATTCTGAGGTAGTTACATTTCTAACTCACTGGCCTTGAAAATGTGTAGGCCAGCACATTAAGATATATTACACTAGTTCATAATTGAAATATATTAATCTCTTACTTGCTTGTGAACCTTTCTTGGTTTTGTGCTATCTTTGTAGTAGTCAGGATTATTTTGTGGGCTGCACTGCTACAAGTGGCAGAGCAGTGTTTTGACTGAGCAGGAGGATTCCTTGTTAATACTAGGAAGCAGTTTTGTATACTGAGGTCAAAGGTACTTTCTGCCTCAAGTTTTTAGGACTTGGTAGGATCTCAACAGTATTGGTATTGATACAAAACCCAGTAAATACCCAAAGGAAATGTTCATCCGGCAAGGCTGTTGGCAGTCTTGTTCTGTACAAGGTAGTTTGGCTGAAACCCACAAATAATGTGTCCTGGACTGGAAGAAAACACAATGTGTAAATACTAATCCCTTTTTCCATCTCTAGGTGAGTTGATCTTTAGTGATATGCTGTGCTTATGTGACTTGCATAAAACTTCTTTTGCCAGGGAGTATCCAATTATTGTCTAGAACGTCAGTTCTCAATTTAATTTTGGAGTCAGCTATAGCAAATTCAGCAGGCACTGCAAAAAGTGAGGTTGTTAGTATGGTTTTGGTACTGAACTTTTTACTCTTTTGGGGCTTGACTTCTTCCTTTACAGGGATGACCAGAAAGTAAAAGCAAAATGGTGATACTGGAAGGATTGGAGCATGGCTATTACTTGGCTACAACGATGAGCAGTTTACTGCACATACTGTGCTGTACAGTGCACTCTCTTGTAAGAAGTTTCAGGATGGTACACTCAGCATCTCTGGAAAGTTCTCTTGTTCTTCAGCAACTTTGCCTTGCAACAATACACTGTTGAGTTTATTTGTTTTGCTCTAAATCTGTTTAGCTTTCTCATGGGCACACGAGCCAGACCTACCTGACACCTGTTGTAGGTGATGTGGGGAATCCACATAAAATGTCCTGTGACTTCATGTCATCAAATGCATTTATATATGTACATATATACATGGAAATTTTTAATACATGCTTTTGTAATGAGAAACACTTTTTTTTTTTTTGGAAAAGTGGCTGCGACTTTTAAAGACCAGTTCTGTCAAAACAACTTGGCTTATTCCTACAATGCATTTAAGAGAAGAATAAAGAAAAAGAGAACAAACCAAAACAACCCCCAAAAAAACCCAACAACAAAAAACCAAACACAAACAAAAACCCAATGAAAAAGAAAACCCTAACACAACAGAAAACCACCAACCCCAAATTAAGGTTTTGAAGTATGATTGCGTATGTTATCATTATTGCCTAAGACACAAACCCACTGTTTCATAGCACATTGTGATGAAATAACATGTGAAAGATAATATATGTGTTGTGATTAGAGCTTTACATTTTTTAAGAGTAATTCCCCAGCCTCATGGCAGTGAGAGGAGGAGACTTTGAATCATAGGGGCTTTAGGATTTCTCACCTTGCAGATTAGATCATGAGACCTTTGCCTTTGATTTAATTTTAACTAGTGTCAGTTGTTGGGTAGTATTTGCATCTTATGTAGAATTCTTAGTATTAAAAATGCTCTCTTTTATATCTAAGAAAATAACTGAAAGCATGCATAATTTTCTCAATTATTTCATAAGAACTTTGTTAGCTTATAGAGGGCAGTCTCATTTGGTTGGAGAGTCTCTGTTCTTGATTTTTTTTCTGCTGTACTTGTGTTTTTTCAGTTTGCATGCAGTACATTCAGAAGGCTTCTTAGTTTTACCAACTGAGTGCTTGGTATCCTTTCATGGTGGTGTGGTCTTAGGGGACACATTATGTGTATGTACCATTAAAGTGTACAAATTTGTGTATGTTTTAAAGGGTAATGAAATGGAATTTACTGGTTTAAGTGAATACTTTAATCTGCTACAGAAGTTGAATTTAAATACATTTTTAGTGTTGCTCTGCCTGCCCCTCTCAGCAGTGTGATCGCAAATAGAACATATGATTAAGGTAATACCCTGTGTGGCACAGTAAACTAAAGACCATGGGAGCCACTTCTGCTATGCCGTCTGTAGAAGACAAATGTATTAAACTGTTTAATAAGACAAATAACTGCATTCCCTTAAAAGAGTTCCTTATATGAAGGACAGCTTTTTCAGTGAGACTGAAAAAAGATTAAAGATAGTTTAAGTTCAAAAAAATTAAAAGAACTTCTGATTTGAAGAAATTGCATAACATTGTGGATGTCTCGTGTTTATGTTATGAACCTGTTCTGGTTAACAGAGTTATTCTGAGCAGTAAATAAAGGTAATAAATAGGTGGGGCATGTTGGGAAGTTGTAATCAATTATCTATGTTTGGCTGTTGGATTGCAGAATACACCGGTGTAAACATGTATATCCACAGCCATCTGAATATAAAATTTGAGTATGTAAGAGTAATGCTTACTCATATCACAGGTCTTACTGAACTGCAATTTGTTTCTTGTTTTCTTTTTATAACTTACCTCAAAGTATATGCTCTGTAGATTTAAAAAAAAAAAAATCTTAATTATATGTCAGCCTGGAGAAATTTCACAGAATTCTTTCTTAAAAGGAATTACCCAAAGACTAGTTTTCATTAAGCATAATTTAATTTCATTATCATAAGTTAACTTACCAAATGTGTATTTTTCTCTATAACTACTTCAGATCAAGAGTCAGGTTTAATCAAAGGAACTTTGAGTCCTTCAAAGTCTCATTCTATTGTTTCTATCAGATGCAGTGTGTATCTGCATTTTTGGCTGGAGGTGGCATCACAGGGAAAAGCTGTTACTCTGAGTCTTTTAGATGGCTCTGCTCATTAAGAGTGAACCTGCTAATGCTTAAGCTAAGAATGCTCATTTCATGCTAGTATAAAAAACAATTTCAGCTTGAAGTAGTGCTCACAAAAGTGACTTTTTAGAGAGAAACTTCCTTTGCTGGCCACCTTGTGTATAATTTCATTTTAACCGTTGTGTGCCTAAGATGAGCATCCAGCATTACCAATTGCTCTGCCTCAGTTTCCTAGTGCAAACATTGGCCATAAAAAGTATGGACGTAAACATGAGAATGTTCTTAATGGAATGACTACCTCCAAAGGATTTGGGGACTTCTGGCATGAAGAAGAGAAAAAATGATGTGTATTCAGAGCAGGATGCAAATAATGTATTCTTCATGGTAAGGCAACTTATCATAGGGACTATTCTTTGTGATGAAAACCAGCCAGAGTTTTGTAAGAGGGAAAAATAGATCACGTGCTATTACATATACTTGCCTAAGCCCTGAACTTGTTTGCAGACCTAGGTGACATTTCATTGGTTTGGGTTTAGGATTTAACACTGTTATCAACCTGCAATTCAACTCGGGTGTTCCAGGAGCTCTGGATCAAAGGATAGTGCACCAGCCAGCTTGGGCTTGGGGTCCCTACTTTGTAGTATTGGTGGCATAGTGATGAGCTTCACAGATTTATGGCTGAGACCAAACTTCTTGAACTTCCTTTGTAACAGAGATTGTAAGTTCTTTGTTTGCTGAGGCATATGGGTTTCAAGACAAAAATTAAAGGTTGCAATGTTTGTTGAGCTGAAGTCCCAGGCTTGGGCATGGGCAGATATACACTGATCCATAGATGAAAAGGTGTATCAATACCCCTAACTGTAGTGTGCTCTTAAATTTGTCAGTTCATGACCATAAAGCTAAAAATCTGCTTCTGAAAGTTTTGCCAGATTTGACTTCCGTTTTGTGATTACTTTTCCAATTACTGTGTAAAACTCATACAAAAAACCCTTTGCAGTGCATGGGAGATGTAGTTCATTTCCTCAGCTTGGGTGGAATAGTCATGGTAAAATGATTAGTGGAAATAATCTTTGCTGCTTCTTTCAGATATGCAAATAGTTCACACATGATGATGGAATATGAACTGACTACATTTTATCACAGAATGTTAGGAGCTGGAAGGGACCTCAAAAGAACACCTAGTCCCAGCTGTCCTGCCATGCAGGGTCACACAGGAATGCATCCAGGTGGGTCTTGAATCTTCAGAGAGGGAGATTCCATAACTCCCCGGGTGGGGCTGTGCTCAAGTGCTACCTGTACATCTGAAATGGAAACCTTAACTTCAAAAATGTACAATCTAGTATTTTTTGCAGACACTAAGCAGGAAGCTTGTTCATGAGTTTACAGTTAGTGGAAAATTTCAGATGTAGATATGCCTTACTGCTGGATATTCATTTTCACCGCTGATGCTCTAAGTTAGTGTTGCTATACTGTTTTAGAAATGGGATTGCAAAATTTATCCTATGAGTGTAAAGATGTCATCTTACTTTCATGTGAAAAACTGATTCTTAGATGTATCAGGGTATTTCTGTCACTTTTCTGAAAACTGGCAGAAATTGCTTATTTCCATGAATGAACAGATTATAGCAACAATAACACATTGAAGGCTTTCATAGAGGGTTTCTGTCATTCAGAACAAACTAATGTGGGATATCAACACTATTCATGTATTCACAGATTACATTGGGTTGGATGGGACCCTCAAAGGTCACCTTGTCCAATGCCCCTTCAGTGAGCAGGGTCACCTCCAATTAGATGAGGCTGCCCAGGGCCACTGAAACTAATCTGGGAATGCAGTGTCCTCTCCAGCCTTGTGTTAGTGCAGAAATAGGAGTGCAATTGTCATTGGTTTCAAAATGAGTGCCTTAAAATACATGATGTAAACTAAAGCTAATATTACAGCACTGTGACTGTATCACAGTAGCTGTGTCTTCCTGGTATATTTTGACAAAAATAGCAAATCACCCAGTACAAAGAAGAGATACAGAAAAGCCTGCAACCTGTCCCAGTGGCTTATTGCTGATGGACTTTGTAATTGCATCTGTCTGAACTCCATCTGTATGCTATTCAGCTGGAGGTTGGATTTAAGATTAATTGTATGATGGAGGATCCTGGCTTACAGCTGTATCTTAATTGGAATTCACAATCTACTTTACATAAATATAGCTGAAAACTCCTTTCCAAGAGAACACTGATTACAGGGCAAATGAAAACATTTTGATCTTTTTTAATAATTCAGGAATAATTCAAGTATATATAAATATATTTCCATGCCATCTGGTTTATTTCTCTTCATCTTACTCTTAACTTCTGTCATACTGCTTATTGCTCTTTGCCTGTGTAATTAGTAGGGGAAAGCAAGTAGAAATGAGTTCTCTGATTCAAGCAACATTTTCAAAGATTATTGAATATATTAAAAATACAGTTTTTCTATGTATAGATATTTACTGCTGTTGAACTTCGCTCTGACATTGATGTGAATATTCTGAATCCCTTTGAGTTGTGTGTATAATACTATTATAACGACTTTTCACTTTTGGAAAATACCATGTTTTTCAGCAATAAGTACTTTAGTTCTTGAACTACAGTACTAAGATTGAACTACGATGTTAACATTGTTGCATTTAACTCTTATGTTCTAGTGTTTCTAACAGTTGTTATTTGGAAGTATCTAATTAAATGTGCAGGGTTAACATTTAGTGTATTCTGGGAACTCAGGATGCAGTCCTGTGAAAATGGAGAGAAATTCCATCTGCTGTAATGATTTGGTACAAGGAGAAGAGGAGGGAAAATACACTTTTGTCTTCTCTTCTGGTTAATTTAATTTCAAATATTGCAATGTAACTTTAGAACTGCTGTGTTTTGAGTGGATGTTTTTTGTTACTGCTGTTGGTTTTTAAAACTTTGTAGAAACAGTCATTTGGATGCAAGACATTTTCTTGAGGTGAAGTAAGTTTCAAAAGATAACCTCTTATGTCTTCAAAAAGTAAAAAGAAGAAAGAAGGAAGAAAGTAACAATTCTTACAGACCTTCTTTAAATAGTGTCACTTAAAAGGTTCAGTTTAACAAGGTGCATAAGCATGTGCTCCTTGAAGCAAGAGAACACTTTCTGTCTTGAGTTTTATAATGATACTGCTGCTTTCATGAATTAAGATATTTAAGTATGACCCTAATGTTATTAATTCAGTGCCTGGGTTTCTGATACGATAATTTGCAAACAGTTTGTTTTCTCAGTGTCACTTTGTCAGTGGTTGGAAGTTAAATGCCCTAGCTGGGTGCTTCCTTGCTCCTGTTAAAGATCTTGCATATAAAGAATCTGAATCATGGGATAATAATTTTGACAGTTGTCATAAAGATTAGGAAAATTAATTGCTTTTTACCCAAGATAAAAAAAGTAGATTTGGAAAGTACAAAGGTTTGTGTACTTACTGTGTTAGCAGCTCTGGTTTTCCTATTTGTTGTTTTCTTTTATTAATGCTGTTCATGACACCAAGTCCTCATATATTTTGCCATGTAGTAGCAACCTACACGAGGTCTGCATTTTGCCACAGAGGGAAAATAAAGCCAAGTAACTCTGATGTTTAGCGTGTTTTACAACTGGCCAAAGGTGGTCATTGTGAAGCCCCTCATAGAGGATTGTGTGAAGGCCTGCCATAAGACTGTGACTTGATTATGTGACTGGTCAGAGTAGCTGACTCACAAATTAGCAAATGAACTTTAGCATTTCTGGGGCCATGCTGAGATAGTTAAGAAGTAAGCAATCTGATATTTTTCCTTTTTTTTTTTTTTTTTTTTAATTGCTGTATCATCTAAGAATTTTTGTTGGGGGTGTGTGTTCTAATAAAAGACTGATATAATATAGAAGTGTATTGGCATCTTGGCCCTATTTTTGCTTGCTTCAGGTCTGCAGTAGTTTGCACACACATCTGGCACTGCTGGTTAAAGAGGGAAGTTGTCTTGAGGAGTAGCATTACTGAGAAAGGAAATATTCCTAGGACAGCCCTATGGGGTTTGAGTGAATGAGAAAGAGCAGTGTCAAGTGGTGGGATAGGTGGAGTTGGAATTGGTAGTGTTTTTAACAGAGAAGAAAGCCAACTGCGTTTCTTTGTGAGTTATGTCCTGAATTGTTTTTATACTATATGTACAAAACATAAGCTTTACTTATATGGTAATTATTCTTTCTGAAGGGAATGTTGTGCTTCATTGCTACATCTCAAGTGTCATTGGCAATTGGATGGGATTTTTGTCTTTGCTAATTAATCCACAGCTGCTCAACCTCTTCCTCACCAAAGTTTCAGTTAACATGGTTATCTGCATCTTTAAAATAACTAGAGTATCTACTTTTATAGACTCAAATATGCTACAGGTATGTTAAAGCTGTTTAGCTCATTTCAGTAATTACAGTTTTAATTTTGCAGTAAGCTTTATACAGTGAAAAAAAAAATTCCCCCTAGATTTGGGGTAAACCTGAAAGCTATCTTTGCAAAGCCACCAGTAATCTGCTTTTAAAGGGGTTGTGCTGCTGTACTAAAATGGTGAGTGACCTCTTAGAACTTTGTAACTCTACACCAACACATCCTAATTGTCTACTCAGGTCACAGCCAGCCTTTGATGTCCCACAGACCCCACGGTAAGGTACTGGGCCAACTGGTTCAGCCGCCGCCCTGGTGCTGGTTTAGAACAACAGCCCTTTGTTGTGTGCCTGGCTGGTTGCACTGCTTCAGGACCCGGGAACCAGCCAGCCTCCTGCTGACTTGGGCTTCAGTAAAGCGTGCAGTTAGGAGCACAAAGTCCAGGGGGTATCTACGGTGTGTTCTGTTTGGTTTTGGCTGTGAAGTTGTCTGCTCTGTGCTATATGCACAGTTTGTAGTGGGTTAGGAGACTTTTCAGTCTGTGCTCATGCAAGTGTTATGCTTATGTCTTAGCTTATACCAGTAATGGTTTTTTTCATAAAGCTTACTAGGAGGATTGTTAGGGTTTTTTGTTTTTCTCTCTGTTTTTTGTTTGCTTGTGTTTTCTTTTTTAGCTTGGTTTTGCATGGGTTTTTTTGGTAACTGCTTCTCTTCATCAACTCTTGCATCAAGACATCTAATCCTTTTGTAGTTAATTTTAGGATGCCTTCTTCAGACCTCTGTGGATTAATACCTTAGTACTGAGAATAGAAACTGAAACAGAAAAATGTTGATACATTCACACCGTCTTAGAGTTTCAAGGATTTGGAAACCAAATAATTTCAGTTGTTATGGAGATGGTGCTTTATAAGAACTTTTTTTCTTCTATGGTCTTGCCAGGAAGAATATGAGGTATTTTGAAACTGTATCTTAATGGATTTGCATGCAAGATGTGAATTTGTATTGTGTTTTTATTCAGGTATTGCTCCTGGGATTGTTAGCACTGATTTTATATCTTCCTGCCCCTTTAATACAAATACATTCTGCAGCTTGACTCATAGAGTACCAGTAATACTTGGTTGTTCAGTGTATGTAACTATAACTTCTTGAGCTCCTCCCACCCCCAGCAGTATTAGCTCATATTTTTAAGTAACATGGAATAAGCTAAATAGTTGCTTTGATACAGATGCACAGAATATCTGTTGTTCCATGTACAGTGTTTGGCAAAGTACTGTGGGCTCTTCTAACAGCACTTACCTTGTGGGGTTTTTTTTGAAAGTTTGTTATGCTGTCTTTTTGATTAATGCAAACCTGAAAAAAACTATTTGATTTAGTGAGCAGTTGCTTGCTGGTCTCGCTCATCCCAAAAGCAATGCTGAAGAGTGCAACAAATACATTATTGCTGTAATCTAGTGAAAAGCAAGTATTACGCAGGCAGCACTTGAAACCAGGTGATAATGACTATGATTATTAAGCAAACTTGTCTGGCTTTAATCAGAGGCCTGTTTGTGGAACACAGACTTTATGAGGAAACCAATTGCAATGTGATAATGACAAAGCTTTGCTGGGCTGGGAGCAGCATATATGAGATACTGTCAGTATGGTCAACCTGTAATCTTTGGAGTTGAGATGGAACATGAGTTGGAAGAGAGCAGAGGCAGAAATACATTACTGTAAAACTGCACTGAAAGGTATTGGAAACTTGAGTGGTTGCATTGGTGCTGAGTAGCTTTGTGGGCTTTGTTGGGTATTCTTTTGGCTTTCTGCTTGGTTTTGGAAAGGAAATGGAAAAAAGACAGGATAAATTTGGAGTCATGTTTCTCTTTTCCTTTTATAATTTCTTTATGCTACTCCCTTTCTGAGGGATTTCGTTATAGCATTGATTGGTTTCAAATGGTGTATCGATGTATTCCAGCCGTTCTTTGCAGTAGTTTGGCTGTTGGTGTTAACAAAAAAAACCCTAGTTGAAGTAAGTTGCCAAAATTGCTTTGAAGAAGGAAAAACATATCTATTGGCAAATCAGTCTGATGTCCAATCCAGCCATTACTTTGTATGGTTTCTGGTAGGAATTGTGCAGCATGAATAAGTGAAACTTTGTGAGACCAAAATCAGGCTTTTCTGGTGGTTTAACTATAACAATGTCACTTCTGTATTTCAGTGTTCAGTAGCATAGGAAGCTGTTCAGTTGAAGTCCCAACCACTGGTGGTTCTGTGATTGGCTGAAGACTGATTGAAAGCCACACATAGGGGAAAAGAATTACTTTTATTTGAAGGAAAAACACTTGTTTTTTGTGTGTGTGTATTGTGTCCCATCTACCTCCAGATATATTTGTTATAGACATATACGTGCTGTGTAGTAATTTATTCTAGAGCCACATCACCTTTATAGCTTTGTACCAAACCCGCAGCAGGCAATCATGTTACGTGCCTTTTCAGATCTTACATTAGTTCCTA
The DNA here is from genome assembly GCA_033816785.1 of Picus viridis. NCBI lineage: Eukaryota > Metazoa > Chordata > Aves > Piciformes > Picidae > Picus > Picus viridis. Next base: position 27,760,621 of record CM066586.1, read on the forward strand.
CAAATTTAGTTTTTCTAGAGACAAATTATTAACTGATTTCTGGTAACAGATTGGCAATAGCTAAAGTGATTATTTGGAAAATTTTCAAGAATGTCATTGATCTGTATGGTCATAGTTTGATGGAACAAAAAATCTAACTGTGGTGTTAAAGTCCTGGATATGTGAATCGATTTATAGCTTCATTTATGTATAGAGGATATAATCTTAGTAGCAGCTGAGACTGAGAAACTAAGGTATTATAAACCTGGCTTTTGACAACTTGGGCTTTCTACAAGTGACTTCTGTGTAAAAGGCGTTCTTGTTAGTCACCATCCTCACATATGGCATTTGCATTTCTGCATCTTTCTCATCCACCAAATGTTGTTGTTGTTGTTTGATTTTTTTTGTTTGGTTGGTTTTGGTTGGCTTTGTTTGTTGTTTGGTTTGGGTTTTTTTTGTGGGGAGGGAGGCTAGTCTTGTGGAACCTTTTCTGGAAATTCCACGGGAAGTTTTGTATTGTTTGTACCAAAGTCTTAAGTTTGCAGCTGTGAAATCAAACAGAAATTGGTATACTGGACGCACCACAAAATGTATTTTGGATGGAACAAGTGACATTAATGCCTAACTTTTCTTGTAGAAGTAAATTTAGTGCCACACTGTTGGTTCTGCAGAGTGTGTGTTGAGTAGGACATGGCTGAAAAGCATCAATTCCAAAGCTTGCCAGGCTGTTGTAGAAGATATGTTTGGTCATAAGTGGGGCTGCAGTTTGGAGCTGTTGGTTTTTATGAAACACTTGTTTGTAGATGAGCTTATTTTGAAAATAGAAGGAGAAAAGTGAGGTGTGTAGCTGATGTTGAAACGTTTCCCAAAGGCATTTTGTATCTACACGTGTGGGTTGTTAGGCACATCTGTAATGTATACCACTGCAAGACATTCAGATGAAGGAGATTATTTTTCGAGCATTATTTGCTGGAGGTATGAAACCTAAATATTACCCATTCTCAGTGCTACTTATGCAGTGGTTAGTGTATTATTTGAGCAGTGAGCACAAATTTTAGAATGAGCAAATTGCAGTAAATTAGCATGTTCTAAGTTTTGAAAGACAAATAGCATTTTAACCTACCTATCATCATGTTATTCCACATGGGGAAAAAAGAGGCCACTAAGGTTGAGAGTTAAGTTGTGCACAGCTGTTGTCTTCTACTGGTGCTGTGCTGAGGTGGTGTTGTGCCTTCTGCAGGTCATAAAGAGATCTTCTGACTGTTTTGAGGGGGAAAAAAAAAGTAAGCAGAGTGGGGACCACAGTTACCTTCATGTGAAGACTAAGAGTTGAACAGTCAGCATCTTCTTTTTCAGTACACAGACAAATGTAGTCTAGTAAATGGCAATTGGAATCCCCTGTGGTGGCATCATTTGCTGTCTGAGCTGACATAGCAGTATCAAGACAAACACACACTGGCTCCAGCTGTAGCTTGAGTTTCTGCAGGTTCTCAGTTTCATCCATTTCTCTGGCATTCTAAAAGCACTCACAAAGCTCTTTCTTATGAAACTTTTTGCTCCATCCACTCCTCTGTAGTATTGTTATTCAAACAATGAGTAAATTTTTTAGGCCTGCCTTTTTAACAACCACAGTAGTGCTGTATTGGAACTTCTGTTTTGGTAGCAGAGCAGGTTTTGTCATTCCAGTTTTCTGTGTGCATACAAGCCATGCTGATAGCTTTCCTGCCATTCATGGCAAAGCACAGAGGCAAGAGGATTTGTTAAAATCAAAGTTGTGGTTGGTGCTTTAGGTCTTCTGGTTCATACATCATATTCCTCCTAAAATATGCTGTTAGTTAAGGCTGCAGTATTGCTTGGAAAGCAGTATGCATGTGGAAAACATATGCATGCTAAATTGCGGTTGTACCCTGTACTATCCAGGTTGGTTGGTTTGTTTGTTTTCTTTGAGGTTGTGGAAAGTTGGGGTTTTCTATTGGAAAAAAGTCCCTGTGTTAGTATTGATTTTTGGTTTTCAAATTGGTGTTTTACTGTGTCTGGATTTAAACTTAGAAAGTGTTAGCATAATACCAAAATTCATGGAGATGATGTCACCCATTTAGAGATTTATTGTGCTTCACAGTACTGTGATTTATTTTCTGGATTTTTTTTGTACTGTCTCTGCTGCTTGTGGGTATGTGAAGTTCAGAGCTGTGTTTCAGACTGAGCTGTCACAATGAAATCAGCAGTCACAGCAGCAGGAGAGCTCTTGTACCATAACGAGGTTCAGTTGAGAAAATGTCCCTGCTTATTCCTCCTACTCTTGTTCTTTGCACTAGTTTTGTGACATTTGAGACTATCTGTGCTTACACTTTTTAGTCACAGGGACACAACACATTCCTTCAAGTGCCCTGGAATTTTGCCTTAGCGAGTGTGACACCGAAGCATGAGTTAGCGCTGATGTTGCTCCTCAGTAGGTGAGATTACTCTCACACCACCGGATTTTCCTCAGAACTATTCCTGCTGTTAATTACCATACTGCATTGCCAATAGTCTAGTCCCAGTTCTTTTGTTTTATCCTCTTCTACGCCTGCATTATTCCAAACAATGCAATATTTTATGGATGTTTCTGATCTGCCAAAGCTTTACTGTGGATAAGCTTTGAGCCCCTGTGAGTGAACTATGGTGCTGGCAGTTTCTCAGAAAGCTTTCTAATTTCCAGTAAATCTGGGGAAAATGTCCAGTAGTTTAACACTTCATAAGGTTGAATTTATTTATTTATTTATTTATTTATTTTTAAAATTCTGCCCACCCCCATGTTGAATAGTGCTGGATAAAAAAAACTTCTGGCTGTCTAAACCTATCACTTGTCTTTCATCTTTATTGCCATTGTTTGAGGGAAGGACAAAAGATGGTTAGTGTACAGTGAATGGGCATGCTGTCTTTTAACAGAGACTTTCATCTGAAATTTTAAATCCAGTAATAATGCTTTCAGTCACCACTAGATCTGTATTTATATTCTTCTGAGTGTAGGCTGCTGCCGTGACTGTTGACCTTGCAACTGTAGAGGTTTGGAACGGGGAAAGTATAGCTGAGTGTTTGTTTTGCCTTTTTTATTTTTTTTTTTAAATACTCTTTTTAAAATTTTTTATTTTTGAACAGTTGATAGTTTTGGGAAGGTCAGTCTAAACCTGGTCTTGCTTATGTCTATCAGTAGCAAAATAATTTTTTTAAAAAAGGAATTCATTCAGCTGTCCCCGCAGCAGAAAAATGTTATCATTTGTTCCAAATGACATGTGTTTAACTCGCAGTGGAAAAACAAAAAACAACAACTTGAACCAAATAAGCAATCCACTTGTCATGCTAATTATGTATTGCCACTTGTAATTGAAGAGTTCAGTTTTTCCATTTTATGAACATATTATATTTTTATGTGATACTGCATTTAAAAGGAAAATAAAACTGCACGTTTTCCTTCCCTTGTTTCTTGGCAAGTAGATGGTGTATAGCCATGCTCTCCAGTTCTGAAAACAGAATACAGTATTTTTGGGTAGGCAACAGGAATATTGATAAGATGATGGGTGTGTTGAAGGCTTATAATGTGTGTGTTTGGAGGCAAGGCCCACCGCGGGGACTTTCTGGTCCTGTAACAATTGGTGTGCTTGCTTTCAGAACACAGCTTTTTTTTTCTTTTTTTGCTTTTTCAAAAATACTAACCATAAGATCTCCCCCCTCCCCACAGTGATGAAGATGCTTGCCTTTTACTTGTTAAGACAGTCAAAAATTAAAACTAAGAAAATTAAGGAGACTGCTTTCAGTAAGAAGATAAAAACTGTCTTGGAAAGCAGATGAAAGATGATGATTAAGAGCTAGGACTACGTCTGTTTCTACGGTAAGATGTGAGGAGGGAATAGGAGCCACTTCAGCTTAGGAGGGATGAGAGTAGTACAAGGCCAGCAGCTTTCTTTATACTCTGATTTTTAGTATTAGGGAAATATGAAGGAGTAGGGTTGTCTCTCTTATATTTTATTTCACTGTGGATCAAGAATAACTTTGCTGATGCCAGCATGGATTTCCTTATCCTGTTTCTGCTAGTTCTAATAGTTGTTTTTCTTCCCTGCCTGATGTGAGGGGAATGGTTCATAAGACACATTGTAATTTTGAAAACACAAAGCAAATTCCAGGGCCTCTCTGCATGGCCGATAAAACATTTGATCTATGGTATGTTTAAATGTTATCTTCATTTATTTGAAATAGTAAGATTTACATTCTTTTTAGCTGCCCATTACCACAGCTATTTACTTGCTGGATGTTGCTTTTATTTGTAGCTACTGTTAATTTGTGTAGGTGACAAATGTGCAATTACGTGTGTGTGTGTGGGAGTAAACCATCCCAAGTCCAAATCTACCGGCATGTTCTTTCTGATGAATTCTGAACCCTGCTGGCCAGAGGGCACATACTTACCATGCAGGCATGAATCAGTGGGTGAGCATTTAATCTGTAAAAATATTCTCTTCTTAGGGCAAGCTAAGGAACCAGAGATAATACATTTTTAAAAAGCATGTAAGTCGCTACTAGAAGCTTTTAATCTTGAAAATAAGATGATGCTGATGTATTGTGGGCAAACATGAAGTGATTGATAGTAGAGGTAAGTATTTACTTTTCCAGGAATGCATACAGGAGTTCAGCCTGAAAGGAGCAGGAGGGAGGTGAGTGCTGTAACCAGCCAGGGCCCTTTTTCTGTCTTGTTTAATAAACCTTGCTTCCCTGGTACAGGTTTCCATTCCAGGGGTGTTGCTTACTTGTCCAAAGGCATGTGGTAGCTCAGATATACAAGGTTTCATTTTTCAAAATCTTCCTGACATCCCCACTTCACATTTGATAATTGCTTCCAGATGGCATAACCAAAAGAACTTGAGGCTATGTTTTTTAATGGGGAAGCTTCTGATGTTTTTAAGATTTAACAGGTTCTATGTCTCTTTAATTGCAACTTGAGCTCAGTTTTGAATTGTGAAGACTCTCTTGTATGCTGGGGACGATGTGTCTGCTCCTTTTTTCTTGGATAGTTACAAAGACCGAATAATCAGCTGATGTGTTTTACGTGCGTGGAGCTGGTGGCAAGTCACCAGCTTAATTTTCTGGTGAAGTGATTGGGAAGCGCATGGAGTTTGCTTAGGCAGTGCAGAGGCATTAGCAACGTACATTCTACCCGAAAGTAGTAATTTTATTGGATTATTTATTATATTATAGGACTATTGTTTATAGCACAGAAGACTATGATAGGCAGATCTCATTAGGTGAGGGGAGAAGGTTTGTGTAGGGTTCTGTTTATATTCCCAAGTGTTAATCAACATTTCTGCATTGAGTTGCATCCTTCTGATAATTTGTCTAGAGAATGGAGAAGAACATACTTTATGATAATGAAAAATAATATGGCCAGTCTCCAAATGCATACCTTTCAGGATCCATTACTGGATACATGCAGAGAATGTGCTGAAAAATACCAGTGCTCTCGGGATTAATTCTTGCTGGCTTATCCCATTGTCTTCATACCAAGGATAGCTACATATAGGTTGTCTGAGTTAACCCTTGATCAAAAAAGTCTGGAAATAAGAAAGTCTGTGAAGACTTAAATAGTTACAAACAAGTTTGATGAGGGTGTGGGTTTTTTTTCTCTCTCTTATTTAAGGGATGTATACAGTAGCCTGGATTTATTCCCCTCCCCATCAATTATCTCCATTCTCTGGCTTTTTTTTAAAGCACTGATTTATTAAATACCTCTGGAAGCTTCTCTTCATTTTAAGTAAAACAGAATCAACATATGCATCACTAATTACGCAAATTTAGCCCTTCAAGTGGAAAGCTGCAGGATTTGTTTTCCCAGTAGGACAAAGTGCAGCAAAGGAGGGGAAGAAAATGATATAAAGAGCTACAGGCTACCAACATTCCTTTCAGTCACTGAATTTAAATTTTCTCTGAAGTGATGGTTGTATGCTTTCATACAAATTAAAACCCTTTGGGGATTTGTTGCATTACAGATAGTGAAACGTCAACCACTTCCTAATGGAACAAAACTAAAATTCACACTTGTTTCTGACAAATATTCTGGTGTCCTCAAAATGTCATTTTTTGGAAGGCATTACCCAAACAGAGAAGATAGAGTATTTCCTCTGAGGAAGTTGTGGTTTGTAGCATGATTGGAAAAGAAGAAACTGTTAATCTGAGCTCTGGTGTTCTATTTGATTTTATATACTGAACTTCACACAATTGCTTCCTGTTTTTTGATTGTGGGTGGGATTTTTGTGGTTTGGTTTCGTTTTGTCTGTTGCTCTTGGTTTTTTTGCTTTGCTTTGTGGGGTTTTATTTTCTTTTAAATTATATATTCTTAACATTAAAATACTGCAGCAACATAACAGACGGATGTGGAAAAAATTAAGTAAATGAGTGTAACTTAGTAGTTTATCATTGAAATATTTAGCATATTCTTGATTTATCTTATGGAAATATAGAATCAAAATAACTCTGTAACAATAGGAGACGATAGAGTACAATGCAGGAATAAATAAAATGGTTCAGTGTGTTGCAGAAAAAAAGTTGCAGTATCAAAGATTGCTGTAAATCATGACCAGGTAGATTTTTAATCCTGTGCTTCTAAATAGTGATTGGTCTCAACTTGTGTTTATGTAATAATTTCCTAAACACTTTCACTTGTTGAATTTGCTCTGAATTTTAATGTATTTGGAAGATTTTTGTTGCTACAGTAGCATGCTAATTCATCTCAATCTGGATTTTTTTGTCAGTTTTTTGCAAGGAAGTCTTTTCTTACTGTATAGGAATTAAATGGGTTTGATTATGATTTAATCAGTGCTTAACTGCATGTCACTAAAAGCAGTGTGTGTGTGATGCAAACAGTGGATGCAATAGTTATATTTTTGTTGATTGGTTGCTTGTGTTTTTTTTGGTGTTGTGGTTGTTTGTTTTCCTCTTCTCCCCCTGCCCCGGGGTCTTTCCCCAGTGTAGCAGTTTTCTGCTGTTTCTGTCCCCTGATGCTCTCATGGCTGCTGATGGAATGGGACATTAAATGAAACTCTTGATCCTGATGGCAGCTGCTCTCTGTGGCACAGTGTTTTTTTAGAAACATCCCTACTATCTTCAGAACCTGTTGAAGGAGGAAGGTATAAAGAAGGGTGGTTCACTAAAGGCTTAAAATGAAGATGAGGTCTCAAAGCCTGTTGTTAAATCTGCACAGTAAAGCCTGTTTCAAGGCTGCCTATGGAGGCATTACTTTTACTGCCTCTTCCATTGATGATACGCAAAGAGTAAAATGTGGGTATTTATGTGGATAAATTAAGAGATTGCTAAGTGTTATGCAGTCTGTCTGCAATATCAGACCACCTGGTATGCTTATTTAAGCCTGATGGCTCCAGTAGCTGAACCTGAGTGGTAACACTGTCCTTCCTCAACCTTCATACCTGACAAATGGTGCTGATGGGAAGGCAGCATCCTCATCTCCACCAGATGTAGGTGAGAGAAGGTTGAGAGGGAAACACCAATGTGACAGGCAGGTCACAACAAGCACAACAGGTCTTGACCTACTTTAGGTGATCCTGCTGTGGCAGGGGTGTTGGACTAGATGATCTTTCGAGGTCCCTTCCAACTTCTGTGAATCTGTGGTTTGTTTATTGACTCAGTTAGCTCTCTTGGTGGGAAGCTACTGTTTCTCTTCTCAGCAGCTCTCACTTGTGCTGTCCAGTATGTCGTGTTTTACTTCTTCAGTGTTGTAGCCATGGAGTTTTTTCTTTTTTAACTGTCTTAGTGGACCAGGACACTGTTTTGCATTTGGAGTAGCATGTTGGACATCAGGTGCATTTGCTGAAGTTTTAGCCTGCATCTCTTCCACAGACTCCAGGGAGGTCTGCACCACTCCACTGAACTTGTGTGCTGTCATCTAATGCTAATATTACGCTTCCTGGTAAGAGTGTGATTTCAGTCTGTCTTAGATTTATCATCAGAGCAGTAAGCTTTAAAACCTTTTCCAGAATTGATGGAGCTGATAGTATTGGGCTGCCTTCATTACAGGTTTTTTTCCCCCCTTATTATAGTTGAACTAATGGTGAATGTTTGGCATAGAAAAATCCTCCTGTTACTAAGACCTACCTGGATGTCTGTGGTACCTCAAGTTCCCAGTTATTTTTTGTGCTCACTGCAGTTACTTGCTTGCTAACCCATACCTAGTGGTTTAAAAGGTCGTTTTAAAGCAATTAGCCACTGTGATGTGCTGTAGTTGCTTTCTCCCAAAATAATAATTTTCAAAAAAATAAAAGGCCCATCTAGCATGTTGACACCTTTGCCATGTAGGAAAAATCCTCTGTAGACTGTAAAATGGGCTTGATCTCCAAACAGGGTCTGTCATCAAGGAATTACATAAAAGCTGAAGCCAGAAGGAGGAGCCCCTAGGAATATTTATGTCTAATAAAGAAAAGTTCAGCACTACCAAGTACCACATGGCCATGCAGGACTGCCTCACTACTCTGTCAAGCCACAGCAGAGGCTGAGGACACTGTCTCTTCCTTGCCCTGCTGTGACTGTGAGAGAAGGAAAGTAGCAGCACTCACATCTTGCAGAGAAGAGGCAAAAAGAAGGAAAGGAATGTGTCCCATAATTGCTTCCAGATGAGTTCTGTGTTTTCCAGCATTCTCTGCTCTTAGCTCACAGGTGGAGTGAGCATTTGCATGCGTGACCACCGTGGTACATAGCAGAGAATGGCTTTTTGCTGTGTTACTTCTGCCATTAGGAAGCCTAAGAAACATTTTCCTGTGCTATTCTCAGTGTGTGTTAGGGGGAGGTCTGCTGACACATGTTCTGGCAGTGCCTGTGCCAGTGGAGGAGGTTATCAGGCTCTAGCTGCCATCATCACAGCCAAAGGCTTCCTGTAGTGAGGGATGAAAAGTTCCTGTGGGTGGTGCAGCTGCAACCAGAAGAGGCATGAAGTTTACCCCGGGGATATCTGCAACAAATTATTTTTGTAAATAGTTCATATGTAATAGACTTCTGTGATAATCGCCTAGGTACAGCAGAGCACTTAAGGACACACTTAATTGCGTGGTTTAAATGAGGGCTTAGTTGTGATTTCTTTCTATTTGTGTGTTTTTCTTCTGAAAAAGTACAGTCTGTGGTTCAAATACTCTTAATTGTTATCATTACCTCCTCCACCCCCTCTTCTGAAGTCGTATCAGTTTTCAAAATCTGTCTGGTTCAGCTATTACCTTTGTGAAAACTTGTGCATTTCTGGAAAGATCCTGTATCAGCACACACAGAGTATTTGCTCCAGTTTGTCCAGTTTTAGAGAGGGGTTTGAGTCACTTTCTCTTGTTGTCCTCACTTGTGTGCTAGTAGTATTCACATAGTTGTGTGCCTTTCTTGTGATTGCACATGTCCTGAAGAGGGCTTGGGCCTGAAGCCTGTAGGTAACAGGGACTTGTATCTCTTTTTACATACTTGAGTCTTGGACTCTTACTACAGAATAAATGCATATGTATTTAATATGAAATTACTGCTGCCAGCAGGATTTCCTGCTCTATAGCAGTAGGAAGGGTAAAAAGGCTGTATGTTTTACTCTTCCTTGCTTCTGTTTTCTTAAATGAAGTAGAATGTTGGGGAAAAAAATAACTAGCTAAGACAATAAATCTTAGGTTAAATGCTTTAGCTTAGATACTTCTATTACCATTTCAAGTAGCAATCAGTGTAAACAGAGAAGAGGCTTGGATATGAACCCTCTTCTGCATGAAAGTATGTATAGTTTTTTCCATTTTAGCAACACAACAAAGTTGAATTTAAGACCCTTCTCTGACATACCTTAATTAAATAATTTTGGGACTTTGTTGTTTTTCTGAAAGAGGGGATACTTAAAAGCTGAATATGGAAGAACACCATGAAAGGCAGTATAAGAAGAATTTATATTTTATGACTTAGTTGGAATAGTCGTATCTTTCCAAGGCTGAAATTAGGTCACTTAAGTATTATACAAGGTTCATATTGAGTCACAAGAATGACCTCTTCCTAGAGGTGCATGGTTTGAAGAAGTCCTATCTCATAACACCACTTGAAATTCAAAGATCTGTTGAGTATTGGCTCCAACATAGTCTGAGCTCAGAGGATGGTATTGATACATATCTTGTGAGCAGTAGGTGTGAGCTGATTTGTAAATTGTAGGAAACAATAGGCGTACAAGTTTTTCCTAATCTGTAATTATTCATAGCATTTAATATGGAGAACAGCATATGATGAGGTGCTGCCTAATCATAATTTCTTTGATCAATTGCTAATTTAGTTCTTGAGTATTAACAGGGGTTGCTTTTTGAGAAGAGCATTCCAAGTGCTGTATTTCTGGATAGAAAGAGAAGTTTGATACTTGTAATGTGCTAGGGCTGTAGAAATCAGAATATTCATAGAAGGTAACTTTATGAGATTAAATTGTGAACAGGCAGGTTTAGATGAATAGATGGTATGGGGAGAGGGCAAAAAAAGCCTTTGGACTTCGGTATGTTACTTCTCTGCTTGGAAACATAGAGCACTGGCCAAACATGGCTTTTTTGTTCCCTGAGCTGTAAATAGCACAACCCCTTGGTGTGGTTGTGGTTGTGTTTGTGTTGAGGTCATTTCTTCCTTGTGTGCCTAATTATCCCACTCTCCTCATTTAAAAGCCTCTGCAGAATAGGAAAGGTACGTGTTTTTAAATGTACTATTATCACTGAAGCTGTTCAGTTCTTGCTCTTAGTCTGTATTATGGATGGGTTGTAGGTATGTGTGTGTTCTTGATGACTTGTCCTAAAAAAACTCAGTTTGAACCATAGGTCACATTAGAATTGCTGGAAAAAAGCTCGAGTTAGACGTGTGATGGATGCTTTTGTCACCCACTGTTCCAGGCATGTCCCCAGCTGCTTCTGCAGAGGAAATATCTGATGGCAAGATGCAGTGAATTAATGAAAGGACTGGATGCATTAAGAGGCTAATCTTGAGAAATTAATGTTTGCTTTCCTTGTTACCTGATAGATTTCTAGACTTTTGAATGTCTGTGTCTTCAGTTTTAAATATCTTGTTCTTCTATGTAAGGTGTGTTTCTGTGTTTTAAGAACTTTGCAAAGTGAGCTTTCCTTGGAAGGAGTGCTGCATAGCAAAATGGGCAATGAAAAAGTCTTTCCTCAAACTTTTAAGAACTGGTTAGCCTGCTGGGAACAACAGGTGTGAATATAATATTGCGTGAGGTTAAAAGAAGATGGGAAGGAGATTTCAAGTTATTTGGGAATTCTATTTTGGTTGAAGCTTAATGAAAGGGAAGGATATTCTAAAAGGTGTCTCTTCCCAGTTCAGATAATTGCATGTGACTTTGTGCATCATCTGTCTTTCCCTCTTTCCTCTAGAATAAAAATTGTCTTACTTTGAAGAATTATCATTCAGTTGTCAGTCTGATCTTGTTCTTAATGTTGTACCCCAGCATTAGAGGGGTTGGAGTGGACTGTAACGGATGACTTGTGGTACATCTGAATTCACTTTTCTACAGTTTTAGTGACTGATATCACTTGGCCTAGGAGAAGTCCAGACCGACATTCTGCATCAGTGTCTGGAGCTGCCCAGGCGTCTGTTTACATGCTGTGCATTTACAGCTGGAGAGAACGCCAGTAGTCAGTATCAGGTTCAGCTGGTATGAAGTGTGAGCTCCTGTGGAGAGAGACCATTCATAGCAAAAGCTATGTATTTGGGCAGTTCCTTAACTTATTTGCTGAGATGCCCTGTACTTGACAATGAAACTCGGAAAATGGTCTAGAAAAGTCTGAGTAGTGGCCTTGAAAATGACATTTTCTGAATGTCTGACAGATGAAAACAGGGGCAGACTGATACACGACAGATTAGAATTAGATGAGTCTGAGTTACCACAATTTATTTGTACAGTGTCAAGGAATATGCAGCCGGGACCAAATGGGACCAGGCTTAGGTGTAAGGGTAGGCAGAATTGGGATGGTCTTTGAGCACCAATACAGAAAGCAAAATGTGAAGTTTGTGGATGCTCCCTGAGTGGGGTGATGTGTGGTATGCCTGTGGCCTCTCTCTGCTGTGTGTGGACAGGAAGAGAAATCTGTAGCTGCTCCCTGTTGGAGATGGCATCTCATCAACGGCTGTAGGGATAAAGAGCACTTTGTTCAAGATTGCTGCTTTCTGGTGATTGCCATCACCACGCTGCCCAGCTGAAGAAGTCTTGGGCCTTTCACCAATACCTGGAGTATGCAGCAAATGGTCAGAATGCCATTTGCTGGACATTATGCAGATGGGAGTACTGAAGGAGCTTGTGCTTGCCAAGTGGATTTAGGTCTTAGGTTATCCAATTTCCTTTCCTAGAAGGAAAGGTATTAGTAAATGTTCTCTACTGCATTTTAGTAATTTGGAAGGTTTAACGAGAATTTGCCTCTCTACTTTTAATAAACAAAAATTAATTACATATTTGTATGTATATTAAGGATATAACTTCAAGAGAAACAGAATTTGAGATTGAAGGAAGCCTTTTAAAAAATTTAAAATGCTATTATATTGGGGAGGTTGCCGTTGGCTTATCATACATAATCTATCAAACAAATGTGATGTTCTTGATGGACAGAAGTGAGAAAAAATTATTTGAATCACTGGGATTTTTAGTGAAATGGAAATTGGTTTCCCAGAACAGGTTAGCTGTCGTTGTTAAAGCAGCTATATTAAAAATAATAAAAATTATTTATGGGACTTTTTTTCATGATGTGTAGTCATCAGTAATACCACAATAGTGGAAGGACCACCTGTATAGTCCCCATGAGCTGAAATATGTGACAGTTGTTTTGCTTACCTGCACAGCAGTTTTGCTTAGACTTGAAAATGCAGCTTTTCCCCATCTGTGCTAAATACTGAGGTTAAAGAATCTGGAGCCAGTTACTTTCTTCTCTGACTTCTGGATGTCAGCCTACAAAAATACATGTTTCTCCTGTTAGAAAGTTAGCAGTAAAGGCAGTGCATGCAGCTCTACAAACCTAAAGTTGGGGGGTTTGCCAGAGTATGAGTAATATAAGTTTGCACAGCAGTATTTTCATGGTAGCTAGTTATGTTGCTGTTGTTCTTGAAATAACTGGTGAAAAAAGCATCACCCATCTTGCTGCACTATCTCATGGCAATTCAGGGCTGTAAAAGGAGGGCATGGTTATTTGCTGCTGTTCTCAGCTGAAATGGAGTGTTGGAGACAAATGGCTTGTCAAGACATAATGCACTCACTAAAATGGAGTTAGAAGCTGTCTTAGTCACAGAGCAAGAAGACAAAGGTTAAATCAGTTGTTTCTGGTTCAGAACCTGAGCTGCTGCAGGGCTCTTTGAATAAGTAATGCACAGGAGTAATTTAAGACTGCATCTTTGGTCGTATTGCTCCAGCAAATATGTTTAACCACTTCTGATGTGGTTTCACAGTGTCAAAAACTAAATTAGTCATTTTGAAAATTGCAAAGAAAGAAATGAAAGCTTGGAAGGTAGTATTGAGTATTATTTCTGGCTAATGTTATATACTCGGGTGTAGGGGGGTTTTGTCTGGTTGGTTTCTTAAGCAGTTTTAAGTTTTTGTACCTATTTGCTTTCAGTTAACCGTTGGTAATAGCTGCTCTCCTGATAATGAATTTCATAGCAGTTGCACTCTTAAAAATTGCTTCTATCCTAGAAGCACTGTAGTCATGTATTTTGTGAATCGAGTTTTGCAAGTTCTCATCCATAAAGAGGTTTCCCATAAAGAAGCAAAGAGATTACAAGAGGATGATTTGACCCTATACTCAAAAGTGTGAAGTGTTTAGTCCTTACAAGTGTTTATTCCTAATCACCTAGAATTAAAGGATGACACAAGTCACCACACTTCTAATATCTTAATATTTCATAAATCGGTTGTTGTACAGTATTTTCTCCATTGTAAATAGAAAATTAACTTTTTTGCTCCTGTCTCTGTGAAATTGTTATAAACAGGCTTTTGAGAAATAACTTGTTTGTAGCTCTTATCCTTAAAGGTAGATGACTGTGAAACATGAAATAAATATGACATGGGTGGAAACAAATACTCAACTGACTTGAGGTCAGAATTTAGCATCTGAACATCACACAACTTGCAAAAAATTCTTACGGCTTCTGACAAACCTGGTTGCAGAGGCTGCCAAGAAAAGAATAGTCTCAGAGATAGCGCATGGCAGATTCATGTGATCTTAAGCTCCTTGGACAGTTTTGTTTGTTGTAATGGCAATGGGAACGTTGTAATCTGGATGATGTCCAGTTTTAATCAAACTTTTTTGCTCCTCCACAGCAAGTAGGAGTCCTGCCAAAGTCAGTTTGGTTTGGTGCATGGAGATGTGGATAAACAACTGTTTGTCATGCTGCCCTCTCATCTGGTGCATTGGACCTCCATCAGAAAAATCATTTGCTGAGAAGCTGAATCAGCTGGCAGTCACTGTGCTGGGAAGGGAGAGGGGAGGAAGAGTGGAGTTTAATTAACAATGGAAATACACAGCAGGGGAGCAGAGAGAGTTGTTTATCATCCCTAAAAGTAGAGGTGTAGCAAAATAAATGTCTGCAGGAGAAACGCTCCCTCTTGTCTCAGTCATGCAGTGAGCTAAGTGCTCCTAGTTGGGCAAGATGTTTAACTGAGGAGTTGTGTATTGCAGATTTTAATGCGGTCCTTGAAAGGTGAGTGATGTGCCAAGAGCTGTGCAGCTAAGACTGGAGCACTCTCCACCTTGTGGGATGAAATACTTAATGCTTCTTGATTTAGACCCTGGTTCTTCACACACTGAAACAAGTTCAGTACACTTGCCTTTTTGTCCTTATGCTGAATGTGTCTGTCTTAGGAAGTAATTATTTATAGACAGCCATTTAGTTACAACAGCAAATTTTGGAAGATGAAATTGCTTTCTTTTACTTGAGTTCTAGATATTTTTGTAAATATTTGAGAGTAAAATACGTGTTTTGGATAAAAAAAATTCCACAAACTGAAAGCATTTGTACAATGAGTTTTGAAAAGCTGAATCACGGTATGTTATTTTGCCACTACAGTCCCCTTGGATACATCTTGCCTTACAGCCATGAGCAGAGGTGGATGAGAAGGTTCTGTGCAGCCATGGCAATCTTGACATTAAGCTTGTTTTAACATAATGAGATTTGAACACAGTGTGGCATTTTTTGGTTGTTTTCTATTCCCCCCCCCCACAATTAATTCAATAATTTATATTTTAGTCCTTAAAGATATTTTAAGTGATCTTTTGTTCTGTGTTGTTAAAGAAGGTATTTAGTGCAAATTTGATTTGGAGCCTTTACTGTGAGATTAGTCTCTCCTTGAAGTACAGGTGATGTGCAATGTTATGTGGTGTTTCACAATTCAAGTGTTAAAAAGACAGAAGAGAAAAATGTTCTGTCTTAATTACAACAATACAATACAATACACCAGGTTGGAAGAGACCTTCAAGATCATCGCGTCCAACCCATCAAACAATCCAACCCACCTAAACAACTAGACCATGCAGCCAAGCACCCCATCAAGTTTTCTCCTGAACACCTCCAGTGAAGGTGACTCCACCACCTCCACAGGTAGCCGATTCCAATGGGCAATCACTCTCTCCGTGTAGAACTTCTTCCTAACATCCAGCCTAAACCTGCCCTGGCGCAGCCTGAGACTGTGTCCTCTTGTTCTGGTGCTGGCTGCCTGGGAGAAGAGGCCAACCTCTGCCTGGCTACAACCTCCCTTCAGGTAGTTGTAGAGAGCAATAAGGTCACCCCTCAGTCTCCTCTTCTCCAGGCTAAGCAACCCCAGCTCCCTCAGCCTTTCCTCATAGGGCTTGTGTTCCAAACCCCTCACCAGCTTTGTTGCCCTTCTCTGGACACGTTCCAGCAAGTCAACATCCTTCCTAAACTGAGGGGCCCAGAACTGGACACAGTACTCGAGGTGCGGCCTAACCAGTGCAGTGTACAGGGGAGAATGACCTCCCTGCTCCTGCTGGCCTCACTGTTGCTGATGCAGGCCAGGATGCGGTTGGCCTTCTTGGCTGCCTGGGCACACTGCAGGCTCATGTTCAGCCTACAGTCAACCAGTACCCCCAGGTCCCTCTCTGCCTGGCCACTCTCCAGCCACTCTGACCCCAGCCTGTAGCACTGCCTGGGGTTGTTGTGGCCAATGTGCAGAACCCAGCACTTGGATGTGTTAAATCTCATGCCATTGGACTCTGCCCATCTGTCCAGCCTGTCGAGGTCCCCCTGCAGGGACTAGTCTAGATTTGTCATTGCTGATGAGGAAATTGCTTGCTTGGAAAATAAGTGTCTTCTTTGGATGTGTGACTTTTTTCTTTTTTTTTTTTTTTCCTTTTCATTCCACCATCTTTGTCTTTTTTAACAAGGAAAATATATATGACACTTTCTGTGTGTACAGTGAGTGGGAGGCAAACTGCAATTCACTTCCTCTGCTGTCCCTGTAGGAGACTTCCACAGCTAAGCATCTAGTTCCTTTCCTGAATTTGCAAGTTTTTAGGTAGACTTACAGTCATTTGACTAATAAGAACAGTAGTCAGGAAATTTGTCTTGCTTTAATTGTTGAAAATAGAAGGAAATAGGGTTCTTGAGATTCTCAAGTGTATATGCTATAGCAATTTCTAAATCCCTCTGCTAATTCCCCCATAGAGTGGGGAAATGCTATCTTGGAGCATTTTCAGGTATTGCTGAAGTATTGCTAGTTTGATCAAGTAGAATATGTCGGGTATGATGTTTCTTTAGCATTAATTGAATATATGCATCTGTTCAATATCTAAAGATGAATTTTAATATTTAGAAAACTATGTCGAGTTCTCTGGTTATTGTTTCTGTCACTTAGTGATACTGCTTCTCATGACAGAGGTAATGTACATTACAGATAATGGACTTATCCTGTGTAGTCTAATAAACAAATCAAAGCCAAACATACCCGCAAGCAGCCTTGGAATCTAGACAAATGCTACTAGATTTTTTTTTTTTTTGGGTTGAATTTGGTGTTTTGTTTGTTTTTGTTAGAAGTGAGGAATTATGAATGGGTCAGATGATTTTCCCCTCATCACCATTGTACATTTTCTTGTGATAACATGCCATGCATACCAGATGTTGCATTTGGAAATCTAAGCTGATGTTTTAAGAACATCACTGAGGAGAGTCATGTGTCTCCATTGATGAAGTCATCTTCAGAAAATTTGTCTATCTATGCCAGAGAGCAGAATTTAACTTGGTTTTAAGTCCTGACTCTGGCTTTTAATGCAGGAAGGAATAGAGAAGAGAGGATTGTTGTTTATGTTTCTTGAACATAAATAAAAGCAAGATCAGCTAAGATGATGAGATTTTGAGTTGTCTTTTTCTGTTCTTAAATAAGAAGTGAAAGCAGCTAACAGTCAGTTGCTAAGTGTAATGAAGTGGCACAAGATGTTACTGTGCTTAAGTCCCAAGCAGTTTTGATAACGTCTTGGTACATAACGTCTTGTGTGTCATAAAGATGTCCTACTTTATTTAATATATTTATCTGGTATTTTTTCACTTTCCTTATTAATCCTTCTAGTCCAGACTATAAGAAATACTGCAAGTCGTATGAGTTTAGAATATGCAAAGAGGCTGATTTTATTCAGCGCAGAAAGTATTTTACTTGTAATAAGCTTTAAGGAAATACAAACACAGTCTAAATTGTCATGTGAAAATGCCTGAAATGGAAGCAAAAATGCCCAGCGGGTTTGTTTTTCATCTGAAGCCAGTGTACCAGTGACATGCTTGTTATATGTTTTATTTAAAAATCAGAACAACAATCAAAATTGCATCCCATACTGTCAACTAGAATGATTTATAAACAATGTATTTTGAAACATTTTCACAGGGGTTTGTCAAACTGAACACTCTGCTTCAAGGTTCAGTCTCTTTTCTGGTACTTCTTTTCTGCAAAATCTGCTAATAGAACTGAAGGGTTTTGTGTGGATGGAGTTTTCCTTACACTGAAATATTTATGTTTGCCTTTGCCTATACAACTCATCAAATTTAGAAGCCTTTTTCTTTGTCAGGATAATTGACAGCGTTGGAATTGGGGTCCGTGTTACTTAGTAGCTAAAAATCTGCCTCTCTAAGTGTGTGCTGTTTTTGGGGTTTTGTGCTTTACTTTTGAATTCACACTTCTGTTATTTAGGACTGTGGAAGTTAGAGATGTCATGTCTTTTCCTAGTAAGAAGCAGAGGAGATGAGTGAAAACTTGGGTTTCTTTCTTATTTTATAGGAAAACCTATCCTTTCTTTAATCTATTTCAACAATAGATTCATATATTTAATCTCATGCTGTTTCTCAGCTTTTATTTCTTAATTTCAGGGAGACTGCAAGAAGCAGTTATAAAACATAAGGAGGACTATAGGAAAGGCAGCCTTTTGAGGTTGGCTTTTGTGAAGGCAGGTCTTGCATGCTGGCTAGTGCTGAAAATGGACTAGATTTCAAATAAGTTTTGCACATAATCATTCTGTATCTTTACTGCAACATGTTTATCCTGTTAATGAGGGATGGTGGAGCTGTTTAGTTTTAAAGGTTTTGAAGTAGGACCAGTTTTTCTAGTTCTTCTAGTAAGTAAAATCTATCATACTTCTAACTAAAATCAAAGGGGCTTCTGTCTACTGATTTATTAATAAGTGAAAAACTTAGTATAGTCAGTAACAGTAGATAGCTTTGTAGGTCCTTGCTTTTAAGGACAGATACTGAAAAGTGGCAAATGGATGAAAGCAAATTTTGTTTACCAATTATATGACATTTCTATGTCTGAAGGAAGTTTGAGAATTAAGAATTCAAATCAGTTACACAGTGAAACAGAAGTTGATTCATGTAAGATAAGAAACCAAAATAGATTCTGATTTGTCACAGATATCACTTATGAATCTATACTACAAAGAATATAATGTCTATTTTCAATGTATGTGAAATAACCATTGCATGAGTTCA
Source organism: Picus viridis (assembly GCA_033816785.1). Classification (NCBI taxonomy): domain Eukaryota; kingdom Metazoa; phylum Chordata; class Aves; order Piciformes; family Picidae; genus Picus; species Picus viridis. The sequence goes on from CM066586.1 coordinate 27,779,590, forward strand.
GTATTTTGCTAAACTAATTTTTACCCTTTCATCCAAAATGATTTCCTACTCAGTACACAGAGCAATGTTAATTTTCCAATTATACTTTTCTTGTTAGTCTTTATGCATTAATGACCTGTGCTCTGTTTAGTGTTTTTTACATATGCAGTATCAAGAAAATGAATGATGAGCTTGATTTGGGGGAAAGGAAAGCAACAAGAAGTAATACTGTCTTTTTTTTCCCTAATTTTAGGGTCTACTTACAGTGTGCTGTCAATAATGCCTTCTGATTCTGAAAGCAGCAGTTCTCTGAGTAGCATTGGTGAGTAAAGCATTAATCTATCAACTTCATAAGCATGTATTTTGGGAACTGGGAGGTAAAACAAACAAAAAATAAAGGTTGCCTTTTGCTAGGGTAGAGGGATTCTGGTCATAAAGATGCATGGTCACTTCTTTGACTTTACCAGGAAAAAGTATACCCGTTGGGTAAGTTTAGCCTTGTCATGGCTATTTGCAGCTGTTGCCAATAAAATCTGTTACATTGGGATATATTAAATGATATACTCAAATGCTCTTTGAGATACGTAGTAAAGTGGTATAAAAATGGCGATGTTAGGCTTATACAAGCCTGTGCAAATAAAAAAAATATATGTGCATGTGTATATGTACATATTTATGTAGATAAGAAAACTGTAGTCAAGAGTGAAAAATAGGAGAGAACTTTAAAATATTATTAGCCAAGGTCGTGCAGAGCCTTTTAAACTTTTGGAAGTGACTGCAGGCTTTAACCTGTTTTATTACCCTGCCTGCAATGAATTGCTTCACTCTCTTGTTTTTAGAGTCTTTAGGAAAAACAAGTCAGTGAAAGAAATGTGGACAGGATACCTCCAACAGCAGGATGATCTTGGATATGTTGTATTAGCTGTCAGTTTTCATCATCTTTGCTTTCATAATAGACTTTGTTTGTATAATCCATGTAAAAGTAATTTGCTTGCATAGGGAATGAAGATTCTTACTTATTTAAAGTTCCAATGTTGTGATGAGCATCTGTAGACATCCCTGACAGCAGCAGGCAAGTCAGTTGTCTGTCTAAGGATGTGGGTAGATGGCTGTTGCAGTCACTGAGTTGAACTTTTAACTCCAGCATGCAGGAACAAGAACTATTTGCTGAAAATACAGGTAACTGTGACATGTTAGTTTGATTTTTATCAAGATCACACTGGAATGCTATTACCTGAAGGAATGATATGATTTAATTGGCTATGAATAAATTTGGGCTGGGAACAGGAAGAAAAAAGTTCCTACAGTTTTGGGACAAGAATGAAAAAGAGCCTTCCAAAGAAGGAAGTTCAAAAAGTTTGTGAAATAATGGGAATGAAGTGATGCCCGAGATAAGAGAAGATGCAGGTGGTCCTTTCTAGTTCCATATTCCTGATTTTAAAATGGAAAATTACACTTAGACATACATGGTTTTGGTTTTGTTCTGGGTTTTTTTGGTTGTCTTTCCAATTTTTTGTAATTCTCTTAATGCACTGCCTGGTGCACTGCCCTTCTACAATTCTGGAAATAAAGGTGGGCAGGTAAACAGCTTGTGTTTGCCATCATCAAGAGTATGTTTGCTTTACCAGTGACCACTGGCAAGCTACGGATGTGTTTTCAGATCGGTAGCTGGTTTTGTGAAGACAGGTCTTGCACGCTGGCCTCTGTTTTCAGTTTTACTAATTTCTGTGGCATAGTATCTCATACAAGTGTGGGGTTCTTGTTTCTAAACACTTACTTAGAACTTGGCATGTAACTTCTGAGACATCCATTATTCCCATATATGAGTCAGAACTGAACACTTTCCAACTATATTTTGTTCATACACTAGAATATGGACGCTCATATTAAATCCTGATTAGTGTGTTTTACCTGAAGGGCCTGTCCTTGGAAGTGTTTTGTGCCTTTGGTATGTGCAGTGATCAATTAAATGACCCACTGTTAAACCAAACTCGTGATCTAGATTCTCCTTCGTTTCAATCCAAGTGATTAAAGTGAGTTAGATATTTAATCCATTAACTGCCTGGGAAATTCTTTGTTTGAAGCTGGCCTGTTTGTTTTGTAGTCTGGTTATGGACTTGTTATTAACAGGTATCATTTTTTTTTCCCCAACCATTTCTTTCCTCCCTTGTCTCTTGTTCTGAAAAATATGGTATCTTTAATGTGATCTAATACCAGTAGCAAAATTTACTTTCTTAATCACCAGTGTATCTTAATAATTTACAAGTCACTGCAAAGTTGCAGTCTGATTATTTTAATAGTGACTGATTTATTGTATGACAAACCATTGTCACTGAAACTGCCTGCCAGTTCCCTGTAACTTCTTTGAATGGAATTCCAACAATTACTGCCTGGTTAGTGTTTTATGAATTTGCATACCACTTCCCTCCAGTTATTATGCCCATCTCACTGGAATACGTTTTCACATGGGTAATTCTGTGCAGTGGAAAGCCTAAGTTTAGTCTGCAAAATTAATGCATCAGTGACAAAAAGCAAATAGCTCATTGTTTAGAGACAGTGTAAGCTTTGCAAGATAATCTGTTCAACACTGATAGCTGTATGTACACACACATATATGAAGGAATGTTTTCATTTCCTCCCTTGCATGGACCTTCACGAAGCTGAGAAAGGAATCGATTTTGTTATTTCTGAGTGCAAAACATGTTTTTTTTTTTTTTCCATTAATGAATTTTTATTTCTGGTCTACCTTGCTTCTGTTTTCCAACCTGGTTAATTTCCTCTTCCCCTTCCCCTTGGTTAAGAAGCAGATTCTGTACAGGAAACAACTGCAGATAGGCTGGGTTCTGTCAGTCTTCAGCAATGTTGTAGTCCTAGCATATAGGAGGACAGCAATGTGACTTAGAAGAGTTTAGGGCTAGTCTATCCTGATTACTGTGTTGTCATACAACCCTTTTTGTTGTTGTTGTTTGGTGGATTTTTGTTTTTTGTTTGGTTGAATGTAAGTCAGTTTTCCCACCCATGTAGCAGCAGGGGAGCAACTTTGGAGAAGAAACTCTTCCTCATAGGTCTGTCTGCCTTCACAATAGGTCTATGTGCTTCTATTTTTGTATCTCTATGTAAATGAAAATGCAGAATGGCAGGTCATTGCACTTCCCAGGTTTGTCTTGTTTGCCTCACATTTCAAAATAGGTTTAGATGATAATATTTTCTCTTTTACCTTCTGCTTCCTTACTCTTCTTTCCCATGTGTTAGTAAAGTTCATGCTGTGCATGTAAAATAGATGGTTTTAATGGTACTGGGGGCAGATACTCAGTGCTGATTTTTCAGAAGAGACACAATATAAACTGCTGTAATCTCTCCATCCCACCGTTGTGCTTCAGCTATAGCTTCTTCCCCACAAAGGAACAAATCCTCCTTACGTTGCCATGCTTTCTCTGTATTTCTTTTTTCTTTGCTCGTGGCTAATGACAAAGATTTTTGTGTGTAAATAGATGCATCCTTCATCTGTCCACTCCCTGTGCCCAGCAGATTCTCTGAATGGAACTACAATCCTGCATCTCTGACATCAGAATAATTATTTATGGAGATGCAGTGCCTGGACTGCCAGGCACGGAACAACAGTGTCACCAATAACACAGCTATACGACAGTCACTGGCCAGTCTCGTGCTTGAATGCTCATGACAAAGGAGAGCAAAAGAATACAGAATAAAGACTCCCTTGCAGGGGAAGGAAGAAAAAGGTGCCAGTTTGTGTGGTGCAAGTGGTCATTTGACATTTATAATTTTGAAGTTAAATGCTCTGCTGATGTTAAATGCTGGACAACTGTTTCTAAGTGGTCCTGCTTGAACAGGAAGTTTGGACCAGATCTTCTTTTTGTACTGCAACAGATAATTTTCTGGAGATTTAAGGATAGATGGAAGGCCTGTATTCTAAAAGGTTATCTGAGGATGATACCGTATCAGACAAATACCACCCTACTTACACAATACTTAAGCCTGAAATCGTAACTTCTTCCCCCACCCCCAGTGGGAAGTAGTAACACAGTGTCCTTGTTTGTTTACGTGTATATCTGGATTATTTACTCGTGATTTCCAGCTTTTTTATTTCTTACTTTCCATGCTGCTTTTTTCACTAGCCAGGTGAGTTAGTTTTCTGGCCCATGCTGCCTAAAGAAGCTTCTGTGAATTGACTTTAAGGGGTAGGTTTCAAGACTTTTGATACCCAGTACTGCTTGCACACAGCTTCCAGTACACACCAGTGACCTAAGCAATATGATGCCCTGACAGGATTGTAATTTCTGGAATCAAGCTATTTTTCACTTATTCTAGAACCATAGCGAAACTTCACAATTTCCTTTAGTGTTTAAAAACCTGCTTCTTCCTCCCCTTCTCAATAAGCAGGTTTTGGGGCATCTTTTGTTGTTGTTGGTTTATTTTGTTGTTGTTGAGGAGTTGTTGTTTTTATATTAGGGTGTTTTTTGGTGTTTTTCTTTTTTTTTTTTTAAATGTTGCTTAATAAAGATCAGCAGCAGGCATGCAGAAATCAGGCTATGACTCGTTCATGATGAGTTTTTAACAGAAAGGCATTGTATAAACTTCTATTCTTTGAAAATACACCAAGATGATAATGAGAGGAGTTTTAGAATGGAAAATGCCTTCTGTTTCTTCCACTTACAATTTTCTTCATTCCATGGCCTCTTTGCATTGTTTTGGTTACATCTGTCAATCTCGTATCCTCATCATTCCACATGGCATCTTGTCAGCTTCATCTTTTAACTTTTTATCAGACTATTATTTTTCCAGGTGTTCAGTTCTTTACAAATGGTATTGCTTTTTTAGTCATGAGTGCTTTCTCTTCCCCTTCATTGTTCATATCGCTGTACTGCCTTCTCCTAAGGGAATTTATATACAAGTCTGTAACAAACACCACCATCATATTTCTATCCCTACCAAGCTCATCCAGCTTGGATTTGAGCTGACAGTATTTCCTTGCTTAATGCTTTGTTAGCTTATCAGACTGACAAGCTATTTACAGATAGTTTTTCACTAATTGCAATTCAAGTTACTCAATCTCCAAAGCAAACATTGCTGCTCTCCCATCAGATGGTAATTCCTTCCCAGCAATGTGTACCCTTTAATTTCCCATTTTCTTTTTCGCCATTTTGACAACTGTTCTTTTATGTTGGTGTGATTTCAGTTTATGGCTTCACACTTTCTGCAGTTGTATATAACAGTAATTGTTTTCACTATTCATAGGAAGTGTTCAGCTGCAGGTGTGGTTTGTGATACTCTTTCAGTCAAAGATAAACACTCACTCCTTGTCTGACAGTGTTTTATTTCTCCCTGACAGTTCATAGGAATCTCTTGTATTGCTTGCCTTTTCTTTTATGAATTCAATTTATATTTGTAAATATATCAACAGTTAACATATTTGCAAAGGAACGAGTAAAAATATTACACTTCCTGAAGGGCCACAAATGAATGATAAAAGGTACTGGAAACAATAGCAGTACCACATCAGAATACTTTCCTGTACTGCAGTGATTGCCTTTGATATTCCATCTCTTTGCCAATTAGTCTCTTTATTTACAGTCATTTTCCTGTAAAATTTGACCTCAATGATTAATTCAACCTCTTTTCATAGATTTATTTCCTATGTAATTTTCTTGTCCTTTGATCTGAATAGTACCTGTTTGGTTTACTGGAAATGAGACTTTTAATTTGGGAGACAAACACCTTCTTCCACTAACTTAAAAGTAAGTCCACTTTGCTTCTGTTTTGCTCTGCTCATGAATCATAGAGATGTCTTTAGGATTGCTCCTTAATATCTTGACCTATTTTTCACTGTATTTGTTAATAACTCTTAAGTAATCACTCTGGATAGCTTTAATGGATTTTCGCTGACTTTTGTGGTGTCCATTTCAAGGCACCTCTTGGTTGCAATGTAGTCATGTGGTGTTCACTCAACTTCTGTCAAATCAGAAGTATCCCAGAATTACTCAGTGAATGTGATGCCCTGTTTTCCATAAAGAAGGTGGGGGAGGGTGTGGGGTAGAAGTCCCGAAAGGCTTTGGGATTTTTTGGCTTTTGTTTGGGTCAGGGTTTTTGTTTGGTGGGGTTTTGTGGGGGTTTTTTGGTTGTTACTTGTGTTTTAACATTTCATATAGCAAAACACTTTGAGTTACTTCTTGGTCTCTTAAAGTTCTCTTGATTCTGCATAGATAGGAGTTAACAGCTGCTAATGAATAGCTGTGTACCTCATTTTACTTCATTTGCTCTATCATCTTCTTAACACTTGGCAGCACCTTGGAGAGATTTCTGAAGATTTGGTTGGTCTACAATGATTTGATTGGAAATACAGTGTGTATGAATACCTATTTCCTGTGCTCCAGACAGCACATCTGCAACACGGTGCCTTTCAGTGTTGCCTAAGGCTCTTTATCAGTCTATACATTCAGGAAATCAATTTTATCAGCAGTTTTCTTTTGGGCCTATAAAACAGTATGGTGAGATGATGCTCACAACTTCTCTGCAGGAAATGGTGTGAAGGATCAAGTACTGGTGAAATATCCTTGGTAGGTGCGCAGCGGTTGATCCTAGTTGTTGTTCTCCTTGGGTTTGGATTGGACACTTTTTTCTAGGTCAGTGCAAGCCTGAAAAGTGTAGAGTTTGAGCTCTCCCACTAGGAAGCTCCCAAATATTCCAACCCAGAAGCTTCATCTACATTTTTCTTGGTCACAACAATGAATTGTATTCTGTATGTAATTTTAGTGCAGTTCAACAAGGACCTTTTGAATTGGCATATCTGCTGTTTTTCCTTCCCATTCTTCCCTGGTATTGCATATTGGATTGTAAATTCTCTTTCATGTTGATCTTTCTAGAATCACTGTTCAATTCTTTTTGAAGTCTTAAAATTACTGAAGTTGACAGTTTGTTTTACATGCTGGTGAGTTTGTTTAGGTTGTTATATTCCACACTAAAACAAATACTGAATTGCCACCCATTCCTTTGTTCTTGCGTGTTACATGATCTTCACTGCTTTCATAACTCATTGGGTTTTCTGTCTGTCACATAAACTGTTTCCACAGTTCCTTATTTTACCTTTCAGTTTCTTTAACTCAGTGTAATACTGCTTGTTTTTACAGCTGTTTTATTTCACCTGCTTGCAGTTCTGTGGCCCCCACTGTTGCAAGATCACTTCAAAAGATATATCTGAAAAATGTATCTAGACAGTAAATTCTGATAAGCAGTCCTGTTGTAGTCCTCATAAATTATTGAGAGAAAATAAATATTTTGGCACACTTTTTTTGAAAAGTAGGCATAAATCTTTACTTCCTGAGCTTGGGGAGAAAGCCTGTTGGTCATGCTTTGCAGTACATCTTGTAAGTCTTCTAATGTTAGTTGAACCTTTCATACGGGTGTATTTCTCAGAGTAATGAGTTTGTATTATAATTTGAAATATGTTAATATAATTTCTTAAAAATAGCTGTTTCTGCATTGGTACGCATTTTCCCACTTCAACTTCATATGAAGTTGGCATTAATGGTACGTCTTGGTCAGTTTAACAAGTTTCCCAGCCCTGTTTGTCTGGGGTTTTTTGTTTGTTTTGGTTTTTGTCCCCTTCAAGAATTGTGCTATCCCATTCCCAAATTTGAAGCTGACCTAGTGTTTTCTATGTGACTGTATTATCTCTTCAATCATTGATGCTTAGAGTAATCCAGAGTTGTATTTGATATGCACTGCAATAATGGATCTTTGCGATTTCTACAAAGTCCAGCATTTGGACTGTAATTATGGAAGCTATATTTGCTCCAGCCTCAGTTTAAAGGCTTTTCTTCTACACAACGTATGATGGAATTCCTGCAAAATCTTACTCAAGTCACTGCATATCCAGGACTTATTGCATGCACTGCATTATGTGCAAAAAGCATTTTGCCCTCATGATACATCCCTGCTGTCAGCTGCTTCAGTGACTTGGTAGAGTGCCACTTACCTGAAGGCTGGCCAAGGAAGTGACTTCCCTACAGTTGCACTCTCAAAGCCCAAGCATGGCTCACATGAGAAATGAGTCTTGCAGCTTGCCGAAGCAGATAATTGAGTTGCGCTTGGCAGAACAGGCAGTAAATAAATATATTTTCACAAATCCAGGTTGTCTGAGACACCAGATGAGCTACTCTAAGGTGGCACAGTAGAGATGTAGCCTGCAGTCCTCTTGTACATTTTAAGACCAGTTTGACTGGTTGAAATGCAGAAAGGAAGTACTGTTGTGTAAAGCATGCAGGCAGATAAAACAAAAACAACCCACAAACCAAAGCTGGAAGCACAGCATCAGGATGTCAGATGTAATAAAAGGCTTTTAGCATTCAGCTATAAAAGCCCCATTAAAGGATATGAAGACTATTGAATTTTTCTGTTTAAAGAGGAGTTTACTGAATGGGGGTGTGTGTGTGTTTTGTTTTTGTTTTGTTTGTGTGGGACTTGTGTAATGGACATTGTTCATGGGACTGCTGCTGGGGTTTACACTGATATTAGCAATGTTTTATTGTTAATCCAGTACCCTTTTCTGCAGGTAAAGCACACCACCCTTCCTGATTATCTTGTCCTTCCTCTTGTGCCTGAATCAGGTTTTACTGCTTTTATCTTTTCACTTGTTTATGAAATTCCCTGCTTGTTGATGTATCCAAAGTATTCCAAATGAATGCATATTCTGAATTTTTCATCCATCTGGGTTCCCCCCCATTCATTCCCTATGTAAGGAACCTAGGATAATGAATTTGTATTATTGCTGGTTTCTGTATAATCTTCCCTTAATTATATAGAATAGTTCTTATTTAAAAAAAAAAAAAAAGACAGTATTAACCCTTGTAGATGAGGGGGCTCCATCTTGATGAAGTAGTGAAGCAGAGTAGTAGGAGAAAGCCCAAATGCAACTTCCACTGAGAATTCTTTCGAGTGATGTGAGTTTGTGTATTTCTGCAGAATGTGGACTGTTTTTTTATTACTTCACTTTGCTATTTAGAGCATTTACACATGTTACTATGCAGTAGTTAGAGTACAACAGTCTGCTCAGAAATTCTCACTACAGAATTGCAGTAACAGCTGAAAGTAACAGGAACAGGGATCCTGTTACTCAAGATGCTATTTGTATGGTACTGTTTTTTTTTGGTGTGGGAACTTTAAAGCACAAGTAGTTCTACTTAATAGTTGGAGGGAGATTTTTCATTTTGCACTACCTTCCAAAAAGCCAATCCTTCATCTCATTAGCATTTGATCAGATCAAATAACATAGTTTTAAGTTCTTCCTTAGAAAAGAAATGATCAGAGCGCATTATTTTACTACTGTATTTTTTGTTTCTTCATTTTAAAAGTAGGCATAATAAAGACATATCCTAACAAGTTACTATGTATGTCAACAACTTGTTTCAATTGTGTAATTATATAAACTTTTTCTAGAATTTCTTCGTTGGGTAGAAAATAATGATCTGTATACATTTAGTCCTTTAACTTTCACATCCATGACCTGTATCTTTGAGTTTACTCTCACATGTCTGGGATTAAAATGAGTAGAACTACAGTTACAGTTGAGTTCATTGTCAGCATGTTGTGAAACACTATACCAGACTCCTCTCTCAGGTGGAAGAAGACGTCTTTGTATTAGTATAGCTGTCTGAGAGGACAGTAAGTATCATCTTTGCGCTCTGATATAAAGAAAGCTGAAAATTAAAAGATCTCACGAAGCTCTTTAATGTGTCACTACCCCTTAGAGGAAATTTGACGTGTGGTCCAGTTGGCTGCAGTGACTATAATTTGCTCATTTTAATGAGTGTTGATACAAATGAAGCCTATTTTTCATTATTTGGTGAGAAGTGACATCTTTAACTTCATGTGCTGGGCTCACAAGTTGCAACGTGTGGAAACATGTGTATTAGGTTAAAACCAAAAGCTGACAGTAGCTCATCAGAATAGTATGTTGCTAGATAAAGGAACAGCTATAGAGCCCCTGTGCTGTAGCAGTTTCTCTGCTATTGCTGGGGTGAATAGAATAGGATTAACTGGGTTGGAAAAGATCTTTGAGATCATCAAGTCCAACCCATCACCCAACACCATCTAATCAACTAAACCATGGCACCAAGTGCCTCATCCAGTCTCTTCATAAACACCTCCAGTGATGGTGACTCCACCACCTCCCTGGGCAGCCCATTCCAATGGCAAATCACCCTTTCTATGAAGAACTTCTTCCTAACATCCAGCCTAAACCTCCCCTGGCACAGCTTGAGACTCTGTCCTCTTGTTCTGGTGGTGGTTGCCTGGGAGAAGAGACCAACTCCCACCTGGCTGCAACTTCCCTTCAGGTAGTTGTAGACAGCAATAAGCTCTCCTCCGAGTCTTGTCTTCTCTTCTTCTGCTAGCATGGAATCTGACTGACTGGAGTTACTCTTGTCAGCTCACTGGTGAAAACTTTCATGACTTGTTTAATTTCTGAACAAGATTGTATAATGAAAAAAAGAAAAAAGAGCCAAACCCCACAAAATTTAAAAAAAAAAATAAATTATTGTTAACTTGGTGAAGTTGTGTTGCTCTTTTGAGGATTTCTCTGATTGCCAGATATTTTTGTCTTGGTCAGGTACGACTGGTAAACCATCATCTCCACCGCCTGTAACAGACACAAGACAGACGAGTGAGAAGCTGGAGACGATATTATATCAGCTCCGACAGGTAACTCGCGAGAGGGATGAGCTGCGCAAACAACTTGCACTTTCATCTCCTGGATCAACTTTTGATGACTGCAGGTAAATAAAATTAAATGTAGCATTTTAATTTACTCCTTATTAATGTTTTCAAGTGTCTTTACTCCTGCTTGCCTGTAAAGAAAACAGCAAGGATATTGCCATGTGTATTTGTTGCTAATAACCTACTTCAGCTTGGTAAGGTTTATGTACGTAGGTGACCACAGCCAGGTTTCAGAGCTGCTTGTGAATGTCTGTTCGCACTTTCTCCAGCAATTTTGCATTGGGAATAAGAGGAGTAGGACTCATCTCTCTGTTCAGAGAAGAAAGCAAACAAGCTGTTTCAGCTTCTTGAGTTACTTTGAGGGAAGAGAAAGAGGACAGTGGCTCAAGCATTTACTGTTTTGAAAGCAAGAGAGAAGAGAGAGAATAGTTCTGAATAATTGGCTGGAGGACAGAAATTAGGACAGGAAAAAAAATTCAGCTCTTCTATGCTTCTGCAAGGAAAGAGGTTTCGACTTCTGGTGGGGGGGGGGGTAAGTGTTTTACAGGGGATACACTTTCTGATAGCATAGCATTAGCATGTTGAGAAAAAGGAACTCTCCTCAACTGAGAAGTTATGGGTGTTGCCAAATTAAAATAACATTCTGAAAGTCAGTTAATAGACAGCAGTGTTATGCAGCTCATTCAAATTTGAGGGGTTCAAAATTATGAAGATGGTATTCAGGGAGATTATGAGTTAATTGTAGATAGGACTTTTATTGGGTAGGAAACAGAATTGATTTATTTTAGAGGGTTAAAGATCTGCTAAAGTTCATACACGTGACTTCAGTTACGCTGAGCCAGGTACTTCTTGCCTGCCATAAGAGCATATAAGAGAGGGTTTTTTTGAACCTTGGAATAGTCTGTCTGAAATAAGAGAAAAGATCAGATTATCTGGGAATTGCTGCCATGATGCATAGCTTTTCCTAAACTTCAGTGTTTTATTGTTGTTGTTTGCATCTGTTACTTCATCAGCTCTATCTGTATGTGCTCAGGTGGTTAATTAAACTTTTGTCCTTATGAGAGGAGGTCAAGATTTGAACCAGTGAACAGGAATGGAGAGAATATGGGCATTTTATTCACTCCTAGTCGTTTTAATGCCCCCTTCCACCTCTCATGGGTTCTGAGTGCTGCTTTAAGAGCATTGTGTTCTAAGAATCTCCCAAGTGTTATAAGGGTGAGAGGGAAAGGTTTTCAGACGTCAATGTCTTTTACATAGTTTCCAGTTCCTATTTATGCAGGAGGATTTCTTACTTAAAGTCACCAAATCTTAGGCACTGAGGATTTACAGATTACAATAATGTTCTCATTAATCCAAGATGCTATTAATAAAGTCATGATGAGCTGTCTAGTTTTTTTCTCTTTAATTGTGAAGTCAGTCTTCTGCTGCCAGTGTAGGATTTGTATGTTGTGGAAAATATAAATGTTTACAGCTTAAAGAACAACTCATCAAAATAAACATTATTTGGGCAGTACTTGGATAGCAAATGTTAGATGAAGGATGCTACCTTACAAACCTTTGAAGAGTGGGAGGTGAATAAAGTTTATTAGTTGACATTGTTTTCCTTCAGTATCAAAGCAACCACTCCTCACATCCACACCTATGTTTTCAGAAAGTTTTCGTGTCTTTGTTTTGGTTTGGTTTTACTACTTTTTTTCATTCTTCATATAAAACTAATCTTCGTCTTTCCAAGGGTCAGAGCCCAAATGCAGCAAACTGTTACGTGAAAGCTGAAAGATTATTTTTCAGATGGTGGTTTTTATTACCCAGAAATGGTTGTTACTTTCCTGGCTGTGTATGCCGCTTTAACCATAGCCATACCAAACACAGGTGGTATAGAGGCAAATCTTGACATGTCTCACAGCGAAGTGCTTCAAAACAGTTGGAGCTTGCAGTGTAGTCATAGGCTGGGCTGTTTTCCAAAGTGAATGTTGACGAAGTCTAGAGCAGTGGAAGACGAGTTACAGAAGGGAATTGTGATGTGCTGAATCAGGTGGACATGTGTCATCCTGCTGGACAGAAGTAGGATTGCTCATGCCATACTTGTTTCTGTCACTTGACAGTGACTGTATGTGTGCAGGTGTTGTGGTGATGAAGCAAGGATTTCACCAAATAATTGAGTGTGCTCAAAGTGTGATTTATAGACTTAAAACTTGTTATTTTACTGCTTACATAGTAGTAGAAGAGAACTGCTATACAGGTAAAACCTCTGAAAACTCTTTTAGAAAAAGAGACTGTTTTATGCGTAATCTGTTGTTCTTGTTGTAATAGTCAATGATAACATTTTCAAGTTGTTGGGCGAGCTTCAGCGTTGGTGTTTCTCCGTATTAAACGCACCATTGGCATTAGCTTTTGCATCAGCATCATATAAATGTGAATGTCAGTCCCATGGTGGTCCTGACATGCTCAGGGTAATTCCCCAAAGTAAAAGTGTTTTTTAGAGTTATGAGTGTCAAGAAAACAGTTGGACCTTTAACAGTAGCATTTTAAATTTTGCTAACATATGAACCAATGCTTCCAAAATACTGACTGACACCTCTCCTTTATTGAAATCATACTTTTCTCTATTTTGTGAGGAATTTTAACAGAAAACTGTGGCGGTCTTACTTAAACAATAGTCAATGACTATGTGTGTTTGAATGGACTGCTTTGTTGTAATCATTTTGATTAGGTGTTTATTTCCTGTAGATGAGTTAGAACGCAGGATGTTACTGGTGGCATTGTTGTTCCTTTCTAACTGGGAAGGTAGGCTACCTTCTGCAGCTACCTACATGGTATCCATATGTTTATAGGAAGTTGTATTTTTGTTGGTTTTGTGTGGGTTTTGGTTTTGTTTTCTAGAATATAACCTGGGTAATACAAATACCTATGTCTGATGTTAGATTGGTAGAACAAGTTTTTACCATAGGTTTGAGATGGAATCAGTAGTTACCCTTCATAAAAAATTCATACACGGAAATATTTTGCATGAATTTACATTTATGATTGTAAGCTTATTATGAATGTGTGCTAATGGATCTCAGGAAGCATAATGCTTCAGCTGAGTGTTAAGCTGTTCTTCAGTAAATGTCATTTTAATGACTCTAGTGGACAGATGGTGTCGACTTTGAATAATTTCACTCTAAAGTCTAATTTAAATCAATACTTGGGGGGTTTAGTGAGTCTGTCAGGGGTGTGAGCATTTCAAATCAAGTTTTACTTATGCTAACGAGTTATATTTTAAAAGAAAAAACACTGCAATAGTCGTGGTAGTGTCTCTTAACACTCTAACTTACTACTTCTTTTGGTACCCCTGAGCAGCAAAGTAAAAAATAAACCCTAAAAAATATCCTTCTAGGTATGACTTGAATATTTAGTTCCTCTATATGAATGTAGCTTTAAGCTGTTGCTAAAGTCTTTCAGACAAAGAGGTTTGTGGGTCTTTTGTCTTTTCTGTTTTGTTTTGGTGGTTTGTTGTTGCTTTTGTTTTGTTTTTGTTTGTTTGTGGGTTTTTTAAAACATTTTTGTCAGGAGGGCTTCACTGGAGAAAGGGAGAAAGAGGCCTTACAATTGAATGCCTTGCTACTCAGCAACCCAAATGCGACTGGGCTGCTAAAAAGTACTTTCATATCTCCGAAAGTCTGTGAATCAGATGTGGATGACTCCCCTGCCCCCCCCCCCAACAATTCTCACCACTGCAGCAGTGTGAAGTTATTTTCATTTCGATTCAATTGCCAGCTGCATTTCAGTTCCAGAATCCATGTTGTTCAGATTTTTTGTATGAAGCAAAGACATTTCTGATTGCTTTTCAAACTGTTTTTACATTGAAGCTGTTTGGGAGGGAGGGAAGGAGAAAGATCTGTATAGCAGTGGTGAAAATACTATCTGAGAATTAACTGTTAAAATTAGAAAGCAGTTGCTTTCTTTTTGGGGTTGTTTTTGTGGTTTTTTTTTGGAGAGGGTTGGGTTTTTTTGTTGGTGGGTTTGTGGGTGGGTTTTGTTTCTGTTTTGGGTTTTTTTTTCATGGCCTGGGCCTGGGAGATGATGTGGGGACAGAGGTCAGAACTGTCATTTTGAAAGTACAAAATTCAATGGTACAAAAATTTGGTGATTCTATAGAGGAGCAGAAGTTCAGTTTAGAGTCTCTTTTAGAAGCTTAGTGCTTCAAAACAAGAAGACATAATCCTGTGCTTGGAAGCCTTTCTCTCAGTCCTAAACTAACATTGATTTTCACCACCCCACTCCCATAGGGAACTATTGTCAGGCTTCCGGCTGTTGCCTAGATGAGTATTTTTTCCTACCCCAGGTCTCCATGTGCCTCCGCTTGACTTTTTGTAGCCTATTTTCAGCCATAGTCACTGCAGCTCTGTGGTTTTTTTTTTTTTTTTTTCTTGAGAATTTTGACATCATAGTCCAGGAAAGTCAAGCATACTATTATTGACTTGTTCTTGCAGCAAGTGACAGTTCTACTCTGATAATACTGCTGCTCAGAAGAGAGGTACATGCATGCTCTACTATTTTTGGCTGTTTTAGTGATAGGCAGAATTTTCTTGTTGGAAAAAACCTCAGATGTTACATCTCAATGTAAAACTAGTACGTGTTAAAGCCAGGGAGTTTCTGTTTGGGGTTGCATCGTCATGTGAAGTGGTCCGTATTTAAAGGATAAATACAACCTAAACAGCCAGTTGTGTGATTTTATTGGATAGAAATTTCCCAGAATTTTTCTTTTCTTTGGTAGCTGATGTTTCATAATGCTTTTCCATGCTAGGCCTAGTCCAAAACCAAATCATGATTATGAAAGACTGAAGATTCAGTGCATGAAGGCCATGTCAGACTTACAGTCTTTGCAGAATCAACACACCAAGACACTAAAACGGTGTGAAGAAGCAGCGAAAGAGGCAGATTTTTATCAGTAAGTATTCATAAAGCTGTACAAGGTAAGAGTTTGCCTGTCTAGATCATAAAGTATTAGAGCATGGTAATCAATTTTTCAATTCTGTTTTTCTGCTTTAATTGCAAGGTTTATGTTTGCCAGCATCAGCTAAAATGGGTTAGCCTTGTTTGAAGTGATTAAGTATAGATTGCTTTTTTACCTTGAGGAATTTGAGATTGAAATCTGATGTCTTGATGGGACACTGACAAGGAAAGCATAGTTACTGACCTGAATTTACCATCTAGCAGTCTCACTGTTAGGCTGGAGAGGAGAATTTAATTTCAGGGACTGTAATCCCCTCTTCTTTTTACATGGGTTGTGATATCTCTCACGATGATTTGTGTAAGATTTAGTACAGGTTTAGAACAATTGTAAACGTTTATGAAAATGCCAAAACATAGGGAGAAAATGGTGACTCTTTCTAGCATGTGTCTGTGTTTAGAAATTAGTTGTTGCTTACAAGTAGGAACTAGTATCCTTTGAAAGGAAGACAGCTCACAAGTAGAAATGCATATAAATTCTTAAAGTTTTTCATTTAAATCTACACTTCAAATAAAGGGTATGGCTATAAAGTATGACTCATATTTTATGACAGCTTTTGTTTTCATTGGAGGATACTTGTTCTTATATACCCCTTTCACACACAACTCCTCAAGCCCTTAAATACAGGCATAATTTCATTACATTCTTGTTTCAAAACCTGAAAACAGGTTATTGATAGGTGCAGATACAGTTAGCTGTGTGGCTTCTTTACAAAGAGCTTAATTCCTTTTTGACAGTTTTTGGGTACTTTAATGTGCTAATCGATCCAGTGCAAAGCATTAGTGTTCTGTACGCTGAAGATGGATTTTTTCTTTCAGAGCTGAATTACCTATGTCCATCCAGTGCTGATGTCAAATGACTGTATTTATCCTGAAAAAGGAGTGTTTTGGTCACCTTCTTTAAGAGTCTTGTTGTTGCCATACTGTGTTACGCTCCATTTCAGTATTTTTGTTATAGTATGAAAGGGTTTACCCTTTCATATCAGGAGAAAAACTGAGTTTTAAAAGATAGAGTGGGCGATTGAAATACTCAAGTATACCCAGAATATAGGCATATTCCTCAGAGCCCAACAATCCAAGCTTCTGAAAAAGGATATGTATATGCAAGTACAAGCTCTTACATTTGCGCTTACTGCAGTCTGAGATTATCTGGTTAGAAGATCATGTAGTCTATTTTATTTGATTAAGAGGTAGTTCTTTTTATTATAACAACTTTTTTACTTGAATTTGAATAATTCGGTTTCCTTCTGAAAACTTCAGGCTGCCTGAAACTCACTGACAGAGTTTAGGTGCCCAAAACATGACCAAACGTGCTGAAAGCCATGCATGCAATTCCCGATCATCCTATGACTAATTCTCTGGGTAAAGAAAGGAGCCAAGTAGGCTACACGATTCAGATGCTATTTTCTCCTGCAGTAATTTTAAAATCTCCGTGCTTTCAAAACTAAACCAAATTCCAAACAATTTGAAATTTCCTATGAAATCTGCTGCATAACAGCAGATTAATAAACTACTCATAAAGATTACATGTGTTTAATTGTGTGAATATAATTAGTCAAAACTTTTTAGCAGGCTGTTCTAATTTTAAGGAGACTTAAAAAAAAACACAACAAAAACAAAACACGACTTTGGTTGTTCTGTGCAGAAAAGACCGATATTTGCCTTCATAAAGGAGATATACAATACCTTAAAATATCAAGTAGTTCTATTCATTGTTGTGTGTGATGTGTGGTGGTTTTTTTAATAAATGTGGACTTCAAACATTTTACCAGCACACGTGAGTGTTCACTCAGGATCATTCTGCATCACCAATGAAAATACTTGTCAGTATCCAAGTGTCATTCTGTTTGATCTGCAGCAGTAAAATACACTCAATAGATTTTTCTGTTCTTTTTTAGCAGTGGTCTGATCTAGTTTTGACCAACTACCTTGAATTATAATCTGAATTATATCCTCTTCAAGAGGTTCTCAGTTATTTAATTTTTAATTGAAAGTTTATTTCTTTAAATAACTTGCATAACAAAGTTTGGAGCAACTTTGATAGCATTTTACCTGATTGAATATAGTTGAAGCGTACACGGTGTGTTTTTGCTGGTTGTGGGGTTTTTTAGTTTGTTTTCAAAACAATGACATACAAGAAGGTTTTTATAATTTTCATCTGTAATTTGGTTAGCTGCTGCTTAGCTGAGGGGCCCAAGAGAAAGTGGAAGTGATAATTCCCATTACCTCCAGGATCATCTTATGCTCACACTACACCATTTGTGTTTGTCTGCTTTCTTTTAAAAAAGCTGTGAAATGGCATTGATGGGTGGCATAAATCCATCACCTCTGATAATGTAGTTTGAGTACTCTCTACTTTCACCTCTTTTCATACTTATGCTCCTCTTTGTTTCTGAGATTTGGCTTATTTTTTGAAGTTGGTTGGTTTGGGTTTTGTTTGTTTTGTTTTTCTTTAGATGCTTAAAGTATTGAAATATGCACAATGGAATCAGTTTGACCTGCTTTCTTGATAGGAAACTCATTCTTGAAATGAATTTGTCCAGAACTTTGTCCTTGTAAATTGGTCTCTAAGAGCACTTTTTGTGTGCTGTGACAGTACTTTGCACAGTCGGCTGCTGAATGACCAGTCACAACTGAAGGAGGACATGGATACCTTGAAGAGGAAAAACACGCAGTTGGTGCGAGAACATAACCATCTCCAGCAGTCATGTGAGGAGATGAAGAGACTTCACGATGAGGATCAGAAAGAGATAACGGACCTGCGCAGCCAGCAGCAGCAGGTATGCTGTAGCTTGTAGCGTACGTGCTAGAAGAATTGCATAAATTGATCATTTGAGAAGTCAATAAAATTTTATCTTACTGATTTTTAAAGCATCCACCTTACATTTTACAGCACTAGGGGAGAAAATGAAATTTTGGATGCTAATTGATTTTTCTGTATCTAACTGGAAAAAAGAATGAGACACACAGATTTTTAGGTGATATTAATAAATATTGATGCAGAGATGAAAGAAATGTACACGAGGAAGATTGTATATGGATGTTTTTGGGGTTTTTGGGATTTTTTGTTTGTTCATTTTGTTAAAGTGGATGGACAGGCATAAAAAAATCTAGCTCAAAGTTGCAAAGTTATTAAAAAACAACTACTCTACTTCTAGGGTATTTTATAGAACAGGGCTAGCTTTAAACATGCATTCTGTGTTTGTGTTTTGGAAAGAATCATAGTAGAAAAGTAAGCAACAGAAATGAGATTTGTTTGGTCTTGATTGGATTTGGGGTTTTTTGGTTTTGTTGTTTAAATTTATTCTGATTGTACCATAAATGTTAATGAAATAACTGAGTTTGCAGACCCTATTCAATGAGAGCAAAGCTACAGGTTGATTAATGTGTTTGAACTTGGAACAAACAAACAAAAAACCACAATCTGTTCAGGACTGGAAGACTTTTTCAGAACTGTGTGTAACAGGCTATCTCCAGGCCAATGTTATTCACACAATCTGAAAAAAAAAAAAAAAAAAAGTAGGAGTATTAGGAGCAACTAGTCTTATCAGGTCCGTGGTTCACCTGTGGAGAAGTCTGATCACTTAGAATAGTTACAGTAATGCGGAATGGTTAAACAGGCTGTCTTGGTTAACTGTGTAGGCTTACTCACAGGGCAAACTTGGAAGTCAAACATTAGGCTTCAGAAGCAAAACCTATGCAAACAAAGATAATTATTTCCTAGGGTAGGAGGGCAAAGGTCAAAGCAAGCTGGATGTGCTGAATGGTGCTTTAGGAGGTGTTTGACAGGTAGTGCAAAGAGGAGTGAAGGTTTGTATTTCCTTTAGATTGCATTCTCTAATACTGTCTTTAGAGTTCTGCTGTGTAATGGTAAGTGGCTTGGTTCTGAAGACAACAGAAGTCCTTTGCTGTGTAAACCGAGACAAATCACATAATTGTTCCATGGCTCAGTTTCCCAGTCTGCAAAAGGGGGATGTGAAACATCCAAGAGAAGACTAATGTATTTTGAGGTTCTCTCCTGACGTTTGAAATTATCTGGGAGCACAGAAGAATACTGAAGTGCCACTGCCAGTATTTAAAGAAATTCAGTCTTGTGTCAACATCTTCATTAATCCTTTAAAGAAAACCATCTATGTGAGAAAGTTGAGTAGCTCCTGTTTGCAGCATGTCAGAGTGAGTCATGGTGTCTTGATGGAGCACCAAGAGTCTTTTCTTGTCTGAGTTATTTCTCATCTGAATTAGTCTTAACTCTGTTGATCCCTTTGATGTGGTGTTTTGTCATCAGGCCATAGCAAAACATAGCATCCTGGTGTTCTCAAACTGCAAACCCTTTTGATCTGGTTAGTCTTTGTATGGGATTTTCATGGATT
This sequence comes from Picus viridis, assembly GCA_033816785.1. Lineage (NCBI taxonomy): Eukaryota > Metazoa > Chordata > Aves > Piciformes > Picidae > Picus > Picus viridis. The sequence continues at coordinate 27,799,662 of CM066586.1, forward strand.
TGCTGTGTGGCAGCTGACCAGTTTAAGTAGCTGCTGTGCTCACATATGAAGTTTCTTGTTGTCATGGCTGTCTTCCATGGTCCAGCTGGGACTATTTACTTTTTTCTGAGACTGGGATTTTGAATCGGAGACTTTCCTTGTTATGCTGCTTCCTGTGTATGGTGTTTCTGTCTTCCTCTGTCAAGTCTCTGTTAGCAAGTTTATGCTGAATTCCATCCAGTTTCTAGTACGTTTGTCGTTCTCTAATTATTTAGTGTGTTTTCAGCAAAAGGTCATTCCATATATATCTTAGACAGTGAGAAGTGGTTTGTTTCTGTTTGGCTTTTCAAATGCTTGGTTCTCAAACCTGTTTTCACAATGCTTTGGGAAGTAGTCTTCAGAAAAACAGCTCTCATGAGCAGCTTGAAGTTGTCATGTATTTTACACTTCATGTATGCTTACAGTTTATCATGTTTAACTTACCTGAAGTGGTTCACTGAAGCTTGCAAGCTATTAATGGGTCCAGCTCTTTACAGGTTTTGCTGCTGAATCCACTGAGGATAGGGATGTATGTGGAAATAGCCATGCCAATGAGACTCTTCAAAGTGCAGCCTTGTTCCAGGACCACTTTATGAACAGTTACCTCACTGCTTTTACATATCTTGGTTAGTTAAAGGAGACCAGTATCAAACTGAAGAACTTGGGTCTTTCTTACCTTGTCTGTATAGAGAAGTGGTTTCCTTGGTAGTTATCTGCTAGCTATGGGCAGTAAGTAGCAAGCAAAAAGGAGGCAGTCTCTTTGGGTTGTCTGTCTTTTTAGTTTTCAGGCATCTGAGTACTTCTATGTTCAGGAATTGGTCCTTACCCAGAGTGTAATACACAAGAAGATAAGTCAGTTTGTACCTGTAGGATAGTTGCTGTGTGTTTGATTTTGCTTTTATGAAGAGCTGACGTTTTCTGTCTTTTTCTTTCTAATATTGTAACACTTTTTATTTTCAGCTAGTTAGGGGCTTAAGCTTTGTAGGCTAATATTAGGATTCTATAAATTCTTGACATCTCTCTATATAGAGCATTCCTGTTTCTTTCTGCTGCTTCATCATTCAGTTTAAAAGAAAAGAATGAAAAAAAAAGTATTGAAAAAGTTAGGTTGCCCTTCAGGCACAGATTGTTATGACTTCTGAGAAGGAAGGACTAGTTTTCCCGAAGTTCATTAGTGGTTTTCTGTTGATGTTTGTTGCTGGACATTTGTCATCAACATGGCTATTTGCGACATGGTTCTTATGCCGGTGGAAATTAATTTGAAACTAAGATTCAGGTCAGACTTCTTATTAATTATTATTAATTCTATTAATTATTATTTGGGGTGACCTCATTACTCTCTACAACTACCTGAAAGGTGGTTGTAGCCAGGAAGGGGTTGGCCTCTTCTCCCTAGCAACCAGCACCAGAACAAGGGGACACAGTCTCAAGCTGCGCCAGGGGAAGTTTAGGCTCGAGGTGAGGAGAAAGTTCTTCACTGAGAGAGTCGTTTGCCATTGGAATGGGCTGCCCAGGGAGGTGGTGGAGTCACTGTCCCTGGAGGTGTTCAAGAGGGGATTGGACGTGGCACTTGGTACCATGGTCTAGTCATGGGATCTGTGGTGACAGGTTGGACTCGATGATCTTTGAGGTCTTTTCCAACCTTAGTGATACTGTGATACTGTGATTAATGTTTATATGGATTTTTCTCATCCTGTTCATATCTTTTTTTTGATAGCTTTTGAAACACAAATATCTGTGTTTACTTCTCAAATGTAATAGGTTCTGAATGTTAAACTGTGTGTATGTATAATGTTTTTAGGGTAGATTTTATTCTCTTGAAGTTTTGTATTCTGTTCATGGAGGCTACAGACAACCTGTCACAAATGCCACCTCGTGGTCATGTCCTAAATTACGGCTATCATCTTGGTAATCAAATAGCAATTGTCTCTTGCTAAAACTATGAAGTACTTTGAAACAACATTGGTTTCATAGCTTTTGGTAGCAGCTACCATTAGAGATTTTAAGAAGTTCATGCACTCATAAGTTGTTATAAAGTAGATTATTTTTTTTAACCCAGTTAACATTGAACAGATGTATTAATGCTAAGAGGAACAGCTAGAATGGATTAATATATCTTTGTTCTAATATTTCTTCTATATTTTAAATCGATTTTATTGGACTGATATATGAGTTTATTAATTCTGTTTCTGGGTTTTTTGGGGGGTTTGCTTTCTCTTTTTTTTAGGTTATGAAGCAAAATGGATCATCAGAAATATTAAATAAACTTTATGATACAGCAATGGACAAGCTAGAGGGTGTGAAGAAGGATTATGATGCCCTAAGGAAACGGTACAATGAGAAGATTGCAAGTCACAATACAGATCTAAGCCGCCTAGAACAGGCTGAGGAGGAGAACAGACGTCTTCAGAAACAGATTGACATGTTAATGAAGCAAAGGGACACAGCAATACATTTTCAGCAGCAATACTCATCCTCTCTTAGAAGGTATAACCAAGTTTTGATACTTTTCAGGTATTCTCTCAAGGCGGTAACAATTCTCATGTAGTATCTAGGTCCTGCACATAGATCAGGGCAATCCTAGATATCAGTACAGGCAGGAGGATGATGACATTGACAGGAGCTCTGCAGAAAAGGACTTGTGGGTGCTGGCGGATGAGCAGCTGTACATAAGCCAACAATGTGTGCTTACAGCCCAGAAGACCAATCACATCCTTGGCTGCATCAAAAGAAGTGTGGTCAGCAGATTGAGAGGTGATTGCCAATTTGGTCTGGTAAGACCACCCCTGGAATACTACGTCCAGCTCAGGAGCCTTCAACACAGGAAGGACATGGACGTGGTGGAGTGGGTCGAGAGGGGGCCCACAAAGATAATCAAGGGGCTGGAACATGTCTGCTACAAGGACAGGCTGAGGGAGCTGGGATTTGTTCAGCATGGAGAAAAGAAGGCTCTGGGAAGACCTAATAGTGGCCTTCCAGTATCTGAAAGGAGCCCTGCAAGAAGGCTGGAGAGAGACTGTTTACAAAGGTCTGTGGTAACAGGACAAGGGTGGATGTTAGAAAGAAATTCTTTACCATGAGGGTGGTGGAACATTGGAACAGGTTGCCCAGGGAGGTAGTTGAGGCCCTGTCCTTGGAGATATTTACGGTCAAGCTCAACAAGGCTGTGAGCAACCTGATCCAGTGGAGGTTGTCCCTGCTCACTACAGGTGGGTTAGAATAGATGATCTAGGAGGTCTCTTCCAAGCCAAACCATACTATGATTCTATGATCTTCCTTTCTCTGTGGTAAAATCATGAATACTTCATGACGCCACCTTCAAAACTTTTTTATCTAGTGTATGTTGTCTGGGTGTGATAAATAGGTGTTTCCAGTTAAGAATATTTATTTTACTAAATTTTTTTTTCTTGGAAGAAAGACAGGTTATTTTGAGAAAAGGATTTCCTAACTGGGGTTTTCTGATTATATAAGGAATTTTAACCATTGTTTAGGTCATGTGAAAAAGGGATATTCTGCATTTCAAACTATGTATAGTCTTAGTGGTAGACATAGGAGTCAAATACACCCAAAGTTTTGTTAAACCTTATACTTAGTGTTCCAAACTAACCCCTCAATGGGTGGTGAGCTTGTCAACATATATATCTTCATATAAATATAAAAACCCAAGTCAATTAGAGGATACAATTTCTGAAAGGTGTTTAATAAATGAAGATGTTCTCAAACGTAGGTTTTTATACAGACATAAGAATTGCAGACTGTGTGCAACTCCTGAGACACTGCTTCAGGCTGGCAGCAAAGTTCACTGGAGGCAGATGTCTGGGAAGCACTGAGAGTGCCAAAACAAAAGGGCACAGACACCGTGTCATACCACATTTAAGCTCTCTCCACTCCTTAACTAAACCTAGACAGTTAACCATGTGTGTATTAACCACATACATTAATATACCTAGGGACTCCAAAGAGCATCCACAGGTGTGTTGAGTATGTTTTCAGTGACATAAGTTTGGGATAATACACAACTTCCACAGAAGTGTTGAGTTTTCCACACACCCCCTCCCCAAACACACATTCATACACTTTTAGCATTTGAAAAAAGGTGAGATTGAGTGTAGAGAATTTACACATGAATAGCATGTATGTAGCATGAATAGCAAGTACTTAGTTGTGATATATCTTAATTAATTTACAGGAAAATATGGGTAGTAATAGAATAAATTGTGTAATTTAAATTGCTCTGGATTCCTGAAAGTGAGGGAAAGCCTCATGTATACCACAACACTGCAACCATGATGATCCATGTAGCAGCTTTCGATTTGTATATGGCTTTGTCATTTAGGTCTCCTTGAGAAGGGGGTATGTGGTTTGGTACTGAGAAGAGGTTAGTGTTAAGAATTTAATGGAAGATACTCATATTCCTGTGAACCAGTGACTAAACTAAATTAATATAATTTCAGGAATGTTTGCATTTTAATCACTTTGCTTCTGGACTTCTTTTTTACCTGTTCGTATTTATAGAAACATCTTTTTGTATCATATTCATACCCCTTCTTCATAACTAAACCCATGTTTTTCTGGGTGACTGCTGAAAAAGGTTTAAGACTTACTTCAGATGTGTATACCTCTCAGAATGTAAGACTTAAAAAACTTGTAGTTTGAGGATGAATAGGTTATAAATTATAGGACTAATTTTTAAAAATAGTATCCCCTCTCCCTGTTTCTTCCTAATGTTGCTTTTGATTAGACCTCCAAATACTTTGCAGTTGTATCTTCATGCTTATAACTCTGCAAAGAAAATAAATAAATAAATAAATAAATTTCCAAGTTCTAGTATCCTAGATCTTCTGTACTGCCAGCCCAATGATCTCTTAAGCTGGAGATTTTCCTGAAAGGAAGCAAGTAGGGTGATGGTTTTGAAATTGCGGGCAGATGCCTCAGTGAAGTAGTGGAAATGCTGTGAATACACCGAAGCTTTCAAGAATATCTTTGAAACTGGGGTGACAGCACTATATCTTGGGAAAGGTCTGGCAATTTGCTGGATTAAACAAATTTTATTTTTAAAGTTTGAGTGGAGTGTGTGTAAGAGAAAAATATCTACTGGGCTTTGTGTGCACCTGAAATTTGGGTAATTCCAGAAGTCCCATAAAGTTAAGTACAGCGTTTACATGAGTGGCATTTACTTGTGAGTTTTAGGGAGAACATATAAGGAAATCGGTGTCCATTATGTTCTGTTCATTGGAGAAGCTGCTTTTCAAACCTCATTCTGAACTTGGGTGTGGAATTATGTTCACAAATTTAAGAATGCTTTGTCAATATAAATATTGAAGTTACTACTTACAAATTAATGTCAACTTTTAATGATTTTTTTTTTTTAGATTGGTTGTAGTGATAAAATGCATATTTTTAATCTGGTAACTGTTGAAAGTAATTTTAAAAAATGTTTAGATGTTTTGCATTTTAGTTTTACTGGATGACCTACCAATGAACCGGTAATGTTTGAATTACCTGAGTTTTAGTTCCATTGCCTGCATTTTTACAGTTAACTTGTTTGTTTGGAATTTTTTTTTGTCCTCTAACCTACCTGTTACCAATATTGTGGCATATTTGAGCATGTGGAAATTGTTCTGCTTCTTCCAGTTTCTGTATTAGTGTCCCTTCTTCCAGCATGTTTGAGACTGTGTGCTAGGAGAAGGAATTACCTTGTAAAATAAGCAGAGCTCATCTCACAAGGTAAACTTGTGCTATTAAACAATGCAAGCATCCTGTGTTTCTTTTAGAGAAATTTGTTAGAAATTTACTTTTAATTCTAAACTATTTCTAGCAGTGTTTTATGTTTCAGTTCCTTGGAAAGGTTCTCTGAAGTGGAATGTCCTAGTGTTTTGAAGTGTCACTAGTATTTTGCAACACTTAAAGTACATTGTCTGAGAAGTCCTCTGCAATTGTATTTAACCAGTGGATACATTTGGTTATCCAGCCAGATCATTCATGTATGAAAAAGAAAAACTAGGAGCAAGTGTCTTATTGGTGTTTCTGCTTGCTTTCAGATTTGAATCGGTACAGCAGGAGCTAAGCAATGCCACAACACAAAACAAAGAGTTGCAGAGAGAGATGGAGCGATTGCAGTCAGAGGTGACAAGGTTCAAAACAATGCAGCTGAAAGCAACAAAGGATGCAGAAAAATACAAGGAAGAAAGGGATTCAGTTTTCAATGAATACCGCCTCATAATGAGTGAGAGAGATCAAGTAATCAAAGAGGTAGATAAGCTTCAAACAGAGCTGGAGCTTGCAGAGTCCAAACTGAAGAACACCTCTTCTGAGAAGCGAGTGGCTAGTGAAGAGATGGAAGCTTTAAGACAGGTACTAACCTCCTGCTACAGCAGTGAAAGGAAATAAGTACGCACTTGATTCAACAATCACAAATGTGTGATTGATTAATGGAAAAAGAGGAATGCACTGCAAAGAGGAATTTGTGCTGGTGTTTTCCTATAGCAGTCCTTTCTCTTATCAATTCATTAAATTTCTGTGTTTGAGTAGAGTACCTGTCAGTTGAAACTTGCTGTTCACTAGACTTAATTCTCTTCTGCTCGTAGTAAGTCCTTCCTTCACTGTGTTACCCTTCTATGCCTCTGTAACAGTATAGCTCTAAACATTGATTCTTTTTTAACTTCTGACCTCTACAGGAACCATGGGATACTATCTGCTCTGACTTAAGACGGTACATGATAAAGTAGTCTCAAATACTTAAGCAAAGCCTATGCTGACATGCATGTCCTTACTCATTTGCCCTTCTTCTGCCTTTAAGTTAAAGAGGATATTTTGAGCATTTTTCACTACAGCTCAGGCATGCTTGAAAGTGAACTTTGTAGTTATTAGCAATACGTTCTTGAAATGCTTATATCACAACCATGTTATAATGATGCTATTAATATTTCCAAAACACAATTTGCTGCTCTGTTTCATTTTGGCTGATATGCATTCACCTGAGCCTTTGGTTTACAAATACTTAATTTAGCATGAAATAGATTCAAGCAAACCTATTCCATTGCCTATAAATTTCATTTTACTTTTTTCATGGCATTACATCTGAACAAAATGCCCTTTATTACAAAATGCGGGGAAAAAAGGTGTGAAACTTCCTTTGAGTAACACCATTGTTAAGGGACATAATGTGGATTGTGACATATGGCATCAGAGCTTTTAAGAATAACTAACTTCTCTTTCTAATAATTCAGTTTTCAACCCTGTGTAATTGACAGCTGAGTAATTGAGCCAATTTAGTGAGGTTTAAATACGTTTTTCATACCTGTTCTACTTTTGTCAAAGCCATTAAGCCATAGAAATGTCTGTTGATTTCAGTAGAACTGAGGTTGCTAATAAGGAATACTGGTGGAAATAGCCACAATTGGTCATTCTTCTCCAATTTGATGTATCTGTCATTGTCACTGCATAACTGCCAAAAAGCTTTAAGGGACAAGAAATTATTTCAAATACATGGATATTACCTTCTGTTTGGAGGACATGAAGGGGTGCTTAAGAAAGAAGCGGCCTAGGACTGGTGAGTGAGTTGATGGCAGGGCATAAACTTGCATTTTTTTTTCTTTACTCTCAGAAGTGGCCCATCAGAAAGCAGGAACAACTGCTTCTATAATGTACTAAAAGATATAAAATAGCAGTACTGCAAGTGTTCTTGTTGTTCCTGTTTTTTTCTTTCCTGTAGCTAAGACTGTTCTGCCTCTGCATAGGTATGTTCCTATGTCACACAGTACTGGTAGATGCTGAAAGGATTTTCTAGTCTGGCAAGGCAAATGTTTGAAAGGTTTGAAAAAAATTACTGGTCAAGTGATAGATACACTTGAAGTAGTATCCAGAAAGATGTCCCTGTGTACGTTGTATGAATCCTCTCAGTTGGTCTGGTGCTTGCCAAAATGTAATTTAATGGTCTTTGCTTTCCTTATGAGTACAGCAGCTTTAAGTGCCGAAACACATGCAGTACCCATTAACTGATTGAAACAATGCTGTGTCTGTTCAGATAAGTTTAAATGTAGTTGCTTCCCTGAAGCTTGTGTTTGCTGGTGCTGATGTGCCCAAAGAAATGCAAAAGTAACTGAAATGAAGATGATGTTTTTTAAGCATTGTATTGTGATCAGTTACTGATAAGATCAGTGTCTAGTTAGATATTTAATCTTTATGGATTATAGATGCCCAAATAGAATGGGTTAATTTACATTATAAATGTACTAATAGGCATTCATAGATGATAGAAGAAATCTCAGGATTTTGACATATGGATAGTTTGGGATTAAGCTCTCATGAGTCTGGCCACTCAAAACTATGGACTAGATATTCTAGATTTCCTCCTCTACTTTCTCCAGTCATGTTTTTGTTTGGCATAAACTGTTGCTCAGGCAAATAATTTAGAATGTCATGTTTCATCTCAGTGGTACTCAGCTTTCTCCTCTGTTTAACAGAATTGTTGTGCTTTATTCTAAATTTTATCCTTATTGTGTTATATTTAGGTTTGGAAACTTCTTTCAGACATGAGAAATCTTGACAAATTCAGAATCATTCTTCAAACCAAACCGTTCTAATGTTTCCAAACAGTAGCTGTTGTAGTCAGCTCCAAATGGCACATTGCCTATGCTGTCATGTTGTAGTTCTGTGCAAATGTCTCAGGAAAGGCAGAGGTGAAATTTTACTGCTGACCACTGGAGGCAATGGCTGTTCTTATTCAGATAGTGTATATCGAGCATGCTGGAATAAAGTGTGGCAATACGTGTTTTTTCCAATCACCCTGAAGTAGTGTAAATTCTTGTTTGATGAAGGACTTTTCTTCTGCTTTGATTCTTGATGACTTTCAGCTGCATGCAGGAAAGGATTTAATATTTTGGTGTAAGTTTTATACACATTTGAATGCACATTTTATACATATTGTCGTTAAACTGTGCAAAACATTACTTCCAGTACTAAAGCTTTTCTGCAGCACTAGGTGGGTCAGGGATTTCTCTCTACAAAGGTGCTGAAGAACAGATGCACTTGCTGAGAAGTTTAGAAGTGTTCTAGTAATTTACATTCTCGAATATGTTTAAAGTTCAGAGAGTCATTGAATCTAGTGCTTGTCTGTTACTCTACAGCAATTTCTAATTAAAAAAAATAATAATTTAATACTGTTACAGAACTGTTTTAACAGCCTGACTAGCCTTAATTAGAAGCTGTATCTCAAAAACAATTAAGTTAGTATGGTAACATGCAATTGTTGTCCATACTTGAAATACTCAATCTAGTTCCTTTCAAACTGTAGAGGAAAATAGAAGTAATTTTTATGGCATGATGTCTTTCTGTCCTTAACTATTTGGACATTTTCTTAATTTACTTTTATTATGAAGTAGTTGAATTATTGCAGTTGAATGTACTGTTGTTCTACTTGATGGCATACTGTGGTTTTAACTTTGAACATTTTGTAATTTGCATGTTGATATCTTACTGACATGACTTTAACATCCCTTTGGAGCCATAAGATGTGGCTGGGTTGTCTAAATTATTTCAGTACTCTAAAATGGATGCAGTTGCTTAAAAAATACTTGTAATATATTCTTACCCCTTGCTGTATTTAAAGCCTTTTTGTTAAGAGAAACACAACCCAAACCAAAAAAAAAAAACAATGACAAAACCAACCAACCAAAGAAAAAGCCAACATGTGAAACAAAACACCAAGTCTGACTGGTTAGTAATCATGGTTCATTTAGGTTCCTCAGATCTGTGAGTGCTCTCAGATTTTTGCTTACCTTTGGCATAGCACTGTGCTAATGTGACAGTAATGGTGTGATATCTTTAACACCACATTTAATATTCTTTGCTGGTACTTACTTGTATGTAATGCAAGCACAGTCCTGTTCTGCTCTGTTTTTTCACAACATTGCTCATAAACTCTCAAGGCTTTTTAGGCATCAGTGTGTATCCAGCTGGAAAGATTAACTATTTCCTTCTGTACTTAACTTACTGCAAACAATATATCTTGTTTTAGGAGCTAAACTCTGCTCTGGTGGAAAGAGATCGAGCAATTTGTGAAAGGAATGAGTTGCTGGAAAAATACTGTCATGAAGTGAAGGATAAAGCTGAGGCCCAGAAGGAACTTGACCAAGCTTGCAAGGATATAGAGACAGTGAAGGAAGAAAGAGATGTTGCCAGGAAAGAGAGAACAGAAGCTATCATCCAGAGAGACCATCTACTAAGGGAATATTATCAAGCCCGGCAGGTATTGCAAGTCTTCACAGTGTCGTTCTCTTTCTTAGCTTCAAAAGGTCATTAATTTCCAAGAATTAGTTGAAGGTCTGGACACATTAGATGTCTTCTCACTGTTCCTCAAGTCACTCTAATATATATATATATATATAAACACACACAGGCTCTTAGAGATATAATGATGGAGCTTCTTGTTTGAAAGAAATACAGCCATGCTTCCTATTAAGTTTCTGTTTGTAAAAAAAAAAAAAAAAAAAAAAAAAAAAAGGCAAATAAAATATTGTGATTGAACAGGTGGCTAGGCAGTTTATTACCTTTTGATACACTTGCTGCCTTCTATTACAGCTGTTGTTCACGCTGGTGGCCGGCTCAGGATGTTAGCTCTTTCTAATACTTTATAAAGGAAGTTAATTGAAGTGTAATTGTACATTTTCTAATGTGTACATCTTCATACTTATACTGAGATACTCGGATAATTTATGTCTCTCTGTGGGTAGTAGCATTCTTAAAATTTTGCAAGCTTCCTGATGCTTTTGTCTTGTGTGCAATTCTGGGTATCAATCCACAGTTAACTGTAAATGGTTAAATATAATGTAGTATGAGAATGCCTAGTATCGCAGCTCTGTGATTCCTTTACTCTGCTTTGGAGTTCAGGGACCTGTGTGGACAACATCTGTGATGTGAATGTGTATGTCTAGTTGTACCAGCGTAAATAACAAATGTTAATGCAGGAGATCTGTATTGCAACTATGTATAACAGTATATCTGATTGATTTCTAAACATCCCTGCTTTTTTTTTCCTGTCGGCTAAACAGAACAACACAGAAGCTTGGAATGTTATTTTGAATTGAGGATTCTTGTTCATCCAGATTGTATTTGCATAAATATGTGTGCCACTGAATGAAATGTATTAACAGCAGCTTTTAGTTCATTTTTTTCTTTTTCTGAAGTTGCTGTTAAGGTAAAAGAACATTTTTCAGGAAAACATAAGAATTAGATATTACATCTGGCAACTTGTGTAGTAAAATGAATGCTTACCTACAAAATGTGCCTAAAATACTTAACTATGTTTCTTGTTTCCTAGATACAAGATTCTGCTACCTTAGACATAGAAAGAGCAAACAAAGAAATTGAAATGCTTCGGAAACAATATGAGGCAATGTCACAAGAACTAAAGGAAGCTGTTCAGGAAGCAGAAGTAGCCAAGTGTAGGAGAGACTGGGCTTTCCAGGAGCGAGATAAGATTGTTGCAGAAAGAGAAAGTATACGGTAAATGAATGCTATGTGGTACACGAATGATCTTTTTAACACCTTGAGTGTAGTGGATGTACTTCTCGTACTTGTTGAATTTTCCTAGCACGTCATCTGCATTAGCTGTCACAGAGTGATACTAGGGTTTTTGGGTTTGTGGGTTTGTTTGCTTGATTTTGATGGGGTTTGGGGTTTTGCTTTGTTTTGGTTTTTTCTGAGGTTTGAAGACACCTTGAAAGATACATTACATCACATGTCTTGAGTAAATACCGTAGAGCCCAACAGCACTGCTATGTAGGAATAACAAATTACACATTCTTTTAGGCATGACATACCTCATTCTGCCCTAGCTGTAGTACTGCAGATACATCATTGCCTGCAGGTGCATTTCACAAAAAGCACTCAGCATATTTACTATTAATTATAATTAAACTTTTGCTAGTTTGACTATAAATAGAAACAAAGTTTTAAAAGGGACAAAGGAAGTTTCCATTATCTTCACCTACTATATATGAATTTTTTAATTTTTTTCCCCCTCCTTATACTTTTTTAGAGATCTTCTGAACCTGCCTTTAAATTTTACCCTACCTATGTAAAGGGTAAACTAGTAAACTATGTAAACTAGTTTGTTACTTTTGGTAAGTTTTTAAGTAACTAAATTGAAACTTGTTTGATTTTTGAAGGACTTTGTGTGACAACTTAAGGAGGGAAAGAGATCGGGCTGTGAGCGACTTGGCTGAAGCTCTTCGCAATTTGGATGATATGAGAAAGCAGAAAAATGATGCCGTTCGTGAACTGAAGGAACTGAAGTAAGAGAAATGATCAAACTGCTTGAAAGATTGTGATGAAAACTCTGGTTTGTTAGCTGTGTTTGCAAGTCAACCATATGTTATAGCAGTGGGTAGCAGGTATCCATGATATTCCATGTGGAAACATTGCCTATGTTTTTAGTTATTGTGGCAGTTATTGTATCTCACAACGATAACATGAATCAGTTTATTTAAAAGGGTTGTCTGTGTCTGTAAACATTTTCTCTATCTAGAGAGAAGATGGAGAATCAGTTGGAAAAGGAAGCCAGGTTCCGTCAATTGATGGCCCATAGTTCCCATGACTCAGCCATAGACACAGATTCTCTGGAATGGGAAACAGAAGTGGTTGAATTTGAAAAAGACAGAGTAAGTCAAAACCATAAACTGCATTGTCTTATTTATTGGACAGCACTGAAGTCAATTACAACATTTTGGTACTAGATGTGACTAAAAATAACTCTGATCCATGGTTTTTGATTGTTGTTGTGCAAGGAACCACACACACATGCAGCATGTGCAGTAACATCTAGGTGATGGTAGTTGGCAATCCAAGCTGTTAAACACAAACTGTTTTTCCTCAGTTGTATAATAAATAGTAAGAGTTTCTCCATTTGATTGTGCAGTGTACCCAGGTTCATGTACTATTAAAAAGTTGAAGTTGAACATTTAGTGTTCTTAAAGTTAGCAATTCATTTAAAAAATGTCAGTGCTAAGAGCTGAAACTGAAGATTTGAGGACAGTGTTGACATCAGAGATCCCAGTCCTTTGTTCTTACAGGCCACATCACTTATGATCTATGCATAACGTGTTAAAGATGTTACGTGAAATTGTCTCCTACTTCTGCTTGGATTTAGTGATTTGAAATTTTGAAATTTTGTATTTACTCATGAACAACATGTATTTTAGGGCCACATTGCCAGTCACCTTAAAAATCTGGGATTAAAGGAGATGCTAATCCCATTTGCTTATCTCCAGAGGATACATTTTGGTGTATCAAAGTTCTCATCTTTAGCCTTCCAGATAACCTCTGCATCCTTTCATGATCCTCCATTGTAATTTTATTTTACTTCATTGTAATCTAGAATGTCAGTTTGCTTTGTGTGGAAGTCATCTGTGTTGTTCTGTTTGATGTTTTTAACCAACACATCACAATGCCTGCTAATCGGGTTTTTTTGGTTTGTTTGTGTTGGTTTTTTTTTTAATCACTTAGAACACACAGGTGGTCTTCCAGATTGTTTAATTTATAATAGCTTCTGCATATTCTAGAATTTCTTTTTCGTTCCTGAATGATGAAGTTTGTGATTTGATGCTGTCAAATTAAATCCCTTTTATTTTATTGCAATATTTGGGGTAATCTTTTTACGCTCTTCTAATCTGTCTGTGTTCTGACAGTGCATCCCAGTAAAATCACTATGACCTGAATTTTTTGAAACTAAAAGTATTTTGTAATATTATATGATGAAATATATACATTGAAAAGACTGTATGAAGTGAATACTAATGCTGATTGATGAGGAACCACCATCTGTAAAATCTTTCTGGGATTCCGCTTTCACCATGCTTTCTCATCTCTTTTGATTAACTCTTCCATCATCAGACTTTATGCTTTGCCATCTTCTCTATTTTAACTGCTAAGTAATAATTCCATTGTCTCTAAAATTAGTTAGTGTAGCATATCTATGGTAAACAACATTGCATCTTAATGAATTTCCCATTTATATGCAGGTATTTAGTTATTCTTTACTTCAAAGATTGTTCTAAATGTTTGCATTACTGACATAAATATGTAGACTTTGTAATTTTAATATACGTTTCTCTTTCCTAAACATGGGGATTACGCTTGCTGCTATCAAATTGTAGTAATAATTCTGTGCCAAATTTGATTAGATATCCTTGCTGACCTACCAGCATTTGAATTTCAGGACAGAAATTATAGTTGAATACATATAAATCCTGTTATTTTTGTTTCAGATTCACTTGTCTGCTTAAGCTTTTGTTCTACGTAATCACTCAGCTAGACACTGAGGGAAACAATAATTTTTCAGTTCTTAGGCTGTACAATGGTACTGTGATCTCTACTCAGTGTTTATTTTATGACAGCCCCATGATCTTCCCTCCAAACATTTTCTTCTTTACTTAGAACACTTGAAAGAATCATAATTTCAATATATATTTGGCAGGTTCAGCTCAATTTAATTTCTGGTAAACATTCATATTTTTCACATGGCTTATCTTCAGCTTTTATCAGGCATTTTTTGCATTCCCTGAAGACTTCATGCTCCCCTTATTTTAAGAGGATTAGTCATTGAATCATGTGTAGAACCATGCTGTGCATATTTAATTTAGCTCTTTTTAGTTTGTGCATGCTAGATTTTAAATTTCAGGTATCTCCCTTCAGTATACTGAGATGACTGATTTCAAGTAGAGTTCTCTAATTTTTATGTGTACTATTTAACACTGAAAAAAGCACCAAGAAATCAGCTGGTGATCAGTTAGTGCCAGTGCACATCAAGCATCTTATCTTAAAATACTGCGTGTCTGAATGTACTTTCTTATGTGCTCTTCTGCTTTCCTGTTCTTTTGTGATGAAGTTCAGCTTCTTCAGTATTTCAGCTTCAATCTGAGAGAGAAGGGTTGCTCTAATACCAGAGGATACCTTAATAACTAATGGAATTGGGAACTTACATACTGAAGTATAAAAACATAAAACATGACTAGAACAGGTACACTGCATAGTGCAAACATGTACAAATGCCTCTTGATAGCAGAAGTGGCACAATGTTTGCCAGTGGAGTCACTTGTTAATAATATTTATTAGGATGATATGGACTTAAAAGCACTTGGCTTTGATGTGGCAGAAGGTGTGAATGAGCCATACCTCCCAGGAGACTGTGGGATCTTTGTCACCAAAGTAGACAAAGGAAGTATTGCTGATGGTCGATTAAGGTAGGGTTTGACTTTGGAATATACTTGTCTTTTGTTGATCATAATAAACTAGATCTGACCATATTATAAATATTTTTTCCCGGTTTTTAATAGTTATTTTATATGATTGTACTTGTGTGTATTTTTAATGTTGGTTGGGAAATCGCACTGAGGTCAATGCCTAAAGCCGTTACAGAAATTGTATACTGGCTCATCCCTTACCACTCGACAGAATTTGAAATGATCTTTTGTTACTCTGTCCCATCTGCTCCCATTTCTTATCTCCATAAACTTTAATCTATTTATTTAAGTTTTGGAAAAAGCAGGAGGGTGAGCTACTGGAGGAGGACAAAAATAAAGGGAGAGTAGGGCAAGGGATAACTTGAAACCTGCTTGTGTTCTTTGTGCCAATAGTTTTTTAATAACTGTCCTCTGTCCAAAGAGTTGCTTTTAAATAAGGAGTAGCTATCAGTGATGTGAAGATAAATTTATTGCCCACTAAGTGCAAACTAGAAGTCCTGGGTTTTGCTATTTAATGCTTTTGCAGGAACTGAGAACTCCAGGTCATTAGTGACAAGTGTATGGAGATCAGCTCTGTTGCATCCCTTTTTGTGAATATTATTCATATGCTGCATACAGCAAAGTATGCTTGTAACGCTGACCTGCTTATTTCTTTTACTCTACTAGAGTGAATGATTGGTTGCTGAAGATAAATGATGTGGATCTTACAAATAAGGATAAAAAGCAAGTTATAAAAGCTGTTGTAAATGGAGGAGGTGTTATTAACATGGTCGTTCGAAGAAGGAAATCATTAGGTGGGCGAGTGATAACGCCTCTTCACATCAATGTTTCTGGACATAAAGGTAATGGCTATAAAGGACATATGTAAAAATGGTATGTGTTTGTTCAGCCAGAAATGATTTAGCACAAAGGTACATATTTTGAGCCTCTGCCTAAATTCTACTTCAGTGGTTATTTCCCCCTAAATAGGGATTTTCATTAATTGCTTTTAGCAAACTAAGAATGATAACATTATTTGGTAGTTTTATGTTTTATCATGTAAGTACAGGTTTTCTAATTTTTTGAATGGCTTCTGGTTTTTTGGTTGTTTTTCAGATTCTTAGTTGTAGCTAGCTGCCTGTGTGTTACTGGAAGTCTAAGCAAGACTGTTAAATCCTTCAGTCACCGTAGCTTTGTATGACAATACTGTTCTTCACCACTGTGTTCTTAGTTCTTAAAAAGATTTTCAGAAATTGAAATTCAATTTGTGTGGTAGTTCCATTTCTTTCTCGTGCAAGCAGGTCAGACATGCAGTTTGAGCAAGGTATTTGAATGTAAGGGTAAATTAAATTTTTTGTGTGTCTATTTCAGATAGCGGGGTCAGTCTAGAAAATGGTGTGTTTGTTGCTGCTGTTGTGCCTGGAAGCCCAGCTGCCAAAGAGGGTTCCCTTACTGTGGGAGACAGAATAATTGCTGTAAGTATTAAGAAGGAGTTCTCTGGAGGGTTTGTTTGTTTGTTTGTTTTGTTGTTACTTTTTTTGTTGTTCAGTTTGTTTGTTTTGTTTTTAATTTTAAATACTGTCATTGCTGCTACTCTTTAAGATCCCAACATTTCCTATCAATTTTCTATTTCCTTTGTTTTATACTATTGCTTAAATATTCAGTCAATACTTACTAGAAAACACTGTGTTTGTATTCTGTGATTAATATAATGTACAGGTTATTTTCTATGCTTAGCTCATATGAGAGTTTTTGAGAGACACACTGACATACTCTTCACACCTGTGTTATATAATGGTAGTTGTGGTTTTTATAGTGAACAGGAAAGGTCATTTCTGAAAATACATCCCTTGGTTGGATGAAAGGTTTCTTTTAAATTATGATATCACAGATGGCATATTTCTCAGGGAGGAGGTTTTTTCATGTGTTCATTTGCAGTCTTACCAACCTGTCTGATTTATGAACTCCTGTGAAATGGCTGGTGGTTACTGTAGATACATAAATGCGTAGTGAAGCAAGTGTTACACTCTGTCTGTGGAAGGAATACCAAAATTCTAGTTAGAAGGCTTGGTTTTTTGGTGGAGATTGGAAGATGATGGGATAAGGTCAACCAGACTTAAGTCATGTGTATGTATAAAACTAGTATTTTCTTCATCTCAGTCATGCTACTTAAAGATGCTCTTCACCTGCTACCTTTTGATTTACAGATGTCTGTTGTGGTTTTTTTGTGTGTGTGTAGATCAATGGCATTGCACTAGATAATAAGTCGCTTACTGAATGTGAAGCTTTGCTACGAAACTGTAGGGATTCCCTTACCCTCTCACTGATGAAGGTGAGTAGGAGAAACTGAATTTGCAGAATTTTCTTGAACTTATACGGAATTATTTTAGATATTTAGGTAAGAGGATATGAAATAATGTCATGGGAAAGTTTTTGCTAAAAATAAGAGTGTTTGGATACATCCCACGGTTGCTACACTCACTCAACAGTTATTTCTGAAGTAAGACTTCTGTGGCATCTGCTAGGAAGTGAAGCTTACTGCTTTTGCTGCCTTTCCATTTGTTTGCTGGTTACATGAAATTACTCCTAACAGAATTCCTTCTTTCTTCTTGGTGTCTGCTTCAGAATTGCAGCAGTTTTGTACATTAAAGATCAACTGCCTGCTTACTACAGAAAGGTTTGCTTTTAGTCAGGGGAGAGTTGTGCAGAAAACTGAACTCTGACTGTCATAAGCATTAAGTACAAGGCTTTCTTATTCAGGATTACAAAAGGTACTATTCTATTCAGGGTATAAAAGGTACTATTCTATTTTGTCTATTTAGTTGAGAGTCCTATTTTACAGGGCCTGTCACATGGGCTTTGTGAGTCCAGCTCCAGAGACCCTGAGGTTTTAAGAAAGTAAAAAGATTAAATGTTCAAGGTGAGATGTGCAATGAAATATGACTTATTAGCATCTCTTAACAAGAAACAGAGGTAGAATGCAGGTCCCTTCACTGTTAGTTCAGTGCTTCTGCCACCATGTGGCATTGCCCTTCTGGAATTGTTCTGAAAATGTTATGAAAAAAATTCAGCTTCATTTTATCTGATGCTCTGTGCATTGAATCTGAAAGATTTTATCAGACCTTTCCCAACTGTATCTATATATGTCCTAGTGTATATTCCGGTATAGGTAAATCTCTTGATTTTGAGGATAGAATATGCCTTGTACAAAACAGAAATTGGCCATAATAATAAGGTGGTTACATATGTTTTTTGTTTCAGGTTTTTCCTCAGAGTTCATCTTGGAGTGGTCAAAATATATTTGAAAATCTGAAGGATTCTGAAAAAATGTCAAGCTGTAGGGTTCATGCATCAGAGTTACAAGCCCAAAATAAAAGAAATATGAAACTCAACAGCTCAACCCAGACTGACATTTTCAATCCAGACATCATGGATGGCAAGAAGGTCCAGAGTGATCAGGGCAGTGGTCCTTTCTGTGATCACAAACCTTTCCCTAATAACACATTACGAGTAGACTCACGTAGGAACACAGTGCATAGCTGCCACAGTAATTCAGAACACAGTCTCAGCTCCTTTAACCCAGAGACATATGGAGACCAAGGCTATGGAGCTGTTGAGAAGAGGCTGCCTTATGAACCTACAGGAGCTGACTGTGTGATGGTTGAGACGACATTTGACAAAGGAAGCAAGCATAGTGGTGGTACCTGGCCGAAAGTCATGGTTAATATCTCAGCAGCAGAAACAGAAAAGTTCTCCGTGTACAAAAAGCCAAAACAAAGGAAATCTATCTTTGACCCTGATACTTTCAAAAGACCCCCAACTCCTCCTAAACTGGAGTATCTTTCCCCTAATGAGGTCACAGGGCATTCACCTCAGCCATCAAAAGCTGAAGTGGCTTCAACTCCTCCAACTCCTCCTAAGAGAAGTGACTCTATCAAATTTAAACATAAGCAGCAGGCAAGCTCTGCATCAGAGTCTACAGTAACAACTGGATCACCACCCACCAGCCCAGCCACTGCCCAAGCTCCAGTTTCCTTGGCACTCAAACAGGACTCTGGTACTCTCAAGGGGCGCAGCAGGAATGCTGGGCATTATTATCGGGAGGAGGGAATTGATTGCACTCACCTCTCTTCAAGGAAATCCTGTGAAGATGACATTGGCTTTCAAAGAGTTGAAGAGCCAGAGATTAAAAGACCAAGGCCAAAATCAGCTCCTGCTCTGAGGCATAAAATAACTCCTATGCCCATTCCTAATCCTGCACTTCAGGTAGAAGCTTATTATATTGAATCACAAAACTAGAAATCTTAAAGTGACTTTTCAGTGTGGTTTTGGGTGCCTAGTTACATGCCATGACAGCCTGTTGTCAAAATCTAGGTCCCCTGTGAAGCTACCTCAGACTTGGTTGGCACTTGTAGTATCCCAAATTACAAAACCAATTCATGGACTTGGCAGTCTCCTGTTACATGTTGTACGTTTCAAACGTGTAAACTCTGCATGCTGAGCCCTGAACTTACAGCTCTCTAGCATCACCATCAGTATCTGAGCTATTCTAGTGTCAGGTTCCAAAACCTGGATTGCTCTGTTGAAGAGAGTTTGTTCCACAGGCATCTGAAAATACGGGCTTAGAGGAAAACACTAGGTGGCTTGTCAGCCAGGTCAAAATGTCCTGTGAAAGCAATATTCTAAAGGAGAAGCATAACTAAATGCTGGAATTTTTACTGTGAAGGAAAGTATGTACATTGTTTTCAGACACCGGCCTAAAAAGGACTAACAAGTTGTAGAAGTGAATATCATCATTGAAAGATAAAGGTGTCACAAGCACTGTGATGACAAGAACACTTTGAAACAGATAGAAGAAAGTTAGAAGTTGCTTACAACTTAGAGAGTTTGGCTTTCTTAATTTTCTTTTTTCTTCTGAATCTCCAACTGCCTGTAATTAAATTTCTGTGTTTTTGTAGGTGCAGAAGTATGCCCCAGCTAGTGAGGAACATCTGTCTCCAGAGCTACAGGAATGGGCACCATATTCACCAAAAAGGTCTGCTAGGCACAGTGATGGCTTTGTGCCTGCTGCATTATATACTGGCAGCATGTCATCAGGTGAGTGGAAGAATGTGGTGGAGTAGGAAGGTTCCCCCACACACACAAAAAGAATTCCACAGCTAACTCAGCCGGAGAAGCAGATGAAAGCTGTATTTTACAAGCAGATATGGAATGCAATGAATATGTACAAAAACATACAATATTTACAATATATACAGAAATATACAGCAAAGTATGTAATACAGGAAACCTTTCCCCAACCCCCCTGCGGCCAGGGGGTTCGGCCTGTCCCTCCCTTCTCCCTCCCTCCCTCCCCTTTTTCCCAAAAGGGTTAGAGAGAAAGAGAAAGGAAGGTAATTAAAAGGGTGAAAACTTGTTAAAGCTCAAAGCGGATGCAAAAGTTAGTTTTCTCTTATCTGGTTAGCAAGAATCGTTCCTGCGTAGCAAGCTGTTGCTTCAGGGAGAAAAGCAGGCCAGCTCACAGTACAGGGGGAAGAAGAAGACGACTGACTGACTCCCCCCGACTGAAAGACTAAACAAAAATCTACAGCCGGGTCCCACCAATGAAATTGGATTAGCATATCATTGTTTTCATTCTAATATCAAAACATTCGGCTAGAGTGTTCAGAAAGTGTCTCTTTCTTAAAGGCACAGCCTAAACCGGTCACAAAGAACTTGTGGTACTTTGTAAGAATGCCCTAAGGAATTTGCCCATAGTGGGACATACTGAGAATTAGTTGTGATAAGTGCAGAACAAATACGACTCACAAAACATATTTCCATGGTCTGTTGTAATCTGGTCAGCTTTTGGACTTTGTAGAAGTTCAGCCTGTTTGAGAACCTCTATGGAAACTGAGCAACTCCTGGCTGAAGGATGTTTCATCAGTTTTTGTGCAGAGGAATTTGGAGCACAGTAACGGTGAGCAAGACGTAGCCTATCCATTAGGGAGACAAGTAAGATTTCCTGTATTTTTGAAAGTGAACACGAAATGGAGACAGCTTTAACTGCTTAACTTCTGAGATACTTCCCAAGAAAATGATCTTTAGCGTAGGTACTTCCAGCAGTTGTATGTGAAACTTGATCTTCAAATCAAGACAATATTGATTTTTCTCAGTTTACCCTTAATTCTCTTTAAAGCCTCAAACTCCTGCACATTCTAGAAATTATGGAAGACTTTCTTCTTACTGGAGACCATGAAGGAGATAATGACTTGTGTGTCTGGAACAGTAGCTTCAAAACTGAATTACAGAAATGTTCAGGTTTGAAAAGACCTTTGGGATCACCAAGTCCAACTGATAACCCTACTCTACAAGGTTCACTCCTAAACTATATCCCCAGGCACTACATCCAAACGACCTTTACACACATACAGGGTTGGTGACTCAACCACCTCCCTGGGCAGCCCATTCCAATGCCTGACCACTCTCTGTTAACAAATTTTTCCTGATGTCCCATCTAAACCTACCCAGTTACAGCTTGAGGCCATTCTTTCTTGTTCTATCACTTATTACCTGTGAGAAGAGACCAGTAGCAACCTCTCCACAATGTCCTTTCAGGTAGTTATAGAGTGATGAAGTTTCCCCTCAGCCTCACCTTCAGTCATTCTTGATAAGATTTATTCTCTAGGCCCTTTCCCAGCTTGGTTGCCCTCCTCTGCACTTGCTCCAGCACCTCAATGTCTCTTTTGTATTGAGGTGTCCAAAACTGAACACAATACTTGAGGTGTGGCCTCACCAGAGCTGAGTACAAGGGGACAATCACCTCCCTACTCCTGCTGGACGCAGCATTTCTAATACAGGCCATTGGCTTTCTTGGACACCTGGCACACTGCTTGCTCATATTCAGCTGTTGATTAGAACCCCCAGGTCCCTTTCTGCTAGTCAGCTTTCCAGCCATGCTTCCCCAAGCCTGTAGTGCTGCTTGGGATTGTTGTGACCTAAGTGCAGGACCTGGCATTTGGCCTTGTTGAAGCTCATCCTGTTAATGCTGGCCAATTGATCCAATCTATCCACGTCCCTCTGTGGAGCCTCCCTACTCCTCCTACAGATCAGCACTTCCACCTAATTTGCTGTCATCTGCAAACTTACTGATGACACACACTATGTCTTTATCAAGGTCACCAATAAAGATGTTAAGCAGAAGTGGTCCCAACACTGAGCCCTGAGGAACACCACTTGTGACCAGCTGCCAGCTGGATTTAACTCTCTTGACCACCACTCTTTGGGCCTATTCGTCCAGCCAGTGCTTTGTCCAACAGAACATGCTGTTTCAATCACTTTTAATGAAGTAAAGGCATGCTCAAGAGTAACTCAGATCTTTTCTTCTTAGATTTCTTTCACTTTTATTGTCTGTCTTCTAATAATTGTAGAAATAATACTTTTTTTCTAAATTAAAAAATAATCTTATTGTGATGCTTTTGCATAATAACTCCAAGTAAAACCTGCATTAGACAATATGATTGTATGTCTTGAAAGGAGAACAGGGTTTTGCTGTTGTATTCTGTGCTGCCAACTCATTTAGGAGAAAATTGCTAAGTGGGCTTTGGCTGAGTACTGAAGGATAAGTGTACTTATAAGATAAACTTGAGTAACAAGTTTCATAAATATTGAAATACTATCATTTGAAGTCATAGGACACACTGGAAATTGAAGTCTTTGAGGCAACAGAAGAGGAACGAGAATCATTTTAGCAGCAGTCATTTAAAGCACCAAATAAAAACTGACATTCCTGTCAGTTGACTGTTCAGAGAGAAATGCAGAATTTTTATAGCTGTATGAAAAATTTTAATACTTGAATACAGAGAAAACCTTTTAGGTATCAGTACAATTTCAAGTGATAGAACATGAATTATTTCACTTTAGGCCTAGCTCATTACAGAATGATAAACCAAATTTCAAAGATGCATGCACTACTTAGGTGTCACATGATGCTTAATAATGTATTTGTATGCTCATAATATGTATGTATGTTCATGCATGTGAATGTTACAGTACATAATTTTAGAAGTATTTAAATATATTGAAAACCTGTAGTTGATAAGCTAGTTATGTTGGTAAGAGTGTGTTTTTATCATCTTAAGCAGGTACTGTACCAAGAAGCTTAGCACCATGCCCTGCAGTAACTGCCGTCATGAGAAATCCCATCTATACTGCCTGGAGCCATAGAGTTCACACCAGCAATTGCCCGTCAGTTGCCAGCCAAATATGCCATCAGCATCTGCATCCCAGGTGTTTTGAAATTTATATCTCCTCATATTTTTGTTTCCATTAGGATGAAATTGCTTCTGGTACTTGTTTCATACAGTACAGAGTGAAGCTGCAGTGTACTGTGTTCTTTTGTCCCAGAATAGAAGTGATGTACCAACTGCTTATATGTCTTTCAGTAAGTAGTGGATTAGGTTTCCCTCTGCTCCACTGGCTGATACTGAAAAAGAAATTATAATCTTTATGAAATAATTTCTATTTTTTTTTCTTGTCCTTGCTAAAACAAAGCCTTTCCCTTTTTATACTTGCACTGTAGATAATTTTTTCTCTGACTTTTAATTCATAATATGATGGGACAACTGGGAAGTAGGAAGTAGGGGAGCATTCATTTTAATTATCAACACAAAGATAACTGAAATTTTTTGCTGGCCAATTTGCTGTTTGCTGAGGTGCTTTGCTTAGTTCTAAGTGTTGCCCTTATTCTGCTTTTCTTTCTCTATAGTTCACAGCATCAGGGTCGCCTGAGTTTGGACCTAAGTCATAAACACTCCAATGACTACTCTGAAAATTCACGCACAAGAGCATCTCATGGCTCAAATTCATTACCTTCCAGTGCAAGACTTGGTAACTCGCTTTTCTGATTTATTTCTCATGGGACTGCTATATATGGGAGATGAAGAATAAATGGAAAATTCCATAAGTACATGCATGATGGGATTGCCATAATTGCCGTCAATGCCTAAAGGTTTCCTGTGTTTCCTTCTGTTTTATTTTCTTGTTGGTTTGTGGCTAAAGATGTTCCCTGGAAGTAGCTGATTTTATTTCATTCTTCAGTCTCTTCAAATGCCCTGTGTATACGAGTGACTCTCCTTTCTGTGCTTGGTACTATTTGAAATTACCCTTGTAAAAAGGAGGCCCAGCCAAAGCATTTTTGACATTCAGTGAGGTGGAGAAAAGCAAAAAGGAGCGAGCCCCCAGAACAAAAAACCACTTATGTTTACTTGATGGACATAAAAGATTTTTTTATGCCTATCCTAGTAATAGCGAAGCAAATACTTGCTTTGTAGCAATGACATTTTAACATTTTAGAGGATTTTTTAATTTTAAATTATGTGGCAACATTTTTTTGGGTGCATGATTGAGTTCTTTTTTATACTGACTGTTTAAGCAAGACAATTTACTAGAAATATGATATACATGATATATGTGGGGGTAGTTGTATATATATTTAGAGGCCAATCTAATGCTCACTGACAAAGCAGAAGCTAAAGGTACTTCCTTATTCCACTTAGTTACTTTTACTTTGTCATTATAATGCCTTCTTGTTGTAAAAACAGGGTCTTCGAGTAACTTGCAATACAGAACGGAACGAATTAAGATCCCTTTAACACCAAGATACCCAAGGTCCATGATGGGCTCCGACAGAGGTGAATTACTTTATAAGTAATTGTAGTCATACTATTTTCAGTATTGCCAGTCCAAAGCCTTTGCAGCTGTTCAATCAGGTTGCTGCAAAATCTAAATATGACAGTTTTATTAAGGTTAAAAAATTTGCCTTTTGCCACAGAAAGGTTAAAAAACCCCAGCTTTCTACTGAAAACTGATTTTTCTGTTAGGTGACTCTAGGGCATGGCACCCTCAGAAGTGCATAAAAAAGTAAGAAGAAACATTGCTGTGAGCATTACAATTGGTAGGGTTTTTTTTTCTGGGATGTTCTCTTAAAAGTTGTGGCAGTGAGATGTTTTGCATTATTTTTTTTATTAAGTATATTATTAATTATATTGATTCTCATTTTATTAGTAATTGTAAAGTATATTTTGAAATGCAATGAAAATATTTTCATACTTCACTGATAATTGCTTGGTGAAGGAACTGTTGAACTGAGTTTGCCAGTGAACGTCAACCCTTCACTGCCATCATTGCTCTATTGTTCTTTAGCCTTAATGGATTGTATGTAGTGGTTTTCCTAACTGGATAAATACAAATCTTACATACAGCTTTCATTTGGGATTAATAATTTGAGATTTATTTTCTGTCATTTTTGCATGGGAAGCAAACAATGTTTCTGTCAGAGCAGTCGTTCAGTAAATTACTCAGGGAGGGTTCAACCAGGAAAGAGGCAAAGAAAGTCAGAACTTGTTCAAAAGTCCAGAGCTTTTTGGTTTCTGTGTATGATTCATGCTGGGGTTTTGTTGGTGTTTTTCAGGTGTTTCATAATGTATCTCCTAACCAAAGGAAAGGGCCTGTACTTCAATATTTTTTTCTGGAAATAAACCTTCTATTAAATTTTTATTTTACTTCTCCTTTACAGGTTTTTATTATTCTTCTTTAACTTAACATTGCTAAGTGTTTTCAGACATGTATAGAGTGTAGTTTGTCTGTAACCTATTCTCCTTGTTGAGGATGGCAGTAGCTACACACACACTAACAGAGGACACATTTGATGTGTAGTCATTAAGGACAGTAAATCTGCACTGTCTGAAAATAGTTGTCTGGTCTCCTTGAGCTCTTTACATGGATAATAGAGTGCTAGTGAACAGTCAGTCCTCTTTGTCGTTGCAGATGTTTATGGTGTATTTCACTATGTTGTATATATCCAGACTATGACAGATGCAGGATACAAAAACTCAACTGTTGATTTTTCCATAGGTTCCTTGTCACACTCTGAATGTAGCAGTCCCAGCTTGATAACTCCTCCACAGTCACCTCTTAACTTGGAAACATCTTCCTTTGCCAGCAGCCAGTCTCAGAACTCACTTTCTACATTACCTAGGATTTCCATTAGCCCAGTATCTGTTGGAGAACGCAGAAAAGATAGGTGAGGTCCACATGTTATTTGCCTTTAATACAAATGTGTCTGAGAAATTTCTGTACAATTCTGTACAATTTCTGAACAAATGTTCTTTGGGGTAAAGGAATATGAACGTTTAAATGACAGCTGTTCAGGGACAGAAGTGCATTTCAGGTCCTTCCTACTCACTGTTTTTATTTTCTTTACAAAGTAAGTAAGAGATCTTTATGTGGATTTTTTTTTTCCTCTGAGCTGAGTAGTAAATCTTGAGTTTAGAGAATTAAGGGATTTCATAAGAGTTTTGTTTCTCCTATATTAGATTAACAGCCGCACCAGATAAGAGTGGTATAAATTGAAATACACACCTTTAGCTTTACTAGAGATGCTTGTTTATGATAGACTTGTTCTGTACTCTGGAA
The DNA here is from genome assembly GCA_033816785.1 of Picus viridis. Classification (NCBI taxonomy): domain Eukaryota; kingdom Metazoa; phylum Chordata; class Aves; order Piciformes; family Picidae; genus Picus; species Picus viridis. The sequence goes on from CM066586.1 coordinate 27,826,355, forward strand.
AATTAAATAGGATTAAGTTCTAGTAACATTTAATAGCTAAACATGAGGTGCCTTAGCATTGTAGCTTAGCATTGTGCCTTGATTCAGTTTAGCCAGATAACATGAAAAATTGAAGACATAACTGTGCAAGAACGTATTCCTACATACAGATGCTATTTGTACAGATGCTATTTTACTACGGTGACTGATCTCTTTGTACCTGAATGCTGCTAGCAACAGTGCTATGTGCTTGCGGAATTGGAACCTGTTATGATAGTTTTTTAAAAAGATGAGCTTTCTGTTTTAACAACTTTCTATATCTCATGTTGAATATTTTAAATGTGTTGCTTATGGTGTCAGTCTTGGAGATCTGATTTCAGTTTATTGTGATCTGTACAGACTGAATATATGAATAGGTTTGCACTACTTCAAAGCATTGAATACTACAACACAAATCTGAATCAGGCTTTTATTTATAGTAAGGCAGTTGAGTGCCATTCTGGCAGTGTAAAGAAGCTGTGATGTGTTGGAATAATTAGATGTGTGTGGCCCTCAGGACCCCTTTATATTGCTTGACTTATGCAAAAGTACTGACCATAAAAAATGTGGATGGTAATAAGTAATAAGGCTATTCTGTAGTAATAAAAAGTTATTCATAAAGTTTTATATGAAACTCCTTTAAAGCAATAGTTACTAAGTAATTCTAGAATGTATATTGTGTATGAAGGACAGTGTTATTTTGAAAGGGAATGGAAATGTGTGAATTCTCTTCCTTTCTACAATGTGACTTCTACTACATGTACTCTGTGTTCTCATATAAATGTTTTTCTAATTGTCACTTGCAAATTCAAAGTCAGAATTTCTTCTTTCACATGACTAATCATGCATAATGTTCTTCTAAAAAAATACGGGTTTGATACCTCTATAACTTTGTATCTCTGGGTGCAAGATAGGTGTTCTGATCTTTGGGGAAGAGGAGACTTTTTCATAGAAGTGCAGTTAGGTTCCAGACTCTTCACTCCAGCTGTGTATATGTATAAGTTTGAACTGACTTTTTAGAAAGAATATAATTTAAAGATTTGGGTTGTTTTGTTTATTTGATGTTTTGTTGATTTTTGTTTGTTTTTAAATCAAACAAACATGACAACAAAAACCAAACAAACCAAAACACACCACAAACTAAACCAAATACCAAAAAACCCCCACAAGACTTAACAAAAACAAGGAGTTAATTTGGCAAAGTAGCTTATTTAAGTCTATTCTGAGAAAATGTTTGGAGATGTCTAGGTAGTATTTAAAATGGTTGCTTGGTCTTATAACAGTTTCTATTCTCCACAAAGTACAAGTAACTCACTTGACCTTTCCCCAGGTAGTAGTAGTAGTAATAATAATACTAACACAGATGGAAAAAACAAAAAGGTCAGTGTTTTGGTTTGTTCTATTGATTTTTAATTTAAATGAAAACTGAAAAAAAAACCCTGATCAATGAAGACTTTCTAAGTGTTCAGTGATTCTGTCAGGCAATCTGAATGCTATGGGAGAGTGCACTGGATTTTAATAACACTGCCTATCAAGTAAGACACTTTTTTAAATGTTACCATCCTTTTTTACTGTTGATTTCTCTACTACAAGCATTATTAGATACCTTTGATTTTGCATTTTCTAGATTCTAGGATAAGTTCCTCTGCAATTTGTATTGGTTTGTTTCTTTCTCATTCCAATACAATATAAACAAAAAAATTCTTAAAATTCATATGGTAAATGGAAAAGCAGAAAGATAGAATAAATTAATTTCAGAAATATGTGATTTTATTTTATCGAGGGCGAATGCCTTGATTTTTATGATATTAAGCTTTGTGTAACAAGTCTTAGATACTCATAAAGGGTGGTAAGTAAACTTGCTGTAAGTTCATCACATCAATAGAGAAGCTCTGAGGGCATTGCATCTTAACAGTGATGTTGACATAAGACTACAGTATCAGTATCTGGTTTTATCTTTTATGCTTTTTTAAGATGTCAAATTATTATGCTCCTGCTGCAGAAGGCTACCAAATAGGTACCTCAAAGACAATAGCAGTAAGCATAATTTATTTGTCATCTTTCCTCTGCCCCCAGCCCCAATTCCTGCTCTTCAAAAATACTTTTCCTCAGCCTGGCTCACAATAGTAGCAGTGAGTGAAGTTCCGTTAAGTCATCAGATCTCTGAATAGCACAATTAAAATAGTTTAAGCAGTTGGCACAATTTAGATAATGTCTATATGATATAATGAGGGGAGGAAAGAGAACATTCCAGTTAATGAAAGTAAAATGTAGCATAAAGCTATTAAAATAAAAACTATACCACACCTGCTGTGTGTACCCAAGCTGTTTAATTTACAACACATTTAACTGTTTTTGCACGATGCCTTCTGCTGTGTAGACATTAAGTTAATAGTAATGTGAACTAGCACTTTTTAGGTGGCTGCTGTTTGTTTATATGTATCATGGAGGTACCAGCCCTGTTTCTACAGGTGGATACATCCTAGCTATGGGGGAAGAAGACAGGCATGTGTCAGGGTTTTCTCCTGTGTAAGCCTTTCTCTTGTTGTACTTACTAGTGTCTTACTGCTGTGTGTCTTTCTCTAAGTGTTGTCTTTTCAAATCTTCTACATCTTTCAGATATCTGTTCCGTAATAGGTCTTTTCTGAGAATCCCTCTGGCTCCTAGGCCTAGGTTCTCATCACTAAGGAGTTTGAGGTTTGCCTGATATAAGGTTGTCCTTCTTGAGCAGTATTGCGCACTTGGTGCTGTTTTACATGTTTGGATAATTGCCCTTAGGAGAATTTGCATGGTAATTGTAATGCTACCATGCAAACTGCTGTTTTAATGGCTTGAGTTTGCAACTATTTAATTTTCATTACTAATTTATGTTTCCCCACATATGAGTATGAAGTCTGATATTTGTGCATTGTTGTCCTTTGGTTTACCACCTTGTTATTTATGAAGTTTATTTTCTCTGGCAACAAAGACTCCCAGCATTTGTATTTGTAACATACCTTTCTGGAATATAGTTTGTAAATGGCATATATACAGTGGTTCAGTTACTTTTATATAATATGCATCTGGAAGCTTCTTTCCTACCTACTTCACCACCATACTATTTATAATTCATATTTACCATAATATTTTAGAGCAGTCATGTACTTGTTATACATTTACTTCTGCCACCTGTATGTTGCATGTATTGAAGGAATGCATTTAAGACAGCTGACAGGAATTTTTTATTTTTTTTAGCAATTGTTTAAACCTATTGTTGCAGTTCAGATATACATAAAGTATTGCATGTAATTTTAACATTGTGATGGTTCAAGTGCAATTTTGTCTAAATAAGTTTTAACTGTCTCCTCTAAAAGGCCCTACATGGAAGAGCCACGTCATGTTAAAGTGCAGAAGGGTTCTGAGCCACTAGGGATTTCCATTGTGAGTGGAGAAAATGGTGGAATATTTGTTTCTAAAGTAACAGGTGGAAGCATTGCCCATCAAGCTGGCCTTGAATATGGTGATCAGTTGCTGGAGGTAATTGTTTCCTTATTCCTATGGCTTAATGAAACCAGTTCTTAGGACACCAGCCATAACTGCCTTCCTCTAGAGTATCTTGTGTGATATGTAGCCAAGGGCACATACCATAGTATTCCAGTAATTGTGATAGTTGAGACTTTCTGTCAGGCTTTATCATAAAATAATGTCTTTTTATGGTAGGCCTGCATTGCATTTTATATAGGTACATAATTAAATTATAGAGTAGCTAGTTTTGGTACTTAATATACTTCCAATGCCATGCTCTGCTTGATAAGGTGAGTAAATGTTCATGCAGATGATTCGTATCAGATTCCATGCTGCTGTTGCTGTGCCCATATCCTCACCTGAGATTCCTGACTTAAAAGATACTCAGGTAGGCTTTAGATTACCTACAGTCATGTGTTTTAACAATATTAGATAAACATGGAGGAGCATTTTGTACAGAACAGAGCTGCTTTGTAAATGTTCATGCTTGTGAATGCTAGTGTCTTCCGTTACCCAGTATGTGGATGATACTGCAATGAACCTGAATGATCATGAATCTGAATTTATCTTTAAATCCTGAGTTTATTCAGATTAGTTCAATCATAACACAGCTTGGAATACGCGTGTCTTTAAGCAGTAAAAAGATTTTTCAACTTATGGCCAGGTTACCATTTATTTTTGAACTACATTGATTCCCTCTAAGGAGTAAAGCCTAGGAACCATTTTGTCGCAGTATTTCCACCCTCCTATTTTACCCCAGTTGCAAAAAACTAGCATTTAGACAGTAATCTAATTAGGGGACTGAAAGAATGATTTTGCCGGTTTCCCTCTGAAAACCTCACATCCTCGTTTGTGCATTGTTTTTCCCCTGTAGTTTAATGGAATAAATTTGAGAAATGCTACAGAGCAGCAGGCTCGTCTAATCATCGGACAGCAGTGCGACACCATTACTATTTTGGCTCAGTATAACCCACATATGTACCAGCTTGGCAATCACTCACGGTCAAGGTAAGGCTGGGCTAGACTTCAAAAAAAACCTGTTCTCTGGTCCCCGCAGTTACTTAGCTAGTAGATAACTTCTGTGCAGGTAATGTTTGCAAACATCCACACATTTGTGCTGATAACAAGTGTGACTGCTTAGAAATGTAATGGGTGAACATGCTTCTCAGCAAGAAAAGAAAAATGCTTGGTACGGCAACTATATTTTCATTCTTCTTTGGGTATAATCCTTGAATGTGTTAAGGTTAAACAAAAAATGACTTCTTCCTAGGATTATGAAAGTCAAGTACTTCAAATAGATTTTAGTTTTTTCTATAATTTGAGTTTTCAAAAACTAATTAGAGAAGGCATATAACCTAGTGCAATCCATTTCATTTGGCTGCATGATGACATTTTGAAACCCAGCTTTATCTTTCAGACTTACAGTGACCATATATTATTTGATATGCCAGTTTGTTGGGATTTTTTGTTGCTTTATACTTGATTTACAGCCAAATTCAGAACTTAATGTGGAAAATAGTTGCTGTTGTTGAAATATTAACCCACCAGTCTACTATTAATTTTTCTGTTTTCTCAGTTCTCGCCTAGAACCTGTGAGCAATCATTCCACCCCTCAAGGCAGTGGAGCTGCAACACCTGACAATCATTCTGTAATCGATACTGTGAGTGAACAGGATGAAGGAACCATGACGCCTCCGTCCAGACAAACCACACCAACTACAAGTCCCCGGAATTCCTTAAGGTAGAGGGTAAAATTATTAGGGTGGATGTGAAGGTTATTGAAAAGCAGGTGACTGCTTTGCCTGGTTAAAGTTAGTCATCAGGCAAGTTAAGTGACCCTCAAGATAAAATCTCATATTTTCTAACTGTTTTGAAAAATGAGGTCTCCAAGGAGTGAATAAGTTTAGTACATTTGTTTAGTTAAGAAGGTCTGCTACGAACCTAAGACTGTATCCGTAGGTGACCCATTTTGAGTAATAATTATCCCAGGTGCTGCGTGAGCCTACCAGGGGTAAGGCTATGCTTGACCTCCTCTTCACCAACAGGGAAGGGCTGGTGGGTGATGTGGTGGTCGGAGGGTGTTTAGGCACCAGTGACCACGACATAATAGAGTTTTCAGTATGCAGCCAAGCCAAGAGGGGGAGCAAGAAGACCTCCACTCTGGACTTCAGGAGGGCAGACTTCAGGCTACTCAAGGAACTAATTCAGAAGGTTCCTTGGGAATCAGCCCTCAAAAACAAAGGGGTCCAGGAGAGCTGGGCCTACTTCAAGGAAGAACTATTGAAGGTGCAAGAACAGGCTGTGCCGGTGTGCCGGAAGATGAGCCGCCGGGGCAGACGGCCAGCCTGGATGGGCAATGAACTTTTAATAGAACTTAGGGAAAAAAGAGGGTGTATCATCTTTGGAAGAAAGGGGAGGCAACCTACAGAATGTTTAGGGATGTTGCTAGGTTGTGTAGGAAGAAAATTAGGGAGGCAAAAGCCCATTTAGAACTTAGACTGGCCTCTGCTGTGAAGGACAACAAAAAGTCCTTCTATAAATACATCAATAGCAAGAAGAAGGGCAAGGACAACCTCCACTCCTTGGTTGACACGGAGGGGAACGTTGTAACAAAGAATGAGGAAAAGGCAGAGGTACTTAACACCTTCTTTGCCTCAGTCTTCACTAGCAGGGCAGAACGTCTTCCAGACAGCTGGCCTGCAGAGCTGGCAGAAGGAGCCAGAGAGCTGCATAGTTTCCCACTGCTCCAAGAGGAAGTTAGAGATCTACTGAGCCGCTTGGACCCCCACAAGGCCATGGGACCGGATGGGATCCATCCTAGGGTGCTGAGATTGCTGACAGATGAGCTGTCCAAGCCACTTTCCATCATTTTTCAGCAGTCCTGGCTCACTGGAGAGGTCCCAGAAGACTGGAAGCTGGCTAACGTGGTGCCCATCCACAAGAAGGGCCGGTTGGATGAGCCAGGGAATTATAGGCCTGTCAGCCTGACCTCAGTGCCAGGCAAGATTATGGAACGGGTCATCTCGAGTGCGATCACACAGCACTTACAGGATGGCCAGGGGCTCAGGCCTAGCCAGCATGGATTTAGGAGGGACAGGTCCTGCCTGACCAACCTGATCTCCTTCTATGATCAGGTGACCCGCCTGGTGGATGTGGGGAGGCCTGTGGATGTGGTCTACCTGGACCTCAGCAAGGCCTTTGACACCGTCCCCACAGCAAACTCCTGGCCAAGCTGGCAGCCCATGGCTTGGACAGGAGCACACTGCGTTGGGTTAGGAACTGGCTGGAGGGCCGAGCCCAGAGAGTGGTGGTGAATGGTGCCACATCCAGCTGGCGGCCTGTCACTAGTGGTGTGCCCCAGGGATCAGTACTGGGCCCCATGCTCTTCAACATCTTTATTGATGATCTGGATGAGGGCATTGAGTCCATCATCAGTAAATTTGCAGATGACACCAAACTGGGGGCAGCAGTTGATTTGCTGGAGGGCAGAGAGGCTTTGCAGAGGGACCTCGACAGGCTGGACAGATGGGCAGAGTCCAATGGCATGAGATTTAACACATCCAAGTGCCGGATTCTGCACATTGGCCACAACAACCCCAGGCAGTGCTACAGGCTGGGGTCAGAGTGGCTGGAGAGCGGCCAGGCAGAGAGGGACCTGGGGGTACTGGTTGATGGGAAGCTGAACATGAGCCTGCAGTGTGCCCAGGCAGCCAAGAAGGCCAATGGCATCCTGGCTTGCATCAGGAACAGTGTGGCCAGCAGGAGCAGGGAGGTCATTCTCCCCCTGTACACTGCACTGGTTAGGCCGCACCTTGAGTACTGTGTCCAGTTCTGGGCCCCTCAGTTTAGGAAGGATGTTGACTTGCTGGAACGTGTCCAGAGAAGGGCAACAAAGCTGGTGAGGGGTTTGGAACACAAGCCCTATGAGGAAAGGCTGAGGGAGCTGGGGTTGCTTAGCCTGAAGAAGAGGAGACTGAGGGGTGATCTTATTGCTCTCTACAACTACCTGAAGGGAGGTTGTAGCCAGGCAGAGGTTGGCCTCTTCTCCCAGGCAGCCAGCACCAGAACAAGAGGACACAGTCTCAGGCTGCGCCAGGGCAGGTTTAGGCTGGATGTTAGGAAGAAGTTCTACACGGAGAGAGTGATTGCCCATTGGAATCGGCTGCCCATGAAGGTGGTGGAGTCACCTTCACTGGAGGTGTTCAGGAGAAGACTTGATGGGGTGCTTGGCTGTATGGTCTAGTTGTTGGGTGGGTTGGATTGTTTGATGGGTTGGACGCGATGATCTTGGAGGTCTCTTCCAACCTGGTGTATTGTATTATTATTATTGTATTATTATTATTATAATTATTTAAATATGTATTCTTCAGATAACTAGTTGATTGTATGTAATGCATGCTTTAAAACTGAAGTATGTGTGTTATTTCTTCCCATCAAAAGGGGCCCTGTGAACACAAACAAAAGGACCCCTGAACCTAGAACAGTAGTTGTTAAAAAGTCCCAAGTGGATCTTGGAATCCAGATATGTGGTGGAAACCTCTATGGCATATTTGTCTCAGATGTTGATGATGATAGCCCAGCAAAAGGACCTGATGGGCTAGTCTTGGGTGACATGATACTTGAGGTAAAAAATGCTAAATTCTTTCCAGTGTTAATTTTATGATTCTGAGCTCAGAGTTTGAAAGTTACAGACTTTTCTCTCATTGTGCATGCTTGCTGTGTTGACTTGGGTATTTTGTTTTCCACACCCATGTCTCAGTCTCCTGCTAGACATGTTAAGGTTCGAACTACTGGAGCTGAGTGGCAAGATAGACTTCTGTATATAGCCTGACAGGGAGGAAAACCAAACTCATTTTGCACGCTTTTTAAGCTTGCCTAATTCTATTGCCTGTTAAGATACAACTTCATACCTAAGGGTTCCTGTGTTTTCATGTTTTGCAGTATGGGTCCATTGATATGCGAAATAAAACCGCTGAGGAAGCTTACCTTGAAATGTTGAAGCCTGGAGAAAACATCAAAATAAAGGCTCAATACAGAATAGAAGAGTTCAATAAGATTAAAGAGCTCCCTGGAGATGGATTCTATATTAGGTATTTGAGTGTGACTGGTAATGAGAGCATAAGGCTGTTGGGATGATATGCTGAGCATCCTGAGCGAGATAGGACAGCCTTTACCAATTTTTTTAAGTTCAAAATTTACTAATTTATCCCAGCGAGTCACTGACAGTGAGTGCACAATCTGTAGCATAGTAAGTCTACACTTTTCACTGTAAACTTACATGCCTTTGAAATGCAGAACGTGCCACTAATCTCATTAAGTTTTCTTAAAATAAGTATGCATATTTTTCTCCTGAGTTTATAGAGAGCGTATTGCAGAGCCTATTTATCTCTTCCTTTCCAGAGCACTTTATGACCGTCTCGCAGAGGTGGAACAGGATTTAAGCTTTAAGAAGGATGACATTTTGTATGTTGATGACACTTTACCACAGGGAAACTTTGGTTGCTGGATGGCTTGGCAACTAGATGAAAATGCTCAGAAGCTGGAAAGAGGACAGATTCCAAGTAAATATATGTGAGTGACCCCAGTTACAGCCTTTATCTAAATAGTAAACTAGAAGCTAGACATGGAAATGATACATAGACCAATGTTGTGATGGATAATTCAGTAAGAAAAGTGAGAATAACCAGAGCAAAACTATCCTCAAATCCAAGGATATCACAGTTGTTCTTGGGAAGCACCAGTGTCTTTAGTTACCTATGGGCAGCAACTGACACCACAATGTCATAATGTTGCTAGAGCTGTTAGTAGAGGAGTATACAAGAACTAAAATGTTTATATTGTTACTGAACCCACAGTAGTTTTCACTCAGTGATCAAAGTATGTTTTTCATTTCAAGATTACTGGTTTTCTGGTTTCCTTTCCTTCTAATAGTCTTCTCTCCATGTCATAACTCAAAATCAATCTTGACACTGGAATAGTAGTACTATGTGGTGTGGAAGTACAACACAGATATGCAGACCTATACACATCTTTGATGTATAAGACTTGTTACTGGGAGATGGACAGTAAAACCAACTACATTTTACATGTGTTATGTGGACAAAACATTTGTGCTCATATAAAATTGCATAGACTAAAACTGCTCTATTTGATTGCTTGTAAGTTATTTGTAAGGATGTGTATATATCATGCATCTTGAGGATAGGATCTTCCCCTCTGCATGAGGCTGACATTAGTGACAGCTAGATGTACACTGCTGCTTCTGTCTTGGAGAATTTTGCCATGCCTGTCAGAGTGGTCACCCTTTGTGCCATGCTGCTGTTTATGTTGTGAGAATCCTGAGGAAACAATGACAGTGTGAGATTTTCAGTTGCTTATGCTGTATTTATGCTAATGTTAATTTCTGTTTAATTTTCTGTGATGAAACTTGGCTAAGGCTTGAGGTGAGCATTTCCAATGTGTTCCAGAAGTTGCAGTGCTGGTTTTTGTTGAAAAAAAATTTGAAATACAAGTTGAAATACCAACCAGTTAGTTTGTTTGATTATAGGATGGATCAGGAATTCTACAGGAGACACAGCATGTCTGAGGCTAAAGATGAAAACAGCTCATCTAAGACATTGTCAGCTGCAGCACGGAGGTCATTCTTCAGAAGAAAGCATAAGCACAAACGAAGTGGTTCCAAAGATGGAAAGGATTTACTGGCTCTTGATACAATCAGTACAGACTCAATTCCTTTATTAGATGGTAAGTACCTCTGTTATACTTGGGAGGAAGTTGGCTTTCCTTCTCTTTCATTTCAAACAGCTGCAGCGTGACACAATGAATAATGTTGCTTTCTGTTTGGTCTGATTACAAATGGTGATCATACATCTCATTATGTACATTACTTTTCATTTTAAAAAATCATAAATTTGCTATTAAATAACAAGCCAGAGTGCATAAAAAATTCTTTTGGTTCTCATAGTTTATTTTTAGAGCCATTAGCATTAACTTCTATTTGCAGAGCTTTCTGATGCATGGTTTTGATTTTCCTTTCAGCTCTTTCATTTCTGTCCAGGTTACTTAGTCTAGACATAAATCCTGGGCACCACTCAAAAGTTGTTACTTGCATTTTTCACTCTCCTACCAAACTCACATTGGTTGCAATGGTTGCTTCATTCTGTGACAGGTTGGACTCGATGATCTTTGAGGTCTCTTCCAGCCTTACTGATTCTATGATTCAAAGAGCTCAGTACACCAAGACAGATAACCAAATATGGCATCTTGTTTACACTCTTTAGGAAAAGAGAAGAATCACTTGGGTTAAAGTTTTGGGTGAGGGTAGTGGGAGAAGCACCAGGTTCAATTAGAAAAATGTCTATTTGGAGCTGTCGGGTGGAGAAAATTGCAGTGATGGCTAGTGAGAATGTTTTAATTGTCAAGGCCCTTATCCCTTGCAAGGGAGTTGTTTTCATAGTTAATGTTAGGATGCTTCTGTTTATCTGAGGAATGTCAGGAAAATTATTTGTAGTTGTACAAATAATTCCTCTGTTTGTGTAGATTCTGCAAGTCTGGCATATCAGCGTGTACAGAAAGTGGATTGTACCTCTCCTAGGCCTGTGCTTATTCTAGGACCTTTACTTGATGCTGTGAAAGACATGTTGGTCAAAGAATCCCCTGGAAAATTTTGCAGGTGTCCTCTTGGTAAGTTTGCAAATGTAACAGATTTACTCCTGTTTAGAATACATTATGGTAACACCTCTACAAGTGAACTGAATGTTCCACAGACATGGAAAAATCGTCTTTTGTTAGCCTTGTTCTGTGTCTGAGGAATAGCAATGAAAGTGGATCTTTTCTGGTTCTGTGAAACAGAGGTTATGAAAGCTTCCCAGCAAGCCATTGAGCGGGGTGTGAAGGATTGTCTGTTTATTGATTATAAACGGAGGAGTGGACATTTTGATGTGACAACTGTAGCTTCAATAAAAGAAATAACAGAAAAGGTGAGTGACTTTTAATGCTGTGGTTCTTTGTGCAATTTGCAATATACAATCATACTCTGTTGGGGGGCTGGAAATTGTTAGTGTTGGCCTCCTTTTGAGACATCCAGAGAATTGTTCCCCAGACTGCTGAGTAAAGGAAAAGTTACCTCACTTTGGCATATAACTGTTTAAAGGTTATTTTATGCTAGCTTACCTTTGTAGGAACAAGGAATGTTCACATGCCTTCACAGTATTATTAAATGAAGTTAGAAATTATTTTCTAAGATTTCACCCCTACTCCCCAAGTGAGAATTAATTTTTTTTTTTACTCTTCTATTTAATGCATAAATAACATTAAAGCCCTAATAGTCCTGAAGACAGATAATAGTTTATTGTTTTCTGTCAAACCACACAGAAAGTCTAACTACTTTAACACTTCTGTTTGCTTGTGACTTATGAAAGAGAAAATCAACATAATGATGTAAATTTGGAAACAATTTATTGTATATATTTCAATCTGAGTTTTCATTTCATTAGCTCTTCAAATACTTTTATTTCTATCAATCCATGCTTTTGGTATTATGAGTGGAATTTCTTGCAGTTTGTCATCTTCTGTCTTTTTGTTAGAAATCCTTTGGGTCCAAATTGCTCATTAGCCCCAAAATGCTAAATGTACAGCAAAAGTCTGTTGGGTTGCTATGATTTAAGTAGGGGAAGAAATGGGGGATTTGCATGTGTGCTTGTGCTCTTTAACTGAATGAGTGTTTTGCATTTACATTTGATCTTAGGATTGTCATTGTCTGCTTGACATCGCTCCTCATGCCATCGAACGGCTCCACAGTGTTCATATCTACCCTATTGTCATTTTTATTCGCTACAAAAATGCTAAACAAATCAAGTAAGTCTTGAGGGGTGTAGTTCAGGGTTGTTTATTTTAGCTTAAAATACGCTTACTGCCTTTGTTGTTTCTTTCATCATAGTCAGTTTTAAATCTCTTTAAAATGAGGAAAGTAATCCTTATAGAAACCACTGTGAGTTAAATGGTTTTAACTTTATTTTGGTTGCATGACAATTAAGTGAAATTTTCAAAGAAATCAAACAATGTAGACTAATCTGTATGTACTCCAGAAGGCCTTCAGATCTTTTGCTCACCTTTGCATTAAAGAGTAAGACAGATACCAGTGAGATCCACTGAGGATTAAGTAGCGACTGTGACGAAGAGCTGCTATTCATCTTCTTACTGAGACCAAATATGATTCATAACCTCAGCTTTCTCACCTTCATCCTCCAGTGAAAACAGCAAGGGAAATCCTCTTTTGCCATGGACTATCTATACTGTGGTCTTCTCAGGTCATGCTCTTTCAGTAACTGAGAATTTCCTGCTCAAATATAGCCAGAAGCAGAACACAAGAGTTACATGCTCTAGGCCCTCCTCTAATGTTTGAGTAAGCCTGTACACATTTTTAGACATTTATTTGGAAAGAAGTGATACAGTCTCCCAATTTAAGTATTAAGAAATGCCTTTGTGGAGAGATTTTATACTTGTGATATCTTCATTATGAAACTTGAAGGCTACTAATTTTCTTCATCTGGAAGTAGACTTGATGGCTATCTGTTTAACAGAGAAGTATCACCACTTTCAGCGGAAGCAAGACATAAAGTAGTTTGTAATTCCTTACCACTGTAGAATCATGCACCTGAACAATAAATGGAACTGTCACATCTTGAGCCCCTTTGAAAGTGGAATGGTGACCATTACAGCTATTTCCCTTTTTGGGAAGTAATAGAGAACAATTGAACTTGACAAGCAGGGATTTCTAGCAGTCATCAAAATATGATGTACTTGGCACATTGACTTGGCCTGTTATGAGCTCCAAAGGTTTTCCAAACAGCCTTTTTGATCTAGCCCTGGTTCTGCTGGCATTCTCTGCAGCCCTATACAGCAGTGAGATGTTAGTGTAGTAGTGGTTTTTAAAAACTGTTTGTGAAATAAAATTGTTCTCACTGCTATAAGAAACTATGCTTATATTGTTTCACTACCTAACTATATGACCTTACTGATTGATTATAAATTCTGGTTCCCTTTGAACAGGATCCCCTACTGGGGACCCCAAGTCATCTTTTGAGAAGAGTGTTGCAAGCTTTGATCTGAATGAAATGTATTTTATCGTTTGTTTTTCTCTAGATTTTTTTCTTAGTGTTTCCAACAGCCTGGGTAACAGAGAAACAATTATCCCCAAAAATGTAATATATAGGACAACTCAATGCTTGATTCCTTGAGCCTTTAAAAGAGTGGCACTTGAGCCCAGCTTTGTGTAGGGAGTATTGGAGTGTTTGAGAACTGGAAAAAATTACATTCTTTCTCCCACCAGTCTCCTTCCTCTGAGACTTTAAAGGAATGTTCTCTTGGTCTGATAGCAAATAAACTTCTAAGAAGTGAAATGGTGCTGGTAACTGCTGATATTGCTGAAACACAGTAGATGGCACTCTATGCACAGGATTGTGCTTGCTAATTAAAAACCCCTTTACATTTGCCCAAGTGAAGGTAATAATTGTAATCCATAAAAAAAATAAATATATATGTTCTTATGCAACATTTTTCTCTTCTTCTTCTTCTTTATGTGTTGTTGTTTTTTTGTTTTCTTTTTTTTTTGTGTGTCTTCTTGCAGAGAGCAAAAAGACCCAGTCTTCCTGAGGGACAAAGTTACTCAAAAACATTCCAAAGAACAGTTTGAGACAGCTCTGAAAATAGAACAAGAGTATAGCAAGTACTTTACAGGTTAGTATTTAATCAAAATATTACACTGTAATTCAGAAGATCCTATGTTCATTCAAAGAGTATTTCACTTTTGGCAAACTCATGCTCTTGTGGTTTATTTCATTGAGAGGAGACATCTTAAGATAAAGGCACTATCCCTTGCATTTACATAAGTTTGTTTTAGCATGTTATGAACTTTGTGACCTGAAGATATTCCGAAAATATTTTATTGTAAGCCAGAAGTATTGGAAGTATGGCCAAGGAAATTTGACACAGTATTGTTGGTTTTATACCATGTGGTGATTGGTTTCAAACTGCAAATCAAACAAACTGCAAACCAAGCAAAACAGCAATTAACAGTTAACCCATACACACACACACAGTGTAAATGGGTGAATTGAGACATAATTAAATCTTTCATGAAGGAAAAAAATTGTCAAAGGTTTTTAGAGCATGCATTGCAATTTGGAATAATGAAATTCAACTTCTGAGGCCTGTTAAAAATTGAAGGTATTTGAAGAGTCTCTGCTTATTTCAAAGTAGAAACATGTCCTTGTGATTGCACCAGTAACTTTAAGAAACTCCAACCAAATCAAAACAAAAGGACCCCACGCCACTAAACTAGCCAAACCCACCATTGCGTCTCCTGAACAATGGAATTTTTACAGAAATGGTTTGAAGCATACCTGCTAAATGCAGGTGAGGAAAAGGGAATCTATTCAGTATAGAGGTATCTTAGTGCATCCTGAGAGAAGTGGCACATTCTCAACAAAATCAGTTACCCAGCATAGCCATGCAAATGTTCTTTTAAACAGGACATACTAAACCTTTGCAGAACTTGACATGTGCATAGCCAGATTGCTTTACCATGTTTTGCTCCTTGAGTTTTTTGTTGCATTTTCATTTCACCTGAGAGTGAAGGTAGTACTCAGTCCAAGAGAGCCCTATGTCTATCTTCTCATATGACCAGTGGGAAGGACCTTCCACTGTTAGTGCCAAGTATACTGAACTCCAGCTGTCATCAGTGTTGCCAGATGCTGGTAGTCAGAGAGGATTTGTTTTCAAACTCGTGTTGACATTATTATGTTGTGCATATAAGCATGTAGTCAGGCATGTTGGACATGGTAACTTCCACGTGAAGCTTTTATGATATGCTCTAACAGATGAGCTCTGTGACTACTTCATGAAGTACATTTTGTGGCTTATGACTCTTTCAAGCTGGTTTTCTTTTCTGTACCAGGTCGTGAGCACTTCCTCACTGCCATTTGTCACCTTTCCTAGACCATGTGTGTTACTGTGTTCTGTATCTAAACTCACCTGACATCATGAACTGTAGCATATGCTGAAGAGTTAAGTAATATTTTATACGAGATAAAATTCTGTCTTTCAAAAAGACATTTGTAAGACTTTCTGTATTTTTCCAACATTTGTGTTGAGGCCAGAAGCTTTGCTGACATATTTCGCTAGTCATGAGGTTCGTCACTTTTTAAGTCTTAAGTCTAATACATTATCCCCTCCTGTGTCAGTGCTGGCATTTTACTTTTTGTGACTGTTATGTTTAGCCAGGGTAGAATGCAAAGTGTTCATTTATCTTTTGAATTGATTTTCAGAGAGTTGCTTGCTGTTGGCCTTTTGTTCCTTGAATGTAGCTGAAAATAAGTATTGAAGTAGCAAGCACTGCTGTTTTACTTAGCTCAACAGTCTTTGAGCTGCCTCATAATTTACTTCTAATATTTGTAAATAATGTCTAGTTGCTACAACTATAGTCTCTGTGTATATCACCACATGAATATAAAACTCTTAACACTGTATACTGAGCAGAGGTTTATTATAGCTGGTTCTGACCATCTTTAGACTTAAGCTTTGCCGCCTAATGCCTCTGAAAATAGTACATGGAGGGCACTAACAAAACACTTGTCTTTTTTGATTATAGGCATCAGTTCTGTGGCTGTTTTAAGAGCTTGCAGAAAAAACATGTACATTGAATGCTGGATCTCTTTGCTCTGTTCTTATTTTAAGAGTCACGCGTCTGGCAAATGCTGAATTGTGTAGAATAATTCAGTCACTTGATAAACACTTTGCAGAAAAATAATGACTGCTCTTTGTAATTAGTCATAACTGTGTCAGTCTAATTTGTCTCTGTGTGTGTGTGTCTGTTCTTTTTCTCCAGGTATTGTCCAGGGAGGAGGCCTTTCAAGCATTTGCACTCAGATTATGGCAACTGTTGATCACGAACAAAACAAAGTCCTGTGGATTCCAGCTGGCCCACTTTAGATCCATATTTTGCTGTGAAGCTGCTCTGCAGATGTAAATAACTGACTTTATATCCAATGGACCTGACCATAGCTGTCTTTTTAAAGATCTCTGTAAGTGATTTCTGTTTCATGAAGGGGAATGATAACACTGAACACATAAGGACCCAAGGAGGCATCTGCAAAGGGGTAGATCACTTCACCGGGCTCGTCTCTTATATTGTATGTGTAAACGTGTCAGGTTGTCACAAGGGGTTGCAACCTGCGCATATTTGTCCATGAGTAATGAATTTAACAATGCTGCAAACCCCTGTAGAATGACAAGTTTACAAAAACCTTTTCAAAGTATTTGGTTGTTACTGTTTACTTGAATGTCCTTTTTTGTTTTGTTGGCTTTTTGGATTTGTTTTTAACTCTGTGTTCTTTCACTTAGTGAGGTAACTCTTCAGAATGGAGTGAAATTTCTGAATATGAGCAAATGGTTTATGCACAATGTGACTCTTAGTTGTAATTTTGAGCATTTCTAAGCACATTGTTGACTTGACAACCAGGTGATAATGTGGGATTGAATCGGTACGTCTTGAGAGTAAGCTCAGAAGGAAGTGCACTCCTCTACAGGGCAGACCACTGTTTATATCCTGTCAACACTTGTCTGTCAAAGATACTGTTTCTTGTTTTATGCATGAATCTAATATTTAAATGTCGTAATATATCTGACCAATCCAAGCTTAATGTGTGTTGAGAAATAATAATTTCTGGTTGCTGGGCCTGGATTAAGTACTGGTGGGGAAGAGTTGTAAGCTGGGCCAGGCATGCTGTGTTCTGTAACTTTTAGATACTGTAAATATGGAAAGGTTATGTCGGTGCAATTATGCAGGGTAATTCTTAAGCTTTGTATTTCAGTGTGTAGCATTCACATAGATTGTTTTTATTTAAGAGCAGCCACAGTTTTATGGCTTTTATTAAAAGCCTTTAGAAAGGTACTAAATTGTTAGTATTTTCACTGTCAAAGAATAAGTGATCATCAATACTTATTTGTCTGTTGTACCAAACTCCATTGTATCTGTTCCCTTTTTGGTTTTTTTGCACTTCTGTGTGTTCTTAACACAGGTTTCGTACCTGTCTCTTCTGTCTCTAGTGCCATGTTTCTTGGGTACTGTATTGTAAGTGTTTTTAAAACATCATCTGAGTAGAACTGCTTCTCCGTCACCGATTGTTGCATTTCATTGTACACAGTTTCTAGTTTTACACTACAGGCTCTAGTTTTGCTTCTGTTTGCAGGGTTATTTTAATTAAAAAAGGGATTCTTCTTGCACAGTTCTTCAAAGAAAGATCTGGTCCTAAATTTAAATTCTGTTTTACAGATGCTATTTTATAGTTCAAAATACTTTGTTGGTTTTATATAGTTATTTACTATATAGAGAGAATATTTTGAACTATAATACATATAAATATATATAGTATTTTATATAGTATTATACCATACTATTATAATACTGTATATATATAAATGAAAAAGCAGGAAACGGTATGGATGAATTGCTAGTCAAAGTACTTCTCATGGTGAGGGACAGCAGTTGTTTTTTTGTTTATCTTGTTGTTTGGTTTTGTTTGGGTTTTTGTTTTTTAAAGTGTGAGGTCAGAGTAGACTCCAGTGGTACAACTGAAACAGGTACTGTTCTGACATGATTTTTCTGTACTAAAATGGAAATGTCACTTTGTATCAAAAAAAAAAAAAGTTAAAGAAACTGATTACTAAATAAAGGTCAATTTCTATAACTTGACTTCTGTGTAAAAGGTGCGTATAGCTAATGTTCTCCTTGATTGCATTTATTTTCTGACTACAGCTGGTGCATACAGGTTCAAGTGCTCACCTTGAGAAGAATTAAGTTTTAATTTTGTGGTTTTGACAAGCCTTTCATACGTAGATACTGAAGATGTTAAAAAACCGTAGGACACAAGAAGTGAGATGTTGGTTTATGTTAACAAATCTTTAACATTCTGGCCCAGTGGTTTTGAGGATTTCAAGTGGAGATGCAATTGTTTGGATGGAAGCTTCAACAGGAGAACAAGTCTACCACTGTTATTTTCAAGTGTCGCTGGAAACCAGGGAAAACAGTAAGACATAGTCATTAGCTAAAAGGCACATTGTAGAAATCCATGTCTCAGTTTTTTACGCTTCAGACAGACCAATCTGTTCTGTTCAGTGAGATATCTGAAACCTTAGGGAAGGTAGTTGTTCTGCACTGACTTCTCTGTTCCATTACTTGCTTTATTCTCAGATGCCAATTAGTCAGCTCCAGTATTAATTAGGATTGGTGGATGATCGGTCTTGTAATCTACATACCTAGTAATAGTCTTCAGGCATGTGATGGGACTTGCACCTTATCTGCTCGTCTTGCAAAAAACAACTCACCATGGTGCTATCTTCTAACGAAGGATGAAGAAAATAGGCACATTCTGGCAGGTTAGTAACAGCCATACCTTGTATATCTTCTGATCATAAGGAAGTACAGTTTAAATCTTGGTTAAACACTAGAAAGATTTGGTTTAGTGAGCTAAGCAGTTTCTGATACACCATTGCATTTTATAACACTATGTGTGGCAACTAGATTTGGCCATCATTTTGAAATGAGTATTTTTATTTAGATGTTTAAATAAAGCATATACTTCTGTGGGCATTTAAAAAATAGTATAGCAAGGGGACAAAAATAAATTTTCACCCTCATGCTCATAAGCCACCATGTGTCATATAAAGTGTTAGCTGGAAATCATAATCTCTTAATTTTATTTCTCCTTAGCTTGACTGACATAAAATGGCTGAAGCTAATTGCAGCCCATATGTATGATCTGTTGTTAACATGCTCACAAGCATCTGTTTGCTTTCAAACCTTCCATTCTGTTCATGTTGACCTGACTTGCTGGGCAAGTGTTTGCCAGAGATCCAGAATTACATTCTGACAGCTTCCCAGTTCTCCACCGCAGACAAGGGTCCTTTTTCAGTGTCTGGTAAATTTGAAGGCATATCATAATCCTTGAGTGAATGCACACATTATCCTAAGAAGTTAAGTGGCTTTCCTAAATACGTGTATGCATGGTTGAAGTACAATCTTGTGATTTTTTCTAGACCTTTGTTTAAAGCTCTGTGTCATTGCTAAGATTCTTCACCTCCACTTCACAACGGATAGTTCCTTTTAAAATACATTGGCATTGGGAAAATGTGCACTGGCCTGGAGACTGAAGAGACTACTGTGAAAAATACAGATGCTGAACAAGGTAGACTTTGGTCTTGTGCAACAACTGATAATGGTCCCAGGCCTACAGCAGAATACAAAACAGTATGAAAAAGGCAGCTGCTCTTGTGAATTCTCTTGCAGCTTCTCTGTCAGGAAAAGTAATCATTTCTTAGGAGTAGGGTGTTCTTAAAGTGATCTTATTTAAAAAAAAAAATTAATTCTGTGTCATTTTGCTTGGAAAATGTCTTGGTGCTCTTCACTGAGAGAGTATATTTTTGATGAATGCTTGGTAGCAAACTTCATAGCTATTCAACTTGACTTCTTTCTTAGAGATGCAAAACCCAGGTGATGTGAATGATCTAAAAAACAGTTGAATAAGGGGTCCTATTACTTAGGTGTGAACATACCAGCTGAATTTGGGATTGTGCAATTCAATTTTAAGGAACAACTCCTTGCAACCTTTTGTAAGAATTTTGAGCAGTCCTGGCTCACTGGAGAGGTCCCAGAAGACTGGAAGCTGGCCAACGTGGTGCCCATCCATAAGAAGGGCCAGTTGGAAGAGCCGGGGAATTATAGGCCTGTCAGCCTGACCTCAGTGCCAGGCAAGATTATGGAGCGGGTCATCTCGAGTGCGATCACACAGCACTTACAGGATGGCCAGGGGCTCAGGCCTAGCCAGCATGGATTTAGGAGGGGCAGGTCCTGCCTGACCAACCTGATCTCCTTCTATGATCAGGTGACCCGCCTGGTGGACGTGGGGAGGCCTGTGGATGTGGTCTACCTGGACCTCAGCAAGGCCTTTGACACCGTCCCCCACAGCAAACTCCTGGCCAAGCTGGCAGCCCATGGCTTGGACAGGAGCACACTGCGTTGGGTTAGGAACTGGCTGGAGGGCCGAGCCCAGAGAGTGGTGGTGAATGGTGCCACATCCAGCTGGCGGCCTGTCACTAGTGGTGTGCCCCAAGGATCAGTGCTGGGCCCCATGCTTTTCAACATCTTTATTGATGATCTGGATGAGGGCATTGAGTCCATCATCAGTAAATTTGCAGATGACACCAAACTGGGGGCAGGAGTTGATCTGCTGGAGGGCAGAGAGGCTTTGCAGAGGGACCTCGACAGGCTGGACAGATGGGCAGAGTCCAATGGCATGAGATTTAACACATCCAAGTGCCGGGTTCTGCACATTGGCCACAACAACCCCAGGCAGCGCTACAGGCTGGGGTCAGAGTGGCTGGAGAGCGGCCAGGCAGAGAGGGACCTGGGGGTGCTGGTTGATGGGAAGCTGAACATGAGCCAGCAGTGTGCCCAGACAGCCAAGAGGGCCAACCGCATCCTGGCCTGCATTAGGAATAGTATGGCCAGCAGGAGCAGGGAGGTCATTCTCCCCCTGTACACTGCACTGGTTAGGCCGCACCTTGAGTACTGTGTCCAGTTCTGGGCCCCTCAGTTTAAGAAGGACATTGAGACACTTGAACGTGTCCAGAGAAGGGCAACAAGGCTGGTGAGAGGCCTTGAGCACAAACCCTATGAGGAGAGGCTGAGGGAGCTGGGGCTGTTTAGCCTGGAGAAGAGGAGGCTCAGGGGCGACCTCATTGCTCTCTACAACTACCTGAAGGGTGGTTGTAGCCCGGAAGGGGTTGGCCTCTTCTCCCTAGCAACCAGCACCAGAACAAGGGGACACAGTCTCAAGCTGCACCAGGGGAAGTTTAGGCTGGAGGTGAGGAGAAAGTTCTTCACCGAGAGAGTGATTCGTCATTGGAATGGGCTTCCCGGGGAGGTGGTTGAGTCTCCGTCCCTGGAGGCGTTCAGGAGGGGACTGGATGCGGCACTTGGTGCCATGGTCTAGTTGTGAGGTTGTGGTTACAGGTTGGACTCGATGATCTTCAAGGTCTCTTCCAACCTTGGTAATTCTATTGTATTCTATTCTATTCTATTCTATTCTATTCTATTCTATCTAAATTGATGATTCTTACATTAGAAATTATTTCAGATGAATGTTGTAATTTTATAGTCAAAAGCTATTAATTTTTTGAACTGTGCATAAAAAGCTTATTGTGACTAAAAAATTCAAAACATTTTCAGTACTAGAAGCTAACTTTTTGGACCTCCAATACAGAAAATGTTACGGGTTTTAGGTTTTGGTTTTTGTATGGTTGTTTTTGGTGGCGGGGTGCGTGGGGGTGGGTGTTTTGTTGGGATTTGGTTTGTTTGTTGGTTTTGGGTTTTTTTTTCCCATATATTTTATATTTATTTAATCTTGTAGCTTAGTTTAAAAACAGTGAGGAGTATTAAAAGTGTTCTGCTTTCAGTAGATCTTATTCAAGTCATGAGGTCTCTGGTGACAGGTTGGACTTGATGATCTTTGAGGTCTCTTCCAACCTTGGTGGTTTATAATTACTTTTCCTGTACAAAATGTTATAGGTGCAGTAAATTTCCCCCCCCCCCGTGTGTAATGAATTCCCTTGTGAAATTTCAGATTTATTTTTTGTTAGCACACACAAATGTTAAAAATAAGTTGTTGTTTTTTTCTCCCCTTAAAGCATAGGCAGGAAAATGGCAGAGATCTAACCATCGTTTTAAGAAGCAAATAGCCAAAATCTTTGTACTTTGTAATTTAGTCACTTCACATTATAGCAAATTACCTGTTACTGCTATGTTCTGTGAACAGTACAATGTATGCTAAAAGTGTGTATTCACTGTGTCACTCATACTGCAGGAAATGCCAGCAGTGGCTGGGGAAGCGTCCAGAGGTACGGTAGCTTGATTTATGACCCTTTCCTTTGCTTGTTCATAGTATAAAGAGAAGGTCAAATATTGCTTCTTCTCGTTAAGAAAAATGAACAATCCAAAGCTGAAATACCACCACCACCTCTCCCCACAAACCCAAAGCACAAAACAGAACTACCCTCTTGCCCCCAAACTCCACTTCCTAAGTGTCCAGTTTGCGGTTTCTTACGATTTTGGGTCATTCCTATCTTCCTAAAGATCTATTAAAAGTTCAGAAATCTAAGATAGCAGTTTGCTCTTAACCCAATCCATGTACATATGCTGCATATTTAACAATACACTGATGTCTCCTGAGTTGGAAAAAGTCTGTGAAAATATTTTATACTTTCAACAGCTTGAGGAAAAAATTCTTGATAAATTTTCATTTATATTTGCAATGACTTCCTTCTTTCAAAGTTTTTTTCAGTACAAATGTGGATGACATAATTTATGCAGTCCTCTCTGTGCCATTCCTCTAAGGCAGGAGATGATCACCTTTCTGAAGATGGTGACTTTGATTTTCAGAGAAAGTGACCTTCCCTCCCCTCCCCTCCTCCCCCCCCCCCGCAAAGTTTGCATCTGGTTTTGCTGTAGATTGTTTGTATCTTGTTAACAATAATGCAGATCAATTAAAATCATCATAATTCCTTTATTTGCCAAGTGTGTCTGCTCCACACATTCTTGGCATTTGAACTTAGTGTTTAGATTCTCTAATCATCTGGTTGTTTATCTTAAGTAAGACTATTTGTGGCTTACCTGTGGCAAACCTAAGATTTTATCTTTCAGCTTGTTTGGCTAGTGTCAGCCATAAAAGGCTGAAAATACATTGAAAGGAGTCTAAATGCAATTGTAAGTCTTGCAGTTCTGTGATGAAAGAAGGTAGGTACAGCATTTTGAGTGGATCATTCCAGTGGAGTCAGACAGAAGATCTGAAGGCAAAAGGTAGAAAGACGTTTTCTTATTATACTGTATGACTTGAGAGTGCAAGTAGTTGTTCACATCATTATAGTAACAGGTAGGTTTGTGATGCAAAGATGTCTAAGTGCAGTTACTGAAGAAACCAAACAGACTGAGTTGAATTCCAGCACAGTGATATAAGCTGCATGTCCTTGGCAGCCTGTAAGGTTGGTCCCGTAGTGGCAAAGTTTGTGATTTTTACCTGGGGTTGACTGTACTGTGTGGCCTTGCAGAGCTTCTGGCTGCAAATGTGTTTCTGAAATCCAAACAAATACTCACACTTTTATATCCTCACTTGTACTGGAGTAAAAAATGCATGTTTAATAGCTGTGATTATGGTGTGATCTGCTGAGGCCTGCTCTAACTTATTTGCCGTTCAATTATTTAGAATTCATTTTTCTGGGTGGTACCTCATATTTTCTGCTAGAGAGAATATTTTACAGCTGCAAAATAATTGAAATGAAGTTGTGAGAATCAGTTGTATATCGTCCTCCTCCTCCTGGCCTTACATGTCAGAGATTCCCTCAGAGCTGCAAAACTGGAGCTCCAAGAGAGACTTAAATTCCCGTCTGATGCAGATGCTGCTCTGTTGTCTTGCACAGGATGTGATCAAAGCTGTCTTCTGACAGCATGAATTAAGGAAGTGTTGGGGCTGCACTGGCTCCAGTCCACAGCTGTGCTCCTCTGTGGAATACTTCATAATGATTCAGTCTTGGTGTGAGTTGATCCTAGCAAGATGGTTCCAGTCCTGGCTTCACTCTACCAGTTTTGTGCCTTCCAGGGGTTTCAGAATCAACTGCTGCCATGTTTTTCCTTCCAGTTATCCCTTTCGTCTACGTAACCACACACAGACACAGTTTTGACAAGTGCTCCATGAAATTCTTCTCAGCATAGGAGTGAGCTGCTAGTTTGTGAGAACTATATTATGGGTACACATCACAAACCACCTCCTTCTTTCACTGTTATATTCAGCTTTAGTTTCTCTTTGCTTTATAGTTTCACTGCTGTTAGTAGATAAATCTTTCAGGGTGTCTCCCATCCAGCTCAGCCTTCCTGTTTGCTCCATTTCCTTGCTTCATGCTTCACTTATTTCATTGCTTCTTAACACCTCACACATCTAAACTCTCAGAGATATTTTTTCCATTGCTGATGCAACCTAATCATCCTCTTCCTTGCCCTGTTACCTAATACTGAAGTATTTTGGGATATTATATAAAGTCTGTCTGTTTGATAAAGGACACGATACAGATTCTATATGCTTGTTATGATCACTGTTGATGATCTTGTGAACAGCAGTGGCTGAGCCATTCAGTAGCCTGCAATTTCAGATAATGTTTTCATAAGGATTCCACGTCTGCAGTTTCTGAAAGTAATGCCTCGCTGTATTTCCAGCAGTGTCAGTGGTGCAGTTGTGAATGACTGTACTTTGTAAGCAACAGAAGAAGACTTGAGCAAGTCCACACACCTGCTGCAGGATTTTATGACCTCTTACTGACTTGCAGAGGTTGTAATCCTTGAATTAATTCAGATTTCCCTTGGCACTGTTCTGATTCTGTGATAACACCGCTACAAGTTACTGAGGTACACAAATGGTGCTTTGCCTTCACTAGAAATAAACTGTCATTATTGGAATTGTAACAGTTTTTGCTGTAACTTGGCATGTGACTGAAGTTACTGGAGATGAGTTTTTATAAAAAGAGTTTGGAAACACTGGAACTCAAAGGAAGTAGCCATATATGTTGTTTCTTTCCCACCTTACTCTTGCACTGAAGCCCAATTTTAATTTTACACCTTTTGTGCTGTCAGTCATTTGAAAATACAGGCAGTTTGTAATGCACATTATAATGGAAAGAACAAGAACAGCAACAAACCAGTGCTGGATATTGGAAGTCATGGGCCTTTAAAATCCATCTCAGATCTCTTACCTGCACCAAGAGGAAGATCCTTATGTGAAACAAGTCAGAGTTTAAAAGTAGAATCATAGAATCAGTAAGGTTGGAAAAGACCTCAAAGATCATCAAGTCCAACCTGTCAACCAAGACCTCATGACTACTAAACCATGGCACCAAGTGCCATGTCCAAGCATCGTTCCTTGCTATCTGCTTTGGGGAGAGGGGGAACGCACAAAAAAAATAATAAAACCAATAGAGAGCGTTGCTTCTTGATGACTTTGCGACACCTGTATTAGATTACAGATGAACTAACACAAATGGCAGCATTTTCCAGCCATTTCCCCCATGTGTGTCCTAAATGGCATTCTTCTATAGATATTTCTGTAATTTCATCTTTGAACAAGCAGAACTATATCCAATGGAAAGTTCTTCACAGAGAGTGTTCTACAACAGGCTGCCAGTTGTAATCCATAAAAAGGGCCCACACCAGAGAGCAAAGATCTGGGGAGTGGTTCTAACCCCCACAAGCCTGTGTCCCCGCCACCCTCTCCACGGTAGTTTCCTTTCTTGCTGCAGTACTCTGATAATGAGACATTCAAAAGCTGATTCCCTTATTTTTAGAAATCATTTGGTCTGCTGCATCTTAATAGTTTTTATTTGAAAATATAATTTTAACTTCTCTGCCTCAGTAGAATAGAATAGACCAGGTTGGAAGAGACCTTTGAGATGTACTTCATGATGCAGAGCCCTTCCAGCTTTTATTTTTACTAGATTAAACAAACTTAACTTTTTAAATAGCAGTTTATTCATTCCTACTACCTCTTTTCTGGATCTTTGCTAGATTGAATCATGCTGCTTTGAGTAGTTAGAGTTTTACCACCACATGAATACATGGAAATATGGCTTTCCAGGAAATAAAAATAGCTTTTTTTCTCCCCCTCCTATCACAGAGCAATGAAATTTATTGGAGCAAAGAAGAGTCTGTCTACAGATAGTTCCTAGCTCTGTCACAATCTTAGGATCTTGCTC
This sequence comes from Picus viridis, assembly GCA_033816785.1. NCBI lineage: Eukaryota > Metazoa > Chordata > Aves > Piciformes > Picidae > Picus > Picus viridis. Next base: position 27,852,725 of record CM066586.1, read on the forward strand.
TTTCAAAGAGAGATGGTTTCATCGAATTCATACAGGAGGTCTTTAATCCAGAAACAACTTCCAAGCATGTCTGATGTAAACCTGGCCTATTTCAGCCATTTGGGTTTTATAGCTTTGTGTTATGCCCTGTTTATTGGGCATGGCTTTTGTTTAAATAAGAGTTTGTTCCATCATAACCCATAGAGTCACTCTGCTTCTTGGTGTGAACTTGCGGTCCTATAAGTCTTGGTGTGGGATGTCCCTGTGCTTTCCCAGTGTGGTGTTTGGGGGGGGGGGTGGGGTGTGGTTGTTGTTGTTTTGTTTGTATAAAAGCAATTAATTCTGCAAATACCACCACATACCTTGCAGATCAGTGCTGCAGCAAATAAGTGACTGACCAATGCATGGGTTGTTAGTCACAATGTGAAACAGAAATAGCAAAATCATTCAGAACAAGGCTGATGGGTTACGTAAAACAACACTCTGATGTTCTGGGTTTTTGATTATTTAGCCTTCTGTGTGGTTGTGGTTTTTTTGGTTTTTTTTTTTTTTGTTAAATATACATACCTGATTAAGGTGTTCTAAGGTCAAAAGTTACTGTTGGAACATGTAAATGAATTAGAATGTAATATTTTATTTAATAATTGCTGAAATGCATTAAGTTTCAGTGAAAGGAATGCTTTTATTTCCTCAGATTTCTCAGTATTTGCAATTTTCAGGAAAATGGTTAGTAATTTCTGAAAAATAATGTGCCTTTTAAAAGGTGTCTCAAACCAACTCAGTAGAAAAGTTATTACTATGTAATTATTCATTGCTAAAACTCTGGGGATTTTTGCTGGATGTAGTACAGAATGTAATGCTTTAGAGGAAAAAAAAAAATCTGGTATCTGATTAAACTAATCTTTCATTTCCCAGTATGCTAATAGGGTCAGTACAGAAACATCAACAGGTGAAAAATAAAAGGCATTAAAAATTATTTCTTCAGCAGAAACAATAACACATGGAAGACGAGTTGCATCTATCAAATTGTTCATTTAAAATTCAAGAAACTCTTGCTTGATGAAAAGTGACACATCAAACTATCTCTGGCACTCTATTTATTTTTATAGTTGCAACATCTCATTTACAGTTTTGTTGTGTATAGCACTGACTGGGTTTTCTTGCAAGTTTAAGAGTAGAGTTTTAAACTGTTGTCCTCAGGGTCGCAAGCATGGCAGAAAAGACATCTCTTGGTTTTGTCTCTCATTAAGTACCTCAATTATCAAAACCACCCCAACTAACCAATCATGTTTAGCTTTAAGGAAATAAAAGAATATATATTCTGTGACAATTTCTTCCTTAAGACAGCAAATATTAGCAAAATCAGTGGTGAGAACTTGCAGCCTTAGTGATGACTCTGAATCCACAGTTGTCACACAAGGCATAAAAAACCCTTATTAACTGAGTCTCAATGTATACTGGACAGTGTTGCGTATTTCCGATCTGTAAATCTAACATTTCTAGTGTTAAATCCAAACACTTATTCAGGGATTTTCTGTAACAATCAGTCTAAATTGGTGAAGGCATACTAAGCCTTGTATGGCACAGACTTTTAGTTGAGACCAGACGACAATAATCTAGTCTCTAAAGTATGCAAAAAGCATGAGAGAGCATCAGGCTGGCTGGCTTGGTGTCAAGTCCTACTTGTAAAAGGTATGACTTAAAATGGAAAGCCTTTGTGACAGTGTATGCTGACTAACTCAATGTGTATAGCCTGTGCAGAGAGTTATTTTCCACCTCTTCATGAATACACAAGAAGGAAATTGGCTTTAAACATATAGGGGTACAGACAGTTCTTTTATTTAGTCAAATATTTTTTTGATGGACATTTAACTAGTTCTAATTTATGGGCAACAGATGTTTTTCCTTCAGTAATTGTGTTTTCAGAAGATAGGCCTGGAAAAGTTTCTGAGGATTCATGGGCTCTTTTTTTTTAATAGGTAGATTTGTTCTTGAAACCAATTCCTTTTCTTTTTTTTTTTCAATAAAACCCCCAAACTATTTGAGAGCTCCAAAGTGTCTTACTTTATTACGTTCTTTTCCTTATAGATAAAGGCTGTTAAATGTGCTGTCCCACTTTTTCCTGCACAATAGAAGTTCACAAATACTGCACCTGCTTTTACCTCAGATGAGATACAGTGACATCAGATCAAGATAGGAGATGTAAGTACTGAAAACTGATTTGAATCCATCTGTGTTCAAAATTCAGTATGCAGAAGTTCCTGATAACGAAAAAGTTTTGGTTTGGGACTAGTGAACTTGTTTGGGTTTTGTCCCCATCTTTGTCCTTGTCCCTGTCCCTTGCTGTAGGAACAGGAACTGAAGCCTTTCACATTGTAAATGTTCTCCCAGAAGCATTGTTAAATTCTATTTAAAATATACTCAGTTTTGAGTTATTGGAGCAATACGAGAAAGTGTTAACTTTCATAACTGATGTGCTGGTTTGACAAGGCTTTCACAGCAGAAGTCACTGTTGTATAAGCCTTCACAAACACAATGCTTTTCCTGTCATAGAAACTTGTACAGCTTAAGTAGCATTCTTTTATGACATCAAGCTCTCTAGAGTCTTTTAAGGTATAAGTCACATATTTGTGGAGGAAGTTCTCTGAGATGCAAGTAATTGAAGTACTATGATTTAGTTACGTTGGCTTAGAAGCGTTATATCTTAAAGGTGCAGAATTTGGTGATAAAAGCAATTTTTTTCCTGCTGACGGATACACATTCTTAGGTACCAACTTCTAAGGTTAGACATACAGAACTGCCTCTTGAAAAAAAGTAATGGCTTTGCAGCTTTTTGTTCAGGCACCAATTTAAGGAATACAGCTGTTCACTTGTCAACAAACTCCTCTGCCATGTGTTGCTGTCTTGTATGCAGCATATGCAAATTGTCTCAGTCCCTCACAAGAAGCAGCTTCGTATCTTTACTTTGGCAATCCATGCATTGGGTCGTGACCTTTCTCTTCTAAATTTCCTTATTCAAGTTACAGACACCTCTCTCTACAGGTGGTGATCTGTGCCCTGTTGCCAGACCATCAAAGGGCATAAGAAACAGTTTCACTCTGGCACAAGAAGGAGCATGGCTGTGGTACAAGCTCTACTTGCTCTCTGCTTGCTCTGGTTTGGGTTACTGTTATGTGAGGGACTGAGATGCTGGCTGTGTTTCTTACTTCTCTCACTCTGGGGCCCCAGAGTGCCTATTTGCTAGCTTGCTTTTTCCTTCCATCTGCTTTGAGACCAGGGGTGTACTCTAAAACTCTTTTAACTACAGGTGGCTTACCTGTTTGTACAAATTCTAGCAATATATGAGTGGGGCAGGAAGGTGAGTGAATAGTTAACTGTTACTTCAAACAGGAAAATAAGACAAACTTCAACAGTTGTCTGTAAGAGGCAGACTGCTATGTTACTGGGCAATTTTTTGTGTGTCTTTGGTTCTTGGAAGAGCCTGTGTTTTATCCCAGAAGATTATAGAGTAATTTCTGTGCAGCTTAGCATCTTTTCACAGATGTCTTGTAGATACAGAACTGTGTTCTGGTTTACAGGTAGGAAGCTGAGAGGCAATTTAAAAAAAATCATAAGGGATTTAAGAAAAAATTACCAGTATAATATTCTGTGTAGTGTCATAAAGAAGGGATATTAAGAACTGTGCTACATGACACAGTGTAAAATGTCCAGCTACTTTAGCGTTGCTGATTTCAGTGCACTCACTGAGGCAAATAATTACTCCAGGAAATAACATTTCAATATCTCACAATCAGCATTTCTCTGAGTTTACTTCTCACATTGTTCTCTTCCTATTTCTTTTGATCTTTCAGGAGGTACTTTGCACTCTTGTTCTAGTGAAACTGAAGGCAATGGAGTTTCTCATGCAGCTCAAAGGCAGAACTTGTTACAGCCTTTTGTCATTGTTTAGCAGCCCAAAAATTCTTATCTTTGAGGAATAGGGTGGTGGAGGTACAAATATGCTTATTTATGTTTTAAATTTAGAGAGACCGATGAAAGACAAATGCGCTACTCTTGGGTTTGTGGTGGATTTGGTGGGTTTTCTCCTTTTGTTTTTGTTTGGTTGGTTTTGGTTTTAGGTAAAGTTGAATTTATAGAAGTATAAATCTGGGCAGTCCACATAATGGGTATGTCTATGGTCTCCAGCCAGATTTGGAGGTGTCATGAATGAGTTTTAACCTGATGAAGGGCAGAGATGAATATAAATTTGCCACTCCAACAAGATGTAAACATTTTTCTTTTAGACTGCTTCCTTTTCCCTTTTGGAAAACTTGAAGAACCAAGGCAATAATTTGAAGGACAAAGATCTGGACCACATGAGTGCTTAGTTTCTTAGTGGAGTTTGTTGTGATGTACCACTCTTTGGTCCTAGAAGATTAGTCTTTGTTATGTATCCTCTTGATAAATCTAGTTTGTGGTGGTTTGGCCCTGGCTGTGGGCCAAGTGCCCACCAAAGCCGCTTTCTCACTCCCCTTCTTAGATGGACAGGGGAGAAGGGAAAATATAACAAAAGGCTGCAATAAGATAGAAACAGTTTTAATAACGTGAAGCAAAAGCAAGGGCTACATGTGAAAGCAAGAGCAAACAAAAATGTTATTCTCTGCTTCCCATCAGCAGACAGTGGTCGGTCACTCCCTGGAAAGCAGGGCTCTAAGGCCTGTAGTGATTGCTCAGATGTGATCAACAAATGTCCCCACGTTTCCTTTTTTCACTTATATATCTGAGCTGACATCATGACATGGAATACCCTTCTGGCCAATTTGGGTCAGCTGACCTGGCTGTGTCCCCTCCAAAAATCTCACCCACTCCTCGGTGTATTCTTGGGGAGGGTAAATGTTGGAGAAGCACAGCCTTGGTAACTGGTTCAGTAGCAGCCAAACCAGTGGTGTGTTACCAACACCCAGCTACAGCACTGCAAAACACAGCACTAGAAAGATGCTCTGGGGTGAATTAGCCCCAACTAGGCAAACCCAATACATAGTGTTACATACAGGAAAGCTGAAAGGCAGTGAGATTATAGCCTTGATTCCCAACAAGTACCAGGTAGCAATACTGCACCCCTTCGATTAATGGTAAAAAGGGGTCCATGACTAGGAGCTGCATCCTGCTGTGCAGGTCACTACAGGATCACCTCTCCAGTGCTGTCCTCACTTTGCTTGAAAATGGGAGGTACTCCCCATTGAACTTCTTTGGTCAGTCCTTTGTATCTAGAAAGGCTAGCGTGCAGCAGCCTTAAACACAGGCTCAATCTGTGGCACTTCTGACAATAAGAAAGGAAGTTGGTGTCAGTGTTTACTGACATTCCCTACAAAGTCATTGTCCCTGTAATACAAGGATATTAAATACAGATAGAAGCATGGTGACTCCAAGGTCAAAAGATGAGAACTGGTAATCTGGAGTTTCCATCACAACTAATTATGCTTATGCTTCAGTTATTAAAAGTTGCAAGGTTGCATTTCGTATGTGGATGCTTGCTACTAATTGAAGAAAATGCATGTGCTTTAAGAACTTGAGAATAAATAGATTCCAATTTGTATCCTTAGGAATTTCTTAATTCCTTTCTAACTAGAATGCTAACTTATTTTCTGTGCAGATGTGGTTTGTGCATTTGTTGGATAAACTTAAGATGAATTTCATACCTACCTGATACCTTGAGAGACAGACCTTGCCTGCAGCATGGCATAAAATGAGTCTTATAGTCTCCTTCATCTCTGGTGCATCTCTTTTCCCTTTCTCATTTACTGCCTGCCTGTATGGAGGTGCTTCAGGCAGTTAATCTAGTCAGCTGAATTTAACATTGATTACTCAGACCAAAAGGGACACCGTGGATACATTCATTGAAGAGCAGAGGCATTTTGAAATTAGTTACGCTGCAGAAACAGAAGCTTCTTGAATTCTGATGAGAGCATTCCCACTGCCATGAGATATGCCAGTGCTTCAATTAAAAAGAAATTATTTTTCCCAAGTGACTTTGCAAACACCAAGGATTCAAATCTCTTAACTCCATCATCTTTGATAAAAGAATTAATCTATGTGTTTAACTTTCTACTGCAGTACTAATCTCTCTTATAGTGGAAAGATGCACAATTTCCCTTTGCAGAAGATACCCTCTGATTTCACCAGTAACCTTGCTATTTTATTTGTGTTTCAATGATATCATTTGTACTCCTTGCCTGCCTTCCTTATTGCTCTCCTATTTATGTTTTCATTATCTACTGCAGATTGCGTGCACTGCTTGATGGAGTGCTCTTTCTTGACGCAACTCTTTTATAGTGTTTATTGATGAGACATTGCTGAGAACAGTCTCATTGTATCCTGCTCAGTTACCATTTGTGTTTTGCCCTAATGTGCTGCTTTTCAGAAATATGTAAGCTACATAAAATGAGACACCCAGCTAAAAAGCCCTTCAGAATGTCTCCTTTTGGCATAGCAGCTTTCTATTTTAACTGAGTTTTAATGAATGTACTGAGACTTACATGAATAGGAACATCTGACTCTACAGTAGCTTAGGATGAAGACCACAAGGCATGCTTTCAAAGAAATGCTCACCTGTAGCTGTGCATAAGGAATATTCTATCAGCCCCGTGGTTTTGAAATAGTTAGGTTCTATCCTTTTTGAAGTTTTTGATGTGTATCACGAGTAGAGGGAGGATGGATAGTAGCTTACAGACTGCTGTTCCCTCTGTATATAACATATTTCTGTTTAGAGATGAGGTGGCATTCAGTATGCTGTGGTGTTGGAAGAGGCAGAAATAAGGAAGGAAATCATAAGTTACTAGGTGTGAGCTCAAAAATTATCTCCTATTTCTGGGAAATGGTGACTCTCTTTTTGATACTCCTAGGCAACTCATTCTGGTTTGGCATTAGGTATCACATGAGAAGCTCAGCAGACCTGAAGGGAAAACAGGCAATTGCTATAAATCTTAGCCAACTTGGTTGAAGAGTAATGCTGTCTACATTTCCTTGCCAGTCTTGTTGACTCTGGGCTGTAGCTTTTGAGCTATAATTTTGTATAACTATGATCTCATTTGTGGCTCCTGTGTTGTATCCTGAACAGGAAAAATCATAGAACTGCTGTATACGGAAGAAAATGTTCAGGTAATAACTTCTACATAGTATGCCTGCCTGGTGAAAGGGGATGGTCTGAGGCTGCTGAAACGGCAACTGAGACACAAAATTTTCTTGTCACAGAATGTTTGCTGCTTTGCAGTACCCAAGTGAGTCTCAACAGCAAAATGACATGAGAGAAGCAGCCCTTCACCCTGCTCTCTTCTCAGCTTTGCCTTGCTGCTTTGAGTCAAATGGTCAAATGCTTTTGCATCATAGTGAAAATTCCTTAATCAGTCTGCACCCACTATTTGCCACAAAATCCACTAGGCTAGGCAAACAGACTTTAAAAAAAAAAGGGTGCAACAAAGCAATCTCTGAGATATATATATAGAATAAAGCTATGCGTTTTGCAGACACACATAATAATTTCCATTAGCTAAGCTGCAGAAAAGTAGCTAACAAAACATGTTTAAATGTATTTAGTGCAAACTTTCAAGCACTTAGCACAGTTAGCCATGTGTCTGCCCAAAGTTTTGCTTCTAAAGAGAACTTTAATGATTATGGAGCAAATGCGTGCCCCTTCAGTCTTTCCCAGTGAAGAAAATGGCATTTTGTGACATGAGAGAAAGTGGAAGTTGATGTTTGGAAAGTATTCAGAGCAGTAGAGGCTGAGGGCAGGTCTGCAGAAGTAAGCTTTCCTGCTATCAGGCTGTCAAGTGACTATTAACAGCTGCAGCATCACTGGAATACATATCTTTTTTGCTATTTCTGCCAGCATCATGAACTCACAAAGATGTTTTATAGCTGCAGAAGATGTAGGCATGCACTGGAAAGAGCCCAGGGCTTTCACCTGTTGACATTGCTATTGTGTGGGCACTTTGCCCATGAAAGTCAAACTTCAAAAAGGCTATGGTGTTCAGAAAAGTGAGCCTTGCTGCTTGGGTGAGGAAAAACCTACATTAAATGACCATCCATGTTCTAAAGGCTTTGTAAGACAAATTAATACATTTACACTGCATATATTGGGCATCTTGCATTTAGTTTTGGAAAGTAAATTATTTATTTCAGGGGATGCTACTCACCAGGAAACCTAGGACAGTGCAGGAAGGAGGTGCAAAAGTGCCGTACACAGGTCACTCCTGAGCACAGGCTCCAGGCTGTACCCATAGGTACAGATGTCTCTTTATTTGGCGGGCTTCTATTCCTTATTTACTTCTATTACTGACAGCTGTTCACTTCTGCAAGTATGATATCCTGGCCGATATTCTGGCCAAATTCTAACTATAATCCTTACAGCCTGCTTGACTTAAAATAGCCCATACATCAAAATTTCTCTTCTAAGAGAAGGGGTGGGGTTTTAAAAAAACTATTTCCATTTTTCACCCCAAATATGGCTCTTTTAGCTTTGAATGTTTCTCTATTTCTAGCTTGTTAAAGTACTTGGAAGGCATTATGCATTGCATGCATATTACAACCTATTATAAATATTTAGCTGGTTGAAGCATTTGTGGTGGTGGTTTTTTTTTTCTTCCCAATCTTCAAGGTTAGAAGTAAATGGGATACTTGCAAAGTCTTGCAATTTTGTATGGAAAGTTCTCTAAGTAAATCCTTCACAGTAGTTTGATGTGCTAAAATTCATTGTACCTCAGTACCACTGGGATTCAGAAACTAGACAAAGTGTCAGAGACACTAAAAGAAAGACTCGTGCCTGGAATATTCCTAAATGACTCTGACAGCATCACTGCTGAGCAACATTCAAAATGCTGTTGCTTGTCTGTTCCTGTACAGCTAATCCTGTAGCCTTCTAGGGAATAATAGATGCAGCTTCCACACCCCCATATCTCCTGTTTCCTATTTTCAGGATGAGAATCCTCAGTTGCTGTGGCACAGGAAATACAACTTTCTCTTCTACCTTAGCAGCCTTGTTTTAACAGCAAGACAGTAAGGCCTGCTCAGTTCTTCCAAAGAACAGCTGAAGAGTTTACTTTGGGCAGGCAGCGGAGGTGGGGACACGCTACAACACGAGTAAGCAGGACCCTGCAGAACAGAAGGACTTCGCTCCCAACAGGGTGTTTAGTTCAGACATTTGACATTTTTCTTTTTCACTGACTGATTTTAAACAACTCCCTTTCTAGTGTTTGAACACACTTTTTGAAGCAACTACTTTCCTAAAGCATTGTGTCCTATACAGGTTTTGTTTTCCATTCTGGGCACTTATCATACAGCATCTGTGCCTGATTGTATCTAGCCATCAGACTTCTAAAGTGATAGGAGGCTATTCCTGGCTCCTCCTATTAGCCTATTAGCCTATTAGCCTATTATTGAATGTAGGCCACTATGTTCCATGTTTAATAGTATTGATCCTGCTTTAAAATATGTAGTATGACAGTCATCTGGGTTTTCAGTTGCTTCCCTTTTGATGATTTTGACCCAAGATTCTGGTCTGGCTGGGTCCATGTTTAGTAGTTGACTTGTACGTTTCCTGTTAGTCTGTGATTAATTTTTTTAAATACCACACCAGCCTCACTACTGACAGTTTACCATTTGCAGTATGTTTATATGCAAGTTTTTTGACAAGGAAAAAATTAGTTCAGTACAATAGTTTTCCTTTCTCCTCAGGAAAGAGAAATTCCAGTAGAGACTGGGGTTGTGTTTCACTCTGGGCATCCCTAGAAGGCTGTATAGCCTATCTTGGCTTTGCTTTTAGGCTGTAAGATAGGAGCATCAGTACATTCTTTCCTCAGAAACATTTTCTGCATAAGATTCTGAGGTACTTAGGTGCAACAATACTGGATTTTGCACAATAACTGGGTATATGTTTGGTTTTGTTTTATATCATTAATATCCTGTTAACGCAGATGGACAAAAAACTGTGAGTATGTTTCATCTCTGTTTTAGGAAAATGGAAAATATTATCTATGAGGAGCATTCTCATCTGAACAGAGTACTCTCTTTTAGCAAAGAGGCTTGAAGAAATCTCTGGCAAGGAATGTTTATGAAACAGCTAATCCTAGACAAATAGAAGTAAAGTATTTAAAGAAGGCAAATGTTGAAGTCTAAGACAAAACTATTTGCAAAAGGAGCCTGGCTTCACTCAAAGTATTGGAAACAGCTCACATGAGCTATTTATCAAGAGCTCTGCAAGGCTAGGGTTTCAAGAAAAAATAATCAAATTGCTTTAGCTCAAAAACTTACTGCAGAAGTTACTTAGAGAATATTAGTAAATGTGAAAATCATAAAATGAAGGCAATTCATAAACAGGTTTTTTTACTACCTTTATCTCCTGGATCATTATTCCTGTTAGTTTTTTCCTTTGAGTCAGGCACAAAGAGAGGGAAAATAGAACTAAGAAAAGTACAGTGTCCAAGATTATCCTTAAGAACATGAAAAAGTACCACTATAACAGTGATTTTCAGACTATGTTTAGACCATAACCCACATATCCAGGGTGGCATGAGCACTGCTCAGGCTCAAAGCCATCCTTACCTGCTCCCCTTTTTGTGCTGAAGACACTGCAAACCACTGGAGAGAGCATTATACGTTTTCATTATGTGTTTTTCTTTAAATAGGACTGGATTTAAACTATGTCTAGATGTGCTTTCAGGAAGCTGTGGCTTTCATATTTTTTTTTATTGAGACTGATCATAACTGGTAATTTACAGCTTGTAGAGCTGATGACTTAGCACTTTCCAAGTTAGATCTGGAGCCAAGCACTGAAGTAATTATTTTGCAGTTTATTTCTAATAGGCTTTTTAAAGCTCAAACTGTGGATGGGTGAGGCTCTGAGGCAGTGGAGCAGAGGCACTGATGAAACAGCAACGGGTTCACTAGCAGTTTGTAAAATCTGAACTTCTCCAAAAGAAGCTTCAATTCTATGATGAAAGTGACTGATATTCCTCTGTGGAAAACAAAGCAAAACTGTAAACTATAAAAGATTTACTGAAGTAATTGCAATTTAATCCATCATACTTTGCCACTCCTTCCAACAACTGAAGATCCATAATCACATTATGCCGTGTCCCAGGGATCTCTAAGTGTCACTTCTTGATTATTCTATTCAGCTCAAAAGGCAAATTTCAGAAGGGAACAGAAGTGAAACACAACAGGGTGTTAAGATACTGCTCAGACTTGGAGGTTATATGGACATTGGATGACAAATGTGATGTTTATACCTGTCAAGACTCTTGTTTCCCTGGATCACACTGTATGGCCCTTTTCTGGTTGGGGGAGGATGAAAACAAATGAGAACAATTTCTAGATATACTTGCATAGAGGAGGTAGTTGCCTGCCTTTCTGCCTCTACTATTTGCATTCTATTCCACAGTAGCTCTGCCACTTTTATTTGTCCCATATTTCTCTTTCGTAATGTAATGGGAATAGTATTTCTTTTATAATGTGACAGCTTTGAAAGAAACAGTTAAAAGAAAACTTTTCTGTCATTACAATATGAGCTGCTGCCCTATCTCCTCTTTCTTCAACTTACTTAGAAGCCAGCTCCCACACTGAGTTAATGCCCCACCGACCTGTGTGCAGTTACCCCTGGAGTGCACTATCATTTTGTGTGAACAGTTTCAAAGTATTGTGTATGTGCTCAGCATGTCGTCATGGAGTTTTTCAACCATTCTTAAGAATTCTAGTCCTCCAGAGCTGTTCAAACTTCACTAAAGTTGCCTACCATAGAGGCACAGTAGGAAACCACTTATTGACATGAGATCATGACTTGCAACAGCACCCACAAAAAAATCTGAGATGCACTTAATATCATAAATTGTATTGAGAAAGCTTAGAGGAACAATGTCACATATATTCTAAACCAGTGTTTGTACATGCATGGTTATATATGCAGCAAGAATGAAATGCTCTGTGGCAGAGCCTTGGCATAGGAATCTATCCACTTTTTACTTTTGAAACAGATCTTTCAAAATGTCAGGTGTAATTTCATGCGTTTTAAGGTAATGCAGGGTCTGTAAATCAAATTGTGATTGAAAAAGTCTTGAGCTGCCTCTTTCCATGAAACTCTGTATTACAGCATTCCAACTATAAAAAAAAAGACAGGAGGAAAAAAGGGAAAAGCCACATGGTGCTGTAATTTCAAAGCCACCTTATTTCTGGTACACTTTCTGATATACAGCCAGAGTCAGAAAATGAAAGTTGCCATCACAAAACCCTGTGCTTTTTCCTGTACCTACCAGAGTTCTCTTCAGCTCCCTCTCATCAATGCATTGCTTTATTTCCCCTGCTTGCAGTGTGTGAAGACTGTCTCTAAAGGCTGGCTTTTAGTGATATGTATAGATTGAATTACTTGCTTAGAATTGTCTTGATGTAGAGCTTTTTCTGAAAAATACAATTTTTTTTTCATACTTTCTGTTGAACTTAAAGGCTGCTATTCATTACTGTGGGGTTGTTGGTTGGTTTTGTTTGGTTGTTTTTTCCACTGAAATAAGCACTTTAGAGGGGTGGGGTTTTGTTAGTTTTAAATTTCATCCCTCCCACATAGGGTATTTGCTTCTGGTTTCCCAAAACACACAGTCTCATTCATTGGCTACTATTGATCTTTAGTCCACATTCAGCATGGAGGGATGGAAATGTGTGTAATGTCTCTTTACCTGAAATATTCTTCTCTTGAGCTTTCTATACTGCTAATTTATTAATCTTCACTCCCACTCTTTTCTGAGCAGTTAAGTACAGGAAGCAGTTAATTCCCTGCCCCCCCCCCCCGCCATTTCCTGAAGGATCTTGGTAGATAATGCAGCAACCAAAGATTGGGTAGAAAGGTTAACTGCATCATTTAATTCTATTCATTCCAGAGGTATCATGCTTTGATTCTTCTTCTGGCATCTATTTCCCTGTGCAGGGATACATTTTTGGAGAGGAAGATATATCCGTTTGGACACTTGTTTGGCATAACTGACTGCAAGCAAAGAGTTGGATATATTCTCCCCAAGTTTTCCTTTCATTTGGGTTTATTCAGTTAAAGTTACCACTTTCCTAGCCTCCGCAGTGGAGCATTCTTATGTCAGCTGCCTTTGACTGCTGATCAATCTTATTTTTGCCTGCCCCAGTCTAGGCAGACCAAAAGGGCAGAAGAAATTAAGTCATTTCCAAAGTTGTGATGAGGATCTACTCCACCTTGGGTGTCTTTCTTACTAATTTTTGAATAGTTATTTCCAAAACCATCTCTTTTGCTGACACAGGGCAGGAAGAGAAAAAAATGTCTTTTATTGGTTCAATGCCCTCTGTATTTTTTTTTTTCTGACTCTCATAATGCAGACTTTGCTGCTTCTCTTGGCAGTCTCTTTTCTTGTGTTGTAGCTTCCACAGCTTTTGTACCTCTGAAATCTCCCTAGCTCAGAGATGGCCTCTCTGTCTTCTGTCTCATTTTTCACAGCTGAAACCTGTAAATGAAGGCCTCTCTGTAACTCCTTCTAGGCCACTGCTTCCCATGGACACAGATACCACACCTTACCTTCTGGTTAACACAGCTACACTCACAGAGCACTGCTCTTTTGTCGGTGCACAGCAGGTCTTTACTGCTACACCTGTTCTCTGCCAAACATGGAAGTGTACTCAGTCTTACTAGTGACCTATCTATTATAGCTCTTTATATCCTTTACTATGGCACTTTAATCACCTCCATCTATCAAAATATAGCTGAGAATTCTTACTCTTCCACAAGCACTTAGACTGATGGGAAGGTGAATGTCACACACAGGCAATGAAGCTGCCTTGCTTAGTGAGCTGAATAATTAGTAATTTACAAATTCAGTAAACAGTAAATGTGCTCTTGACCTTCCACTTGCACCAGCTGCCTGATGAGGCACCCATCTGACATGTCCAGCTGCTTAATGCCTCCTCCCCATGTAAAGCTGCCACTGGAGCTCCTGCTTGCTGTGTGCTGGTGTTTCAGAAGGCAGTGTGGTGCTGCCTACGCTGCATTGTGCTTTCTGATTCATACTAATCCCTTCATCGTCCTATGGAACATTAAACATAATCACGATATTGAAAATGAAGGCGTTGCAGATTTAAAAGTGGGATCTGCTTAACTAAAAATAGCATTAAAGCAAACCCTGTCCTTCTGTGCTGAAGGACTGGCTGGTATTTGCAGTGCTCTACAGTCATCAGACTCGAGCATAGGAATAGGAAAGAATGCCAGCCAAGAGGGACTAGGAACTATAGGCTTGTCCTGCTTTATTCCAAGATCTATTCCTCCTTTGCTATGTGACCTTGAGCTTGACACATAGCATGCCCAAACCACCATTTATTCTTCTATAACGTAGTTATAAGGCTGGGTTTGCCACTCCTGAGTGTGAATGAAAGAATTTATTTGCAGTGCTTGAGGATCCTTAGAGCTGTAGTAGTGATCAGCAGGATACCACAGATATATTTGCTACTCAATTCTCTGAATTCTAAAATAAAAATATCTTTACAATAGAAAGGTGTTCTTCCCAAGGAATAAATTTCATTTGTCATAGGAGATCAAGACACAGCTCCAATGCACCCTCCAATCTCTAGCCCCAACTACCATGTTTTCCAGATTCACTTGGGATGTCACCATGTAATTTGAAGCTGTTTTTTTACTGTGTACCAAGACAACTGCAAAAAAAGGAAACCACAGTATTATCTTATTCCCAATTAGCTTTCTGCTCCCCACAGCCTTGCTTGTTCCCTATATACTTACATGTGATTCTGTCAAAGTAGTATTGATCCTCAAGAAAAGACCGTATTTACAATAAGAAAAAGAAAGTTTTAGTTAAATTGTGTAAATTACATGAATTCTTTCCCCCTTTATAAAGGATTCACTATTTTCATTAAACTGATGTTTAAATTCAGAGAGGCCATTTCAACAAATGTTGAAATAACCTGAGCATGTGCTAGAAATATTTTAATATTAAATTGGTCTTGCTCCTTAGTCCCTAATTCTAAAAGCTGAGGCCCTAAGGAAAACACCAACTGTTACAAGTCTTGCCAATCTGCTTATGCATCTCACGATATCAGTTTTCCTTTCCTTCACTCTCCCTGTTCTCTGCAATTGACTCAGGCTTTTTTCTAGGTCTTAAAGCCTATTTAAAACTCTACCGCTTGCCTCCTACACTCTCCTCTCTATAGTAACAAGCAGCTACAGTCTGCATTCAAATGTCCTGTGATCTGCTTAAGGCCAAAGTCTGCAAGCTAGTCTGGTTATTGTACGTGTTCAGTACAGCAGTACAACCTAAACACACAAACCTTTTTTTGTTCATATCCAGTGAGAGTGGATTAAGCTAATTGCCACAGGTGTTACTAGCACTAGTGAAACAATTAAAGCCCTGTTCTATTAGTTGGTTTTCCTCTTCTCGTTCTTTAAAGTAATTAAAAGCTTAAGAAGGAGATGTCTTTCCCTTTCATGAGCACTAACTAGTCTTTGGTAGACACGAGTGATTCTAGGGCTTTCAGAGTATTTAAGATACTAGGTCATCTTGGGCATGTCTCATGATTGATTGCATCACCTTAAGCCAACAGGGTACCTCTTGCACTCTTGTCTTTCAGCTTCCAACTGAGACTTTAACCTGGGAAAAATTACAATGTTAGGGTACTTCTGCCTTTAGAAATTCTTGGTGAAGAGAATTAAATTTGGGGTTGTCAAAACAATGTAGAAGAATCATCTTAACTGTGTAGTCATGGACAGCCCTGCACTGTGAAAGAATGAAAATGCTATAGTTAACTTTTACCTTATGTAGAGCCAAAAGAAGTTAAGGTCCAGGCCATGCTTTTTGTTGTGACTTGTTGACTATTATTTTTGGGATGTTTGCCCCTAACTCAAGAGACAGTATGGTAAACAAGACTGTACTTTCCCCTTCTTATTCTTATGGTCCACATTTAGACAGGGAATGATACATGGGGGTCATATGGGTTTGGTTTCTATGTGTGCTTGAAGTTGCCATTTCCTGTGTGGTGCTATTGCCTTTTTGTTGTTGTAAAACTAAAATTTTTGAAAGGTCACATATTATTTTGTCTTCTCTGCTTAGATTTGTTCTGGCTTAGGTATTTTTTTTAGGCATCTATCACTACTGTCATAGCTATAAAAGAGAGAGAAAGATAAGCAGGCTATGGGAGATGTTCCTGAACACAATGGAATTAGTATTTTTTCTCCTATCATACTGGATCTGCTCTCTTGGTAACTCAGCCATAGTAATAAATCTGGTAGATTACAACAGCTGAGTTGCATATACACAGCACTGGTGATAGAATCTAAGATCCTCTGTTAAAAAGCTACAGGTTTCAACCACTAATGTCAAAGAACAGCTCACAGTAGTCCCTTTTCCATAGAGGGGTGACTGTCACAGCCACATGGATATGCACATATTTAAAGTGGTCTGTTGCCTTCTAGCAGATGTACACATAACCAGACATTTACATAACAGAAGATGGTAGAACTCTTGTAAAGTTTGTGTTTTATCTCCAATAGTCAAGTGTATTCTTGGATGTTGCTGGTGGAAACTCAGATTTTCTGCTTCTAATTAAAAGAGCATCTGTTTTCCATAGCCTGGGAAAATTAGTCCAGGCTTAGAGACGTATGTAGAAAATAGCTGCTCCTCTAATTAGTATGCTGAATACTTACCTAGGAAGAAATTATTAAATGGTTTTGTAGTATTTGGTGTTCATTTGTATCGCAAGCTATCCAATGAATAGGAGATGTCAACCCGTGTCACATAATAAAATCCTGGTTTATGTATTAAATAGAATACAATGCACTATTTCATGTCACATTATGACATTTTACATAAGCGGCACGATGAGCACAATGCAGGATATGGCATTCCATACTATGCTATGACTTGCCATTTTGACATGAGATGTGCTAGTTTAAGATCTAACAGTAGCAGGGACAGTCTACAAAGAACAGTATTTCTTGTAAGGAGAAATACTGAAGCAACTACGCTGCATTAGCATTTTGTTTTAATGACCTTCAAAAGCTGATAGGATTGCACAGCAGTTGAAATAAGATATTAAAAATGTCTTTCAAAGTAGAAATTATTTCCAAGCAGGCAATCGTGAATAAACATAAATGAAAATTAGTAACAAAATTTAGTTTTATCACATCAGAGACTGGGAAGTTTTTAAGAGGTGTTTGGAGCGTACTTGATCCAGGTACAAAAGGAGTAGTCAGGGAAGATAAAAGCCATTGCTGCAAAGCTATTGTATTGGTTGCATCAGTATTCAAGGAGAAGGTGATTGAAGTTCTTCCAGCAGTACCATTTTTTTTTATTTTTTAATTAGGTATGAAGTGGTGAAGTCTTAATCTGAAAAAGCCATAGAAGAAGTGTGTTTTACAGAAATCTGCCAGTCTTGGTATTAAAAAGTGCCAGGATCTGAGATTATTCAGCTTCGTGTTCAAGAAATTGCTTGTGTAGTAGTGTGGTATGTGTTCCTCAAAATGTTACCAGAGGCACAGAGGCTGGAATGTATACAACTTGGATCCAGGGATGACTGCAGATTGTCTAACTGCAGATGCAAGTAAGTCTGGTTTGTATATTAGTCAAATTAGTAGAAACTGTAATGAAGAATATAATTAGCAGACACACAAATAACTATAATACACTAGAGAAGAGCTGAGAGTGCCTTTGTAGATGTCAATATCTCACACCTCTCTGTGTGTGTTTACACTGTTAAAGACCTCATGAGGTAAGGATTCAAAATTATTAGTGCATGCTAAGGTTCTCAGAAAGCATGGAAGAAAGCAATGAGAGGAATAGTCCACTTCAAAATTAAGAGCCAAATAGCAGAAAACACAGGGGAAGACTAAATGCTTTGACTGAGAGGTTGCCAGTAGTGTGTTCCTATGTAATGTATAAAAGAGAATAAAAAATAGGGTGACCAAAGTTATTTGAGGTGATCCACTCAAAAGCTGACTACAGGGATTTGTGGGATGGCAAATGCAAAGGAAAAAAATGCATAGGTGTGTAGCTAGTGTGATTAATAGCTAATAGTTTAACTATGTGTATAGACTCTTTTCTGTCTCCACCTTTCTGAATGCTTTTTGAGCAGTGCAATGTTTATTGTAGTTAAAAAGTAAATAAGGAAATTAAATAGAAAGGAATTTACTGTACAAATCCATGAAACACAGTCCTCAGTACTGTGTGCTTTGTCAGAGGCCCTGAGCCTCTTAAAATGATAGATATAAAAGTTCTAATAAGAATGATCAGAAGTATGAAACTACTGAGACGTAAAACAGATGAGAAATCGCTAGGGGAATACTGATTGCCCTGAAATAATGAATGATGTAGAGAAGGTGAATAGAAAGAAATTGTCACACATCTCAAAAGAAACAGATTTTTGTGTATCATGTGAACAAAAGAAAATGTAACTTTTTTGCTACACATGTAAAATTATATATACACATGTAAAATTATATATATATATTTATATATATATATATATATGTTCATTGCTGCAGGATTGGTGGGGTGAAGAGCATGCTTGGCTTTGCAAATGTATCTGTGGGTCTGAGTCCATCAGTGATTGCTGAATGTGAACTGCACACCCTAAATCGAGCAGATCTTAGGCTGTTAGTTATTGGCAAGAAAAATATAAAGAAGGAAGCCCCATTCTGGGCAGTGTTCATTCAACACTACCCACTAATTGTGCCTATAAGAGGAGGGAGGATGCTGTCTAGCGCCCAGACTCTGGACTCTACTGCTGTCATCCATTCTCAGGTCAGTACTTCTGCAACAGAAGTAACAAAAAAAATATAAAATACTGGAACACATTAAAAATTGAAATATACATTCTACTGCAAAACAAGACATTAACTGTTGTTTCTTGGAGCAATTTAGTTCTTCAGCTTTTTTTTTAGTGTTGGGAACTCATGTGAATTTATCTTATTAACCACTTCTCAAAGCAATGTTTATGACAGGAAAACTGCTTCTGTGATAAACTTTCATTTTATTTCTGTTCTAGTCACAGAATTCTTCTCCTACCAATTTCATTCAGGTATGTGTCAGTATGTACTATCACTACTGCCGTCCTCGTGGACCTAACAAACTTCACAAGTGGGCTTCCCGAGTTATGTATCTTCAAGGCTTCTTGTGCTTGTTTTGATGAGACAGTAGACAAGAGTCTTCTAGGTTCTGCAAGAAACAGCTAATGGAATGGGAATTAAATAAGGCAGGTAAATATGAATTCATACAGGGTATATGCCTTAATAATGAAACACTGTAAGCCTAGCCCTTTGAAAACTGAATCCAACAATATACATACTGCTCTGCATAGTAAAGAATAATGTTCATGGGAATCAGCCATGTATATCAAAAAGAAAAGGGCTATTGTGTTTAAATACTATGTGAGGAATATAGCCATCAATGTACTAAAATAATTGCCTGCATACTTTGTTAGCAGCCTTATCAGCTTGATATGTTGGTTACAACATAAAAAATAATTGTCCATGGTACGTTATCATTACAAACTTCACTGGTAAAGCTGTGACTGTCTGTGTTAATAGATTTTTTTTTTCCAAGGTAAGTGAAGTTTGCTGATATCACTTGTTATGGCTTGGCGCACTGAACACACACCTTATTAAAAGAGACTGAATAGTAACAATAATGAATGTATCTTTATGGTTGTGTTTTGCAGCTCTGTTGAGTTTTTCCCCTTTGCTTAGTAGTACCCTCAGCATCTCCAGATGGTGTCATTGTAAATGATTCAAATTAGAAATGATAACCTGTATCTGCAGATGGTGTAAAGTGAAGAAGGCTGTAAACTTTATCACTTCATTGTAATAAGGAATTTATTGTCATCTTCAGTTTTTTCCATTTCTCTGTTTTCAAAAGGCAAGAACAACAAATGAAGAACACAGAAACTTTAGCACAGAAAGAGAAAATCACTTAGGTGGGAGCGAGGAATTTGTGATAATCAGTGCCATGCTGTGACAGGGCTAACTAAATGAGAAACACTGATCTTCACAACCAAGAATTTGTCAGAATCTGGGAAGTTATTATCACTATAGCCATTATTTTTTTTCTTCACAACTTTCCCTGTGTATAGATAGCTCCTTGCATCTTCCTTTAAAGCAGTTAATTCAGACCACAATCTGAAATAGGATGTCCATGTACATCTACCTCCACATCAGTTGGCAGCTTGCAAGGGATTCCAAATGGCAATTCCCCTGTAAATTTACATAACATATTTTATTACTTGTTTTTATTTAGATGCTTAGGAGCTTTGCAATTCAGGAACACCTTAAGGGGAGTGATTTAATTTTTTAATTTTTAAAGTTTTTAACTCCAGGATCTAGTGCAATTAAAAAAATGACATGCTATTTTTTTGTCTATCTGTGTTTGGTTACACAAACTGTAATATTGTTATCTTCTCGGAGTGATTGACCATGAGAAGGGGGAAATGGGCACTTTTATAAAAGAACTAATGTTGACAGATAGAGGTTGTGGAGATCAATATCCCATTCTTCATACTCAGAAAGGTAGTCACCTCCTGTCCCATACACTTACATGATATCACTCTATGACTGAGTGACCCATCTGGTAGATGAGGGGCATGCTGTGGACGTGGTCTGCCTAAACTTCAGCAAAGCCTTTGACACAGTTTCCCACAGCATCCTCCTGGAAAAGTGGGCAGCCCATGGCTTGGACAGGTAGATCCGTCACTAGGTTAAAAACTGGCTGGATGACTGGGCACAGAGAGTGGTTGTGAAAGGTGCCACATCCAGTCAGTATCCCCCAGGGATCACTACTGGGGCCAGTTCTAATCAACATCTTTATTGATGACTTGAATGAGGGATCAAGTCTAGTGTTAGTAAATTTGCAGATGACTCAAAGTTGGGGCAGCTGCTGGAAGGCAGGAACACACTTCAGAGACACCTGGACAGGCTGGGTCGATGAGCTGAGGCCAATGGTATGAGGTTTACCAAGGCCATGAGCAAGGTCCTTTGCTTTGACCACGCTAACCGTATGCAGCACTACAGAGTGGGAGATGAATAGCTGGAGAGCCGCCTGGCAGAGAGTTACCTAGGAGTGCTGATTGACAGCCAGCTCAACATGAGCCAGCAGCAGGCCCAGGTGGCACAGAAGGCCAAGGGCATCTTGGCTTTTATCAGGAATAGTGTGGCCAGTAGGACTAGGGATGTAATTCTGCCCCTGTACTTGGCACTGGTGAGGCCTCACCTTAAGTACTGTGTGCAGCTCTGGGCCCCTCACTTCAAGAAAGATATTGAGGTGCTGGAGTAGGTCCAGAGGAGAGTGACTGGTGAAAGGACTGAAGGGAAAGTCTGATGAGGAGAGACTGAGTGATATGGGGTTGTTTAGCCCGGACAAGACTCAGGGTGGACCTTATCCCACTCTACAACTCCCTGGAGGGAAGCTGTAGTAAGGTGAGGGTTGGGCTCTTCTCTCAGGTAACTTGTGACAAGATGAGAAGGCATGGCCTGAAGCTGCACCAGGGGAGGTTTAGGTTGGATGTTAGGAAGCACTTCCGCATGGAAATGGTAATTAGATACTGGAATGGACTGCCCAGTGGGGTGGTGGAGTCACTGTCCCTGGAGGCATTTAAGGAAAGATTGGATGTGGCACATAGTGACATGGTCTAGTCAGTGTAGTGGTGTTAGCTCATAGGCTGGACTTGATGATCTCTGAGGTCTATTCTAGCCTTAATAATGCTGTGATTCTGTGATGATACCTGATCAACACAGGTTTGAATCAAATCAGTAGAAAGCACAGCTTAAAGCAAACATTGCCTAGTTTAAACTTGTAACTACATTACTGTTTTGTGTTTTAGTGATTAATCTTTATTTAGCTAAAAGAGACTTGTCACTGGTCTTTATTATATTGATCTACTACCCCCAAAATTAATATATGCAGAGTGTTTTACACCTAAATATTTGTGTTACTTTCATCTTTGAGTTGGCATAAATCAAGTGCTGAGATTAGTTATTAGATGGGGGGAGATGACAATTTGAACAGTGGAACGTGTGTATTTCAGATGTGACCTCCTGGAGCAAGCCAACTGGGGACATGGGCAGTGTGTCATGCACTCGAAAAAAAGGCTGAGCACTTGCTAGCAGCTGTTGATGTAGCAATGGAAAATACTAAGGCTTCCAAAGATTACAGAGATAAAATTTCACCTGCAGTAAAAGTAAGCAGAAATGCTCACTGAAAAGAGCTGCTGTTGTAATCAATGAGGTTTTGCCATGGGCTATAATGAGGAAAGCACTAACACTAATGGAGGTTTGTGTACATTATTATTCCTACAGTATTTTAATAGGAGGCTTCAATGTGTAGCAGCATGTGTGCTTTTATCAAGACAGAACCATATTTGATGAGCAAAATTTCCCATTTATGAGCTATAGATGTATCTTAATTGTATTTGGAATGTATCAGAATATAGTATATAATAGAACATAAGGGGTAAATGTTATATATATGTAAATATAATCAGATGTTCAGAATGCTGTTAAGTTTTTAATATTGTATTTTTAATTTTGTGTTCATTTTACATTCAAAGATGCCATTGTTTTATAAAGCCTTAACAAGCCCTCCAGTTCAACTTTTCATACTATGCAAAACATAGTATAATTAACAGGAAAACATTATTCCCAGTAGGTGTAATCTTGCATTCTTTTGAAATCAAGAGAGAATTTCTTGTTGTGGCATAATTAGATGTCACTGCGGAAAGATCCAGAACAATGACAGATAAAGGGTTTCAACTTTACATAATCATTCTTGTAAATACTAAAGTACAGAGATGTTTACCAGGAATACAGTCCATGTGAACATTAACTCCATAAGCTAGGTGGAGCAAATCTAATTCTGATAGGGTTTGGAGGGAAGGGATCCTATAATTAAATATAATTTCTGTGATATTTTTATGAGTGTCCTTGCAACCAAAAAAGGCCCAAGGGTAAAAAGTTAGATTTATCCCACCCCTGGTTAATTAACTACACTGAGTAGTATCTTTAACACTTTTAAAAAACTTAGTTTGATATGGCTCAAATAAAAAATTCACTCCTGCACAAATGCGAAATAGTGTAATTTATTTTGACAAAATATTTGACAGGCTGCTGTCAATTATTGATCTGCCAGCTCTACATAGCTGTACAGGGAAAAGAGGTTTCGTGTTAACCCTTATATGATATATTCTTGTTTTACTAATTCTACATATTCTCCACAGGATCCCACCCCTACTCTGACCCTTTTGAGCAAAACATCAGTGTGACTCCCTGTATCATAGAAGTTTGCTAATGGTGTTTTAAGAACGGGAAGTAGTCAGACATCACAGGGCAATGCTGTGTCACTCCTGTTCTCTGTCTTAGCTTTTGTGTTGAGATAGATCAGGCAACAGACCTCTCCAAAATCAGTTTACAATAGAAATTGCTTATTTAATGGTGACTTTCCCCAACAGACATATGATAATGAAAAATTATTGAAGATACACTTTCTCCATACTACATTGACTGCACCTTTACTGTTACCTTATCATGATGGCAAAGTAGCAACATATCCACCTACCTTGTAATTTTATCTATGGACTCATCCTTAAAATACATTAACTCTGTGTTTATATTAATTTGTCATACCGCTGTCACTATTATATAAAATGAGTGCTATCACTCGTAACAGTGAAGACCCGAGAAAGTAGTTACTCATACTAAAGCTGTTCCCTAGTTCTGGCAATCTCGTTTTATATATGCAGGCACAGCGGGGTTATGTTATGCACAGTGTTATGCAGCACTTCACAGGCTGACACAAGAAACAGATAAAATCTGAACTGTAGACCATAATATGTTAAATTCTGGGTGAAAATAGCCCCTGCTTTTAAAGTAGCCACTTGAAGAAGAGGTCAGTCATCAGATGTTAAGAATGAAAAAATGTCTTTTGATATGTCTGCACTTGGAAATCTGTCAGCGAGGTTTATAGAATCTCTGAGAGGTAAGGAGAGAGCTTTTATAGAGAAAATACCTGAAAATGAAAGAATGGACCTAGTTCCCTAGCTGAAATATAGCGTCCTACTTTTACATTGTAATTCCAGTGGATTAAAACTATCACCCCACATTATACTTAGCAAATGCCATTTGGTAAAAGCATAAAACAAAGCCTTGTGACTTGTCTGAGAATATTTGCATGATCCTGCCACAATTCACTTGTCTTTATTTGGAGTCAAATAGGATCATCCCAGAGACACACAGGATCGCAATGGATAAAGTATTGAATGTAGTCAAAACACCTGCTTCAAGCACAGTCTGGTTTCGTTCAACATAATGAAACTTTACTGGTGCTGCAAGCCATCACCATGCAAATGAAAAGGAAGGTTCTTCTATATCAAAAAGCTCTAAACATATTTTATGTTTCCTTCCCCTTCCTCCTCTACTGTTGTTATCAGGTGTCACTCACAGACTATATCGTCATAGTAAATAGAAGAAAGCAAAAGAGAGAAAACATTTTTTCTGTGGTGAGGTTTCACATGGGAGATGGAAATTTGGAAGAGTGGACCTCTTTTCCTCACTCTCTCGGATTACCTGAGATCCTAGGTACAATCCTTTTATCTCTGTTACCCATCAATAAAATGTTTGTTTCACTGGGTTGCACTGAAGATAAGTGCTTCGCAGATACTATAGTAATAGGCAGTACAGAAGAATGAAAAATAACTACCTCAAGAAAGGTGAAATTTAACACATCTAGCCAAGGCAAATTCTTAATCAGTGAGTAGACAACAGGAAGATTTACATCAGTGGATAATCCTAAACTATACCAGCTTCCTGAAAAAAACATTTTCTTTCCTTACAGAGCTTTGTTAAGTACCCTTATGTCATTTGCATCCTTATGCTTTGACGTTGTTCTGCTGAGCGGGTTGTACTTGGGAGCGGTTTTCTCTTTACACAGATATGTATTGCAAGTGAAAACTCCAAGTATTTCTTGTAGCTGATGTTGCTGTACCTCACTACACCTAAGTGAAGGCAAGAGCAAGTTTCAAGTGGTGTGCCTTGCATATCTGTCCTACTGCATAGAGGTGGTTTAGTACATAACTAGGTTACCATGGTAAAGAAGGAAGAACAATAAAGTACAGGAAGACATTGATTTTTATTCCTTTTGGTTTGGTTTTTTTTGTTGTTTGGTGGTGTGGTGGTTTTTTTTTTTTTTTACCATTACAGCAACAAGTTTTTGAAAATCAGGAGGTTTTGAGCTTTCCTTTGAGATAGAACAAAAATGTCTTACTGTGACATTGAGCAATTTCTATCCAGCCATGCTCCTGCTTTGTTAAATGTCATCTCTTTACATCCTTGGGAATACTTTGAGAACATTATCTATAATAAGTTTAAGTTTTGAGACTAAGAAAGGACAAAAGTTCTGAAAAAAAGTGCGTGAGATTTTTGAAATTCACACTGAGTTAGAGTAACTTCACTCTTTGACTATCCCTTTTTGTGCCTCTTAGATCACAGTTTCTTTTTAAAGTAACAGCATCAGTAAGATCACAAAAATGGAATTTATCCTGTCTAGTCTGCTTGATTTCTGGTTGCTGTCAGGTTAGTTTTAACTGATTATTTCCTGTGTCATTTTACCAGTCATCGCTGATAGAAGAAATTTATTTGGCCTTGGTAGTCTGGTGCCAAGCTAGAAATGCACTACAGCTACTGTACAGAAAGATGAACAGAAAATAAGATCTTTACATGATATGCCACAGCTGGGGGCCTGGGAAAGTCAGACAAAACTAACTTAAAATCTATTTCCAGGCTGAAATCTCCAGTAAGTCTATTTGGGTTTGGGGCAGTAAAGTACTTTCTCCTCTGTCTTCTGCTGAAATTAGGTTTATATGCTGTTTGGCTAGAAATCTTTCAGCTGCATCTTTGGATTTCACAACATGTTTCCTATTGGCCCCAAACTAGTGATGAGAGTTGGACCAGCTCTTGAGGGCTAAGTTACTTCCTCAGTGTTGCACATTGTCTCTGCTCTGCCTTTGCAATTTCCACTAGATGAACCTTTTAGTTAAAAATAACAGGAGAAAAAAGGTTATTAGACTTGGATTCACTATTTGGAGTTCATGATTCTCAATAAATGTTGATATGAGGGTAATGATGGCAGAATATACTTCTGAAGGACAGGCTGCGTGCCTGCTCAGGTGAAGCTATGTCCAAGTTCATCTCCTGCACTGGTGACAGTACAGTACACCCAGCTTTGTGCTAGTCTTGGGCAGTACATGAGGGAAAGGGATTGCTGGGGGTTTTATGTGTGTGTTTGGTTGGTTGGTTGGTTTTTTCCCCCAGTAAAAAAAGTACATTGCTTTGAAGCAATTTCTTTATGACTTTATAAGGAAAAAATAAATAAACTTTGTTTAATCTGTACTTAAAAACTAATGATGTTGAAAGTGTTAATTAACAGCTTGAACTCTTCATTTAAGATGGATTTTTTAGCATTGCTTCTGAAGGTGGGGATCCTGATTGCCATGTGGAACAATGAAATAATTCTTTTAATAACATTTAAGATTTTGAGTCATGAGTATCTTCAGTCTCCTATTTTCTACTCAATTCCCTCTAATTTTGCAAAGGGTCCTGTTTCTCTAAGCCTATTACCCTGATTGATATTTTAATGTACAGCTTCATTCAGCTTGCTTACACCTTCCTTAGTGCTTTGGTCCTGGCTCCTATTTTAAGACTATACTCCATTCAAAGCTTCATCAGCACCAAGCTAGGGGAAATACTTCAACATGTAATGGACTGGTTATTTCATGCATTTAACAGAGACCAGATCATAAAGTTCTGCTCACCTAGTTGTCTTAGTTTAATTCTGTTTTATTTTAGAGTTTAAAAATAAAACATTCTTAAGCTCTGATTTATATTTCCACAGGGCTCATGTTGCCAAGACAACTATAATAAATGTTCTCTTCTGGAAAAAACTCTTGTAGACATAAGAAGCTTTCCCAGATATGCTGTTCAAGCTGAAATGATTGTAAAATGAAATATGTAGTGAATTCACTAACATTTTTCCATATAATGTCAATTTAATTGACATGGTGGGATTGTTCCCCACTTTGTGTTTGCAGTTCATGTTATTCTTCATCTTCAAATGAAAAGTACAAAGGAAAGATATCCAATACATTTTTTTCTGACATTTACTGAGATAAAAAGGAGCAGGAAGTATTTCTGGTCAAATATTTTAGGTAATAGAAATGCATGTTCTCTGTGTCACTCTGACATTAATTATCAGTATCTTCATGGGGAAAAAGCAGGGGAGTCTTCAGGCAGAAATATATTAGCTGCTGAAGCAACTAAAGAAATTAACAAGCTTCTTGTTGGGTTTTGTATTGATTTTCTGGATTTTTAAAAAGGATTTTCAATTTCATCTTTTCACCACTATATAACATTTACCTCATGGCTAAGGTGGAGAATAGTATTCTGCAGTCTATTAACAGTGTGGCCAACAAGTTGAAGGAGGTTCTCTGCTCAGTCCTGGTGAGGCTGCACCTGGAGTACAGTGTCCAGTTCTGGGCTTCCCAGTTCAGGAGGGACAAACAACTACTGGAAAGAGTCCAGTGGAGGACTATTATGATTATCATGGGACCAGTGCATCTCTCTTGTGAGAAGAGGCTGGGAAACCTGGTGCTCTTTAGCCTGCAAAAGACAAGACCAAGAAGGGATCTTGTAAACTCTAGTAAATACCTAAAGGATGGAGGTTAGGAGGTTGGGGCTGGGCTGTTCTCAGTGGTGGCCAGTGATAACATGAGGGGCAGCAGGTACAAAGTAGAATACAGGAAGTTTCACTTGGACTTAAAGAGAGACTTATTTACTTTGAGGGTGATGGAGCACTGGAAAAGGCTGCTCAGAGAGGCTGTGAAATCTCCTTCTTTGGAGACTTTCAAAACCCACCTGGATGCGTTCCTGTGCAAACTGATCTCAGCATATCTGCATTAGTAGCGGGGTTGGACTGGATGATCTCCGGAGATCCCTTCCACCCCCTGATAATCTGCAAATTTTGAAGCCCTAGGATAGAGTGAGTTTGACTGCTACCATCATTTTAACAACTATATCGATTAGACCTGTTCTTTAGTTCATTAATAGTAATTAGTCATTCATTTTTAGTGTGTTTAAAGCTTTATATTTGTTTATGATAGAACCAAACTCATGTCACATGAATTTCAATACATATCACAACATCCATACTGAATAATTTTACCACAGAACCTCTTACTTGGCATATGAACAATGAGAAAATTTCCATAGTGAGTGTTAATGAAAACCATAGGCAATAACCCATGCAATATTTTGAATTAAAACAGCTCTATTTCCATCTTTAAATGGATTGGTGCACTTTTTGTACAGCTGGTCCACACAGCAGTGGTTACACACCATAGTCACCTCTTGATAGGGTGTCTTGGCCATTGCGTAGGAATCTGAGCTCATGAGGGAGAAGAGAAGCTTAAGAACACAAAGTATTGGTTGTATGAAATATGAGAATATGAGAATATGAGAATAGAATAGGATATGAGAATAGAACTAACCAGGTTGGAAAAGACCTTTGAGATCATCAAGTCCAACCTATACTGGAGCAATTCTTTAGAATGACATTCAATGCAAAATTACATAGATCACATATAAATCTATGTAAATTCTTGAAAAAATCATGTTCAACTAAAATTAGCTAAAATTTCCTGTACAAAGTTCAAATTTCTGAAAAATTTCAGCCATTCTTCTTTTTTCAAGGTAGAGCAAAGAAACCTGAGAAAAATGGACCAAACTTGTGTTCACAGGAACTATTTGGTGGAGTAGTTTCCAAAATAAAATATTTCTGCGAATGGGTTAAAATGCAGCTGATAAATGCACAAAAGGCTCCAGGACTCTGGTTGGTTGGTTGGTTGGTTTGTTGGTTAGTTTGCTGCTGGGGGTGGTTCTGTTTTTTACAACAGCTAGTTCAGAAAGGTATAGAGGAGATTTCAGAAGTAGAATGAGGAACTGAAGGGAGCAACCAGAAACACATGTAATCCTTTCCTCCCACCAGCCCTCTACAAGACAAAGAGTGCTGAGAAGCTGATTAAAAAACCCCACCATTAGCTATGACTTTTGAAAGAGGCACAAATCTTTACAATTATAGCCCTTCTTCTTCTAAACATGTTTCAGTCATCAGCATTTGGGAGATAGAGACATCTGAAAAGCTGTATAACATAATGGCTGATCAAAGATTCTGCATCCCCAAGAGTATTTGAATACTGCTAAGAGAGGATTTTCTTTCTTTTATAAAAACACATACACAAGTCCTGTATTTATCTAAAGTAATCATTTAAGATGAGTAAAAAGAGTTTCTTGGCAGGAGCAAGGTCTTTGCAGAGGAATATGTTGCTTTCTGTAGAGTTCCATCAACATATTCAATTTTTTTCCCAAGAATCTCATTTTCAGAATTAGCATTTTTTTTTTATAACTCCTTCTCAGATACACTATGTCACTTGCTCTGCACAGTTCCCATTTATAACTCGTATCACATGAGCTTCATTAAGACTCAGAGCAGAGTCTGAGCTGTTAGACACAGGGTGGCATAGATGGGCACAAATTGTCTTTGGTAAGTACTTTAGAGAATTTAAAATAATAATAACTATTAAGAAAGCCTACCTATGCTAAATTTAACTGCACCCAAAACTGAAATAGATGGGGGTTTTGAGTCTCACCAGGGTTTTTCTCCATCCCAGATGGTCTTGGTGGAGGGATGTGCCTGCAATTTCCCAGAAAATTGTCAAACACTTTCACCCCCAGAAGCTAAGAAGCTAGACATCAAACTCAAACTTCTTCCATTGTATCTTGTACTGTCATTTGTAGGGAAAAAAGCATTCTTTATTTGAAGTAATTTTCTTCAGTCAAGGTTAGGAAGACCCAGATCAGGCTGCTAAGTTTCACTGTAGATTTCTGTTTCTGTCTCTGCATAATCACTACCTAAAGTCATTTACAGGTTTAATTTATTAAGCTCTAAGTGTGTTTTCCCTTGGTCCTGCCTGCTCCCTTCATGAGGCACGTGGCAACTGATACTATTTTTCACTCTGGTACCTTTATGGTGCTGTCCTGTGACCTGTGCCATAAGTGTGGAACAGATGTTGTGTGGCTCTTGAGCTTGACAGGCTGCCTGAAAGTAGGAGTCCTGGCGTGGATCATGTACACTCTATGATTAGAATCACAAATTGGCAGAGGTTGGAAGGCACCTCTAGAGAGCACTTAGTGCCATGGTTTAATTGATAAGATGGTATTGGGTGTTAGGTTGGACTTCATGATCTCAAAGCTATTTTCCTGGTCTATTCTATTCTAATGCAAGTACACCTAGATCAAGGTGCACAGGAACGCACCTAGGCAGTTTTTTTTAAGTCTCCAAAGGAGGCACCACAATCTCTCTGGGCAGCCTGCTCCAGTGCTCTGCCACCCTCAAGGTAAGCAAGTTTCTTCTTAAGTTCAAGTGAAACCTTCTGTGTTCTAGTTTGTATTGTCCTGTCTCTGGCCACCACTGAAATTACCCCAGCCCCAAACTCATTACCTCCATCCTTTAGGTATTTTATATGCATTTATAAGATCCCCTCTGTCTTCTCTTTTGCAGGCTAAAGAGAAGGTTTCCACAGTCTCTCAGCCTCTCCTTGCATGAGAGATGCTCCAGTCCCATAATCATCATTGTGGCCATTCATTGAACTCTCTCCTATAGTTTCCTGTCCCTCTGGCACTGGGGAACCCAGAACTGGACACAATACTCTAGGTAAGGCCTCACCAGGGTAGAGGTAGATGGGGAGGAAAACCTCCCTTGACCTGCTCTCTACACTCTTCTTAATGCGCTTCCTTCTGTGTATCCTCTGCCACCAGATCATGCATCTTGTCCAGCAGCAGGGCCACTTTTTTCCTGGTTTTCCTGTTCCTGCTGATGTACTTGAAGAAGCACTTCTTGTTACCTATTACACCTTTTGCTGGATTTAATTCCAAGATTTCCTGCTGCTCTACAGTCCTGTACTTCTATGCTCTGTATGTCCCTTGAGAACATCATTAACACTGCCATGACTGTGTCTAATACACACACACACAAATAATGAAACTGCTGTTAAACTAGACAAATGAAATACTGCTACCAACACAGCTGTGGCAGACTGGAGCTCAGTGTGGGCTCACTGCCTGAATATTTATTTAGCTTCCCAGGCAGGTTTTCTAGCTAAATTGGTCTGCAGCAGCTATATGGCCAGCAGAAGCTGAACTTAGCTGGGTGAACGATTGCATTAACCTACAGGACAAGCATAATGATTGCAAATGAGCTGCAGGGAACGTAGAACAGGGATGATTGGCATGAACAGAGGAGTGTTGGATAATCCCTTCCATAAGGTGTTTTCCAGTAATTTACTGCATACATTACCTTTATGAGGTACAAGTTAGAAGAAATAACTTTCAACCAAAGTAAAGGGACTAAAGCAATAAGAGGGACTGGTGAAATTGCGCAAGTTTTCATTTGCTCTGATGGTTGTAAAGCTCTGAATATCTGCATTTCTGTCCCATACAGGGTAAGATTCACAGCTTATATCCCCAATGAAATTTTGAGAATGTGAACTACTAAATCTTGCAACTTCAGGCAAAGGAGCTAACTCCCAAAGCAGCTGTATTCCAGGAAAGGGGAAGGAAGAACTATATAATTACCTACTAGTATCAAAAGTGTTAAAATAGATCACCTTTAATGAAAAGCTCAGTGCGTTCTAATAAAAAGGAAAGGCATTAGCAGAAGAGATATATGAAAGGGAAACTTGCAGATGGGGGTAGATTCCAAAACTCTTACAGCATGGTGGCAGCACAGTGCTGGGTAGCTATCAAATACACCCTGTTACAAATTATAGACTACAAGACCTGACCAAGGAAGCTGTTTCATTACCAGTGCCCAAAGGAATGGACAATGCAGCCTTTAGAGAAATTAGGATCTACAACAGACTGTGAATTCCTGTTTCCTCACTTGTGCTCTTATTTCATTTCATCTTATCTTCTTCAAAATGTTCATGCGAGAGCAAATCCTTTGTGATGCCTGTTGTTCCTCAGATATACCACATAATGTATGCCAGTGTTAGGGATCACAAAGATTAGTTGGCATGCCTGTCACTTCGACACATTCCTGTCTTTTTTGAAATTTTCCTTCTAGATACTCCAATACAAAATATTTACTCAATGCAAGACATTAGAGTGATGAAATAAACATTGTCCCAGATGAATCTGGAAAATCTCAGCTGCTTCACCAATGTGTGTATATCAACATAAATCAACAACAAGAATGTGAAATGTAAGCCAGACAAGTTAGTGTAAAGCAAGCTGTATTGCCAGCTCTTTAGCTGACTTCAAAGAGTAGACTATCTTCTTTGACTTTCATTTGTTCTCAAACCTCTGTAATTCACCATGGTCTCCTTCTTACTCAATATTGTGTAAGGTGCTTTTGGCTCTGTACCTGTATTCTGTTTGAGCTGTTTTCCCTTTAAGCATTTGATGCTTTTACACAACAAAATCTTAAATGCTTAAGTAGAATGCAAAATGCTACCTAGAAAAAGGTAAAACAGTGCTGCCTATACAGTTAGCAGTTTATAGATCCCAAGGGGTGTCAGATTGTGCCAGATTATATATTTGGACTGCAGGGCAAGTGGAAAATTTTGAAACATCATGTACATCTAGATGGTTACATAGAAAGCTGACTCTGTAGAGACCCAAGAATGTTTTCTCTTGTAGTAAGTCTTTAGAGTATTGTTTTTGAGATGGCAGAATGTGAAGAGTTGTAGAGTGGTCTCTTTTGCTGGCACAGCAACAGGATTCATCAGTGGGAGCATTTCTCACATAGATTATGCCATAATCTGGAAAATGTAAACTACTTTTTTAATCTAAATGAGTATTACTCTCACAGTTCAGAACTGGAGTTGAAAAGTGAGTGTCCTTTGGCAAAGAGCAGGCTAAAGAATATAGAAAGAAAATAACTCTATAGAAAAATGCCATTAAAAAAAAAATCTCATTTTGCATTTTCTTTTTAACCTGTACAGAAGTTTGTGAAGCACTCAAACAGCTGTTAGAAGAAAGTGCAAACTTTTTGGAGATTTTGTGGAGCAGTGCTGGCTTTTTCATAGAATCATAGAATTGTTAGGGTTGGAAGGGACCTCAAGGCTCATCCAGTTCCAACCCCGCTGCCATGGGCAGGGACACCTCACACTAGATCAGGTTGCTCAGAGCCACATCCAGCCTGGCCTTAAAAGTCTCCAGGGATGGGGCTTCTACCACTTCCCTGAGCAACCTGTTCCAGCGTCTCACCACCCTCATGGTGAAGAATTTCTTCCTAACATCCAACCTGAATCTGTCCATTTCTATTTTTGTTCCATTCCCCCTAGTCCTATCATTACCTGACACCCTAAAAAGTCCTTTCCCAGCTTTCTTGTGTCTTGTAAGATACTGGAAGGCCACAATAAGGTCTCAGAATCAAAGGAAGAAAAGGAGATTCTGGTAACCAAATCAAGTCAGAGATCTCAAGTCTTAGATAGTCATGGGTCCAGGCATGGCTCCCAGCGTGGCTTTCATGACTGGCCACGAGAGCTGTGGAAGAGGAAGCAGAGATCTACCATTGTGTTACCTATTCTACTTCATTGTGTGAGTCTTTGATCTGAGAACTAAACATAGCTGCAGTGGCAGTGAGAAAGGGTAAGCTTTGCTAGACATGCAAGTAGCAGAAAGCCCTCAAAATTCATTCACATCTGGTGCCTTTGTGAAAACTTTAACTTTTCCTTGTTTGATCTGGATAAGCTCTGTGCATTAGTCTGTCAGCAGATCTCCAGAGCTTTTCCCAGCAGAACATGTGAAGCAGAGCTCAAGCCACAGCTAGGTTGGTAATCAGCAGTGGAGAAAGCTGTTTGGGTTGCTGCCTTGACTTCTGTCTGCCTTTGGACTGGTTTTTAACCTTGTCACCCATATCTATACATGTATAACTGGAACGTACTGATGCAACTGGCAGAAGAAAGTTTACTGGAAGTTTGTGTAATTCTCACACATCAGAGACTTCTGGCAGTGCTGAATCCCATATGAATTACATAGATTTTCACTACACAGGGTTAGAACTATACCAGCAGACAGCTCATTTCATTTTCTAATGGCCTTTAATATTCTTCTGCCGTGTTTCACAGTCCAGTTATTTGTTTATTTAGCAAATCAAGCTCAAAGGGAGAGGAAAAGCATTATGTAATAGAGGATCTTAGCCACTGTGTTGCAGAAACCGTCCCTTTCTCTTTTTTCATTAGCAGCTGGCATCTGATATAAAGCTTTTAGGGGTTTGTAGGTTTTTCTGTCTTGAATTCCTGTACACTGGTGGTTTTACTTAACCAGCTCCTTCCATAGCCTTTTTAAGCAAATGTAATTTTCAGCTTTAAATCAGGCAAAAATATAGGTCTAGAAAGACAGTTGTTTCTCTGGAGGAGAGCCTGCAAGATCGAAGTTTTGCTAGCCCTGCTACCCATGGAACTACTCCCCTATTCTCACCCTCTGCCTGTTATTCCTGGTAACTCCCTTCTTACTAGTGAGAAAGCAAGCCCATGATGTTGTTCTCAAAGCCTGATTTCGCTTTATATATTTGCTTGTTTATCATGGAACTTCAGAGCTCTTTAGAAGAGCAATACTTTTGGCACTTAGGTTTTTAAAGCTGTTTGCTTTCTTTGTCTTTCTTTTCTATGAGCTGAAAGATTAAATAAATAGAAAAGGTGAAAAGAAACAGAAAAATACCCAAAGTTAATTTTTTACTTTCTGTTATTTCTATTGAAATGTTGCCCCCAAAAGTGTTCTTGTCATTTCTGGAAGAACTTTTAGTCTCCTCTCATGGTTCAACCCACTAATTTTGGGAAGCTTACATGGTCAACCTTGCTGCTTCATGAGAAACAACTATTATTAGGAAAGGTTAAAACTTTTACTTTTCCTCTGAGTCATAATTTGGCAAACTCCAATAATCTGTCTTGGCTATATTGATTTGTACCTCTAATTTGAGAACAGTTTTTAGTTTAAGTATCTGTTTTGTTTCAACTAAGATATATGGTAAAATCACTGCATTTTATTTTCTGTTCCTAATGATGAAGTGTCCCTAATGTCTGAAGTTTTTCTAGCAGAAATGAAATCTAAATCTGTCAGCTAATAATAGCTCTCACAGGGATTTGGGGCTTTTGAATCCCTTTACACAGTTTTCCCTCATATTATTTTGTTCTTCTTTCTTGGCAGGTGCTCCAAGGCTGAGGTTTCGCTTTTTAAGGTACTGTGTATAGTGTCTGTAGAATCTGAATGACTTCAGTTTGCATAGCCAAAGAGAAAGCTAGGGGCACTGAAGCATCTTGTCATATTTTAGAGCCACAGTGTTTACTATGAGAGAGAGATTTCTTTCAAGATGGATAAGATGTGACAGGTTTTCCATTAGGGCTATCCCTTTTTAGCCGCCTTTATTAAATTAAAATGCTGAATGATCTTAACTGCTGTTTCTGACAGGGGCCTAGAAACCAAATATTAGATCTCAGAATATGCACACAACCCTTTTCCAACATATAAAGTGAACAATCAAATGTACCTCTGAAAAGAGAAAGCCATTCACTTTTGTTTTCTGGAGGAGGTATGCACTCATAAGTCCCTGTAAAGATTAAAGAAGAAACTTTTTTTCTTTTCTTTTCTTTCAGTTAGATCCATTACTTGAGCAGCAGATGCTTTAGAGTTTGAAAATGCATTGAGCAAAGAGCTCAAACATACTGCACAGAACACTAGCCAAATGTACAAAATGACTGAGTATGGTGTTTTCAGCTCTATTTGTGATGACATAAGAAATCCTGAGAGAAAAAAAAACATCTTTGTTTTGCCTTAGGGAGAGCATGTGGGCTCAGTGGAGGAGATGATTTCTAATCATAGATAACACTGTAATGACTCTTGCCAGAAAGTAGCTGGCTCCACAGGATAAAAGGATTAAAGCCTTTCCTTCTGGGAGAGCAAGCAGTGTACCAGAGCTGAACTGGCCTCTGCAAGCATGCAGTAAAAATTCAAGCGTGGTTACAACTGTGGCACACAGTTCCTCCTGCAATAGTTGAACAGGCAGCTTTACTCTCTCAATACCTTTTATGTGATCATGAAGTTTTTTGTAGATTTCCAGAGAAGCACAGTGTTGGCTGCTTAGACTTATCTGCAGGTGCCCCCTTGCTTTGGAGCAGGAGAATAAATCAGGCCTGTAAGTGAAGAGACTTTTCTCCCACAACACGTGGTTCATGACATAAGCTTGCATTGCTGACCTGAAGGGATTTGGTGATGAGATGCAGAAAATGTCACTCTCAGTCGTTGCTTCAACTCTGGCCTAACAGTTATTTCTGAAGATTTGGCATCACTGACTGAGTAGTTTAAGCTCTGCGGTGCTCTGTGAGATGATGTGGTTAAAGTTTATTTCCCAATGTAAGGGAAATATTTTTTTTTTAAATTAAAAAAACCCTTTATTGCCTCTTATAAAAGAGGACCTTGATTGAAGTGGTCTTAGAGTACTGTTTCTTTTGTAGGGAATATCTTTCCGAGGTTATTTGCTGCATCCTTGCAATAGTTATAATAGTTTACCACAGATATCAAACAGCATGTTCACATATGTTGCAAGTCACTTTAGAAAGAAATTTGCTTGCAAACTGTATCTGAGAAGTCTTTCCCATATTGCAGTGATATTTAATAAGGAAAGCAGCAATTAAAACATTCATACCAGTAGTGCTAATAACTTCCGAGTTCTTCTTAAAAATATGTTGGTTGGACATCATTACTACTACTGAAATCATTATGAGAACTTATTGTAAGTGAAATCACTTCAGCCTTGTAAGTCTGGGGCTTCAATATACTAGTATGAAGTGGCCCTCAGACCCTGTGCACATTTTTCCTTTCTCATCAACTCGTCCCTGATTTGAGAGCTCGTAGTAAGATGGAGTTGAGTCAGCCAAAATGTTTCAGACCCTTCCTATAGAACATGAATTGTCTTTTCTACTCAGCATTCTACTTCATCATTTGCTGTTCTGTTTTATACTGTGATATATCAAGTAATGGGAACCACACAGCTCAGACACCACAGCATTACTGGGATTTTTAAAGCATTGCAATGTCTTCTGAGGATCAGGCGTCTTTAAAAAGCGGTACCTTCTGTCTGCTACCTGGTCATATTGTCTGCCTTCTGATAAAGTAATGTTTTCTTTACATTACCATCTGAGAACAACACTTCTTGACAATCACTTAAGTAAATTAATGCAAGCAATATAATTTTTCTGCTTTAAATGCTATTTCTTGCACTGATTACAGAAAGAAGAAAGCTAAGGAAGGATTAATTCACAAATTCCCTGTAAGAAATAGGGAAATGCTTTATGTTTACAATAGGAAATATTTTTTTCTAGGCAATGATTAAGATAAATACACTAAATTTGTGATATAGACTGTCAAATAAAGTCCTTGGGAGCATATTTTGAGCAGCTGCTGTAAGTGGAGCTCTTTGTCATTAACCTGAGACATGCTCTTTGGTTATTATGGCTGATGTTTCAAATGGAAAAATGAGCCTAAACTCGGTACATAAATTTTCAGACACTACCCTGTTTTGAAGTTAATGCAGTCAATAGCTGGGAGAGAGCCATGTGGCTGAAAGCAGTAACTGCCTGCCTGGCAAAAAAAATATTATCTTTCCTCTGGTTAAAGGCATGCAGGCAAGAAGAAGCAGACTGTAAAGAGTCAGGGATAAAGTAGCCAAGGATATCTTTGCCTGAGAAGATCAAGGTGAATCTGGCCAGCTGAAGCCAGACTGAGCCTGCCTTTTCTTTATACTACATGGATATATCATGCCCCACTGCTACAGCTACGTTTGCTTTCCCAAGTATAGTGGCTGAAGGGAGAATAAATGGTGACAGCAGGTGAGAAGGCCTGCTGTTCCTACTTGGAGCCTTGCTCATGGGGCAGAGTAATGCACAATTGGGGAATAATGGATCAAACGTTCGAGGGCCATCCCCATTCTCTGCTACGAACAGACCTGTCACCATTGCTTATGTCATGTGTTAACTACTTGTCACACAAACACTGTTGGGGAAATGAGAGCCCTAAACCTGCACAGATGAAAAATAAGTTATACACCAGGTATTTGTCAAAAGTTTTTTTTGTCTTGACTGTGAAACTGCACAGACTGTCAACAGTGAAATCCATAATTTAGCAATAATCCGGAGTGTTAGGCTAGCAAAATTTGGAAGAATAATCCAGGATATGATTTAATTCTTTTAAACAATGTAACTAGTCAGTGGTTAAAGGAAATTAAATCAATGGATAGAGATTTGAAAACTGTCTGAAATAAGCAAACCCATTTTTTTAATGTATAGGCTAGTAAGGTCACTGTGAGCACAGTCTATCTTACTAAGGACTCTGATTTGGACTGAATTTTATCTTACTCTCTGAATGCTGCAGACCTTGGCATTTCATTTGGCACAAGTTGATTCTAGTCTTTTCCACAAGGAAAAGACAGTTACATTTTAAATGCAAAATGCAGGTGGTTTTGTTGTTTGGTTTTTGACTATGTTTTTATTTTCACATTTGTTTCTGTCTAAAGCAGTGCTAAAATGTGTATTAGGCTAGGTTTGTTTGAGATTCTCTGTAACATGTTTTAGTTCTGGTAAGTTTAGAGGCTAAACACATTCATGTCAGAACTGAACGTTTAAAAAGAAATTGACAAATGTCTGTGCTTCACTTGTAAGCATTATGTGTAGTGATGAAAACTATTCTCAGTTTTCCAGGGCTTAAAGAAATGGGAGAGATAAAAAAGTTTGTTAACTTGCTTTGTGTTAGCATTGCTGCTTTTCTCTTGGTTGCATTTTTGACTAATATATTTTTGACTAAAATATGCCAGATGCTGCAAAAGAAACAATCCCTCACCATAAGGGTTTAAAATAATTGTGTTTATTTATTTTTGTATTTATTATATTATGTTGTGATATGTTATTATATTTATGTAATAAACTGCAAAAAAATAAGCTGATTCCTAAAGAGGTTGCCATGACATGTTTCTAGGGAAAAATACCTTCACTGTAAAAAATACTCAGTCTAGACAAATTATGTACACAGTAAAATCCAGCCAGTGGAGAACTATGGGATTTGTTTAGCGCTTTTATGTTTGGTATTTCTTTTGGTGTTGGTGGTGGTTGTTGTTGTTGTTTTTCTTCTTCTAAAAGCAAGAGCAAAATGTAATAAAACCATTACAAAATTAATATATTGTTGGCAATATTCAAAACTGCTGCCTTAGAACAGATCCTTTTAGCTTAGCAAAACTGAGGGAATAACAGATGTGTTGTCAAACTTATTTGATTTATAGAAATTACCATAGAAAATGTTATACTTTTTTACTCAAACATGTAAGAAAATACCATTTTGTTTAGAAAGTCCAGACTGACTACTTAGCATTTCTTGAATAGGTCATAAAAATAGCCTTGGTGGAGAGAACCTTTCTGTAGCTGAACACAGGTTTCAATTTTAGTTTCCTTGTTAGTAGTTGCAGTCAAATTCAGTAATTTTCACTGGAAAGTGAAAATATACATTTTATAGTAAAGAATCTCTTTTTCAGTTCAGCTCAAAGAATAATACAAAGTACTCTTACTCAAAGTCCTTCTGTACATATACAGTGGTTTTGACTGGAAAAAGAAGTGCTGTTCTGTTCATATTGCTTCTCCCCTATAAAGATAGGCTGAAAGAATTTGGGTTCAGCCTGGAGAAGAGTAGGCTCTGAGGAGACCTTGTAGCTACATTTCAGTATCTGAGGGGACCTACTGCAAGGCTGGGGAAGGACTGTCTAGAAGGTTTTGTAGCAGTAGGATGAGAGGCAATGGTTTTAAAACTGGAGTGGGGTAGGTTTAGGTAGGACATCACGAAGAAGTTCTATACAATGAGAGCAGGAAGATACCAGAACAGGTAGCCCAGTGATGTGGTGGAGGCCCTGTACTTGGAGATATTCAAGGTTAAAGTCACTGCCACCTTGGGCGCCCTGATCTAGTTGCAGGTGTCCCTGCTCACTGCAGGGCAGTTGGACAGAATGACCTTTGTGGGTCCCTTTCAACCCAATTGAATCTGTGAATCTGTTAATTATTTAATGATACATTAAAAACATATGAATATTTATCTTAATTTCATATCAAGCTTAATTTGAGCTTCTATATAAAAATATAAACATAAGATGCAACAAAGAATTGATGAAAATCTAAGCATAAGCATAACTCCAATTTAAAAAAATACCATGTCATAACTTAGTAGTTATAAATGGCTTTCATGTGGTAGAATATATTATCCCTCACTGCATGAGTTTATGTTTTTCAGCAGACAGGCTGTAATTTGATACTCTCACTTTCTTGGAATAATACATTGTTATTTCAGAAACTTTATTTATTTATTTTAAAATTCAATCAGCTAAGACATATTGCCAGCTGCCTATTATTACAAAATTTAATTCTGTATGGCTGAAGCAGTCAAGAAATCTAGAAATGACCACTCAGTTGGGCTGTTTCTTATTTTGGATATTTAGTACACAGACACTTGAATTGATTTCAGAAGAATTTACTGGAGGAACAGTCGTGTCTAACAGTGTCTCATATTTGGCATCCTGAAGAGAGGGCATCCACTCTGGGAAGCCTAAAGGTAATCATTAAAGTTAAATCCGTGCAGTCTCTGTCCCCACTTCAGATGGTGTCCAAAGAAAGCATGCTGTTTACCTTCATAAACTGACTACTTTTGTGATACAACTTACCTTCATTAAATGCATAGATTATGTACACGTTGTACATACAAGCAACTACTTCCTCCTAGCTGTGTATCCTTGAATTGGTATACATTGTGTGTGCCAAATGCAAATCTTGAAGTCTTGCAGGAACTACACCTCTGTAGCCATGCTGTAATGTAAACCTCTTGGCATTTCCAAAACAGCAGTTCCACATATCAAAGCCATGCTTGTCTCAATTTGTTTTCAGATTTTGTCATCTGCTCTAACAGCTGTCTCTTAAGTAGCGCAGAATAGGCTCTGCAGACCAGTCTCATCATGGGAATTCTCCTCCAAGGGAAATCTTGTGCTGTGGCAATTAACAGCTCACATGTTTGCAGTGATGCATACCAGACGTGTCACGCTCATGAGATGTTAGAGAGGCCATGGAAAGTTAACTTGCTTCAGTATAAGGCGTAGAATGGCACGTGTATACCTCTTTTACATAGTGAAATATGCCAATGCAGCACATAGTTCAAATTTGGTATCATTGACTGGGAATGAGAATTGGTGTTCTTAACTGCTTAGCTCACATTTGATTTTGTTGTTTTGTGTAGGTTAACCTACCTGTCTTAATATATTCTACCTGTGAGCAAGAGAGTGTTTCCATACTTTTCTACAGATGCTGGGGTCACAGTGAGGTCTGGATACACAAAAGCTTGTTAGAGTTATGGTAAAAGCTCTAGTGCTGGGAGTCTGAAACCTTTGATGTAGGGGGTCTAATTTCAGAATGACCTCAACTCCTGTGTCATAATTCCCATCTGATAAGCAAGTGGTGTTTATTTGTTTGTTTGTTTGTTTGTTCAGAAGTCACTGTCATAACAACTTGACCTTCAGTCATCCTTAGGTAGGTACTTTTCATTTTCCAGGCCATGTATATTACTGCTTTGATTTTATCTGAAATACTAAATGAGGACTTACTAGCCTCTGACTTAATAATGAAATAAATAACCGAGTATGAGCATCTTTTTTAGTAAGCTGTTATACTTAATAGTAATAGATAATGTAAATTTTAGATTTTACTTTTTTCAGAAAGTGGAGTAGAATTGAAATATAGTCATAATACATGTAAGTAAAGCAAGATGCACAACACAAAAATATAATAATTGTAAAAAACAGTAGCTGCTTTAAAAATAGGACAAACATAATCACCCTAAGACAGCTCTAAGCTTCAAGAGAGCTTAAAACAGCTTGTAAAATTCAAGGGTTCTCCTCCTGTCTCCCCACCTACTGCTATTGCAGCTGTTCCTGTAATAGGTTTGTTCTGCAGAAGTTAGTTTTAATACCAGATGGAAAAGGAGACTAAAATATTTTTGCTGTGATCAGACCAGATGAATTTCACACCTCTGTAAAAGAACTAGCTGGGCCAACAGCAGTCAAGTCACACTTAATCCTTGTTTTGAGGGTTTAAGGGAAACATAAGACCTGCACTGGTTCTCAGCTGAAGAATAAATGCAGTAAGATTTCTTCCCCTTCCCTGTAGCTATAGGGATGTCTTGTAATAAATAGGAGCAATATTTAGCAATTTGCAGATTATTGAGGCTGACTCAGCAAGGGCTCTCTCTGTATTACATTGTCATTGCTTTATGCTATATCCTTTCCTCATCCCTTTGCAGAAATGAGTGTTCAAGTTACTGTTCCTGCTGCTGCATGAAAATGGTGAAAGAGACTGGCAACATCAAGTGGCCATGGAGTGCCCCAGTCCCTGGCTCATGT
Organism: Picus viridis; assembly: GCA_033816785.1. Classification (NCBI taxonomy): domain Eukaryota; kingdom Metazoa; phylum Chordata; class Aves; order Piciformes; family Picidae; genus Picus; species Picus viridis. Next base: position 27,895,249 of record CM066586.1, read on the forward strand.
ACTTGAGTTGGTCTTGCAGGGAGGAGGTTTGGCATGTTTGTTCAGGCTAATTGACTTGACAGCTAATTAGAGCTAATGAGCCTGAAGCACAAAGTAAATATGACATCTCTGCTCTGCCTTTTATAACTCTGGCATTTCATTTGGTAAAGCCTATTCATGTCACATAGATTGAAATACCTAGTTGATCTTGTTACCCATATGATTGTCCTGAGCACATGGTAATACCTCTCTTAATGCCAGGAAACATATGAACAATACAATTTAAGTAATTGTATCGCTAACATGGATCATCCCAATGGGGGCTCTCCCATTTATTCAGAGATGTGACTGAAGGATTGAACTAAGCCAATAATTATTACTAAGTGGAAGGAGGCACAGAATTGTCTTCAAAAAACAAGTGACATTTTGAACTGGATGCAATAGGCATTGTAAAGGAAATATCTGCTAAAAATAGTGACTAAAATTATGAGCTTTAAATTCACATGATGTGAAAATATGAATTGCTGATTCATGTGTTGTGGAAAGAATAACCTTAGTGCAGCTGAGCTGATTCATGTGTTGTGGAAAGAATAACCTTAGTGCAGCTGAGCTGATTCTGCTCCACATTATGAAAAGATGTAGCAAGTCTTACTCTATACTGCTGAAAGAGAACCATTGTCTTCACTGTTATTAGCAAGTAAAATTGCTAACAACCACACACACAAAAATAATAATTATGTATATATAAAAAAACCCTGTCTGTTGGTTCACTCATAATTGAGATGCAGTTTTCCAGGTCTAAACAGGATGCCTGAAAATGAAAAGGCTTCCTTGAGGTTTCCACATCCTGTTCTGGTGCCAAAAACCAGAGGATCCGCTGCATTACTACAGTAAGTATTTGTAAAGCATCACAAGTTCCATAAAGTTTGTAGGCAAGCATACTCCTGCCAGTCTTTTCCTTCTGTGACTGGTCTTCAGGCAATAGAATCTGAACACAGTTGCACAGGCACCAAAGTTGTACATAGGCTCATTTCTTCTTTTGTGGTTTAAATTTTGCCTTCTGGGGAGGCTTTGTACATGTGATGTCAGCACTTAGGCCGAGTTCTTGATCTGTACAATTAAGATGGTTATTCTTCCTTATTCAATTAATTATTTAAAAGGCTAAACAAAGTAGAACTCTCTCTCCAAGTGTCACTTTTATTGCCACTAGTGAAAATAATGCTACCATATCAGGTTCAGTTTAAACTTATTGTTGGTGTAGAAGTGACTGCAAACACTGCAGATGAATTAGGGCCTGTACCTTAACTGTTTATGAAAGACTCAGATACCACAATGGCAAACATCACAGAAAATGTTACCGACAGCTCTGACTTTTCTGGACTTCATCAGGTTCATCAAGCACTATTTTCAAGGTATTCACTTTACTACATAACTTTTTGAAAAGAAAAGGAGGTGCAAAGCAAAGATTTTTGAATGGATGATGGATATAAAGCATTGCAGTGCCCAGTTCAATGCAACTGATCCTGATTAGGACATCCAAGTTCCATGACCAAATTAATAACATATCTAGATATGCTATCCCTATAGCTATGCTTAATGCATCTTTTCAATCAGGATTGTAGGGCAAATTCCTCACCAATATCCCTGTGTATCAGGGATGTGCACACTCAGAGGCCATAAGGGAAGTATTAAATAATTTTTCAATTAAAAACTCCACTTCTTGTTTTAAAGGAAATTACTGCAGTTAAGTATGAAACAGCACTTTCCATGCCAGCAATTCACAATTCATGAGTTCACTTGGCCAGAATAGTGTAGTATTTGTTCCTCAAACTATAGCTGGAAGAGTGAAGTGTTCAGTATGGAAAGATTTCAGCAACACATTGAAAGGATAAAGAATTCTAAGGTTAATAGGGCCTTTTCAGGGCAAGGGATGAGAGAAGCAGGTATAATTTTCCTGGATAATTGTTCCATTCATAAAACCAGATTTAAGCAGCACGTGTAAGAACCCTAGAGATGAAGAATAGATTAATCCTGAGCCAGAAAACATTTAAAACCTTCTGTAAGGGAAAATCTTGCCCTAGATTTCCTTGAATTTGTAGTCATGGTTCCCATGAACCGGCTTCACTCTGCCCCTGTAAGCAGGGTAGGAGGTACTTGAAAGCCATTGATTCCATATTGTATGCTGCTGCTTCTTGGAGTTATTCAACAGGATTTACAGTACACCCTACTGTCATAGTACCATTACAGAGGGTATTTGGTTCACAACCATTAATGCAGGATTGCTTGTTTCTGATAACATAAAAGCTTTGCATTCAACCAGTTCCTAAATGTGTCCTTTTTAAAAAGTATTACAATATATTAGTAATTTTATATACTGAAACAAAACTACCATTTCCTGGGATTAAATACATAAGGAATGGACAAGCCTGACGTTACTTCAGTTTCTCTAGGGAACATCCCTTCCTTAAAGTAGTAGATGCATATTTCAGTGTTTTATATGGCATGCTTATAATAATTTTAAGACTAATTTTTGCATTCTGCATGATTTCCCTTTTGTAATTTCATGCTCATGAAAAATGGTAAAATGGTTATGATATAGGCTTTTTGGGAACCTTATATTAAGCTGCTTCATCTCCAGTTAACAGGGGGGAATATTTTATATTACATAGATAGGAAGATTTCAGAGATCTGGTTTGGGGTCTGTCATCCACCTGCTAGCAAGTGATATTATTATTCAGCATTGTCCTCCAATGATTCTGCAGTGCTCAGTTCATAAGCAAAAAAGACAAGACTTCATGCCAGAGATATTAAAGGAACTAATCTGTACGCCTACCTCATTAGGAGGAATTGCTCAAGAACATGTTGTCCTTATATACAGATTGCCCCTGTAAGGCTGCCAATGTCAGCAAGACCTTGGATGCATCTGTCATCCTAGTGAATGTCAACTTGATACATTTTCTTGCGTGTATTTGTGAACGAGTGAAAAAGATTCCTGAACAACTTTGTTCCTGTGAGTTTACTCCCTTTGCTTCATGGATCACAAGAGATCAAGCATCTGGAATGAGGCCAAAGCACTTTTTAAAAACAGGTTAGATGGTAAAGTCTCTTTTTTTTCCTCTCTACAGATACCTTTTCTGATAATTGAATTCATACTGAAAATCAACTTTTGTCCAAGATTTCAGCTCTTGTCAAAGAATAAATTCCTTTAAGTATATTAGCTGAGCAAAAAAGGATTTCACAACTGTAGAAACAATAGCTGTGCAGATTGACAGGCCTTATTATTTCACTATCTTAGTATACAAATGTCTTTCAGATACTTTGCTAAAAGGACTTCTTTAGGACAGGAGTGTTCTATGGCACTGGTGGTTGGTTACTCGCATTAAATTATTCACTGGTTCGCAGGGTAGTCAGTGGCAGTCATCTTCTTGCTGCTGCTCTATCGCTGCAGCAGGCTTAAATGCTCAATTTTGCGCAAGAGTGATTCCACATTAAGAATGTTGACTCTGTCCAACGGATCTTGTGATCCTTCCTTAAATGGCTGCAGTTGCCTTTTGCCACCTCCTATTTGTTTTTAATCTGCTTAATGTATGCCTTATCCTGCAGTGTTCCCAGAGCTAATACTTTATGAGACATCTTATTGTAGTAGGACTACATGACTTGCATAAATCTACTAAAATGGTAGTCTCTTGCCTTCAAAATCTAATAAGCATTCAACTTTGCTCCTCGGCCAGCTGGCAGACCTTTGTGATCTCATTCTGATTTTATGATGAAACACTGATATAAATCACTGATAACTAATGCTAAATAAACTGAGATAACAAAGCTGAATCAAAGACCAAGCAAAGGAGTATACAGAATGTCTCAAAAAACATGCAGAAAACGAGAGTGATGGCACTCACAAGGATGCTGCTTTGGGCTCCCAGTCTATTCCGCTGCATTTGAGTGCATTTGTGTTCATTCTGATCCCCTCCAGAGCAGGCTTGAGCATTGACACTAATATCAGTGTTGAGGATGGTATCCGGTGTTTATACAGAAGTGTTGCTGTGGACAAGACATGGAAATTGAAATTATGAACCCAGACTCCAATGTCTGTGTTGGAGCTCAAGAAATAATCCTTCAAAATGGAATGCTTTCCTTCCACAGAAGATGTGCTTAACCAAGCCAAAGTATGTGAGTCCTGCGAAGCTTACATTTTAAAATGTGTGAAAGGGAAAAGTCTTGTTCTTGAAAGAGTATAGACCAGTTGACCTAACAGATATTTTCCCTTCTATTTTTCAAATAGATGTGCTGCTGTTGGAAAGAACTAGAGACTCTCCTCAAAATTAGAGAAGCTTTGCAATCAATGATAACTAGCAAGTAATGCCTGGAATACTGTCCTTATTTTCCAAAAGGTTAATAGAAGAAAGGATAATAATAAATGGAAGAAGATGTCATACCTCTCTTACAAATGTAAATTCCTTCAAAGAGGGCATTTCTCAGGATGACAGGCATGTATGCATTTTAATCAGAGCTGAATGGTTAATCATGGAAGTGGTTCATGGACATTGAAGGCCTCAACCCGAATTCAGCTTCTACTGAGAAGCTGCCTTCCTAGCTAAACTTGGGCATGGTGGGTGTAACTTCTGAATTTGTCAATCAAAAGATCTCCAGCCAACCTAGTTCCAAAACCCAGACTGCTATCAGTAAGGACTCGTGTTAAACTAAACCTTGCATGTTTCACAGAGGTGTTACAGGGTGTTCTCAATCATAATGACATTTCCCTGTTCTAAATGAGCAAAGATAGAGAGAAAATATATTGTCATTTTGAATTTAAAAGTTAAGTCACAGTTTTCTAGGTCATCAAACAACTATTTTGGAGATGAATGTTGGGTTTTGTCCTTTTACTGGGGTTGGTCTCTTTTCCCAGGCAATCAGCACCAGACCAAGAGGACGCAGTCTCAAACTGCACCAGGGGAGGTTTAGGCTGGAGGTGAGGAGAAAGTTCTTCACAGAGAGAGTTGTTAGCTGTTGGAATGGGCTGTCCAGGGAGGTGGTGGAGTCATCATCCCTGGAGGTGTTCAAGAGGGGATTGGACATGGCACTTGGTGCCACAGTTTAGTGGTCATGAGGTGACAGGTTGGACTTGATGATCTTTGAGGTCTTTTCCAAACTTATTGATTCTATGATTCTATGATAAGGGAAATGAATGTAATTGATGTCAGATGGTAAGATCATGCTTTCCTGTGTAATGGGAAGGTGATGTTGGATTTGGTGAATGCAGTTTAAGTTTATCAGAGATGGTTGACCAAACTGAATACCTCTACTGACACCACCTTTTAGGACAGTGATACTATCAGTCTTGGAATTGAAAGCAAGAGTATTCCAGCTTTGCCACTGCATCTAACACCAGTTTGCAAACCAATGTGGTCTAGAGTGGGGAAAAAAAGGCAGTGCCATGGTATTGATGGGAAAAGGGCTCTTAGTGACATTGATTTAGTTCTGCTCTGTCACAAAATAAAGTTTTGAAAATCTTCTAGCAGTATGATGTATTCAAAGGCCTGTCAACTTGTTTTAATGCATGTAGCGGAGGGAAGAAACTAATGTCCCTAATGGGAAGGAATGCATTATCTGAAAAAACAGTAATGTAACTAATTTCTGAATACACCTCCAAGACTGAACTGTTGTACACCTGCAGAATTTTGTGCATCCAGAGACAGGCAGAGGCCAGTGACTCTCAGACTTAACACTCTTCCTTTCTTCCCCCTACCCTTCTCTCCTCCTCCCCGCTCTTACTCCATCTGTTCATATAGCACCTGTATTTCTATGCCTCACTGACTCTCCATCTGTTTCTGTAATTTTTCTTTCTCTGCTTTCAGCCCTTAATATTCATAATAGAGGTAGGGAGACATTAGGAATGAGTGCCTGAACGTGTTCATCCCACAAAGTCTTTACACTAATGCTTTCAGTTCCTGCCTGCTGCAACATCCCTCAAGCCTGTTTCCTGCTCCTCCAGGGTAGCTTTAGACTTTATCTAACAGCCCACCATCTGCTTCCAATAAGCAGTTAAATCTTATTTCACCCAGCTGCTGCTTCTGATCCAATTTGTACCTTTGTCCATGTATGTTCTCTGTTAAAGAATATAATCCAGCAGCAGGATTGCTGTAGACCACTGAGACCTGGTTGCTAGCTGCCAGTGACTGACTGACTTAGCTCATGGTACACCAACAAAGTAGATTTTCTTCTCATCTGGATGTTGCTAGGCCTGCAAAAAAAAAATAAAATTCTCCTTTCTACATTGATACTGGCTAGTTAGGAAGTTTATTCTCACCTCTGACCTTTCTTTCATAAAAGCCAAGCTAAAAACCAACCAACCAGCCAGAACCAAGCAAAAAGTCCACCTACCCTTTAGTCTGAAATATAATGCTGGAAGTTGATCCTGTAATACATTACAAGTGCAACACATTAAGTGAAGACTTAATTGCATTCATGTCTTTCATTAAAAAATATAAAATACACACAGAGACATACTAGAAATTTAATACAGAGTGAAAATTCTCATGCTTAATAGTCCAGTAATACCATGTACACTATATCAGTCAGAAACATCACACAAAATTATACACTATAAACAAATTGATATTTGCTTAATCTTGACTAGAGAAACCCTTGCAAATATTTTTATTCATGTAGGAAGACGGCCAAAAAATATGGAAAAGTAACCTGCTGTACAAGCATAAAAACTCAGTGAAGTGTTTGTCTTTTCATTCTGCCTTTCTTTGGACTGTATTGTCCTGTGTTTGTTTCTCTTCTTCTAAAGCTGTCACTAGCAGCTTTGTCTGCTCCTGGGTATTTTGTGTTCCTCTCCTTGTTTCACCTGCACTAATAAAGCACAAAAGGCTGCTTTCTGAAGCATGTCTCTATACATGCTATTAAAGAGATCCACATTCTCAGGTTCTGCTGCATAAATGTACGCTGAGGCCTTGAGAACCTTGGAACTCCAACTATACTTTAACATGCATGATCTTACATAAAGTCATAGCAGCAGTTAATTATAGGCTGTCACTGCAAGTATCCTGGCCAGATGTAAGGCCATATTCCTATATCATGTATGATCTGGTACGATGAGTATTTGGTTACATATGCTGTTGTGCCACTGCTGGGAAATTTAAGCATTAGATGACTTTTGAAGGAATGATCCTGGATTCCTGAAAACCAGCAAGCTAGAGATCATAATGTCATTGTTGTAAGGGTAAAACCATGTTAGATCACAAGGAGACTTTTTTCCAAACTAAAAATCAGAGCCAGTTTCATAATGGAACCCACCCATGTCAATCAACTGATTATCAAAATGGAAAATCTTCCAAAGGACTGAGTCTCTCTGCCATTTTTAGTTTATCATAATGCAATTCAATCTGTCACTGAATGTCACTTTGCTCATATACACTTTGCTTGTAATGCTTTCAGTGTAACAAAATATAGTTGCTCCCACCATTTCTTAATCTTCTGCTGGTATTCAGACCATTTTAAGAAGGTGACCTAGTATCATTTGCTCAGGCATTCAGTTAATCTGGTGCAAAACAATTTTAAACAAGTAGTTGCTATAGTCTGTTTTATTGGAGAAGACCTGAAGCTTTGTACAAACACAAATTCCCATGCTGGGTACTTGAGACAAACTGGAAAGTATGTGTATATATATATTATTAATAAGTTGTGCTTTGAGCTTTTAAAGTGCCTTCCATGTAAAGGTGTAAAAATGCAGTAGAAATATTAACCCCCACAATACCCTCTGCACAGAAGTAAATATGAAACCCATGGAAAACATGTGACTTGTTCAAGGTCACAGAGCCAAGGTTGCCTGTGCATCTTGGCTTTAGGGCTTCTGCTGTGGTAACTAAGCTATGATGCCAAACCCTCAGGAAAAAAACCACCAAACAAATAAACAATAATTTTCAGTGATCTGGTAGGACTGCCTGGAAATCAAGTGTAGTTCAGAAGACTGCAAAATAGCTGTGCACAATTTTGTAAATCTAAAATTCACTTTAATTTCATATAGAACTGTAACAGTAATGAAATGGGATTAAACTCAAACAAATAATGAGCTCTAAATTGAGAAATGGTGTGATAATGTTTTCCATGGTTCAATTAGTCAGCCATCTGTAGTACTTTCTAGTATAGTTACATTGCCTGGTTTAGCAGATATCTAAACGCCTCTGTCTAGTTTTCAAGAACGTGTACGCATTATACAAGAGATACTGGGCATCGCGAGAAAATACAACAGGACATGTGTGCTCACTGACCCACATCCAACAGATCTAAGTTTAATAGAAAGCCAGTCTGAATATTCAAGTCATCAACTGGTAAAAAAACCCAACTGAATAGAACTGAACCTACACCATCAACTGGCTGGAGGGCTGAGCTCAGAGAGTGGTGGTGAATGGTGCCACATCCAGCTGGCGGCCAGTCACTAGTGGTGTCCCCAGGGATCAGTGCTGGGCCCCATCCTCTTTAATATCTTCATTGATGATCTGGATGAGGGCATTGAGTCAGTCATCAGCAAATTTGCAGATGACACCAAGTTGGGAGCAGGTGTTGATCTGTTAGAGGGTAGAAGGGCTCTGCAGAAGGACTTCAACTGACTGGACAGATAGGCAGAGTCCAACATGATGGCATTCAACAAATCCAAGTGCCGGGTGCTGCACTTTGGCCACAACAACCCCATGCAGAGCTACAGGCTGGGGTCTGAGTGGCTGGAGAGCAGCCAAACAGAAAGGGATCTGGGGGTGCTGATTGACAGCTGCCTAAACATGAGACAGCAGTGTGCCCAGGTGGCCAAGAAGGCCACTGGCATCCTGGTCTGTATCAAGAATAGTGTGGCAAGCAGGAGCAGGGAAGTCATTGTGCCCCTGTACTCTGCACTGGTTGGGCCCAGTACTGTGTCCAGTTCTGGGCCCCTCAGTTTAAGAAGGACGTCGAGACACTTGAATGTGTCCAGAGAAGGGCAATGAGGCTGGTGAGAGGCCTTGAGCACAAGCCCTACGAGGAGAGGCTGAGGGAGCTGGGATTGTTTAGCCTGGAGAAGAGGAGGCTCAGAGGAGACCTTATTGCTATCTACAACTACCTGAAGGGGGGTTGTAGCCAGGAGGGAGTTGGCCTCTTCTCTCAAGCAACCAGCACCAGAACATAGAGGACATAGTCTCAAAGCTGCACCAGGGAAGTTTAGGCTCGAGGTGAGGAGAAAGTTCTTCACTGAGAGAGTCATTTGCCATTGGAATGGGCTGCCTGGGGAGGTGGTGGAGTCACCGTCCCTGGAGGGGTTCAAGAGGGGATTGGATGTGGCACTTGGTGCCATGGTCTAGTCATGAGGTCTGTGGTGACGGGTTGGACTCAATGATCTTTGAGGTCTCTTCCAACCTTGGTGATCCTGTGATACTGTGATTTCCTTTGTAACCAGCTACTCAAAAAAAACAGATCTTGGACTTGCATATCTGTTTCCACTGTGGATTCCTTGGTTGAATGTTGCCTGGTGTGTCCCTGCTCAGGAGGGTCAAGTCTAGAGCTATCTTCTGTCTTATTGTAGAATAATTGAAATACATGGACTCCTAATACACAGCTTATCCTCGGTATATTTTGTCCTCTGTTTCTTGAGTGGATAATGATCTCATCCTTCATCTAGGAGAGTTTAACAAGCTACAGAACTGGGATTTTTTTATTATACTCAGACTGAGATCATAAGAAAAGATGTTTCTGTACTACAGAAGTATAAGTCTAAGGTCAGAAACGGGTAACATGGGAGTTTTGAAGAAGTTGAAGCAAGGTGAAGAAAGTAAAGAAAACCTGATCTGACCGTCCAAAGAAGAAACAGCTCTACCTTTAGCATTTCCTGAGACCTGGTATTAATCCAAAGACAGTTGGAGAGGTGACACTCTGTGTTTCAAAATGGATAATACTGAATTTAATAAAGTCTGGAGGGCAAGAGGTTTTTTTACAAAAGAGAAGTTAGAACACTGAAGAAGTTTGGCCATATGTTTTAGTTGCTGTTAGACAGCAGTTGCAAAATCACTTGGGAAAAAAAGGCAGTGGAAACTCTTTTTAAAAAAAAAACAAAGTTTAATATAATCTAGGTTATGTCTTTACTGATATTGAAAAAAATCTGGTTAAATCTATTACTTTGTATTTCTTGCAGTGCACACAGATATATGTTGCATTAACACATCAGTTATGATATAAATACATCCTTATTAGTCGACCGTGCCTGGCACTGAAAAGGCACCGTCCTGATGTACAATGAATGAAGTGTATTGTCTAAATACTGTTTATTAAGCCAATGTTTATTTATATTAATGTTAACCTGCCCTTGACAAACCTTCATTGTCCTATTGCTCTTCTGCAGTTAGTAAATAATTTGCTCATGATTACCTCCCTCTACATAGCTGAATCTTTCCGCAAACAAAAGAGAAATTGTTTTACGAACTTTCTGTTTAGATAAGGAAGGTGCATTTCCTTCAAAGAAAGCAAGTTATCACTGAGCCTCTTTTTTCTATCAGACTATGCATAACCATCCCTGAAATTCTAATTAAATTTTTCTTATTTTAAATTAGAATGAGTACCACATGATAAGAGTTCCTCCAGGACCATACTTAGACCACTGAAATGCTGTTGATTCTATATTAAGGAATTCTAATGTGGCTGAAGGGTTCTCTAGTACTTAAAGCGTTGTGCTTTAAATTGTGGGTGATTAACATTTTACACATCTTTGCATTTCACTTGTCTTGATCCTAAGAGATATAGATGCTTATAAAGCTTCATTCATTTATAGACCTTAGAAAGTTCTAGGTTACCTATTTCTTCACACAAAATGAAAACACTTGAAATATGATATTGTGAAAATTCAGAGGGGGAAAAAAAAGTATTGATTACAAACTTAGTAAATGTTGTTATATTAAGTAGTATCTCATAATATGCATTTACCAATTGCCATAATTAATGATAAATAGATTATGTTCAACTACCATAAAACTTGCAAAACAACCCCTATGTAAAAATTAAAAGTATTCCAGCTACTGCAGTTGTCAATGGACTGTACGTATTTATTTCTCAGATCCTGAGGTTAGATGCACAATAATGTATTATCACATGTATAGCAGTGAACTTCCTTCTAGTGAAGGAGATGCTGGAAAATCCAGTTGTGTGAGATAAAGCAATATAACAGACAAGAGTTTATTGTCAGAGACTTTGAATGAGACTTGACTGAGGTGGTGACTAGGTGGAAGGTTTGTGGTTAATATGCCTCAAGCTTACATATAGTCTAGTAATCTGTTTCCTAAAACTGCATGCTAATAACTAAAAAGTATCTGCAGGATATCTACCAGTGAACATTTATGAAAATAGATGTTTTATTATGTTTTCCCCCAAAGATATTGCTACACTGATTACAAATTAACCTATTATTAGATATGCACATGTAAATTATTATTAGATATCTATGTGTATCTTTCACTGATGCAGCTATAGAGTTGTATTCAAAGGTAAAACTGCACCCACCACATAAAACACAGCCTATGCCTCTTCCCATATAACTTAGATAAGTTCTGGCCATAGTTTAAAGTAGAAACAAAAATTAACATCTGCCCAAGGATCAGATTAAATTAAATCCATGAGTATGAGTAGATGCAGTGTGTGAGACTATTCAGTTAATAACTGTTGATTCTACCATTATTATATCATTCAGAAGCTGTAGCTGAAGGTCATAGATGAAGTTGCATTTTGTTGGTTGCCATTAAATATCCAAACATTCCACTAAATTTCACATAAGAACAAAAATATTTATAAGCTCTGTTGGAAAATACTGCCTTTTAAAGGCAGCCATTCATTGTGGCCTTGACTTCAATTAGTTTGAATTCATCTTGAAGGTATTTTGGTTTATGGCCTGCTAGGGGCTTAGTACTGCATATGAGACTGCCACATTAGCAGAGCTCTGACATTTGACACGTATCTGTGACTGCCGGTATTTATTTGATCCTTAGCAGTACCAGTGACACGTGAGAGGACGTATTTGGATCTATCAGTGAAAAACAAGAAAATTATGTCTTTAGAAGAGTATTCCAGAGGGTCATCTTATATCAAGAAAACAAAAAATGTCAGTTAATCACTGATCCTTCCAAAATTGTGGCTAAATTGGGTATTATTTTTTCATGACGTTGTTAATTGAAGAACATATAGTTCCAAATAAGAAAGGGAATCCTAAAACTGTATTAATTCTGGAACAGAAGGTCACCGTTATATTGCACACTAGCAAATACAACCTCAGTAATATAGAATTGCTGATGAAGTCAGCAAGCAATTAAGGACATGACTTATACACAACCTCTCCAGCTTACTAGTCCTTAATCATACAAGGTGCTGAGCGTTGTCACTCTGGACCTAAAACACATGCTTAATTTTAAACATGTGACTCAGTTACAGGATTCTGTAAGATTACTTGTGCATAACATTAGACACCTGTTTAAATGCTTTGCTTGAGCAAAGCAGGATGGTGTGTTAACTGGATTCTCTTTCTTCCTCCTATTGGAAAAACTCTTTGGTAAATATACACTTACACAGTGGGATGCGAACAAGTGCCTTCTGATTATGCTGAGATTCAGCTTTTCAAGCCTTACTGTATGGTTTGATGCTTGATAATGAAAATGGTCCTGATTTAATTCTGTTCTAATTTATTTTCAGTTGCAAATTTCCAGTTTTCAGCTATTCAGTTTCAGACATGGGTGAGAGACAAGAAAGCAAAGCAGACCGTTGCAAATACTGCTCTTCCTGAAATTACATTATTGTCAAAACCACCAAGTCACTAAACATGAATATATCCTGGGGACAACAAAGTGTAAGCATCAAAATAAACTGAAAATAAATGGAGTGGCTGCTTGTAAAACTTATGGTCTCCCCTTTATGGTTTCAGAATGTCTGATTTTTCAGGGTTAAGCAGATTTACACCTGGTGGGCATTAAATTAGCTAGTCTTCAGAACTGATTTTTCTCAAGGACTGGTTTCAGTATACATACATCTTCACATTTTTCTTTGTTCTTCACAATTAACCAACTTCTATGAAGATTTCCATTGGCCTAGTTGGAGTAGAGCAGCAATACAGTCCTGCTACTATTTGCTCTCCAAATAATTTTTCAAAATTGTACACCCCAAGATTTGGACCCTTACAGTATATTAAGGCTGGTGTTCCGCTTGCAATAGCAGCATCTCTCTGCAAGTGCCACGTGGCAAAGTTGGCACTGGACTCAAAAAGAGAATTGCCCAATGCAAATGGGCATCTCTCAACTTATGTTTTACAATTAAGCTTCTTCTCCCACTCTTCTAATCATGTCTTAGAAAGATTTAGAGTCAAAGCCAAATGATTCCTAGAAAAAAGTAAATAAAGATATCTGCCTTATGCACTTCCAGCATGCAAGATAGCAAGTAAAATGAAAGGGAAATTATGAACAGAAAAGACAATAACCATTTATTCCTCCAAATGTATGACATTTTTAAAAACAGTGTTGATCTTTGCAATCACTATGGTGTGGTGGTTTTAGGCTATGCCTTTAAAATTTAGTTATAGGTTTTGAGCAGAGAAATAGAAAAATATAAGTAAATCAGTATTGTAGAGTGTAGTTTTTGCTTGTAGATACAGCTTCATTTGCTCCTAACCAAGTTGGTCTGGCAAAGTTAATGCTGGGGGAAAGGTCAACCCACCACATATGGCAATGCCTGAGTGGTTCTGGAATGATTTGCTTGTAGCTATTAAGTCATAGCCATGGTGGGAACGCCGCTGCTGTAAACTGCACAAAGGTATGGGAGACACGGTTTTGTGTTTTCATGATGGTGGCACATAAAGGACTTAAGTATTTGCTACACTTCTATAATATTTGCTCTATTACTGCATTACAAATTTCTAGTCCTATCTGGAAGGACAAAGGAATGCAAATATTTCATAAAGAAATGAAGAGTATCTTCCACAAAACAAAGTTGTGAAGTGATGCTGAAGAAAGTCCTGGTGTTCCACCAGTATGTTTGTAGGGTGATACTGCGGTCCTGGTTTGCTACAGCTCCATAAAATAAACAGAAAAGTAAGTCAGAGAGTTTTTACTTATGGGTTGGCACTCTGTGCACCACTTCATGTAGCTTCTTTCCTTGTTCTATCACTATCATTCAGTACTGTGTGGAAGGTTTGCTGCTTCTATTTTTGGATGAATATCAACGACTACTTAAAAAAAAAGGAAAGGAAATAATGGTCTGAGAGACATTTTAAAGGTCTTTTTTTTCTTATTTGATTTGCTCTGATGCATTGTTTAACTGCTCTTTCTCTATCTTCTTTTTTATCCTACATTTCTTTTAGCAGTGCTTGCTATTATATCTTCAGAATATTTCCTGGTATCTTCCTGCTTTCTTCCTCTAGTGGTAAATTCCCCGACTGGAAAGAAAAAAATCATTAGTACAAATGCTAATAAACTGGCTCTGATTCGCAGGACTCAAGAGTGAGTTTAAGTGTGTGGACTGACATTTATTAAATGCACTTACAGACCTTGGAGGCTATAGTATGGCTAATTAATATTGCTCCTGAAGTCATCATTTCAGCTGTCACCTTTTTTCATATGCTAGCCATGTCTTCTTAACGTTCTCTTAATGCATAACCCATACTCATTTTCCAATAAGAAGTGGTCCTACTGGCAAGAAATATCACATCAAACCAAATATTGTGTGATTCAAACCATTTGGTAAGAAGAAAATTAAGACAAGGAAGTATGCTTAGGCCTGAGCATAAACAAAATACAAGACTATCCAAAAATTGCCTTATTAGGGAAAAAAAAAAAAAGAAGTCAGTAGTAATTTTAATTCGCTTTCTATTCACTCTGTATGGATTAACATGAACAATGGATTTTCTTTAATATTTTACCTGGCTGGATTGAGTGCAAAAGTTCCAGCACTCTGGAGATGATCACTTTGAATGAGTGAGTGACCCATTAAAGCTTCTGCTGAGAGATGCTGTTTTCCTGCCAGCTGGAAGACTTTGGTAGGGTTAAGTGCCAAAATAGATCTCAATACGAAAATTTTAACTAATTTAAGGAAATCATTATATAACCACACTGCCAAGAATAATGCTTATGTACACTGTTACAGAGAGATGCGATGAAGTTCAAGGTACTCATATTTGCAGAGTTCTTTGATGAAAAGGCGTGAAGAGAGTGCAATCTATTATTATGCTAAATAGATACTTCAGTGTTTGAACAGAGATTGGGTAAATGTGAAATCTCTAAACAGTATTTTCAATTAATACACACTGAAATAGTCTGAATTCTATGAAGAGAATACATGCTAAAGATAAGTTTGTCATATGCAAATATGTTGTTCTATGCAGCCATGCTCCTTTTATATGCATATTAGTATCACCTCCTGAAAATATTTCCTCTTTAGAATCTTTAAGACGAGGACAGCAGATCCATGCTTATGTGTATTTTACATTAGCACAGGATCTTCCTCAGTGTTTCAGAGAGCAAACACTTTGCATTACAATAAAAATCTCTCAGAATTATTTCATGATACAATTTTGTTTCCAGTACCCATCTAATTACTACAACTGTATTATTTTTCACCCTTCTCCCAGAACCAAAGTAAGGTATAGTAAAAGAAGTGAAGCTTGGAGTTAATAATGCAAGACATCTGTGATTATATGTCTGGTTTATATTGTGTCTCCATCATATGAAGTCAGGACCAAATATCCCACTGACTCAGGAAAACAGACCTAGCCCCTTGACTACTAAACAGTTTATTTTTATTATTATTTTACTTCTGTGTGTAAGTTCCAACTGTGCTACTGCTATTGACATTTTCTGCAGGGACAACGGCAACATACAGAAGGAAGATGTTGTTCACAAACTAATTATTTATGCTGGTTAAACTATTTGCATAAGGTAATATAGTGCATCAAGAAGCAGCTCTGAAGCCTGGTGTTGAGAGAATAGGTACAATTATTTTCTATCATTTCTCCAGTCTCAGACCAAATGCCTTTTATCAAAACTGGGGAGTACATGATTAGTCTTTCACATTTAATTTCTTAAAGAAAAAAAAAAAGTATAATATAGTCATTTAGAGGAAATATAAATTTTACATTATTAGTCCATCAGTACTTTTTAAAATGTTGTGCTAGATTAATCCCTGGTGCAATATTTTGTTACCATTGCAGCCATGCCACTTACTTGCTTGTATTCTTTAATTGAAAGACTTTCTTGAAAGAGTTTCTCTGTCTACAGTAGTTTGTATGTGGATCCTTGGAAATCTTGAATGTTTTACTGTTCTTTATACAGTGCTTTTGTTCATTGGAATGTACAGAAGATTTTCTTACATAAGCCAAAAAACCCCACTGACTTATACAGGTACAGTCAGGCAACTTTATTTAGCTTTGTTGTGTTCATTGCACTTAAATAATTTGCTATTGAAAATGCAGATAAGTTACGTCTGATTAAATGCAATGGCTCATTCTTCCATAATTGCATATTTTACTGCTAAACCAAAGATTGTCCTGTCTGTTGTAAATGTTGCTGAATAGAGGGTGTTTTGGTTTTGGTTGTGTTTTTCATTGCAAAGATACAGGATTGATGAATATCTTAAATACTTTATCTGTACACACAATATCCACAAGAGGGAACTGTTTTACATAAAGAGGAGTTATTTCCTTGATGTTAAAATACTGCTCTATGGTACCAAACCCTCTGGATTTACGTTGAGCTGGCATGATTGCACCCTGGACTATACTTTATGGTAACAACAGGAAAACCACAGGTAAACACAGTACTCATGTTCTCTAAATAGTGTGCAGTAAAAGAAGTAAATTTTGAGCTCGTGTTGAAATGTTAAATAGAAAACTAATCTCAAAATGAACCCACCTAAATTTTATATTTGCTCAGAATAAATCTTTCCAGGAAACAGAGACAGAAAATGTTGTTTGACCCAAAGGCAATGTGAAATGCAGTTGTTGCCTCAGTAAATGAAGCATGCAGCCCCTGCATGCTTTTTCAAACACCACTTTATAAAATCTGTATTAGAAAGCAGGCCTTTGCTTATTCATAAAGGAGTAAGCTCTAATGGTACTTTGAGTGACACTCATTGACCTCTCATTTTTATCTCTGTCTACACATTGGTGAATAAAAAAAGAATTACCTACCTTATATATGCTTTGTCTCTTTAGCTGATAATTCCAATTTAGCAAACTTTTCACTAGTTACGTAAGTCTCACCAGTTGATATCAATGAGTTTACCTTTGTATGTGAATTTAATCATGAATATTTACACAACTGAAATCTGTTTGTATAAATAAGAGGAGTTTTGTTTATACAGATAACAGCAGCAGATAACAGCTATACAGGTAGCAGAAGGGGCTTCTCTTTGCATATATAGTGTGACACCTATAAACGAGAACTCCTAATGTGTGTGTTGGTTGATTTTTTGAGCAGCAGAATTTAAAATCAGCTTTTTACAAGGGGTCATAATAAATCTCCTATCCCTGTTCAAATCTGTGTGAAAATGTTGTGTAAATGTATTCAAATCAAATTATTTTAAAGTACAGTCTACATCCTATGGTGCACTTGGTTTGGTTTAGTCTGAATTTTTCTTTAGGACCATCCTTGGTATTTGTTGGTACAGTATTACAGGGATGCCTACTGGTCCTTTATGCATTTGGGAGTGCTCATGAAACCAATGGCTGCAGTGCTCAGCTGCAACAGTACCTGGAGTACTTGTTAACTCATATCTTCTGAGTGTATAAAGCAGGAAAACAGACTTTCAAACAGCAGCCTCTCTGTCACATCTTTTAGGCCACCTCAAACTACAGCAAGAGAAGACATATACCACATCCGTGGCTTGAGAAACTCAGACCTTGTCACCTACCAGACCAGAATACAGAAGAAACTGCACCATCTAAAAGGCTCTGAGATGTGCTGTGCTACTGCTGTTCATTGGCCAGGTCCCCATTCATTGCACAGAGCTTGTGGTTTCCATTAGCTGAAAGAACTTCCAAGTATTTGGCACTTTGAAGGATCAGACATTATGTTACAATGCTCCTGTCTTTGCTTCACTGCTGGTGTTCACTGATGGATGAAAGGATCTGTAAGCATGTGTTCAGATGTGAAAAGGGTACTCCCTGAACACCACCCCAAGAGCACAGACTGCCAGGACCAAGTTCTGTGCCCATGTCCCAAGGGGTGGAAACCTGTCGTAACACTTTCATGACCCGGGTAGCTTTGTATCTGTGGGAAGGGTTGGTAATGAAAGGCACGGGAAGGGGATATAGCAGATGTGGCAGTACAATTTGGGGTTGCATGTGGCAGCTGTGGCATGCAGTTTCTTTACAACCTGACTTTTCTGCATCAAAAAATCCTCTGCTTAATTCCTTTACAACAGCCTCCTGGGAATGGGCTGCTTCAGGTGCACTATGTAACAGACTATCTGTTTCCCTCTGAAATAAAGCAGTATTTTCCTACTTTCATGTTATTGTCTAAAGCTTTCTCTATTCAGAGAGAAAAAAATTCCTCTTTGAAAAAAAGCAGCCCTCCCTTGAAGCAAGAGACTGGAGGAATAGACAGGAATGGGGTGATAAACTCACAAAGCTAGACAACTGATGGTGTTACTGCACAAAAAAAAGTAGAGGTGGCGGACAGCATTAGAGAGCCCCATAAAAACCTTTTGAGAACTCATAAAATCTCATTACCATCACTTAAGTAGAAAACAAAAATAAGCCAACCCATGGCAGATGTAGCAACAGGAACTACTAGTAAATGTTAAGAGATTACTATTTCATAATGGTGGCTCTGTGCGCGTATAGTGACTAGGTCAGATGGGGAAATGTCACACACACATAGGCTGTTGTATTTTACCGTTGGAAAGATGTCAAAATGATCTGCATAACACCTTGTTCAGACAACTGGGTGAGCAGACCATGTGGCAAATGGAAATTTTTATAAATAAATAACTAAACACCCCTGCTTTTCAATGGGAATCTGAAAAACACAGACGAGACAACCATCCAGATTTTCTTGCTGGATTCCACGACACCCCCCCCCCCCCCCGCCATCCCCCTCTCCCACCCCGTGTCATTTTAAACGGCTAATTATAAGGGTTAATTTCAGGAATGTTCCTGGGATGTGCAGCAATATACGGTGCGTTTGCAGTATGTCCATTAAAGACAAACCGAAGCAAACTTCAGCAGAAAGACCCCTGCCACAGATCCCCGTTATTTCACGCTGCCTTACCGCGTTTCCAGAGCGGCACATCCCGTCCCGTTCCCTACCCTCCCTCCCCCCCCCCCCCCCCCGCATCCCCGAGCACCTGCTGCTGCAACTCAGCTGCCTTCTGCCAGCGCCGAGCGCGCCCCCTCCTCCTCTTTGTATCCCCCTCCCAGCCCCCTGCGACCCCACAGGGTCGCCTTGTCGCTCTCCACGGTGGGGGCGGGATGGGGCAGATGGGCAGCGGGGGGAAGCGGCGGGGCTGCGGGGGCCGGGGCCGTGACAGCGCTGTGCGTTAGCCGCTGCGTCATAACATCCGCCACACCGGCCGCGCGGGGGGCCGCTGCCGTCCGCCCCCGCCCCACCGCGGCTGCGGAGAGCGCTGCGCGGCGGCGGCCATGGACCCGCCTGGGCCAGCGGGACTTGTTGGACCTGCAGCTCCCCGGCGCGGCCGGGCACCTCCTCGCCACCACGCACCGCCTCGCCGCCACCTGTGAAGCGCCTCGCCACTACCCCCGCCCACCCCTTCGCAGTCCTCCGGAGCCATCGCTCGGTGCCTCGGCGGCCCCGCAAGCGGGACCGAGCGGCCGCGGGGTGAGGAGAGCGGCGGCGCCGCAACGGCGCTGCCCATGGGGGACCAGGAGCCCGCCTGAACCGGCGCCCGCACCCTCGGCGGCAAGAGCAGAGCAGCGTCCCGGGCCGGCCCAGCATCCCCTCCCCGCGGGGAGGGCCGCGGCTTCGGGGCCGTCGCGTTCCCCGGCGGCAGCTAGGGAGGGGCAGGGAGCCGGCGGCAGAGGCGCCTCTGCGCGTGTGGGAGCAACAGCCTGAGCGACAGCCTGCGCCCTGGAGGGAGCTCCTGAAGGATGGGCGAGGAGGCGGCGGCAGCGGCAGCACACGCACAGATGGGCCAGCGGAGCATGAATTAGGAGCCACAGGAGGCTGCTGCCGGCACCGAGGAGAAAGAGGAGAGGAAGGGGCTGGACTTGGAAGAGGAGGAGGAGGAGGAGGAGGAGGGTGTGCGGGGGTACTGAGTATTGCTCATAACAAGTTAAAGACTATTAACAATTATAACAGACCACCTCGGGGAAGATCCGCAGCGGAGGCTGAGGATATCCCCGCTGGCGCCAGCGGGGTTGCAGCGCTGGGTATCTTGGAGAGACGCTCCGAGACATCAGTTTGTGGTGGTGGTGGATGATTTTTTTGGGGGGTGGGCGGGGTGGGGGCTGTGTATGCGGGAGAAGGAAGGGGTGGGAATCCGAGGAGGAGACCACCTTTTTATTATTTTGATATTTTTAAATATTTTCGCCGTACAAGGAAGACGCTCGGAATTCACCGGCCTGTCGGTTCCCGAGAGGGACCCGGGGATTGTGCCGTCGCTTTTCTACATCTTCTTTTTTTGTTGGGTTTGTTTGATTGTTTTGCTTTTTTAAAATATTGCTGTTATTTTTTCTTCTCCGCTGAGCAGCAGCAACGGCAGCAGCAGCAATATGGCTGGTGATGGGTTTTTTGGGGGCGCTGGCGGCGAGAGGAGCTCTTCGAAGCCCCTGCGCGCCCGGCTCGCTGTTAGCTATGGCAAATGGCAGCGGCGGCGGCTCCTACCCGGGCGGCAGCGGCGGCGGCATTAGAATGAGTAACAATATCAACGCCAACAATCTCAACACAGACTCGTCCTCCTCCCCCGTCAATGTGCCCAAGATGGATGCGCTCATCATCCCGGTGACCATGGAGGTGCCTTGCGATAGCCGCGGACAGCGCATGTGGTGGGCTTTCCTCGCCTCATCCATGGTCACTTTCTTTGGGGGACTGTTTATCATCCTGCTGTGGAGGACCCTCAAGTACCTGTGGACTGTCTGCTGCCACTGCGGAGTCAAAAACAAGGTAACTTCCCTCCCTTTTGCCGCTTGGTGTCGGTGATGATTTGGTGAGGTGGTGGTGGTGAGAAGTGGTAGGAGTCCAGCCTCGTAGATCAGGACATCTGGGCGAAGTGGCTCTAGAGAAGCTGGTAGGGCCATTGACGGATGGCACTGTGCTGTCTGCTGTTGTGGTAGGGTTGCCACAGGCTGTTAGCAGACACATCTTAGGGAGCGTAGCTGAAGGGGCCAGATGTTTGGTGCAGCCCTGAGACATGTCCCCTTGTCCCTCCTCTCTCCCCCCACATAGGGACACACTCGTTTTCGTGCGATGGCACCAAAGTTGTGCTCTGTGTCAGCTCATTCTTGGCGAGGCACACGCTGACATGGTGGGACGGTGTGGTTCACGTACCCCGGGACCACATTTGGTGATGGGGTGTGAAGTGTATATTTGGTAATCAGGATTCTTAAGTTTTCAAGTTGAATGAGAAACTTTTTGAAATAAAAAAGGTAAACTTCTCAAGTAAATATTTTTAAAGCTAGTTCCACTCACTGAGGATCACTGACACAGATTAAATTCATTGTAGATATCTAGAAATATTTAGTGCATTTATAAGTAACACTGGATCAGTATGCTTTTAGCCTAAGTGTGAAATCTTTGAGGCAACCTCTCTGGCCCTTTGAATTTTGTGTATTACCACTTGGAAAAAAGCATAGTTAGTACCTGAAGTAAAGTTAGCTCCTTGTTTGAAGCGTCTCTTTTCATACCATGAGCTAAGAATAGTAAGAACTTTCTCCGGTCCAGACTTTGATTTTCACTTAAGACAAATGGGATAGAAAGTGTTAAGACTGTATTTGTGATACTGTATTTTGACTGACCCCAAAATAGATCAGCAGCTGGAGTTTCTCCCTTTCCCTTTTCACATTTTTTGGATTACAAATGGAATAATATCTGCTTCAGTTATTCCCGGCACACAGACACCCTCAAAACCCCACCTTTTAATATACGGTTGCTAGGTTGCTGGCTTGCTTTGACATCCAGTAAACTGTCTTCTCCTTTCTCCAGTCCCCTCCTCCCTGAAAACACTTGATACAGCATATAACCCAGCTGTTCTGTTTGCTTAGGGCAAGCCAGAAACAAGGTTAAGAGTGTGTGAAGTTGTGGTACTTGTTTGTTGTTTATTTGGGTTTTGTGAGGTGAGCATCTGGTTCGAACTGCCTAAACAAACCTCATTCCAGTTGGAAGTAGAACAATTGCAGTGAACTTGGCCTATATATGGAATGAGTGATTGCTGGAGAGAAGGACTAAATAAAAGCTTTTAACTTGGCCTTAGGCTTCAGAAAACCTGTCAGGCAGTATCACTTCTCTATAGGCATTTCTTTATTTCATTCAAGACCAAACCTGGAACTTTCTTAGAGAGGTGTTAGCCAAGTATGATGACAAAGCTCAAATGGATTTGTGATAATAAGCGTGTCCAGTAAAATACTATTTCCTACAACAGTAAAAGGTGATTTTGAAGAATGTGTGGATAGTTAAGATTGATGCAGTTTCTTCTGTCTTTATTTAGCGTTTTCCTTTCCGCATGATGACACAAATCTGCAAGAACTATCAGGGATCTTGATGAAAAAGAAAATCCTACAGGTTATCATCTCATGCTTCTTTCCTTGAGAGAATAAAAAAATTAGAGACTTGTACACAAGCTTCTTGCACAGTGTCTTTGCAGGTATTGTTGGTCTGACAGTCCATTGTTGGGACATCGTCAGTTGAAGCACATCGTTCACTTCTTAATCAGTACTGAAAGGCATATCTACATTGTCTTTAAAACCTTTGCTAAATCACAGGTATCTTTGAGGGTTTCCAACACTTCCAGTGTGAATGATTTGACATACTGCCCTATCAAGTTCTTAGAGTTTATTTTGTGTCATGTTTGAGAGCTGAAGTACCTGTGTCCATGAATATCATTCCCTGGGGCCAGGAGGACAAAAGGCTTTGCAGGTAGGGGGAGATGTAAGTCTCTTTGTTCCACTTGTAAGGGTTTTCAAACCTCTGATGAAAAAAAAACAACTTTCCAGGGCTAGTTCTGCATTCCTTACATGCTAAAATGAAGAATTGAAAGGAATTTTGTGTGTGTAAGGAGTAACTAGTTATTCCAAAAGATTTTTCTGATGTTTAGGCTATACAGCCTAAATAACAACTGAAGATGTCTTAAACTTTGCTGTTATCAAACACCTGCTTTGTGCTGCATGTTGACTTGGGAAAGGCTGCAGGTGAAAATGTGTATGCCAACTATATCAGACCTGATGGCAAAAGCAATTTTACAAGAAGTAGCTCCTCCCACTGCAGGACTGAACAAGTTTTCTGCCTGTTAGGACCTTTCCTCCTCAGTGCTGCCTCGTCTGCTGCTCTGCAGATTGTTACCAGAGTTGAATTATCCAACATTTTCTCACCATCTACCTAAAGAAAGGTCCCATCGAGTGAGCAAAAAGAAATCTTTCCCATGTGTACTCTCTGTGGCTTCTTAGTAAATAATTTACAGTTACTGTGCTAACACCTGAGTCCATATGTGTTATTTCAAAGAACTGCAAAAAGTTGCGTTTTCCCCTGCTATAGTCTAAGCACATCATGGGATTCCTCAGATTCGTCAATGATTGCCGACTTGATTTTGGGATGCTACACTTTTTAATGGCTGCATAGAAGGGTTTAGGCTGTGGGTTGTTGTGTTTGTTGGTTTGTGGTTTTTTTCCCCCCCCTTCTTGAGCCATTTAATTTAAGGTTGGAATTTAAGACATGATAAAAACAATTTGACACTTTGTGATATGAAATTTTACTACAGGTTGTTTGGTTTGGGTTTTTTTTTTTTTTTTGAGATAAAAGGTAAAGTACTGTAAGTCAAGAATATAAAAACTTCTGGGAGCAGAATGATAAATGTTGCCCCTTAAAATTCCATATTCAATTTACATCATACATGAATAGAACATAAATATTAATCATGTACTAAAAAATGATTTTTGATGCTCTAAGGGTTTTATGCTCCATGCATGCTTTTTTTGAGTTAACATTTTGAAAAATCTGTCAAAAAGAAAAATGTAACTCTTGACCTGTGTTGTCATTGTTTCATGTCATGTGAGTCATTGCAGTTGAAGACCTTGTATTAATTTATTTAATGTGGGATATAACAGCAGATGTAATTTTTTCAAGTTCTTTATAATCACATTGCAGAGACATAACAAGTACTAGTTTTCTCCTCAGTGTTTGCATCTACATTTTGAGAATGTTAAACAACTTCACTTTTTCTTTGTCCCTTGACCAACTCATTCCTTGTTTTTTATGAAAAGTAGAATGTGAGACTGAAATTCAGTGGGCTGGACTCTGATGCCGTAAGTTACATTTGTGTCTGAAAGTAACAGAAAAATAAAAGGTGAAGTGCATGGTACACACAGTGGCTAAATGTGTATTACACAATCTGTAATTATTTTGATTATATGACTGTGCTACGCCGCCTTATACTTCTGAAAGTCATTTTCCCCTGACATTATCTGGTACTGTGATAAGCTGATACTACTTCGAAGAAGCTTTTCGCCAAGAGGAGGGAGCAGTGGAATAAAAGAGCAAAGGTTTGGGCCACAGCTGGCTCCTGAAGCTGCCCGATACAGAATGAAGTGAAATTTGGACCCTTTGGAAGAACATAATACAGGACCCTGTGTCATTGTTTCTTGCTTCCCTAAGAAGTGGCACCTCTTAAGTGCCTTTAGCCTCCAAGGCTCTAGCAGTTAGAATGTAGTCTTTATTGCTATGCTCCAGTTGGAATGATTTCAGTGTTTTGAAGAGCTTTTCCTCCTCACAACCCAGGACTTGTATGCGTAAGAAATGGAAATTATGTTATTAACCATAGATAGCAGTTGCTAGCCTGAAATTACAAGCCATAGTTGTCATCTTTTATATTGGTCTATGTATTTGGAGAAGTTTAATGAAGTACACAGTGCTAGATTTGGTCAGCAGAAACCAACTGACATTCCCATTGGTTTTAGAGAGAAACATTATTCATTGGAGGTGTGGTATTTGCAAAAGTTTTCTTTGAAAATATAAGAATTCTTATCCAGCCCTTTTAGGCCTGAGAAGATTGTAAGTGGAAAAATTTAAGTTTTCCCTAAGAGAAGTATTTCTACCAAACTAGCTCTCATAGAGCTAGGCTTGTTGATTTCCTAGCAATACTTTTCCTGGCATTAATGCTTATAAATAGGTAAAGAGTGAGTGCCAAGAGGATGGAGCCAGGCTCTTCTCGGTGATGCCCAATGACAGAACAAGGTGCAGTGGGTGGAAGTTGAGGCATAGGAAGTTCCATGGAAACATGAGGAAAACTTTTTCACTGTGAGGATGATGGAACACCTGTAACAGGATGCCCAGGGCAGTTGTGGAATCTCCCTCTCTGGAGATATTCAAAACCTGCCTGAGTGCGTTCCTGTGTGGTCTGGTATAGGTAATCCTGCTCCTGCAGTGGGGTTGGACTAGATCTTTTGAGGTCCCTTCCAGCCCCTAACATTCTGTGATTCTGTGAATACCTGCATAAATGTCCTCTCCAAACGAAATCAAAGAAACAAGCTCAAAACAAAGCAGTGCTCTCAATATATATGTTGAAAAAAGTCTAAGAGTACATTGCAGGAAGTATGTGGACACAAAATGCAGGCGATCCCTTCAACCCGTGTGTGGAAACCTCGCATTGACTCTTGAAGATGTACTGAGCAGAGGCACATGAGCACGTGCAAGGCTCAGGGATTAGCAGCAGACTGTAATGCATTTTGCTCATTAGTCACGTGCACAGTCTGTCTGAAGGCACAGAATTGTTCCTGTCTCATGGATGTCAGGTGGTCTGTGTGTAATTACTCTGAGAGCACCCCATCAGACAGGTTGCCAGTTGAGACATGGACAGAGTGGAGTGGTCAAAGACTGAAGAAAAAGTACTCATGGGTCTTTGCAGGTAGTGTTTTTACAAGTGAAAAAAGGCACTGGTGTGGGGAGGTGTGTGCTGTTTCCACACTGAAAAGTAAGACACCTTTGGGTCTCTGGAGCTCAGAATGGATTTCGCATTTTGCAAACACATGCTAAAATTGGTTATGCATGGATAAGAAAGAAAATGTAAGGACAGGGTTTTCAGCTTTAATCCAAACAGTCTCTACAAAAATGTTATCTTGATGCAGTATCATACTTATTTTCGAGGCTTTGCAACACACACATTTAAGGAGAAAATCTGTGCTCAGAAAGAATGTGCAACTCTTCCATGTTTTCAAATCTGTAAATACTTGTTGGAAACGATTAGATTTCACACTTTTCCAGTTTAGCTCAAAAGAAGAAATGCCTGTATTACAGACCAAAAATCTTTTAAATAACAATGTTCTACATATGCAGTTTTGTTGTGGTGGAGTTTCTGAATGCAGAATGGGGGAAGTGTACAGCCCCAGATACAGAAACACTGAAAATTTGGAGAGTGCTAGTCCTAAGTATAATCTCCACAGGACAGAATGTAATGATGATAACAAAGCAATGATAGTGCATGTCTGTCCTGCACTATTTCAAGAAAGTGGATTTGGAAAGTGGATTGAGTATCCTTCCTGGGACAAATCTGAAAAAGAAGCAGTAATCTCTAGTCAGCAGGGAAAATACAGAACACTGGTCAGTGTTCCATCAGACACTGGCTCTGCTATTCTGCGGAATACAACTCCGACTCACAAAAGTTTATGTGAGTTTCAGAACACCTGCTAATAGTGCCGTGACAAGATCAGGTTGGGTTGATTCAGCAGTGAGAGATTTTGTAGTGTGAGATCAGCACTTTCAGTAACCCTGGTGAGACTAAATTAGGGAATGGTGTATCCTGTTGGTTTTGTTAGACATACCATGTTACGTTGCATAAAATTACGTATTTCATGTGTATAAAAATTACTGAATTACCAGAAGTCTGAGAAGGACACAGTGAACACTGCTCATGGAGGTTTTCTAAGGGTAAGATTGGTGAAACATTATGTGTGGGTGTTAATGGTTAAAAAGTATTTTTCTCCCCCACATATCATTTCAGTGACAAAAGGAAAAAGACTGCACTTTACAAAGCTATCATAAAATACTGTGTTTCTATGAGTTCATATACTGCTACATCAAAAGCTTAGGATCAGAATATATCAAGTTGAAGTGACCCATAAGGATCAAGTCCAACCAACTTCTTGATCTTCCTCACAGGACTACAGTTCCTGACTCTTCCACCCAGTCCATGAAGTGAGTGCAAGGCTTCATTATATCACGAGACTAGACTGGCATTTTTGCCAACTTTACACAGGGCTAACCCCACAAATTCCAGATTAGACCTCATGGTTTGTACGAGTGAGTGCTTTGTGGCACATAGGTCATCTTGAGTAACAATGGAAGATGGAAATGCAGCAGGTGTTTGTTAGCACTTTTACCACTAATATGTCTGGATGAATAAATAAGAAAGAAAGATACTGATTTTCTAAGTCAGTTGGTGCTGTATTGGTCAGGAAGGACCCATTTTGAATCCCAGTGTATTTATAGCCTGAGAACACATGGGGTTTGCATCTTTGAGAGGAACACTTTATTTCCATATATAGTATGCATCGCTTTGTTTAAATGAATGCGCTGCCACTGAAATGTGTTGAGTTCAGTTTGCTTTGAGATGATATATTGCATGTATTCGTTTGAGAGTTACAGAAATGGAGAGCATAATCTAAAGCCTGTTGAAATAGAGGGAGGCAGTCCTAATAACTGTAATGGTTTTGGAGTCAGGCCTAAATGTTCACAGTGTTCTAGATGAATCAGGTGTTTTAATAAAGTGAATCTTATGTTAACATTTTTAGCTTTTAAAAGCTTTTTTTCTTTTATTGTAGTAAGATGTATTTACTTGGCTTGTGACCATTATGTCAGAGATTTCAACATTAGAAACATAATATTTAAAAATCATAGAAGGTATGTTGCCATTCCAGTCAGGTCTTAAACCTTCTGCCAGTGCCCCTTAGAAAAAAAAAAAATGGAGTACTTGAACTGCTGATAATACACTATCATGGCATCTCTCCTGCAAGCTGATGTGCAACAGTAAATACTGGCTCTTTTTTTAGAACTGCAGTACGTGCACATTTAGTGGAAATTGCAAAGGTCCCTGGCCCCATGGATCACCTGCAGGACAGAGACACGTACAGCTGCAGCCCCAAGTCCTGGAAATTATTCTGCATGCCCTTAGCTTCACTACCTAATTTACATACCATATCTGTATGGACTAGAGAAAACCTACCAGATCTTATCACCAGGCTGGAAGAGCTGGGAAGTACTGTATCATTATCAACAATTATGGCATAACTGGGCCAGATTTTGAGTGGCTTGTCATTATAACTGTAAGATATGAGTTGACTGTGTTACATTTTTATTGCTTTTTATATACTGAGGAATAAATATATAATAGAATTTTGTTCCCCTTTGTCCAAGCAAATGCTAACTAAATATTTGGCATTTTTTTCTCATTATATTTCATTCATTTTTCGTGACATCTTTAACATTTTTATGTAAGGGTTTAGCTTTTCTTTGTTAAACTAAAAAACTGGCTCATTTTAAATTTGCTATTATTAATGAGATTAGAACTGCTGGTGTTGGACTAATTGTATGTTTTAAGTATAGGGGAATCATTATGACACCTAAGTATTTTAAAAAAGCTAAATAATTTTATGGTGACCTTAATGTTACAAAAATAAAGTGAATGATATTAGTCTGATTCTATATTGTCCTGAATGAGTTAGAACAGAACTAAATCTGTTCAGTGATTTTACTTTTCAGCTCAATCTTTACTAATGATCTGTACTTTCTGCAGTTAACAGCATGTTTTTGCAGACAGTGTCTGCTTCTAGCAGTGATAATGCTTGATGTTCCTAGCTGGTGCCAAGGATTGCTATACAGACCAAATTCACCACTGAATCTTGTGTGTTATGCTGAGGGTGCAGAAAGTAAAAGGCTGCCCCTGCAGGGAGGAGGGGAGAACTCAGGTGATCCTAAACTGACCAATAAGGTATTCCATTGCATGTATGCCAGTATAAAGCTGAGGGATCAGAAGGGTTAAAGTTTCTTCAATGATCGGCATTCAAGGAGTAGTACTCTGTCTCTTCTGCCTTCAATCCCGATCCATGAGTTCCTGATTCCAGTTCCCATCTGCTGCCGGATACATTCTGGGACTTCCCAGTAGCTGCCCACAGCAGCAGTGGTAATGGTGAAGTAATTGCTATCAGAGGAGTTAGACTCAGTACTGGTTTTGTATGCATTTAATTGTTACTATTTTCCTTAAAGTAGTTTTAGTTTTCCAGTTCATATGTCTCTGTCCTTTATTCCCTTTCTTTTCCCTTCTGGAAGGGGAGAGGGCTTAATTGCGTATGTCACTTGTTTAGCCCTTGCATTCTTTGTGGTAATGCTATTTCTCTGCTGTCTTCAGGATACAGTTTTAGTCACTGTTATGGTGTGCCTTTTCTAGAGGAACATGGATTTTATGCTTAAAGAATAATCCTTTTCTGAATCTGCTTTAAATGTGTAACTTATGGTATTGTCTTTTCTTGTGTTGGAAGAGCGGATGTTGTATTACAGATCTGTTGTCCCTAAGAGAAGAAAACGCAAAAATCTTCACAGTTTTGATATTTAGATCTGTTAAAATGATTATAGTTACTCTGCTGGAATGTGTGATAAAATCTTAATGTTAACTTAAATGATAGGTACTGTAGGAAAACCTTGATATCTTTGAGCTGCCAACTAAATGATGATATGTGAGTTGAAGAAAATAAACCCTGATTTTTCTGATTTCCAATTGATGGCATTATGCTTGTTATTAAGTTATGCATAATTTTAAAAGAAAGTACACAGAGCTGTTGGTTAGCTCAGCATGTGGAACTTAGGTCAACACTTGCACCAGCCAGCTGTTCAGACACTAAAATTTAGGGGCTGACTAAGGAGTATACTTTCTGAATCAGTGATAATTTTCAATGGTTTAAGCAAGAGATGTTATTGTTATTGAAAACTTATGTCCTTATTTAGATGTCAGTGAACATAACAGCTGAAATTCAGTCTTGTCCTTTTTTCATTATGTTACAATTTATATACATTCTCCTACAACGGTTCTAGAGAGCTCTTTCATTTAGTGTGCTCTAAGTTTGAATTCACCATTAAGCTGTGCTCATGGGCTTTCAATTTGCCTCAGCTGTGTTGGCCCTGGTCAGCTGCTTTAGGCTGGCTGGCTGGCTGCTGGGGATGAGGCAAGGAGTCAGAAGGTTGAAGAAGATGATGGTAAGACTTTGGCTTTGGATGACATCATACTGATTTTTAAATGTCACAGATATGGTGTGTGACGACTGTTGATTAATTTCAGAATGGCCATACCAAAATAATTTTTTTTTTCTTCTTGATTTTTCTGAGAGTTTTGTCAAGCATATGCAGTCTGCATGAATAAAGGTATTATCCATAAGTCCTCACTAAGGGAGGAGAAAATGGGTTTGAGACAGGTAGTTTAAAGCAGTTGCCTATTTGATCTAGTCTGAGACAAGAGGTGGTGGAGTTCAGAGCTGAGACTCTTTTCAGGGTGCTTTTCCTGTCACTGAGAAACTGAGTCTGGATCCTTTATTTTCAAAACATTTATTAGAAGGGGAGTAAAAAGTAATAGTAGCTTCAATTACAGGTAAAAATCCTAGAATAGATTCTGGTGATTGTTTATGAACAAGAAGTAGAGGAGTAATTTAAAATGTTGGCTTTATTTATTTATTTTATAACTGTTTTTCACATTGGGTTTTTTTTCCCCCTTGTGACAAATAGCTTTGGTCCTGGGAATGGCTTGTTTTCATCAGAGAATGTAAGACTGTAGTTTCTGTTGGTTTGTAAAATGCTCTTAAGATTTTAAATGGTATGTAAATGTAGGCTGTTGTGTAACTCCTACAGAAAAATATAATGCATGTGACTTCTTAGAATTGATGGCTCTAAGGGGTGTAGGTGAATGAGAATGTGCTTCAAGAGCCGATGGAAATGCCAGTTCACTTAATCTCAGAACAAATCATGTTTTAACACTTGTAGTAGGGTTTTAGTCATTTATATCAGTGAAAAGTGAGGGTACTTCATCCCTGTAATTTAATTGATGTTGGTTCCTGGATGTCTGCATTTACATGATCCTCCTATTTTGGTTTATTTGGATTAATTTGTAATAATTTAAAAGAATACAGTGTTAAAGTATTAGATAATTCAAATATTAAAAAATTATATTCAATAATTTAAAAATATTGGTTTAATTCTGTGCAGGTTCTGTAGAAAATGCTGTAGTGATGTAAAGTACTTTGAAAACAAATCACTAGTTTCTTCAGAATTTAATTGCAGGTTGTTTCTATTTGTCTTCTGGCCTCAAGTTTTTGATTAGTTTATGTAGTATTGAGCCAACACTCTTTAAGCATGTCACCAGACTTCTGAAGGTAAAACCTGATATTCCTACCTGTTTCTGTGACACTTGGAGGTAAAACTTTCTGAAAATGTTTTAATATCAGAAGAGATGCAGTGCATCTGTTGCGGAGATGGGCTTTGGTGAGGTGGCAGCGCTTGTTTTAAGCTGGTTCGTATCGATGTGTTTGAGAGAAAATTCATTCCTCTCTGGCCTCTGTGCATTTAAATTCCATTTAGAGGGCTGAAAGGCTTGTGGTTTTTGTAGTGTTCCCTGCAAGTGGGAAAAGTCATTAATAGCGCTCTAGGATAGTGTTTTTTAAATATTCCACTCTATACAAGGAGTATTGTGAATTCAAAATTTGACTTGGCAACCTAAAAGTTCTATCTGAACTCTTCTTACTACATTGTGGTTTTCGGAGACCATAGGGTTTGGCAGGCGTGGTTATGCCAGATCCTATTACCAGCTTTGACAGAGGGGTGATCCTCTAGAGGCTTTGTGCATCATATAATCTGAAGGCAGATAATGAGGAGAAAGCCAGGAGAGAGAGGAGGATTGTGAAAGAATTGGTTTGCCCCAGTCCATATAAAGCAAGCCAGTGATCAAGATAAGCAGATTGATTTCAGTAATGTACATCCACTCACCCCATTTTTTAGATTTATGAAGTGAACATGGTTTCTGAGTCTATTAATGCAGTTACTGCTTTTTTAAGGAACTACAGGTGATTAAAATTTACTGTACCATATTAAGTTCCTTTCTTGAAGACTGATTTATTCCCCCCTGCCCCCCTCAAGCAGGAGTATAAAAGGAATAATAATAATAGAAGAAATACTAATTTTGGATGAAAAGGAATTTTAGCTGTAGTGCATTGACAAATTTCTAAGAATAGAAAAATAACATAGTGGAGGGAATGAAGATGACTGATGACAAGAAGGGAATCTGTCTAGCTCAGTATGTGGCACTTTGAATGTGCTCACTGTGTTGCCGTTAGAAATGAACCAAACTGTTTTTTTGGGAAGTCATATCCACACTGGACTTAAAGAATAATGTTCCTTTTAGAATCTAGGAAGGTTTCCAGTTAAATATATGCTTGTTGATTGTATTATTTTTAGCTTCTTTGAACAACACGAGGTCTCCCCAGATACTTTGTGAATATTGTATTCAGTTATTAAAGGAAAACTCTCTATGTGTGTAGATTACTTTTTGGTATTCAAGAAAGGAAAGAAACAGTTCTTGTTAGTGCTTTACTTCTTTGAAAACCTAGGATAAGGGGTAAATTAATTAATCTAAAATAGACCCTTCTGGTAGTGCAAGGAATGCCAGGGAGAACAGGTGAAAGAACATGAGCCAGAATAAACATATAGTGCATTATGTAACCTGTAATGTTGCTTGTGGCACATCACCAGCGTAAGACTAATCTTGGTGTTAGGCCATTTGCTTTTTGTGTAGTGTTGCTTTTAAGGTAAAGGACTAATGTAATAGTTTGAAATGCTTGTTTCTGTTGCATTGCTAAAAAGCATTATTAATAAGAAAAATGTATTTAATCTAACCTATAAACAACATAAAGTTCCCTGTATGGGTTTGTTTGAAAGCAAATGTGCTGACATTGTTTGAAACAAAATCAAAGAATATTTCAGGAAAATACTATACCGTTTTAAAATTTGGAAAGCTATTATCCAACATAAAAATCAGGAAGGGTATGCTGCCCACTAGCTTTTGCCCCCAGATTTATATTTATGTGAGAAGAATACAAAAATGTCTACACAGACTTTGTTGTTGCCAAAGTTACCTTGTTCTTTAACTTCTCTGCAGTTCTTTCAATGCAGTCATTGCATCACTGGGAATAGGAATGTAAAAATTGAATTGTATTACCTATTCTGTACGGCATGCAAAAGGTAAGCAGTATAAATGCCGGGAAGCAGTGAATTAGATTAGAAAAGAAATGGCAATGAAGAGATTAAAGGGCGGTATCTATTTGCAGTTCAGGGTTTATAGTTTGGCAGGGCTCCTTTGCACACATTCCCTTTTTATTATGGCACCAGACATGGTTTCTTTGTCACTGCCTATGTTATGGAGCATGCGTCTGATAGAAGACTTCTAATGCATTGTCTTTGAAGAAGGGCAGAGCAGGTGCTTGGGCCTTCTGGCCTGACTTTACCAGTGGAGAAAGTAGGCCATAGAGCTTTCTGTGAATTTAGGAGCTTAGTAGCTAGATCTTTATCCGGCTTAAAAAAAAAATCGATCTCCTTACCGGCCTTTAAGTCAAATTCCATTCTTGTCTATCAACTTTTTTTGGCATCCTCAGTACTTTTGTTTCTTGCTACCCAAGTTTCACTTTATTTTTGTAGTTTAAAAAATTCTAGCAAACACAACAAACTGCAAGGAGAGTATTTCATGTGAAGGTTGGAAGACACTTATCTCATTTGTTTCACTTGAATTTCTGACTCTTTAAGTAAAAGATTCTAGGTGGTTTGTAAGGCTGCGTAGATGTTGGTTGTCTTTTCATACTGGAGGGGATTGAATTCCATTTTTGATAAGTAATTTTCAGAGTAAAGTGTAGTTCTGCCAAAATTGGAAGGCTTACAAAAACTAATCTTTTTCCCTTCCCTCAGTTAAAAAAAAAAAAAAAAAAAAAGATACTGAAGCTTTTTTTCTTTTTTTTTTTTTTTTTGGGGGGGAAAAAAAAAAAGGCTTTTTAATATTATATTTTTATTTCATATTATAAAGTCAAAACCAAAGATTGATTCACATTCTTTTTTCAGAAACCTTATTTTGACAAGTCCTTACAGTTTTGACAGTTCTTCATAGTTTTTTGCGAGTTTTTCCACGTTAGAAATTAATTGGATTATCTTAAATCTATGCAAAGCATTCATACTGCTCTCTGACCAGCTGTATTCTCTGGATGTTTCCATTGTTATGGTATGGCTATATAAATATGTGTGTGTAAAATACATATTTTTATTTATATATATATATATATAACCAAATGTTATGAACATTTACACCAAAGTTAGTCTTTTTAACAATGTGCTGGTACTTATTAGATAAATGTTTTATGCTGATTTCTAATATCTGTATTAGATAGTGGGAAGCATGGAAGAATAGGCATTTAAATATGTTAATTGTTTGCAAAATTCTTGATCAACCCCCTGCAAATCAATTGATTAGATGACAGTAAGGAAGGTTTTAGCATCTAAGGGACTATAAAAGCTGTGGTCAGCCACTTAATATGTTTCATTGGCTTTTAATAATTATTCTGTTTTCATGTAATTGTACACTTGTTAAAAATTTTGTTGTTTATTTGTTGAGACAGCTATTATAGCAGAGACATGTAAGTATGCTGTAACAGGCATACTTACTGAATGAATACAGTAATCTTACTTTAAAATACGTGCCCTTGGGTTTTTTGGTCCACAAGAAAGAAGCACGTCTCATTTCTTGCCTCTATTGCCTTCTCTTTGTGTCTCATGAGTACTTCACTGAGAGAGATTTATGCTAGGAAAGAGGCTTCCAAGTTGGAACTGGTCGATCAGTGTAGCAGAAATAAGCAGAAGCCCTGAAGTCTTTGGCTTCTAAAAGTGGTGAGATCTTTATAGTCTGACTTAAACTGGAGCTGTGAGTGCTCAGTTTTAGTGAGAAATTATACCTTAACTGTTTAAATTTATCCATATGGCTTTCTGATTACCTTGGTGCTGTACAGTGAGATCTTTTTACCCTTTTTTGGAAGAAACTCTGTTACTATAGAATTTAAGAAGTAAACATTTCAGTGTGTAGGTGCTTTGCTCAGTGACCAGATAATGTTTAAAACAGAAATTTACTACTTTATCCTTTCCTGGTGAAAAAATTGAAGCTAACAAAATTCTTATAATAATTTTATACACTGATAGTAGCAGCAAAGCTACTTTAAAAAAGCTAATGCTTTCTGTCTCAATACAGTTACTGGTAGAAATTGATTTTTAGAAATTGTTAACAAACAGGTTTGGTCATTTGAAATGAAATAGCAATTCAGTTTCTTAAAACTTCTGATGTGGTTGCGTGGAAGAAAAAATAGTGTAAATTTTTTTTTATCACTGTCTACTAATGATACTTCATAAGTATGTACTGTGTCAGTGCTTTTGGGAAACTGCCACTTCTGTCAGTCCAGAGTGAAATTTCAAAAAATATCCGCATAGTCAAATACTACTGAAAAGTGTAACTTTTGATAGCATTACCTGGAGTGACTTTTATTCTCGGATACTTACTGTGATTTTAATCCGCAGAGCCTGGTGCTCTCCAAGATAGGATCTTTATGTGGCATTTATACAAATGTAACTGGTGAATGTACAGCTGAAGCCATTCAGAGGAGTTTATTAATGTAGATTTAGTATTTCTTTTTAGTTTGCTTTTATCCTTCAAGACTGCAGTACCCTGATACAGTGCATTTAGAGATGCTATGTAAAAAAAAATGGTGCTCATGTTCTTCCTAGGTTTATTTCTCTTTTTGTCTGAGTAATTTTCCAGTGAAATCTGTATATTGCCACAGATTTAAAATCCTCACTATTTGTGCCACCACGTATCAACTCAGCTATGTACCCTTTTCCTCTCATTACCCTGTTGTGCTCTGTTCCTTTTGCAAAGAAAACGGTTTGTGGCTTTGCACAAATAACTTCTAATATGCTGGCTTTGGATTATTTTGAATGACTATCGGTCATATTGTAATACATTACGATATGCTACTTAGTACCACCGCATATTCTTTGGTGTTCTTCTAACGGTGTTGCTACCCAGGGGTTATGTGGTGAGTTCCAGATATGTGCATCATGCAGGAATTGGAATAAGGTGATACCTGGCTGCAAGTTTCGGGGTGTGATTATGGGGATCTGTCTAGTCTTGGGTGCATCTTCCTTGGCAGTCTATGTATTTCTTGGTCTAAATAGTATTTTAGAGTTCCTAATTATTTCTTCAAACATTACTCAATAAGGCTCCTCCTGATGCTTTCATATGAAATCTTCTTGTGAAACAGACTTAAAATTAAGTCTCATAATTATGACGGTAATTTTCCCAGCAGTTCTTGAGTTGACGTTCAACTTGGTGCGGGTTTTGGTAGAGGAGCCCTGCAGAAGCAGTGGGGCTGACTGGCTGTAGGTCTTTCCTGGGAACTGAAGGTGGTAGAAGTTAATAGGGGTATCTTCCTCATTCCTGAAGATAAATAGCACTTCTGTTGATTCAGAAGTGTCATCTCATTAAATTTTTTTTTT
The DNA here is from genome assembly GCA_033816785.1 of Picus viridis. Lineage (NCBI taxonomy): Eukaryota > Metazoa > Chordata > Aves > Piciformes > Picidae > Picus > Picus viridis. The sequence continues at coordinate 27,931,995 of CM066586.1, forward strand.
CTTTTTTAATGCACTTAGTAAGTATTCTCAATCAAAATCTGAACTTGCACTTAAGTAATTTTTGGCTGATTAGAATGTAAACATTATTCTGTGATTTTCTGAGAACTCGTCGTTCATATTGAAGCCAGTGTCAGTTGACATTCTTACATCAGTATGAAATTCTTAACTGCATAATTTATTACTGTTAGGGATACAAATGGGTCAGTGCCAAAGCCTGAAACCCAAATACGGGGATTGAGAATGCAGTGCAAGTATTCTATGTAAACTCAGTGAGTCCTTGTCCAGAACTGGCAATTTTCCAGCACTCCAGGTCCAAAGCCATTTGGTGTCATCAGTGACATTCCAGCATTTGAAACTGTTATCTGTTTAGTTATTTTAAGTATTGAAAGTCCCCTGGTAACAGTTGTAAGGAGGTTAATAAGTTGAAAAGCCCAAGAATGCTAAGGTTTTTGTGTTCCCCTGGGGAAGACTCTTTCCAGATGAAATCTCTTAATTTTATGGAGAATTTTGGACTAGCAGAAGTTTTCCATAGAGATGAATATTTAAAGCAGGAAAAAAAGTACACCACCCTCAAACAGAAGTACTAGATATGCCTTACAATTACTGGAATTCTATAATACCAGAAATACTGTTACTCAGTATTTTATTTTTAGGTGCTTACAGATCCTGGAGCATAGTGTAGGATTACATAATGATGTAATTCTTGTTTAAAAAAAAACAAACCTTCATATTGAACTTTCTAATGTCATGTTTTTCCTGATTTTCCTTAAGAAAACATTCTCACTGAAACAAGAAAGCACGTCCAGTAAGTTTAGGAGAGATGTCCAAATTTTGAATAACTGTATTTCTTTTTGAAACAATACATGTTTTAAATAGTTGCTCTAGGGTCACTGTAAAATACAGCTATAAAATATCCATGTGTAATGCAAAAGCAGCTGCTGAAATTTCAGTGTTACATAGGAATAGCAAGTTAGAGCTGGGTAACAGCAGGTATTGGGGAAAAACACATATGGATGTGAAAAACATCAGTCATCAATTAAGTGGAGTATAGCAGCTGTGTAGGTGCACATGGAAGCACTCCAGAAAAGAAAGAGGAGCAAGGAATATTATACTTAACACAAATCTGGCTTCAGGTACTCAAAGGTGTTTACCCAAAATGAAATTTGGCAAGAAGCTCAAAATTAAAATTACCTCAAACATAAATACACATACACAATTACTGAGAGCCGTGAATGAACCTAGAAAATAAGCCAGTTCTGTATTTTGATGGAAAGCTGAGTTTTGGAGAATAGTAAAATGAGAAATGTCAGACCACATAAGAGCCCATAAAACACTTCTTTTGCTTCTCCCCCCACCCTGTATAGGTCTAAGATCCTCGTGTCATCCCATTAATCTGCACCTTCAGCTTCTATGGAGGTCTCCCTTGTTTATATTGCACAAATAAGATGGCATTTCTTCTTTACTTTTCCTGTGTCTGCTCTTCTGAAATGGTGCATTGTGTAACTTTGCTCAAGAGGAGGCAGAACAACAAAAACCTGCCTACAGAAAAACAGGGAGTTAAGCTTTATCATTAGGGTATAAAAGTCACCCAGGCAAAGAAGGTGCATATTTGTCATCCCAGAAAATGGAAGAGTAGAGCAGTTGTGTGGGAGAGTAGAGCATGCTCAGGCCTTGGATGGAAAAAGCGGAGAGCTGAATGAGTACAACAGTAGGCCTGAAAATAATCTTCACGCTTCAGTAAACCCAGCAATATCAGAAATTAGTATTCGTCACAGGCCTGATTTATAGGAAGACAAACTGCAATATACAGAGAAATTCAGCAGCTTTTGTCCTTGCTGCCCAAGCAAAGAAGGGGCTGAAACTTCAGTAGAAAAGGAGTGAAGAATAGTAGCTATGAACATTCATGGGTGGAGTGTTTTCATTAAAGGAGTTTCCCTAAAAGATGAGGAGCAGAGAGGGTGGGGTGGGGGGGAAAACAACAGGTACCGCATCATTCAGGATGAATGATTCAATAAGGAGGGTGGGAGGCTTGGAAAGTCTGTAGGAAGCTTGTTGCTAGAGAAGAACAACTCTTTTTACATTTACTTGGTCAGCATCCAGTGCCCTCTTTTTATCCAATGTAAATAGGAAAAGTCTGTAGAACGTCACTATTGGTCTTGGTTTATCATCCAAACACTTCTTTCACTGAGTTTAGTGGGAATTTTGCATTCGATCCAAAGTTAAATTGCTTCTCGCTGGTTAGAAAAACAGTTCCTGAAATAGATTGCCGTTTATGTTTCTTTAGAGCATTTAAAGGCTAATGGACTGCTGTGAAAGTTGTGGGTTTTTAAGACAGACCTGGGATACTAAAGGAAACAAATACATGTAGTGAAATGAGAATAATTCAAGCCCACCACAGGAACCAGAAGTTTACTTTGTAAAAATGGAAGCTGAAATTACGGAGTCATTGTATGTATCTTAGAAAATGCAGCTTTTAAAATTACTTTTTTATAACCTTTGAGATGGTAGCACATAAGGAGAGTATTTTTTCAGTTTGGCCTTGATGAAAGGATTTCCTATATATAAATTCCAAGAAAAAAAAAGTATGAAAAAATATTGCTAGGCTTTACTGAAGTTTTAGGAAAGAAGTTAAGAATATAGTATATCATGGAAAAAGAAGACACCTGTGTGATGCCAGAGTACGTTGATGGTCCTACTTGTAGCTATCTCAGCTCTGCTAGATAACTGGAGTTTTAATAGAAGCAGGTAAGCTTGGCACAATTGTGATCCCACACTAAAATGCAAGCATCACAGTATCACACACACCCCACACCCCCCCCCGTAAGTAAGGTAATTGGGAAGGCTGGTATGCCATTACATTAAAATACCACATTTTCTGGCAAATGCTAAGTTGGAGAGCTACATAATGATTTTCTGGTGTGAGAATTCCACATACTGCTATGAATTTACCACCAGTATCACTTAGGCATCGGCACAGAGTAAATTAAAATCAAGCTTTGACCCTTACTTAGGCACAGGCTTCAAGTCTTTTAAGCATTGTGGTCTGAGAGATGAAAGGTGTACCCTGGAAAAATTTGAAGCCAAACCCAACGGTGTAGAGTCTTACTATATGGAAATTCTTGGGTGTCAGCATGAAAGCAGATGATGCAGCTTTAGAAGAATGTGATTTCCACAACAGATGAGATTTACACCTGAATAGTAACTTACACCTTGAGCACTTTTTCTGAGTGAACCACAGATGGAAGAAGCTTTCCCAAGTCCGTTTAAGGCTTGGAGCATGTCAACTAAAGCTTTAACTGTAGATCTGCAATGTCACGAGCCTCTAGAAATCAGGATCTTCAGCAAACCTATATAACCCAAAATACTTGACTAATGTAATTGCTCACCCATTTCCCGTAATAAAATTTCTGTTGCAGTGGCATCTGCTGCTCTGTGGAGAGCAGAAGATAAAGTATTGGTGCCTCAGACATGATGAGATGATAGTGCAGTTGGAAACTGAAATTGCTTGTGTGGAGTGAAAATGTGATCTTAGAGGAGATGGTAGTGCAAAGTAGCTGAATATGATCAAACCTAGAATTTGCCTTGTGACACTTGGCTGCTCCCCCTCCCTCCCTTCCCCCCTTTCATCCTCTCATGAAATTGGAGAAGAGGTTCATTTATCATAGAATCAATAAGGTTGGAAAAGACCTCAAACATCATCAAGTCCAACCTGTCACCCAACACCTCATGACTAACTAAACCATGGCTTCAAGTGGCAGGTCCAGTCCCCTCTTGAACACCTCAAGGGACTGTGACTCCACCACCTCCTTGGGCAGGACATTCCAGTGTCCAACAACTCTTCCTGTGAAGAACTTTCTCCTCACCTCAAGCCTTTTAAAGGAGCGTGAACCTCCGAGACCACACACAGTTACACTGAGAAAACAAATTTGAGGTCTGAGTTCCTGCACTGGTCTTCTAATTTGTTCAAAACATAAGTATGTCAGATGTGAATATGGTTCAAGATGGTAAGCATGTTTTGACCACAGTCTACTAGTGCCCAACATTCATCATTGCAGAAAATTTCCACTCCTGCATCAAAGATACCTAATAAAAAGTCTAAAAGTGCAAATAGGGCATTTTTGTTGTTTTTTTCACCCCCTCTGCCTGTGTGGTACATTGGACAGTGGGTTGTGCCATAGTGGTATCCAGCTATGGGGGGATTGTCTTGTAACACTACCTGTGTGACAGTTGGCCCTGCCTAAATGAAGTGTGTTGTCTGCTGTAGTGATCTCATATGGCACAGCACAGATCAATAGAAAGCAGCTTGGACCCATTCCTGTGAAAGTGAAGTCCCAGTGTTAAAAAACTTCCATGATGTAGATGCAAGTATGATGCAGAAACTCCTGGACTCTCTGGTTTATTATGCACAAAGATGCTTGGTTATCCAAGCCCTAGTCAAAAGTGAGCCAAGATAAACATGGATTGTGTGGTTTACTGGTTGTATTTTGAATTCTTTCTGGCTTTGAAATGGAATACAGACAATTATGACACTATCATTCCCATTGTGCTTATTATATCTTCCATTGTGTGTATATATATTTTTTTTTTTCCAACTAGTTTTCTAAATTCCTCAGATTCAGCTTTTTGAGGGAGGGTTTAAAATTCCTAATGAAGTTCTACAAAATATGTTAAATACTGTCATGTCATTCTGGTAAACCTAGTTAGGAAGCATAGCTTCTTTCTGACTTTCAGGGATCTTAAAATTGTAACATTTCACAAGCAAGCTTTAAAAACGAAAAGGTCTGTGAAATCTGATCTCTGACTGGTGGTGTTTAGTACTCATTTCTGTGTTTTTAATAGCATCTGAATTGGTCTTTTTGCCAGCTTTATGTAGGAAGATAACAATTTAGGACAGCAAATGAAGCGTGGTGTTACTCCCGTTACTTTTTACGATCTCAGAAATCTGGGCCTATGACTTCCCTGCACAAACCTGTAAGGATGTTACTTGGCTCTGAACCATTTGCACATTCTGTCCTCATTGTAGCAAACATGGACGAATTGCAATAGGTGAACATTGAGAAGGGATGTGAAAAGCTCGTTTATTTTGCTTGCCATTTTGATATCATAATTTGCACTGAGTTTGAAGTTCACATCAATTCCAGTGTTGCAACAGAGGCACCCGCAAAACAGACAGCAACAGTCACCTGAGAACTTTGGATTTATTGCAGTTAATCTGCTGTCTTTCTGGCAGTATTAAATTACAGATTTGGATCCCAGTTGGGAATATACTGTTGCACAACTAGTTAAACTGTTTGGGGAGATGAAGCAAAATGTGCGCACACTTACTTAGAAAAGGGAAAATCTCCCCACGGACACCCAGGATATATGCATACACATTAACCAAGTGGGGTGAGGATGAGGTCCTGAGGGAAGATGTGACTGCCAGGCTGCTTCTGTGTGGCAAGAACTGAACTGTCTCCATAGCAGGACTCCATTTATACTCTGAGTTGTTGTGCTGTGGTCAGTTTCTTAATTAGTCGAGAGCCGAGTCCTCCAAGTAGTAAAAGGGACTTCTGGACCCGGAGGCTCCTGTCTGGGGGTGTCGAGCTGATCTTTATCAGCTCCTAGCAAGCCTCGGCCCCTGGTGCTTGCTGAGGGACAGTTGTACCTGCCACAAATGTGAAATGTTTGCAGCCTACTATAACTGTTTCCGGATATTTAAATGCTATATGAATACTTGTCTACCAAGTTTTGTTTAGAGAGAAATCAAAAGTTTCTAGTTCTGCTTTACAGAGTTTGTAGGTGTTTTGCAAGTCTTAAGACTGCTTCTGTTAGCTTGTAATGAGTTAGTTATATTTGGAAGGTCTGTGTAGCACGGGGAGATGGCTTATGTAGTGTGTTTGTTTGTCTAAATGTTATACGCTTGTATCATGCCACTATGAAGAGATAGTTTCTTTGACTGTTAGGAAAGCTGCTATAGTATGTTGTATAACAAGGGAAGCATGATCAACCCCCATACTTCTGCTAGTGCAAGAGAAGACAGTTTTTAGTGACATGGACTAGATTTGATGGTGAAAGGCAGCTTGAGAGGAAAGTGCAGTAGCCAAAATGAGTTATATCGAGGATGCAGGCTAGTACTGGTAATACTGGAAAGGAAAGTGATGAATTGATAGGAGGCTGATTTTAAGGGAAGGGAACTAAGAAAATATACCAGTGCTACAGCTAGTACAGATGTTCAGAGTTTGCCAGTGCAGCAGGGCATATGTGAATGGATGTGTGCAAAAGGCAAACAGGGATATAATGTGGAGCAGGGATGCGAGGACTGAGTAATGGGGTGATTTTGCAGCTGTCATAATAAAAGATATGCTGGGTAATGCTATGAAAACAAAGTAATGGATAATACAGGGCTACCTTTTTTTGTTGTTTTTGTTGTGTGTAGTGTCCGCATAGTCTGGTTTTATGTGTCATTTTTACTGTTTTATGGTAAATTCTTGTATGCTTCATGGAGGTCCCTGTGCAGTTCTGGCTAAGGAATTCTGGCCTAAAAAGTGCATCTTAGACTTCAAAATTAATTGTTTAAGCTTTTGTAATTTTGTATTTAGGAAAAAGTAAAAATTGTGTAGAACTTCAGTATGCAGTGTATCACCAGTAAGGCTGTTTAGCTGGATTTGATTATTAGCACATGAAAATAGTATTAGTTTAGTTTTCTTTGAATAGGTTTTAATTTGTGTCTCATTTTTGCTTTCGGAATGTAATCTCATAAAAGGAGAAGAAGCAATAACTAAAAACTTTTATTTTTAAATGTCAGACCGGGTTTTGTATATGACTGTGGAAGCTAAGTAATTGGTATCAGGGGAAAAAAGGATGCTGCTGTATGTTATGTTCTTGGACCTGTTGTGTTGTGGGATATGCATGTGCAGTAGTGTACAGTCACTTCTATGTTGTTTTTTTTTCCTGTACAGTCTTAGATTTTTGGTCTTTTTTTTAGTACATATCTGACACTGGAATATGCAGATGAAGCACAGCTTTCTTGGTATCATGTGGGGAGAATTTTGCAGTTTCTGGGTGTGTTCTTGTTTTTCTGTCATGCTTTTGCATTTGATTATATGCCATGTTGCACATATCTAGGGGTCTACATAAAATCTTGTGATGATGAGGCAGCAGTTGGATGCTGAAAAGCATAACCTACAACATTGCAAATAGCAGTAGCAGCCAGGGCTCAGGCATGCTGTTAGCTTCCACTGGGTTGTGAATACTCACTGTTGTGTTAGAAGGATCCATTCAGTTTCTCTTGCTGTGTGGCTTGTTAGTGTGCCTGTTAGTTGCAGGAGGTGGAAGGCAGTCTTTTTGACAGGCTTGGAGTTCAGCCTATGTTGCCTCCAACTCTGTCTGGACTAAATTGGCACTAATATTTTTCTGTATAGAAGTAGTCTCTTGAGTCATCCCTTGTATCTAAATGTAAACATATTTTTATGGGACAGACTAACAGCATTGAGGTTTTACTCATCTACGCAACTGGAAAACCACATCCACTCTGGCATGAGTTTGGGGAAGCTATGGGCTCATGTCTTCATGAGCTTTGAGTAATTGATCAAGAATTCATAGCTTGCTTCCTTAGTACACTTTAGGTGGGTACTTGTTTTATTCATCCTTTTCCATTAGATCAGAGGGTGTGCACAGAAATGCTGGCTGTAATCACGTTTGAGGCAGTGGGGCTGCACAAATTCTTGCTCTGTATTTCCAATGGTTTGTTTATTTTAGCATACTCTCCTAGTTGCAGTCTCTTGTAGTTAGAGGGGTATGTGAGGTGTGCTTTTTTCCCTTCATTTATTTTTATTTTTACTTTAAACTGTGGTCATACATCTTTGATCATACTGCTGACAACTGTTCTGCTATCTACAGTCACTGTTGTATTCACCCTCTGAGGTGTAATGGTTAGTTCTAGTAACTTGGAAGAGCAATTTGGTTACAAGGATGCTAGTCTAGATATAAGGCTTTGCACTACAGAAACCACCATGACCATGTGTAAAACATACAAAACCACAGGAAAAAAGTTCTTCTTTCCTGTATGCCTATGCATGTGTTTTCTGTTTGAAAGAGATAGCGTAATTTGCGGTTTGTAACGTAATAATTTTGCTGTTGCTGTGTGCATTTTTTTCCTAATACATGAGTAGTTTTGAATATATGGGTGCAAACTTAACAATAAAATAAAGTAACCAGAGTAGGAAAAAATAGGAAGCTCTTGCTAGTAAATTGTCTTTCAAAAAATCGTGAAAGTAACAGAGGAATTTTGCAGGCAGCATGTGTTTCTATCTGCCTTGTAGGCTGGCCTGCTTTGTAGAAGCCAAATTGAAATTTTTAAGACAAAGAGTTGCAGTGTTTCAGAGGTGTAGAGATCTGTTCAGCAGTTGTACCCATATATATAATGTAAGTTGTGAGTGATTGGCAGATGGAAATGGTATTCTTCAGTAACTTAAATAACATCCATTGCTCACTAAAGGATAGAATGTGGACCACAGCTTAACTAACGTGATATGACATAAGTATCTAGTCTGTTATTCCATACATGGGCTGTAAGTCCTCACCACTGACAGCAGCACAAAACATACTAGCTGTGACTTCTTTTTATGGTGTAAATGAACAAGGATCAGGAATAGCACAGGTAATTGATGGTTGTAACCTCAAGTACAGCAGAATGTAGAACAGGTGTTGGGTAATTGATTTATAGTCTCACTTTTACAACTATGACAGTACGTCACAGATAAGTCCTTTCAAAAAATGCTTTTGGTTATGATTAAATATCTGATACCTGTATGTTTAAATTACTGATTCTATATGAAGGCCATTTGGAAACACACAACAAGGGAAAATTGTGTTTGGCAAGATACTGAGAGGGACAGCGATCTCTACTAATAATTTGGAGTCTAAATGTCTTCCCTGTGCATATTGGTAACAGTGACTACAGACCTGGTTTTCCTCTCAAGAGTTTTCAGCATCTTTTGTCTTTACTTGGTCAAAATGCAAACTATCACAAATCTTGGGTGTTGGGCGTAGAGAGTGGGACAGTGTGGAATACGATAACAGCATCAATATTAGTTCCATACAGGATACTTCCTGTCATATGCAAATATGTATGGGGTAATGCATTGGCAACACTTTCTGGACTTGGACATTTTCAGTTGTTCTGTATGTATGCCCTATGCTTCTGCCTTTTCAGAGTTTTTCATGGTTTTCTTCCAAGAGAGTTTTTTGCAGAACCTTATAGGAGTTTGCTGTCTGTAGGGTTCGTGTGAGGATATTTTTGGCTGATATTCCCCCCTTCCCTCCCAAGTTTTAAACTCTTTTAAGTTTAAAAAAAAATTTAAAAAATAATTACATTCCTGGCCTCTGTCTCAAAATTTGTTCCTATTGTCTAACTATGGAGTTACTCTCTACTAGGCAAATAAGAGTAAGCTATGCTAGGGATAAGTCTGTAGTTAGTGAGCATGAACTTTTTACTGCTGGACTTCTGGTTAGCATCATTAACTTTTGTAATAAGTAAGATAATATTTTCTTGGTACTGAGATTCAGCCTAATGGGTTACCTGGAAGTGTTCTGAAGTGTTCATTTTGTTATCTGTAGTTAGCTGGTCATATTGAAAATGAGATTAAATGCTAAGAAAAGGTGTCCCATTGGCCTCCAGAAATAGCTGGACAAGGCAAAATCAGGAAGGACCAGGATTGTGGGAATAGTAGTGGAACAGTTCTGGCTTTGGAGCTCACCTGTGTGATACAGACTGGTGTGGAAGAACACTTAATTCATTCAGCAAGCAGAAGTCACAGTGTAGTCATCTGGCAAACTGTTTGAGTTAAGATGACTGATTGTGCATTAATGAATCACCAACACTCCATTAAGGGACCAGAATAATGGAGAAGAAAGTGCATTGAAGGTGAGTCACAAGAGCCCCACCAACAAATATTTTTGAGTGGAAAGTATGTATGTGGTGGTGAATCACTACGAGCTCCACCAAAAGTCTCTGCCTGCCTGTCTTAATGCTTGTGGGGTGATGAGTATAGGTAAAGAAAACCTCAGCAAGTAAAAATCAGCACCTCTCTATGCAATAGCCTCTAACGTTTAGTGTTTTAAACCTATGTTGTTCTGTCCACAAAAAAATACTTGTAAGAGCATAATGTTTTGCTCTTTTTCTTAAGACCTTTTTGTTTTATTTAAGAGGTGTAGTGTCTGGCCAGTTTTCTGCCCATAGAAGGCATTTGTGCAAGATGGATGACACTTGAAGTTTGTGAAGTAAAGTGCGATTTTCGTGTGTAAGGTGCTGTGAAAATATGAGATTGACTTAGGGACATTTTGAAGGGAAGGGGTTAAAAAAAAGCCAAGTTTAATGTTTTATAGGTTTATTTATAGTGGAGTAAATCAATTATGTCATCTAAATGCTCTAAGAAATGTTACTTCAGGATTGATACAAATTATGTAAATTGTGATGAATATAATGGATGGTGTAATTCTCATATAAACCTGTATCAAAATCAAAACCAGACCTGGGTAGCAGAATTTCCTAAGGAAAGACAGCATTGGTCAGATGCTGGGGGTTGTTCTCTTCTCCCAGGCAACCAGCACCAGAATAAGAGGATGCAGTCTAAAGCTGCACCAGGGGAAGTTTAGGCTCCAGGTGAGGAGAAAGTTCTTCACAGAAAGAGTTATTTGCCATTAGAGTGTGCTGCCCAGGGAAGTGGTGGAGTTGCCATCCCTGGACGTGTTCAAAAAGCATTGGACATGGCACTTGAAGCCATGGTTTAGTCACAAGATGTTAGGTAATAGGTTGGGCTTGATGATCTCTGAGGTCTTTTCCAACCTTATTGATTTTATGATTCTATGAATTCAATCTCCTCATTTGTCCTTTCCCCTTCATAGGGTAGAAGTAATTTGTTTCCATGCCCCCCCCCTTTGCAGTAAATTGGGATTGCAGCATACAAGTTTTTAGCATTGTCTCTGTGTCCAGGTAAGCTTTTTGCAAGTTAATCCAGGCTGAAACTTGCTATGAGCAACTAGTGAGTTCATGTTGAAATTCTTGTTGAACAGACTCTAGGTAAAAAACCCAAAATGTACTGCATTTTTATGTATGTGTGCACACATATTAAGGAAGATCCTTTCTATTAATGAAAGCTCTTAAAAAAGAGGGGAAAGAAGGAAATCCTGATGTAAGCTTATTAGATACCATGGAATGTGGTCATTTGCAGTGATACTTGCAACTTTCCTCTGGAATTACCATTTCTTTATTTCTAAGTGATAGGAGTTGTTTTTGTTTTGCAGAAAGGGATTTTGCAATGTCATGTTCTTCAACTCAGGTTCTTGACCAGAGTATTGTGGACAAGATGTCCACCATTTATGTGATGCAGTTTCTTTGTGGGCACATTTCCATCTCAGCCCACAGTAAAACTACTGATATATGCCACAGGCTACTAAGAGGCAGATGCCAGATAATGATTTTAGGCTGGATGTTAGGAAGAAGTTCTACACGGAGAGAGTGATTGGCCATTGGAATCGGCTACCCGTGGAGGTGGTGGAGTCACCTTCACTGGAGGTCTTCAGGAGAAGACTTGATGGGGTGCTTGGCTGTATGGTCCAGTTGTTGGGTGGGTTGGATTGTTTGATGGGTTGGACGCGATGATCTTGAAGGTCTCTTCCAACCTGGTGTATTGTATTGTATTGTATTATCAGTTGTTGCTGCTAGATTGGAATTGATAATTTAATCCTGATCTTATTTCCAAAGTGGCAAATATTATTTTTCTAGAGAATGAGTGCTTATTTATTAGTGTTCCAGATCTGAAAAAATGACTGATGCAAGAGATGGGAAGGATTTTATGAACTCAGAAGAAAGAGGAAAAAAAAAAAACCAGTTTCAAGTAAAACAGTGTCTGATGTTGAGTTCAATTTTATCTCAGTCAGTAGTGTTTGATTTTTGTCCTTTTTTCTCTAATAGTTTATTTTTATTCCAAGTGCAGCTTAACTAATTATATCCCCAAAATCCTAATATAGGATGCTATAACTAGGATGTTTGCCACCAGTGGAAATGCCATCCCCATCTTTTCACTCCATATAACTTAATTCTTGAAGGTACAGTGTAAGCTGGGACACAGAAGCTTCTCCACAGTCCCTGCTGGTTTTGGTCTCTTGCCAGTGGCTGAAAATAAGTGATTCTAAAGCTGACCAAAAGTCTTGACTAAAAGAACTTCTAAAAAAAAAAATAAATCCCTTTTAAAAAGAAACAACTTAAATAGTTTGGATTGCCTTCACTGGAAGAGCTAAATTAACTTATGAGTTGCTTTAGAATCACTGTGTTTTAAGTTGCTTTGAGTCCTTTTATCAGATCAAACTGGTTGTCCTTTGGATAGTGCTTTGATGCTACAGGGGTCTGTTTGCAGTGGCGCTGTTATGTTACACTTTTGGTGCTGTGTCTTTCAAGTACATCTTGGCACTGCAGTGCAAGTCAGGAATCTAAGTTCTTTTAATAGAGCTGCTGTGAAATGTCTTCTCTTCATCCTTAGCTGTAATGTACCATTTGCATTAAAGCTAATTTAAGAATGCTTTTGAAGGTATTCCGGTATGTGCAGGTCATTTGTGTTAGTCCAGCTAGTATTTCAGCACTTGATGTAATGAAAACAGTGAAAAAAGAATGAATTTGTGATTCAGAATGAGCACACCCTTCACCAAACCAACAAAGTAAACACAAAATGAAGTTTATAGACACAGTGGCATGTGGCTTTATTTAAGGAGGAAGAAATTACATGGTATGTCTCATGCTTACAATATGTCCTTTAAAGATGCAAAGAATTAGTAATCTAAGAAGCTGACTGGGTTAAATGCACTTAAAGCTAATTTAACAGCATGATGGAACCGTCTGTATTTCTGATGGCAAGAGCATGTATTTTATTAGACTTGAAACACTGTGAAGTGCAAAATGCATCAACAGTTTGTACTCGTGGGATGCTTTTGAAAAACCTGGTTTGAATGGGAGGTACCTGTGAGGTATGAGAAAAGGGAATGCAGTGTTGTAAAACAAAGGCTGGATCAGGATTTAATTACCTCAAAATTAATTACATAAATACTGATTCAAGAAAAGCAGGTTGCAGCTTTAGGGAAAGTGAAATGCTGTTTGTTTAATGGCTGTGCTGTCAAAGAGTTGGTTGTGGATGAGGGTAATGCTGTGTGCTTGCAGCATGGGTCACTGTCAGCCTTTGTAAGAGAGGAGTCTAAAGCATGTTGGTGGTCGGTTGTATTTTTTTTACACCTTTTGATTAGGTTCTGTTAATATCATGTAGCTGACTTTCTACAGGTTACATTGAGAATCGCAGTGCAGAAATGCTGACAGCTTGTCCCAAATGTCAAGATCCAAAATAAATTTTAGTAAAGTTTTTCTTTCTATTTAATAGATCAGTCTCATGTAGTCATTAAGGAAATTGAAGAAAATCACCCAGGTGTCACTAGGACAGCAAGCATGCAAGTTTGAAAAACAATTAAAGTGAGTGCTTCAAACCTAGTGAACCTTATGTTTTTTTCCAGTTACTGCAAGAGTGTTGGTTCAGTATCACTGATGGGAGTGGCAGTGGAAGTGAAGTTATTCTGTCCCATAGTGGCTATAGACAGGTCTCTGTGCTGCCCTAGTTGCCTTCAGTTTGTTCTCAAGAATTCAGCATTTCTTTACATGCATGATTGCTCTGAAAGTGAATTGTCTCTGATCAGCCAAAGGCTGACTCTAGGTAATAAGAGGTATACAATGATCTGAATTGTCATTGTACGTTATTTGTAAAGCATTTTATTTTACTGAAAATAGGACAGGTGATCTGTTCAAGGCTGGTCTCCTACATATAACTCTTCATAGCAGGCATATTTTGATGATGAATTTGGCCCAGCTCTTGCATTGATTAGATCAGGCTTAATTTAGAAGAGGGATTCCTAGCTGTCTGTCAAGCTCATTCTGTTTCATTGTGTTCTGAGAGTTAAGGCCTCCATCACAGTACCTGATGCCTCCTTTGGGCTCACTTCCCTTACACTGCTGTCTACCAGTCAGAAAACTACTGTCCCGGTTTGAGGTCAGGCAGATCCTCTCTTGCCCCCAAAAGGGGGCAAAAGAATGACGCACACATGGATTGCAGAAGTGATGGAAAGCTTAAATGGAAAAGCAGTAAGTGTTTTACAGAAACTTCAAGCACAGTGACAAAAGAGGTCCCAAAGTATACAGTCTCCTTACAGCATACCCAAAAGCCTCCCAACACTTCCCCTTTCCCCACCTGAGGGTATACCCAAAACCCCCAGGGCTCTTTCTTCCCCTGCCACTGCTAGGCTGGTCTCAAGGCTGGCCAGGTCTGAGACTGCCCCTCCCACTTCTCCTCCTGGCATTAGGCTTAGCCAGGCCTAAGAGGCTTTGAGATAACTCCCCCACCATTATCTGATAGGGAGCATCTCTTATAGGAGTAGAGAGGGAAGAAAGAGGAAGAGAATGACTTTGCAGATAGATTTATAGGGCGCAGGATATTGTGCGTATGAAATATGTGATTTCCTGTGTCCACCTACTGGGCTGGACCCTCAGGACACCAGAGGTGTATCTTGTGTGGCAGCAACAGGAGGCACCCAGCCTAAACTGCCACGACTGCCTTGGCAGCCTTTGCCCTTTTGTGATCAGATACCACTGAAGAATTCAGCTGGCGTTATCAGTCCCGTATGCAAGGCAGGATAGAAATGCACAGATAGTCTGAAATGGTACTGTTACAGAAATGTACCTCATCAAGGAATATTTACTAAGTGTTAGAATATGGCTCTGGGCTTGGATTTACCTAATTTATTGTAATGGGAGTCCTTGAAATAACAAACTTGTTATAGCAGTAATGCCAGCCTTCTCAAGAGCTGACAAGGACTGGCAACCTCTAGCCCAAGAATGCTCAAATAAATGTTAATGCTTGAATATCAGGAGACTTTATGAAGTCATAAATACCATTCCTGAAGATCTCTTCCATGGGCCTATTCTTTGTGCGTCTTATGAGCTGTTACCACTTGAACTCTTATGGGAAAATGGGAAAGGCTGATCTGAATAGAAAAAGAAAAGACAGTTATTTTGAAAACTAAAAATGTTGCTATTAAGAAAATAGCCTTAAAAACATATTGTCTTATTCTTTGTAAGGTGAAATAAAGATACATGTGCACAGATAGTCACAGGAGATTTAATAGCAGCAGCATTTTGATGGGAGTTATGAAGAAGACAGTCTAATCATTGCACAAAAGGTCATTATTGCAGATTAGTCTGCCCTGAGTGGCTTACAGACTAATTGGAATAGGCAGACACACACATAATGGAAAAGATGTAACAGATGTACAGTATGGACAGTGGGGTGGCAGGCAAGTGCTGTGTTACTGGCACTTTTAGAGTGGACTTGTTTATAAGAGAGTAAGCTAGGGGTAAGAAAAAAGAATGACAATAAAACTAAAATTTCTGAGAGAACAGGCTGGGGAAGAGACAAAGGACCTGAATCCTGGCATTCTGATGAGGAGATGAGCCACAGCTTTGTGGTTTGTGCTGGGGCTAAGGAGAGGAAGGAGGTGGAAAGGACATGTAAGAGTGGACTAGCAGTGCTATTTTTGACAAAAGACCAGGATCAGACAGTGACTACTGCTTCATGGTTCATCTCGGCAATAGCTGCTGCCCCTTGAACTTGAACCACTTTGTCACATTAACAGATGGCAATAGCAGCATGGATTTGCAGAGTCAAGTGGTCAGTTGTGACTGCTCCCATGTGTTTACTATGCAGTTTGTCTGGCTTGTCCTTGACTACAATGGACTCTGGTGGAAGAGGTTGATGTCCAAATTAACTTGGACACTACCAGAGGCCCATTGATAAAATATTAAAGTCAGTTTTGAAATAGTGCTGACCCTCCTTTAGTAAAAGCTGTAAAACAATATAAATAGGAAATTTACGGAATACGATGGGAGTGTGCAATGTGGCTAATGTGTGATTGCTGCTGCTGGAATTTGAGTGTAGAGCACTGATGGTAGTATGACTAAAAAGCCATGAATATTAGAAAAGTATTAAATATTCCTTGTAAGTGCAAATATCTTGGATGAAGCAGCAAGATTTAAAAAAAGCAGAAACAGGATTGCTTAGATACCAAATTATCTGTCTGAGAGTATGCCACTTCCAGATTTTCACGAAAAGTTAGAAAATTCCCTTGAGGCAAAGCTACAACAATATCCAGGCTTGCCGAGTGAAAAGTAGTAATTTATTTTCTACCATCTTAAAAGCTGCCCTGTAATAGTGAGTATGACATAGTGAACCTGAGCTGAGAACATGGTGACTGTGCTTTCTTAGTTTGTATGAGATTCTGGATAAGAGACTGTATTGCCTTTCTTGCTCCTAGTTTCTCAGTTGCATCACACTTAACTTGTTGAGGAAGAGGTTCCCTTGGCTGACAGAGTGAATATGCACATTGTGCAGTAAACCGACTGTAGGAATTGGGTGATACTTCTGCATATCCATCCCTAAATCTTGGGTGCCTTTATCTAGGCTACCTGAAGCAGGAATATTACCAGTCTGGCAGGAGACCAGCTGAGGCAATGAAATGCATCATTGGCTACTTACATAATGCTGCCACTATAATAGCTAAGGGTTTTATTCTCGTTATCTGACCCAGCTCCTTGCATGGCATATGGATTAGTTTTATCTACACTGTGTAAAATTAAAAGTAACAAAACCTGAAACAAAAGTAGCATATCAACTCCTGTTCCACCGAGGCCAAAGTAAAAATTGTGTAAATATTGGCTGTGTTTCAGCATCTGTATTACAAAACTTGTCATCCAGCATGTACAGGAAAAATGAATAGGGGATTGTACATTTCAACACAAAAGGGCTGAGGGAAGAGGCACAGCTCTGAGGGAGTACCAGCTAGGAGATGCTGCCCGGTTAGGTGGGTGTGTTTATCTGCTTGAAGGAAGTGAGACTACAAGGGGATGTGGATAGCTGGATCAGTGGGTGAAACCAATGATAGGAGGTTCAAAAAGGTCGAGTACCAGGTCCTATACTTGGGTCAGAACAACCCCATGCAATGATAGAGGCCTGGGGAAGAGTGGCTGGGAAGCTGCCCAGCAGAAAGGAACTGGAGGGGCTTGATTGTGATCTGGTTAAATATGAGCCAGCAGTGTGCCCAGGTGGCCAAAAGGCCGGCAGCATCCTGGCCCCTATCAGGACCTGGATGGCCAGTAGGACTAGGGTTGTGATTGTCCCCCTGTACTTGGCACTGGTAAAGCTGCACCTCAAGTACTATGTTGAGTTTTAGGGCCCTTACTACAAGAAAGGACATGGAATTGGTGGATCATGTCCAAAGAAGGGCAATGAAGCTTGTGAAGGGTCTGGAGAACAAGGCTTAGGAGGAGTGGCTGAAGAAACTGGGATTTAGTATGAAGAAGAGGAGGTTGAAGGGAGACCTTCTTTACAGCTACTTGAAAGTAGGTTGTAGTGAGGTGGTGGTCAGTCTAGTCTCCCAAGTGACAGGATAAGAGGCAGCAGCCTCACATTGTGCCAGGGAAGATTTAGTTTGGATGTTAGGAAAAGTGTCTTTACTGAAAGGGTTGTCAAGCATTGGAACAGGGTACCCAGGGAAGTGGTGGAGTTGCTGTCTCTGGAGATATTTAAAAGGTGTGTAGATGTGGTGCTTAGGGACATGGTTTAGTGGTGACTTCTCAGTGTTGGGTTAGTGGTTGGATTTGATGATCTTTACAGGTCTCTTCCAACCCCAAAATGTCTATGATTCCATCCCTGCTAGTGCAACGTGGCACCTGCTCTTGAGCTTGTACAATTTGTGCTGTACATTTTTTACCTAGGTTCAGAACTGTCTAATGATCAACAGGTCAATCTCTGTGTTTTCAGAAATGATTCCCTTCACAGTTCTTAAATTTATAAAAAAATACTAACTTCCCTTAGTGGTGTTCTTCAGGGAATATAATTGCTGGAATGGAGCTTGCAGGGAGGACTCGGGCTTCTGTGTAGCTGTTGGATCAAAGATAAAATTACTAGCCAATGAACTCGAAAGTTAATGTTTCAGCAATGTCCCAGCCTTTCACTTGGTCCTCTTAATAGATTTTGCAGTGTTGGGGGATAATGTTTTTGAGCAGGACTGGTTACTCTTTGGTTCTCCATGGTTCACTAGTTGTAGTGGTACAGGAAAGGATGCCTTTGAACATGTGGATCTAATGGATTTTGTTTATGCCACTACTTAATTCTTTGTGAAATATGTGCTTGTGACCTTTATCCTGAAAATTCTGTGTAAATATAGGATGCTTCAAAATAAGGGAAGTCCTTTAATATCATTAACATCTGTGGAAAAGCACATGACTTTTTCTTCCTAAATAAGACTTAAAATAGAATTTTTGAAGATGGGTAGAATTAGTCAATAAGAGCAAAATAGAGCTAGACCTATAGACCAGATAATTGCTTTAAGTGGAGGTTTCAGGTTGTGAAAATAGCCTTTGAGCCTGATCAAATTGTTTTCCATTATGGAAGACAGGCAGCTAACTTCTTTTCACCCTTGAAAATTAACTGTCTCGCACTGCTTTCAGGAAAAAATCTCGTATGATTGCTAATTATTTTTCAAGTTTGTATTTCTTGAGTATCTCCTCCATAGTCTGAAAGTAATTTTGAATATATATATCTCTGTCAGTCTCTTGACTATTGTTCTTCTGTGTTGTGAGTTAGAATGGGCCAGTTTACTCCCTGGTATCTCATTGTGCCAAACCACTTCTATTTATACAAGTACACCATCTTTAGAAATTCAGTAGGGTGTTTTTAAGGAAATGCCTGCTGTTTTGGCAGCTGGGTGGCGAGAAAAGGAGGAACTGAACCATGTATTTCTGTAGATCATGTGAAAATTACTCCTTATTGGAGACCTGTGTGTTTTGGATAATCACTGTCTCCACAGCAGTCATAGGTGGGACTGAAGCTGGTGGGGACAGTGTTGCTAACTTAGATAGTTTGAGTAATAACAGTGAAGCTTGGGCAGCACGTACCTCTGGGCTAGCTGCAAGTTTTGGAGCCCCTGTTGAACTCCAGGCTCTCATACTTGCCCTTCCAGTAGTACCAGGCAGAGATGATTTTAACATAACTAGAGGCATATCTGAGAAGCAGCCAGATCCTGAGGGGGAATGCACGTCTTCATCATTTAGGAGTAGCCAAGCGTGTTCAGGGAGAGCTGTGTGCTATTGGTGCCTTCACTCAAGCCCTAGGGCCAGGAACCAGCCTGACAGCATTGGGGAAGGAAGGAGTATGGAAGACATCACTGCTCATGATAGGAGGAGGGTATTGGGTCATCATTCACTTAGGAAGGTCAAGAGTTGTAGTATGAGATAAAAGGAAGGGGGAAAATGTTGGATAGTTTATTAAAGTTGGTAAAACCATGTAGGATCTACTGCCATTAAAACATTCCCCAGCTTGGCAGAGGGAAAAGGGGTGGGAAATGGTGCAGATGACATCAAGCTGAGTGGTATTGTCAATATGCCAGAGGGATGGGATGTCATCCTGAGTGACCTGGAGAAGCTGGAGAGGTGGGCCCAGGTTAACCTCATGAGGTTTAACAAAAGCAAGTGCAGTGTCCTGCAGCTGGGCCGGAACAATCCTCTCTACAGACTAGAGAATGAGGTGATAGGAAGCAGCCTTCTGGAAAAGGACTTAGGGGTGCTGGTGAGTGAGAAGCTGGACATGAGCAGGCAGTGCGCGCTTGCAGCCCAGAAGGCAAATCACATCTTGGGCTGTATCAAAAGAAGTGTGGCCAGCAGATTGAGTGAGGTGATTCTGTCACTTTGCTCTGGTGAGACCTCACCTGGGGTACTGCATCCAAGTCTGGAGCCCTCAATACTGGAAGGATATGGACCTGATGAAGTGGACCCAGAGGAGGGCCATGAAACTGATCAGGGGGTTAGAACACTCTTGCTGTGAAGACAGGCTGAGGGAGCCGGGATTGTTCAGTCTGGAGAAGAGGAGGCTCTGGGGAGACCTAGTAATGACTTTCCGGTACCTGAAGGGAGTTTGCAAGAAGGATGGAGAATACAGGCTCTTGCAAACCGTGATAAGACAAAGGGCAGTGGCTTCAAACTAGAGAACAGTAGATTTAGATTGGATGTTATGAACAAGTTCTTTACCATGAGGGTATAAGAATAGGAATAGGTTGCCCAGGGAGACAGTTGAGGCCCCATCCCTGGAGATACTTAAGGTGAGGCTCAACAAGGCTCTGGGCAACCTGATCTAGTTGAAGATGCCCCTGCTTACTGCAGAGGGGGTTGGACTAGATCACCTTTGGAGGTGCCTTCCAACCCAGACCACTCTATGATTCTATGAAATGGTTATTTCTGGATACATTTATTAGGTATTTACTACTACTCAACACATGGAGAGTCAAAAATAGTTGGAGCTAAGCAGGTCACTTTGAGCTAAATTAGGACAGTTGACTCTAGAAATGTACATATGTATGTATGCAATAGATTGTGAAATACTTGCTATGTCTATTTATAACTAACTTTATTTATTGAATGAATTGTTGGAAAGGTATGACTGACAAGAAGATGGTTCTTCTGTGCAGTGCAGCCTGTGATAGCCTGGGTCAGATCAAACAGCCCCTTCAAGGGAAGAGGACACTCTTCTTCCCTGGAAGCAATGAACTTTTTCAGGTACAGGAAGCTTTGGGAGTACAAGGAGGGAGTGAGGAGACTCACTCAAGAGGTAAGAATTAGGGCTGCTGACAGCAGGAAGGCAAATCGGGAAAAATTGTGATAAAGAGGGTCCTTGCTTTCCCATAATAAGCAGACTTAGAGGCAATTGTAGAACACTTAAGTGGGAATGTGAAACTTGTTTTCACTTGAGAAATAACTGGTAATGGATCAGTTAGAAAACAGGGTAGGCAAATGGGTTGTGTTCTTTCCTTTTTTCCATCTGGTGCAGCAGATGCCAAGTTACCATTTTAAAGGGGCTACACTTTCCCAATTGGTTTTAGTTATATTGAATAATTGTTTTAATAGTTTTAATCTTTGTAGCTACTTTTAGCACGTTCACTTGCAAGTGTAGTCATGAAGCAGAATCCATGGAAGCAGCCAAATCTTGGTTCAGTTATATTTGCCTTGGTTGTGAAGTGCTGCTAAAAGCGAGGAAGAAATTGCTTATGGTCAGTATTGTAAAAGCTGTTTGTGATTTCTTGTGAGTTTTGGGTCAATGGTGGGAAAAGTGACTGTTTGGTGCTGACAAGGAAGAAATATGCCATTTGGTCATTCTTAAACTGCTGTTTTGCTTTCAAGAAAAGCTGGTGACATTCTGTCTCAGAGGTTGGACTGATTTTCTTGTAATAGTCATGTCATGTCATCTGCAGAGTTGTTCTAGTGTTACCTAAGAAATGCAGACATACAGTAGTTTTTGGAAATACTCCTTTCCATACCAAAATGGAAGGTCCCTGGTTTAAAAATATTTTCAATTTATTCTATCTTCTCAAGGGACACATGCATATTTTGTTTTACTTTTTTCTACTCAACTGGGAAAATAAAGTCTCATTACTTATTAATTTAGTTTCTATAAATTCATCAGGAATAATTGTGTTCATGTGGGCCAAAACATCCTCAAGGGGACATTAAATGACAACTGAATTGAAATATATTTATTTAGAAGTCAATGGTAGTGATTTGAAGCTACTCATGGACATGAATGTGGGTGGCAGTAGCATAGCACATTGTCAGATTTATTACAAAAGTTGAAATAAATCAAAGAAATGTTATTAATCAAGTTCAGCAAAGAGCAAGCAAGTAACAAGCATGGTAAATTTGGTAAGTCACAATACTGACACTTGCTGAAGCTATTTAATAAAATACAGATTTCATATTTTCCTTTAAAAGAATGTAGGTGGATTTTTGTCCTTCCAGGAGAAAGAGAAAATGCAATCCTAATTCAACCCACGGTCTGTATTACCGGAGTCCCAATTCCATGCCTAGAACAGTTTTCTGTGGCGTTTTTAGCAGTGTAATTGTCTTGTTAGATGAGGATGTGTGTATGTATATGTGTGAATATACCATCGCAAAGATCTGAAGCATATTTCAAAGCAACGCTGGGAGAGGCTTGTGCTGAGTTACCCCTGGCACCAGTGAGCATTGCATATGTGGTCAGGCTTCACAGGGGAGCAGGGGACCTCCATAGTGGTTCCAGGAAAGGGGAGTTGGGGCACCAGGGCAGGCTTGTTAGGTGCCTGCGCAGGGGTGTGATGCAGCGGGAGGTAGTTAACGTAGCAACCGCGGGAGTTTAAACAGAGCAAAGCAGAGCACTGCGAGGCAGCTCTCGGAGCGGCTAGCTTTGTCTCCAGTGAGAGGCGTGCCGTTCGTGTCGGGTCAGGTGGGTTTAAAAAGCAAAACAAAAAACCAAAACAAAACCCCAAACAAACAATGACAACTCCCCCCACAACCTCCCAAAAAATTTCGATAAAGCATGTGGTGCCTCATATCATTATGGTCTCTACACATCAGAAGAAGTCTGTGCTCCTGAACCCAGCCAAAGTCGAGGTGGGAATCCAGACAGAGCTCCCACAGAAGGAAGTAGCAATGCTGACTATAGGCTGCAGTAATGCCGCTGTCCCGACAGCTGATTGCAGGGAATGTCTTAGCCTCCTGGTAGTACCAGAGGATAAAAAAACACCTGCATGCAGTGTGAGCAGGTAAATGATCTGCTGTGTATGGTGGCAGAGCTCAAAGAACTGGTAGAAAGACTAAGGAGCATTTGGGAAAGTGAAAGGGAGGTAGACTGGTGGAATTACACCCTCACATCCCTGAGAGACCCCCATTGGGAATCAGAGGATCCCCATTCTACAGATCATCAGGCAGAAGGAGGAGGTCACCAGGTAGAAATGGCCTAAGAGAAGGAGGGGAATGGATACAGGTCCCTGTTTGAGGAGGTAGGCAAACCCCTTCCCAGCCTCCCTCACTTTACCAGCTACGCCTACATAACAGATATGCAGCACTAGAAGTTGAGAGCCAGGATCATGTTGTCCCTGTGTCCTGCCAGGGGGAAGACAAAAGCTCAGATGGGGGGAGTGAGTTGCTGAGGGTTCATGGCTGTGGAAGGGGTCAAGTGTGCATAGCAACCTCCTCTACAAAGAAGCGTCGTTCTGGTTGTTGGAAACTCGCTTCTAGCAGGAACAGAGGGTCCAATATGCAGGGTTGACCCTCATCACAGGGAAGTCTGCAGTCTTCCTGGAGCCAGAATCAGGGATATAACTAGAAAGCTCCCCAATATATAATGAGGTCAGATGACTATTATCCATTACTAATCTTCCAGATAGGTGGGGAGGCAGCTGCTACCTGTAGTGTGAGGAGAGTGACAAGAGGCTTTAAGGCCTTGGGATGGTTGGTGAAGAAGTCTGGGACACAAGTAGTTTTCTCTTTTGTACTTCCAGTACCCGGCCACAATACAGAAGGGGATAGAAGAATCCAGTCTGTAAACACCTGGCTCTGAGACTGGTGCTATAGGCAGGACTTCAGGCTCTTTGACAATGACTGGTTTTACAGGACACCAGGATGGATAGCTGTACCTGGGGAAGGCTTATCGCCCAGGGGGAAAAGGATTTCCAGGGCAAGAACTAGCAGGGCTCGCTCACAGAGCTTTAAACTAGAATCAAAGGGGGAGGGTGTTATTGCTGGGCCTGCACCAGTGGGGCAGTGTTCCAGCACTAACAAAGACCAGAAGGCCTCCCACCCCGCCAGGGTGGATTTGGTGTGCCCAGCCTGCTCCCCGAAATGCCTGTACACCAATGAATGCAGCATGGGGCATAAACAGGAGCAGTTAGAAATCCACGTGCTGTGAAGGGATTATGGTCTGGTTGTGATTACAGAGACATGGTTGGACAGCTCACATGACTGGAGTGTGGTCATGGGTGGTTATGTCCTTTTTAGGAAAGACAGGTCAACCAAGTGAGGTGATGGAGTTGCTCTTTATGGGAGAGAGCAGCTAGAATGTATTGAGTTTAGCCCAGGGGTGGCTGAGGGGCAAGTTGAGGGTTTGTGGGTGCAAATTAAGAGGTAGGCTAGCATGACTGATGCTGTTGTGGGTGTTTATTACAGACCACCTGATCAGGTTGATGAAGTTGATGAGGCCTTCTACAGGCAACTTACAGCAGCCTCAAAATTGCAGGCCCTGGTTCTCATGGGGGACTTTAACTACCCAGGTATTTGCTGGAAGGCTTACACAGCCAATTACCCACAGTCCAGGAGGTTTCTCCAGTGCATTGATGGTAACTTCGTGATGCAAATGGTGGACGTGCCAACTAGGAGAGGAGCGTTACTGCATCTGATGGGGTGGACCTGCTGGAGTGCAGTGAAGGCGAAAGGGACCTGGGGGTCCTGATGGATGGAAGGATGACCGTGAGCCAGCAATGTGCGCTTGTGGCTAGGAAGGCCAATGCCATTCTGGGGTGGATTAGAAAGGGTGTGACCAGTAGGTCAAGAGAGGTTCTCCTCCCCTTCTACTCTGCACTGGTGAGGCTGCATCTGGAATATTGCATCCAGTTCTGGGCCCCTCAGTTCAAGGAGGACAGTGAGCTACTTGAAAGAGTCCAGTGCAGAGCCCTGAGGGTGATTAAGGGAGTAGAACATCTTCCTTATGAGGAGACATTGAGGGAGCTGGGGCTCTTTAGCTTGGAGAAGAGCAGACTGAGAGGTGACCTCATCAATGTTTATAAGTATGTAAAGAGTGAGTCCCAAGAAGATGGAGCCAGGCTCTTCTTGGTGCTGCTCAATGACAGGACAAGGGGCAATGGGTGGAAGTTGAGGCATAGGAAGTTCCATGTAAATATGAGCTACAGGCTGGGGTCAGAGTGGCTGGAGAGCTGCCAAACAGGGTACTGATTGACAGCCATCTGAACATCAGCCACCAGTGTGCCCAGGTGGCCAAGAAGGCCAATGACATCCTGGCCTGTATCAGGAATAGTGTGTCCAGCAGGAGCAGGGAAGTCATTGTGCCCCTGTACTCAGCACTGGTTATCCCACACCTTGAGTACTGTGTCCAGTTCTGGGCCCCTCAGTTTAGGAAAGACACTGAGATACTTGAACGTGTCCAGTGAAGGGCAACGAGGCTGGGGAGCGGCCTCGAGCACAAGCCCTATGAGGAGAGGCTGAGGGAGCTGGGGTTGTTTAGCCTGCAGAAGAGTAGGCTCAGGGGAGACCTTATTGCTGTCTACAACTACCTGAAGGGTGGTTGTAGCCAGGTGGAGGTTGGTCTTTTCTCCCAGGCAACCAGCACCAGAACAAGAGGGCACAGTCTCAAGCTGCTCCATGGCAAGTTTAGGCTGGAGGTGGGGAGAAAGTTCTTCACAGAAAGAGTGATTTGCCATTGGAATGGGCTGCCCAGGGAGGTGGTGGAGTCTCCCTCTCTGGAGATACTCAAAACTTGCCTGGATGTGTTCCTATGTTATCTGGTGTAGGTGTTCCTGCTCTGGCAGGGGGTTGGACTAGAGGATCTTTTGAGGTCCCTTACAGGCCCTGAAACTCTGTGATTCTGTGCCAAAATTTGGTAGAGCAGCATTATGAGAAATGTGGTTTCATGGCCTTGGTTCAGAGAATTGAGTTGCATCTCTTACCTCCTGTTTTGCCTCTCCCCTTACTGATCAGGGTGCTCCTGTTCCATCTGACCCTCATGTTTTTCTGCTCTTCTTAGTGGTTTTACTGTCAGTCACTGTTGCTGTACTGGGCCTTTTGCTTGGCTGGTAGGACACTTCTCTGATACATGTTCCTATGCAGTAAGTAAAACTGAACCCAGCTGAAGCCAAGTGACTTGGTTTATATTACTTACCTTGTTCTTGTGTGCAGTGAATATACATTCTAAATTATAGCCATCACAGATTCCCGCCCCCCCAAAAAAAAACACACCAAACTTTTCTAGTCCTTTGACTATTAGAGATACATAAAACCTTCAGTGAGGAATTGTATATTGGAAGTTTTCTGTTTGTGCTTTATGTCTTTTACCTAATCTTACTGTGAATATATTTTATTAAAAATACAGGGCAAAAATGGAACAGTTGATTTGATTATTACCAGTTCCTCAGGCCTAAGGCATGAATTAGAGCCAACTTCAACTTTCAGAGTCATTCACAAGGCTCACACTGAAGGCAATGAGAGGCACATGCATATTCACAAATCCAGAATTTGGCTCTTTGCCCAAGATTTTAGTAGACCAGGGTTCAGTGAAGGCTCTGAGGTAGTCGATCCTTTGTTATTTACAGCAGATTATGAAACATCTCTGTGAATTTACTTGGAGCTTTGTTACATAAAGTCTTAAAGTTGATGCAGGAAAAAATACTCTCCCAATACATTTTAAAACAAGAAGTTAAAAGAAGCTCTGTGTCCTTTAAAGGAATGTAGGTTTGGTGGCTGCTTTTTTTTTCTTTTCTTTTTTTTTTTAGATGTTTTAAGTAAAAAAAGGATGGCAAAATGCTTGCTTGGACTTCAGATTTTCTTGGAGTTGCCTTAGACTCTGCCTTCATCTGTCACAGCTTTCCTCCCAGCAGCTAGCTGCTACAGAAATGCCACATGGAACTGGAAACTTTCAAAAATATTTCACAGGTTTCTTGTGGTAGGAAGCACTCCTTACCACATGTAGTTTTTGGATCATTGTGTTGAAAGGAATGGCAGGAGTGTCCCTATAAGGTAAAACTGCCCTTGCTGATCCCAGAAGCAGAGCTCAGCTTGTACTGCATGAGTGGTTTCTGAAACCTGCGCTGTTATCCACCCCCTGCATGCATGTAACTGCCTCTCACCCAGACCAGAGGCTGTGTCCACCTCAGAGCAGAACAGAAAATTTTCTACATGCATAAAGCATCATTTGGTGAGAGGCTAAACATTATTTTTCAATAAAATGGTGTTATTTAAGAAGTTTGGTTTATCTCCATTTTGAACTGGATTTCATAATTTCTTTTACAGTGAAAATGTTAACAGAGAGAATAAGGTTTGAACCAGGGAGGGGAAGAAGTGCATACAATTTGCTGCTCAGTGTAGAGTTCCTTAAATGATTACTTTTGAAAGGACTTGTTCATCAGTGAATAAAATCTAAACTGTTTTTCTCCTTGGGTCAGCATCGGCTTAAGGAGCAATTGAGCTCCCTCATGCCAGGTATGCTTGTGCCAGGTACGTTTTGATTAATCTTGAAGAGGTAGTGCAGTATTTCATCATCCTGTTCTGTGGCCATGTTATCCAAATAGGTGCTGTATTATGAATAATTGTAGTCCCGATATCATTACATGCTATGCAGCCACAGCAATAAAATGACATCATGATGTCACCGTGCAAAATATAGCAAGAAAATCTGATGTGATGGCTAGGTTTGTAAAAGCAGATGACTGCCTCTAGCTCTTAGGCAGGCAGTTGAATTATTTCTCAGCAAAATGTATTGTTGTCTCCTTTCTACTTCCAGAAATCACTTTAATGCTGAATCGCTTTAGTCTTCAGGAGGTTTTCATTTAAGGAATTTCCCCATCCTTGCCTGCACACTGCATAGAGCAAAGCCCCAGAAATTAGAAATAAAAGTCATGTCCCAAAGGCAGTGTCTGTCTGCCAGCAGTACGTATGATGAGTTTGGTGGTCAGTGTTTTAGAATTGTGAGCATGATCTGTATTGGAAAAATGTAAAACGTGATATTTTCTTCTAGCTTTAATACTGTCCCTCTTTATTTTTGTTCTTGTATTGTCCCCTATGACTTCTAATAATTTTACATCCTGTGGCAAGTGCATCTGTGGAGCTTCTTACCCTCAGTTAGGTTCTCTGCTGCAAATGTTGACAGACTTAGCTGTTTGCCCCATGGAGATGTGTGTCCTATGCGTTTACATTACAATCCAAAACATCCCTCTTGGATGCTATCCTCAGTGCAGCTTTTAAATATCAGCAGGGTGTCTTGAAATCTGAGAAAACACAGAAATCCCTAGTTCCCCTGACCCCATGTGTATTTCGACTGAAAATGGAAACATTCTCTACCAGGTTGAACTTGTGACAGACTGAAGGATTCAGGGAACATGTGGGTTTCTTTAAAAATGTTTATCTTCACAAAATAAGAAAAAAATATTTTCTATGGAATGCTTATTGTTTGCTTGATTTCCCTTACATGAAATTGTTTTTAAAATCTATGATTCTGTCTGATGTAAATATTGGGTTTTTTCCTTTCTGCCATTATAGTAGGGATTGGCCTCTTACTTTAAGAAATAAAGTGCATCTATGTATTTTTTTCTTTTAAATTCCATTTTGAGGGTTATCTGACTCAGTATGGGTGGAGAGGCAATAATGCTGCCTTCTGGATGTATGACATCCTCTGTGTCTCTCATTAGATTAATGACTGAGCCCAAACTTTGTAGAAAGTGACAGTAACCGAGAAGCAGTGCAATGCGATGGAAATGCTGGATGTCTTCTGTCTTCCTTCAGAGTACCGTGTTTCAGGTCATGGCTGGAGGAGACAGGGGAAACAAAGCAAACAACACTTATAGCAGGACTTTTGCAGAAACGTGCACGATAATCTGCCTGTAAAGAAGCAGAAATATTAAACCAGTAGGCAGATGCAAAAGTTAAGTTTCATAAATCCAGTTGGTACCTCAGCAGCCCAGAAGCACAAGAATATTCAGGTTATCCTCTTTTATAGCCTTTTAGTATTCTATTTTAAATGTAATTTGAATGTAGGACTATCTACATTAAAATTTTTGAACGGTACCGTGCTGCTACTCTGCTAGTTTTTTAAGTGCGTATCTGATTACAATGGATAATCTGCAAGCCACCTCTCTGTGGTTTTTTGCTTAACTGAAGTGCACAGGTAAACTCAGTCCCTCCAAAATACAGCTTTTCGATGGAGATACTGTTCACTGAAGTGCTCTGAAGGAATTTATAACCCCAACATGATTTTGTTTTTTTTAAATGTAATGTTTACTATAGCACAGAAGCTGCCAAATAATTTAAATTCAAAGGTAGCTTGGTTTTGTCACTGCAGGTGAAATAACACTTTTTAAAATTAAAAATTTAAAACTAAGACTTGCAAGACTGTTCCCCTCCCCCATCTCTCCTTATCTGAACATAAGTTGAGAAGATCAAGTATCAATTACAATTCAGGCTATCACTAGCTAATGTACTGTGTGTATACACACAACACTTCCATCTCCCAAACAAATCTTATATTGAAGAGATTTACTATGCAGGAGCTATAGATACATGTGTTTGCTTTATGGAGCTGTATGTACAAGTATGTGCTTTATGGAGTCCTTATACTCTTATTAGTCTAGTTTTCTGCTTTCTTTACAGTTGTATCTGTATCAAATAGCAAGAAGAGAACAAAAGTCTGTCCTGGGTATCTTTTGTATTAAAGACTCTGATTTCTTTCACCTTCCTGGGGGAGAAGAATTAGAAAGAATGCCTGGAAAGACTTACAATAATTACATGGCAACATGAAGACATAAATATATTAACTCAACAATTAAATGATTGTAATGCAACAACAGAATAAGTACAAGAAAGAATTAGGTCATTTGCACAAAACAAAGTGTTTGATATTGCATAACCTGCCAGACCAATAGTTCAGACTCTTACATTATTTGCTGTGGACATCATCACAATTATACCATTCTACTGCTTTTTGTGTTTCTTCTACTGACTTTATTAAAAGTGACACAGTTCTGCATACCTGTCTAAATTTTGAGGTACTTAACGTTTTGTTTTGTTTGCTGGTTTGTGGGTTTGTTTTGTTTGCTGGTTTGTTTTGTTACTTATTTTTTAATTTTTGAAATGTTTCCTTTTCACAGATGTGATTGAACCATGAACTTACAGGAAAGACTTAGAACAGATGAGGAGGTCTCAGCTTCAGCTTACTGGCCAAGAGCCTGCACATTCAACCCCAGTTTATAGATTATTGATTGGAGAGGAGATGAAGTGCAGCTCCGATGCTCAAGCCAAGCAGACTGCCTTACACAGAGTGCATATTAACTTTCTTTCTTAATTAGCATGGAATACATAATGTGTGCAGAGAAAATGAGGTCTGTTAACATGTCAGAAGAAGTTAGGTTAGCCTTTGTATTGCCTGTTCCAATGAAGGCAAAGTCATAAAAATGAACCCAGAATTTTTTTCCTCTTAGAAAATTATATATGTGTACTGTGTATACATATATTTCAGTGTAGTAAATGAGGTTTAAAAAATGAGGATTTTATCGCATAAGTATAAATTCACTTCAAGAGAAATTCAAAGCACTGAAATGTTCTAAACAGAGTTGGTTCTGCAGAAAACAGGTGCTAAAACCAGGTTAAAAAAAAATTCCTCTGAACAACCACAAATGAAACAAAACCCTACTCCACCAACCACGGGCAGTTCATCCCAGGATATTGTAATCCGTTACTTTATTCCATTTCCCTGTGTTTCTCTGTTTAAGGGAGTGTACAGCCAAATACCTCTCTCTCCAGTTGGGATGTGGGTGCTGTTGTCTTAT
Source organism: Picus viridis (assembly GCA_033816785.1). Classification (NCBI taxonomy): domain Eukaryota; kingdom Metazoa; phylum Chordata; class Aves; order Piciformes; family Picidae; genus Picus; species Picus viridis. The sequence continues at coordinate 27,962,472 of CM066586.1, forward strand.
GGTTTGTGGGGGAGATGGTTTTCTCTTGGCCTTGACTGGCAGGAAATTTTCAGCTATGCCACAGTGCCTGTTGATGCCAGCGGTAGAACTGAGTTTGGGGGGATGGTGCAGTTTAGCCTGCTCTTGGGCCTGCTGAGGCTGAGTGGAGTAGAGGTTTCTGGAAGGCTCTGGAAATGTTTTGTCCTTCTAGGCCTAGGTATATGCCTTTTACCTGAATGCCTTTTGAAAAAATTTGTAAGTAGAATTTCCATGTTTAGACTTCCAGTCCAGAATGGAGCACACCCCCTTGGAAAGGGGTAAAATATCTTTTCTGTTCTTTTGCCCTGGGCAGCTCATGGCTCAAACCCAGGACAAATATGTCAGTATTAGATTGTTAATTAGTCTAATAACATTTACAGAAAATACACAAGCTGGAATGATTGAATTCTACTCTCTTGGGTCAGTTTTGCCTATTCACCCCATAAGCCACTGTCTCACTTTTGCTTTTACCAGCTTTTCTCCCTCTATCATCAGAATATGTATGTCTCGAGTGGTACCATCTCTGCTTGATTAATGCTGTGGTAGTCAGCAGAATATGTTGTTTTGAAATCGCTTTTGTAAGGTTAAACTGAATGATTGACAAGGATTGACAGCTGCAGAGAATACAATAATGAGGATTTTAATCCCAGTGTCTGTGCAAATTTATCACTGAAGTTTGTTTTCCTCATTAACCCATGGAAGCATTTACCTCTGATACTGCTCCCCTTGTGATCTACAGTTGTGCTCCTTTCCTTATCAAAACAACACTATATTGATATAAAAATACACAGCTTGTGCAAGAAAGCATGATTATAGTGTGGAATGGCAAAGGAGATACTCCTTAAAAATAACCATGATCTTGCTGTCTCTTCTGCAGTGTTTTCCGTAGCTAGATACGGCCTGTGCAATAAGTTTTGAAAAGGCGCGATGTGTTTTGTGTGGCAGTTGTTACTTAGTGTTTCAACAGCAGACTTTTTGCTTCTTCCTTTCACTGATACAGATGTTGCAGAGAGGCATCAGGAAGTGGTATTTGTAAATAGGAGAATTGTTGAAGTCTGAATCATTTGGCTGATCCAACTTGCAACATTTTGCTAGGAAGCATCCCAGACGTGTTTGTATCTGCAATTCCTACAGTATGAATATGAATTTACTCCTTTTTAAGTAGTTCTTAACTATGAACTTTATGAAATCTTTTGAAAAGTTACAGTGCTGCGAAGGTACAACCAGTAACTTGAATCATACTGCAGGTCAGTGCTGGTTTTCTTGCAGTGGGAGGCTGCCATCCATGCATTTTTCCATTTCCTGGATTATGACTTCCACTGTCCCACTGACTACACAAAAAATGTGCAATGCTTGAGTTCTTCTCTCTTCATGTGGTTTCAGCTGTTTATTTGAATAAGGCAGCTGTAGTATACAACAGAGAAAATAGCTTTTATTTTACTGCAGTCATCTATGTCAACATAAAGTAGAATAGCCTACTTCTTTACCACATACTGTGCGCTGTCCGGAATCTCACTAAGGCTTTATGTGGCATTATCAAAGAAATCACTCTGGAGTGCTAGGAACATGTGTGACTTAATTATTTGACATGGAACAGAGACAGTAACCATGTATGTAGAATTCTTGAAAGGATGAAATGGATGCATTCACAGAGTAGCAAAGCCTTATTTAGCACATAGACTCATCCACGTAAATGACTCATAAGCAGGAAAGCAAAACAGGAATCGCAGTCAAAGGAAATTAGTTGTGGAATGGGATCTGGAGTCATCCTAACTCTAACTGAACAGGTCTTGTTGATTGGGCTTTTGTTTGTTTGTTTTTTTGACCATGGCAAACTCTTAGTTTTGTTTTACTTTGTTTTTATGTCAGGAGGAAAAAAAAAAACTTCCCCAGTTTTGAACTTCAAACACAAATGGAAAATTCAGGGAACTCGCCACTCTTTCCTCCAAATAATTAAAGTGTTAAGGCTTTTTGCTGCAAACCTACATAAGAAAATAATGCATCAAAGAAACATACAGTGTAAATCTTCTGAATCTTACAGAGAAGTTCAAAAGCCCAGAAAGCTTTTCTTTTATTATTGTAAAACATATCCAGACTGCTAATATACATCTCTCTATTCCTGTACTTCAGTCCTGCTGGCCTACTGATTGAAGACTCCTTCACACTGTTTACTGCTCTTTCCTGTTCTATTTTCCAGTAGCTTGACAGATTAACTTTACTTATATCAGTTAAAGCTAGTTTAGGTTAATATATTTGCTATAAAGAATTCCAACGCCTACTCAAAATCATTTAAACTCTACCAAATATGTGACGACCTGATCTGGATCATGGTTGATAAACTAGTGTGACTCATCGCTGCTCTTCCTGCTGCTCTCAGAAAAGCATTGAGTGGAGATCTCTGAGTTTTTCTGAACTTCAGAGAGAAGTTGTTTGTAATGATATTTGTTTATTCATTAGAGGTCCTTGGTTTTAGATTTGGTTGGCATTTGAATGGTAGATTGGTGGGAATAGAGTTGCTGCAAGAAAAAAACGAATGCTGACTTTTCAGAAGAAGGTCTCTTGTATCTTATATGAGAATGCTAACACTTAACTGTGATCTTGAATAATGCATATATTGAATACACCTGTAACTTGTTATGCAGCTGTGTGGATGCTGAGACTGCTTTCTCTGACTATTCTAGTGTGAATCTGTGGTTGGGTTCTGCAGCCTATGTAATTACCTCCACCTTCTTCAGTTCTTCTTACTTGCAGACTACCAGAAAATAATTTATCTGTTCTGTAGTGAATGAAGAGAATGTGGTACTTCGTGGTGGAAGCTTCTTGTGGTGCATCTTCCACTTTACTATTATCATTGTCATCACTTCTTTCCTCCTGAAGTTGCACCTCTACCTAGTAAAATCTTGCTGGAGCATTTACTTCCTTTAAAAAGAATAAGTCTAGTTTCATATGACTTGGAGCACGTGTACAAATGCCACACAAAAGTAGCATAAATAAGAAGCAGAGGATCAATACTCTAATTGGATGAAACCACAGATGTTTGAAAGTCAAATTAAATGAAATTGTTCAAGGATGAGCTATTACTTAGCATGGCCAAAGGTGGTGTAATCTAGCTCAAGAGTTAGTTTGTGGCTTGTATCAGCCAAACAGTAAAAATGAAATAGCTTAATTGTTACTTCTGGGATTTGCTGAAAATATTCTGCAGAGGGAGGAATTGAACTGTATTAAAAGAAAAAGAAAAAAAAAAAAAAGGTCTGTGCTGTCATACTTAAATTTGCTGTGGTTAGATTTGAGGGACTGCTTTTTCCCTTTTTTTCCTCCATCATCTTTACTTTTCCATCTGAAACTGTATTTGGGTTCCAGTGGGAAGCATGTACTTTATAATGGTAAATACGATTTAGTGTGTCTTGACATTTTTTCCAGGAGATAATGTACCCAGGAGTGTCTCCTTCCTGGCCCAATGACTCAGAAAGCTCTGAAAATATACCACAGTGTGGGAAACTTCAGGAGCGTTGCAGGAGGAATTGCTGGTGACTAATTCAGTGACAAAACAGTGGGCATAAGCCGCATTTCGTGCATGTTGTTCATCCACACTTTAACTTAGATCCTAACAGTTTATTTCTGATAGATATCAGTGGAATTGCTGCTACCTTTCTTGCTATTTGTAACCTGCAAGTACATACCTCGTATTTAAGCCAATGTTTATAATCTTTCTTTCAGATTCTTTGTAATATCCTCCGTTGTATGCTTTCAAGAATCGTATGGAAACTTAACTTCTGTCTACTGTAAAATCTCTCTAACTTGTTCAAGATCAGATATTCTTTATGCTAAGTTAAATGTGAATAAAGAACAGGCCATTAAAATTTCAAGATCTGTTCTCTCTCCCTCTTTTTCTTGGGGCATGCAACTCATAGGCCAGGCTTAAACACCAAATTCTACAGCTCTAGACATACAAATTTTAAGATAGAGGCTTAAGTACATCTTAGCTCTGTTGTGTTTCAATAAATCATGTCAGAACAGTCCAGACATTAAATTATAATAGCAGAATGTATTGTTGCTGTCAGATGAGAGGAGGCTGGAAAATACAGCTGCTGCAGTGGCCCTCCATAAGATAAATTAATAGAAGGGAGAGGGGATGATTCAGAGAAGGGAAGATGTGGTAACAAATGGGATGGAAGAAAATTATAAGCAGGCCCGAATAAAATGAAGTAGTGGAATTTGTACAGAAACCTCCTTTGTAATTTTTAACTTTAACCCCAGAAAATCTTAAATTCTTTCTTTGGTTTCCTACATGTAGTTAAAAGGTTGGGTTTAAAAAATAAGGAGCATCATTTCAGTGGAATATAGTAACTTGAACCCTAGTTATTTCAGATACCTTTTCTGCACCTTAGGCTGTGTGACAATGTGGAAAATTTTCTGCTTTTCTGAATTACAAGGATCACAATGGAGAGAAACTCGTGTGAAGCTTAAAAACTTTGTGTTTACAGAACTTCAGCACTGTTGATAAGAGAGGAAGTTTGACTTACTGAGTTAATACATTACTCACTTGTTCAGTATCTAATACCAACATTGAAAGATTTGTGTCTTTATACTGTAAGTATCCATATAAGCTCAGATTTCAATTCACAGCAGTTAGGATTTCAAGTTCTTTATTGAACTAATCCTGAAAATAAAACAATGAGGACGAAAGCTAATGAGCTTTTGTATTTGAAGAGTATTTGTCTATAGACAGCAGCTCCTTCAACTACTTGTTAACTACTACTTTTTCTGAGGAAGCCTTTTGCCTAGCATATGAGAGTTAGGTACCGCATTTGTCAATGCTTTGATGAAAGAAAGTGTTTCTTAATATAGTAAACATCTGTTATTTAATCAGTTATAGTTGGTAAGAATTAAGATCTAACTTGGATTTATGCTGTGTCTGCACAGCTTTAGCTGATGTTTGATATGTTCTTTTTCTTTCCTTTCCTGTTATTCTGGAAACAAGAGATGGCTATGGAAGGTACTGCTGATAAGATGCAATGCATGTTTAATGTGTAACAAAGTACTCTGCCAAACTAAAGGATTTAGAAGATGTTTAAAGCCATACAGGTTGTTTGCGGGCCGGCTCTTGGCATGGGAAGACGCAGCACTTTGGTAGTTGGAAATCCAGCTAATATAGTGTAATCAGGCAGGCAGAGATTAGCTCAAAATAAAAAAGGGGAGAAACCATAAGTCTTCCTTTCCAAATTAAAACTGCTGTGAAGCATTTAGAGAAAGAGCTGTTAGAGATTTCAGAAGTGAGAGTAAAACTAGCCTGGTCTACCACAACTGCCTGGTTTCCTGTGCAGAGGTGCAGGCAGGGTTGTGGCCTGTGTGCTGCCTAAGCCCTGGGGGACTGAATGAGAGTTGGTGCCTGGGCTTGGTGCTCTGTTTCCTCTTCTTTCTCTCCCAAATCTTACGATTAATTAAACCTGGAGAGGGCAGAGTGGTGTTAACTTCATCCTCAAATACTAAGAAAAGAGAGTTGTTATTGTTGGTTATAAGCTGTATCCTAGTTTATAAAACTACTCTAACATTTTTCCTAGGTGTAAAAGTCACAGAAATAGGTAATAATTTACAAGGTGGTTTTCTGCTAGCACCAGATTTAACCTTAAATCCATAAAAGTGGCTGGTAACTGATGTCAGAGGGGAACCTATACATAAACAAGGCCAGAAGACTGCCTTTTGCCAGGGCTTGTGTTTAGCAAGTATAGTAATTTGCTGAAATGTTGAATTCCTTGCTAGTGCTTATTCTTTTGTTATTGACAGAAACTATTTGTCAAAATCTTGGTCATTGCTGAAGCCATCATTCCTCACCTGAGTAATTCCACTGAATTTAACAAAAAGGAAACTTCTTATCAAAATGTTGTATCTTGTGTGTAAGACACTGAACAGTAGATTATTTGCATAATACCTAACATCAGACTATGGTCTATACAGAAAAATTGTTCATATTAAATTGCATGTATTTTGTTCTATTAAGTGTCGGTGTCAGAATTTTTATTGCTATTTTATTATATAGCATGTTCTAAGACCCTTCAGGAAAAAAAAAGTATTATCTTCTCCCAATGGGAAACTAAGAATGATATCAGTTCTTACTGTTGGCCTTTCTTTTTCTCCTGTAACAGTAATCTGTTTTTCTTTACTGTGTAGTTAGTTCCTTGCAGTTACAAGGAATTTTCCCTGTTCCCTTGTATTAACACATCTCTTAAAGATTGTAAATAAACTCTTCAGACTACTTTCTTCTGGCTTAGTGACAAAGCATATCGGACATAACTATTTTTCCTTTGCTGCTCCTTGAGAATACTACTTATTTCCGGTTGGAATAGCTGTAAAAGGATTCCTGACAAGTTGGTTTATCATGCACTATTTCATCCTTTACTTTGAGAGAGCTTCTTTAAGATTCAAACCTCTCCAGGGTATTTCACACATCCAAATGAATGATGTGGACTGTTGGGCTGCATAACTTTCATGCTATTCAGAGATGTAAATTCTGCTCTGAATTTTGCCGTATTTGTTTGATTGCAGTTATTCTTCATAAGTAGCTTGAAGACTGAAACTTGTTTTAAACAGCCCCCCTGGTTTTTTTCCCTTAGCATCCTGTTGGTTACAAATTGAGTGCACACAGACTGATACTTGGGTTTTTCAAGGCATTTTCTGTGGGTGGGTGGTTTTTTGTTTGTTTGCTTTTTTTGGTGGTTTGGTTTAAATGTTGCATTTGTGTTCCTCTTTGTGATATGACAAAACTCTGTTAAGACACTGGTTAAGAATGTGAAAGATCAAGGATGAAAAACCTAATTTTGATTTAAGAAGAGTTAAAAGTTTTGGGTTTTTTATTACCTTGAAGGAGGGATTTTGCCCTGCCTTGCCCTAATTAGGCAGTGAGGGGTGAGATATTTCACTTTTTATCCCTTCCCTTATTTAAAATAAAGCAATAATACGCAATTCTTTCCAAAGCCATATGATAGTGTTTTTTTCAAGCATTTCAGTTGCCCTGGGAAGACCATGTCTTGATCAGGTGTGTACACCAGCTCCTGCAGCTGACAGAGTATTTTTGCCTCCAGCAATACTTCTGCTGACTCTAGGGAGGGCTGCACAAGAATTTCTTACTTTAGGACACAGAGCAGGGAAGAGTACAAGGACCAGCCTCCTTATCCAGTATTTTGACAGGCATAGCCCTTGCCTGAGGATTTATTGAAGTATTTTGTAAAGGGAGAGACAAGTTATAAACAGTTTTATTATTCCAAATCATATAGGAAAATGCTGAACAGTAAAGGGTTTTTGTTGTTGACTTTAACTATCTCAAAATAACTTGATATTTGCTCTGTGGCTGAAAATAGATGGCAATTACAAGCTTCTGTGAGCTCTGCAGGCAGTGGCCATGGACAATAGATTACATCATTAACCTTCCCATTTTTTTCTCTCTGTGCTCTTTTTCTGTATCTCTTTGCATATTGTAGAACAAACTGCTCAAGGGATGTAGAAAGTGTGATGCTGTATGCCAATGACTTCACCTTATTTGGTGTAGGTTGTGACTAAAGAGACTGAAAGGAAAACAAGGTAATTTTTAGCTCATTTTAAAATTTTAGGCTTCATGATCTACTGCATGAACAGTAATATGTGATACCCACACTAGCTGGGAAAAAGTGGAATTGACCCAATTTTGATCTCATGATTGTGTGTGTGTGAACTTGGCCCACAGTTTCTCCCTGGAATGGGGAAAACAGATAAAAATATTTTTTGTTCTAAATTCATTTTCAAGTTCATTTTACTTAGCTGAAACATTTTGTTATTAGGAAAAATAGTTTGCATTTAAGTATTACCTTATGCTGTAACATAACAGTTGCCTTCTGTTTGCTTGCAGAAGGCAACATGCAGTCTTTTTGTGAAATGTGGTCACCTGTAGTGCTCAAGTGAGCTTATGTGTGCCAATCTGAATTAGACTTAGGTGATTAATTTCTAATTTATACACCTAATATTGCCAATTCTCACTTTGATAATATTTGATGTGTATCTTTTACAAGGGATAAACGTGAGACCCTTAATAAAAACATCCTTACAAAGACTGCTTTCCAAATGTAGCTCTAAACAGTTTTCTGGTTATTTGTTTTTTTTCCAGCTAACAAAATGGTGCTCAATAACAATGGTCAGTAGTTTAGAATATATGGAAATAACAAGTTTTTGAGGCTAAAAGTGAGTAATAAGGAAAAACAGGATCTGCCTAGACTTCACAGTCAAACTCTTCATAAAAATGTAAATGGAAGAGAATTGTGCATTGTCATGTATCTGGGTATTTGCTAGGAGCCTTGGCTGTGCTCCTTCTAGAGTCTATTGGCATTGTGACAAGATCTGTGAGATACAATCTCCGTATATTAGGCCACATCTATAACAAATGTTTTTAGCTTTCTGAGATATTGGTGTGGTTTACTGACAAAACAATAATAAAGCAGATGCAGTTGTACTGTACCAGCTATGTTCTGTGCTTACCAAAGGCTGTGCTGCCAAAGCTGCTTTCCGCTGGGCTTCAGCAGCAGAGGCTTTCCTGGCACAGCATGTTAAGGACTCTTCCCCCCACCCTGCTCTCACTTGTCAGTGCTGATTTCAGTGGCTGGGGGGGGAGAGCTGTAATACAGATTTTGCTGTTGTCTCAGCAGTGTATTCTAGACCTCTTTTAGACTGATCTAGTTGGGTTCTTTGGAGTTTTTTATTTTTCTCCCCTGTTTATCCACTATGCTAACCCAGTGCTTTCCACTACTCAGAGACATGGGAGCATTTGTTCAAATTTCTTTTAAAGATGCCTGGTATTTCTAGTTGGGTAGGCTAATGCTTCTGACTTTCTTTGGAACTGTCAATCATAAGAAAGGAAGGATGGGATGTTTGCTATAGTGGTGCCAGCTAAAACCATAATATAGAGCTATCCTCAAACTTTTGAGAGGATACTGAAGCTTTTAAACAGATGGAACTGTATGCTAATGATATCATTTGTGCTTAGTAGTTTTGCGTTCCTTATTGTTTGATGGCTACTTAACATACCTAGCATTCAACATTTTTTGAAATATTTTATTCTTCCATAAAGATATCACCTACAGAAAGTTACATGGTAGAAAAGCTGAAGTTTTACCCAGTCCGAAGCAGTATTAGAGGTCATATTGTGTCTTTAATGTCTGCATAGAGCGTTGCCTATGAGTGAGAACTATCTCACAGACCAGAGCAGGAGATCAGTGGCTTAATAAGGAGGTTATAAAAAGTGCTGCAGTGTCAGCAATGCACAGGGGATTTTGTGTGCAGTGAATGCAGAATGCATCTTCAGACTAGAGAGGCAGGCATAGGCAGGTAAGCTGATTGTCTGTGGCAAATAGAATAGAGCGGCTGCTGACGCTCCAGGAGGTGGGTACTCTGCAGCCAATGCATTTCCCTGCCGGCAGACTGACTAAAGATGGGAATGAAGAGATCTCTGCTGGCACCATCTGTGATTCACAGCCATTTCATGGCATTCTCGTTGCAGTGTGGGAGTATACTCAAGCTGGCCATTTTCCATGTAAAAGGGCTGCAGCATGAGGGCTAATGCAGAATTTTGAGTCAATTCAGCTGCATAACAAATGGCATGCATAATTACTAATCGTATCAGAAGAGAATGGCTTCTGCCTTATTCTCTGACTACAGTCTGTTAGATAATGGATCTTGTAAGTTTTCAATTGACTAGAACAGAATAAATTAATTGCAAAATGGTATTGTTTTAGAATATTGGTAAGTGTGGACTTAACCCAATTTATTTCTCTATACTTTCTCTTCCAATTTGTGATAATTTAGTGTTCTTGGCATTGGCAGATTTTAGGTGAAAAACTCTTTGAAGTCTTGCAGGATAACTGTACTGGTCTGTGGTGTAATTTACCATCTTTAGTTTCAAGTGGTCTCTAAAATACCTGATCAACAGACAGCTGATTCACTGTTAGCAAGTTCTCTCTCAGCCTTACATGAAAATTTCTCCTTTCACAGGATTGTTAATAATGTAACTTCTCACAAAAATGGGCCATCATATTTCAGGAAAAGGACATGCTAATTTTCTCTATTTCATGTGGTCATGAAATGAATCATAAGATGCAATACAGATGGAGAATTCCTAGTGCCATTCTGTCAGTGTTCATTAATTTAATATATTTATTTTGAGGGATACTGATTTCCTGTGTTTATTAAAGTGCTGACTTCTGTCTTGCAACAAATGTGCTAGTCTGGCTGTGGGATGATCTTGGAGATACTTGTATGAACCCTCTGCATGCTGAGCCCTTCTGAGGGGCACTCTCATCTCAGAAGCCAGTACCTAATGACACCAAACCTCTGACTTGCTCTTGCATCTAGGTAGGAGGCATATACCTCCTCAATTTGTAAAACCCGATTTGAGTTGTTGGTGCCCCAAGGTTCTCCCCAGCATCATACTTCAACTGGTTTCATTATTACTGGAAAACTTTGGGAGTATACCTTGTATGCTGGCTTTACTTAAGCCGCTCTCAGCCTTAGACATGCTTAAAGGTAAAAATGCTATTCTGCTTTAGTAAAATAAAAGACAATTTGTAAAATTTTGTGCAAGGTGTGTATATGAAGTTGAAAACAGGGTTGCAGTAAAATGGAGCCTCATCTCAAGATCGTTTTCATTATTGTCTATTAGGATTCTGGGAAACCAATAGAATGACTTAACAGCAAGAAAACATAAAATATGTTTTATTTTCTTTTTCTTTATAAATTGTTATAGAAGATGACTAGGGTAGTTGAAGTAACTGACATCCCTTATATGTAGCTATACATTGTACTTTTTTGCTATTCAGCATACACTTATTGCCTTATCTTGAGCTATTGAGAGTCTGCACACAGCTCATTAATACCCATGTTTATTATTTAGAGCACTTCATTGAAGCTGCTCCAAACTTACTGATACATGACTTGATAGAATCACATCTGGACAATAACTGTTGTCCTCATACAGCCAGCAAACAAATACATTTGCTTAAGCCGTCTATGAGACACCAACTTAAGGCTTCTGAGTTTCTAAAATGTGAATAATGTACCAGTGGTGTTCCAGTATATGGAGGAGAATCGTTTATAGCTGCTGAACAGTTCAGTGCCTGATAACAAGTATTAAAATCTACCAAGTAGTTTTAGAACAAGTGTTTATAATTTCAGAGACTTTTCAATAGTATATACTTAAAATGAGTATGAAAGGATTGAACTGATAAGCTACTAAACATTTTGATCATTTTCTACTGAATATTTAAGAATAATTTCCATTTTACTCAATAAAAGATATGCTAGTACAAAAAAGTTATACAACCCACACTGAAGCTGGATGATTTTTGAATCAAGTATCTGGCAGAGATAATGGTCTTAACTTTAGCAGGGGGCTGTTTCCCCTAGATGGTAATTCAGACTGTTATTTCTGTCACAGCTAGCTGAACGGCAATATAATTTTCAGTGAAACGATTACAATTCAAACAAGTCCATGTGTATTGAAGAATTCAAGGTGAAAAATGCATATCTGTTTTTGAGATAAGATCAAATACAAGATGACAAAAACATGAGAAGAGAGGAGTACTTCAGATGTTAGATGTTACAGAAAATGCAGTGAGCTGAGATGGTTTTAGTTTTTCCATTTAATGTAAGTCCTAACTACTGTGTTACAGGAATTATATAGTGCATTTTCCTAAAAGCTCTAACACATCATTTGGAGTAGAGATGTCTCTCTTATTTCTGAGAATGTGTAGCTAAATTTCTTTGAGTTAAATCTATTTAAAAAGTACTTTGAAAATATTATTCAGTATCTTTCTCTGTGCTTCTGTTTTTAGTGGTTAGTGTCCTTCTTTCACACGTTCCAGACAATTGCAACTTGCTGCCTGCGTTAAAAAATTATTTCAAGAAATTGGACTAAAATTAGTGAAAGGAGTTCCTTGGGTTTTTTGCTATCTTTCCCATTACTCTTGCTTCTTTTCCTTCTGCACAACAGCATCTGCGATGTTTGACTTATTTATTACCTTGTTCAGGGAAAGTTTACTCCTGTTAATTCTGGTCCCTCTCCACTCATGTGTGATCTACACACTGCACAAAAGTCAGGTCAGACTTTATTTTTAATCTAGTTTTCTGAACTAGTTCACTCATCTCTTCATCATTTACCCTTAAAATGGCAGTGCTCTCTTCCCACCTACTCCAAATAGATTTCTGAATACTTAAATGCCTTTGACCTAATAAGTAGCACCCCTTTGAGAAGTATACTACATAAGGCTAAGTATGTTCTGTAGCCTACAGTAAGCTGAAAAAAGTTTCAGGTAAATTCAGTGTAGCTCTAGTAAATGAAATAAAGTGCCATGAGCAGCTGAGCCTTCTGTCCAAGACAAATACCAGAAAACAAAGTGTGCACATAAAATAATTCACCAATTCTCTCTATAGGCATATAAATGTGACATTACTTTGACAGGAGTATTTCATCTGAAGCATAAATGTCCCTCATAGTGTTGAACTCTTCATGACGACAAAGGAGAGAAGTTACAAATATTTATCTGATTAACCTGCCTTATTGGGCAGAAAAAGATGAGAGAAGACTATGTTCTGGGAGATCAGATTAGTTTTTTTAACTTTGTCTTTTTTTCTGGAGCCCCTCATTCAGTTGGAGGAATGCATGAAGTTGGCTTAAGAACCTTAAAATCATTGTGATAGTTATCCTTGCTATTATCTATGCAATTAGGAGGCTACTGGTATTAAGCTCACTCTTATTTTTCAGGCATTTGGGAAGTCTGATTTCTTTTTTTTTTAATGCTGCAGTGGTTGGTACCTATTTTAGTCTGGCAAAATTACCACGTGGTTGAGTAACACAGAAAGCTGTTAAATGGTTTCCCTCTCCCTCTTCCTTTTTTGCTCTGGTGATGGTAATGTAGGCACATTATGTGCGTATGAATTTTAAGCAATGCCTGAATGTGAAAGATTTTGGAAAAGAAACAGTTGGGGACAGGAGCACACGTTACTGTTCCCTTGCAAGTGTTCTTGGAATAGCTGTCAAGGACAAAGCACAGCTCCTTCTGGTGTCTGTCTTCTGTGGGGAAGATTTAATTTCAAGCATTCAAGAGCATGCTGCTTTAGTGAACAGTTTGTATTTTTACTGATGGCATTATCATTTGGTATGCATAAGTGGGATGTTTTAAGTGGGATCACTGTTAAGTTTCCTTGCTGGCTCATGACCAGTTGTTGCTAAGAGATGTTCACACATATTTGCTATGTGAGGGAGTTCATCTCTGTTATGTAGATTTTGATAGCACGATCCAGAAAATATGAATATGCTAATGATTGAGCAGTACAGAATGGGGAAAAACATGAGGCTGGAAGCTCTACATTTATTTATTTATTTATTTATTTAATAAATAATATTGTGTTGCAATTGCAGCCATTTTCTCAAATGTTTCTAAGGTCTTCTGAAGCAGGGCTTTCCAAATAATGAATGAGATGAGGCCATACCAACCAGAAATCATACCTGCATGAAAAGATGTCATCCAGAATGGTAGGTGTGGTGAGGCTTCATCACCGGTGTGAACCAGCTTTCTCAATAAAATAGTTCCAGGAATGGTTTAGTACTTGTTTTGGTAGGAAGTGTTGGATAGTTGCAGTGAGGGTAGCTGTAAAGGTGTAGGGTTTCTCTTATCTAGAGCACAGCGTTTAAGAATGATGAAATACATCTGAACCCCTACTGCTTCAGTGAGCAATGCCTGCTGATTTCCATGTTGCTATGTTTCTCATTAGTGGGTAGCATTGGATGGTTATAGTATCTAACCAGAGAAAAATTAAGACTTACATAAAAGAAAAACAAACCTCAAACTGTTCATTTCAGTGGTGTTTGAAAAAGGAAATGGATAAGTAATATAGTATAATATGGTGATATCCTTCTTTCCATGTTTTTCACCTGATGAAAAATAAATAAATTGAAGGTGCGAGGGTGTTTTATAACAAAAAAAGTTTACTTTTCTAGCTTTAGACCTATCTAGTGAATGCCATGCTTCTGACATGAATTCCAACAAGACTTTTTCTATTCTATAAACATTTGTTTCCCCCCATGTTCCTCAAATCAAAGATAAGTTGAAATGCCTTATTTGAACTGGAACTACCATCCTTGAAAAAAATATATATCGTAGTAATATTGATACTTCTTCATAATAATAGTGTTATCATAATGAACAGTAATTTCACTTCTGATTGTTGAGATGCATAAGTACTCGAGTCTGGAGAACTAAAAAGAAGGTTGCCTAGCTTTGACCTTGTCTAATTTATGTGAGCCCTTTCTTTGTTTAGTGTTTTTTTTTCTTAATCATGAAAACACCTTTTCAGTTGGACATGCTTTTGTGCTGTTTTTAGCAAAATACTATTAGTTCCACTAGTCTATCAAAGTGCTATATCATGTCTGTTAGTTTCAAGTAGAGAAAACAATCTTTTCATTCAAGAAACAGTTTTCAGTTTCAAGCTTTGTCACAAACTGTACAGATATTGTTCTAATTAGGAAAAATTATCTTGGTTGTCTGTCCTCTGTCCTTAATTTATTGTCAGAATGTCAGGTAGTTAATGAGCGATTCAATACAGGCGTAAAAATAACTTTACATTCCAATGGTTTGACTTTGAAATAGTCCCAAAATACTGTGGCTCTGGAAATCCTCTAAGTAGAAAAGGTCACTGAGGACCTAGTCAATGAAAAATATGCAATAACTATAGAAGAAACAGGGAAAAGAGGATGATTTACTTAGCTGGGAAAACATTCCAGTGTAATTTAAAAGGTGGGCAGTAATACTAAAAAGCGGATTAAACTATCTCCTGGGCTAATGGTGCTGAAATTCCAAAAAGGTTTAATGAAATTGTCTTATTTTCTTGTGAAGTTCTGTTATATTGAATAGAGTTATGGCTCAGTGAATAGTAGACCTGTTAGCCTTGCAGTACTTCACTGTGCCTTACTCATGGGAATTGTCCAACAACATTTTGAGTTTGTTTAGATAACTGTAACAGTGACACACAAAAATAGCTGAAGTACTGTGTTTTTCCCCCATAGAACTCAAAGATCAGTTTAAGCTTTGTTCTGAAAGATGGTTGTTATCTTCATCTGTGTTGTATGTGGGACAACATACAGCTGTTGTGGTCTTATGTCTAGGGAAGTAAAGATTGTTTGGCTTTTATATTATTACTTAACAGTAAGTACACCAACAGGGGAAGTGTGGATTTCAGTCCTGCAAATAGTGTGGAAATAACTGTGATGTGTTCACTTGAAGTGATTGTAAGGTAATAGTGTGCCAGAAGCAAGGAAACATTTACTCTACTTCAGTCAATCATATTGATTCTAATCTTGTGGAAGGTGTTCAAAACATCTGCTGTAATTCTGGCTGAATATTAATTTCAAACCATTTAAGGACATTACATAGCTTGAACATTGTCCTTGGTTCCCTTGATGTCTCAAGTGTTTTTGTCATCTGTGCTAGGTTATCTGTGTTCATAAATGTCTACACAAACCAATGTCTATCAAATATCCAGTTACAAGCACCAGGAATACTAATTGCTCTAAACCCCATTTTGAGACATAGTGTGGTTTATTTGATAAATCTGCAGGCAGTACAGAAACTGGGATGCATCGGCTCCAGAATCTCAGTAATGCAAGATAGGTGAGGTGTAATGAACAGATGTTTGACAGCAGTTCGAGGCCGAACTTCAAAAGCTGTCAAAGGCCCTTCAATCTAGTAGAGAATTCTCAGCATTCACCTTGGTGTGTATAGTAGGTTTTGAATGATCACCAGCACAGAATATAGTGTTAGACTGGACCAGAGAGTAGTGTTCCTGTTTAGTAATGAAGCTCTGCTCAGGTCTACCAGTACAACAGAATATCCCTGTTAAGTAAGTCTAATTAAAAATTATATTTGGAAAAGTAGGTTTCTTTCTCCAAGGACTAAAGAAAACACTGTTCTGTAAAATCTAAACAGTCCTTGTTCAATGTTTTAATCTTACAGTGTTTCCCCAAGAGGGCAGAAATAAAATAGAGGCAATCAGTGCAGTCCTATTATGTGGAGTAGATTCCTAAGGCTGGACTGTCTTTAAACAAATGATAACCACTAGATGCCTTTATTCCCAGTCTTAAATCAGCTCTTACAGCTATTGTTTGATACTTTGGCCAAGATTAACCAAATATATCTAGTTATGAGGAAAATAATTAGAACAGCACCCACTGAGACCGTTAGCGAAGATAGTTTAATATAAACACGATAATTCAGGCAAATTCCTTTCCAAGGGCAGCTCTCTTCATGCTTAATACTAATTTCGGAAGCCCAGTAACATTATGGTAAAAGATCAATTCATGTCCATGTAGAAAGGTCTGTTGTTTTTATATTTGTGCTTTTAGGTGCTGTCCTGGGTTCAGCTAGGATAGGATTAATTTTTCGGGGTCTTTGTTTGGTGAGGATTTGTTTGGTTTGTTTAGTTGGTTTTGTTCTGTTTTGTTTTTCATTTTTTTGGTTTTGTTCTGTTTTGTTTTTCATTTTTTTGGTTTTGTTCTGTTTTGTTTTTCATTTTTTTGTTTTTGTTCTGTTTTGTTTTTCATTTTTTTGTTTGTGTTTGGTAGCTGAACCAGACAAAGGAGTATGGGGTGCTTTGAGCGGGTGTCAGTGTTGTGGAGGGGCTGGGACAGGATGGGCCATTGCCACATTTTGTATCACTTTGTATATATTATTTCATCAGTGGTTTTGTTCTCCCTCATTGCTATATCTTGAGGTTGTTCTATTAACCTCTTCTTAACTCAACCTGTGAGGCTTTGCCTTTTGCTTTCAATTTTCCTTCCAATCCCAGTGAGGGCTATTGTGAGAGGCTCTATGGGGCTAGGCCTGAACCATGACAGGTGCCTTGCTGCGTGTGCTTGTGCTAGCAGCCATTCTATTATTGTATTTGGTGACCTGTTCTGCCGCCTCTCCTTTTCATTTATGCTTTAGAAAAAATGCTGAAAGTTAATCTGGGTTTGTAAGTAGCCGTCACCAGGAGTGAATTACGCACTTGGTAACTTCAACTGCAAATTGTCAGTCTGTGTGTCTTCCTGAAAACTAGTTTTCATATCATTGCACCCAAACGTTACAAATGGTCCCTCCGAAAACTTATGTTGGTATGCCTCTAAATATGCCACTTACCAGTGGCAGTGGGTTTTTTGTGGTTGGTTTTGTTTTTGTTGGTTGTTTTTGTTTTGTTTTGTTTTGTTATGTATTTGTTTGGGCTTTTTTAACCAGTAGTGGAAAACTTCGGTGGGAATCTACTTATCTGACAGAGAAACAAATTAAGTGGAAGGAGCAGAAATAAAGAAGGAAGGGCACAAGGTGCTACTGAAGTGGAAAGGAGGGAAATGATGGGGGGAGCTCTACTAGACAAGAAAATTCAATTTCAAACTATCTTAAGCTTTGCTGTGAATAGCTATTACTGTGGGACTGAAGTTCAGCAATGAGTGAGAAGTGACTGCTCCCAGGGCTATACATATTTTCTGAAAGTCCTCCATAGTTTTGTATGTCAGTTAAGAAATAGCAAGAACTATTTACAGTGTTTTGAGATCTGAAGATAATATCTAGGTCCTGCTAAGCTAAGGATACAAATCCTATTAGATCAAAATTGTGGCAGCAATTAACATCATATTCTTGCACCAGGAGGAAGAACAGGTATGTGAGGGAGCAAAGCTGATGTAGCTAATCGTTTAATTCTCTTGCCATATCCTTAAGTCTCTCCTGAAGTAAAAAGGTGGAATGTAAGTCCTTGTGCATTGTGACTTTTATGCAGTTTTACATCATGTGAACATCTTCACAAAGGAAGCTGTGTCATTGTTGTGTTAAAATTTGTCTGAAAATACATTACCTAGCCATTTCTGTCTTCAAAGCACTGCATAAATGGAGAATTTATGATTTATGCATGCTCACCAGAAATTTTTTCTTTTAACTTAGCAAACTTAATCTATTTTATAAAAAAAAAAAAGGGGTAAATGAAAAAAAATAGTAAATAGTATCTTGACTACTAAGATGTATAAGTATACTAAAGGACATTATGTCATATATGTCCTCATGTCATTGTATTCTTGAGTGGAATCCAGAAATTATATGTCATCTCATGTTCATTTCTCTTTTCCACTTCAAATGACAAAATTGTGTAGAGAACCTTTATTTATATTATATTGTCCATCAATAAAAGGGTTTTCAATCCTTCTTACTAATCTGCATCATTGTTCATAACCAAAGCATGAGCTGACATGAGAAGTCATTAGGGTTTAGAATCATAGAATGATAAGGGTTGGAAGGGTCCACCTAGATCAACATTGCATGCAGGTAGATTTTGGAAGCTATCAGGGAAGGAGGCTTCACAACCTCTCTGGGCATCCTGTTGCAGTGCTCTATCACTCAAAATAAAGAAGTTTCTTCGTAAGATCTCCTTAGATGTTTTTCCCTCTGACTTAGATGTTCCAAAACTAAGGTGAATTTCACATAGAATATTAATTCAGTCCTTAGTAGAAAGTGATAGAAGGAGTATTTAAGTGGTGATAAAGTAAGGTAGCATGCTTGAGGCAACAATATCATTCTAATTTTGTCCAGAATGCTGTTTAATGCTTCTCAGCCATTGGTCTGACTGTCACATTATATCTTAGGATTCATGTAAGATTGTTTTTATGGTGTGCTCATGGAATATATACAGGCTGCTACCTTCAAGTGTTCATACAGAGAAAAATGCTTTTTTAGTATACTGTACACACTTGCAAAACTGAGTGTTCTTAATCTCTGACTAGCTTGTATATTTTAAACATCGGTATAATAACAAATACCAGGCAATTAAGTACTGATAGTATGAAACTTCTCCTTTTATTTGTAACTGGCGCAAAACCGGAACTGCTGACATAACCACCAGCCAAGGAATCTACTAATTTTACTTTGCCTTCTGTGGTCATTTTTGACCTGAGAGTGTCTGCAGCAACTCTTTCCAGTTCTGTGTGTTTTGGCTCTTCCAAGGAGTACAGATGGATTTTTTCTGGCACCTGTTACATGTTCTTCCTCAGCAACATCCAAAAGGACTGATGTAACCTACTTGAAAAGAAGTAACGATGGACTGTGTTTCTCATCACATCTTAGCTATCCTTTCATTGTGATCCAAATGTGACTAAGGCTGTGGTACTAGTGTAGCAGTACCAATGCAGGGAAGAGCCTTTCAGTGAACAATGAACTACTTCACAGTTGTATGACCAGAGTCCTTAGTATGTAATGGAAGATTTCAAACTTCAGTTAATACCAGGCCCAAATGGGGACTCCAAGGAAGGGATCTTCTGTCTCAACCCCACAAGGCTGGTTATTACAACTCTTAAGCATTTTGGTAAGGAATCCACACTTATGTCTTGAGTGGTCTGAATTTTTCCCCTTTCATTTTTTTTTCTTCTCCCCTGCCCCCAATGAAAAATGGGGGCTATGTCTAACTGTCTGGCTTATCTGTAATTTATCTGATGTCTTCAGAAATGTCTGTATCTTGCCAACCCAGTCTGATACTGTTACACATAAATTTTTAATTCTTACAGTAACCCAGACTGTAATGAATAACTCATTTACTACTGTCTTTAGCACAGAGATTTTTCTGTATTTGCTTTTCTCTTTTTTGATTTTTTTTTTTTTTTTTTTTCCTTCATAGCAACTACTTGGTATCTGTCTGCTTGGTCAGGAGCTGTTGACTTAAAAGCCTGTATGGTGGTCCTTCTTATCATTTTAATGACACTAGCAGCAAAAGCAATTACAGTTATCTGCCTGTAGGACACTCTAATTTCCATATGTCCTGTCTCAATGTCAGCTAAGGTCCCACTTCTACTGAATTTCCTAGTTAACCATATTTTCTTCTCTGAGGTTAAACATCCTGCAAATACAGGCTTCCTTTAATAAGAGGAATAATAGTGGTTTTAAACAGCTATTTATATGAAAGCGGTCAGTATGAGTTCCGTGTTTATTAAAGGGTATTTGGGGTTGATCCTTAGAGTTACACTGGACATAAAAGCCAGCCTGGAAAAAGAGTTTGTTGTCCTTCAGCTGCCTTTTATTTTAGAGACATCTGTCACATGCAGGACATTAAAAATAACCTAGTGGTTAATAGCCTTCTCAAAATAACAGCCAGCGAAGTATTTAGGAAATGAGAACTAAAATTATATTTCTGAAAAGTGTCACTTAATTACTGATTTATTTTAGCTTCTGGAACGATTTCTGCTTGACTGCTTACATTTGCTCTCTCTTAACTTATATCTGTTTTAGCCAGTGGTTACACGTCTAAGACTGAATGTGTGTTTGTATGTTAGATTGAGCTGTCAACAAAGAAGCATACCCCTGCAAAAATACTGATCATGTTCTGTTGTACCATCAGGCACAGCTTTTCAGTACATACTATGTTTTAAAATACCGTATAGGATATTTATTATATACTACTGACAAATTTTGTGATTATTGTATTTCTGCAAGTCACAGTAGACTTGAATATTCAGTAGGAGCCAACATTGTTTTGTGTAAGAGAACTGTAAAACAGAAATCTGGATTTGTTTTTTAGGCAATGGGTCATTCTTTGATGACTATAATTTGTTGTTAAGGGAGAGAATATCTGTCTTGAAGAGAGAAGGTAATCTTGGGCAGTAGGCTGGCTAACTTGATGAGGCTGGCTTTAAACTGAAGGGTTCAAGGGGTGGGGTTCAAGATGGCAATCCTCATGCCATCCCATCCAACAGTGGAACAAGCCAGGCCAATCAGAGCACCATCATATGTTCCTTAGCTGTCTTCTAAGAGGAGAGTCACAAGTTACCTCAAGGATGTGTACGACTGTGGTGGATCCTCTTGCACCCCTCCAGGGAAACCTTTGTACTGGCATTTTAGAGGAGTAGTCAAGTACATCAATGCATGCAACATGGGGAATAAACAGGAAAAACTAGAGGTATGGGTGTGGTCACAGGGTCATGATATCTTTGCAGTGACATGGTAGGATAGCTTGCAAGGTCTCTTCCAACCTGGTCTGTTCTGTTCTACACTACGACTGGAATGCTGTCATGGACTGCTACATACTTCTTAAGAAAGACCATCAGGGCAAGGTGGTTTCATTGCTCCTTGTGAGAGCAACTGGAATGTATTGAGCTCTTTCTAGGGGAGGGAAGAAGAATGTGTTGAATGAGTATGGGTAAGATTTAAGGGACAGGCTAATATGGGTGACATTGTAGTGGATGTTTACAACAGGCTATCTGATTGGGAAGAGGAAGCTGATGAGAGTTTCTACGTACATCTGAAGGCAACCTCATGATCATATGCCTTGATTGTCATGGGGCACTTCAGTGACCCTGATATGTGCTGGGAAGGCAACAAAGCAAGGCACAAACAGCCCAGGAGGTTCCTGAGGTGCATTGGTGATAACTTTTTAACACAGGTGGTGGATGACCCTGAGAGAAGAGGTGCACTTCTGGACCTTGTGCTAATGAAAAGGTCTGGTTGGGAGTGTGAAGATTGGAGCAGCCTTGGCTGCAGTGAGCATGAGATGGTTGAGTTCAGAATCACATGAGGAAGTAGCAGGGTACTAAGTAGTATTGCACCCCTGTACATTAGGAGAGCCAACCTGACCTCTTCAGAGACCTACTTGGTAGAGTTCCATGTGTTAGAGCTATAGAAGGAAGGGTTAATATTAAAGCACCACCTCCCACAAGACTGAGTGGTGTATCCCCATGAGTAAATAAGTCAAGCAAGCAGGCAGGAGACCTGCGTGGGTGAGCAGTATACTTCTAGATAAACTCAACACTGTCGACACTGTCCCACACCACCTCCTGGTCTCCAAGCTGGCGACACATGGGTTTGATGGATGGACCACTAGATGGATAAAGAATTGGCTTGATGGCCGCACCCAAAGAGTGGCTGTCAACGGGTCCATGTCCCAGTGGAGGCCAGTGACAAGCGGAGTCCCTCAGGGATCAGTCCTGGGACCTGTCTTGTTCAACATCTTTGTGGGTGACATGGACAGTGGCATCGAGTGCACCCTCAGCAAGTTTGCTGATGACACCAAGCTGTGTGGTGCAGTGGACACCCTGGAGGGAAGGGATGCCATCCAGAGGGACCTGGACAGGCTGGAGAGGTGGGCACAAGCCAACCTCATGAGCTTCAACAAGACCAAGTGCAGGGTCCTGCATCTGGGTCGAGGCAATCCCAGGCACAAATACAGGCTGGGCAGTGACTGGCTGGAGAGCAGCCCCGAGGAGAGAGACTTGGGGGTGCTGGTGGACGAGAAGCTCAACATGAGCTCTCAATGTGCACTTGCAGCCCGGAAAGCCAATCAGATCCTGGGCTGCATCAGGAGAAGTGTGACCAGCAGGTCAAGGGAGGTGCTTCTCCCCTCTACTCAGCTCTGGTGAGACCCCACCTGGAGTACTGCGTCCAGTTCTGGAGCCCATATTACAGGAGAGATGTGGACGTGCTGGAGCGTGTCCAGAGAAGGGCCACGAGGATGATCAGAGGGCTGGAGCACCTCTCCTATGAGGACAGACTGAAGGAGTTGGGGCTGTTCAGTCTGGAGAAGAGAAGGCTCCGAGGTGACCTCATTGTGGCCTTCCAGTATCTGAAGGGGGCCTACAGGAAGGCTGGGGAGGGACTTCTCAGGATCTCAGGTAGTGATAGGACTAGGGGGAATGGAATGAAGCTGGAAATGGGGAGATTCAGGCTGGATGTGAGGAAGAAGTTCTTTACCATGAGAGTGGTGAAGGCCTGGAATGGGTTGTCCAGGGAGGTGGTTGAGGCCCAGTCCCTGGAGGTGTTTAAGACCAGGCTGGACGAGGCTCTGGCCAGCGTGATCTAGTGTAGGGTGTCCCTGCCCATGGCAGGGGGGTTGGAACTAGATGATCCTTGTGGTCCCTTCCAACCCTGACTGATTCTATGATTCTATGATTCAAATAGAAGAAGAAAGTTCACAATGTGTGGAAAAAGGGACTGGCCATTTGGGAGGAGTATAGGAGTACTGCCAGAATATGTACAGATGCAATGAGGAAAGCTAAGGTCCTCGTGGAATTAAATCCGGATGATCCCTTCCAATCCACACCATTCTGTGATTCTGTGAAAATCCAGCCTCCAGAGTTTGAATGATGTTTAGTTCTTGCATGTTTTTCTTTAGAATGATTTTTTGCTGGAAAATACCAATAGAAAGGACACAAGTTTGAAATTGTGTAGAAAGAAAGGCAGTTTACCTGCACAGACTTGAAAAGCCTTCCATGAGAAAAGAAATTTTGCAAGGTTCAATTTATTGCATGCCCTACACAAGCTGCAGTTCCTGATGTAACTAACAGCCTTGTAGCTATAGCTGTATTTACATTTGTGCTTTGCAAAAGTTTTTCCTATGCCTGGGGTAAGAGAAGTTAAACTGTAGTTTGATACAAACAGCAACTCTAGCCAGAATTAAAATTCAGTGACCTATTTTTCAGTCTGTAGCTAATTCTGTAGGGATGAGAAGGGTTGCATCTTTTGGTCCTGTCTCTAAAACTTGAAACATCTTGAAAAAACATATAAATTTCAGTGAGATGCAGAGATAGAAAACTTATTACTTTTTTTTTTTTTTTTTTTTTTAAAAGAAATTTATATACACTTAATGTTGCGTGTGTGAGAATATGCTGTGCGTCAGTCACAGGGTGAATGTGTTAAGGGGCGAACTGGAAAATACTCTCCATATTTCTGCTTCTAGCTGAAAGATTGTCAGAGTACTAAAACTCAGGTCATGGTGATGTTTAAATACTTGACTGGAATCTTGGGTTTGTTATTTTTTTGACTTCTTGGGTCATGTAACAGTTCTATGGATTGTGTTAATGTGTTTAAAGAAATAGTTGTTAAATAGTGTTCCAAATGATACCTAGATTCCACCTTCATTTGAAAGTATCCGTGGGTAAGAATGAGTGCAGTTACTTCTTAAGAGTGCTGTCTGTGGACACAAGTGGAATGTGAACATGTGACTTACATCAGTGCTGCTCTTGTATGGTGTTAATTAGCTGTCAGAATGGGGCGAAGACCAACAGCCTGCTTAAAAAATGGGAAGAGAGACTAATGCATTATGCCTCTGCACTTCAGTCTTCAGATGTTCTGTTCTCGTTTAAAATGACCTATTTGTTGTGAAAGGCATCTGACTTGGCACTAAAAGGAATGTCTTCTGTTTGTCTATTTCAAAGAATAATGCAACATAACCTGTTCTTCATGAGAAGATGTGGCCATGCATGTGAAGCCACACTGTAAAGGTACCTCTTGAGGCTCTGAGAAGATAATTTAATTTCCTCCTCCACTGATTCTTGGCTTTCCTCTGAGGTTTATGGCAAAATTGTGTATTGGTCTATGACCTAGACTGATTAGCTATGGAGATTTAATAATCTCATGTTAGTAAATAGGATTATAATGAAACTCAGTGATACTCCTTTTAACAGTTTGTATGTCTTCTAATTTATTTGGACATATATATTTAAAATTATATAAAGTTTTTAAGTTGGGGTCCTATAAATGTTTGATTGCAGTGACATGGATTGCACATAGTTTTTGCTCTTATCACTCTTGGGAGATAGAGCGCTGATTTCCCTTGACTATTTGATGCCTTTATAGTAGCTGGACAGTAACAGTTCAGATAGATTGAATCCTTTATTTATGCAAAAGGAGAGGGTAAATCTTGAGCAGAATGTCACAGATCAGCTATTTTTAGGATTGCTATACATAGGCTCCATCAGTGAGGACAAAATCAGTTTATGAACTGGATGTTTCCTTCATATCCCGCTGTACCACCAGCCATGCAATTCTATAAACCTGTTGCTGCTGGAGAAACTGAAGCTACGTATGAAAACTAGACATTGATTATACTTGGTAGGACGCATTACTCAAATGCAGTTCTTTTCCAGTAATGCATCTGTTACTTATTTGTTGGTCAAATTATACTGGCACTGTTAGGGCTTTCAGAAATGGGATAGCATAGTATGGCCCAGATTCGTCCAGCCTAAATGCTGCCTAATTCCAGCTAAGTTGTTTTGTCTAATGTTTCCTACTGGCTACATGCCTTTGGAAGCCCAGAGCCAACCAATAAGAACCAACAGGCATGGGGCCTGTTGTGGAATTATGTGGGATTAAAATTGTGTAAATCTGAGCCATTGCTGTGCTCTTCTGTGGTTGTTTGTCGTCCCCCGCCCCCGGATGTATCAAACAGTTTCAGCCTTAGGCAAACGACACACTGTGCTGCCTCAGTGAAAATGCTGTGGACTCTTACAGTGTCTTTCAAACCACTATTCAGAGTTTGTGTACTTTTCACCGTGGGAGTGTGGGGAAAGATTTGCTTGAATGCTTTCAGAGGATACAGGCACCTTTGGGAAGGTTATTGTTTAGATGTATGCCTCGCTGGTGAAATATATGCAGAAATAGGCTGTGTTTAACAAGTTGTAAGATTCCTTTATGGGTTATCTTCTGGGAAAAAAAATAGAAAAAGGAAGACGGAAATCTATTTTCTCTTACTATGTGATTGTCTTCTTGAGCCTCAGGTAAACACAAGACAGTCCTTCATACTTTCCTGTAAGGTACAAGAAGTTTGTAGGACTAGCTGGACTTGTTTGTTGGGTTGGTTTTTTTGAGTGGGACAGATGTTGTCTTTTGGTTTTTGGGGAGCTTGGTTGTTTTTTTTTCTGTTGTTGCTATGCCAACAAGGGAAAAATACTGCCATCCTGCATTTTAAATATCAGAGCAATGTCTGTGAGCACATTGTGTTTCATTGTGGGATGTAATTTTTGCCATTTTTCCTAAGTGGATGGGTTACCTTGCTTTGCTCATCTCAGTCAATTTTGAGCATCAGCATTTCTGTCCTGTAGGTGTTTGTTTACTGGTACTTAGTGATAAGATGTTCAAGTATTCTCATTACTAGAAAGAAATCCATTAAAGATTAATTATTTTTAGAGGAATGTGTATTTATCGTATCTGATGTCTGATATCTCCATCAGAGACACGGTTGCTTCATCAGTGTGCAAGTTCACAATGGGTACTCAAGTGCAGTGATTGCCGAGAGAAAAACATTTTCGCGTTTTTCTGTTTTAGTTCAAATAGGATGTGTAGATTTAGTTGATCTGGGTTCAAACCCAACCAAATCTAACAGTTTTGACATTATCTCTGAGCAATTCAAGTGAGTCTTTCCTTGAGCAGTCTTCCTTCATTCTGGATGTTTTTCTCAAACATGTTTCTATTGAATTAAATCCCAATACCTGTTCTGGAATTCACAAGTTTACAGACTAAAACAAAAATCCCATTCTCTAGTTTTTCCTCATAAGAGAGATATTCTATTCCCTTAATAGTCTTTGTAGCCCTTTTCTGTGCTCTTTCCAGCAACTCCCTATCCTTCTTGAACTGGAGAGCCCAGAACTGGACCCAGTATTCCAGACGTGGCCTCACCAGGGCAAAGTAGAGGGTGAGGTTACGTCCCTTGACCTGCTTGGCACACTCTTCTTGATGCATCCCAGTTTAAAATCTGCAACTTTGAACACATGAAAATATCTCTAAAACTTTGATCACTTTCACAATGGTAGATGGCATCAAAAAGTTACAGTCCTACACTAAAAGTATGGGTTGCATATGTGATTTTTGCATGTTTTGAGTGAGACTTGCTCTTACGATTTTTTTAATGATTTCTATGAAGTATGTCAATTCTGAACAGAAAACAAAACTTGGTAGCATGGACTACGATTTTTTCACACACAGTTTATTTATGAAATGTGTATATTTGCATAAGGTAGGCTGAATCTTTTATGAGAGTCCTAGTTTCATGTGTGCAGCAATTTGCTGGTGATATTGAAGAATTAGCAGTGCTTAAGTCACTTTTGAATTGTCTGTAGTAATGGTTCTGTTTTATTTGTGTAGAATATAAGCTGTCTATATTCAGGTATAAATATTGGTCTAATTGGGCAAGCCTTACGCACCAGGGACCAGCATGCTATGTCTTTACTATACATTCTCCTAATTGTTCACAGACATGTGACATTGCTTTGTTATTTTCCTTTATTATGAACTCTGAAGAAAATAGGAAAAAAAAGTTGCTAGTTTAGTAAGAAGAGTACAAGCAGACTATATTTAAAATGCCTCTAACAGCACAAGACAATGAAATACCATTTTTCTTCCTATTCATTACTAAAATGAATGCAGAATGGTATGAACCTGAGATGTAAGTGGATCCTCTCATTAGCTTTGTGATAAGTTGAGACACAGTTACATGATGATTGTGTTAACTTGCCTACTTCATAAAGCAGCCATCAGCTGCAGCACATCCTACTGTATATTCTGACAAGGGTTTCTGGTGCAATGGAGAGAGGGAACACCATCCAGGACAGGGAGCCATGTTTAAAGACCTGATTGGACAAAGTCCAAAGCAGCCTGTTTTGAATTCAGTATTGTCCCTGTTTTGAGCAGGAGTTTGGACGAGGTGACCTTCTCAGGTGCTTAGCAGCCTGAGTAATTCTGTGAAAGTTCTTTTGGACGAGGTGACCTTCTCAGGTGCTTAGCAGCCTGAGTAATTCTGTGAAAGTTCTTTTGGGAGCTGGGATTCAAAACTTGGTTTAGATGCATCATTAACACAGTGCTTAATTTAATAGAAAATAAAATATCACTCTGCTAACTATGTGAATTAAAAGAAAAAAAGGTGCTTTTGAGTGCTTGGTCAAATTAATTAGATAAATACTGTATGGAGTTTAGTGAAACTGGAAGCTCGTAAAAAAAAAAAAGTCGCACACCTACCTCTGCTTCCTCTTCCTATTGTGAAATGACAAGGCTGCGTTGGGAGTGTTCAAGAAATTCAAGAAAATAAATTTGTCTCAGTTGGGATACTCTGTGCTTTTTAGTATATTTTTATCTATATACATTCCATCAGTAGACTTGCAGTTTTGCATATCTCGTGAAATTATTTGTAATAAATTAAAGCAGGGTTGACTTTGCAGTAGAGATTTGATTGGTAGAGCTACCAGGTGTCATGAACCCTGTAGCAAGAGCCTTTAGTCACAGTGTAGTGGATGTGACCATGGGTGTCTCAGAACAAAGTCTGCAAGAATTTTAGGAGGATAAACAGCTGAAACAGTAGAAGACAAAGGTTAGAAGCTTGCATTGCGGAGAAAGTTCAGGAAAAACCCAAGGTAATTTTCTGAAGTGTTTAGTCTTGGTGGAAAATGTATTTCATGACCAAAAATGACTGTAAAATATAATCTTATAGGTAATGCATACCTGTTTTGTTGCATCTGGAATATATAACAAAAATTTTGAGGGACAGACCCTCAAAATAGAATCTGGATATACTGTTAAGAAACTTTGATTCCTGGATGCCACTCTTTTGATCTTAATCAGAGTATAGTATGTACAGATGTGCTACTTTGTGAATATTCATGCTTAGCCTGAAGCTTTGTGAATAGTCTAATATTCAGTGTTTTAAAGTAGCTGATATTTCTTTTTCTTCAGTACCTGTGCCGTTCACTCTGGCTGATAGCATGGAATGGGGGAAGCCATAGAAGCAGCAAGTGAAAGGGCTATTATGCTTCAGGTCATTATGTTATGAAATATTTAACTATGGCTTATCAAAAATTTAACTAAGTTTGACAAATGAACTGTGCAAATCTAAAATGAATTCTCTGCTTTGATTGAGTAAATTGGAGGGACTTAAGAACTCATTCCAGTACTGTAGAATAAAGTGCTTTTGGATTGTTCTGTTAACCTTCATTGATATCAGTCTTTCTGATACAAGTGTGTAAAGGACATGCATGTTCTTTCTGTCTTAGATAAAATCTGTCTAAATTAGAGTCGAAATACCATCAGCAGATGCAATTGCTACTAGTCTTGTTTTCAGTGTAGTATTCAAAACTCAATATAGAAAATGTTTAAATTACATTATTTGTGGAAGGACTATTGCATGCAGCTGAAGAATAGTTTAGTTTCAGAATTTTTCAATGCTTTAAAATTCAAGGACCTGTGATGCATTTTTTCCTTATACTGTTGTGTGTGTATTTACTATTATATTGGCAGACTGTTGATTTGAGGTTAATTTAATGACAATGGTACACTAGTAGCTCTTAAGTGCATAGTAAAACCTTTAGAGTTTGCAACATCATGGAAGGATAAAGTGGATTATACACACAGTTTAATTCTAAAGCAATTATCAATTGAAACAGTTGAATATAGATACTTTGAAAGTGTAGTGTTTAATGATTTATGCCTTTGAAGAATGTGTAATCTGTCATATGTTTTTGGTATGACTTTTATAGAATGATTTGGTGCTGTCCATTGAGTTCTTAATATATTAACGTACACATTAAAGCCAGCAGAATCACAACTACCTGCATTCTTTGCTTTGTCCAGAAGAAGTCACTACAATCATAGAATCATTAAGGTTGCAAAAGACCTTTAAGATCGAGTCCAACCGTAACCCAGCTACCATGACCGCTAAACTATATCCTGAAGTGTCACATCTACATGCTTCTTGAACACCTCCAGGGACACCAGTTCCACCACCTCCCTGGGCATCCTGTTCGAATGCCTCATCACTCTCTCAGTAAAGAAGTTTTTTTGTAATGCCTAGTCTAAACCTCCCTTGGCACAACTTAAACCTGTTTCTTCACATCCTATTGCTAAGTTGGGAGAAGAGACCAACACCAACCTCCCAAGCTCCTTTCAGGTAGTCATAGAGAACAATAAGATGTCCCCTTAACCTTCTGAATGTCAGCTCCCTCAACCACTCCTCATATGACATGCCCTTCAAACTCCTCACAAGCCATTTTGCTCTTCTCTGGACATGCTGCAGGACCTGAAAGTCATTCCTATACTGTGGCACCCAGAACTGAAGACAGCACTCAAGCTGAGGACACTCTTAACCAGTCTCCTGCACAGTCTGATGTCTGCCCTCTGGAAGTCCATGGTCATGGTTTTACTGACCTCCACTCCTTACTTCACCAAGAAGTGAAAATTCTATTACTTCATGGTCACTAAGCCCAAGATGGCCTCCAAACACCGCATCATCCACCCTGTTTGTAAACAGTAGCTCCAGCGACACACCTCTCTGATAGGCTTATTTACCAGCTGTGTCAGGAAGTTATCTTCCACTCACTCCAGAAACCTCTTTGATTGTTTCTTCTCTGCTGTGTTATATTTCCAGCAGATGTCTGGTTAAGTAAAGCCCCCTGAGAACAAGAGATGGCAATTTGGAGACTTCCTCAGCTTCCTCATCCTCGTTGGGTGGTCTGTAACAGACTTACAGCAGGATATCTGCCTTCTTAGCCTTTCCCTTCATCCTTACCTGTAAGCACTTGACCTTACCATCACAATTGTTAAGTTCTACACAATCAAAACACTCCCTAACATACAGTTGCCATTCCACCACCTCTCTTTCCCTGCCTGTCTCTTCTGAAGAGCTTATAGACATTCACTGCAGTGCGTTAGTCATCACAGTCATCCCACCACATTTCTGTGATGGCAACTATGTCATAGCTGTCCCTCTGCACAATGGCTTTTAGTTCCTCCTGCTTGTTGCCTATGCTGCAATATATGCTTGGGTTGGGCCATTGATTTCACCCCTGACATGGGCACACCACCCCATGCTCATTTCTAGTGACCTTGGTTTACCCCCTTCCCTCCTCAAATCTAAAGTCCTACCAGTGAGCCTTGCCAACTTCCACATGGGAATAGAATAGAATAGAATAGAATAGAATAGAATTACCAAGGTCGGAAGAGACCTTGAAGATCATCGAGTCCAACCTGTAACCACAACCTCACAACTAGACCATGGCACCAAGTGCCACATCCAGTCCCCTCCTGAACGCCTCCAGGGATGGAGACTCAACCACCTCCCGGGCAGCCCATTCCAATGACGAATCACTCTCTCGGTGAAGAACTTTCTCCTCACCTCCAGCCTAAACTTCCCCTGGTGCAGCTTGAGACTGTGTCCCCTTGTTCTGGTGCTGGTTGCTAGGGAGAAGAGGCCAACCCCTTCCTGGCTACAACCACCCTTCAGGTAGTTGTAGAGAGCAATGAGGTCGCCCCTGAGCCTCCTCTTCTCCAGGCTAAACAGCCCCAGCTCCCTCAGCCTCTCCTCATAGGGCTTGTGCTCAAGGCCTCTCACCAGCCTTGTTGCCCTTCTCTGGACACGTTCAAGTGTCTCGATGTCCTTCCTAAACTGAGGGGCCCAGAACTGGACACAGTACTCAAGGTGCGGCCTAACCAAAGCAGAGTACAGGGGCACAATGACCTCCCTGCTCCTGCTGGCCATACTATTCCTAATGCAGGCCAGGATGCGGTTGGCCCTCTTGGCTGCCTGGGCACACTGCTGGCTCATGTTCAGCTTCCCATCAACCAGCACCCCCAGGTCCCTCTCAGCCTGGCCGCTCTCCAGCCACTCTGACCCCAGCCTGTAGCGCTGCCTGGGGTTGTTGTGGCCAATGTGCAGAACCCGGCACTTGGATGTGTTAAATCTCATGCCATTGGACTCTGCCCATCTGTCCAGCCTGTCGAGGTCTCTCTGCAAAGCCTCTCTGCCCTCCAGCAGATCAACTGCTGCCCCCAGCTTGGTGTCATCTGCAAATTTACTGATGATGGACTCAATGCCCTCATCCAGATCATCAATAAAGATGTTGAAAAGCATGGGGCCCAGCACTGATCCCTGGGGCACACCACTAGGGACAGGCCGCCAGCTGGATGTGGCACCATTCACCATTACTCTCTGGGCTCGGCCCTCCAGCCAGTTCCTAACCCAACGCAGTGTGCTCCTGTCCAAGCCATGGGCTGCCAGCTTGGCCAGGAGTTTGCTGTGGGGGACGGTGTCAAAGGCCTTGCTGAGGTCCAGGTAGACCACATCCACAGGCCTCCCCACATCCACCAGGCGGGTCACCTGATCATAGAAGGAGATCAGGTTGGTCAGGCAGGACCTGCCCCTCCTAAATCCATGCTGGCTAGGCCTGAGCCCCTGGCCATCCTGTAAGTGCTGTGTGATCGCACTCGAGATGACCCGTTCCATAATCTTGCCTGGCACTGAGGTCAGGCTGACAGGCCTAGAATTCCCGGTCTTCCACCTGGCCCTTCTTATGGATGGGCACCACGCTGGCCAGCTTCCAGTCATCTGGGACCTCTCCAGTGAGCCAGGACTGCTGAAAAATGATGGAGATCGGCCTGGACAGCTCATCCGCCAGCTCCCTCAGCACCCTAGGATGGATCCCATCCGGTCCCATGGACTTGTGGGGGTCCAAGCGGCTGAGAAGATCTCTAACTGTCCCATCCTGGAACAGGGGAAAACTATGCTGCTCCCTGGCTCCTTCTGCCAGCTCTGCAGGCCAGCTGTCTGGAAGCCGTTCTGTCCTGCTAGTAAAAATTGAGGTAAAGAAGGTGTTAAGCACCTCTGCCTTTTCCTCATCCTTTGTTACAATATTCCCCTCCATGCCCACCAAGGAGTGGAGCTTCTCCTTGCCCTTCCTCTTGCTATTAATATATTTATAGAAGGACTTTTTCTTGTCCTTCACAGCAGAGGCCAGTCTGAGCTCCAAATGTGCTTTTGCCTCCTAATTTTCTTCCTACAAGACCTAGCAACATCCCTAAACATTCCATGGGTTGCCTCCCCTTTTTCCAAAGATAATACACCCTCTTTTTTTCCCTTAGTTCCTTTAGAAGTTCATTACCCAACCAGGCTGGCCGTCTGCCCCGGCGGCTCATCTTCCGGCACACCGGCACAGCCTGTTCCTGCGCCTTCAAGAGTTCTTTCTTGAAGTAGGTCCAGCTCTCCTGAACCCCTTTGTTTTTAAGGGCTGTTTCCCAAGGAACCTTCTGAGTTAGCTACTTGAGTAGCCTGAAGTCCGCCCTCCGGAAGTCCAGAGTGGAGGTCTTCTTGCTCCCCCTCTTGGCTTGGCTGAATACTGAAAACTCAATTATCTCGTGGTCACTGGTGCCTAAACACCCTCCGACCACCACATCACCCACCAGCCCTTCCCTGTTGGTGAAGAGGAGGTCAAGCATAGCCTTACCCCTGGTAGGCTCACGCAGCACCTGGGATAAGAAGCTGTCCTCCATGCACTCTAAGAACCTCCTAGACTGCCTCCTCTCTGCTATGTTGTGATCCCAGCAGATATCAGGCAGGTTGAAGTCTCCCACGAGAACAAGGTTAGGCGATCTTGAGACAGCCTTAAGCTGCCTATAGAATGCTTCATCAAGATCATCCTCCTGGTTGGGTGGTCTATAACAGACTCCAACCAGCATGTCTGCCCTGCTGGTCTTCCCTCTAATTCTTACCCACACGCACTCAACCCGATCATCCCTGATCTCTAGCTCAATGGCATCAAGAGCCTCCCTGATGTACAGGGCCACCCCTCCACCCCTTCTTCCCTGCCTGTCTCTCCTGAATAGCCTGTAGCCGTCAATTGCAGCGCTCCAGTCATGCGAGTTGTCCCACCACGTCTCTGTGATGGCAACTACATCATATCTTTCGTGCTGCAACAAGGCTTCCAGCTCCTCATGTTTGTTGCCCATACTTCGTGCATTAGTGTACATGCACTTCAGCTGGGCTTCTGGTTTTGCCCCTGACTCCAGCTTACCACCCTCAGACTCCTGTCTGGGGGACTGGTTTCAGCCCCTTCCCCCAATCCTTCTTCCCTTTTGAGACAGCTGAACTTTTCTGTCCCCAGCAGGCCTAGTGCCATATAAATGTTGCTGTGATCAGAGAAACTAAAATTCCACTTGTGGCAGCAGCCCCTGAGCCACATAGTAATCAGCTGTGTTTGCATATTGCTTTCAGTGTTCAGTGCAGTCTTCCCTGCCACTGAAAGTACTGAAGAAAACACTACCTGTGCTCCCTATCCTTCAACCAATTGCTGCAATGACTTGGAAGTCCTTTTAAAAATGGAATGAAGTAGAACTTTTCTCTGTCGCTCCTGTATTTTTCATAGGCTAAGGTGCATAGGTTACCCATAGGCTTATTAGATAATTGTTCTGCAGATAATACAAAGAAAGTAGATTAAATATTAATATCTGCCTTTTGGTATTGACATAAATGGGAACAAGACTGTTTGTGGTCTGGTGTATTTTCTGACTAGAAAATTAGCTACGTCATAGAAGGGGTAAGAAGCCAATGCCATGTAGAGCAAGCTAAGGTAACATACACAATTGCTTTAAAAAGAGATAGTGGATTGTATTTGGATAGTGTTCAGATGGTGATGAACAGGTGATGCAGCACACTGAAAGAAAAGGAAACTTGGGGCTATTTAAAGCATTGCTGCTTCACCTTGTCCTACTGCTTGATCCAGTTAGATATGTCTAGTAATCAATTCCATCCAGTTTGTACTTAACTGAAATTACATGAGTTTTGGGTTTTTAAAACTTTTTATGATGGAGATCACTAAGAAACATTCTGTGAATCTATGAATAAAACTCTTGCAGTCCTAAGGAAATTGTCATGTTTGTCCATTCTATTTTTCTGTTACAGAAATGAGGATTTCTGAAGGCCTATTGCTGAACTGTAAAGCAGACTCTTGAATTTTAGTGGTCTTGGGGGCTTGGTCTCCTTGGGAAGATGAACTCTATTAGTTGCCAGTTAACTAATCACTGTGTTGTGCTCCAGTTGATACCAACAATATTCTGGATTATCACAGTGTCACAGAATGCTAAGTTGGAAGAGACCCCAAGGTTCATGTGGTTCAGCCTTTCTAGGTGATAGTATAATTTAAATGAGATGGCCCAGCAGCCTGTCAAGCAGAGTCTTAAAACTGTCCACTGTGGGAGATTTGTCCAATGTCTAACTGTTCTCCTTGTGAAAAATTTTCTTCTGGGTACCAATTGGAATCTCCACAGGAGCTGCTTGTTCTCATTGCCCCTTGTATTTTCCATATAACTCTTTTAGAAGAAGGAGTCTCCATCATCCTGTTAGCCACCCTTTATGTACTGGTACATGGTAATAAGGCCTCCTCTAAGCCTTTTGAAGGCTGAACAAACCCAGTTCTCCTATATGGCAGTCCTCCAATCATTCTTGTGGCCCTGCTCTGGACACTTTCTGTCCCGTCTGCATCTGTTTTGTACAGTGAGGAACAAAGCTGCGTGCAGTACTCCAACTGTGGCCTGAGAAGTGCCGAGTAGAGTGGGACGGTGACTTCTTTCTTTCTGCTGGTAATGCCCCTGTTGATGCAACCTAGCGTCCTGTTGGCTGTCTTTGTCGCTGCAGCATATTGTTCACTCTTGCTGTGCTTCTTGTCTGCCAAGGCCTCTAGGTCCCTTTTCAGAGGGCTGTTCTCCAGTGGATGAGAGAACAGGTGGATCCCAGTCTGAGCTACACTCCTGGGTTATGTATTCCCAGGTGCAAGACCGTTTAGTCTTTAGTCTTTTTTTATCCATTTAGTCCTGCTATCAGGAGAACTCTGTTTTATCTGTGGTAGTGAATGGGTTTCCCACATTGCTAAAGGGAACCCTGACGTATTGAAGCAGTCTCTGGATTATTAATATGCTGCTGTGCTCAGGGGACTAAATTAATCAATAAATCACTATAGATGATAATGGTGGGGCAGAAGAAAAATGTACATCAGCACATGGAGTGGCGTGATGATCAGAGTGTACAGAGGAGAAGATGACTCCTGGGAAATATCAATGTTTGGGGAATGAAATGGGATCAAAAAGGTGAATCAAATGGCCTTTAGTAGTCTAGAGGTAAGGGTTTAGGTATAAGGAGCAGACAAGCATTGGGAATCTAATGAGAAAAAGCCTTTGCTGGGATGTTAAATTCTAATGACAACAGCTGAGTTTAAAAACACCAGTCAAGGTAATTTTCCTAGAATTCATAATTCACATTATTTTTCTACATATTGCTGTATTTCTTGATGTGTGATGAAAGTAATGATAAAAAGACTTTTTGGATTGCATTAATTCTGATATGAATGTATAGTTTACCTGGTTGGAGTGACATAAATTGGCTTTTCTGCTGAACGTTACTGGCAATAAGGTCTTTGTTTACTATCAATACATTTTGATCCAGTTTTAAGAGATCTTTCTGTGCAATATAAAGTATATTTGTCCTTTAAGACTAACTTGATTGAGCATTCTACATGGCAGGAGAAGGGTTTTGTACCAACAGAGTATATTAGTGCTTAGATAAAGCAAGTACAAACATCTGCCTTCACAGTCTGACTTTGGGATGCTTGTTTGATCTTGACCTTTAAACAACAGTTCTTTGATATTTGGTGATGAAAATAGAGAACGTGGAAAACCCTGAAGTTATTTTCTTAGGATTTTTTTGTTCCTACCAGTACTATTCACTTACCTCTAAAGTTCTGTTCTTTGGAGATACATCAGTGTAGAGGTTTCAGTCTTAATATGATTGTTTTGGACTTTCTGGGTCTGTATAAATTATTCAGATGTGAGAGACTTCAGATATCTGTAGGAAAAAATCCAGCCATGAGAATCTTGCAGGATTTAGTGTATACTGCATAGAAATGTATTAAAAAGTGTACAAGCAAAGCAAAACTGAAGAATTGTAAGAGGTGATACTTGTATAAGAAAACTTACGACATAGATACCAGAAATCGAGTGCCACTTGACAACTACTTCAGTAGTTTATTGAATGTATCATGCTTTGCAATCGGCATGTGTCCATGTACACAGAAGCTTTCTGAATTCTGATCTTGATGAATAATTTCAGTTATGTCGGAAACAAATTGCTCTAATGTGAGATGAGTTATTGTGCCTGCCAGCAGCTAACTTGCCCCATACCTAAAGACATCATTTGAGACTTTTGATCTAAATTGAATCTGTAATAGCTTGTCATACTTACTATAAATATATCTCCTTAAAGGCCAGCTAATATAATGATTTTAATTAGGAAATAGTTCTAGTATGATTGCAGTCCCTTGTTCTATTAATTGCTCATCACTGGCAGAACCAACTCTGTTTTCCTGTAGTCCTTAATACCTTCACTTTTCTGTTTTTCTCTTCCCCTGACATTTACACAAGCTTCCTTTTCAGAAGTTAGAGACATTACCATGTTGGATGTGTAGATGTGTTTTTTTTTTTTTTTTTTTTTGTTAATATCCAGTCTTAGCTGCTATTTTCTTCCTTACCCCTTTATGATTCTCTTCTGTATTTCCAATTTTGGTTATGAAATGTGTGTTACTTCTCAGGTGGGCCTACCTTACATGCCTTCAATTTGTAATTCTTGGTCATCCCAGGAGAGGCCAGAGGATGGGCTGCTATTCACCTCCTGCTTCAAGAACTGTGTTTAGGACATAGTGGTTCATTTTTATAATGTCTCTTGTTCACAGTGTACTATTACCTTGTGTACTGTCAAACTTTGTCCAAACAAAGTATGTTATCTAAATGGGTGACATGCTCCCTGCAATGTCTGTTGGTGTTTTAGAAGAGGCAACACTGTAGTTGTTACATAATGAAAGTGGTGAGTACAGGTAATGGTCAGAATTGCACTTTCTCTCCTGAAAGTCCATATGGACTTCTATTTAAATAGTTACGAAGAAAGAATTTTGTTTGTCTCCTGCTTGATTCTGATCCCCTTGATGTTTCCAGGGGCAGTCCTTGTAGTGCTGGAATACTTTTCCTCATTTTCTTTTTATTTGACTTTATTCTAAATTAAGGTTATTAATGCTAGTAAACCATGTATGTTGGTAGGGGTAGAGAGGGAACGCAGAGCAAGAAGTGAAGGTGACTCAGTTCTGGGAAGGAAGATTGTGAAAATAACCTTAAATCTTTAAGAAGGAAAAATATAATCAGTTTTTATAATGAATGCTCATGCTCCAGCAATATTTCCCATAGGGTACTTAAACTTCAGATTTTGGAGCTCTCTTTGCATCTTGTATAAGGGTGATATGCATGCTGCATATTTTATTTAATGCCTAATGAAAAAGAAATCTCAACACATGAAAATATGTGGAAATCTTTGGTGTATGTGTACATATAAATAGGAGCACCAAATGATGAAGGATTCCAGTGTGTATTTGGAAAAAGTTATCATCATCAGCTCCCTTCTGCTGTCTGGTCTTTGCAGAGGCGTGCTAAAAGAGCTCAGTGTGACTGAACTTCATGGTCTGGAGCTTTTTCCTCTAAGTGGAACACTGAGAAATACTGCTACAGGAGCAAGAACGCTTAATTTGTCTTGTTCTGTTATTAGGAAAGAAACCCAAAACTACTAAAGACCTTCACATATGGATCTTAAAGGATAAGGATAGGAGGCTTACCTCTTTTACCGGGAAGGAAATGTAATTTTCAGAACAGCTTATTGTTGATTTAGCTAAAAATTATGTCAGCATTAGAGCAGATGTCAAATTCTGTATTTACTGACTTAGGCTAATTTTTATAAAACTCATTCTGATTTGCTTTGAGGCTGTGGAGCAAAGAGGTGAAAATGAACGAAACTCCAGAAAGAGAAAGTTGGCTGGAAAGTTCCCTGGAAAATTGCTGTTGTCTTTAACTATATAACCTGCATATTATTTTACTGAAACATGATTACAATATTCCTGCTTGTTTGATTTTCCTGCTTGCTAGAACTTGCAGAGTGGTTGGTCACACTTGAAGAGTCTATGCAGTTTGAGAGGGAGTTATATTGCAAGTAGTCCTTGTTGCTTAATGTCTCTGGAGGAAGAACGTATACTCTTTTTTTTTTTTTTTTTTTACCGTGATTGTGTGTCTCTCATACTTGCACACCTTAAGTGGTTATTATGCATTTAGTATTACTTAATTTTCTTCATTCTTGTTGAAAGCAAAACGTGAAAGATGAGAAAGTCAAGTAGTTACAGTTTTAGATGTGGGAGACCTCAAAACCTCTGTCATATCACGGCCTTCTTTGTTGCTACTGGGAAGATTTCTATGGATTGGTGGCTCATTTGCAATTGATTGGTATTATGACTTTGTCACAGTTTTATAAAGAAGCATTCATGAGGAAGTCCTGCCATAATGGAGGACTTCCTAATGCCCCAAATAAATGGAACTTATCAGATAGTTGGACAAGTAATTAATAGTGGAAACATTGCTTCCAATTTGCTCCTGCAAATAGTTATCTGATAACAAGTTAATTTGCATATACTGTAGATTGCATGAATGTCACATGTGCGTTAGAATTTCTGCATCCCCAGTGTGAAACGCAATCTTGAATTTAGCTATTCATGTGGTTCTTGTAACTGTAGACTTTGCAAATCTTTATAGAATGATTTTGGTATATTTTAAAGATGACATTAATTACTACCAATAGGCCTTTAAGGTAGATTATCTCCCTGTTTGTTTGTTGTTTGTGGTTGTTTTGTCAGGGGGTGTTGTGTAGGAATTCGTCACTCATAAGTTCTATCATGGTTTCTACGAAGCAGTCCGTTGATGATAGGCAGCTAAAGATAAGATGGATAAGAAAGATACTTGAATGGCTGGCAGTTAAGGATCGTATGATTGCTGTGGTTATCAGAAGTCAGAGCTGAGGAAGGGACCCAGTTCACTCACTGTCACAAAATTTGGACATAGCTAACTTCACTTTAAAAAGGAACAAGGCAGGGAGAGTGGAGTGGATTTTGTTCCTAATAATCCTGAAAATAATGAAAACCCACTGTAAATCATGTGCAGATAAAAGGTTAATTTATTTATCTTGGATTTTTAATTCATTTGCTGTAATCCAGAACTAGTATTATGAGTGTTTCTGAAATCCTCAAATGCAGAGAGGTTTCTGAAAGCTAAACCCTTTCCAGGAGGAGTCTAACATATACTGCCTGATCAATATTTCTTTGTGATCTCTTTAATTCAAATACTACAGGGGAGTGTGTGGCAAAATTCAATTCCTAGGCTTGGCCTAAGAATCAAGCCCCACATTCTTGTTTTATTACTAGTAACCATGTCGTGCCTTTACTAAAATGTATAGGCAATGCTAGTGGGTAGTTTTTCTTTTTCATAATCTGATTTTTTTTCCTGTTAATATTTTTTTTATTAAATACTCTATAAGAGGTTAAAGTGACCCAATACCTCCCAGGGAAACCATTTTATATTTCTGCACTATGTGGGTTCAGAAAACACAGAGCCCCTTTATGTGATGCGACTATATGAATGGACAGCATTTCTGACAGAAGTGATGATTACTGTTGGTAGCTGGGCAGCCTGCCAATAGCCTTTCCTGTTCAGGTGTTTCAAGGTGTTATCAACATGCAGCCAGTCTCTGCCAGTCCTTCTGGGACACTGCCAATATATTTTGATTGCTCTGCTCTTTTTCCTGGTCTTATTTAATTTCTCATCACTCTTTATTTCCTCTGCCTCTGTAGTGTAGTGATGACATTGTCACAAGTTTTGTGAAGGGTAATTTTAGGAAGATCACTGAGTGGCCATTCATGCTGGGCTACATCTCCAAAGTGAAGAAGAGATGGAAGAATCAATCTGTTTTCTGGTTCAGCATGTCTGTGGTTTAGCATTGAGTCAATACTAAAGCAATTGCTTTCCCCTGGTATTAAGTACTTGGTAAACCTCCCTTTTGCTTATGAGAATAAATGTGCTGACTTCCTGTTACATAAATTGAGTTCACATATGTTCCACGTAAGCAATCTAAAACAGTTTTGCTGAAAACCAGCTAATAAATAACTGGAAAGAATTGCTATGGTTCTTGAAGAGTTGATGAACTGAAGTAACTGTGATTTGCACTGATATTAAGACACTACAAAGTGTAATGGAAAGAAAGGAAGGCTAAGAAAATAGAGCTAATTTTCACAGATGGAAACATCTCACTTTTAGCATCAGCCAAACTAAACTTACTGATAGCATCACTATTCAGTAGCCTGTTTAGCATAAACATGCTTCATCTGTGCCACCTCTTAGAACTTGGTTTCTAATCTGGTCACTTCAGCAGCAGCATAAAAAGAAATTAAGTGATACAAAATAACTTCTGGCCATTTTA
Source organism: Picus viridis (assembly GCA_033816785.1). NCBI lineage: Eukaryota > Metazoa > Chordata > Aves > Piciformes > Picidae > Picus > Picus viridis. The sequence continues at coordinate 28,003,422 of CM066586.1, forward strand.
CTTCAAAAGGTTTTGAAAACTGTGTATCTTAAAACACTATCATCTGTTGTAGGAGATGTAACTTTTGCTCTTAGCTGTTTATAAGCTTTCTTGCTAGCTAGATTGCATTCACAGCCTTCTTCAGTATAGCAATGGTTGGGCCCTTTTTTTGTCAAAAATGGATTGTCTCTTCTTTTTCCAAGTCAGATTTGTCTTCAGTCTCTCGCAGTCTAATGGGACATGGGCCAGTAGGTAAGATGAGCTGAACTTGGTGTTTTAAAGTTGCCACAGGAAAGGATTCTCAGTACTTCTCTTTCAGCACCTTGACATCTTCGATAAGGCTGAACTTTTTAAACAAGATTATTTTCATACATTTTTTGATTTAGTAATGAAAGTAATTTCTGAACACTGAGGCTAACCTTATTTACATTTAATTTGTATGATTATCTTGCAAGTCAAAATTACTGTTGGAGTTCATTTGGAGATAATGTGCATTACCAGTCTTTAAGTGCTATTGCCTGGGAATCTTGACTGTTGATGGAGTATACTTTACCCTTCTGCTAGCCATAAATGGCTCAGCAATCAGAAAAGATCTGAACATACACATAAAGAGAGATGTTTGGATCTCTGTAGGAAATTGTTTTAGAAACACAAGCTATTATGAAGTTATGTAGCATTTCAGTTCTTGCATGTAGATGCCATAAAATGCACCTGGTTTTAAATGCCAAGTGATGGTGCTGTGGTAGTATAAATGACAATTATGAATTTATCAGAACTTATTTATGGCAGAATGAATTTTAAATGTTGTTCCCTTTAAAGTCTCAGCAGGCAGCTTGTTCCAGTTTCTCTGGGTACTGTGTTTTGTCATTCTTGTTTACATCTTTCATTGCTTCCTTCAATCTTTATAAAATCTATGCTTTTATACACTGCTTTTGTGCCCACTGACTTGAAAAACTATTTAAATTTTTTTTTTTAAATGAAGTAATAAACCATTCCTACTACTAATTTAGTTTGGATATAGTGAGTTATTCTATGTGAATTTTACTGTGAGCTGAAGAAGTTGAAACACCTCTCATACATACAAGTACAGTAATTCTAATGTAAAAACCACATATGTCACAGGCAAGAAACAAGGTGGTTATGAATCCATAGGCCATAGGCAGGTAGTCTTGAAACATCCATTCGGTTTCTCCTCTCACGACAGTGAGAACTGTTTCTCAGCATTCTCTTTGGATATACATATGCTGGCAACCTATGTAATACAGGGAAAAGCTTAAATATGTCTGTTCCTGACCACCTTTCTAAGGCACAGAGAAGTTTTTTCCTCTTAACCACTTTGACTAACTATTTTCCTGTGGCAGAAAGCAGACTCTTTTAATTTTTTTTTCTCTCCTTAGAAAAACAAACAAACGAAAACCCAAACCCCAAACATTGCTTATAGTCTGGTATTTTTCTATCACATTTAGTTCAACAAAACCCATCTTGTTCTAACACTTGTGTGAGGAGCCGGCTTGTTAAACAGAAGTTGAATGGATAAAATGCATGCATGTTTAATCAGGAAGTCTGTGTATTCATCCAGTTGTATTATTGATTCTGAATTAGCTTTCTGAAAAGATCTTGTACTAGAGCTCTGATTAGCAAGTGAGGCTTGCTAAGCAGGCAGACGGTATCTCAGAAGCAGGCCATCTGTGACTGAGAATTACAGATAGAATTCATGAGTTGGTAATGAACTGAGGAACACAAAAAATGGGTGTAGTCCATGGATGTAGACTACTTTGTGTGCTCGGACAATATTCCATATCCTTTCCTGTTCCTCTGCAAGGACAGAAGTTTTGCAAGAACCTGTTTTCAGCAAATGCAACTTAGATTATTTATTCAGGCTGAGGGGGCAGGGTGAGAGAGAATGCCAGTATTTGAGTATTTTCCATTTGAGGCCTGTCTTCAATATCAAAGTCTAAAAATTCACAATTCCCTGTCTTGCATCCTAATTTGTCTCTGCTGGATGTTTGCCACATTGTGTTTGATTCTGTAGAGCTTGCCAGTCATATCACCAGGTGCCTCTAATTGGATTAGATGGTTCCACTCAGCCCTTTTCAGAAGAGGAGTTCTCCTGGCTGCCATTTCAGAGTACAGTTTCTAACTATTTTTACATTTAGTTAGGATGAAAGGTGTGAGATACCTGCAAAATGGAAGGGGCTTTGATCCTGTCTCTCTTGAAATATTTATATGGAAGAAAAAGCCCAGTTTTTAGAGCTTCTGAATCACAGAAGCCAAGATCTCAGTGGGATGCCAATTAAATCTCTCCTGGCTTGCTTTTCTGTTTGCCATTTGCCCTTGTTTATATGGACAGTACAGATACTCTTGCTGCTTAGTGAATAAGCACTGTTTTCTATTGTGGAACATATATAATTTAGTTAGAAGTATCAGAGTAAGGTGACCAGAAATTAACTTCCATACATTTGCTACTGCGTTATTCAACCCAAATATATTCTTGCTGCTGCTAATAACAATTTATTCCATGACTTTTAATATGTGAAATTGACCTACCCTTCTAGGTTAATGCCCATGCTTATGTATTCAGCTATGCATTTTTTTTTCTCTTTGTAAGCTTGCATGTTGCTTCAAGATTTTAGAAAGCTCAATTACATTTCTAGCTATTTAACAGCAGTAGTACACATTTATTCTGCATCAGTCCTCTAGATTTTTCTTCTATTTATTATAGCCAAGAACAAACTTTGCCACCTCCTATCATAAGGAATAAATCTAAGGAAGGTGTTTGGTTTTTTTCCTTGTTTCTCACCCCCCCCCCTTTTTTTTTTCCCTTCCTGATGTGTTTTGATTTTTAACATGCTATTGTACTAGTTCTAAAAACCCGATAATTTCCACCCAGTCACTAAGAAGTTTATTTCATATCAGTTCCTGTATCGCACTGTCAGAATATCTGCCACAAAATTGCTGTCTTTTGCTTTCTTCTGTTTACATAAGAAGCAATCTTTAGATAATTCAGGCAAACACCCTGATTTTAATTAAGTGATCAAATACAAATTGTAGTTTTTTAAATCTTGCTCCTTAAGTAAATCTTTCAACCAGTTGATGATGAACATTTTTCTCTGGAGGCCCTTTCACTTTTGTCCCTGTGTAGCAACAGCCAAGACGGGTAAAACATCTGCAACTTTAAATAAAAAGCAGGCTCATAAATGGCCCAGGATTTTCTAAGTTACTTGAACTTTTTGGACTTTTTTTTTTTTTTTTTTTTTTTTTTTTTTAACCAAAGGTGTATTCTTAGCTGTATCAGTTTCTGGAAAACTAGATCATTACAGACTAAAAAGATGACAAATTTTAGTGTACCTCTTGAGGTAAGTGTTTGAAAATCTTAGCTAATGCTGCCTTCGTGGCATTATAATAGCAGAACTCTGTAACTGACCAAGTCTGTCATCTCCAGAATAATCTAAAGTTTAGGTCTGTTACCCTCAAGTTGTATCTGATGACATCTTAGGAAGCTAAAGAAAGCATGAAGTTTTCCACTCCTTTGAAAGTGACAAAGCACTAATGATCCCAATGTATTCTAAATCAAGCATTAATCTAAAAGAAGACACAGCGGAGTAGAGTGTGTGAAGTTGGGTTTTAGTGGGTTTATGGCATGTTTGTTGGCTTTCCTTTGCTAGTTTAGCATCTGCCTTCAAACCCCTTTCAGAGCATTTTGTTTAGAAATACAGCTTGTTTCATAAGCTAACAAATTTGAAAAGCAAGTGGGTGTTCAATGCAGCTTTTATTTTGTGGCAGATGACCCATATAGGATAGGGTGGTTTGTCTTTAGTTGTGCCATTTATTTCAAGGTGCAGTAAATGCTCATTAATTAAGCCTTTTGAAATAATAGGTTGAGATGTATTTCTGAACTGAGTGGTAGTTTAAATCTGTCTGAACTATGCCGAACAATAATTAAAGTTTTAATTAATGTTGTATTCTGCAAATAAGTTGCACTTACAGTAAAAGTGACATAATAGTTTATATTTCAATTCATACTTGGGAATTTTTTGTTGTTGTTGTTCATTAAAAATCAATGTATTAGCAAAAACATGGACAAAAGTAAGTGTAAAAGATGATGCCATGCTGTAGCTGTCCATCATAAGAAAATTTGTTTGATTTTTTTTTTTTTTTTTTTTAAATTTCCTTTTGTTCCGATTCAAACCCTTACAGAATGGGTCAAATCAAACCAGTGGGTTAACCTGTCTATTTTCCCAACACAGAAGTGATGGAAAAGTAACACACAAAAACTTGGGATTGAGACCAAAAGAAGGAAAGTGTGATAAGAGTAGAGTTTACTGATCAAAATCAGAAAAACATGGTAGAAAAGACATAATTACCTTAGCCTATTTGCAGAAAAAGCATGGTGCAAAAGCAGCAGCAGGCAGAAGCAAGTGAGCCAAAAGCCCAAACCAGAAAACTACTCCCCTGTCTTTCCTTGTCCCACTGCCATCCCAGTGGATAAAACCAACATCCCAAAGAACCCAGAAGCAGCAACCAGACAAGAAAGCCTCCCATGCTGCAATCCAAACTTCAAGACCAATAGCACTTTGCTCCTGTCAGCACTTTCATTTTTTGAAGCTGGCATGACTGCAGCATGGTATGAATAACAGAGCAGGTTAAACTCAATCCATGGCACCTTCAAACACGTAAGCAAATCGTGAAACTCTTAATAGGTCTTACCAGTGACAACAACTTTTGTTGGAAAGTTCTGACTGTGAAGATCTCATTAGCTGCAAAATTGTGAGATAATTCACTCTGCTCTTTCTTAGCATCCTTTCTTGTTTTGGTTTTTGTGTGTGTATTTTTTTTTTCTCAAGAGGAGAATGTTAGCAAGTAGAATCTTACTCTGATTCAGAAACACCTATTTACTATGAACCTCTCCCTGCATCTGTTGGGCTTAAGATGGTTTGTTCTTAAGCCACTCATACAGAGTTTAGGAATATAAATAAATCAAACTGTGTGGTTCTGAATAATTACTTGAAGTAATTTTTCCATGGTTTGAAGCTGCAAAAGAAAAACATGAATGAAATTACATGACTTGACCTAGTTTTGATACACTGTAAAAGCCTGAATGACTGAACAGCTTAAAAAACCCAAACCAAACAAAAACAAACAAACAAAACCCAAAACGTAAAATGTGTAGAAGTTCTTTGAATTCTTTAACACCATCAAAGACAAAAAATAATGTTCACTTTATTATATGTTGAAGCTATTAATTGTTAATATCCTATTTATTAAATAGTCCTCTTGTTTCATTGAAGAACATCTCTATTCTTTTTATGGCCAGATTTATAGTCAATTCTAACTATTGGTCAACTTGTAGCCAGCTGCCAGTCAGGAATGAAGTTACCATTTTATTGTCTAGCAAGACTGGAATGGAGAATATTCCAAGAGGGAGAATTGGAGGAGGGAAAAAAAAAAACAACCAACAAAAAAACAAACCCCAAACCCCAAAAACAGAATTGGAGGAGAAAAAAAAAAAAAACCCTGAACAGTTATTCTGTGTTACTGAACTTATGAGAATATAATTTGAAATAAAGATTACTGAAGTCAGAAGTTTTATAGCCCCTCTGGAATTTATTTTACCCACTTGATTGTGAAGACACTGGGCTGCTGTTACTTGTGATTATTCTTTTTTTTTCCCCCCTCCTAAAATTTTATTTGTGTTACTCCTCATTTACACTCCTATTACCAAACATAATAACATTTGAGGAAATATGTAATCATAGAAATCTAGACATGAACGAACTAATAACTAGGACGTATCTTTGGAAAATAATTGGGTAGTTTGAGGACATTTTATCTTTTTTTTTGATGACTGTTGGAACAACAGAGCCAACATAAGAGATAATAATTTGCAATTATTATAATACCCAGAGCTCCAAGAGTAAGCCTTTTACTTTAGGAGATATTCAAAATGATGTTTGTAAGTTAACACATAACTAGTGAGTATCTGAGCCAGAAAGAAATCTTGTTATGTCATTAGACTTTCTCTGTTTGGGAAATGATATTTTGAATATTTTCAATATGCCTTCATGGATGGCATGTTTTAGAGATCTGAACTTTTTGACAAGACTTCTATTTTTGAATTTAAAAAAAAGGCAACAACAAGAAAACAACATATGCAATAAGAGCTATAATTTTGCTAAAAAGCAGTATAGAAAAGCAAAATGTGGAAGAAATAACATTAGATCAGTGAATGGAGAATGTTTGGATGTGAATTACTTCTTAGCTGCGATAGTTTTCTTCTCTGGGTGGGCTTACACTCTCTGAGACACTTAATTGTTTGTGTTTTTAACAATTTTGTGTTTTCAAAATTCAAGTTCTTAATGGACAAGTATTATAATAATATGCTTTTACATTGGCTGATTTTTTCAGAAGCTCTAATTGTGCTTCTCCAATTGGTAAAATAATGTTTGATAAGCTCTCAGTTGAGGGAAGAAAATAAAATTTTGCCTGCTGTGTGAAAGTATGAAATTTGTCTTGCCTCTATCTACTGAAATTCTAATTAGAAATTATTTGTCTGTGTTCTCTTTGATTTCTTTTCCTAGTCTCTGAATTTTTTTTCTATGCTGTTTCTTACAGGTCATTTTTATATAAGCATGAGGACTATGCCATTTTAATACACTGTAATTATTTTAGTGAATGCTGTATTAATATTTAGTAAAACCAGTGAGGCTAGCTGTGGTTTTACCAGTGACTCACTGTACTGGAGAAGGGAAAAAACAAAAACAAACAAACAAACAAACAAACAAACAAACAAACAAAAAAAGGGACATTTAAAGGATCAAATTGTGCTCACATTTTTTGCTTTTATATAGATCCATAGTTTTTTCTAAGCAGTTATAATGAAATGTGACTGAACGTGACTCTTCGGCATCAGCGTGTTTTCCGTCAAACAACACTTTCCTGGAAGTGCCATAGAAAGAACTAAAGTTGCAAAAGAAAGATCTGAGAAATGCTACCTTGTTTAAATGTATTTCTGGGAAATGTCCCACAGAGTAAAGCAACTTTACAGGCTTTTGCAGTATTTTAAAAAGAAAAGACCTGTATTTCCTCAGTTTCTACACAGTGAATACTTTGTGCATCTCGTAGGTAAGAAACAATTGCAACTGTCTTTTGATTTATCTCCAAATACATATGAACTACTTACCAAAGAAAGAGAAGAAAAAAAAATTAATTATTAAATTAAAATTAGCCACATTTTCTTGATTCTATTCTGTGTAATCTTCTATCCACTCACATTTTTGAACTGTAGCACATTTAAAACAGTTAGGTAGTTTCTGCTCTTGGAACCCAGCACTGAAACTCAATTACCCTAAAGCTAGGTATGTCTGTGTCCAGTTCTGGGCGCCTCAGTTTAAGAAGGACCTCGAGACACTTGAACGTGTCCAGAGAAGGGCAACAAGACTGGTGAGAGGCCTTGAGCACAAGCCCCATGAGGAGAAGCTGAGGGAGCTGAGGTTGTTTAGCCTGGAGAAGAGGAGGCTCAGGGGAGACCTCATTGCTCTCTACAGCTTCCTGAAAGGTGGTTGTAGCCAGGAACGGGTTGGCCTCTTCTCCCTAGCAACCAGCACCAGAACAAGGAGACGCAGTCTCAAGCTGCACCAGGGGAAGTTTAGGCTGGAGGTGAGGAGAAAGTTCTTCACCAAGAGAGTGATTGGCCATTGGAATGGGCTTCCCGGGAGGTGGTGGAGTCTCCGTCCCTGGAGGCGTTCAGGAGGGGATTGGATGTGGCACTTGGTGCCATGGTCTAGTCATGGGGTCTGTGGTGACAGGTTGGACTCAATGATCTTTGAGGTCTCTTCCAACCTTAGCGATACTGTGATACTGTGAACTTCCTTGTGTTGCTGTTTCCGTGTTTCTAAGACAAGGATAATGTTTATTTGAGAGGAATCTCTTGAGTTTTTATTGAACTAGTTATCATATTCTTACCTCAAGACAGTATAGAAGGTGGTTGTACACTGTGACCAAACTGTATTATTTGATTGGAAGTGGTAACCTTTCCAGGAGTGTACTTTGGTGTAATTTTTAGCAGATTTCATGTCTGTATGTATTATATGTATTATTTGTGGAAAATTGTAGGTAAAGGCTGTATTCTGGTTCAGAGATTCTGTATTTCAGAGATTTCAATCTTGTGCATATCTTCAGATTATATAAGGTTAATAGCTCTTATTACTTTACATCACGAGGATTGTCATAGTGACATCTTTTTACCTTCTGGTGCTATATGGATTTATCAGAATATCATCTTTCACTTAAACCCATGTATTTCTAGTATTTTTGATTCCGTTTTTGCAAAAAGTAACCATAGAACATGTTAAAAAATAAGTAAATCTGTATTCTGATGCACAAGAAGATATCTTCAGGATATCCCAAGCAGTTTGAACGTGCAGGACCAAGTCTTCTAATACCTCATCTCTCATACTGTCCTTATAAGCTTTCAGAGATGTAATTCTCACATAATATATCTAGGCTTTTTTGCTGATGGCAGCAGGCTTTACATTCAAAAAAGCGCTATACCTGTTTTCTTGCTTTGAACTCCCATCCGCTCCTCTGTCATGTTTGTGATACAATTCTTGCAAGGGAACTTAGATTACTATTCACCTGTTTGTACAAAATCCCATGATAGTAGTGTTCATTCAGTTCTAGTGAATTTTGGGTTTAACATGCAACCCAACAGTTTATAACATGCAGTGAAATGCCTTTTTGTCTGAAACTATTCTGTTATGCATCATTGCACAGATCTTTTCTTATTGTATCAGAATCTACAGAAGGTTCTGAAAATAGGTTCTTAAATATAAATAACAATAAACCATATCTATAAATGTGTTTATAAAAAGTGTTTGCTGAATTGTGTCCTTTTCTGTCCTTTAGAATGTTTCTCAGACTTGCACTTTATATGCTGAAATTATTCTGACTTGACTTCCGTGAAGGACTGATTTTTGTGTTTAAAAAGTCAAAAGTATTGGAGGGATAGATGGGGAGAGATGAGATTTAAGTCATCTTCCCTCCAGATCTCAGTAAAGATAACTTAAATGTTGAATTATCACAGTTTATAAAAATAGCTGTAGTTGCTAGGCAATGATGAAGATTTGTTCTATAGGAAACTGGATTTGTGTTGCCCAGGATCTAAAATTGTTTGCTTGACCTGCCTGTGTTACTTTTTATGTATATACATGCATTTATATATATGTATTTACTAAATTAATAAATAATTATAAACTTGAAAATTTGTATATACTAGGGTTTTGTTTTGCAATTTTTAGATTTCATACATAAGTATACCAAATACTTACTCATTCTCAGTTCTCTCATTCTTGACATGTCTAGAGTGTCTCAGTTCCCCTAATCTTTTCTCATTTTTCCATTTCCTGTTTACTGCCTCACTTTTAGGTCCTCTCCTTAATTAGACAAAAATTCCTCCTCCTTAAAAAATCAAACCAAAATAACTCTTAAGAAAAAATGGAATGCAACAGTTACAGGTTCTTTCAGAGATAAAATATTATAGATAGTTCCTGGTCTGTTACTAGTGTAAGAACATGTTACTGTAGTGTTCCAGTGGAAAGAAATATGTACTTAAGTCAAACCAGCAGGATTTGTCTCCTTAGACCTGCTTTTCAGTTTTGTTCCATTTGTTCTTGATTTTGCAACTGTTCGTTTTATTATAATTGTTCTTATATGATCCACTGTTATGTATGGATTTGATAGATTTCAGTATTCTTGTTCTCATTTTACTTCTTTTAAAGGTAACATTAGAAACATTGCTTTCACTTCATGGTACTCAAATAATTCAGCCGAAGCTTTAGGTTTTTTTTTCAGCCATCTTCTTACAGCTACAATGTTGTGTCTTCATCTCAGACAGTCATTAAGAGCCAGATAGGTTAAAATTAACTACAGCAGCCATTCTTCCTGTTCCTAAAGGAAATACTAGTCTCAGTTTGAACTGGAAAGTTCAGTCATGTACATACAATAGTGAGATGTCTTCAGTGTTTATTTGTCCATCTGCAGGGAAACGTGCGGCTGTTACTCTCTAGAAGATTTTTAGAAGTACACAGCAGTGTCTACCCCTCCTCAAACCTAAACACACACACCACAGATTTGTAAGAGGATTTCTGTAAACAGGGAAATTAGAATTCCTTTTTGCATACAGAATAAGCTAGGAGCATGTATAAATTGGAGCATGTATAAATTTGGCTTGACAATGGTAAGACTAAGAGCTAAAATAAGGGACTGTTGTAGACATCATAAAAGGGAAGAATAACAGTGGGTGAGGAGTGTGTCAAACATATTGCAGAGGGCTGGAATACATATTTATCAGCATATTTGAAGGGGTTACTAGAGCTTCATTTTCCTCTGCTGCTATAAAGAAGCAGTATCAGACCGTGAAATTAGCAGTCAAGTAATACATATGCCATAGCCAAAAGCAAAACAATTAGCTGCACGGATCCACAGAGTTTATCTACTGATTCTATTACATTTTCAGCTCCAAACTTGATGGTTTTTCACTCACTGAGCAGCAAAGGCAGTAAACAAAATTCATTTGCTGAAAAGGATGTATTATTCTAGCCTGCAGCAGCAGCTCTGCCTTGTAAGTTTAGTAGGCAATATGATGCATGTAGCATCTGTAATGAATGGTAAACATGTGGTGTTTGTGTACACCAGACTAAAATGAACTCCTGTTAAAATCAGTTGGAACTTGTTCTCCAGCATGGATCTTTGTTTATATGTTGGAGAAAACCATTCAGAAATGCGGTTCTGTATTTGAGACCAAAGCTCATGAGCGCTGGCTTGTGGTCTTCAGTTACTCAGTGTGAACTACATTTAGGTCAGGATTGGAGTTTGCTGCCTTTTAGACCCAGGAAAGCTATAGTTTCTTTTAGACATTGGAAAACTATAGTTTGTGATCACTTACACTGTGAACTCCAAATATACTCTTCTGATGCACTATTGGATTTTATGTAATATGAGAATATGTTAAAAAACGCAGTTAATTCTTTCTTCTGTGCTTTCAGTTCTTGTGCATATTTCAATGGCAGGAACAGTTACACAGTAATGCAAAAATAAATAATGTCAAGTAGCATAAAAAATGCCTAAGAAGTAATTCTGTTGTTCAGATGTTTTAGATGAAGTGAGGAAATCTTAAGGCTTTTGGCATTTTTCCTGTCATAGACATTTTGCTAGACTGTAATAAGCTGCATGGCATGCACTGTATCTCAGTTAATAACTATTTATAGTTTAATGATGTTCCCTGTAACCATGTTTTTGTTCTGGTTGTTTGCTTTTGTGGGCAGATACAGAGTAGCATCCACTGTTTTGTGAGAGCAGGAACATATGGAAGACAAGTCTTAAGCTGAGGCTTTTCAAATCCTTATGAATGGGGTTTTAATTCTGGGAATTTCACCTATAATCAGGGACAGCAAAATATTCCAGTGGAAAAGATCTTCATTTGACATATCATTATCACAGTAACAGCCAGCTGCCTCTCAATTACAGAATGACACTTTCTATGTCAACCTTGTTAAAATAATGTTATATTACAATGTTTCCCTAATGTTTGTCTAAGGAGAGTTTTAAAAGGAGCATGTGATGAATGGCAAGCAAAACCAGAAAAGCATCAGGTTCAATGCACATTTCACATGTCTTTTTAAAGTGATTAGGAATGTGTATTTCCATTCTGGTTGGTTTTGTGTTGAGTTTGTTTTTCCTCTTTTTTTTTTTTTTTGGGGGGGGTTGATCCTCTCCCCCCAAGTTGTAGCAACAGAGCACATGTTAAGGCAATTAAAACAGATGTATGCAGGCCAGATTTTTGTTCATAAGCTTGAAGTCTCCAGATTTCTTTGGGTTTTTTGTCTGTATTTTTTATCCCTTTTTCCTTCTACATGTAAACTAGTTAATACAAGGATCATATTCCTTGACACAGCCGTGTGTGTAAATAACATCTGTAGCATCAACATTAATTTTTTTGACTTGAAGAGACTGCTGTCCAAATTGATTTAAAGTTTTAAAACTCATCTATTATGTAGGGGTAAAGTTTGATACAAATCCAGTAATTATGCAATCTAATGTTCACGGCTAAGGTAATTTATAGTAGTATTTCTGAAAACAAAATTACATTGTGAATTTAAGGTTGTTCACAAAAACTTGTATTGTGTAGGTGATTAATAGACACTTAAATTACCGTATGTGAAAGAAGTTTTTGCTTTTCTTTTGTTCAGGCTGTGGAGGTGCAGAAGCTTTATCAGTGATACACAACTGCTTAAGAGTTGCAGATTGATGTTTTCTTTACTACACAAAACCAAATCCCCGAGGTTACAATCAGACTTGGTAGGAAGTTGCTTGCATCCTGCCATTTTCTACATACATATCTATATTTAGTTATCATAGAACATCTGTTACCTAAGCAAAGTAAAAATGGATGGAAAGCATTCTATCAGTAAAATCCAACTGCTCTAGACTTCGGGGTTTTTTTCATCCTGTTTGAAGGACTGGTTCATATTTTCTTTATGCAAAACTAAATAAGAATGAAATATTTTTCTTCTAGTAGGTACATAGATGTCAATACATTTATCACACTGTAGTATAGTTTCACTTCAAGTTCCTGTTCTTCAGCTAAAGCAATATAGGACCTTTTAGTTTATATTTCTTTCGATATGAATTCTAAACATACTTTGTTCATGGAGATTAAAATCGTTCTGGTAAATTCTTGAGTATTTAACTAAGTGATCAGTTAACTAGCACTTAACTATAACCCAATAACTCTAACTAAATGGTATTATATAGCAATTTGTTAAGAGTTGGGGCAACTTAAAACTCTTAAAAATCTTTTTATATTTACTGATGTTAGTATAGAAATAATCACAGAATCATGTTTAGAAAGAAGTCAAGATGCATCTAATTATAGAAGAGGGAACTTTCAAGGATAGATGCACTTGGGTGGACTTTCTGGTTTGTTTCATAATAGAATTGCTTAATTGAGGAGTGAATTCTTCCTCAGAGATAGAATGAAGTCGAATCACTGTCACAGTTCTGTTTTATAGACTCTGAACAGCACAATTTCTTTTTCCATTAAAAAAATAAATGATACTGCCACTTCATGGACCCTAGGATTTATTTATTGTTTTACAACAATGTATCTGTTGAGTGGAACAGCAATGCTAGCTACAAAATAATATAGGAATAATAAACCCAAAACAAACAAACAAAAAAAAACAAGCAAAGGAAAAAATCCCACCCTCAACAAAAACCAAGAACAACAACCCCCTCAAATAAAATTATTCTGTTCTTTAACTTTCTGAATATTGAATGAATACTATTTGAATTCAGGGAACCAAATCCTAGTGTCTGTAATTCAGTCTGGTGCAGATGCATTGTATTATTAATTTATTCAAACAGCCAAAAAAGATTGATGAGAAGTTTAAAGAATATTTGAACACCATATTTAAAAAAGAGTACTAATCAGCAGAATAAGAATTCAAAGTCATATGCAATGTAATGTTCATAGAGCTGTTTTCCATGGTATGTTGATTTAAAAAATGTGAAAGTAGATCTTCCATGAACAACTTTCTCTGTTTTATAAATATACCTTTCAGAAGTGTTGCTGCTAAATATTAAACTAATTATTAATGTAAGACTGTTTGGAAATTTCTGTATAACTTCCTATTTGTTGCTGTTAACACAGTAGCTGTTAAAGACCTTCCTGGTACTATTTGAACCCTGGAGTAATGCTTCAAAAAATGCTCAAGGACATTTTTGTTTTACATGACTAAATATTTCTTTTCTTGGCATGCATCAAGGATTTGACGTACGCCCTTTGTGCTTGCAATTCTATGGTTAACACACTTAGCTGTTATTGCACTGGTTAATACAGGTGGTAGTTCAGTTTATTGAATGCTGGATGTTAACAAGGCTGAGATACAATGTGGGATCCTAACATTCCTGGATCATAACATATAGAAGCAGTTATTGCTTCTAATTAGTCTTACTCTCTAGACTCCCAAAAATAATAGAATGCATACTACTTTTGTATAGTTCTCAAACAGTAAGTTGATCTTAAATTAAGCAAATGATGCTTTTATAGACGCCACAAGTTTCTGGAGAAAAATGTTGCACTACTCTGCAATTAATTCTAAATTATTACGTTCTGCTTTCTGAAACTCCACATGGAACAATAGATTATTATTTGGAAGGCAAAGTTTTTATTCTCTCATCTGTGAAGCTGAATTTATTTTCTTCACAGACTGTAGTGATTCTTTTTCTACCCAAAAAAACTGTAAGTATAGTCCTTGGCTGTGAGGCAGTTGGACAAGATGACCTTTGAGGGTCTCTTCCAACCCAATGTAGTCTGCAAATCTGTGAATTGTAATAGCAAGATATATAAGCAAAAAAATAGGTATTTGTACTGTATTAAGGTTTCAGCTGCTTGCAATATTTTATAAATGTTGATGGTGATTATAGTATGAAAACTCTTCAGTTCCAGACAATATGTCTAACCAATTTCAAGTGTGTAAGTTATGTAACAGATGGTGGCAAATTACCATTTAAATTTCCTCCCTCCCCCCCCCCCCCCCCCCCCCCCGATTCTACTTCACCATGAATGAAGACAGTTTATCATGTGTCAAAGTCTCCATCCTTCCTACTCCCTTAACTGTTGATCTTTCTGTTCTCTAAAGGCCTCTTGGTGGTAGGTGAGAGTGAAACTTTCAAGTTGTGTTAGTAAGTTACTGTGTTAAAGAAATGGTTTGAATTCTACAGTCAGTTCTTTGGGAGAAGAAACTATGTGAAAATGAGTGATTTGGGCATTCAGTTGATGCTAGTGACGTTAATGTAGGTGGTCTTTACTTACAGAATTAGTGCAGTGGTATGTGTTTGAGAGGGAATACTATATACTATGTAAACGCTTTTCTGTTTATTACCTTGCCTACAGCATCCAAATCTGAATCTTTGAGTGAACTCTCTTTAATTTCAGGGTATTGTGGTTAGGCATTAAAGAACGTCTCTACTTAGAACACTTTGCTGAATGCATAGTACCAAAAGTAAAATAATTTATTTAAAAAATCTAACTCTTTGTTTGTGTTTTTTTTTTTTTCTATAGTATGCTAATTTTGCTTTGCCTTTGTTCAGCATCTATGAGGAAATTGTCAGTTTTATTTCTGTTCATGTGATATTTTCAGTAGCATGTTCTTGTGCTTTTACAATATGATGTTCTAGTTTGGATTTTTGTGTGTGTCAAGGAAATATTTGTAATACATTTTTATCCCTAGGTAAGCATGAGCTTGTGTATGTCCATATTTATTCCCTTATAAAATAGGAGACTGAATACAGCTTCCCATATATAGACAACTAATTTTTAGTTGAAACAGAATAGTATGTTTTCAAGCTTATTTTGTCTCCAGCACACAAAAATTAGGCAGTTCAGAATAGAATGAACTGTCCTTATTGGTCCAATGAAGTAGTCTGCACATTGTTTGGTATGTGCGTGTTCTGGATCCCAAGGCTGCTATTCCTGTTAATAAAATTAGAGAATCCTCATTCATCTTGCACAAAAGATCACATTACCTGGTTTTAGTTTGTTGTAATGACTTCAAAAGTGTCAGCTGCTTGGCAGCTTTTTACCCAGGACATAGAATCCTTTACCCAAAACTGAACTGATCATACATTAGCTGAGGGTCAGGTGAGTGGTACTGTAACAATGTCCAGTATTGATATTTAGTTAATAGCACTTTCAAAGGCCCACTGATGCAGCTAGGAGAATGCAGCCTTATTGAGGCGTAACTGTGTTCTGAAGTATGACGTCTTTCCCATATTCCAAAATAAACCAAAAAATGGATCTATCACAGCAAAGTATCCATTTCTTCTAGTTGTCCCTTGCTCAGGAAGGGAATTATGCATAGTAGAGGGCTCATTAAAAGACTGCTGAAAACTATGGAAAAGCTTCCCTTGTTCTTAAGTAAGCTTTAGTGTCTAACCTTTCTTTAAAAGCAGAGTTATATTGTAGTATGTAGTAAAATTGTTATTTGTGTTGAAGAAAAATTTTCCCAATTGCATCTATCTAAAGTAAATAGGGGGGGGGGGGGGGATGTTCCTGATCAACATTTCAGTGTTTTCCTATGTGTTAATTCGTTATTTTTATTTAGCTAGTTTTGTATTGCTGAATTTTTTGTACTTGTGAATTTGTATGTTGCATAGTATATGTTATTGGTCTTAATACTCAGCAACTATGTAGTTGCAGCTTCTGATTACAATCCAATTAACTTCTAATAGCTAGTGAACTGTATGCACTGTTTAACTCAGACATTAATGTGTCTGAGAATGTGATACTTCTTTTTTTAGATATCTCTATGCCAAGGTTTTACAGTTGTCCACACCCAGAGACACTTGACTTGATTTCATAAAAAAGCATTTTTATAAATGAATTTTGCTACTGGCTCCAAGTAACTTTCTTTGGATTTTTTTTTTTTTTTTCTAGTGCTAGCTGATTTGTTTGCTCTGCTTGTGACTAGTTGAATGAAACGTAGGTCTTAAATTGTTACCCATTTTGACTGCGCCATTACTTCTTTTCAGAATTAAATTGTTCATTGTTTAAATACAAACCAGCTGTGTTTTCATGCTAGAGACAACTATAATTATGCAAACCTATTGTAATGTTGTCAGTGTTGTTAAAAAAGGTAAAAGTAGTTATTGTCTTTGCAGCCATGCTATAGTGAATAGAACTTTTTGATGGAACAAGTAAATCTTGTTAATAATAGACCAGTAATAATTAGTAGCTTATGCAATGTTTTGGAATATAGTTCTATTATTTTTTTAATTTTAAAGTTAATATGTATGTGTTTGCACTTTAAAACAGATTTAAACTTTGTAGGAAATAATCATAAAGAGTCTTATGTGTAAAAATATACTTACATAATTGATCACTTGATATTAATATCGCCCAGTAAAAACGTCTGTAGGGTTCTGGAGTATGAATCAGCAATGTAGTTGATACAATAAATGAATTGTAGTTTTAGATTCCTGGAAAGCAGAGAAGTGGCAGCATAATAAGCACAAGATATAAGGGGAATCATGGGGACTGAAGTAGAGAGTCAGCAGATATAAACAGCAAAGAAAATGAAGTTTCTTTGTACTTCTACTCAAAGAGGAGAGGTATCCCTCCTTAAATCATCTTTCCTTGACTTCTAATGATGCTGATGTTCTTTTGTCAGTTCATTTGTATCCAGAAAATGTTATGAACTGTCTCAACCATTCACTGTACTTTACTGGATTAAAAAAGCACTCAACAAACAGAAGAAATGAAAACTTCTAAACAATAATGACCCACCCACCTCCTCATCAAATAATATAGTAGCAGTGGAAAATCCAGATACAGTAATTAAATATTATTGGTTTATATACTGTAATGTTTTTAACTTGCACCTGGCAACAAGCACAACACACTGATGTGGCAGTTTAGGCTGGGTGCCTCCTGTTGCTGCCACATAAGTCACACCTCTGGTGTCCCGAGTGTCCAGCCCAGTAAGGTGGACACAGGAAACAGTGTATTTCTACCCATAAATCCTGCGCCCTATAAATTCGTCTGCAAAGTCATTCTCTTCCTCTTTCTTCCCTCTCTGCTCCCATGGGGGATGCTCCCTATTGGGTAACAGTGGGGGAGTATCTCAAGGCCTCTTAGGCCTGCCTGGGCCTGGTGCCAGGAGGAGAAGAGCGAGGCCGTCTCAGACCTGGCCAGCCTGAGACTAGCCTAGCAATGGGAAACTATCCTTTGCTGCCAATAATCTGTCCTGAATTTAATGCTGGACAGATCCTGCCAGACCAACCTGATCTCCTTCTATGACCAGGTGACCCACCTGGTGGATGTGGGGAAGGCTGTGGATGTAGTCTACTTGGACTTCAGCAAGGCCTTTGACACCATCCTCCGCAGCAAACTCCTGGCCAAGCTGTCAGCCCGTGGCTTGGACAGCAGCACCCTGTGCTGGGTTAGGAACTGGCTGGAGGGCCGAGCCCAGAGAGTGGTGGTGAATGGTGCCACATCCAGCTGGCGGCCTGTCACTAGTGGTGTGCCCCAGGGATCAATACTGGGCCCAATCCCATTCATTATCTTTATTGATGATCTGGATAAAGGTATTGAGTCCACCATTGGTAAGTTTGCAGATGACACCAAGCTGGGGGCAGGTGCTGATCTGTTAGAGGGTGGGAGAGCTCTGCAGAGGGACCTTGACAAGCTGGACAGATGGGCAGAGTCCAACAAGATGGCATTTAACAAGTCCAAGTGCCAGGTTCTGCACATTGGCCACAACAACCCCATGCAGCGCTACAGGCTGGGGTCTGAGTGGCTGGAGGGTGGCCAGGCAGAAAGGGACCTGGGGGTACTGGTTAGCAGCTGGCTGAACATGAGCCAGCAGTGTAGCCAGGTGGCCAAGAAGGCCAGTGGCATCCTGGCCTGCATCAGAAATAGTGTGGCCAGCAGGAGCAGAGAAGTCATTGTGCCCCTGTACTCTGCACTGGTTAGGCCACACCTTGAGTACTGTGTCCAGTTCTGGGCCCCTCAGTTTAACATTGAGACTCTTGAATGTGTCCAGAGAAGGGCAATGAGGCTGGTGAGAGGTCTCTAGCAGAAGCTCCATGAGGAGAGGCTGAGGGAGCTGGGGTTGCTTAGCCTGGAGAAGAGTAGGCTCAGGGGAGACCTTCTTGCTGTCTAGAACTACCTGAAGGGAGGTAGTAGCCAGGTGGGGGTTGGTCTCTTCTCCCAGGCAACCAGCACCAGAACAAGAGGACACAGATTCAAGCTGCACCAGGGGAGGTTTAGGCTGGAGGTGAGGAGGAAGTTCTTCACAGAAAGAGTAATTTGCCATTGGAATGTGCTGCCCAGGGAGGTGGTGGAGTCATCATCCCTGGAAGTGTTCAAGAGGGGATTGGCCGTGGCACTTGGTGTCATGGTTTAGTTATCATGAGTTGTTGGGTAATAGGTTGGACTTGATGGTCTCTGAGATCTTCTCCAACCTTATTGATTCTATGATTCTCTGTTGCCCTGAGAGGGGCAGAAGAATGACACACAAATGGATTGGATAGTGATGGAAAGTTTAAATGGAAAAGCAATTTGTGTTCTACAGAAATTGCAAAGCATAGTAGCAAAGATATCCCAAAGCATAGAGAGTCCCTTAAACCACACCCCAAAACCCCCAATGCTTCCCTTCTCCCTACCTGAGCGTGTACCCAAACCCCCAGGGCTCTCCCCACCCCCAACTCCCCTGCTAGGGCAGTCTCAGGCTGGCCAGGTCTGGGGACTCTCCCCCCACGCCCCCTTCTCCTCCTGGCATCAGGCCTAAGAGGCCTTGAGATACTCCCCCACTGTTACCCAATAGGGGGCATCTCCCATGGGAGCAGAGAGGGGGAATAAAGAGGAAGAGAAGGACTTGGCAAGCGAATTTATAGGGTGCAGGATAGAAATATACTTCAAATGTCACTAACACTTTAAACAGGTAGCGCTAGCTCTACATAAATGAATAGTTTCTTGCACATGCATTGGCCTGTATTTGAACTGATCCAAGCCCAAAGCTACCCTTACTGCAGGAGAGATCTTGGTACATGCTGAAACTGATTAATAGATTCCTTGCAATCTAAGATTGTTGTCTAGAAGAGCGATAATGATGTTGCAGAACTATTTCTTGGTACACTTGAACATAGACAGTCTCTTAAGCCATGTTCCAAGGAATTATGGAGCGCCAAGTAAATTAATGTTTACAGAAACTTCCTATTACTTTTAGGCTTCCTTTTAGTACCTAAAAGAAATGTTGAATTAGCATTCTTGTGGAATATAGCTCTTGTGTTTCCCTTGTTATTAAGTTACCTTTTTGGGGTCTGCCCTGTTACTGTGTTCAAACAGTGATACAGGCAGCAAAATTCAAGGATAGAAACCCAGATAATTTTCCTTCCATTTTTCCCATTTTTTTCTCTCCCAAGGAGAACTTAATGCATGATGGGTTAAGCAGAGTACAGGTGAAGGCACAAAGTCAGATAACTAACTTGGTACTTCAACAGAGAAATCGAGGGCCACAATTTTATACATTAATCAATAATGTATTTATGGTGTGTTATAGAAGCTATACTCTCCAAGTTGTGGTTAGTACTAAAGGTGATTACATTTCAGTGGATGTGAGAGTGTTCTCAAAAAGGGTTTGTTTTTATCAGGATTTTCAAAAAAGAAGTGGAGTGTGTGTATATGTGAAAGAGTGAGTTAATTGTAAGAATTAAGACGTAATTACAAACTCCCACTGGAGGAATGAGGCATGGGACAGTTTTGTTACAGTAAGACTGGCATGCCATGCAAGTTGTATGTAATTCTAACCTTACTTTTTCTGTTAGGTGTTTCATTTAGTGTTATATTTTTCTACTGTTTTGCTCCAGCTATCTCATAAACAGCCTCCCTAATAGCAGTTCAAGTCTGGTGTCCAACAGGGCTGACATTCTCATAATTGATATTCCTATGCTGATGAAGAACTTCCCCACTTGGATTCCAGCAGAACTCACTTATTACAGGGAGTGCAGAGCACAGCAGAAAATCATACATTTTTTAAAATGTTGGGGTTTGGTGATTTTTTGGTGGTGGTTGGTGGTGTGGGTTGTTTTTGTTGGTTTTTTTTTTTTTTTTTTTTTTTTTTGACTGATGATAATTTTAATAAATGTCACTGTTACTAGGCCTCTGAGTAATGAAGGTGTTCTTCTGAACTCCAGGGTCTGGAACACAGCAAGCCAGTGATGCCACCATTATTGGGGTGCTGTGTGGCTAAGGTGTGAGAAAGCAGACGCAGTGGGAAGCTTGCCCTGCTTCTAACATAAATTTATGGGAATTAAATAATTCTATTTCCCTTCATTCTCTCACCTGTATATGAGTTTGTATTAAAGCTACTTTAAGTACCATTTAAAATGAAGCTTAGGATGAGCTGAATAGAATGTTGGAAAGCACCAAATTAAAGTTGTGTGTGGCCTTAATTTCCTCAAAGTAGAAAAAAGTAGGCATGCTTCACTTTGCTTTTAGAATACAATTGTTCTATTATTTGTTCAAAACTTATTAGCAAAGTTTGTAGTAGCTTGGAAAAGATGTCACAGTGAATGAGATGATTTGTAAAAAATTTGTCTCTTAGAACTATTAAGAAAATGATATGCAATTTATTTTCTCTGTAATTTAAAATAATCACTATATTGAGTCCATATAAAAGTTTTCAAATTTCATTTAAATTTCTTCCTGGAATTGTCATAATTTCAAAATATATTTTTTTAAAAAAAGTTCTCTGCTGATATTCAGAAAAAGAAAACTTCATTACATAAATTGACCTTATTGCTCTCTACAACTACCTGAAGGGAGGTTGTAGACAGGCAGAGGTTGGTCTCTTCTCCCAGGCAACCAGCACCAGAACAAGAGGACACAGTCTGAGGCTGCACCAGGGCAGGTTTAGGCTGGAGGTTAGGAAGAAGTTTTACAGAGAGAGAGTGATTGCCCATTGGAATGGGCTGCCCAGGGAGGTGGTGGAGTCGCCGTCACTGGAGGTTACAATACAATACAATACACCAGGTTGGAAGAGACCTTCAAGATCATCGCATCCAACCCATCAACCAATCCAACCCACCCAACAACTAAACCATGCAGCCAAGCACCCCATCAAGTGTTCTCCTGAGCACCTCCATGCTTGGTTGCATGGTTTAGTTGATTAGGTGGTGTTGGATGATAGGTTGGACACGATGATCTTGAAGGTCTCTTCCAAGCTGGTTTATTCTATTCTATTAA
Source organism: Picus viridis (assembly GCA_033816785.1). NCBI lineage: Eukaryota > Metazoa > Chordata > Aves > Piciformes > Picidae > Picus > Picus viridis. The sequence continues at coordinate 28,025,206 of CM066586.1, forward strand.
AAATGTGTGACTAATAATCTGTGAGAACTCCTGTATTCAAATTTCCTTGTATGAAAGAATGCTACTTCCATGCTCCTTTTGGAGTCTGATTCGTGTATCTGGTAGCTTTTATTATTCTAGTGTCCCAGTTGTGGTAGACTTGCTGAATCTGGGTTTAGACCCTGCCTAATGGTATTTTTAAATTGCAATCATATTTTTGTTTTGTTTTATTAAAAAAACCACAAACCAAACCAAAATCAAATAAAATCTTTCCCAGCAAGCTGAAAAGCTGTGTAACCATTTGGGTAATTTGGCATGTGTCCTGTCATGGATGCCTTACTTAGTTAAAAACAGTGACCTCAGTGTCCATTGGACCACAGTATTATTCCTACTGTCAGTCTTGCTTTCAGTTTTTGGCACCTTCCCTGAGTTAGTATTGGCTCCTACAATACGTGAGGAATAGCAAAAACATCTGCTGTCACCCCAGGAGGCTGGCTGAATTTCATCCAGAAGGATGTGTGCTGCTGCTGAACCTCTTTTCAGTACTGAATGCTGGCACAATCAGTGGCAATAGTAGAAGATGCTTAGACAGTGGAGGCGTTGAACCAAACTTGCAGAAATGAAGTTGTTTTGTAGGTTTTGAATCTTGGACAAAAAGAGAACTGAATTAAGGTAACATTTTTCATTTGAATTTTCACAACTTTTTTTTTTTTTTTTTAATTAACCCAATCAATAACCAGGAAATGCTGTTTCCACAGAGAGCACTTTAAAATGGACTTGAAGTCAGGTTTTAATAAAACAGCGCAGTGCAAAAATGTGATATATGACTTAGTCTTAAGGACGAAGCTTTCTTCTTCACAGGAATTTAATTCTATTCAGTGCAAGCCTTTTGCAACCTAGGATGATCATCTCTGGAAGCTTTTAGTTAGTAATACAAGGCAGCAATTGTGGCCAATACAGGCATCATCAGTAATTGAAAGTAAAGCTACTTAAGTATTGCACATAGCTTTTAGTATCTTGAGCACTTTCCAAGCATTAATAAAATCAAGCACTTGAATTATGCACAGTGGATCTCATGGTGACAGTGAGGGTTTAGAGAGTGACCAGGAAGAAAAAGATCCTTGAAACCTCATCTTAGAGCCAAGTATCAGCAGACAAAATGGGAATCATGTTATGTATGGCTTATACTTGTTGATGCCTGGAGATCCCATTTTTTAACACTAAACTAGCTTGTGAAGATCAAACTCATACTTTTAGACTAGCAAACAAGCTGTTCTTACCATTCATAGTTCCCCCCCCTTTCCTGTTTTAAATGAGCTGAATCTGAAATGCAGAGATATATTTATTTCTCCAAGTGCATTTCTCTAAGGCATCCTTTGGTTTTATGTCAGATCTCAATGTCTTCTAGCTGAACAAGCTGAAGTCAGGTAATTTAGATGATGTGAATTTCCGATGTATGAATAATTGAATAATTACTTGATTTTTCTTTCCTAGGGCTTTATTAATACTTCCCCCCACCTTTGTAAAAACTATTAAAGGTAAAATTTTAAACTTCATATGATACTTGAATGGGATGTCAGTGACTCTTATATCACAGATAAATTATGGGGGGCACCTGCATCTTAGGAAGCTATCTGAGCAAGTTAGGAAGCACTGTAAAGGAAGACTTCAAGTTGAGGAGGAGGTTCTGTAAAGCACAGCTTGCAAATAGTGTAAAGTGTGACAGCCTGCTTTGATGAGCTGTTTGATCTTTATGCTGCTAAAAACTTTTTACTAGAATAATTTTTATAAAATCTTAAAAAAGTGGAGTTCTAGGTCCTGTCATGAAGTTACCAAATTATTGCAAAATGGTTGATTTCTACCTCTTTCAAGATTGGAAGCTCTGTAGCACCATTAACTTTTTAAGGTTTTGTTAACTTCTGCTCCTCTGAAGGTTAAGCATATTAAAACTCAGTATTCTCTGATGTTTTGACAACTGTTATTCTTTAATTTCATTTTTGCTACTATTTAATGTTAGTAAAAGAGCTAAAAATGCACCTATCTTCTTACCTGTTAGCTATCTTCCCTGATCAGCAGACAACACCTGTTTGATGTGTCATACATAATTCTATAGACAGAGTCAGTATTCAGACACAATGTTTTTGTGACTTCAGCAGTATTTGTTAGCTTGATCAATCTTAAGGCCCAAACCTGCAAACTCATGAGACAGGCAGAGCAATGTCTGTCTTTAAGCACCTCACTTGCCTTATGCTACTAACACAACTGTGCTTTTAACAATTCAGGCCTCTGTGGAACTTCAAAGAGCTGCTATTCTCATTTAGAAAATGATTTGTCAGGCTAAGACATTCATCTACAAATTTTGGTACAGGCAGATTCAATCCTGCTGCAAGCAAGAAGACTTAGATAAAACTATTTGTGTTATGACAGCCAAGAATGGATACCATGTATATTCATTTTCCAGTAGTCCAGTTTCTAATTGCTTACAAAGGCTGTGTTCAATGTCACAGTCACGCACCAATTCCTAGCAGTGCATCGCTGGTACACCCACAAGAGGAGTAGATGTTCTCTGTTATTTCTGTTATTTAGTGATGAAGTTAAGAAAGTCAAAGAGATTTCACTGACCTTGTCCTCATTCTGTATGGCATAATTAAAAATTAATGGAGCTATGGTATGCAGGCCAAGAATTTGACTTTCCTTTCTTCTCTGCCTTAGATTTCAGTTGGTGTCTATGAATTTGAAGGAATTGCACATTACTTTCCGTCATAAATGTACCAGCTGTGTTTGTAGTCTGCAAGTACTGATGTTTGATAAATTGGATGCTGATATTTTGTGTCTGGGAAGTGAACTGAAGTATTGCATCTTACCTAAAAGAAATTTATCTACAAGGAAATTTTCTTCTTTTAGATTTTTAAGCTTTTGTCTGCTGAATCATTTATTGAAGGGAGTTTTGAGGCTCAGATTACACAAAATTGTTTCCATAGCAGTGAGTAATGACTGAGATCATCGCTACTTGATTAAATAATAGCACTTACATATTTCTTAGTGTGAGATGACTGGTCCTGTAGGGGTAAATGTTTAGTATTCAATATTTTTGAAAATTAGAGCTGCATAATATTCCACCAAATTCCTGCATGTTTTTGTGCTCTCTCTTTCTCTTTTCCCCTCCCTGCATAACTCCTCTGCCCCACCAAGTTTTTTCAAGTCGGAAAGCTGCATCACACTCTGTAATCACGGAGGTGAGAACTGTTGTGTTTCGTTAAGTATTTTTAATTACTTATTGGCTGACCTACAGCTCTTCAAATATTTGTGCTGCACCCTGGAAATAAATTTCCTGTGTCAGTAAAGATTTAGATGTAGCTTTATGTCCTACAGAGTTGCTTTTAATGAATTGAGATTTCTTTTTGTATTTTAATACAATCAGCGTAAGTATTTTATGCTGTCCTTGAATCAAAAAATGCCTTAAAAATGACTGGTCTGTCCAGTTTGCAGATGATAGAATGACTTTCCATCAATTTTCAAATCATCATAGATCCATGTACTTTGTGATACTATGTTGCCTATACTCCCACACAGTACTGGTAGTTTGCTGTTTCATGTAAAATAGAGACCACAAGGGCTTAAGTCCAGACCTTACACATGAAAATGTTTGATTTGAATCAAATGAAGACCTGAAATTACTGTCACTGAGTTTTCTAGGTAGTTCTACAGTTCAAGGAAGTGAATTTTCAGGAGTTATTTTACCTTGTGCTTAGAAACTCTCTTAAACTATGTAATGCGTTTCCTTGGAATATTTTTGATTTTGGAGCATCACAGAGGTGATTTTGAGCACCACTTATTATTCTGCAATACACAGAAGAGGAGAAAAATTTTTTCTACAATGTAGTTTGAATCTCTTTCTCTCGGATACCTCTGATACCAGAAGTAAGAAAATAATATGAGGTTAATATAATCAAAGCAGTATGCTATTTGATAATAGGTAAAAGCTTCATCTTCTATAATTGAGCAGGATGAAGAAAAGTATGCAATTGAAAATCCATTGCTAAATACACTCTCACTGACAAAGCACTTTGTTACTTAATTTCTATGTTGTATTTGTATACATATCTTAGTAAAATAAACCTACTTTTGAAACCTTTTAGTGACCTTTTTACCTTTTTAATGTCGAATATGCCTGGTAGAGAATAGTGTTTTTTTTTTAGCAATTCTCTCGTTTCAACTTCTACCACATAATTACTTTGTAAAATCTATTCTCATAATTTAGATCATAAAAGATTTGCTGCTAATTCTCTTAAATTTGAGCAAAATCAAATGCATTGTTTTTCAAGGTATTTCTCATCCTTTCAGAGTAGTAAACAAATGTGCCAAGAGGTGCTGATTGAAAAGCTTGAACTGGAGTTGGGTATTAATGTTAACAACAACAAAATTACAATCAATCATCTGAAGTACTTCCTGTAATCAAGATAAACAATCTAGGTAATTTCCCCAGTGCGTATTACTTTCCCCCTTATATTAAAAGACCTCTTTCTCATATTCATGCAGTGGTTTAAGACTTTTGGATTTCAGTGAACCATGGAGCATCATAAAAATGAGTTAAAAATGTAGACAGTAAGTGAAATGTGCTTTTTGCTGCTCAAGACAAGTTTTCATTGAATTATGGTATTTCATAGTAGAATCATAGTATCAGTCAGGGTTGGAAGGGACCACAAGGATCATCTAGTTCCAACCCCCCTGCCATGGGCAGGAACACCCCACAATAGATCAGACTGGCCAGAGCCTCATCCAGCTTGCTTTTAAACACCTCCAGGGACGGGGCCTCAACCACCTCCCTGGACAACCCATTCCAGGGCCTCACCACTCTCATGGAGAAGAACTTCCTCCTCATGTCCAGCCTGAATCTCCCCACCTCCAGTTTCATTCCATTCCCCCTAGTCCTGTCACTACCTGGTAGCCTGAGAAGTCCCTCCCCAGCCTTCTTGTAGGCCCCCTTCAGATACTGGAAGGCCACAATGAGGTCACCTTGGAGCCTTCTCTTCTCCAGACTGAACAGCCCCAATTCTTTGTTTTATCATCTATCTATCTATCTATCTATCTATCTATCTATCTATCTATCTATCTATGACAAAAGAAATTTCTACTGGATAAATTGGTCAATAGGATGTAGGTAATTCGGCAGTGTTCATTTCATGATAATGTCTGTATCAATTTTATTTTCAATTACATGCTTTGATTTGCCTTCATTAGGTAGGAGAAAGATGCATGCACCCTTTCTCCCTTCTTTATGCTTTACTGTTAAGGGTCTCTTCCCTTTCTATGCTTTCAATAACTCAGTCTTGTCTGATATTATGTAATATCATTTTACGAGTTCAGTTTCCATCAGATTTCAGGTTAGTGATCTGGTATAGATACTCTAAAGGTCTTTTAAAAATATATTTGGAAATAATACTTGAATGACAGAAAAATTAATAAATTGAAAATTAAATATTAATATTGTCTTACATATTAATTATCTAATTTTCCTAATGTATGTATTTCTATGGTATGTAGGGACCGAAGAATTATGGCATCTCCTTTTGATTTAAACTTAATGTCCCTGTTAATAAAACAAGATGTTTGTTTTGCCCTTTTGTCTATTACTTTATAATTGAATGGGTTCTTCAGGGAATATTTTAATGTGATAGTAATTTGGTCTCCATAAAGGAAATTAATAAGAAATGCTCTGTTGACTGTGGAAATGGAGAATAAATTTATGGATTTGTGCTAGATTGAGTGGAATGCTTTTAGTTAATACTGCTAAAGTGTACAACACACATCACTGAGTTTTCCTGTTTTAATTATTTATTTATTTATTTTGCAGACAGTAATTTACCTTCTCATATAGTTTTAGGCCAATTTCACTAATCAGTAACAAAGGAAAAAAATAAGGACTTAATAATTATAAATCAAATTATTCACACCATTCTGAACTTACAGTCACAGCTTGCATAACTCTTCTTATAAAGCTTTGCTAACTTGAACCAACAATCATGAGTTTTTAAACATACCCTGTTTGTGTGCTTGCATAAGTATGTGTGATTTTAGACGCAATTGTTGTTCAATAGTCGTATTGTGCAATCTTGTGTTCTCTCCTGTGCACTTCACTGAGCACTGGTTTTATAATCTATTTTTACTTGCCTTGTATCATTACTAAGACTTTGGTTTGCAAGTTCATGCCTTGAGTTCTTAATTGCTTCCCTTTCACACGTATGTCTTTAGTTATTTCGTATAGCTACTCTAGCAATTTTTATCAGTATCATTTTACTGTGTGTTATTTAATGATTTCCTGCAATCATATGGCCCACATTGCCTACCATTTGCTTAATAATGAAATACTTAAAGTCATAAAGACAAATAGAAGATCCCTGTTCAATAGAAACTGCCGTTACTTTTGTGGTATAGCTATAGTGTGAAGACTTGAATGCAACTGAGGACTTAAAAAATGGCAGAACAGGGCCTTAGTATGTCTTCCAATTCTTGGGTATAGAAATCACTCAGCCAGCTTTCCAGTTATTCAGAAATACTGTTTTACATCAATGGAGGTGTTCCATCATAACATCTCCATTAATGTGTAGATTTTTTTTTAGCTTGGAAGTGAATCTTTTTGTATTTTCTTTAGCTTTCAGATAATGTAGATGTCTACTCTTTCATGTTTTAAAGTGAGAACCATACCCAGGAACTATTCATTTGACAAACTGTCACGCTGTTTGTGGGATCATGACTGGAACACTGTGTTTTAGTAATCTAGTTTCCCTTGTCTCTCAGGTCAAAGTTTTAGAATTAATTCTTCTACTGTAGCAATTTCTGTTGGTCAAAACAATGACATAGAAAGGGGATTTTATACAAGTAACCCATACCAGAAATATGAAGGGCACAGGAAAAAAAAAAAAGGAAAAAAGTCATTATTACTGAAGGCATGCATAAAGACAGTAGAGAAGCTGGTCACTTCAAAAGGAAAAAATATGTTTGCTCTTGGAAACTAGATGTTTCATAGGGAAGTGTTTTTTTTCTGTTAGCACAGAATGTAATGGTCTGGTTTTAAGTAAGAACTGGCAAGGATCTTCTCTGAATTTTCACAGGTATGCAGGAAAGAAAAAGAGTAGTTGCCTCACAGGAGTGTACTATTTCAGTTTTAAACTACTAAGAAAAGTTTCAGCATTTATTTTGGACTTAGTCTTTTCTTAACCTGCCAGATTTGCAAACACCAAATAATTTTCCATTATATAAGACTTTCCAGTATGAAAGTGCTATTGATCTGAGCCTAAAGTGCAGGCTCTTGGAATGCAGTACTGTTAATTGAGAGACACGCAATACAGAAAAAATTGCAAATTGCAGGCATCATTATCTAAACCAACCTTTCCTACCTTCCCCAAACTTATGCTTTTTTACTGTATATCTCAAACCAGGTGCAACTGTCATTCGTGTAGTCTCTTTCTTATTTCATGCTCTCTAAGGATGGAATTCCAAAGCCAGTACTGGGCTTGCTTTGTTGGTGTTACTGTTATATATCTGCTTAAACTGAGCATACTGCTTCCTCTTGTGTAATGTGGGCATGATTTGTTAAATATGATGTCTGTGCAGCAGTTCTAGGTTTGTACAGGTATTCTGGAGAGAGATAGTTAAGCAAGCAGGACTACATTTTCCAAAATAATAACAACTGGTTTTCAGTGCCTCTTCCTTTTTTTCGAAGGCCGCTTTCCTGTGTTCCTGTGTTTAAATATCCCGGCGCTTGTGTAATATTAATCAGTATTTATTGCTGAAAATCTGAGACAAAGCATTGAAATTTCTGTTCCAAGTCTACATCAAACCATTGCTGAAACAGCGAGTCTTCGTTTGTATAAGTACCTTCTTATCATGCTTTATATTCCATTTTATAATTAAGTTCAGGAAATGCATATTTCACAAAATACACCTTTTATATTCTACCTAAATGTTCTTGTTGTCAAATAATTAAAATAATGAACACTTTGTGAAACAACAGGTAAGGAGAGTGGATAAAGATAGTATTACCTTACTTGTAGCTGCTGAACCTGTAAATAATTAAACAGTTACCATCACAGTCGGGTTATTTTTTTAGGCACCCTTTTCAGGTTGTGGTGTTGGTTACTCAGTGCTTTGAGTTGAAAAATAACAATTGACCAGTACTACACAGTTAATAACAGGACTGATTTGTACACAGTGTAAACAATAGCAATGTTTAAATCTCCTTTAGTGGTCTCTGAATGATGACTTGGGAATAAACTTTTCTTAATACTTAACTGATGATGAAGTAAGTAAAATGCTGCCATGTAGATGAAAAAAATAATGTAAAATATCCCAACTGCATACAAATGCTACATAACGTCAACTAATCTGTATATTAATTATTGTTGCTGTAATAGCAGGAGCTAGGCTTGAAATGTAGCTGATCATTAGACTGCTCTAAATGATGCTTTGCAGGGGATGGTTGTTTAACTTGGATTTTAATTAAGAAATGATATGGGTGGGAGATTTTAACAGAGGTGAAACAAATATTATAAATGCAGAAATACAGCAATTCAAATGTATTACAGACTTCAGTACCTTCAGAGGATCAAGTACTGAATAGGTCTGTCACATTATACTGCCCTATTCTACTTGCAGCCAAAAGTCAATACAGCAAAATCTCTGGAATACTAGAACCTTCTGAAAATATAAAAGCTACCTTCTTCTTTTTTGTCTACTATTTTATTGAGTGTTAGGAATTTTTATTTTACAATCTTGTGAGTAATAGCATCTTTTAAAGTCAGTTTGATACAGTGACAAAAAGGTTGAGGGAAAGGAAGGAGGATGTAAAAAGTCACAGAATTTTCCAACTGTAATACTTTCAAGTTCACTACTGTAAAACTGACTCTTGTTTGATGTTTTGTTTAGTTTAGTGATCTGTAGTCCTTTAATGCCAAAATTCATAGTTATGAATGGTTTTACCAAGGTGTACATCTCTGAAATTTTAAATAGGGGTGGTGGGTGTAGAAATCAAGAAATTCTGTAGCTTATTTTCACTCTGATGATGATTTCTATGGTGACTGAGTTAGGCATTTAATCACCATCTCACTTCTAATCTGAGAGGAAGACATAATTACACCTCCTTTACTATGAAAATCGTATTAATACTTTTATTTACTATGAACTTGTACCGCATGTAAAAGTCTACTGTGCAATCTAGAGCTGGATCATGCAGTAGTCTGGTGCGGAGAGATTGCCATCTGAAAGACAAGGTCTTACAGTTATGAAAGGGGACTGCACTGTTGTGGCTGGGTGGGACTGCACTGTAGGGAACTGGTAGCCTTGGGCTGGGTTGGAATTGCATCCTGAGCCATAGGCAGGGTTGGGGTAGACTCCAGGGTGAAGTGGCCAGGGCCAGTGAAGCCTGCGAGTGTACCCAGGGTCTTGGAGATGTATCTAGGTTGCCTAAACCTCAACATTCTGTTACATTCCAGTGTCTGGTATATACAGCTGCACCATCCACTCAAAACCCCCAGAGAATCTCGATTTCTCTTTCTTGGTTTATAATCAAAACACTGATGGTGTTAAGGCTGATCTACATGGGAACTGATCTATATGACTTGATGATGATGTGGGTCATGAATTGTCCTTAGCCAAGCATTAACTCTTCTGCAAACAGCTTGTGCTGTAGCATTTGTCACTGTACTAAGCGATGAGCTAATTTTTGTGGGTTGTGATCTGTGTGTGTGCAATACCTCTTGCAATGCTGAGTGCAAAACATCTGATTTACTATTCGGATTTGTTAGGGAATGAGGTCCAGTTATGCAAATACAATGTGGCCTTTATATTCTGTCTGGTTATTTGCTTAGGGATTACTGTTGCAACTGAATAATTTGTTATTTTAAGTATAGCCACATTGCACACTAGGCTTGTAATAACGAGTAAGAAGACAGATCCTGCATTTTGGGAAGGAAAATAACAGATGAATCTGATAAACTAATTAAGCTGCAATGTCGAGATTTTCCAAAATCAACTGTTAGTCTCCATGTTATGTTTTTAGTCTTGCTCTACTGTCCTTTGCTGACAGATTCAGTGCAACTGCTTTATTAGTTCAGTACTGCTCTCAGGAAGTACCTTTATGTCCAGCTGGGTGCTCAAGGTCATCTCACAGGTCTGTGTGTTGACCATGATGGTGTAGTATTCCTACTGTAGCAATCATCACTGAACCAGTGTCAAACATCTTTGATTGTGTAACGGATATCCTGAAGGGAATTAACTGCAATTGATTTCCTGCTCAGTGGCCTACAGGCAAGTCATCTACAAACAAAATATTTCCAGCTTTTGGTGTATGCAGAGTACTTGAAGCCCCTAGGTGCACTGGAAACACTCATTACTTGCCTTAGTACTGGATTTTGCTGTCTCCCCTATGCTTGTTTAGTATAACTTGTCAGGTATTCAGGAAGACATTAATATTATGCTGTCACCAAAGGCACACTCAGGGCACAGGCTGATACTTTGCATATGATGTGTTTTAGATGCTGTACAATGCAGTCTGGCTTTTTCTATCATTTCCCTTGTTTTTTTGCAGCATCCGTGACTAGCATATAGCAGGCAGTTACAGAGCACATCCTTGCTGCAGCATCCGTGAGAGACTGATAGGAATTCCAGTGCATGTGACTCATCAGGGAGCTTAGTGCAGCTGAGGCGCCTTTTTAATTTCCATCTCTCTATTCCATGAGAGCCACTTACTGACAGAAGAATTCCTATGACATATTAAGCGCTTCTTTGAAACACCGGTTCACTGATAGCATGGTAGCTCCCTCCAGTTTGTCTATGGTGTATTTTGTTTCCCTCACACTTGATAATTATTGTCTCGTTCCGTTATGCTTCTCAGTGAAGGTTTACTCAGATAATTAATTCTAGTGATAGTAAATTAAACTTGTACATAAATTATGTTCACACATAAATTTAGTACACATTTTGAGCTAACATATCAAAAGGTCCTTCAGTGTATGCTGACATTCATTTCTATGTAGCTCTATAGCTGCATTCATACCTCTTGACAGTTACGCTGCTTACAGGAAAGGAACATATAGCATATTTGATGCCAAATACATGTTTCTAAGATGTAAGGAGAGGACTATTATCTAGTTGTTAGTCTGGCACCTCATAGAACATTTCTGTTTCTATTATTTCTAAAAAAATATGGCAAATTAGGAGCTTAATTTCATCTATCAGGAATCCAGGAAGACTTACTTGCTTTTTTTCATAGCATTTCTTAGCCACAACTGTAAAGTGACTGTCACAGTCAAATTGCTAAACATTAACTAATCCAAATACGTATTTTGCAGGAGGCCCAGAAGATCAATGGCGCAGGAGATACACAGGCAGATGGGGCCTGCAAAACAACAGATGAAAAAGAAGAGAATGTGGCAGCAGAAGTCGGATGGATGACCTCTGTGAAGGATTGGGCAGGAGTCATGATATCTGCCCAGACATTAACTGGCAGAGTACTTGTAAGTATTCTTTGGTTTTCTATGTTCTTATTTTAAAGAACATTTTTTAAGGAACACTGTGTCCCAGCATTAGTGGTAAATTTTTGATTGGTTTGTTGCATCAGTGTTGCATCACTACCATTTTTCCCTTTTAGAAGTAAAATAGTGAACTAATTCCTACTGCAAGGGAGAAATAGAGACCGCAAATAAGAAAAACTAACTGACTTTCAATCCACTTTTCAGCCTTTTTCAGTATTCTGGCACCATGATTTTGAACTGTGGTAGGCATATTTTTCTGAAAGTAGAATTGTGCTAGCAAAAATGGAAGCTAAGCAAAAATGGACAGTAAGCACCGTGTTAAAAATGTAGCTAGTAGTCAGAATATAAAGCAAAGGCAAGTTTGAATTGACCATGCAGGGGGATAGAATAGCAAGAATTTTATGTTCTCTTTTCTTTATTAACTTAACAAATCTTTCACACTTGTGAACAGTTTTATGTATCAGAGTCACAGACCAGATACTGATAATCCGTGGTTTGAATTTCCACTTTACAGTTTTCACTTTATTTGAATATAATTATTTTATAGCCAGGTCAAATTGTACTTAACTGATAAAGATTTTCTGTGGAGTTCACGGCAATAAAATCTGTCTCCTGTGTGATTATGATTAGTTTTGATGTTAGAATGCATGATCTTGTAAATCAATAGCTGCAAAGATTTATACCCCATTTAAAATTTTTGAGAATCCAAGTGAGACTTCGTTTCAGTTTGATCCAAACTAGTCCCAGAATTTATAGTCTTGTTTTTGTTTTTACTTTGGTTAAGAGATATTTTACTGTGAGCCAGTTCTCATCTATAAAGCACAGGCTTTTTTCTGTCCTTTTTGTTCTTGCTTAGGTGATTTTTATTTTTAAATGTGTTAATTGAATGAAGACTTGTACCATGACTTGTTTTTATAAAATAGTGAAATAGTTCACACAAGTTAAAGCAACACTGGCATTTCTCAGGATATGGTTGAAAGGTTTCAAAAGAAGCACTAAAGTTTCAGTACAAGGCTTATCATCCTGTTTCAGAAGAGAAAGTGTATTTTTATTTTGCTACTTGATGGTGCATCTGCTTCCAGTTCCTAGCATAAAAATGAGCTTTTAACTGAGCATTTGGCATTGTTAAACATTGCAAGGATATTACAATGATTGCAAGTGAACTAATCCCAATGACAATTAATTTGCCTTACCTAAGTATGACAGAACAATAAGTAGCTGTTAATAAATTAGGTATACAACTGTTTCTCAAGGCAGATGACTATTTTTATTTTGTGGATGAGGAAAGTAAAACACAAAGGTTATGATGATGTCATACTGTGGTAGCAAATATATTGCAGATGAACTTCAGTGTGTATTAAAGTGGGGCAGTGTATCAAGGGGAAAAAAATCCAAACCAGACTTAGATAAATCTGAAGCCAGAACTGGTAGATGCAGCTGAGGAAGGATTTTGGCTTTATTATGGGTAGTTCTCTGATGTGGTCAAGAACCAGACAGATCGCATAATTTTGCCACTTTAGAAATATCTTTGTGTACCCACATCTTGAGTAGCATGAAGTCCTTATTTTTATCTCTTAAAAGTGACAGAGAAAGGTCACAAAAGCAATAAGGATGAGAAACAACTGCCATACGAAGTAAAAATTGTTGTGAACTTTCAGTTTGGAGAAAGGTCTGTTGTGGGGTATAGTCAGCATTCACAATAGATTTTTTTGGTTTATTCTATTCTATTTTATTCTATTCTAATCTATGCTGAACTGTTATTAAACAGATGCTAAAAACGTGGGTGATTTATCAAAGTTGTTAGAGATTAAGAGAAATTTCATAGAAGTGGATTTTTTTTTTTTTTTTTTTTTTTTTTTTTGTAAAGCCACCCTGTGTAGACCATATCAACAGGTTCAAAAATTGATTGTACAAATGGCCAACAGATGCCTAAGAGCTGTTGTAGAGTACGGGAAGGGGTAGTCTTCCAACATAACTATTTCAGACTGTGAGTGGGTTGGGCTACAGAACATTGCTATTCTTTTCTGTTCTTGCTAGAAAGTGTCTCATATTAGTATAGTCAGAGGTTTGTCTCTGGGCTAGACAGACAACTGAACTGGCTCTGGACAGCTTTCTTAGTGGCTTGCAGTCATACTTTCTAATCACTAGATCAAAGGTTTACTCACTCTACATTACAGAGTAGAAAACATTTTGGAGGCATTTATCTACTTGGAAGGGAGTGATGGGAAAGCATCTTTAATACACAGTCATTCCAATGTACATGAATCTCATTTATTTAACAGTATGGGTTTTGGTTTTGGCTCTTCTGAGATGGAAAGAGTTGTGTTGTATATGTTCTAGATTATATATTATATATGCATACGTAGTATATACTTCTATATGTATAAAAGTTTCCATTTTTCTCACCCTGGTAAACAAGAAAAATGTCATAAGGACTAAAGGGTGTATTCTGATCAAAGCATTTGTACAATGACAGTACACAGTGTCTTTTCAATGTCTTACTGCAACTGTACAGATCTGTTAATCACAGTTATTCACAGCTGATGAACTGCTTGTTGATGTTTGTTACCTACTGTTCAGAAGGAATAGTTTGGATTCTACTTCTCTTTATTGAGAAATAGACTTTGTTTAGTTATTTTGAATCACTCATTGGCCTTGGTGGCACGTCTAAGAGGTGTGTTCTAGATTGCTTTAATCTCCTGTGACAATCATGTGGGCTGTTTCCATAGGAATGGTAACAATGCTTCTCCATTTGAGTTCGAGACACTGAATGATAATGGAATAGAGTAGGAAGTGTTGAGTAAGTCTTGCTGGTTTCTATGGTAACTGCAGTTAAAGTTCCATTTATGCATTTTCTTTTTCTGAATATTGATTTATTATTGACAGTACTGAGGATTGTTTTGCAAGATTTTTGTTGTAGATCAAAGGGTGAGCTTCTGCCCACAGTCCTGTGAGAGAGAGAGGCAATATCAAGAACTGAGAAATTATTATCAGCTCTAAGTTTGTAATATGGGAAGAAATTTGGCCGAGTTTCTTTCTCTTTCAGCTTGCTTTTACTTTAATTAGTTCAGTTATACCTCAATTTTGGTGTTAATATATGCCTACCTTAAACTCTCATTTCTGTTAAACCTTCCATGAAGTGGCTAATCAAACATAATTAATACTTTTTTCTCCTAAATTTTGCCAGTTTTAAAACCCACAATGTGGAGATGAGTTTGGTGAGCCTAAGGTAGATATACATGTTAAAATCAGATCAAGAAAAGGATAAGCATGTTTCATGAGAGAATGGCATGAACTATACTAAGAACTTGGTCTTGCTTGGTCTTTAAACCTTGAATTTGAATTCTTAGCTCACAGGTTGAGGAAATAGAAAATTAAGTGTATAGATCATATACAAGTCATAGATCTTAATTTAAAATGCTATATTTTAAAAGCCTTCTTTTTCTAAGCTGAATCTCAGCGTAGTCTAATATCATCACAATAAATGAGGAACTGGTCAGTGATCTGCTACACTGCTTGGGTGCACACCAGTCCATGGGGATGGATGGGCTACACCCAAGGTGCTGAGGGAGTTGGCAGATGTCCTTGCCAAGCCACTTGCCATTATTTACCTGAAGTCCTGGCTACCTGAGGAAGTCCCAGTGGAGTGGAGAGTAGCAAATGTAACACCTATCTACAAGAAAGACCTGTCAGTCTGACCTTGGTATCAGAGAGGGTCATGGAACAGATCATCTCAAGCACCATTACATGCCGTATAGAGAACAACTAGAGGATCAGGCCCAGTTAGGGCCTGAAAGGATGTTTTAGAGAGGTTGGTCCTGGTCTCTTCTCATAGGTAATTAGTGACAAAACAAGAGGGAATTGCCTCCAGCTATGACTGGGTAGGTTTAAACTGGGAATTAGGAAAAAAAAATTCACAGAAAGAGTGGTCAGGCATTGGAATGGGCTGCCCAGGGAGATGGTTGAGTCACCAAGGCTGGATGTGTTTAAAGATGGTTTGGATGTGATGCTTAGGGATGTGGTTTAAGAGTGAACTTTGTAGAGTAGGGTTCTGGGGGTCTTTTCCAACCTGAATGTTTCTGTGACTCTGTAATGTGTTTTTCTGGTGTTTCAGTCAGCTTGTAGCTGCTGCAATAGAATTACCTACTGTAAGGTTATCTTCAGAAACTTTCTGCT
Organism: Picus viridis; assembly: GCA_033816785.1. Lineage (NCBI taxonomy): Eukaryota > Metazoa > Chordata > Aves > Piciformes > Picidae > Picus > Picus viridis. The sequence continues at coordinate 28,040,892 of CM066586.1, forward strand.
CTGCCACAGTGAATTCTATAACCTCTTAATAGATGGCCATGCTTGAAGAATCTATATGATAAAGAATGTGACTTTTTCTGTAGTGGAAATAATTACACTATGTTACATCTTTGACATTTGCCACTTCCTTTATTTCTAAATTAAGCCATCTGTGGCATTCTGTCATTAAAAGGGAGAAGAACAAACACATTTAAAAGTCACATTGTGTCAATTTTTGAATAGTATGATTATTTAGAGTAAGTCAAGAACATGGTTACTATTTAGGCAGTTACAGCAAAACTGACTTAGGGAAACTACTGTTGTAGAGGGCGGCTTCTGTTATACAAATCTTCAATGTTGAAAAATATTTGACTGTGTCACTACAATTATGAACATCAAACATAAGTTATAAGTTCTTTCTACTTCTTTCTCAGATGCAGCTAGAAGGAAGATACATAAATACAGAAGTGTGCCTTCTGATAATGCTGCATGCATAATGTTGCATCCTTATGATAAGAGTGTGGTGCTAAGGAAATTTACCTTCCACCCATGGACCACTGACAATAGTCAGATATCAAACAAAAGATATGGGGACAACTGTAGCAAATAGTGCCTACTTACAAATCTCATCAGAGGAGACAAATACCTTCCCCCTTAAGGTGTTTACGCCGTTCCCATGTATAGGGCTGCTCTGATGATGCAGTTGATAATATTTTATATTTTCTCTTTGCATTTGCAATCAAAACACTGATGTGGTCATGTACATTGTGAAAGAGGAATCTGCATATGATTTCTGCAGATTTGCCATCAATGACTTACTCTGAGGTGAGTAGTAAATGGAACAAATTGCTAAGGTAGCGGTTAAAAAAATAAAGACAAACATCAAAACATTACTGCTTTGGGTTAATAGTTAATTTCCATAACAAATATTGTCTACTAAAATAAATGTCTTTATGCTTCTTAAATATTCAGTAATTTATTTTTTTTTAAAAGTTGAATAAGCACGTTTCCTGAGAAATGTTTGTGGCATATTCTGCTTGGCTTTTGTAGTTTTACATGCCTCTGTAAATGGGCATTGCTTTGGCACAGGAGGTTCCTCTGTGTTGTAAGTAATGCTTTGTTTCAGCTTCAAATGCTGTAGCTGAGAGAAGTTCACAGCCCACTGCTAAAGTTTCTGGAAGTCCTGATTTTCTTTTCAAGTGTAATGTCCACTGGAAAAAAAGTATACCATTCAGTCACAATCAGTTAAAATACCAGCTATTGATATGAAGTAGTCACAAGCCTAATTTGACTTATTGCATAGATAATTTTTAATTTTTTTAAAGGGGTTCTTCTGGTTGTTAAGGTTTGGAAGGCTTGGTTCAGTGTGAAGTAACAATGCACAGGGTATTTGTCTTTCTGAGAAGGAGCAAGAAATCACAGAATACATCCAATTGAAAGAGACCTCAAAGACCATCCAGTTGAACCCTTGACCCAGCGCTGAAGGGTCAACACTAAACCATGTCCCTGAGTGTCAGGTCCACACACTACTTGAACATCTCCAGGGATGGTGACTCTACTACTACCCTGGGCAGACAATGTTCAGTAACCCTTTCAGTGAAGAAATATTTTCTAACAGCTAGCCTAAACCTCCCTTAGTACAGCTTGAAACTGTTTCCTCTAGCCCTGTTGCTTGGCATGAAGGAGAAGAGGCTGACCCCCTCCTTGCTCCTGCTTCCCTTCAGGTAGTTGTAGAGAGTGATATGGTTACCTCTCAGCCTCCTGTTCTTCTGACTGAACAACCCCAGCTCCCTCACGTGCTCCTTGTAGGTTGTGTGTTCCAGGCCCTTCATGAGCCTCATTGCCCTTCTCTGAACACACTCCAGCAGCTACACGTCCTTCTTGTAGTGAGGGGCCTAGAACTGAACACAGTACTCGAGGTGTGGCCTCACCAGTGCTGAGTACAGAGGGATGATCACTTCCCCGTTCCTTCTGGTGACAGTATTTCTAACACAAGCCAGGATGCCGTTGGTTTTCTTGGCCACCTGGGCATACTGCTGACTCATATTTAATCAACTGTCAACCAATAGCCCCAGGTCCCTTTTGCAAGTCACAGCTTTCCAACCACACATCCACAAGTCTGTAGTTTACTGTGGGGTTGTTGTGACCCTAATGGTAGAAATTAAAATGAAATTGTGAAATCAAAGTAAACATCAGGGAGTATTCACTGCCTGCTCTGTTTCACCTAGAGGCTGAAAACTCTCAGTGTATTCTAGAAGTCTACAGCAAAATCCCATGAGTTTAAGGGAAAAACTTATATGTCTGTTCTGACTAGTCCTGCTCCCTCCTTCATAGTAAGAGAGTCTTCATCCTGCAGATACTTCATGTCAGGAGAAGATAAATGTTTGAGTAGGGAAGGTGGGGAAAAAGGAAAGACCTGTTAATAATCTCTCAAAAGTAGAAGGGACAGGACTTCATAGGATTTTGAAGCAGTACTGCTGTGTTTTACAGTCTTGTGAGGATTGTTTCTCTTTAGTGTAGCTATCTAGGATAGATATGTGAAAAGGCAATTTCTGCAACATAATTCTGTGCCTTCTAATGAGCTATGGAACCACTGACTGTGGTCATGGAGAGGGGCTCACAAAATACATTTAATTGAGGCATGGTAGATACAGGATGGAAAAGGAAATATTATCTGATCCTTCTTGTATTTCCAATATAAACTTAAAAAATATATTTTAAAAACACAGTGTAATTGTTACTGCTTTTCAGAGTGGGGATGCCACATTGGGAACTAAGGTGAAATATGAGACCGAGTTGTGTTTTGTGTAGACAGATGCTCATCACTGCTCACAAACTAAGCCATCCAGTTCAGTCAGGTGCCCACAATCCTCGCATCTGAAAATGTGCAACTCCTACATACAGCTAGAAGAATGGTTTATGCCTGTCAGAGTAAAATCTTGCAAAAATTCTTTATACAGAGGTAGATTCAGTGATCCATCTTATTGTTGTGATGTACGAGACGTCATACTGTCATGAGCCTGCTGCAAACAATAGCAGAACACTAAGTCTTTGCACGGAGATGCACAATTTTCTCTGTTATTGTCAGCCATTATATTTAATCCCATAATGTTCATTCTGATGATACTGAATGTACCTTGAGATAGTATAGCTATGTATCTTGGTAACAATCAAGAGTGTATTGTCTGCATTTTAGTGTCAATGCAAAATGCAACATTTCTGTGGGCTGTTTAATTTTGTAATTTGTCCCTTTTAAATCAGTTTCTCAGGAAAATGAAGTCAGTTTGGCCTTGTGACTTTGGGTGCCTTTTTAAAAAAATTTTTTAAATCTAACCAAGCCAAATTCTGTAAAGTTAAACCTTACAAGGAGAATTCAAGGATCAACAGAGGGTGCCATTAGGACAGATGATCCGTGTTTTGGATGTATTCTAGCTGTCTGAACAGTGTTGCATGCTACCATTTTTACTCCATGCTGCAGTTTAGCAACCATGCATATGCAAACAGAACCCGACATGGTTTTAGTTAAATCAGAGAATTCTGTGCTCTGCTCTAAGCAATGTAAACAAAGCTAAACTGTCAGATATGCCTACCCTTAAAAGCCTGGCATAGCATTATATATGAAAACCCAGCACAGGTGTGAAAAAAGTTTGAAAGATTTGAATATGATCACAGTTTTCTCACATTTTTTTTTTTTTTTTCAAGACTGCTTTTGTTCTCAACTAATACCTGAGCAAACTTGTCATTGATGCTTGTGTCTAAAGATTTGTTTCAACAAATGTGATCAAGCTGCACTCTGTCAGTGTTGAGGGGTTTTTCAGCTTGGAGAAGGGAAGGCTCTGGGAGATCTTACTGTGGCATTTCAGTGTGTAAAAAGGGGCTTGTAAGAAAGATGAGGATGCTCTTTTTCAGTTGTGGATGTTGCAACATGATGGGAGGTAATAGTTTTCAACTAAAAGGTGGGAGATTTAGACTAGATAGAAGGACGAAATTTTTTGTGATTAAGGTGGTTAAGAACTGGAACAGGTTGCCTGTAGAAGTGGTAGAAGCCCTATCCGTGGTAACTTTCAAGGTTAGGTTGGATATGGCTCTTAGCAACCTGATCTACTTCAAGATGTTTCTGTTCTTTGCAGGGAGAATGGACTTTGGTAACCTTGAAGGTCCTCCCAGCCAAAAACATTCTATGATTTTAAAGTCTTTTTCTGCTGCACTTAAAAGGATTGTGAAATATTATTGAAAATAATGAAGTACATGTAAATGAGAAGTTCTTCCATGGTACAAAACAGCAACATATAAATCAGCATGTGGAACATAAGTATTGTGTGTCACACTAGGGGATGTCTGACAAACCTGTAGATATTTTTCTATCGAGCTCTAGAAAATTGTTGGATTAAGGTTTTTGTATAGATTACTTTTTCTGAACTGCTTTGTGTGCTTTCATTGTAAATATTACATAGTTGTTTTGGGTGAGTTTGGTGCTTTTCATATTGCTGCTGTAGAAAGCTGCAAAAAGTAACTGAGAAAACCATGCCAGCAAGTTTATATGTTTGCAGTTACTGAATGGTGTTTGTTAAATACAACAGAAGACTTTTAGGAGTCTCTAGACTGGAAAACATTGTCAGCCACTAGCTTAAATCCATTGGAGGAGTTAATTGGGCAGAAAACTGTCCTTTCTTTGAAGTGTCAGCTAGAGGACATACAATAGATGGTACAGTCTTTAACAGTACCTCTTAATTTCCTAAGCATTTTCTGTCATCCTGGAAAAATAATACGAGCAGTGTGATTCAATAAATGCAGCACAGGACTGGCAGTTTAGCATGGTTTCTGTTCTTGACGGTAACAGTTACAAGTAATTTCGAACTTGTAACCAAACTTGCCATTCTTCCTTTGATTCTGTACAATCTAGGATTAAGAATTATTACTCGTACTTGTACAAAAGTGTTAAAGTCAGCTTAAAAAAAAAATACTGAATTCAGAAATTTACTTTGGTTTTTCTTTCCCTCTTCCAGTGCACTTTTTTAGATCCAAAATGCATTTCTGTCCTATATAGTCAAATTCATTTAGTGTTTTTAAATATTTATTATATTCCCCTTATATAAATGCATGTATCTGTGCACACACACATTCTATTTCTCTCTCTCTAAGTTAATTTTACTTCCACATTTTGAAACAGGACATAGCATATTCATGTATCAAAATATTTTTATACTGTACAGGTTATATTCCTTTGTGGTTTTGTTCTGCACTTCTGCTTTTTTGTCCCTGTTGGGCCTGATAGGTGCAGACAGATAAACAATATAAATTTTTCCTTGCCATTCAGTCCATTTGCCTCATTATGTATTCTGTTTTGGAAAGAGCCATGGGCATCAATACTGTTTGCTCATAGTTTCTTTGTAGCTGATGGCTCTTGATAAGAAAGACCTATTTTTTAATCATACACCACTCTTGCATATCTGAACCACTGTTTTATTCCTGCAAATGAAATACCTGACCATGTGAGATATTTTCTTATTTCTTGTAAGAGAATGTATCTTTGGGTAAAAAAATGCTAAATCTGACTTAATCCCGAGTTAATTTTCTGGTATGGAATTGCAGGTATATGGAGAAGCTGAAGTTTGGAAACTTTCGGTTTGCCACAAAGTAAGCATTGGACTGAGAGACACTCAGCTTTGTCTTACCTGGTATCATGACGAATACTGACATTAGCTACTTGCACTTAGAAAGGAATTCTTTATTCTCTTTCTGACTAAGGAATAGGAATTGGAAAATAAATCTTCATTTTTGTTGCACTTTCAGAATTAGCATGCTAATTGTAAACAGCTTTATGGCCTGCTAGTAGGTTTTATTTACAGGTACTGTGATGAATAGGTAGTAATCCCCTCTCTCTCATTTGGTTTTAAATGTTTGCTGTGACAGCAATATCTGCTTTGGTATGAGAACTGGCATTTCAGTGTTTCTTAAGCAAGTCTATAAATTGACCTTTATATGTAATACAGATATTTTGAAAATATATACCATATAATTAGCTTAAAGTGCCTTCACTGCAAATTAGGCATCACAATTTCATATGGCTTACAAAGTTAAGATATCAGGAATAGTAAGAGTCTTAAAAACAAACTATCAGTGTGAAAAAAATACAGCACATTAAATAGAGCTATGTACAAAGACATCAGATAGATAATTTTGCTGAAATTCAGATGCCCATTTGGTTTTTAATAGAAATGAACCTGTTAGCAACCTGTTAGACCCAAAAATGATTCTAAAACCCAATAGGGTTAGTTAATAAACTCTGTCTAGCCAGTAACAGGTTTAAATAATGTTTCCATTTTTGTTAGTTGATGTCAAAGAACTGTTTCTGTGTCAGATGTGCTACTTTACTTTTTTGTAAAATTGGTCCTTTAATTTATTTTTCTTATCTCAAATTTATAATGGATAAGAGGATTAAATTAGCAGTAGAGGTTTTTTTTAAAAAAACTACTCTACAAAAACATCTTTTAAAATAAACATTAGGCTATCTCCAGTCTAGGAGAGCTGATTTGAGAGACGAGAAAGGGATCTGTTTGTCAAGGAAACTTTTTGTAGGGAGTCCTGATCTGCTCAAGAGTTGTCTTCAACTGAAAGGCAATAAAATGCAAGAGCTAGATAGCATCTATTTTACTGTTTCCAAGTCCTCAGTAGGAGTGTGAGGGTTATACTGGCAAGGACTGAGCCTCATGTTTTGTACATTGGCAGATTATACATAAGGACAACAAAAGCCACTGTTAGCCTTAAAGATGCAGTTAATGTATGTTGTTAGTATGAATGTGCTGTCATCTCTTGTGCTTTACCCGTAAGTAGAAGGAAACAGTAAAAAGTGTACTTTGAGAAACTATGGCTTGCTGTCATCTCAGGTTAAAAAGAAGGCAGTGCACGTTTGCTTCTCACACACCTTCAGAAAGCTGTGTGCATGAATTTTCTAGAGTTTTTTTTGTGGATAATAAAAGTCCTTCAGTTTCTCTGACAAAGAACAAAGCCATGTTCAAGAATTCTGGATTGGACATCAGAAAAAAGTGATGACAAATGCAAGACAGTTAGTGCCTTCTGATCCTCTTTTATTGGTCTTGGATGCCCAATTAGTTTGAGCTTGAGAGATGTGAAAAGATCGGCATAAAACCACTTAATGCCAGTAAATAGCTGACTTGAATGCTTTGATGAAGCATTCTATAGGCAGCTTAAGGCTGTCTCAAGATCACCTAACCTTGTTCTCGTGGGAGACTTCAACCTGCCTGATATCTGCTGGGATCACAACATAGCAGAGAGGAGGCAGTCTAGGAGGTTCTTAGAGTGCATGGAGGACAGCTTCTTATCCCAGGTGCTGCGCGAGTCTACCAGGGGTAGGGCTATGCTTGACCTCCTCTTCACCAACAGGGAAGGGCTGGTGGGTGATGTGGTGGTCGGAGGGTGTTTAGGCACCAGTGACCACAAGATAATTGAGTTTTCAGTATTCAGCCAAGCCAAGAGGGGGAACAAGAAGACCTCCACTCTGGACTTCTGGAGTCCAGAAGTCTTCAGGCTACTCAAGGAACTAACTCAGAAGGTTCCTTGGGAAACAGCCCTTAAAAACAAAGGGGTTCAGGAGAGCTGGACCTACTTCAAGAAAGAACTCTTGAAGGCGCAGGAACAGGCTGTGCCGGTGTGCCGGAAGATGAGCCGCCGGGGCAGACGGCCAGCCTGGTTGGGTAATGAACTTCTAAAGGAACTAAGGGAAAAAAAAGAGGGTGTATTATCTTTGGAAAAAAGGGGAGGCAACCCATGGAATGTTTAGGGATGTTGCTAGGTCTTGTAGGAAGAAAATTAGGGAGGCAAAAGCACATTTGGAGCTCAGACTGGCCTCTGCTGTGAAGGACAAGAAAAAGCCCTTCTATAAATATATTAATAGCAAGAGGAAGGGCAAGGAGAAGCTCCACTCCTTGGTGGGCATGGAGGGGAATATTGTAACAAAGGATGAGGAAAAGGCAGAGGTGCTTAACACCTTCTTTACCTCAATTTTTACTAGCAGGACAGAACGGCTTCCAGACAGCTGGCCTGCAGAGCTGGCAGAAGGAGCCAGGGAGCAGCATAGTTTTCCCCTGTTCCAGGATGGGATAGTTAGAGATCTTCTCAGCCGCTTGGACCCCCACAAGTCCATGGGACCGGATGGGATCCATCCTAGGGTGCTGAGGGAGCTGGCGGATGAGCTGTCCAGGCCGCTCTCCATCATTTTTCAGCAGTCCTGGCTCACTGGAGAGGTCCCAGAAGACTGGAAGCTGGCCAGCGTGGTGCCCATCCATAAGAAGGGCCAGTTGGAAGAGCCGGGAATTCTAGGCCTGTCAGCCTGACCTCAGTGCCAGGCAAGATTATGGAACGGGTCATCTCGAGTGCGATCACACAGCACTTACAGGATGGCCAGGGGCTCAGGCCTAGCCAGCATGGATTTAGGAGGGGCAGGTCCTGCCTGACCAACCTGATCTCCTTCTATGATCAGGTGACCCGCCTGGTGGACGTGGGGAGGCCTGTGGATGTGGTCTACCTGGACCTCAGCAAGGCCTTTGACACCGTCCCCACAGCAAACTCCTGGCCAAGCTGGCAGCCCATGGCTTGGACAGGAGCACACTGCGTTGGGTTAGGAACTGGCTGGAGGGCCGAGCCCAGAGAGTAATGGTGAATGGCGCCACATCCAGCTGGCGGCCTGTCACTAGTGGTGTGCCCCAGGGATCAGTACTGGGCCCCATGCTCTTCAACATCTTTATTGATGATCTGGATGAGGGCATTGAGTCCATCATCAGTAAATTTGCAGATGACACCAAGCTGGGGGCAGGAGTTGATCTGCTGGAGGACAGAGAGGCTTTGCAGAGGGACCTCGACAGGCTGGACAGATGGGCAGAGTCCAATGGCATGAGATTTAACACATCCAAGTGCCGGGTTCTGCACATTGGCCACAGCAACCCCATGCAGTGCTACAGGCTGGGGTCAGAGTGGCTGGAGAGTGGCCAGGCTGAGAGGGACCTGGGGGTGCTGGTTGATGGGAAGCTGAACATGAGCCAGCAGTGTGCCCAGGCAGCCAAGAGGGCCAACCGCATCCTGGCCTGCATCAGGAATAGTATGGCCAGCAGGAGCAGGGAGGTCATTGTGCCCCTGTACTCTGCTTTGGTTAGGCCGCACCTTGAGTACTGTGTCCAGTTCTGGGCCCCTCAGTTTAAGAAGGACATTGAGACACTTGAACGTGTCCAGAGAAGGGCAACAAGGCTGGTGAGAGGCCTTGAGCACAAGCCCTATGAGGAGAGGCTGAGGGAGCTGGGGCTGTTTAGCCTGGAGAAGAGGAGGCTCAGGGGCGACCTCATTGCTCTCTACAACTACCTGAAGGGTGGTTGTAGCCCGGAAGGGGTTGGCCTCTTCTCCCTAGCAACCAGCACCAGAACAAGGGGACACAGTCTCAAGCTGCACCAGGGGAAGTTTAGGCTGGAGGTGAGGAGAAAGTTCTTCACCGAAAGAGTGATTCGTCATTGGAATGGGCTGCCCGGGAGATGGTTGAGTCTCCGTCCCTGGAGGTGTTCAGGAGGGGACTGGATGCGGCACTTGGTGCCATGGTCTAGTTGTGAGGTTGTGGTTACAGGTTGGACTCGATGATCTTCAAGGTCTCTTCCAACCTTGGTTATTCTATTCTATTCTATTCTATTCTATTCTATTCTATTCTATTCTATTCTATTCTATTCTATTCTATTCTATATGAATTTAACTAAAACATGAGTTTCACTTGGGAAACCTTGATTAAATATGAATGTATCTAAATAGTATTTCTACTGCTTTATCTTTAGACTGCATCTTAAATGAAGTTCTTCTGTACGAGGGTGGTGGAACAGGTTGCCCAGGAAGGCTGCGGATGCCTCCTCCGGCATTCAAGGCCAGGCTGGATGAGGCCTTGAGTAGCCAAGTCTAGTTGAGCCATATCCTTGCCTGTGGTGGACTGGTTGTAGTAGGTGATTCTAAGGTCCCTTCCAACCTAAGCCATTCTATGATCTTATACTAAGAGAAAAGAGAAAAGACTGTTCCAACTTTTGTAGGGTTTCTACTTCTTAGATATGTATTTTGAAAATCCAAGAAGAGCTATTTTGATCAATGTAATTAAAAAGCTTATAGGCTTTTGTTATTTGGGGTTTTATTTATTTTGATGCAGTCCATTTTAATTTTAAACTCTCCGTGTAGGAAAAAGTGACAGATTAATCTGCTTTAAAAAGCAGTTAGTTCAAAGTGCCATTAAAACACAGTCAAGTATTGTAAGAACAAAATACGTGTCTTTATTTGCTAGCAAAAAGTAAAAAGTATAAAAAGCATAATTTAGCTTGCAAAGTAATTGTATTTGTTGTTATTTGAATTACCCACCCCCACCCTCTTTTTTTTTTTTTTTTTTTAATCTCGGTAAATGACATGAAATAAATAGTGCCCTGTTCCTTTTTCCAGTTTTGTAGGAAGGTGACATGAACCAGCAAGTGCCAGAAAAAATACACTTTCATATACACTTGTCTGATAGCATGTTTGCTGCTTACAGACTGCTGAACTGAAGGTCTTTTGAGTGTAGAAATCTGGTTATGTAGATCAGTATAATAGTTATTCTTACTTCAGTAAGTATATTCTCAAAAGACAAAGGAAACACAAACTCATGATTCTGTGTATTTTCTGTTTATTCAGTGGGAGAAGAGTTTTCCCATAATATTAAATTATTTAAACTGTAGGTGTAGGTTTTAAAGTGTAAGAATTAGATTTGATTAGTATTCTGAAGCAGGACTTGCTCATTTGTACTGCAGTGACAGAAAGATACCTACTTTTTAATGCAGAATCTGATGACTTCATCTGTTTTTTTGACTTGGTCTTACTAAACATTACACAAATACATTTCTGTAATGGACTTACTAATTTGATAATGCTGAACAGAAAGTTTACTTGAATGAATAAACATTACTTAGAAGTTTCTTCATTTTAGAAAACTTGGCAGTAAATTATTGGATTTTGACTTAATTCCATTTCTCTGTTTCTGAATGAGTTGAAAGCAGGATATTGCTTCTCATTTAAAACTGTTACAAGCATTGACATGAAATCATGGGAAGGAAGTGCTTTTGGAATGACTGTGGTGATTTCCGTCTTGCATACAATCTTTTTGTTGAATATCCTATAGCACTTGACATAGAACAGTAAGGATATTTCTCTTTGTTGCCACACATATTACCCTTAAACTGTCATGGATAAATTAGTCAATAAATAAAGTGAATTTTAGTCTTGGCATTTAAGTCTCACACACACACATTAGATCTGTTGACAGATCCAGTGTTCTATAAGAATATTTTGGTGTGAAATGCTTCCTGCTTTCCTGCTACTGCATCAGGTATTATCTCTTGGTCTACAGATAAGTTTTTTTTCCCAGGAAACTTTTTAACACAATCACATAGAGATTTCAGTAGTAAAGTGTAATAAAGCAACTTGGAGAGAGCATAATGGTGGGGTTTTTCTTTTCTTCAACGTATTTCCTTTTCATAGTTATACAAGCTAGTGTTTTTAATGTGACTGTTGCAACAATGAAGTCTCATAGTATTTCGCTGAGTAGAAACTTCAGAAATGAAAAGATTTTCTTGTGTGGGAGGCATATTTCAGCTTTATTAATGTCAGTTTGAAAAGCAAAATGAAGATGATGTTTTGTTTCTTGTCCTACTGTGCTAGAGTCTCCTGTATTTGACCAGGTTTATTCCAGGTTAAACCAGTCTTCTGGAAGAGGTAATACATTTTAAAAGGAAAGCATTATATTAGTGTCAGCATTTTCTTTTAAAATCAATCAAATCTGGTAATGTATTAATTGACATAGTAAATTGCAAAACTTTTCTTTAGAGAAGTATTTTGAAATAGTAAAACGAAAAGACTATCAATCCACTGCTAATATTATGAAATGTCTTGACAACATAATAGTTTCACTTAACCATGATTGGAAATTTAATTTTCACTGAAGTGAGATGCCACAGAAGAGAAGTGGCATAACTTAACACTCTGACAGGTATGTAACAGTACTTCATTTGAGTTGTGTGTATGTAAGACACAACCTGGAAGATTGTTTCCAGAAGAAGGCGGCAACATTTGACTTTTCAAAGCTACATTTGGTGTGGCTGTGCTGCCATTCATGGAAGGCAGTAATTTGCTGTGTGTTGCTCATTTGGATGATGACCACAGACCACTGAAGTATGACTTTGGATTCAATGACTTGTATTAATTTCCTGCCCCACCCCCAGTACAGCAGTCAAGAATAGGATAGCTAAAATATCTGTGCTTACAGATGTCCTACTGCAGGTGCAGTTACTTTGACAACTTAAGTTGTTTTACCAGGCAAGTCTATTTCTAATGGCAAAATCTGTTGCCTAGTACAAATGTTTTTACCAGCAAGAATTGCTAATGCAAGATGCCTTCATTATGGCAAGAATGTTTCATTACATAACTTCTGGACATTAACATTGAGCAAATGATCAAGTTTTTGCATTCTTCAGTTTTAACGTAAATACTCAAGTTAGACTTGAATTTGAAAGAGGCAAAGACTGAAGTTCTCAAGAAAATCACCTCTTCCGCATACCTTTTCATATGTGCTCAGAATATAAAGGCTTCATGTGCAGGGCTGGAGCCCTCAATATAGGAAGGACATGGACCTGATGGAGAGGGTCCAGAGGAGGGCCCCGAAAATGGTCAGGGGTTGGAGTACCTCTGCCATGAGGACAAGCTGAGGGAGCTGGGGTTGTTCAGCCTGGAGAAGAGGAGGTTCTGTGAAGACTTGATAGCAGCCTTCCAGTACCTGACGGGAGCCTAGAGGAAGGATGGGGAGAGACTGTTTACAAGAGCCTGTAGTGACAGGATAAGAGGCAATGGCTTCAAACTAGAGAAGAGCAGATGTAGATTGGATATCAGGAAGAAGTTCTTTACTGTGAGGATGGTGGAACACTGGAACAGCTTGCTTGGGGAGCTGGTTGAGGCCCCTTCCATCGAGATATTCAAGGTGAGGCTTGATGAGGCCCTGGGCAGCCTGGTCTAGTTGGGGATGTCCCTGCTGACTGTGGGGAGGTGGGACTAAATGACCTTTAGAAGTCCCTTCCGGCCTGGACCATTCTATGATTCTCTGTGTGTTTTTCTATGTATTTATTAATTTGCTATAGAGCTGCTCATTTGTTACTTCAGTCTTAACAAATGTTGAATTGAGTTGTGCTTCTAATACAGTAGATTTTAAGTTTTTCGTGTTTTATTAATGCCCTGTGGGCAAAAAAAAGACCAGTAAAAGAAGCCTTGACTAGAGTGGTGGGTTGAAGTTTCCCCTCAGCAATAACTTTGCCAGACCAACTCAGAAACAAATGAAGCTGTATTTACAAGCAAAATCTACACTCTACAATGGAATGCAACGCATATGTACAAAATATACAGTATTTACAATATTATACAGATATTTATAATTAGCAAACAACACCAAAACTCCCCTGGTCAGAGACCAGGGAAGCTGTTCCACTGCCCCCTGCCCCTATCTCCCCACCTCATTCCAAGAGAGAAAGAGGAGTGGAGAAAAAAGCAGTGGGTTACACTTAGCCACTTGCCAGCGAAGCAAAACAGCCGAGATCAGAAGAGAAGAGAAAGAATTGTTATGGTACAGCCTGTCTTACTCTAGATATTTAACCAATGAATTGGTTTAGAATAATCTTTTGTTTTCCTTTTTACACCCCAGAATTATATTTTTCTACTTTTCTGCTCAAAGTCTGTAACTAAATTTTAAAGGCATAGCCTAAAACCACCACAAGTAGGTTTAGGAAACAAATGTATAAAAAACTGTAAGATTTTCATGATGTCTCATAAGTCAGAGCTATGCTTTGCTAAGCACTTCAAAGACTCAAGTACATGATCAGATGCTTTCCTAGAGAGCTTGCAGTTCGATTAAGTGGAAAGAGGATATAAGACTTGAACCCAGGAAGTCGATATTAAAATTCAGAAGGGAATATTAATTCAATACTCTGCCTGATCATTAAAGAAAGTTAAATTGACCCGCTTTTACGACATACAGCAGAAGCTTGTGACTCTGCTGTTAGTCATTTAGCCCCTACTATCAGTCAAAGTCAGCTGGTGAAACTACTTAGCCAAGTTGCGCTGGTTGAAAGAACTCTCAAATTCTTGTGATTTCTCCTGTAGCACTAAGGAAGAAGGAGTTTCTTTCAGTTTTAAGGAAACCTAGCACTGAAAAATAAAATCTTTTATACACGCTTTCTGGCATTGCTTCGCATCATGGTATGTTGGGAGTAATTAGTATTGTCTCAATTTGTATCTCAGGTGGCTAATTGATGATTGGTGTGGCATGAAGCTGACTTGGATGAGGGAAATTATTCCAGGATCCATAGCCCAGGCACATTATCATAAAGGGTTTTTTCCTAGCCTTTTCAGATGTGGTAACCTACCTTCAAATACTGTTCTCTCTAAATAGCATGCCTTGCCCCTTCTGTCAGATGCTATCAAGAACCTTGTTTCACCTTTGTTTGGAACAGAAGAGTGATATTATTGCATAACTGTAGATACGGCTACTTTGTGTGTGTGTGTGTGAAAAAGTAATATTCCTGTTCTGACTTCTTAAGGTTTTGAGCCATAGAAATTTTATCAAAAAGTTTGCAAAAAAAGGACAAATAACCCAAATAAAAACAAACAAAAAAGCAACCTCAAACACAACCACCCCCCACCCCACACACACAAAAAAAAGACAAACCAACCAAAACCAACCCAGACAACCAACCCACATGTATAATTCTTCACTTGTTGTTTAATGTAGTTTTGACCTTATTCAGATTTTTGGGGTTTTTTTGGCGTTTATTGCAGGAGATTATTTTTTTCCCCCTTGTTATATTGTTACTAAGCAGATTAAGGGGTTTTATATATTTTCATCTTTACATTTCTTCTATCATGTTTAACAGTGGTATGGAGATGTGTGCAGAAATAATCTAAAAGTCTTAAGATTGTTGCAACTTCTGAACCCATGTTTTGTAATAAAAGTTGCACTGACAGTTTGAAGTTCTTCCTGTGCAGAATGTCTGCTCTGCGAACTACTCAACTTTAAATTAAGTTGTAATAAGAGGTGAAGCATGAATGCAGTCTTTAGAATGGCTTTTATTACATAGTCTTGGTGCAATAGCAGCATAAAATTAATTTCCTGAAGTCAGAGAGAGTTTGGAAAAGGTGATACATGATTTTTGTAATCTAGCGGTATATTTTAATGCTTAAGTGCAAAAAGACAAATTAAGGATGTAAACAGCCATAATGTAAGGAAATGTTAGAAAACACTAGATTTATGTGTGGGGTTTTTTTTTTTTTTTTTTCAGTTTTCCCTGGGTTTACTGTTGAACAGTAGTCCTGTTAACATTCTGTGTGGCAGGATAATGATTTGTGGAGTTTGCAGAAGTCTTTGATGAGGTGTCTATTCCAAATAAGTAACAAAACTTGAAAAATCTTAGCAACTTGTCACTTGGTTTTTCAGCAGCCTGGTGGTATCTTTGAAGGATAACCAGTGTGCTTAGTTTAAAACACTGACAAAACAGCTAGGAGGAATCTACTGGTTTTGCAAGGATGAGGCAGGTCAAGGAGTTATTTGAATATCAGTACCTTCTTTTGAAGCAGTGACTATCAGATGTGCTTCCAGGTGGCTTTCTGCATAAAGTGGTGAGGCAAAGTGATTAGTACTCAGAAACTGAATAAACATGCCTAATGTATTCTAGTATATTGGTATCAAAAAAACTCCCTACCAAATTTCAATGACTAAAAATTGCAATGAAGTATGTTTCAAACTTCTAATTTACATGTTAATACTAAATATCATGTAGCCTTTAATAGGGTTTTGCTGAGCTGAAGTTAATTCTCCCCAGAGTATCTTTCCAGTGCTCTGGTGCACCAAGAGTGGTGTAGCTGGGTGTTGATAGCACACCCAAGGCTCTGCTTTTCCAACATTTCCACCCCACCCCACCCCCCCACCCACCCCCCAAGAGTACATTCAGGGTTGCAAGATCTTAGCAGAAGATACAGCTGGGCCAGCTGATCCAAACTGACCAAAAGAATATTTCATGCCATATGACATCAGCTCAGATATGTAAGATAAGTGAAAGAAGAAAGTGTGGGGGACATTTGTTGATGGCATCTATTCTCCAGAGCAACTGCTACTCGCCTGCTTCCTGGGGAGTGTCTGAACATAACCTGGTGATGGGAAGTAGAGAATAACATTTTCATTTGCTTTTGCTTCCTTGCATGACCTTTGCTTTGGCTTTGTGTCTTTATAAATTTCTTCTATCTTGACTCCAGCACTCTTGTTTAATTTTCCCTCTCCCCTGTCCATCTAAGAAGGGGAGTGATAGAGCAGCTTTGGTGGACATCTGGCCCCAGGCAGCGCCTAAACACCATATATTAGTAGTATACGACAACCTCTAATGAAAAAAAACCCTGTCTGCCTACACTAAGTTTCATTTTATTTGACTTCTATTATTTTCAATTGTAAAGAATTCATTTTGATCACCAGGACTTTGAAAAGTTGAAATTATTTTTATAATTAAGCCTAGGTATTTAATGATTTCTGATGTCCTTGGGGTTTTATCTCAATATTTGATTTAGTTGGTAGTCTGTTCAGATGACCCAAAGTTAACTACTGTAAATCCTATGCATTAAGGAAATTAATGATGGTAGCTGGTGTTATGACAGTACTATTGGCTTATCTCTGTAACCACATATTGAAATATTTCATTGTATGCAGAGAGTTATGTTAAAATCTTTGACAAATTTCTGCTAATTTTGCTTTTAGAAATACTGCACTGCATTATTATCACAGATTTATGCTCAAAACAAGTTCCTGAGGCATCAGGTCCTACTGCCTTACATTAGCACAGCTATCAGCTCTCTACTAATCTAATTTCCCATCAAATATCTAATGACAGTTTTTCTCTGGTCATACTTTTCTATTTTTTCAACACCTCATTTACTTTGCTCATTTATTATTTTGTTTCTATCCATTCATAGTTTTCATAGGATTTTTTTACTGTGGGGTGAGTCCCCATCTTGTTCTATTTTACCTTTTTTGGTGTACAACACCAAAAATATCTCTTTAATCTGTGTAATACCATTTTTATATGGTTTCTCCTCTATTTTTGTTTTGCTTTTTAATTGTATAGAGAAAAGTCTGGATTGAAATGCACTGAAAAGTTCTAGCTGTGAAGCTGAATAAATTTAAAACTTCAAGACTGAACAATAAGGCTTAAAGAAGTTAGAATATTTTTAAACATTTGAAATGCTGTCCTTGTCTTAGGTGAATATGTACATGGGAAGATACAATGAGGAGAGGTGTGGTTGTTTGGACATGCTAGAATGGCAAAACTTGATGGCTTAATAAAGATGAAACAATAACGCTTATAGCAGGGAAAGCCTAAGCTTGTTTGTCTGGGCTTCTTCATGTGCCCTTTCATTGTACTTTGCTGGCAGCCACCACTCACATCACAGAGCTGCAGTGATCCTGTGATTGTTTTGTGAGGATCACAGTCAGTTGCATAATAAAAGTTGTCTCATCTGGCCCCTATTGCTTTTTGATCGAATCCACTTCTTGGAAGTAAGGAAAAGGGGGATGATGCTTCTCACTGAAAAGAGTTAAATAAAAATCTGGTCTCTATTCTAATCCCATGACATTTTTTTTTGGACTACATGTAAGTAATAGTGGAAGCACCTAAACCACACACCTGTTTCTCCCCATTTGGACTAATTTAGTGAATCCTGTGCAATTTCTAGAATACACTGCTTTATTTCCTGTCTAGTCTGATTTCACATCCTTGGTGGAACTAATTTAAATATTACAGCTTATTTATTTATTTTGCCGTTTGTGAACAGCTGGAGGATCATATGAGTTCCAGCTCCTTTATTCTACCTTTTTTTTCCCCAAGCTCTACAAGTTTGTAAATATTTTCAGCCTATTTGCTTAATTACTCTTAATTTTAGAGGAGGAAGGTAGAATATGAGGTAAGCTCTTATTAAGAGTCTTAAATTTAAAAGCTTACACTGTCACATTGTGTTTCGGTTCCTAATTAGCGTTAAAAATTTACTATGTTTTTGAGTTGGCAGAAGATTTTCCCATTATGCTGAATTCATCAGGATCTTGCTGCTTGCTGTGGTGAAACTAAATTGGGCTTGATTGTTTTGATTATCAAAACAGAGGTAATTTTTAACAGGCAGGAATAGGTACTGAAATTCTTGAGTAGGAAATGACATCAAAATGTGTTAGTGGATCACTAAAGGAATATGTATGTGTGTGTGCATATTTATGTGCTTATGTATAAAAACATACTAGAAGAATATCTGTGTCTATATGTATACATTATATATATATTACATATGTAAAGAATGTATCTCTGGCTTAAGTCTCCAAATTGGGAGTGAGTGTTGCTAATGTGTTATGCAGCACCAATGACAGATCTTCCTTGGCCTTAGTTCTGGCTTGAGTGCTGACTGTCACCTTCAGCTTTGTTTTGTTGCTTATCTAGAGTGTAAAATGTTTAGAGGGGAAAGCTGCTGTAATGTTGTTTCTAGAACAGTATGGCTTCCATATGGTTAAATAGTGCAACATGTGCTAAGAAACTTTTACCTAAGTATATTATGGACTCATGTGTAGAAGGTTATCCACTGCTGTAGGTAGAAGTGAGTGTTTCATCATATTCTCTTCCTTGGCAACTAGAACTTACTTGGATAGGAATAAAAAGAGTATATTTAATGTCTGAAAGTCTGTTTTACTTCAAAGCTCACTGCATATATGAACTGGACATTTTCCATTCCCTCTTAAATAAATTCAACCAAAAAGTTTTTATTATTGTGATCATGTGTCTAAAAATATGTCTGAAATCTTTAAAGATGACGTGTCTTGAAAATAGAGTCATGGCAAAACCCATTTGCACCTTGCTTTGTAGTCATGTCTGAACATGTCTAAATATTCAGAAGAATCTTGGCTTGTCAAAATGATGCAAATTACTGTAGATTTTTTTCCTTGTAAATCAGGAGGAGCAGCACCTCTCTAATTTCACTCCAAGAAGAATGTAAGATATGATGTTATAAGGAGGACAGACTTAAGACTGTGATGTACCTGGTAATAAGCCTCATTAGTCTTCAATACATTATGTTCATGTTATGTGGCATTTATCAAGTTGGAATGATGCAATTGTACTCCATCTAAGCTATAATTTAGCTCAGTTTATTCAACCAAATAAAGAAGAAAAAGGTCAAGGCATTTTACTATGCAATGAAAATCCTATTTATATCCAGTTTTTATGAAGAAAGGTTACAAGGAAACATCGCTATGCTTTGTCACCCTTGTGAGAGAAAAGAAAGATGCAAGGAAAAGTACAGCTGGCATTAGAACTTGTACTGGGGTTGATACATAAATCCTATTAAGTTTGTTTTGACTGTAGTCTAATTAGTTTTGTTTATATCTTGTTTATATACCATATTCATCTCTTTCCCCAAAACATTATGAATGATACAAAATAGAAATAAATCTTAATTACGTATATTCCTTGCATCTAAGGAATTGATGTTGATTTAACTTACTTGACATTTAGTTTAATTTAATTATGGGAAGTCCCTCTTAGTAACTATCAGGGAGTGTACACGGATGCCTCATTATCTTTCTGTGCTAGTATGTGATCGTTGTGTTACTTCTATTTGTTCATTCCCTTGATGCTTGTTTGCTTATGGCCCTCAGGGAAAACAGTATTAAATAACTCTCAATTTTTCCAGAAACAAGAAAAATTGTAGTGTTTTCTGTGTTCAATGCTGATGAAAGCCAGTGAAATTGAACTGCTTTATACTATAAATTTAGCATAGCTGGAATATATTGGTCTGTATTTGATTTGGAAATCCCACCTTAAGTTCCTATGAAACAAGGTTTTCTAGAAATAACATTGTGGAAGTTGGTATTTTCATGTAATGAAACAGCATTTGAACAGTTTTTGGCAAGTCGCTAAATCACAGCGCTTTAGAGTTCCGTGGGGAAGCTGCAGCACCTTGCAGTACCCATCTGTGGGTGGTATGATGTAGAAACAGAAATCTGTAGCTAATGAAAAAGCTAATGCTGCTTTAGTCCCCATATGAGAAATCTGTCCCTGTGTACCTCTATACATTGCTGTTAGCCTGCTGTAGCTGCTGTCGTTCCCATAATTTCTCTTGGGTTGTGATATGGAACAAAATCTTTCAGTAGTTGGAAGATGGTTGCTTGGTGTTCCAAGATGACACATAAACTGGTTAAGAGAGATATAGAAAGGGCTGTTCTGATGTGATAATTTGAGTTTCCAGTTATTGTAGCTAAAATTCACATTGATCTTTCATGACATAAATAGAATGGGTTGTTAAAGAATCTTCTCGTTTTCAGGTAAATAGTACCACATCATTACAGAACAAATAGTGTTGGATGATAGGTTGGACATGATGATCTCAAGGGTCTCTTCCAACCTGCTCTGCTCTGCGCTGCTCTGCGCTGCTCTGCGCTGCTCTATTCTATTCTATTCTATTCTATTCAGAGACACTCAAATCTCAGCGTTTGCTGTACACACATCTATATTGTGTGAAATATGTTTACTGTGTATTAAGGTGGATATTTTTGATTTTATGATCATTTAGAGACCTGAGATCTGTGCTTCCTTGCCTGTTGTGGTACTATAAATCTGTATTTAATTGATTTCAGTGGAGTTCCAGTTGCATCAATATTAGAATGTGACTGAAATAATAAAATTAGAAGATCCATATAAATATAGAAAAGTTCAATATATGTGGCACACTGAACATAGAGATTGTGGCTTGAATTCAGATAGAAAATATAGAAAACAGAGCGTGTTTAGCAGTTTGCTTTGGGAGAATGGAAACTTCCTACTTTCCTGATCAGAATGTCACCTGCAGTTAGCTTATTTGCTTTAACCCCTTCTTGAATGTATTGAGCTAGGCCTGATCTACAGTGGGCATTGTGCTGGGTTAACACAGCCTGCTTTCACAAACCCCGCTCTCTCACCTCACAGATGGGAGGGAAAGTAACATACACAAAAAAACCCACAACACCCTTTGGGATGAGATAAAGAGTTGAGATAAAGGGTTTTACTGGAAATGATACAATGCACAATTACCTTAGCCTGTTTGCAGAAAATTGCAGAAAAAATGCAGACACAGCAGCAGAAGCCAGTATCCTCCCCTCACACCCCACCTGCAGCCCACCCAGCAGACTCTTTGCCCATTCCTTCCCCCACAACATATCCAAAAATAAAAACAACTTCCTTGTCATTTTACATTAGCATTGGGTATTACAGTGTGCAGTATTTGAAAAAACAGGTAATTCTAGCTTTTGCCTGATTCCTTCCATGATGATCTAGAGTGTACCTATGGACTACATTCTGGAAGAATACATGTGAACATGATGATCACAGGATACAGCTTTGTGGCCTTTTTGTGCTCCTTAAAGGGATTTCATCCTGTGTGCTTCTGGCAGCTGGGAGGTCAGGAAACTAAGAAGAGTTTCATAGTTCTTCCCTTGCTTTCTACGCCCTTAAATAATGTTTTATTGTTTTCTCAAACACTATACCCCTTTTTGCTTTCTATGACAGGCTGGAAAAATGATTCTCAAAAAGCTTTAACTACATGAATATTACAGATTTCCTGGTAATTTAAAACTTTCAGTGACCTAAGAATAACTTCATATTGCAAACTGTAACTAACTAGCATATGTACAGTAACTATGCTTCTGTTCTTACTAGCTCTTTTTAGTCCTACATTTGTATAATTAGGAAAATACATTGCTGAGGTGTTATTGAAGAGTAAGTACTTGTCTTCCAAAGATCTGAAATTTTTAACTGTTGTCACCTTAAAATAATCAAATATAATTTAGTTTGCATATTTGTCTTTTTATTCGTTATAATTATTCCAAAATTAAATGCTGTCATTTGAATACTTTCAGGAAGAATAACTAAATATCTATACTACTGTTTACCTTTTTTCTTTATGTGCAGAAGCTTCAAGAACGTCTGTAGTAGGTTACTTAGGAGATGCAAAATTCCTTGCTTCTATAAATGCTGCTTTAAAACAATCTTCCATTACAAGGCATTCCAGATCTCTAACATGGACACCTACAGCATAGTGGATAACAAAACAGAAATAAATCACCTAATTGAGCCTAAAAGCGTTAAAATTCTGAGTTACGTGCCTCTACTGCCATTTTCTAACCCTCCCAATATTTCATGATTTATTTATCAGATAAAAGATTAATAAATTCATACAATGGTCTGGGCTGGAAGAGACTTCAAAGATTGTCTACTTCCAACCCCTCTGGCATTGGCAGGGGCACCTACCATTAGAACAGGCTCCTCAAGGACTTGTCCAATCTGGTGGTGAACATGTCCAGGAGGGGTATCCATATTGCTGGGCAACCTGTTCCTCTGTTTCACCACCCTGACTGTAAACAATTTCTTCCTGATACGTAGTTGAATCTGCCTTTCTCAAGCATAAAGCCATTCTGTTTCATCCTGTCACTACAAGCCCTTCTAAAGTAGGAATTTTTAGTTTCTTCCTGGCTTTCCTGGTCTCTTTCGTGTGCTGCAAGGCTGCGATAAGGTCGTCTTGGAGCCTTCTGTTCTCCAGGTTGAACAGTTCTGACTCGCTCAGCTTATCCCCATACGGGAGGTTCTCCAGCCCGCTGATCATGTTTGTGGCCCTTCTCTGGACCTGCTCCAGCAGTTCAATGTCCCTTTTATTCTGGAGGCACCAGTGCTGGATGTGGTACTTCAGATGGGGTCTCATGAGATCAGAATAGAGGGGGGAAATCACTTCCCTTGTCCGTATGGTCATGCTTCTCTTGATGTAGCCCAGGATATGGTTGGCTCTCTGGGCTGCAAGTGCATGTTGCCAGAACTTAGTAAACCTCTAAAACTGAAAATACCTGGAGGTACTGTGTAACTGTATGCTATTGATGAAGGGTCTGTAAATAATTTTTATCTGTCCCACATTCTTATTTGATTAATGAAAACAGCCTCATTGGTCCCACTCTCAGGGTGTACGTATTTAACTTGCTATTAAGGCTATATTACTTCTAAGAGAGGAGCGTTCCACTCCTGACACACTGGTAATATATGTGCAAATCATCAGATGTAGTGGTTAACTTGGGGAAGGTAAACAATGCTTAATATTCTTTCTGAAGATCTTGAGCAGGGGAAGAAAATTTTAATTGCTGAAAAATCTTGTTAAGAGCTAATGCTTTGGGACTATGCTGTACAGCATTGAAAATGCTGGTAAGACAAGACTTACCAAAAACTCTGTGATAGTGAAGCAGGCTTCCTCAAATATTCAATCTTCCACTTCTATCTTCAACATTAATTCAAAACAAGACTGGAGTTCCAGTGGAGTGCAAGGTAAGCCAAATATATTTGTTAAGCTGCTTACTAACAAGTGTCTCAGTATTACATAACATGTTAATGGTAATGAAATATTACCTAGCTGCAGGGCAGTGTTTCCTTACCCTTGATGTTGTATTAGAGTCAACCAGGGCAATAACCTTGTTAATAAGAGCAGGAAATTTTAGATAATAACCTTATGAAGCATACAAAAATGTCAAAAAAATAAAATCAATAGAAATGCGTAACATGTAGAACCACCCTTGATAAGAAGTCTTTTTTTGTGTGGAAGTTCTCAGAAACTGGGCTGGGTTCTGAACTCTTATCTCTAAGATAAGATTAGAGCCCACAGAGTGAATGAACCTATTTCAAATAATGTAACCTTTTCTGCACTGATTTCAGTGCGGAAGGTGTGAAGCAAACTTAAAATACAGCAATTCCATCAAGAAGCCTTAAAAAAACATGTTTAGCTGAACTGTGCCAGTCTGTATACTATGCATACTAATGGTGTGTGCTCAGTATATTATGAATAGTTCTGATTGTCACCTACACCCCACCTCCCAATGTAGCAGTAATGTAAAGCATGTGGAAATGAAAAACAACCATAGAAAACAACTGCCATCTGCCTGAGCTGAGAAAAGAAATATTTAAAAAGGTTAGATATTCCTCTGTTGTTTTCAAAATTTTTCCTGAAGACCTTGATGTTGTTAGACATGAAATAATGAGGGAGATATGAAACTGCCCACTAAACTAATTTGATTAATAGCATAGTCCTTTGTTTAATATATCTCTAGTTTTACCTGCTAGTTAAACTGACACAGCAGAGTGTGTGAATTTTGAAGCAAATGTGAAGTTATTATCGTTTAATAATGATTAAAGTGTCAGCAAAGAGTTAACTGTGGCAATTCTCTATTGTATATTTGAGCGAACAACAAGTTTTACTGTGTAGGAAGACAATAATTTTCACTAGAAGGTCAATCTTCTATTCATAGAGAACTAATAGAATTTCCAAATGAATGACTCTTCAAGTTTGAGGAGAGGTGAGAGTATGGAGGTGATGGAGCTGAGGTTGAATTGAGAGTTTAATTTCTGTATCAAGAACCTTTGTCACGGAAAAGATAGTGAATAGATTTTCATTTACAAACTGTAAAGAAATCCTATTGAGAATTAATTATCTTGGCACTTGGCTCTTAAAACCCTTGAAATCAATCTTCTTTTTTTTTTTTCCTCCTCCCCTCAAATGGCCATAAACTAGACAGCTTCATATATTCAATATGAAACACAGAATTACTATTTTTAAGAAAAAAATATCTTTTTACATATTGGAATGAAAGCATGGATGTTCTTCTTATTCCCTTTTTAGTTTTAGTGTATCTGAATTCTTGTTGTGGTTCTTGAATAGCCTGACTGGACACTGCTGACTCTTAAGTGGATGTATGTGATGGTTTATCCTTTTGAGAGATGGAAAGCATTACTGACCTCTAATGTGGATGAGCATGTGGAAATGTAAAGGGAAGAGCCAGGGATGATCACAGAAGTTAAGGCAAAGAGCAATAAAAAAAGGGTAAAATCCTCAAATATTTTCATGAAGAGGAGGAAAATCACTTCAGAAGCAGTACCTGTCATGGACAGAGATTCAGAATGACAGACTAATTAGCAAGGGAGATTACATCACTTACACCATTACACACATTATTTAGGCCTTCAGCATCAATTTTTCCTCTACTTTTCAGTCTGTAATTCTACACTTATATATATTGTGGAATAAATCTGACCTTTTCTAGAAGTTATAGATGAAAGGTAGAGTTACTGTTCTCTGAAAGATGTTACTTTCATGGAAGAAGCAGCATTGGTTATAACTGGCATTTTTTGATAAGTTGAGTTCCATTTTTGCAGGGGATCTCAGAAGTCCTGTTGCATCACTTTTTACTTTATCCTATATTTTTATATTAGTGGTTACTGAACAACTGCAATTCATGATACAACATGGTGCAAAAACTGGAGAAATCTTGTGGAAGTCAACAAATCTATCTAGATGACCTACCAATGACCTACCAGTACGTTCATCATTTGGCATTTAAAATCTGAAATGTCTTCTAGAAGAGGAAAACAGATCAAAGAACTAAAGATTTCCAGTGATTTGAACTTTGTTTTAGTTTGAGGAAAAATCTTTAGGGTTTAAGGGGGGAAAAATGGGCTGTGTTTCCCAGGAAAAAATGTTGTCAAAACAAAAAATAGTTGACATTTCTTCATCCTAAAATAATTATAAATTTAAATGCTGGTGTGTGTCTGATTTGAATATCACAAATGTTGATGTGCAAAGAGCATTCCTTTTCCACTTGGAATGCAGTACTTAGGCATGACAAGAACGCAGCCCAGGTCAGCAACAGCCAAGCATAAGCACCAGCTAGTATCTGCTCGAGTGAAGAAGCTGGAAAGAGAGTTAGTTATACAACTGTATGTTATCAGACTAATGGGATTATTTAGAACTTACCGTTATTTTCTGCTTTACATCCAATGGTAATTTATTTACATTCTACCACTTTCTACCCAATATGTGGAAAATTTTCCTAGGTGTCAGCCTAAAATTACCCCAGTGATGTTAGGAGTTAGCAGCATGATAAGCAGTTGAATCTGCAAATTATTTCATGACCTAACAATAAGTACTCTGCTCTTTTTGCAAAGCTAGTATTTTATTACAACTTTAAAATGACATAAAAAATAAAGCGTTTTCAGAGCACCAGAAGAGGTCTTGAGTTGTCCAGAAGCAAATACTGAGTTTTCCATATGTAATGTCTACTTAACCCTGCTGAGTCCTTAGGTCTCTTGCAGCTGTGAAACAGACTTTTCCACCTTTGCTTCCAGTTGTCAAATAATGGTCGTAGCTGGTGGTTGAAGAAAAGAATTAAGATGTCCTCCCATCTGCTATGTCTCTGGAATTAGTGATTAAGTTAAATTAATTTGAACACATTTATATATATATAATTAATACCTGTTACATTGTATTTTACTGTATTTTATTCTACACATATATTACATATTATTTATATTTATTTTTATACTTATAAGCAGTGCTCCAAAATAGGTCTCCTAGTCCTTAGTAATTGACATGATAGTTAAATGAGCTGCACAGAATAGGTGTTTAATGCAATGTATTCAAGATGTCTTGGGGATCCCGCCTGGTATGATGTCCATGCCTTGCACAAATGTATCCTTTAAACTACTCCCCCAGTGATATTCCAAATTCTGTTGCACTGTGTTTTGAAATCTGCTTTTGCCAACTTCATTTCCATTGAGAAGAGCAGAAACTGATAGCAAAGGGGATGAGCATTGGCACAGTAAATCCTGC
The DNA here is from genome assembly GCA_033816785.1 of Picus viridis. Taxonomy (NCBI): domain Eukaryota; kingdom Metazoa; phylum Chordata; class Aves; order Piciformes; family Picidae; genus Picus; species Picus viridis. Next base: position 28,067,664 of record CM066586.1, read on the forward strand.
ACCAATGTGTTGTTGTGTTCAGGTTAATAAGCATCACCATCACAGATCATTTTATTAAAGCAGTGTCTATTATAATTGCAGTGTTTGGATTAGGGATGAGAAACATTTGCAGCCAAATGAACTCTTAAAAATAGAAGATACGTGTTTGACACAGATTACTGCGTTATTGGCATGCTAAATTCTTAAGGTTTGCCATAGCACTTTCTGGATGCTCTTTATATTTATTGTAATGTAAATATGATCTGCATCATCAGTTTTCACATCTTACTTTGTAATTTTGAAGTTCTATACAGAGAGAGTGATTGCCCATTGGAATCGGCTGCCCGTGGAGGTGGTGGAGTCACCTTCATTGGAGGTGTTCAGGATGAGACTTAATGGGGTGCTTGGTGCCATGGTTTAGTTGTTTAGGTGGGTTGGATTGGTTGATAGGTTGGATGCGATGATCTTGAAGGTCTCTTTCAACCTGGTGTGTATTGTATTGTATTAATTTTATATCTATCTGTTCTCTGTTGTAGGAATTCATGAGGGTCAGAGATATGATGATGATAATATTTTCCCCCTTATGGAAGCACTTAAAAATACCAGCTGAGAGCCAAGACCCATTCTATTTGTTCAGATACTTCCACGAGAGCTGCTGACATTGGGTCTTCTATATCCAAACCCAAACAATTTTTATTCTAGTCCAACTAGTCTTTTTATTCCTCTTCCTGCCACAGGATCCTTCCTTTACTAGCTTTAATTGTGGATCATTTGATAATTTCTGTATTTATTTCAATTTACTTCTCACACCAAATCAAGCTGATAGGACATAGCAGTTGACTCCAATGACAACATCTGCCTGTTGACAAGAGCAATCAGTTTATTTTGTGTTGCTCCAGCATCTACTTCTGCAGCTTTTTTGATTCCCTTTCACTAATCAGAAGAGGTCCAGATAGCATCTCAAGGTTTCACTCATATGAGTAGACTTTTTAAATTTTGGGGGAGTCTTTTACGTAGGAAAAATATAAATAAAATAATTATGATCAGTGCATGTCAAGAAATGAATGCTGCCAGGTATTACATATAGAGAGACCTTGTAGTTTGTGTTGCTGGTCATAGTGTATTGATTCAGTGTGTTGGTTCATTTGGTGATAAATACATATTTTTGAAGACAAATCATTGGCACATTTAAATAACTGTGTTGCAGCTCAAAATAGAATAGAATAGAATAGAATTACCAAGGTTGGAAGAGACCTTGAAGATCATCGAGTCCAACCTGTAACTACAAACCTCACAACTAGACCATGGCACCAAGTGCCACATCCAGTCCCCTCTTGAATGCCTCCAGGGACGGAGACTCAACCACCTCCCGGGCAGCCCATTCCAATGACGAATCACTCTCTCGGTGAAGAACTTTCTCCTCACCTCCAGCCTAAACTTCCCCTGTTGCAGCTTGAGACTGTGTCCCCTTGTTCTGGTGCTGGTTGCTAGGGAGAAGAGGCCAACCCCTTCCTGGCTACAACCACCCTTCAGGTAGTTGTAGAGAGCAATGAGGTCTCCCCTGAGCCTCCTCTTCTCCAGGCTAAACAGCCCCAGCTCCCTCAGCCTCTCCTCATAGGGAGCCCCACCTGAGACTGGTGCCAGACAAGACAGTCAGCTGAACAGTATAAAAGAAGATAAATGAAAGTTAAGGGGATCTTGCAGCAAGTACAGACAGAAAATAAATGCAGTCCTTCCTGACATTTTTCCCAAACCAATTGAAACATATCTGTGCTGATAAGGGATGTTTCCTCTACTCACTATTCCTCCGTTTTTAAACAGCAAGGCAGAAATCTTCCCTTTCTTACCCAAACTGCATTCTTGCTCAAGGGAGATCTGCTAAGTAGCATTTGGTGAAATACTGAACAAATGTATTGTTAGCGTGGAGCTTCGGATAGATTTTTTTTTTCCCAATTAATTGCTTCCATACACCTGTATTAAATGGCTGACATTCAGCCATTTGGAGGTTAGGTGGATTTTGTTAAGGAAGAAATGCTATGGATATTTTATTATTTAGTCTGTGATCAAACTTTGCCTAAATTTAGAAGAGAGACTTTTGCAATTTTCTTGACTGGTGGCATCTTGGATTGCCTGTACAGGAGGAAAGCTGGCCTAAAATTTCCCCTGAGCAGGTCTCTGCATATAGATCTTCCATGTTAAACTGAAATTGTTCTACTTCAGCCATCCATATAAATCCCAAGGCTCTTAAAAAGCTTAAAAACAATTGTTATCAAGATGTTTCTTTCAAACTGCAATATTACTGACTGTTTATGACAGTGCATTATATGTCTCAAACAGTGTAACTTGCCCTTGTTATTGGGCCTTAGTTGGGTTCTTCAGTAAGAAAAATGATTTCTCCTTTTAATGATTATTTTTTCTTACACTGATACCTTCAGATACCAATTTTAATTGAAGGAACAACACTAAGAAAAAGATTGAGCTAAAGCCATTGGTATCTTTAATGTTTGTTCACAGATATTCCCTTTCCATTTCAGATGGGGAGATGGTCCAACACTTCATAAAATGGTATAGGGTTTGTGAGACCTTTATTTTTTGTCACTTCCAGTGGGCTTTTTAAGAGACCTTAGATGAGACACTCAACTGCTCTGTGTGTCTTCCCCCTTCTGAAACTTATTTTACAGCATTTTCTTACCTTGTGGAACCTGCTATTTCACATAACTGGTGGTTAGATACTATGGTAACGGGCTATAAAAAGTAAGTAGGATACTTTAATGTGGAATTTCTGGTGCAGAGCAAAGTTGTAGGGCTGAAAGAAAGATATGTCAGAATCATCTACAGAAGGATTGTAGATGACTCCTGGGGTGCTCTCTCCCTCCTTTACCTAACAGTATATTTTTTTTTTTTTTGTTTCTCTTGACAAACTCCTTAGACACTTTACTATTATTTTGCCATAAATCCAAGAGTAGAGTGCAATTTAGTCCAGCAATATCACTCTCTGTTTTTTCATGCTTAAATAGCTGTGCTCTGTGCTTTCTTTCCTCTGTCCTTCCAGGTGCTTCAAATACTTATTGTAAAATGATAATCTTAACTATAGAAAAATCCTAAAAACTGAGTACACTTGTTGATTCAAAAATTTACTCAACTACTGACACCTTGCCAACCTTACTCACCCCATACCACTGTGATAAAGTGTTAGAAAAATGATAGATTCTTTAAGCTTTATGTTTATAATAACACCATGCCTCTAATATACTCTATCCATGCTACACAACCAAACCCAAACCAAACACAAAACCACAAAGCAACAACAAAAGACATTTCATTAAATGCTTTTGTCCATTTCAGACAGGTGTGATGCCTTCACAGTACAAGTATTTTTTATATAATCACCTGATGCATTTTGGTTAATGGCTTATAGAGAGTAGAAATATGTGGTTGAGGAGTCTATTACAGTAACAAACGAGACTCCAGAGTGTTTAAAGCTGAGAAACACAAATATTGTAACATTTTAGATTAGTTTTACCTAAGTGTTTCAGACATTCGCTGTGGATGGATGTATCTGGATGCTGTACAGGATTAGTTCTGCAGTCCATACTCAGTTTATTGAGCACTGTACAGGAATGCATAATGGATGAAGCTTGCATGGATTATCCTGATGCTTTTGAATTTAGAACATACATACTTGCATAAAAGCTGTTGAAATAGATACAGAAACTGTGTTTTAACCCTTTTCCAAACACATTTCTGCTGCAAAAAGTATAGGTAAGGGTGAAAAGTGATTTTAATGTGAAGAGTGTATTTCCATTTGCAACTGTTAAGAGCCAGCCATTGGTACCAATCCTAGGAAGTGTATGTGTAAAGGATGCCTCATTTCCCAAGAGAATTTGACATAATACTCTGTGGCAGAAGGACAAAAAATAATTGTATCTTCTTGTTTCAGAATGAGGGTATTAAGAAAATACAATCTATAGAACGTAAATCCTTAACATCTATTATTGTCTTAATTTGGTGGTTTTTTTTTTCATTGAAGATGGAGTTAAGGCAACATTTATTACTTTTCTTTCCCCACCCAGTTGTACTATGCTACCATATTAGCTCGTCATCTTTTGATATGCTAGTGTGCAATATATGAAATTACTACATTAGCTATTACAGCAATCAAGACATTAACACCAAAAAATTGCTAATAATTTCTCGGAGAATAAATTTAATTGATAACCTAGAGAATTTTTTCAAATAAATGTAGTGGTGTTAATAAACTCACCCCAATCTGGTAATGGTACCTCACAGTATTAAAATACAGTTATAGGTATTTTATAGTAATATTTTCTCTTTAGAAAATGCTGCAGTCTCCCTGGATTTCTTGTTTATCAAGAACAGCAACTTCTCCAGGGAAGAGTGTTATGTATCATTCTTACGTAAGGCACAGGATTTGGGCTGTGAAAAGCTGATTAATAATGTATAGTTTCATAAGCAATATAAATAAATGTTAATTCTGTAAAATGTCGTAGGAATGCTTGTCATACCTGGGGGGAGGGAAGGAATATGATTTGCTGCATTTCTACTTTTACATGTGGGAAATTTTGAAGCAAGGGAAAGCTTACCTTAGCTTGTAAAGGAAGGAAGATTGATAGATTTCTCTTGTGATTTTTAGATTTGTTTCATCATCAGGTGATTGCCATTATTGAAACCCCTGAGGCAAATACATGCTCTGGAAGAAATAACATGAACTACTCACTTGTTAAGCAGATTTTAGCCTATATAGGAGGAGTTATGTTACATTCATAGCTCCTCTTAATGTGTACTTTTTCCTGGAACATAGGCAAACATCAATTTTATTAAATAACAGCAGAACTGTTATTGTCTAAAATCAGTTTTAGTTTAAACATAGTATCTTTTATCCTGTGGCAAGCATAAACATGGAATATGAAAACTGCAAAAAATGTGTTGAATAGATTCTCCTAGCAATCAGTGATAAGAGGGAAAATTAATGAATGTATTGTTACAGCCTGCTGTTGGCAGAGATATAAGCATTACGCTATTTCATTATTGTTCATTTCAATCTTCATTAAAGGTTCTTTTTTTTTTAGTTTAGTAATTCTTTTATGTTTATAAAGAGACATTAGCCAGAGTTCTGAGATAGCTTAGAAAAATAGAAACAGAGTAAGGCCTCAGTAGGTGTTGTGTTGAATGTGTTCTTGTAGAGTTTAATATAGCAGTCCTAGTGGGTATTAAGCCTCAATCATGTAATAGAGTGAAAGACCAAGCTTCATGTCATCAGAAAAAAGGTTGTACTCAATGTCTTAAATGTTGATGCCTCGTAAAACAGTGAAGTCAGTCCACTAGACTAAAAGGCATTAACTCACTTCCTAACAATTATGCTATTGTTTCACTCTAAATGGCTCATCCTGGAATCTTTTTTGGAGTCCGACTATATCTGCCATGGTGTGTAGCCTTGTGAACTGGTCTTGTCCTCAACCTCAGATCCTTTTTGAAGATGCAACACAGAAGCTGTGACTTTCATAGTAGTTGCCATTGTACAAGGATGAAATGGAGTTCAGAAAGTAATGAACAGTGGGCCCTTCTGCAGCTAAATTGTTTCTCTGTTTTAGTTTAGACACACACCCTCAGTATCTGATGTTTTTTCATAGCCAAATGATGGTCTGAATCATGACTTGATCTGAATTATACTGAAGGGAAGCCCCAGGAGAAAATTTGGCTTAATGCCTTCCACAATTGACAAGGGAATTGTATGGAATATATAGCCGATGTAACAATAAATTTTTTAATTATACACTTGTTTCAGCAGATGGATGTACTATTTTGGGACTGAATAATAACTGAATAGTGACTCTAGTGACTTGGTTCATGGAAAAAAGCTTTTTCAGTGATGACAACCTGACCAAATGTGCTGCAACTTCAAGAAGCTAATGCAGCTGATGGAGGCAGAGCTCACTGTGGGCTGGAAGCCTGCTGTTCTCCAAGCCCACACCTCTTTGTGTGACTCACTTTTGTGTCTGTTCATGCTTGAAGCCCAAGGCAAAGCATTGATCTGATCATGTAGTAGGAGTGGACAGAGTAGATTCTTTCTGTTTTATCTGCATGTCCAAAATACCAGACAAATGATAAATAGGAGACAATCCACTTACGTGTAAGTGTTAGGTGCAGAACCTACACAGCTGTAGGAATGTTTGGTTGTATGATAAGACTATCTGGAATCACTTTATACAGTTTCCCTTAAATCTGTCTTCTATGCCAATCAATTTTACTGGTGAAAAACAATATCCTTTTGAAGTTGTTTCCAAATTTCAATGACATCTGCACTGTAAAATACCCAGTTACTTTCTGTCTGATCTAGGTACTGGTTTCATCCCTGTCTTACTAATCTAAATTTTTATTAAAACTAAATTTACATTTCTTTGAGTATGCTAGACTACAGTATCAAGGAGGATATCAAGTTTAAACAAGTTTTCTATTATAAATTCTGAAAGCTTATAATTTATCTTTTCTTTTTGACTTTCACTTTATTTTTCTTGCATGGATTCAGTGGCATGTGATAGTTAAATTCATGTGTGCTCTACAAGCAGCAACGCAGTAAATCAAGATAGCATTAGGTTGTACTCGGTGTCTTAAATATTGATGCCCTGTAAACAGGTAAGTCAGTCCACTAGAGTGAAAGGCATTAACTCACTTCCTAACACTTTGTGCTGTTGTTTCACTCTAAATGGCATTTTATTTCAGTGGTATATACACTGCTTATTTGAACCTTCAGTAGGGTTGAAATTTTACATGACTGAGTGACTTCTAAACAATAATTAACCTAGCAGGCTTGAATAAGGCTCAGAAGATGACAGCTGTGCTTGTAGCTTATATTTTTCTCCCATTTTGGGGGTGATGGTGATTCATTCCATGTTAAAATAGTTTTGAATCTAAAAGTTCAATTCAAAATTCTACTTTCCTAAAAAAATATTTTCTTCTGTTGCTACTTCTGGCATCTAGTAGGACCACAAAGCAATACTAAATATCCATTAAGGGTGTCAAGAGAAAGAATACAGTTTTTCACAATAGGAATTTCCCAGGACATCCCTGTCACCACTTTATTTTGCACAGAAAATTGTGTTATCTTTTTTTATGGTGAAAAGTAGTCAGAGTAATTTTAAATTCAAAACAAAAAGTTGTTCATTAGGGATTTCAGTATAATAATGCTGTGGGGGATTGGGTGGTTTAGTTTAGATTTGCAAGTGTGTGCCCTCCCATGAGAAACAGGACTACTTTTTATAGAGTTAGTTTTTGAGCATATTATTGTGACTTAGTGCTCCAGTAGGCATATAGCTATAAAACAATTAAAAAGAAAACGAACAACAAACAAACAAAACCAAAACCAAAACAAACCCAAAACACCAAAAAACCCAACCCCAAAATATTTCATACAATGTTTTCTAGAAAGAAGAAACCTTAAAAGTTAAAGGAATTAAGAAATTATCTTTCAAATGTAGAGGGGGAATTTGTGCTTTAGTGGCAAATCCAATTAAGAACTCTACAAATAATTGTAAACACTTCAGATAATAAACTTAATTCTTGCTTCCTCAGCATTCCAAAGGGCAAATCTTTCTGCTTACAAAACACTGGGAAAAAATATTTTTTACAGGTAGTTTTGCATTTTATTGTTTAAAAAACCCAACCCAACCCAAACAACCCCCCCCCAAACCAAAAAACAAACCACTTAGTAATCATTATGAAGTGGCTCTATGGAGTTGGGCAGCTTTTACTTATGCATTTACTCTGTAAGAGTGGATTGATACAGAATTACTTAATTATATGTGCACTGTATATGACAATATTTTGCTGTCCTCTGGTACATCATAGTTCCTGTGATTAAAATGCAAGAACCCTGAAAATTTACATCTCATTGTATTAAACTGCTTTTCCAAATAGTCTGCTGGTTATTTCATATCAGTAGGCATTAATGTTAGTAGAGTTTGGTTCTCCAGTTCTGTGTGTAGAAGACACACAGATCATGAACTAGTGATTCTTTTGTGACTCTCACTCTAAGGTGTTTTAGGGAACAAGACCTTTTTCCATAAATTACTGTGTAGCATAAATTCTTAAATTTACTTCTGTGATAGTGTCTACAACTGGAAGACTTGTAAGTACTTGTAACTGCAACTCGTAAGTACTAAGAAGAGTTAATCACCCAGCATCTCTGTAAGAGGTAAGAATGTGGCAGGTTTCTGTAGCATTATTAGAATACACTGTTAGGAAATAATTTTGGATTGCTAATTAGCCACACTTTCCCTTTCAGCACTTTTATACTGTTATTTGTTTCACTGTGTAGGCCCTATATGATGTGGGTAGTTCTTTTTCTGTTGTCCTTCTGCATTTGCCTAAAACTATTTTCTCTTCATGTAAGAAGCTTAGAATTGTACAGGTTTTGATAGGTAGCATGATAAAATAAAAAATTCTTAACATTTATGCTTTTATGGTTCTCTTTCAGTTTAGGTTTTCAAAAGTATCATTTAAATATCAGAAAAGCACTCCTAAAAGACTTCTATTATTTGCTTAAAGTCTTAATTTTAGATGTGAGATGGATTTCAGAATTGTTAGAATTCATTAGGTTCTTTTTTTTTTTAACTCCATTTAAAACCCTTTTCATGATAGTAGGTGCAGCTTTTTGAAATGGCAATCTACTTATCATGATTTTGATCATCTGTTTTCATCAATATATTTATTGTTTTGCAAATGTTACAGTCAAGACTGCATTGTAACAGTGTCTTTTGTGCAGTTCTTTGTTGGGTGCTGATGGGTAATGATTCACACACAAATGAGTTGTCTGGTTTTTTTCATGTTTTGTTTGCACTGAAAGTGGATTCAATCTACTGAGGAACAGAAGGACTGCATAAGAAGAAAACACATTTCACCTTTGTTTATTGAATATCATATGATGAGTACTTTAAATGTTTAATGAAGCTTTTATTCTACTATAAACTGGTGTCACCCTACTCTTTTTGGTATATGCAAAGTAGATAATTTTGCTTGCAAATATACTTTGGTGCATAAGCTAGTTCTGTCTGCAAGTATTGACTATGTGAAGTCTAATCTTTGAACTAGTGTTGCTTAAGAAATTAATTATAAACAAGCTACCTGTAATGGGGATTTCTGGGATTTCCAAATTAATACCTCCAGCTATGTCTTATTTTTTAACCAATGTTTAGCATTGGCATTCATTACAATAAATTTAAGTTATTTTCATCTTGTCAAAATACAACAAGGGACAGCAACATTACAGTGTCAGCTGTACATCAGTCAGACAGATTTGTGTTCTTTAGAAGTAAGTTAAACAGAGCTGTCCTGAGTTTCATCTAGACTTTAAAACTTGACTGCTAACTATGAATTTTATGGTGCCTGGAATATGTATTTTTCATGTATATAATTGTTAGTGAACCTCAGTTGAATACCTAGTTCTTTTAACTTACAAAGTTGGTGAGAAATGGAAAATGATGGTATTAGATATTATTCTTATGAAGGACATACACTTCCAGTTACTTGGTAAATAATGCTGGACAGCTGCATCAGAAGTGATTTACCAGTCTTAAGCATGCTAAAGACAAGGCAGCGGTACTGTTCCTGTCAGACACTTTTCCAGAGGATCTTAACTTTTACTGCTTTCAGTTGTCTAATGTGACTTAAATTCATTGCAGTTAGCCATAGCTCAATTTTTCTCATCTATAAATCATTACAAAGATTAAAATCAGCTGATAATGCAGAGTACTCCAGTTTTTCTTTACTTGATCTTAGAGGCTTAATTTTCCAAGGTGCAAACTTCAGCTTTTTCTTGTTCTGATAGACAGTAGTAATTTAACTTACAGTTTGTCTTTGTTACATGTTAATGAAGCAGAGCCCCACCAGCAGCACATCGTCAAGCCTATTTTCTTTATGTGGAAATAATTTGAGTGTTAGAGTAATTTCTAAATCCATTTATGAGTAGTCAGATCGAGTTTTATTTACAAGAGAAAGTATCCACAACTTCAATGTCTATAATGAAGTAAAGCCAATAACTAAGGATAGCAATATAAAAAATTAGAGATCTGACAATTAGAGCCCCATGGTAGGGATATTCACACAGAATAGTAGTTGTCCTTCTTAATGGATCTAGGCCTGAAATTATTATTCAGAGATAAACCCCTTAATTAATTTTTTTGTTTGTAAATAAGGACTGGAATTCAAATGCCTGCAACAAAAAGATCCCAGAAATGGCTATGACTATGAAATGTATGTTTATTCAAAAATCTCAAAACACTTGTTAGGGTAGGAAAGTACTGAAAATGTGTGTAGCATTCTATATTATGTATGAATAACATGACGTTCAAAGAGACTAAGGATAGAACTGATGTGATTAGTTTTTATTTTCACTGATTTTTTAAAAACGTTATTGTGAATCTGGAGGGCAGCCTACTTTTCTTTGTTTCTGCTGGGTTCAGGTAAGGCAGGTTGATGAAGGGTTGTAAAAAACATGTATCTGAATGCCAGCCTGACAGAAATCTTTATTTCCATGTTGTTATCTCTTCCTTCCCAATCTACTTGAGCCAAACTAAACTGTCAGGTGGATTTTGCAAAGTTGAGATATGCCACAAGCAGCATTATTTATTTTGGTGTCAGCTGTACTGAATGTATTACTCTTCTTGTATAATGCAACTTAATCTGATTTGCATGAGATCAAGCTTTTGATAAGAAGAAATCTGTTCAAGTATAAATGTATATATATGATATATATGTACAGCTGCTTCCTCAGTAGTTTCACTGACATTGAGGAGGCTTTTGTTTGGTTTTCAGTAAATAACAATTATTTGGTCTGATGATGCTGACTCTAGCCAGAAAACAGCACTGAGGTGATTCCATTACTATTTAGCTTCACTTTGATTTGATGGAAAAGAATGGTAGGGGGAATTTGTTTCAAGTGACTGACAACTTGAAGATGTGGATCTGAAACTGAATTAGGTACTTGGAGCCTCCAAGTGTGAACAAAATGAAAAAGAAATTACCGTGGAAGATGCAAAAGAAGTTGACAGGGCTCCCTTCACAGGGCAGTCTCTGCTTCTTGGTTTGACAGCAACATCCCCGGGCTCCCACTGAGACAGTAAAAACTCCCAATATAGTAAGCCCTGTCAATTTAAATACAGCATAAGGATGTTTTGCATCCTTTTACAGCATCCAGACACAGTGGCTGACATCATGCATTTCATTATAGAGGTCTGATGTTCTTTACATGAAGTGCAAAGAGACACTTGCTTTCAAAAGTCATGAATAAGACTGGGCTCATGGTTCTGTTCTGCACATGAACATTTTAATTCAATTTGTGGCGAAGACAAAATCTTCACAGATACTTACTTTGACTTATAGTCTTCTATCAGCAAAGGTGTTTAGCGAGGTGTGTAATTAGGTGCATATTTGACCTCAGGAAGTTAAATGCAGACATCATACTATTTTGCTAAATGTAAGTTTTGAAGGTGGAATACTAGGCTGGAAGTTTCCCAATTTCAGATTTTTGCAGTTGTTAAATTGGTGGTAGAGGCAAAACTCCTTTTATAATAACTGTAATTTTCAAGAATTGCAATGAAGTTCTCCATTTAATCTTGTTCTGTGTGTCTCAACTTCCGTAACTGGTCATTTCTAATGACCAGTGTCTTTAAAGACTTCAGAGTGTGTTAAAACACTTTTTGCATTGACTGCAAATTCCAAAACCTTGAACTTCTATTCTTAACTTCAATTGTTCATTCTTCCTCTCTCTGTCATACACTTGCACTGTCTCTTAGCCTTGTCTCTTCATGCTTCTTTTTTTAACACTTAAGGATGGAATGCATCTGTCATATTTTACAGTCTTGTAATTACATCCAGGCAGTTGATGCTTGAAAAACTGTGTTAATATAATGGGAAACTTGAAATACTCAATGAACTGTATGCAACAGTGGTGGGCAGATGAACATAAGAAGCCTTAAAATCAATTATACTGCCTAGTAAGAATAGGCAGAAACTTGGTGAAAATAAATTTGGTGAAATTAAACTTTGTAATTTGTTCTGTGGGCTTATATAAAATTGAAATATTTAGGACATATTTAAGGGATTACATGTCTGGTGAAGGCAAACAATTTGAATTACCCATGAACAGCTCTTAAAGCCCCACATTAAGTAGTATTTTGCATGTCTGAGCTTGCAGTTTATGGAATTGTGACGTACTTGAGCCAGCACTGTAAAATAAATTCTCCTTGAGGTTGTAATATAATGAAAGGGAAGAAAAGTTTCTCTTTGTGATTCTTCCATGCTTCCATCTACTTCATTCTGTTCTGCTGGAATCTGACATTAGGTTTCTGGGGTTTTGAAAATCCAGTTTATAGAATAAAAATATGTCTGGTGTAATACTAATATTTGTAAGATATGCTGCAAAGGGATACAGCACTGTATCAAGTGAAGACAGGAACATGAGTTTAGGGAGTAAGATATGATGTAATTTACTTTCTCCATGTAGTGGCTGTGCATTTTAAAAATGAAGGATTGCTTTCATCTGTAGATAATGACTAGTGAAGAAGGTTTGGTTTATACTAGATTTTTGGTGATCGCATATGGGCAGAGCAGGTGGTTGCTAGAGGCAAATAAGTTTTTATTGGGCTTTTTGTTGTACGAATATTTTTAGACTGTGCTTGATAGATTTCAGCTTGCCTTGAGCTTCAAAAATCCTTGAGCTGGCAACAGTGGTGTTACCACTGTTGACAAAGCCAGCCTCGTCTTAAGTATTAGTAAAAACAACTAAGAATTTTTTTTATTCTTTAAACATGAAAGTAATATTTAGGGAGTATTTCTTTCTAACTTTATTTCTGGCTATCTTGTTTAAATGCTGAAAGTCTTTCTTACCCAAGTTTTATATGATTAACATTTGCAGCTCCCTCCATGTTTCTCTTCAAATTCTTCTAATTCCGTTTTCATGAACGGAGTCATCAAGTACTTTCTGTAGAACTTAGTAGTTTGGGACTCAGCCTTGTTCCTTGTTGTGAATTTTTTGCTGTGAGGTTCAATCCACGATAGGGATAATCCAATTACAAGAGTCATTCTGCTTGGAATTTGAAGAAGTGTACCAGCATGCTGAATTTGAACTCTTTATGAATTTTTTGTCACATTTTTGTTTTGGAAAACAAATTAACTAACTACAAATAAATACATAAATATGAATGGCAAAGTCTTTATGAACTAGTAGATAAAAAGGTGGAATGTCTTTGATTTGTTTTTAAAAATATTTAGGCATTTCAGACTTACCAATTTTTATTGAAGTTCTTACATGCTTCTGAAAAACATAATCCTTTTTGCACTAAAGTCCAATTTCGTATACATCCATGTGTGTGCTTGTGTATATGTGTAAGTGTTTGGTTATCAGTTAATAATTAGACTTCCATAATTTAAAAAAAAAAAAAAAAAGTGCATTGGCTAATTGTGTCTAAATGGAGTGATAGTTCAGTAATTTCTGTAGGCTTAAAATCCAGAAGTAGCCTTTATCCTGTTCTGTTTTGAAACATTCCCTGGTTTGTATTCAGGAAGTTACCTGTTATGAACAAGAAAACGATTGTTTATTTTGCAGTGATTTTAATTTTTAAGATGATGTGAAAATGGGAAGTAAGTCTGTGAAGTAAGTCCCTTTGCCACTCTGCTCCCACTTCACCACATCACACAGGCGTTATTCAAATCAAATGCTTCAGGGGTAAAGTGGAGATGATTTTTAGAAATAAAACCCACAAATGACTGAAGTAACTGGTCAGAGGGAAACAAACACTAATAATAATAATAATAATACACCAGGTTGGAATAGACCTTCAAGATCATCGCGTCCAACCTATCAACCAATCCAGCCCACCCAAACAACTAGATCATGGCACATACCATGGCACAAGATAACACCAGCAGTGAGGAAACAGTGTGTATCATTCAAGGCACTACATTCTCATTTCCATTAAGGGGAGGTGGCCTTTTAATAGGAACTGCTGGTAAAAGTAAGGAGGATAGCATTACATCGCGGGAAGGTTTGGTTTAAAGGGCATTTTTATTTTCTTACGTTGCTCATTATAGTAGCATTGTCCAGTATGGAGTCTGGGAGACAAAAACCTGAGGGAAAGGAGAATCATTCTTGGACTGATCTGTTCTAAATGTAAAATGGAATCTTGTCAAAATGATTTATTTATTAACTTCAGTTTAGAAAGCTCATTGGGCTGTGATCAATAGTCTTAGTAAAGATGCTCTTTCCTTAGTGTAATAACTCCCCCAAGATAAACCTCAGGCTGGTTTCATATGTGCAGGCACATGGGGTAATCTCTTCATTGTTTTGTGACTAAATATTGTTGACTGATTTACTTTGCAGTGATGCTGCTCAAGTCTCTCAGCAGAAATACCAGACAGGTTAGACCTATTTTCTTTAGTTTTTTCTTAGAGCTCCTCTTATGTCTAATCACATACTTAATTCTTTGAAATGTTGGAAGTATTAATAAATAATATATAATCAAGTATTATCTTCAGTTCTTATCACCCTTAGGGAAACAAATCGAAACACAATAGAAATAAAATAGAAGAGCAGAATTATAGGATACATTAAGAAGCAGCTGGGATTTTTTTTTTTTTTTTTTTCCTCCCTGACATATTATTTTTTTGGCTGGCACTACTTGCCATTCAGCACTAGCTTTGCTAACCAGATGTAATGAACTTTCTGGCACATTTCATGGTATATAGTGAATCAGACAGATGCATGAAGGGAGGAATTGCTACGTTAGTAAAATAGCAGCTGCAGGAGGCCAGATTTATTAGTTTTTTAAAGCTGAAGTTCTTCTGGGCATAGCTCTCCAACAAAACAGTGCTTCTGTTCCTGTGAGCTCTCTCATGTTTCACTCTAACCTATATAGCAGGATTTATTTCTGGATCATGTAGAGAGTCTTAAAAGGACCAATGCCAAGCTTACAATGGTTTGAAGTGAAGATAGGTCTACAATCTGCCTCACAGCCATTTTTAATTGCTTGTGATGTATTCAAACCTCCAGGATCACTAAGTTGCTTTTTTTGTGGAATGGGTTTTAAAAACTTTTTAGACATTGACTCTGCTGACATTTAAAAGCATTATATAATTTCTATTCACAGATAAAATACACTTTAAAGGTACCTTTTTCCCTGGGGGCTGGTGAGAGTGCAGTTTGCATTCAAGTTCCCAAATTTTGTGAAGTACTTTGTTGCTATTGCTTTGTTCTTGAGTACTCAGATAAACAGGGTGTGATAGGCAAAAAGAAAATGACCGCATAAAGATAAGAACAAAAGTATAAAAGAAGGAAGTCCTTTATAGGAAAAATAAATAGAATTCAAGAATTCACCTTATTCTATGTCATAATGTGTATATAAATAAAACTATACACTATCAAATTTGACTTTTATAAGTTAGGATTTTAGAGATGTTTGGAATGATTAAGGGATGTTGCAAACTGCCTTGTTCTAGACATTAAATTCTTAATGGAGTTAAAGCTGCTAATTTTCAAACACTCAGCTGAGAATTAAAAGCCAAAAGTGATCTCATTTGTGCTAGCTGACTAAACCAAGATGTAGCACTAGCTGGAATATACTGAAAAAGTAATACATATACTGAAAAAGTAATACATATACTCTTAAATATTTCTATTGGCAATCCACTTGAATATTTCTGTTGGCTATCAGGGTTTGTTAATGTGAAAGTCCATCCATTTTCTGTGACAGGTTGTGTGGAGTCATAGTGGAATTGGAGTGACTGGCAGAGAAAACACAGGAAATAAGTCAACAATTTAATGACTTCTGTCAGTTTAGGACCTAATCCAAAGCCAAATGACATCTGTGGAATGAATTCTATTGAGCTTATTGGGTTCAAAGTCAAGAGTTTTATTTTTAAATGAAACTGTGTTAACCAATTCAGGTATTGCATGGTGCATGGATTGCTTACAGGGAGGGAGGAGTGTACTTTATGGTGCATTTCCAGGCTTTTAAAAGTTTTTGCTGTCTTTTGAACACATTGTCTGACTGTACCTCAGAACTTCAGCAGATCAGGAAGATACAAAAGATGGAGGTATACAGACTGCATCAGTGAAAGAATTTTGAGAAGAAGCAAGAATTTAATGGAAATAAGTTTGTTTAAAACCAAAACCTGATAAGGCAGATGAGCTGTGAAAGTAATAGCAAGTACATTCTGGCAAGAGTACAACTTTCAGTAGTGCAAATGCTGGCTTTATAGCAAATAAATATGAACAGAGAGGGATTGTGTGTCAGTAAAGATTTTACCTTGGTCTTCTCGTTTGCGTATGTGTGCACATAGACACAGTTTGGTTGTGAAAATTATTTACAATTGCTTCTAGACCACTAAAAGGGACAAAAAAATAATAATCAAGAGTTCAAACAATGTAGTTGAAATAGTATGCTAAAATAGCATGTGGTGTTGGATGATAGGTTGGATGCGATGATCTTGAAGGTCTCTTACAACCTGGTTTATTCTATTCTAGTCTAATCTAGTCTAGTCTATTCATATATATTCTGGATGAAGACAATGCTATTAATTGTATGTGATTCTGTATCAGTAGTATATAAGATCATCTGTAAAGGAGAACAGTTAAATGGTGAAAGCAACAACAACCCAACAGCGCTGCATTTTTAGTAAATCCAAGCATATACATTTGTTTACTGGAGCCTATATAGGATAAATGTATGTTCAATTATTGCAAGGGACAGGCATTTGAATTTTCTTCTTCTATTTGATAAATCAGGATTACCTTGGGAGGGACCCATTTAAAACTTCTCCATCGTGTTTTACGTTTCTCCTGAAATTTGTCTTTGTTCAGTTGATTTTTGTCAAATGTGAAAATATACCCACATATACTGAGAACACGTTCCTCTGTATGTGTGGAAGGAGTGTAACTGTTTAACATATTTAACGTATTTAGTTTTTGAGAAAGAAGGCTGGAATTTGAAGGCATAAATGGCTAATAATTCCAGAACACCAAACTGCCCATATGAAGATGTTCTCCAAGCCAAATTATAATAGCAGGCATGATTCAAAAGATGCCTGAGTCATGGTAGGGTGACCTGTTGTTTTTGGCCTCAAGGAATCTTGGTGAAACGTGACATTAGACACTGTATCAAGAAGTTTCTGTAGCTCTCCCAACTTATATTTTTATATAGGATGATAAGCCAGAATGTCCACGTCTGTGCTATTCAATAACATTAAAGCTAATTTCCGGGTAACCAGTGCTTCTCAAAGTCCATTTGTTTTCTTTGTCACTAACATGATGACCCCATCTAATTTTCTGTTTCTGTTCTAAGTCCTGAAGGAACTTCCCTCATTTAGCAATGTTAGTGATTTTTCTATTCCCAACTTCATTCTGTAGAGAAGTAAACCCCAGATTTTTCCAGTCAAGAAACCCAGGCATCAGTGTAAACTCTTGTTGGGCAGTTGCGAATGTTTGGATTTCCCTTAGCATATTTCAAAGTATTTAAGTTTCTTTGGCTTGGTGGGGGTTGTTTGTTTTGGTTTTGTTTGGGTTTTTTGGGGTGTGGGGGGGGGGGTGTGGGGTTTGGTTTGGATGTCTTGTGGGTGTTGTGTGTGTTTGTTTTTTTTTTAATCATGTAACTTTGGTGTAGAAATATTTCACTGTTACTGGTTTAGACAGGTTCAGAGATTTAGACAAGTATAGGCATATTTTGCACAGTTCTAGTGTGAAGTAGTCTGTACCAGAAGTCTTTGTTTATTTTTGATTCTTTCTTGCTGCTACAGTAGCCACTAGAAATTCTCATTGCACTTCATTCTCCTCAACAGGCCAGTGTTTGGGACCTCGCATCAGTTTCTTTTATACAGTCATGTCACAGTGTTTATGTCATGGTGGATTGGTCATGGACTCCAATGTGGTAATTGAAGACAAGTTTATTAATGCATTTGAGGGCCTTATATATGCCCAAAATAGGTGATGTAGCATATGGGCAAAGATACAAAACCAGAGCTGTGCTAATTTAACAAAAACATATTATTTTCACTACTCAGTGTTGTTTCTACTTTCTTATCTACAAGGTCGGGACAGTTTTAGATAGCTGACTTTCTTATACAGG
The DNA here is from genome assembly GCA_033816785.1 of Picus viridis. Lineage (NCBI taxonomy): Eukaryota > Metazoa > Chordata > Aves > Piciformes > Picidae > Picus > Picus viridis. The sequence goes on from CM066586.1 coordinate 28,085,777, forward strand.
ATTCCAGAAAATCTTTAATCTCTTTAATCTCTTTAATCTCAATCTCAGTTTTGAACTAACAAGCACAGCACTTGTTTGTTACCTGCCTCATCCCTTAAAAGGAACTTAGATTCTGCTAGTTCCAATAGCCACGTTTACAAATCACCTTATGGATGTTATAGCAGAAGTGCTGAATGGATAATAATGAGCCTAGGCTCACTGGAGGAAAGGAAATGTTAGCTGTGGGAAAAACATAAGGTAGTATTTAATCACAAATATGCAGTGCAGTGAAAGATACTTTGCCAGAAGCCCAAGCACCTTATTATAAGGGAGGAATGTTATGGGGAGCAAATGCACATTCCTGTCCATTCTCTAACTGCCACTACTATTTTTTATTATGTAAAACAGAGTAACACTTTATTATTTGTGTATTTTGCAAAAGACAGTGTAAATGCATACCATAAAAAAATTGATCCTTTATTTGCAGATCTTATAATCTTTGATTGCAGATGTCTAAAAAAATTAGATGAGTGATACAGAAATCCTTTTATTCAGTCTAGATATCAAGATTTCAAAAAGTTCTGTGGGTACTTTTGAAATAAACTAATACTTCCAAGTAATTAGAATGATCTATTGATCACTCCATACTAACTTGTTCTTTTATACACAAAAATAATTATCAATAGCCATGTTGCCCTGGAAATGCTTTTTGTACTTTTGTAATTTGAGCATTGTGAGTGTGATACTTTGGCTAGCTGGTTGTATTTTGGCTTGATATGATTATCTCATAAGCCATGTCCTTGACCTCTATGTGTCTATGAACAGATAATGTGAAAGAAGCTCAATTACACAATGAAGTTGGCCTAATGAATTAGTAAGTTTTGTCTTGAAATAAGAGAATATAAAATAGACTCTTAAAGAGCATAGGACATTTACTTATCTTTTAAATAGTTAACTGTGGAATAAATAAGGAAAATGATGCCCTAAGGGTTGCTGACCGATGATAATAAAACTAAAGATTGTTCAGTGTATGTTATTAACTAATATTAGGATAGCTCTGCTGGTTTTGACTCTTATGTTGCCTCCAAAAAATGAACATGTCAGTTCATTGATCTGTATTGGCCTGTAATAATTTCCTTCCATTTCAGAAATTTACATGTCAGTATTTACTCATCTTGGATCAAAGGAAAGAATTGTATTACCTTTTCAAGACCTGATCTTTTATAACATATGAGTGATAGATTGTTCTTATATCAGAATGATTTACTAAAGAAGGCTTTACTTAAATACATATTTATGTAAAGGCCATCCTCAACTGTGTTACAAATACAACAACTTTTTCTTCTTAAGATGTTCAACGTAATTTAAAATACATTGAAGAATCTCAGGGCCAAGCCTGAAATCGTGATCTCTAGATAGGTAATTCACATGAGAAGATTACTAAAAGAAAAAACAATGTGATTTTAAAACAAAGTAGATTTGGTAACTGTAACCAAGTTCAGCCAAGATTTCAAATTCCCAGATGAGCTATGAAGCAGGTCGGAGATGAAGCTGGGAAAAGTCAGATCTGTGGTGCAGAATCAGATTCTGGATCCATGATACACAGAGCCAGGCATAGACTCAGGTGCAGCAGAGCTTAGGTGAAGACCAGAGCAGGGATTGTTCATTCTGCAAGAAAAGAATAATAGAATATGCAGTATGCCCTTAATTAACATTTTGCTTTCCTTAACCTGGTAAGCTAATATTATCATCTTTAATAGCCTAGGAGTCTGACCCATGAGTACAGTTTCTGGAGGCTACAATAAAAATGAGCTAAATTCTTTTTAGAAAATAAATAAAAGTCACTGTACTGGAAAATAATGGTGGTGCTGCTGTTTTGGCTTTGTTTTCTGTTGTTTGTTTGTTTTTTTTTTCAAGAGCAAATAGTCCACACCCACTCCTCCCTGATTAATGTTGTTATTTTAATGATACCAGATTATAGAATTTGTCCTTACTTTACATTTATCTTTTACCACAGACCGATTATAATAATTGGTGATTTTTCCTTAATATGTTCCAAAACGAACATAATTCTGAAATTCATGAGTTTTCTCTCTTTCACTTAAGATTAACTAAGATTGTCTGAGACTGCAAAAGAATGCAGAGATAAAGGAGGTATATTTAATATTCGGCTGCTGAGGCCGTGTTACCATGTTCCTTTAAGTTCCCTTTCTGAAGGACAGAATCATCTACCATTTATGATAACTGGTTGAGAAAGCTCTTATACCACAATGTTTTTTCAAAGATGTTGGAAGTCTGTACATGATATTTTAGCTTGAATTTGTTAGAGAACTAAGTGAAACATTAGTGTTATATCATCCATATAATATTACAAAAATATATGTATTATTTAAAAAGAAAAGTTTTTTTTTTCTTTCCTAAAAACATCAGGCAATTTGTCATATTCTGGGCAGGAATTCCACCTGACACAGGAAGAAAGCAAACATGCTGATGGTGCTGATGTATGTGTGATATATGTAGCACATACTTGCTTAGAACACCTTTGCTATAGTGTCCCTGGAGTTCTGAGGAGAAGAAAGGGCTAGTTTTAGCACTGCTTGTTATTTGAATGCTGGAATATGCTTTTCATTGTATGAGATCCCTAGGCCCAAAGCACTATAGTGTCAATGTAAGTGGTTAATGGATGTGCTTCTGTGTATGCCAGCTCTGGGTTTGGCATGCATATTTCATTTATTTAGCTGATTTACTGTGGTAAAAGCTTTACCAAGCCCAGGAAGTGATAGAGGTATTTGAATTTGGACAGAACTTGAGTCAAAAAAAGCTGTTGAATGAATAGAAATTTTTCGTTGTAACTTTATCAGAATGTTGACATTTCAAATATTTTCTATGATCTTATAATATACAAATAGCAATTCTGATATTTAACAAGGTGAATTTGCTCAGTCACCCCTAATTTCTCTTGCTATTTATTTTAGCTTATTTTATTGTGATACAGTGTCCTTTTCCACAGTGCATGTTAGAAGGCTAGTAAAAATGTACTCAGGAAAACAGTTTCAAAGAATCTAAGCTCTGCTCATCATTCTTCCCTTCCTAGTTCTTGCAGTGGTGTCCTTGATCTCCACTTAGAACAAAGGGAATTTATAGTCACCTTTTATTACTCCAGTTTCCATGTCTCTATGTTTGAGTGACATTATTTCCTAAGAAACTATATTTACTGTTTTAGATAGGTTATTCTTTTGGTTCCTATCACTGTTGCTCTCTCTCCTTGATAATCTGCTGATCTCTGAAGGTTAATGCCAGAAGTATGAACTGGTGTGTAGTTACTGAGAAGTTGGATGAAACAGAGAAGAAACAGAAAAAAAAATATTAATGGACTTGTGTTTAATAGTAGGTGAATTGTAGACTTCTAATCTAGTGTTGACTTCTGACCCAGTTTTGATAGCTTGTTTTTGTCCAAGCAATTGTTTCATGTTGTGTGCACTGTGAAGCAGATAACAGTGTGCTAATTCAACTTTCCTGAGTAAATGGTAATGACAGTTAAAGAAATCAAAGCTCAGACTTTGGATCTCAGTTAAGCAATAAATGTTGCTAGGAAGCCATGCAATGCTTGGGCCCTAGCTGTAAGTGATAAATTTGCAAGTATTTTCAGTGGCATCATTAGTATAAAGTAGAAGGCTCTGCAAGTGAAAAAATAGGCTTACCTTAATCTGTATGTAAATGCAAACTCCCTCAATAAGCTTATTTAAAAAAAAAATTTCATTTTTAAAGTGATTTCATAGTGGTAGTAGCTTTTCTTTCTGTAATACATTTACTGCACTTGTACCCTGGCTATAAATCTTTGTAATTTCTCGTTATAAACGATTTTCTCCTCTTCCTTCCTATCTTACCAATGCTTCACATTATACTTTGTTTATCCCAGTTCCCTATTAAACGTGCTGTCCATTAAGGGATTTGTTTGATTTCTGCACCTTTTCATGGTAAATTAGCTTGATTTGAAGCAAGGTGATTATGCTGCTTCTCTTCCAGCAGGAGACTTATGCTTTAAAGTGATGCAGTTAACCTATGGGAAAAATACATGCATTATTTTCCTTTAACCAGGATAGAACAGGCAACAAAGAACAGGCAAAATTATTTTATGTGAATAAATATTATTAAATGTAAATATTTTTGTATTTTGTATTGCTTTAAATTAGATTATACTTGTCATCCTCCCACATCTAAATAAAAAGCAATATTTGAAGGATGCAAAAAATCTAATAATACAGAGAGAAGGCAATTGCTTCCTTATGTGTGTGCTTTAGGTAGTGCTGCATACTAAGGCACAAGTCCTGTTGCAATCAGTAAGTTGAATAAGAAGTGCTGAATAGGCTAACAAATGTAATTAAGTGTCATTAGGAATTGCAGAATTTATATATGCATTAAGAGGAGAATACAGTCCTGAGTGTTTGTCTGGCTTTCCGTTCAGTGGAATAGAGCACTGCAAAGTTTCATGAAGCACATCCCTGTTATATATGGCACTCACTGAGTGAAATCAAATATGCTGAGCCACACGGTTTAGTGAAAACTGGTTGAGAGGAGTGCTGTTTTTCTTGCACAGGTACCTTTCCTAAATTAACATGACATTTGTGTTAGATGAAGGTCATAGTTCGGTATGAAATGTGGCTACTTGTCTACTCTAATGCTTTAAAGGTAGTGCTTTTAACTGTAACTCTTTAAGGACTTGCTTAATCTCAGGATATTTAGGTCAAGGTCTATTTGTAAGAGCTGCAACAGAGACCTCAGGGCCTCCAGCTGAAAAGACTATTTAAAATTAAAATAGATTTTGTGATCATGTAACTGCCAAACCCCTTGATTTTAAGGGAATATTACTATGAGAAACAACATCATAAAATTTGAAAATGCCAACCCACCCATGTTACCATTACCTTGACAAGGAAAGCCTGAATGCTTCTTTTCAGCCATTGTATTTTTGTTTCATTTTGTAGTTTATCTCTAGAGTAGTGAATTGAACATACTGTATTTTAATAATTTTCCACTCATTTCAGTTTCTGCTTTTATCTTACTGGTAGTTCCATTGGTCTCAAGTTTCAAATGTATGTTGTAAAAGATATGCTGATTTTCTTTGCCTTTTCATGTAAGCAATTGTTTTCTCTTTGTTTTTTGTCCTCATCATCATATCTAAAATAAGCTTATTCTGCACTTAACTGTGCAATTCTCATGTCTTTTTATTCTAGTTTTGACAAAATAATGTCATAGCTCTAATATAAAGAGCAACACAGACTGCAACTGCATAATAAAATTGATTTTACTTTGCAGGTTAACTGTTAACTGTTAGTTTACTCTCCATTGTGAGCTGTTCAGACTCCTTCAGTTAGTGACTTCCCAAGAGACTATATTAAGATGTGCTTTAGAGAACTTTATAAAGTTTTTGCATGAATGAATCCTTATGGTGGTGAACTACAAAAGAGATTAAGTCAGCTGTGGTTTTATTTAGCTGAGTCTTTAAAGCCCTAATCTCTGGGGAAAAGAGTTTCACTGTTGCACTGACCTCATGGATTTTTTTTTTTTTTTTTTTTTTTTTTTTTTTTAAATGGCTGGCAGTGGATGTCAGCTTCCTGGTGAAATTTTGCATTTCAAACAATATTTTTGTGTTTAAAAAGTGAACACAGTGCAGTAAATGCCTAATTACTCTTGTGTCTTCCTTCTCATACGTGCTCTGATTCTTTTAATGTAAATATCTAAAAAAACACACCCAAAAATGAAGTAAATGAATCGAATAGGAATTCCTACCCTGATTAATGCATGTTTATCCCTTCACTATGTTTGTGTACCAAGTAAAACTATCAAACTGCAGAAAGCTAAAGCATGTCCTTATTCCAGAGTAGTTGTTCTATTTACTTATTTGTTTATTTTTCATTTATCTTTCTGCAATATGAATTAACGAGTTGTTGAATTTGAGTGAATGTTGTGAGTGTGGAAATCTGACTCAGGAATTCATGCCTTAAAATTATCATGGCATACCAGTGACATGAATAGCTCAATAAAGGAGGAACTTTTTTTAAAACAGGTGAGATGGAAAATGGAAGAAACTACATACACAGGAAAGCCACAACTTACTCAAATCTGTATGTCATCATTTGTATTATGTCTCTGGACTAAAAATTGTTTGCTTTCTGCTCTGAAAGTCATTGACCACATTAAGCCAGAATATCCACAGCACTCCTTAAAAGCAGTAAAATGGATTACCACAACTGATTTAAATTGGTCAAATACTGTCAATTAAGAAGCTCTGCAAATATGTTAGTGAGTTTATTTCTGTTCTGGCAGACATCTTTTCCACTGATAGGTGAATAAATTGGCTTGTATTGAAACTTTTATTGAAATGCTAGAGGCAAGTGTGTGTGTTTAAAACTGAGTGTTTGGAAGACATATTCATGTTGGAGGGCTTAGAGGTACACTAATTAAAAGTTTTAAATACTCTGGCATCTTAATTTTTATAAATCAGTCTTATTTCTCACTATAATATTTTGGTTTTATTGTGTTTTGGGTGCCAAAACTGTATAGCTTGCAGTGAACAATCATGTACAGCATTCCTGTAGGTTGAGTAGCTTTTTGTATGAGAACTTCAAGAGGGGATTGGATGTGGCACTTGGTGCCATGGTTTAGTCATGAGGTCTGTGATGATGGGTTGGACTTGATGATCTTTGAGGTCTCTTCCAACCTTGGTGATTTTGTGATATCTGTCCCCATTCAGGTATTACACACTGTATTCTAAATCTTTCTGTTCCAGTAAGAAATTTGGTATATAAAGTAGTATTTAATATGAAAGGTGACAGTATTCAGTAGTTGCTTGAACAATGCTCTTTGATGCTTTTAATTTACCCTGTAAATCCATTGAAACACATTGCCATTATTCAGTTTCGATTACAACAGTAGAATGTTACTTGCACATCTATGTTACACATCCGTCAGCACAGCACAGCTGTTATTTTCAAGGTTGTTTACAAGATATTATCTGATTCTGAATGAATCAGATCTGTTCTTTAAAGTATAATTGGTGATACTAAGGCATCAAAGCTAATTTTGTGAAAACCAATGGAGGTATTTATGGCAGTATAGAAAGTGCAGATGGAGTTTAATATATATTAGATGCCTGGCCATTTAGCCAGTTTCTTGGGAGGTTTTTGCATGATGTACTGTGCTGCCTTAAAGCAGCTGTCATCTAAATGAGATAAAGTTCTGTGTGCTGTTAATTAACAGTAACAAAAAAAAAAAGCTATACTAATATTATAGTTGTCTTCTTCAGTAATTTCAGATGAGTCAAACACTCACCTGATGTGGCAAAGCACTTGAAGAGGTTTTGACACATATGTGATGGTAAGATTTTTGTCTCCTTCAGTTTGCAGACTGAAATACAAGGAAGCTTGGAGGTTTAGACATGTTCAAAGAAGATTATGCCAATGCCCTTACATGAACTTTATTTTAAAGCAAGTGGATCTCTGTGTGCAAAACCAGAAAAACAGCTTTCATTTAATCAAGGGTTTTATGCAGCATCCACTACAAAATAAATCTAAATGCTTCCTTACTGCTTCATAATCAATTAAAACAGGCCTCCAGGTAATTTTTTTCTTGAAGTTTGCTTTGTATCTTGAGTATGTTCAATAAAATAATCCTTATCCTCCAGTACTCTGAATAATAGTGGAATGCTGAGTCCTATATTTATCCATCCCTTCACAGAGTCTGAAACTGGGTAATGCTTCCCATGTGGAAGCTCTTTTCTGAAAGGTGGAACAAGCATGTTCACCAGAAGTATTTATGGCCAGTTAACTGACAGTGGAGAGGCAGGGAGCCAGGTAAGAATCTCCAAACTGGCAGAATCAAGCATTATCCCTAGTCATGACAAACAACCTGGGTATTCCTGTTTAAAGTTATTTGGATACATAGAGCACCTGCTTACCTAGAAGTCTGAAGAACATTATTTATGGAGAAGAAAATATCTATGGAAAAACTGTGGGAGAATGTAAGGCAATAAAAGAAAGGAGAACAGAATCTGATAGGAAAAAAAAAAAAAAACTTATGGAAGTGAGACTAGAGAATAGCATGTGTACTGTAGTTTGTGATGACAAGAAAGTTGCTAAATGGATTATATTGGTATGGGGGTAAAATTATGTAAATATTTTTGCTTTTTAAATGTTCATAAAAGTTCAGAAGGTATTTGTTAATGTAAGATAAATTAGATACTGCTTGACATTGGCATTATGTTAGAATAAAGGTACAGTTGGCTATTCAGTCTAAATTCAGATTTGATCTCTCAGAAGCTTTGTAACTTCAATGTTACTCCAGACATGTCAAAATCTAACAATATTAGTTTCTCCTTACCCCTGTAGCAGCTATGCAGGTTTCACAAAAAGACATACACTGTGAGAGAATTCATTCACGTAATGGAAAGTGATCCTATTGCTACTAATGCATATACATAATTACATTGTTGTGCTGTGACACCGTATTGGATCTAAGAACAATAAACTAAACCTCATAATGTACTTTCTGTTTTGTTACTTACTCATCACATACTTCAGAAGGTTTGTTTATTTTCCTTCCCTCAGCAGCACTTTCCAATGTTTACTTTGGGAACAAAGCAGTAAACACCTAAAAATATGAAATTTAATGAGTGCCTTTGTAAATGGGAAACTCACTGAGGAAGTTAGTTGTTGTTAGTAAATCAGCAAGGCCCTTGAGAGAAAGATGCATTTCCAGATGGATAATACTTAAACAGTAATAAGCAGCTGCACTTTGAAACAAAGTAATGACTGTAAAAGAATAACTAGACTGATGGAAACAGATAAAAGGCTAGGTTATTTTTGTGATACCTGATGAGTTGGTGCAATTAAGGTTACATTTGATACTATTTTAGATTTTGCACAGAGCAACAATTGTCTTGCTTAGCAAATATTAATAATATTAGAATACAGTAATTTCTGAAATAAAATGTCAAGTCAATTTTTAAAAAATTCATTTAAATAATACTTTGACTTTCTTTTCCACTCCAAATAATACAGAAAAATACATACGTGTTTAAAACCCAACCCCCCCAAATATGTATTTATTTTTTTAAATGAAAATATGCTGAATGAAAGCAGCATATTGAGCTGATGAATGCAGAAGGTCGGTAGTTTATGCTGGATGATTTATCCTTAACCATAGTTTAAATAAGCTTTCTGAACTGAATGATGCCACTAAGTCTCTCTGTATTTCTAAGTTGAAAAAGTAGCATAGACAGATTAATTTATCTTCTGAAGTGTTCTTAGTCTTGTCAAATGTTTTCTACTCTCTGTGCACCAGTTTCTTAGATGTTTGAGAGATTAATCTGAAGAAGTGTCTCATTTTAACACTGCTGAGCATGCACAATTTCCATCATCTTCAGCATCCAAATTTGAAACTTCTCTTTGTATCTGGTTTATACTTACTATTGTCATATCAATCAGCTTTACAGGCCTCTCCAAATTTTAACTTAAGGAAATCATACAAAACTATGAATGAAAGCATACAATGTTATTTAACCAAAAAGAAGGGATTTGATTAAAAAGTTCACTCTTGGTTGATTGGTAGAGTGGCAAGTTGCTTCCATGTGGTGCAGAAAAATACACACGGATTTGTCATAAACTAGAGTCCATGTAATTGCAACTAAAGAAGCTCTCAAGCTCATAGCTAACACAACATTATTGCAGTCATATCAATAAGAAGCTCATAGATTATGCAGCTTTATTGCAGTGCCATTAAAAAGCTGACTAATGCATGCTGCTACACTGTTGATAATTTAAAGTACAGAGCTTGAAGTCGTAATACTACTAAAAATAGGACAACGAAGCTGAATGAGTGAAGATGTTGGTTCAAACTGGAATTTGATTTGCCACAGGGAAAAAAATAATCCAGGTTCTATCAAGTTCATTGCTTGAAGTGGAAATTAAAATTGAAGTGCATTTTAGCAAAATATGCAATGGACATAAGAAATAAAAAAATGATTAGCTTTATGTTTATTAAAAAAAAAATCTGTATGTGTTTAAAGCAAATTCCATTTTCACACAGTCAAGATCAATTCTGGTCTTCCTCTTAGGAAGTTCAAAGCACATCTTGCTGCACAGGTACCAGCAGAAGACAACATGCATCTTTAAACATACAGTGGTTTTTGAAGTACACTATTCATGCAAAACTTGCATGGCCTACTTTTCAACTGTGTCAGCCCACATGGTGTGAAAGAAATAGTGTGAAGAAAATGCGTATGTTATAAACAGAAAAATTTAAGAGGTGTGGGATTTTAAAGCTAAATTGAAGTTAATGCATACACTGAGCATATTCCATGACTCCTTGTTTAGCTCTGCCTGTAATTTGCTTCCTGCCTCCTGTGCCACAAAGAGGGCAGTACATCTGAAGTACAGGGTAATCCATCTCCTTCCAATAGGGCCACACAACTCTGGCTAGAAATACGGTCAGAAAATTGTGGAATTACTTGTGATACTGAACCTCCAGTACCTATAATGTTTGAACAGAGTTGTTATTTATGGGGAACTGAATAATACATTAGGCACAATGTTCTGCCTTGTGCTGGAGAAAAACATCTAGAATTAAAATAGAGGAAAACATCTTAGAGTAGTCTGAGGTTATAGATACTGGAAGAGCATCATTTCACAAAAACAGTTAAATGCAAAGGATTTGAGTTGTTCCACATTTTTTTGATAGGTTGACTTTGGCTGGACACCAAGTGCTCACCAAGCCACTCTATCACTCCCTCTCCTCAGATAAGACCACAAAGAGAAAATATAATGAAAGGCTATGGGTCACAATAAGGACAGGGAAATCACTAGTTACTGCCATGGGCAAAGCAGACTCAGCTCAGAGAAGCTAGTTTGACAATCAAATCAGAAATGAAAACTAAATCTTAAAATGTCTTCCCCTGACTCCCTCCTTCTTCCCAAGGTCAATTTCACTACTGATTTTCTCCATATTTTCCTCGCCAGGATTGGCACATTGGTACAGGGAATGGGGGTTGCGGTCAGTTCATCACACATTATGCCTGCTGCTCTTTCCTTCTCAGGAGATGCACTTCTCACACTCTTCTCCTCTCCAGCATGGGTTCCCCACCATGGGAGACAGTCCTCCACAAAATTCTCCCACGTGAGTCATTCCAATGGGCTTCAGTTTTTCATGCTCTAGCATGGGTCCACTGTGGGGTCACAGGTCCTGCCAGCAAACCTGCTCCAGCATGGGCTGGTCTCTCCAAGGGTGTACAAGTCCTGCTAGGAGCCGTAGGCTTTCCACAGGGTCACAGCCTCCTTCAGGCATGCACCTGTTCAAGTTTGGGGTCCTCCATGGGCTGTAGGTGGATATCTCCTCCACTGTTAATGTCTGTGAGTTGTCAGGGGACAGCCTACCTCACCACAGTCTTTACTATGGGCTTCAGGGAAATCTCTGCTCCAGTGTTTGAGCATCACCTCCCCTTCCCTGTTCACTGACCTTGGTGTCTGCAGAGTTTTCTCACATATTCTCACTCCTCATTCCTGACTGTTGTGCAGCAGGTTTTTTCTCCTTTCTTAAACACTGCGCTTGCTTGATGGGCTCAGCTGTGGCCAGCAGAGGATTTGCTTGGAGCTGGCTGGCATTGGCTCTGTCAGACATGGGGAAACTTTTAGCAGCTTCTCCTATAAGACTCTCCTACGGTCTCCCACTCTCCACTACCAAAACTTTGGCACACAAGCCCAGTACAGTTTTATAGCAAACTAGATCCTAAACTAGCATGTGTGGTGTGAACAGCATTCTTGGAAGTAGTATTTCAGATTCTCTTTTCAATTCTGCGTCATAGTCAAGAAGCTTTGTTGGTTTTGTTTTTCTTTTTAGTTGAAGGCAGGAGCTTTTGTCCATTAAAATGTTTTCTATCATTGTGAAAAAGGTGAAAGCCTGGTGCTGTTCATCGGTCTGCTAGAGGCGTTGTTTTGAGGTAAATGAAAAGTGCAGAGTGAACAAACCTCAGATTATAAAATTCTCATCCATTTAATCTGTCAACATGAGAAAATGCTATTCATGTATTGAAAACATGTTGGTGTAAAAGAGTTATAAAAATATTTCATGTTTTTGCACTTTTGAAAATGGAGAGAGAGACAGTTTGTAATGTACATTATTCTGTAGTCTGCACATGTATCAAGAGACTACAGAGTAAGCATCAAATATATGGATGTTAATCTGGACATAGGATTTAAAAACTTCTGGGCAAAATGAGAAAATCCTATAACTGTATAGCTGTTAAAGACTGGATTTTAAAAAGTGCTCAGATACTAACTTTGCCAAGTATTTTTTAATGTCAAGATTGGTAAAATGGGAGATGATCAATATGCAAAACTTGCTCCCTTTTTAAAAAGCTTAAACTGAATTTATTGCTAACCTTAAACAACTGAATTGGCTTTACAAAAGCAGAGAGTGAATTTGGTCATTCTTGTCTATCTTTCTATCACTGCAGAACTGCTAGCTTTAGCATATTATTTGAAGTACTTTGTTGAGCCAGTTTTAATTGTATATATTTTTTCTCTAATACACTTTATATTTTCTTAAATATACTTTCTAGATTAAAATATATATACTATTTCCAGGAATTAAATTAAATACCCAAATATAATAGAAAGCACCAGTACCCGTGAAGGACACATGAATTAATGACCAATAGTTTGGTGTACCTTTAATTTGTTTGACCATTGAAGGAAAGCCTTTGTTAGCCAGGTCTCTGTCATGCTCTTGCTAATCATGTTGCTACCCCCACACATAGAGTTGTTTGATTCTCTGATATAACTTCTGTAAAGTATTTAGACTGCAAGCACCTGCTTCACATATGACAAAATTTATTTCAAACTGAAGATACTTGTGGTAGGAGTAATGTTGTTTCCCTATAGATTCTAAGTACAGGTCAACAGAACTTATTGCTTAGTTGATAGCCTTTGTTTTGCTTTGCTTATTTTTATGCCATGTAATTTGCTTCATTTATTTATAATGCAAATATTAGTTATTTATGTGATTTCTTGCATTCTGGGAAAATGGAGTATAGTGAAAGTGAGAAATTTAGATTCTACTGTGTTGAAAGAATCCCTGGGTGTTCAGCAGTTGGTCGGATGCAGATAAAAGGGGAGAGGAATAATTCTGTCATGCACTTCTGCTTTTCCATAAAAGGCATACATACACACTGTCCTTGGAGAGGAATTAGAAAACAAACAAACCAATTGGAAAAAAACCCAACCCAACCAACCAAAAAAACCCCAAACAGATGAAATAGTTTAAAGTTACTATGATTAAACCCCCTGATTTTACAACTATATTTCCTATGCTTTTATCTTGCTTCTTGGGACAGATACAGTAGTTAACTGGAGTAGTGAAGTTTTTTTTACATTAATGTAGCTTTGTAACTAATGAAAAATAATAAACATGTAGAATCATAGAATGATTTAAGTTGGAAGAGACCTCCAAAGGTGTAGTCCATTCCCCCACTGGACTAGATCAGGTTGCTGAGAGCCTTGTCATGCCTGACCTTGAATATCTCCATAGATGAGGCCTCTACTATCTCCCTGGGTAACCTGTTCCAGTGTTTCCCCACCCTCATGGTAAAGAACTTCTTTGTAATATCCAATCTAAATCTATTCTCCTCTAATTTAAAGCCATCACACTTTGTCCCATCACCAGAAGCCTTTGTAAACAGTCCATCTCCAGCCTTTTTGAAGGCCCCCTTCAGGTACTGAAAGGCTGCTATTAGGACTTCCTTGAGCCTTCTCTTTTCCAGGCTGAAGAACCCCAGCTCACTCAGCGTGTCCTTATAGGAGAGGTGTTCCAGCTCCCTGATCATTTTTCTGTCCCTGCTCCAGACATGCTTCATCAGGTCCATGTTACTCTTGTCTTGAGGGCACCAGAGTTGAATGCGGTACTCAAGGTGAGGACTTAACCAGAGCAAAGTGGTAGAATCACCTCTCTGTCTGCTGGCTGTGCTTCTTTTGATGCAGCCTAGCATGTGATTGGTCTTCTGGGCTGCAAGTGCACATTGTCAGCTCATGTCCAGCATCTCATCCACAAGAACTCTCAAGTCCTTTTCCTCAGGGCTGCTCTCAATTTCATCATCCCCCAACCTGTATTGATATCTGGGATTGCCCCCTCCTAGGTACAAGACCTTACACTTTGCCTTGTTGAACCTCATGAGATTCTCTGCTCACCTCTCCAGCCTGACTAGGTCCCTCTGGATGATATCCCATGCTTCAGACTTGTGAACTGCACTACTCAGATTGGTATGCAAATTTGCTGAGGGTGCACTCAGTCTCACTGTTGATATAGTTTCTGAAGACATTGAACACTAGCCCCTCTGTCATGGGTTGGAATACCTTCCGATAGATCTGGTTGTTCAAAGCCTAATTCAGCATGACCTGGAACACTGCCAGGGATGGAGCATCCATAGCTTCTCTAGGCAACCCATTCCAGTGCCTCACCACTCTCACAGTAGAGAATTTCTTCCTTACAGCTAATCTGGATCTACTCTCTTTCAGTTTAATAGCATTTTACCTTGTCCTGGCACTACAGGCCCCTGTTGTCCCTTTATTTTTTATTTTCTGTGGTGTGAAATGAGTTGGGATTTTTTGGTTTGTTTGTGGTTTGGTTTTTGTTTTTCCTTATTATTACTGTGGTTCCCCCCCTTTCTTCCTTGTAGAAACTCTTCTGGAGTTATTTAGTGGTAGAGGTACTATGCTACTATAGCAAGTATAAAATTAAATGTAACATTTTAAATTGTAAACTCAGAATTTTGTCTAGAGCAATTGGATTTACCTAATATTTTTTAATGGAAGATTTGCATAATAAAATAAATTTGTCTGTGTAAAGAAAAGACAAAAATTCAAAGCAGCCAAATAATGCAGTTTGCACAAATCTGATTAAAATGGACAGCTACTTACCAAAGCTTTGTGCTTAAAGCTTTAGACTCTTCAATTTGTTGCATAGAAATGGAGCTTGCTTTAAGCTGACTGTCTTTTGATGTGTAATGGATCACTTTTGGTTTTTTTGGCAGTCTTGTTGCAATTTGCTTTCATGAAATGAAGTCCTACCTAATTTGCTAGCCTCTGCACATTGTCAGTGCTTATATTTCCTTTGGCAAAAAAATTAATATTTTTCATTGCCAAAAAGAGATAAATGAGCAAAAATGGCCACTAAAAAAAAAAAAAAAAAAGAAATATTTCTTTCTGTCATGCTACATAATGCCCAGAATTTACTCTTTGCTGACCACTTAACTTCAAAACTAAATGCATGAAGACCTGCATTTATGAAAGACCAAATGTATGTGGATGTTACATTTTTTAAAAACTGAATTTAAACAAACTAATAATGTTAGTTCAGATATTTATCAGAGAAGCAAAATAATATTTCATGAATGTGGACAGAGATGTTTTAAAATGCAGAACACTTGAGTCTAAGCAATAGCTTCCCTGGCACAAAATTTCCTGTAGTGCAGCTTGAGTCCTTGAAGCAGGCCAAGGTATAAATTACTTGATTGTTCTCATATCTTGCACAAAACTGCCAGTTAGAAAATTCACAGGAGGTCCTACTCCTGTTTACACCTGAATGGTGCAACTACCCCTATCTAATATACTAGCTATAGTGAGGTACCTCTGCACTATCCCTAGTGATGTAGCTTTCCACAGGTCAGTGTCATAGTAACTCTAAACAATAGTAAAGTGAAAAATGTTCTAATCTAAATGCTGTCTTTATAGTACTAAGCAAAACAAACCCAAACTTCTGAAAGCTGGAATCAAAGTGCTAAAGAGCTGACCAGTTCTGCAGCATTTTCAGTATACTTTTGGATAAACCATATTGCTTAAAAAAAAAGTAATTCAAAATTAAAAGGAGAGCTTGAGAGAGAGAAGATAAAGGAGTCTGTAACAGCTCTCAGGATCTGTTAATAATTAGTTAACTCATCACTTAACTTGGTTGTGAGAGATGTGGCATATTTCTCTTCCAATGGGTATTTAATTATTTACACAAACCAGAACCTTTCGGATTAGAGGAACTGAGAGAGATCCAGTGTTTTGTTTTTTTCAAATACAGTCTCATGCACCTCATGCAAGGTAAGTCCTCTTCCCACTGACCTCTGGCTCTTCTAGAATGGATGGACTTCCCATCTTATCTTTGTGTGTATGTTTCCACTGAAATGCTGATTGTTTTTTATTTTTATTGTCTTAAAATGTAATGCTATTCAACATAACCATGTTTGAAAATTTCCAGGAGGGCAAGTTGTTCCAATCATCATATATAATCATATGTATTATTCTGAATTTCTTGTTATTTATGAGATGTAGAAATTTACTGTCACAACCTGACATAATCTTGAAATTTCCAGGAGGGCAAGTTGTTCCAATCATCATATATAATCATATGTATTATTCTGAATTTCTTGTTATTTATGAGATGTAGAAATTTACTGTCACAACCTGACATAATCTTGGTGCTCATTCTTCATGTTGATATTGATTATGTGAAGCAATGTACTTTGACAATTATTTTTCTCCTGCGGTTTGACATAACTGTTAGGTGTCGTTTAACGTTACTATAATGATGAAATATATATTATAATACTATATACAGTTATTCTTTATTGTTGCAAAAAACTGCATCCATTTGCCATTAATTTACTGTGGTGGGAGGACTAAGCAGTTGCTGTAAATTTAGCACACCGAGCACCTGGTGGTAAGTTTTGAACCCAGATGGTTTTGCATTTTTGATAGTTTTAAATTTTATTTTTTATTGTGATGTTGTTGCACAGACTGCACTATGAAATCTAAACAGCCCTGTGGTGGTGTTCAGGATTGCCATCTTTGTAACGTATAATAAACAATGTTACCAATGTTACAGGTTGGACTCGATGATCTTCGAGGTCTCTTCCAACCTTGGTAATACTGTAATACCAATAACACAGATTCCAAAGCATTTATGATGCCCAAGTCGATATTCAAGTTACCCTCAAAATAATGCATTTTTAAAACAGTGAGGTTTCTGAACATTAAACTCACAAATTACTACTATTAAAATGATTTACTGTGGTCTAATTTTATTACTTTCTATTTTTATAACTAGATGGATGGAAAAAAAACAGTGGTGGTGGTTGGGTTATGGGGGTTTTGCTTGGTTTTGTGTTTTGTTTTTTTTTTCTCCCATGAGTATCATGTTATGTCTCTCAAACTGAAATGACAGACCAAACTGATACAATTTGGCAAGACTTGTGATAAACTACCTTTATGTGGTACTGTCAAAAGTGGACTGCAAGTAACACAGAAGAGATTAATTTGTTTATCTTTACTAATAATACTTATTTGACTTAGCATGAGTCAATAACACGCACTCGCAGCCTAGATGGCAAATTGTATCCTGGACTGCATTGAAAGAAGGATGCCCAGCAGGTCAAGAGAGGTGTTTCTGCCACTCTGCTCTGGTGAGACCACACCTGGAGTACCATGGCCAGCTCTGGGGCCCCCAACACGAGAGAGACATGGCCCTGCGGGAGAGGGTCTGAAGGGGGGCCACCAAGATGATCAGATGGTTGGAACAGCTGCCCTATGGGGACAGGCTGAAAGAATTTGGGTCATTTAGGCTGGAGAGGAGAAGGCTCTGGAGAGAACTTACAGCTACATTTCAATATCTGAAGGGGCCCTACAGGAAGGCTGGGGAAGGACTGTTTAGAAGGGCTTGTAGCAATTGGATGAAGGGCAGTGGTTTTAAACTGGAGCAAGGTAGATTTAGGTTGCATGTAAGGAGGAAGTTCTTTGCAAAGAGAGTGTTAAAATAGTGGAAGAAGCTGCCCAGGGATGTGGTTGAGGCCCCATCAAGACATTCAAGATATGACTCAATAAGGCCCTGGGCAGCCTATTGTAGTTGGTGGTGTCCCTGCTCACTGCAGGGGGGTTGAATAAGATGACCTTTGAGGGTCTCTTCCTACCCAATGCAATCTCTGAATCTGCTATTGGTCCTAGGATGTTATGGAAGAAGGCAATGGTTCTGCAAGCTCCTCAGAATTCTTGGTAATAACTTAGCTCAAATGCTTCTAATACGCATTTAATCCTTTTTTTGAAAAGGCATGTAAATGTAGCATCTCCAGGATATATCTGTTTATGAACAATTTATGGCTCTCTCAGAAATAATTACTTAGGCATACACAGATGCTTTCACAAGTGCTAGGAGAGCTCCTTCAGGAGTCTTGGGGCTTTAATTAAAAAAAGTAATTTTATGATGCTAATAGACTGAGAATAAAATAATATTTGAGCTTTAATCAGTCAGTACCTCTTGGACTGCAGAAACAGAAAAAACTAATGATCTTTGTATCCTAAAATCACAGAGGAAAATAGCTCCTGTCAGTTGCTTGTTTGTTTTACCTGGGTATCATAATGCTTTCCCTAAACTAATTTTTACACAGTAATTTTCTAGCCTCTATGGCCTTGAAGAACTCTTTCAAACATGAACTGAACATGCATGAACGTATTGACTCCTATTGCTTGCAGAGAATCAAAAAACTTTAAATGGGAAGGTAAAATTGTTACACATATAAATGAGGAGTTAGGTAAAAATGCAGACTTCTGAGGAAAATTGGGGGAAGTTTTGATCTGCTGTCTGTTCATTTTTATATAGGAACGTTTTTGCTTTGGAAGTTAAGATTTTTCTAAAATGTTACATTTTTGAAGGGCATTGGAGGACTTGGCTTTTTTTCAGCTGTAATTCTTTTTGGATAGAGATAGACAAAGGGATTTACTTATGTTAGCTGTATGCATCTATTTAATGGTGGTTCTTTTGCCCAGAATTTAAAAGTATCAACTAGGTTAGTTTGAAATTGGTTTTTTTGATGCAATTATTCAACTTATACAGTTCAAACATGCTTCTGCAGGTATAATCTGAAAATGTTTACTGCACAGATTTGCTGGTTTTGGATTTGATTAGCAGATGTAAGCGAAAGGTGAATTACTGACTACCTCTGTTTTGCAAATAAAGAGGCTGTACTTAAGTTCTGATGAATCACACAATGGGGTTTGTTCTGGGAAAATATGAAAAGTGGGCAGCATTAACTCAACCTGAACAGATGCTCTGTATATTCAGTACAGTGGTCATTTACCCCTAATCCACCAACAAACTGCAACAAAAATGGGACAGCTTGCTCTGGAGCTTATTACTCCACTGTCAGTGGCACAGTGCCTGTATTACAGTTGCCTTAGTGCAAACTGTGTGTGTCACCCACTCTACCAAAGGTTTGTTCATTCAACAAAAGCCTGTCTTCCTGACCATGTTTTATGTCAAGGAATAGCCCTGCTGAATATTCTTGTTATCAGAGATTGGTAGCGGTTGGAATGGACCTCTGGGGTTCATCTAGTGCAATCACCCTGGTAAAGCAGGTTCACCTAGGGCATGTTGCACAGGAACATGTGCCAGTATGTTTTGAAAGTCTCCAGAGAAAGAGACTCCTCAAACTGGGCAGCCTGTTGCAGTGCTCCATCAGCTTCTAAGAAAATAAGTTTTTCTTTCATCCTATGAGTATGGCTGACAGTGTCAAAAGCCTTGCTGAAGTTGAGGTAGACAACATCCCTCACATATCCAGTTAGTCATTCCATCATAGAAGGTTATCAGATTGGACAAACATGATTTCTGCTTGGTGAGTCCATGTTGATCACTCTCAATAACATTTTTTTCTCCACGTTCTTAGAGATAATCTCCAGAGTGAGCTGTTCCATAATGTTTTCAGGGATGGAGATGGGGCTGAATGGCCTGTAGTTTCCTGAGTCTTCCTTCTTGCCCTCTTTGAGGACTGGAGTGACATTGTCATTCCTTCAGTCCTCAGTCACCTCTCCTGTTCTCCATGACCATTCAAATATGCTGGATAGTGTCTTAGCAGTAACATCTACTGGCCAGCTCAGAACTTGTGGGTGCTCCCCATTGGGTCCTGTAGATTTGTGGGTGTCCATCTTGCCTAGATGATCTGTAACCCAATCCTTTTCTATGTCTTTTCTGTATCCTCTGTCACCAGGTCACTCAGCTCATTCACCAGTGGGCTTACATTTTTCCTAGTCTTCCTTTTCCTACTGATGTACTTGCAGAAGCTCTATCTTTGACATCCTTTGCCAGATTTAATTCCGAGTGGCCTAGTTTGACAGTGTTTCTCTATTTCTGCCAAGTGGCCAGTCAGTTTTTATCACTGACATCCTACTATAGCTCTTGCACTTAAGAAAAAGCTGCAGCTTTAAAGTCAGGTATGCAAGCAGGTATGGATGCAAGTTTGGTCTTCCTGATGCCTAACATACCTGGAACTGTGATATGAATCCAAACTATGAGTTGAGAAACTGCTTAAGCAAGAGCTCTCCAAGGAATACATCAGTGCTGTTGGTAGTCGTGTTAATGAATCAGTAGGTGGACTTCCTTACTGAGTCAGCAGTGTTCAGTTGCCTTGGCAGCCTTTTGCATAGGTTTTTGTTGCAAGATTGTTTTGATCAGAGAGGCATTCTGAGGTTTTAGGCAATCAGCAAAAGGAATTTTAATTTAATGCTTGGAATTATGAATACTGAGGCATCTTTTATCCAGCTCTGTCCAGGAGTCAGAGAGAAAACATGTCAGCCAAGCTTTTGAGAAAACAAATTAATTGTTAGTGTTAGGACTTGATAGTGTTTATTCATGTGCAGTGTTATCACCAGAATATAAACATTTCTCAGATTTGATACAAGCATTTTAAAAGTGTAATTGGACTAAATTTGGTTGTCTTATTGTTTTGGTATTTTTGGTCTTGTGCAGGAGGGTCTGTGAATATTGATCTGGTGTAGTGGAAGGAGGAATCATTTGCATCGTTTGATGCAAAACCAAATAGCCCACTCACTGTTGGTGCTACTTTTCTTTCACCTGCTACATTTTCCTTCAATGTCTTTAGGGAAGATTAGGCTTCAGGGAAGTGAGTCTTATAATGCAGTGCAATGGAGGAAAGGATCTGGGCCTGCCACTGGGAGAGAGAAACTTCTTGCCCTGGCTAAAGGCTTAAACTGTTGTTAAATCTAAAAAGCATGCGGTAAAAAGGTGAGCTCCTCACATATGGCCATCAAAATTTCTGCCTTAGAACAGACTCTAGAAAGGTGACCTATTTAAAAACCTTTTTTGAATAAAGCAACCTAGGACTGAATCTGTATAAGAGATAAGCTGTAAATAGAGTTTCAAAAAGGAGGAAAGGAAAGCATATTAAAAACCAACCAAATAAAAAAACAACCAAACAAAACAAAAAGGAAGAGGTTTTATACTTCACTGGCATACTTTACCTTGCCTGAATCTTGGTCAGATCCTGCACTACTCATTCAGAGAGAAATCTTTTTTCTTTCATGGTTTGCTGCTAGATTTTCCATAGTTCACACAAGATACACTTTTTCCTTCCAACACACACAGAAACACACACACACAAACACACACACAATCCTTAAAACCCACCATATACTTTCAACTTCTACCCATTCCATAATATGGTAAAATGTGAACTAAAACGCCATACAAACATAAAGACATTATGTTGCAGCAACGCTTCTTACAAATCTCTTTGGCCAGGATATTTATGTGATTAACCGAGTGCTTTGTCCGACTTTGGTTTTTGTTGGTTTTCAGAACAAATGCTCTTATAGCATCTCAATAGGAGAATGTAGCCAGGCTGAAAGGAGCATGCAGAAAAGGGGAACAATTTTGTAGCAGCTGATAGCTAGTAGACAGAACATAAGCTTAAGTTATTTATTTCTCATTCTCCATTCTTTTTTCTTTTTTTTTTTTAATATGTTTGTGAATGAGAGCACTCCAGAATGAAACTCAGTAGTCTTGCAGTCTTAGACCTTCACAAGGGATCATATAAACTATGCAGGGAGACAGGCAATTTTCTAGGTCTCCCCTCTCAAGAGAGAATCTGTAAGAAGGAGGTGGCCGAGAGGAGATAGCACAGGCTAGCAGAGCCAGGTAAGGATGCAAAGACTATGGACCCAGAGGGAGGGATGACTTTGAAAAGTTATCTTTGAATTAAACTCTTCCTGTTGCGTAAAACAAAACATAATACAAGCAACAACACCAGAGGGTAAAATTAAAGGACCTCACCTAGTGTTCTCACTAGCAAGAGGAAAAGGTCAGCTGAAGTAACATTTGGGTTCAAGGCCACATTATTGGCTACTGCTGTAGGATTTTAAAAGCAGGAGTAGTATACAAGATAGAATTACACTGGAAGTTGGTTCTGCAAGCCTTTAATCATGCAATTTTATCTTTAAACTACATTAAAAAGGCTCATTAAAAAGCTTTCACTTTTAGAATTATGGCCACATAGCAATGCAGAAAAACTAATCTGCAGGAAACATTTGCTGAGTAAACCAGCCTTTGTGTCCTCATAGAGAGACTGCTCCTCAAAAACCAGGAAAAAAAAGGGTTCTGTGGAAACAACTTGTTTCCCTTTGCTTGCCCTATTATTGCCTACGTATCTGCCTGCTACATTGTTTGTTTTCTGCATTAGTCCTTAGTGATAGTTACAGAGTGTTGATTTCATTTCATACCTCATGTGAATTCCTTACTTGGTACACGATGTTGAATCCTAATTCCAGATTAGCAGTACTCACAGCATACCATCAGCATTTCCTTCATGATTCAGTATGGGTGTCACCAATGCCTGTAACCGATGGTATCAAAGGCTTCTGTGCCGTTTTCTGAAACACCAAAGTGTGAAAAACCCCTCCATGTATCAGAGCAGCCTTATACCAGATTGTGAATCAAGATTTCACCTGCAGTAGCATATAGCCTGTGCAGATTTTGCATACGATAAAAGGGAAATTTATGCTCATGTGTTTCAAAGGAGTAGAATTCACTTACCATCTGAATATTTGTCCAGTTTACTTCCAAAGGCCATTGAGAATGGCTTTCCTCCCCATAAACCAAGATCACCACAACCCTGAGCATTTGTCTACTTCAGGTTTAGCTGCTCCAGTGACATTGCTAAATTTTATTATCTAATTACATAGAGATCTCATATCACATGATTAATGACTTTGTCAAAGAATTAATTGGCAGGGTTTTCAGTTCAAATTAGTCTAAAAACAAAAGGGCTCACATTGTCTGTGTTACCCTGGGCAATTTGAAGTTCTGATTAGAGTTATATTTTGAAGTAGGCCCTGGAAAAGTATTTATCTGTTCCTGTTTACTGTTTTCCAGTATGATGAGGTATATGCTCTTGTGTAGAAGTATCAGATATCTTAATTTGGTACAATGACTGAGATTTAGTCAATGCTACAATTTTGCAGTGATTGCTCAGATTTGCTTTCTTCTGCATGCTAACTGAAGGCAGCTTTTTGTATTTACAAAGTCTCACATAAAGCTGGTTGATTAAGTCAGTTTAGATTTATTCAAAATGATCAAAAAAGTCAAATTTTCAGTCTTCAAAGCAGGTTGGTATAAGAGAGATTTTCCTTTGGCTGTCAGTAAAAGCCATCAGGTTTGGAAGCATGATCGAAGGACAATGTCAGCGAAAAAGGAGGAAAACCATAATTATAAAGGTGTCTTTCAAAACTACTATATTGTTAAACTTCCTCAAAAACATTTCCCCCTTCCTATTTAGCATGGTTTCCTTGCACTGATGTTGTTCATTGATGTCCAGTATTTAAATTGCCACAAAAAAGCTTCTGATGCAGTTGACAGTAAGCCGTGCCTAATCACTGAGTAGTCACTGTGACTTGAGGCTGCAGATTATCATGGAAATTTCAGCAGTGGTCCCTATTAAAAAAAACATCACATAGATGATGTCTGTTTCTTCAGAATTTTATGAAACAGGTATAGATTTTCCTAGACCTGTAACAGAACTCAACCAATGAATAAAAAGTGTCCTAATTTGTAGGTATCAACTATTGTTATATTCCATGTTTGTTCTGCAAACAGAAGTGGAAATACTGCAATTCTGGAAACAATCCTTAGTTTGCACAATATTTAAGAAAAAAACATGTTAGGTAATGTTATATGGAAGATGGGAGCTGTAATGTTGACTATGACAGTAGTCAGCTGTTTGAGCAATTAATCAGATGCATTTGGCAGTGATTCTTTTCCCTTCTGAAGACTGTCTCTTGTTTCCATACTGTTTTAATGTACATTTCTTGACAAGTTTTCAAATGCTTTTTTGTATGCTTAATAATTTGACCATTTCTGTTTTGCGAAGGAAATTTCACTAGGCTTTATTGAAACCAAGAACTTTCCATTTTTTCAGAGACTGTTTCCACAAATGCCTCCTCTTTTGCTACATGTGTCTTGTGACAAAGAATCTAAACAATTGGAAAGAGAGGTTGTGGAGTCTTCTTCTCTGGAGACTTTGAAAACCTGCCTGGATGCATTCCTGTGTGGCCTGTGCTAGGTGATCCTGCTTTGGAAGGGGTTTGACTTGATGGTCTCTGGAGGTCCCTTAAGACCCCTCACATTCTGTGAAAGTGTGCCTATGTTTGTAGAGTTCTGCTGTTTGAAAATTTAAAAATAAAGCCAGTAAATCTGAGTAAAAGAACTCACAAAACTCATTCGATCATAAAACCTTGGCAAGAGGAAATAACCTCTTTTAATTAGTCCTCTTAATTTTTCTTCCAACATTTATTGACACAGCTATGAGTTTAGACATTAGACTGCCATACATTGTACATTTAATTCAAATGTGTGAGGTAGATTATTTCGTTAAATGTAATCCTTGAAGCAATCCATTCACAAAGAAGTTTAGTTCCTTTTAGACATTTCTTATGACATTGAAATAAAACTTGAAGTTCCTTTAGCAGCAGTGTTAATATGTATAACACAGTAACAACAAACTATGGATTGCAGATCAGGCCTAAATACTCACAGGGTCCCCATTTGCAATTTTATTTGTTTTATTTATTTCCTGGGAGCACTTGCTAGTGTTTGTTTTTACCCTGAACCACTACCTCTGGATCTACATTTCAGATTTTGTAATTTAAAAGGCACAGCATTTTTCTTACCCTGTTATATTACTCTTTTCTGGCCTTTTTATCGCTGTTGTTTAATGTCCATATTTTTTTTCCCATGACAGTTTCTTACATGTTCTCTTATGTCATCGTTCAGTTAACAAATTGTTGATGGGAACTGATGAGTATGCTATTTGAAGTAAAGAGAAGAGCAGTTGAAAATTACTTTGCTTGGGGTTTGGGTTTTCATTTGTTTTAAACAAATACCACTTAGTAAACAGAAAACAGCTTAATTTAAAAAGATGACATTTATCAGCACTGTTTTTAAACAGTTTATTAATTTTCGGTGCTGTATTGTGGTATTGCAGATACAGGGCTGGGTTAACTGTTGGCAAATGATTACTTTTTAATGGTATAGACCTTATTTGATTTTCTTCTTGTTTCCAGTGATAAAATTTCCTGTTCTTGAACCATTGTAGTTAGATTTCTTTTTTGATTCTAAATAGACTATACAGATTCTGGTTATGATTTTGGGGGCATATTCCTTACATAAGTTGGTGGCACTTTGCTGCTTTTCAGTATTGTGAGAAATGGGTTTTAATATTTGGCTCTCGCAAGGGGAATTACTGGGGACCATGGGGTTTGAACATTGGGCTGATTGGTTGTTTATGGTCTGTATTATGTGGGGTATTGGAAGAGAAAGGTGAGGCGCCAACAGGTCTAAAGACTGGCCAGGTCAAAAGTGCAGGTTTTGTCTCAGTCCTGATGGAGAGGGGTGGGAGCTTGCTGGGGAATATATGAATATGTACGTTTTAATATATGAATATGTATGTTTGCTGCCTATATAAGTTCAACTCGTGTTTTTACGGTGCGCCTCTAGCAAATTCGCTATGCGCCCAGCGCTGTGTTGCCTTTATTTTATAATAAACTGGTTATATAAATTTCAGCAGTGAGCTCGTTTCTCACAGTATGTTGTGTGCTCAGGTGGAGGTGGTTTTTTTGTGTGTGTAGACACTATACCAGAAAGTGCAAGACTCTTTCCTTCTTGCTTCATCTCACTTGCCTTGAGCACCTTCTTTATCCAGAGGTGAGATGAGGTGTTATTAGAACAGAGTTCCTTCTGAAGTTATTTCCTTCAAGTTCTTCATCTGGATATAAACAGACTTCTGTCACAACTGAAAAATAATTACAAGTAAAATATATAGGGAAAGTGTTTTGTTTTTTTCCTACCTTAATGGGGTCTGATTTGGATGACTACTAGGTAGTCAGGAGGAAGGATCTTTTTGATTGGAAGGAACAAAAATAGACCCCAGAACACCATCACCTCCCCATATATATATATATGGACATACAGACATATTTGCATACACATAGTGCTGTGCACTTAGTTCTAGAAAGTAGCACATTATGACAGAAAGTATTGGTGATTTTTTGACTAAGGAATTAAATACTGAATTGGAAAAGTTGTGTGTACTTTAATTGGTCATATTGCCAGGCACTCTCCCAACAAACCTAATTAACTTCACACTAGAGAACACTATTAACAGATGGGACATTTTGTCTTGTATTTTTTCACTAATTAGAAAATCTCAATCTTTTCAAATTTATGGATTAAACAGAAATGTTCATGTTGTTGTCAGTATGTCAGAGGAAAGCTGAAGTGAGAAAATTAAATAATAACATATAGTTATATTTTTTTCCTCCTAAAAATAAGAAAAAAAGCTGAAATATTCATAGAATCATTTTGGTTGGAGAAGATCCTTAAATCACTGAGTCCAGCTGTTGTCTAACTCTAAAGTGTCTGGTGCTAAACCATGTCCCTTAGCACCACATGTGTGTGTCTTCTAAACATCTCCAGAGATGGAGATTAAACCACCTCTCGGGGCAGCCTATACCAGTGTTTCAGAACCCTTTCAGTGAAGATGTTTCTTCTAATCTCCAGTCTAAACCTTCCCTGGAGCAACTTGAGGCCATTTGCTCTCTTCCTGTCCCTTGTTACTGGGGGAGGAGACTGGCACCTAACTCACTACAGTCTCCTTTCAGCTAGGTGTAGAAAGTGAGGTGTCCCCTCAGCCTCCTTTTCTCCAGACTAAACAACTTCAGTTTCCTCAGACACTCCTATTCTCCAGACCTTTCACCAGCTTCATTGCCCTTCCCTGGATATGCTCCAGCAACTCAATGTCTTTCTTGTAATGAGGGCCCCGAAACTGAGCACAGGACTCAAGGTGTAGCCTCACCGGTGCTGGAATGGGGTACAGGCACATGATCACTTCCTTGGTCTTGCTTGTCACACTATACCTGATACAGGCCATCTGCAAACTTGAGGGTGCATTCACTCCCCTCATCCAGACTGTTTATGAAGACATTAAAAAGAACTGTCCCCCAGTACTGAGCCCTGGGGAACACCACTAGTGACTGACTGCCAACTAGATTTAATATTTCACCAGTCTTTGGGCCTGGCCATCCAGTGTCCACCCATCCAAGCCATGAGCAGCCAGTTTCTCCAGGATACTGTGGGAGACAGAGTCAAAGGCTTTACTAATGTCCAGGTAAACAATATCCACAGCCTTTTCCTCATGCACTAAATGGGTCACCGTGTCATAGAGAGAGGTCAGGTTTATCAAGCAGGACTTGCCCTTCATGAACCCATGCTGACAACATTTTGTGTTCCAGCAAGCATGGCTCTTTACACAGAGAGTAAATTTACTGCAAAATCTGTTTCCCTCTCTTTGTGAGTAAAACTTAAATGACAGGAAATTTCCCAGTTTCTTAGAGTCCTTGTTTGAACTTTTCATTTATTTATTGATGCTGGGAACAAGATGGAATCTTACTTTGTCTTTTCATTATTTTATGACTCTCTTGCTTCCCCTATTCACCCTTGCTTGCATTTCCTGGTTTTCTCCTGTGAGGTGGCTCATGAGTAGCGGCACATGGCATTGCATGTAGTTGTTCTGGAAGATATTGAGAGCATTTCATGACCTTTTAAGAGTCTGTGGGAGTAAGGTGGTGGATATTTTGAACTTTTGCCTTTGTTATTTTAGTTACTTAGACATTGGCCTGGGAGGGACCAGGTAAAGAAACAGAAGCAAAAAGACTGGAGATGGGGCAGTGTGTTGAAACCCAGAGAAAAGTGAGTGTACAGTTCCATCCAGAGCATGGCACAAGGTTCTCCTGATGGATTTTAGAGGTCTTCACTCCTGCTTTCCTCCTGGGTATCTGAGTATGGTGGGAATTTGCTATTGATTGCTGCAAAACCATATATAAGATTTTATTTGCCTTGACAATCACAATGTTCTGAAGACTGTGTTGTTGGATGAACTAATAGGAATTACATAATTTATCATCACACAGCTGGTTTAGTTTACTGTGATATATTCGAAGGTAGCATTAATAAAAACAGTTTAATGAAGTGCCACCAAAATAATGAGTGGAGGGAAATGATATTTTAAATCAAGAATCTGTGTTGTGTCATAGTAAATAGTACTTACTCCATTTAACTTAGAGTAACCTAAGAGATATTAGTTGCTCAGCTGCAGTGCATAATTTAGTAGCATTTATGTCCTTGCCTACATAGAATGCTTTTTGAATTTTGTTGTTTGCATAAAGGGTATCAGTTACTGAGACTTCAATTTAAGTAAGCCATTTCCATGGTCTATACTTACTTTTGTTATACTGCAATAGTTGCACAGATGCTGGTTCATGTCCTAGAGTGAACTTGCAACTGGTGTGTCCTTAGTAATGATTTTATTTCTAACATCCAGATAAGTAAACTCTGTGTGTGTGTTAAAGAAATAGCCATAAAAATGGGAATCAATTGTAAAGGAAGCTTGTTTTTTATATTTGAAATATGTAAATTTTTATTCAAATTACATTGAGATCTCAGGCTATTGACACATTACTAAGGCAAACTGATGTTCAAAAATTAGTGGATTCTTGAGGATGTAGCTTTATGGTCATAAATAATTTGTATTCTTCTTAAATAATTTGAAATATAAAAGCTAATAAAGCCTTATTTTAGAACATTATAGGAAAAATTAAATAGTTTAGTTGCAGAATTTACTGTATGAATTTAGAAATTAAAAGTGACATTCTAAAAACATTAATAAAATAACAATATATTCTAAGAAGTACAGTAGGCTTAGGGTTGAAAAATTGAACCTTAGAATAATAAGAGTTTGATACAGACATTTCTGAAGAACAATACACAACAGATTGTCATCAAATAAAGGAAGAACTCTCTGGTGCCCTAAAGTGCTCATTACAGGATTCCTGAGAGTTGTTTCTTTTTCTGTTTACTGATTTTAATACTTAGTGGTAAGAGGAATATAACAATAGAAAACTCCTTTTTTTAAATTTCCCACTTTACTTCTTGAAGTCTATGCTATTTTATATTAATGATGTTTGGATAATTCTATATTGTATAAAGAAGAATTTGCTTTTGATACTTAAGTGAATTTTGTTTCATGTTCCACAGAACATGCAGATATTACGGAGTAACAAGAGATTGAAGTTCCTGCTGTAGTGTCCTTCCATTACTCGTTGCTGTGAATGTGTTAACTGTAGCACTCTTCTAACGTAAACAGCTTTTCCCTTTCTCCATGTTTATTCAATAATGCCGGGACGAGTGCAGTGCAGTTGTAAAGGGAAACAGTGCCACCCGTTGGATTATCACTGTCATCCTTTTGTTACGTAGACCTAGTAAGGAAATGTGTGCAGACTTCATTCTGATAGTGTTTTCTTAATGCCTGTACTTTCTCTGCAACCCAGGTTTTGGTTTGCTTGTTCTTTTGTTTAGGTTTTGTTACCTTTTGTTGTTGTTGTTGTTTGTTTCTTTGTTTAGTCTCCCTCCCCTCTTCCCCCCTTGCCACCTTCCTTTCTGTCCTTAATGTGGATGCATAGGGCTTTACTGCAGTTTGACTGCAACAGAGCAAAGATCTTCCGGAGGAACTTGCTAGCAGTGGAGAACGAAACCTTTTTACAGTTTTCTTTAAGTGGCTTTTATTTGCAATTTATCTGACTCCTGCCTAAAAAAAAGTTTGTATAGTTTTGTTGAACTCTCTGGCTAATTTTAAAATATATTTATTTATTTTATTATTTTTAAGCAAACATTTAAGGATATGCAGAACTAATCCATGGTTTGCTTTCCCCTCCTCTTTCCTTTAATCAGATTGGAGTTTATTTTTGACTTGTTATTATAAATTAAAAGAGTCTTTCCTTCCAGAGAGAAGTTATAATAGATGTGTAGCAATTGCAACGTTGTGCCAAATGCACTGGAATAATAAATGGAGTGAGCAACTTCTCCCCATGGCCTACTTAAAAACGCAATAATTTGTAGTCATATGTGCCTTTTTCCTCTCTTAGATTCTAGTTGCTGGGAGTTTGGGATATCAGTCTGTCTGTGTTCATACATTTCTTCAAGCATCATAAATTCCTGAATTAGATATTATCTCCCATGATAAGACTCTGACAAAGACTCTAATCCAAATCTAGACCTAGACTCAGCAACTGTTTCTTATGGATTAGAATACCCAGGTTGCATTCAGCTCTTTTGGATGGGGACATGGGAAAAAATATTGCATCTAGGGATCATTTTGTATAGCATGAAAGCATATTAACTTTCTTTTTTATTTAATTTTAATATTGTATTAATCTGATTGGTTCAGGCCCTGCTTTTCTTCACACTTTGTATTCAGGTTCAGATCAGTGCCTCTGTCACTTCACAAAGGAAAACCAACTTTCTCTGCCATCAGGATAAAAATAGAGTTTAAGATTCCATTCTCTTCTGAGGCTCTTTCTGTGATGTGAAATTTTGGGAGATGTGAATTGTAATGTTAGGCGTGTGTTTTGGAGCACCAGAAGAGAAAACAAGCCTTGATTTAAAATAAAGAAAATTACAGCAGAGGAATGTTAGAGCTTTACAGACATACCTCACTGTTTGGTGTACATGGGTGTTTGGAGCTTCTTGCAAAATTTATCTCCTTGTGTTTTAGTGGCAGTTACATGAATTGTCATGGATGTGTCTTGGAAGATTTTACCCAGAGTCTATATAGAATAGTGGTTTTGATGGAAATGTTGGTATTTGAACAATTCCACAGAATACAGACTAAAACATCACCATAATACTCCATAATACTTTACTATAAAACATAAAAGATCAAATAGCTATGTTAAAACCAGGTTTCAGGTAAATCAGAATTTTCACCAACATGTGAGTGCTGCATTTCCAGAATGCTCAGCACTTTGATTAACTCTTTTTAAAAATATAAAGATTTCCCTTGAAACGTTCTGATAATAAATAATTGTAGAGCTAGACAGCAGAGCCGATTTGACTGAGATCCAAACTGTGATTGTGTGTGGCGTGGTATACTGCAAGGGGTGGAGCAGGGTGTGTACTGTATCAGTCTTATTCCCTGTAACTTCATTTGTAGAAAAAACGAGCTTTGACATCACTTCAGATAGTAATTTGGGGTATATTGCTAGAGAACAACCACAGGTTCTATCAATCCACAGTAGTTTCTTAAGAGATTGTGAGGCTCTTACCAATTGATATACATTTAATAGCATATTTCACCTTGCAGTCCTTGTACATGTTTGATCAATAATATAGTTCATGAAAGAAGGTTCAAACTCTGGATGATAACATTATATTAGACTTCAGCAGTAAAAATATTATTTGAAGAATTTCATGCTTCAGTTCTGGAATTCAACTGACAGATCTCACTGACTTTGGTGATAATGCATCAGATAAGACAACAGGAAAAATACTCTTTCTCAGACATTGACAAAACAAGAAGTTATGGTCAGCAAGATTGAAAGCAATAAAAAAATAATTTACACTGTCATTTGAATAGAAATTTTTGAACAATTTGTAGTGATTACATAACATTAAGCAATTAATAAGTGTCCTCTATTGGAAAATATGCCCACATACTTGATTTTGGCCCTGCAGTTTGGTTATATAATTGTATATAATTATTCAGATACTGCCATTGCAGCACTGAGTGATAGCTGATAGCAGAGATTTTCTACATTGTTGTTTCAGTAAGTCTGCTTGGAATTAACACATTGTATGTTCCCATGTTTTGCTTGCATTATGATTGTCAGGTTCTTTCCTAATGCAGCACCTTCAGAAAAAGGTCTGAATCTTGTATTGAATGAAAAAAAACTAATTCAGTGCTCATCTGTTGCTTGAGCAGTTGATATTGTCAACAAAATTAGTAATAGTGTGGATACTATATATTAGTTATGATATTCATAGAGATTAATAAATCAACTTGTGCAGAACTGGATGGCCACCACTAATTTATTTCACACGTGCAGTTGTTCAGATAGTGTCTTAAATTTTAGCTACTTCTGACTAAAGAAGTTGTATTTTAACTGGCAGTTTGAGAAGCTGCAAGGGTCCATTGTTCCCTGGTTTACCCAATCCTGAGTGATCAATTCTTTAGGTTTATTTAGAAGGATGTTACTTCTGAGCAGCTGACCGACACATGCTTAGCAGAAGACTAAGGGACAATTTGGTTTGATTCTGTAAACCAGCAGGTCGGATGATTTGCAGGAGACATATTTTTCCATCTGTTTCCCATCTTAAGTGCAGCAGACATGAATCTTTTCTGGTTTCTTCTGGAAGAGTTGCATTCTAACATACAAAATACAGCTTGTGGGACTCATGTTTTCAAATTCCAAATTACCTAGTGCATGGGTACCTAGAGTAAGGATATTGAAAATATAAATCACAGTGGGTACAGAGACTATTGTGTTATTCATGGTTCCTCAAGCCAAAATTTGAGTGCAGAAATTTCATTTGTGTTTTCCTGTATGAAGGCAGGATATGAAACTAAATTTTCCCACAATGTTGGGGCATCTTTTGGAGCCAGTAGAACAGACAGTTGTATTCATTTTTTGTTCATAAAATAAAACAAAATTAGAGATAGATGGAGATGTCATTTATCCAGGTTCTGCTGCAGTAGCCAACAAAGCAAGTTCTACCTTGTTAAAAAGGACTGGATGCTAGATGTAACAACATTATTTTGTTCAAAACCTTCAGATTTAAAAGAGGGATAGCATTTGGACTACAAGATGCCCAAGGTATCATTGTATCAGTATGTGGTGCATCAAGCTACTATTTTAACCTATTTGAACGTTAACTGTAGTGTCAGTAGACAGAAACATGGAGTAAATACATATTTTTATATAGCCTTATTCTGTGGACTTCACAATTGTGTATGTAAATGGAAATTCAGTCTAACCTGTGTTCTCTCTTGGTTTACTTAACAATGAGCAGGAACTTACTGCAGTACTGAAAGGTGTATCTGATAAACCTATAGTGTGATTTGGATGCCATGCGGTAGGATTGCTTGCTGTTTGAAATTAAAGAATATAGGTTAGCAAAGGTTAGCGTCTGGAAGGTAATTGTATACTGGGTTTTCCAGAGCTAGAGTTCAACTTACGTATCTTTTTCAATGCAAGAAAGCATTCTATAACAATATATGATATTGAATGTGTCCAGAGAAGGGTAACAAGGCTGGTGAGAGGCCTTGAGCACAAGCCCTGTGAGGAGAGGCTGAGGGAGCTGGGATTGTTTAGCCTGGAGAAGAGGAGGCTCACGGGTGACCTCATTGCTCTCTACAACTACCTGAAGGGTGGTTGTAGCCAGGAAGGGGTTGGCCTCTTCTCTCTAGCAACCAGCACCAGAACAAGAGGACACAGTTTCAAGCTGTGCCAGGGGAATTTTAGGCTCGAGGTGAGGAGAAAGTTCTTCACAGAAAGAGTGATTTGCCATTGGAATGGGCTGCCTGGAGAGGTGGTGGAGTCACCGTCCCTGGAGGTATTCAAGAGGGGATTGGACATGGCACTTGGTGCCATGGTCTAGCCATGGGGTCTGTGGTGACAGGTTGGACTTGATGATCTTGGAAGTCTCTTCCAACCTTTGTGATACTGTGATGATGTTTGAAATTAATGTAGGAGTAGCTTTCTAAAGAAAATGCCAGCTCAAATAATAAATAAATATTTCTGATTTATTTTCATTGCCTTTTTTTGTTTGTTAAAGATTACATGTTTCACTCTAACAGTCTTAAATAATTATTCTCTTCTTTTATTTTGTAGGTTGTCTTAGTCTTCGCTCTTAGTATTGGTGCTCTTGTAATATACTTCATAGATTCGTCAAAGTGAGTATTCTACTGCATCTTCTTTCCCTCCTTTCGTACAGCAATTACACATCTTTAAATTGCTTCATGCATCTATTTCAAATCAAAGCTTGTCTCATCACCTGACTGCGAAGAGCCTTATAATAGTGCATGGTCTGCCAAAATAACACAATAATGAGAAAAAGATCTTGTATGAACTACACTGAACACAGTCACATTGGATTTGTGGAATGAGTAGAGAGAAAACCAACTTTTATGTGTTGAGATTGTGCATACTGTTGCAAAATTATCGTTCTTATGTTCATTTGGCATAGGTAGAATCTTTGAAATTCAAGACTAGGATAAGAAACAAAAGCATTAATATTTGCCTAAAAAGTACAGTTTGTGGGCAAAACCAGGTCTTTGGGAGACTGACAGGAACATGTCTGGAAAACTCTGAATGAATTTGACAGTGTGAGCATTGTATCTTGTATGTCTGTTCACATTTCCGGCTCCTGGGTTTGATAGATTTCTTAGAAGATAAGGTGAGCCAGTAAAAATCTGCAAAGCATCAAAGCATTTCCCCCTGCCCAGATTTCTGCCATCATTATCATACAGTGTTATAGTTTTGGCCAGGGAATAGGAAATTTCATCCTGTCATTTTGAGCTATGTGGTGGTTTGAAACAAACCAGTATAATTCAGAATATCCTCTCTTTGTTGCAATTCGTCCTCCAACCTTGTTTTCACATCAAGCTCTACACTGTCAGTGGTGTAACAGGCAGATTGGTAGCCTAACACAGAAGAAAGCATTAAAAAGTGACTTAATATTATTATGTCGAATCCAGTTGTTGGGAGGATGATTTTCTGAAGTATTAATAGCATTTTAAAGCTCTAGCACTACGTACTGGCTGCTTTTTGCCAAACTAGTTTTTGTATTGCCATTCATGCAAAGGTTGCTAACCTAGCTATCTGTAATGGCAGTGGTCATGTTCTAAAACAATCCTCTGTGTCTCAGAAAACCAGACATTTCACTGTTGATGTCTGTACATACTGATACTTACATAGGTGCTAGCACTAGTAAAGGCAGGCTTGAATACATGGATGCTAGCTCTGTATTGTGTGAGTTTCAAGCAACACCATTGTAGCCTACATGTGTCAAGCATAACACAAATAACTGAGGCAGAGATTTTGTGCAGAGGAGCCAAGTGGTGAGAAATCTCAAGTTCCATCTTCAGCTCCCTTGAAGTGCAAACAATGTTTTTTACTTCTTACCATTATGATGAGTGTTCTTATAATTTTAGCAATTTTTTCTTGAATATCTCATCACTGAAGCAGATAAGGTATTGCTTTTCTGAAGGTCTTCTAAAGAACTTTATAAAGCAAAATAGCAAAGCCTCTGGGTGCCCAACGTTTCTAGGTCAAAAGTGTCAAATAGGATAAAACCTATTTCTATTTCTGTTTCAGTTTCAGAACAACAAAATGCAGCTATTTTTTGGAACAACTGTCTTTTGTGAAACTAATGGATTATGTGGTGATTTTAGGTACTGCATTGTGGAAATCAGGAAAATTGACAACAAGGGACATTTTTCTGGTGTGCCACTTAATCCACATACTGCTACCAGCTTTTTGGCTGGTCTTTCAATGGGGATAGAGCAGTATTTTAACTACAGGTTTCTGTGGGGTTTCAGCTAACATTTAACTCCTGGATGCAGTTTAAATTCAGCAACCTCAAGTTAATATACTCCAGTTGCACACTTT
Source organism: Picus viridis (assembly GCA_033816785.1). NCBI lineage: Eukaryota > Metazoa > Chordata > Aves > Piciformes > Picidae > Picus > Picus viridis. The sequence goes on from CM066586.1 coordinate 28,121,626, forward strand.
TTAAAAAAATCCTTACTCTTACCCTGCTTCCTCTTCACACATGTCTTTGTCTTACTTTGTTTTATTTTTATGTGGGTGGGGTTTTTTGGTTATGTTTTTGGGTTGCTTGTGGGATTTTTGGTAGGTTTGTTGTGGGTTTTTTTTGTTGGGTTGTTTTGTTTGTTTTGGGTTACTTTTCGGTTTATTCTGAATTATCAGCTGACCTGATAGCTGTTTCAGCAATGTGGAATAAAATGTAGTGATATATCAGTCTATTTAAGATCACAAGTGTATGATTAGGCCAGAAAACAGTACAATTTCATCAGCATAGTAGCATCCATACCACTTAGTCCTACATCTCAGCAGAGCCAATTAAACAGCTCTCTGTTGCAGTATGATATGTCTGTGCTAATTGTGGTTCTAGCATAAACTTGGGAGATTTCTGCACCATACTCCATTATGAAATATGGGCACAGTTGTGAGCCAATACATCTGATCTAATTAGATTTGACTTTTCCTAATAAGAAGCAGTAGTTCTCTTTTAGGAGAAGTTCTAACTTTAATCATACAAATAATCATTCTTAGTGGAAAGAACGAAGGTTATTAATTTTGAAAATTGGGGATTATTCCAGTACCCTCCATTACGATGATTTAGTTTTTTATGAAATGCTTCTACTGAAATGCTTCTACTTTTTACAAGCCACCAGCTTGAATCATAGTCTCCTAGTACCACAGGATGTACGCAGAACTTTTTTCTTTAAAGTGAATATGTACACTTTCAGTGATGCATAGTGGCAATTAATGGAATATTTCAGTCCTAAAACTGAGAATATATTTAACAGAGAAGTTAGTCCTGGCATCCTGTCAGTTGAATCCAGTTGAATCAAATCACATTCTGGTAGGAAATCTTTCAATTTTTACTGAGGACTAGACTCTTTCCTTCTTTTATTTGTAGAATATCATTCTTAAAATACTGTTTTCTTGGACATTGGTACTTTTAAATGCTGGAAATAGTAGTTAAACATGAAAGTGCCATCTGGCAATGAGTGCAAAACAGCTGGATGTAAGATTAACAGTGGTACTGTGATAGGAAGACTTACACAAATATATACACAGATAAATAGATTCATGCCGAACCCTGAGCTTGTTCGAAGCTGTTGTGTTCTTAATCAGACAGCTTTATTTCTTTTCATATGCAGAAAATAAAGTAATTGAACTGATAGCCAACTCTAATTTTTAATTAGGGATACACCCACGGGTGCTGAGAGAACTGGCAGATGAGGTTGCCAAGCCCCTTTCTATTATATTCCAGAAGTTATGGCAGACTGGGGAAGTCCCCACAGACTGGAAAAGGGGAAACATTACTCCCATTTTCAAAAAGGGCAAGAAGGAGGAACCAGGGAACTACAGGCCAGTCAGTCTCACCTCTGTGCCCGGAAAGATCATGGAGCAGATCCTCCTGGAGGCACTAGTGACTCAGAAGAACAGTGAAGAGGTGATTGGGAATAGTCAGCATGGCTTTGCCAAGGGCAAATCCTGCCTGACAAACCTGGTGGCCTTCTATGATCAGGTGACAGCATTAATAGATGAGGGGCGAGCAACTGATGTCGTTTACCTGGACTTGAGCAAAGCCTTCGACACTGTCCCGCACCACCTCCTGGTCTCCAAGTTGGCGACACATGGGTTTGATGGATGGACCACTAGATGGATAAAGAACTGGCTTGATGGCCGCTCCCAAAGAGTGGCTGTCAACGGGTCCATGTCCCAGTGGAGGCCAGTGACAAGCGGAGTCCCTCAGGGATCAGTCCTGGGACCTGTCTTGTTCAACATCTTTGTGGGTGACATGGACAGTGGCATCGAGTGCACCCTCAGCAAGTTTGCTGGTGACACCAAGCTGTGTGGTGCAGTGGACACGCTGGAGGGAAGGGATGCCATCCAGAGGGACCTGGACAGGCTGGAGAGGTGGGCACAAGCCAACCTCATGAGCTTCAACAAGACCAAGTGCAGGGTCCTGCATCTGGGTCGAGGCAATCCCAGGCACAAATCCAGGCTGGGCAGTGACTGGCTGGAGAGCAGCCCTGAGGAGAGAGACTTGGGGGTGCTGGTGGACGAGAAGCTCGACATGAGCTCTCAATGTGCGCTTGCAGCCCGGAAAGCCAATCAGATCCTGGGCTGCATCAGGAGAAGTGTGACCAGCAGGTCAAGGGAGGTGCTTCTCCCCCTCTACTCAGCTCTGGTGAGAGCCCACCTGGAGTACTGCGTCCAGTTCTGGAGCCCCTATTACAGGAGGGATGTGGACGTGCTGGAGCGTGTCCAGAGAAGGGCCACGAGGATGATCAGAGGGCTGGAGCACCTCTCCTATGAGGACAGACTGAAGGAGTTGGGGCTGTTCAGTCTGGAGAAGAGAAGGCTCCCAGGTGACCTCATTGTGGCCTTCCAGTATCTGAAGGGGGCCTACAGGAAGGCTGGGGAGGGACTTCTCAGGATCTCAGGTAGTGATAGGACTAGGGGGAACGGAATGAAGCTGGAAATGGGGAGATTCAGGCTAGATGTGAGGAAGAAGTTCTTCCCCATGAGAGTGGTGAAGGCCTGGAATGGGTTATCCCGGGAGGTGGTTGAGGCCCCATCCCTGGAGGTGTTTAAGACCAGGCTGGACGAGGCTCTGGCCAGCGTGATCTAGTGTAGGGTGTCCCTGCCCATGGCAGGGGGGTTGGAACTAGATGATCCTTGTGGTCCCTTCCAACCCTGACTGATTCTATGATTCTATGATTCTATGAGGTGAGGAAAAGTTCTTCACTGAGCGAGTCATTCGTCATTGGAATGGGCTGCCCAGGGAGGTGGTGGAGTCACCGTCCCTGGAGGTGTTCAAGGGGAGATTGGACATGGCACTTGGTGCCATGGTCTAGTTGTGAGGTCTGTTGGGACAGGTTGGACTTGATGATCCTTGGGGTCTCTTCCAACCTTTGTTATACTGGTTATACTGTGAAAAAACTGTCAAAAACTACTCTCCCTAGCCTCCTCTCTCCTAGCCTCCTCCTCTCCCTAGCCTCCTCCTCTCCCTAGCCTCCTCCTCTCCCCTAGCCTCCTCCTCTCCCTAGCCTCCTCCTCTCCCTAGCCTCCTCCCTCTCCCTAGCCTCCTCCTCTCCCTAGCCTCCTCCTCCTCCTCCTCTCCCTAGCCTCCTCCTCCTCCTCCTCTCCCTAGCCTCCTCCTCCTCCTCCTCATCCCCCTAGCCTCCTCCTCCTCCTCCTCATCCCCCTAGCCTCCTCCTCCTCATCTCCCTATCCATTTTATCAATTACATGAGAGAGAGCTTGAATATGTAATTTCAGTCACGACAAACTAAGATTTCATTGACACTGATTGTGTTCTGCTCTATGAGAGCTTTGATGTTTGGGATTGTAAACTAGTTCCTGAAGAGTATGGGATAATGCAATTCAAAAGAGTACAGGGATCTAGTTAGGCCATGAAGAGAGAACATCAGAAAGGCAAAAGCCCAGCTAGAACTCAATTTGACTGCTCCTATGAGGGGTAACAAAAGAGATTTTTACAAATATATTAACAGCAAAAAGGAAAGCCAAGGAAAATGACCATCATTTATTGGATGCAGGAAGTGATGTTGTCTTTCCTCCAGTCTTTGGTCACCTCCTATTCTTCATGTCCTTTCAAAGATGATGGAGATTGTCAACCTCCCTCAGAACTCACAGGTGCATTGCACTGGATCCCATGGATTTGTGGGTGTCCAGCTTGCCTAGGTGGCCTCTAACATAATCTTCTGTCAGGGGAGAATCTTCTTATCTCCAGGCTTTCTAATTTACTTTCAGAGACTGAGGGTTGAGCTGATGCTGCTGAATTTCTTTACTGCAATGACACATTGCTGCCTTACAGATAACTTATATACCAAGATCCTCAGGTCCTTTTCTGCAAAGTTGCTTTGTAACTGCTGAGTCGCTGAAGTTCAGGATTGTATCACTTTGCTATTCCAAAAATAGTTCAGTAAGTTTAAATAACAAAACTCTATACACACAGTGATATTTAGTGACTTTATTTGTATTAAGATGTTACCTAATAGGTCTCTATGTGTATCTTGAATTAAGAGTGTTTATACTGAACATAGCAGGCTTAAGCGTTGGACTTCTGGAAGCTACGTCCTCATTTTTTCATTCTTATGTAGTTTAACTTTTCAGCATCTGTTAGAATATTAGCTGGATAAATGAGAGTATCATATTCCAAGAATCAGATGTACTTATTTTTTTTAAGGGCTAGGTGGAATTTGCTAGTGGCTTTTTCTGGAGCACTTTGCTATTTAATTTTTCTTTGTCCAATTTCTACCAAACAACCATAAAATTTGTTTCAGTATTGACAAAAATCCATATCATTGGCATATTTACAGGAGAGCATGACATATTGCTCTGTAGTTTAGGTGTAAACTCTGAATTAAGTGTTGTCTAATTTGAATATCCTGCTAGCTACAGGCTATTAGTTACATAACAAAACTTTTTCAAAGGAAGGAGGATTTTACACTGAAGCCTGAAGCCTGGCTTCATGTTTTTTGTGCTGAGGAAAGGAAAAATTTCACAGCAGTACAGTTTCTAGACTAATCCAAGCAGAATATCTTAAGCCTTGGTAAGGACTCAAAGCATGCTTCTTTTTCTACATCGTTGTATCAAAAATATGTAGACAAGCTAATGAGAGAGTCTGGAGAAAAACAAGAATAATGAAGAGTTTAAGAAATCTCTTGTGACAGCTGGGTTGAAGGAATGAGGAGTGATTGTTGGAAAAGAATTTTTCTAGCCTGGGAGCTAAAAAACCCTCCACTTTGTGATGCAGGGAGAGCAGATATGGCACCATTCCAATAGGTAAATGGAAAGCTAACTGAAGGTCATCTCCATGGCATCTGGAGAAACTATAAAATCTGTATAATTTACATCTTTGCAGATGTAGTTTGGATCTTAAGGAAAGTTTGATAGCTGTGACAGCAGTGAAATACTGGACTAGATAACCTAGAGTGGTTGTGGAATTTCCTGCAGAAAAAAGAGCTTTGAAGAAAATAAAATACCTGGTATCTCAATTGTACATATGTTTGGTGATAGCCTGGTTCGTAGGATGTTCGACTATTTGATCATTGTGTCTTCTGTAATGCAAAGGTGTCTTTGTGGCCTGGGACACTGGAAGGAAAAGACAACCATGTTGTTTCTCTATCCATGTCTGCTCATTTCTTCTCTAATTCAAGGCAGGAATTGATGCTACTGGTAGTATTTTCCTTGTCTTCCATATATACCAATATAAAATGTTCCTCCCATGGAATGTACTTCGGGGAATAATCATATGATGTTTTCATAGGATGAAAGAATTCTTACAATAGATCTCAGTTTCTCATTCCTGTGGTTTGATGGTCTTGTAAATCTGTTTATTTTGCAATTAATGTTTGTGCTACAGCATTGCATGTTATGCTGCACCTGAAGAGCAAACCATTACCTTGTAGCTCTAAGTTAAAAATTACTAACCATGATTGTCTCTGAATAGTAATTTACTGTGTGTATAGCAGCAATAAAGACATTTATTGACATGCTTATATACACATTCTTTTGACTTGGATCTGAACTTAAGAAATAAGGATTAAAATAATTTAGATGAGCATTAATTGCAGTTTAGATTCCAGAAGCTTTCACTGGAACAAATTCTCTGAAAATCTGTCCTGTGTTTATTTTCACCACTGACTGCATACAGTAATTAGAAATCCAGTTTGTGTATTGAAATTTCATAGATTGCATTCATTGAATGCTCATTTTCACTTTTCTGTTATTACAAACTCACACTGTGCTGCTTGGAGGAAGAGAGGCTTTGCAGAGGGACCTCGACAGGCTGGACACATGGGCAGAATCCAACGGCATGAGATTTAACACATCCAAGTGCCGGGTTCTGCACATTGGCCACAACAACCCCAGGCAGTGCTACAGGCTGGGGTCAGAGTGGCTGGAGAGCGGCCAGGCAGAGAGGGACCTGGGGGTGCTGGTTGACAACCGGCTGAACATGAGTCAGCAGTGTGCCCAGGCAGCCAAGAAGGCCAATGGCATCCTGGCCTGCATCAGGAACAGTGTGGCCAGCAGGAGCAGGGAGGTCATTCTGCCCCTGTACATTGCACTGGTTAGACCGCACCTTAAGTACTGTATCCAGTTCTGGGCCCCTCAGTTTAGGAAGGATGTTGTCTTGCTGGAGCGTGTCCAGAGAAGGGCAACAAAGCTGGTGAGGGGTTTGGAACACAAGCCCTATGAGGAAAGGCTGAGGGAGCTGGGGTTTCTTAGCCTGGAGGAGACTGAGGGGTGACCTTACTGCTCTCTACAACTACCTGAAGGGAGGTTGTAGCCAGGCAGAGGTTGGTCTCTTCTCCCAGGCAGCCAGTACCAGAACAAGAGGACACAGTCTCAAGCTGTGCCAGGGGAGGTTTAGGCTGGATGTTAGGAAGAAGTTCTATACAGAGAGAGTGGTTGCCCATTGGAATCGGCTGCCCGTGGAGGTGGTGGAGTCACCTTTATTGGAGGTGTTCAGGAGGAGGCTTGATGGGGTGCTTGGTTGTATGGTTTAGTTGTTTAGGTGGGTTGGATTGGTTGATGGGTTGGACGCGATGATCTTGAAGGTCTCTTTCAACCTGGTGTATTGTATTGTATTGTATTGATACATTTCCAGTATTGCTGTAAGAACATACTCTTAAATGAAATTTTAAATTCTTTTCAAAACCCACATGAGTATGTGGTTGATATGCTTAGTGCCTCTCTTTAGTTTTCCTTTTCTCTTTGCAAATGAATCTGCATTTTTTTTTATTTCATCCCAAAGCTTGTGATAATGCATCTGCAAATATTTCATTGCATCCTTTCTTTCCCTGTAGACAGCTCAGTTGTGCATGCTGAATTAAAGGCATTGTTCCTTACCACTAGACAGATTTACAAATCTGTCTAATATAAAAGAGGAGATAATTTAGATGAAGTTTTAAAAAGAGCAGATACCATATAGCTGTTATCAAAACATGGCTTGCGTATCAGATTCTGTTTCAGAGTGGAGCTGAATGTACAGTGTTCTACCCTCTGCTTTTCAAGCTACAGATACGACCTCTTTTCTTTTTTTTTTTTTTTTTTTCCTCCCTTATCCTTGACAGCTTGACAAATTGTAGCTTTTGGGACACCCCAGTAGTTGATGAGTCATTTCTGCTTTAAAATAGAATTCCTTGTGGCAAGGACACCCATTCCACTTTTGACGCATATGTCATTTCTGACAGAGTCACAGGGCCAACTGCCATGTTAATTAAGCAGCTGGAGAAGAAAAAAGCTGTCTTCAGTAAATACCAGATCTGGAATCCAAAAACACTGGAAAGGAGAAAAAAAAAATAAAAAGAAATCTCATCTGTGAACATGAATACCTGCATGCTGTCCCCTCTCCCCTGTAATTTGCAAGCATTTTTAGCAATTTAATGGACATTACTATCCTGCTTTCTCATATTTTTTTCCCCCCTCTCCTCTCCCTTTTTTAAAAAAACCTCTTGAGACCTGACAGAACACCATCTTCACAGAGGGAGTAGTAATATCTGATTAGTGTGTACAGAAGCTGTAATGGACCATTATAATAGTGTTATCCTTTTTATTTGTGAGGCACTTGAAATCTGCACAGCCAGAGTACTGAAAGATACCAGTGATCACATGATCAGCTGTTTTCAGCTTAAGGTACATATGGTAGGATACTGTATACATGATTCAATAAGATAAGTTAGAATATGAATGCAGTTGTTAAATTGTAGTAGATCTTGCTCAGTTTAACGCTGAAAGTTTTCATTACTTTTACCAGACTGTCTCGATCCGGAGAGAGAAAGAGATTGAGGTTTTTAATGAATATTCCCGTGTTGTGAAATTAGAGGCACAAACGAGGCCAAAATATCAACAGCTAGACTATTTATTACACAAATACAGAGGATGGATTAGAAACAGAGGGAGAGAGAGAGGAAAAATAGAGAGGGAGAAAGAGAAGGAATAGGGAGAAGAAGGAGAAAATAGGAAAGGGGTTATATTACCAAAGGTCAGAGGTGGAGAGAGGGTTTTCAGAGTCCAAGGTCCGTGGGGTTGGTCCGTGGTGTTGCTCCGTGATGTTTCCCACGTGTGGTGCCGTCTGCTTTCTTCTGACTTGACAGTGTTGCTCAGGTCTTTTTCTACAGTTTTTTAGTCCTTAGGCAAGATGTCCAGGTGTTGTTCCCCAGGACATCGTTCTGGGAGATCATCCTTAGTTAAGTGTCCCAGTATTGTTCACCGGGAAATCGGTCCGGGAAATCGTCTTTTAGGTAAATATCCAGATATCGTTCCCCAGGAAATCTTTCTGTGTACTCAGGTGAGTTTGGGCAGGGTCTGGATGAAGAGGGGGAAGAGGCCTCCGCCTCCTCCTTCTCCATCTGCCTACCCACACACTCACTACACAGGTGGTGCATCCATTGTCTCACCATCCTCCCTCCCTGGGTTATCTGATAGCTGGAAATGATCTTGTCCTAAAGGTGTGATGGCTGAGTCTTTGGGCCATTATTGTAGGCCAGCTGCAGTCTGGTTATCCTTTGTTGAGGGCACATCTCGATTCATGATCTAATCACAAGGTGATTTGCATCCAGGATTGGTAGACGGGATTCCTACACAGACCTAGTGCAACTAGAGGCAGTGGGCCTGTTTGTTCTGAGCAAAACTTTCAGCTTGTGTCATGTTTATGCATCTGGTACTGGAAGGAATTATTTGGCCTCAAAAATGAGGGCCTGCTGCTTGTGTAAAAGATTTCGATGACACATAAAAAACTGTATCAGTGCAATTTTTTTCCTGGATCTTTGCTGCTGATTTTCTTACAGGATCTGCACCAAAACACTCTTAGGTAATTTATATTTCAAAACCAGAAGCCAAAACTTCAATCGGCAGTTGTTACACTGTTATTTACAGAAATCCATTATTCACTGCTTATAGTTTTTCTGAATACTAATACTAATGCCTGAAAAAAAAAATCTTGTATAACTCTCTAATGACTTAATTCTTACTCACCTTTTATTTGAAATGTGTGTTCAGTGACAGGCAGATTATTGTAAAATTCAAGAGAAGAGTAATTAGTATTGATAAACTTCTGTCAGAGTAAATGACTAAACAATGGTCTGAGTGTACATCAGATTATCACTCTGTATAAAACGCTTTAACACTTTTACAGTATTTTGCTGTTGGCAAACCTTTTCTGCAACATTAAGAAAAAGTAGGAGTGAAAAAACCCAAACCAACAACTACTGAAAGAAAACCAACCCAAACGAAAAGTGAAAGTAATTTCAGGATTATCTTTTTATGCCTTAATTAAAATTAATTGGTGACAAAGCACTGGGGAAATTCTTTTAACTGTGAACTTTAACTGGAGAAAACACAAGTTGAAATGGATTTTATTGTTTACTTATTTTTGAACTTTTTATAAAGAAGAAATAAAGCTAAGAATTACATTCCTTAAAACAACTCTGGGTAACAGCTTATTATAAAATTATTGCATATTTAACATTTTCATTTCATGCTTAAATGCATGTGAAGATGCTGTGATCTCTTAGGTTAAGGATTTTGTAAGTAGCTGGGTTTTTTTTTCTAATTACTATGGTTGTGGACTGTGCAAAAAGCTAAATGAGGCTGTGAAATACTACTGCTTTGGGAATTTATGCCAAAGAGCCTATTTTGATTATTTTGTCACGTTTCTTAATATAGAAGCTCCTGCAGTACTTTGCTTCAAACAGGTATCTTCTGACCAGAAATATAATACTTCATTTTAAAGATGTGATGTGTTAACAAAGTTTCCATTTATTTAGAGAACTGATTTCAGTGGTTAACTGACCTTGCTGTCAAAAATTATGTTAACTTTCAACCCAAACATTTTTCTTCATCTTCCACTTACCTTCTTTTGTCGTGTTAGTGATCCTTCCACTGTAATACTTTGTAGAGATATATCTAGACATGTACAAGCCACATTTTAATCCTTTTTTTAATATTAATTAACCTAATTTTAATATTCTTAAAATAGGACAAGTTTTTAGACTGAATCATTGTAGCAGCTTTTTCTTTTTTTCTTGAAATCTTCAGCATTTCTGTTTTATTTCTAGCAATCCAGTTCAAGCATTTTGCAGTCTGATTAGATACTACGATACATAGTATTCCAGTAATTTCTGAGTACTTAATTTCAATGAAAACTCTGCATTTTCTTATTATCCTCTGGTTATTCAGGAAAAGCAAAGTTAATGTAGTGCTCTCTGGTTCTACTGCTGCCCATTAAGGCAAAACAAAAACGGTATCATGCTGTTAGTTGTAAAGGTTTTCTTTAGTTCACATTGCAGAAGCTTTTAATTATTTTGACTGAAGCCCAGGATTCAGTTTCTTTCAATGTGGTGAAACCTGTAGGTAAGCACATATTACGTAATACTTCATTTTTGTGTGTATGTATGTATGTAAATCCAGTTTCTAAAAATGTGCTTTTAAACTTGAATTGATCTGAATAGCCTGTGCACATAGATCACAATACTTTGCTGTAGCTGCGTATGTATTTCTGTGATTTATTTGCTCAATTTGTCACACAGCTCCTATGATGTACAGATTATGAAGAAAAAGATGCAAAGACTTTAATGGATAGAATAAAAACCCCTGTGTTTCTATTTTTACTGGATGGTTTGTGACAGCTAGCAAAATCCTGTAAAAGAGGAAGGAACAAAATAGTCACTCAGTAAACATTAGTAAGAGACATTATTCTTCCTGGATATGGATTTTCCTTTTTTATAATAAATTCATATGCTGCTTGACTTTATAATGTGGAAGTAAATAAACTTTTTATAAACCTTCAGAAGAACAAATACAATCTCATAGAAGTCACCACTGAATGTAATGTGGGATGTAGACCAGTGAATATAAAGTGTTCTCCAAACACTGTTGCTAAGTCACAGCGTTGTGAAAAATATGTCAGTACAGGATATCTTTTCCAGGACATAAATGGAAATGGGTCTATATTCAACTTAAACTACTGGATTACTGAAGCAGGAGGGAGTCACTTGTTTCTGTTTCTGTCAATGCAAAATTTTAAACAAAGATGTGTGGGATTAGTTGCCTTTGAAAAGAAGTGTTCAAGAGGGGATTGGACGTGGCACTTGGTGCCATGGCCTAATCATGAGGTTTGCGGTGACAGGTTGGACTCGATGGTCTTTGAGGCCTCTTCCAACCTTGGTGATACTGTGATACTGTGAAGTTTAAGGGTTGTGGTTAGTTTGTTGGGTTTGTTGGTGTGTTGTTTTTTTTGTTGTTTGTTTGTGTCGGTTTTTAATGCAGTGACGCATAGGCAGGTATGGCAGCACGGAAACACAGTAATAAAATGCAGATGGGAGAAATATTTCTCAGAACAGATTAGAAAGTGTAATTATTCAAAACATTTGATGTCAAACGTTTCTATAATGAACTCCCAGCTGCAAAATTAATGATTTTTCAAAGGCAAAGTATACCTTAGATTCACTCCAAAGCTATGGCACATGTGTCTTACACATCTGTGTTTCCAAGTAGGTTTCCCTGATAGAAAGAACTAAGTTCTAGAATTTTTGTGTCCTTCATTTTCTTAACAATGAATACATACCTGTACATGAATAGAGATTATATTTAAGACAAAATGAGCTACTTCCTGAAGTTTAAGAATTTTGCATGTGAGTTTTTAGGTGCAGATACCTACTGTTTATTCCTTAGCTGACATTTTTTGAACCTTTGGTGACTGTTGCATTTGTTTTATTTTAAACCTGCATTTTAATTTGGAAGTCCTATTTACAGGTCCCTGGCAAACAAATACTTAGACTATACAGGGGTTTATTTAGCACATATGACTTCATGAATCAAATGCTTGTTTTTCTCCCAGTGTTGACATTCATATCTCGTTTTATGGAGACATCTATATAGTGCTTGGGAGGACTGCAGACAATTTGATAAAAACACTAGTAAATCATAAAAGGTAGATCAGAGATTCGTTTTTCATAATCCTTATCAGAGCAGTTACAATTTCCTGTTTGTTCACTTGAAAACTAATAAAAAGTCTGGAAAATGTGTGGGTTTGTTTGATTGGTTGATTTTTAGTCTTTTTTTTGCAGGGGTGGTGGTGGTGGTTGGTTGGGTTTTTGGTGGTGGGTTTTGGTTTTTTTAAAATATATTATTCTGGCTAGCTGTTTGAACAATTTAGTATTGTTTTATCTCATTTGCCATTTAAAATCAGGGAACAGAGGTGGTAAATCTCTGGATAGTAATCTCTGAGTGTTCTTCTCATCAGAAATATTATTTCTATTCAAAACCAGTAAATACTGTACTAGAGTATTTGTGTAAAATGAATGACCCCCAGTGGTCATGTTGTAGATTACCTGCTGACTTTAACCAGTTTGCTCCGTAACAGTGATAGAAATGGAACTATTTTAGATGGGGCACATTTGATAAATGATTTTCATACTGAGAAATTACTTTCAGTGTGATATTGTGACAGGTCTGTCCTGGAAATGTATATTGAAACATCTAAGAGTGCTACGTACAGAAGATAATTAGAAGACAAGAAATATAGGTGGAGATTGTTTAGTGATAAAACAGGATATGCTTAGTGACAAAACAGGATATGCACTCAATTACATGTAGACACGTCACAAATGGATTGTTTCTTCAGATTTTTAGGAGAGATTAACTAAGGATCCTTTTAAAGCAAAATGAAATGGGACCAGGAGGACCTTATAGTAGTAGGCAAATATTTTCGATATCTGGTTATTATAATGTAGTGTTGTGAATTTGAAAATATGAATCCTTTATTAGTTATCTATATTAATTGCAGACGCAGAATCAAGCCTTCTCTATACAAACACTTGCTCAAGTAATACAAAAAGAGTATTTTATGGTTCTGATTTTATTCAGGTCAATGGGAAATGAACATTATTAGCACCTTAGTTGTTCAGATGCTATACTCTGAATATACAGATCTTTGCTTAGTAGAAACTTTTTGCTATAGCAAGTTTGTTTAATAAGTATGAAATATGACTATATAGGTTATGCTACATAACATACTGCTGTGAAATACAAAATACATATCCCATGGGGTACATAGATATGTTCTTTTTCTCTAGTTGTATGTGTGTATGCATACATGTGTGTATATACTTAAAACTTACATGTTCTGTAGGCAACCACCAAATGCAGGTAAAGCAAAGATGATTTGCAGCCATTCAGTTCTTATAGATTCAGGCCTCAGTCAAAAAGGGGAAGAACAATAAAGCTCTTTAGGCTGATATCGTGCCCTCCTTTTCCACATATTAATGAACTCCATTTGTATTGAATTTCAGTTCACATCAGTCCTGGAAGCAGGAGTAAGAAAGAGTTGCAGGTTAGAAATATAATTTTAACTAGCAGGTCAGATTCTTTAGCAAACCCAGACTTAGTTTCTGATAAAAACAAAAGTTTCATTCATTGCTGCATTTTGCATACTGTCCTTCGGCTTCTTACTCCCACTCATGCCAGCTGTCAGGTCTTTTCCATCCCCACTTGGCATCTGATGCAGGCTTTTACATCAAATGCTGACATAATGGAATATACTTTATGTGGTCTAGGGAGACCACCTGAATGTGTGGAGTCTGAAATAAATCCCATACAACATGAGGAAAGAATCATGATGTGATTGGGTATAATTCATAAGGGATTCTCTAACATAAATTCAGAGTTAGTGCAAAGAAACTAATGTAGGAGCACATTTGAGACAGAAATCCTTAAATCCTCGTGTCTGAAAAGGCATTATAGGGAATGAGGAAGGGAGGATGATGATATCCTATGGTAGATGCAACAGAAACAAGTTAAGCCTTGAGACATTCTGTATGAGACATATAAATCTCTCAGAAGCCAACAGCAATAGAGAGGAAAGAGAAATTCAGGCCACTGTATTCAGACAAATACATAGATCTGCAATTTAACTAGGAAGTCAGAGAGGAAGAGGCCTTTTAAAAGGGGGTGCATATATAAAATATCAACCCCACAATTTAAAAGAAGTGGTTATTTAGTGTTGATTGCATATGTACTGTTAAGTTATATATTGCCAGTGGTGTGAGAAAAGAATCCTTTTGCTGCTTTGCCCTAGTCCAGAAAAGAATAGCAACTCCTTCAGACCAGCTCTTAATCTTTCCACTGAGTATTGAATTGTACATATAAACAAAGAGGGCAACCTACAACTTTTCACTATGGCTGAGAAGGAAGTCAGTTACTTGGCATGCTAATATAAAAGTTCATTCTGTGTACTCCTTCCTGAAGAATTATTTCTGTGTGACTTAGTATTTGTAACATGCACAATTCTCTAGAGAGTCATTTGACTTCAGGTCTCACAGCCAGTGCTGATGTTAAAGCATTAGAAGGTGTGGCTCAATCTAACAACAAAGTACTTTTTGTAAACTTTATGAAGAGAAAAAAAAGCTTTTCAAGGAGTTGGTAATGGTTTACTCTTTTTAAAAAGTGTTTTCTTAAAGTTATAGTGATTAAGTATGTAAACCAGCATTTAAAGAGGTCAGCTGACTTCTATATAAAGGCAACCCAAATGACTTTAAACAGAGCTAAAAATAATAAATTTTAAAATGGAAATGATTTTGTATTATTCTCCTCAGTGTTATCCTCATTTTTATTAAACTGCTCTTACCATGCAGCAAAACCACACAAAACTCATCTATATTACTTGTAGCATCAGAAGATAAAAATACTAGCCAGACCTGCCATGTCTTCATAAGCTTTGATCAGTAAGCTATGGGATTTTACTTCTACAGTCCAGAGTTGTTACCTTGTTCCTTGGGGCAATTTAGTGTACCACATTGTGCAGCTGCTACAAAAATGCTAAATATACGTATTTATAAATGTGTAATAATTAATTTGTCATCTTCATAGACCTCAATACATCAGCTTGATAGATATGGAGTACCTAGATCCAGAATTGTGATTATGGCTTATCTTTATTTTTTGAGTGCTCTGGATGAACTGATGGGATCTGATATCAGGCAGGATAGGATCAGTGGCACCCCAAAGGAGATTGTCCCAGGAAGACATCAAAACAAAGGAGGAAAGTCTGATCTGCGGTCTTTATATGCTAGAATTTTTCAGACCCTAAAGATCCAGAGGTATTTTAGAGGAATGTTTTGTTCCGTGTTTGACTGTGTTGTTGTGATTGTATCTCAAAGTGATAGGTGGTATAATTCAAAACCTGAATGATTTAATTAGTTGATTACTTTATTTTCCACAAAAATCTGTGCACTGAATTTGCAAAATATTATATTATATTTATACCTTAGTTGGTATTCTGCATTATGTTCAAAGACAAGTTGAACTGGGCTTTGAGCAAACTGATCTAGTGGAAGATGTCCCTGCCCATAGTGGAGAGGTTGGAGATAGGTGAATATCTTTAAGGTCCCTTCCAACCAAAACCATTCTATAACAGTACTTAACTTTTGATTTTGTGTGAGGCTTTATGTAAAAAAAACACAATTGAAGTTGCGTGGTATTTTTTCTAAGCTGTTAAACTGTTAATGAGAATTTGCAGATTTTCACTAGCTCAGATTTTTAGGTTATGCTGTCACATTTCAATAAATCTGACCTGTTTCTTCCGTAAAGATGATCTTCAGTTCTTCTCTCTTTTTTAATGTAGTAAATCTTGTCACCTTCAAAAAACTATGCAAGTAATACATGATGCTCACTTATGTCAATAGAACTATGAATGATTTGCAGTTAGGTTGGGAGTGAGGTGGGAAGGAGGACTTTAATACAAATACACTATTTTTCTTTTGCATGATTTGTCTTTGTGTTAAAGTCCTCCTTCCCACCTCACTCCCAACCTAACTGCAAATCATTCATAGTTCTATTGACATAAGTGAGCATCATGTATTACTTGCATAGTTTTTTGAAGGTGACAAGATTTACTACATTAAAAGAGAGAAGAACTGAAGATCATCTTTACGGAAGAAACAGGTCAGATTTATTGAAATGTGACAGCATAACCCAAAAATCTGAGCTAGTGAAAATCTACAAATTCTCATTAACAGTTTAACAGCTTAGGAAAAATACCACGCAACTTCAATTGTGTTTTTTTTTACATAAAGCCTCACACAAAATCAAAAGTTAAGTACTGTTATAGAATGGTTTTGGTTGGAAGGGACCTTAAAGATATTCACCTATCTCCAACCTCTCCACTATGGGCAGGGACATCTTCCACTAGATCAGTTTGCTCAAAGCCCAGTTCAACTTGTCTTTGAACATAATGCAGAATACCAACTAAGGTATAAATATAATATAATATTTTGCAAATTCAGTGCACAGATTTTGTGGAAAATAAAGTAATCAACTAATTAAATCATTCAGGTTTTGAATTATACCACCTATCACTTTGAGATACAATCACAACAACACAGTCAAACACGGAACAAAACATTCCTCTAAAATACCTCTGGATCTTTAGGGTCTGAAAAATTCTAGCATATAAAGACCGCAGATCAGACTTTCCTCCTTTGTTTTGATGTCTTCCTGGGACAATCTCCTTTGGGGTGCCACTGATCCTATCCTGCCTGATATCAGATCCCATCAGTTCATCCAGAGCACTCCAAAAATAAAGATAAGCCATAATCACAATTCTGGATCTAGGTACTCCATATCTATCAAGCTGATGTATTGAGGTCTATGAAGATGACAAATTAATTATTACACATTTATAAATACGTATTTAGCATTTTTGTGCAGCTGCCTGATGTGGTACACTAAATTGCCCCAAGGGAACAAGGTAACAACTCTGGACTGTAAGTAAAATCCCATAGCTTACTGATCAAAGCTTATGAAGACATGGCAGGTCTGGCTAGTATTTTTATCTTCTGATGCTACAAGTAATATAGATGAGTTTTGTGTGGTTTTGCTGCATGGTAAGAGCAGTTTAATAAAAATGAGGATAACACTGAGGAGAATAATAAAATCATTTCCATTTTAAAATTTATTATTTTTAGCTCTGTTTAAAGTCATTTGGGTTGCCTTTATATAGAAGTCAGCTGACCTCTTTAAATGCTGGTTTTACATACTTAATCACTATAACTTTAAGAAAACACTTTTTAAAAAGAGTAAACCATTACCAACTCCTTGAAAAGCTTTTTTCTCTTCATAAAGTTTACAAAAAGTACTTTGTTGTTAGATTGAGCCACACCTTCTAATGCTTTAACATCAGCACTGGCTGTGAGACCTGAAGTCAAATGACTCTCTAGAGAATTGTGCATGTTACAAATACTAAGTCACACAGAAATAATTCTTCAGGAAGAGTACAGAAAGTGCTTTTATATTAGCATGCCAAGTAACTGACTTCCTTCTCAGCCATAGTGAAAAGTTGTAGGTTGCCCTCTTTGTTTATATGTACAATTCAATACTCAGTGGAAAGATTAAGAGCTGGTCTGAGGAGTTGCTATTCTTTTCTGGACTAGGGCAAAGCAGCAAAAGGATTCTTTTCTCACACCACTGGCAATATATAACTTAACAGTACATATGCAATCAACACTAAATAACCACTTCTTTTAAATTGTGGGGTTGATATTTTATATATACCCCCCTTTTTAAAGGCCTCTTCCTCTCTGACTTCCTAGTTAAATTGCAGATCTATGTATTTGTCTGAATACAGTGGCCTGAATTTCTCTTTCCTCTCTATTGCTGTTGGCTTCTGAGATTTATATGTCTCATACAGAATGTCTCAGAGCTTAACTTGTTTCTGTTGCATCTACCATAGGATATCATCATCCTCCCTTCCTCATTCCCTATAATGCCTTTTCAGACACGAGGATTTAAGGATTTCTGTCTCAAATGTGCTCCTACATTAGTTTCTTTGCACTAACTCTGAATTTATGTTAGAGAATCCCTTATGAATTATACCCAATCACATCATGATTCTTTCCTCATGTTGTATGGGATTTATTTCAGACTCCACACATTCAGGTGGTCTCCCTAGACCACATAAAGTATATTCCATTATGTCAGCATTTGATGTAAAAGCCTGCATCAGATGCCAAGTGGGGGATGGAAAAGACCTGACAGCTGGCATGAGTGGGAGTAAGAAGCCGAAGGACAGTATGCAAAATGCAGCAATGGAATAAAACTTTTCTTTTATCAGAAACTAAGTCTGGGTTTGCTAAAGAATCTGACCTGCTAGTTAAATTATATTTCTAACCTGCAACTCTTTCTTACTCCTGCTTCCAGGACTGATGTGAACTGAAATTCAATACAAATGGAGTTCATTAATATGTGGAAAAGGAGGGCACGATATCAGCCTAAAGGCTTTATTGTTCTTCCCCTTTTTGACTGAGGCCTGAATCTATAAGAACTGAATGGCTGCAAATCATCTTTGCTTTACCTGCATTTGGTGGTTGCCTACAGAACATGTAAGTTTTAAGTATATACACACATGTATGCATACACACATACAACTAGAGAAAAACATATCTATGTACCCCATGGGATATGTATTTTGTATTTCACAGCAGTATGTTATGTAGCATAACCTATATAGTCATATTTCATACTTATTAAACAAACTTGCTATAGCAAAAAAGTTTCTACTAAGCAAAGATCTGTATATTCAGAGTATAGCATCTGAACAACTAAGGTGCTAATAATGTTCATTTCCATGACCTGAATAAAATCAGAACCATAAAATACTCTTTTTGTATTACTTGAGCAAGTGTTTGTATAGAGAAGGCTTGATTCTGTCTGCAATTAATATAGATAACTAATAAAGGGATTCATATTTTCAAATTCACAACACTACATTATAATAACCAGATATCGAAAATATTTGCCTACTACTATAAGGTCCTCCTGGTCCCATTTCATTTTGCTTTAAAGGATCCTTAGTTAATCTCTCCTAAAAATCTGAAGAAACAATCCATTTGTGACGTGTCTACATGTAATTGAGTGCATATCCTGTTTTGTCACTAAGCATATCCTGTTTTATCACTAAACAATCTCCACCTATATTTCTTGTCTTCTAATTATCTTCTGTACGTAGCACTCTGCTTAGATGTTTCAATATACATTTCAGGACAGACCTGTCACAATATCACACTGAAAGTAATTTCTCAGTATGAAAATCATTTATCAAATGTGCCCCATCTAAAATAGTTCCATTTCTATCACTGTTACGGAGCAAACTGGTTAAAGTCAGCAGGTAATCTACAACATGACCACTGGGGTCATTCATTTTACACAAATACTCTAGTACAGTATTTACTGGTTTTGAATAGAAATAATATTTCTGATGAGAGAAGAACACTCAGAGATTACTATCCAGAGATTTACCACCTCTGTTCCCTGATTTTAAATGGCAAATGAGATAAAACAATACTAAATTGTTCAAACAGCTAGCCAGAATAATATATTTTAAAAAAACCAAAACCCACCACCAAAAACCCAACCAACCACCACCACCACCCCCTGCAAAAAAAAGACTAAAAATCAACCAATCAAACAAACCCACACATTTTCCAGACTTTTTATTAGTTTTCAAGTGAACAAACAGGAAATTGTAACTGCTCTGATAAGGATTATGAAAAACGAATCTCTGATCTACCTTTTATGATTTACTAGTGTTTTTATCAAATTGTCTGCAGTCCTCCCAAGCACTATATAGATGTCTCCATAAAACGAGATATGAATGTCAACACTGGGAGAAAAACAAGCATTTGATTCATGAAGTCATATGTGCTAAATAAACCCCTGTATAGTCTAAGTATTTGTTTGCCAGGGACCTGTAAATAGGACTTCCAAATTAAAATGCAGGTTTAAAATAAAACAAATGCAACAGTCACCAAAGGTTCAAAAAATGTCAGCTAAGGAATAAACAGTAGGTATCTGCACCTAAAAACTCACATGCAAAATTCTTAAACTTCAGGAAGTAGCTCATTTTGTCTTAAATATAATCTCTATTCATGTACAGGTATGTATTCATTGTTAAGAAAATGAAGGACACAAAAATTCTAGAACTTAGTTCTTTCTATCAGGGAAACCTACTTGGAAACACAGATGTGTAAGACACATGTGCCATAGCTTTGGAGTGAATCTAAGGTATACTTTGCCTTTGAAAAATCATTAATTTTGCAGCTGGGAGTTCATTATAGAAACGTTTGACATCAAATGTTTTGAATAATTACACTTTCTAATCTGTTCTGAGAAATATTTCTCCCATCTGCATTTTATTACTGTGTTTCCGTGCTGCCATACCTGCCTATGCGTCACTGCATTAAAAAACCGACACAAACAAACAACAAAAAAACAACACACCAACAAACCCAACAAACTAACCACAACCCTTAAACTTCACAGTATCACAGTATCACCAAGGTTGGAAGAGGCCTCAAAGACCATCGAGTCCAACCTGTCACCGCAAACCTCATGATTAGGCCATGGCACCAAGTGCCACGTCAATCCCCTCTTGAACACTTCTTTTCAAAGGCAACTAATCCCACACATCTTTGTTTAAAATTTTGCATTGACAGAAACAGAAACAAGTGACTCCCTCCTGCTTCAGTAATCCAGTAGTTTAAGTTGAATATAGACCCATTTCCATTTATGTCCTGGAAAAGATATCCTGTACTGACATATTTTTCACAACGCTGTGACTTAGCAACAGTGTTTGGAGAACACTTTATATTCACTGGTCTACATCCCACATTACATTCAGTGGTGACTTCTATGAGATTGTATTTGTTCTTCTGAAGGTTTATAAAAAGTTTATTTACTTCCACATTATAAAGTCAAGCAGCATATGAATTTATTATAAAAAAGGAAAATCCATATCCAGGAAGAATAATGTCTCTTACTAATGTTTACTGAGTGACTATTTTGTTCCTTCCTCTTTTACAGGATTTTGCTAGCTGTCACAAACCATCCAGTAAAAATAGAAACACAGGGGTTTTTATTCTATCCATTAAAGTCTTTGCATCTTTTTCTTCATAATCTGTACATCATAGGAGCTGTGTGACAAATTGAGCAAATAAATCACAGAAATACATACGCAGCTACAGCAAAGTATTGTGATCTATGTGCACAGGCTATTCAGATCAATTCAAGTTTAAAAGCACATTTTTAGAAACTGGATTTACATACATACATACACACAAAAATGAAGTATTACGTAATATGTGCTTACCTACAGGTTTCACCACATTGAAAGAAACTGAATCCTGGGCTTCAGTCAAAATAATTAAAAGCTTCTGCAATGTGAACTAAAGAAAACCTTTACAACTAACAGCATGATACCGTTTTTGTTTTGCCTTAATGGGCAGCAGTAGAACCAGAGAGCACTACATTAACTTTGCTTTTCCTGAATAACCAGAGGATAATAAGAAAATGCAGAGTTTTCATTGAAATTAAGTACTCAGAAATTACTGGAATACTATGTATCGTAGTATCTAATCAGACTGCAAAATGCTTGAACTGGATTGCTAGAAATAAAACAGAAATGCTGAAGATTTCAAGAAAAAAAGAAAAAGCTGCTACAATGATTCAGTCTAAAAACTTGTCCTATTTTAAGAATATTAAAATTAGGTTAATTAATATTAAAAAAAGGATTAAAATGTGGCTTGTACATGTCTAGATATATCTCTACAAAGTATTACAGTGGAAGGATCACTAACACGACAAAAGAAGGTAAGTGGAAGATGAAGAAAAATGTTTGGGTTGAAAGTTAACATAATTTTTGACAGCAAGGTCAGTTAACCACTGAAATCAGTTCTCTAAATAAATGGAAACTTTGTTAACACATCACATCTTTAAAATGAAGTATTATATTTCTGGTCAGAAGATACCTGTTTGAAGCAAAGTACTGCAGGAGCTTCTATATTAAGAAACGTGACAAAATAATCAAAATAGGCTCTTTGGCATAAATTCCCAAAGCAGTAGTATTTCACAGCCTCATTTAGCTTTTTGCACAGTCCACAACCATAGTAATTAGAAAAAAAAACCCAGCTACTTACAAAATCCTTAACCTAAGAGATCACAGCATCTTCACATGCATTTAAGCATGAAATGAAAATGTTAAATATGCAATAATTTTATAATAAGCTGTTACCCAGAGTTGTTTTAAGGAATGTAATTCTTAGCTTTATTTCTTCTTTATAAAAAGTTCAAAAATAAGTAAACAATAAAATCCATTTCAACTTGTGTTTTCTCCAGTTAAAGTTCACAGTTAAAAGAATTTCCCCAGTGCTTTGTCACCAATTAATTTTAATTAAGGCATAAAAAGATAATCCTGAAATTACTTTCACTTTTCGTTTGGGTTGGTTTTCTTTCAGTAGTTGTTGGTTTGGGTTTTTTCACTCCTACTTTTCTTAATGTTGCAGAAAAGGTTTGCCAACAGCAAAATACTGTAAAAGTGTTAAAGCGTTTTATACAGAGTGATAATCTGATGTACACTCAGACCATTGTTTAGTCATTTACTCTGACAGAAGTTTATCAATACTAATTACTCTTCTCTTGAATTTTACAATAATCTGCCTGTCACTGAACACACATTTCAAATAAAAGGTGAGTAAGAATTAAGTCATTAGAGAGTTATACAAGATTTTTTTTTTTTCAGGCATTAGTATTAGTATTCAGAAAAACTATAAGCAGTGAATAATGGATTTCTGTAAATAACAGTGTAACAACTGCCGATTGAAGTTTTGGCTTCTGGTTTTGAAATATAAATTACCTAAGAGTGTTTTGGTGCAGATCCTGTAAGAAAATCAGCAGCAAAGATCCAGGAAAAAAATTGCACTGATACAGTTTTTTATGTGTCATCGAAATCTTTTACACAAGCAGCAGGCCCTCATTTTTGAGGCCAAATAATTCCTTCCAGTACCAGATGCATAAACATGACACAAGCTGAAAGTTTTGCTCAGAACAAACAGGCCCACTGCCTCTAGTTGCACTAGGTCTGTGTAGGAATCCCGTCTACCAATCCTGGATGCAAATCACCTTGTGATTAGATCATGAATCGAGATGTGCCCTCAACAAAGGATAACCAGACTGCAGCTGGCCTACAATAATGGCCCAAAGACTCAGCCATCACACCTTTAGGACAAGATCATTTCCAGCTATCAGATAACCCAGGGAGGGAGGATGGTGAGACAATGGATGCACCACCTGTGTAGTGAGTGTGTGGGTAGGCAGATGGAGAAGGAGGAGGCGGAGGCCTCTTCCCCTCTTCATCCAGACCCTGCCCAAACTCACCTGAGTACACAGAAAGATTTCCTGGGGAACGATATCTGGATATTTACCTAAAGACGATTTCCCGGACCGATTTCCCGGTGAACAATACTGGGACACTTAACTAAGGATGATCTCCCAGAACGATGTCCTGGGGAACAACACCTGGACATCTTGCCTAAGGACTAAAAAACTGTAGAAAAAGACCTGAGCAACACTGTCAAGTCAGAAGAAAGCAGACGGCACCACACGTGGGAAACATCACGGAGCAACACCACGGACCAACCCCACGGACCTTGGACTCTGAAAACCCTCTCTCCACCTCTGACCTTTGGTAATATAACCCCTTTCCTATTTTCTCCTTCTTCTCCCTATTCCTTCTCTTTCTCCCTCTCTATTTTTCCTCTCTCTCTCCCTCTGTTTCTAATCCATCCTCTGTATTTGTGTAATAAATAGTCTAGCTGTTGATATTTTGGCCTCGTTTGTGCCTCTAATTTCACAACACGGGAATATTCATTAAAAACCTCAATCTCTTTCTCTCTCCGGATCGAGACAGTCTGGTAAAAGTAATGAAAACTTTCAGCGTTAAACTGAGCAAGATCTACTACAATTTAACAACTGCATTCATATTCTAACTTATCTTATTGAATCATGTATACAGTATCCTACCATATGTACCTTAAGCTGAAAACAGCTGATCATGTGATCACTGGTATCTTTCAGTACTCTGGCTGTGCAGATTTCAAGTGCCTCACAAATAAAAGGATAACACTATTATAATGGTCCATTACAGCTTCTGTACACACTAATCAGATATTACTACTCCCTCTGTGAAGATGGTGTTCTGTCAGGTCTCAAGAGGTTTTTTTTAAAAAAGGAGAGGAGAGGGGGAAAAAAATATGAGAAAGCAGGATAGTAATGTCCATTAAATTGCTAAAAATGCTTGCAAATTACAGGGGAGAGGGGACAGCATGCAGGTATTCATGTTCACATAGATGAGATTTCTTTTATTTTTTTTTCTCCTTTCCAGTGTTTTTGGATTCCAGATCTGGTATTTACTGAAGACAGCTTTTTTTCTTCTCCAGCTGCTTAATTAACATGGCAGTTGGCCCTGTGACTCTGTCAGAAATGACATATGCGTCAAAAGTGGAATGGGTGTCCTTGCCACAAGGAATTCTATTTTAAAGCAGAAATGACTCATCAACTACTGGGGTGTCCCAAAAGCTACAATTTGTCAAGCTGTCAAGGATAAGGGAGGAAAAAAAAAAAAAAGAAAAGAGGTCGTATCTGTAGCTTGAAAAGCAGAGGGTAGAACACTGTACATTCAGCTCCACTCTGAAACAGAATCTGATACGCAAGCCATGTTTTGATAACAGCTATATGGTATCTGCTCTTTTTAAAACTTCATCTAAATTATCTCCTCTTTTATATTAGACAGATTTGTAAATCTGTCTAGTGGTAAGGAACAATGCCTTTAATTCAGCATGCACAACTGAGCTGTCTACAGGGAAAGAAAGGATGCAATGAAATATTTGCAGATGCATTATCACAAGCTTTGGGATGAAATAAAAAAAAATGCAGATTCATTTGCAAAGAGGAAAAGGAAAACTAAAGAGAGGCACTAAGCATATCAACCACATACTCATGTGGGTTTTGAAAGAATTTAAAATTTCATTTAAGAGTATGTTCTTACAGCAATACTGGAAATGTATCAATACAATACAATACAATACACCAGGTTGAAAGAGACCTTCAAGATCATCGCGTCCAACCCATCAACCAATCCAACCCACCTAAACAACTAAACCATACAACCAAGCACCCCATCAAGCCTCCTCCTGAACACCTCCAATAAAGGTGACTCCACCACCTCCACGGGCAGCCGATTCCAATGGGCAACCACTCTCTCTGTATAGAACTTCTTCCTAACATCCAGCCTAAACCTCCCCTGGCACAGCTTGAGACTGTGTCCTCTTGTTCTGGTACTGGCTGCCTGGGAGAAGAGACCAACCTCTGCCTGGCTACAACCTCCCTTCAGGTAGTTGTAGAGAGCAGTAAGGTCACCCCTCAGTCTCCTCCAGGCTAAGAAACCCCAGCTCCCTCAGCCTTTCCTCATAGGGCTTGTGTTCCAAACCCCTCACCAGCTTTGTTGCCCTTCTCTGGACACGCTCCAGCAAGACAACATCCTTCCTAAACTGAGGGGCCCAGAACTGGATACAGTACTTAAGGTGCGGTCTAACCAGTGCAATGTACAGGGGCAGAATGACCTCCCTGCTCCTGCTGGCCACACTGTTCCTGATGCAGGCCAGGATGCCATTGGCCTTCTTGGCTGCCTGGGCACACTGCTGACTCATGTTCAGCCGGTTGTCAACCAGCACCCCCAGGTCCCTCTCTGCCTGGCCGCTCTCCAGCCACTCTGACCCCAGCCTGTAGCACTGCCTGGGGTTGTTGTGGCCAATGTGCAGAACCCGGCACTTGGATGTGTTAAATCTCATGCCGTTGGATTCTGCCCATGTGTCCAGCCTGTCGAGGTCCCTCTGCAAAGCCTCTCTTCCCTCCAAGCAGCACAGTGTGAGTTTGTAATAACAGAAAAGTGAAAATGAGCATTCAATGAATGCAATCTATGAAGTTTCAATACACAAACTGGATTTCTAATTACTGTATGCAGTCAGTGGTGAAAATAAACACAGGACAGATTTTCAGAGAATTTGTTCCAGTGAAAGCTTCTGGAATCTAAACTGCAATTAATGCTCATCTAAATTATTTTAATCCTTATTTCTTAAGTTCAGATCCAAGTCAAAAGAATGTGTATATAAGCATGTCAATAAATGTCTTTATTGCTGCTATACACACAGTAAATTACTATTCAGAGACAATCATGGTTAGTAATTTTTAACTTAGAGCTACAAGGTAATGGTTTGCTCTTCAGGTGCAGCATAACATGCAATGCTGTAGCACAAACATTAATTGCAAAATAAACAGATTTACAAGACCATCAAACCACAGGAATGAGAAACTGAGATCTATTGTAAGAATTCTTTCATCCTATGAAAACATCATATGATTATTCCCGAAGTACATTCCATGGGAGGAACATTTTATATTGGTATATATGGAAGACAAGGAAAATACTACCAGTAGCATCAATTCCTGCCTTGAATTAGAGAAGAAATGAGCAGACATGGATAGAGAAACAACATGGTTGTCTTTTCCTTCCAGTGTCCCAGGCCACAAAGACACCTTTGCATTACAGAAGACACAATGATCAAATAGTCGAACATCCTACGAACCAGGCTATCACCAAACATATGTACAATTGAGATACCAGGTATTTTATTTTCTTCAAAGCTCTTTTTTCTGCAGGAAATTCCACAACCACTCTAGGTTATCTAGTCCAGTATTTCACTGCTGTCACAGCTATCAAACTTTCCTTAAGATCCAAACTACATCTGCAAAGATGTAAATTATACAGATTTTATAGTTTCTCCAGATGCCATGGAGATGACCTTCAGTTAGCTTTCCATTTACCTATTGGAATGGTGCCATATCTGCTCTCCCTGCATCACAAAGTGGAGGGTTTTTTAGCTCCCCAGGCTAGAAAAATTCTTTTCCAACAATCACTCCTCATTCCTTCAACCCAGCTGTCACAAGAGATTTCTTAAACTCTTCATTATTCTTGTTTTTCTCCAGACTCTCTCATTAGCTTGTCTACATATTTTTGATACAACGATGTAGAAAAAGAAGCATGCTTTGAGTCCTTACCAAGGCTTAAGATATTCTGCTTGGATTAGTCTAGAAACTGTACTGCTGTGAAATTTTTCCTTTCCTCAGCACAAAAAACATGAAGCCAGGCTTCAGGCTTCAGTGTAAAATCCTCCTTCCTTTGAAAAAGTTTTGTTATGTAACTAATAGCCTGTAGCTAGCAGGATATTCAAATTAGACAACACTTAATTCAGAGTTTACACCTAAACTACAGAGCAATATGTCATGCTCTCCTGTAAATATGCCAATGATATGGATTTTTGTCAATACTGAAACAAATTTTATGGTTGTTTGGTAGAAATTGGACAAAGAAAAATTAAATAGCAAAGTGCTCCAGAAAAAGCCACTAGCAAATTCCACCTAGCCCTTAAAAAAAATAAGTACATCTGATTCTTGGAATATGATACTCTCATTTATCCAGCTAATATTCTAACAGATGCTGAAAAGTTAAACTACATAAGAATGAAAAAATGAGGACGTAGCTTCCAGAAGTCCAACGCTTAAGCCTGCTATGTTCAGTATAAACACTCTTAATTCAAGATACACATAGAGACCTATTAGGTAACATCTTAATACAAATAAAGTCACTAAATATCACTGTGTGTATAGAGTTTTGTTATTTAAACTTACTGAACTATTTTTGGAATAGCAAAGTGATACAATCCTGAACTTCAGCGACTCAGCAGTTACAAAGCAACTTTGCAGAAAAGGACCTGAGGATCTTGGTATATAAGTTATCTGTAAGGCAGCAATGTGTCATTGCAGTAAAGAAATTCAGCAGCATCAGCTCAACCCTCAGTCTCTGAAAGTAAATTAGAAAGCCTGGAGATAAGAAGATTCTCCCCTGACAGAAGATTATGTTAGAGGCCACCTAGGCAAGCTGGACACCCACAAATCCATGGGATCCAGTGCAATGCACCTGTGAGTTCTGAGGGAGGTTGACAATCTCCATCATCTTTGAAAGGACATGAAGAATAGGAGGTGACCAAAGACTGGAGGAAAGACAACATCACTTCCTGCATCCAATAAATGATGGTCATTTTCCTTGGCTTTCCTTTTGCTGTTAATATATTTGTAAAAATCTCTTTTGTTACCCCTCATAGGAGCAGTCAAATTGAGTTCTAGCTGGGCTTTTGCCTTTCTGATGTTCTCTCTTCATGGCCTAACTAGATCCCTGTACTCTTTTGAATTGCATTATCCCATACTCTTCAGGAACTAGTTTACAATCCCAAACATCAAAGCTCTCATAGAGCAGAACACAATCAGTGTCAATGAAATCTTAGTTTGTCGTGACTGAAATTACATATTCAAGCTCTCTCTCATGTAATTGATAAAATGGATAGGGAGATGAGGAGGAGGAGGCTAGGGGGATGAGGAGGAGGAGGAGGAGGCTAGGGGGATGAGGAGGAGGAGGAGGAGGCTAGGGAGAGGAGGAGGAGGAGGAGGCTAGGGAGAGGAGGAGGAGGAGGAGGCTAGGGAGAGGAGGAGGCTAGGGAGAGGAGGAGGCTAGGGAGAGGAGGAGGCTAGGGAGAGGAGGAGGCTAGGGAGAGGAGGAGGCTAGGGAGAGGAGGAGGCTAGGGAGAGGAGGAGGCTAGGGAGAGGAGGAGGCTAGGGAGAGTAGTTTTTGACAGTTTTCACAGTATAACCAGTATAACAAAGGTTGGAAGAGACCCCAAGGATCATCAAGTCCAACCTGTCCCAACAGACCTCACAACTAGACCATGGCACCAAGTGCCATGTCCAATCTCCCCTTGAACACCTCCAGGGACGGCGACTCCACCACCTCCCTGGGCAGCCCATTCCAATGACGAATGACTCGCTCAGTGAAGAACTTTTTCCTCACCTCATAGAATCATAGAATCATAGAATCAGTCAGGGTTGGAAGGGACCACAAGGATCATCTAGTTCCAACCCCTGCCATGGGCAGGGACACCCTACACTAGATCACGCTGGCCAGAGCCTCGTCCAGCCTGGTCTTAAACACCTCCAGGGATGGGGCCTCAACCACCTCCCGGGATAACCCATTCCAGGCCTTCACCACTCTCATGGGGAAGAACTTCTTCCTCACATCTAGCCTGAATCTCCCCATTTCCAGCTTCATTCCGTTCCCCCTAGTCCTATCACTACCTGAGATCCTGAGAAGTCCCTCCCCAGCCTTCCTGTAGGCCCCCTTCAGATACTGGAAGGCCACAATGAGGTCACCTGGGAGCCTTCTCTTCTCCAGACTGAACAGCCCCAACTCCTTCAGTCTGTCCTCATAGGAGAGGTGCTCCAGCCCTCTGATCATCCTCGTGGCCCTTCTCTGGACACGCTCCAGCACGTCCACATCCCTCCTGTAATAGGGGCTCCAGAACTGGACGCAGTACTCCAGGTGGGCTCTCACCAGAGCTGAGTAGAGGGGGAGAAGCACCTCCCTTGACCTGCTGGTCACACTTCTCCTGATGCAGCCCAGGATCTGATTGGCTTTCCGGGCTGCAAGCGCACATTGAGCTCATGTCGAGCTTCTCGTCCACCAGCACCCCCAAGTCTCTCTCCTCAGGGCTGCTCTCCAGCCAGTCACTGCCCAGCCTGGATTTGTGCCTGGGATTGCCTCGACCCAGATGCAGGACCCTGCACTTGGTCTTGTTGAAGCTCATGAGGTTGGCTTGTGCCCACCTCTCCAGCCTGTCCAGGTCCCTCTGGATGGCATCCCTTCCCTCCAGCGTGTCCACTGCACCACACAGCTTGGTGTCACCAGCAAACTTGCTGAGGGTGCACTCGATGCCACTGTCCATGTCACCCACAAAGATGTTGAACAAGACAGGTCCCAGGACTGATCCCTGAGGGACTCCGCTTGTCACTGGCCTCCACTGGGACATGGACCCGTTGACAGCCACTCTTTGGGAGCGGCCATCAAGCCAGTTCTTTATCCATCTAGTGGTCCATCCATCAAACCCATGTGTCGCCAACTTGGAGACCAGGAGGTGGTGCGGGACAGTGTCGAAGGCTTTGCTCAAGTCCAGGTAAACGACATCAGTTGCTCGCCCCTCATCTATTAATGCTGTCACCTGATCATAGAAGGCCACCAGGTTTGTCAGGCAGGATTTGCCCTTGGCAAAGCCATGCTGACTATTCCCAATCACCTCTTCACTGTTCTTCTGAGTCACTAGTGCCTCCAGGAGGATCTGCTCCATGATCTTTCCGGGCACAGAGGTGAGACTGACTGGCCTGTAGTTCCCTGGTTCCTCCTTCTTGCCCTTTTTGAAAATGGGAGTAATGTTTCCCCTTTTCCAGTCTGTGGGGACTTCCCCAGTCTGCCATAACTTCTGGAATATAATAGAAAGGGGCTTGGCAACCTCATCTGCCAGTTCTCTCAGCACCCGTGGGTGTATCCCTAATTAAAAATTAGAGTTGGCTATCAGTTCAATTACTTTATTTTCTGCATATGAAAAGAAATAAAGCTGTCTGATTAAGAACACAACAGCTTCGAACAAGCTCAGGGTTCGGCATGAATCTATTTATCTGTGTATATATTTGTGTAAGTCTTCCTATCACAGTACCACTGTTAATCTTACATCCAGCTGTTTTGCACTCATTGCCAGATGGCACTTTCATGTTTAACTACTATTTCCAGCATTTAAAAGTACCAATGTCCAAGAAAACAGTATTTTAAGAATGATATTCTACAAATAAAAGAAGGAAAGAGTCTAGTCCTCAGTAAAAATTGAAAGATTTCCTACCAGAATGTGATTTGATTCAACTGGATTCAACTGACAGGATGCCAGGACTAACTTCTCTGTTAAATATATTCTCAGTTTTAGGACTGAAATATTCCATTAATTGCCACTATGCATCACTGAAAGTGTACATATTCACTTTAAAGAAAAAAGTTCTGCGTACATCCTGTGGTACTAGGAGACTATGATTCAAGCTGGTGGCTTGTAAAAAGTAGAAGCATTTCAGTAGAAGCATTTCATAAAAAACTAAATCATCGTAATGGAGGGTACTGGAATAATCCCCAATTTTCAAAATTAATAACCTTCGTTCTTTCCACTAAGAATGATTATTTGTATGATTAAAGTTAGAACTTCTCCTAAAAGAGAACTACTGCTTCTTATTAGGAAAAGTCAAATCTAATTAGATCAGATGTATTGGCTCACAACTGTGCCCATATTTCATAATGGAGTATGGTGCAGAAATCTCCCAAGTTTATGCTAGAACCACAATTAGCACAGACATATCATACTGCAACAGAGAGCTGTTTAATTGGCTCTGCTGAGATGTAGGACTAAGTGGTATGGATGCTACTATGCTGATGAAATTGTACTGTTTTCTGGCCTAATCATACACTTGTGATCTTAAATAGACTGATATATCACTACATTTTATTCCACATTGCTGAAACAGCTATCAGGTCAGCTGATAATTCAGAATAAACCGAAAAGTAACCCAAAACAAACAAAACAACCCAACAAAAAAAACCCACAACAAACCTACCAAAAATCCCACAAGCAACCCAAAAACATAACCAAAAAACCCCACCCACATAAAAATAAAACAAAGTAAGACAAAGACATGTGTGAAGAGGAAGCAGGGTAAGAGTAAGGATTTTTTTAAAAAGTGTGCAACTGGAGTATATTAACTTGAGGTTGCTGAATTTAAACTGCATCCAGGAGTTAAATGTTAGCTGAAACCCCACAGAAACCTGTAGTTAAAATACTGCTCTATCCCCATTGAAAGACCAGCCAAAAAGCTGGTAGCAGTATGTGGATTAAGTGGCACACCAGAAAAATGTCCCTTGTTGTCAATTTTCCTGATTTCCACAATGCAGTACCTAAAATCACCACATAATCCATTAGTTTCACAAAAGACAGTTGTTCCAAAAAATAGCTGCATTTTGTTGTTCTGAAACTGAAACAGAAATAGAAATAGGTTTTATCCTATTTGACACTTTTGACCTAGAAACGTTGGGCACCCAGAGGCTTTGCTATTTTGCTTTATAAAGTTCTTTAGAAGACCTTCAGAAAAGCAATACCTTATCTGCTTCAGTGATGAGATATTCAAGAAAAAATTGCTAAAATTATAAGAACACTCATCATAATGGTAAGAAGTAAAAAACATTGTTTGCACTTCAAGGGAGCTGAAGATGGAACTTGAGATTTCTCACCACTTGGCTCCTCTGCACAAAATCTCTGCCTCAGTTATTTGTGTTATGCTTGACACATGTAGGCTACAATGGTGTTGCTTGAAACTCACACAATACAGAGCTAGCATCCATGTATTCAAGCCTGCCTTTACTAGTGCTAGCACCTATGTAAGTATCAGTATGTACAGACATCAACAGTGAAATGTCTGGTTTTCTGAGACACAGAGGATTGTTTTAGAACATGACCACTGCCATTACAGATAGCTAGGTTAGCAACCTTTGCATGAATGGCAATACAAAAACTAGTTTGGCAAAAAGCAGCCAGTACGTAGTGCTAGAGCTTTAAAATGCTATTAATACTTCAGAAAATCATCCTCCCAACAACTGGATTCGACATAATAATATTAAGTCACTTTTTAATGCTTTCTTCTGTGTTAGGCTACCAATCTGCCTGTTACACCACTGACAGTGTAGAGCTTGATGTGAAAACAAGGTTGGAGGACGAAATTGCAACAAAGAGAGGATATTCTGAATTATACTGGTTTGTTTCAAACCACCACATAGCTCAAAATGACAGGATGAAATTTCCTATTCCTGGCCAAAACTATAACACTGTATGATAATGATGGCAGAAATCTGGGCAGGGGAAATGCTTTGATGCTTTGCAGATTTTTACTGGCTCACCTTATCTTCTAAGAAATCTATCAAACCCAGGAGCCGGAAATGTGAACAGACATACAAGATACAATGCTCACACTGTCAAATTCATTCAGAGTTTTCCAGACATGTTCCTGTCAGTCTCCCAAAGACCTGGTTTTGCCCACAAACTGTACTTTTTAGGCAAATATTAATGCTTTTGTTTCTTATCCTAGTCTTGAATTTCAAAGATTCTACCTATGCCAAATGAACATAAGAACGATAATTTTGCAACAGTATGCAATCTCAACACATAAAAGTTGGTTTTCTCTCTACTCATTCCACAAATCCAATGTGACTGTGTTCAGTGTAGTTCATACAAGATCTTTTTCTCATTATTGTGTTATTTTGGCAGACCATGCACTATTATAAGGCTCTTCGCAGTCAGGTGATGAGACAAGCTTTGATTTGAAATAGATGCATGAAGCAATTTAAAGATGTGTAATTGCTGTACGAAAGGAGGGAAAGAAGATGCAGTAGAATACTCACTTTGACGAATCTATGAAGTATATTACAAGAGCACCAATACTAGAGCGAAGACTAAGACAACCTACAAAATAAAAAAGAAGAAATAATTATTTAAGACTGTTAGAGTGAAACATAATCTTTAACAAACAAAAAAAGGCAATGAAAATAAATCAGAAATATTTATTTATTATTTGAGCTGGCATTTTCTTTGAAAGCTACTCCTACATTAATTTCAAACATCATCACAGTATCACAAAGGTTGGAAGGAACTTCAAGATCATCAAGTCCAACCTGTCACCACAGACCCCATGGCTAGACCATGGCACCAAGTGCCATGTCCAATCCCCTCTTGAATACCTCCAGGGACGGTGACTCCCACCTCTCCAGGCAGCCCATTCAATGGCAAATCACTCTTTCTGTGAAGAACTTTCTCCTCACCTCGACCTAAAATTCCCCTGGCACAGCTTGAAACTGTGTCCTCTTGTTCTGGTGCTGGTTGCTAGAGAGAAGAGGCCAACCCCTTCCTGGCTACAACCACCCTTCAGGTAGTTGTAGAAGGCAATGAGGTCACCCGTGAGCCTCCTCTTCTCCAGGCTAAACAATCCCAGCTCCCTCAGCCTCTCCTCACAGGGCTTGTGCTCAAGGCCTCTCACCAGCCCTTGTTACCCTTCTCTGGACACATTCAATATCATATATTGTTATAGAATGCTTTCTTGCATTGAAAAAGATACGTAAGTTGAACTCTAGCTCTGGAGAAACCCAGTATACAATTACCTTCTAGACTAACCTTTGCTAACCTATATTCTTTAATTTCAAACAGCAAGCAATCCTACCGCATGGCATCCAAATCACACTATAGGTTTATCAGATACACCTTTCAGTACTGCAGTAAGTTCCTGCTCATTGTTAAGTAAACCAAGAGAGAACACAGGTTAGACTGAATTTCCATTTACATACACAATTGTGAAGTCCACAGAATAAGGCTATATAAAAATATGTATTTACTCCATGTTTCTGTCTACTGACACTACAGTTAACGTTCAAATAGGTTAAAATAGTAGCTTGATGCACCACATACTGATACAATGATACCTTGGGCATCTTGTAGTCCAAATGCTATCCCTCTTTTAAATCTGAAGGTTTTGAACAAAATAATGTTGTTACATCTAGCATCCAGTCCTTTTTAACAAGGTAGAACTTGCTTTGTTGGCTACTGCAGCAGAACCTGGATAAATGACATCTCCATCTATCTCTAATTTTGTTTTATTTTATGAACAAAAAATGAATACAACTGTCTGTTCTACTGGCTCCAAAAGATGCCCCAACATTGTGGGAAAATTTAGTTTCATATCCTGCCTTCATACAGGAAAACACAAATGAAATTTCTGCACTCAAATTTTGGCTTGAGGAACCATGAATAACACAATAGTCTCTGTACCCACTGTGATTTATATTTTCAATATCCTTACTCTAGGTACCCATGCACTAGGTAATTTGGAATTTGAAAACATGAGTCCCACAAGCTGTATTTGTACTTAAAAGGCACCCAGCAAGCGGGTGTGTGTGCACATTGTGTATGTGAAGTGCTTGAGATGTTGCTCTGAAAGCCTTGCAAACTGGCAGATGCCCAAGAATTGTCATCCTGAATTTGCTGGAGGAGGCTGCTCCTCTCTAAAAGTTTATTCTGGACTAGCCCAGCTGAATGTTTCCTGGAGTAACTGAGTTTTGCTTACCCAGTCTTAGCTGCTGTTTGCAGATACCCAAGTGTCTTGATTCTCCTGTGTGGAATAGGCACTGTTGGCTGAAGCAAGTGAACTTAACTGTGATGGGGAGGAAAGGAAGGAGATAATAGTGGGTAGGAGAAAGGCTTTGTGGTTCTGCTATAGGTGAGGATGTTTAGCTCCCTGTTGCTGAGAGTGTCCAGTTTTGACAGTACTGAGCTGTGGCATCCAATGGGCATGATGAGGGAATTCATCCTAGGTCGTGAACTCTTCCCTAAAAGTTAGGGAAATAGCTCTGGAATGAGATGAGATGCCAAGTGTGTGCGTGTGCATAACTCTGTGTGTCTCTCCTTTATCTTGCAGCCACTGTATTCATCAGATACTGGAGAGTGTGAATCACATTCACCAGCATGATATCGTTCACAGGGACTTAAAGGTAATATTTCCTCTGTGACACAGAGGCTGAAGAGAGTAGCCAGGGAATCACTGGAAGAGGCAAGACAGGAGAACCATGTTGCCAGCTGGCAGAGTTGTTTTGTTGTGGGGTTTTTGTTTGTTTGTTTTTGTTTTTAACTGGAACAGGGCTCAGGGGTTCCTAAACACCCAGTTCACTCCTTCAGAGTTTTCTAGAGGTGTAATGAACTCCTGAGGAACTTTTCAGTCTTCGCAAAACCTGTCAGCTCTCAGCTTCTCTGAGGCAGCTCCAGGATGGAGTAGTTGTGAACCTTGGAGTGCAGTAGGCTTTCAGATAAACTTAGGTAGGACTCATTGTAATGAAGGACAAATTTTAGTCTGCCATTGAAGAGATCTCTAGAGACCCTGGGGCAATGTCTGTTCAGCCTGCCAGGATGAGTTTGTCTGCATGTGTATTTTTATTCTATACTGTTGCAGGCACATGCCATTGGGCTAAGGCAGAGATACAGAACAAGAATTTTTTTTTTGTGGTGTTCCTTCTCTCCTCAGTAGAAGTGCTTTTAATCTAAACCCGAAACTGCGGGCTGGTTAAACATGGGGTGAATCAACCACTTGCCACATTGTAACAGGTTTATAGACCTAGAGCTTTTTGCAGTGTAGTTACTTGCACTCCTGTCCCACCCAATGCCAGCTGTGCTGGGAGCTGGGCAGGCTCCAGAAAGAAAAGGTTTCTGCGAGAAGGTCTGCCTGCCCTGCAGCCCTTTCTGTCTAAAGTGGGAATGGTGATGGCCACCAGTGTTCTAGTTAAATTAATGCAGAATGACACCTGCCACTAGTGTTGGTTTGGTTTATTATACAATGCATAAAGGAAGAAGTATAACAATATTTTGCAGAGAGCAAGGTAGAAGCATATGCAGGCTTAATGGAAGTCTTTCCCCAGTGTTGTGATCTAATAGACCATTGTTAACCCTTAGCATTTCTGGCAAACCCCCATGCAACACTTTCAACCTTTGATTCAGAGTGCTGTGAAAGATGCAAGTGATCTACTACATGAGAGTAACTTCTCTGGATTAGAGCTGACACCTGCTCTCAAGAAAGTAACTCCAAGAAGCACTACTGCCTCAAATTAGGGCATGTATGAAAATCAGTAGTGTTTTCCAGTACAAAATGGTCTGAGTCTTCCTTTGCATCCTGTATAATCTGAACTTCCCCAGCTCTGTATGTGTGAAAATTGTGACCTTGTTTAGACTTATCAGTTGCTAGACACTCCTTATTGTAGTTGATTTTCTTCTGTTGCTGTCTCTGATTCACTGAAACTATGCAGGCCTGTGGACTAGCTATTCCTTTAAGCAATGAAAGATCCCATGCTCTTAATTTCATACT
Organism: Picus viridis; assembly: GCA_033816785.1. NCBI lineage: Eukaryota > Metazoa > Chordata > Aves > Piciformes > Picidae > Picus > Picus viridis. The sequence goes on from CM066586.1 coordinate 28,158,432, forward strand.
TACCTGCTTGTCAAAAGTTTGGCCTTCAAGATCAGTGTGTGGTAATTGCAGGGCTTGCTTCAAGTGAAGTTTTCTTGTTTGCACCTCTCTCTTATAAGCCTGTCTTTTGGCTGACATGCTTTTAAAGAGCTGCCAATAGGGACCATAAGATATTAGTGAATGCATTCACATCCTTACCAAAAAGTATGTGCAACCTGAGATAATCCATATCTTGGCAAACACACACATGGATAAGCACCATGTGTTTTTACCTGTATTTTAAACACATACTGCTTAGCTATCACAGGCTTGGCTTAAATGTCACTATTTCTTAGTCAAGACAAACCTAGATATGATCTGAAATAGGGAGGGATTTTCAAACAACTTGAGTGGCCTTTTGTTTTAGGGACTTGCTTACAATGGTGAATTTTCATCACTGTAGCTAGAACAACGCCATCTTTTCCACTTCCCATAAGTAAAAAGGGAGTGTCATCCAAATGTTTTTGAGACACAAGTCCCCTTCTTTCCATGCTGCCAATGGCAAGGAATGTGATGGGCAAGGCTGTTCTTTCATTTAAAGCAGAACCAAGGCACGTGCCCAGTACTTTTGAGGCAGGAGAGCGAAACATCTTGTCCCCATCAGGCAGATAGAGGGTTGTCATGTAATGGAACTGGTGAGCAGGCTGCAAAAAAAGACCCATCAGATTTGTGAAACTGAGACAAGATCCTGTTCTGGATTTCTAGGCTTCCATCTTGGTGGGTTAAAAAAAAATTAAAAAATCAAGTTGGTATGAATTGCAAAAAATGATCAGAAGTGGGTAGGACAAGACATTTGTCTTGCCTGTCTGCAAGTTGGGTTTCCTGCAGATCTGAAATAGCCACCACATTAAAAGCTTCAGAAAGGTCCCATGTAACTAGCTGCTCTGTTGCTTCAAAGGAAGCTGCTGACTATCAGTCCAGTGTTTTGAGTTGTGTTAAATGTTCTGAAGGTCTCTGCTGGAATGCAGCAGAAGTATGACTCCAGTGAGATTCACGCGAAGGACAAAAGTCTGTCTTCCTTTCCTGGTGTGTGGCCGTTGATCCTATAGGTGATGCAGCAGTAGAAAGACAGCATATTTTACACTCCTGTGAATACATAACATAAAAAAAACAGCTTACACGAACGCTCACTGCTGTGCTGCTTATGTCAATAGGAGGCTGAGGCTTTTTCTGTAAGGGATGAAAGCTATGGCCTATCCAGATGATGCCTTCCCACATTACAGTGCAGTATTTGGCAGCCCTTATTAGCATCATATTTACTTTTCTAGTGCCTTGGGGACTGCGTAATGTTCATAGGAGAAAACATCACTGCAGATTCTAATGCATCTTCTCCCCTCCTTTCCTTCCCATCAATTACTCTCTCTGCAGGGATGACAGATACTGTGCTGCAGGAACTGTACACCAGTGCCCTCTGGTGTCAGCAAATAATGTGTGGGCTGGGTTGGGAGAGTCTGTCATGTTTGTATTAGACTTGAGGATTTTCTGCTATTCTCAATCAAAGCCATTTGTTGCTGTTGCTCTGTCTTCACCTGAACACCCTTAATGCACACCTGCTAAATTCAGTCAGCAGATTGAATTGATTTGATGATGTAGATACTGAGATTGGAGGCTTTAATGAGGATGTCATGTTTCATTCTTGCTCTCTTTTTTTCTTTCTTCTGCCCAGCCTGAGAATTTACTACTGGCAAGTAAATGTAAGGGTGCTGCTGTCAAACTGGCTGACTTCCGGACTGGCTATAGAAGTCCAGGGAGAGCAGCAGGCCTGGTTTAAGAGCGTTTTAGCTTTCCCACTTTTGCTTCCCCCTTTTTTGGTGGTTGGTTGAGTTGCACCCCTTCCCCCCAGAGTAGTTTCTCTCAGCTCTTACAGCACTATTGGATGTATTTGGCATTGCTGCTTCCTTTCCAAACATCTCAGCCTCTGGGTACTTGGGCATGATTCTGTGTGCAATAGAGGAAACAATAAGATAAGTAAAGACAGAAAAATTACTGTGCATTTCTCTGGTTTTCTTCTGAATTTACAGTAGATGCTAGTGTCAGATAAATGCAGCTTCTATGTTTAGACCCTGGTCTGAATTTTCCTACTGCACAAGTGTAGACATCTGGAATTTTGTTTGGTCTTTTTACAGAAATGGATTTGACGTGGCCTTTCTCAGGCACATTTGGATCTGGCCTTATCTTTGTTTAGCTGAAACATAATTAGAAATGAGACCTTCTCAGGCTAAACATCAGCTCTGAGACTATGCAGTGCTGTGGAGATTCTGTAATGATGTCTGCTCTGCCCACATCATTGACAGTCGGTTATGTCGCATCTGTGTCTTGTGTTTTCAAACTCCAAACCATTATATGTAACAATGACAGAAGGCCGCGTATGAGTTTGTGTCCATCTGCTTGACACAGTCCCTCTTTCTTTTCTGTTTTTCCTGCAATACACAGACACTTGATCCCCTCTGACTTTATTTTTTTTTTTTCTCTTTCTCTTGGTTTACCAAGAGGTAGCTTTAGCAAATACAAGATGAAGGGTGGGAAATAGGTTTTAGATCTTGGTTACTACTAGTAGATTTTGTGATGTGGCAAGATACCTTCTGCTTGGGTACTGTAAGTACTTCATGTCACCTGTTTCCTGGCAGGGTTTGCTGGCACTCCAGGTTACCTCTCCCCTGAAGTCTTAAGAAAAGATCCTTATGGAAAACCAGTGGATATATGGGCATGTGGTAAGATTCTGTCAAAATGTTTTACCCTTAAAGAACAGTGTTTCATGTGGAGTAGCAATTCCTTATAACCTCTTGCCGGGAGGGTGTGCAGTGCTCCTTCTTATTGGGTGGAGAGATGAACGCACACTTGAGGATAAACACCTTGGATAGATGGAGTGAATATTGGAGCCTGAACTCACTTGATTCTGGCTCCTAATTGCTTCCTCAGGCCATCTATCAAATGTTTCAGACTCAAGAGATAGGACCTGTTTATGCTTTACAGAATCAGTTGTTCAGATAACTGTAGCAATTTCCTATTGCACTAACTGTGTAGAAGATGAAATACTCAAGAGAGCTGCTTTTTTTTCATAAAAGGGGAAAAATGAAGTGTAAGTGTATCTGGGACTGCTAAGTTTTAAGATATGTGATATCAGTGTTGCCTGACATGGGCTAAATGGTTCTCCACGGGCCAGGAGTATTAGCTTTTATCAGTGTCATTTTTGTTCCAGGAACATGCACAGTAAGCATCTAAAAATGTAGTCCTTCCTAAAAAGTCCCTTATTGCCAAGCAACTCAAGGGGATGTAGCTTTGTTTTATCCTGAGAGCAGCTAGGAGTTGTGGCTCACCAGCCATGATAGCCAGAAGATGGCTGAAGGACATCATACATCTTGTTCTAGTTCCTGTCAGCTGGTGTAAAGAACTGAATGGAAAGTGCCAGAGCTAAGGTTGGAGGTTTGCTAACACTCACCTGAGATGTGTGTCTAACATACCTATGTGTCACTGCTATTTTGCTGAAAGACATGGGGTTCCTCTCTTCCACAAAAGGTTGTAGGCATGTGAGATCTGAGCTTTCATCTGCGCTGCTTGCTCTGCTGTGAAATGTAGCCTCTGTTCTGATGCACAGGAGGAAATGTTTAACTGCCTCTTCCCACCACAGGCTCAGCAGGCTTTACTGCTGATTCTCAGAATTGAATAATCAGTCCGGCCCCAGCCACTTCCTTTAGGGCAAAGAGAAGGACAATGTTTCTGTTTACTGAGAGCTCAGAAAAGGTCAGTGGGTATTGGTTATGGTTGTGTTACACTTCAGCTGGAGGCATCTGTTGGCTGTGGGTGCAAGAGGAGACCTGGCTGACCTGTGGCTTGGAAGAGATGTGCAGCCATTGATACAAGCACCTTTTGTTTGTGCTCCTGGCTCTCAGAGGGGGCAATGTTAAACTTAGAGACAATATGCTGGCGGCTTTTAACAAGAAGAACCAAATAAAGCTTTGTATCTCATAACTTCTATATATCAGGGATGCTCATGCTGAGGCTGCCTTGTTATTTGGAGCTGGATGCTACGACATTCTGTAATAGAAAACCAGAAAGGTTTTGGGTTAGAGTACACTAGCTTGGCCAGTGGTCCACACTCCCTGTCTGTGTTACATGAGCCAGGCGCAATGATCTTCCAGGCAGGTTGCAGGCAACTGCCTCAGCATCTGGCACAGAGGCAGACTCTCAGGCTGAACACAGAACAATTCCTTTTTTAACTCAGCAAGGCTTCCACTCTCCTTGTTAATTTTGCTTCTCTGCTTCTAGATCTGGTGTCTCTGGCGTATGTTGTGCCCCATCTCTTGGCCATGTGCTTTTCTCCAGCCTCACACTCCCTATTTTGACTTCGCTCATGTGAGCTTGAAGCAGGAGACAAAACAAACATGTATTCTCTCTCTTCATTCAGTCAGAACCAAATTCTTGGAAGGACCAGAATTCTGGTTCTTGCTTACAACCCAAACAAATCAGAGAAATGACCTCAAGGTACCTTTATTGCTTCGTGTTACTTGTTTCCCTGTCACTGTTGTTAGTAGTCAACTTTCATGACAGCTTCTCTCTGGCACAACTTTGCATAATAACTTATTAATAAGTCTTCTGTAACCATCTTTAACCTCTGAACTTCTGCATATACATCTGGAAACCTAACTGTCAGGCAAATTTAATCCATTTGATTATGTGGAATATTTTCCCTCTAAAACAAAATCCCTGCTTCCACTATAGCCAGTGTTGCGAACAATTGTGGGGCCCATTTTCCTCATTTTGATCCAAGCTTTCAGTTTATTTCTGTACATGGCTTCTCTTCCTATTATGTGGGCACCCACTCAGCTACTAAGGCTGGTCGAGATCACACACTGCATCATTTGACTGTTGCTCCGTCTTTGTGAAGTTAGTATAGACATAGAGAGTTGGAGTATCTACCAGAGGCTACCCAGCACCTGGCAGATGTACAGTCGTCTTGTGATGGTCTGTGTTTTCCAGGCTGGAAGAGCTTGCAGCTGGAGTCAGGCCTTCTTTCCATATCTCTAGATGCATTGCTTTTCCCGAGCATGAACCTGCTTCATCAGAAACCTGATTCAACACCCCTCTGAGTTCAGACCCACTCATAAACACTCAGACTATCTGCTCTGTCCTCTCAAACTGGACCCTCAACAGTGCAGGTTCATAAGGATAAAAGAAAGAGTCATGTGAAGAAGAAAATAGAAGAGGACCTCCAAGTGATCTGCTCTAGCAAGTATTAAAAGCTGACATAAGAAATCTGTTATTTTCAGGGGATTTCTCTGCCCCATATTCCACGGAAATAATACCATTCAGGTTTCCTCTCACTCCACAAAGTCCTTGGCTCCCAAGTCAGTTCCAAGAAGTGGATAGTTGGCGTGCATGCCCCTGTATTTCAGCCTGAGATGGATGGATCTTTGCACACCATTACTCTTTGCTGGAATGGGGTCAGGTTTCCTGTAGCACCATGCTGCTTTTATGCAGAGTGAAAAAGCACACATCCTCAAGAGATGACCAACTTGCCCATGGAGGAAGAAAGCAGTGAACCATTCTAGCAATAGCGTCAGTATGAATTACTGTAAAGGTCATCTCTTCCCTACTGCATTGCAGATGCATGTTTCCTTACTTCCAAGAAAGAAGGTAGTGCTGAGGGGGAGCCCAGTTTACCTGTAGTTGTTGTTAGCACCACCTATTTTAAAATATTATTTATTCTTTTGCTGTTTGTAGTGGTAGAGAACCTTCCACACCATATTGTTCAGGTAAGATTTTGGTGTTTAACAAATCTATTTTACTGAAACAAGTTTTCCCCACTGGGTATTTATGGAGCGGTATATCAGGCTGACCATGACTATTTCAAATGAGACTGGTGACATCTGGTTTAGGATATGACTGGACCTTATCCCGGAAATATTATAAAAAAGCGTGGGTATTTTACATTGCTGTCCTCGACTACTGAAAGCTGTTTAATGGCTCGAGCATTTCTCACTGCCCTGCTTCTTATGATTATTAAGTGAATTCTAAGCCCAGATGTTGCTTTACCACTGTACATTCATCCTTGGTCGATCTTGTCCGTGGGCGGGAAGAGCACGAATATAGGTCATCTCAGACCTCCAGAGCATAGATATCTGTTTAACTTTGATGCAAATGCTTTATGCTGTTGGGTTACCTAATACTGGGACTGACTTGGGAGCAACCTCGAGCCAATGGAAAATATGTTTGACTTTTACCACTACATATACGGAATCTGCATGACTGCTGTTTCTGGTTTATCATTATCCCTTTGGTGCAATTCAGACTAAAGAAATACCCAGTGGTTTTAGAGTCTACAGCGTTGAAACTACACTGGCACCTATGTGGGCAAAAGCCAGGAAGGGAAGAGGGATGATAACTCCTAAAGCACAAGTATTCGTTCTTAAATCTTTGAATAGTTCCCAAAGAGGTGGAACTCCTGTGCTGTATTCTTTATTACTCTCTAGCGACCATCACCCAAAAATGATATCTTTCTCTGAACTTCATCATGACTATGATGCGAAGTTTGGCTCCTTATGACTGAAGACAAACCACGGCTTAAGCAAAGCCAAATCTTGTTGAAGCTTACCGAAGACAAGAAACTTTGAGGACATCGCTATTGATCCATTGACTGGAAAGAGACGACTGCATTGACCCCACTGCCTGGATGCGGCGCCAAAGTGAAACCTGGAGTACAAACTATCTCAGGAGAATCTGTTTGCTGTTAGCTACAACGTTTTGTGAGTAACATCTAAATCCTTGCAGTTACTGCTGTTGATGAAAGGCGATTGAGGCTGGTTAGACCATCGTCGTTCTGACTTTATCGTGGCCTGCAAGAGCAGATTTAATCTTCGTTTGGCAGAAGAGTCCAGACCATCAAGTGAGATGAAAGAAAACTGGAAGGCTGCCTCTCTAAGCAGGCGAGTTTTAGCCACTGTGGTGGCAGCTTTCCAGCCATTCTCGGCCGCACCTGCAGAAGGCATATCTCATTGGCTGTTTTCTGCTTTATAACAAGTCAGCTGGGAGGGTGGTGGTCTGACTAAGAGTCACCATCCAAGGTATGGTCACCTTCCCATTATAGATAAAGGACACATCATAGGCCTTCAAGGGAAAGAAAAGTGAAGGGCATGATGGAGCCTGAAACAGGTTGTGAACAATACTGTCTCTGTGGCGCTCCCTACTGAGCTTGACACTCGAACCAGCAGAGAGTGTATCTGTGGCAGCTGGCCTCAGGCCTCCAGCTCATTACACAACCAAGTCAGCACAGGAGGTGTAGATCAGTCTGCATTCAGGCAGAGTCTGTCCAGAAAATGTTCTATAATTGTATCAGTTGTGAGATGTCAGGCAGCTTCCTGACAATTGAGGTTAATGAAATTAGCAGATCGCCTCTGGGCTTGAGGCTTTCAAGGGGGAATGTTGGGAGGAAGGTAGAAGGCTGCAATGAAAGTACTTCTGTTTAAATGAAGGTGAGTCCATGGGCTTTCAATGGGCCTAAGCAGCCAGAGGTCCATCAAGTGGATGTGAGGTATAACTAAGTCTCTAGGGAGTGTTCCTCTTTCTGAGAGGGATCTGGCTTCCTCATCTAACTATTTGTAGGCAACAGTTGTGCCCAGGGCTGCAGATGCTGCTCTTTGGCTTTGGCTTCGGAAAATTTGCCCCTCTCTGGGCTTCAACGATAGCGGCTGGCTGCAACATCGCTGCGAAACGTGGCATGATCGACGGCTCGGGCGGTAGATTTCAGCGGACTGGCATTGGCCAACCACCACGAAATTGTGCCACGGGTATGATTTGCGTCAATGCCATGGGCGGAGTATGCGGGCATCACTCAAGCAGCGATTCGATCTGTAAACAGATTTTCTTTATTGGGTCATGCTGTAAACATAATACTGTCACACCTTCAAGAAACTACTGCTCTTGGTGACTAACAACAACTGGGAGAAACTGAGTTATGAGCATACAAAATGAAACATCGTTTGATGCTGACTTTTTGAAGCGCAACAACACTGGTGACGGCAATTAGTAACTGTACGCCGGCTTACTTTGGCTGTGGCGAGCAGTTATGGAAGGCTTTGAAGAAATCTACTCTATTCACTTTACCTGTATTTTAGGCGCTGTGAGGAGCCTCGAGGGTGACGATTCTCCTGCATTGGTATTAGTAAGGGAGCTCATAGGCCTGGCCCTACTGGGTTTCAGCATGGAGAGGAGGCTTGCTTTTCATGGGCAGAGCACGGAAGCTGATGGCCAGGAAAGTCCTATTGGTTAATACATCTTCTGGGCGGGGTATGTGATTACTGATTGGCAAGAAGGCTTCAAAGTGAATTTGCACAATATGGTGACACGGTAAGAAGTATCTCCTGCGTGCGAAGAACTCTAGAGTCTTATGTTAAAAGCACCACAAGTGAAGCTGGCAAGCAACATTTAACGGTTACATAGTAAGATCAGAAATTTGCTGTGGTTTTGTCTACCGACCGATGCACCATGATGAGAAGGCTCTCAGTTACTACATGAATGACAATTTTGTTGACTTAATTTGTTCAGTCGTCGTTTGAAGGAAGAACGGATCAGGAGATCCTTAATGGAGGGCATCACAGAACAAAGAGCGAGGAGCAGGTGAGAGCTTTGGCTGACAGAGGGTTGAGGCTTGTTGTTGGGCAGTGGTGCATGTAGCTAAGAAGTGCTAAGAAGTAGAGTGAAAATGAAAGCTGCTGAAGATGGGCTAGGTGGGAACTGGTTTTAATTTAACGTATGGGAAGGCTGCTAATTATTTTAGAAAGTGTTAGTGTGTCCCTTTCACGTCATTACATCAGCTGCTCTCCTTTGTATGGAGGTTTGAGAAGCCACCAGGCCTGGAGTCAAGACGAGAGATGCAGCTTGGGAAAAGGGACTTAGCAAGGAGGAGTTTCACAGAAGAGCAGGGAAGAAGGCACAGGCGGGAAGTCACTGCTGAGAAGAGGAATGTGTGATGAGGGAAGGGCTGGAGTTGTCCTGAAGGAGGAGGTTGGCAGAGAGAGGGAGAGAATGTATACAGGCTTTACCTGCTGAGAAAGGCATGAAGAAGTTGTTCCTTTTCAAGGTGCCATTCTCCGACAAGCAAAATGTCCAGGGTCAAGCTTCATCTGGGTTTGTGATCCCCTTACTGCACATGGATGGACAGAACTCGAGGACAGGAGCTATTGTAGTGCCCTGAGGTAGCCCATGAAAGAGAAGAGCAGGAGAGTGAAGGGGAAGTGAGTTCGAGCACCTATTCAGCAGCTGCACGTTCGGCTGCCAAGTCTTCGAGCTTCACGGAAGCAGTCCTATCAGTGTTCTACTTTCCCTTGGGAGTTACCTAGCTCTGGGAAGCTGCAGCCTACGGGAGACTTTGCTTGATGTCACAGCTCGTGATAGGTGTTACGGCTACTGTCTTGGCTTTGAGCTGGCTTGGCAGCACCTGTGTTGGAGGTAAAGCTTGCAGGAGCAAGTGAGCAAAGGTGCTGGGACTGAGCTTCTGGTTCAAGTCTCGTCCTGTGGTGAGCTGCCATGGATTGGTTACAGTGGACCTGCAGAGCCTGTAGCAAGAGATTGCTGAAGGGCTGAGGACAAGTAGGCCCAGAGCCTAGCATTTCTAGCCTCTGGCTTTGCCAAAAGAAAATGTGATGGCATCTTGTTGTTGACTCCTGAGGGAGCTTGCCTACCAGCTGCTGGGAAACGATGTAGTCTCTGGAAAGCGGTGTCTGTGGTTACGACATGTGCAGAGCCCAGAGCTAGGGGGACGCAGGGTGAGATGAAGCTGGATTTCATGGACCACCGCATCTGTGCAGGGCACATGTAGCCGGTCTGCCACAGAAGGTTTGGCTGTTCAGTGATCGTCCTGTTACCTGGTCAATCTCTTCTTTGAACTTTCCGGTTGTGAGAGGCAATGGTTGATAAAGAGGTAAAACTAAACTTACCTAAACAGATAGCCCTAAGTTTGTCCATACAAAGCAAATATCACAGATGACGGAAGTACTGAGGTTGGTTTTGATGTTGACTAGAACGAGTCTCCACTGAAGCCCAAGGGAAATGTCCTCCTGGTGACTGGGCTAACTAGGAGTGCTGGGAGATGAAGATTTGGAACACAGTAAAGTCTCCATTGTGAGGGAATGTAGCTGATGACGCCAGCTACTAGTGTGAACTGAGGGATTCTAATGGTCACCTTGAGGAATGGTAGTGCAAGGCTGTGCTCCTTTTGTGTGAAGAGGAGAGAGAGAAAATAAAAGCTGAGAGAAGGATGTGATGTTAGATACACACCAGCCCAAAAAAGAAACAGCTTCGAGCATAAATGTCCGCGCACTGGTACCTTGTATCTTTGGGTGTTTGAGAAGCAGCAGAAGCCCATATCTTACGGGTGGTGTGCTAGTTGTCTCAGTTCCAGCAAGGAACAAATCAAGGCGCTGGTTATCAAGTTCTTGATGTGGAAACTGGAATCTGGTTTTTTTTTCTCCTAGGAAAAGGTTGTACTCTTTTTATGCCTCTGCTGAGAAAAAATTACTTTTTTCATTTTTTTGGTCATCCCCACCTTTTACCTAGAGGCCACAGATTTTGCTAAGGTGCAGCAACCATTGCAGTGCTATTTTATGTCATAAACTCAACACCCAAGCAACCTTCTGTCAAGCTGTACTTTTAGAATAGTATGGAGCTGCCCATTTGTCCTTACTGTGCCACCTGTTTTCCAGTGGAAAGAGCTACAAGACTGCAGACCGCAAATGTCCCAGTGTTTTGGTGAGCAGATGAAGGTCCTGCTGTCCAAGGAGCTGTAAGTAGTGGCTGGTGAATGTGCAAACCCAGAGCTATAAGCTCTAGCACCACAATATCTAAGGGGTGTCGTTGGTGTTCCTTTCCCATTGTACAGCCCAGCTGCTTCAGGAAAAGCTCATCCAACATCATCTTTGTTTCTTAGGAGAAGGAATTGGCTCAACATAGCTGAGTTTGAGTTTATGTGAGTTCATGTGTTTGAGATGAGCTGGGACTGCATGATGTCCTCTTACCTCCTCCATTTGCTGAGGAAACGATCAATGAAATCCTGAGGGGAGCTGGTATCTAGAGAGGCTTGGTGTAGCTTCACCTCCTCCGACACAAAGGCTTTTACAGCATCAAATTCTGCAAATACTTTGTTGTGTGGGCCAGGCAAGTAATACAGGATATTTGGAAACATCTGGTAGAGCTGGAAGGAAAGAAACATCAAGGTCTTTAGTATGATCATTACCTCATCCTCGGATAGTATCAAAAAGCCTGGGAAGGCCACAAACTCCTCAAAAAGGCTAAGCAGAAGGGCTACGATGCTGGACAGTCTGACAGGGCAGTAGGGGCTTGCTTAGTAGTCATAGCCTTAGAGGTGGAAAGAAGGGTGTTCAGAACTAGAGGGGAAGCTGGAGTTAGCCAGCAAAGCCAACTCTATTAGTGAGGGTGCTTTTTGTTCTTGAATCAATTCCCTCTGGTGCAGCACAGCATTGATGGGGCCTAGTTAGAAGTCTGAAATGGGACTTCAGCGGGAGGGGGAGAGCCTCTTGCTCCCCCATGAGAATGTTACCGCTGTCAAAGTGCTACTGAATGTACCTGTCCCCAGTAGGAGCTCGTCATCTCAAAGATATTGTTCATATTGTTCATCAGGGACAAGAACTTCTTGTCTTTATAGTCATATCGTTTCCCAAAGACGATGGAGCATATAACATTGGAGACAGTACAGCTCAGCATGAAGGTTGGGTCAAAAGGTGCTCCTGTGATTTCAGAAAAGTTACAAGCTATTAAAAAATCCCCCAAAACTATGGTTACTTATGGCTGCTGTGGGTAACCTGAGCTATGGGTGTTAGTGGAACTACCAGATCACAGTCTCTCAGTGACACAGAAGCGTCCTACAAAAAGAACAGTACACGATCACAGAATTATTACTGCTTTATAATGACAGGTAGCTGGTGCACAGGCCAGATACCTGGAAACTTCAATTCTATGCTAAAGATAGAGGCTCCCTTAATACAGGCCTTTTTTGGGGTTGTTTTGGGGGTTTTTGTTTTGTTTTGTTGGCTTGGGTTTTTGCAAACACAAGGTATATTACAAATGGACCATACCCTTTGTTTTATTGATCTCCTCCAACAAGTGCTCAGCTTCCTCCTGGATCCTCATTTCAATGCTCTTCTTCCCCATTCCAAAGTTGCGCAATGTGGAGAGAGCAAACCGTCGGACTTGTAACCACTCGTTGTTGTTGCTAAAAATAATCCCTGCAGAGGATAAAGAAGAGGAAGACCCAGTCTGGGCATGCTGAATGTGAGATGAACACAGGTGAAGCCTGTCCCTGGGAGAGTGCTGATGTGGTCGTGTGATTTGGAGGCAATCTTTGGAGGTCCTGTAGTACAGCTGCCTGGTTTTGGCCTTCTCCACCACATACCCAACCTCCTTGTGAACAATTCATCACTCATACCCATGTACAATTTCCCTCGTTGCAGCTGGTGGCTGTTGACACTTGCTCTTTCTTTTATCACTGTGCAGCTCCATTTTACTGCTACCTTCTTTGGGTGGTGGAAACCAGCAATTAGTTTACTCTGCCTTCCCTTCCCCAGGTGAGACCCACCCATTCCATACAGTCTTTCTTCATGCATGGTGCATTCCAGTTCTAATCTGCCAAATGCACCCTCAGCCCCTCCCTTCTCAGAAGGAACTGTCAGCAAACATACCTAATCCATTGTTAGCCCTGTCTCCTATTGGCATGTGTCCTCTGGAGGCAAACTCCTCTGCACGATCAATCAAGGCTTCTTTCACCACATCATATCCAACCAGCATCACCACCGGGTAAGAGCCTAGGTGCACTGTGAACACTGGTCCATACTCTGTACTGAGCTGTCAAAAAGCAAGAGAGAACATGGCCATGGAGCAGACAGGGAGGAAGAACTGAAAAGTGGCCTTGCAGCTGCATCCTACTGCAGTAGGTGCAGCCTTCAGACTAGCAATGTCAAGATTGGGTCCTCTCATGATAAATGTTGGGTGTGGTGAGGGTTCCTAGCTATCAGGTCCTGAATGACAGTGACATCAGCAGGGAGGATGAGGAGCTGAGATCCCCATCACTTTTCTGCTCCTCTGGGATTGTAATTCATCAAGCTCTAGCCACAGGCTGTCCCCACGCACAGGTCTCACATTTCTCACCCTCAAGAGAACATGAGAAGAAAGTGGCCTTACCTTCTCAATGGTTTTGGACAAGTTCTTTGGTTTCACCTGCAGCACGTTACCTAGGATGGGAAGGGGGAGCTGGTCCTGGAGGCATCTTCCCCTTCCCAGACCTCCTTTCCATGCTGTGAAGGAAAGCAGGCAAGCAATGCAAACCAGGAGGACAACAGTGGCCGCTCCCAGGAGCTCCATTTGCTACTGTGGCTCAGGAAGGAGTGAATTTGGCTGCTGGAGCCTGTGTTTATATACTGAAGGGCTATGTTTGCTCAACAGCAGGTTTTGGATCACACGGCTGAGTTTGTCAATGCTACTAGTCAATCATTTGTTAGACTGCCCCTGTATTACAAAACCAGGACTGCTCTCAAGCTTAATTGGTCATGGAAGACACACCGTGTCTCAAAAAATTGCAGAGGCCAACTTAAGGTTAAAACTTGTTGTGTTATACCTAAAGTTCATTGTGAAAGACAACAGTAGGGGCACAATCTTCTACTGTGGGACTCCCAGAAATTCACTGTCATGAGAGCATCTTCCAAGTATTTCAGTGTCATTTGGATTGTCTATGCTTTTGTAATACTTGTACAACCTCTCAGAGCCACCCTTGCTTATTCCTGAAGTCTTCCTGACATTATCAGTGGAGTTTGTACTGGATGCACTGTGCCAAAGAGCACACTGACGTGTTCTCCTTCATGGACAGCAGTTGCCTTGGCCTGTTTCCCTAGGAGTGTCTGACCTCAGAAGAAAGGAAAGTATAAAACACCCTTCTATGAGGAGCAGAAGGATCTCCAGACATCTCAACAGCTGAGAAAGTACGTGTTGGGAGAGAGAGTTAAGCTAAACACATTAAGGAGGCTAGACCTCAGGACTCTGAGCTCTTCAAGGTCTCCTAGATGAAAGAGTGAGAGAACCAGCTAGGTAAGAGAGAAATCAAGAACTTGAGAGGGTCTCTGGGGAATAGCTTCCTAAGCTGAGAAAAGCTGCACTCATGAGAGACTGGGTATAGGTTAGTGCAGTCTAACTGACAACTAGTCCTCGCACTCCCAATGACCAAAGCAATGCTGCTCTGAAAGAGGCAAATGTCTTCTGGGAGGCGTGTGCCTGGTGTGTTGCAAGGAGTTCAAGAAGAGCTGGAGGCCTCTTGCCCCAGATAACTCCAAGGGCTACATGCTTGTAAGTTACAACCATCAGCAGCAAGGTCTGGTAGAAGGGACCCTCATAGCTACGGCACTGCTTGTGCTCACTTTGCTCAGTCTGTGCATATCCCTCTGGTCTCTCCTGGGCTGTGGCACTTTCACAGGCAGACGCATCTCCTCTGGCGGGAATCAGTCTCTTCTCACATGCAACAAGTGACACAACAAGAGGTTGTAGATGTTAAAATTGGGGGTAATCTTGGTTGTAGTGACCATGGCAAGTTAGAGTTTAACAGGCAAAGAAGCCGGGTAATAAGTAAAATTTCAACCCTGGACTTTAAGAGTACTAAATTGCCCTCTTCAAGACTCAGAAATGTCCAGTGGGCTAGGGCTCTGGAAGGAAGGGGGCACAAGAGAGCTGGTTAATATTGAAACATCCAAGCTCAAGAGAAAGGTGTTCCCTTGAAAAAAAAATCAAGTAAGGCAGGCAGAAGACCTGCATGGATAAGTAAGGAACTCTTAGTAAAACTCAAAGAGAAAAAGGAGGTTTCCAATATGTGGAAAAAAGGTCTGGTCAGTTGGGAGGGTTATGGAGATATAACCAGAGAGTGTAGAGATGCAACAAGGAAGGCCAAGGCCCTCCTGGAACTGATTCTTGCCAGAGGATGAAAGAGAACAAGAGTAGTGTTTTCAAATACATCAATGACAAAAGGAAGAGCAGGCAAAAGGTGTGCCCACTGCTGAATGGTATGGGAGATATGGTACCTGATGACGCAGAGATGGCAGAGTTGCTGAATGCCTTGCTTGCCTCAGTCTTTACTCCTAAGACCAGCCCTCAGGAAGCTCAGTGTCTAGAAGCAAGGGAGCAGAACTGGACGGATGTGGACATTGCACTGGTCAGCCAGGACCAGATTAGAGATCTCTTATACCAGCTGAAGACAAACAAGTCCATGGGCCCCGATGGGGTGCATCCATGAGTGCTGAGAGAGGTGGCTGATACTGTTGCTGAGCCTCTCTCCATCATTCTTGAAAAGTCACGGAGAACAGGAGAGGTATCTGACAACTGGAAGAAAGCACATTGTCTATTAGAAAACAATTCTTCACAGAAAGGGTTATCAAGCATTGGAACAGGCTGCCCAGGAAAGAGGTGGAGTCACCATGCCTGGAGGTATTTAAAAGACATGTCGATGTGGCACTTAGGGACATGGTTTAGTGATAGTGGTGGGATTGAGAGTTCAATGTGAGCAGTTGGACTCGGTCTCAAAGGTCTCTTCCAACCTCAACAGCTCTATGATTCTAACTGAGCAGAAGGTTTTGGAAAGATAGGGAATGTGGGACTTGGTAGGAATTAGTGAGAAATCTGGGTGACTAAGTGCTTGGTTGGAGTGTGCTGGGTTTGATGGCAGCAGTGTGTTCATATGAGTTTACCCTTCAAAGATGCTAGTGAGGGTCTCCATCCCTTGCAAAAGTTTCTGTAGCTTCCTGTGAGTCCTTAAGTCATCCTTCCCCTCCTGCATAGGAACAATGATTTGCTAATTGTTCTTTATAAATGTCATTTTCTTCCTAAAGACTTGTTCTTGATTCTTTTGTGGGAAAGCTGAATTGTCTACAAGTTTGGGATAGATGTTGATTTGCTGGCCTAAAGTCCTGCATCAGCTCAGATGTTGCCAGGCCAGTTACAATAATACAATCCAATACAATACAATACACCAGGTTGGAAGAGACCTTCAAGATCATCGCGTCCAACCCATCAAACAATCCAACCCACCCAACAACTAGACCATACAGCCAAGCACCCCATCAAGTCTTCTCCTGAACACCTCAGTGAAGGTGACTCCACCACCTCCACGGGTAGCCGATTCCAATGGGCAATCACTCTCTCCGTGTAGAACTTCTTCCTAACATCCAGTCTAAACCTGCCCTGGCGCAGCCTGAGACTGTGTCCTCTTGTTCTGGTGCTGGCTGCCTGGGAGAAGAGGCCAACCTCTGCCTGGCTACAACCTCCCTTCAGGTAGTTGTAGAGAGCAATAAGGTCACCCCTCAGTCTCCTCTTCTCCAGGCTAAGCAACCCCAGCTCCCTCAGCCTTTCCTCATAGGGCTTGTGTTCCAAACCCCTCACCAGCTTTGTTGCCGTTCTCTGGACACGTTCCAGCAAGTCAACATCCTTCCTAAACTGAGGGGCCCAGAACTGGACACAGTACTCAAGGTGTGGCCTAACCAGTGCAGTGTACAGGAGCACAATGACCTCCCTGCTCTTGCTGGCCACACTGTTCCTGATGCAAGCCAGGATGCCATTGGCCTTCTTGGCTGCCTGGGCACACTGCAGGCTCATGTTCAGCCTACAATCAACCAGTACCCCCAGGTCCCTCTCTGCCTGGCCACTCTCCAGCCACTCTGACCCCAGGCTGTAGCACTGCCTGGGGTTGTTGTGGCCAATGTGCAGAACCCGGCACTTGGATGTGTTAAATCTCATGCCATTGGACTCTGCCCATCTGTCCAGCCTGTCGAGGTCCCTCTGCAAAGCCTCTCTGCCCTCCAGCAAATCAACTGCTGCCCCCCAGCTTGGTGTCATCTGCAAATTTACTGATGATGGACTCAATGCCCTCATCCAGATCATCAATAAAGATGTTGAAGAGCATGGGGCCCAGTACTGATCCCTGGGGCACACCACTAGTGACAGGCCGCCAGCTGGATGTGGCGCCATTCACCATCACTCTCTGGGCTCGGCCCTCCAGCCAGTTCCTAACCCAACACAGTGTGCTCCTGTCCAAGCCATGGGCTGCCAGCTTGGCCAGGAGTTTGCTGTGGGGACTGTGTCAAAGGCCTTGCTGAGGTCCAGGTAGACCACATCCACAGGCCTCCCCACATCCACCAGGCGGGTCACCTGATCATAGAAGGAGATGAGGTTGGTCAGGCAGGACCTGCCCCTCCTAAATCCATGCTGGCTAGGCCTGAGCCCCTGGCCATCCTGTAAGTGCTGTGTGATCGCACACAAGATGACCTGCTCCATAATCTTGCCTGGCACTGAGGTCAGGCTGACAGGCCTATAATTCCCTGGCTCATCCAACCGGCCCTTCTTGTGGATGGGCACCACGTTGGCCAGCTTCCAGTCTTCTGGGACCTCTCCAGTGAGCCAGGACTGCTGAAAAATGATGGAGAGTGGCTTGGACAGCTCATCTGTCAGCAATCTCAGCACCCTAGGATGGATCCCATCCGGTCCCATGGCCTTGTGGGGGTCCAAGCGGCTCAGTAGATCTCTAACTTCCTCTTGGAGCAGCGGGAAACTATGCAGCTCTCTGTCTCTTTCTGCCAGCTCTGCAGGCCAGCTGTCTGGAAGACGTTCTGCCCTGCTAGTTAAAACTGAGGCAAAGAAGGTGTTAAGTACCTCTGCCTTTTCCTCATCCTTTGTTACAACGTTCCCCTCCATGTCAACCAAGGAGTGGAGGTTGTCCTTGCCCTTCTTCTTGCTATTGATGTATTTATAGAAGGACTTTTTGTTGTCCTTCACAGCAGAGGCCAGTCTAAGTTCTAAATGGGCTTTTGCCTCCTAATTTTCTTCCTGCATGTCCTAGCAACATCCCTAAACATTCCGTAGGTTGCCTCCCCTTTCTTCCAAAGATGATACACCCTCTTTTTTTCCCTAAGTTCTATTAAAAGTTCATTACCCATCCAGGCTGGCCGTCTCCCGGCGGCTCATCTTCCGGCACACCGGCACAGCCTGTTCTTGCACCTTCAATAGTTCTTCCTTGAAGTAGGTCCAGCTCTCCTGGACCCCTTTGTTTTTAAGGGCTGTTTCCCAAGGAACCTTCTGAATTAGTTCCTTGAGTAGCCTGAAGTCTGCCCTCCTGAAGTCCAGAGTGGAGGTCTTCTTGCTCCCCCTCTTGGCTTGGCTGCATACTGAAAACTCTATTATGTTGTGGTCACTGGTGCCTAAACACCCTCCGACCACCACATCACCCACCAGCCCTTCCCTGTTGGTGAAGAGGAGGTCAAGCATAGCCTTACCCCTGGTAGGCTCATGCAGCACCTGGGATAAGAAGCTGTCCTCCATGCACTCTAAGAACCTCCTAGACTGCCTCCTCTCTGCTGTGTTGAGATCCCAACAGATATCAGGCAGGTTGAAGTCACCCATGAGAATGAGGTCAGGTGATCTTGAGACAGCCTTAAGCTGCCTATAGAATGCCTCATCGACATCCTCCTCCTGGTTGGGTGGTCTATAACAGACGCCAACCAGGATGTCTGCCCTGTTGGTCTTCCTCTAATTCTCACCCACAAGCACTCAACCCTATCATCCCTGATCTCCATCTCAACAGCATCCAGTGCCTCCCTGACGTACAGGGCCACCCCTCCACCCCTTCTTCCTTGCCTGTCTCTCCTGAAGAGCCTGTAGCCGTCAATTGCAGCGCTCCAGTCATGCGAGTCGTCCCACCACGTCTCTGTGATGGCAACTACATCATAACTTTCTTGCTGCAACAAGGCTTCCAGCTCCTCTTGTTTGTTACCCATGCTTCGTGCATTAGTGTACATGCACTGCAGCTGGGCTGCTGGTTTCACCTCTAGGTCTAGCTTATCACCTCCAGACTCCTGCCTGAGGGCACTGGTTTCCGACCCTCCCCCCTTCGAAGCTAGTTTAAAGCCCTGTCAATGAGACTTGCTAATTCCCTTCCCAGAATCTTTTTACCTTTGGGGACAGGCCATTCTCATGTATTGTGACCTTTCCCCTCCTCTGGGACAGATGTACTCCATCTGTTACCAGCTGACCTGGTGCAGTAGAAAGTTCCCCAGTTCATGGAAGTTTATGTACTTGTAGGAACTTCTGTCTGGTGACACTGGAGTTCATGGGAGTTTGCACTGCTGCACGTGGCCTCTCTGTTGCCAGGGATAATGACCTCTACATCCTTCCCTGTAAATTTCCCTCATTCCTGGGACCAGAGGCTCACTTCTCAGCTCTGCCTTACAGTCTGGAACATACTTTGGTTAAGAGTCCTAGAACTAGGAATACTTTCAAGATTTCTCTCTTTTTTTTTTCCAGGATGAAATCATTGTATTACAAATATTCCCACCATGCTGTCAGAGTGTTTTGGCTGAGTCACTCCTCCATGCACTGCGATTTTGTACCATGTACAGTACACAGGACAGGCCAGACACAGTGATCTCTTGGAGACAGTCCCATTATGTGCACAGCATTTTGTTCTCCTCTTCCCAGTACTTCTTGGTGATAGTGTTTAGTATCTCCTTTTCTTCCTGCAGGTCTCTAGAGAGATTTCTATATCCAGAGCAGCCCACACACTGCCACTATGACTGCCACAGTCTCCTTGGCTCAGAACTGAAAGGAGAGGATTTTCAAGATAGATGTCCCAGGAAAATTTTAGCTTGCTGGAGTTGTGATCAGTTTCAGGTAGGTGGCCTACAGAAGTGTTTGCTCCACCTAGCTCCATCCTCTACATTGTTTGTGGTGGATTTGGGTGCTGGCTAAATTGGTGATTACAGCTGGGTCATTGTAATATGAGAACTATTGAATGGGTGATTAAGAGATTTGTGGGGAAGAGACCTGCCTATTTCCTCTCAGCCAGGCTGCCTTCCACTGCCTATACCAAATTCTTTCAAACAAGGCATTTAATTTGTGTGAATTTTAGGCTCATTTCACTTGCCTCCCATCTCTACATCATCCAACACTTCTGTCAAGTGTGTGTGTGGAAAGTAGGAAATATTGCTTACCTGAAACTGTTCTCAGCCCAGGTACTGTTTGGTGGAGCTACCGTGTTGTTTCTTCACGTACACGTAGACATTTATCCTATTGGCATAAACAAAGTGTTGATGAGTTAAAATGTAATGAAAGCTATCTCTCTACAGCTCTGAAGTACTTTGTTTATTTGTTATTGTTTACTATTGGCTTCCTGAGCTGGGTGATGGGGTCAGGGAGCAGTGTAATGCCCTGGATATCCATGAGGAATTAGTTTGGGACCTGCTGAGCCACTTGGACACTCACAAGTCCATGGGGCCAGATGGGATCCATCCTAGGGTGCTGAGAGAGCTGGCAGGTGAGCTGGCCCAGCCGCTCTCCATTTTCCTCCAGTCCTGGCTGACCAGTGAGGTCCCAGATGACTGGAAACTGGCCAGTGCGGTCCCCATCCACAAGAAGGGACGGATGGAGGAACCCAGAAACTATAGGCCGGTCAGCCTGACCTCAGTGCCAGGGAAAATGATGGAGCAGATTATCCTGGTGGCAATAACTGCGCACCTGCAGGATGGCCAAGGGCTCAGGTCCAGCCAACATGGTTACAGGAAGGGCAGGTCCTGCCTCTCCAACCTGATCTCCTTCTGTGATCAGGTGACCCGGCTGGTGGATGTGGGGAGGCCTGTGGATGTGGTCTACCTGGACTTCAGCAAGGCCTTTGACACCGTCCCCCACAGCAAACTGCTGGCTGAGCTGTCCACTCGTGGCTTGGGCAGCAACACTCTGCGCTGGGTTGGGAACTGGCTGGAGGGCCGGGCCCAGAGAGTGGTGGTCAATGGTGCCACCTCCAGCTGGAGGCCAGTCACCAGTGGCATCCCCAGGGATCAGTGCTGGGCCCCATCCTCTTCAGTGTCTTCACTGACAATCTGGATGAGGGGATTGAGACAGTCATCAGCAAATTTGCAGATGACACCAAGTTAGGAGCAGATGTTGGTGAGTTAGAGGATAGAAGGGCTCTGCAGAGGGACCTTGATTGGCTGGACAGATGGGCGGAGTCCAGTGGGATGGAATTCAACAAGTCCAAGTGCCGGGTGCTGCACTTTGGCCACAACAACCCCATGCAGAGCTACAGGCTGGGGTCGGAGTGGCTGGAGAGCTGCCAAACAGAGAGGGACCTGGGGGTGCTGATCGACAGCTGCCTGAACATGAGCCAGCAGTATGCCCAGGTGGCCAAGAAGGCCAATGGCATCCTGGCCTGTATTAGGAATAGTATGGCCAGCAGGAGCAGGGAGGTCATTGTGCCCCTGTGCTCTGCATTGGTTAGGCCGCACCTTGAGTACTGTGTCCAGTTCTGGGCCCCTCAGTTTAAGAAGGACATCGAGACACTTGAACGTGTCCAGAGAAGGGCAACAAGGCTGGTGAGAGGCCTTGAGCACAGCCCTATGAGGAGAGGCTGAGGGAGCTGGGGTTGTTTAGCCTGGAGAAGAGAGGCTCAGGGGCGACCTCATTGCTCTCTACAACTACCTGAAGGGTGGTTGTAGCCAGGAAGGGGTTGGCCTCTTCTCCCTAGCGACCAGCACCAGAACAAGGGGACACAGTCTCAAGCTGCACCACGAGGAGTTTAGGCTCGAGGTGAGGAGAAAGTTCTTCACAGAGAGAGAGAGATTTGCCATTGGAATGGGCTGCCCGGGGAGGTGGTTGAGTCGCCGTCCCTGGAGGTGTTCAAGAGGGGACTGGATGTGGCACTTGGTGCCATGGTCTAGTCGTGGGGTCTGTGGTTACAGGTTGGACTCGATGATCTTCAAGGTCTCTTCCAACCTTGGTAATACTGTGATACTGTGATACTGTAATTATCTGCAATTATCCTGAAATTAGTCACTCTGCAGCGGCACAGTGGCTATAAGAGTTGGGCAATCTTTCTTGGCACAACAGTCAGCTTCTACAGAGATGAAGGTTCACTCCCCACCAAAGTCCAGATGTTTTCCCTGAGTGCCTCTCTAGCTTAGCTACCTGGTGCCCAGGCAGACACTGCAATGAGAACATTTGGTCCATGAGTGCTGCTCAAACAGCAGCCATGCAGTCAGCCTGTTGAAAGGTCTTGTACCTTGTGGAGCAGCCCTCCTGGTTGGTACATGAAATAAGCAGTGTGCAGGGTAGGCACAGTGACGTTCTTCACCCAGCTGCACAGCTGTGCAGGAAAGATGGTCTGTGCTAGCGTAGAAGAGAAGGGGAAATACTTCCCTTGGGCTCAGCTACTTCTCATGCCTGTTGATGAGGGCTGGCTGGAGGGGGGGGGTGTTGCCTGCTGCATGGTGCTGTGCAGACGTTCAGAAGTTGGAGGCTCTGCTGAGAGCAGAAATATGAGTGGTTACCAATGGAACTGCATTATTGAGGGTCAAGAATAGAAATTCTCCTCATCTAACCCATGTAGCATGTGATGATGTGTGTGATGATCTAGTTCCAAAGAAATAAGCAGATTACAAAAGAACATGATGACATGCTGTGCTACTGCCCCCACTGTAAAACTCAGGGTATGAAAAGGCATGCAGAAGCTATGTGTGCATCACTTGTGCAACAGTGTCAAGTCATTCACACCTTCATTGCATGAATGCAGAAACATCTGTATGGAAAGACAGAAAACGTTTTTTACTCGGTTTAGGTGCTGTGGCCTGATGTGTGGTTAGGGAGAAGGCTCTGTGCAAGACAATGTTGAGCAGGCAGAACTTTTTGGGATCACAGTGGCTCCCCTTACCTGTATGCCAGGCCCATATTAGAGGCCTACCTGTCAGCTTTTGGAGGGTGGAGGTCCCACAAAGCACATTGTCCTGCCACTGGGCAGCCAGGTCTGGAACAGTATTGCAGCTATCCCCACACAACCACGCTGTGTAACGTGTTCTGGTTTTCTCCTGGCAGAGATGGATGAATGTTCTCTGCCAGACAGTGGTGGGTGTGAGCAGCACTGTGAGAACACACTGGGCAGCTACAAATGCACCTGTGAACCTGGGTACGAATTGACAGCTGATAAAAAGAGCTGTGAAGGTGAGTAACCTACATACTGAGGAATCTGTATATAGGATGGGTGCTACCTCTAGCATTGAAACTGCACAAGCTTGGTGATGATTTTCCTTGCCCTTACGTCCTCTTTGAAAATTTTCTTTTTGCCAATGGCTTCCATTAGAAATAAAGTTTTAGTTGAAAAAAAAAAAAAAAAAAGAAAGTATACTAAACATCTTTAAAAGCAGTCGTCCTTCCTGCCCAGAGATCGCTGTTTAGACCAGATCTCCCATGGTGCAGCCTAAGAAGGGCATTGCAACCTTACAATGGAGTAGCTCAGAAGTATTGCAATCCAAGGGTGATTTTTTTTTTGTTTTTTAATTCCTTTTGCAGAATAAAATATCTGTTTATCTAATAGCTATGTATAAAAGAAAATGTTTTGCCAGCATGCAAAAGAGAGATTCTCCATACTGAGGAATCAATTAGCTTTTTCTGTTGTGGAGTCAAAATCCCCCATCTCTTTGACAGAAGCTCTTTCTGTCAGCTTTCCCACCAACAATACAGCTGTTAGCTTGGTGAGAATTCACACACTGTTCTTGTCTCTTAGCTCTGCATGTGGGGATCTCCACACACTGTGCTTGGTGCTCTCAAACTCACCCAGTTTGCCCTGACTTCAGCTTTTGTCAAACTGTTTGGGGACGGTTGCTATTGACTTGATGAAGGCAGAGTCACGTGGATCTAAAAGGCTTTAGGAAGCTTTACTTTATTTGTTAATTCCTTGCAATTTTGAGCAAGCCAATTAGTATAACTTGGCAAGCAGTTTTTGAACTTCATCTTAACCTCTTGTTTTAAACTTAATTTGTGGGCAATACAGGAAGGATGGTCTTTGAACTTGTAGTGGTGTACATCAGAGTAAGTTGCTTTTGTTTTTCCAAATGAGATTGCTGAGCTTTTTTGTGTTGAAAGTACTCTGTTGGGTTAGTTTTCTTAATACAAAATGATGCTGGGAACAAGATGCAGGGTGCTTTTATCCCTGTGGTCTTGAATATGTGACTATATCTCATTAATACCAAAGAACAGCAAGAAAAAACTGCTTCATTGCAAATACAATTTTGCAGAAGAAGAGCAAACAGACTGACTCTTTTGAGGTAAAAGCCATGCCCTCCCACAAGAGGATGAAGATGGGATGTCCTTTTTTAAGAAAACGGGATAATGAAGCTAAGTTTAGCTTTGTCTTCTACTTTTCCTGAAGAAGATGCAGTCCCCCTCTAATAAGTCACTGAAGAGTTGGCAGGGGTGCCTTCCCTAGGATTCCATTGCCTTCCAATTATTCTGTTCACAGTAAGCCCAAGGCTATAGAGTAAAAGTGAGGTCAGGGCCACAGGGCCCCCAGGGCCACAACCTTGCTGTGTGTGTTTTACTGGTGATTTATACCAGGGGACATTTCTGTCTTCTTCACAGCCCCCAGCATTTTAAATCTCTTCTGGAGGCTGGGTTTTGCAATGTGCCACCGACCAGGATCTGATTCCTTTCCTAGCTAAAAGCATGGCCCAATCTGTGTGTCTGTACAGAACCAAGTAAAACTTGTGTTCATTTATTGCCTCTCCAGCTGCCTGTGGGGGCTTCATCACCAAGCTCAATGGGACCATTACTAGCCCTGGATGGCCCAAGGAGTATCCTACTAACAAAAACTGCGTCTGGCAGGTGGTAGCTCCAGCCCAGTACCGGATCTCTCTGCAGTTCGAAGTGTTTGAGCTGGAAGGCAATGATGTACGTAACCAGTCCCTGCATCTCGGAGGTGTGACTATTGGCTAGCTCAGAAGCTGATAAATCCTCGAGGAACAAGGAAGAGGAGACTCTGTCTCTACTGGTGGAGCTTCTGGTTGTTTCCCTGCCCTTAATATCATAACTCAGTAACAGTGATTATTCTATTTGATGTCTGGACCGTTCTCAGTGGAGTGGAAGGATGAAACCTATTCTGTTACAAATGAACTTCTTGTTTCTACCAGTTTTGTGTAGTTGTAGGTGTTTTCCATACCTAATAGCTGTCTCATCCCCTCTCCCACCCCTCCCCAGAGCTGCCTTTGAAGAAAATAATTGGAAATGCACCATGAAATAGAGTTCTTCAAGGATACAAACATAACCAGTAAGAGAGTCTGTTCTCTGCCCTGCCAAGGGTAGGATGGATTTTAAGCAAAGCAGTCAGGTCTTGCTTTCCCTGCTGCAAATGGGAAAGTGGCTCTTTCTTCATTTGGCAGGCTGCTGAAGTTTGTTCAACACTGACAGGTTCTTAGATAAGGTGGGGTTAATTATTTTAGCTACAATAAACAAACAGAATTCTGATAAGCACACCCATGCTTTAAGAGCAGGGTAGCAAGGGAAGTGGGTGACAACACTGACAGAGGAGAATCTCGGGAAGTGGGGAGTGTGAGTATAAGACTCTTTCTGTTCCCTCTCAGGCAAGCCTCTGTCCCCTTGCACTGAGATGCTCTATTCCAAGGTCACAGAGCTGAAAAATCTGTTCCTCTCTCGGCAGGTCTGTAAATATGACTATGTTGAGGTCCGCAGTGGGCTGGCCTCTGACTCCAAGCTTCATGGCAAATTCTGTGGCTCGGAGAAACCTGAAGTAATCTCATCATATGGCAACGACATGAGACTGGAGTTCAAATCGGACAACACAGTCTCCAAGAAAGGTTTTAAAGTTCATTACTTCTCTGGTATGTGGCCATATTCTTTCACTTATTTAGCTGTTTCCTCTGAACCTTTTGGTTTTGGTGAATTTTCCTCAATCTCCTGTCAAATCAGGCAGAGCCTGCTGTGGTGCAGCATATGGTGTCATTTCACAGTGTGGTGTCAGCAAGATGCATGGATCTCATCAGTGCCTCCAGTCCTTTCTCAGTAGGAAGCAACGGGTAACCTGATCCTAGAAGTTAGTTCTGTCACTGGAGTCCTCTGAAACTGGCAGAGTTAGAAAACTTCCAGAAGTCTCCTGTATAGCAATTCTTCTCGCCAAAGCCGGGCACGCTAATGGAAGTATGTACTCCTCTGTTCTGAACCCTCCACAGCTCTTGGTGTGATATGCCTTGTTAGGAGGCAGTTCTGGTGGTTCACTGTACATCGTACGGAAGTGGGAATTTGATTTCATGCTGTGTTTTCAGCACAGAGTGAGGAGTATTAATGTTTTTGACGAGGATGATCAGAAAAAATGGCCTTGAATTAAGACAGTTGCAAAGCAGAATCAGGGCTAGGGGTTTGGCCTGTTAAATCTAAAAGGAAGGCCTAGGTTGTGTGTGTTTGAACTAGAAATACATTTGGGAGTGAGGAGACAGATGAGGTTAATCAGGTTCAGGAGGGCACTTGTCCAAGAAAAATTGGAGACGAACTGCTCATAAACTAAATTTGATGGGAAACCATGAGCAGCAGATGCTGTGCTCAGAGCAATGAGATCTGGGAATGCAGTCTCAGACACAC
The DNA here is from genome assembly GCA_033816785.1 of Picus viridis. Classification (NCBI taxonomy): domain Eukaryota; kingdom Metazoa; phylum Chordata; class Aves; order Piciformes; family Picidae; genus Picus; species Picus viridis. The sequence goes on from CM066586.1 coordinate 28,184,895, forward strand.
AGGAATGAACTTCCACTGGGACATATTTCAGCTTAAGGGAGCAGCTCATACCTTGTGCTCTTGGACAGAACTGTTCCAAGATGGAGGCTCATCAGAGGTTGGGAACTTGAAAGTATAAAGACTAGCCGGTACGTTATTGCCCAGGATGCTGCACTTGCACAATACATTTCCTGGACTCTATTCTGAAAGAATGAGATGTTGCTATAGGTGTATTTTAGAAAGGAGTATTTCACCATTCAAACCTACCTCATACAATTCAGCATGTTTGTGATGTGTTTTATGGAATGCAAGAGAATTGCATTTGGGCTAAAAAGATGACTGGACTAATCCATCAGCTAAGGTTGGAGGTTCTTTTGTCAAGAAGCTTAAATGGCCTAAGTGTAAACTTGCCAGTGCAAATGGTACCGGAGTGCTGTGACTGACGAGGAGGACAGTGTAAATGAGGGATCGTTTCAGATTCCCCAGCCGCAAAAGAGAAGTGAGGCATGGCTGGTTGCTAGCGGCAGATTTCCTTGTGTAGGTCACAGAGGGGAATACACCTGCTTCCTTCTTGTGTCTAACATGTTTGCTGGTATCATTACAATTTTCCCATGACAGGGGCTAGGACTGTCTGGCATGCTTCTTTACAAGACATCCAAGCCATCACATTTGTTTTCTTGTCCATGTATTTGTCTTTTCTTCCTCCTTTGTCATCTCATCTCTAGCCATTGTGATGCTGTGGTACTCAACAGCTTTCCCTTTAATGTCAAAAAATCTCCTTTGTCTCACTCAGGAGTTGAAAACTTGGAAGCTTTCATGCTCTAAGCTTTGCTTGAGACTAAATGAAAGGAGACGAATTCCTGTCTCTCCAGCCAAAATTCTGTCAGTGCTCAGTGAGGGAGCTGTACCAATGCAATGTCAGTTATCAACTTGAACTAGTGAGGAAGCCTTCATGATCTCAGAGATACATAGGTATCAAGCATCTGAGGTGGAGATGAGATCTTTGCAGTCACCTGCAAATCTGGATTTATTTCACTATGCAATATAATGCCAAGCTCAGCACCATACTTAGTTGAAAGGGTTTTTTGTGCAGACTCATGGTAAAGTACCATGCCCTGTGAAGGGTAGTGGGAAGGCACATTCTTGCCTTAACTGGCAAAGGTTAAGCTCTTCTCATGTGATTCAGAAAATATTATTAGGTTCCCTACCCTGCACAGATGCACTTTTTGATCTTGAGCAAATCAGTCAGATGAAGCTGGGTCTTAGCTGATGATCTGTAAATGAGGCAAAAATCCTGCTTGCAGTGGGAGAGTTTGTAAAGATAAATAGACATGAGGTGTTCATGCACCATATTACTGGGGAGCTGTATAAATATCCTGGTGTATAATGACTGACCCAGTTACAGACAGTGGCCTTTTCCAGTCAGACATTTAATGCCAAGAAGTGCACTGTTTGGGCTCAGTTGCTTAAATGTCACTTGTGTGTACTGACTTCTGGTCATGAGAGGAACACCATCCCTTTGCCTTGTGATTCTCATAGACTTGTGCTGTTTGTCAAGTGCTGCACCCACCCTTTGCCTGCATTAGACATGCGCTTTGTGCCTTTGCCTTTGTCCATCATGTCTGCATGTCACCAACTCTTCAAAGGCAGGGGATAGGGCTCAGGTAAAGGAAAGAGGGAATAGCAGTTGCAAGAAGGTCTCAGTTCAGATACTACCCTTTCTGAGAGACATCTCCTTCTTCCAGACTTGACAGGCCTGTTGACAGGATGAGGCATTTGGAGGACATTGGGAAAGGCAGTCCGGAGACCAACTGGAAATAACTTTTGGGTGTTTGCCAGTGAACAAGAGAGGGAAAGGTAGAGAGACTTGCCATGATTCTCCATAGCTGTCACAAGCCGTCACTGTTCCTCCCATTTTTCTTCACGTGAGGTCTTCATCTTCCAATGCTTGAAGCTTTGTGGTCTGAGCTGAAGAGGTAAGCATTCCAAGTAGGGCCTGGAAGTGGTTCGCATCCTTTGGGGAAAGGGCACAGAGAAGAATACTTAACACACAGTCGTTAGCTAGGTAGGCTCCCTCCTTGCATCCATGCTTCCAGTAGGTTGCACTGACCTTCCTTGAGCTGTGAGTCTGATGAGTCCCCGGTTCTGGCTCCCATGGCAACAGATGCACTAGCTTCACCGCTTCACCACTGGGAGAAAAAGACTTCAGCTGTCTTTCCTTCAGGGGAAAAAAAAAAAAAAAAAAAAAGAAAGAAAGAAAAAAAAGTTTGATTAAATAAAATCACAATTATATTCATTTTAACAATATTTCTCCTAGAAAAATAATGGAAAGTTATTTGTATGATCATCTGGGATATTATGACAATTTCAAAACTGTTGCAATGCCATCAGAGTGCTGTTTGACATGGAAATTAAAACCAGAAGTGTCAGTTCGTGTTAAACAGCATGCAGACTCTCCAACTTAAGGGCAGTGATAACATACTATTTAACTGTTATACTATATAATACATGCTCTTTCTCATGGCATATAGTGCAAAAAAGTAGTGAAATTATATTAATTACTTTTTTTTTTTTTTTTTTTTTCAAAAATGCTGAATGAAACTTTGAAATATGTAATTTAGTTTCCTTTCAGAATCTTCATTCCCTGTGATATTTCAAAGACAAGCTAAATGAGAACATCCTCCCGTCACACACACGCACGCAAACACATTTCCAAAAGATTATGTTGTCCACAGGATGGCAATTTGGATTGGCAGCCAGCTCTGTTGGTCCAGTCTGGGAATGCATGACGTCTATTACACCACTCATAGGTCTAGTTCTAGTGAGTATTGCAGAAAAGAGCAAAATTGCTTCATCTCAAATACACTGCTACTGTCAGTGGTGAGCGAGACAGGTTGGAAAAGCAGAACTGTGCAGAAGACGTGACTTGGTGGCATAGCAACATCACAGCGGTTCCAAATCCCTTTCTTTCACAAAGTGGTCTGAATGCCACATGGCAGGTGAGGTTTGTCTCTTCAGAGATGTTGGATTTTACTTTATTCTGGTTGCAGACACTTATGTAGCCTTCTGGTAATGCACCAATGTTGGCTTAGGAAGAAGATGTATTTAGAGTCACCAATTCTGTTCTCAGTTATTCTACTGACGTCAGTAAAATGACTCTAGATTCATACCGGTGTAACTGAGAACAGAAGTTGGCCCAAAGTCAAGAACAGTTTCTCCTCTTCTATGGCCCAGGACAAGCTGTTCGAGACACAATTTCTGGGCCAAATTCTCAAGAGGAATGGACCCAGTCTACACTGGTTTGGCTCAGACACATGGTTCCTTCACCATGCTTTCCAGTGCAATTATCAAATATCTGATGCTAGGATAGCTGAGGCCATCTTATTTATAGATTCATAGAATACCAGGTTGGAAGAGATCTCAAGGATTATCTAATCCAACCTTTCAGGGTAAGAATACAGTTTAAATGAGATGACCCAGCACCCTCATGACAGCCATCCTTTATGTATTTGTACATGGTTATGAGATCTCCCCCTAAGCCTTCTCTTCTCAAGGCTGAACAAACCCAATTCTCTCAGCCTTCCATTGCATGACAGGTCTTCTAGTCTTCTGATCATTCTTGTGGCCCTTTTCTGGACCCTTTCCAGCCTATCCATTTCTATGTCTTCTTCTATGTTAATCATTTCTATCAGTGTTTGGAATCATCATCCTAAGATAGACAGATCTAGTTCTCCACTGTCCACCAGCTGAAGCAGGTATTTTTGTTCAAGCAAAGCGATTCCACTTTCCCCAGGCAGGGGAATTCACTCTGGCCGCCCTTTATGACCACAAAATGGATATCAAAGTAATCTTAGATGAGGCAAATGAAGGCTTGTACTAATAGCTTTCATCTAATGACCGTCTCAGCCCACCAGCTGCCTTTCTTGACAATTCAGGGAAAGATAGCTGGAGCACCACTCTCTCTCCTGCCAGATGACTCCTCTCCTTGGTCATTGTGTTGTGATTCTTCCATGTGCCCCATGATCTGCTCAGTGTGGCAGTGTGCTCAGAAAAGCCCAGGCAGCAGAGCAAACCAGAGCAAGCATTTGCCTCCATGCAGCCCAGTATGACCAGCTCACACACTCCTGGAAGTTCAAGCAGGCCAGCACAAGGGATGTTCTGGTATTCTACAGCAGACTACAAGAGTTTTTAATTTCTCTTTGACATCCTTCTGGCTCTTTGTCTCTAACAGGGACTCACAGGGTGACGTTTAATTCTTTGAGATCTTTTTGTCTGATTTCCTAAATACTCAAAGAAGGCAAGGGTACTGTGATCATTGACTGACAGCAGCACACTCAATACCTGTTCACAAGCTGATCACTGCTGCCATGCAGGTTTTTTTGGTACGATCCAATCAAGCTCACTGAGCCCACTCAGGCTACTGACAAGCTCCCATCATCTGGGAGTGTTGTCTGAGCCTGATGACACATAGCTGAACAAGTCTATTTCCATCCAGCCCTCTCATCAGATTATGAGCTCCTGTATGTGTCATGAACAACCAGGCACCTGTGCAAAAAAGTCATCAGTTCACTAGAGATTCTGCCATTGCCCCTAGTAAGAAGCACTAACCATTCATTGTTATGATGAGGCCTTGGGAGCCCAAAGCAGCAGCAGTGTGTGTGCACGTAGAGCACACTGCTGAATAAACTTCAGCTAGCAGTCACCAACAGGCTCTGCGTTTCGAGCTGGAGCTGTGGGTGGTTGCCACACAGCTACATGAAGAAACCAGCTCACAAAGATTTTTTTTTTAAAAATAAACCTTCCCTCCCTCTCCATTCTCTTCCCAGCCTCAAGGAGAATACAGTGCTGCTGATTTCAGACTGCTATGCAACTCCCAAGGGTGCTGCCAAAATGCCACCGCAATGTCTCATACCACAACATTTCAACCACATACCAGCCCAAGGCGGGCAGGGGAACCAACCGATCCACTGTCTATTGCAGCAGCAGTGATGTCATACACTGCAGCCAAGTTTGCTGGATTGCCCAGCTCCTGTCAAATGAAAAAAAGCTGACATTCAGTCTGTGCCAGGGCAAGAATAGTCTCTGTAATTTAACCTCCTTGTCACAACTTGCTAGTCACTTAAGAGAGCTACTGAAAAAAAAAGCTGCTTATTTAAAAAAAGAGAGGAGGCTTGTTTCTGATTAAGATCCTTGAAGGCTCTACATTCATGCAAGCTTTTCCAGTAGCTCCTATCAGATGATGCCTACTCAAACACCTCACATGCTTCTCAGTATTTCACAGACTTTGATTTCCTCTGTCCTGAAAACAGGCTAAACTCCAACATCTTAGATGTTTAAACTAGCTGAATTTTGAGCTAAGTTCAAACACTGTAGTGGCTGCCATGTTTGTCCAAAAGGGTAAAGTAATTGAATTTTACCAGGTTATTAAACCAGCCATGAACAGCTTCTTTGCTCAAAGTTCAGAAGTTGCCATCATACCTGTACAAGGCATAACTAGATCAGTACAGCAATTCTGTTTCCATCCACTACCAGTAGTGATCTGCACCTTGAACACTTGGACTAGATTCAGCTTTTCCACTTGAAACGTGACACTGCCCAAGTACTAGTATAACAGCCAGGCAGGACAAGGATCTTCACAAGGGCTTCAGAGACAGTGACAGTCACTATACTTCTTTTAATCACCGGTGCTGAGCTGTTTTTGTAACAGTGACTCCATCTAGGAAAATAATTGCTGAGATTACATCATAATCTCCACGTTTATTGTTACCCTGCTCACTTTTCAGCAAATGTTCTCCGTTTACAAGGGACAAGATGTTTCTTCAGACCTCTGTCCATGAGATCTGAAAGCCAAGCTTCCTCCTAGTGCAGGCACCACCATCAATAAATAGTGTCAAACATTGTGCTGCTGAAATTTAGTCAACAGGCCCCTTGATGAGTGTGCCAGGACATAATTACTGTCTCCCACAACTGTGTTGGCATTGCATAGTTGAGAGTACCACAGAAGCAGCACAATTGTAATTTAACCTCTGAGCAGAGATAACTGAGTGCACATCCCTGCAATGAGGATACCTTTTCACATCTGTCTGCAACCAGACATAGCACTGGGGTTTTTTCTTTCCTTTTACTTGTTTTTTTTTTCTTTTCCCACTGATACATCTTAAATGGGCCACAAAAAGTTCTGATTAGTACAGGACAACTGTCCTTCCTCAGGTAAGTTGTAGGAGACCATCCCAGAGAGTGAGCCCTGTTGTCTACTTCTGCCATTGTGTTTAGAATACCACAGGCCGGCACAGAAGTTTTCTTGGAGGAGACCCTTGCTTCAAGAAAACCTGCTGCATCTACACTTATGTTCTATTTGGTTTACCTCAGGGCCAGGAAGCGCTCTTTGGGTAAATTGGATATATTCTTGCAAAGATCAAGCAAAGTAGTCCGAACCTTGGGGATCTTCACAGCAAAAGCAAAGCAGACGCACATGTTCACCACAGCTGAACTTTCCTTTAGCATGTCCCGATTCTGGATCACGCACAGAAACAAAAAGATGTTTTGTTTACTGCCCCTCACTATCCCAGCTGTCCACCTTCCCTCTCCTTTACAACAGGGACAGTGAAAAGAATGGACTTTCTAACCTCAGCTGCATTAGTTCCCAGTCTACAAGACTGACAGTAGGAAGTCATATGCAGGTTGAGTGGAGACATGCTTTTCTGTGCAGTCCATCTGAAAGGGTGGCACAGCAGGGACATATACATACAGCAGAAGCGATGAAGTCATCTGGCGCAACCCCTCTTTTTTAGCCTGGAGATGTCACCCACCCTTTGCAATGGGCAGACTGCCAGGAAACCATTGCTCACTCAACTGTTAGTCCCTGCTGGAGCTTCCAGAGAGTGCTGGACGTTGTGATAGTTGTTTGCTAGGTGCCTGACTGCACTCCACAAGCTCCCAAACTCTCAAGGTATCTGGTTATTATCACTCAGGAATGGATACCTGACTCTTTCAGTAAGAAATCCTGTAAATCCTTCCTTCCTAAAATGTTTTTTAAATGCAGATGAGCAAAAAAAAAAATTATTAATGACTGCAGCATGAGACAATCTTCAGATCATGCAAACAAATATATTTGTTCTCAAATTGCAGAATTTGTTCAAGGTTAAAAAATGCTCAAGGTTGGAAACATCCTGGGATGCTACTTCTGTCAAATCTATATCACTGGACTATTTCTACCTCCTCACTAAAGACGGTCAGAAATGAAGCCAAATACAAGCATGAGAGAGTTCTAAAAATGAGAAGCAAGATTACATGGCAGGTATGTACCCGTACTTTCAACAAATACAAGAGTTAATAACCAAAACCAAAGGCAGGATGGCTCTTCATTTGTCTTCTCATTTTTATGCTTGCTGCATTAGACACAGAAAATGTATGTGCAGTGGAGAGAGTGAACCTCACCTTTGAAAAATGTTTATAGAAAGTAAAATGGAGGAGGTCTATTAAAGCTCATTTTATTTCTGGTGTAAATCTGTTGTAGTTCTGCATAAGTCATTGGAATTGTATGGCTGGAAGGATAGAATTAAGATTCACTATGATATTTTGAGTCTAAATATAGGTTGGCTGAGGGTTTTTTTAACTAGTAAAGGAAGGTGAGGAATGCTTTCATCTGAAGAAATGACTGAGCCTGAGTAATTCACCTGATTAAGCTCAGTTCCTCTGACCAGCATTGACTCGTCATTGGGAAAAATGTGCCCTTTTCCAAGAGTTTTGCTGAGGTGAGCCAAAGTGGAATCATGGATTTGGACAGCTAGAGGGGCTGAAATCTGAATTTCATTACTTAGTTCTACAGCAGATCCAAATTTGAGATGGAGACAGCTAGAAGCTCATCAAAATTGTCCCAGGAAATGAAGATAAGCATCAGACTTTTTTTTAAGGCATGGGTTTTAGCTAGCTCTTGAATATGATTTTAAACTGAGTCTTGATGTAATGTATTCAATACCCTGCTCAAGCCCTTGAATGTGAGAGCAGGTATTGAAACAGTATACAAAGTAAACTTTAAAGAATTTTGGTGTATAGATTTCAAGTATGGTTTAAGAGTCCATTTCATGTTTACTTGTTCCATCCAGAGATTCTCCTGTTCTGCCTTCAGACTGAGGTGTAGGTAAACAAAAGCCACGATTCTGTGGACCCTAACTGTGCATCATAATCAGGGATTCATGGAAGGTTGTGATATTTTATAATAGTGTTGAATGGGTTACCTTTTGCTCTTAGCAGTTCCTGAACTGAAACCAGATGTTCCCTCCTTTGGTGGGTCTGCTAGAGTCCCCTAGACGCTCCTGCCTTCTGCTGGCTAAGATGATATTAGCAGCCTCCTCAACTTCAATATGCCAACCCAATCATGTCTGGATATGGGTGGCTAAAGGTTTTTATTCCAGCAATATTTGCTTGGAGCATGCTAAAGCACAGCAAAACCTCTTTACCTGTGGTGTCATCCTACTTTCTCTGGCAAGAGTTCCGTTCGGGGTAGTTGTCACAGGAAAGCTGCAGCCTGCCATCTCTATATAGACTTCATTTTCTGCAGCCATGAGCTAACTGAGAATACAGTCCCCTATAATCACATTTTTCTAAACAAAATTGTTTACATAATAATTATGATGTCTTGCCAGGTAAGTTTTATCAATTTTTCTTTCATTTTGAACACAGTGTGCAATGATGTACACGGTGACACTCTTTTTTTAAGGTAAATGTTCTCCCTAATTATTACTTTTTAAAAAGGCAGACTTTCTTAGCTGAAGATGTGCACAGCACTTGGATGTACTTATGGTTGGAATTTGACTCTTACAACCTTGTTTAAGAAACTAAGCAAACAATCTGAAGAAAGCCCACCTTTTTTAAAGGCACTTTCAAGAAATTAATCTACCAGTTAGCTACCTGAATTGGCCAAAATAACAATTCATCGTCTTGCTAGCGTCTTGGTTAGAATGTGTGTTGAAGGAAATTAGGCAGTGGCTCATATATCTGGAAAATGCTCTCTGATTGTTTTAATATAGAAAAAAAAAAAAGTAATTTACAATTTTTGGCTTTGCAGAGAAGAAGGCTTCCTTCAGCTATTCTGTAAGACAAATCGATGTGCAGCAGCATTGTCTGGAGGAACCACTTCGTGTTTGAGAATTGCAAGTAGCTGGAACCACCCCGCACAGTCGCCTGCCTATTTGACACTGAAATTAATCCTTTGGATAATTTGTTCGTGATTTCCATGGACAATGCAGGGAAATAAGAAACATACAGAAGGACACAGTGACTCCTCAAGTATTGGGAGTCTGCTGGATGACACAGATAGAGAGGTAAGCAGCCTCACAGACCGGGCTTTCAAAAGTTTGTGCGTGGCAGAACTTGAAGACTCCTACAACGAACCAGATCTTGCCATTTCACCTGACTTTGCCCTCCAGTTCTCTGCTAAATTTCACCCAGGGACATTGAGCTATGCCATCAAGAAAAGCAACATCCATAACAAGCTAACAGCAAGAAACAATGAACATACAGTATCAGCTTCCACATTCCAGCAGTTACCAAAGTGTGCTCCAGAGGAGAATAGGATTGCTAAGAATAACACCTTTTCTGTGGAAAGGAAAAATCTGAATTTGCCAGTCCCTAGTCCAAGGAATAATAAACATGTTTCAAAGGTGTCCTCATTGATTAAAACATTTGATAAGACTGCAGACCAAGGTTCCGTGATAGCCATTAAGCAGCCCAGTAATAACAGCTTTCAAAAGTGTAAACAAAATCATGGAAATTATAAGGCTTGCTTGGATAACACAGACATTTTAAGCAACCACAAGGAACTTGCTGAATTTTCTGAAGCTAGTCAAGATAGCCACTGTCTCAGTGGCAAGCATGAGCCGCAGAAAAGACCTAATAACATAGACCTGAGTTATTGTGACTCTGATAGTTATTATCCTGTGCTGATTGAAATGTCAAAAGTAGCCAAGTCAAATTTTTCCCGATCATCTAAAAAGGCTTTAAAAACCAGAAGTGTTGAAGTTAATGAGCCAGCAAAAAAAGGTAATTTTCTTCACAGTGAAAATAGTGCTTTTGAATCATGGAATGTTCATCACAAAAAACTGACTGAAAAAGGGGAATTTGTTGACATAAAAGTGAAAAAGGAAGACCTTACGTACCTGGAGGAAGCACCCTTTATTAAAGGATCCCAAACACATGATCATAAGTTGCCAACTGTCAAGACTACCATTGCTAAAAAGCAGAAGAAAGATTTTCAAATGAAGCCAAATCCACCAGAAGCTGCCTTCAGCATTCCTCTCGCAGCTGTATGTGTACCTCAGGAACCCCTTGCTTCAGAAACCGAATTTTCTGCTGCTCTTCCTCCCACACCACCTCCAAGGACCCGTGTGCACCAGGGTCCTCCTCAACCACCTCCTGTCCCGCATGCACTTTCTCTTCCACCCCCTACCCATCAGAGCCATTCCCCAACACCCCCTACACCTGAAGCCCCTCCTGTGCCACCACTCCCAATGCCAGTTCAACTGTCACCCCCTGCCTTGTCTCAGGAATCTATGTCACCTCAGTCCATGTCCCACAGGATAGTTTCGCCCTCACCTATGTCCCAGGCACCCAGCCCACCTGCACAAAGAACCCTGGCCACCTTGGCCAAAGAGGAGGCCCTCAGTCCTCAACTGGGTAACACCTGTCCTCCCTGGAGGAGACAGAAGGCTACAAAAAGGGGAGCAGAGAGGGGACAGAAGTCAAAGGAGACACTCACAGCTGGTGATGAGAAACAGGAGTTGTCTGAAAAGGTGACTGGTGCTGAACCTGGTCTGGATGTGACTCCTCTAGCTAAGCAGGTAAATTCCCCTGGATCAGTCAGTCCCTCTTTCAACATCAGTGAACTCTTAACACCCATCATACCACCAAAGCAGGAGATGGACACTGTAGAAAGTGAGCTGATACCATTAACACCTCCTCCTGCTGAGAGCATGGCACTGAGAGACCACAATGGAAGCACGTTTAGTGATTATGGGTCTCGGGACAGTTACAAATCGAAAGCATCGAGTTTGTTATTCAACTTGAAGGATGTGCGTAAACGTGTTAAAAGCATTTATACTCCTTCTCCCCTGCTAAGGGCCTTGGAGGAGAAAAATAGAACTAGAAAAAGTATAAAAAATGGTACAGAAATGAATGCCTCATTCTTGACTTTACAAGAAATAAGTAACAAAAATATTGTAGAGAAAGATGAATTGAGTGATATAGCTTCCATGTTGTCTGGCAGTGTTCCTGAGAAGGACAATAAAACTGATTTAACTGGACATTTTACAGACAATTACCTGACTTTGAGTTCACCCCAGACAACAGAAGACCTTTTATTTTACCAGACTGGGGACATCTTGCAGCAAGATAATTCAAACCATCAAGATCTGGTTAAAAATACAGGGGATAATGAAAACTTCCCCTTGTTCAGACATGAATCAAATGAATCTGATTTAAGAAAGCATCAGCAGTATCCATCACTGAAACCATTCAATAGAGACAATACAGATACAACAGCTGGGCAGCCTGTGCAAAGTCCCAGTGTCCAGGGCGAGGAAATTGAGAGACAGGCTGCTATTCAGAATGACATCTTTGCCTTCAAAACACTCCCAAGCCAACTGTCACCAGCAGAGGATGTGCCTTACAGTGACACCCAAACTGGTATGGCAGTACCTGGCCATGAAGCACAAGGCAAAAGAAGCGCTAGTTCTTCGGAACAATCTTTTGTCTCCACAGTAGAGCAGCCAGTTCAGGAGGAGCTGTCTCCACCCCTGATGCAGAAGGCCTGCCTTCAAGAAAACCAGAGGACTAAGAGTGAAATGAGTACAGATAATAAGGAAAACCACAAAGAGAGCAGGAAAGAAGTTGAGGAAGATGAACCACAATATTATGCTTGTATCAGTTCTGGTACTAGTGCAACAGAGAAGAGAGGGGGAAAGTTGCTGGAAATGAACCGAGGAACTTGCTGACAGAGAAAGTAAGAGAGAAAAGAGAAGAAGTCAAGAGCATGGATTCTGCTTCTGATACTGTAAGGGACATGTCTATCCCTAGGTCTGAGGAACCACAACCACCACCACCATCTTCGAGCTCAATAAAACCCAGTCTCTTTATGATTAAAGATAACACATTCAGATCTCCTCAGGTCATAAGAGCTGTAAAGCTGCCTCTGTTTAGGTCCTTTTCCCTGGATGATACAGTGAGCAGCAGTTATAAGGAAATGGAAAGTAGGTTTATGCCCCCAGCAGAGCACAACAAGCAGCACCGAAATATGTTGCGTGCCCAAGAGGTAGGCTGGTTGGCATCAAGGTACAGAGGGCAGCAGGATGTGAAGGATGGCGCAGCTGACAGAGGGAAAGAGGCCAGTGAACCTGGATCTACTTCAGCAACACTGGATCCCAGTATTTTAGAAGACACAGAGAGTTTTTCATCAGGAAAGCTTATGGAAGAGGATGAAGAGGCTTGTGCTTTGTTAAATAAAGTTGGGAAAATGAATGAGGAAATTGCCTGCAGAAGGAAAGAGAAGCCCCAGACTAGGAAGGCAAGACATAGCTTAACACAGCCAAATTTAGGTCTGGAAAATGACCAATCACAAAATAATCCCAGCTATCTTACAGAAAGACAGACAAATTACTTCAACAAGCATCATTTATCTAATCGCAGGGGTGGCTCTTGTGCGAAGAAAATAATTACTAGGGAGACAATTTCCCCTGAGACTGCCTCCATATCAGAGAACCACATGTGTTCTCCGGTATCCCATGAAGGTTTAGAGGACATCCTGCACGCAGAAGGTGAACCAGTTTTGCTAGACAGTCTTGCATGCTCTGCTGTTACAAGCCCCAGGTCAGGCAGCAAGATACACTCTCTTGCTGCCAGTCTGTCATCAGACAAACCGATAATTTCTGGCCTTAGAGAGACAGAGGATGATACAAACCCTGCCTTGCTGAACATGGCACTAAAGAACCAAGTTGGCATGTCTGCAGAAGAGATACTGGATTCAACACGGAGGAATATGCTTTCTGATTCTGCAGGGGAAGCTGAACGACTGGAACCCAGGGGACTTGGGAGAGAGCAGCAGGCAAACCTCCTGCTGTGCCACCAAAAACAGAAAAGGCTCTGCGGCGAGCCAAAAAGCTGGCAAGCAGGAGGAAGAAAATGCAAGAGCAGCAGAAAAACCATCAGGCTGAGCATACAGAGGCTGTGCATACAGATGCTGTAGATAGAAAGTTTTCTCATTCTGGACAGACACTAGCATCTCATTCACCCTTGGGATATTCTCCCCTCCATCCTGCCTCTCACTCCGCTTCTACTCCTACAGAAATCAGTGCAGGAAGACCCAGTGGTGTATCAGCAGTAAGCCCTTCACCCTCTTCAACCCAGCGGAAACTCCTCCAGGACCCTGACTCTGGTCAATACTATGTAGTTGATTTACCAGCTGAAGTTAATTTAAAAACATTTTATGATCCAGAAACTGGCAAATATGTTCAAGTTTCAGTCCCTTCCTCGGAAGGGAACATATACCAGCCACCCTCCTCAGAAATTTTGAACTCTCCCTATGCCTCCTACCCTAGAGTGATGCCTTTACCAGCTTCTTCTGTAGCAGTGCTGAAGTCACCTTCTCAGCCCTCTGAACCTACCTGGTTAGTGCCAGCTGTACCAGAAGAACTAGCTGACCTGCCTGAAGGTGGTCATCAGGACTACAGATACACTGAAGCTGTGGATACTCGGCCCTATATTGAACCAGCCTCTTACTCCTGCAGGCAAGACACTGAGGAAACTCAGGTTCACTTAGGAAAGGGCATGAGCCCAATCCCAAATACCGGCATAGTGTCCCTCGCTGATTTGGATGATTTTGTTGCTGAAGGGGTATCTTGAAAACTAAAGTAACAAAATATGCCAATTAGAGTTTGAAAGAACTATTTGGACAGACAGGTGCACAGAAAAACAGCTGCAGATTTGATGTTTGTACGACACTTTATGTCTGAATCTCATTGTGGTTTGGATGGGAAGGAAAATGAAATCATGGTGAAAGGTGCAAGGTGATGATCGCCGAAAGAAGAGAGAATTTGAGTAAGCACCAAATGATCAGTGAGATGAAGGGGCAATACCATCTGAAAAAATTAATGTGACAGTATGAAGCCACTGCTTGCTGCTACTGCTGCTTTACCGTTATGGTGGCTGGCACTGCCAATGCAAGAACCCTTTTGCCCGGATGTGTTGCATGATATGTCACACGAAGTAAAACCTCTGAGACCATCTTGTCAATCCTATGAGAGCCAGGATAGATACCACATCTACTGAACTGTCCTCACTCACACTCTTTGAACTGTATTGACAGGTAGAAAGCATATGGCTGCAAATATGCCATAAACCCAAGATTCATTTTTTGCACACATTGATTGCCCAGATGTTATTGATAAGAAGACTGCATACTGGATGCACAATGCAACAGCCATGTCAAAAAGCCTTTACACAAACAAAATACAGTTGCAGCTGCTCTAGACTTCTCATATACTTTTGCAGTGTCCACTAACATGCTGCTGGATTCTTTCTATTTCTTGGTAATCTCCAAATAAGTTCCCCTAGAGTCAGAGGTTGTTTATAATGCAGCTTGAAACTTCAACTTACCTTGATCCTTAGCCTGAAATATTTTGGTAAGGAGCAAGGTTGGGTGAAATCCAACAGTATTCAATTTTTTTTGTTAAAATGAGAAAAATATTTGCCTAAGACAATTGGAATGCTTGTTTTGTTTTGTTTTCAGACTCCCACTGAAATACAGCCTTGACTTTTAAGACCTGAGAAATGTACCTAATTTTGGCCTTGTGAACATTGTGATTAAAAAATAATAAATTAATAAAAAGAGATAAGATATCCAAAGTAAGAATTTCTAGAAAAAAGTGGTTTGGATTGTCACTTTTCTTTGACAGATCTGTATCAAAGTATCACTCATCCTTGCACAAACTCTTTTTATCCTCATAGATAATGAGACAACCTTGGTGGAAATATGGAAAATTGAATGTATTGTGTCTACTTATAAATATCTATATTTGGAATACTGTGTTACCTTGTCTCATTTTCATACTGCTTTCCCCAATTAAAATTTAAATGCAGGAGCTCCAAGGAGTCTCAAACTGCACCAGGGGAAGTTTAGGCTCAAGGTGAGGAGGAAGTTCTTCACAGAGTCGCTAGCCATTGGAATGGGCTGCCCGGGAGGTGGTGGAGTCACCATCCCTGGAGGTGTTCAAGAGGGGATTGGACGTGGCACTTGGTGCCATGGTTTAGTCATGAGGTCTGTGGTGACAGGTTGGACTTAATGATCTTTGTGGTCTCTTCCAACCTTGGTGATTCTGTGATTCTGTGATATTTCATCCTGATTCACATCTTAGGCTATTTTTACAGGATTGTTTTCAGCCAACCATCTCTTGACTTCCTGAAAAGAAAGGGAAGAATCAGTCCTTTTGTGAATAAATACAACATGGAGATGGGATACAGACCCTGCTTCACTCTCCCAGTGTTAATATATGTGATAGAGTTTTTCTTGAGTAAATTCTTAATTTCCAGGAATGAGGCTGCTCTCAGGACACAGAACAACATTTGGTGGTTTGACTCCTTAACCTGAACTCATATCCCAGCCTTCCTCCATACAAAAGCTGTTCATTCAGATCCTGCCCTGATCCCCTCAGGCACTTCCTTTCATCAGTGGTATTTGCTAAATTATTTCCCTAACAAACACTATTTGCTAAATAGTTTCCCTAACAAACACTAAGGGCATCTCTTCATTGATTTCTGTGGGGTTTGGTCTTTAATGATTTTCTACAGTTCATTTCACCTGCTATGCAGAGTTGTGTCAGATTTGCCATTTTGTGATTTGGCAGTAGACAGTTGCATCAGAGGGGTGGAAATTAAGAAGCTTGTACTAGTTTGGTTTGTGTTTTGAGCCAGATGCCCATATTTGAAGAGATATTTATTGTTCAGTCTCCACCCTTGAATGTTTTCAATATCTGACTGGATACAGCCTGAACAGCCTGAGCTGCCCTCAAGAGCTGACCCTCGAACAGGCCTGAGATCTCTTACAGCCTGAAGTATTCCATAATCTTGCTCTGCAAGCACTGAAATTTTTAAGCCAACTTTGACTTGGATCTCAGAAAATACAGTCTGCTCTGGGACAGAGCTCACTTTAAAAGAAATACAGAAAGAATTTGAAAATTGAGAGTGTATCAGGAATGAGGATCAATTTTCAAGTTACTAAATTCAGAGAAATAGCTTCTAGTATGAATATTTCCCTTCTTTTTTTGGCCACAAATATTTGACTAAACTGACAGGATGCCATTCACGTTGCATTTCTCTGTTGCTGCCACTGTTTACAGCATAATGTCAATCCAGTACAGAGCTGTTGCTGCCAGTGTTTACAGCATAATGTCATAGTATCATAGTCAGGGCTGGAAGGGACCACAAGGATCATCTAGTTCCAACACCCCTGCCATGGACAGGGACACTCCACACTAGATCAGGCTGGCCAGAGCCTCATCCAGCCTGGGCTTAAACACCTCCAGGGACGGGGCCTCAACCACTGCCCTGGATAACCCATTCCAGGGCTTCACCACTCTCATGGTGAAGAACTTCCTCCTCACGTCCATGTCCTGAATCTCCCCACCTCCAGCTTCATTCCATTCCCCCTAGTCCTATCACTACCTGATAGCCTGAGAAGTCCCTCCCCAGCCTTCCTGTAGGCTCCCTTCAGATACTGGAAGGCCACAATGAGGTCACCTCGGAGCCTTCTCTTCTCCAGACTGAACAGCCCCAACTCCTTCAGTCTGTCCTCATAGGAGAGGTGCTCCAGCCCTCTGATCATCCTCGTGGCCCTTCTCTGTCAATCCAGTACAAAGAAGAATGTAATCTACATGTTAAAATACAGATAAATAAATCTATTAAAGTTTTCCATGGCACATTTAGACAGAACCTATGCAATCTGGAAAGCTAGACATTTGGATTTCTTTGATATTACAAATTTCACAGTATCACAGTATCACTAAGGTTGGAAGAGACCACAAAGATCATCAAGTCCAACCTGTCACCACAGACCTCATGACTAAACCATGGCACCAAGTGCCACGTCCAATCCCTCTTGAACACCTCCAGGAATGGTGACTCCACCACCTCCCCGGGCAGCCCATTCCAATGGCTAGCGACTCTGTGAAGAACTTCCTCCTCACCTTGAGCCTAAACTTCCCCTGGTGCAGCTTGAGACTGTGTTCCCTTGTTCTGGTGCTGGTTGCTAGAGAGAAGAGGCCAACCCCTTCCTGGCTACAACCACCTTTCAGGTAGCTGTAGAGAGCAATGAGCTTGCCCCTGAGCCTCCTCTTCTCCAGGCTAAATGCCCTTAACAGCCGCAAGACAAGAAGTAGGCAGGCTCTCAGATGACAGGGTAGAAGCTTGCACTCCATGGGGAGACTGTGGATACAAGGTATGTGTACACAGATATAAAATAAATGGTATTTGATAAGCAAAATATAGAACTACATTTAAAAATAAAATCTTTTTTTGCTTGGTTAACTGCCATTTGTTTTGTAGATGTGCACATTTGTCCTTCTACATATAATAAGGGAGGTTGTAGCCAGGTGGGGGCTGGTCTCTTGTCCCAGGCAACCAGCACCAGAACAAGAGCACACAGTCTCAAGCTGCACCAGGGGAGGTTTGGGCTGGATGTTAGGAAGAAATTCTTCATAGAGAGAGTGATTGCCCATTGGAATGGGCTGCCAGGGGAGGTGGTGGAGTCGCCATCACTGGAGGTGTTTAGAAGGAGACTTGATGCCATGGTTTAGTTGATTAGATGGTGTTGGATGATGGGTTGGATGCGATGATCTTGAGGGTCTCTTCCCACCTGGTTTATTCTATTCTATTCTATTCTGCATCCCTTTTTAGGGACATTCTTAAACTCTCATTATGGAGAATGAGATTCTCCAATGCACTACTTGTAGGCATGAGAGGTGAATAGAGTGTATTTTTCAGTCTACTGTGAAGGCAACCTGAAATGTGGGCACTTGAAAAGGAGCCAGTGCTAACTTGGATACCAAATGCATTTTAAGTGGGACTTATTTTGGCCAGTCCTTTTCTGCTAGCTTAAAGGAGCTGCATTTACAGCAAACACGCATATGTCCCAGAGGGAGTTTTGACCTGCAGAATTAGCACCTAAATGAATTTGTAGCTAAATGAAACAAATAGGACTATAGAGTTTTCAAGACAGATAGGAAAGTGGTTCTCATCAAGCATCCAGAGACCTCTCGTCAAATGTCCCTAGAGCACTTTGCCACAGAGAATGATATAAATGTTGCTCCGGGTCCCAGCCTGGTATTGTCACCATCTGAGTATGGAACTATCAGCAAACCTGTTCCTGCCTAGATCACATTGTTGGCCAACTTCTTGCTAGGCTGTGGGAGTGTGTGTTTATACACACTCACATGCACACACATAAATGACTATAAACCCTATACCTATAGACCTTCCATTTGCATATAAGACAGCAGTAGTGCCTGTGATGGTGAACACAAGGTTTTCATGCATTAAAAGGAAGCCAGATTATACCTTTTCAAATAACTTTTCTTTCTTTCTTTCCTTGCCTTTTTCTATTTGTATTTGCTAGGTTTTTTTCCATTCCTGCTGTGGGAAACTAGGATGGAATAGGTCCTTAGTAAGCAACATGACAGCTGTGAATTAACCTTGTTCTTTGGTGAGGGGCTATGGGAGGTGTGCAATGGTCATGAAAGCAGCTGTTGGAAAGCATATTCATGATAAAAAAGGACAGTGACACTCAATCATAGGTTAAAGAGGTGTTGAAGCAAACTAAGCTGGATTCTGCCTAGCCAACAGATGGTGGTTATGACTGAAGAGCACAGCAGGCTCATTGCATGCACAGAAGCACAGCAGGCTGAAGGGAACAGAAGGCCATTGCTTCACTTTCACTGCTTCCTTCCCCTGCACGGAGCCTATTTTTGCAAGTTGAGTTCCTTGGTGGCCTAAGGCTTGTTAACAGTGGTGGTTCTTCCTCAGCAGATGTGACTGAGGCTAAGTACACCTTACACAGTCTTTGGACCTAGGGCCAGAGTCACCTCCCTTCAAACCTTCTTCTCCTTCTGGGGTAGCTGCAATGCCTTCCAGTCTAGTTGTCACATGGCAGACGTGTCACATTGTGCAGCCACAGCTTTGTCCCAAGAGTTTGAATGCCCTTGTGCAAATGCTGAATTTGTTTTAGAGAGTGCAGTTTAATTGTGATGGTCTACATGGATGGGTTTTTATCAGTTCCTCTTTGGGTGTTCAGTGCCTTCCTAACTCATCTGTCCAGGAACATGTGTGTCATCACACACGTGTCCCCCTCAGTTTAGGAAAGAGTTGACTTGCTGGAACATGTCCAGAGAAGGGCAACAAAGTTGGTGAGGGGTTTGGAGCACAAGCCCTATGAGGAGAGGCTGAGGGAGCTGGGGTTGCTTAGCCTAGAAGAGAAAGGCTCAGGGGAGACCTTATTGCTCTCTACAACTACCTGAAGGGAGGTTGTAGACAGGTGGAGTATGGTCTCTTCTCCCAGGCAACCAGCACCAGAACAGAGGACAGTCCAAAAGCTGCGCCAGGGAGTTTAGATTGGATGTTAGGAAGAAGTTCCTCACAGAAAGAGTGATTGGCCATTGGAATGGGCTGCCCAGGGAGGTGGTGGAGCCACCATCACTGGAGGTGTTTAGGAAGAGACTGGATGGGGTGCTCAGTGCCATGGTTTAGTTGATTAGATAGTGTTGGGTGATAGGTTGGACTTGATCTCAAAGGTCTCTTCCAACCTGGTTAATTCTATTCTATTCTATTCTATTCTATTCTATTCTATTCTATTCTATTCTATCAGCATGTTCCATCAACGCAACCATATTTGAATAATTTATTAATTAAATTGAATAATTTATTAATTAAAAAACATAATAAATGGGACTTGGTTTATAATCATGCAATACCTTCTACCCAGCTTTCTCATTGCAATTATGTCCCACTGTAATCTTATCTCCAGCTATCCTTGCAGAACAATTTGGTGACATGGAAATGTGTGTATGTGAGTGGCACACAATTAAAAAATCTAGGAGATGACTGGATGCAGGCCTTCATCCCCC